>JAFJYJ010000025.1:6182031-9074062 GCA_019022615.1 Acacia melanoxylon
TTGTGTGGAGGAATCTTGCTAATGTATAACGTGTTAGCCGCAAAATTGATGAGCAATACTGCGGCCGCCGACAAATTTGTTTTCATTCTCAAGAAAATAAAAGCTGTTCTTAAGGATTATGATGGTGTTAGGTTTCTTGGGTCGAAGGTCTTAAAGATCATCACAATCTCTACGAATGCTAGATTTCCTAGGTTTTGAAAAGATATCCTCGAACTTATCTATTAGAAGCGACTTTGTCCACTATTCTGAAATTCCTTCGTCTTCTTTTGAGTGACTGGTCCGCCACTTTTTTCAACCGGTTTTGATAAACTTTGAGGATTAATGAGGTATTCAAAATCACTTCTTTTCATTAATTTTTTTTCATGAAATTTATTATACTTGATTTTATCTTTCTAATGATACTATTTTTATACTGATTAGATAATATTTTAGGGTTAGGAATTTGGGCAAGTTTTGAGTTTTGTTAAAAGATCTTTCTTTGTGAAGATAATCAAGAACATGCTTCAAAATAGAATGGAAGATCAATTTTTTGATGATTCTTTGATTACATACATTGAAAAAGAAATTGTTGAGGTTTAACACCGATTCAATTATAGATAAGTTTAACAATATGAAAACACTTTAAGTGAAGTAATTTTAATTTTTGTAATAGATTTCTTTTAATTTTTTGTATATTAGGTTTGTATGGTATTTCAATTACTTTTATTTATCATGTAGCATTTTTTATTTTCGCCCCCCTCAATAAAATTCCGGGTCCGTCCCTGGGTAGAGTGATACCTTGCCATGGTTTAGACCCTGGTTCGAATCCCGTCTTGTGCATTATTCTTTTCCTTTTTACAATTCCATATTTCTTAAGAAGCTCTCACAGGTATTTGATTTGAGAAATATATATTTCATTATTCTTTTACTTGATTCAAAGTCCTAAGAAGAAATTTAATTCTCCTATCGTAGACATTTCAAACTCACTCGACATGATCTTAGAGAACTCTTCACACACTTATGTTTTTTTTGCTCAATGGACACACTTATTTTTTTTTTTGCTCAATGGACACACTTATGTTGAACGTAATATGTTTAATAAGATTGATGATGAAGATATAATGCAATATTTTCAAGGAATGAAGAATCGAAGAATGCTTTTGTAATCGTTCTGCTGTAATAGCTTAGTTGACTCTTGATTATTATTTTTCTATGTTAAATTGAAGTTTTTTTTTCTTGTTTCTATTCTTTTTTTTTTAATGCATTTAAAACTTTCCTTAAAATAAAATAAAATAAATCGGGGGTGCTGCCCCCAAACCCCCTGATACCTCTTAGTAATTGTGCAGGCACAAATAAAAATTCCTAACTCCACCACTGGGTTGGAGAGACACTTTTAAAGGTTTCACATTCAAGGCTCATCATAGTAATGAGCCACGGATGCTTATGACGCAGAACGGAGAAGGGAAAAGGGAGAAGAGAGACGGGAGGCAGAATATATAAAATGAGAGAAAATAGAGAAAAGAAAGAGAGAAAAGAGAAACTTAGAGAGAAAGCAAGAGAAATTCTTAGAGCCTGTTTGATTCAAGTGCAAAAAAAAAGTGCATTGTATCCCTGCAATGGTAATAATGATTGTATTACCAAGATAAGAGTAGTGTTTGGTTGCTCTTTATCATCGTAATAGGGTTTACTATAATAATAATAATTACCAAGAAATTGGCAATCCTTATTCATATATATCTCCCTTAATAAATACTCATTACCATCCTATTGCATGGTTGAAAAAGTCTAATTTATCATTTACATTTTTTTTTTAATTTCACTTGTCAAACTATGTCACAACCACCTCTGCCACTACCTCCTCCTCCTTCACCATCATTACTGACATCCCCCCAGCCCCCTCCGTTGTTACCTCCACCATTGTGGCTGCAGTACTACCTCCTCCTCGGCCATCGTCGCCACCCCTACCGCTGTCACCTCCATTGTTGCCGCCATCGCTACCACTACTTCTTCCTCCTCCTCTGCCGTCACCCCACCATTGCCGCCCGTTGCCACCATTTGCTCCTCCTTCATTGCTGCCACTTCCACCCTTGTCACTGCCTCCTCCACCCTTATCGTTGTCGCCACCACTAGCTCCTCCTCCTCCCCCGTCACCACCACCCCCCGCTGCTACCGACTACCTCCACGGTTGCCGCCACAGCCACATCACTATTACTGTCGCCTATCCACAACCACAATCATTTACATTAGACAATCGTCGACGAAATAGCATGACAACTATTATGAGACAACACAATGGCTCTTGACTATTTTTCTACAAATATTATATTAAGGTAAAATATACTTTGTATGATATATTAATTTTAACTGATTATCAAAAAATAACTCATGACACCTTGCTTAAAAATCAAATCAAATACTCGCCCCGTAATTAATATTGCATTGTATTACCATTGTATCTCATTGCACTACATGCAGGGTGTAATGGGGTCGAACCAAACAGACCCTTATTCAATCATTTAAAGGTACGTAAAATGAGATTTGTTGAGGTCTATTTAATATTTATGGCCTCAATTCTAACTCTAGAATTTAATAGGAGAATATTCTGGAATGCAATTACAATAATAAAAAAAAATATTCGAAATAAAAAAAAATGACCATACTGATAATGACAACAAATCAGCATTAAGTTCTCTTAAGATCTTCAACATAAATTGTGATAGTTCAAATCTTCAGTATTAAGTGTGAAGTCTTCAAATCTTTGTGGGAGTCCTCTAGTCCTTTTTTGATTCCCATCAGCTTATTGCTATAAAATGAGATATTGATTGTCCAAATCTAATTTGAGCAGCCTAAATTTTAGATTTTTAATTTGTGATTTATTAAATGATAAGTTCATTTTCTTGGCAACTGATAGTTATAAGTCCACACTAGTAATGAACACAAAATGTGCTCCCCTCTTTTACCTGACGAACTGGTCTTTTGGGGTCAGCTTTTCCTTTGGACTCATACTCAACACTAATTTTGTTCAAAAATAACATCCTTTTTAGATCAACATGAATGTTTTGACCACGGAAGAACAGGAAAATACGAGTAAGATATATATGAAGGTGGGGCTGTGAGCTAGATGTGTATATACATATGTATGATGAGATATGTATATTGGAGGGTTTCAGCTGTAAGTTGCGCGTGGGGCTTGAAATTAAAGCTACGTTCTGGGATTTCGATATCCTGGATAAGCATCACACACAAACACGCATATTACTACAATTGTGAATAGAAATGGGGCCGACGTTGTGTCTTTTAGTGTGGTGTGCATTTGACATGTAGGTCGTCGTAATTAACTACAGTACCACAACCGTTCATATTATGTCCACTTTTCAGATTGGGATTGGGACACAGATATATGGAAAATATGCTGAAAAAGATATATAACGCGCGCGCGCGCGCACATCGTTGTCTATCCTCAGTTTGAATGGTTGGCTAAGAGACAGAGAAACCTACGTGCATGTTATCGTCGAATCAAATTCATTGTATACCCTCTTGTGACCCCATCCCGGTCCCCATGGGAAAAAGGAAAAAGGAAAAAAAAGAAGCTTACCAATTTTGATGCTCTGTCATCGATACGAGTTTGATTACATATGATGTGATGTAGATAGATGAAAACTTATCGACATAGAATACATAAGCGGCCATATTTAATTATTGCACGCATTGCTCGTTTTAAACAATTCACACTCTTCCAAATTGATGCAGCAATGAAACCTCTGGGATTTTGTCGACAACCTATATCGTGCACGATAAACTTTTTTTTTTTTTTTTAATAAAAAAGGTATCAGTTAAACAAATTAAATTATCCACACATTAAGCCCCCACTTTTTCGAGTTAAATTAACTGTGTAAATTATCATGTAGAGGGTCTACAATTTTTTAACATCTAACTCATTAATATTGTAGGAAGGTTTATTTAGTACGTGCCTACCTTTTTTTATTTTTTATAATTTCACTTGATAATCACCGGGTTTGCCTTTTATAATTAATCAATGATCTGCGCATCGAGATTGACAGAGAAGCAAATCTGGATTCAGGATTGGACTAATATGATTAGTAATTGTGAGAATGTATAACGGAAACATACGTAAAAGAATATAGCAGTACAATACGTCCAAGTATAATTTTTTTTATATGCTATTGAACACTGTACACGAAACACCGACACGTATGTACATGTATGTATGCATATGCATGTATATAATATAAAGGGAAAATGATAAATACCATATGAATTTGCAAAATTCCCAGAAGTCTCCCAAATTTGTAAACAGATTGAGAGATACCAAGGACCTATGAGGGATATGTAAATTCGGGTGAAATTATCCTTTTGCCCTTAGTTGTAAATAAATAAATAAATAAATAAAAATACCTCACGGAGGGCCGACCTCTGGGCGTCGGAGGGCGGTCGGCGGCCAGCGCCGGCCACTGGCGAGGGGGGTGAGGGGTTTTTTTTAAAAAAAAAACATATTCATTGAAAGTGTGAGAGGTGGGGTTCGAACCCCCAACCCCCCACACATCCATGGGGCCAAGTGGCCCAACCTAACCCCCCACACATCCATGAGGCCAAGTGGCTAGTTGGGCCACTTGGTTCCTTTGATATATATACATTAACAAATATATATATTTTTCTTAACATTTTTTCAACAATACAAAACTTGTAACGGTATTTACAAATCCTGTAATGCCATTTACAAATTTAGTAACGCCATTTACAACTTTTATTCAAGTTTACATATTTTTTTCCTCTTTAATGCCTCTGAGTGAAAAAATGCACTATCACAAAGCTTGCAAACGATATTTACAAATCCTGTAACGCTATTTACAAATTTAGTAACGTCATTTACAACTCTTTTTCAAGTTTACATTTTTTTTTCCTCTTTAATGCCTCTGAGTGAAAAAAAAAATGCACTATCACAAAACTTGCAACGGTATTTACAAATCCTGTAATGCCATTTACAAATTTAGTAACGTCATTTACAACTTTTTTTCAAGTTTACATTTTTTTTCCTCTTTAATGCCTCTGAGTGAAAAAAAAATATGTACTATAACAAAACTTGCAACGGTATTTACAAATCTTGCAACGCTATTTATAAATTTAGCAACGCCATTTACAACTGTAACATCCCAATTTTTAAAGCGGATTTTTTTTTTCAATCAGAGTAGAGCATTGGAGCGAAAGAGTAACTGATTCATATCAAACATCAACCATAGTGTAACATTGTAATTATTACAGTAATCCTAGAGTTTGAAAGTGAATAACTGAAAGCGGTAAAGATAGATAAGTCTCTGGCTGCACGACTACTGCTGCTTGCCTCGATCTTCGATCCGTATTCCTCCAGATCCTGAAGCTATAGCGAGATTCAATTCACCGCATTGAATCTCGGGTAACGGATTAATCTCAAACCCAAACAATACAAAGTATACTGGATAATGATATTCTAGATAATATAACAGTATATCACTAAAATAAGCATACAACAGATGCATGATCATTGTGCCGACAAAACATAAGCATTACGCAGTATGTAAAGCCCCACGATGGAAAATAACAATAATAGCTTGCACTATTCACCAGTGCCACGATACCACTCGTGTTCTCAGCGCTAGAAAAACATACGGCGTTATTATGACTATAACCCGTGTAAAGCTAATCGTATATCGGTCTACGAACGTATTTATCACATATATGCATTTAAGCAAAGCACAAGATTAGTGTTAAAGACGCGTCCGTACCTTCGTTGACGACGTTAGGTACTTCGGCGGAAAACGTACTTTTTACGGAAAAAACGTGAAATGTTCACGCACGCACGTCGGGCGGCAACGTAACGCGGCAAATCGAGTTTCGATGCCCTATCGAGTAATATCACTTTCATTAGTGATTTGACATCATAACTGGCATTTTAGGTAAAAAAATACCATTTTGCCCTTCTACCCCTAATTTGGCGGAATTTCGCCAGAACTTCGTTACTTTGATCGTACTCCATTTCAAAATTATCCTCACTATGTTTTTACCTCGTCAGGCATCTTTCAATGCAATGAGGCTTAAAAACAAGTATAGGAATAAATTTCGAAACTTCCTAGATCAAAACAACAGTTCTACTATAACTACCGAAAGAACTACGGAAACTAAAAGCTAAGGACGGAGAAGAACTTACTCGGAGCTAAGGCACAACTTTGCGAGCTTCTCTTTCTAATTTTCGGCCAAGGTAGAGAGAAGAGGAGGTGTGAAGAAATGAAAGAGGTGCTCATGCCTTTATATAGGAAAAAATTGTGCCACTTTAGTAATTTCCACATTCCAATTCTTGTAATTTTTCCCTACTTCATAACCATGTAAAATCAAGGCTAAATGGTGTTTAATTCTTGTCCATGGGCAGCCCTTGATCGACATAAGGGAATGATGTGGCAGCATGTAATTGGTCCAAGAATGGTGACTCAAGCTTACTTTATGCCCGGTCCGATAGAATTTCCCCCTGATCGGTGTCTGTTTCGCGTAGTCTCGGAAAATCTCAAAATTCTGAATTCATAACTTTGAAGATCTTCTCTTCCTTAACAATAATATCTATTTTAACTTAGATTTTTGTCCCTTACAGGGTCCCAACAGTCCAGTTGAATTTTTCTCGAAAAATGTGTCCGGGCGCGTCTGGTCACGAAAATCGTTTTCGGAATCATCAACCTCTGGACAAAAATTCACTGATTCCAAATACGTCCATATAATTATAAACCCATCTCCGGATGTTGAGTTATAATTTATTTTCTTCAAATCCAAAATGCGACTATCTCGCATTTTTCCCTATTTCGTCTTATTAGGCAAATGCGCTTACCGACCTAATTAACTTCGGAAGAGGTCACTTGAAGGTAAAAACTCACCGACCAATATTTTACCTTGACCTTGGAATTCCTATTCCTGGTTTTCTAGATAGGATCCGTTTCCTATTTATTCCATTACTATTCACTATGATTAATTATATTATATAATAATACAACTTTACAAAAATATCATGATATTAAAATTTGTTCCTATCTCTATTTTCTCCTTTCCAATTTTCGGCTGGACCACTTTTTATTTTTATTTTATTTTTTATTTAATTATTTATTTATTCCAATTTTTCCAAAAATGTCACAAAATTACCTAATTGGTCCATTCTTGTATTTAGGCTTAAAAATACCTAAACTCACTTATTTTTCACAAATTTTTCCAATTAATTAGTAAATATGTTCTTACTAATTTTAAGCCAAAAACCACTAATTTTAGGGTTTTACAAAATTACTTATGAATTTCCTTTACTTATGCTTAAGTAATTAGCCAGAAATTACTTAACCACTTTATTATCACTAGTTGGTAATTTTCTTAATTAGAATGCCTCATTACCTCATAAATCTAGTACTGACATCATTGTTTCCATGTTTTCTGCATTATTCTAGAATTTGAGAGGGTATTATGGTAATTACAATACTTTTTGAGCATTCTTATTCAATTTCTACAAGCTCATAATTTATCAAATTATCACAATTAGAGATAATATACTCTCCTAACTCAAATAATTATTTCATTGCCTTCTAGGATTTTTCACAATTTTCCTAAGTCATTTTGCATACCAGGGGTATTTTGGTCATTTGGCACTTTGGCCCTTAAATTCTCTAATTTCCCACAGAACTCATCCTAGAAAAATAGACTATAATAACACAAGTCTTGCAACAATAATTTCACTTATCAGAAAATAGCCAATTTATTTACCAAAATGTAATATTTCGGATAAATAAATATGCGGGTATTACAACAACGTTTTTTTAAAAGAAGGAAAAAAATGTAAAATTGAAAAAAAAAAAAACGTTGTAAATGGCGTTACTAAATTTGTAAATGGCGTTGCTAAATTTGTAAATGGTGTTATAAGTTTTGTGATAGTGCATAATTTTTTTTTTCACTCAGAGGCATTACAGAGAAAAAAATGTAAACTTGAAAACAAGTTGTAAATGGCGTTATAGGATTTGTAAATATCGTTGCAAGTTTTGTGATAGTGCACACATATATATTTTTTTACTCAGAGGCATTAAAGAGGGAAAAAATCTAAATTTGAAAAAAAGTTGTAAATGACGTTACTAAATTTGTAAATGGTGTTACAAGATTTGTAAATACCGTTGCAAGTTTTGTGATAGTGCATATTTTTTTTTCCCACTCAGAGGCATTAAAGAGGAAAAAAAATGTAAACTTGAAAAAAAGTTGTAAATGACGTTACTAAATTTGTAAATGGCGTTATAGGATTTATAAATATCGTTGAAAAAAATGTTAAGAAGAATATATATATATTTATTAATGTATATATATACCAAAGAAACCAATGGCCCCATGGATATGTTGAAGGTTGGGGGTTCGAACTCCACCTCCCACACTTTTAACGAATATGTTTTTTTTAAAAAAAAAAAAAAAAAAACCCCACCCTTCTTTGGTGGCGGTCTTTGATCACGGCCCTTCGGCGGGTATTTTTATTTTTAAATTTATTTACAATTAAGGGCAAAAGAGTAATTTCACCCAAATTTGCATATCTCTCATGGGCCCTTTGATGCTTACCGGTCTTTTTACAAATTCGGCAGACTTCTGGGGGTTTTGTAAATTCATATGATATTTTATTTGTCATTTTCCCTAATATAAAAGCCTGATTCCAAGTGTCATTAATTTAAAAGGAATATGCATGTCGATATGATTTCAAATATCATTACGTAAAATTTTATATAAAATAAAATAAAATATATATCATTACGTATACGTTAATTAGTAGTGGGATACGTTATGTAGAGTCATCTTCGTCATCGATGGGTCAGGTTCTCCAGTATACAACTCGAAAGAAGTGGTTGTTATATTGTACTCCAAAGAATGATCCGGTGGGATGTAATTAGTCAAAAGATCTCGCACGTAAAATTAAAAATCAAAATACAAAATGAAACTTTTTTTTTTCGTTGCCCACCCGGTTCAGCGTGCCGCCCGAATCCGGATCCGATCCGCCGCGTCCAGCACAAGCACCAGGCTTTGGTGGGAGAGTCTCCCAGGCGGGGTTTTTGCATTCACAAGGCTCGAACCCGAGGCACTGCTTAAGCGACATGGCCATTTACCACTTGCGCTTAACCGTTGGTACAAAATTAAACTTTTGTATCTCTGTTTCATGGAAGGTAGAAAATTGGTGGTAGTAGTGGTCGGCTAAATCTACTTACAAACACTCTCTAGGCCCAAGCCCATGATACATAAAATACTGGGCTACTGGAGTACTTTCAGCCCACAACAGGGACTAGCTGCAACCCCAGCCCAACCTGTTGAATATATTTTCAACTTCATTTTTTTCCCCTCCAGGATTGTGTTTGTTGAGCCTTACCATCTGATTCAAACCAGCATGTTACAATCACTTTTTTTTTTTTCAATAACAAAAGAAGGAAAAAACGCCTAAAAACTAATCAAAGGGGGATTGAAAGCCAGATTTGGAAATGAGGTTATTTCTCCATCGCCACAACTTCCAAATTGCAACACCCTAGCTATAAGAGATCCCATTCACAGTCCTTCCTTGTTCCCAGGTTTCTCTTCAAATTCATAGAAACCCATTCCTCAAGAGTAGCAGAAAAGAATAGTTGTTTCATAGAAGGCCTCAACAGAGGAGACCAAAGTTTCTGCGCATAAGGACAACCTCTTAGTATGTGGAGTGAGTCTTCAACTCAATTTTGGCACCAATCACACAATGAAGATAAAACCGGTCTTGGAAAACTAGCCAAATGAAGAATCCAACTCTCTAGCGCCATTCGATTTCCATATAAGCTTGTAAACCGACTTAAAAGTGTGTTTGAGTAACACTTAGATTGCGGTTTTAAAAGCATTTTTCTATAAATTGAGACAAAACTTTTCTCACATATTTATCTCGTAAATCATAAAAGCTAATTCGGACATTATAATGGGTAATATTGTTTCTTTCTAGCAAAAAATATGGGACAAGTTTGCTCTTTAACGGGAGAATTAAACAAATATGGCCGTACATATTTGATTTTTTTAAAAAAAACAAAAATTAGTGATTTTTCAAAAGGAAAAACTATTTTTTGAAGATAATAATTAAGAGATTATTATTTTTAATTTCTAAAGATAATATCTTAATTATTATTTTTCAAAAACTTATTTTAATTGATATAGCTTCAAAAAAAGAAGAAGAGTAATTATCCGCTAACATCAAAATGGGAGTGTAGGGACCATGTCTGGTAATCACATTTATTCTCGTATAAGAGTACCTCCAAAAATTTTACACCTGATAAGCTCTCCCCCATGGAAGAAGGGACTCACACACAAACATGTCAACACCTCATCTAAGAAAAGAATACAGTTGACATGTCAAAGGTATGCCAAGATCTTGAAGCTTCTGGAGCAGCCATGTGTACATTTAGGGGTATAAGTCCCATAAGTTGTTAATAGTAAATAATTCACTTGTTAATGAGAACTTTTCTGATATTATTTTCCTTGAGGCCCTGCTAGCTTACGGTCCCTATTGATGGACCACATTTGTCAACCCCCACATTACATATCTCTCCTTCATCCATCACTTATATGTTTGATAATTATAATTTGATATTATCTTTCATATTAAAAGTTCAAGCTGATCTGTATGTAAATCACATTTTTCTGAGTTATTTAATTATATTAACACACATAATATTTTCGTTGGTTTTATTGTTTTTCCAGCTTCATCAATATTCGGGCAATCAAATCAAAACGTGGTTGACAAGGCCGGGGATGTGAGCATTCAAGAAATAGTCTCTCCAATCGATACTTCTGGGATCAAACTCCAACTCAAAGCCAACATCCTTCACCATCTTTGCTGATGTTCGTAATTTTTCTGTGTGTGGGTGTCATCAAAGCTGTTACATTAAAACATATTAGTTCCTCTAAGTTAATCATCCTTTCCAATAGATACACACATATCGTAATTAAGCAGGCATAATTTTTAATGAATATAGATAAAAAAGTTTCGAGACATACAATGCCCTAAAGAACACATAGGGTTTGTAAAGTTCAACCATTCGTATCACCATCTTGATTTTCCAGTCATTTTGTCTATAAAAATCCTGGAATCTCTGGCAACACACCACTTTTATCAAATATGGTGTAAAAGATTAATTAATATAACATTCCAGCACAACACGATATAAGAGGCTTAGATGTTTAATTTAAATTAATTACCTTGAGGGGAAGCACATATCGTATCAAGATAATTGCGTGGAAACTAGCCATACTTGTCCAGAAAACTCCCTTGGGCTCAATAATTGGCTTCCCGCTTGTTTTTGAAATAAAGATAGGCGAGGTCGTGGACATATGAAATTCTGAGAGGATTTCTGAACGAACCCACATGGTACATGTACTTGTCTGAAGCTTTGTTTGAGTGAATTACCATTGCTGCCAACATACAGTTTTTCACCATATCCGCAGGTATCTGCAAATTTGTAATTCGGCTGCTATTATTTTCATTAGAATTCAATTCTTTTTATAAGCTCCAATTAACTATTTCATATAGATTAAGTGGCTGTTTGATTTAGCTTTTTAGAACTGCTTTTATATTTTTATATTTTACGAGTTTAGTATGTGAGAAAAGTTTTGTATCGGGAAGTTCAAAAGAGTTATTTCTCTTGTAAAATCTCAGAATTACTTTAGTTGAAGGAGTTTGGTTAATCAGTTAAGAAATTTTCTAGTTTAAACAAAACATGCTATATTATGAAACATGCAGGAGATTCTTATAATATGGAATGGGGGAGTACTAAATGTATATAGTTCAGTGCCTTGTTTTGCCTTCTCTTTTCGTTTTGATGTTCGCTTGTGTTGAAAAAAGGAACTAAATGTATAGTTCTTCTAACTTTAAATACGTCACAACATAGATTTATTAGTTTAAAAAAACTATCAAAACTTTCCACATCTACAATGGTCCTGAGATGACCGAGAAAGCATGATATTTTCCCTTTCCCATAGCCACCGATAACACTATCAAGTGTTCTGTAAAGTGTAAACCAAATATTACACTACTGCAATGTAGTATATATAATAACAGTCGAAATGGTTCGATAGTATTGAGTAAAAACTAACTACAAAATAGAACGATTTCATATCATTTGCTTACAATTTTGGACAGAAATATATAGATTGATAAAATATCCGATTTAACGTTTGGTGTATATACCTCAAACCTTCAATCCAGCCAGGGAATGGTTCTTTAATTTGTAGGTACTAGTGACCATAGTAAGACGTATGATGACTAACGGAGTGTCTTGTTTATACTGTGACAGCATTATCTCTCCCATCGCTTTTGTAAATACGTATGTATTTGGCCATCGATACAAATTTGCTCTGCTTTTTGCATTAACCATTTCATGACACAACAAGAAGTTTGGATACATTAAAATAAAGATGCACTTGAAACCACATGTGTAACACCCCTACCGGTCTCGCCCTTTCGGGTGGCGGATAGAGGGATTCCCTTTTATAATTAGCGAATATCATCAAATTATTACTTATTAGCATGCATCAGAGGTTAACGCGGCAGAGCATATTCCGGTTGGATTTCAGACAATACTGGTATAAAAGTAAATAGCAAAATATAATTCTCGAAGGGTTAGATATACAGTCATCCACCCGTGCCTAAAAGGCCAAAAGAATATACAGTTATCGCAACACAAAAATATAAAATCAAAAATAAATCTTCCTCCGTCACCCACGACACCAACTACTCCAGCTCCGCATTCTTACCCTTCTCTCCAGCTATAGCCCTTGAAGTATTTCCTGAAGCTTTACAAAAATCTGGGATTCATAAATGGATCATAGAGTAACCATTAATCTTATATGTAATGCATAAACAGTGTATGTATATAACCATAATTAGGAAAAACATCAAATAATAGCATTCAGTAACAAACAAGCAGTAACACAAATACAACATACCAAGTATACCGTGTTGACTGCGGAAGGACTACATGTCCTAGAAACAAACGTAGGACTGCTCAACAAAGCAAGCCTCGGATCCACAGTGTTAGGAAAGACACAGTAGTCAGGCTCCAAACCCAGATCACACTGAATACACATAAACGCATGTCCCTTTTCAGAAGATATGGGTCTACAATCATGGAAAATACAAACATACAAAGCAACACAGAACACATGAGGATTAAGGTTACTACCTGGTAGTTGACCAAAATTATCAGTATAATTTTTTTTCTTCGGGTACACAGAATCAAAATAATCCTAAAATAACCAATATATATATATATATAAGTAACTCTTCTTCAAAGTATTTATTTGTTGACTCAAAAATAAGCCGTCTTCAACCTTAAAAAGAAAAACCTCAATCCCATACAAAAATCCTATTTTTAACTGGTTGAAAACATTAAACACCCCAAATGTAAAATCTGTTCCCACGTGCTGGAGACTGACCGAAACATCTCTTGAATCCCACAACCTAACTTTCTCTTATATCATAATGAATCCTCTTCCTAAATCTCAAACCTTAAGTTTAATCTTTTATTCAACCTTTTATCTATTAATCAAACTTTCTACATGAACAAAACGCAGGCTCCATCACCTCCAATTTGACAATTATAAAATCATATGGTAAATAACACTGTAACTTACTTGGTCTCAACATATCTTTGATTAGAAACTCAGTCCGCCTTCACGTTTTCTTCCTCTTTCTTCGTCCTTAATCTATCCTTCACCCAGCAAGGGAAGAGCTTTCATCAACAATGTTTAACTCCCAAGATCAAAGGTAGAAGAAGGTGGAAATAAATACTCAAATGCCTTACCTTCCACTTGGATGTTTGTTGGAGCTCTACTTGAACCCTTTAGCTATTTTTCTTCTTCTATTCTTCTCCAAATTCGTCCAGCAAAGAAAATGGGTGAATGTGAGCCCCTTAAATAGATCTCTCGACGTCACTCAAGGATTTCCTTTGCTCTTCTTTTGCCCTTAGGCCCCGTTTGGATCAAAGAAAAGGTGAGAATGGAAAGGAATGAAAATGAAAAGAATGAAATATAATGGAAAATATTTTGCCTCGATGCGTTTGGTTGGCACTGGAAAAGAAAATGGGTTGATAGGAAAAATTTTGATTGGTTGGAAGAAAATAAGGTAGGAAAATGAGGCAAAATATCATTTTATCCTTATAGATAGAATATTTTTTTAGGAAAATTCCATATTAAAAAAAAAAAAACCCTAACGAGGTCGGGCAATTATCGAGAATTGCTGGGCAATTCTCGACAATTGCCAAGGCAATTTTCAATTGGAATTGCCAATACTCATATGAGAATTGCCATGGGCAATGGCAATTCATTGAGAATTGTCGACTGTGGCCTCTTTTTCTTATTCCGACACCGAACAGATTTTTTGTCACTTTCTCCTTGTCACGCTCTTCTCTCTCCTCCTCTCCCTAGCGTCACGCTCTTCTCTCTCCTCCTCTCCCGGCATCACATTGTTCTCTCTCTTCCTCTCCCGACGTCACGCTCTTCTCTCTCCTCCTCTCCCGGCATCACATTGTTCTCTCTCTTCCTCTCCCCGGCGTCACGCTCTTCTCTCTCCTCCTCTCCCGGCATCACATTGTTCTCTCTCTTCCTCTAACTCTCTTCTCTCTCTGCCATGTGATCAAGGCAAAATGGACTTTAGCCCATTTTCATAGCCGCTGGAAAATGGCTTCCCACCATTTTTTGTGGGAACCCATTTTCCCTTAAATGTGGGAGAATGGCGTGGCGGTAGAAAATATTTTCTAGGGAAAATTTGAACCAAACGGCCGCCGCCACTGAAAAATACCAATTTTCCTTTTCCCTCCTCTGATTTTCTTCGAACCAAACGGGCCTTACTTGGCCGGTGGGTTTTAGGGAAGTTGGAAGCAAAATCTTGTCATTCCCTTTGTCTCTCCCTCACTCTCGGTCAGCGTCTTTTGTGGTGAGTAAAGAATTTTTTTTTTATTTCAATCCCTCTTCTCGTACGTCCAGTTCGCTGAGGAGTTTGTGTAAAATTGAAGAAAGAAAAATGAGTGTGTGTGTGACCATTTTCCCTCTCTCCTGTTTTAATTAATTTGCTTTGTCCAATCATCAATCTATTCCTGCACTCTTTCGTCTTGATTTCAGAGAAGTGGGTAGTGAATTATTATTATTATTATTATTTCCCCTTTTGGTTTTTTCCTCACGTTGGGAATTAATGGAGAAGAGATTTCAATGTGCTTCCTGCCTTCACCACGTACTACTTCTTTCCTCAATTAATATGGAATTGACCTGGCTATAATATCCCATTTCCTCCCTATCCGGCGGTTTTAAAGGAGTAAGAATTATTATTGGCTAAAGTATACTTTTAGTCCTTTAAGTTTTATACAAAGTATCTTTTGGTCTCTTAACTTTATAAAGTATCTTTTTTAATTAAAATTTTAACACCGTTAATATTGCTAACGGAAAATGCTTGACGTGAACTCAAGTGATGATTAATAACATTTAATTACACAAATTTTATATATTTTTCAATTTACCATATTTTTAATTTAAGTTTAATAGTATTTAATTACACAATCATCATTTAAAATTACATTATCATCACTTGAGTTTGAATTTTCCGTTAGTAAAATTAACGGTGTTAGAATTATAGGACTAAAAGTTTATTTTATAAAGTTAAGGGACCAAAAGTATACCTCATATAAACTTAAAGGACTAAAAGTATACTTTAGCCATTATTATTGTATATTTCATTCTTTTTTGCTTCATCCACACATCCAGCAGGAAAGCATTTTAAAATAAATAAATAAATAATAACATTGTGTGATCCCTTTTCTTAACACGACATGCCCATCTCAATTCTGCTTCCACAATTAATTTTATTTGACACGTCCTTCCATCACTCATCTAACAATTACAGCCAAAGTCATTATTTTATTTTATTTCCCTTTTAACACTTCATTTGGTCATTCTTCCAAACACATCCGGTGCATCTTGGAAAATATGAGAGTTTTTTTTTCCCCCTTTTTTATTATTATATTCAGCCTCTCATACGTCAAGGATAATGGAGAAAGATTTTATTACTTCCTTTATAACCTTGCCCATGTGATCACCTCTGCTCTTCATTAATGGTGTGTTGTCCAATCAAATCTTATTTCATTTGCTTCCTCCCACTTCCGGATCTAAGGAAAATATGGAAAGAAAATTGTGTGTGATCTACAATCTCCCTTATCTCATCCAACGTACATATCCCTCTCCTTCATTAATTATTTTGCTCCCTCCATCCTTACTCCTAGCTCAATAAGTAGCTAAATCAATCTTACCTACTTTTTCTTCTTCCGAAAATTAAGGGGCATTTAGGGAATAAAACATGTGTCTTCTAGTGCACTTCCATCACTTCTTAAGTTTTTATATTGTACTATCATATAGTGTCACATTTCTCTTCTTGTGGTCCAAAATAATATATAAATAATGAGGTAAAATGCATATCTAGCTTTTTTGACATTATTTACCTCAATTATTTATAACCAAATTTAATAACCATATTTTTTGAATAATTCCACATTATTTCCCATAATTAATATATCTTGCCAGAATAATTAATACCACGAGGTGAAAAATTCATATATTCCATTGATTGATTTACTAAAAAAAAATTTGGGGATGTTACAACATGGATTATAGGATTTGAGAGACCCTCTTGATTCCAAATTCTTTCATTGCAGATCTGATGGCCCTTTCGTTGCCAATATACTGTGATCTGAGTTCTTCTATTGTTTGCTCCATCAATTTGTTTTCTGCTTCGACGTCTAATATTTTTGAGCCCCCTTTCAAGGTTTGTCCCATCTCAAAAGGTTCCTCTTTAATTAGTTTTCCATCTTTAACCTCTCCACAAACATAAGCTGAAATTCGCAGCAGTAAAAATGTTAGTAAGGCTTTTGGAAACTATCGAAATGCAAAGTGCTACGCATAGTTTATGATCTTTCTATATGGGTTATGTGATTATATGATTATAATTGGATTTGCTAAGCTGACTGGATTGTTTCTGTTATTCTTTAATTCAATATAAATACGATGGTTTTTAGAAAAAAAATGATTTTTTTTCCTACACCAATTGTGTGATCATTAGTGTAGAAAAGCCCATTTTCTACAAATTTTATATACTGGTTAGTATCACAATCACAACTAGGGTAAAAAGTGAAGAAATATTTTTTCCCGTAATTTTTCCACATCAATTCCAATGCAACCGCAACCGGTGTGAAAAGAAAAAAAAACTTCTCTACAACTGGTGTAAAACTAGGAAGTCCAAGACTTTAATTTCTACACCAGTTCCAAAATCAGTATAGAAAACCTTTTTTAATTACTATAAAAAAGTTTTTGTCCTACAAGTGACTGCACTCAAGCAATCCCACCGCTTAGTTCCGGTGCTCATCACTTTGATGGTCACCATAGGCTCATTAGATATGGATTGTCTAAATCTAATCTGGATGGTCTAAATTTAATATTTTTTTTTTAAAAAAATTATTTTAATGCGTATAGAATCTAAAATAATGATATTCTCTTTACTATAACTTTTTAAATATTAAATCTAAACCATCTAAATCAGATTTGGATTGTTTACATTTGATGATTCGAGAACTATATACCTGCTCTTGTTCAATAAGCATTTCAGTCAAATAGATGATACTATTCTCTCTCACACACAGACATACTTATCCAAATAACTTGCCAGTTGAGACGTGAAGAAAAACATGTACTTTATGGCAGCTCTTTGAAAAGTTTAAAACATGCAAAGCCCCTATTGTGTTTGTACCCATTGCAATGTCAAATCTGCATCAATAACTTAATTAATCATCGAGTTGAGTACCCTCTGGAGAATTATCTTACGATATATACTTGAAAGTTTCAACAATTACGAAAAAGATCGTAGTTAAACCATAAAAAGACGCAGACACAGACGCAGACACACTCCCTTTTCTTAATCCTACGAGAAGAAAATGTTTCCTCTAATACCTTTCATCGAATTTGGTTGCTGCAGCGCAGTTGACAATAATAATGTCTAATTCTTGGCACAACTTTTTAAGATCTGCATCATTTAGTCCCAAGTTCACCAAAGAAAAATCTCCGGCAACCGCAGCTACCTTTTCTGATATCATGGAATCAAACTCTGCACCCCACTCTCGTAGAACCTGAAACAAGTCCTTCGTTATGATCTATATATATATATACACCATCCATGTTTTAATTATATATCCCGATGTATATAGAATATCTAGCTTCCAAAATGCATTAAAAAACTTGAGAGTTTATGAACGTACGTACATGATCATGCATGCGTTGTGTGGCTGTGTGTCGGTGTCCGAAGATCTTAGAAGAAGATACAGTTTCTTCAAATCTGATTGAATCCTTAATAACTTCTACACAAATGCTGTGACATTTCAAATTTTTAATTCTTTTACACAACAGCATATGTGCACAAAAAATTGAAAAGATGGGATTTATATATGAACCGTTTGCCAAGAAGCCAGTTGCACCAGTCACCAATATGTTCTTTCCCTTGAGAAACTGTTGTAAACTAGTCAAATCCATTTTAAAGAAGATCGAGCCAGAGTTGCAGATCGGCCTTCACAGATCTGATGGTTAGAATCCAAAGACCACATCAGACCACATCAGATCGTTGCTTGGTCTATGGATTCTAAGCAACGATCTGGTTCAAGCAACGATCTGTGAAGGCCGAGACACAGAACGAGAAGGAGGGGAGAGAGAGTTCTGAGGAGGAGCAACGATCTGATTCTAAGCTCTCTGATGAATGAATTTTTTCTATCTTTAGCCTTAGGGTCCACAATCAAAAATAAACCAAGGATTGCATATAGACAAATCTAGGATCGTTCTCTCTCTCGAGGAGCCTTTTATTGAATCCTAAATAATCTAAATGTCATGCAAATGCAATTAAAACAAGGGGGAATTGAGTTTGGATTTTCAAATTAATAAAGTAAAATAAGAATGCAATTAAATTAAATGCTAAACTATTATTTTTGATATTTTTAATAAAATGGAATAGAGTATGAAAATGAGTATGGATCTTTCTTGGAAATGGAATAGTGACTATCCTAGTTCAATTAAATGTAGGAGTAAATTTTCACTAAGTCTAGATGAAAAACCCCAAGATATCACTTAAGTCCAATATTCCGATTAATAGTAATTTCCTACTACCAGAAGAAACTACTATTATCTTGAGATATTGTTTAAACCACTTAGTGTGTGATTAGGATTAAATTAATGTAACTTGTTCCTCTTGATATGAATGCGATCTGCACGCCATTTCGATTAATTCAATTCAATTATCTTATCTAACAATGGCGAAAGACAATTTATTTGAATCAATAGGGAAATACAAATTTATAAATTCAACAAACCACAAAATTCAATCCAATCACATAGGTTCAATCAAAGTTTTCCAAAGCGGATAAACTAAGTCTCAACATTACAAAACAAAATTCCTAAAACTAGGAAATTAAAATGTAATCAGAGAAAATAAATTGAACAAAATACTCCCTGATTAAGCTTTGGAACTCAAGCACAAATTCCCATCTCCAAGAGGCTCAATGATTAGCCACGCATAGCCATTATACAGTTCAGCACAATCGATAAGAATGAACTAGCCATAGGAACCAAGCTCACCGGAATCTGGATATTTATCGCCGGAAAATTCAAGAACTTGCCAGAAAATTCTGTTTTGAGCTGTGTAGTTGCTACAATGCCACACTCCTCCCAAGCTCGATGCTTTGTCAAAAACAAAGTAGTCCAAAGCTCCCAATGGCGTCTTAGTCTCCACGATCTGAAACTCCCAAGTCACAGCCTTCTGATTCAGTCCGATGTTGGATGAGGAAGGGAATGGGTGGTGGTCGATGGTGCAGCAATGGAGGTGACAGAGGTGTTGATGGTGAAGGAATGGAAGTCGATAAAGAATCAAGGACTCAGGAATTCACGTTGCTGGGCTCTCATTTCTGTTTTCTGGTTCACGACGGTGGAGGGCGGAGAAGATGATGGTGAAGTCGTGGTGAAGGTGGTGTGTTGAAGACAATGAATGGTGATGTCGGATGTGATGATCCTCCCTGATCTCTCACCTCACCTCTGCTCTGTTTTCTGGTTCTCTCCAACAGTGAGAATGATAATGGTTGACGAGGGAGGAGGGTTGAAGGTCGCCGGCGACGGAGGAGAAGGAGAATCCGCCGGAGACCAAAGGAAAGGAAGGTGGAGGAAGGAAGAAGAAGCTCTTGAGTGTCGATGAAGGTCTGCGTCAAAGTCCAGGTGCGTGTATGCGGCGCTGGTTCTGGTGTATTTAATCTGTCGGATTTTCCCCCAGCTCTCACGCCTCCCAGCTGCTGAATGAAGAAAAACCTAATTCTCCATTGATCAAAACGCAGCAGCTGCAGACAGGGACTTAAGTGAACATTTTAAAAGTTCTGGAGTAAGGACTAAATTGAAACTTTTAAAACTTTAGTTCAAACTTTCATTTTCAAATTTGATTTAATCTTTTCAAAGATCTACAATAAAAATAATAATTAATCTAACATCAAATATTCTCATAAAAATCAATGATTAAAAGCAATTACATTTTTTTTTGACAATTTTACCTTTTTTTAGCGCAATTTAATGTATTTACTCTTAATCTCAATTTATCATAAAAACACATTTAAAGTTTCAATAACTATGTAAAAAAATCGTTAAGAATCCCAATTTAATTACTAAAAATCATGTAAAAATATGGTTCAATCACTCTCTTGTAACCATGCGTGATGGATTTGCAAGTGAAGAAGGTGAGGCTGAGGAAGGAGGGGAGACTGGAGAGAGGACAAAGTGGTTGAGATTTGAGAAAGTGGGTGGGGCCGTGAGAGAGATGGGTTGGCGTTGAAATTGCGGCAAAGAAGAATTTGGTGGAGAAGGTAGGTTAGTAATAAATGGTAGGGAAATTGAGGGTGAGGGAGGGGAATGGTTATTGAGCCTAGAAATGGATATGGGCTTGACGTTAATGTTGGACAGAAGTCAGAAGAGCATAAGTGAGAGATGAGTCAGAATTATTTTATTTGACCTCAATTTTTTTAATTGTTAAATGTAAATATTTTTATTTATTTTAATTAAATTATATTTTTTAATTAGTACGGGTTTAAGCTTGATCTGACTCACACCCTTGATCAAATTTCACTTAGGTTGATGGCGGTCGGGTTTCAAAACTTGGTTCAAACTCTAATGTTGACAACATTTTTTTGATAAATTAGAACATTAATTGTTGTAATATACTAATTATATTTCTTAAAAAAACATAAAAAATAGTTAAAATTTAGAAAAATAGCTTTCATCAAAAAAGACCATTAGCCCGCATGCTCTTAGGCTGGCCTTGATTCCTAGCTCTAAGGAAGTGGGCTTTAATTTCCTCCTTTTCCTTTATCTTCTGTTGCGTCCTTTTTCTATTAAACTAATGCCATAAAATATTTTCTTAAGATCTTAAAATAATTTTTCAAGATCATTAAGTATTTTTTTCAATATCCTGAATATCTTTTTAGTACCAGTTAGTATCCTGAAATATTTTTTTCAAGATCATAAAATTATTTTTCATGACCATGAAGTATTTTTCAGTATCCTAAAGTATATTTTTAATACCCATCAATACTTTTTCAAGATCCCAAAATAATTTTTCAAGATCTTGAAGTATTTTTTCAGTACCATTCAGTATCGTGAAATATCTTTTTAATACCAGTCAGTACCTTGAAATATTTTTTCAAGATTATGAAGTATTTTTTCAGTATTAGTTAGTATCGTGAAGTATCTTTTTGATACCAGTTAGTACCCTGAAGTATTTTTTCAAGATCGAAATACCTTGAAAATTTTTAGGATCTTCAAAAAATATTTCAAGATTCTGACTGATACTAAAAAAAACTTCAAGATGGTGAATGCTATTTTTCAGGAAAAAAAAAGTGAATAGTGCGTATTTTGCACTAAAACGATACAATTTGATAGAAAAGAACAACATCAGAGGATAAGGGAAAAGGAGGAAAGCCGTGTCCAGGCATTGGCATGTTGTAAATTACGAATCTGGTCATATATGCAACTAAATTGTTAAATTGGACAGAATATTACTATATACTCCCTCTGGTCCCAATTATAGGACATATTTAACCGATTTTGGGGAGATTAAGGAGATGAGTTAAATTAGTTAATTTTACTCATTTTCCTAAAATGCCCTCATATAAATTTAAAATGACATAAGTAAAAATAAATCAACAACTCCTACCATATACTTCTCTAATCTAATTTTTTTTTTCTACACGCTTTCTAATTGAAATAATGGTTTTACAATATATACATATGTGTGTGTGTGTGTGTGTCACATATATGTGTGTGTACATATATTTACACACACACACACATATATATCTGTATACAAACACACATATATATTGACAAACACACAAAGATATACATATATGTACACACACAGATACACAAATATACATATTTGTATAAACACACACAACATATATATATATATATATATATGTACACACACATATATTGACAAACACACACAAAGATATACATATATGTACACACACATAGATACACAAATATACATATATGTATAAACACACACATATTTATACATATATATATATATGTATACACACACACACATTGACAAACACACACAAAGATATACACATATGTACACACACATAGATACATAAATATACATATATGTATAAACACACACACATATATATATTTGTGTGTAGACACACACACACATATATTTGTGTATGTGTAAATGTGTGTCTATATATATATGTATGTATGTATTGAAAAATTAATATCAGCTGATTGATAAATAAATTAAAATCCAACAATTTAAAAGTTTTACTTACTGTAAGAGTCTACGCATCAATATACATACACTCACAAAAAACCAAATACATTTGAGATAATAAAATAGAGGTATTTTAGGAAGAAATTGACAAAAATTAAAATGTTGTCTTATAATTAGGACCAAAACCAACTCTCAAATGTTGTCTTATAATTAGACCGGAAGGAGTACTTAATAAAATTTAGGCTTCTTATAAAAAAATAAATTTTAGGTTAATAATTACTAATAACATGTGAGATTTGATAAACATATATGCATGTATATTTCTAAGCCCATACTATCATCACTCAATAAAATAATTACCTATAATTGCCTTTGTTTTGAGATGGTGGGTGGCGTTGCTGTTGATTCCGAATATCCAAGCTTTTTATTGTTGAATTGTTTTATTTTAGCTAGTGGTTACTTACTTTTTTAATTTATTAATTTAATAATTATAATGAGGATTATTTACGAGTTGTAACTAAGCGGAAAGACTGGGCATGTCATTTTGGGGCAGTTATGAGCGAATTAAACAGCAAAGACGATGCAGTTGGGGCATTTAATTAATAAATTAAAAGGGAAATATGAATTGTGGGTATTCAACTCACATATAAAGTTGCTGAGCATGATCAAATAAAAAAAGTTGACACGAGTTTAAGGGTGAGTTAACACGATTTTGTAAGTTTGAAGCGTAAAAACGGTAAATTCGGTATATAAACTTGGAAGTTTAATCAAGTTTATAACGGTCACGAGTTTATTAGTGATTCGATTCGATTTAGTAAACTAGAAACGCAAAAAAGCGGTAAACTCGGAGAGTCAACTCGTGAGCTTGACAACAATGAATATAACACAATTTATTTTCTATGAAATCTTCATTCTTCACCCTGCTTCGCTCTTCATTTTCATTATACAATCTCAACATACATACTTTCAAAGGATAAATATACTTTTTTATATAAAAAAAGGAATGTTAATAAATCTTATCTTTGTTACCTGGTAACATATATGCTTCTTTAATTTTTGAGTTGACTGGCCACTCATTTTTTTCTAACGATATTAACAATATTTAAATGAATTATGCATAAATAAATAAAACATACATATTTTAATTTATATATCCATGTGTTTTAATAACTTTGTATAAATAAATGTAAGTTCTTCGTAATACTCTTTAAAAAGTTCATGAGACGTTTCCATCTTTATTTTTCGAGTTTGTAATTTTGACAACCTTAGTTCTGTGACGGTACGTAACGTAACAAAAGTTGTGGATTGTTGTTATTGATAATACAAATATTTTGTGCTTATATAAAAAAATAAAAATAATAATTACGTATGTAGTAAACATATTTGTTATAAAAGATGGAATTTACATTTGTTTTAAAAGATCAAATAGTCAAGCAACGGAAAACGAGGTCAAATCGACATATATAAATCAAAGAAATCACACCCCACTTTTTAATTTGTCAAAGTCACTGAGCAAATTAAACTTGACCAAATATTTTTCATATTGAAGATCAAGTTCATATGTAAATTACACCTTCGGGGTTCATATAAGTAGTAAATAGAACATATCACTAGTTTGTTTGATGTTTTTCTTTTTCAGCTTGATCAGCATTTAACTTGGACAATTTTGGAGACGAATTAATTGCGTAGTTGACGAGGCCAGGAAAGTGGGCATTCATCAAATAGTCTCTCCAATCTAGGCTCTTGGGATCAAACTCTAAGTCAAGTCCAACATCCTTTAGAATCTTTGATTTTTCTCGTAACTCTTCTGTGTTCGCATCATCAAAGCTGGTACATTATAAAACATAATTAACCCGAAGTTAGCCAATATTTCAAATAATAAGTGGGTAGTATATATAGTTTAGAATGGTCAATAGAGGAAACGTTAATAATAAGAAACTTACAATGCCTTGAAAAATACATAGGGTTTGTAGAGTTCGACCATTCGAATCACCATTTTGACTTTTCTATCATTTCGATTATAAACATCCTTGAAGATCCGGCAAAACACTTGGTTCACCAGATATAATACCTTGCACAGTTACCAAATAATCATTCGAAAAAGAAAGAAAGATTAATTAATATGAAAAACACTTGACAGTACAAGAGGTTTAATTACTTTGCAAGATTAATTACCTTGAGTGGAAGCCCATATCGGATCATCATGTGAGAATGGAAACTAGCCATAGTTGGTAAAAAGAATCCCTTGGATATGATTATTGGCTTTCCACTTTTGTCCGTCAAGGGTTTGTTTTTGAAATAAAGATACGAAAGATCATGGACACAAGAAATTGTAAGAGAATTCCTTAGTGATGAACTAACATGGTATATGTATTTGTCTGATGTTTTATTTGAGTGAATTGCCATTGCCGCCACAATACAGTTTGTCACCATATCCGCTGGTATCTGCAAATAATTATCACATATAAGTATTACTATGAATTTCACAACAAGAAATAAATTCTAAACAAGTATGGCTGTCAAAATAAAAAAGCCACATTATTGGTGTACTACTCTCACAAGTCCTCAATATAACACATATTTTTCAATATTTTTTTAATTTCTCCTTATTTATGCTTCCTCAATAATAACTAAGGAGAAAAGAAAATGAGAGAATTAATGAAGATAACTAGGGTAAATACATGTAATATTAATTAATTTCTTTAATTTAATCAAATCAGGTAAATATGTCTTATATTAAAGAGAAGATGAAGTATTAAATATTGTAATGTTATTATTATTTTTGAAAAAAAATTCATCCTAATATTCTCTTTCCTATTCCAAACCAAGCCTTAGGGAAAAAACGTATGAGGGGTAAATTAAGAACTTAATCCAAATATTGCTACCAAGTGCATGTGCGCTAATTATCTCTCATTCTCATAATACAGAGAAATTAATAAAAAATGATCAAACTTTTTTTTTTTGCTCAAAGAAAAAAAAAATGATCAAACTTACCGCATCTAAAGTTGCCTGGGGATGACCCAGAAAGCATTCTACTTTTCCTTTACCAAAGCCGCCAACAACAGCATCAAGTGTTCTGTAAACCCAAAAATGTACGTTTTATATAGTGTATTATTGACATTTATTAATTTGGAGTGTTAATTTGTGAGAGTAGAAAGGAGCAAATTAAATACCTCAAACCTTCAATCCAACCAGGAAAGGGTTCCTTGTAGGTGCTTGTGATCATGGTAGGCCTTATAATAATTAATGGAATCTCATTCTTAAAATGTGACAGCAGCATCTCTCCCATTGCTTTTGTGAATACGTATGTGTTGGGCCATCCATACAAGTTTGCTCTGCATTTTAATTTTTGCATAATATAGCCAAGGACGATAAAAAGTTAAGGTTTATTAAGTAATTTCTCTTAAATGACAGAAGATTATTTTACATATTTTACATAAAGAGAAATATATGTGCAGATGAAGCAGGATATGGATATACAATGAGGATATGCTTGTGATACAACCTTTTAATTCCAAAATCTTTCATCACAGACGTAATAGCCATGTCGTTGTCGGTATATTGTGATCTGAGTTGTTCAACTGTTGTTTGCATCAAACTCTTTTCTGCGTGAATGTCTAATACTTTCGAGGCCCCGTTTAGGGTTTGACCCATCCTAAAAGGTTCCTCTCTAATCACTTCTCCTTCCTTAGGCTCTCCACAAACATAAGCTGAAATTAGTAAACTTATATCGATCAGGTCTTGTAAAATTAAGCTAGGTGTGGCTTGTATGATTAAGCATACAGATACATATATATAGACACATATACCAGTTGATACGTGAAGAAAAACCTGGATCCTACGGCAACTCTTGGCAAAGTTTAACACATGTAAAGCTCCCATCGTGTTAATCTCCATAGCGGTGTCAAATCTGCATTGATTACCTTAATTACCATCAAAATTGAGACTGTTCTTCCCACTTAGTTTACCGTAGTATATATATAGTGGTAATATATAGTAACAGTAATAATAATTTTTTAACCTTTTTTTCCCTTTTTTTTTTTAAAAAACTTTTGAGAGGAAAACGATGACTCATTTTTAATTCCTTATTCATGCTCTGATTAAAATAAGAAAAAAAAATGAAAAGTTTACTCCGGTAGCATAAATGGTCGCATTTAATACATGACAATATATATTTAATTGGTAACATATACCGTTCATCAAAATTGGTATTTCCAGCGAAATTGGCAATGATGTCTATTTCTTCCCACATCTTTTCAAGATTTTCATTTTCAATCCTCAAATTTGCAACAGAAACGTCTCCTGCAACCGCAACTACCTTCTCTGCTATCAAAGATTCAAAATCTGCGCCCCACTTTTGTCGTAGTACTCTAAACAGGTCCTTCCCTATAATCTATGTGTGTGTGTATATATATATATATATATATAGCCAACGCGTGTTTTTATCAGATATGCACGTATATGGCAGAAATATATAAATTATTTAGCCAGCTTTCTATGTATGGTATTGCCAAAAAAGAAACTTAGGGATCAATTGATATATAATACCTCATCATGCATGCGTTGTGTGGCGGCCTCATGGTCAGAAGCTCTGAGAAGAAGATACAATTTCTTCAAATCTGACTGAATCCTTAATAACTTCTCCACAAATACTATGACATTTCAAATTAATTTTTCAAGTACAAAAAAAATAAAAATTGTTACCCCCATATCATATGAATACAGAACTTTATCCACAGAATATATATATAGTTAAAGGGAAAAATATTTCTCCAGTCACTGGAAATAGGTTTATGTCCAGTGACCTCTAAAACTACGTCGTTTTGAATTAATGAAGGGTGTGTTTATAATTTTAATTAGGTGAATTAATAAAGGGTGTTTTAGTAAAATTTATATGATAAAATAGTAAACAAAGTTACAGAAACACCTTTCATTAATCCAAAACGACGTAGTTTTGGGGGTCACTGAAGATAACTTATTTTCAGTGACTGGAGAAATCCTTTACCCATAGTTAAATAGATAGATGAAACCTTTTGCTAAGAAGCCAGTTGCACCGGTCACCAATATAGTCTTTGCCCCGAAAAACTGTGGTGCACTTGCCAACTCCATTTTGAAGAAGCAGAGTTGTTTCTCTTTGTGAAGATACAATATTCATATACTCCTCGAAGAGATTATTCCCTCTCCAAGTTCACTTCTGGTTGGCTCCACTATCTAAATTTCTTTGAATATTTCTACACCCAAAACTACCGCCCCTTTAATAATTGACGGGCCATTAAATTGGTTCTGTACCATCTGAATTTCTTTTAATATTACTACACCTAACTATATACGAGTATTAATGTATGCATGTATTCCTCACCTAATAACTACCGCCCCTTTAATAACTGACGGGCCATTAAATTGATTCTGTACCATCTTAATTTCTTTTAATATTCCTACACCTAACTACATATTACATATCAATTAGCTAGTGCTTGCATGCATGTAGTATGCCATTAAATTGATTTTATACAACGTCCTTCTTAAAATCCGATTCTATATATTTGGTTTGTGTCTTTGTATTCTCTTAACTGTTGGGATAATAATTAGAGTGAATAGCACCTAATGAGAACCTGGAATAATATATGGTAAGAACTTAACCAAGAGGAAAAATGAGGGTCTTTAATGACAGTAAAAATTTTATTGAGCTCACAATCACAAATAGTATCCCACTTTGCAAACTTTTCACTTCAGATCCACATAGTGGCGGACCCAGGATTTAAAGTTTGTGGTTGCACAGCTGCCCTCGAAATTTTTTTTTAAGGAGAATAAAAGGTATCGCTGACATTTTCTAGAAGAAAAAAAGTTTGACAAGATTAGGGAACATGTTGCAACCTATAAGCTAGCTCATCTCAATACTTCCTCTATCGAAATCTATAAGATTGTATCTTTTTTTTCATACAGAGACACTAAGCAACTGAATCTATGATTCCCAATTCCAAAGATACAATCAGCAAAACAGAATTCAGCCATAAATTCAGCAAAACATAATCAAGAAGCCATAAATTCAGCAATAAATTATTCCTAAAATCAGCAACAAATTCATGAGATGTGTGTGTGTTTTCCTTTACCTTTGAGTTTGCGGCTAGGCAAGGAAAAGGATCTTGGAGATTGAACAGAAACCATTCACTTAATTATATATAACATTAATAGTACACCATATTTTTGAGTCCATTTTAATGGTGCACTAGTCGACCTGCTTATTCTTTATTAGATATTATATTATCAGAGTTTCTCAAATGGCTTCTCCCCACCATGAAAGGCCCCAAAATATGAAGCTGCAATTTTTAATATCTGAGGTCAATAAAATGGTGGAACTTGTCAATAATCAAAGATGCGTGTGAAAAAAAATCAACCCTTCAAAAAAAATAGTAGTAACTTTAATCCTTCAACGTTTTGCTTAAAAGCCGAAATGAATGGTTAAACGGATGTCGCCTAGGTCTTTGACCCCGATTCCATCGTTTCCGTTTCCGACCACCGCGCTGCTCAGATCTGGTTGATTGAGGAGGCCCTTCGTTTCGCTGCTGTTTCTGAAACGAGCTTCCTTAGTCGGGGGAATCAGATCGCAATCTCGATCGGTCTTGGCGCCGGTGTTCGACTCCGTCTTTAGCTCGCCGTGACGCTGTGTCTTCTGCCTCGTTTTCTGCCGTTGGCCTGTGAGAAGGTGAGCCTTTTCCGGCGAGATTTCTTCTGGGTCCATTTCAGTCTTCAGCGCCGAAGCTCGACTCTTCCCTGACTCTGCATTGCTGTTTCCTGATCGTCGAGGTTCTGAGATTTTGTCTCCCCGCTGTTTCTGCTTTCTTTTGCTGATCGACTCTGCCTTTGTTCGTCGAGGTGCTGGTACTGGGTTTGTGCTTCCCAGATCCAGCTATGTAATGGGTTTGTGCTTCTCTTGCCTTCTCAAAAGTTATGTTGTTACACACCTACCGACCTCGCCCTCACGGGTGTCGGGTAGTATGGTCCTTTACCTTTATTTAAATCTAGCTTATTTTTCCCTGGTTAATTATTGCCACGCATCGAGTATAAGGCAGAGCACACATCAGTTTGGACAATAATATACTGATAAAGATATGGTAAGATAAATTCTTGCCCGGAGGGGTCAAAAGATACCGTCATCCGATTAATGGTGCCCAGACTGGCCAAAATAATATACTACAGTCATCTAGTCATCCAGATAAAATTCCCAAAAGAAACTCATCAATGTCCACCAAAATACTAGCTTGCTCCGGAGCCTTACCTCTATCTCTCTACTCTGCTCCAGATGAACTGCCAAATGGCTTAAAAAGGGCTGGGATTCAAAATTCGAATCCCAGAGTAACCGTTAATCTCATATAAAATGTATATACCATGCGTGTAAGAAAAACCATAAATAAGCAAATACCACATAACATTCAATATCAAGGCACAAAGCCAAATCCGGAACTAGCAGCCCTAATAGCACACAAAGACAGATCGCAATGGTCCTAATAGCACACAAAGATGACCATTTGGGCACTGACACAAGACAAGCATGTTCCGATTCCATAGCGCTTGGAAATAAATGATAACCAAATGTATGCAAATTCAAGGTAAAATATACATACACAAGTCACACAGAGTATATGAGGATTAAGGTTACTACCGATCAACTACGAGATAAAAACAACCTTCTCGGTGCAAAATATCACAATTATCCCTAAAATAATAAAATGTAAAAAAAATAATTAATTCCTCCTCAACAATATTTTCTCTGGAAAATTAAAATAAGCCCAATTAATGTGTCCATATTTACTAAATTCCTTTTCTTATTAAGGAATTTAATTTGGGCCTATATTCTCTTAATTTTCGTCCATATACAGAAATTTCCAGAAATAAAGTCTCAACTTCAAATATTCATAACTAAATCTAGAAAACTCCTTTTGGGTTGATTCCAAAGCCCAAATGACCCTTAATATGTCTAGTTTCTATAAACAAATACTCATTGGGTCAGACCAAGTAGAAAATTCATCCATAGCCCAAACTACTCCTGCTGTCCGAAATAATTCTCAGTTTTCAGGGGCTATCTTGAAATATTTATTTCTCTTAGCAAAAAATTCATAAAAATACGATTTATATACCAAATTAATCCTTGTGATGTCTAATTTCTCCATATAAAATTTCATAATTTTCTAAGTCCATTTAATAAGTCTAAAATTAAGAAGAAGGCATCGACTCCACAGAATTTCACCGAACAGCACCTCCAACGTTTTTGCACTTTCATCTAAGGTTCCAAAATTTTGATCTAAGTTCACCCTTATACAAAATCTCATTTTAAACACTTTAGAACCCTCAAAAATACCAAAATCCATTCCTATTATCAAGAAGAACTCAGCTGCACGAATTTATGATTTAATCAACAAAATACCAAATTTTCATTCCAACTACATATCTTCCATATACTAAGTTTGATCTACCATTTTAGGCCATAAACTTTAACTTTAAACCTTTGTTCCTTCTTTTCATTAGCTACCCAACCAAATATACAAATATGCTCAAGGTGATAGACATTTCCTAACTCAAACAACCCAAAAATGGTTGAGATGATTATAAGTGACTTACTTGATAGCTCTTAGCACCATTGTCACACTTGCTTCTTAAATCTTCCTCCTTAAATTTTCAGACTTAGCTTCAACTTGAGCTACTCTCTTCTTTCTTTCTTTCTTTCTTTTTTTTCCTTCACTCCAAACCGTCCAAAGCAACCTAATAGGAGGAAATGAGTTCCTTTTTAATAGACCCCATTGCTAATTCATTTTGTTTCTTTTTGTATTCCTCTCATGCTCCACGTGCTCACTCTCCATATTCAATGTTGTCCCAATGTTCCCTTGTCTAGCCGGCGGTTTGCAAGGAAGGGAGATTATTCTTATTATTTTATTATTCCTTTTGCTTCTTCCATACGTTGGGAATTAATCCCCTTTAAAATAATGTTTCTTGTCTCACTCCACCAATGCATTTGTCAAGAAAAGCTCTTCCTTCTCTCTTCTAATAGTCGACGGAAATGGGACATAAAGAGGCATGAGATTTAATTGATATTGGGAAGATTAAAGTTGGTCAAAGCATAAGGTAAATCATTAGACACCAACTTGCCACTATTTACAATCCTACCATTGAATACTCATTCCAATTGTTTGTTGTTCGAAAATGACGGATGCGTACAATCCGACTTTAATCGAGTGAAAATGGAAACATTGGATATTAAAATGATCTTATTTGATCCTCTATAAGACTTTTATTTACAACTTGATTCTTTATTCGAATAGTTGCAAATATTGAGTAGGGGTTTAGAAATAAATCATTAATTCCTTATAAGGACTTTTCTTCCTTAATTAGCTTTCCTAAGCTATAGAATATTATTTCTAAAATTTCAAGGCCACATCTTATTCTAATTATTTCACACAATAACCTATATTCATTATCACATAACGTCATAAAATTTCATGTATGCCAATAAATCCACATTAAGACACATGAAAAATGAGGATGTTACATATGTGACTTTTCTTTTGTTAAAGCAAATCTCAGATCCAGCTTTGTCATGGGTCCCGGAATTGGCTTAGTGCTGTCTGTGGTGTTTTTTTGATCTGTGTTTTTGGTCCTGCATCTTTGTTAGTTTATGTGTTTGGTTTGCTCTGGGTTGGGCGTTTTGCTGCCTTTTTTTTTTTGAAGTTATGCTCGATTCGTGCATTCTTAGTTTTGCTCTTGTTGCTATCCTCTGAGTTTTTGGCCTAGTTGTGACAATGGAGAAGCAAGGGGTCCGGTCGAAAGATGGGGACTTGGTAATGATAGTGCAACCGAGAAGGCTAAAGAAAATAGTATCCTGAGACTCCACATCCCGCTCACCAAAGAAACCAAATTTCTTATAGAAGCAAACTTTTGGAGAAGGAGGAGGAGGTGTTTTCTCAAGAATTAGAGGATCAAATGAAAGAATGGCTTTGTGAGGAGAAGGAGATTTCTCCACCTCTTACTAAGGAGCAGGAAACTCTTCTTGCTTCCTTACCAAAGCTAAGCATGCCGGATGAAAGGTTGATGGATCTTTTGTCGTCCTTGGAAGGATGCCTTAATTCTTACTCTGCTAGGAAAGTCGGCAAACTTAGAAATGATGAAAGACAAGATTGCTTGGATCCTTAGATCAAAAAGTTTTGAGCTCATTGATATACCAAACAATTACTTTGTGTTTAAAACGGGAAACAAAGATATGCGATTGAGATTATTGTTTGATGGTCCTTGGGTGATACAAGGGCATTATCTAGCGGTGCGAGAGATGGAGTCCAAATTTCAACCCCTACAAAGAATGAGATTCAAAAAGTAGCAGTTTGGGTTCGTATTCCTACTCTTCCGATGCATGTTTATTCGAAGAGTGTCTACTTGAAATAGGTAACATGATTGGTAAGGCCATCAAGGTAGATGTTAATACATTAGCACAATGTAATAATCAAAGCATGATGGTGGAAAGAGGGAAGTTTGCCGGTGGTTAGTGTTGAAGTAGACTTGAAGCAAGCCCCGAAATCTAGGTTTGTTATTAGATCTACTATCTACACCTGTGGAATACGAGGGGCTCGACCGATCTGTTTTAAATGTGGTAAGTATGGACATTCTCAAGAGAAGTGCCCGCTTTCTCGGATCACGGGGGAGGATTTGACGAGAAACCTCTTCCACAAATGAACATAAGCCACACTTCAAAAAAATCAAGCAACCGCTTGCTCATCCTAAGCCTCTTGTAAGCGTACCAGGCATTAACTACGATGAAGAATTTGGCTCATGGATGATAGCAAAGAGATACTCCAGGAAAAGAATCCACAAGCTTGAGCCAGAGAGGAAATTAGGGAAAATGCCCGAGAATAATAAGTCAGCTGGGAAGGAGAAGACATCTGTTTCAGGTTCAAGGTTTGATGTGTTGCAAGAGGTGAAAGATCCTATCTATCTGAAAGGTGTGGATCGACCTAAAAAGACAGAAGTAGCTACGACTACTTGGAGAAGGAAAGAGGGTGAACCCCTACCTTCCACAAAGGAAGGAGGCTTTGTGTCTAAAGAGAGAATAGAGTCATCTAAGGAGAGCGGAAATAAGGAAGATGTGGTCGGCCACATTGATAAGGAAAAGTTGAATCTCGACACAAATGGAAAATGTCCTTTGGTGATTGAGGAGCCTCAACTACGGCCTCGCTGCGAAGGGAGAAAAGAAAGAGAAGGTGATGAAAGTGAAAGAAAAAGAGGGTAAGCCATCCAATGTTCTCGTGGGACAATCGAGTCATTCTACTCATGATTATAATCTTAGGCCCAACGGTCTATCCTCTGTGCGAAATAAGAAGAAAGCAGCAAGGGCACACAATGTTGTCATTGGATCCACCAAGGCACTTGAAATTTCGAAAACCAGGGAAACGAAGGAGCATGTCGGGGATAAAAAGAAGACTAATGAAGAAAAGGAAATAGTGTCGAACCCGGACATCGCAGATTCTTCAACCAAAAATGGGAAGAATGATGATGTTGATAAAGGAATTGAAGACTCAGCAGTTGTGTCGTCATCCTTATCTCCCGCCGAGTCGATTGATCATATTGCGAGATGATGCAGATTTTATGGAGGGGCAAGAATCCTTGGTTGCGTAAAACCCGGTTTGAGCTTGGACGGAGCTGGACGTCGGGCAGGCCAGGTAAGTCTTTGTTTCCTTGCATTTTAAGTATATCTATTTAATGATCATAGCCTCATGGAATTGTAGGGGAGCCGGTAAACGGACCTTCCCTATTGATGTTAAAGATATTGTTAGAAAATATAACATTGAAATTTCTACGCATTTTCCGGAGCCTCGTATTAGTGGCAACTTTTCGGAGCCGATATTGTTTGTCGTAAGCTTGGTTTTAGCAATTGGATTCGTGTGGAATCTAGTGGGTTTTACGGGGGTATCGGCTTTTGTGGGACAAGGAAAATTTTGATATTACATATATATCATCTACCACCCAAATGCTCTCTTGTCAAGTTCACAATCGTAAGTAACTTTTCGTGCCTTATCACTTTGGTTTATGGTGAAACTAACTCTATTGGCAGGCATATGTTATGGGACTCCCTCCGTCATTTAGCCAATAGCTCTACCCTTCCTTGGTTAGTCCTTGGCGATTTTAATGCATATCTATCCCCATCAGACAAATTGGGAGGGGCGATCCCTTCATGGACCTCAATGCAACAGTTCAGAGATTGTATTGATGATACAGGACTTATTGAAGCTAGGTTTCAAGGGGAGAAGTTTACTTGGGAAAAAGAGGGCCTGAAGGAAAGATTGGATTGGGTCTTCACCAACTTCTCTTGGCTTTCCTGCTTACCAAACTCCACCGTCCGTCATGAGCTAAAATTTAAATCTGATCATAGGATTGTGGTTGTCAATTCCAACCTCTCTCCCCGTTGCTATCGTTTCGAAATCCTTCTCTTATCGATTGCTTGGTCCCTTGAGAACGATTTCAAAGATATCACCGCTGAAGCCTGGCGAGATAATAATTGGCTAGATGGTCTTCACAACTTTAGAGAATCAGCTCTGGAATGGAATGAGAATCGTGTGGGAAACTTCACCAGCAAGAAAAAAAAGTTCTTTGAGGCGCTTAGAGGGCATTGACAAAAGCGAGAAAAATGAATCTCCAAACTGGTTTATTTCGCTTAGAAAGAAATCTTTGGGAAGAATACCATAAGGTGGCATCTCGGGAAGAAATTTTCGGTTCCAAAATCCGAAGTAAATGGCTTCGGGGTGGTGACAAAAATACAAGGTTTTTCCATGCCTCAACCATGGTTAAACGGAAGAAGCGAGAGAGAATTGGAGTAAAAAACGATGAAGGGGTTTGGATTGATGATCACGACACTTTGACATTGATGACCCATGATTTCTTCAAAAATTTATATACAAGGATGCAACAGTGAGAGAGCCCGAGGGATGGTGTTCTAACTTTCCTTCCATTGACGAGAATATGCTTCTCTTTCGTCTAAAAATGTTTGCAAAGTCGAGATAAAAAATGCAGCCTTTGCCATTGGAGCTTTTAAAGCTCCGGTCCGATGGTCTTCAAGCTCACTTTTTCCATTCTCGGTGGGTGTTATAGGTGATAAAATATGTGACTTCATTGAAGATTGTTTTAACAACCCCTCTAAGCTGTCTAGCATAAATCATTCCAAAGTTGTTCTTATTCCCAAGGTTGATAATCCAGCTACGTTGAAGGAATTTCGTCCTATCTCCCTTTGCAATGTGAGCTTCAAAATCATTACTAAGCTCCTAGCTAATAGGTTTAGGGGAATCATGCCCCATCTTATTAGTCAAGAGCGAGTGTAGTTTTATTGCTAATAGATCTAGCTGTGATAATATCCTTATTGCTCAAGAAATTATCCATTCCATGAGGATGAGCGGGAGGAAGAAAGGTTTTGTGGCAATCAAAATTGACATGGAGAAAGCTTTCGACAGATTAGATTGGGGGTTTATCAGAAATACCCTAGAATGTATTAACTTGGAGAACAACCTCATTGATCTCATCATGGCCTGTATCTCTACTACTTCTATGTCTATCCTTTGGAATGGGGATGAAACTCCGAGCTTTAACCCTTCTAGAGGAGTCAGACAGGGTGATCCCCTGAGCCCATATATATTTGTTTCTCGCATGGAGCGCCGGGCCATTTAATTAAAGCTGAATGTGAAGGGCGTAGGTGGAAACCCTTTCTTTTCAAGCGAGGTAGCCCACACATCTCCCACCTTTTCTTTGCCGACGACCTCATTCTTTTCACAGAAGCTTCTAGTGATCAAATGATTGAAGTCCGAAGAGTCATACAAAGCTTCTGCGAAGTCTCGGGGCACAGAATCAACCTTGACAAATCACGAATGTTCTGCTCCAAAAATATTAACTTCAATAGGGCTCTCGAGCTCGTCAACTCCTTGGGATTGGGATTGCTTTCTGACCTAGGTAAATATTTGGGTGTTCCTATCATCCATAAAAGAGTTTCTCATGCTACCTATAACCCTATTGTGCTAAGAGCCGGGAAAAAGTTGTCCTCGTGGAAAAGCAAATTTTTGACTATGGCGGGACGTTCGTTCTTATCAAGTCTCGTATTATCTTCTCTCGCCTAGCCACCGCATGCAATCATCTCTCCTCCCAATTTGTACTATTAGAGAGATTGAGCGAATTTCAGAAATTTCCTTTGGTCTCGGGATGATGACGTGAGAAAAATGCATCTTATTGCTTGGGATAAAATTACACAAGCAAAGAAACAAAGGGTCTCGGGTTTCAAAAATCTTCGCCGTCGAATAAAGCTTTTATTATGAAACTTTGCGGAGTCTTTTAACAAAAAAAGATGCCCTCTCGGGTTCAATGTTTGTGGTCCAAATATAATTGTGGCAACTTGTATCTCGCCTAATATCTCCGGTAAAGAAAAACTCTTCCTCCGCTTGGAAAGCGATTGTCGAAGTTTGGGATAATTTTCTCAGTGGTGTGGGTAAAAGGTCAATAACGGGGCGGGTACCAAGTTCGGGATCGACCTTTGGCTCCCTCTTGATCAACCCATCATCTCCTTTATTCAGTATCCTTCCTCTATCAACGTAGAGGAGACGGTTAGGGATCACCTTCTGTCTAATGGACGGTGGGACTATCACAGATGGTTTGGAGTTTTACCTCAGGATATTACTAATTTCATTTTACAATCGAATCCACCCTCTAATAATTCCCCGGATTGTTTTACCTGGAGAGCAGCTAAGGATGGGGGTTTCTCTGTAAAATCGGCCTACCAATTTCTTTCTGACAACGTTGAAGCAAGCGCTAATAACTTCTGGGCCCAAGTGTGGAAATGGCAAGTTCCTGAAAAAATTAAATACTTTATGTGGCAAGTTGGTCATGAGAGACTTGTCACCAACTCTCTTCGGGCAAGGAGAGGGCCTCACCAACGATAATGGTTGCCCTTTTCAATGCAATAGTGAGGAAAATGTGATTCACATAATTCGAGATTGTGAGCGCGCGGAAGTTTATGGAAACTTATTTTAAAACCTAACTATTTCTCTCGGTTTTTCTGCGGCGGCTTGCGGGTTTGGCTCAACCGGAACACCAAGCATAACCCAGGCAAAGGGAGATTTATGAATTTCTCATGGGCGAGAACCTTTAGCTTGGGATCTGGATTCTTTGGACTACCTGAGATGTAAATTTCTTTTTCGGGGAATGACCACGAAACAAGGGAGATGTTACACCGGTGCAGCTATCTACTCATGGAGAATGGAGCGAATCAAAAGCTAAAGCACAAGATTTTCCAACTGGACAAGATAGACGAGGAATCTTGGACACCCCTCTTGAGAATACGGTTCGCATCGATGTGGACGGATCGGTGCTTTAACAACATAAAGCTGCATGTGGGGGAGTACTAAGAAATTCTAAAGGGGAATGGTTGATGGGCTTCTATAAACCCCTTGGCCTACTTTTTGTCATTGAAGCTGAAATTTATGCTATCGGATAGGGTTGCAGATTGGCCTTCGAGGATGAGATTACGAGCATCGTCATTTACTCCGACTCTCTTGATGTCGTCAATATCCTTATGAGAGATTGCCTGGCGATCATCCTTTGAAAGACATTATTGGGGAGACTCGAGACCTTTTGTTCCGAGATCGGGACGTGGAGCTTCATCATACTCCAAGAGAAAACATCTCTTGTGCTGATTATATGGCCAAGCAAGGCCACAGTGTTGCCATTGGTGCCGATATGGCCATGATTCCAACTATCCCGAGAGGTTGCCTAGATATGGTTTTGAAGGATCAGCAATCCTGCCATTCATAGTTTCCTTCTTGTTGTTGTTTCAGGGGCTAAAGTCTTATAATCTAGCTCCTATTTCTCACTTTCAAGCTTCGGCTTGCCCATTTTATCAAAAAAAAAAAAAAAAAAGGCCATTATGAGCTCCAGCTAGCCTTCAAGCTTCCACTCTCAGTATTTAATTAACACTTCTCTGTGTCGTACTTATTGTGAGTTGTGACTATCTATAATTAATTATCAGATACTTGTTGCTTACATATCGAATCGCCCAAATAAAGAAAGTCAGGCTAGTACAACAGAATAGTAGGTGAAGATCAAAAGAGAAGTATAAATTAAATGAAACATAAAAAAGTCACTCGTTGTGAAGATTTCCCATATTTGTCCAAAAAAAAAAAAGATTTCCCATATAATTATGTAGAACGCAGATATCACAGATTCGGGGTGCCAACAAAAAGTAAATTCCATGATACAGATAGTTATGAGAATAAACAGGAACAAAAGAATTGATATAATTGCATCTCAATGTTTACACAAACATTCATAAATAAACATCGAGCTAATTAACATTCTATTAAACTCATAATAGAATGAGTGCTAGTTAATTAAACTCATTAGAACCCAATCACAATTAATTTCTAAATAATTTTGGAATCTTGTTTACAATTATCCAATTAAACAACTAAACAATTTATCAACTCAATTAAACAATTAAATCGATAAACCCAATTGACAATTAAATTAATAACGAAAACTCAATTATTAATTCAATTGACAATCAAAGGTTGCAAATAAGAATACAACAATAAGCATAAAAACTTCAAATTATCAATTTAATCCAAAAAAAATAAGTTTATAATATAAAACTAGATCGTTCTCAATTAACACAACTCGAAATCTTTTAAAACTAAATAACCTCAAGTTTGAATTAAAAAGATAAAAAGAATAACACTCTCTTGTGATCTTCAAGTGTAAGTTTCTAGACTCTAGCTTCCTCCACGCTCCTCCCAAGTTGCCTTGTGATCTTCAAGTGTAAGTTTCTAGACTCTAGCTTCCTCCACGCTCCTCCCAAGTTGCCTGAGCTTAAGCTACCATGAATGCGTTTCCTCCTTCACACTCCAACCAGTACGTCCAACCATTTAACTAATGAATGGAGAATTCAATTGATCAATTGATGCACAGTAAAGAGTCGTGGGTCTCGCGTGGAAGATGAATGAATGGATGAATTAAATCAATCTTGTGCTCTGCGTCTCAGCGTGAATCCTTGCGGCAATTTGGCGGCTAGCTCTCTCCGTGAATGAGTCGTGTGCGTCAATTGCGGCTCTCAAGGAGAGCGTCTTTTCCGAACATGCGTCAGTGAGTTCTCAATCCAGCGGATAGGTTAAATAAATGGGAAAGAAGAGATAAATTTTTAGATAACAACTTGAGCTCATCAAAATTTAAGAAGCCCAATAAAATTTCATAATTGGATTCTTTTTTAGCTTCCCTAAAAAATTCTGCACCAAAGGATCTCTAATATGATAAAATCGTAATCTATCATATCTTAAGAAATATTATTTAAGCACAAGATATTAATTATAATATTAATCATTTAAACTCAATAATCTCATAATTAATTCAGATGTATATTATTTCCTAAAATTGGCTAATAATTCAAATATTATCTAATATATCCAAATTAGCCCAAAAGAATCCCAAAAATAAATAATTAAGGTGAGATAAAATATATAAAAATTGAGATTTATCATTCATGACTCTAATAAAGCTTGGATTTCCAAGAAGCCAAGAACAGATAAAAGAATCGCAACAGAATTCAATTGAAGACGCGGTAAATTTGATTCTTTTGTAAACCTACTAGAACTGAGTACAGTTGAGGCGACTGAGCACAAATGCAGTAAGAAGAAGATACTAATTATATTAAATACCTGGCGATAATTGGGAGCGCCTTCGATATGAGGAGACAAACGTTTGTTCTGACAACCAGGAAAAATGGTCAATCTTCAAAATCGCTTCTTCCCCAGAACTGATCCTCCTCTCGCCTTCATCACCTGCTCCAGCTCTTTCGGTAACCACATATTCTCTCACCTTCTAAAACTTTCACAACTCACTCTCTTTGTGACACCCCAAATTTTGGGATTAGAAGTTTAGGAATAAGATTGAGATAAAAAGGCTGCTAAGTTAGAATGAATCTAGAGCTTTAAGCTTATTATGAGGAAAAACTTAAGATAATTGTTAAAGTTATTTTCGGACCTTGAAAAAAAATTAGGGGAAAACTATGAAATATTATTTTGAAGATCTAGAAATGTTATGAAGGGATTAATATGAAAATTTAGCCTAAATAATTATAAAAACTATTTTTAGAATTTAAGGCATATTTTTAGGAAAATTTAAGGAGAAGAAATGTGAGACTTACAAAATGGACCAAAAAGACGATGAAAGGAGAAATACTTATTATGGGATTATTTTAATTAATGGGCCCCAACCAATATAATATTCATTCTCAAGTTCCTATACACTCCTCCCTCCATGTACGTCATGCATTGCCATTCTCCTTATTTATCCATTTACTCATTTTATTTGGTTAAACACTTTCGATCGGCCCAACACAACCTATCCAGCGTCCTTGTAATTCATTCTCCATTAGGCTAAGCACTCAGCCCATGTTCAATCCGAATAAACAAAACAGCAAAAGACACAACAAAGTATATATACTCTCTTAATTAATTCAATCTCTTCGGCCCAGACATGCAGGAACACAAATAATGAGTTGAGATAGCGAGAGATTACAGGTGTTTCATGCTACTTACGACACCTCAACCTAGCCCATGCTCCACGACTTCTCTTTGAACTTAGCAGCACGCATATAACCATTCGAACAGAATCATACACCCTCATTTTTCTCATCTCATTCACTCATTCCTTTCGGCTATTCAAAAGAAAACAGAGGCGGAGAAAAATGCTGAGAGTGTGAGACAGAGAGAGTGTGAGATCGAGAGCACTAGAGAAGGAAAATAGAGGAAGAGACGGTGAAGGCAAGAGAAGGTCTGAACGATGCATGCACTTGGATTCAATTAAGGTGAGCTTTTTCCTTCTAGCTTCCATGGTTTCTGCACGTTGGGTTTCCGAGTCTGAAGTTTAAGTGTTTTGGTTTAGCTTCTGCATGTTCTTATTTTTGAGCACCTAAACAGGAAACTTTGAAAGCTTAAAGTCGCATGCATGTGTGCTCTGTTTTTATGGGAGCTGAAACAGAGCATGTTTCTTAAGTCAAAATTCCAGATTTTGTCTTCTAGCCCTCATGAACCATTAGGAAATAAAAGAGGATGTTTAATGGTGTTGCATGTATTTGTTTGGTTCTGTTTTTGTCATGTCTGAACCTAAGATCTCTGTTTTGTTGGGGGTGTCCTCTATTTCTCTAATGAAAAGATAAGAGGAAATATAAATGGTTAAAAGTGTATGATATAAGTGTTCTTTGACTATTAGATGTTGGTTGGTGCTGTTCGGTTTGGTTAATTGTCGTCATAAGGCGTTAATTTCTTTATGGTCACAGAGTTGCCTATGAGTGGTAGAGGCCTAGAGGGGTTTAAGTTTGTGCTTGAATCTGAAAATTCCTGCACGCCACCCATAAAGAAAGATAAGTATGTGCCTAATGGTTGTGAATGTAATACATATAAACTCACATATTTATGTGTGGCTGAAGGATCGAGTTTTGGAGCTGATAATACCCAATGGTTTGATGTTTATTCATGTGTTAAGAATGTATTAAACTGAAAGATAAATTGAGCTACCATATAGAGACTTCGGTGGGAGAGAAGAATAAATGAAGTATAATGGGTATATTAATGGCACCTAAAGCTAATAGTTTATATAGCTTTGGCATAGGATGAAGAGATGATTGGTGTGATTGAAGGATGTTTTGATACGATTTCTAATTTAAGTAGGTAAATTCTATTAGAAGTTGATATATTAATTTCAAAATTTATAGGAATTGGCAATTGTCAAAGTACAAGAGAAAAGCGAACAAAAAGGGATTTTGGTAAAGGTATAGTTTCGAAAGAAGCAACAGGTGAGTGAATAGCGTCCCTAGTTTTTATAAATAATATTTTTGTTGTTGAAATTTATGTTAGTTTTCATATTTAAAAGTATGATATTGTGAAAGAATATTTGTTGATAGTATATGAGTAAAGAATTATGTATTTTCTTCCAATTGTTTCAAAGCATAATTCACAATTATGCAATTAAAGGGAAATGATACTTTTGAGGTATTTTCATAAATTTTATATTGAAATGATCTTGGATTTTGGAAAAGTTTATAAGCTAGAATTTATTATTTGAAATGGAATGTTTTTGAGCGAATGCTTGATGTTTTAAAAGGATTTATTGATAGAATGAATTTGAAGGAAAGTTTTGAAATATTGTTTGTTAAACTTCATGCTGGGGGATTTGATTATGAAGTATGAGATAGAGTTGTTATTATCTTGAAAGAAGAATTTTTATTACTTTGATAAATTGACCTCAAGCATGTTTGAAAATGTTTTGGAGAGGATGTTTTGGAAATACGAAAGCGGTTACTAACAAAGCGGCCTTTGTTAGTTCTTGGTGCACCATGGTTAACCTCGAGCTCGCTTGATATTCATAGGATTTGTTCTCATGCTTGTTTCATGGACTATGTGTCCATGCTTGTTTCATGGACTGTGTGTCCATGCTTGTTTCATGGCCTCGTGTCATGCTTGGTTAGTTACCCTCATGGACTGTGTGTCCATGCTTGTTTCATCGCCTCGTGTCATGCTTGGTTAGTTACCCTCGTAGATTGTGTGGCCACGCTTGTCATTCGTTCTGTAAGAAGTTCTACGGAAAGATGTGGATTTGAGAACTATGGTTTAAATTGATTATATTAAATCAAATATTTTATTTTGTACAGGGAATTATTTTATCAACGATATTTTATATAAAGTTCTATTTTATTTATGATTTATTGTTTTAAACTGGTTTTGTTAAAGTAAACAATTTATTACGTATTTCGAGGTAGTTGATTGATGATCCTATATAGAATTTTGTTTTTATTCATGATCTTATAGTTTTGAAATTGAAGTTATTGTCATAATGATATTATTAGAAGATAACAATATTTAAATTCTTTACTCTTGTATTCTATTCAATTAAAAGAATGGGACGCTATTCACCGGAAAATTTGTTTTGGTTCAAACGATATCACTGCTCCTGTACCTCATGCTAAGCGGTGAAGAATCTTCTTAGCGACTTAAAGCTTGCGGTCTCATTTTGAAGTGCTACTAGTTGATGTAATTATAAACCTAGACTTTTTGTATTATTACTAATGCTAGATGCTCCATGCAGTCTATAGGTAGGATCCCTACCTCCTTTTTGTTGTATGGAACACATGAACATTCTAGATTATGGTATTATGATTATTAATTAGCATTTGTATGTAAGTTTAAGGCTTAAGGAATGTGAGTCCTCTCATATTCAGTGCCGGTCACCCCTTTTGGATTTTCAGGGTGTGACACTCTTCCTCAGAAGTGGCCCAAACAAGTGCTTGCGCGCAATCATACCAATTCCGTTAAGACTTTTATTACTATTTTTATTATTCAAATCTTACGCTATTCAGTTTCGTTCTCGAATCACAACCCAAAAGCTCATAGAAAAAGGAAATGTAGAAGGAAAAAAAATCTCAGAAATGGCTAAAATGGCGTGGCACATCATTTGAATGTATGAATGATTTGGTGACAAGTGATGAGTCGTCAACTTCACAGGACAAGGCGACGGTGGAAGACAGAGAAGCAGATCTATGCACCAGTAGGAAGTAAAGACAGAATTGAAAATTACATGTTTGGAGAGCAGCGGCGAGATTTGGAGAGTAGCAACGCGAACGGAGGAGCTAAAATTAAACAACGGAGGATGCGGGACGGCGAACAAAGAACGGAGGAGGAGCCGGAGAGATTTGGAGAGCAGCGGCGTGGCTGCACAGGGATTGATTTGTCGATCTGGAGGTGGCTGCACGATTTGGAGGGATTTGGAGAGCAAAGCAAAAAAAAGATAAATGGATGGAAGAGAGGACGTTCGAACCGGGACCTCGGTGTAGATGTGTAATGTAATAACCAACTACTCCAATCAGACAACTTGTCCTAAAATTCATTTACAATATATATATATATATATATATATTCAAATTTTTGTGTTACGCATTTGGCCACACGGGCACTAGTGTGGGTCCGCCACTGGATCCACATCATATTAAAAGGACGACCCGACCTTATACTGAACTTTCACTGCCCCTTACAGACGGTCTCCTCTTTGCTACATTATTTCAGGATTTTTCACTTCACGCCATACATACATTTGGATCAACGTTCTAAGATAAACAAACAAAATGGATCCTCTCTCAGGTTGACAGTACTAGAAAAAAGGTATTTTGGATCGCTCTATTTAGACCTTATTTTTGTGGAGACGGTTTAACAAATGCAACCGGTGGCATTTTTGTAAATATATTAAAGTTTAGACTGGTTTTGCATACAGCAAGTCTAAAATATAATTTTAGACCGGTTGCTAAAAGAAAGCAATCTAAAAAAGTATTAAAATATTTTTTATAAAAATAATATTACAGAATTTTAGATTTGTTTTACATTCAACCGGTTTAAAATATACTTTAAATCAGGTGTTAGTACATTAGTCTAAAAAATATCATTTTAAAAAACAAAAAATATTTACAAGCTTTTATACGGGTGTTATGAAATTCAGTCTATAAGGTGATATAAAACCTATAAAAAAATTATATAGACTACACTTGACCGCTCCTTCCAAATCAAATTTCACGATCTCTCCATCTTCTCATCTTCGCTTGCCATCTTTCTGAAGCTTTCAATTCTCCTTCCTCATCTCTCACAAGACCATACTCGTGATCTGCTCTCCAACTATTTCAAGAGCAACATCTTCTCTAGATCTGTATTTGTCATGTCTAGATATGCATTTTTTCGTATTCAAATCACACCATCTCAAGCTCTCATTGCATCGTTGCTCATACCTATGCTCGTCTCCGCCACCACCAGATTTGTTCTAAGATAATGCATCAAATTCCTTTTGATCTTTATTTTAATTTTACCAAATATATTCTTGTTATCTAAATCATTATGAATCCAGACTGTTTCTGGCAAACTTGAATGTATTGTCTCTTTGTATCTAATATTTTCTACTCTTATACTATTTCTTATTGTTGGATTCTTTGTTGCGATTTTATTATCTATGATTTGTTTCTTAATTTTTTTTTTTAAAAAAAATTTATTCAATATTATTGAAATATGTATTTTATTATGAGATCTTATAAAATCATAGCTTCTCTTCTGTGATGTTATGATATCTTATTTATATTTCAAAATCGCAACTTTGCAAAGTTGAGATTTTAAAATCTGAATTTTTCTAATTTTTTAAATTTTATTTGTTAGTCCGGTGTTGTCCATCCGTTTTAGAAAGAAGCATACTTTTTGAACTACTTGATATAAGACCTAACCTAACACTGGTCTAAGTAGTCATTTTTAATCGGTCTAAAAGGCCTTTTTTTCCTAGTAATATGATATTTTTTTCAACATCAATTTTGCAGCATAAGTTTTATAAACTCAGATGAGGGTCAAGACCCAAGAAGGATAGAAGGGACTTGACCTTCAAGTTGTTCCGGTTTTCATTCTTTGTTTCTGCTCTACAAAGCTTGAATTGTGTTCCTTCAACCTATAGCCAAAAAGAAGGGAGTCACCAAAAATAGAGGCTGTGTGAATACAGCTGTCGAAATGTTTGTCATTTTGCTTACCACAAGTGCACTAGTCACAAGTAATAGTATCATAATAGAAAGTGGTACACCCCAACCGGCCTTGTCCTTTCGGGTGTTGGATAGAGGGATTTCCTCTTATTTATTACCTTACCTTAGTTAATTATTCCATATTCACATATATCAAGTGTTACGCAGCAGAGCATATGATCGGTTTGGATAAATACATAATACTGGTAAAAGTGCAAAATGTAAACAGTAAATAGTCCTCGAAGGGTTAGGGTACAGTAATCCAAAATAAATGCCGCGCAGTAAGTAAATTTGTATAGTCATCCAAAATATAAAAGACGATAGGGCAATCCCTATTTCTTCAACCACCAGCTCCATGCCCTTACCTTCTATCTCCTAGCCACCTCAAGCAGACCCACCCGTGTCTTTAGAATGGTCTGGAATTCAAAATTGAATCATAGAATAACTGTTAAACTCATATACAATATGTATGCAGTGCATGTATGCAATTCACAATCAGGAAATATCACAAATATCAACAATGGCAATACATACCACATGCATTCAGAACACAAAATAACGCCGGACAACCTATTGACATAAGCCCTGGTTCCATAGCGCTAGCAAAACAACAATAGCCGAGGCTCAAATCCAAACTATATTGAATGCATCACCGGCTCAGTAGCGACCCAAGGACACATAGTCAACCAGACCCTACAGCCCAAACGCATGTCCCGCTCACGAGACATGTTCCACAATCATGGCACAACAAACATACAAAAGCCACATAGAGTATATAAGTAAACAGTTACTACCTGATAGTTGACCGGTAATTAATAAATTTTTGTCGGTGCTAGAATATTCCTCTGGGTTCGTACTTGCCATAACAAAAGCAAATACACTCCATTTTATTCGTTTATATAAACTCTCCTCTTAATTTCATGAAATTTGTCCATTTTCCAGAAATTCCATAAATTATGTCTCAACTTCAAAAATTCATAATTAATTATAAAAAAATCCGATTAAGGTGATTCCAGTGGCCATTGAACCCTTAACATATCTAGTTCTTATTAAAAATATTTCCAGAGACCATAAAAACTTGTATGATTTTTCTGTGTTAAAATACCGTCCACTGGTCAGAGTCAAAGTCTAGTTTTCTGGGATATTTTCAAAGATTAGTATTTCCTAGTAGACATCTCGAAATATTACAAATTATATACCAAATTAAATATTGAGATATCTAATTTAAGCCTGTAAAATTTCATGGCCATTGGACTTTATTTACTATTTTAAAATTATCCCTTAAGCGCAACTGCCCAGGATGTCTCAAAACTGGCAGATTTCCTATTTTCTTATTTTCTTGTAATTTAAGTTTTTGAGTTCCACAATCATGTTCTTTACTTGTTCCCATAGAAAACTTCGTCCAAGAAACTTTGGCATCATCAAAAATACCAAAATCACATCTTAACTTTATGTATACCTTGTTGGCCAGAAATTACAAATTATGAACAACAACAATAATTTTCACTTTAGCTTCATATTTGTTCATTTCTTTGCTTAATCTTTTTTTTTTGTTTACATTAACTTAACTTTAATCATTTGATACTTCATTTTAGTGATTAGGGCAGAGCCTCCCCTTATGAAAATATCATCTTCCTTAATCAACCATTATCATAAAATTATCAAAAATTCAAGACAGTCACCACCATCAAGCTAGGTTAGTGACTTACTTCACTTGTGACTTGTTTCTCTTGAATTTCTTCCTCCTTGTGCCACTTAATGGGTTCGGCCTAGGCTCCACAACACCATATAAGAATTATTCATGAGGGTTTTGAAGTTATTCATGAAGATAGAAGGCTATCACAACATAATCTTGAACTAACTTACCTTAATCTTTCAAATTGTGTGCCTCTTCTTCTTCCTTGTGTATGAGTTTTTTTCTACTCTCTTCTCTCTCTTGGTGGACGAATTAGGCAGCCAAAATGAGGGTATAAGAGTCCTTAAATAATGACTTATCATCATGCAAAATATCCCTCCAAGTTGCTTCCTATTGACTCTTTTCTTTGACTTGCCTTGATGTTTTCCTTTCATTTTCTCTATATTTTTCTTGACTTTTCTTGGCTGTTCGAAATCTGCGCGCCCTCTTTTTGCATAATATTGGCTTGTCTCATAATTAAGCTTTTTTAGCTTAGATTTAGGTCTTACTCTTGGTGTTATCTTATTGGCTTCAAACTCCAAGCTTTTTGACTTCCTTACTTGGCTTTATTTTGCTTGAATCATCTTTCTTCTCTCTTGGTCATGGCTGGGCGAAATTTTGGCTTATAGGAGAAGCATATTTGACTTTCTAATTGCCTTGAATTTAACTTGTACACATGTCTTACCCAAAGTCAACTTTAATCCCCCAGTTGACACTTGTCAAACTAGGGAAAACCTTTGACTTTTGCTTATCACATGTGATTTTTGGGTGTTTCTTCTTGCTTCTTCTTCTTGACCGTGCCATATGGCTTCTTGGAGAAGAAATTTTGTCTTCCAAAAGCCTCTTCCAAGTGTCCAATTATCCTACTACAAAATCAACCCAAGTTCTTATTATGACAATTATCTTTTAAGGGTTAATCCAGTTGGCTTTTAATTGATAACATGTGCAAATTTCTTATCTTCTCCTTCACTCTTCCCTTGGTTCGAAATATAAAGCTTGTAGGGGAAGTTTTTTGTGCTTTTAATTGCTCCAATGATTCTTACACAATAAGCCATCTTATGTCATCTTTGATGATATAAGCTTTCTTAGCAAGATTCCAAGTCAATGATTCTTTCTATCACATTAATTCTTCAATTCCATATGTCCCTTTCACATACAAAGTTCCTTTTTGTCTCTCATTCCTCTTCCTTGTTCGAAAATTTCAAGAAGAAGGAAATAAAAATGTTGCTTCCTAACTCTTATGCAACATGTTATATTAAGTCTTTTGGGAAATTGACTTTATATGTCATGCTATCCAAGATTCATTTTCATTCCCTTCTTGGCCTTGCTTGGACGAAATTTTGGCCTTTCTAAAGGTCCAACAATTTATTCTCTAATGCCCCCTTAGACTCTTGTTGATTTTGACAAGTCAACTTACCATTTATTGGCCCCAATTCAATTAAAACAATTCCTCATCCTCCTTGCTCATTGGAAAAAAAATTAAGTCACCATTATAGTGACTTTCACATTATCTCAAAGTCACTAAAATATTTGATTTAATATGTCATTGTGGCTATTTAAATTAAATTGGAAAGTTCCATAAAAGAAATCAATTTAATCATAGCCAAAACTCCTTAATATTTCATTAATTCATGCTCTGTACATCATTCATGAAAATAGGGATGTTACATTTCTCCCCTAGTAAAATAAATTTCGTCCTCGAAATTTGAATGTCCATACCTTGGAAATCATTCCAACCAATCAATTTATTCCCTTTCTATACATGCTATTAAATATGCAACATAGTCATCAGGAAACAATTTTTTTCATTTTGGGGCTGTGCATGCTCACCAAGCACGCATTACGATCATATACTACTATCTTTTATCTTGTACCCAGGTGTAGTGCTTAATCATATAAGATCAACTGTTCATCTTCACAGCGCTTGGTTACGTAGATCTCACTGCCTGATTTATTTTGCCACTTGGTTTATCATATTCTAGCCTTCTGGCTCATTCCATTATCACCGCACTGAATATTAAGGCCTTACTGCTTAAGGATTCCTTACCAATCTATAGGCATCTCAACTATCACCTTGTACAGATTGAATATTTTGCCAGTCTCACAGCATTCTCTGGACATACCAGTCCAAAATCATCGTGTCAATCAGCATTCCACACAGTGTTAAGTATCATAGGTCTTACAGCCCAGGGACACCGCCCCATGCAAACTTGCACACCGGGTCTTACCGGGGAGAAGATACTCTCATCATCACCCCTCTCATTATCCCTCATCAGCACGATTTGGACCATCCAATTTTTGATCCAAGGGCCCAGAATAATTTTTAGAAAAACTGCAGGTTTTTTTAAAAATTATTTTGGGCCCTTGGATCAAAAATTGGACGGTCAGATCGCGCTGATGAGGGATAATGAGAGGGGTGACGATGAGAAGATCCGGACCCGTCTTACCGCCTCGAGCCTCAGCTCCTCTATTTTGTTTGAGCTTCCTCAATTTAAGTTCTCAGATTATTTTCCTCTTGCTTAGCACCGTGGCTGGCCAATTTTATCTAACTTAACCGGTTTAGATTTCTAAACCATTCTATCAATTTCTGTTCCTGTATCAACACAATTACCAACTACACCGCTTTTCCAATTCAACACATTAGCAATGGCAATCATGTCACTGCCTTTCATTCCTCTATGTTGTCTCATATTCAACTTCTGATTTTCAAATATTTAAAATTTCTATGGTCGTAGTACATTTTCATAATTGCACAAAATAATATTTTTACATTTTCAATAAACCATAATCACTGCCAGCTCAATTTCAAAAAATAATTCACTGCCGGTCTATTTTCAGAAAACATTTATTATCGGCACACATTAATGAGCGGAATTATTCATTTCATAAATTCAACATTCGAAAGCTCTCGCCACCACTTCAACCTCTCGGTGCAGCGGCGCATCCCAATCTTTTCATACACAAACCACCGAAGTGGCAACGCGCTTGTCGGCCAATGTGGGAGAGTTTCTGTCCCCCCCCCCCCCCCACATAAGGGACCCAGTGTCCATACTAGCACATACAATAATGGGCCACCCACCGAGAATCCCATACCGGGACAAAGGACCATCGTCCACGAAGCGCCCTGCTCCAAATGCCTGGTGTCGGCCAGACAAGGCAAAACACACGCCTCTATAAGGCAAAACTACTCAGTTGGGTGTATACACTGCTGGTGTGAGTATAAGCTTCTCAAAAACTAATCCCCTCAAAAGAACTTTCAACAATGGCTAGCGATTTCAAAACAATTTTAAAACATCTAGCAAGATTCAGCAAATTGAGTACGTCTACAACAGTTTCTGGCCTCTTCCAGTTTCGTACTGCTTCCACCACAAACATGGTTTACAATTCAATTTCAAGTTTGGGTTTCACAAGAACCCCAGCTATGAAACAACATAGTTCAAAAACAACCATTTCAAATTGGTTTCAAATTCCATAGAAAACATTTCATTCAAACTTCAGTTCAAAAAACTCACAATATAGCAAGTGCATTGACAAATTCAAACAAACATATTACTATAATTGTGAATAGAAATGGGGCCGACGTTGTCTCTTAGTGTGGTGTGCATGTGACACATGTTGGTCCTCATAAACTAAAGTACCACACAACCGTTCATATTATGTCCACTTTCATATTGGGATTGGGACACAGATATATGTAAAATATGCTGAAAAAGATATATATAACGCACACACACATCGTTATCAATCCTCAGTTTGAATGGTTGGCTAAGAGTTAGAGAAACCTACGGCTACGTGCATGTTATCGTCGAATCAAATTCATTGTCTTCTCTCTTGAGACCCCACCCCGGTCCCCATGGGAAAAATGAAAAAGGCAAAAAAAGAAGCTTATCAATTTTGATGCTCTGTCATCGATATGAGTTGGATTACATATGATGTGATGTATATGGATGAAAATTCATCGACATAGAATACATAAGCGGCCACATATATTGCACGCATTGCTCGTTTTAAACAAGCCCCCAATCTCACAATCCACACTCTTCCAAATTGATGCAGCAATGCAACCTCGGGGATTTTGTTGACAACCTAAATCGTGGACGATAAACTTTTTTTTTTTTTTTAATAAGAAAAAGGGTATCACTCAAACAAATTATCCACACACTAACCCCCCCCTCTTTTCGTGTTAAATTGTGTAAATTATCATGTAGAGGGTCTACAATTTTTTAACACATAACTCATTAATATTGTAAGTAGGTTTATTTAGTACGTGCCTACTTTCATTTTTTTTCCCACTTGATAAACACCACGATAACAGTGCTAACTTTAATTTACTTAAATAGAGGCGAAATTGTGCTGTCCCGCCTCTTATCCCTCCCTGATTTTGGGCCGTTAGAGGATGAATTTAATGCTGCGTGCTTCTCTCATAAAATCTAAAATAATCTCTGACTTTGATTTCCAGAATCATTTTGTGATGATTCTACTAAGTCTTGTGTAAGATTTTCAATATATATAGATCAAGTCTACCAGAAATCGCATAGAATATATAGATACAAATACTAAAGTCGATACATTTTACTGGACTATATATTCAACACATTTAATTTTTTCCCTTAATTAGCTGGATTGAATTAATTCAACAGCATCTGTTAGGTTAATTATGATAAACTTGCTTAGAATTCAAAGCCCTTTTGGATGCTACAGAATACAGATTCGATGCTCAATAATGATATAGATGTAAATAGAGCTATCAAAGAATTTATATATATATATATATATATATATAAACAAATCGCATTTAGAATAAGCACTCTCAGATATATAATATCACCGGGTTTGCCTTTTATAATTAATCAAAGATCTGCATATCAGTCTTGAACGGAGAATGAGATATATGGGATCCCATCTGCGCATCGAGATTGACAGAGAAACAAATCTGGATTCAGGATTGGACTAATCTGATTATTAATCCACATGCTATAGCCTATCTATCAATCAAGTTTCTATAAAAATACTCTCTCCAATCCTTAATATAAGATATATTTACCTAATTTGATTATATTAAGTTAGTTTAATTAGTTAATATGACATGTATTTTCTAAAACACCCTAGTCATCTTCCTTAATTTCTCATTCTCTCTCTTCTTTGATTATTGTTAAGAGCATTATTGTCAAACTCACGAGTTGAATCTCAGAATTTACTATTTTTACATTTCTAACTCACAAAAATGAGTCAAGTTTCAAGCTTAAACTCGTGAGTATAAATTCGGTTAAACACACGAGTTTATACACCAATTTTACATTTCTAGCTAACAAAACCGTGTTAACTTACTCTTAAACTCATGTTAACTTTTTTAATTTGATAATGGTCAGTGGTTTATATATAATATTTATAATTTTTTTTTTTGTTAAATATGATAAATGATGAATGTTGATGGAATTAATTTCAATTATTTGGATTTAAAATATATTTAAATCAAATCGTTGTCATTTTTATATTTTAATTATATACTAGTAATACCTATTTAATAATAAATGTAAACTCTTATGAGTTTACGATCTTAGTTTCGTCGTCATCAAAGAGTTTTCTTAAATTCACGAGTTTGACAATCTTGGTTGAGGGAGCATCAATAAGAGTAAATTAAGAAAAAATTGACAAATATAAAAACTATGAGTTATATTTAGATCAAGATCAACTCTTCAAATATATCTTATATTAAGAAACAAAGGATTATATAAATATATAACGCGCGGTTATCATCATTAATCTTCCACTATATATGCATCTTGATTTCCATAATTTAATTGACTCAGATTTCAGAAAAATTATTTATCTTTTGTTAGGGGGACTGCTAGGCCGGCGCCATATATGTTTTTTTTTTTAAAAAAATTAAAAAAAATAGCTTCGTGGAAACATCTTTGGATTAATGATTAGGAAATTAACATGCGGGTCGGAATTGATGTACTAAAAGGCATGATTATTAGTTAGTGTAAGATGCATTTATAATATGAAGTCAATTACTATATTAATCTTAATTTAATAAAATTGAATTAGAGGGACATGCATGTGTGGATTTCTTAAGAGACATGTCGTTGGAGTTGATGGTCATGCGAGGAGCAATCAGATTTCGAGACGACAGATTCAAAGTAATGATAAGTCGTTTATAGAAGGAACTCAGTAGAACTCAATCGTGAGTATGTATAACTGAAACGTACGTAAAAGAATATAGCAGTACAATACCCGCAAGTAAAAAAAAAAATTATATGCTATTGAACACTGTCACTGTATACGAAACACCGACACATATGTATGTATGCATATATATGTATATAAATATAAAAGGCTGATTCCAAGTGTCATTAATTTAAAAAGAATGTCCATGTCGATATGATTTCAAATATCATTACGTATACGTTAATGAGTAGTGGGATCCGTTATTTAGAGTCATCTTCGTCATCGATGGGTCAGGTTCTCAAGGATACAACTCAAAAGAAGTGGTTGTGATGTTGTACACTTGTACTCCAAAGAATGATCCGGTGGGATATAATTAATCAGAAGATCTCGCACGTAATAATGAGTTCTATATATGTGAGTGTTGGAGTGAAGAGAGGAGTGGGGGCGTGATTGAATAATTGAGTTGGTGCCCTCTCCCGCTAACTTGTGGTTCCTTCCATTATTGATGTCACACATGTTATTGATATATATATATATATTATCCCTCTAAAGTCTAAACCATTTTCTATAAATCTTATCTATTGCTTCTTTTTTTTTTTGAAAAATTGTCCATAGCTATCATATAAGAAAATTAAATACATATAGATTCTAGTTCTGAATTTTATTTAATATTAATAAGATCTAAGAGATTTAATAATACAAGTTTGACTTGTAAATTACGCAAGCTCTAATTTAATAGATTTGACTTGTAAATATTAAATCATTTAGAATTTACTAGCACTGAATGAAGTTCGGGAGATCTATTTGTATTTAATTTTCTTACTTAAAACATATGGATAATTTTTCTGATTTTATAAATTATACTTTGATTTCCAATACAGAACCAGTTCAAAAGAAAAAATATTCTAATTAATGGCCGAGTTTAATTTGCGTTTTACACTTCTTGCCAACTCCATCTTGGAGAAGGGACTCGTTTCTCCTGGGAATTATACAACGATGGATATGATGTATGGCATTGGCATGTTGTAATTTACGAATCTGGTCATATATACAACTAAATTGTTAAATTGGACATAATATTACTATATACTTAAAGAAATTTTAGGTTTATAATTACTAATAACATGTGAGATTTGATAAACATGCATGTATATTTCTAAGCCCATACTATCATCACTCAATAAAATAATTACCTATACTTGTCTTTGTTTTGAGATGGTGGGTAGCGTTGCTGTTGATTCCGAATGTCCAAGCTTTCTATTGTTGAATTGTTTTATTTTAGCTAGTGATTACTTAATTTTTTCATTTATTACTTAATAATTATAATGGGGATTAATTACGACTTGTAACTTAGCGGACAGACTGCGCATGTTATCTTGGGGCGGTTGTGAGCGAATTAAACAGCAAAGACGATGTAGTTGGGGACTTGGGGCAATTAATTAATAAATTAAAAGCGAAATATAAATTGTGGGTATTCAATTTCCACGCTCACTTTTTGTTGGCTCCGCCATCTTAATTTCTTTGAATAATTATATCAGGACACTGATGAGGATCTTTTATCATCAGCCTTGTGGTTCACAATAAAAAATTAACTAAGGATTACGTATAGGTAAACTTAGGATCGTTCTCTTTTCTCGAGGAGCCTTTTATTGAATCCTAAGTAATCTAAATGTCATACAAATGCAATGAAAACAAGGGGAAAAATTGGTTTTGGACTTTTCAAATTAATAAACTAAAATAAGAATGCAATTAAATTAAATCCTAAACTATTGTTTTTGGTATTTTTTTTAGAAAATGGAATGGAGTATGAAATTGAAAATATGAACGATGAATGCTCTTGGTAATAGATTAGTGGCTATCATAGTTCAATCAAATGTAGAAGTAAATTTTCACTAAGTCTTGATGAAAAATCTCAAGCAAACACTTGAGTCTAGTGTTTTTAATTAGTGATTACTCCTACTAACATAGTTATCAATCACCTCTTAAGACACTATTGAAGAGCACTTAGTGTGTGATTAGGTTTAAATTAATGCAATTTGCTTCTTCTTGATATAAATACGATAACACGACGCTCAATTAATCCAATTCGATTATACTATCTAACAATAACATGTAGAAAGTAAAATATCGTTGAATTAATAAGGGATATATATATATATATATATATATATATATATATATATATATATCCAACAAGGCACAAGCTACAAAAATCCAATTCAATCACTTCAATCCACAAAGTTATCCAAACGGGTAAACTAAGTCTCAATAATATAAAACAATATTCCTAATTAAAACTAGGAAATTGTAATGAGTCCCACATCAGGGAGCCAAACTCTTGTAATGAGGTTTATAAGTCCATTGGGTTCTCCCTCCTCATAGGCTAGCTTTTGGGGATTGGGCTCTCGCTTTGGACTTGTGTTCATCACATTGGTGCTTTCATTGAGAGCCCGATGTTCACGGAAAGGGCTACCCACGGAGGGTTCGGCCGCAAGGCCGAGTGAAGTCGTAGAGTGAAGCCGTAGGACGTCGGCTATTGAGGGGTGACTATGTAATGAGTCTCACATCGGGGAGCTAAATTTTTGTAGGGAGGTTTATAAGTCCATTGGGTTCTCCCTCCTCCCCATCAAATTGCTTTTTTTGGGGATTGACGCTCTCCTTTGGGCTTGTGTTCATCACAGAAATCCAAATACAATAAGAGAAAATAGATTGAACAAAATAAACTCTCATATTTAAGCCCTGAAACTACTCAAGCTACTGTACATCCCAAGAGATGAAAGCCTCAGCCACGCATTGAACTCAAAGCTGTCACCACCAAGCTTGAAATTGCAGCAGTAACTTGTCCAAAACACAACAAAATGGAAAAAGAGTGAATGGCCAAATTAATGAAGAAAGAATGTGGGTTCTGGTGGGTTTGGTAAAGAAGTGAAGGAGTGGAGAAATTGAAATAGAATGATGAAAGGAAAATCTGGCATGGAATACTGGAAAGAAGGAAGAGCTACTATGATGATTATAGAATCAGAGATGGAGGTGGTCTGAGAGGTTTTCCGGCACTGTCAAAACAGAGAAAAATGGCGGAGGAGCTGGAAAAAAACAGAGGATGATATCGGAGAGTTAGAGAGGCCGACGGTGGTAAAGGAGTCTTGCGGCGTTCTCCAAATATATTTTTCTGGCTCTCTCACATCTCTGGGTCTGTGTCTCTCCTTTTGCCTTAACTAGTGTGGCTGCTGGGATGATGCTCGCCGGGGGCCAGTGGTGGACTGGTGGTGAATGACGCCCCCGGCGAGAGAGGAGGAAGGCAAAAGTGAAGGATGGAGGGTCGAAGGTCTGGTTCCTTGTTTCTCCGCGGCGCTGTTTTCTGTTTTCCCCGCTATCTGTATTGTGTTCGCCTTTAAGAAAGAGAGGTCTGAAATTGACCTAAAGCCCTGGTCAAAATGCAAGATTTGACTAGGGACTAAACTGTAAAGGTTCAAACGTTTGTGGAGGGACTCGGATGTATATTTTTGAAACATTTTGTGGGGCATAACTGTGATTTAAAGAAACATCTGGATATTTTTATTTAATTTTTCCTGGCTCCTTTTCTTCCTTGATTTGAAATTTCCATGAATTTTGGGGTATTTTTATGTAAATTTCTCATGCCCTCAAAGATATTAATTCTGACCCAATTGTCATGTTCTGAAATCTTAAATTTTCTTCTTAAACACCTACAATGTAAGATTAAACACACATTAAAAGTACAAGAAATCATTTGCATAAATAATTAATAAATTATGATCATTTTGCCCTTAATTTCAATAAATTCAATACAAATGTCTCTAACTCAAATTAATGTTTAATCATGCAATAATGTCTCAAAAAATCCATAAAGAATTTCAATTTAATTATAAAAAGTCTAATAAAAATATGGTTCGATCAGTAGGTCTCTTCAATAATTAATGGGCTATATAATATCGGATTTAGATCTTCTCCTTGAATTTTTGTTGATCTCCATTTCTTCTCTTAATTATTCAACATTAAGAGAAACCATTTCAAGAGACTAACCAATTGATAAGGGCGTCTCTTAATTAATCTTATAAACCTTAATTATCCTGATTTTTTTTTTTTTTTTGGATTTAGACGGGAAACTTATAATATAACACAACTTTTTTCTATTAAATTTTCATTCTTCATCCTGCTTCGCTCTTCATTTATTACGTTACTTTTCCTTTTCATTATACAATCCCAACATACATGCTTTCATATAATAAATATACTTTTTGATATAAAAAAGGAATGATAATACATCTTATCTTTGTTACTTGGTCACATATATACTTCTTTAATTTTTGAATTGACTGGCCACACATTTTTTTCTAACGATATTAACAATAACTAAATGAATTATGCATAAATAAATAAAACACACATATTTTAATTTATATATCCATGTGTTTTAATAACTTTGTATAAATAAATGTAAATTCTTCGTAATACTCTTTAAAAAGTTCATGAGACGTTTCCATCTTTATTTTACGAGTTTGTCTGAGTTTGTAATTTTAACAACCTTAGTTCTGTGACGGTACGTAACGTAACAAAAGTTGTGGATTGTTGTTATTGATAATACAAATATTTTATGCTGATATAAACAAACAAAAAAATAATGATTACGTAAGTAGTAAACATATTTGTTATAAAAGATGGAATTTAAATTTGCTTTAAAATATCAAATAGTCAAGGCAACAGAAAACGTGGTCAAATCGACATATATAAATCAAAGAAATCACACCACACTTTTTATTTTGTCAAAGTCACTGAGCAAATTAAACTTGACCAAATATTTTTCACATGGAAGATCACGTTCATATGTAAATCACACCTTCGGGGTTCATATAAGTAGTAAATATAACATATCACTAGCTAGTTGGTTTTATGTTTCTCTTTTTCAGCTTGATCAGTGTTTGGACAATTTTGGAGACGAATTAATTGCGTAGTTGACGAGGCCGAGAAAGTGAACATTCATCAAATAGTCTCTCCAATCTACGCTCTTCGGATCAAACTCCAAGTCAAATCCAACATCCTTTAGAATCTTTGATTTTTCGCGTAACCCTTCTGTGTTCGTATCATCAAAGCTGGTACATTATAAAACATAATTAACTCGAAGTTAGCCTATATTTCAGATAATAAGTGGGTATATTTAGTTTAGAATGATCAATAGAGGAAAACTTAATAATAAGAAACATACAATGCCTTGAAAAATACATAGGGTTTGTAGAGTTCGACCATTCGAATCACCATTTTGACTTTTCTATCATTTCGATTATAAACATCCTTGAAGATCCGGCAAAACACTTGGTTCAACAGATATAATACCTTGCACAGTTACCAAATAATCGTGCAAAAATAAGAAAGATTAATTAATATGAAAAACACTTGACAGTACAAGAGGTTTAATTACTTTGCAAGCTTAATTACCTTGAGTGGAAGCACATATCGGATCATCATGTGAGAATGGAAACTAGCCATAGTTGGTAAAAATATTGCCTTGGATATGATTATTGGCTTTCCACTTTTGTCCGTCAAGGGTTTGTTTTTGAAATAAAGATACGAAAGATCATGGAGACAAGAAATTGTAAGAGAATTCCTTAGTGATGAACTAACATGGTATATGTATTTGTCTGATGTTTTATTTGAGTGAATTGCCATTGCCGCCACAATACAGTTTGTCACCATATCCGCTGGTATCTGCGCATAATTATCACGTATAAGTATTACTATGAATTTCACAACAACAAATAAATTCTAAATAAGTATGGCGGTAAAAAATAAAAAAGGCACATTATTTGTGTACTACTCACACAAGTTCTTAATATAAAACATATTTGGGGATTTTATCTTAGTCTCAAATATAAGACATTTGTTCAATGTTTTCTTAATTTATCCTTATTGATATTCCCTTAACAATAACCAAGGAGGAAAGTGAATAAGAGAATTAAGGAAGATAACTAACTAGGGTGTTTTGGAAAATACATGTCATATTAATTAACTTCTTTAATCTAATCAAATTAAGTAAATATGTCTTATATTAAGGATAGGAGGGAGTGATAATTATAGTAATTTTTTTTTAAAGTTTTTCCTCCTAATTAATATTCTCTTTCCTGTTCCAAACCAAGCCTTAGGGAAAAAACGTATGAGGGGTAAATTAAGAACTTAATCCAAATATTGCTACCAAGTGCATGTGCGCTAATTATCTCTCATTCTCATAATACAGAGAAATTAATAAAAAATGATCAAACTTACCGCATCTAAAGTTGCCTGGGGATGACCCAGAAAGCATTCTACTTTTCCTTTACCAAAGCCGCCAACTACAGCATCAAGTGTTTGTAAACCCAAAAATATTCGTATTTTGTATTGTGTTATTGACATTTATTAATTTGGAGTGTTAATTTGTGAGAGTAGAAAGGAACAAATTAAATACCTCAAACCTTCAATCCAACCAGGGAAGGGTTCCTTGTAGGTACTTGTAATCATGGTAGGCCTTATAATAATTAATGTAATCTCATTCTTAAAATGTGACAGCAGCATCTCTCCCATTGCTTTTGTGAATACGTATGTGTTTGGCCATCCATACAAGTTTGCTCTGCTTTTTAATTTTTGCATAATATAGCCAAGGACGATATAAAGTTAGGTTTATTAAGTAATTTCTCTTAAAGAACATAATATTATTTTTAAAAAAAGAGAAATATATGTGCAGATGAAGCAAGATAATGGATATACAATGAGGATATGCTTGTGATGCAACCTTTTAATTCCAAAATCTTTCATCACAGACGTAATAGCCATGTCGTTGTCGGTATATTGTGATCTGAGTTGTTCAATTGTTGTTTGCATCAAACTCTTTTCTGTGTGAATGTCTAATACTTTTGAGGCCCCGTTTAGGGTTTGACCCATCCTAAAAGGTTCCTCTCTAATCACTTCTCCTTCCTTAGGCTCTCCACAAACATAAGCTGAAATTAGTAAACTTATATCGATCAGGTTTTGTAAAATTAAGCTAGGTGTGGCTTGTATGATTAAGCACACAGACACAGACACACACACATACCAGTTGATACGTGAAGAAAAACCTGGATCCTACGGCAACTCTTGGCAAAGTTTAACACATGTAAAGCTCCCAACGTGTTAATCTCCATAGCGGTGTCATATCTGCATTGATTACCTTAATTACCATCAAAATTGAGACTGTTCTTCCCACTTAGTTTACCGTAGTATATATATAGTGGTAATAGTAACAGTAATAATTTTTTATTTTATTTTACCAAAAAAAAAGTTTTGAGAGGAAAATGATGACTCATTTTTAATTCCTTATTCGTGCTCTGATTAAAATAAGAAAAATAAAAACAAAATGAAAAGTTTCCTCCGGTAGCATATATGGTCGCATTTAATACATGACAATCTATATATAATTGGTAACATATACCGTTCATCAAAATTGGTATTTCCAGCGAAATTGGCAATGATGTCTATTTCTTCCCACATCTTTTCAAGATTTTCATTTTCAATCCTCAAATTTGCTACAGAAACGTCTCCTGCAACCGTAACTACCTTCTCTGCTATCAAAGATTCAAAATCTGCGCCCCACTTTTCTCGTAGAACTCTAAACAGGTCCTTCCCTATAATCTATATATATATATATAGCCAACGCGTGTTTTTATCAGATATGCACGTATATGGTAGAAATATATAAATTGTTTAACCAGCTTTCTATGTATGGTATTGCCAAAAAAGAAACTTAGGGATCAGTTGATATATAATACCTCATCATGCATGCGTTGTGTGGCGGCCTCATGGTCAGAAGCTCTGAGAAGAAGATACAATTTCTTCAAATCTGACTGAATCCTTAATAACTTCTCCACAAATACTATGACATTTCAAATTAATTTGTCAAGTACCAAAAAAAAAAAATTTAATTTTTTACCCCCATATCATATGAATACAGAAATTTACCGAGAGAATATATATATATATATATATAGAGAGAGAGAGAGAGAGAGAGAGAGATGAAACCTTTTGCTAAGAAGCCAGTTGCACCGGTCACCAGTATAGTCTTTGCCCCGAGAAACTGTGGTACACTTGCCAACTCCATTTTGAAGAAGCAGAGTTACGTTGTTTCTCTTTGTGAAGATACAATATTCTTATACTCCTCCAACAGATTGTTCGTATATATTATTTCCGTTGAGAGATTATTCAATTTCCACGGTCACTTTTTGTTGGTTCCACCATTTTAATTTATTTGAATATTAAAACACCTAACTTCTCCCGTCCCTGATGGGCCATATATGTGTAAATTATTTAACTTCATTCTGTATATAGTCAGGTTGCCTAGTTAGCTAATAATATCTTCTAGTACATACATATTACGCATCAATTAATTAATATATATGTTGTTGTAAATATTGTGTGTCGGTGTGGTGTGTCAATATTGTATATATATCTAGTGAATATAGAATGAACAACGTCCTATGGTATCCGATTATATACATATTATTTGCATGAGTCAGAGATAGACCATTCCAAAAGACTAATCAATTAGAAAGGAGAGCCCTTTACCCAATGGTACGTGGTCTAATGGTGGATCAGATAGATGGATGAATTGAGTTCAAACCTTACTTTGTTAGAAAAGACCTTTAAAGGGAGGCATGCTAGTCGCAAAGCCTCGATACAGATTAATTAATCAGTTACTTAAATATCTAGTAATAGAATTCAGAAAAAGCACAGAATATGGAGTGGCGGGTTTAAAAAAGGACAGGAGAGTCCTTTGGTCTTCTTATATATCTCAATTCTCTTATGAGATTTCTAAACTCTTTTCTTTGAGAATCTTTGTTCTTCATCCTGGTTCACTCTTAATTGATTTGGCTACTTTTTATATTCAATATTCAATCCCAACATTCATTTTATGACTTTTGGTAAGCGAGAAATTCTGTAAGAATTTTTTCCCCGTAGGAGAAATTCTGCGAGAAAAATCTTTTCACAAATTTTGGTTATGTTTATCTTTACCCAATTTTGTGCGCGAGAAGTTGATTATATATTTGGTGTGTGGGTGTGGTGTGGACAACTTTCTATTTATACAACATCAACACAGTTACGATTGACTTTTTCTCAACTTTGGGAGTGTTTCATTGTTTGCTCTCAAACTGCACAAGCTCTTGAAAATTGTGTATTTTTTGTTATTATCACCGCTATCCAGTTCGGGGGTTCATTTCCCAACACAAGTGTTTTCTCTGGTACGCGATCTTGAGACCCAGAGGGATCTAGCGGGACCTTACCGCTAGATCATGAAAATGGTATGTATATATGCTTGTTTTCTGCATTTGGCACAACAATGCCAAGTTAAACGTGCTCAAAATCTGGATCATATTGGCAAGCAAATATTTTTTAAAATACAATTATCCGCATTATCAGATCGGTTTCGAGGATTATCAGCTCTAATTGAAGGTGACTTTATACCAACATAATTTTTTTTATCTACAATATTCAAATAGTTAATTCTATTTAAGGGAAATTAATGGATTCTTTACTTCTTGATCCAACCATTATTCGCCGAACAAGAAAGAAAATATTGATGATCTTACTTTAGAAATATCGCGACAAAAAATGTTAAATTGGATTTTAAAATAATCTCTCTGCCAATCCTCCGTGTATACAGAATGAGGTAAATTAATTAATTAGGGGTTGAAATCTATGGACTTGGATCTCTACAATCACAGTTTCGACTGCAGATGATGCAGTCACCTACAGGCTTCCACTAAATTTATAAATATATAGTGCTTGTTTGGATAACTCTAAAAAGTGTTTTTTAACCTATTTTTGTCCAAGTCGAGGGAAAAAAAACTCTTACATATTTATTTTGTAAATCATAAAAACACTTATAAAAAGTTAAAACAAACAGACACATAGTAAATTTTAATTTTATTACTATGATCTCTCTAATTCTTAATATAACACATATTTACCTAATTTGATTATATTATATTAAAGAAGTTAGTTAAATTAGTTAATATGACATGTATTTTCTAAAATACATCACTGTAAACGAGGTACGACGTCCCTAGACGTCCCTAGCTGGTCCCAACACTAATTGGCATTTAATTGCTCGAAGGAGTAGGCAAGTGATGGATTGGGGGATTAAGATCCCCACATGTCCATAAAGTCTTATTAGGTGTGGGAATAGGTCGAGGCATATCAGGCTATTTCTACTGATGCGCCTCTCTTTAGGGCACAGTGCAGCTGTCTCAGTCTTGTTTGTTAAAAAGGCCGTAAAGCCTATTTAAATGTCTGAATGTGTAAATAGGTGATCGAACCATAATTTTATATGATTTTTTATAATTAAATTGGGATTCTTAATGTATTTTTTTTCATAGTTATTGAGCTTAAAATGTATTTCTTATGATAAATTGAGATTAAGAGTAAATAGATTAAATTAGGGCTAAAAGGGCAAAATTGTCAAAAAAAATGTAATTACTCTTAATCATTGATTTTTCTGAGAATATTTGATGTTAGATTAATTATTTTTTGATTGTAGGTATTTGAAGAAATTAGATCAAATTCAAAAATGGAAGGTTGAACCCAAATTCCAAAAGTTTCAGTTTAGTCCCTCTGTGAAAACGTTTCAGACTTTGCACTTAGGTCCCTGGTCAAAACTCTGCGTTTTGACCAGGGACATATTCAGCCCTAATTTTTTTTTTTTTTTGGTATGAACGTAGGCAGAGCCTTTAAATTAAATTAGAGTAAAATGGGGAATGAATTCCCATACAATCACTCAAAACCAAAGTCCTCAAAAAAGAGGGACAACAATCAAAAAAACAAGAATTGGATAACCCTTCCTTAGCCAATCTGTCAGCAACCTGGTTTTGCTCTCTATAAATATGCCTCCATTGAACTGTCCAGTCCAAGGCTAATAATTTCCTAATTTGGAACACAATTAGACTCTGGGAATTAATATCTGCAGAACTGGATAGAGAAGATATCAACTCCAATGAGTTAGATTCCACAATAATGTTGTTGAACCCTTTTCCTTTTGCATACTGAAGGCCTTTCAAGAAGGCCCATTCTTCAGCTTCCTGTGAACTGCAAATACCTAGCTGACAGGAAAAACCAGCAACCCAAATTCCTCCAGAATTCCTCACGACTCCACCACAACTGGCAGCTCTACCAGTAGAAGTAACAGCACCATCCACATTAATTTTAATCCACTCATGAGGTGGTGGGGACCAAAAAGCATCTCTCCCGACCTCATCCCTTTTCTTGATAATTTGGGTATATTCCTGAACAAAAGAAGGCCAGCAATGAAGCAAAATATTCGCTGGACATCTAGGCTTATGAAAATTGTTATAAAAAATGACCTTATTCCTCCAATTCCACAATTTCCAAACTCCTACAGCAAAAATACAACTCCAATTAGATTGTGAAAATTTACCCAGTTCTCTTTTGAGATTAAGACAAAGCCAATCACGTAGTTGTGCACTAAAGAAACAACGTAGATGAGTAGGATGGATCAAATCTGTCCACATCTCCTTAGCATAAGGACAATCTCTTAGGATGTGAATGATCGACTCTGGGTATAAATTGCATGCCGTACACAGGGGCGAGGAGGTACACCATTTACTACGCCATTCATTTGTAGGTAATCTATTATGGAAGACAAGCCAAAGAAAAACTCTGATTCGCTCGGCACCTTGCCATTTCCAGATGAGCTTAAAGCCATGGTGAAAAAAGGTAGGGTCTGGAGGCTCAATCATGTCATAAGCAGACCTCACTGAGAAGACTCCTTTTGTTGATCCACCCCAAATTAGCACATCTTGATCAGCTCCAGCCAGAGGAGGAGGAGTAGCTGATAATCTTTTGATTATTTCACCGGAAACAATTTTCCTCAGCTTACCAAAGTCCCAATAACCTGCAATAGTCCATTCGCTGACCTTGCTTTCTTTCTCAAAAACTGATAGAGCCCTCAAACAGTGATCCTTAATAAATATCCCTTGTGCAATCCAAGCATCAGTGAAGAAATTAACAGTCCGCCCATTCCGAATTCTCCATCGAGAGCCTATGTCAATGAAACCGCTCTGTCTACAAATAAAGTGCCACAGTGCAGAATCACCTGCCTTGTCTACAAATAAATGTTCTTCACTCCTTGTTATATATTTGTGTACAAGAATTTCACTCCAGAGTCCTTTATCGCCAGCAGTCAGCTTCCACGCTAGTTTACACCCGAGAGCCTTATTCATTGCGGTCAAGCTCTTAAATCCTAGACCCCCATAATTCTTTGGCAATGTTAGAGTTTGCCACTTGACGTTGTGATAACCATGATTGCTGGAACTCCCCAAATAAATTTACACTGAAGCCTTTCGACTTCTTTGCATATATTTTGGGGTACCTGCGTCACTTGCATCGGGTAAAGAGGCACCGAGCTCAGAACCGATTTTGCAAGCGTAATCCTTCCTGCTAAAGAGAGGGTATTCGCCTTCCAACTTGCCGCTGATTGAAAACGCAGGAAGACGCGACCTGGCTGGGAGATATTGATTGCGCCGCTGATTGAATAAAGGAGGGGAGTTTTGGAATTGGACCTTGAGCTATTGGGGCTGTTTGGGTTGGCGGTAGGAGCGGTGGCTTAAAAGCTATCTGACTTTAAAAAAAGCTCGGTAGAAAAAAAGTCAGTTATAGATAATGATTTGTGTTTGGATTCAGGTTTGACTTTTTGCGAGAAGTGGTTTTTCTTAACTGATGAATGTTTGGATTATTATTTGAAAAGTTAGTTAAGATGGAAAATGTGAAAAAGCGTAATCATATTGAATACTACAAATACATATTAATTGTATATATTATGATAATTGAAGATAAAAAATTTTAATTTTAGTTTTAATTTGAAAAAAGTTAAATGATTATTAAAAAAATTAATAAATAATAAAAATCCTTAATTAAATATATTTAATAGATTAAATTGTTTATAAATTATAATCTATACAAACAATACATTTTGCTAATTGCAATGGCTATGAAGTTTGTCTCTGAACAAAATTCTTATTAAAATTTTAAACAAAAATTCTTAAAAGTTGTTGAGATTGAAGGATCATATTGAAACCTAAAAAAAATGTTCTGAATATTATTGATTCTTAAAAATAAAAGAGAGTACCCTAGCCCAATAAACTAATCTAATCAAATCTAATTGGATCAAATCAAATCATAATATCTTATGATATATTCCTAAAATACAATATTTATATCTAATCCTAATAAATACTAAACAATGTCCCTAATAATAATTAATTAATATTTCTAAACATGATAACCACAACAATAGTCATTAATAAATCATGATTTGATAAAAAACGTTAAATTATTACTCCCCGATTCTAAATAAAAGACAAAATTAATTTTTTTAAAGAGATTAAGAAAAGCCAGTTAAGATGAAAAATGACTAAAAATGGCCTGAATCATATATATATATATATATATATATATATATATATATATATGTATTTGTATTTGTATATATTGTGATAATTGATGATAAAAAATTAAATTCATGTAAAAATAAATAAATTAATAGGATATTAAATTAATAGATAAAAAGAGGCATGCATCATTTATGAGATTTCAGTTTAAAATATAAGTTTTTAATTAATTTTTGAAAATAAAAGAATAATGAATAAATAATCTATTATTATTATTATAATATAATATTCATACAAAATAAATGCTTCGTTCGCATGTGCCTGTGAGTTTGAGGCTATCATCTTTTTTTGTCGAGATAAAGAAAAAAGCAAGGAGAATAAAGAAAAAAAAGGAAAGAAGAATGGGTCCCACGATCTCGACGTCCGTGCCATCCAAAACGCTGGGTCTCATAGCTTTTTGGTTAATGGACGTTTTGCAAAAAAGCCCAGTAACAAAAATGCTACACCAAACACCTTTTTATGAGCGTTTTTGTTAGTGTTAACGTTAATGGGCTTTTTGGGTCTAAATGCTCCAAAACGCGGATCCAAACAGTACATTATCATTGTCTTCAACGCAAACACTCTTGGACGAAGGGGCATCATCTACGACTTGGATTCTTGACTCACACGGACCATTTTGCCACATTCACGCCTTCGCAACTTTCGATCCGTCACTTCCCCCTTCTTCCTCCTATCTCGCCGGCGGCATCAACCACCACCACAAGTCCGCCGGCGAGCTTCATCCAAAGAACCACCTTGGACCTTCCCTTGTTCGGACCCATCTTTCTCTCGCCTCTCTCTAATTACTTCACTTTGCCTTCACTCAATTAAATTATTTCAGACTCTCGCTTGTTTAATTTCTTGGTGGTCGAGTTTGGGAGACTTTGAGTGTGGGTATTTTAAAACAATGAGATGCTAATTCATTCTCTTCTTGGTGGTGAGGATGTGTTCTTGAGTTCAGATCTTTAAAGGGGAGTTAATTTATTCATTCTATTATTCAGATTTATATATTTAGATTGCCTAGTTTTAGGGATTATTGTGTATAAATTCGAAGGCGAGATTAATGTTTATTGTCTTTGTTAGTTTGATAATTGTAGTTGAGATTGGATTTTGTAGTGTGAAAAATATATGTGTTTTAATTTCTTGTGGTTGCAATGAGATTATATTAATTAGCGTGTTCTTGTCTAGTTAATGTGGTTGATTTGTGTCATTTGAGGGGCGTTATGTACTCAATTTCAAGAAGACTCATGTTGCATAATTCCAATTTTAATTGCACATCAAGTGGTTTTTAACAATTTCTCGAGAGGTAGTAGTTAGCTATGTTTGTAGGAGCTCTACTATTAATTGAGAATATTGGACTCAAGTGTTACCTTGAGGTTGATCTTAAGACTTGATGAATTTTAACTCCCATAATCTTTTATGAGCAAGGATAGGCATTTCTTCATTACCAAGAACATTCGTCATTCATATTCATACTCCATTCCATTTTATTAAAAATATCAAAAACAATAGTTTAGCATTTAATTAGATTGCATATTTTATTTTAGTTTATTAATTTGAAAATCCAAAACCTATTTTTTTCCCTTTGTTTTAATTGCATTTGCATGTCATTTAGATTCTTGGATTGATAAAAGCTCCCGAAAAGAGAACGATCATAGGGTTGAGAAAGATATGCAATCCTTGGTTTATTTTTATTGTGACCCCAAGGCTAAAAAAAAAAGGCCCTCACCAATGTTTAAATTTATTTTGTTAAGGCCTGGCATTGTTTAAAAAAAAATATATAATATATATTTAAAATTTTAATTTAAAGTTATAATAGGTAATTACTATATTACCCAGTGTAATTACTTTTTTTTTTTTTATTATTCAACCTTTTCCCTCAAACGCTCATGACCTAGCCGTCATCTACTCATCTCATCATCTTTTCCAGTTTTCCTGTTCTATTGCTCGGTATTCCTCTGTTTCATTCTGTCGGAACTCACAACACAAATCCTCTCACTCTCCCGTTCTGTCGCCCGCTATTCCTCTCGTTGAGGTATCTCACTAATCGCTATCTGTAATCTATGTAGCTCACATTCTTTGTTACTGCTCTAATCTTTGTAATCTCTGTAATCGCAGTAATCTCCCATTCAGGTATCTCCTGTATTATTGCTCGCTATCGCTCGTCAGGTATCTCCCATTCTTTATTGTTGCTGTAATCTTTGTCGCTCGCTAGCATTTATTTAATATATCAATATGATTAAGTGAGTACTGAATGATTTAGGAAGTGTCACCATGACTCAATTGCCAAATCCATTCTGAATTATTTTGCAACAAATGCTACCATTCCCAGTGAGGCAAAGCTTGCTTTAGGGAGTTCGGAATCGCGAAGATTCGCTGTTTTCCAGCTCACTCTGTCTTAAATTGCAAGACAACTTTATTAACTTTAATTGTTTTTATTGGTTTGTGAGAATTGTTAGTTGATGTCTTATAATTCCTTTTGGTTCTTATTATAAGGCACCAATTAATAAGTATATTTAGTCATTTTTATAAGACACTTGCTTGTTTCCAAAGAGCATTAAATATTTTTTTCCATGTATACCCATAATTAATGAGGGTAATGGGTGAGAGTAATAATTAATACTCTCTCTTATCTTTATTATAAGGAACCGACTAACAAGTAGTTTTGGTTCTTTTTATAAGGTACTTGCAAGTTTTCAAGGTGCATTTAATTTATCTTTCCATCTCTATCAATATTTAATAAGGGTAGTGAGATAGAGTAATAATTAATATGATAATTGAGTTTAGTGTAGTTAGTAAGGGCAATATTGGAAATTACATGAATCTTTGGACAACTTCAATGCTTTTAACTGCTTTTATTGATTTGTAAAAATTGGTAGTTGATGCCTTATAATAAAGACCAGAAGGAGTATGATACTAGAGTTTAGTGCAACTGGTAGGGGTAATATTGAAAATTACTTAAATTTTAGGACAAAATTAATGACTTTAACTGTTTTTATTAGTTTATGAGAATTGTTAGTTGATGCCTAAGACCAGAGGAGGAAGTGTGTGTGTGTGTGTGAGAGATAATGAAAGTTTTGATAATTTAAGTTTACCGCCATTTTCAGCACCCAACAGAATTATTAATATTATGGTGCATATGATATGATAATCCAGTTAAAGTTAGACTACGTTGAGGGAAAATGTTGACCAGATATGGTGACGTGAAGAAGTTTAAAGATGAAGTGTCAAGCAAACTGACGTGTCCGTTTTCTCCATGACCCAACCTGCTGAACCGCTAATATACAGATTAGAATGAACCCACTTGACATGCTTGCCGGTGGGTCCAGATCGTAGAAGGTTTCGAGAATCGGAGTGCTTCCTCGGTACGCCAAAGACCAAAGATGAGTCTCAGATAAAATAGGGTTATGAAAGTAGAAATCGAAGAGCACGAACAACCGGGTCAGAACAGATCGAGCTTGGAAATTCCGACACGCCGGATGAAGGCTCAGATGGGTGTGCGGAGGGAGTGGGTTTGGGCAAGATCTGCGAACGAAAAAGGGTGGAGATGAATGGAAATGGTGGATGGAGATAGATCCGTGGATTTGTCTTTACAGAAGGGACGACGATATGAGAGAGATAGGGAGGGAGGGAGATGGAGAATATGCGCCTATGTGTCAAGCAAACTGACGTGTCCGTTTTCTCCATCATCTTTAAACTTCGCCATGTCACCATATATCGTCAAAAAATTTCCTCCACCCTCCCTCGCATATAACCGTCAACGTAGTCCAACTTTAACAGTATTATCATCTTAACTACTCTTAAAAGTTGTTTATTACACGTTTGCACCCAACAAAACAAAATATAATTTGTTGAGTGCTAAAAGTGCAAAACATTATTGCTCTTTTTGCAATTCCACCCTTAATTTTTTATTAATCCAGTTCCTAAATTTTCGTAATCATAATAATTATTCCTTGTAATTTGAAGGCATAGAAATCCTAATCACACATGGTTCAACCATTCACTCAAGGACGACACAAACTCTGCATGGATTGCAGAAAAAAATGTTGGTTTGATGAGTTCAAATAAAAATATAAGATTGTGTATAAAACATTAGGGACATTACATGTAGCTTGTCTTTATTTTTTTTCATAAAATAACATTTGGACCACTAGGGAGATGAATTGATCAATAAGTAGTTGACGAGGCCAGGAATGTGCACATTCATCAAACTAACCTGTCCAGTCGATGCTTTTGGGATCAAACTCCAACCCAAATCTTACATCCTTCAACATCTTATTCGCTTTTGATCGTAATTCTTCTGTGTGAGTTTCATCAAAGCTGTTATGTTAGAACACTAATTAATTCCAAGTTAAGCATGCATCATATACTCTCTCAGTCCTAATTATAAGAACACTTTTATAGTTCCTATAATTAGGAGCGGAGGTAGTAATAATTTCAAATATAGAGACATAATACAAAATACAGTTAATAAGCTACAGGATTTAGCCATGGAATTCCATCACTAAATTGACTATTTTGTCACTAATTAATTAATGACAATCAATTTGATGATACGATTCCATTGCTAATTACCGTTTTTTTAGTATATATATGGATTATAAGTGTGCATAATTTTCAATGAATAGAGGGAAAAAAGTTAAGAACCATACAATGCCTTGAAAAATACGTAGGATTTGTAAAGGTCAACCATCCGTATCACCATTTTGATTTTTCTACCATTTCGGTCATAATACAATACCTGTCACATTTATCAAATAAGTACCCAAAAAAAAAATATTAATGAGTTAGCATTTTATTAATTCATTAAGATATTGCACATAATTACAAGCTTGTTCGATTAATTAATATTACCTTGGCAGAAAATATCGGATCCTTATAAGAGCGTGGAAACTAGCCATACTTGTCAAATAAGTTCCCTGGGATATAATTATTGGTCTTCCATTTCTATTAATCAAAGGTTTGTTTTTGAAATAAATATATGAAACATCATGTGCATGAGAAACTTGGAGATGATTCCTATCCCACATGATATATGGAAATCTCCGAAGAAGAAACTTTTTTTGAGTAAACTACCATTGCCGCCACCCCCATACAGTTTGTCACCATGTCTACTGGTATCTACGTATACAGTTTTTATTAGACGCAAATTAGTGTGAAAAAACATAACTTCGCTCATAATTAATAAAGGGTAGTTAATTATCAATAGAAAAAACTTAAACCAAACTTAACAAATCCACAATTGTTTGGGAATGACCCAGAAAGCATTTTATTTTTACTTGACCATAGCCACCGAGTAGGCTATCAATTGTTTTGGAACCGGAAAAAAAAAAAAAAAAAGAGACAAAAAAATATATAAAGAATAAGGGTTAAGGTGCAAAAATACACATGTGCTTTCTTCTGAGGAGCGCCTAACTCCAAGTGCTTTTTTTAAGTGTAAAAATGCACACGTGGTTGCAAATTAGGTGCAAAAATACCATTTAACCGTTAAGTTTGTCTTTTTTTGCTGACTGAATGATGACGTGGCTTTCAAATGTGTAAATATACACATGTAGTTTGGCCAAAAGAGCGCCAACATCAATTGCTTTTTTTTTTTTTTTAATTTAATAATTTTATTTCAATTAAAGGAAAATTATTATTTCTCCAGGTATAATTCTTGGGAGGCTAAATTTTTTCTTCTAATTTATCATTATGGGAAGGAGGATTTATTCAATGGGTAAAAACAGTAAGAATTTTATTTATATAATTTTTTTTTTAAAAAAAAAAAAATCCTTATTAAATTTTCTAATTATTAATTGATAAATAGGTATTTATGCATTTGATATTATAAATAACATATATACTTAAAAATAATTTTAATTTTTTAAAAAATAAATAGTAAAATAAATAATTAATTCATTTATTTATTTTGAAAAAGACTAGAGTTTAGTTACATCAAAAAATTAAAATTATTTTAATTAAATATAGTATTTATAATATCAAATTTTAAATGCATAGATACTAATTTATTAATTATTTATTAGAAAATTTAATAAGGATTTAAAAAATAAATAAATAAATTTGGAAATAAAAAATTTGGCCTTCCAGAAATTATAATTAGAGAAATAATAATTTTCCTTTAATTGAAATAAAATTATTAAAAAAAATAAATAACTTGGTGTTAGGCGCTTTTTTGTCAAACCATATATGTATTTTTGCAACTTTAAAAGCCACGTCATCGTCCAGTCAGCAAAAAAAGTCAAACTTAATAGTCAAATGGTATTTTTGCCCCTAATTTGTAACCACGTGTGCACTTTTGTACTTAAAAAAGCACTTGATGTTGGGCGCTCATCAGAGTAAAACATATGTTAGAGCTGGGCGAATCGGGGTTAGCCCAGCCCTACAGGGCCTGGGGTAAGAAAAATATCTTTTTTTCAAAGTCCGACTCAAGAGCATTAGGGCTAGAGCCGGCCCTACTGAGCATGAAAATTACTATTCCAAATTTTAATTATTTTGCCTCCGATTTTTTTCAAAGAAATAAAATTAGTAAATTACAACAATTAAAGTTTTAATTTATCAAATAAATGTTGTCAATATTAATATCAAAACAACACGAATCATCTAACAAATAAACACATACACTAATTCATAAACAAAAGCAAACTATTGTCCACAAATAACTCAAATAAAACATAAAAAGCATACCACTAAGCAACATTAGTACGATGACTATCATTGTCATCTTCTTCGCCATTATCATCAATTTCAAAGACATTTAATTGTGTTTCTCTTTGAATAGTAGGATTTGCTTCATAAGTAAGAATATCATGAATTTCTTCTTCTGCATCATGAACATACCCATAATCTTTAACTAAATTATAAAATCAAAGTATAGTTATTATGTAATTATATATTTGTACTTAAATGAATAAATAACTCTATAACAAATACAAAATACATATAAATTAGTAAATTATCATCATATGTGAATCTATGCATCCAAAAAATAATAGTAAAAAAAAAACTAAAAGGGCCTGCAGGGCCGCCCCTTTTAAGCCTGAGGCCTTACAGGGCTAATTTCATTTAACTCCTCTAATTTTCAAGTCTGGCCCTTAAAAGGCCAGAGTTTAAAAAGGTCAACCGATTTCTCAGCTCTAGAAAATATACATTTTTACACCTTAATCCAAGAAATAAAGCTTTTATCGTTGCTTTATTATTGATAGACTTGAATTATTGATAACAACATATATATACCCACACTTATAGATTAAGAAAGAATCAAACAAGCCAGTTCTCTTGATCTCGCAACCCATTACAACACATTATTAGCAAAAAAAATAAAGCTTTTATCAAGGTTTAAATAATTAATATTTCTACTGAACCTATATAATAGAGCTCGAATATGGTTCAATATTAGTGGAAACTAAGTGCAAAACAGCAAACAAAACATAAGAAGGCTATATTTTTTTCCATACATTTGTCGGTAAATTTAAGTTGAAATAAATTCATGAAAATAACAAGTAATTCACATTTCAGATAAAAAACAATTAACATTTGGAGCATTTGTGAAGGGTTGCTTGTGGGCAGGGGCGGACCCAGAAAAATATGGAGGGGGCACTAGTATCAGAAAGATTCGGGGGTTCAAGGGCAACGCCTCCGAATTTTTTTTTTAAAGGAAAGTTTTAAATGCATTAAAAAACAAAAGAATATAAAAAAGAAAAAAAAATATCAAAAAAATATTCATAAAATCAAGTGAATACTGATGGTGTAATAAGAGATGCAATTATTTTACAAACTTATCATTTTAAAAGTAAGGTGAGTCTTTGTTAGAAATACATTTCCTACATAGATTACAATGAAGGGTGGACACTCAATAAGCTCTAGTACATATATTTTAATAACAAAAGTATATTACAATAAAAATAATTACAATATCATCCTTCTAGGCCTTATTTTTTGAAATTTCATCATAATTATCTTATTATCAATACTATCAGATACATCTTTTTCAATATAAGGCACTAAACAATCATTCAATCATTCATCCCCATCCGATTATGAAGGGTAGTCTTAATGTATTAAAGGTGAACATTTAATTTAAGGATGGGCAATCATTTACACTACAAAAATGTTTCTATAATTAAGACCAGAGGGAGTATTATTATTATTATTATTTTTAAAACATCCAAATTCAAGGGAGGCACTTGCCCCCCTAATGCAACACTTGGGTCCGCCTATGCTTGTAGGTACATGTGTTCATGGTAGGCCTTATAATAATTAATGGAATTTCATTTTCAAATGTGTCACCAACATCTCTCCCATTGCGCTTTTGTAAATACCTACGTGTTCGGTCATCCGTTTATATCTACTTTAAGATTAGCATAACATATTTAGTAAATAGGTTATGATCAGGTTTATGTATATTGTCAGGCCTATTTAGCTAAACAGGTCATAGCTATTTAAGTTCTATCATCCTAATTTAAGTTGAAGAACATATTATATTGCTTAACCGACGATGACGAGCGGAGAGTGAGGATGAAGATTTCAGAAGCGATAATGAATAAAATTTGAGAAATCAATCGGTTAAAAACACTTCCCTTGATGATTGAAAAGTTCAATTTGGATTAGCACGGGCGAGAAATTTAAGTGAAGAGGATTTTAGGGTTTTTTTGGACGGAAAAGTTTGAGGAAAATGAAACACATTGAAAATATTTAGTAAATCGAGCAAATTTTGAGGTTACCTTTGGTCTTTCGAGCAAGAATTTTAAAAACAAAATTTTTAAAATCAGTTTATCGCAACACATGAATAAGAAACTATGCCAAAGTGTCATGTGCTAATAAAGAATAAATTGATTAAAAGAAAATAAACTCACAATTCATTGGGATTAGCATGAACATAAATTGTTCTTTAGCCGGTGGTTTTGTCGGCCAATTTGTAGGTGTGTGGGTATGAACATCACTTTCACATCTTTCTTTTGCACGTGATCTCGATGCTAGTGTTAAACAACTCGAGGCTGCAACATACTACGCTTGTTGATGATTAAGCTTCTTACTCGGTACTCTTTCTATCGGTCTTGTGACATGATCAGCATAGTATGCAACCAGGAATTCTTGTTGACCTTTTGGGAACCAGAGACCTAATTCCCTTGTGTCGAGAGATACCGAAAAATTCTTTTTACATGTTCGGCATGTGATTCTTTGGGTGCCGATTGGAATCTCGCACACATTCCCACACCGAATTGTATATAGCTATTGGTGTATCCGCACCATTACAATGCTCAATCCAAATTTCTTTAACAAATCTTTGAGGTACTTTGTGCGGGAGATAAATATCTCATCCTTCCGTTGCTTTAGCGGTCAAGAAAGTAATTAAATCATTGACATTTCGAAGCATTTTCTTAGCTGAGAATCATTATTCATTCATAAATTTGTACAACTAGAATTTCATTAGCTTTATTGGTTCGAATAAATAATGTTGTATCTGCCTTTCCTCTAACAAAGCCTTGTTCCAAAAGAAATTTACTTAATCGTTCATACCAAGCTCTAGGGGCTTGTTTAAGACCATACAAGGCTTTCTTAAGTCGATAGACATGATCTGGATGATGTTCATTTTCAAAGCCAGGAGGTTGTTGACATATACCTCCTCTTGAATAAAACCATTTAGAAAAGCACTCTTTACATCCCCTAGAGTTTGAATCCTTTGATACACGCAAAGGCTAAGAGTACACGTATTGCTTCCAATCTTGCCCTTTGGAGCAAACGTTTCCTCATAATCAATACCTATTTATTTATTTTTTAAAAAATATTATTATGATTTCTATCATAACTATATATAATTTAATCTAAATTAATTTTGTAGATTATTTGTAAAATTAGTAACTTAGTCTTAACCCCAAGTTTCACATTTTATCATTTACCCATGAGTTTAATCTTTTAATTCATCAATTAATCACATACATCCAAAGATGTGAATTTTGTATTCATATGGAGTTTTGATCCTATGAGAGATGATAATCCGATTAATTCACTACATCTCTCCTTTAATTTGTGACATTTGATGCAAACATAATAATTGTAATAAGTTTATTTTAGTGATGCCCAAATGAAAATGATTCAAAAACATTTTCTGATTTTCCAGAAATGGTTTTAATGATTTTTGAAAATAGGATTTTATTGTCTCATTTTTTGTTTTAAAAAAAAACAAGAAATAAAATCTAGTTTTACGATTCTTTGTCATTCTGTTGTGGTGTTCTTGTGATTGTACAAAACTCTTGGTTGACTTTATTTTAACAAACAGATCAAACGTTTCATCCTTAGAAGATAAAAATATGGTCCAAAAAATATTGCCACAAGGCTTTTTTCTGCAGGGGACCAACTAAATCCTTAGTCAATAAAGGTTTGTTTTTATTGATTTGGGTAAACCAACAACTAAATCTTTTTTTCTAGTTGAAGCATGTTTATTCAAGTTGCTAACAAAACATTTTTCAGTGCTAACTTTAGGTAATTCAAGTGTATAGAGTTACCCTCTCTAGGAACCTTAAACAATGTCTTAAGTTTACCTTTATCAATTGGGAGATCATCTTTCAAAGATGACAATGAGACATTCTTGCCTCGGAGGAATCAAAGATGATCCAATTGTTCTTTCGCACTTTTTTCTTACGAGGCCTTAACTCTTTTTATTTCATCTCGCCAAAGTGAATACCTAAACCTTTATCTCATTGACAAATTTGTCTGCGTCTCCGTCATGTGTCTTGAGCATCAAAATTTTGTCAATATACCATTTTTGAAAGCTCTTAGACACACCTATATTCATCAAATAATTCATCAAGGGAATTAAACTTTATATGGGTCCTTTGGGGTTAGTTCGGGCCTTAGGAACATAAGTTCCCTTAGGTACCCAAATAATTACCAACGAGGTCTATCCTTCTATCTATGAAAGCATGATGAAGTATTATGCCCTTTTCTCTTTTCTTTTTCGATTACTTTTTTCCCTTTCTTTTTACAAAATGCGATTGTAACCAAGATTTGAGTACAGATTTTTGAAGATAATTTAAATAAGTTTCTTCTTTTCTTTTCTTTCTTTTTATCAAAAACTGGATTGTAACCAAATCAAGTGCTTTAAGTAAGAGATAAATTTCTTTTCTCCAAATCCAGGCAATCATCACAAATTAAATTTTTGCAAGAGAGATTTTCAACTTGTAATTTGAGGGTTATGTTTTCTCTTTTCAAATTTATGCATTTCTCAACTACCTTTTCAAATTCACTCACTTCGTTATATTCATCAAATAATTCATCATAGGTGGGATGAGAATCATATACCTCTTTGTCATGATCAGGTTGTTCTTTTAGATCTTGCCATTTCTTTCTCTTCACTTTCTTCATCGAGGAGCTATCTCCCCATACGTCGATACGTAGGCCTTCTTTTTGAAGTGATTGAACCTCTTCTTTTTTCTTTATCGTTATCCTTCTAGGCCTTACTCGAACCGCCTTCGGAACTTGTTTAGAAGCCTTGACCTTTTCTATAGAACTTCTTGAACTTCTTACGAACAACCCGATTTCATCATCATCATCATTTTCGTCTCGTCTTTATCTTTCTTTTCTTTTTCAGCATTTAGAGCAACACCTTTGGTAGGATTGACTTCTTCAAGCTCCTTCTTAAATTTCATCTTGCTTTCGTATTCAGATAGACTTCCGAATAGTTGAGACACCATTGATTCTCCACGAGTCTCCTCTATTGCGGTAACCTTCGCTTCCCAATCTTTTGTTAGAACATTGAGAATTTTTTGACTTGAGAACGTTGTTCATATGTTTTTAATTTGAATAAATAAAACTATAAACAATATAATATGTTCTTCAACTTAAAAGTAATAAATCGAGAGCACTTTTTAAATAAGAGTAAGGATTTGCCTTCAAAGAACATAGTCTCCTTTTTCTATCACTCGCCGGAGACCCACTAGTACAAATATTACGAACTTTCCTTTTATCTCGCAATATTCCTTCCAGAACCCCTAGAGGGGGGTGAATAGGTGATTTAAAAAAATCTTTAAACGGAATACACGAATGAGACGAGAGAAGAAGATGAACACGAGAACAAATCCTTCCTCACTTAAGGTTCCTCAACCTTAAGTATAACTTCTTGAATGAAATAAGTAAGTGTTTGATCTGTATATGATACTTACGTCTTGTTTGAAAATTATGTTGGGAAACATTCTCTTGCATTCCTTTTGCATATCGTTGTCTAATAGCATCCATCCGAAACTCATCAATACACTGGTTAAAAGCATTTGGTATTCTCAATATATGATAATCCGAAGTAATAAAATAAAATCAATGATTTCATAAATTGTTCGAAACTTGAGTTTTTATAGTGTTATACACACAGCTCACACTATTAGGATTTAGTTATAAAGGCCTATACTCGGCCGATGCTCGGGCATGATTATTTTACTTGCTTGGGCATAGTAATCGAGCTGGGCATAATGCTCGGGAAAGCAGTTTTCCGCTCGCAAGATTACTTTAACATAACATCATAATTTTTATATTAGTATTTAATTACATTTAAGAAAGAATTAATCAGGATACATGAATTTCTCATGTAATTATCAAGATAAAAGTTTTTATTTAAGATATAATTTATTAGAAATAAATTAGTTGAGATAGTAAAGAAGAGAAAGGAACAAAAAAAAAAAAAGTTAAGTTTTTTATGGTAATTTTTTTAAAAAAATAAAAATAAAGAAAAAACTTTAGCAGACATGCTGCCATGTTTTGGGAGACGTGGCAGCACCACTTTACTTGGAGGAGGGGAATAATTAATTCCCCCAAACCGCCTCTCCCCTCCCTTATATATATGTCATGCATGTGTGTTGAGCAGTAAGAGTGAGATGAGAGAAGAAGGAGAAAAAAAAAAAAAAAAGAGTTTATATGTGTTTTTAAGATAAGTTATTTATTTTATAAGACCGTTTAGGTAGTTAAATTAATTTCTTTTCAACAAACTTTCTTTATGAAAGTTATTCTATATATTTTTATTTTTCTAATGAGAGAAATATAATATTGATTAGTGAAAATTTTGAGGTTAGACTTTTGACAAAGTTTTGATTTTTTTATAATCGATGATTGTATATTTGTAGAGCATGATTAATAGATAATTTTAATCGGTTTAAATTTATTAGTTGATAGTTGTAAGAATTTAAATCTAATTTTCTATTTAAAAAAATTTAAAATTTATGTCTTATAAGATATTTTTACCGATTAAATAAGGTTTAAGGCGATTATTTGGATTACTATAAGTATTATTGTAGGTTTAATTAGTTTAGTTTTGCTAAATTTTGAACTATATGAAATTATGAGTTGGGATTTGGAATTTAAATTAGAGTTTAATATTATTTTGATTATATGTAGATTTAAAGATTTGTTTAATAAATTGGGTTATGTTTATATAAGTTAGTATTAGGTTTGTAATAATAGGTCTTTTATGTTCGAGTTTATAATTCATTCATTGGAGGTTACATTGAAGAATAGATGGATTGGATTTGAGGTTTATAAATATGATTATTTGAAATTTTTAGGTGAAACTTTTATTAAAGGAAATTAGGTATTTCAGATATAGTGATATTTTAATTCGTTAAAATAATTTATAAAGGAATGAAATAAGATTTGTAATGATGATTTGAGGAATAAATAAAATTGTCACTAATTCTTAAAAAAACTAAAATGAGACAATTTTAGTTTAATTAATTATTTAATATTGTAGTTGGTATTTTTGTTAATGCTATGAACGTATAATTATATATTTATTTTTAGAGTGAACTTGATATCTATCAAGTTTAGTTCTTGCATGAAGAACTTAAGGTAATCACTTTCCACTTGTTATATATGTTAATATGTTATTTGTGAGTATTTTTGAAATGGTTATTGAGACAAGAAATTTATGATATTATGTTTTGAAAAATGTATCTTTGTTATACTTTCATGAATTGAAATAATAATATTATCTTAATGATTATTAAAACGATGCATTATTTTTACAAATCTCGTTTGAAATTTGAATATATATGTCAAGATTATGATTGTTTATATGAATGGATGTGTGTGTTTAAGCATTTGGGCTTTGTGCTTCTGGGTTTGGGCCGATGGAATGAAACAAAGGATGGCTAAAATAATTAAATGGGTGAGTTGTGTGGTGTGCACGTGAAGAAGATGATAGGAGAGTAGTCAAGTAGCATTAATTGGTGAGAGTTTTTTTTTTTTTTTTTTTTTTGGATGGCATAAAGCCTACATTACAAAAAAACAAATTACACAGAAAGGGAATTTAATCCCAAACACTCTTAAACAAGCCAAACCCGCAAATCAAGTGGGCACTCATCCAATAAACTAGAATTAGCAATGCCTCTTTTGGCCAACGCATCTGCTAATCTATTGAAATCTCTGGAAATCACTCTAACATCCACCTGCCAATTTAAATTCAAAAGATCTCTAGCTTTCAAAACTAAATTGCTACATGTATCACAAGAAGAATCAAGAAAAAGATTAATAACACTATTTGCATCTGACTCTAGAATAATCTTCTTATATCCCAAATCCCTTCATTGGTGAGAGTTGGGGGCTATGTTGTGTGTATTGTGTTGTATAGGCTGAATGGAGTATGGATGAGTGTGTGTGTTTGGGCTGAATGGGCTGAGGGAATATGGGTTTGCATTGGTCCAACTTTATTTCTGAATTTGTAGTGGCAAAATTTCTATTTTACTCCTAACGGTTATTAAATAAATTCCCGAAATATATCTTTATTTCTAAATAAAGATCTTTCTTAATTAATTTATTTAGACCATAAAATATTATTTCCAAAATATTTAGGTTAAAATTATTCCCAACTATTTATCTTTAATTTTCGGGAAAGTGTGCCATTAATTTCAAATATTAATTTTAACATTCATTGAGGCTAAATTTCTCCTAATTAATTCTATGTAATATTTTAATTCCTAATCCCAAAATTTGGGATGTCACACCTATCAATTAACATCAAATTGAACTCAATCGCCCAAAGTTTCTATTCACCAATCAAAGCTATGCACATACTTCACCATTCTGTTCTGTTCTTGTCATTACAAGGTCATTCTGTAAAAGCATCATGTTTAAAAAGCCCATCCAAACGGGCCCTTACTAGCAGCTTCCAATACCCTACTTAATCACAAAGTCACAAACTAAAGTCTTATCATAGTTTGAATCATAAGTAAATAAATAGATGAATCCCTTCAAAGATTAAAATTTTAGTAAAACACATGTTTAAATAAACTTCCCTACCCTAAACCCTAAATCCTAAAGCATCATGTTTAAAAAGTCCATCCAAACGGGCCCTTAGTAGCAGCTTCCAATACCCTACTTAATCACAAAGTCACAAACTAAAGTCTTATCATAGTTTGAATCATAAGTAAATAAATAGATGAATCCCTTCAAAGATTAAAATTTTAGTAAAACACATGTTTAAATAAACTTCCCTCCCCCAAGCTTTAGCAAAACAAAACTCCCAAGCCTCATCCTTCTTTCACACACATCATCGAACACCTTATAGGCATTTAAAATAATTCAATAAGAAAACATCTTAATTCACAACTAGAAATCATAAATTTTCAAGCATCAATTTTAAACAAATTCTCCAAGCTTAGCAAACTATAACTTTTAGAAGCCACCAGACCCACCCAAATATATTGAGCAAAGGAAGAAGCTTGCATACATACCACCAATTGTGAACTATGCCACCAAGGTTCCATGAGGCTTCTTCCTAAGTGAATCAACATTGGGTTCAGGTAATATCTTTGCTTCAAACCCTGCATCTTCAATTGCATTTTTAATATCTACATCCTTAACCAGAGAAGGGTTGTAAACCACGTCATCCTTGTTCTGAAGCAGAGCCACGGAAGTGCTGATGACGCCATCGACGGCATTCAGAGCTGCTTCGACGGAATTGGAGCAAGCAGCGTAGGTCATGCCGGTGACTCCGACATGAATTCGCTTAAGTCCTTCTTGAATTCCAACGGAACCATCATAGTTCCTATCTTTGTAGGAGTCCAAAAGCCGCACTTCCTCCATGCCATCGGCGGCGGCAGTCGCGAGGGAAGTTAGCTGTAGATTTTTTATACTCGGCACCATAGTAAAGCGCCGAGAAAGTTGAAAGAAGCAAAATATATAGAAAGAGAGATGAAAAGAGGAAATTGAAGATGAAATTTCAAAGGAACATACATATATGGCTAGAAGGAAGAAAAACTCTATTAACTGCTCCCTCTTGCCTACAAGGTAGCGTCGACGGTAGTGACAAAAGAGAAACGGAGGACGGCCGAAGGAAGCTCCCCCGGACTTCACAGGCGTTCCCCATATTTTCTCTCTCTCTCTCTCTCTTCCTCGTCAAAGTCGACGCCAACCAAATGGCGGAAGGGGAGAAGATACTCTCCCCATCTTTTCTCTACCCATCCCTCCCCATCCTCCATCCTCACCGTCAAAATCTTGATCCAAGGGTCCAGAAATATTTTGGGAAAAACCGCATGCGGTAATTTTTACCGCATGCGGTTTTTCCCAAAATATTTCTGGACCCTTGGATCAAGATTTTGACGGTGAGGATGGGGAGGGATGGGCAGAAAATGGCCAAAAGAGAAACCGGACACATGGCGGAGTTGGCTTTGGTAGTCCGCTTTTGGCGCAGTTTCATAATCCTTATCCTTTTTTTTTTAAAAAAAAAAAAACTTGCACTAAATAGTAAAAAGAAAATTTAGAAGATTAAATAGTACTAAAAAAATTCTTTATAATCTTAAAAAATTATTTTATGATTTTGAAAAAATAATTCAAAATCTTGACCGCTACTAAAAATATGCTTTAGGATATATTTTTTAAGATACTAAAATAATATTTTAAGATCATGAATTATTTTTTCATTACTAGTCAATATCTGAAGTATTCTTTTGATACCATTTAACACCCTGAAATATTTTTTCACGATTTTAAAATATTTTTTCAAGATCCTACAATAATTTTTCAAGATCATGAATTATTTTTTCAGTATCAGTCAACATTCTGGAGTATCTTTTAATACCAGTAAGTACCCTTAAATATTCTTTCAAGATCCTAAAATAATTTTTAAGATCATGAAGAATTTTTTCAATATCATTTAGTATCATGAATTATTATTTTTTACTACCCGATAGTGCAATTATAATTATTTTTAATAAAAAAAAAGGGATCATGGTGCATGAAACTACGCCAAACAGCAGACTAAAGTCCGCAGTGGACCAAAGCCAACTCCCCAAATGGTTGGGTGAGGAAAATATGATCCCTATTTTTTTTAACAAAAAGGCAATTTAGTAAATTCAAGTGCTGAAATAAAATAATATTCCTAGATATTCAAACCCATATTCACCATTCACCATGCCACCAAACTATTAACTTAACTTTGTTCCCAAATCCTGAAAAGATATATATTTATAAAATATTAATTATTAATAAATGACATATACATATGTATAATCTTTATGACTATTACTCATATCTATAACAAATAAATCAAATATTAGTTAAAAATAAAATAACTCTCTTGTTTAATTTTTTTTTAGTGCCATTTCAATACAATTGGAGAATCTTAAGATTGCACATAAAAATGTGGTACTGACTAGGATTCCTTGAATAATTGGTAGGGGCTAGAGCTCTACCACTTAATTTATATACTCACAAGATAAAGAAGAAAGGGAGGGACTTGGGGCTTGTCTTTTTATTTGGAAAGAGAAGATACACACACATCAATGATGATCCGTTTTACCAAATGAAAACGAGGGACGCTTACTATTTTTTTTGTCTATTTCTGTGGCCTTGATATTGACCTAACAATGTGAAAATATACACCTCAAGTTTTCACCCCTATGCATCTTACATCATAAAGTTTCTTAGGTACAACAATACACAAATACGTTCCCAACTAAAGAGGAAATATCACGTCCCTCAAATGTAGCTGACATATGTTATTTTTTGATAGCTGAAAACCAAGTGTAGCACCACACTAATTAAAGAAATGTATGTTTTGCATGCTTATGAAACTGAGACGGGATCAGCCGGTTCGGACCGGAAACTGGCGAACCGGCCATGCAACCGGTCTAGACAACCATAGGAACCAGAGTTAGTCTTTTTTCCCCCTAAAGTCGATCGAAGAATGAAGACTTAATGAAAGAGAAAGAGAGAGAGATGGGAAGATGAAGATATTATGAAGGTGATTTCCTTGACAAACTTGCTTTTTCGCCGGTTCCGGCGATGGTGTCGAAGACAGCTTGCAGATCAGAGATGGAGAGGTTGCGTGGTGGAGATGCAGCTTCGGGAAAGAGAAGCAAAAGAGAGCTTAAGTGACAGAGCAAATTGGCTTTGGGTGGATGATAAAGATGAGGATGAGTGATGGCTTCCTTCACGTGCCTCATCAAATTTATCAAAAGACGTGAAGAAGCAGGCTAATAAATGAGAAGCAGGAGGAGCAATCGACTCTTCAGTATTTTTTTGACTTTGTGGATCCAATTGCCATTAAATTTAAATGATGTTAAATTATGGTTTTGACATGAGGTGAAAAGAGAAGAAAATAAGTACTATATAATAAATTTTGGAGACTTAACTATCCCGGTTTAATTAGGTTTAGTCCGATTTATTCCGGTTTGGCCTCTTTCGACCCTTAACTCAATATTTCGAAGGTTGATCACTGATCGATTTTAATAATCTTGATATTTTGTATAGGCAACAAAGATGACATTTTTACCCTATTTAATATGTTGATGTGTACTGCTCCACTTAAGCAATCTTCTATTATTTTTTATAATCGGCTAATTCAAATGATAAGAATTAGATGGTTTATTCAGAGTAAATAAATATCCGCACCCCACACCTTTTTTAATCATTTTGACTGACGATATCTGGATATTTTGTTTCCAAATATACATACAAAATATCCCGTGGTCCCTTTTATTTTCCAGATGCATTTTTCTTGGCCCCACCCTCCTAATTTTCTTGATTACCATGTGTCCATGTCTACACCTAACTAAATTGCGTCCCCTTCAATAATCGATGCCTCAGGGGCCATGTCTGCTACCGTACCTGTCACAAATTTAATTATAGAAAAAATATCACTCAGGTCCCAATCCAAATCTTTTAGTAACTTTTTTAATATTAATTACGAAAAAAATAGGAAAAATTTCAATTAAATACCATTTGAATTTGTAAAACCTCCAGAAGTCTCCCGAATTTGTAAAAAGATTGAGAGATACCAAAGACCCATGAGAGATATGCAAATTCGGGTGAAATTACCCTTTTGCCTTTAGTTTTAAATAAATAAAATAAAAATAAAAATACTCTCGCCGGAGGACCGCCACCGGCCGGTCGCCAAAGGGCGGCCGCGCCGAGGGGGGGGTTTTTTTTTTTTTGGGGGTTTAGGGTTTTTTTTTTTAAAAAAAAAAAAAATGTTTTGATTGAAAGTGTAGGGGTGGGATTGACCCCCAACTCCCCACACATCCTTGGGGCCACTTGGTTCCTATATTAAAAAAACGCATTAACAAATATATATATTCTTCTTAACATTTTTTCAATTGTATTTTACGGTTCCACAAACAAAAATTACCATTCCACAAACGAGAATTACCACTTTTTCTACGGGGTTCCCTTTTTTTACTCTTTGATGCATGTTTTGTAAAACCAAAAAAATTACACCATTACCATTCCACAAACAAGAATTACCATTCCACAAACGAGAATTATCACTTTTTCTACAGGGTTCCCTTTTTTTACTCTTTAATGCATGTTTTGTAAAACCAAAAAAATTGCACTATTACCATTCTACAAACGAAAATTACCACTTTTTCTACAGGGTTCCCTTTTTTTACCATTTGATGCATGTTTTTTTTACCATTTGCTGCATGTGGAATGGTGATAGTGGAATGGTAATTTTCGTTTGTGGAATGGTAATAGTGCAATTTTGTTGGTTTTACAAAACATGCATCAAAGAGTAAAAAAAAAAAGGAACCCTGTAGAAAAAGTGGTAATCTTCGTTTGTGGAATGGTAATTTTCGTTTGTGGAATGGTAAAATACAATTGAAAAAATATTAAGAAGAATATATATATTTGTTAACGCATTTTTTAACAAAAGAAACCAAGTGGCCACTTGGCCAAGGATGTGTGGGGGGTTCCCACCCCCCACACTTTCAATGAAAACATTTTTTTTTTTAAAAAAAAACCCCCGAAACCCCCCCCAAAAAAAAACCCCACCCCTTCGTCGGTGGCCGGCCCTCCGGTGAGGGTATTTTTTTTTTTTTTGATTTATTTAAAAATAAGGGCAAAAGGGTAATTTCACTTGAGTTTGCATATCTCTCAGTTTTTTTATAAATTTGGGAGACTTCGGGGGTTTTACAAATTCAAATGATATTTAATTGGAATTTTCCCAAAAAAATATCAAAAAATTCTCGTTGACAAAATAGCTTTTCCTGTTATTAAAATTTTCCTATGAAAAAATTGTTGTGAAAAAAAATTGTTGTCAAAATGACTTTTCATGTTGTCAAAAATTTTCGGGTTTCAAAATTTTTTCACTTATTTGTCAAAAATTTTCCAAAACCTAGAAAATTTTTGACAACAAGAAAAGCTATTTTGACAACAATTTTTTCATATGAAAATTTTAACAACAAGAAAAATCATTTTAACAACATGAAAATCTATTTTGACAACAAGACTTTTTTGATATTAGAATTCCGTAATTAAAATAAATAAAAAAGTCCCTAGCGACTTTTTTTATAGGGTATTTGAGGTTAGAATTTTTTTGATATTTTTTCATTTCCTTGAGAACTGAGTGATATTTTCCCTTAATTATATGATATTTTATATATAATTATATATATATATATATATATGTTGACCTAACCAAGCGGTTATTAAATTCAAACACATTTCGCATGCAAAAAAATATTGAACACATTTTTAAACACAGAATAGAAATAATAATAAGAATATAATAAGTACATTCGATAATAAAAATAGACATTGTTAAATAATAATTGCAATGTTGTAACACACTGCATGTAAAGAGGAAACATGAAGAAAATTTCTTAGGACAATATTATATTTATATGTCTATGTGAGTACACAGTCTCGAACCCGCTAGAGTTATAAATCACGTACCACTTCTTAGAATATGGAGATTTTACGCTATATATCTTAATTACTAGCATTGTTTCTCTTACAGTACAGTAGCCTAGTACTACAATGTATTTTATTGATTTCATGAATTTGGAGATATATATTACTTGGAAGATTACTTAATTGCATATTTGATGAGACCAGGAATGTGTACATTCATCATGTAGTCACTCCAATCGATACTTTCAACGCTCTCCCACTTTGTTGCCATCCTTAGCTTTTCTGTGTTGGTGTCGTCAAAGCTGTTATTTAGTTCATAACATTAATTAGTTATTCCAAGGTAAGCTAAGTTTACAAATGAACACACACACACACACAACGACTTTGAAATTAATAAGAAGACAATAATTTTTTTTAAAAGGAACATACATGGCCTTAAAAAACACATAAGGTTTGTAAAGCTCAGCCATTCGTATCACCAATTTGATTTTCCTGTGCCCGCCATTGGAAACATCTTGGAAGCCTCCACAAAGCACTTTGTTCGCAAAATTTAATCCCTTTCCAAATCCACCAAAACGTGCAAAAACATTAGTGCATGCAATTTACTATTTACATATACATTTATTAAATATATACTCATGTGGTTCTATATATTTATAACAAGTCACTTTTAACATATTTCATCAGAACTAAGAAAATTTTCAAACCCATCAAATCTACCTTAAAACTCAACAAATCTCCAACTTTACTCATATTCAGCATACACTATATCCCAAGGATAACAAAATCTAAATATATATAATAATGAATGATAAAATTGTAAATTCATGTTAATTTTTTTTAATGATGTGACTTATAAATAGGACAAAAAAATCATTCTCTCTCTATCTTATACATAAAACCAAGGAGTATTGTAGAGGTAGGGGTAGGATATAGATGTCAAAGGTTCCATAACCTTCCTAATGAATAAGTATATGTGTGTGTACTGTAGATATATATACTCCCTCCATCCATAATATGGTACTTTAACTAATTCACTGAAAATAAAAGAAATGACAGTTAAATCATTGAATATGCCCAAAATTGATTTTTTTTTCACTAAAAATAATATTATATATATATATAGAGAGAGAGAGAGAGATTGTTTTACAGAGCTTCAACCGTAGGAGAGATATACCATGAGTGGTAGGAAATATTGAAGGAACAAATACATATTGAAACCAGCGTTGCTTGCTAATTTTGCCTTGGATCGAATCATGATAGGCTTTCCATTTTTGGTGGCCAACGAAGGGTTATTTTTGAAATAAAGATGCAAGATATTAGGAACAGATCCAAGCCTAAAAGGATTTTTTGACGATGAACCAACATGGTATATGTAATTCTCTGAAGCTGCTTCATTCGAATGATTCGCCATTGCCGCCATCATACAATTTATTACCATGTCCGCAGGCATCTGCATATCATTATGAACCACCGAGTGTTCAAATTTTAGTAATTATATATGAACCGCGCGCACACACAGATTCTTCTATATCATGGATATTTTAAAAAGTAAGGAATATAAATATTACATGGTGCCATGCTATCTCCATTGAGAAAAAGTAATATGCACAACCGTGTGTTAACTCTTAGAAATTGATAACATTACAACATATTTTCTTCTCTATCTTCTTACCTAATTTTGGATTCAAAATATGCATAGAAAGAAGTTTATAGAAGAAAATGTGTATATCAAAATATCAAGTAAAAATCAACAAAATTCTTGTAAGATTCCATATAGTTTGTGATTCGATTGAGAATTTATAAATCCTCTCTCTTTTGTAGGAGGATGGAGACAAGTTTTGAAACATCTAAGAACCAAGAATCAAGTGAAGAGCAAAGGAAGTAAAGCATCACGAGGTTAGAAGAAGGAAAGAACATGTATAACTTGCCTCAGTAAGTTGTGAACTTGCTGAAGCAAGTAGAAGAAAAACAAGAAGATGAGCTCTCTGTGTCACTGACTTCAACAAGTGGCAAACTCACCGTGGCAAGAAGAACTTTACTCTCTATGCACGCGCCCCAACAAGTGGCAAACTTGCTGAGGCAAGTAAAGAATTTGAAGAAAAATTGGCTCTCTCTCTGTCACTTGTTGTAGCAAGTGTGAAATGTGTTGATGCCGGTAAGAAAAAGTACATTTGCACGTTTTGATTCTAAAACAGCAAAAGATTATTTAACCTAGGGAAAAGCGTTGAAAAACAGATATTCTGCACTTGGAGAAGTTGGAGCACGAAAGGAGAGAGCTTGGGAAGAAGTTCTTAGTAAGTTTGGAGCCTTGGGTAGTGATTCTAAGAGACATCTTGGAGTTTCTACCTTGGTTTTATCACTCTTCCTCTCTTATTATCTAGCTATGAATTCAGTTTTAATGTATGGATTTTCTGTACCTAAGACTATGAGTAGATGAACATTTCATTTTTAGGATTACTCTAAACCTCTATATGAATTGAGACTTTGTTATTCTCTCTTTTCTAACATTTAATGAAGTATTATGTTTTAATTTTATTATATGCTTCATCCTTCTTAATGTTTGGCCATCACTTGGATTGATTTGTTGAATGAGATGATGCTTGAGAGAGATTATCTTGTTTTAAGAATTTGGATAAAATCATACTAATCTTGAAATTCTTATTTGAATGGATAGATTTTAGTAGAAACCCTAGTATTGTTATTATAAGATTGGGTCTTAATGACTATTTTCACTAGCTTTTTTCAAGATATTGAATGGGTTCTTTGAAAATAGATGTTAGTTTTGACTTGAGAAAACTTTTCCAATGTTTTTGAATCATAGACAAACACTTGATTTTTCATTAAAGCTATTTTAGAGGAAAATAATTAATCTCATAAAATATAGAGGGGAGAAGTGATCATCGAGTCTCAATTTCTTGAAGTTAGAATCAAATTTTTCTTTGCTTCTTTCAGTTAAGTTTGTTTTGAACCAACTTTGCTTTTATCAAAGTGAAACAATTTCAAAATGACTTTGCCCACCCTAATCAAAAGCATAACTGAATTAACTAGTCTATTGTTGCCTTAGTTCTCGTGACAACTTTTTATACTACTTGTGACTCATATACTTGTGATAGAAAAACTGTGAACAGTAAGACTAAACTACTTTATTTTACTTTTATATATGTATATCATAGTATAGGATCGGAACTTCCTAATTTGAACCCCAAAGCTCATAACTAACGTGATTTATGATAGCCTATGTGGATAATCCAACCGGTTCACAACCCCTTCTCTTCCCTTTCCATCCTCTTCTCTTTTTTAATTATTATATCAATGTGAATGGTTCTTATTTGATCTTTTGTAAAATTATTATTAAAATTTTAAATTATACAAATAAAAATAATTATTTAAATACAAATTACTAAATTTTGATATATATGAATAATTCAATACTACAATAAAAAAAATAAAAAAAATATGTTGTATAAAGCTAAATCCAAACCATTCAAATGTTGATCTTACAATTAGAAAAGGAAGAGGGAATAGAACGGGTTCCACTGAACACCAATGCCAAATTATCCTGCCTAACAGTCGGATTCTGCGTATCAAAGCTACCATGAAAAAACACTAAAGCTAAATACCACTTACCAAGTCCAAAATTGTCTTGGGATTACCCGGAAAGTAAGTCAGTTTTCCTTTACCATAGCCACCAATTACAGCATCCACTGTTCTGTAACCATAAAAATAATTAATTTTCCAGCATCCTTAATGACTCTTATTATTTCTACAGTGAAGGTAATGTAAATTAATACTAGAATATCTAGCGTGGATGCAGTTGCAGAGTGAATACCTAAGACCTTCGATCCAGCCAGGAAAGGGTTCTTTGTAGGTACTGGTCAACATGGTTGGCCGTACGATGACCAAAGGAATCTGATCTTTGTTGTAATACCCAGATTTTAGTAAATCTGGAAATTTTGAGATAAAGTAAATTAACGAATATTTTGATAAAGCAAAATCATGAGTTTAAAACTGTTATAGAAAATTGTTATAATTATAGAGTAAATTGTCAAAAAAGTTACGGGAAAATCGATGAACAGAATGACTAAAAATGATATAATGGTGATAAAAACGGTCTAAAACTATTATGATAAATACTGAAAGATCATGAAAAATTATGAGAAAAATATGGAAGTGTTATCCCTAATTATGAGAATTTAATAAATTATTTCAGAGGGAATAACATGAAGAAAAGTTTAAAAAGCATTTCAGAACCATAAAGTAACATGATGGGGTAAACATTTTTAATATTTTACATAGGATATAAAATGACAATGTCAGTATAAAAGTTTGCAAGATAACAATATACTGTAAAATTGTTAAATATAAATATATTAAGAAACCGATCCTAAAAAGATCACTAAACGAAGAAATTAGGTCGATTAAGCCTTAACGAAGGCGAGGGTAAACGGGAATTTTTGGTAAAAAATATTATATTTTTAAAAAATGGAAAAAATTATGGAAAAATAATTAAAACTGAATTTTTAAAAGAGGGGGCCGAAATTCTAAGTATTTTTAATTAAAAATAATTGTTTAAATAATTAAAATGGTAATTAGAATAAAATAATAATATTATGCGGTGAGTCAGCTTATAGGCAGACCGGGGGAAAAGTTAGAAATAAATTCTACAGGTAAACCAGAAGTAAAAGTCTTTCCAGACTGATCAAATTAAGAACAAGTGAATTTTTACACGAAGAAAGAATTTACCAGGCGTTGTTTCCGCAACCGAAAACCCTAATTTCAAATAAGACGAAAAGTTGATCAGATAGAGTAGAGTCAGATAGGCAAAGTGAGAACCTATAGAAACAATTGTGTCTTTTTAAACACGAGATTAAGTTAGGCAACAATTTGGACGTTTTACGATTGATAAATTGTTGTCCGAAGTTGGTTCTATCGGAAGCGATTTTCGTAACCGGACGTGTTTGTCCGAATATCTTCCGACGCACCGGAGAATACCTGGATATGATCAAAAAGAGGATCCAAATTGATAATATGAAAGAGGATGAAAAGACCTTCAAAGTTACACGCTCGCATTTTTGAGTTTCTGCGAAATCGCGCGAAACGAACACCGTCGGGTAGCTTTATCGGGACGGAGGCCATAAAGCAAGAGTCATCATTGGATGACAACTCATTTTTTGACTTTTTGGGCCCTTGATGTCGACCAAGACCTTGAATGGTCAAGATTCCATCTTACAAAACCCTAGATCTAACGGTTCAAAAACAAAGCAGAAAATTCCCGATACGTCCTGAATTTCTTCTATAAATAGCACCCTCCTCTTCTTCATTTCTCACACCAAAAATCTGCCTCTTAGAGAGAAGTTAGAGAGAGAAGCTCTGGAGAAAGTCTGAGCAAAGTCTGGGTAAGTTCTTCGGTCCCTGGTCTTTAGTTTTGGTAGTTCTTTCGGTAGATATAGTAGGAATGCTAGATTTATCTTTAATTTTTCAAGATAGTCTAGATATCATATTTAGGGGTAAATATGATATATATTTCGAAAATATGATGAGGGAAAAGATCTGTCAAAATTCTAGAGAGATAGAGCGAAAAAGCGAAGCTCGCGAAATTCCGCCGATTAGGGGTTCGGGGGCAAAATGGTAATTTGTACCTAAAATGTCTGTTATGCTGCTAAAAGTTGTTAAATATTATCTTTATAGGATATCGAGATAATCGTACCATTGTCGAGCATTTGTTGTGCCGCCGTCACACCATTGTTTTTCATTGTCGGAAATTTACCGTTTTAGTAAAAGTTCCGTTGTACCGCCAAAAAGGTACGTTCGCGTCTTTGTAACACTAACTCGATGGTTATTGTATGATTATATATGTTTGTTGTGTTCTGTTTGTTGTTGTAGCATACGTGGTTATGTTATATACACGGTTATGTCACATACGTGGTTATGTCACATACGAGGTTATTATTCTTTGTATCATACGTGGTTATGTTACATACGTGGTTATTATATATCTTACATACGTGGTTATGTATTTTTAATCATACATCTGTTGTGGATTTGTTGTATTGATTCTTTGTTGTCGTGTATATGTAGTCGTATTTAAGCATGAGGTTAACTGCTACACCGAGATCAAATTGTAATTGGATCTCGGCTCTTATCATAGCGTCGGAGTTCGGAAGAACCGAGGACCGAGGAGAAAGGCGAGCGAGCCGTACGAGTCCCGATCGAAGACTTTCTTCGGGTGTTATTCATTTTGAAAACTCTCGGTCAATGTAAACTACAGAATCACCGGACTTACGGCAATTTGAATAAATGTATCAGTTACTCAATTGCTCCGATGCTCTACTCTGATGAAAAAAAAAATTATACTGCTTATGAAAATGGGATGTTACATTTATGATGTGACAGCAACATTTCTCCCATTGCTTTCGTAAATACGTAAGTGTTTGGCCATCCATATAAGTTTGCCCTGTAAACTTGCATTATTCATTAGTTCATGTTATTAGAAAGGAAGAAAAAGACAAATATGGGGTTCATTTAAATTGATAAAGAACCTCTTAAGTCCATAATCTTTAATTGCATCTGAGATGACCTTTTCACCAGCATTCTTCTCTTGGAGTTGTTGTAATCTGTTCTTCAAAAAATCCACTTCTGCGTGAATGTCTAATTCTGCAACCTTCTTCAAGGCTTGACCCATCTTAAAGGGTTCTTCCCTTATTACTTTTTTGTCCTTAGCCTCCCCACACACATATGCTGAGATACATAATCATCAATAACAATATATATTACTACAATACAATTTTACAGCAAGCCACAATATGATTAATTTTTCGGAATTCATTAATGCCTAAATCCAAAATCAAACTTGCACTTTTAAAAAATCACTAATAAAGACTTCAGACCTGATTATGGATTTATGAAAGTTGTTAAAAGATCATAATGCCCCTTTATAATAATAAAAAAAAATGATTTTTTTAATTGCAAATTCCTATTAACTTTTAACCTTAACCCTAACCCTAATCCCTAAAGTATCGAATCTCAACTTTTTGTCAACTCAACAATATTAAAGGGTAAGTTCTCACAATTTTTTTAACCCTAATGTCGCACAATTTACATGGAATGCATATGAGATGATTGAAAGAATAAACACATATAGTGTGTTTTCGCAACAATAGATTCTTAAAAAAATTATCTTTAATTTGCCTAGAAACAAAATCAATCCAAATTTCAATGTAATTAACAATTATCTTCCAATCAAAAAACTATTTTTGTGGCCATGTGTGACTGAAGAGGGACTTAAAGAAGAAGCATACCTAAATGGTATGTCAAATGGTGAATATATATATAAGCCGGAGAAATCTCATGGGAGAGGAGTGTGAGGAATTGATGAGATGTAGATTATAGGAAAAAAAAAAGAATGAAACAAAGAGAAAATAGCAAAAGGACATACTGATCAAATCAACAAATTCCTAAATCCCTAAGCAGATTTGTTAAAAGTGCAAACTTGATTATACATTTTGGTATTTTAAATGGATTTAAATGGGATTTTTCCATCCATTTAAGACCAAGAAATATGTGTAATTAGTTATTTAACTCTTACATTTAGAATAAAAATATGTAACATATATGCTTACCAGTTGATACGTGGAGAAGAACTTGCATCTTTCGACACCTATTTGCGAAGTTTAAGACATTCAAAGCTCCCATCGTGTTAACATTCATTAAGATGTCAAATCTGCATGATATAGTTGACGACCAAAAAAAGAAACTGCATTATATATATTAATGTGATAATAAAGTAAAAATTTATTTTAAACTAATTTGTAATAATTTTTATGTTAATTATCCTCATCATTGACTTGTGATATAAGAAGAATTGATTAATTCGTTTTTTAAATTTATGATATATATGAAAAAAAAAAACAATTAAAGAGTGCAATGTTAAATAAAGTGTAAACTATTTTAATGTTCATATATATGTTGCACTCTTCTGAACTTGGGCTTGTCATCCAGTTTGAGAGTTCGGTCGTATATGTAGCTCCTACATTAGAGATTCAACTACTCGTCCTTTACTTTGTTTGGAACAGGAGAAAGATAGGGAGGGAACAAAAATACTAGAATTTTAATTGTATCATTTACGGAAAATTTTCCTCCTAGTACTTTCTTCTCCTTATTTTCCTCTTAGTTTCCGTAGATATACAGTATAGTAGTAGATCGAGTATTTTAGTTGGCAAAAAAAAGTAGAGTAGTGTTTTGGAAGTAACATGGTAACTTTTCAAATGGGTCTATATACGATGTAATGTTGTGAAAACATCAGCGTCGGTGACTACCCCAAGTTTCAGACAAGATATAACAAATAAACGCGTTACTTTTTGTTGTTATGAATAATTCCCATCCAAAATATAAGTCCCTTTTTAAGTATTTTTTTATCAGTAATATAAGTTATTTGGAGATCAATCAATTTCATTTGTCTCTATAATTAATGTTTAAATGTGACTGTTAAAATTTTCCCCTCTTGTTCAAAATCTTATTAATAGGAGAATAATTTTAAAAAAATGAATTTAAGACATTTAATGAGTTAACCCTTTTTTCTTGATTCCAGTGATGAGGTCGTTGAAAGTGACTTAGAATGTTTTAAACCGGAGGAGTAATTAGCATCAAGATGAAATTCTGGTGTTGAAGCACACATGTAAAGGACCCATAGCTAAGTTAATTACCTTTCATCAAATTTGGTAATTGCAGCTGAGTTCACAATAACTTGTATTTCCTCCGACAGCTTGTCAAGATTTGCATCATTAAGTCCCAAGTTTCCAACAGAAACGTCACCAGCAATTGCAGCTACCTTCTTTGATATGTAAGAATCAAAATCTTCCCCAAACTGATCTCGCACAACCTTGAACAAATCCTTTCCTATAATCTATCCATCAATTAATATGCCCAAAAGCATACTTACGTTAGTCATTAGTCATTAGGTATATATAATATTACTTCCAGTTCTAAATATAAAATACAGTTGATTTGTTAGAAAAGATTAAAGAAACTAAATAAATTACTTAATCAAATGATATATTGTGTATCATTAAATTATATATCAGTTTATAAATCAAATAAATTAATTTATAGAAAAACAATGAGTATAAATGTTTTAAAATAACTTATTTAGTTTCCTTAATCTCTCCAAAAAAAGTCAATTAGGTTTTATATTTAGTATCGGAAAGAGTACATTCAAAAATGGACCAGCAACTTTTAAGATTTGACATACCTCATCACGGAACCGTTTAGTTGCTGCATTATCATCTGATGCTCTGATAAGAAGATACACTTTCCTCACATCTGATTGAACCCTTAATAACTTCTCCACAAAAACTGCATACGCAAACAGCAACTAAAATGACTGTATATATAGACGAAAGTTACAAGGAATATATAGAGAATATACGAACCTTTTGCTAAGAAACCAGTGGCTCCAGTAACTAAAATAGTCTTTTCTTTGAAAAAGTGGTGTACGCTTCCCATATCCATATAATACTCTACTGTGTGTGATTGAATTGGTAGCTAGCTAATGTATGGAGTGTGGTACAGTGAGTGGTATTGTGAATTATCACAAGGTATATATAATGGAGATGATATAATAATATTCATTTTATTTCTGGAAAATGTAGTTGGCAGATCATATTTATTGATTATAATAAATTGCATGTGCGTGATCTTTCAGAGACCAGGCCGCCACGGGATAAACATGATACTTTGGTGTATGGCGATGAAATCTTCATGACTTAATTAGGTCTCGCGGTGAATTTATTCCGTTTCCTTTAAAAATATATCAGGAAATTCTTGATTATCATCCATGGTAGCTTTTCATCCAAACAATATATCACGTCACCCGATTTATTTTTGGGGAGACAGAGAGGTTAAGGGCTGATTTTCATCCTAACTTTAGTTTACAATGCAAATTCGGTATCTCATCTACACATGCACTATGGATGCAGGCAGGGCGCAACCGTCTCACTAAAGAAAGGACGTCACGTCAACCATATTATGGAAATGTGACGCCAACAGAACATGCCTATTACTTTGTACTCAGAAATATATCAAATTCGTGCAACAGAAATGATCGACAAAAACAAAATTGAACCAAAAGTAAACAGAGATAGAAGAACCATGGGAATAACTTCTTAGGCATGGAGATTCTTGTTATCGCTGCCTCTTGAGAAACAATGCATCAAATTGAACAAGTGCCCGTAATAAACGTCAAATGCTATTATGATTTTTTGTACAGCAGTTACTACCCACATAGGAAACTGTCACTTGGTTAATTCTGGCCTGTGGATATACCGACGATGGTAAGGTGGGCCCCTACTAAGCTGTCAATGGGGAAGAAGATGAAGAACCCCATGAAATTCGTTCCACTCAAGGACAACACATTTTCTACTCTCCCTTTTACTTTTGAAAAGTTCACATTATGTGCGAAACCCCAAAATTCAATATATACTATGGTTCCTTTTTTTTAATACCTCTAATTAGAGGTATTAACATATATATATTTTTAAAAGGAGAAAAAAATTATATATATGTATTTATTAATAAATTTAAATTTCTAATTCAAATTACACACACGAGACATTTTTGTCAAGCTATTGGCTAAATATCAAAAACTAATTAATTAACTTTAAACCCTAATAAGCTATTTTTCCGCTAAAAACATTATTATGAAAATTAATTAATTTGAGATACTTTTGTATTTGTAAGTACAAAAATACACAATTTACTAACAATAGAAATTTATTTTTCTAACAATTTTATTTAATTTTTGGTATTTATAATTTAAATATAAATTTAAAATACTTTATATATAAAAAAATTAATGTTTTTTTAAATTTGAAAAACTATTATGATAAAAAATCCAAACACTATTTCTCTAAAAATCATTCTCCAAAATCATTTATCCAAAACCTAAGTTTTACCTCGTAAATGGTGAAAAATTATAAGCCCAATAATGTGGATTCTAAGCTGTCATTGGGGAAGAAGATAAAGAATTCCTTATTTCTACACAGAGAAAGCTTGGACATTAACGGAAACTAGTTGTGCATAGTTAAAAAAGTGGGAACCGATTTCAGTGCTTGTTTCATCTCTAGAAATTCATATATTTTACACATTTTTCTTATACAATAATTTACTGGTTTTGAACTTAATTTGTGCATAAAATTGATACATACAAAAAAAATTTGATGTGATAAAATTACTCTTGTAAATATAACATTTTGAGCTAAATGTATGAATTTTTGATCTAATTAAAGAAAATAGAAGGCTCATAAACTCCTTCTTCTTATAGGAGGACGAAGACAAGATATAAAAGTTTACAAAGATTATTGGATGTGGTGAAAAGAAGGGAAAAAAAATACAAAATGAAGATCAAAGAACTAAAAAAAAAAAATTGACTTTTAGCTACGACTTTTTGTCGCCGACTAGTTACTGCTATAGTGATGATCGTTGATACTATCAGCAACGACAAAACATGTTGCCGCTAAAAGTATAGTTTCAATTACGACATTTTTCGCCGCTGAAGGGTATCTTTAACGAAGACAATAAATGCCGCCGCTAAAAGTCATTGCTGAAGGGTACCTTTAATGTCTTCGAAGTAGTTTGAAGACACCCTCATCCCCCTTTGATTTGCTATGGCAAAGCAAAGGAGAACAAACCCCAATAAGCTGTTATAAATTATGCCCTAGGAGCAAGTCATTGTACTTTAAACGTTAATGTCATTTAAAGTATTCTCCATTTAGTTATCATTTCATTTGCTTGTTTATAGTGATAACTGTATCCTTGGATATATCTTATAGATTATCTTAAATGTCCCTGGTCAGTCATCTACGCGGGAGCGAAGATGAAATAAGGTATGGAGATACGAATCAAAGTCATAGGAACTTGTAAGAGTACAAGGTGCTGGATCGACCTACTATGAGAAAGCTGCATGGATTAAGTCATAAGCTTTTCTCATGTATAACCGCGTCACAATGCCCTTTGACACGAGATCATCATGGATTCCTACATGATGAGTCGCGCTCTTTGACCTAGTCAAAAGTCACCTTTGATCGGGTGATGATAAAGGCTTGGATCGGGATCAGTGGTTTTCATGCGAGAGGAATGTGAATGGTCAAGATGGAATTTGTCTCTCACATTTGTAGAGAGATAATACTAGGCCCCTCGATGAGTGAGTCTGAGAAATGTATGGCCATACTACGATGGAAAGGAGTTTCCATTTCAATTGTTAGACTACTCAAGAATCGAGAAGGTAATGGTCAAGAATAGGAAGTTGATATTATTCATGCCTCATCCTTGACCAAATTATCGCGTGCCAAAAGGGACGTGACATGGTTGTATATAGGTTGTATCATATCATCAATCCCCATATGAATTGGGTAGTTGCAATGTCTTGCTAGAGGCCGCTTGCAACTTGTGGGTACGATCTGACAATTGGCCCATCGCCAATCTCATGTGGGCACTGAGGTCACACACAAGAAAAGCCTAATACGAGTAATAGTGTCCAGATTCATTGAATCTTAGATATATCTAAGATTTAATGAATATTGTTTTTTAATCTAGGATGGATACACACACACACACACACACACACACACACACATATATATATATTAAATTCGAAAATAATATAATATAATAATTTAATAGAGATTATAATATTATTATATAATCTTTGTTTTTGTATTTAATTTATTTGATAAATTAAATATCTAAAACAAATTGAGATATTGTATCTCATATTTAATTTTTGAATATAGATATCATATATCTAATTTAATTTGAATTGAGATATAGTATCTCGATTTAATTAAATAGATAGATATCATATCTCGATTTAATTTATAGAGATAAATTAAATCGAAGGCTTTTAATTCGGATTAAATAAATAGATTAGATTAGATCTATTGGATAGATTTAATTAATATATTATTTTAATCTAAATTCAAATTTCAAAATTAATAAGGATTAATTTTGAATATAATACGCTATTGGGTTTTGAAAAACCTACGGGACATTTTGCAAGACGTATTAGAAAAGCCACGAGAAACACTAGAGAGAAAGAGAGAGACGCGAAAAAATGCGAAGGCGCTAGCACGCCGTCGGTGTTGGAGGCATTCGTGTGGATACCGAGTAGAGGGAGTGGACATGCAAAGTCAGCTCCTGTTTGATCAAACAAGATGGCACCACGTTCGAGACGTACGATTTGATGAAGGTCTTTTTGTCTTTAGCCTTGGGGTCTACAATCAAAAATTAACCAAGGATTGCGTATAGGCAAACCTAGGATCGTTTTCTCTTTCTCGAGGAGCCTTTTATTGAATCCTAAGTAATCTAAATGTCATGCAAATGCAATTAAAACAAGGGGAAAATAGGTTTTGGCTTTTTATATTAAATAAACTAAAATAAGAATGCAATTTAATTAAATGCTAAACTATTATTTTTTGTATTTTTAATAAAATGGTGAATGAGTGAATGAAATGGTATTAAAGTGAAAATATGAATGAAGAATGTTCTTGGTAATGAAATTTCTTTTATTTTAATTTAATTCAATTTGTTTTGCTCAACTTAAACAAAAGTGTAATACCCTAAAATTCCTATTTATCATAAATACTATATTTTGATAAATAACACATATTAAATACAAAGGTGAATATTTGTCTCAAGAAATTATAATCTATTGATTATATTTTCATCCAAATTCCACTTTGGAGTTAATTAACCAATGGTTAATTATTAGACATTATTTAGGAGCTATTTAATATGATATAAATAGCACATAAAAAGGTAATTAATTTATAACCAAAAGGAGGAATGTAATATCCCAAATCTTTGGATTTGGAAATAAGAAATATTTTATGAGAATTTATTATGAAAATTTGGCCTAAATAGTTTTAAAGCTATTTTCTGGATTTTGAGGCCTATTTTCCCAATAATTCAAGGAAAAATAGTTAGAGGATACTTTTTGGTCTAGAAATTTTAGAACCAATATTTTATGACCTAGAGAGTTAATTATGGAAGAAAATTCTTATATGGAATTAAGGATTTTATTTTCCAATACTTATTTAATATTTGTAAATAAATATTAAATGGTAGTTGGATATTGGTAGATATGTATAAGTTGGTATGAATGTTTGGTGTAAGAGTGTTTGGTGTGAGTGTTTGGTGTAAGAGTGTTTGGTTTGAGTGTTTGGTTAAGGAAGAAATGTAGTTGAAATAGTCTTGAATTTTTGCTATAAATAGAAGGCTCTTCTCTTCATATTCTTCACACCAAAATCAGCTCAAAGCATCTGATTTTTAAGATTATAGAGTGAGTAGAGTGAAGTTCTTGGAGCAAGGAAGAAGTAGTAGCAAGGTTCTTCAAGGGTAAGTTCTCTAGTTCTTGAGTTCTAGTTTTAAATTCATAGATAAGTAGTGTTTTGATCTTTAATTTTCCAATATAGTTTTGTTATCATGTTTTTATGGTTAAAAATGGTTTTATTTCGAAAAAATGATGGAAAAGGTTATATAGCAGAATTTTTGGAAGCTAATCATAAAGTAGCGAAACTCTGGCGAAATTTTATCGGTTAGCAATTCCTGAGGTCAGGGGTAAAAACGACAGTAATTTATATTGAAGATGATGTTCTTAAATTCTTAGAAAATTCATGTTCAAAGTAGACATATAGAGCTTTTCAAATATACCTAGAGTGTATTATTTCAAGTTCTGTACTAGGAGATAAAAATGTCCAAAGTTGGGCTACGTTTTCTGGAATATTTCTGGACAGAAGATGAACACGTGAAAACTGGGAACTATTCATAAAATCTGGGCAAGAACCAGTATTTTTCCTCAAAATTAGACATCCTAAGGATTCCGGGAATTTTACTGATCCTCGTTTCGAGTTTTCTAGAATTACTTATGAATTTTCAAAGTTAGAAGTAAATCTGGCCATAATGCTGAAAGTAGCGTTTTTATTAAATAAAATGTTATGGCAAAATGGTAATAACAAATCCACCAAGCGTAGAAAGGTAAATTAACCTTTTGGATATTATTCTAAGCAATATGGTAATATGTTAGGATATCCGAGGATTCAGTCGAGATTTGAAGGACGGACATATTACTATTCATAGTGCCGTATTTATGAATAATACCGTATACATGAATAGTAAATTACTATTCATATGGAAGGAAGGTACGTTCGCGTACGATAACTTTAACTCGATATGTCTTGTATGCATGTATGAGATGGAATGATTTCATAGAGTCATGGACAAGACTTGGTCTTGGGTCATGCACCGTGGTTAAGACTCTGTCTTGAATCACCGTTTATATACATTCAAATTTTGATACGGGTTATAGTCTTGATAATGCCGTGAGATTGTTTTCCTAGCGCGAGGACACGAGTGTACATCGTGGCACGGGTGGTGCAGACTATACAACTATACATGGATTTGTATAGATAACTTTACATGTCTTTGTGTGCTATGTCTTGTTGTTGTGTTGACATTACATCTATTTGTGTGCTATGTTTTGGTTAATCTTTGAAATGTAATGAATATCTGTCATACATATCTTGTTATACTTTTCATATGAGGTTAAGCTGTTACCTAAGATTCAATTTGTTTTGAATCTTAGACTTGACTAAGTTCGGGGAAAGGAACCAGGATTTATGAAGACATTGTGAATAGGAGCCATGAGAAGGAGCATTAATGGACGGAGCCGTGAGGAGGCACCGGTCAAAGGAAATGCGGGGAAGAAAGTCAACAGAACCTACCTTATGGCATGAATCTAATAAAGTTACTTCACATCATTTGGTGCTTAAACTAGAAGGGTCGTCATGTGGTTCGATCAATCGGTCACCCTAGCACGGTGAGACTTCCACTAGACCTACCCGGCTGGCCAAATGAGATGATTTAAGCGAGTTAGGTTCTATGCCCCAAGTCTACTCAAGGCTTGGCGGAAAAAGGGTATAGTTACATGTAAGAATTGTAATTATAAAGTTTTGTATTCTCGTATCACATGAACAATCCTTCGGGAAATTTATAATATATCGGTATACGTCGGGCATCGGCATATGTCGAGTATTTTTATATCGATTACTCAATTGTTCAAATTTTTAGTACATGCTCTCCGTTTCCGCAAAACGCTGAACTGTAGCACCTCAAAACTCTGATAAATTTTTATAAAACCACGTGTCACCGGCACGATTTATGCTACGAAATTTGGGGTGTTACATTTTGGTATCAGAGCTAGCTTCACAGCTAGTCTCAAGAGCATTGTATGAACAACAAAAACAAGAGTACTGATATAATACTGGTTTTGTGATACAATAAAACAAATACCCTAAGGAATGGTTAGAGTTTCTGAAAAATTCTAAGACTTCTGATATGGGAATCAGAGTCTGAATTAAATTTCCGCAATGAAAGAGAAGTCGGTAGACTTAGTTTTCCCTGTAGAAAATAATGAACTACTGATTAAAGTTTCCTTATAGAAATAGTAACTTGCTAGGTTACCCTGAGGGGACAATCCCTGCCTACTAAAGGTCGGACATCATGCGTGCAATGGAGTGTGGTTCCGAAGATGGAGGTCTTTGACTAAATCTTTGACGGTGGTGGTCCATTACATAAAAAGGGTGTAAGCGATAGGAAAGGGAAAGTACCCAATATTTCGGGGAGGCACATATGTCGTACTAGTACCTATGAGAGTTGTCGGTATGCGAGTGGTATGTGTATCGGTATTAGTACCTTAGATCGACGGACGTTATGAAGTTAAGCGTGCTTAGGCGAGAGAAATCTCGGGATTTTTAACCCCGGGATGTAGTATAAGGATGAGATCCTTTGAGCTAAAGCACGAATACCGTGAGGTATGAAACATAGTAATCCTTTGGGATACCGTGAGAATATATGATAGACTTAAAGCGAGAGATAGTGCTTAGGTCAAGATATGACTGAGCATTTCTTATGTTCCGATGTCGAGAGTTGGAATCCCGAGAAAGTATGAGTGAGATTACCTTAGGTTCAACGCCTGAGAGTAAGTCCCTTAACAAAGTGCAAACTCCTCAAAAAGTTGAGTTGTTTGGGACGGTATATCAAAATCATGTCAAAAAGGTGTTTAACATTTTAAACATTGGGCGTCCAAATTTCTATGTTCACAGACATCTCATCAGGTGCATTTAGAAGAGTACATGTACCAGTTGTGAATGATTTCTGTGACTTGATCGAGAACACTTTACAGAAGGACCTTGACTTCAAAAGGAAAGTAACCATCATTCAAGATTTGCGTGAGATGACAAGTCGGTACTTCATTACTACAAAGGAGATAGAACCTTAGTAGCCATGGGTTATAGTTTCAAGGTGGGACCAATAACCGTAGAGATATTAGTGGTAAATAAATTCCCTAAGAAGAGGGTGATTACCCGATAGGGAAAGTTAAGCTAAGGATTATGCTTGGAACTAAATGGATAGTGAAATCCACAAATGGAATGACCCTGGATAAGATGGCAAACATAGAGATGAGAGATTACGAAACCACTAAAGGGTAGGAACCGATAGAGATATGAGTTCTTGTTATAATGATTCGAGACGATCAAGCGACGCTACTTGTGGAAAGTTTTGATTGGAGAAGGCTACCTACGGGAGTTCGATCGAGGAGGTTTTACCTACAAAGGATGCTGACCGGAGAAGCGACCGGTCATAAAAGACTATGTGAAGCACCGAGTAAAGTGCCGTAGAGCATAGCCCACCGTGATGACAAGCCGTAAGGTGCGGCCGCCATGACAATGAATCATAAAGTAGAACTATCAGTATATCGATTCTCTAGGTAAGTACATTGTAGCAAGTCCCATATCTAATTGGTTCCCTAAAGGGAAGGTTTTCGTAATCCAGTATATCGTCATAGAGTCCTCTAGCGCTATATAGCATATATTGTGCTATGGTATTCTAGCAGGAACAAAACTTGCACTAGAAGACATTCTAGTTGTGAACAAATTTTATGAGATGTTTCTAGAAGCTCTCAGCGAATTACCACCAGTAGGGGAAGTTGAATTCACTGGTTGGTTGATGCCTGGAAACGAACCAATATCAAAGGTGCGATCGAGATGTCTATAAATGAATGAGTTTCATGAAATGAAATCGCACACCAAAACGAATAGCCCGAAACTAAAGAAGAATAGGCGAGCATTCTACGAATGGCTCGAGTAGCCAAAGACGAGGTCCGAATGCGTTAGTTAGTAATGACCTTCTAAGGTTAGTTGTCGATTCTGAATAGTTTTAAAAATTGAATTTTTGACTTACCAATACACCTCGCTATATTTGAAATTTTCGGAATGGATTTTTTGAACTTATGAATTTTCGAAATTGAGTTTTCGAGAGAAATATTTTCAACAGAATTTGAGACCACGGTGATGGTTATTTTGAAATGATGTTGTCTTTAAAAAGGGGTTTTTGTTAAAACCCAAAGTTTGAAACCGAGTTTTCAAATGTGTTGTGGTAAAATCGATCGAAGCTGGAAGGACGAAAGCCGTTGTAGATATACACGGTTTCTTTGGGTCTTGCCGAGATGTTTTAAAGTGTTTGAAATCGCGGCCGGTTATAAAGCTCATTTGAATTGAAAATTTGTTTGATGGGATATGAGAGGTTGACACTCGCACCAATGGTTAATATTCCCAATCGAGTAGTTCCACCTTAAAGGGCGCATATTTCGCTATGTTGCGGCGGCATTAACCGTGATTACGGGCGGTCGGTTGGGAAAGCGGTGCACGGTGGTGACCGTGACTACGGACTAACTTGATCTGGGAAAGCGATGCACAATGGTAGCCGTGATTACGGCGGTCGACTAGGAAAGCGGTGCACAGTAGTGGCCGTGACTACGAACTAGGTTTGACTTGGAAAGCGGTGGAGAGCCTTTATTATATATGCTAGTGTGGACACTGAGGCCCTTGTGGGGGATGGAAATTCTCCTACATCGGTCGGCAGATGCGTTGTTACTGTGATGGTTTGTATGAAAGGATTGGGATATGTCCTAGTAAGCCAGGGCAAAGTGGTGGTGTGTGCCTTTTAGTTGAATTTTGTGAAATGAGTTATCCCTCTTAAAGGTATATACCGGTAGTAAAAGTTTTTGAAACCGCTCCGGTAGTGAATGTATCTTCATGAATTTGTTATGGCAGCGATTAAGTTTGAAAATGATAGCACTATTACTTTTTGGTATAGTGCAGATTATGAAATGTACTGAGACCACGGAAAATTTTCAATGTTTGAAAATTTGAAAATGAGACAACATAAATGGTTTTGTGTAACGATAACATGATTGTCAATGCTATTGTGTTGAAAAGCGGTGTAGTTGGAAAATTTGGAACAGAAACTATTAGAAAGGTCTAGAACACTGAACTAGTTAAGCCAGATAGTAGTTGTCAGCTATAGTGCTAAGTGAAAGTAGTCGAGAGCTTGAGTGAGAAAGACTCGAGATGAAATAAACGAGCGGATGCTCGAGGCAATAAGACCTGGTGTGCAAGTGTGCACGGGCGGTGTCCCTAGGCCATAAGACCGGTAATGGATAAGCACTTGTGTGAAATGCAGATTGTCATGGTGACTTTAGACTATTATGTCTACAAGTACCTTTAAAGTCTAGTAAAACATTCATTGTACCGGGTAAAGGTTGAAATGCTTAAGGCCTAAGGATGATTTCCTAGGTAATAAAGCTAGAATCTCCAGTCTTTGTGGTAATTGATTTTATAGGAAGGCCAATATGTGTTAAGCCAAGAGGCTAAATGAGTCGAGTAGTGAGGCTGCGCATAACCAAACACTGAGAGAATGGATCAGTGGATCCTGTGTTTTGATACTATACCTGGATACAATATGAATGAGATTAGGATGTGTGCTAGTTAAGCATGCATAGTAAGGGAATAGACGAGACGTCTAGAGTTTTTCTCCAAGATTATACGGTCAAATTTCGAGGGCGAAATTTAATTTAACGGGGGGAGAAATGTAATACCCTAAAATTCCTATTTATCATAAATACTATATTTTGATAAATAACACATATTAAATACAAAGGTGAATATTTGTCTCAAGAAATTATAATCTATTGATTATATTTTCATCCAAATTCCACTTTGGAGTTAATTAACCAATGGTTAATTATTAGACATTATTTAGGAGCTATTTAATATGATATAAATAGCACATAAAAAGGTAATTAATTTATAACCAAAAGGAGGAATGTAATATCCCAAATCTTTGGATTTGGAAATAAGAAATATTTTATGAGAATTTATTATGAAAATTTGGCCTAAATAGTTTTAAAGCTATTTTCTGGATTTTGAGGCCTATTTTCCCAATAATTCAAGGAAAAATAGTTAGAGGATACTTTTGGTCTAGAAATTTTAGAACCAATATTTTATGACCTAGAGAGTTAATTATGGAAGAAAATTCTTATATGGAATTAAGGATTTTATTTTCCAATACTTATTTAATATTTGTAAATAAATATTAAATGGTAGTTGGATATTGGTAGATATGTATAAGTTGGTATGAATGTTTGGTGTAAGAGTGTTTGGTGTGAGTGTTTGGTGTAAGAGTGTTTGGTTTGAGTGTTTGGTTTGAGGGTTTGGTTTGAGTGTTTGGTTAAGGAAGAAATGTAGTTGAAATAGTCTTGAATTTTTGCTATAAATAGAAGGCTCTTCTCTTCATATTCTTCACACCAAAATCAGCTCAAAGCATCTGATTTTAAGATTAGAGAGTGAGTAGAGTGAAGTTCTTGGAGCAAGGAAGAAGTAGTAGCAAGGTTCTTCAAGGGTAAGTTCTCTAGTTCTTGAGTTCTAGTTTTAAATTCATAGATAAGTAGTGTTTTGATCTTTAATTTTCCAATATAGTTTTGTTATCATGTTTTTATGGTTAAAAATGGTTTTATTTCGAAAAAATGATGGAAAAGGTTATATAGCAGAATTTTTGGAAGCTAATCATAAAGTAGCGAAACTCGGCGAAATTTTATCGGTTAGCAATTCCCGAGGTCAGGGGTAAAAACGACAGTAATTTATATTGAAGATGATGTTCTTAAATTCTTAGAAAATTCATGTTCAAAGTAGACATATAGAGATTTTCAAATATACCTAGAGTGTATTATTTCAAGTTCTGTACTAGGAGATAAAAATGTCCAAAGTTGGGCTACGTTTTTCTGGAATATTTCTGGACAGAAGATGAACACGTGAAAACTGGGAACTATTCATAAAATCTGGGCAAGAACCAGTATTTTTCCTCAAAATTAGACATCCTAAGGATTCCGGGGAATTTTACTGATCCTCGTTTTGAGTTTTCTAGAATTACTTATGAATTTTCAAAGTTAGAAGTAAATCTGGCCATAATGCTGAAAGTAGCGTTTTTATTAAATAAAATGTTATGGCAAAATGGTAATAACAAATCCACCAAGCGTAGAAAGGTAAATTAACCTTTTGGATATTATTCTAAGCAATATGGTAATATGTTAGGATATCCGAGGATTCGAGTCGATTTGAAGGATGGACATATTACTATTCATAGTGCCGTATTTATGAATAGTACCGTATACATGAATAGTAAATTACTATTCATATGGAAGGAAGGTACGTTCGCGTACAGTAACTTTAACTCTGATATGTCTTGTATGCATGTATGAGATGGAATGATTTCATAGAGTCATGGACAAGACTTGGTCTTGGGTCATGCACCGTGGTTAAGACTCTGTCTTGAATCACTTGTTTATATACATTCGGCTTGATACGGGTTATAGTCTTGATAATGCCGTGAGATTGTTTTCCTAGCGCGAGGACACGAGTGTACATCGTGGCACGGGTGGTGCAGACTATACAACTATACATGGATTTGTATAGATAACTTTACATGTCTTTGTGTGCTATGTCTTGTTGTTGTGTTGACATTACATCTTTGTGTGCTATGTTTTGGTTAATCTTTGAAATGTAATGAATATCTGTCATACATATACCGTTATACTTTTCATATGAGGTTAACTGTTACCTAAGATTCAATTTGTTTTGAATCTTAGACTTGACTAGAGGTTCAGGAAAGGAACCAGGATTTATGAAGACGTTGTGAATGGAGCCATGAGAAGGAACATTAATGGACGGAGCCGTGAAGAGGCACCGGTCAAAGGAAATGCAGGAAGAAAGTCAACATAACCTACCTTATGGCATGAATCTAATAAAGTTACTTCACATCATTTGGTGCTTAAACTAGAAGGGTCGTCTATGTGGTTCAGTCAATCAGTCACCCTAGCACGGTGAGACTTCCACTAGACCTACCCAGCCTGGCCAAATGAGATGATTTAACTGAGTTAGGTTCTATGCCCCAAGTCTACTCAAGGCTTGGCGGAAAAAGGGGTATAGTTACATGTAAGAATTGTAATTATAAAGTTTTGTATTTCGTATCACATGAACAATCCTTCGGGAAATTTATAATATATCGGTATACGTCGGGCATAAAGCATATGTCCGAGTATTTTTATATCGATTACTCAATTGTTCAAATTTTTAGTACATGCTCTCCGTTTCCGCAAAACGCTGAACCGTAGCACCTCAAAACTCGATAAATTTTTATAAAACCACGTGTCACCGGCACGATTTATGCTACGAAATTTGGGGTGTTACAAAAAGTGTAAAATTAATGCTTAACTGAAGTTTGTGATACTAAGTCCTCGTGGGAACGATACTTTTCTTATCACTTTATTACTTGATACGGCTTGTATACTTGCGAAATTTTAGGCTGCAAAGTTTTACCCTATCAAGTATTTGAAACTGTATACATGTCTTTCACATCTATAACTTTGGAAGATCAGTCGTGATCAATAAAATATTATGAACTGCGCAATCCAATGTGATGACCAGACATATATATACAAACATTAATATAGACATAATTGTATGTGTTTTCTTCTCAAATGTGAATCACGGACGCAGAGAAAATCATTCTTCTCAAATGTGAATCATGGACGCCGAGAAAATCAACATATATGTATATATATATATGTATGTATATTTGTATGTCCCAATAAGTGCCGCCTCCGTTCAACCGAAACATTTATATATATATATATATATATATAGTTCACACAATTTTTTCCTTTGACGATTAAATTAAATATTTGATTTAAATAGTATTAAAATATACTAATCATGCAAGTTCTTTGTAGGATTTAGTTTTCCTACTCGTCCAAAGGACGAGCAGGGGAAGCTCGTCCGTATGGACGAGCTCCCGGTACCGCCCGATCTAGATCTGGATGACCTAGTTTTTTTTTTTGTTTTTTTTTCTACATAAAAAAATCATTTTTTGGAAAAATGTTAGTTTAAAGATTAACTTTATTTTAGGTTCTCTATCCATTAATATTATTTTCTATTAAAAAAAAGATCTAGACCGTCTAGACCTAGATCTGACGACTGGGAGCTCTTGTCCAAAGAACGAGCAGACAAACTGGTTCCTTCTTTGTATGGTTGATATTACATGACAGGGGAGGAGACGTGGAAACTTTCGAGTGAGGATGTAATGAGAATTAATTAGCGCAGATGGAGCCTACAATAATGTAAGCTGTACGTATGTGACAGTATAGTGTGTGATAGGAATAGAACGGTACGTTCCTCTATGGCTTTATGATGCACGTGAACATGGCTTGGCATCGTAAATTAATGCTGGAGTAAGTTTATTCTTAAGGTTAACAGTTATAATATGTGTGATGATTTTAAGCATACAATTATTATGGTCTATTTGAGTTAGCGTTTAAAACATTCACACAAGTTGAGACAAAACTCCCCTTACATACTTACCTCGTATACTGTAAATCACGTCGGAAAAGTAGCTTTCGCCGTTAATCCAAACAGGCATAGAGAAAATCATATTCAATCTTCACGTTCGTTCATCATGAGAGAGAATCATTAATTCGTGTGGGTTTCGTGATCAGACTATAGGAAATAAAACACAACTCTAAATTCCTTCACGTTGTTGAAAGAGGTTGTAGGAATCTCATCAGAAGCGCGGAAGCGTATCGAACCGAGACGATGTAGAAAAAGATGAACCTTCATCGTTTTGATTACCTGGAAAGATGAGCGATCTAAAAGCCTCTTCTCGAACGGTCCAAGTCACGAATGTCCAAGTCCGCTCTATGATCGATCTTCCGACTATTTCTCGAGGGGGATGAGATGGTTGTGTGGGTAACCGTTCGAGATGATGAACGTCGCCTCTAGGGTTTTATTTTCGATGAGAGCCTCCTTGTGAATTAGGTTTCTTAATGGGTGAAAGTAGGTTTATATACTATTACACCAAGACCTAACCCTAAACCCTAAAGGGCCATAGGGCTTTTGGGCTGTAGTCTCACTTAAGCCCAATTGGGCTTAAGTGACCAAAGAGCATATATTCCAACAATCTCCCACTTGCTCTTTGAGATACAAAAATTGAGCTCGTAAACCCAAGACCATGTAGCCCTTAAGCCATCATCATCTGATAATTTACCCCATCCCTTATTTCGAGCTAGCCTGGGGATCTATCATTTGTCATTTATCGAGGCTCATGATAATCTGCTGAAGATTATCTACTTCGGTGCTACTCCACTAAAAGCCCGAATGTGAACTTCAAGATTAATGACAATTATAACACGAATATGCATTACCCCTTTATAGAATGTCTATAATTTGATTGATTAGTTTTACGTAACTCAATCAATTATTTATTCCTTGACTATGATAGTTTCTCTAATGGATTACATGCACTGGCTAGTGTCTTCAACATCCAAGTACCGAAACATATCAAGTGGACATTTCCTATAAATTCCATGTTGTTTATCTCATAAACACAGATAACCAAAAAGTCTCAATCCCAAAATAACAAGTTATTGGCCGTTATATAGATCAAACTTCACCTGTTGGTAAATCAAAGAATGAAAACTATTCGACTACCTATTTAAAATAAACTCAGGATTAAGAGCAACTACATAACTATAGTTATCTGGAGATTTGATTCCTTATGACAGAAAGAGCAACCTTAATCAAATCTCTCCTTGATCAATTCAATGTAAGTATTAACTCACACCAATATTTTATAATGATTCGGACAAAACCATTTCATAAAATATTGCAGCCTAAATAAAGTGCCCAACTTAATTTAATAGCTGTGAAGTTATTCATCAATTGTGAGTACCTATGACCATGTCCTCTATGAACGTATCCATATGATCATATACTCCACAATTGATCCGGACCTTTAAGTCTCGTAAATAGTGTGCGAAATTTAAATGAAAAACACCTCATTTATACCATTCAGAAAAAATTGCAATGTCATAATGTCTTGCTCAAAGAGCACAAAATAACAAAATGAAATTTCAACTTCCTAAAGCTTATAGCAAATCTGGAATCCTCCAAAGATCCATAAATGTAACATGCCTCTCGAACACACGTTCAGGCAAACTCTTAGTAAAAGGGTCAGCAAGGTTCTCTTCTGATGCTATCTTTGCTACTTACTCAGCCTCTGTGGCAGAGTCAACCACACATGATTGTTTTACACTTCTCCAACAAATGGCACCGCCATTATGGGTGTACACATATCCCGGGTGGATTTACTTGAGTCAATATCTCCTTGGAAATCTCGAGTCCGTATAACCAATGGTTTCAAGACTCCCACTAGAATAGACCAACATATAATCTCTCGTTCTCCGTAGGTACTTGAGTATATGTTTAACCGCTACCCAGTGTTCCTCTCCAGGATTAGATTGGTACCGGCTTACTACTCCCACTGCATAGCAGATATCTGGTCTGGTATAAAGCATAGCATACATGAGACTACCTACCGCTGATGCATAAGGTATCCTACTCATGCGTTCTCTCTGCTCAGGAGTCTTAGGAGATTGCTCCTTAGAGAGATGAATCCCATGCCTCGAAGGGTATCATTCCCCTCTTGGAATTCTCCATGCTAAACCTAGCAAGTATTTTGTCGATGTATTTAGCCCGGGATAATGCCAAAACCCTATTCTTCCGGTCTCGCAAGAGTTTAATACCAAGAATATAATTGGCTTCCCCCAGGTCCTTCATAGCAAAATTCTTGCTCAGCCAGGTCTTTATGTCTAATAATACCTCTGTATCATTTCCGATAAGGATTATATCATCCACATAAAGTACCAGAAAAGATACTGCATCACCTTAGATCCTTTTATACACACACGGCTCATCAGGACTTTTCTCAAAACCATAAGACTTAATGGCTTGATCAAATCGATGTTCCATGATCCGGACGCTTGCTTAAGTCCATAAATGAACATTTGCAACTTGCATACCATATGTTCTTGCCCTTTGGCTATAAACCCTTTTGGTTCTTTTGCATATAGATCTCCTCTTCCAAATTTCCATTTAGAAAAGAAATTTTGACATCCATTTGCCAAATCTCATAATCAAGATTTCTTTGACATGTGCCTAAGAGAACTGGATGGATTTAAGCATGGCAACCGCGAAAAGGTTTCTTCATAATCCACATGTTCTATTTGGAAGTACCCTTTTGCCACCAATCTAGCTTTGAAGGTTTCAACCTTCCCGTCCGATCCTCTCTTTCTCTTGTAAATCCACTTGCACCCAATGGGTCTTACCCTTCAGTGCATCTACAAGAGACCAAAGCGAGTTGGAATACATAGAATCCATTTCATGATTCATAGCCTCAAGCCATTCCTGAGCATCAACATCTCCTAGTGCCTCGTCATAGCTTGTGGGATCATCATCTTCATCAATGATGACATCCTGATTTGACTCACCCAACAAGAGAAATCTTGTAGGTTTACGAATCAATCTCTCACTACGAGTTTGTCTCACTTGATGTTGTGCATCTACAGGTGGGTCCATATTTTGTGGGTTAACAATTTCTTGATGAGGACCCTCATTAGGTGGATTAACCAATTCGTGATTTTGTTCTTCCATACGTTCATCATTATGCTGAACTTCTCCGGTTCTATTTCTCGGTTCCTATGTTTGTTCGGGTATGTTTTCCATATTTTCCCCTCTTTGAACAACCGGAGGAATAAATCCGGAACCGCCCGAGGAGGTGGCGGTGAAACTTGATCTGAGACTAGCTCATCAAGAATAACCTTACTTCTTGGCTTATGATTTGCCATATAGTCCTCCTCTAAGAAAGTCGCGTGTGTGCTCACTATGACCTTCTTATCTTTTGGACTATAAAACAACCAACCTCTCGGTTCCTTTAGGATAGCCTATAAACATGCATACTTCGACGCGAGTCCATCTTATCCGGTTTCGTTGCAAGACATGTGCCGGAGCACCCCAAATCCGAATATGTTTCATGGTGGGCTTACACCCTTTCCACAATTCTATTGGTGTCTTTGAAACCGACTTGGACGGTGCTAAGTTAAATAGATACATAGCAGTTTCTAAGGCATATCCCGTAATGAATCGAAAGAGATGAATAATCGAGCATAGATCTTGTCATTTCTAAAAGGGTTCTATTTCTCCTTTCAAGCAACTCCATTCTCGCTAGGGTGTCCTTGGAGAGGATAATTGTGAAACTATCCCCTCTTTGATCATGTAAGACCTGAACTCTCTAGATAGGTATTCTCCCCCTCGATCAGATCGAAGGGTCTTAATTTGAACACCAAGATGCTTTTCTGTCTTAGCCTTGAACTCTTGGAATTTTCCAAAAGCTTCAGACTTGTGACGCATCAAGTACACATGTCCAAATCTAGAGTAATCATCAGTAAATGTGATGAAATACCGATACCCTCCTACGGCTTGGACATTTATTGGTCCACATACATCGGTATGTACCAATTCCAGCTGAAGCGTGGCACGTTTTCCCTTGGCCTTGAAGGATCTCTTTGTCATTTTACCTTCTAAACAAGATTCACATACTGGTATCGGTTCAAAGTTCAGGGATTTTAAAATCCCACTTTTGACCAAACCTTGTATCCTGTTAGAGTTAATATGACCTAATCTCAAATGCCAAAGATAAGTTTCATTGGAAACTTTTCTTTGATGAATTATTATGCTCAACATCTCTTAATTCAACATGATTAATTTCACAAGGAACAGGATTAAGGAAATAAAGACTATTAATCATTACACGTAACAAATAAAAGAAGATTTGCTTCTTATTGAAACCGAGGAATTAAACCGAATCGTCAAACCATGTTTTTCCAAACAACTAACGTAAATTAAATTCCTCTTAAATTCGGGAATAAATAAACAGTCTTCTAAAACCAAAGTTCGCAATTATCAAAAGATAAAATAACTTGTCCCATCGCTAGTGCAGACACAAGCTCCCAGTTCCAAGCTTCAAAACTCTTTGTCCTTCACTTAAAAGCAAGCTATGTTTGAACCATTCGCATAGAGTAACAAACATGTTAGTGGCTCTTTGAATCAACGATCCATTTTTCATCGTAATTCTCCACTAAACAAGCCTCAATCACATGTAAATTACCCATACCGGTTGATTCATCCGTGGACAATTTTTCTTCCAATGCCCCTTTTGTCCGCACTTGAAGCACTTTTCTTTTGGTCGCTTCATTGCAACTGTTTTGGCAACCGGAATGCCCGATTTCTTCTTTTTCTTGTTCTTGTTCTTTCCCTTGGGTTTCCCCTTAGGTTTCACAGTAACTTTCACTAGCAAATAATGCACGCCCCGCTTGACTAGAGACTGTTCAAAGACTCTCAAGCTCGTGCATCAGTTGAGTGAGGTCAAGATGCATCTTATTCATATTATAATTCATCTTGAATTGATTGAAGTATTCAGGCAGTGATTGTAAGAGAAGGTCAACTTTTAAATCTTGTTCAAATTTGACACCATGGTCATCAGCCCTCTTAAAGTTTGCTATCATTGTTAGACAATGATCTCGCACACTTCCTCCGACATCTTTGTCTTGGTGACTCGATTCAGCGCATTTTGCCTAGCAGAGTAGCCGCTAGACGTAGCAAACATGCCATCAAGAGTCTCGGAGCATTGTTGCTCCCACTCTCAATCATGCTTACTTGCTCGAAGGTGATCGGCGAGATGGCTAAAATATAGCAGCGAACTGCTACATTCGCCTTCTCCCATTTTTCCTTCTCTTGCTGAAATTTAGTCTGGATTGCCACAGATGCATCTGCAGCAGGCTGCGCTGGCATAGGGGCAGTTAGAACAAAGTTGAGCTATTCATATTGAAGAACAATATCCAAATTTGTTTTCCATTGTTTGTAGTTTGTACCATCCATAGGTTTTTGGCTCAAGATGGTAGCTAAAGGATTGAAAGACATTTTTTAGAAAATAAGGAAAAATCACACTAATTACAAACTATATTTAACAACAAACAGATATTGCGCTAGTAGATTCTAATAACTACTATTCGTTTATTGTTTAACAATCCATTAGTTATCTCTACAAGGCTTACGATGGGCAAGATACTTGTAAAACTAATATTGTTATTTTGGGCCTTGGTTCCATTGCCGAGCCTCGATGGGAGGGTTAACAATTTTACCAAAGTTGAATGTATTTAACCATTGTTTACTTTCAAAATTATCTTTAGTGTCTAAGTGTTGCCGACGATGGGCCGTACAAAACTTTACTAAAATTTTGAAAATATTAGGGTTTAATCTAGCGAAATCCGATTATCCTTATCCGATGGGGCTTCGGCCGATAACCATTTCACTAATAAACCCACAATTGGGGCCCGTAGGTTTTAAAATTAATTGGTTAATTTAAAACCTTCACCCATTCAATATTTTTAAATTTAGAATTTTTTAATTTCCAAAAATTGTTCAATTTAGAGTATTTTTTAAATCACTCTTAAATATACAATTCTCTTAGGAAATTTCCTGGATTATTTGTCTAGATTTTAATTCCACAATTAATTAATCCAATTATTAATCTAGATTTTAATATAAAATCATAATAATTTATAATTAATTTAGTGGATAACCTAAATAATCTTGCAAAATAACTATCATACTAGTCGAATCAAGACATAATAGCTACTATGCTTTGTAATGACATGTGATTATGCATCAAATATGGCATCTTTCCTATTCTATATGACATGTTATTTCTAAAATCATGTTAATCACACATTTAATTCATCAATTCAATAAAAGCATTTAAAAAATTAAACAAATAACTTTAATCCATGGCTTTCCTATTTTAAAAAATAAAATATAAAATTACAACTTTGGAATTTCTCTTTTGTCCAGCCTCTTAGGATCTGTCTCAAGCCCCTTTAGGGTATTCATGGGCCGTAAAAACCCAAAGACCCACTTTTGGCGAGAAACCCTAGGATGCGAAAGAGGAACCCTAGCCGTCAGTACTGTCGCGCCATCATCCGAACTCATCTCAGTACGAGACTCCAGGGGAAGGACCGCCACTAAGAGTCGATCACATGGCCCAAGAACCACCCCGAAAGGTGGCCCCACGCGCTCTCACGCGCCACTTCTTTGCCGGCGCGTGAAGCCCAGTCGCAGGGATTGTGGCGGCGCGTGGGGGCGCGTCCCTGCTCATCTGGGAATGGTTCAACTCCCACTTTTGTTCGTCTTTCTATCCTCTTTCCAACCATATATGGTTTGTCCAAATCCAAGGTCCAGAAGTCCACGAAACGTGTCGTACAGTGTCGAATGTTCATATTCTTGAAGTTTCTTGATCTCAAACTTTTACAGAAATTTGAAAATTTACATAGAAATTGCGAAAAAACATAAGAACAAGCAAAGAGGAAACCTAATCATATGGGATTAGCCTCCTTGTTACAAATCAAGAAATACACGAGAAAATCTAACCATGGATTAAAGCGATTAAAATTAAAACTAATATCAAATCTGAATTATAAAGAATAAAACTCATGAAATCAATAACAAATATAGAAATAGATGCCATATTTTTCAAAAAATAATATTTTGAAAAATCCGAGATTTGATCGCATAAACTAAATCGATGCCATATTTTTCAAAAAATAATATTTTGAAAAATCTCGAGATTTGATCGCATAAACTAAATCGATGCCATATTTTTCAAAAAATAATATTTTGAAAAACCGAGATTTGATCGCATAAACTAAATCAAAACTGGTTCTTTTCCTCATCGCCAACCGGCTCTGATGCCAATTGTAGGAATCTCATCAGAAGCGCGGAAGCGTATCGAACCAAGACGATGTAGAAAAAGATGAACCTTCATCATTTTGATTACCTGGAAAGATGAGCGATCTAAAAGCCTCTTCTCGAACGGTCCAAGTCACAAACAGTCCAAGTCACGAACAGTCCAAGTCCGCTCTATGATCGATCTTCCAGACTATCTCTCGAGGGGGATGAGATGGTTGTGTGGGCAACCGTTCAGATGATGAACGTCTGCCTCTAGGGTTTTATTTACGATAAGAGCCTCCTTGTGAATTAGGTTTCTTAATGGGTGAAAGTAGGTTTATATACTACTACACCAAGACCTAACCCTAAACCCTAAAGGGCCATAAGAGGGCTCTTGGGTCACATAGTCTCACTTGACCAAAGAGCATATATTCCAACAGAGGTATCTGTACGTAGAAGCATATTAAGAAGATTCAGTTATATAGTTTTAAATAGGTTTGTAAGTTTGTGAATGTACGTGGTGGATATAAGTAGTTCAACCCACAAATTAATCAAGTGGTGCACGTTGTGATAAACGTGATAGAAAGTTTGAATGTAAAATTAACTAACTGCATTCAGAGCCTGAACTTTTTTTCTTAGAAAGTTTGGATGAACTAGATTTCAGGAACTTATCGTGTTTGGGACAAGTATCATCATTCTGCAAACACTTACAATTTTTTTTGCAATTTATCCTCCAACAAAACCTTGTATTAACAATAGGATTCAAATTCATGCACCTATGAAATATCATATGAAACTTTGAAAATCGAAAATTAATTAATGGTTTGGGAATTTTATTTCTTTTAACCTCTATATTTTACTTTGGTTGGAGGGACATGGAGGGGAGGGAAGAAGATATTTTCATGAGTTATTTTTTTTCCTGAAAAATGTAAAAACGCAGCATTATAAAATTTTAATAGAAATAATATGTAAGATAAGAAGGCAACAAACATATATAAGTGCCTACATCACTCTTCGGCCCCAAGCCCACAATATAATGCCGCTACGCCCGAGTCCTACTATTCTGGAGTTTTTCTCAGGATGATATGACAATTTTATAGCGCAATTATATACATTTGAAAACCAAAAAAAAAAAAAAAAAAATTGAGGCATTGTTAATATATACTCTTTTTTCTAAAGACTCGTGTATGTTTGTAATAAATGACATTTTTTTACTTTAATTTCTTTTGGTATAAATTCAGGCGGTATTCCCTAGCCGATAGTTAGAAACTAATCCTTCCAAGTCGTAGAAATCGTCAAGGTGAGTTTTGACTCTCTTAACAAAGTCTTTTCCATGCACACGGCCTAGTCAGATATCATGTTTAAGGGGCCCAACCATCTACCAACTATGTTAGGTTTTTGTTAGTTTTTCTTTTTTACTTTAATTTTTTGGTAAATTTTACTTTAATTTTTTTTTTTATAATAAAAAAGTTTTGGAGGAATTTATCATGGTATCCCTGCCAGGCAAGATACGGGCTCTTTAAACACTTCATGGGGACTTACGAGATCGCCTACCAAAGGAGTCCCAGCGATGGTAGCGGGGATCGAACATACATCCTTTTGGGACTTAAACAAATCCTTTACCATCTATGTCAACTTACTTTGACAATTTTACTTTAATTTTGTACGCAAACAAGTTGTCTCAAGTGTCAATATTGGGCCGGGTGTGTCAATTCACCCAAGCCTCAGTTCAAATATATGAGTTCACAATTAATACCCCCCCAAAAAAAAAAACACAAACTCACACATCCACGTCCATTATGTCCTCTAAACAAATTGGAAGTCACAACTTCATACTTAAAAAGGCCATAAGAAAGGTATTTGGTGTCAATTGAACTATAAAGGCCTAACAAGTTCTTAATGCACTTGTTTATCCTAATTTTGTTGGACGTGTTTTTATCCTTCTGACCATCAAATGTGCGTTTGTTAGGGGGAAAAACATCCATGTTATGTCATGTGTTCACATCTCTCTCTCTCTCTCTCTGATCATGAGTCTCACATCAACAGCCTTACAAATGAAGTGTGATTTATAAATTTAAAAGACCCTCCTTCTCAAACTAGAATAGTCTTCTGCAGTTTGATTTCCCTTTAAACTCGCGTTCATAACATGTCTCTAAATATAGTTAGTAGTGAGTGGAGTAGGTAGATTGTCCATTACGCTCCAAATTGAAGCAAAGAAATACCAGAGAAGATAAACACTGACGTAAGATTGCTTATGTAGTTTTGAAGTACACTTGGTAGAATATGACACCAATTATACAGTAGTCATTGAATAAATGATGTAACACTAACATGTAACGTAGCATCCCTTGGGCACAAAATTAACCTTGACTTGAACTTAATTAAGACAGACAAAAAAGTTTCAGAAAACGAAAAGCTATGTATTATTATTGTTTATATGAAGTGATGATATGAAATATAAATATATGTGTGGATGATGAATATATAGTAGGGACTGTAGGGTACAGTGTCACTTGAAGATGTACTTAACGATGCCAGGGATATGAACGTTCATAAAATAATCATCCCAATCGATGTCTTTTGGGTCAAAGTAAAACAAATCCGTCTCTACTCCTCCTTCTCTTGCTGCCATTCTTAACTTCTCTGTGTTCATATCATCAAACCTGTTTTCCCAATACACACATAAACATTTTCAAAGAGGACTAAATATAACATAACATATCAAAGAAGGGAATTTTAAAAAGTACTTACGCTCCATAGAAGAACAAATAAGGCCTGTAGATGTCGACCAAGCGCATCACAATGTGGATTTTCCGGTGGAGCTCCGTATACGAGTTGTGAAAATACTGGCAAAACGCCGTATTTGCTAGCTCCAGTCCCTATTCATTTCAATAATTCAAAACATATTAGTTTGTAAGAATTTTGGGTTCCGACTGACTCCCTAAAATACCTGCATGAAACCAGAGCACCGATGGGTACCTCGATCACGTTATACAGCAAATTCATCATAGACGGGAGAAGAATAAGAGAATAGTTTCAGATGAAACTAATAGACATGTAGTTATGTGTATTGTATTACATAACTCCGAACCCTTAAGCAATCACACACATATATATAGGGTCACATAACTCTTCCTTAATCGATATAACCCTCCTCATTAGAAGACATATTGTATCGGTTTAATGATACAAAATAGAATGATTGAAGAATATCACAATCATCCATCCAAGCTTTTCTATTATTAATATTTTAACCCCAATGTTATTGGGTATGGGCCTTAATCCACCAAGACTGGACTAGGTATATTCAGACATAATTAATTAAAGAGCATGATGAAATGACTAGCATAGAGTTGGTCTCGTGGTATAGGGGCCGGTAGATTCATTGGGTCACAAGTTTAAGTCCCAAAAAAAACACATGTGGTGGGAGGGGCAGCCGCAAACCTCAACTGAATAACGGATGATAATATAAAAAAGAACATTAAATGAAATCAGTAACACAAGCAGATTTGGGATTGGTAATTGATGAAGGGAAGGACCTTTAGGAGGAGGAGGTAACGGATGAACATGTATCTGCGAAAGCTGGCCATGTCGCCGAGGATGGTGACTCTGCCGACCTTGATGGGCTTGCCGTCTTTGTTGATCCAGGGTTTCGCCGTGAAGTATCTCAAGCCGTAGTCTTGAAGATTCGAGTATCTAATCGGATTCCTCACCGACGAACCCACCTGGTATATTGCTTCATCACTTGGTTGCCCTGCATGTGCCGCCATCGCCACCAGCATCGTGTTCACCACCATATCCGCCGGAATCTGCACTTTCCAATATATAATAACTCATCATTATTAATTGGCTTAAAGTTAAAGTTCAAGGCCATGAAAGAGATAATAACTCACCACGTCAACAGGTGACTCCAAGTCTCCAAGGAAGCAAGTCAACTTTCCTTTCCCATATGCCACAGCTAAACTGTCAATGGTCCTGTTTCCATAATTATAATTAATAATTATGATCGATGACAAAACAACACAAATAATTAATTTTACTGTTATACACACACACTGACACACACACACACATACCTGACACCTTCAGCCCAACCAGGGAAAGGTTCTTTGAGGGTACTGGTAACAATGGTGGGACGCACAATGACAAGGGGCATGTTGCCTTTCAGGTCTTCCACTACCATTTCTCCCATTGCCTTTGTGAACACATATGTGTTTGGCCATCCAAAAACCCTTGCCCTGTTCATTGTAATTCACGTTATATATACACCACATGCACTTTTATCATCATCAATTATATATCAAGATATATAAAGCACACTATTAACACACTCTAATCAACCTTTTTTATCACAAGTAATAAATATATATATTAAAGGAACTACTAATCAAAATTGAAATTCTTTGTGCTGCCAATAATTTTTTTTTTAAGAAAATAAACGTTTAAGATTCAAATTTTATCTTTTATATATATATATAAATATTGGTAGAATTATATATATATATATCTATATATATATTGGTATAGTATCTCCCGATAGAGACTAATCCTCCCGAGGTGTAGAGATCACTGAAGCGGCGGGTTTTGCCTCTCCCGACAAAGTCTATTCATTGAAATTCGATTAGACAAGCATCTCCCAACATTCAAGTCCGCCAAGCCCTAGTTGTGAATTGAGTGGAGACCCTTTGAATTACTGCCTCTTGTATTTAATATATCATATATGACACAAGTTGACTATTTTAGAGAAATTAATGAAACTAAATAATTTACTTTAAAGTATTTATATTTATTATTTTTTCAAATTAATTTATCTGACTTATAAACTGATATATAATGTAATGATAACATAAGTATTTCAAATAGATTATGTAAATTATTTAGCTTCTTTAATCTCCCCAAATTAATCAACTATGTCTTATATTAAGGAACCAAAGTAGTATATGAAATTCTAAATATAGTGTGATTTGCTTTTGCCCCCTTGAAAAAAAGACAACAGAGCGAAATATGGGGAAATGGGGCAAGGGCAGTTAAGGAAAAGTGAGTTTGGTGTGAAGGGTTGGATTTGTGGAATTGAAAGACACAACTGATGAGATGAAGGGCTAGGGATGGGCATGAATAAGAGAGGGGCATTAACGGAGTAACCAACTCGATCTGAAGCAAATTGATGCATAAGAGAGAAGCATGCGCGCGTCCCATATATATATATATATATATATATATATATATGTGTGTGTGTGTGTGTGTGTCCTTTTCTTTAAATTTATGTCTCTCATTTCTTGTTTCATTGCCCTCACCTACTTCCCCGCCTCTCTCTTTAGTTATCACTACCATCAAATCCTCCTTCTTCTTCAAAATTATTCTTCCATTTCCTAACATATATATATATAGTGTGTGTGTGTGTATGCATGCATGTATGTGTATATATATCTGTCCTTTTCTTTTTGACAAAAACATGTCTAGCACTATCTTGAAGTGGCTATGGTATTTGTGTGTGTGTATTTGCATGCATGTATCTGAACTAGTCAATACCAAAGGAGGCAAATGGAATGAAACTACTACTATTTCTATCACTATATATACTTTTTGTTACTATTTGCGTGAAATATGTATCAGTATCAAATAAATAAATAAAAACTGCATATTTCAGTTAATAAGAATGATCCCATCTTCAATGCGAAATTCAAAGAAGAGTGAGTCACTCACTGTTTGGGGAGTAGTCAATTAGGATTTTAAATGTAGTTTAGCAACCTTGTAATGTACTACCTCCGGTCCTTTAATTATAAGACCTAGTTGACTTTTTTTGGAAAGATTAAGGAAGCTAAATAAGTTACTTAGTCATTTCTTATGTTGTGTATCTTTATATTATATATTAGTTTATTAGTTAAATTAATTAGTTTGAAGAAAAAATAAAAAATACTTTAAAGTAATTTAATTAGTTCCCTTAATCTCTCCAAAAAAGTCAACTAGGTCTTATGATTAGGATCAGAAGGAGTATATTAATAAACAGATTCAAAAGCTTCCATGTCTATAAGAAAATAATGGCAATAAATACGTACACTTGCTTTCAAAATCATGCTAGCTAGGCAATTCAACGAGTCTCTCTCTCTCTCTCTCTCTCCTAAGCTAAAAACAACTATGTATTTAAAACATCTCCGATCACCTTGCCAGAACTAAAAAAAATGATTAAGTTATTAATCTTGTTTTAAAATAAAATAAATTTAAAATTTATTCATATTTTAAACCATGAATTGCATCTCAATAAGCCATGATGAAAAATTACATCAAATTTTAATCTATAAATAAATCGAATCTGAAAACTGCACTACTCGAAAATGACTGTACATATGATTAGCTCGCTAATAGCCACTTAACTCTTTAGTTTAATTTATTAAAATAAATTTGAACATACTATATATCTATTATATCAAATGCATCACTTGTATTAAATGAGCTGAAACTAAATTAGTAAATGTCCAGTCCTACCCCATCCCATCTTCTTACTTTGTCCCTCGTGAGTCGTGACCCAGCCTAGCTAGAGAGCTTGAGCTAATTCAATATGACGTGTCACTTGAGTATTGAATGTTCAATATTCCTAACTGCCCCTTTCCCTTTCTTACTTCGCCCCCGAAATCCAAAAGTTTCCATTATTATGTGCCAATTAAGTGACATATAAAATATTATATTAAAACCATTAAATCAAATGTCTATTCAATGTCTCGAATTTGCATGCACAACAGGGTTTCCTGTACACATTTAAATATATCAAATTGAATATAGGGGTCAACCAATCATGTTGCATAAGTCTTTAAAAATTGATCCTTTTGAGTTTCAATCCCATACCAAATCAGTAATTTAAATTATATTTTTATACAAAAAAGACCGAAATCCTGCGACAGAGCAGGAATTTTGTGCAACACAGCCTTTCTTATTTTCTTCAAATTACAGTTCCTTGCATGATAGGTCAAGCAACACAGTAACAAACAAAACTGATGAATGCCCTCTAAAGCTACATTTAGTTTGAAACGAAGAGCTTATTGCCAATCTCTTGGTTTTGGAAACACACATATACTTCCGTTTTTTGTAAAGTAATAAAACTTAACCAATGGTTATGAAGAATTAGGATAGGGGTAACTCTTTACACTAACTTTGCCGTGCAAGCTCAGATTAGATTTTATTGCAACATTGCAAAAATCCAGCTACTTGTCCATCTCATAAATGCAATTAATTCAACAAAAAGCAAGAGGTAGCTAAGAAAGATGATGAAAAAGCATAATGTTACGTACGAACCTGGCAATTCCTAAGTCCTTCATTGCCATTTTCACTTCATCTGGTGTGGCTCTCTCTTCTCTTAGCTCTTTCAGTTTGTCTTGAATCATTTTGTTCTCTACATCGATGTCCAGACCAGATACTCCATTAAGTGAATTACCCAAGTGATATGGTGTCTCTAATATCAGCCCTCCTCTCTCACCAGATACATAAGCTGAAACAAGTCGACAAAAGCAATTATGACGCTGATTCATAATATACATTTGTGAGCCCATCACATAAATGTCCTACTTTATGACAAGGTCGTACCAAAAACTTAAAAACAAGTAATCTTAGCAGAAACACAAACAACGTCATTAATGATCATTGTATAGACCACACAAATCTGAATACTTGTTTATTATCGGATTTTTTTTGTTTGGATTTATCTCCTGATATATGGCACTACTAGCATCCAACTAAACCGGTTCGTGGGAATGTATGCCTGAAATTGGGTGAACTGTGCTATCTCTAGGTATTTATATCATGACTGCGTACCCAGAGTTCCAATACAATACCACTCGTTAACATACCCAGAGTTTCAGCAACTTAGTTGGATTTTTATTGAGGTGGAAAAGGCACAACAACTTTTTATTATCCCTCTGTATATCAATTGTTTTAGATAGCTGAAATAGTTAGGTGACATACAGTTGAGTTGAGTAAATTAAAAACCAACGTTCACGCCCTAGCAAACTTTAAGAAATATACCCGGAAAACCAAAATATGATTTACTAAAAATAACAAGGTTGGTTAAGATATTTATACTAACCTGTTGATACGTGGACAAGAACCTTGAGTTTAACACAGTTTTTGGCGAAACACAAGACATACTTGGCTCCAAACGTGTTTAGACTTAAAGCAATATCATATCTACATACAAAAAGAATTCAATACAAAACGAGGGAAGAAAAATTTTCCATGAATAAAATTATTTTAAAAAAATCAATGATTTACCCATGTTAATTAAATATACATACATACATACATATATATACCTCTCATCAAAGTTAGTAGTTGCAGCTAGGTTAACGATAACATCTGTTTGACTGATAATCTCTTCCCTTAAGATGGAATCCTTCAAGCCCAGGTCCTCGCAACTTATGTCACCAGGCACCAGAACCAACTTCTCCAAAACAAAAGAATTAAAATTTGGACCCCATTTCTCCTTCAGCAATTTAAACAGGTCCTTCCCTATGATCTGAAGTTATACATATATACAAAAGAAATGAATCAGCCACGATCTTAACTATAATTAATACACTGAAAAAAGAATGTCTGTGCCCTCATATATAAAGGGATTAAGAAGTTTGAAAATGATATGAGTATTAAGCATAATGCTCGTGATTAATTAGTTACTTATTTGATATTATTAATTGTAGGATTTGGGCTGATTATTAATTAGATGAAAGAGATCAAAAGGATGAAAAAACACAAATTCCCATTTTGGTGGAAGTGGAAGTTTCATATTCGTGCGATAGATACCTCATTGTGCAGGCGATGGGTGGCAGATTTGGTGTCTGTGGCTCTTAAAAGAAGAAAAAGTTTCTTCACATTTGGCTGAACCCTCAGTATCTTCTCCAACAGAACTGAAAAAAACACACAAATAAAGAAAAATATATATCACAGTACAAACTCAGATATACACAAAGAAGCCTTCGAAGGAAATGAAGAGAGAGAGAGAAGGGGGGGATATACTTTTGGCAAGAAAGCCAGTGGCACCGGTGATTAAAATGGTCTTATCTTGAAGAAAGTGGAGTATGCTTCCCAACTCCATTGGAGAGAAAAGAGAGGTGAGAGAGAGGAGGGGGGGATACCAAAATGATGTTATTTCAGATGAAGCCAAAGACACTAAGGTATGGGCGAAATCTAATCCCCATTTCATGTCATATATGCACACAGAAACCAAGCTGCGCAATTGGGGTATTTTGGATATTCTCAATTATTCTGTGAGACTCTTTCTAATGTCAAAATTATTTTACACACTCCTCCACCTACGCGCTATTTCGTCCCAATTCGCAATAATGATGATAGAGAGTGCACGCAAATTTTTATTACCTCGGGTACAAAAAGTAAAGTTTTTTCTCTTTCGTTTTTTATAATATAATTTTTTTTTCTTTTAATGATCTCTTTTATCTGTGGCTGAGGCGTAAATGGGTTCAAATACACACACACATGCAGACATATAGTAAATTAGTAATTATGGATAATTTGACTGTGAGAGTATAATAGACAGAGATACGCACTAATTAAGTTTTATGGATAAACCATATAGTAATTATATATTATGGAGATCAAAGCATATATTGTTTTATTGGTTTTCTCTGATTTACATGACCAAATCGATCACGAAACCCAAATTTGTCGTACGTATCTTGGTTCAGCCGTGGCTTATGAAGAGTGTGAAAGTGAATGTAAGATTTAGACTCACAAGTCGCCGCTCAAATAACCGACACGCCAACCTATTAATTACATACTTAACATCCACAACGTTGACTCTGTACAAGCAATGTATATAAACATTTGAAACTCAAGTCTCTTAAACTGCAATTATTTAATTTTAGTTTGGTTATAAATTAAAAAATAAAACAAATTAGTCAATAAAAAACATACTAATAGAGTAATAGTTACTTTTAAATCATAAAAAAGTAAATATTTTTTTATTTTATGAGCATATATAAGGGGTAAATCTGCCGACGGCAAATTAAAGATTATTAACTCCCTAGATATATTGAGGAGAAATTAAATGATAGTATACTCATAGTAACTAATTAAGTTGATAGACATACAAATTCAAACCCATTTTTTTTATCAAATATAAAATGAAAATATTTCAGCGCTATAGATATTATGACCGAAGGGCAGCAAATCAAAGCCGTCCTGGCAAAACTATCAATTCCACTGTCCTACTCCAACTGCAACCCCTAGTTGCTATATATCCATTTCCTCAATTTCTTCTCATTATAACTATGTTTCCTCCTTATTTGACTCAAATGGGTTTGCGCGTCATTAGTCGGTCGTGAATAAATTGTTGGGAAAAGCTCACTTAATTCTAAGGACCAGAAAATTTATTAAAAAAAGTTTCAATGTATATTACAATATCAAAAAATTCCTTAGGATTGTAGTTATATAGATTCGTTACAAATGTGAAGTTACTTTATTTATTGATAAGTGTGTGTGCCTATATTGATAAGTTATGAGTGGCCTTTGAGAATCTCATATATGTTAACTAAGTCATAAAGTGGTCATTGACAAGTCAATCAATGTTAACTAAATCAACTCCGTTAATAAATGTATGTCACTATATTGACAAGTCATAAAGTGTATTCATTGAAAAACCCATATATATTAATTAAAACAGTTTCCATTGACAAGTTATAGAATAACAAATAACCATTGATAAGCTCATTTATGTCAATAAGATAAGCTCACATTTGAAATCTATATCACGTAGTCCTACGGAGTTTTTTTATAGAGGAATCTACAATGAGATTTTATATATATATATATATATATATATATTTAGAAAATTTCATTTGAATATATGTATGGAAAATTTTTTAAATACCATTTGAATTTGTAAAACCCCGAATTTGAAAAAAGACCGAGAGATACCAAGGACCTATGAGGAATATGCAAATTCGGGTGAAATTACCCTTTTACCTTTACTTTTAAATACATTTTTTTAAAAAAAAAAAATACCCTCACCGAGGGATGACCACCAATGAGGGGGTGGAGTTTTTTTTTTTTTTTTTGGGGGGGGGGAGGGGGTGGGGGTTTTTTTTTTTTGGGGTGGGGGTGAGTTTTTTTTTTTAATAAAAAATATCTACATTGAAAATGTGGGGGTGAGGTTCGAACCCCAACCCCCCCCACATCCATGGGGCCTAGGGCCACTTGGTTCTTTCAATATATATACATTAACAAAATATATATATATATATTCTTCTTAACATTTTTTCAACGATATTTACAAAACTTGCAACGGTATTTATAAATTCAATAACGTCATTTACAACTTTTTTTTCCTCTTTAATGCCTCTGAGTAAAATAAAAAAAATCAACGGTATTTACAAATTCAATAACGTCATTTACAACTTTTTTTTCAAGTTTACTTTTTTTCCTCTTTAATGCCTCTCGAGTAAAAAAAAATCAACGGTATTTACAAATTCAATAACGTCATTTACAACTTTTTTTCAAGTTTACATTTTTTCCTCTTTAATGCCTCTGAGTAAAAAAAAATCATTGGTATTTACAAATTCATTAACGCCATTTACAAATTCAATAATGTCATTTACAAATTCAATAATGTCATTTACAACTTTTTTAAATTTGAAAAAAAAATGTAAACTTAAAAAAAAGTTATAAATGGCGTTATTGAATTTGTAAATACCGTTATTTTTTTTTTACTCAAAGGCATTAAAGAAGAAAAAAATGTAAACTTGAAAAAAAGTTGTAAATAGCGTTATTGAATTTGTAAATACCGTTTATTTTTTTTTTTACTCGAGAGGCATTAAAGAGGAAAAAAAAGTAAACTTGAAATTTTTTTGTAAATTGCGTTATTAAATTTGTAAATACCGTTGCAAGTTTTGTAAATATCGTTGAAAAAATGTTAAGAATAATATATATATATATATATATATATATATATATATATATATATATATATATATATATATATAGGTGGGCCACTTGATCCCATGGATGTGTGGGGGGTTGGGAGTTCGAACCCCACCCCTCCACAATTTCAATGAAGATAAGATAATAATAATAATAATAAAAAAATTAAAAAAAAAAAAAAAAAAAAAAAAAAAATCTTCACCCCTCACGCCGGCCGTGACGGTGGCCGACCCTTTCCATTAGGGTTTTTTTTATTTATTTAAAAATAAAGGCAAAAGGATAATTTCACCCGAATTTGCATATCCCTCATAGATCATTAGTACCTCTCAGTCTTTTTACAAATTCAAGAGACTTCTGGGTGTTTTACAAATGCAAATGGTATTTAAATGGAATTTTCCCTATATTTTTTCGTGTCCTTGGGACTTGGGTTAATATTTTCCCTAAATTGTATCTCCTAGTTTTAATATCCATCCATTCAATTTTTCCCTTAAAATGGTTTTAGTAGTCTAAAACTAAATCATGCTATTAAGTATTAATACTATAAACTAATTACCCAAGGGTATCTATTGTCAGATTTATTAGTATATTAATCCTATCAGATTTATCTATGAATACACATGTGTAAAGGTGCAAAAATACACATGTGTTTTATCCTCGAGAGCGCCCAACACCATATGATTTTTTTGAGTGCAAAAATACACATATGGTTACAATTTAAAGAGCAAAAGTTACACCACCATTAAAATCTAACTTAAAAGTGTTAATTTTAGGGTGGGGCCCACATTATTTTTATGAAAATACCAAAATGCCCCTAATTTTAAAAAAGGAAAAAAGAAAACACACCCCAGCTCATGAACAAAGTGACTGGAGAAGCAATAAAAATAAAATAAACCCCAATCTGTCAAAGATGCAAAGAAGATGAGTCCAGAAATCTGAAGCAGGATTGAAGATGGAGCAGTGAAAGCCATGGAAGAAACAAAAATGAAACAGACCAAAGAAGACGAAGCAAAAATTGCAAACCTGGGTCTAAACTCAAAAGATCGACATTGTTCAGATTGAAAAAGCTCACACCATTGGAAAATGAAGAAGCTAGGACCATAACATGAGAAACAAAAGCAAAACCTATGCTCGAAATCGTGAGATATTAGTAGCGGTTAAAATGACATATTTGTAGTGGTTATTGGCGCGACTAATGAGATTTGTCGAGGTTAAATGAACCGCTACAAAGCCTACCATGGCAAACCTATTTGTCGCGGTTAAAAATAACTGCTACTCAATACAACATAACCGCTACTGTATTTGTGGCAGTTCCTTTAACCGCCACAAAATGAAGCTGCGATGACTCCTTGTTGGAACACTAGTTGCGGTTAGCAAACCACACTACTACAAAATATAGATATTACTACCCTAAAAGACGTCATTTTTTAAAAAAGGGAAGTAAAAAGTGAAGGCGGTGGCATTGTTGTAATTATTTGCTTGACTTTGAGACTTTAGACAACCTAAATATTAATTTAGGACGCCTAAAATGTAATATTTAGCGCCATTTAGGATTTTTTGGCGCAGAAAATACTTTAGACAACCTAAATAATATTAGGACGTCTAAAAGTTTTTTTGACGCCTAAATATATTTTAAGGCGCCTAAAATATAATATTTGGCGCCATTTAGGATTTTTTTTGGCAAGAAAATACTTTAGACAACCTAAATAATAATTTAGGTCGTCTAAAAGTTTTTTGGAAAATACTTTAGACAACCTAAATAATAATTTAGGTCGTTTAAAAGTTTTTTTTATACTTAAGCAACCTAAATAATAATTTAGGTCGTCTAAAAGTTTTTTGGAAAATACTATAGACAACCTAATTAATAATTTAGGTCGTCTAAAAGTTTTCTTTGATACTTTAGACAACCTAAATAATAATTTAGGTCGTCTAAAAGTTTTTTTTCAGTTATTTTCGATTCAATTTTCAAGTCCCCGCCAAACTCGCACAACTCCTCCCACCTTTTTATTTAATAATAATCTTCCCCTCTACACTGACTCACCTTCTTTCTTCGTACGGACCGAGTTGTGCGAGTTGTGTTAGCCGAAGCCCGACCATGGAGAACAATCAAGAATCCTTCTAGCAATTCAAAGAATCGGTGGGAAAAATTGTGGTGTGATTTCGGCGGTGACCGTGATTGGATCCGGAAGTCTCTTGTGTAGATCCGATATTGTAATTTCGCATTTTGTGTGTGAATCTTAGATGTAAGTGTAGAAATTATCCTTGTTCCGTTGTTGTGATTTGTCAGTGTAGAAATCTTTTTTTCTTTCATTTTTGTGATTTGTTGTTCTAGATCTGATTTGTTTTTCTAGATCTACTCCAAATCTTTTTTTCATTCATTGTTGTGATTTGTTGTTCTCACTGTGTCTTTACTACGATCTACTCGTCTCCATCTCCCGTTTTTCCTTCCGGTTTGTGAGGTCCTTTGCGGTTTTTGGCCATCGGGTTGTTTTTTTTTTCAAAAAAAAAAAAAGAAGACGACCCGAATTTAAATTAAGGTCGCCTTACATAAGGCGACTTGAATTTAATTCAGGTCGCCAAAAATAAGGCGACCTGAATTTAATTCAGGTCGCCAAAAAGTAATTTTTTTTACTACCCCTCACGAGACGTCCCTAAAAAAAAGGACGTTAAATGGGTTAAATTTAGGACGTTTTTGACGTTTTTTGTAGTAGTGCCACCACAAATTGGGTGTGATGATATTTGTAACGGAATCCTAACCGCTACTAGTTATATGAAAAAATGGCGCCACCGATGTTAAAATATTTTGTAGCGGTTATATAACCGCTACAAATATTCCCGCCAAATTTTTGGAAAACATTTTGCTGCCAAGATATTGAATTCTTAGGAATATTTGTAGCGGTGACAAACCGCTACAAATAAATCCGCCATTTTTTAAAAAATATTGCATATATTTGTAACGGTTGTGAACCGCGACAATATTTTCTCGTCTTATTTTTTGGCGAGTTAATTTGTATATTTGTTCCATCTTGTAGCGGTTTTCTAACCGCTACAAATTTATAAAATTGAAAAAAAAAATTATTATATTGATTAAGTAAATATTTATTATTTATAAATAAATGAAAAAAATGATATTTGAGTATATAAAGTAACTATGTGGGGAATTAAATGATGAAAATATGTACATATAATACAAACAAATTATGAGTTCATTAAAATAAAATTAATTCTAAAAAATGTCTGTCAAAATGGATCGAATAATGTATATGTAGAAGTAGAACAAAAGTTTAAAAATAGACGTAATGCAACTGTAAAATAACAAAAGTTAGTATGAACAGGGTAGAAAGAAAATGAAATATTTCGATAAACATTAGATTTGATTCGGTTGAATGGAACTTACCCTCTTCAAACACGTAACCTCTCGTGAGAAAACGTAAAAATATGAGAGAAGACGGAGAGAAGACGGAGAGAATACGTGTGTTGAAGCATATTAAATGAGGTTTGTTGGGGGTATTTATTTTGATATATGCGCATAATTTTGTAGCGGTTCAGTGCTCGCTTTTTGTTACGGTTGTTGTTAGTCGCGGTTAATGATGCGTAGTTGTAGCGGTTATTTTTTCTTTTGTAGCGGTTTTTTCTTACAAAAGAAAAAAATATGTTTTAAAAAAAAAAAAGATTATAGATTATCGTTGGCATAATTTTTCTCTCAATCTTTGTCACCATCCCTACAAAGGAAGTTTGTATAAAATGTTAGGTGTGAGTTGAATATGTTTGCACACAAATAAAACTTTAGTTAATTAAATGTTATTATTCCATAAAGCATATATTAAAAAACGTACCGAACTATAGATAAATTGTCATCGCCGTCTGGAAAGACGTTTTCGAAGTTGGCGAGCTAGAACGGCTCATTCTCGTAGGCGATGTTATCACCATCACCCATGTCGTAAAGGTCCCGATGCTTTAGGTGAACCACCATATTCCAATCTCTGTGTCTCTCATCGGGGACATAGTAAACCCGATGGGCCTTTGAGGCAAGAATATATGGCTCGTCATCTTCAGACTGACAAGTGTGAATAGGCCGGGAGAAATTCACTGATGTGATGCCTAAGTCGTCAATCGTGAGTCCCCGAGACATTTTCGTATTTGCCCACAAACACTTGAACAATGTCACGGCGAAAAGGCCTTGGTAAGTTATCTTGACTACATCAAGAAGCTTCCCATAATACGGGACGTCACCGAACTACACGTTCCCGTCACTGCTGCTCGCATAACTCCTCGTCCCAAACGTGCCATATACACCGGAGTTTTGGGTCAGCAATCCCTGATCTCTTGAAACAGTGCAAAACTTGAAACCATTGACATTGTATGCCGTAAATCTTTAGACGTGATCAAGGGGGCCGAGTGCGAGAGCTCTAGATTCTGGGGAGTGCGGATTGTGGTCATTCATTATTCTCCTCCTAAACCAACTCGGGAATTCTCTGTGCACCTTTCTATCAATTTTGGATGATGTCTGTGTATGGATCCTCAGCTGACGCTTGACATGACTCCTGAATTCCCTGCAATTAAACATGCTAAGATGACCAAGAAATGTGAGTATAACATGTAAGGAAATATATAGTGTAAGATATATTTGTGTGCAATCCTTACAGAACGTACGGTTCAACTTTAGTGCAATTAATCAAAACATGTCTATGTACTTGAAACTTCTCAAGTGCCGTCAGTTTGAAGTTCTCAGTTCCGCCAACTGGTTTACCAACTCAAGGGATTAACAACTCGTTGGCCGATGGCTCGGCTCGCTTAGGGAGAATCGTCTACACGAGACGGTCGGTTGAATGACGTCTCAATGTCATCAAAGTACCTGGAATAAAAATATAAGACCTCATCCCCAATATAACCTTCTACTATTGAACCTTCAAGTCATGCCTTATTCCTCAAGTAAGACTTTAGTTTCCCAAGAAACCTATAAAGTAATAAAGGGAAAATGTCGATACATCAATGGTTAGATGTGGGACTAGGGAATAATGATAAAATAATTAATTTTAAATGAGTACCTCTCAATAGGATACATCCATCGGTAGTGAACTGGGCCAGCAAGCTTTGTTTCGTGAACAAGGTGTACTGTCAGGTGAACCATGACCGTGAAAAATGAGGGAGGAAAGATCATCTCCAAATGATATAGCATAATAATAAGTTTTTGTTGCAGCTGGTCGAGTTCCTCCACGATCAAAACTTTGGAACACAACTTCCTGAAGAATGAACACAGCTCGACCAAAACGATCGACACATCGAGAGGCAACGTATTTTTTATGGCCAGCGGAAGGAATTGTTGCATAAGCACATGTGAGTTGTGGCTCTTGAGCCCAGCAACCTTTCGAACCTGCACGTCAACACATCATGAAATGTTGCTTGAATACCCGTCCGGAACTTTTATAGCCTTCAATGTCGCGAGGAAGATTTCCTTATTCAGTTTTGTCAGGGTGAATTTTCCCGGTTGAAATCTGGCATGCTCGTCCGGCCACGCATCTTCACGAACTCCCATCTCCCATAAATCTTTCCTCGCTTGAAGATGATCTTTTGACTTGCCTGGTTCGTTCAGAATCGTGTACAACACATTGTCACACACATTCTTTTCAATGTGCATGACATCCAAACTGTGTCGGAGCAAATTATCTTTCCAATACGGAAGAGTAAAGAAGACGCTTATCTTCCGCCATTACTTTGGGGCGCAAAACCGAAGCCCGGTTGTCTTTGTCCCGCCTTTCTTTGGATCGTCTTTTTCTCATACTCAAATTCAACATCCACAAGCTACTCCATGATTTCTGCACCGAATAAATGCCTAAGAGGTCCTCTTTTTTCTTGTTGCCCATTGAAACGATTGCGTTGCAACCTAAACCTGTACGTACCATCGAGAAACCTCCGATAAACCATGAAGCACCACTTATGACTGTGAGGAAGACAAACTGAGTTAGAGTCAAAATTGCAAGCCGGACACGCAAGGCCGATATGCACATTCCACCCGGATAATATGTCCAGTCCAAGAAAGTCACTGATAGTCCACATCAACGCCGCACGCAATTTGAACAGTGTCTTCTCGTGCGTGTCATACGTCTCGACGCCTACATTCCACAGCTCCACCAACTCCTTAATAAGCGGTTGGAGATACACATCGATGTCATTTCCCATTGCCTTTTTGCCTGAAATGATCATGAACATAATGAATGAGCTTTGTTTCATACACATCCAAGGGGGCAAGTTGTAGGGTATCAACATAACTCGCCATATACTATAGCTGGTGCTAAGATTTCCAAAAGGATTAAAACCATCAGTCGCCAAAGCAAGACAAACATTTCTAGGGTCCGCCGCGAAATCGGGAAAGTCCGAGTCAAACGCTTTCCACGCTTCAAAGATCCCGTGGATGTACGAGTCTACCATCGTCGTTTTGTCGCCTTCATGCCACCTCATATGCTCATTTGTCTTAGACGACATAAACAATCTTTATAAGCAAGGTTTTAAAGGAAAGTACCTCAGAATCTTTGCGGGTTTCTTCTTCTGCTTTTTTCCCTTCCGACATGTCCTGGACCTTGAAGTATGACACTTCTTACAAGTCTCCCTCCGAGCGTCCTCTCCCCAATAAAGCATACAGTTGTTGGGGCAGACATCGATTTTCTCGTAGTTCAAGCCTAATCTGTTAATTACCTTCTTGGCCTCGTAGAAGGTTGTGGGAATGTCCGCGTCAGGGAAAGCTTCCCATAGCAATTCAAGCAACATCGACATTGTCTTATCAGTGATCCCACACAAGCACTTGATATGGTACAATTTGATCAGAAAAGATAATTTTGAGTATTTCTGACAACCGCAATACAAAGGACAATCACTCTCATCCATGAGGCTAAAAAATTCCCAAGCTGCATCATTCCTGAAGAAAACAGGTTCTGCGCCCTGAACTTCTTCCATGAAGTTGTCGTCTTGATAACCAAAAGCATCGCAAACAGCTTCATTAACCGAATCATCTTGATTTACTTGATTTGCTACTTGTGAGCTTCGAGGAAGATGAACCCCATATCTCATACCACGTATCTCACCATGAACTTCCCAGAATGTATATGCTTCTAGAAATTGCTTCTGAAGAAGATGTTCCATAGCACCTTCTCGTGTTTGCCACTTTTTAAACTTGCACCGACAACATGGACACTTGATCTTGCCATTAATGCTGGCTCGAGTGAAAGCGAAATCTAAGAAAGCTTTCAATCTTGCTAAATATACAGGAGAATTTCGCGGCAGCTTTATCCAAGACTTATCCATATGTAGTAAACAAATGTAAGATAGGATACAAATGAAAAGAGAATGTTTAATTAACTTCAATGCAAGCTTCGACATCTTTAAATGCAACATCCAGTGTATTTGTAGCGGTTTAAAACCGTGACAAGTATACAAAACATTTAGTAGCGGTTTAGAACCACGACAAACAAATGGCGTCTTTTTCCATTTCAAATTCAGATTTGTCACAGTTATTGGATAACCGTGACAAAAACCGACACAAATTTGGAAGAAAATTACCGCCAAAATTTGTAGCGGTGACTATTCGCCACAACTACCGCGACAAACCTTGGCACCTTTTTCCATTTGAAATTCAGATTTTTCACGGTTATTTGAAAACCGCTACAGATGTTGGCGCCTATTTTTGAAGTTGAATTTTAAAAATATTTTTTTATTCACTAATTGCTAACTCCATTTATTATTTTACAATATCGAATTAAATTTTAATCATAGATAACAATAATTAATGACCTTATATAAATGTATAAGTGTTCAAATACTACTCCAATATCAAGAACCGACTAAAATAAAAGATACCATTTAATTAAAATAAATAAAATCGTCAATAAACCAAATAACATAGTCCGTGCGAAGGGGGAGGCGAGGATGAGCAAATAAAAACTAACTATCAGGAGCCCGATGATCGAGTCTATCTCGTCTCGGGGGCTCGTGCACGACCGGAGGTAGCATCGCCCTCGTCATCGCGGTGGGAGGGACGCCGAATTTGATCCTCGTAGAAGAACGGAGGGGGAGGGGAGGGGAGGCGGGGGAATCCTCGTCGGCGAACGAAGGGGAGGCTCGGGAGCCGGAAACCGTCTCCGTGCATCAACTCGTCAAGGCATCGTGAACAAAGATCCGGGTATGCCTCTAACTCAAGTACCAACGGTCATATCTCTCTTGCCGGCGCCTTCTCTTGGCATCATTCGCAGCCTGTTGTACAACAATCTGCTCGGCAACCTGCGCAATAACCTTCGCAGCAATGATTGCATCAACCTCCACCGGTGGTGGCCTTCTCGAGCCAGAGGTGCCGACCTCAGAGCAGGAGGCCTTGTCGTACACCATGCTAGGCCTTGCGCCTAGCCCCATACCCGAAACGCGTCCGGGATGCACGACCGGGCCCACATCGCCTTTCAATGGGGCCGTAGGATCTGCTGCACCCGTGACTCGGAGGCCGCGACGCCGCGAGAATCTGCCGACTCTTCTCAATCCGGCCCGTTTACGTTTTCGTAAAACATTAATGAAACAATTTAATTAACTTTAAATGTATTAATTAAAAAGTAATTAATTTTGTTTGTAGCTTACTATTATCTCCTCTACCGCCTCCAAGGTCGGTGTCCCATCACGGTGTCTATGCGTGCGTGTGAACATGCTCCCCATAGTTTGTCGACGGTTTTCGCCGAGCCTTCTCTTTGCCGAAACAATTAAAAGAATATAAATTTTGTTATTTCAAAAATAAAACAATCATCATTTAAACCAGAAATTAATTTAACTTACAACATATCATCTCACCGTAGGTCACAAGACAAACGCCTTTGTTCCCGCGTGTGATTGACCCTCTCATTTGTTGCCTCGCTTCGGTGTTCTCTACGACAGCGCCTGCAAGGAGGAGTAAACAAAATGTAAAGTTTAAACTATATTTAAACTATAATTAAAAAACTTACCTGTCCCCTTGGACCCCTCCTATAATAGACAAAAGCTGCCCAGTCGTTTGGCTCCACGCCGTCTGGAGGGCTATCGATCAACTGCTGCAAAGGCATCATCCCATCTCCATTTTGTACGTCGTAGAGACGACCCCTCCGCTCTTCCACCCTTCCCCTATTTTCATGAGGACGTATCTTTCGCGGCGGTTCGCACTTTAAACTTTTTATGTATCATGATTTAATTAGTAATTAATTAATTTAATTAATTAATAAATAAATCACAAATCATAACTATTACAAAGTACAATTTAATTAAGCACCATAACTTACCTGCACAATGTCAGTGAACACTTTGTCCTTATTCGGAACCTTCCTCCAATCCTCGCAGTAGATCGGGAACCATGCCCAATTCCCCCCAAATTCCGACATGAACCGGTTCAGTAGGTGACCATCGTTGCCGATCGACTGGTCCGTGTCCTCGTTAAAGGGGTCTATGACACGATAATCTTCCAGATAAGTCACCCCATAAACATCGAGCGTCCTCCTCACTACTAGAAAAATAGGAAATAGCTACGGAATTTGCTACGAAAAATTTTCCGTAGCACGGTGGGACGGACTTTGCTACGGATATTTAAAAATCCGTAGCAAAGAAACGAAAAAGCAGCAATTTTGCGACGGATGAGGTCATCCGTCGTCGCAGCGGACCATTTTGGTCCGCCAATTGTGCGACGGATGACGTGTCCGTCGCAAAAAGGCGGCTTTTGGTCCGCCTTTTTGCGACGGATGACGTGTCCGTCGCACATTGGCGGACAAAGTCCGTTCGCGACGGATGATGTCATCCATCGCGAAGGTAGACTTTTTGTCGCCAATTTTGCGACGGACACGTCATCCGTCGCAGAAGGCGGACTTTTAGTCCGCCAACGTGCGACGACACGTCATCCGTCGCAAAAAGCGGACCAAAAGTCCGCCTTCTTGCGACGGATGACGTCATCCGTCGCAATTTGCGACGGATGACGTGTCGTCGCAAAATGGGAAGTCTCATTAATGAGACTTCCCCATTCGTGTCCGCTCCTCCCACACTCGACCCTCATCATTTCCGCAACCCCGCCCGCAACCCCACCTAGCTCGCCCTGCCTCCGGCTTCCCTCATTTCGCCCCCCTGACTCCGGTTCCCAAAGCCGGCCCCTAGCTCGCCCCAAGCTCGCCCCCCACCCCTCTCCGGCCTTCCTTATTTCCGGCCCCCACTCCGGTTCCCCAAAGCTCCGCCCAGCCTCCGGCTTCCTCATATCCCCCCTGCCTCCGGTTCCCCCAAGCTCGCCCCCCTAAGCTCGCCCCATTTTGCCCAAGGTCGCCCCACCCCTATTCGGCGGCCTGGCGTCCTCGCCTCCGGCGGCTGGGATCCGCCCTGCTCCTCCGTTTCCTCGCCTCCGGCTGTCCAGATACTTCAACTCTCGGCCCCTTGATTTCATCTCCCGTTGCCTCCTCGGCTCCTCCGCATCCTCTTCTCTCGTTCCGGTCACCGCTGTGTTAGCTTGAAGTATTTTTGTTTTTTTTATATATAATTATTTAGAAATATTTATGTTAGATTTACTTTATTACATAATTGAAACATATATGTTAGTAGAAGATTATAAGTTACATGATATTAAGTATTCTTTTTTGTTTTAGTTTTTCCTTTAGTGAATATATTAATTACATAATGATCTACACTTAGTTGTTTATCAATTTGAATTATGCTTATAGTTTGTAGGAGTTTATATGAGTTTTTTTATTATTGGGCTGTAATGATTATTATTTATGATATTGATTTTTTTTCAAGTAAACACAGTTAATACACGTATATAAATATTTCATGTGAAGTATTTTATGTATCACTTTTTAGGAATTTAGAAATTTGGATTCGATTTTGATAGGATAAAATTATGATTTTGTATTTGTTGGTAATGATACATAAATAATCTATTTTACCAAGCCCATATATGTTAGAAACTCCAAAAAATTTAGTATTCTATTCTTTGTTTGCCCCCTCCACATGTATGTCCCCATGTCTCGTGTGCTATCCTCATTCTCTGGTTGCTTGCTGGAATATGTTCTTTGTTCAATGCATGTGTTTGTTTTTCACTTTCTTGATTAAGTGGCAATTGGTAGGCATAAGAGGTGACTTATATATATATGTATATATATTTGTGGTATGTTGAGAAGTTAATTAGGGTAGTAATCGAACTAGCTAGGAAGTATGGAAGGCAACCATGATAGAAGTTGGATGTACAATCGTCTCTAACCGATAGAAGAGAACTAACGCAAGCATTCTTGGTGGGTTTGGAAGTGTTCGTCCAATTTGCTTTGGCGAATTCAAATAATTCAAGAAGGGAGATCACGTGTCCGTGTGCCAAATGTAAGTGTTTAAGATTTACAGATGCGGAGACGGTCAGAATTCATTTGTGTCAAAAGGGATTCATTAGAGATTATGAATGTTGGGAATTTCATGGCGAAGTCCGACAGACACCGAGTGGTTATTACGGGGATGTAGTCATCGAGAAAACCTTAATCAATATGAGCGAGTTGGTTATGGATGCCGCAGGACCGTCGATCGGCCAATATTTTTATCCCGTTACTCATGCTGAACCGTCATACATGGGAGAGGAGACCGGTACCCATCCTCAACCATCAAACATGGGTGAGGATCCTCATCCGGAAGCCACTATAAAATGCTTCAAGAAGCACAACGTCCGTTATGGGAAGGTTGCGAACACTTTGAAAATAGTGAATATTCATCGCTATCGGCTACCCTAGCAACACTAAGCTTGAAGACCGATCACCATATGAGTGAGAGGAATTACAACGAAATGATGCAGATCATGAGTAAGGTTGTTCCCAAAGACAATAATTTGCCGAAGGACTTTTACCAAGCAAAAAAAAAGGTGAAAGAGCTTGGGCTTGGATGTGAAAAAATCCATTTCCGCCTGCAGGATGTATGATGTATTACAAGGATGATCTTGGTGACCAATTGCAAATTACGTAGAGATGACAGATATAAAGTTGTGGGAAAGGAAGGAAAAAGACCCGTCATGCAATAAGCAAGATGTGGTACTTTCCTCTGGTGCCCTGACTTACGAGATTGTATGCATCCGAACAAACTTGTTCACATGAGATGGCACCGGAGCATCGTAGGGATGAGAACTTTGTGACGCATCCATCCGATGCCGAAGCTTGGCTTAAATTTGACGAGGCGAATCCTTTCTTTGCTATGGATCCCCGTAATGTTCGCCTTGGTCTATGTTCGGATGGGTTCGCTCCTTTCAACAATACGGCGGGAATTATTCCAGTTGGCCAGTCATTGTGACTCCATACAACCTCCCACCTTCTATGTGCATGAGAAGAGAGTTTTTCTTCCTTAACGCGTTAATCCCTGGGCCGTCGAACCCAAAAAAGAAGATAGATGTGTACCTCAGGCCTTTGATAGACGAGTTGAACATGTTGTGGAGTGAAGGTGTTCTTACGTATGATATATCATTAAGTCAGAATTTCACCACGCGGCCGCCTTAATGTGGACGATAAATGATTTCCCGCATATGGGATGTTGAGTGGTCGGCAAACATCGGGAAAGCTCGCATGCCCGGTATGTCTTGAATGAACATGGGTTTTAGCTTGGAACACAAATCGCAAGGTCAGTTGGTTTGACAGCACCGACGATTCCTACCCCGATCATCCGTTTAGGAGAAATAGAAAAGACTTCACGCGGAAGGTTGTCGAACGAGCGCAGATCCACCTCGTCGTTTAAGTGGACAAGAAATATGGGATGGTCGCACATTCCGAGTGTCGAAGAGGGGCTGCTTCAAGCGAACCCGAGGGGTACGGCATTGATCATCATTGGAACAAACGCAAGATCTTCTCCGGGAACTACCATATTGGAAAGATCAATTGTTAAGACACAATCTCGATGTCATGCATATTGAGAGGAATGTGTTTTGCAATATTCGTACATCGTAATGGACACCAAGGACAAGACGAAAGACACAGTGAAAGCAAGATTGGACGTTGAAGCCATTTGTAGAAGGCCTCCTTTGCATTTGGTGGACAGTGGCACTAGACGAATTTCCAAACCTAGAGCGCCGTACACATTCAATAAAGAGCAGAATTTAGAATTGTTGCAATGGGTTAAAGATCTGAAACTCCCTGACGGTTATGCGTCAAACTGGAAAAGATGTGTCGACATGCACGAGGTGAAGTTGAGCAAGATGAAGAGTCATGATTGTCATGTTTTTTTCCGTAGATTGTTGCCGTGGGCCTTCAAAGCACTACCGAAGCATGTATGGTCTATTCTAACGGAGTTGTCCATGTTCTTTAGAGAAATTTGTGCTTTAGAGCTTAATGTTGAAAAGTTACGGCACCTGGAGGCGAGCATGCCCATAACGCTATGCAAGTTAGAGATGGTGTTTCCTCCTAGCTTGTTTGACTCAATGGAACATTTGCCCGTTCACTTGGCCTACGAAGCAAAGGTAGGAGGCCCGCAACAAAGATAGATGGATGTATCCGTTTGAGAGGTAATATATATATTGATTTGCGATGTTATTAATTGACCGACATGATACTTTAGCTCGATATTCCATTGTAGGTTTTTACGCACACTTAAGCACAAGATCAAAAATACAAGGTACGTTGAAGGATCTATGAAGCTTATCTAGTCGAAGAGGCCGCAAAATTTGCGTCATACTATTATCCCCCCGAAATGATGTCAAGATGGAGAGGGTACCTCGTAACGATGATGCCGGTGATACGAGGGATCAAAAATCAATATTTAATTTTCCGGGGCGAGTCGTGGGAAAACGTTGGAAGTCAAATCTTGACGGAAGAGATAAGCAAGTTGCAGAGTGGTACATTCTAAACAACTCGTGAAGAGGCCGCAAAGTACCTAGAGTAAGTTTTTTTATGTTTACTATTACGGTAAGTATTAAAGTATTAACTTAAGTTTTTTTTGTTACGCTTACTTCTCTAATTGGGTCGATCGGAAATCCTTCAATGTCGGTGTCCCAAGTTGATCAATTCACTAATTCCGAGTTTCCAAAATGGTTTCGATCATATTTCTTGAAAAATCCATCGATCCCAACGAAGTTCGTGGAGTTTATCTTATGGAGCTGCAATGACAGATTACCGATGCAACAAATATATAATCAATGGGTATCGATTTGCAACCGTTGACGCGAACGCAGTACACTATGTTGCAATTACGGTGTATGTTGTCGAGGTGACCAAATTGACGGGGTGGAGATCGACTACTACGGGAAGTTAGTTGAGATAATTCAGCCGAGTTACCGGTGGGACAAGGTGGTGACCCTTTTTAAGTGTGAGTGGTTTGATAACGGTCCGCGTGGGACAAAAGTGGACAAACATGGAAATATTGAGATCCACTGGACAAGGAGATATTCGGTTGGCTATGACCCATTCATCCTTGCTCAACAAAGCGGAACAAGTTTACTATACACCATACCCTACATCTCGCCAAGGGTGGACGAGAGTTATTAAAACCAAAGCACGAAATATTATACCAAAGTCGAAAGAAAGGTGAATCAAATGACAGTATGGTGAACCTTTCCAAGCCGATGTGGAACATGTGCCGCCCATAAACATCTTCGATGACGAAGTACCAAGCAATCTCTTTAATTCTCGTGCGGAGTTAGAGTTGATTCCTATACAAATTGACGATGAGAAATCGACGATGAGGATGAGCGCGAAATGAGCTTCTCCGATAGTGAATCGAGTTCGACGACTATGAGAGTTCGATGAAGACATGCAAGTAGATGTCGATGAACAGGAATCGTCCGGTTGATTTGTGTTAGTTCTTTGTTTATGACGATATGTTATACTACATACTTTGTTTCTTTGCTACTATCATATTAACTAATTTTATATATATATATATATTTTGCCATGATGTCTATAAGTGTTCGAGATGGAGCATCCAGAGGACGTTCAAGTAGTGGACGTGGCGGCGGCCGAGCCCGACCCCGTACTATAAGAGGGCAGGCGACGCCAACCGCTCCATATGGAGGCAAGAGGGCTCAGCTTTTCTCCAGAGGTGCCACTATTTGATTTTTTGTCGTCACCGTTGGGATATTTGTCATCTTCACCGTCACTGTATACATCGTCGTCACCGGTGGCTACCCCCTAATGCACAACAAGGAGGACCACAGGTTTACTTTACCATTTTTGATTGATTTACATTTGTTTAGTTTCTTGAAACCATCTATGTACAAACATCTTCAATATTTCACATTTCTTCCTTAGCACACTGCGTCGCCTCAGAGCCACGTCGGGGAAGAAGGTAGTTCTTCGTAGGTACCAATCGGGGCTCAAGAGATCCCGAGACAGGTTTCTTTTGATCCGTCCCGACGAGAACGAGTAAGTCATGCAAAGTTACCCGTAATGTTACAATTTTCTTTTCTAATTGGTTTGTATGCTAATATTTGCATGATAATCTCTGTTTTCAGATTTTTGCCTAATACTCCGGTGGCAACTTTCATGTCGGACCAAATATTCCGTAATTACACTCAAGCTTGGACCGCGTGGACGGAGATTCCTAAGAAGCAACGAGACACGTGGTTCAAGGAGTTCTTGGTAAGTTTTTTTATGCGTGTTAATTTAGTACTTTTAAAATTTTGAGCACTAATTGTTCGTTATTGATTTTCGTGATAAGCATATGACGTTGCCTCGAGCATCTTGAAAATCGAAAAAAGCTTATAACCATGGGGCCGCGTGATGGTGCGTCGAAAGCTCTATGCATCGAGAAGGTCGAGAGGCAAGACAGATTGGCTTCCACAGACACTAGAGATGAATTATTTGGCAATTGGGAAAACAATGACAAGTTTAAGACCATAAGTGCGAAAAATAAGCAAAATAGGGCCAAAATGGAAGGACCATCATATCTTTGGCGGCTCCATATCAATTAGTGAGCATCGACGCAAAGTTGTAAGTACACGTTATTTTCTATTTACGTATTCAATATTTTGTACTTTGAAGTAATTAATTAAGGTCATCATTTGCGTTTGGGCAGAGTGGGAAGCTCCAAATGGATCGGTTGAGTGGGTTACCTTTCGGCGGACCCATTCCCGATGACAAAGGAGCGAGAGGCAATGGATTAATCCAAGGGCGCAACAAATAGCGGTTAGACATTTATTGCCTTTATTACTTGTTTTATGCACCACCATATTTATATAGTTTTACATGTCTTATTTGTTATGTATTTGTTTGCTTGTAGGAAAACTTTGAGAAGTCGTCGCAGAGAGAGCCACGCGGCGTGAGATCGACCCCTCATCCTCTATATCCGACAACGAGAGTCGTTCTTTCGAGGCTACCGGCGGATTTTACAAGAAGGAGGGTCTTTGGATACGCGAGTCTCCGCCCGACCGAAGGCACAAAGCGCCTCTCATCCGGCACCGTAGGGGTATGTTCGGTGTAAACATAATACATTTGTTTTTGATAATTTTCATTCTCTTGTCCATTCAAATGAAGTACAAATAATAAATGTACTAATCAATTTTGTAGATGAGTGAAGAAGATGAAGGCGTTGGTGGAGGAGCAAGCAACACATATGACCCAGAACGGGAGATGATGAGCCGGCGGGCCGACTCAGAAACAGAGATGATGAGGCAAAGAGATGATTCGTGAACAAGATCGATCAAGCGAGGCGTTGCAAGCAGAAAAAGATCGATCAAGCGGGCGTTGCGTAAACAGAACGGCTGACGCGACAGAGACGACTCAATGAGAATGAGTTGATGAGGGTGATGCGCAGCTTCAAATCATGTCCCTTATGAAAGATAGAGGTTCCGGTCGACTCCTGGTGATGATGAACATGCTGGTGATGATGACCATGCTGGTGATGACGATGATCACAATGCTGCTGTTTAGCCTACTTTTTTGTATTTGCTTGTTGCTACTACTTTTTTGTATTTGTTTGTTGCTACGGATTATATATATATTGTGTTTTTACTATGTAAACTCTTTTTTATCGTTAATATATTCATGGTACATTACTTTACTATTTGTATTCAATTTTCTATTAAAAAAATTTAAAATTTGCTACCGAAAAGAAAATCTCCGCAAATTCTGAAATTTGCTATGGAAAAACAAATCGTTTATGGAAAAAAATCCGTAGCAAATTCTGGAAATTTGTGAAATTTGCTACGGATTTTTTCCGTAGCAATTGCGACGGATCTGAAAATCCGTAGCAAATTGCTACGGATTTAAATATCCGTAGCAATTGCCACGGAAAATATCCGTAGCAATTTGCTACGGTTTTCGATCCGTCGCAATTGCTACGGGAAAATATAATTTGCTACGGATATTTTCCCCGTAGCAATTGCGACGGATCTGAAAATCCGTAGCAAATTGCGACGGATCCGAAAATCCGTGGCAATTTGCTACAGATTTTCGATCCGTCGCAATTGCTACGGATTTTCAGACTGCCGCAATTGCTACGGATTTCCCGAAATCCGTAGCAATTGCCACGCGATATTTTGCTACGGACAAAATCCGTAGCAAACATGTTTTGCTACGAAAAATGGGTTTTTGCTACGGATTTTTTCCGTAGCAAAAACCGAAATTTTTAGTAGTGCCGATGTTCCCATGTGTATCTACACAATAATAAAAAACATGTTTGTGTTGCGTTTAAATTAAATTAAATTAAACGTAACGAATTTAACTTTAACTTTTCTCAAAAAATAAATTATATTTACCTTCTACGTCCACCATAAATCCGGTAGACCGCGAAGACAACGGTCGGGGGTTCCCTTGGTCCCGCTCGTTCTCCCTATCCAAAAAGCACTCCGCTTCGGATATGGGAATGTCTAAATTGATCTGCTCATTTTCATCGAGGTCGTTGAACGACAGGCTTGCGCCTCCTTCTGCCCCTATGGTGTCTATGCCTGGGATTGGCTCATCGGCGAAGAGTTGATCAAACTTGTTCCGCTCCTGATTGGGTGGAGGGATAGATAGAGCCCCACGCCTCTCCTACGGCCCCGCCTCTACTACTACGCGCTCTAATAGGCACTCTAGATTTCCTTTTCCGTTATCGTTAGAATCCATAATGTTAAAAATGTAACCGCAACAAAAGTTAAAAAGTGAAAGGTGAAATATAAACCGTTACACTTTGTAGCGGTTATTCATGTAACCGCTACAAAATTCATAATTTTGTTGCGGTTACTACAATAACCGCGGCAAAAACCGCAACTATATTTCCTCGTTATTTGTGATTTTGTGTAGCGGTTAACTAGACGTTACAAAATGACAGACCTTTTACATTCTGTAACGGTTATATAAATGAACCGCTACAAAATTATTGTCAGTTCACATTCTGTGGCGGTTTCTTCGTAGAACCGCTACAACGTTAATAATTTTTAAAAAAAAAACTCTAAACTAATTAGTTTTTAGTCAAACTAATTATTTTAAAATTTAAAATTTTAAATAATTTAATTTATTTATTTAATTTCAAAGTCGAAAGTAATAAATTTAGAATAATAAATTAACTAACAATAGTCTAACATGCTCGTGAAGATTCGGTTTCAATATAGCCACAAATCTCCCAAGAAAAACTCATTGACTCATTTTGATCAGAAATATTTTTCAGAGAAAACGGTGGCTATAATGGAACCAAATCTTCGATCGCATGTTAGATTATCTTCGTAAGAGTAGAAGTCTTTCCGTCAAAGAAAGAATTAAATGCGGATTATCCTTGAAGGAACTGTCTCGGCTATAAGGATGAGAGAGGCAAATATATGCCGCTCTTATCTCTCGAGATAAGAGATTAGAGCTGCAAATATCTGTATGTCTTCAACTACCAAGCCGAGATAGTTCATTCAGTATATCTGCATGTCTTCGACTACCAAGCCGAGATAGTTCATTCAGTTACAAGCCGAGATTTAAAAAATTTCTTAAAGAATTTAAAGTTAAATGTACAGACAAATCACTTATATATACGGTAAGTATTTGTCGCGGTTATTAGGTTAACTCGCTACAACTTGTAAAATTTTGTCTAAGGTGTCGTTTTTGACAAATTATTTCAATTATTTGTAGCGGTTACTTTGAATTAACCGCAACAAATCCCACGCCACAAACTTTCCCGCCATTACACGCCAAGCTCCCGCCACATTTGTCGCGGTTTATTATATGTAAACCTCTACAAATGTCGATGAAAACAAGCCCGCGCGTTGGCGCCAAGATTCCACTACTAATTTGTCGCGCTTTCTCAATAAACCGCTACAAATACATGATTTTGTAGCGGTTATGTATGACCGCTACAGAGAAACCGCGACAAATTATAGTTTTTTTGTATTGAAGGAAGACGAGAGCCTCCGTGTCACTTTCTTGTGTATAGAGGAGTCGCCAAGAGAAAGACCAACGATGCATTCACCGAAAAAGACAAGAGCCTCCACGTTGTTTTCTTGACTGCATTTTGCAGATTGTAAATCCAACATTCATTTAGCATTCTCCAAAAATTCCCGAGTCAGAGAAGTAAGGGAAAAGCATTCGTGAGTCTTGGGTTTTCCGGATCAATGATTTTACGGGCTTTTGTCTTGGGAATTTTAGTTCAAATAGGGAAAGGGAAAAAATCCAGATCTTCGTCTTCCATTGTAGAAAAACATCAACGCAATTTTTAATTTTTTTTATTCTGCTGTGGTAAATCAGAATTGGAAGAAAGAGCGAGATGGATGCCTCATAATTATGTCACATCAGAATTGGAAGAAAACACACCACATTTTTTTTAATTAGAGGCATTTTGGTATTTTTCCATAAAAATAGTGTGGCCCCCACCCTAAAATTAACACCGTTAAGTTAGATGTTAACGGTGGTGTGACTTTTGCTCCTAAATTGTAACCACATGTGTATTTTTGCACCCCAAAAAAAGCATATGGTGTTGGGCGCTCTCGAGGATAAAACATATGTGTATTTTTGCACCTTTACCCTATTTCCCAAAGAATGGCAAAGCGTATGAAATTTAGAGTATACTGTGCTGTAAATTTTATTTTAAAGACATATAACTTCTCTTCATAATCCTATGAATTATAAAATTGTAAAGTTATCTCACTATCATCATTAATGAGTTGGCATGAATACATCTTTCATGAGGCCGAATAGATAATTTGAAATAAAATGTGAAAGATAACTAAGAAATATGTTGATTTGTACGTATGTGTGTGTATATATATATATATATTTTGGAGTGTATACATGTGTGTACGAAACAAACGTCAACTTCTGCATGCAATCCACTTCATTACGTGTTAATGGCACAAGAGCAAAACTCACTTTTTAGATCGATTTTGGATCAGGTCTCAATATAGCCGGTTTTAAAAGTCTAAAAAAATTCTTTTTAGACTGCTTATTAAAATATTAGGTCTAAAAAGTTAGAATTTTTAGACCTGACATGATTTATGTTAGGTCCAAAAAGTCTGACTTTTTATACGGGTTGCAAGAAATTCGGTCTTAAAAGTCTGGTTATTTAGACCGGTTTTCTACAATATCCGGTCTTAGATTAAGACCGGTTGTTTACAAATTACAATATCTGGTCTCCAATTGTATAAAATAATTGGTCTTAAGAGTCTCGTTTTAATTCTTTTTAGACCTGATATTTATAACATCCAGTCTAAATTTTGTCGTGTTTTTTCAAATATCCACTATATTTCTTCCTCTTATCCACCATCCATTCCAGCACCTAAAAGATAGCATTTTAAGCCACAAGCTCTAAACAACTCAATATAAGTTACAAATTGAATTATGGAAATGAATATACAAATTAAATGAATATAATGTCAACAATATTCCAATTCAAGTGGGAACAAAATAGATATCTAATAACAACTCTTATTCATCACAGACCACAGCCCAACAAACCTCCCATATTTATCACCATGTATTGATCATATTCTTACCCAACAACATTCCTCTTTTACACTACTACAATAAATAAATTTTACTTCCCTAAAAAAGTCCATTTAAAAAAAAAAGTAAAAAATAAAAGAAGTGCCATTTTTGTAATTCTGTGAAGGATTTTGGCGTCCTCAATTTAAAAAAGAGACACCAAATGTAGAGATTTTGGTGCCAAGAACACTAGTTTTAGCGTCCCTTTTATAATTGAGAAGCCAATAGTGCTCTTTAGGCGTCCCCAATTTAAAATTGGAATGCCTAAACTTTTTGAAATCATAGTTCTAGATCGGGTGCTCTCTCTTTTCACACCCACACATCGTTCAACCATTCATGGTCTTCGCTCATCTATCCATTCTTGGGTAACCATGAAGTCAGGTCCTCACTCACCGTCAACATCTAGCTTCGATTGTCTTTGTCATGATGACGGTGGACATCGAAGGTGACAACAGATAATGAAGGCGAAGGCGATAGCGGTGATGAACACGAAGGCGTCAGAAGGTGGCAAATGTGAAGATCGTGGTGGTGACGTGGAAGGATGATAGACGAAGGTGAAGGAGGACACTTCAGTTTTAGATCTCCAATCTACGATAGTGAAATTCAGATCTCCTTCTTTTTCTTCTACTCCCTCTTTAGATCTACGACGATGAAGGATGTAATACCCTAAAATCTGACTTATGATAAATATCATAAATTTAGTAAATAATACCTATTGGATATAGGTGAATATGTGGTTTCAAAACTAGTGTAATAATTACCTTATTTTCTAAGGTAATTTCTATTGAAATTAGGGTGAATAAAGAGCCAAAAGGTGAAAAATACATTTGAGGCATAAAATGGCCTGAAAATATTATGATAAATCTCATATGGCAACAAATATCGACAAAAACTTAGGAAGTATGTTGTCTCTAATTTTAGGAATTTTTGGGATTATTTCCTTGAAAAATAGAGAAGCATAAATATAATAATATTAAAAGCACTTTATGGCCCCATAATTTTTAATATTTTACATGGGACATAAAATACCAATGTCGGTGCAAAAGTTGTGAAATAATAATTTATCCTAATTATGAAAATTATCAACAATTAGTAAAATGGCTAATTAAGTAATTAGTGGCTAATTGTTTAGATTAAGATATAAGTAAATTAATTAGTAAATAATTAATTTAAAGGAGAAATTCGAAATTAATAATTAAATAAATAATAAAATATTTTATGCTTAGAAAAATAAATAAAAAATAAATATCTAGATATTTTGAATAAAATAATAATATATTTGGTAAAGAGCCAACGGGGACATTTGAGAATGGATAGAAACTAAATCCTACAACAAGACATAGGGATTTAGTCTAGGACATCTGGACTTTTTATAAACCAGTGAAATTCTATCTCGGATTGAGCGGTCTCAGAAGTCGTTTTTGAAACCAACAGCGTAATTAGGAGTACCGGATAATTAAGATAAGGTAGATAGTGCTAAAAGTGACTTATAGAAAACGCACCGTGTTTTTCAAACCAGGGATATGGTTACTTAGATCAGATCATATTGCGAACCGGTGATTTTTACGCAAAAGTTGGTTCTATCGGAAGTTATTTCCGAATCGCAAACGGTCTGTCCGAAAATCTTCGGCGAGATAACGGAATACCCTTAATGGGATCAAAAATATAATGAAACCCAGTAGTTTTAAAAATAAATAATGGAACTACAAAACCTAGTTCCCAGATTTTTGAGATTCGTCAAGATTACGCGATTCGGACACCGATCAGGGAACTTTATCGGTAAGTCAGCAAAGATGACATCATCCTCTTCTAGAAGGATGACATAAGCGGGACATGTGGAAGGTCAAGATGGTGCCACATGGCGAAGTGCGATCCGACGGTCGAAATCCGATCTGAAGAACTTTTATGTAATTCCCACCTTGTCCCTCCTTTCTTCTATAAATAGCAAGTCCTCCTCTTCTCATTTCTTCACCCCAAAAATGCAGCCTAGAGAGAGGTTTTAGAGAGAGAAGCTCTGGAGAAAGTCTGAGCAAAGCCGCGGTAAGTTCTTCGGTCTCTGGTCTTTAGTTTCGGTAGTTTCTTTCGGTAGATATAGTAGGAATGCTAGATTAATCTTTAATTTTTCAAGATAGTCTAGATATCATATTTAGGGGTAAATATGATATATATTTCGAAATTATGATGAGGGAAAATATCTGTCAAAATTTTGGAAAGATCGGGTCAAAGTAGCGAAGCTCAGCGAAATTTCCGCCGATTAGGGGTTCGGGGGCAAAATGGTAATTTGTACCTAAAATGTACGTTATGCTGCTAGATATTGATAAATATTATCCTTATAGGATATCTGAGATAAACGTACCGCTGTTGTACCGCTGTCATACCGTTGTTTCACCCGTTGTCAAAAAGTACCGTTTTCCGTAAAAGTACCATTTTTCGTCAACGAAGGTACGTTCGCGTACTGTAACACTAACGCTGATGTTTATGTTATGCATGTATGTGCTATGTGTATTGTGTGTGTATAGTTGTTATGTTGTCTGGGTGTACGCTCGCGTACTGTAACACTAACTCTGATGGTTATTGTATGCATATATGTATTTTCCTCTGTCATGTTGTATTTTCTCTGTTGTGCCTTAACCTTACATCTAACTGTATTGTTATTGCCGTCCATATCCGATTATGTCCAATGTCCGTTGTGCCTTAACCTTACATCCGACTGTATTGTTATTGCCGTGCATATCGATCATGTACATTTCTCCTCGTGCCTTAACCTTACATCTCGATTTGTATTGTTATTGCCATATATATCGATTATGTATACCCTACTTTGAACATAGTAAGTGTCGTCAAAATTCCATGAATATCTGTAGTACTTATATGATGTATGTAAACATGAGATTAACCGTTACCGGGGTCCGGCACCTTTGGACCTCGCCTCTTAACATAGCGTCGGGATCGGGAGGAATGAGGACCGAGGAGAAAGGCAAGCGGACCGCATAGAGATCCGGCTGAAGAATTTCCTCCGTTGTTATCTACTTTTGTAAACACTCGGTACAATGTACCATTCCTGTAATCAGCCAGACTTACGGCATTTTAAATATATGTATCAGTTACTCTTACGCTCTGATGCTCTACTCTGATGAAAAAAAATATATACTACTTTTGAAAATGGGATGTTACAAAGGACGATGGACGAAACTTCGGTTTCAAATCTTCGACACATGACGGCAAACCTTTGTTTTCTTGCACTTCGATTCGGTTTGATTTGGTTATTTCTTTTCTTAATTTGGTTTGATTTCGATTTTTGGTTATTTCTCTGCTTGATTTGGTCTTTGGTTTCTTGCTTAAGGTGATTCTAGTTCTTGTAATAATCTTCCTCCATGGTTACCAGCGATTTCTATAATGGTCGTTGGTAGTTTCTATGGCTACGAGAGGTGTCATTCTAGGCCAGGTCGGTGACGGCAATTTTTTTTTAAAAAAAAAAAACACTTTACAATGTACCTTTTAAAAAGGGACACCTTAAGTCTCTTACGGGTCTCTTACAGCATCCCTATTTTTAAGGGACGTTGCATCCTAACTTTACTACATCCCTAGCATAGGCGTCCCCCTATTTTCAGACGTTAAAAGGCAAAAAAAAACATATGTTAAAAGCATTGTATGTAGTAGTGTTATCATGGCCCTTTGGTCTTTCTAGAGGATCCTGCTCCAAAAAAAAAAAACAAAAACAACAGCTTCACTGTCTAGTTACAATTCACAGAGTTATAATTAATGTCTTTATCAGATTCTAAGGCAATTCATGGAATTACCAATGGTTTATGTCCTCTTAACATGGGATGATCGAAAGCTGGTTGTTGATGAGACACAACACAATGCATGATATTACCATCAAGACTCTGTAACAAAAGAATATAATTAACGACATTATATTGTTTAAGAATAGAGGAAGAGTGTTAAAACCTTAAAGTTTTTAAATAATTTTGCAGATGAATATTACCTGAATTCTCTCTTTTATAAAGGAATATCCTCTCATATCCTTTCATGATGATCATTTCTTATGTCGTGTTCATTATCCACTTCATCTTCTTCGTTCAATTCCGGTAGAACCCTTGAAAAGGAAGGAGTCTCAGGAATATCATAATTTGAATTATTTTCCTCATCAATATCAATGACTCATTTTTCTTAGAGAGTTACATACCACATTTTATTTGTCTGATCGATGATATAGAACACTTGTTTCCCCTAGTCTGTCATAATAAAATGTTCATCTCCAAAACTTCTACTATTGATATCTACAAATATAAATCCTAGCAGATCAATCTGAATACTATTGACATTAACCCACTTGCATTTGAAAATGGGAAATTTAATTTTAACATAGTTCATCACCTAAACTTTTCAATAGTTCACCACCTAAATCTCTTCAATAACCTCATAATAAGGTATGACTGCTAATTTAGGCTTCTTATTTTTCAAACTAGAAAAGTACATAGATTCAACATCTAACATAACATCATTGTTCTGGACTTGCTCCTATCATCTAGGGACTTTGTATAAAAGGTATAACCATTGATCACGTTTGAATTTCAACTTATGACATCAACCTCAGAACCACGTGCTAACCATTTTATTGTATCAAAAACACATTCATTTCCCGCAACCTTTTGTTTGAACCAGTTTGTAAAAGTTATGTTATGCTCCCTAATTAACCTTTGTTCAGTCATTTGACTATTTTCTTTCCTTAAAGCTTCTTTATGTGCATTTATATTGTCTTGAATTTCATCAACATTATTCAAGATGTTTAAGTTAACTTGTAGTAATTCATTAGGATCCACACTCTTTACTAAAGCCCCGCATCTACCCTTTTTTCATTATGACATTTAGGAAGCCCAATATATCTTACTTTGGCCAAATAATGTTGACAAAATTCCACGGCTTCTTCAGAAAAATATTTTTGAACCATATATGCTTCATGCCGGTTTGCGTTCTTCACATATCCTTTTAACAATTTTATAATTCTTTCAATTAGGTACACCGATCGTAAATTGATAGAGCCACACAACTTTATATCTCTCACTAGATGAACAATTAGATGTTTCATTATGTCAAAAAATGTAGGAAGAAAAAGCTTCTAAAGCTAGCACAAGATAAGATATCCTTCATTTTTCAATCTCAAAAACTTTACTACACATAGCATTGAAGAAGAAACAAAGTCTAGTTAAAAATCATATTCGACAATACCTCGAATAGCTACTGGGAGTAGCTGTTGCATTAAGACATTACAATCATGAGAATTTTGGCCAAATAATTTCAATTCTTTTATCGACACAAACTTCTTAAAATTTGAAGACTACCCTGAACTCCTGAAGGAACTTTTATGCTATGTAAACACTCACAAAAACTTATTTTCTCATCTTTAAACTCACTATTACAAAAAACACTTTTAACGTCCGTTTTTAAGACCCTTAGATGACTGTTTTCAAGGGTCGTGTAAAAAAATGTCGTTGAAAGTTTATGATTTACGACTACTGTTTTTAAAAAAAAGTCGTTGAAATTCAACAACTATTATTTAAATAACAATCGTTGTATATCCACAAATCCACAACACCCACGCATGCTATGCAGTCCATAGAACCATCTAAAATACAATATAAGGTGAAATTTGAACAAGCTAAAGCCTCGTGAGAAAAAGAATGATTGAAAATAGACGATAAGTAGCACCATTCAAGATTCGACGCAAGAAATAGAATGCTTCATGTCCATCGAAGCACAAAAATAAGAAGAAAAATAAAACCTCTCAAGTCTTAACTGAATGAAGCAGAAGACAAATAAAAGAACTGTGTGTCTCAAAATCTAACACACATTACCCATAGCGAATCTCCTTGGCAGCAAGGGTGGGGCCGTTGGGTGCGGCAACAAAGATGGGTAGGCCTCGAGACTCTTATATGCGTTTAGAATGAATTTGAGGAAGGCTTTCTACATACTGTTAGGTTTTAAAGAGAAAACTTTATATTTTTATGAAAGAGAGGAAACAACAAAATGTCAAAGGCGCGAGACTAAAGTTGAAATATCTAAAAAATTTGAGTTTCAACGATTAATTTTGAAAAACCAGTCGTTGTAAGTTAAAATAAAAATAAAATGGCATGAGGGAGCCTCGACTGTTTGTTTACAAACAGTTGTTTATTTTACTTCTCTTAACTATCGAAATTCTAGGCGCTACATACTAGTAAATAGCTATCAATATGAGATAAAATCACAACGGTCATGTAATCTTTAAGGCTTTTATTCTAACGATAAGTAGCACTAATTTTTTGCTTACTGATCAAATTTAATGCATGATTTCAATGATATTGATATTTTGTTTTAACAGATATATTGATTGAAATCACAACAGTCGTGTAATCTTTAGATTTACATATTAAAATCACAACGGTCATGTATTAAATTTATTGATTGATTTCAATGCGTAATATATATAAATAAATAATAGATATTATTTAATTTTTTTTATTAGGAATTAACTAAATGAAAATACGGTCAGATTTCTTCACTTAACTATCAAAATTATAAGCTACATACTAGGAAATAGCTATAAATATGGGATATATATATACATATATATATACATATATAAGAGATATATTGTTTAATTTATTAAATTTAATTATAAACTAACTAAATGAAAATATGGTTAGATTTCGTCTCTTAACTATCAAAATTCTAGGCTACATACTAGTAAAATAGATAAAAATATGAGATACAACAACTGTTTTTATAAAACCAGTCGTTGTATCACAACATTTAACGTCTGTTTTATAAATCAGATGTTAAATGTTCACTTTTAACTTTAGTTTTTAAAGAAAGGACGTTAAAGGTAAGCAGAAAATTACAACAATGTCACCGCCTACTTTTTAACGTCCATTTTATGTAAAATAGTCGTCGGATATTCTCGCCAAATTTCAAAATGTCACCGCCTTGTTTTTTATGTTTGTTTTCATTTAATCGGTCGTTAGATGGGAGTCGTTAAATCTACTTTTTGTAGTAGTGACTTCATATTAAAGAAATCAATCTAAAAAGTTCTTTATATTTATGAAACTTCCACTGGTCATGCTTTTTAAACCTGATCCTCTATATCCGGTCTAAATATGGTAGTTTAAAAGCCCCTTTTTATACCACTGTGAATTCGGTGTGAAGAAAGTTGGGGAGTTCTGTTAAGTGTCACTATTTAGCCATTTGTCCCCTTTCAAACTTTATGAAGAGCTAATTAAGTAGTCATTGTTTATGATTGGAACACTGGTATATATATCTCCCAATAATAACAGAAATTCAAATAAAACATCGATCTCCTGTATAAGGCAGGCACATGGTTAGGAGTTAACTATTGAACCACCATCGGCCCCAATTAATTATGTCCACTTATAAACTTTATGGAAATTATTTTCACCAAATTAATAGACATTCGTACTATACCTATGGTATAGTAGTTAAATATTAATTCTCCAAGCTAACATCTTATCAATGCCGTAAAGTACGTGGAAGTGCATCATCTCTGCATGTGAGCCATTTGTTGTTTTACTGTGTATATGCCCTCTCTGCATGTGCATTTGTTGTTTCAAGTGTCCATGTTTTAGCTAATAAAATGTGATGAACCGTATCTAAATAAAGAGCTCAATCCTAAAAAAACTAGCATGTTTGGTGGGAGAGTATTTGAACTTATAGATCCCTGGGAATTCCTTGAACAAAGGTCCTTTTTCAATGTTACGTTTCGCCAATCTACCCAAAAACAAATATTGTCGTACAATTAGTAGGGACCAATGGTGGAAGGCTTTGATGCCCCCAGCTGGCCCCGGCTGATCTTATAAAATTTGTGAGAATATATCTGTATTTATTATATGATATTTTATTTGGCCACAAATTTGGCCCCAGCTAATTTTTTATCTTCTCTATAAAGATAATGTTTGTTTCATTACTCATTGGGCTGTGAGAAAAAAGTAAAATTCTTGTTTGAGATACTGAAAAAATTGGTATCATCTTACATATTGTTTTGATTTATAATTATCAGTTATTATTTATTTGTATTTTCAAGGTTATTTGATAATATTTAGTAAATACTCCCTTTGTTCCTTATTTAATGAACCGACTAACAATTCTTACAAGTCAATAAAAACAGTTAAAGTCATTAAATTTATCCTAAAATTTAAGTAATTTTCAATATTATCCCTATTAATTATACTAAACTCTAATATCATATTAATTATTACTCTTTTTTTGCTCGAAAAAAAGAGTAATAATTAATTTTTAGGGTTAAGGTGCGTCCAACACAACAAAATATTGCCTCGGGGAGCATCAACACAATTAACTATTAAGTGGACCAACCAAAGACAACAAACTTTTAAAAAAGAGCGCGCAAAAGACAACGCCAATTAAAAAAAAGTTAACGTCCATTATCTAAGATCGTCCAACACAACAAATTATTACTCCAAGAGCACCCAACACAAAATTCTAAATTTTACTAAATTAAATAATTTTTTTCTCAATTGTCATTATTCAAAACTACTTGTATAAATATCTATAGACAAAAATTACTCATTCTTCAATTTTGTCAAAATTATAATTTGCTAAAATAAACAAAAGTTTTCATTAAAAATATAATTATATGATTTAAATAAAACTCAAGGTGTTTTATAGTTTATTATATATGTTAAAAAAAAAACATATGATTTATTTTTATTTTAGAAGAAATTTATGTGAGTTAAAAAATTCATTTAATGTTAATAAAATTTAAAAAATCTAAAAAATCTATTATATCCTTAAAGAAATGAAATGAGTTTAATTTTTATTTTTATAAAAAGAGTTTAATGGATATCAACTTTGATACTTAATAATATAAATCCGCAATTTGATTATATATTTGTTAATTAAATGATCTACTGATTATATGAATATGGGACTTGTTGAAAAAAAAGATAACTTAAGAGGTTTGAGCAAGGACAATTTAATAATAGGTTAAAGAGCAATTATAATGAGTTAAGGAGCAATTTGGCCTACGAAAGTCTCATATCCATATAAGCAATACATCATTTAATTAGCAAATATATCATCAAGTTGGCGGATTTATATTATTAAGTATCAAAGTTGATATCCATTAAACTCTTTTTATAAAAATAAAAAATTAAAATCATTTCATTTCTTTAAGGATATAATATATTTTTTTAGGTTTTTTAAATTTTATTAACATTAAATGAATTTTTTAACTCACATAAATTTCTTCTAAAATAAAAATAAATCATATTTTTTTTTGCTTAACATATATAATAAACTATAAAACACCTTGAGTTTTATTTAAATCATATAATATATTTTAATGAAAAATTTTGTTTATTTTAGCAAATTATAATTTTGACAAAATTGAAAAATGAGTAGTTTTTGTCCATAGATATTTATACAAGTAGTTTTGAATAATGACAATTGAGAAAAAAATTTTTAATTTAGTAAAATTTAGAATTTTGTGATGGGCATTTCTTGAAAGTAATAGTTTGTTGTATTGGACGCACCTAGATAATTAATGTTAACTTTTTTTAATTGGCGTTGGACGCTTCCTTTTTTAAAAGTTTATTGTGATGCGCATTTCCTTTTTAAAAGTTTTTGTTATCTTTGGTTGGTCCACTTAATAGTTAATTGTGTTGGACGCTCCTGAGCCAATAGTTTATTGTGTTGAACGCACCTTAACCCTAATTTTTATTAATTATTACTCTTACTCACTACCTTTTTAATTATGGTATACATAAAAATATTTAATGTTATTTAGAAACAAGCAAGTGCCTTATAAAAAGGACCAAATATACTTGTTAGTTGGTGCCTTATAATAAGAACTAAAGGGAGTAGTTCAATATGTTTATTTTTTGACCCGGGCTAAAAAAAATTTATGGTTCCGCCACTGGTAGGGACCATATATTACAGATTGAATTAATGACGCTCAACTCAATAACTCAACAATAAAGACGTTATCAGAAATTAATGATCAAAGGCAGAGACAACTAACTTGAACACACAGCTAAATCAGAAGAGAAGTCATTTTCCCACAACCCCAAATGAGAAAAAACCCCCCTTAATAGTCTGAAGAGGAACAGGGAACTCATTTGCCAGCTTAATTAGCCATTTGCCTTTGAAATACTCCATAATTATGTAAAATTACAATAATTAAACATTAACGATTCTGCTTTGTTATATTGCGCAAATACTTAGAGGGTTGAAGGCCATAATTAAACATGGACAAGTCCAGCGAGGAAGCTCGCAGGCAGAACCATAATTAGTGATTGCAGCATGAAGTGCAATACTAAGTAAGTAGGTAGTCGGATTAATTAGGGCATTTAGGTGAGAGGTCGCTTTTGAGTTAATTTTTAGTTGGAGGCAGTTGCCAAACAGGTGAAGGCCAATATATATATATATATATATATATTAAAAAAAAAGTTGCATGCCCCAAATCGACAATTCAAAAATACACACACACAGCGATCGTCTCAGACACACTTTGTGGGGCAAATGAAATTGAACACGCTAATTTATGTGTTGTTTGGGCGAGACAATGGGATCTTGCTCACATGAACGAATAATGCACATAGTTGGATGATCAGAAGTAGGTGTTTTCGATTAAGTGTGACCATGTGCTAGTTTGGAAGCGGGTGATAGGGCGTTGAGCAAGCTGGATTTGGAAAACGATGGATGTGTTAAAAAATTAATTAGGGTGTTTTTGTGTACAACGTGTTAATGAGTGTTAAAGGGTTTTTCTTTCTTCATTAGAGCCAGCTGTATGAATATGTTCAATCTTAATGGGAAAAGGTGAGAAAGTGTACAACACGTTATTGGATTTATTTGGTGGTGTTTGTCTAGTGAAAGAAGGGAAGGCATAAATAAACATGCATAATGTCTCTCAAGCCAATTCCTTTGGCTTACAAAAAGTTTATTAGTATTCGAATTTTTATTAAGAAGATTTTGTCTTTTGAAGATATGGGCATAATTATTAGATTCATTACAATATAACAATAAGAATGTTGTTTGGTTCAACTAGAAATTAATCACACTATAGTTTAATTAGTTCTTTCGCATGATTTTCCAGCTTGAATTTTGCGAAAAGTAAAAAATTATCAAATGAATGACACTTTATTCAAGTAGTTGGGTACTTATTCTTTTTCAATACAGTTTGTATACGTAGAAGAATTATCATATGGTTCAACGGCATTATATTCTCATTATAGTTGAGACCCAATATAACTTGTAATTAAAGATCATTTGGTATTACTAAAAAATACTTGTTATTGTGAATTTGCGTGCCAGGTGTCTTTGAAGTGACTTAACCTAAATTAGCGTAGCTTTCAGAAATTGGATATTTCATCCACTTCTTAATAAAAGAGCTAGATAATTAATTTGTAAATATTAATAAAATCAGTTAAATTAATTAATTATAATAATTTAAGACTACAAAAAATCCCCCATCTAACTCCTATATTTATGACATGATGGAGTATCTTGTCGTTCCCTCATTGAATACGCTCCCAAGTACAATGGACAACCATCTACCAGGCATTTGACAATGATCTTTTGATTATTGGCTTTGACATATTTGTATGTAAACTTCTTGGCAATGCTATACTTGTTCAATGTTTGCCGAAGGTCATCCACATTGGGAAAAACTTGTCCTTCACCAATTATCAAATCATTCCACTTTGTGTAGTTCATTTCATGTCTTCCTGTTGGCATCATTTGGACAGCGTATGCCAATGAAGGTGAATCTTTATTACCCATAATGGCTGATAGTTCATCCCAACCTTCTAACAAGTTATCAAACCTACACGAAAATGAGATGTACAATATGTTAGTAGTAATAAGTTAGCAACACCTCATTCACTGGCTAATTTTCATAAGGAAATACAACTTATACATATTGCTCATCCCATGGATCATCCCTTACTGTCGTTGTATTATCATCTTCAGTTTCTCCTTATCTACATATACATGCCCACTTTCTCCATTGAAATAAACTAAATGTTTGATTGCTTCATCATCTAGTAGGTCCACAAATTGTGTTGTATCAAATGTTAGTGTGAACTTCATAACAAGTCTGTTAATCTCTTTTCCCACAATGGAGGATATCATTGTTTTGAACTCTTCATAACTTGTGCCTTCCTTAACGATTCTTGATCTCACCGTTCCCCCAACATATGTTATATCACCGGCTCCACTAACTACAAACATCCCCCTCTATGAAGGAAACATAGTAAGTAGCTATCACCACACTGTCCACCTGCATAATACAGTTTTCATTAACAAGTTTACCACCTATATTAACAACTATCTCTGCCGCCCCTTTTATAACAACACATTCTCACTTTGTCCAGCACTTTTAACTACACAACTTTCAACCCAACTTGATTAATTCCCACTTTTAATGAGTAAAAAGAGCACAAAATACCCAAAAGCAAAGAAAACATGTGAAACCCTTCCTAAACACCATTAAACCATAACTAAAACATTTAAATATGACCTACAGTTGTCGTTAACAAGTTCATCACACATATTAACAATTATCGCTGCACTAATTAACAAGACATTTAAATGGTGAAACAGAGCATGTTAAACCAGAATACTTTTACATCATATACTTTTACAAGACAAAACTTTTCCACTCATCTTCATTCCTAAGCCCTTGCAATGTAGAAACAAAGCATACTTAACCCTACTCAAACACATTGAAATTGCAACCACATCATATACATTGCATTTAACTATGGCTGCATTGAGAGTTTACAAAATATAAAGGAGGACAATAGAGGTGATCACTTTGATACCTACACACCCAGACCCAATTAATATTCAAACAAAAAAGATGACAACTTTTTCATATTTTAAGCCAAAACCAAAATCTATTCACATGGTTCATTGAAAACATCAATGAAATGGATTGATGAAGATAATAGAGGTGTTGGCATCAATTTCGTACCTTCCTCTTTAAGCTTCTATCATGAGCTAGACCTCTGTTCAGTGTTTTTTCCATGCCATTTTTTGATCTGTTTTTCACTTAATCATGCTCCCTGGCCTCTATTTATTCAATAGGGGTATTTGTGTCTTTTCACTATAAAATATATTGCAAAAAAAAAGTCTCACAGGACTTCACTACAAATTTAAGATTTTAAGGGATCATTTTCTCGTATTTTTCCTTACTCGAGAACTAGGTGCAATTTTCCCCTTTTTATAAGAATGTATCCTATAACTATTTTGGAGGCTACCCGTAATTTTCGTATGTTTTTATGATTGAGTATATTTGAATGGCCCAACGAGACTTGCAAGTTACAAACATCGGTTCGTCTAGGCCCTTCTAATTTATCATTTTAAGTAACCATCTTTTAAATAATAATTAGAGATTTATAGACGATTCTAGGACTTTGGTCCTTGAGAAGTGTGGGCAGAAATCTAGTACTATTTTTAATATAAGACCCAATTAATTTTTTAAAAAAGTTAAGAAAAAAAAACTAAGTAAAATATTTAATCATGTTGTGTCGTGTATTATTTGATTATATATCAATTTATAAATAAAATAAATTAGTTTAGTATAAAAAAATAAATATAATATTTTAAATTAATTTATTTAGCTTTTCTTACTCGTCCAAAAAAGTCAACACTACAAAAAAACGCCGGATTAGTAAAGGAAATTACCTACGGAATTTCGTCGGTAATTGAAATTACCAAAGAAATTCCGTCGGTAATTGGATTTATGATGGAAAACGTCGTAAAAAAAAAAAAAACCCAAAAAAAAAAAAAAACCATAGTAAAAGACATTACCCACATAATTCCATCGATAATTTCAATTTCCCACGGATTCCATGGTAATTTCGATTCCATCCATAATCCGAAGTTTTTTTGTAGTTTTATTTAGCTTTCTTAATTTTTTTAAAAAAATCAATTTGGTTTTATATTAAAGTGAGAGGATGTAGTAGTTACTTTCAATTCATTCATGATCCAGATTTTTTCATGAAGCAATATCAAAAGTCTAATATTGCATTAAGTTGCAATGTCTTAGTCTCAAAATGAAGTTAATTTATTTATTGGTCCTAATTAAGCTGTCGTTATATTAATTTATCATATATTTATGTGACAAATACAACAATTATACTCCTATAGAACTTGTTTGGGATATCGGTGGGCAATCGGACTTATAGATAAGTCTGATTGGGTAAAAGTCAGATTGTGAAACGTGATTTATGTTTGGATTAATGGTTGATAAGTAGCTTTTGTGAAATAAACTTGTTTGGAATGACTTATAGATAAGTGACTTTTAAGATAATTATAAGAGAAAAAACCATGTTCCGATTCAAATAGTAAATAAGCGGGAATGGAGCTTTTTATCATGCTCATCCAATAAAGCCTATATTTCGATTGGCCACCGCTTTTATCCAAACGAAGAAAAAAATCATAAACTCGATTTAAATAGTGAATAAAACTTCCAAATAAACTCTCCCAAACATGCTCATTATCGTAGTTGGTCAAGTTGTTATCGTATGTGGTAGACCAAACAAAAGTCGTTATCTTTCGTGACAATTTTTTTTTTTTCTGGTTGAGATATTAGATGATTTGTATTCTTCTTTTTTCAGACCACTAGTATTCTAATCGGACAAGAAAACTACTCTTTGATGTGATTTATAAAGTGTCAAGCAATCCGACATTAAAAAAAATGATAAAAGAGGTCTTCAGACGACCAATAATGAGCAGCAGTTGATTATTAGTATTCTTCCTTTTTTATATTATTAGTATTCTTATCGGACAAGAAAACTACTCTTTGATGTGATTTATAAAGTGTCAAACAATCCGACATTAAACGAAAGCGTGCATCAATTTTTATAAGCAGCAGTCGAGTTTTTAAAAAAAAAATAAAGTTAAATAAATAATTTAATCATAACCTATGTTGTATATTAATATATTATACTCTTCCGATTTTTAATATAAGACATATTTAGAAAATTGAGATTAGTGATAAATATAAGATATAGTTTTCATATTTGTCAATTTTTTCTAATTTACTCTTATTGATACTCCATCAATAATAATTAAGGAAAAGAGAGAATAGAGAAATTGAGGAAGACGACTAGAACATTTTGAAAAATACATATCATATTAAATAACTTAGGGTTAAATACCATTTTTGCTACGGAAGTATTGATAAAAAGGGCACCAAAGACCGAAAGTTTTTTTTAGATCATTTTTTGCCGGAAATTTACAAAATGGAGCAAATATGCCCCCCGGAAGTTTTTTTAATGAGCAAATTTGCTCCGGAAGTTTTTTTTAGGAGCAAATTTGCCCTGGAAATTTACAAAAAGAACAACGATCCAACAGTCAAGATCAACCGAACGATAAGATCATTATGTTTGTAAACTTTCGGGGCAAAAATGATACTAAAAAAACTTCAGGGTGCTGAGTGTCCCCTTATCAATACTTCCATGGCAAAATTGGTATTTAACCCAATAACTTAACTAACTTCATTAATCTAATCAAATGGTAAATGTATTTTATATTAAAGACTGAACATATATAAGTCAAACAAATTATAGTTTGGTATAAAAACAATGAATATAAATTACTTTAAAGTAATGTAATTTGTTCAACTTCCTTATTTATTTATTTATTTATTTTTTTAAAAAAAAAAAAAGCAAAAATCAACTAGATGATATATTTTTAAGTGGTTGGGGAGTGTAACAGTAAAAATCGTATTCCTGTATGTTCCTTGTTTTGTTTATTATTATGTTAGTCAAAAGCAGTTGGTGGATGGAGGTCGGAGGAACATGGCAGAGAACTCTCTCTTTCATTCTGACTTTTTGGGACCAGGAAGCTATCTCTGTCAAAGAGACGGTGGTTTCTTCATCCTCCTTTCCTTCCATTTAACTCCAATCATCTCTAGTTGATTAATACATCTATAAAAAATTATACTATAAATTATAAATAATATGGTTAAATTTTACAGATACATGAAATCATTTCTGGAATAATTCAGGAAGGCTCGAACTGAAGTTGACACCAAACAAAAAGCTAGTTGTGGGGGGGGGGGGGGAAATATTTTTGAGACTTTTGCCTTGCGATGAACTTTTTCCTACTCTTGATTGTTTGTTTTCGGCTTTTCTTTGTATTTAAAACTTCAGAAATTGACTTTTCCTACGCATTGTTAAAACCAATTTTTGTTAAATTAATTTTTTATCCAAACATATCAATCACATTTCACTAATTGATTTTGGCCCTAATAATTTCAGTTTGTAAAAATTAATTGCGATAGAAATCACTTTTACAAGAGTCATGTACCCACCACCTTTTTTCTATAAATAACCCCTAACTAATTATTTATTCTATCATAAATATTTTTCTGGTAATCCATCCACACACAGTACTTTTACTGATGTTATTATTTGTATTTTTTTCCTCTTACGTACTAAATGACTTAAATATATTCAATTAGTAGTTAGTATTAAAATCATGGTCTCATGGATGATTTCTTAGGAGATTATTGGGTAAGATGCAATAAAAATTACTCTCTCCAGTCCTAATTATAAGACCATTTTTATAATACAATTTACACTATAAAAATGGTCTTATAATTAGGACCGGATGTAGTATGCCATAACAGAATTCTAAATAATATTGGTCCAGCTATTATTACTTTATTAGAATCATTATGAAACAGACTAACACTGGTTCATTCATCATACAGGCCATTTTTAATGTCATCTAATTAATTAGATAGCTTCAATCAAATACAACGTTGATTTGAATCAATTTGACGTTGTTTAATGCTGTGTCTCGATCAAGAAAGGAAAAGGGAAAAAGTAACGTGTAGAAGTCAATTTTGATTTTGATTAGCCAGATTAATGGACAAAAACAATGAGCCCACCAGCATCAATTAGGTTAGTTGCAACCGCTTCATTTATTGATCTAAACAAATGAATCAAATAGCTAGAGGACGGACCACTTCAACTTCAGAGAAGCATACGAAAACTACAATAAAATCTTGAGAGAATATTCTTTCGTGTTGTTTACTTTTATCACAAAGAGAAGATTAAGCCCATGATTTGTCACTAATTAACCCAACCATTTCAACTGGCTTATGATATTGTTATCTATACTCAACAATATACCCAAGTTTAGGCATGGAATATTTACAAGTACCAGAGGATAATGAAGATTGCAAGTCATTAAATTAGGTCACGCGCGCCTAGGGTCTGGTAAGGTATTAATGAAGATTTAAGTACGGATTACACGAAACAGACTGGCCTTTGAAATTAAGGTAGATATATTTTCCTTTCATTGTCATGTATTAATTTTGCTTCATTTCGGTCCATTAGTTCAGTGACAGAACTCATCTTCTGATCCACACCACACCACACCGAAATTTTAACTTTGTGGATAAGACTGAATTGAATCAGACTGCAAAAACCTTTTTTGTGGGGAGACATTGTTACTTTATGGCCATGATTGTGACTTCTCAGAATACTTCTGCGTTGGAAATGAAATTGATGATATGATTCATCTACCGTAGACAATTGTTTCTTTTTGGCCATCTCATTGATTGTGACTTTGAATCTGGTAGATTATGAATAGTCTTGGTTTGGAAAAATGGATTGCTGAATCAAAGCTGTTTGACTGATGAACATTAATACTCGATCGGATACTATGGTAACTTTGTTTCCAAATGGAAAATCTTATGGGTACAATCAATTTTTTTATATTAAAAAATTTAGATGAGTTGGGTTCCAAGGGCTTACTAGAGTGAGAGCATTCATAGATTATCCCTGAACAAAGTCCTTACATCAATGAGATTTGAACTTATGGTAATGAGTCAATCTCTTACCAAATGACCAACCTTTATTAGCCATCAAGATGAATTTATTCCAATATCTTGGATAAATCCTTTCTCTCTTTTTTTTTGGTACAGATAAATCCTTTTTTATTTGGGCATCAAAATGGATTACGAAGCCCAACAGTAAAACAAAAGGCCCAATCAGAGAGGGCAAAGTCTTGGTATCGCAAACAAACAGAGACAGCATGGGGAAGGAAATTCTCTCATCATTCATTTTCTCATGAGCCCATTTAAACCGTTGATTGGGAAGAGGAGAGAAAAATCCAAAGACTATAACTTGATGATATAACATTTCAAATTGATTATACGGACAAAATTTAGAGATTATAAGGGATGAAGAAAGAAACTTGACCTGCCAAAGAGCAAGAGTTGGATAAATCTCTTTTTAAATAAAAGAAGGAAATAACTGACAACTTAAAATGAAAAGGCCAAAAAAATAACCAGGCAAGAAGACCTACTATACAGAAATGGATATTCCACAGTTGTAACCGGAATTAACTGTATATTTTGGATTTACAGCATCCAGTGAGGGGTGAGATTACTTTGAAGAAATAAGAAAAATAAAAAATCGAATTTCACATTGCTTGACATCGTACAAGAAGCCAAGCTACAAGCTCAAATGAGAGAAACTAGGGATCTGACTAAGTTTAATTTTGGCAACTAAATAAGTGTTTTGTTAGTGAGATCATCTTCAGGCGAGAGCTCCACCATGACTCAACCACCCCCTCCATTGGGTATTGGGGTGGAATTCCTGGAGCACGAAGTATGTGAGGGGGCTTGAATCATCAATGATTCATCCATGAAACTTTCACAACATCACATGTTGATCCTCCTCTAATGTCAGATATTACTGGGATGCAAGGTCAAGAATCTGAACCTTTTGCTTGCCCATCCTGTCTAACTGCATCAATCATGGGGGAATCGGGACAGATTTCAACAGCCGACGGCAGATCAGCATTGCTTTGATCTTTAGCAATCATCGTATTGTCATTGACATTGAGGTCAATGGCTGCAACAATAGAATCCTTTCGACCTACTTTCGGCTGATTGTTGTCCATTTGAGCGGTTGATTTCAAACCACATTCTGGTTGGTTTGTTGCCTGAGAAGATGACTTCGGTATCACAGAATTTCTCTGGTCTTGATTAACTTCAGTAATTTCATATTCAGATAATAGGTCCATGAATTCATTGAGCAGTCTCTGGACTTTCCTGTTAGATGCCATAGATGGAAGAATATCTTCCCTGAGGAGTTTGTGTTTCTTCATTCCCTGCATCCAAATAGATGAAGAAAATACAAGTGATTATAGTGGTTTCATAATAACAGCAATTCTGCTGGTCAACAAAAAATTAAACATCTTTTGTCAATTAACAAGCTTATGTGAAGTTGTGAACTACTCATATTAGAGATATAAATGATGATTTTTTTCATTCTACGTCACCGAACCATTTCAGGGGTAATCCATACGAGAGCACTTTTTCGCTGTGATGCTCTCACGTCAACAATAATTTCCCATAGAGATATATTCCACAAAAAAAGAATTTAGCTCTGGTGCTCTGCTGTTTCGCCATCTTTAGCTTTTATTTTTAAAAAAATTATAAATTGAAATTAGTACACCAACTGTTTATTGACAAGACTAGATAAAATCTTACCAGTACAAAAGGATCCCATGCTAAGTTTTTTCCCCCTGAAGATGATTCCTCGCCCATACCAGTTGGAGGTCCAAGAAAACTCTCGCATACTTCTCGCAATCGAGATTCATCTGCTTCTCTGAAATCATATTATCTTTTCCATCAGTGATAATTCCAAAGATAACAAAGACCAAAATTGTGCATGTAAGGCATGATATAACACAACCCAACATTTCCTGAACACAAGTGCCAACCTTCCTAACACACAAATAGATTATGACCATTGACTGGGAGTTCAGTTCTAACTATGGGCATTGTACTTCCATTTTCTCTCTTCCGCATTAAAGATTTGATTTCTCTTTCTGGCTCCTTTTTTTTCAATTGTTTATTTCAATTATATTCAGCCACTGTAAACTCCAGAGAGCATGAGATTCTGGTCAGAAACTAATAGAAAGAGAAAGGAAAATCACCTTGCTAGAAAGCGCACATATGACAACAGGCACTGGCGATATTCATTAGGGGATCCTAGAGCCAATGAAGAAGCCAACTGTGCTTCTAAATGAGCACGTGTCTGCACCCCATCGTCAGTCACTCTGCATCCACACATTCACAAGAAAATTAACATACACGCTTTAAGGACTTGATTGTTTAAATGGGAGGAAAAAAGTGATTTCCAGGTTATCTCTAATCTTGCCATGATTTTGAGAATATCAATCAGTGATTTATTGTTTAGAGATTACATGAAAAGCAGAAGTTAGTTTGAGCTCGGTTATACATAAATCATAAAAAGCAATTTCTACTTAAAAATGCTTTATAAGATAATCATAAAGCTACCCATAATAGCTTCTCAAAATAATCATAGTAGTTTGAGTTCAGTTATAGTTTTATTATTTCAAAAACTCAAACATCCAAATACATAACAGATGTCCACAAATACACACCTGGTCCAACCAGGCTTTCGAGCCAGATATTTCCTAACATCAACTTGCAAAGCTGCAAGCTCACCACTTTGAAATGAACCCAAACTCCAAGAGCTGGCGAAATTAGATGCAGGAAAGCAGTCATCTGCAACCCTTAGCCAACACTTGAGACCCATGTCAAACAGAAAAGCATGGCGAGTGGCCAGAACAACAAGAGGAGAACCAGATCTTGATAGCTTTGCAGATATAACTTTAATAGTACCTGGAAAAAGGAAAATTTCAAAATAAACCAAAGCCACCAAGGCACCAACCAAGAAACACATTCTCATATGGTAAAACAACATTAATATTAAACCGGACAACTCGTCAATTGATTGTGCTGCAGTGTCTCTGTTGTGCTAATTTCTGTGCTTCTTAGATATCAAAATTGTTGGTAATAGATGATACCTGCGTCTTTACTAGATGAGTTGAGACTGGGAGAGATGAGAGAAGCCAATGAATCCTGCAGGAGGCACTGTCGATTGAATAAATCCCATAAATAAAGGGATCCTTTTCTTGTAACCAACAACAATTTCCAACACTCATCACAGTCTATAAATGTTGCTGCAGATCCCATCATCATGGTAGGCATCGATCGTCTCCCACACTTAGTGTAAATCTTCAAGAAAAAAGGGGGCAGATATTATGTAAGTGTAACTTTTACATCTTGCCTATTCTTTCAAGTACTATGTCAACAGCATTAAGTTTTACCAAGTTAAAAATGATCACTAGGAGTACAGAACCATATCTTGTAATTAAAGATTACAAGTATTTTATTCACAGAGCAAAAGGGGGAAGGGATTGGGGAGAGAATGAAGTTTAAGGAACAGGATACACTGCAAGACACCAGCCGCAGATATTTGAATGTATTATCTTCATGCAATGATGGGTCAGTTTCACCCCTTAGATCTGAATGTTGATATAGACTAGACTAGTCAATCTAACATTACGTAAGTAATAAAAAAACTCAGCAACTTTTCATCAATCAAAATAAGCTTCCACCAGAGTGTTTATGTGTGCACACGCATTAAAAACTTCTCAAGCCTTTATAGATGAAAAAGAATACGCTACCAACATAAAGAATTTTCACAAAAGGAAAACACGATTAACTCAATAATTTAAATTGTACCCTTTTGAAATTTTGCAGATGTAGCATGAGGGACTTCATAGGTATAATGAGGATGCTACAAGAATATTAAGGAAAGATGATTCACCATCTAAAGGATTACATTTAAAAAATACACCCACACACAACAACAATAAAAACACTCCATTACAAGAGATAAATTCAATACTAAAGGATGATGGTTACAATGGTCACAGATAATGAATAAATGATACCTTATTATCATGCAATTCATCAAAAAAGTTATGAGAAAATGAGCAGGGAGACATTTAAATAAGAAAAATATGTTGCTTACCTGCAGACATCCATCTTCACAACCAACTGCCCAGAAATTAGCATTTCCCGCCAAAACGGTGACTTTTCCTGATATCCTATCAGACCAAAGAGTCTGGGACCCCCTCATGCAAGCAACTTCTGTTTCCCTCATTGTGGATGTGTTTCCCATGCCCATAATGTCATTTACAGCATGTTCTCTAGGGCGTGCTTCTAAACAAATCGGTGCAGTATCTTCCCCACCTTTCTTGTCAAACACCCTTAAAGAAAGTGTAGCACTACAAGCAGCTAAAGAACTAGAACTCATCAAATTTCCCAACTGCTCAACATTAATGCTTCCACCTCCCCCAGCAGGTGGTGGAACCTTCTCAATCACTAAGCTCTCAGAAATCGTTGCCCTAGCAGTAATTCCAGAACGCTCCTTTACATCAGAACTTCTGACAAGTTGTCCTCCTAAATTATTTGCTCTTATACCATCGTCAGCAGACACAACTCCATTGTTAGATGACATGAGAGGAAAATCAAGTGATTGAGACTGAACTGTGCCAGATATGTTTTCCTGCTGAGAAGGCACTCCAACTGCTTCTGGAATAATTCTTTTTCTGCCATCAGGACGTCTATATTCTCTTTGCTTGACAGGACTAGAAATTCGGCCAGAGGTTGCTACTTTGTTTATCCCATCACCAACAGGACCTCCACTCTTCTTACCATCAACTTGAGGTTCAGCAATGTTTATAGCAGCCCTTTCATCAACATAAGCTTTAGTCATAATCTGGTTTTGCTGGACATCAGAAACAACTTTTTTGCAAGGTGCTTGCTTCAGTGAAGCTGCTTCAAGCAATAACTGTGCTGGACTTTCTGCTAAGTTCGCTTGACGACCCCTCACATCACCATAGCGGCTTTTGTTCAACTCATCTAGCTCATCATCGCTTAGTCTCTGGCCAAGTTCTTTGACCTCAAAATGAAATGTGGCAACAGATCCATCCAAGGAACATGCAAAAAGTGAATATCCATCAGGGCTCCTGTTTCAAAAGGAGCCCAGTGATAAGAGAAAGTTAAGATGAGACACTTGCACGAACTGATGTCAAAACAAATAACATATAAAACACAGCCAGGGATGAAAAGCATACCAGGATAAATCAACAACACTTTGGGTAAAAAAATGCTTGGCCACAAATAGAGGCCGAGGACTCGCAGTAGTCCATACTGTTATAGTCCTATCCTGACTTCCGATGGCAATAACATTGTAAGGCTGTGGCTCTTTGCTTCCGCTCTTGGAAGCACCATTACTCCACCCAACAGGTCCAGGCTTCACTTCCTGGGCATTAGAAGAATTCCTCCTGAACATTGAATGGTTAAACTTCACCACAATCACTGGAGCATTATGCCCTAAGAAGTCAAATGTTGCAGACCATTCCCCTCTCTCCAGGACAGGAGCAGAATGCCTTGGCTTCTGGAATCCGTGTGTAGTAGTGATATAATGACCACAGGGAGACCACCCAAGCCGCCTAAAAAAGGTAGACCCAAGCTGAAAGAAACAAACTAGAATTGAGAAAAAGAAACTGATCAAATTTGAATAGATTTTAAAATGATGAAACTTACAGATTTTGCCCAGTGACCATCCGTCCTGTGAGCAAGACTCCAATCACTAGTTCGCCAAATAATTACAGTTTTATCATCTGATTGACTTGCTATGAAAGATCCAATGGGATCCCAAGCAACACCCTTAACCAGGCTAGAGTGTCCCCTGAGAACAGCAGTGCAGATGCCATTGCTCATATTCCAGATATGGATGGTATTGTCTAAACTACCACTGGCCAATGTGGAGTCATCAGGAGACCAATTAAGATCCACCTACTTTAAGCATGGATAAAAAGACCCCAAGTTAATGGTGCTCAGTTAGAACATGAAAATATGAACTTCAAATCAATTAGTTGCAAAGCTTATTGAAAAAGACAAGAGGTTAAAATAGTAAAAGCAATTGCATTACCACGTCTGCAGTGTGCCCCCTCAAAGTCAATGCAACTTTCCAGTTTTCAATATCTGGGGGCTCTCCACTACCAAACTCAGTGGTTCCTGAACCAGGCTTTCTCTCATGAACTAATATCACCTGATCATCAGACCCTGACGCAACATACTTTCCATGCTTGGCCCATCTGACACAATTGACAGATCCAAAGTGATCTCGCAGGGTAGCAAGAAGTCTCTGGGTCGAGTCATCATTTGTCATATCCCTACTAACAGATTTCATGTTCCAAATGCGAACCTAAATAAATAGAGTCAAGAGAGATTATATCAGAAAACATATCACCATTAGTAAAGTGAAATATCAAAATAGATCAATAAAGTAGATTAAAACCATAAGAATCCCACTAAATATTGCCATTCGGTTTAAAACACCTACAAACAAAGAATGGAGTTCTTTCACCCATTTCCGGCCAAAATACATGCAAATTAAGAATCCACCAGCTTGAGCAAATGTCTAAATTTCTAAATGGAACTCCTCCATTACTTCGGCAATAATAAGAAACCAAATGCCGTAGAAATATTCCATTCACTCGTCAAAATATATTCAACAGATTACTGATGTATCAAGCCACTGGGCACCACCTAGTGGCGCACCCTAAGATTCCAAATATCCCCAAATTGAGGCTCTAGTCCTAACACATTAGAAGGGTGAGAGGAAAAGACCATACCTTGTGGTCGCCACCGCCAGTAGCGAAACGAAGCCCGCCAGGTTGTACATCAATGGAAAAAATTTGCATCCCCTCATGCCTAACCCAACTAGGTTTCTCTGCAATCATCCCTGAAAGTGTATACTTTTGAACCCTGAGCAGCCTTCTTCACTCTTTTTTCCCCCTGAAAATTGAATCTCTAATTTTCGAGGCTTCACCAACGGGGCTCAAAACCTACGAGATGCTTTCGCAAAAACTAGCCGTAAAACCCCCCAGGGCACTGTGCAAACCGGCGTCAGTAAATACCCTACGAAGATGAAGTCGAATCGCGGTTGGAATTTTTTTGGGTGGGAAAAAGGGGGAGATAGAGGGAAAAAAAATTAAAACCCTAAATTGATGTCGTAATTCAGGAGTCGTTGAATCATACGCAATAACTCACAATTAATGAAGAACCTATGAAAACACTTAAATTTTTTCCCTAATATTTTTAGGGGGAAAACGGAAACAAAGGCGAAAGGGACAAACCCCCTAGCTTTAGGGACACTTAAGCAAAAACCCTTCAAGTGATGGGACCTGAGAAGAAGATCGAGGACCTAACTTCCCCGTTAACGGTCAAAACCCCTAAAAGCTTAAAATTCGTTTAGCAGAGAACTGAAAAAGAAGAAAAGGAAAAGGAAAGAAAACAAAGCAGAGGTTAAAGACTAAAGAGAAAGACAGTAGCAGTGAGACTTAGCAGTACGTAAGAGTAAAGTCAGTAAAAGGGGTGCTATGGATGGAGACAAATAGCAGATTTTAGATCTGAAGGATTTTTAGTCAATTGTTCACTTTGTTTTGAAACCTTTGGTTTCTGAAAACATGGACATGATCACATGGACGAATGCCCTAACAGCAGAAGAGGGCGCACGCATAAGAGAAACTAGCACTGCATGTTTATATTTTTACCTTTATTTGGATGTCATTAACTTTAATTTGTTGAGATATTATACCTTATATTGATATGGATATATTCTTTTATGAAATATTATCCTAACTATTTAATTTAGCTATTGATCAATAACGGGGTTGCGGTAAGAACATCTTTTTTGTCAATTAGCAATACAATTGTTGACACAGACCCAAAGTATATTAAATCATATGCCATTATCAGGAATCTGAGGGAAACAAGTGGAGCAAGAAAGCATATCATTCAAAGCCTCAGCAGAGCCCTCTTTCCCCCACTAGCCTCAGAGTCAGAGCTCTTATAATACACTTTAATTATATTTCATATTTATAAAAATAATCAAATAATCAGAGTCACAATGAGGTGTAATGTAATTATTCCTTACGAATTTAATTTATCTACTGTTCCTGGATTGAATATAAGAGCTACACATTCTACTTTTTTTTTCTTTAAATTGATAAATAAATATTGAGTGTATAATAATGTATGATTTTGAGTGATTATTCTTTCTTTACGTTACAGCCCATCATTCAAATATTAATTTAATGTGTTGTCTGTTTCAATATCCATTACTAATAAGAAGAAGAGACAGCTATCTTCAAGATATACATCAGCATAATTCCATTAAATTTAAAATGGGAAATACATACACACATATATAATATATGTACACAACTACACATATACATATACATATATGATATATGTGTGTGTGTCTATATATACATATACATATGTATGTGTATGTATACATATATATATATATTCTAAACAGCCAACACATTGAGAGCAACAGGGCTTCTAATACTATGCATCCCATTTTTCCATATCAAGGCCCCAAACACAAAATTCCCATTGCTACTCTTGTAAGGACTGAAATCAACCCTGAAAGTTACTTTCTCCCCTGTTTTCCTAAACTCAATCTCTGAAGGTGTAACCTTAACTTTCAAACCAGCTGGTTCCTCAACACTTGCTACATATACTGTTGGTTCCATACCATAGTAAGTAACTGTCCGATAAACCGACAAACTTCCATTCAAGTTTGATACCCCAATTGAAGGATAATTCAAGTTGTAGGACGCAGGAGGAGATTTCTGACACACAACTAGTTCCCCAGTGAGGTTCTTAAGCCGAGCTGGACTTGCACCAGCACTGCACAGGAAATTCAGAACATCGTGGGAATCAAAATCATATACTAGTCTTGTGTTTAGTGCTGCGACTGGATTAATATGGCCTGATCCATAATCAAATGGTGTGGCTTGAGTTCCGTTTGGATCTCTTCCAATTAGGCCACGTGTGTTGTCCATGGTTGTTGCTGAAACATTAGAACAACAACATTAGTATAGGATCAATTATTATCATCTTTCAGGTTAACTGTATTATAAACAACCTACCGGTTGTGATTATTGCAGACATTATGGCTGCTGGACCCCATGAGGGTTGATGAGACTTCAAGATTGCAGCAACTGCAGTAATGTGGGGACAAGACATGGATGTTCCAGAGATAATGTTATAGTCAACGGATCGGTGTTCGGTTGTGTCTTTAGTTGCCAATGGAGACCATGCTGCTAAAATATTAACTCCAGGGCCTGTGATGTCAGGCTGCATAGTTGGACAAGAAGAATACAGTTTTCACCAATCAGTTTCTTTAAAGAATATCAGCAAAATTATCACTACATACATCTGATCTTTAGTATAAGAGCTAGATGAGGTTGGATTTGATCCTAAATATAAGATATCAATCCACTTTTTCCCCCAAATTTATAATTATTTCTTAAAATATCCTTATTGTTTGCCCACATGAAGAAGTTTTTATTCAAAAGTAGTCATAAAAAAATATGGTATTTTAAGAAAATCAACTTATATTTGATACAAATAACTATCATAACTAACTTCCTTAATCTTCCCAAATTAACCAACTAGCTTTCATATTAAGGACAGGTAGTATTTTCTTGTTGAAATATGTGAAGAAGCAAGTAAATTGTGGGCAGACCATTGACTTCATTAATGTCAACCTTCCGACAGTTTGCAGACAAAGTTATGTTTTTTGTGATGCTTTTGGCCAATGCAATTTTTCTAGAAGGTTGTGTGGACTTGCCTTAATAATGTCAGGCGTAATTATATTTGGTCCCACAGAAGAAAACGCCGCAACTTCTGGTGCAGGTTTAACATCTACAACAGTTATTGTTGACAAGATCCTAGCACCTGGGTTCCTGAGACAATGAAGTGAAACAACATCCACAACATCATCATCATCTTCTTCTTCTTCTTTTCTTTTTCTCGTTTTGATGACAAACAAAAGAGAATTGAAGTTAAAAACTTAAAACTCACTTGTCCGTGTTCATGTATGCCTGTAGCTCTTGTACAGCTCCCTCACCAATAATAGTGCTTGGGATGACAAACTGAAAGCCAACTTCTTTAGCATTGTGATCAATAAGTTTTATTCCAACACCCCCACCTTGCTTTATAGCCGTAGCCTTTGCTGGTCGATCATCAGCCTCAGTCTCAATTGTACAAACCACAATTTTCCCCTTGATCAGGGCAGGATCTAGAGTGTTGTCTTTGCAGAAGCTATTCAAAAAGAAAACACTGTTGAGAAGTTGAATGCCATAGAATCTTTTTGTCTTTCAGAGACAAAAGACAGAGTTTGATGTTTAATACTATGAAACATTATTAGTATAGTATTGTAAAGTCTGATGCTGTCTAATGGTGGAGATACCTTGCATTTCTTGATGGAATGCCAGGTGCTGCAGCATTTTTCCCATCTATCAAGCGATAAGACTTCTTCATTTTAATTGGATTCAAAGAGAAACCCTGACAACAAGTTAACATATTTTAGTTTCCTTATTCATGATCTATATATAGAAATGATATGTGCTTTTAATTTGACCTCACCTTCAAAACTTTTGAGTTGCCAAGTAAGATATTTGAATGGAATTCCCTATCTATTGTGCTAGCAGCAACAGTGAGGATCCAAGGAGCAACATTGCAAGCTGTACCTGAAAAATTGAGTTCCCTACAGAAGCAGAAATGAGAACATTCCTTCTAAATGCATGGAATGCTCCTATAGATACCGCATCCTCGAAATAAATTGGCTGGGGCGGGTTCGGTCCGAGGGAAAGCGATAAGATATCAACACCATCATGAATAGCATCATCCATGGCAGAAAGAACATCAGCATCACTGCACATACCAAACCAGCAAGCCTTGTAGATGGCAAGTCTGGCTCCTGGAGCTCCTCCTCTGGCAGTTCCTTTAGCCATTCCAAGCAAGCTAACGTCACTGACAATGGATCCTGCAATTGTGGAAGCAGTGTGGGTCCCATGTCCATCGCTATCTCGAGCTGACATAAAGAAAGTTCTGTTCTGAGATTCCAGTGGACCAAAATCTGTTATGAAACCTTTGGAATAGAACCGTGCACCAATTATTTTCCTGTAGAATCCAAATTCCAGATGTGTTGTTGCATTAGTTAGGTACAAGTTCATGTGTTATTTTAGTTCTAGACTATGGTCATGAAACATGAAAGAGTATCATTACTAATTACTTGTTACAATGGGCTTTTGTGAAGTTTTCACCAGTGACACACTCTCCCTTGAATTTCTTAGGCACAGGACCTAATCCTTCATCACTGAAGCTTTTCGATTCAGGCCATATCCCTAAAGATCAACGTTAAATCAATTTAATCAACACGAAATATTATAGACAAGAAGAAAGAAATTATGATCAACATTATACTACCTCCGATCCTTAATATAAGATCTTGTTTGTAGTGTAATTTACACTATAAACTATATCTTATATTAAAGACTAGAAGTAGTATATATATTGATTGATGTCTCGATTACCTGAGTCAACGACACCAACAATGACATTGGATGTGGAGTCCATGGGTAGATAATCGCCATTGTAGACTGAATCCAATCCAAGAAAATGCCATGAACGTGTAGTATGGAGCCGATTCATTTTGCTCTCAAACACTGACACTACTGAATCATGTTCTGAAACATAAATCAGAACATCAGAGGCGACAAATGGTATATAGGTGTGACACAGATTATGCATGCACGTGTGTGGGGAATACTGAGACTTAATTTGTCTTGTAATTTGAAGCACTTCTCTTTTCCTACATGAAGAAACGAAAGAGATTTAAAGATGTCAGAGTAAAATACTGAACCTGCAAGTTGATCAGCTTGCTCTGGCGTGAGCATGGCTGAGAAACCCCGAAAGTTTTTCGCGTAGTGATGAACTGCTGCTGCTTTTGCTTCGCCCAAACTGAGAAAAACTCAAACACTTTAACACAAGCAAAGAAAGAGCACCACTAGTATGAGTAATATGTGCTAAATTGAGGGTCTTACCTTGCAGAGACTGAAGCAAGAATCTCATGGTTTGCTCTGACTACAGATTCTGAATTGGGATGTGAATGCTCTCCCATGTATACTATATAATGCTTTTGCTGCATCCAAGCACATCACCAAGTTACATCAGTTTCCTTCTACACAAAATTGTTCCTTATACCCATACACTGGTCAATTCTTACCTTAGAAGTGACTCCATGAACTAAAGTGAATCCAATAAACAGGAAAAGAGCGATCCTGATGAAGACTTGAAGGAACCCCATGATATGGGGAGGAGGGTAAAGAAGCGCTATTGACTGATGAAGTTATGTTTGGAAACGAAGGAGATTGGCCCAATTTTATAACACGGGTAACGTAATGCACGTCGCATGATATTAATTAAATTATGGAGCCGGCTAGTGCGGTTTCTGATTATGACTTGGCAACTCTCTGATTCCTTGAATAGATCAATGAAGTAACATGGAAATAAAGAAAGGAGAAGTTTGTAGCATTATGGAAGACCTTGTAAGTGGAATGGTTTTGTATTAAACATATGGAGGAGCCACATGGTTTATCTCAGCATTAGCAGTGAAGCTTATTCTATATTAGATCATTTAAAGAAAGAGACATTCTACTTGTTGTTGTAAGCTTTCATATGCTTACAAACACTAGGGCTCTCACATTTACGTACTTTGAAAACATCATACAAACTACAGCTCATTTTTAAGATGCTGGGTAGATGAAGATTCTTTAATTGTTTGATTCCTAATCCGGACATTGGTTCATTAAAGCAACAGTACAATACATTATTCAAGTTCTTTTTCCAGACTAGGCTAAACTAAAATATTACTCAATGCTTCAGAATTATAATTTACTCATATATTAACGAGCGGGCAAAACGTAGGGAAGGATTTTAGTTTATAAACAGCATGTTCAATTGTCGTTGACCCAAAAAGATCTCAATAAATGAATTTGAGTTTGGGATTCTCTGATGGAGTTTGGCACAAAGAATAAACACTTTAAACCCATTGTCTCTTGAGCCCCAAACCCCAGGAGTGAGGTGTCCGACCCAGTCTAGTTAAAATGTCTCACAATACTGAATTGAGGCCCAATCCAGTTGACACTGATGACTAAACTAACTATTTATTGTTTAAGAGCCCAAAGAAAATGTTATGTTCGGAGAGTCAAAACCTATTTCGGTGTTTTCTACGATGATTAGTCTTTGGTTGTCGGTTTGGAATATCACCTAGATCTTACCTTAAAAAAAATCCAATTCTATCATAAACAATATCTATTGGGTGAGGCGAAAATCATTTAAAATATTCATCAACATTAATAATTTATGATATTCAACAAAAAAGAATTGTATAAAATTGGGAAAAAGACGAATAAATACCATCTAAATTTGCAAAACCCCCATAAGCCCACCGAATTTGGAAAAAGACAAAGAGGTGACAAGGACTTTTGGGATATGCAAATTCATGCAAAATGACCACAATGCCCTTAAGGGTTTTCTCGATTCATTCACCCCGCGTCTTGTTTGTCGTCATGATCTCTACGTCGCCGCATTTCCCCTGGGGCGCGCTCCCCGCGTGGGACGCGCCGCGCCGCCTTCGTGGAGATCGAGCACAAAGAAGATGTACCTTTTTCGATTGTGATGTTTCAGTTTTGGCCATATGACCTCCTTTCAGTTTTTCGATTGAAGATCCGGGAGAATCATAAGCAGTATAAAAATTCAACTTCAACTCAGTATTACTCAACGGGCGAGAATACTCAATTGGGCCTCCACGTCGGACTCGGACTCGGAGGAAGAAGTCGTGGTGGTGATGGTGGCGGACCTAATCGCCTCCTGCATTTTCGGTCAAACTAGATCTTGAGACGCGAAGAACTGTTGCTCGATCATGGGGTAACCAAACGCTTCTATTCTCCTTCACAAAATCAGCCACCCACGTCGTCGCTCTCGATTAGTGTTGTTCCAATTCTCACCAATTCTCGAGAATTGGCGGCGGCCGGCCCGCGCCCCGCCGGCGGTGAGGGTATTTTATCTTTTTTATTTATTTATTTAAAACTAAGGAAAAGGGTAATTTCACCCGAATTTGCATATCCTCAAAAGTCTTTGTCACCTCTCAATCCTGTTACAAATTCGGTGGGCTTTTGAGGGTTTTGCAAATTCAAATAGTATTTTAATAGAATTTTCCCTATAAAATTCATATGTAAACTCATTGAGCATAATCAAGACAAAAACATTAACACGAAGTTTAAGGATGAGTCAACATGATTTCATAAGTTATAAGCATAAAAATAGTAAACTTGATATGAGAACTTACGAGTTTAATCGAGTTTACAATTAGTACGAGTTTAAAAATAACTGGCGACACTTTGTAAACTAAAAACGTCAAAAGTGGTAAACTATAAGAATCACTTCAAAAGTTTGAAAAGAAAAATTAGCACCCCTTAACCCTGATCAAAAAGTATTTTCCTTTAAAAAATAGGGTATGGATCCAATCAAATCAATGATTACTATTTTTTTTTTAATCAACAAAATCAATTATTACTATTGATGCCGCCACAAATAAGGATTTTGCTAATCATACGATATTTTAAAAGGGAACAAATTTAATACACATAAATATTTAGCAGACAAATCCACACGCATTAAACCAGTAACATCCTCCCAAAAGAAGAGGGTGAACATTAAGAAGATCTAGGAGAGAGATGGTAAAATAAAACAAGAAAGATCTAGAAGACACAAAATGCTCTCCTTCTTTATTTAAATCAGTAAAAAAAAATTGTGATAATAACAACAGGATGAACTCATGATGTCTAGGTTCAGTGGATTAATGATAGGAAGCAATGGGGTGTCCTTTTTTCTCCGGCCAAACAAGGAATTAAATTAAAATAATAATAATAAATAAATAGAATAAAGTGTGGATGAATGAAGGTAGAAGAGGGGAGAGGGAGCGTGGCGTGGCAACAACGGCTTCCAGAAGAAAATCACGGCCTCAAGAGGGAATAAACCAAAAAGGGGCATTTCATAATAAAAACCGTTTGGGGCACGCGTAACAAATTGGCAATAGACGTGGTCACGCTGTTCCTCCTCCTTGATAAATAATAAATCACACAAATAAAAATGACATTGAAAAGAGAGGGATCCCCCTCTGGAATTTTCTTCACCCACCAGCAATCCTATTCCCTCCACAATCTCTCTTTGAGGTGCTTTTCTTTTCTGCCCCACTTTTCTTTCTTTCTTTCTCTCTCTCTCCAGATTCTCTTCTGTTTTTCCCTTCTAATCCCTCAAACCCTCGGCGTTTTTCTCTGTTTCTCTGGTAATCGTCCTTCTCCCCTCTCCCTTGTTCTGGAAATTCCTTCCTTCTTTTTTTAGGTGTGAAAATTTAGGTGATTGACCTTGTTTGGCGCTTTCTTTTGCAGATCGCTAGATCTCTCGGCGAGATTGGACTCACGACCATCGAACAAAATGGCGGAGGAACATAGATGCCAGGCTCAGCGCCTCTGCGCTAACAACTGCGGCTTCTTCGGCAGTCCTGCGACGCAGGATCTTTGTTCTAAATGCTACAGAGATTTGCAGCTTAAGGAGCAACAATCCTCTTCTGCCAACCTGGTTCTCAATCAAACCCTGGTCCCTCCGCCGTCCGCCGCGCAGAAATCGGAATCATCTTCATCGTTGCTGGAACCGGCTGCCGATCTTTCGGCTCCGGTTGCTGTTGCGGTTGATCCGGTGGTTCAGGCGGATGAGCCGAAGAGCGCATCGGCGGCTCAGCCGAATAGGTGCATGACGTGCAGGCGGCGCGTGGGGCTCACGGGGTTCAGGTGCCGGTGCGGGTGGACGTACTGCGGGGCCCACCGCTACCCGGAGCAGCACGGCTGTGAGTTCGACTTCAAGACGAGGGGGCGGGAGCAGATCGCCAAGGCCAATCCAATAGTGAAGGCCGATAAACTGGAAAAGATCTGAGGACGAAGGGTGTAATGGTCATGTCGCGTTTTGCGATTATTTTATTTGAGGAAAGTATTCGGATCTAAAATTTGGGTCGGTCATCGGGTCATTAGTGATTGGAGGGTCGTGGTTCGGGCGCCGTTGGCTGTTGGTTGATAGTGGGTTGGGGCGCATTATTATAACGCCGTTGAGTCACGATGTAAATTTGAATGAATTAATAAATGTTTAATTAAGTATATTTGTCTCATTCTCTCCTTGTTTTGTTTCTTTTTCATGAAATACAGCACCAGTACCGAGGCTCTCTTCTGTGTTTTGTATCGTTGGGAGGAATACTTCATCATTCTGACTGTCACCTCACCTCACCTCGATACAAGTATTTCTCACCTCACCTCGATACAAGTATTTCTCTTGTATTGTGTGATTGAGTGCAGCATTTTAAAAGAAATACGGAGTATTTCATAAGGAAAAAATACAAATTTTAATTTTAATTTTAAAAAATAAAATAAAATAATTAACTTTTTCTTAAAAACAAAATAAAATGTGAATTTTTTTCATGTAAGTTATAAGCCACCATTGGCGGACCTACATAGTAGATTGGGCGGCAACCCCATGAATTTGGGAAACCTTTTTTTTAAAAAAATAAATTAAAAAATTAATGATCGTCATCCTTTAAATTAAGTGCACATCTTTAATACATTAAAACTGCACTTTGTTATTGAATGAGGGATGGATGGTTGAATGATTGTTTAGTGCCTTATATTGAAAAAGATGTATTTGATAAGATTGATAATAAAGCGATTATGATGAAATTTCAAAAAATAAGCGTTAGAAAGATGACATTGTAATTATTTTTATCGTAATATACTTTTGTTATGAAAATATATATACTTTTGAACTTATTGAGTGTTCACCCTTCATTGTAATTTATGTAGGCTTTATTTATTTCTAATACTACTTTGCTTTTTTAAATGACAACTTTGCCTCGCTTTTAAATGATATGTTTGTAAAAAATAATCGGTTTCTCTTATTACGCCATCGTATTCACTTGATTTCATAAATATTTTTTTGATATTTTTTTCTTATTTATATTCTTTTACTTTTTAATACATTTAAAACTTTCTTTAAAACAAATTTGGATGGTTGATTGATTGTTTAGTACTTTATATTGAAAAAGATGTATTTGATAAAGATTGATAATAAAGCGATTATGATGAAATTTCAAAAAATAAGGCCTAGAAAGATGGCATTGTAATTATTTTTATCGTAATATACTTTTGTTATGAAAATATATGTATTTCAACTTATTGAGTGTTCACCCTTCATGTAATTTATGCATTGCATTTATTTCTAATACTACTTCGCCTTCGCTTTTTAAACGACAACTTCATTGCTTTTAAACGAGCGTGTTTGTAAAATAATTGCCTCTCTTATTACGTCATCAAGATTCACTGATTTCATAAATATTTTTTTGATATTTTTTTTCTTATTTATATTCTTTTACTTTTTAATACATTTAAAACTTTCTTTAAAACAAATTTGGAGCACCTCCAAATATCCCTCCCCCTCCATAATTTTTTGGGCCAGCCCTTGTAAACCACCTAATATTAAAGTGATCTCCACGTAGTATTGGAGTATCTAAGTATTTGTCGCTTTTTAATTGAACATTATTCTATTGGAGTATCTAAGTTTTGTAAATATGAAATCTGTTTATAAAAACATATGAAATGCTAATAACTAATAAGCATGAAGCACTGTAAATAGATACTTGCAGACAATTTTTCCTATTTAGAACATCAAAACACGGGGATTTCTTCTTTTTTCATCTATATAAGATGTGTGTGTTTGTGCATTATTTTATAATTTAGGTCGAATAAATGGAATCAGGCGAAATTATTAACATTGCAATATAATTAAACGGTTTAGTTTTATTTTCAATTTCAATCGACAAATTGATGCGGGCAATCTTTTCTATTAGATATGTGTATAGCGTTGCCAAGGTCTCACCTGTTTGGATTAGTAGTGAGAGAAGTGATTTATTTTCTATTTGTATTTTGTATGAGTAAAATAGGAAAAAAATCATATTGTAAATGTGATTTGTGTTTAGATTGACGATAAGAAGACATTTTTTTCAAAATGGAGACGTGTTTAAATTATTATTTGAAAAGTTAGTTAAAATAAAAATAAATGAAAAAGTGTATGAATCTTATTAAATACTACATATATTAATATTAGTTGTATATTTTGCGGTAATTGAAGATAAAAATTTTTTTTTTTGAAAAAAGCATTTAAATCATTATTAAGACAAAGTTGACTTTTTATTGAGAGATTAAGGAAATTAAATAAGCTACTTAATTATATCATATGTTGTATATAATTGAATTATATATCAGTTTATAAGTTATGCAAAATAGTTTGGAGAAAAATGAAAATATAAATATTTTAAAGTAATTTAATTAGTTTACTTAATATCTCCAAAAAAAGTCAAATATGTTTTATATTTAGGACTAAATGAGCACTTAGCTACCAATAGCCAAAAGTTGCACACAACACCAGAAATCCATAAGACAAAGAAGCTCCAGCCGCCGACGATAGCCTAGGTGGACCTAACCCATAGCCACTATCAAGGGTGCATTAGTAAAAATAGATATTACCTTATGTACTTAATATAAAAATTTCATTAACCTTTTTTTAGAGAGATTACGAAAATTGAATAAATTACTTTAAGGTGTTTATATTTATCATTTTTATCCCTTCAAATTAATCATAAACCCAAACATGCTTTATAAACTAATATATAATTTAATGATATACAACATGTGTTATAATTAAGTTACTTATTTCTCTTTTTTAATCTTTCCAATAAAAAGTCGAATGAGTCTTATATTAAATGCCGGATAGAGTAGATAATTAATCTCCCATGCTGGCTGAAAGTGTATATATTACTCTAATCCTATTTATAAATCTAAATTAACAAACTCTCACGTAATAAGGAGAGTTAGTTAACTCATTAATTGGTTTCAAGAGTCGACATAAATAAATTTTTTTTATTTATTGCAATTAATAGGGGAAATTGTAAAAAAAAAAACGCATTTATTATTCTGAAACTGAACTTATAAGGATTAAAAAAATTATTAGAATAGATTTATAAATGGGAGGAGAGTGATATATATGGATTAATAGTAAATGTTGCATTGAATCTCCCACTCAAGAGGATGAGGAGTAATGAGTGACTAAGAACTTCATTTAGGTTCATGCATCTCCCACGTCAGATCGTCTAATTTGGTTGTAGCATTGAATTAACTAATGAAAAAGTTTCCCCTTTCATCATCTCAGCTTGATCACATATCTAGTGTCAACGATTTTTTTTTTCGGTTACCCATTCGGTATCCAGAGCTTTCAGACCGACTAACGACCGACCGGTCGCGCACAGCACTATTACGGTGGGTGAGTCTCCCCCAAGTGACTTTTTCGCATTCACAATGCTCAAACTCGAGCTTTTTTAAGCGGACATGCTCGCTTATCACTTGTGCCAACCCCGTTGGTAGTGTCAACGATTTTTCATGCTTCAAATAGCTCACATACCCACCCCCTTTACTACTAAGAATTGTATTAACTTTTGATATAACTATTTGATTATTTTAGATCGACTATTGTTGGATTCAATTAGAGCTCATAGGCATTTTCTATATCCACGCATATTCGAAGTCAATACCCCATTCTCTATCGGTGCAAACTCTTTAACTTTCATTAAGACCAATTCTGAAACCTCATGTTTAAATGGTTACGTCATCTTCATATACAGGTATAGTACAAACAAGTGTGATGTTATAGTTTGTATACATGTTTGCAATCAGTTTTTGGAGAATAGTTTTTTCAACTCACGAGATAAACATATAAGAAGAGTTTTATCTCGATTTACGAGAAAAAAAACTTCTAACCATAGTTTAGGAGGTTGCCAGACATGGAGTACTCACAACCAAAGGTTACAATATGCCACTTATTGGAGTTTGTCGTTAACATACACCCAAATTAAACTTATGGGGCATGAATGGCATAGCATTAATATTTTTTCAATAGCTTATCTATGCTTTCAATATACTACTTTCTCTGATCCTTAATATAAGACATACTTGATGAGTTGATCTTAGTTCTAAATATAAGACATAGTTTTTATATTTGTCGATATTTTCCTAATTTTCCCATATTTATACTCCATTAACAGTAACAAAAGAGAAGAGAGAGAATGCGAGAATTAAGGAAGATGACTTAGATATTTCAGAAAATACATATCATATTAATTTTAACTTTCTTAATATAATTAAATTAAGTAAATATGTCTTATATTAAGGACCAGATTGAGTATATATACAACTATTACGTTTTAAAGTCCACATTCTACAAGTAAACAATTTTAACTAATATTATATATACTGGAGATAACAGTATCAACCTAAGTGTTTTTTGCTTAAAAAAAGCCCCAAAAAAAAAAAAAAAACTCTTTTAAAAGATCTCGCCAACCTTTAGTTATAAATTATGATTTATGTTTGTTCAATTTGGTCAATTTTCCCAGATCTAACTATCTAACCCAATGTGACAGGCAGACTAAAGTTTGTCTGCTTCTTTAGCTATCCTCCAATGAAGTCTTATTCCCATGATTCGTTATATAGAAATGAACCCACAAGTGTTTTATTGCACAAAACCTTCATAACGGTTATGTTATTTGATTTCCTAACCACTTGGTTTCTTGTCATCTACGTTATAATAAAAATATATATGTTCTGGTGTAGAACTAGATGTGGTTAAGCGCAATGGGTAGCGCATGTTTGATATTGGTTGGAAGCGGGCCACTTTGTGAACGATCTTAGGGACCTACGCACTTTTGTAGAGGATCAAAGTCACGTAGTTCGAGACACACATGGCATTTAGCCAAAGGGTGGTGTGTATCTTTCCAAAATGAGTAGTAGTCTATATCGCACTTTAGGGTTTGACCTCTCTGATTTATATAGTGTACCTCAGGTGGGATAGTATGAACCTCGTAATCCACGGCCTTAGTATCATAACCATTGAATATATCTTTGGATAAGATAGATCTCCCTTGATTATAGATGAGATAGATTTCCCTTTATTATAGGTAGATCCTAATATGTGATATATTCATTGTTGGGGCGTCTAGTTAGTGGGCCTAATATAGGTTCGTAACAATATATATTGAAATACTGAGAAGAATTGAAGAAAAAAATAACACGGCCATCATAGACAAAACAAAACTTAATTCATATAAAAATAATGAGAGAAGTTCGTTATTCGTATAAATAGCAGGACTCTTGCTGTTTAAACAAGTGGCTGAGGTTTAATGCACAACTCTTGTATGTGAATACACTTAATTGTACTCCCTCATTTCTTTAATATATAACATATTTGTAAAGTTGATCATGAGCCTAAATATAAAATATAGTTTTTATATTTATCAATTTTTTCCTAATTTATCCTTTTTTATACTCCCTCAATAGTAATTAAAGAGAAGAGGGAATGAGAGAATTAAGATAGATAACTAATGTGTTTTAGAAAATACATGTCATAAATTATTTTAACTAACTTTCTTAATATAATTAAATTAGATAAATATGTATTATATTAAGTACCAGATGAATATAATATTTATTCTTTGCCTTCTACATGTAAAGGATATTATTTGAGATTTTAAAATTTGTCTTTGTTACCAACGAAAGAAACAGACAAGTACAAAATAGAAATTTTAGACATTTTGGCTGCAACCAAACACTTAAAAGTTAGAGATAATTAATCTTTTGGTCTTTAATTTATAGTTTTAACTAAGTTGTAACTCAGTCTCTACACTTTAACTCGGTATAACTCAATCCTTATAGTTTTGAGTCGACCGCAACTTAGTCTCTGAATTTTGACCCACTGCAAGTTTTGACCATTTTAAAATTTAATCATTGGCTTTTATTCACAACCGAGTTAAAACTATATGGACTAAGTTGCATCAAGTAAAAGTATAGGGACTGAGTTCCAATTTATCAAAATTATAAAGACCAAAAGATGAATTTTTCCTAAAAATTAAGTTTAAGATAAATTAAGAAGACTATAAAAAAATGTCTTATGATTTTATAAGATTAATAATATCTTAAGGTATAATAATAAATTGCACAACATTTAAAAATAACAGTTAGTTTTAAAAATAATTAAATTTTTTAGACTATTGTAATATATATAATGTTTTGAAATGAAATCCCTCTAGGCAGTTCCTAATATAAGCTATATTTAGATGATTTTATATATTTATATAACAGTATAAATTAAAAAGGTTAAATAGGCCAGATCTACAAGCTATGTTTATCTAAATAGATTTTGTAGCCACCTATTTACTAAATAGATTAGATTAGGACCTATTTCCACCTCTAATATTAATAAAGGTAAGTCAAAGAAAGATCTGAGAGAAATGAAAATTATGTTATGATTAAGGTCATTACTACCCCAAACATGTTGTAGCACTTTTCTTTGTAGCACAACTCACAAAGTCCCAACATACTCAATTTGTAGGCCAACGAAGTTCATCTAAAGCCCTCTTCGCAAGAACAATTTGTAGCTAATTTATTTATTTATTTATTTATTTAATACACATACACACTCACATATAATACAAGCTAATCGTCAAACTCAAACTCTTAAGACTTTTTTTATTTTTAAGATAAGATATATTTATTAAAATTAACTAGATTAAAGAAGTTAATATGATAAGGGATAGGATATTGTCATTATCATTCATTTACTACCACTTTTTTTGTTAAATCAATCTCATCTACCTTCTCTCCTATTGAGATTATGATCTAACGGTGAAAAAGTGGTAGTGACAATATCCTATCCTTTTTCTAAAACACTATAATTATCTTTTTTAAATTCATTTTTTACCCTTCTTCTTAATTATTGTTGAGGATAATCAACAGAGGTAAATAAGAAAAAAATGAAAAAATGAAAAAATTATATCTTATATTTAAAATCAAGATCAATTTTATAAATTATTTTATATTAAAGATGGGAGGAGTATTTAAGATAAGATGAATGCTTTACATTATTATTATTATATTGGAAAAATCTCCAAGTCATTTTCAAATGGTTAGGAAAGAGAGGATGATTACAACGTTTACAAGCTTGTTACAAGAGGTTAAATTTCGTGGAAACGACAACCAAACGATCTTCGTCAATTCCTAATATTCCGCGAAGTCTATTATAAACTGAAAAGGAAAGGAAACAAATAATAAAGTTAAAAGTACACACTAAATAATTTTAATTTTGGTTCATAATTAAACACAAAATTAGAACAATGTGAGGTTAATTGGCCCACAAGAGAGCAGCTGAAAAGAGAAATTTGTGATCATTTTTAATCACGCATGCATGTGACTTTGCTAATTAATTTCAATTTTTAACAATTTTTTGGCAGTTTTTGGGACTGATTTTTTTTTTCCAGGATTTTTTCCCTGTATAATACACTCCATTGATAATAGGGTTAAAGCATCAATTTCGCGCGGAAGTATTCGGGAGCGATTTTGCTCCGAGAAATTTTTTGGGTTCAATTTTTTGCCCTTAGTTACCATAATCTGGCCAACCGTTAGTTGACCAGATTAGGGTTGTTATAATGAAAAGGCAAAATTCTTCCCATAAAAAACTTCCGGAGCAAAATTGCTCAAAAAAGAAACTACGGGGGCAAAATTGCTCCGACTCTATATTTAAAGGGGCAAAAATGCTACTTAACCCTTTTTTATATTTAATATTTAATTTTGCAATAATGACTCATTAATGAAAATGTAACCCTTTTTTATTTTGATTTGGATTGATCCTCTCTGACTTAGTGTCCATTCATCAGTCCTTTGTCGTGCGTGAGAAAAACACCGATTTTTTTTTTTTTTAACAAATATTTCGGGATTGTAGGTACTAAAAAAATACTTGGGATCTTGACAGTGTACTTAAAAAATACATCATGATCTTTAAAAATTATTTTAAGATGTTGAAAAAATATTTCGGGATCTCGACCAGTGCATGAAAAAATACTTAATGATCTTGAAAAATTATTTTAGGTGGTATCTGAAGTATTTTTTTAATCTCGTCGATCAATATTTTTTTCAACATCCTAAAATAATTTTTAAAGATCATGATGTATTTTTTAATTTTTCAAGATCATTAACTATTTTTTTAGTACCAAGGTGAAGTATAAGTGACTTGACTTGTTTTTTCCACCCTAAATATTATATAAATAAGAATTTAAAATATATGATATCATAAATAACAATTTTAACATTTTTTTGGGGTTAAGTAGCAATTTAGACCCCAGGAAGTTTTTTCTTGGAGCAATTTGGCCGAAAGTTTTTTTAGAGCAATTTTAACTTTGCTGATTAATTTCAATTTTTAACAATTTTTTGGCAGTTTTTTTGACTGAGTTTTTTTTTCCCCTAAAATTTTTCCCTGAATAATACACTCCATTGATAATATATAACCAGATCACCACAAACTTTTATGACACCATTTGGGCAGTTTGATAGATAATGTGTTTTGTTTGGGATTCTCAAAAATGTTTATTCACGTGAATTGAGATAAAACTTTTCTCATATATTTATCTTGCATATCGTAAATCATTATTGAAAAACTATTTTTGAAAGCTTCAATCGCTATTCTAAACTGCAAAATCCAATTTCCATGTTTTTTTTTTTATGAAGTGTAATTATCCCATTTCCATGTTTAATAAAGGGAAAATATCAAAAAAATACCACTTGAACCTTAAAATGTTGTTGACAACAACAATAATGAAATTAACAAGAATAATAAAGTAATTGACAATTTATTTTATTGAAAAATCATATATTTAGATTTTAAAATCCAAGTGATATTTTCTTAAGATTTTTTCTTTAATAAATGATAGAATATAGAAATAATATTTTGTCACCTTTTAGAGTATGTCAAGAAAGCACATAATTAATTGTTATTTATTTGTCATATAGGTGTAAATTTAAGCCCAGATCGATTTATTAAATATTTAATCTTAAATTATTAATTTTTTCATTTATAATTAAAATATTATATTTATTTAATTTATTTTTAAATAAAATATTTAAAACTAAACATGTATAATTCAAAGTGTAAAACCAACTATAAAAATCTCTATTTTTTTCCTAGACAGAGAATATATTCTTAAAAAAAATAATAGAAAATAACTGTATGATAATAAAAATAGCATAATTTTATTCGCTTGCCAAAAAACATAATTTTATGTAAATATATTTATAATTTTCTCATCTCATTAACAAAATAGACTCATAAGAAACAAATCGCATTATTTATCAACTATAAGAATTTACCATAAGTTGGCGAAAACAATTATTAAGGATTATATATATATATATTTTTTTGGTGATAACCAAAGATTTTATATATAATATTGGGATTAATATTTTTTTTAATACTTATATATACAAGCATAGAAATTTTTTAAATAGATTTAATATTAATAGTCAATCAATTTACTAAACAATCTAAATCCTATATAAATAAACCTAACAAATTAAACATTCATTATCTAAAGCCAGAACAAAGCTTTGAATAAATTGGATGGGATCAAAAATCTGAATCCCCCCAGTATAGTCCTGTACCCCATAAATGCGCGCCAGAATGTGCCCCCCCCTCTCTCTCTCTCTCGCTCCCCTTGCAGGCACTGTCGCTTGCAAACAGAAAAAGCATGCTTTTTTAATGGCCTCACTTTCTTCGTAACGCACTTAAACGCGCCCTCTCATTTCCGTTTTCTTCTCTTCTTTGTTTGTTAGGGTTCGTTTTTCCCTCTTCTGTTACTGTGCCTTCGAATCTTCGCCTGCTCGCAGCTTTATTATCCTTTCTTTCTCATTTCGCTTTAGCTCCCATGTGGGTTGAAGGTGCAGCTTAACATTCTTCTTCTTCTTCTTTATTCCGTTTCTTACATATTCCCTCCAGATTTACTGCTTTTGCTGCTGCTCCATTCGATTTGTGTTTTTTGCTTGGTTCTTCGTAGCTTCTCTCTACAGTCCATCTGCATAGTGAAGGCCCTTACTGTAGCTTATTGTTGATTTTTCTTGTAATTTCTACTTGGAAATTTGTCTTTCTTCTAGTTTTGGCATTTCTTTTCAATAGGCTGCAATGATTAGAAGCCCTCTTTTTGGCCAAAACCTAGTGTCAGCAATATGTTTCTTTCGCGATTCATCGCATTTGCCCCTCGCTAATTCTTCTCAGGGATGCCTTGTGGCCTCGTTCGCTTATTTCATCTCGCATGCCTAATGTTCTCGGAGACAAATATGGATCTGGCGCTCTTAGCTTCAAGATCCCTAGTTTCTTGCCACATTTAGCAAAACCGACTAGTTGTTCCGTTAAGCACGCCTTACCAATGAAGCGTTCGATTCGCCCGCTCTTTGGAGTTCTAATTGTCGTCGTCTTCGTCGCCACTCTCAGCTTCAGAACCCTTGTTCGGAGAGGCTTGTTGTCCATTGAGTTGGAGAGCAGAGTATGGGTTCAAGTTCCTGCACCACCGTTGTTGAACTCGACGCTGCTAAAATACGCCGCCATCGACATCGGAGGAGAGAAGTCGAAGCAAGAAATCCAGCAGCTTCTGGATGGAGACTTTGGAAGTCAAGCCCGGCACCGTACGTTTGTCTCTTGGCGTAGATTCATTCACCATGAGATTACTGAGAAGGACCCCAGGAGACTACCGGCAACGATACGCTCTCCGTTGTTCTATAGGTATTGGCTAGATTTCCGAAAGGTTTTGAACGATTGGGCCAGAAAAAGGAGGTTTCAGCCTGGTATTATGTCCGATTTGACGCGGCTAGTGAAGCTCCCAATCTATAGGCACAATGGATTTGCCGGTTCCGACCGGCGATACTCGTCTTGTGCAGTGGTTGGGAACAGTGGGATTTTGCTGAACAACGACTATGGGAAGCTCATTGATAGCCATGAAGCAGTTATCCGATTGAACAATGCAAGGGTTGACAAGTTTGAGAAGAAAGTGGGGTCTAAAACAAGCATTTCATTCGTAAACAGCAACATCTTGCATCTCTGTGCAAGGAGAACAGAATGCTTTTGCCATCCATATGGAGCAAATGTGCCAATTGTTATGTACATTTGCCAACCAACTCATTTCTTGGATTACACGGTTTGCAATACCTCTCACAAAGCACCATTGCTGATCACCGATCCGCGGTTCGACATGTTGTGTGCTCGGATTGTGAAGTACTACTCATTGCAGAGGTTTGTGGAGGAGACAGGGAAGGCTTTGGAAGAATGGAGCTCTGCACATGATGGTGCTCTATTTCATTACTCTTCTGGTATGCAAGCTGTTATGTTAGCTTTAGGAATCTGCGATAGAGTGAGTATATTTGGGTTTGGCAAGTCTGCCTCAGCAAGGCATCATTATCATACGAATCAGAAGGCTGAGCTTCATTTGCATGACTATGAAGCAGAATATGCGTTTTACAGGGACCTGGTTGATGGACACAGAGCAATACCTTTTATCTCAGAAAAATTCAAGATTCCTCCCGTTGTGTTGTATCAATGACCCAATATTCTGATTCAGTGGTGGAGCAGTTAGCAAGTTTGTCTATCATGGAGCACCGAACACCTGAATTTTTCTCAGAATTTTTGTGAGATGCACAGATTGTGTGGAAAGCAACACTGATTTGAAGAATTTTTTTTGTCTTTTCCCTCATTTCAGAACTACCTGTGCCAAAACTAGGCTCAGGCAACAGTTTTAAGTGTAAATTGCGGTTAAATCAATACAAACTTGGACCCTTGAATGGTTAAGTACCTATCTTTGTTTTCTACACTCAAGATTCTGTTTGTTTATCCGCTGTTCTCATGTGGATGATTTTGAATTGTAGCTTCATAACGTTACGTGGAATGACAGCATCATCAAAAGCCTTGTCCACATACATACTCAAGTGGAACTATATGATATGCTTAAGGTCTCTGGCATTTTAAGGAAGAAAATCTCTCCTTGACACATAATGATCATCCCCAGTGTTTCAATTTGGCTAGTGAGGCTTCAGAAGTTAAAAGCAGTAAAGGAAACTTTATACTCTCTGTAAGTCCTAAATATAAATACGTCCTAAATATAAGATATTGGAGAGAATAAATATTGGAGAGAATAAATAAGGCTAGATAAGTTACTTAATCATATTATATATTATGTATCTTAGAATATATATCAGTATATAAGTTAAGTAAAATAGTTTGGATAAAAAAATGACAAATCTAAATATTTTAAAGTGATTTAATTAACTTTTTTAATATTTCTAAAAAGGTCAATCCTGTTTTATATTCAGGACCTGTTAGAGTATCAGAAATTGCAAATGAGATATTCGAAACACCTTAGCAAGACCCAGCAACACAAAACTCCACACCCTCTCTATATCTACTTATTTGTGTGCTCGGCTAATATTGGGTTTGTTTAGGATACCGGTGGGTAATTGGACTTATATATAGAAAGTCCGATTAGGTAAAAGTCAAATTGTGAAATTGATTTTTGTTTGAATTGGTGGTTGCATAAGTAGCTTTTGTGAAATTGAAACTTGTTTGAAATGACTTATGGATAAGTGACTTTTGAGATAATTATAAAAGAAAAATTAAAATTAAAATCACCAAAAATTTGAAAAATGCTAAATTACAAAATTTGGCAATGCTAAAATACATAATTTGATCAAATAAATATTACATAAGTAACTAGGAAATTAGGCCCTGTACAATTTGGGATCTAATTATGTTACGAATCTGATTTATTTCAATTGAAGATGATTTATTCATTTCGGTTGAATCTTCTTCAGCAGAATCAGTCGAGGAAGATTCTTCATCTACACTAGTATTCCCATTTTTAGTTTCCATGAAAGTAGCATCTGATTGAAAATTTCTCATAATAAAATTAGGAGAAATTTGAAGAAAAAGCCATAAGCTCAATTTCAAATAAGCTCGATTGGCCAAAGACAGGAAATAGAGCTTTTCAAATAAACTCTTTGTCACCCATAAGGTTTTTTTTTTTTTTTTCAAATAAACTGGCGGCTTTTTCACCCATTGTCTTGGCCGTTGGTTCACCCATAAGGTTGATTGGCCACAGTTTTCATTCAAATCAAAAAAGTTGAAGAAAAAGCCATAAGCTCAAATTGGAATAGTACATAAGCTCCAAAAACCCTTCAAATAAACTGTACCAAACAAGCCCATTGCTTTGTATTCTGATCTTGAAAGTCAAATAGGGCCAACAAAAAGCAAAAAGGGGAAGAAAAAAAAAAACCTTGAAAGTCAAAGAAGGTGGTGTTCAGAAATAGTTCACACCACTATATCTCATCGAAAAAACTCTTACCAAGATTATCAACCAGAGGATTTGCACCAACATAACATCAAATGCCCCACCATTCTTTGCAGTGCCACGGAACTCTTATATTTTGAAAGGCTCATATAGATTTCTTACAAGTAAAACTATAAAGGTACGTGTTAGTTAGTGCATCTAATCATACATCATTATGGGGTTTCACTTTTCTAAAATTTGCTGGCGAAAAATTTAAGGTGAGATTATAGCAGAGAAATTAAGTGCCAACAGAAACAACAGTGTTCGAATGTTGAAGGTATGGTTGGTATGAGGGCCAAATAAAGTGTACATGGCTTCTTACCCACAAGGAATATCACAGGACAACAAGATCCAGACAATATTACCTAAAGGCTAAAGCTATTGCCCTACTCATTCAAGTCACATGGCTTCTGCGACTCTGAATGTGCCAACACTTTGACGTTCTGCAAGTGAGGCCAGGCCACCAAACAAACAACTTGATCCTTCAACTAATCCAATTTGGTAACAGCATCCAAAAAAAAAAGATGACACAATACATTTGGACGGAAAATAACTCTTTATCTTATAATTTGTTCGTTACCAAAAACTATGTAGTGTTCCACTTTCCAGCTTATCAATAGTTGTTTTCCAATAATGCTTTGCTTCCTCCCAAAACAAACACTTGTGATTCTCCTATAAATGCGTTAAACACCAAATAATTTTTTTAAGGGTAAAACTAACTATGAACTTTTAAAATAAGTGCAAAAATACACATTGATCGTAAGTATTTCTCTCCAAGTTGTTTCTTAATCATCCATGTCATCCTCAATGTCACCGCATTCAGTCAAAAAATTTAAACAAATAGTCAACTAATGGTCAATGAGTATTTTTCATCTATTTTAGAAGTTCATTTTGCCTTTAAAAAAGCATTTATGTTGGCCATACTTTTAAGAAACTCTTATGTATATTTTTGCACCTTAATCTTTGAAAAATTTAAACAAACGGTTAATGTGTATGCTTGCACTTATTTTGAAAGTTCATAGTTACTTTTGTTTCTAAATTTTTTTGATATTGGGCACATTAGAAAATCTCATGTGTATTTTTGCAACTTTTTTTTAAAGTTGCATATCCGGTATCCAGAGCTTCACTCTGACTAATCCGGATCTGACCTGCGTAGCGCATCTATTTATGGTAGGTGAGTCTCCCAACAGGGCTTTTCTGCATTCATAAGGCTCGAACTCGAGACCTTACTTAAACGACACAAGCCGCTTATTACTTGTACCAACCTCTGTTAGCGTGCATTTTTACAACTTAATTCTTAACAAAAATATCCTAAGTAAACATCAAAATGGGGTAAGTTGGCCCATCAGATGTTCGGTAGTGTAATAATGGGTGAGAATAAGGTAACTGTTTGTTCTGAATCTTTTGATGGTTTGCTTGTTTAATCTAAAATGACAGATCGTTTTTAATTTTTTGTTTGAGTAAAAACCTTTTTGGTACCGAACCCAATAAGGTAAGAAGATTAGAAATGGTTGCTTCCATGGACCTTCCTTTCCATTTGGGCTTGACAAAATTACTTGAATTGCAGGCTCCGTTAAATTAATCAGCATATATCATCGTGGCCTCTTGTCCACTGTCTGAAAATACAAGTGAAGTTTCCTGTGTGTGTATTACACCTCAAATTACACGTCAAAAGGTAAGAAAATATAACCAAAACTTTAAAATCTCAAATCAATCTTATCACCTACAAAGTATAGGTATTATCATACTCATTTTAATATAAAATAATTAATTTAAGATTTTAAAGTTCAAGTGGTATTTTCTTATCGTTTTTTCATATTATATAATTAGTGGGTTATGATGTTACAAGATTGCCTTATTTTCATGTATATATATTAGTTATATATTTTTAAAATAATTTTAAACTATAAACGTGAAGACTTGAGAGATAACTTTATAGCTTGGAAGCTCTATTATTCATATCATTATACAAAAAGGAAAAATGAAAAAAATTCTAGAGATCCATGCATGCGAGAATTTCCTTCTTTTATTGAACTCATGCCCAACTATGGATAATTCTTAAAGAATTCCAAGTACATTTTATATTCTCATTTTACTTATTCACATGTAATATAATAATTAATACTTTCTAAATACGTTGTTATGCCAGTGGGATATGGGACCACCGATGATTTTAACATTAATATCCACAAAATTATGACATTCTAGCTAGAATAACAAATAAATGCATAAATTTTGATAGGACATAATATTTAAAGCTAATTTAATGAGGACAATTAATATAATGTTACCAAGTTCATAAAATTACAACAAAACGAAATATGGGACCATGAATCATACAAAATATATTATAAATAAAGTGTATTATTATGAACAATACAACCAGATGTTTTATACATTGATATATGAGAGTAGTTCAAAAAGTTTTCACAAAAGGCTAGACATGAACGAGGAAAAGTAATTAAGCTGTCATATTCTTTTTTAAACAGAGAAAAGAAGGTTTCATATTGTCCCTATCAAGACAATTAGTTGAGGGGGAGCGTGGTTTAAGTTTAATTGGATTAAGTTTAATTAACCAGGATAAGAATAATTAGGTGTTTAGAATTAAAATATATATAAAAGCAAGTTAGATAATATATATTTTTTGGTTTAAGCATCCGTTAAAAATATCCGTTAACGGAGGGCAACATTGCTACGTTTTAAAACTTCTATTTGAGGCGAAATTGCTGCGGATGCGTCTTTAAGGCGCAAAATGCGCACCTTAACCCTAAGAATAATTAGGTGTTTAGAATTAGAATATATATAAAAGCAAGTTAGATAATAATTTTTTTTTGGTGAAGCATATGTATCCTTTTATTGGAAATAAGCCTATTCGAGGCATTGTCAAGTGCTAAATATAAGTACTTCTCACCGCAGAGATTTGAATCTTAATTCGCTATGTATTGAAGGATTAGCCTCTTTTTTGCTAAAGCCAACTCCTTATTGCTAGTTAGATAATAAGGTTTAGTTTGCTAAATCAGTGCAACTAAAGATGGTGGTTGTGATCTTTTTTCACCCGACAAAACATGGTGGAGGTCCCTTATCTTCATAAACCAAACACACCCCTCTTTCTTCTTTTCCCTTCTACTTTTGTATGCTTTTGGTCAGTATTACCTAAAGCCAACCCTGTTTTCAAATTAACCCTCTAATTTCCTCTCTCTCTCTCTCTCTCTCTCTCCCCCTCACGTGTAGCTAGCAAGCACTACCAAGTCATCTTTGAGAAAAGCATGTCCTTGTTGTTGTATATATTGCTACGCATGCTAGCTCTCTCTCTTTTCAAACATGGATGTAATAATTAGGGACATTAATGACAATTTTGGGAGTTTTTATATCAAGAAGTAGATTAGCTAATGAAGCATGAGACATAAAGAATATTAATTGTGATTTTGTTAGATATTTAAATTCTTTTAATATTGGGTAATCAATTAATCTGTCTACATTATGATATCATTGGTGGGTGGTTTGGTGAACTGGAGCCCTCCAGAATAGACTCTCTTACTTGCCTCCGACTTTGCCTTTGCAAATGGGGGCAGGTAAAATATAAACGTATTTAGTTCACACACACTCACACTTGATAGTCTTTATGATTCATTTAGTACCCACCCTCATTGTTTTGTCGCATAGATTCTAACCTCACGAAGCTCAACTTGTTATGATCTCTAATAATTCTGTCCTCTTAATTATGTTTAATGAACGCTTTTCTGAGCACTAAACCTTCTTTTGGAGCTGTGAATCACTGACTAGTGATCTAATGTTTGGATGATAAGAAGATAAGGGAGGAAATAACGTTTCGGAGGAAAAACTCCATCCCCTATTTTGGGAAGTGTTTCATCATAGTATTCCATTCCCCTATTTTCTTCTTACTTATCTCTCATCCAAACATAGGATACGAGTAAATTGGCACAAGGGAATGTGAAGGGAAACTGAAACCAAACTTTTCAACTTTGTTACACATTCACACACACATAATTAAACGCCACACATATGTATATTGGTTTCACATGTGTAGGGAAAAAAACAATAATGGCATATATCAATCTAGTCAAATCCATAATAACAACAAAGTTAATTATAATATATAAGATTATACGACAACAAATTAAAGTCCTCAAATGGTACATTACCACCATTTGGTAATGAAGCGGATAAATTTTCTCCATATTTGAAGAGGAGGTTACAAATATAATAAATATTTGAAACACCTGCTTGTTCCTGTACTCTTATGAGAAGAAAATTCATCTACTTCATCACTTAAAAGAGGTAATAACCATCTTATTATAACAACCACGTCAAAGCAAACCTCAATAAATAATCCTTCTAGCTAGCTAGATATATATAGCTCGTTATCACCCAGCAAGTGCTCCCTATCAAACCGATCCCTATGGTACATGCCTCAGCACTTCCATTCTAGAGAACTTTTTGTTACTGAGCACAAGCGTAAGAACAAGCCTCATAAAAATAACAGCAAGAACAAACACTTTAAGTAAATTATTAAGTTCTTTGAGCCTATGTTTGGATGGAGAGATAACAAGGGGAAAGAAAACTATGAGGGAAAACTCCAAAAAAATAGTAATTTTTCTTGCCATTTTTTGGAAGTTTTCCTTCTTACATCCTTCCTATTTTTTCCTCATTTTTCTCTCCATTCAAATATAGCTTACGTGTTTGCTGTCAAATTCTGCATACAGTAATGTAAATTTGACAGCAAACATGCGTGCACCTAGATTATTCTGTGTTAGAGATTTTATGTGTGAGTAGTAGTAGTAGTAATAGCTTCATCTTCTTCAGAATCCTTCTCAAAACCTTCAAGAGAAGGATGGGGTTTGTGACCTTTTCCAAAAGACCTAATATGATCCTTAAGGGACCTTTTGTGCTTGAAGTCTGAACCACAAGTGCAATACCATAACTTGCCACAGTTCTTCTCATGAGTCCTCCAATCTCCTTTAACAGCAAAAGTTTTTGCACATTTTCTGCACATGAAGGGTTTGGAGCCATGCTTTCTCTTGTAATGTGTCTGCAGGGTTCTGAAGTCTTTCAATGGCTTGGCTCTCGGGTGGTTGATATTGTTCTTGCAGCCATGAGCACAACAATAACATGGTAGCCTCAACATTGCTGCTGGTTGTGATCCCCTTAGGGAGTCTGGTCCTTTCCTAAATTCGGACCCATGCCCCCACATATGCATCTGCCAAAAAAAAAAAGGATCAAATCAGGTTACCTGATGTTACTTGTATATTCTCAATAATACTTATCACTGCAATTGATCGAGGGGTTAACTCATAATCATAAGATTGTGAGGTTTAAATCCCATCGATGTGAGGATCTTATTAATTAGTAGCGATCTATAAGTACCTCTCTAAACGTTTAGAGGCATACCTTGGCCTTAATGAGCCCCAGGACCCAACTCATACAAACTTTTTATTCACAAAAAAATAAGAAAAATCTGGCTTATATTAGACGGGTTTTTGACTTTTCCAATTAATCTGATCCTAGTTTATTATGTCTTGCTATAAATCAGGGCCTCCAATTTTTCTACCTGCTAATATAATGGACTGGAACAATATTTGTGGACCAAATTAATTATGTTAAGTAAATGGGAGTTTTATTGAATAATATTTAGATAATTACATTATCTTAGTTAATCTCTTTTATTCAAAAGCTTTTCGGATTCTTATCAGTGACGAGGTTACGGTCTAATTAACTAGTAACTAGAGTCAAACACTGGTCAAAAAGTTACGGCTATAGCCCTAGCTAATCATGCTAAATTCTTTATCCCCTCTAACTACATAAGTTTGAAAATTCTGCGGGTGAAGAATGCAAAGGTTTTGAATATTTTTCAAAACTTAGTGCATGTGGCTCCGAGAACTTTGCTAGCTAGCTATTTGATTTATTATTTTGTGATTTAATTTTCTGTCATCCTTTATATTTAGCATTCCTGTGCTATATATGATCCCTTCTGATAGAGGACTGTTCTGTCCCAAAAGGGCCATCTCGGGAAAGGAAGAAACTGAAAATTATGAGCAAAATTTTTCTGACATGTTGTGGAACCTAGAAAAGGATCTTTTCTGCTAAAAGAAACAAAGTAAAAGAGTGCTATAGTATATATAAAGCGAGAAGCAAAAGATAAGAAAGGGTCATCAAGCAGCCATGATTCGTTAAAGTTCCATGTTTTTCTTTGATATCATGATTTGGGAGCTTTATTATTTATATAATGTAAACAAATTGATACCTAAGGCATATGCGTAGTTTTTTTTTTCTTTTTTGTTTGGGTCGAAGAGCATGCATAGTTAGTACACAATTTAATTACACATTATTTATATACTTACACAGAACCAGTTATATATTTGTCATGCATGCATGCATAGGTGATGAACCTCATGATAATGAAGAAAACTGAAATTCTAGTTACATTAGGAAGAGATCAGTATTACCCTGAAATATAATATTCAAACTCAATCAAATATTCCTTTAATTTTCTCTCCAAAAGATTTTTTTGGGTAGAGTTTGATTAATCCTATACTATACCCATAACTCATCTATCCCAATTCTTCAAAACCATTTCGATCAAATATACTGTCTAAATAGACGTGTATATCTAGGATTATAATTAAAGTGTAACTATATATACTCTCACTGCACACGTGTGTGATCTAAATTTCCCATAACTTCTATAAGTAAATTTATATGTCGACCATCTTTATAGAATACAACTCTTTTTCTTACAATATAAAGGGATGAACACTTTAGACCTCATGAAGCTAGCTAGATTACGTACGTGATTTTGAGTAGGGAGTTTCAATATAAAGGGTAACAAATTCGGTCTCTCTTTCTTTAAAAAAATGGCAGGGGAAAAATAAATTACCATAGATCTACTGAAGTGAAAACTATTTGATGGTTTCTACTTATGGATTATCTTCTTTTCAAATAAATTGAAGCACTTAGCTGGCTGTTAATAATTCGATGCTTGATTCTGAATCGTTTCTATTTAATTTTTTAAGCTGCATTCTGCTATTAGTTCTCACCCACAAATAATGTAATAACTAAACATACAGTAACGAATTTAATTAAAGATAAAAATTGTTTCCTCCTAGAGGAGAAAATTGAAGCTAGCTGAGAATTAAGGAAGCTTAATTATTACCTGCATGTTGTTATACCTATTGAAGGTCTTGCTGCATATGGAGCAAGCAAATTGCATCGGCCCAATTAGGATCTGTGCAGGAGTTGGTATCCAGAACCTTCTCTCCAGCTGGTTATTAAATCCATGGAAGCTTCTCTTCATCTTCATCTTCATCCTCATGCCTTCTTCTTCCTCCTCCTCATCATCTTCATCTTCATCATCTTCGTCTTTAACTTTCTTCTTCATATCACCACTACTGTCTTCTGTGTAACTATTATTAGTGGGCAACCCAATGTGCAAAGCCACCCCAACTTGCTCCAGCAACACTTTCTCTTGTTTCACTGATGAACCAAACACCTCCTTTTGATTATTATCCTCTTTAACCTCGAAATCTTTCGATAGAGGCAGAAACTGGATAGTCTCCCGAACGACCTCGCTTTGATAAGTCTGATCATCTGAGGAAGAAGAAGAAGATGATGATAATGGTTTGAGCCATTCTATGAAATTTGGAGAAGCATGAAAGTAGGGATTATTGTAGTAGTACTGATCTCTCAGACCCATCATGTTCTTCTTCACAACACACAGTTTTGTTTCTCTCCTAATCCTATAGATTGGAGGAGTGGTGAAATTTAATTCTCTATCTATCTTCTGACAAAAGGGCCAATATTTAGACTTTATGTGAGAAAGGTAGAGCCTGCACTTACCCCCCGCAAAAAAAAAAAAAAAAAAAAAAAGACTTTTGACTGTTAATCAAAGTAGTGGCTTTTTTTAAAAAAAAAAAAAAAAAAAAAAAATTAACCTTTACTTTCTCCCATTGTTTCTTTTAAGGGAAGAGAAAAGAGAGAAGAGACTAAATGGTAGGGTATAGAAAATGACATTCAATATTGCTGGACTCGGCCAATTAATAAAAGGGAATCCTAGAATAGTCTGAGGTTATTTACTATTAATTATACACACACACACATGCATGTATACACACGATCCATATATATATATATATATATATATATATATATATATCTCTGTATAATGTGAATGAGCTACGGGGTGCATATTTGTTGTGTGTTGGGTTTAGTGGTTTACTTTTATTAATTCCCTTTCTCTTTCAAGAAAATATATAATGGAATTTGACCCGTATCTGGCCCCATTTTCTCACACATATTTGACATTTATATGCCTATGAGACAAGATGATCAAAGCAAAGGCGGCACATTTGGTCAATACCTAAAAGGAGAATTAATATACATATCAGATATTTAAATATGTTGAACGAAAAAATTAATAAGGACCCTAGACAGAATGTTATCTAGAAAAAGTTTGCTCCTTGTATTTTTGGTTAACTTCCGTGTAATTAAGTCAACAGTAATTTAAGGAAACATTTAATTCAGAGTGTTATAATTTTTTGACCTGAATAATTTAGAGTGTTATCTATTCATTTACAAGTAACTTTTTTTTTTTTAATAAATTCACAAGTCACGATACATAAATTCATGAGATATTATCTATCCATTTATGTACTTTCCATTGATTTCTCACGTGACATTTCTTAAATTCACAATTAACTTTCTTTAAATTTATGAGTGACCTTTTATATTGTCTATTTTCAACATTTGTTGATATGGATGGGCAGTTCTATAAAATTATTTGATATTCAATTGCAAATAATTTAAGATCGTAATCCTGATATTTCAATAGTTAGAGATCTTCAATTGTCGTTGATGTCTTCATAAGATCCGCAATTGTCAGTTTGCCTTAATTAAATAAGGACTTATTGTTGGTACATGCATGCATGATGTCTTCAACTTTGAGATTACAAATTAAAAATATTATTTTAAATCAGTTTCTTTGTTTTAACCTCCTGTATTTTTCTTTCAAATGATATGTAACCATTTGTCCATGTCTTGGACTCATTTGATGGCAAAAGGTTATATATATATATATAGCTACTTCTTAAAATCACACATAATTTGAATAGGACCCAACCTTTTTCAACGAAAATTGTATAAAGTCAATTATATATCAAAAATCCTCATCATAAACTACATATGCGGAAGACTTTTGGACACCACAAGAAAGCTCAGTGAGTTTATATTAGATGTGTCATGTAAATTTATGGGAACACACGGCTCGTATACCTAATTCATCAGACACCAGCATTAGAATGAATGCTTTTCATACACATACACTTAACCATATATACTGATTTTTCTTTCAAAATTCTAACTTAATACATGAGCATGACACCATCAGACGCGTAAGAAAAACGTCCTTCTCTCAAATGTGGTGGATTTTCAAAGAAAATATTGTCAAAAATCAGATCACGGTGCGATATAGCGGAATGTTTTTAGTTAAATTCAAGTATTATCAAAGCCTAATTGAAGGTATCATATTAACACATGCTAGTAGAAATTTTCAAAATTTGATCAACAAAAATTAATTAATGATAAAAAAACTAACAAAACATATAGAACACACACATATGTATATATCTCATAGTGAAACTTTTATTTATTTATTTTTTTGAACAAACTGTGAAACTTTATTTATATGCCTACCAAACTTGTTATTCACTGACAAAATAATTGTGAGCCGATCTTGGTAGGCCGATTCACTTGTTTCTGGCAGATACTGCCTCTGATTCTTTATCAGTATCACCAGCTCTCCTGTCCCACCGTTTTCAACCTTTTCACACTTTGAGATGTGAAACAATATCTTCATATCTATATAGTTGTAATATATATATATATATATATATATATGATGTCCGGACAATCATATGTAGTTTTTGTACATGAAGGAACTAATAATAGTTTAAGGAATACACCTCTAATTCTATTTATAAAACGGAGAGAAGATTTATTTTGATCATATTTATAAGTTACCTCATTAAATTTTTCATGTAAATGTACAATTTTACTGTTATAGAGTTTTTCTTAGTTTTAGTGTAATACGTTAATTTCTAAATAGGACTAAAGGAGTACTCACACACTTTCCAGCATAATATAATTAACTATCATTCTAACAGTCATTGATCTTAGTGGGGAGGTGGCTTCATTCAAGTATGAAGTTTTGAGATTGAATTCGTGTGAACGCAAAATACCTTTTTTGAGAGAGCTACATTGAATCCATGTGAACGCAAAATACTTTTTTTGGGAGAGCTACCCTTAATTAAACTTGAAAATATTTGAATCTGACTTAATTAGATGGTATATATAAAAAATTAATGAGCATAGACTGCATTGTTAATTTTTAGGTCGAGATTAATTTACTTCATGTTGATCAGTTGATGTAAGTGATGAGAAGTTCCATGTTTTCTTAAGCAAAGTTTTTAATTTTGGATTTTTTTGAATGAAAAAACATGAGTCGGGAGAACTTTACTTTTATTAATCAGTGTCACTTCCAAAGACTAATTAATTAAGATGCTTAATCCAAAAATAAAATTGCCTCCCATCAATCAAAATCTCGAACCCATTTTTGTTTATATTCTGCGTGCATGCTCTCGAATTGAAAGATGGGAATAAAAATCTCTGTTCTTTTATCATGAAGATCAAAATTAATATTGTGAAGGCTTTTTTTAATTGACAATCTAACTACTAAATAAAGTGAAGAAATCAAATTGAATCTATTTGTCTGCTAAAAGAAAATTCCAGTTGTTTTTGACAAGAGAGAAAAAGGTGAAAAGTAGATAGGGTTAGCTAAGTAACCACACAAATGGTGGTAGCTAGTAATAGCTAGAATTATATATTAAGAAGAAGTAGGTTTTAAGCCTGAGACCTTTTTGAAGCTATGTCCCAGAGAGAAATTGCCCCGTGACAATACCTTTTTTAAAAATCATTTGTCACCTTTTGATTAATTTAGTTTATTTAATTTGGAATATATTATAAGAGGTTAGTGGTAGACAAGCTTTTGCAGATTATGATAGAACTACATGACGTTTTTAAATTTTGCTTTCTTTTCTGCTTCCTATCATCAACCTTGGATATGTGGTACTATATAAGATTTTATAGATTATATTATCCCGATTTGGATATATATATTCATCTCACTACTTTTAATTAAAGATAACTTGTTAAAGCAAATAAAATAATTACCACGATAAGCTATAGTAATAATTAATTAACATGCCGTAAAAAAGGTAAATTATAGTTTACTATTCATTTTAACTTCACTATTTACCTAGCTCTCATTCACCAAATCCATGATGGATAATGAAGAGATTTGCATGACTTGTCCTTTCATTTTCTTTTCTTTTTTTTGCCTTGACAAAATTTTAAATAGTAATTAAATTATTTTTTGCCTCCACTTTTCCTAGTTCACTATTAGGGTCATATAATATGGCTATTTGTATAAAAATTGGTCTTTGTTTGGCCGAAAATATTGAATTCTAAACATTTGAAACATATATAAACACACATATATACAAGCTTCTAATTAGGGCTTAAAGAATTCCATATAATTTCTAGAATATGATAATGGAGTTTCTTCCGAATTGAATATGTTACTGGGTTGAATTTAGCTGTAGCTAGATCTGTTTCCAGTCTTTGCATTTTGATCTGCAGGAGCATTGACCTGACAATGTGAAAGAATTTCAATCGTATTAATTTAAAACATGATAAATTTTTTATTGATAGATAATAATATCTGAAAACTATTTAATTTTAGATCATTTTTTTTGTTTAACTTTGATTTTTTTTTTCATATTCATTTAATAGTTTCCAATCATCAAAGAATACATAGAGACCTTAAATAATAATTAATAACACATTTAAAAACTTTTTTAGAAAAACGTAACATGTAAAACACGTCGTGATAATAGTAGCTGAAAATGAAGGAAGGCTAATATGGGTTTGATTTTCAAAAAAAGTAGTCCGCAATTGAAGGATTGGGTCGTCTTTGGTGGAGGAAAGAAAAAAGAGGGATTAATAAGTTCATGTTCTTGCCTTTAATGATGAAGCTCATTGTGCTTTCAAACAAACCATCAAATGCACAAAAGAATTTGATTGCTCAAATTAAAGACTGTTATTAATTAATTAATTTATCAACTTAGATGGTCTTTGCCATTACCAAAAAACCTACCCAACACAACCTTCAATCTCCCCTACGTTTTGGAATTCTATTCCAATCTTCTTCCGGGTCTTTTCCTCTACCGGTTTCCAGGCAAAAACGCCAGGACAGGTACATTGGATTCCAACTACTAATCTGAATTAAGTTTGTATTTTTTGAGCTATGAAGATTATCCTAGCTAATTAAGTGGATGTTTGTGTGAGCTAAGGAAAAAATAAAATCATTGCCACATTTTATAAGACAAAATTTCTTATTACTTGAAATAAGTCAATCCAAACAACACTAATATATTGGTCCTATGGACTTAAACATAAACAACAACAACAAAAAAAAAACTCCTTTAAAAAGGTTGTCCAATCTAACAATCTCATGTATATGACATGGTGGTATCAGCTTTAAATACTACAAAAAAACGACCTAAATAAGACCCAATTAACGTCCCTTTTTAAAGGGACGTCTCGACGGGTAGTAAAAAAATTTGACTTTTGGCGTCCTGAATAAAATTTAGGTCGCCTTTTAAATTTAGGTCGCCTTATATTGTTTTTAAAAAAAAAAAAAAAAAAACCCTCCAAACCTCAGGTTTGGTGGTTGGCCGTGGAATTGGAAGAAGAACGAGCAAGAAAAACACATCAACAATCAACATTATTCCAGAATACCAACAAGAACAACACATTAGCAATCGCAATAATAAAAAACCAAAGGAGAAACTATAGATTCGTAGAGATTCCAATATTATATTATCGGCCACCAAAATTCATAGTTACATACTTATATCGACAAACAAGTTCAAATTCAAGAACAAAGAAAGTAACGCCAACAAAAAATATACACACCATTTTTTTCGCTCCCGAGCTTCTTCCACCGGCCCAAAATCCGAGATCTAGGCAAGGCTCCATTTCTAGATCGCAAAAATTGGTGCCCTCTCAGTCTAAAAAATCAACAAGAGTCGATCGGAAAAACACTTACGGCGACGCGTTTTGGATGAAATCGATGGTGATTCTTGTTCGAAGTGCGGATTCGGCGTCTCGTTGCTCGGTCTCCTCGCCATCGTCTCCTTGCCGCTTCTCCTCGCCCCTGACTAGATCGAAGAGTGTTGAAGGAGTAGAAATAGATCGAAAGAGAAGATGGGGTGTAGAGGAGAGAAGAGGAAGGCGTATGTGCAGATCAAAAATGAGAAGAGGAAGGCGTACGTGGGGAATTAAATGCTATGCAGAGGAGAGAAGGGATAAATAAAATTAAAAAATTTCATTTTAGGCGACCTAAATAATTGTTTGGGTTGTCTAAAGTCTCAAAAAAAATTTAGGCGACCCAAATTAATATTTAGGTTGTCTAAAGTCAATTTTCAAGAATTTTCCTACGCAAAAAAAAAATCCTAAATAGCGGAAAATATTTCATTTTAGGCAACCTAAATTAATATTTGGGTTGTCTAAAGTCTCAAAATTGCTATCAATTTTTAAGAATTTTCCGGCGCCAAAAAAATCCTAAATAGCGTCAAATATTTCATTTTAGGCGACCTAAATTAATATTTGGGTTGTCTAAAGTCTCAAAAACTTTTAGGCGACCTAAATTAATATTTGGGTTGTCTAAAGTCTCAAAATTGCTATCAATTTTCAAGAATTTTCCGGCGCCAAAAAAATCCTAAATGGCGCAAATATTTGGCGACCTAAACCTTGTTCGTTGTCACAAAAAAAAATTTGGCGACCTAAATCTTATTTAGGTCGTCACAAAAAAAATTTTGGCGACCTGAACAAGGGTTCAGGTCGCCAAAAAAAATGTTTTGGCAACCTGAAGCTTGTTCAGGTCGCCAAAAAAATATTTTTGGGGCTAAAACATTTCCCAAATTTTTTAAATTACGTCAAATATTAAATTTTAGGCGTCCTATAATATATTTAGGACATCAAAAAAAAATTTAGGCGACGTCCTAAATTAATATTTAGGACGTCTAAAGTCTCAAAAACAAGTAAATAATTACGAGAATGCCACCTCCTTCACTTTTTACTTCCCTTTTTAAAAAAACATGGTGTCCATTTTGTAGTGTTTAGAGAGCATCCAAGCATCAAGCTCCTATCATCAAGTGAGATGAAGAGGATCAAATATACGCAATCATACCCCTCAAACGGAGAAATTATTTCTAGAATTTCAACTCATAACTTAATCACATGGTAGCAACTTGTATAGTTGTTTTTAGGCTCACCCTCTAAATATTAGATAACGGTAGTATATCTTGAAAAAAAAATGATCTTATATTGGAGTGAATTAGATTGTTTAATTAGTTGAAAAATATTGCTTGTATTATGAAATTAAGAGAGGGGGAAAGGTGAATTAATATTAGTGTGACATGATAATCTTACATCATGTTGGTGGTAGGTCAGGGACTTTGATCGATTTGATTAATTAGTGATATGTATAGTTACTTACAAGACATTCCAAAATTACAAGTAATTAGTGAGGAAGTCTAACATAATCATGCACTCTAATGACTTATCATATCATCGTCATTATGGATTTTCCACACACACACATTACTGTGCGTATATGTGTGTGTTTACTTGGTCAAGCAAGCGTAGAAGTCTCAGTATGTGATAATGGGTGCCTAATTGACCTTGACCTTCTCTCATTCCTTGGTCTCTTGTGGCAGTTTTGAGGCGTAGGGTATATAGTAAATGTGGGAGAATACCAACCAGAGACTTGATTAATGAATCATTATTTCATTAACATTGTCTTTGGTTTCTATTTGTACTTCATTGAATTTAGGGTCTCTTGTTTTTTTTGTTATTTTCCAAGTCTTTGATCATTCTTTGCCTTTAATATTCTTTATATAACTACCAACTTAGAAAAATATGTACTTTATATATATCATGGGATTATTTGAATAACTGGTTTTCTTATTGTTCGAGTCATGTGAATGAAACGTCAACTTGCAACTGCGGCTATTACCCGGTCCCTTGTGTTTACGCGTATGCATGTTCAGATTTAATCTTTTTAGTGATTATCTTCTTTTTCCAGATATTCTTATTTTGATGATTGTCTTTGGACTTTTGACGGTGGAGGTACAGAATCTACAGATGTTAGAATAAATGGTTTAAAAATTATGGGAAAGAAATTTTAAATTCATTAAAGACCAGTTCAGACGTAGAGCAATCATGGAGACCATTTTGGCGGGTAAAAACCTCATTACACGTTTATTTTAGACGTTTTTATTTGTATAGGTAGACGATACATTAAGGCAAAATATTGAATTTAAATTATTTAAAATTAAAGTATTTTTAAAGTGAAATCAACGATATAATTTTTTTAAAAAATGTTTGTTTATTTTACCTGATTTTTTTTAAAAAAAAAAATCATGTAACCAATCTAGATGACGAGATACATTTGGGCTCTTGCATTGGTCTATAGTATTGAGATTGGGCCCATATAAATGTATTTAAACAGCTTGCTTGTAGCTGGGCCCAAAATATTGGGCTCAGGCTAAAATATTTGGATTTGATTGTTTTTGGATCTTTGTATCTGTAGCGCCCCCCCCCCCCCCCCAAAAAAAAAAAAAAAAAGGATCTCCATCATCATCGCTTTCATTGTTAACTTTGAGAATTATAAAGAATGTATCTGCCATCTGGTGCTTCTGTAACGGTCAGTTATATATCAGCAACCAGATGTGGCTCCTACAGTTTGTTGTTTCAGAGAATGTTTGATTTCTCGTTGAAAATTCCTAAATGTAAGGGTATTCTATTAGCTTCCAAACCATTTTGTCTTTTAAGTTTATAATATTTTCCTAAACTTTTTATGCTTATTTTACATGTTAAGGGTATTCTATTAAGGGAATAGTTTTCAATCCAATTGATTAAGAGGGATACTTAAACAAAACAAAAAACTAACACACACTTCTACAAACAACTAAATTAACCAACTTTTCTTAAAATTATACAGATTAATAATCTAACTCTTACATTTATGAAGGGATGGAGCAGTAAAATTTAGAATTTGATGAAAGTCATTCAATTATTACTCTAACCAAAACTTAGTTTTGATGATTTAAGAAAAAAAAAACTAGACATATGCACTAAAACATATTAAGCAATGAGACATGCAAATAGAGGGCAAAATGACATCTTTTGCCCTTTAATTTTTCCTCAGTTTTCAACTTGGTCTATACGATTTGTTTATTATCAAATACATCCCTATAACTTCAAAAAATACATGGATCGTCCTTATGATTTGAAAATGGTGTATGAAAAATGAAACATTTCACTTTGAGGGGAAAATGTGCTTGATGAATGGTTATGATCATACTAATGAAATTTGCCATTTGTCGTTTTCAAACCTTAAAAACTAGTCATCTAAGATTGTGATACCATTAAGTTTATCATTTTTCCTCTAAATTATTTTGTCTAATTTATAAATTGATATATAATATAAAAATATACAACATTTGATATAATTAAGTAACTTATTTAACTTCCTTAATTTCTTCAAAAAAATCAATTTTGTCTTATATTTAGGACCGAATGTGGTATTTAAAAGGGTTAATATCATCTTTGGTCCCTCAAATTTACCCTTATTTTGGTTTTGGTCCCTCAAGTTTCAAACCATAGGTTTTGGTCCTTGTAGGAGCAAGATGGTCAAGATTTTTATTTAGTTATAAAAACCAATGTTTGAAATGATATGAAACTTGAAGGACCAAAACATATGATTTGAAACTTGAGGGACCAAAATCAAAATGAAGGTAAACTTGAGAGAACAAAAATTATATTAACACATTATAAAATAATAAATATGAAAGATAAAATAAATTGAGATGCTAAATCTAACTTTTAAGTAAATTATATTAAGGATTTAAGGTAGTACAAGTATTACTTAACCTGTCCCTAGAGGTCCTCCTCACCGTACCTTTATAATCATCTTTCGATGTGGCATGTAGTGTCTTAAGGTCTGTTTGGTTTGAGGGGAAGGGAGAGGAAATGAAGGGATTTTGGATCCCTCCCCTTATTGGGCTTATCATATAGGAGGGGAGGGAAATTTTTAAGATTTTCTCCTCTCTCCCATCAAAACCCCCCCCCCAAAATCGGATGAATTTGGAGGGATTATAAAAATTATTGTTTCAATGGGACTAAGATGCCCATGGTCTTTTTTTGTTATTCCAAAAATACCTAAGGCCCCTTTCAACTAGAAAGGCATTCTTGATTTTGGTCTCTCCCCTACTCTGACTCTTCATCTCGGACAACATGACCAACTCTTCGTCTTGCCTCTAAATCCATTGTCATGAATTCGTTTTGCTCGCCCCCCGTACTGCGTCCCACCATTTACCCTTGACGTAGATGGTAGTGCCAAGGTCCTCCATCCTCCCCTGTGCTGCCCTTCCATGTATTAGTACCCCGCCGGCGTTGGATAATATGTTGCCGCAAACTATGGCAACTACTGGTGGTGGTGGTGAGGGGCTAACAAAAATGGTTCGATCTCTTTCCAGTGGAAATTACGGTATGCGCCAAGACTCACCGCTTGGTTCTTCGAGCACTCTATGTACTTTCCCTTGACATTAATGTTACAATAATTCCCCTATCGGATAATTACGGATAAGAAGGAATTTGAGAAAAATAATGGATTTTGAGTATGAGCAGAGAGATAACCAAGTAGGGACTTTGTATTCATATACTTTTTTCCCTTCACTAATAATCAAGTCATAAAGAATTGATTTGGTTTATGATTTTTTTATGCCTTTTACTTTGTAAAGCTCATTGGCAGCTTGGTAGTGTTTTGGCAAACCAGAGTCTACCCTTTTCTAATTTTTCGTGTAACAATATCTTTGTTTTTTTTTTTGTCAACAGATATCATTGTTTCAAATAAAATATATATTGTATTATTGATTTGATTATTCGTATTTTTTTTAATCAAGTGAGATTGTATGTTCAAATTAGTTGAGTTTTGAGATGAAAACTTGTTGTGAAAGTGGTAGGAGGAGGTGGATGGTCAATGGGGAACAAGTTGTAGAGCTCTGGAATCTAGATCCCTACCAAGGTGCTAGATGTCTTATGCTATGTAAAATTCATGCTTAGGTGGTTTGACGATGTGAATGCTCTCTTTTTTTAAACACTAAGTATTTCTCACAGGAAGTTTGAGCATTGAAGACATACTTCTTGTTTCAAGTGTGTGTGTGTGTATTAAACAGATAACATTAAAATCCCTCTTATAACATAAGGGTAAAGTTGTCAATGTGAAAAAAAAAATCCCTCCACTCCCCTTCCTTCTGATCAATCCAAATAAGGTAATATTAAAATCTCTCATATCCCCTCCCCTCTGTCAAACCAAACAGACCCTTAATGTAAGCTACAATATTGAAAAATAGGAGAATTACTATGAGGCATAAGATTTAATAATTAAAAAGTCTCAATAACAAATTAACATCATAAACATATCATTTCCTACACTAGAACTTGTCATTATTTGCTCCTCAATTGTTATTAAACTTTTGATTGATTAAATCTCTTCATTGAGACCTTATATAAATTCCCCCTTAGAAATGTCTTTTTGAACCAAAAGCCTTATAATATGAATGTTTGTAGTAAATGAATGTTCGATCCCTTCTCCTATAAATGAAAAGACATAAAGGTTCCCAAACATTCAGTCAATACAAGACCTCGACAAATCCCTCCTAGAGATTCCGCCTTGGCCAACGCATCTGCACCAAAGTTTGCACCACGCGGAATAGCTCTAAACTTGACTTGCCAATTCCTTCTAAGCAATTCTCTAATTCTCAGGACAGTAAGGCTAACCGCAAGCTGATTTGGATCAGCAATCAACTTTAAAACCTCCTCAGCATCAGATTCCAAAAGGAGGAACCTCAGGTCAAGGTCATAAGCCGCCCGAAGCCCTTCTAATATTGCCCATTCCTCGACCACACATGTGGTTGGCGGTCCCAATGGATTTAGAAAAACCAGCAAGCCACTTGCCTTCACTATCACGCAGCTAGTCCCCCACGGCCCGCTTTGGGCGATGCTAGGGCCATAGCACCATCCACATTAAGTTTCCACCACCAAGCGGTGGTCTCTCCCAATTGATACCATGTAGCATAGGCGAGCTACGAATAGAATGACCAAGATCACGATCTGTCACAAATCTAGTCCAAATACTCAAAATTACAAAGAATCGGGTTAGCGGGTTTAACAAACGAACTATCAAAAATACATAAATTTCTCCGTTCCGAGTTTCCAAATTGCCACCCCAAATAAAAGGTGCCAAGAATCCCTGAAATTTATGCCCAGTGGCTTCTTCAGGTTCATAACCAACCAATCACGCAGATTAACTGTAAAGAATTCCCTGACATACCTACTATGGATCAAAACACTCCACATGGTTTTAGCAAACTGACAATCTCTAAAAATATGTAGAATGTCTTCTACCTCAACATTGCAATGCCCACATAAAGCTGAAGAAAGTGACCAGGAACTTCTCCAAAGATTTGTAGGAAGTTTATTCAAAGCAACTCTCCATAAAAAAACTCTTATCCTTTCAGCTCCCCCCCATTTCCAGATAGACTTATATAAGAAATCCTGCAGAGAGGGCAGATTAGGCTCAATCAAAAAATAAGCACTTTTCAAAGAAAAACACCCATTTGTTGTAGCTCCCCAAGCCAGCACATCATTTCCTGAGCTGACTCTAGGCGGCAAAATAGAGGTGATCCGCCTAATTCAGTAGAAGAAATCACATCGCCTAATAATTCCATATTCCAAACCCCATCCTTCACCCAATCCCAACTAGCGAATTCTTCTCCTCTTCCATCAACGGACGAAGACAAAAGTCTTTCATTCTAATACCATCCCCAACCCAACAATCATTAAAAAAGCTAGCCACCGTGCCACTCCTAATTAACCATTTCCCACCTTGGTCAACCACCTCCTTCTGAGAACAAATGAATTTCCAAATTCTCGAGTCTCCATTTCTAAAACTAAAAACCTTTCCTCTTCCCTCCTCATATATCTACGAAAGAGAACATCAGCCCAAAGGCCTTTAGAGCCTATCAGAAGCTTCCAAGCAAGTTTCGCTCCACAGGCTTGATTAACCGAAGACAATTTCCTAAATCCAAGACCACCAAATTCCTTAGGGCGTATGATCCGTTCCCAAGAAATCGGATGATAGCTCTTGGATGCTTCGTTGTGGCCCCATATGAAGTTCCCGCAATTTTTCAATCTCACAAATGAGACACTAGAAGGCGGTCTTGCAACTTGCATCGGATATAAAGGTATTGGGCGATCACCGACTTAGCAAGAGTGATCCTCCTGCTATAGAAAGGCAGTTAGCCTTCCACACACCGAGCTTGGATCTAACCCGATCAATAACATACTGAAAATCCTCTTTTCTCCTCCTATTACTAGTGAGAGGGAACCCAAGATATCTTCCAATCTCACTTGAAATTTGCATTTGAGACATAGATTTAATCGAGATCTTATATGCCCGGGAACCTTTGGAGAAAAGAATATTGAAGATTTATCCTTATTAACCCTACCTCCCGAGGCTAGCATAAAATCCCGCAAACACTTCATCATACATTTAGTTTGAGAAACCGTAGCTACCCCGAACAAAAGCAGATCATCGGCAAACATAAGATGAGATACATGTGGCCCCTCCTTTGAAACGAGAATTGGTTTCCAACTGCCATTACTAACTGAGTCACAAATCATGTGGGACAGTTTATCCATACAGAGTACAAATAACAAAGGAGAAAGAGGATCCCCCTGTCTAAGGCCTCTACACGGAGAGAAATACTCAGTTTGAGACCCATTCCACAAAACATTATAGGAGACCGAGGAAACACATGATATAATAAGATCCACCAAAGCACACTCCATACCAGTTTCCAAGAGAACCTGTTTAATAAAACTCCAGCTAATCCGATCATACGCCTTTTCCATGTCAATCTTCATAGCCATTAGTCCCCGCCTACTTCTAGTCTTACCCATAATGTGTAATAACTCTTGACCCACAATTAAGTTATCTGTATATTTACGCCTTTTATAAAGCTAGATTGAAAAGGGGATATCAACCTATCCATAATACCTCTCAGCCTTAGAGCAATAACCTTTGAAACACACTTATAATGGACCGTGCATAAAGAAATAGGCCTAAAGTGGTTAACCAGTTCAACATTATTGATTTTAGGAATCAGAGAAATCAACGTTTTATTAGCATCGGTAAGAGAAGTAATACCTTGGAAAGCTTGTTTCACAAAATTACACAAAGAACTTCCCACGTGCTCAATTTGACTTGTAAAACAGGTGGAAAACCATCAAGCACCAGGGGCCTTGAAGCTACCCATGGAAAATAGCGCATTCTTAATCTCATCATCCGCGGAGGATGTGACAAGCTTGAGATCACGTCTTGATCAATGACTGGAAACTTCATAGTAGTATTCAGCAACAAAGATCCCGATCCAGTGAGCAATAGATGTTTTTAAAGTGATTAACTATTAAGCTCTTCAGGCTCCACTTCATTATTCACCCAAACTCCATCACCATTCTTGAGCATGATGACCTTATTTCTCCTTACTCCTCATCTTAGTCTTCAAGTGGTAGTATCTAGTATTCCGATCCCCATAGTAATCCAATCAGACTTGGATTTTTGAAACCATTTGATCTCTTCAATATCTAATAATCTCTCCAATTCTTCATTCAGCTCAGATTCCAATGAACACAAAAATTGGGAGTTGGGATAATCACTAGCACTCTGAATCCCTTGAAGTCTTCTCATCATTGAGGCTTTTTTATTTTCAATCAATCCAAAAACATTTCTATTCCGGTGGCCTAACGAATTACGCAACTTACCCGGTGAATCATTTGGTCTCCTTCGGATGGCCAAGCACCTTCTAAAAACTCGTTATAGCAATTATGTTTGATCCACATGGCTTCAAATCGAAACGGTCGATCGTATCACGGCTCACATCCTCCCGATTTTCAGGCATATGGGATTATGATCAGAGAAAGGGGTTCTAGTCAATACGAAGTGAGCAATTTGTGAACTCGAGATAGGAAAGTATCATTAGCAACCGCACGATCCAGTCTCTCAAAAATTCTCCGGCCCCCATCCACCGAGGCCCTTCCAAGTGAACCTGGGACCATAAAAACCCAGGTCGGATAGCCTACATCGTCGAAGCCGATCCGTGAATGAGCGAATGCGAGCGTCGATGATTCTGCTGCCACCAATTTTCTCATCAGAGGAAGCTATGTCGTTAAAATCTCCAAGTACCACCCAAGGGATCGAGATCGACTACGAAAACTCCTCTAAGGCATTCCATAAAAATTGTTTCGAGCACTACTGCGGGGATCGAGTAGGCGAGGTCACAAAGAAGGGATCACGACCATCACAAAAGCGACACCGAAGATGTATATCGTACGTCCCACGGCGAGATCACCACTCCGACTGTTCGGACTTCCATGCCGCCACCAATCCACCGGAGCGACCCACGCTAGGCACGACGGTGATACCGTCAAAACCGAGGGACCTCAAGCATCGGAATTTAGAATCATCGGTACACTTAGTTTCAGATAACATCAAGATACAAGGACAATTACTTTTGCAAATTAATTTTAAGTTCGGACTGATTCTTTCCTCCGGCCCCACGAACATTCCAAAACAAAATATTTAACATTAAAAAAATAAGAGGTTAAAATAATGTCAGCCGTACCCAACTCAAATGCTCTGGGCTTGAGGCCCAATAACATCTTCATATAGCTCCAGGGCCGTCTCCTCAACACACTCCCCATCTGGATCCATGGAGTCATCATGGGCCCAGAACTTACCTGTGAGCCCGACGCTTGCCCCAAATGTCCAAGCTCCTGAGACACCTCCATAAAGACATCCTGATCCAACTCCTTCTCAACCTCCAATGTATTTCGTGCCCCAGATTCCTTCCCACTTTTCGATAAAACACATTGCAAATTCTGACCCTCCATTCCTGTCTCCTCCTTTTGCACAGTATCCCTTATTCTCTTACCTGCTCTCTGCCCCTGCCCATACTCGGCATCAGCAGTTTTAACATTAAGTAAGCTTTTATTTTTAATTTTCTTCTTGGATATTGCCCCTTTTTTCCCCTTCCCAGACTGCACCCCACTACCCACCATTGCCTGCGCCTCGAAAACTCTTGTGCTCCCGCCAAAGCTGACGGCCCCCCATATGAAACTTCCACTTTTGCCCCCTTGACTTCTTTCTCTTCAATGCCCAACACACCAAAACGAGATCCTTTACTTGGTGGCCGGTCGGGAACTGAGTCCTTTTTCTCACCACTCTTTTTCCGACGAGGCTTATGAACCACCTTCCACGTATCTTGGTCATTTATTCTCACCTCCTGCTGGACAGCCCCTACTCTTTTCGGCCTTTGAGACTCCTCCACCGGATCCTCGTTTTCTCATCACTTCGTCAAATATCATATAACCCATACTGTTAGTTTCTACCCTTGCAACTAAAAAAGAAAGGCCCTTTTGGACCAATCCACATTCACTGAAAGGCTTTTGATAGGCACCGTTACTGGTTTCCAGTCAGCAACCACGTTGTGTGATGCCCATTTATTTCAATCACTTCCCTATTACATATCTTTCTGCTTTCATTGCTTTTGTTCACAATCACACAACGTGCCCCTACACTCCATCATTTATTGTTCCTGTATGCCCATTTATTTCAATCACTTCCCTATTACATATCTTTCTGCTTTCATTGCTTTTGTTCACAATCACACAACGTGCCCCTACACTCCATCATTTATTGTTCCTGTATGCCTGCAGTTTTTTTTTTTTTTTTTTTTTTTTTTTGGGGGGGAATCCAAATTAATGCTTGCAGACTTACAGTTTGGTAAAAACATTTTCTGCAAAGATGTGCTTGTGTGTTTGCATGAACATTGAAACAGTAATTTTTGAAGAAAAGCCCCTAACTTTCCCCTTATTTAATCATACTTACTCATTGTGAATGTTTGGTAGACTCTTTGAGATTTCGGTGAGTTATGCCTCGCTGAACCAAGCTGAAGAAGATGTCGCTAAGTTTTTTTTTTGTCACTTTACTCGGTCAGGGAAAAACCAAGATCACAAGCAATTCAACTAAAAGCCTCTATTACAGTGGACCCATCACTATTGGTGGTGCACTCAGATTCCATTTCACTGGTCATATAGCTTCATTCTGGTTTCACACTCTTTTGCTGTCTTTTACCATCAACAGAGCACATTTCTGAACGCTCTTCTATCGATAATTTACTTCTTCCAGGTTTTCCGGTTGCATAATTTCAAGGATTTTCCGTTTTTTTTTTAACTAGTTAAATTCCTATGCATTTGGTTTCAAATTCAAGAGAATCTTTTTTGAGAAAGATCCTCAAAGGATATATGCTGCTGCAGTACTACTCTGATCTGCTCGTGCATACTCTCACTGACCATCTTTATCATAATTTCACCATTTTGAATTGATTTTCCTTTTACTCTAAACGAATTAGCTCAAGGGGTTGCCATTTTCAGCATAAAGTGCCTAAATTCCGGGCATCAATAGACACCACTTTGCTTTTCTAGGTTACTTGGCTTTTGTTGAATATCATATTACATAGACTCTGTTATTCTCCTGCATCATTCCTATACAAGTTATTCAACTGGTGATGGTTATTTGTATATGATCTTATGTAGAGACTACTATCATGAATAGGATTAAAAATATACCCTATAAATTGTACATACATACTAAAACTTTAACAATGTAGCCTATAAATGGGATAAAAAAATTATACCGTATAAATGTTAAAAAGGACCAGAAAGGAGTATATTAGTAGGAGTGGTGGTATACCTCTGATCGTCTTTAAATGTGGCATGTGGGGCTTTGTGTTATATTACCTTAGGTCCTAATTATAGGACATTTTAATAGATTTTGGAGAAATTAAAGATAAAAGTTAAATTGATTAATTATATTCATTTTCCTAAAATGCCTTTATATAAATTTAGTTAATTAACTAGTCGACTTCTCTAAGGCGGTATATTGGATCTAAAATTTAGTTAATTAGCTAGTCGACTTCTCTGAGGTTGTATGTCAGATCCAACATGTTTTATTCTTGTACAAGCCCAATGCATATTGATCTCTAGCACTTTTAAGTTTCAATATTAACTTAGGCAGAAAAGTCCAACGCATGTTTTTTCACGAAGTATTGTATTAATTGAGGTATATTATTGAAGGGGTATTTTAGACAGAAATTTGACAAAACTTAGATGTTATCCTATAATTAGGACCAAAACCAACCCTTTAAATATTTTCCTAATTAAGGAGGGAGTAACTCACAAGGTTAGTTGAATGCATGAAGCCACGTTGTGTGATGTCAATCCATTCACTCACCTCCCAATTAATTAAATATCTTTCTCATTTCATTTCTTTTCTTCACTATCACACAGCCTCCTTCATTTACCTATGTTTCCTAATGCTCACAGTTTGGTAAAAACATTTTCTGCAGACATGTTTGTGTGTGTTTATATTAATATTGAAACCGTAATTTTTGAAGGCAGGACAACTTTCCCCTTATTTACTCATTGTAAATGGCTGCCTTTGAGCTTCAGAAGATATCGTCGCTAAGGTGTTTTTTGTCACTTTACACAAGCAATTCAATCAAAAGCCTCTATTATAGAGTGGACCCATCATCCCTATTGGTGGTACTCACATTCCATTTCACTGGTTATATAGCGAAGATAGTACGCTCCGAGCAAAATCTCAATGCGTTGGTTTCAAATCCTCTTTTATTATTTCGTTCTTGTTTCACTCTCTCTTGCTGCCTCTGCCATCAAGAGAGCCCATTCCTAACGATCTTCCAATAATTTACTTCTTCCAGGTTTGTTGCTTACATAATTTCAAGGATCTCCCCTTCTTTTTGAGATTTTCATGGTGAGCCTTTACTAGTTAGACTCCTGTGTATTTGGGTTCAAAATCATTAGAATCTTTTTTGACTTCCCTCAAAGGATAATATCATATGCTGCTCCTCTGATGCATACTCTCACTGCCTATCTTTATTTGCGAAATTTATTAACTTGACGTAATTTCCCCATTTAGAAATGCTTTTCTTTACCTCTTGAAAGAATTGGCTCAAGGGATTGCCATTTTCAGCATAAAGTGCCTAAATTCTGGGCATCAATAGACACCACTCTGTTATTTTCTCTCTGTTTTTCTTTTCTAGATTGCCTGGCTTTTGTTGAATATTAGATTTCATATACTCTGCTATGTCTCCTGCATACCTATATAAGTTATTCAACTGGTGATTTGTTATTTGATGATCTCAAGTAGAGACAACTCTTAAACTTAAATCACAGAAGGTTTCTGCAACTGCCGACGCATTTGAATTGGTTCTTTTGCAACAAATGGTGAATCCTGTAGCAGCAGCGGTGGTGGTGGGTCTGCTAGGTTTGGCTTATAAGGCCCTAAGGCCACCTCGTCCTAAAATCTGTGGCTCGCCGGGAGGTCCTCCGATCACATCGCCGAGAGTGAAACTGAGCGACGGCAGACATTTGGCCTATCGAGAATTAGGAGTTCCAAAGGAAGAAGCTAAGTACAAGATCATTGTGGTTCACGGATTTTTGTCTTCCAAAGACTTGAACTTGCCTGTGTCCCAAGTAAGAACTCTTGTTTTATTGCAGCTAATTGATACTCACTCCACTACTTAATATTAAGACCTAATTTTGATTATATTAAAAAAATTAGTTTAATTAGTTAATATGATACATATTTCCCAAAACACCTTAGCTTGCCATCTTTCTTAATTCTCACGTTCCCTGTGTGGGAGGGGTTGGATATCTGAAGACTATAAAAATAAGAGACGAAGAAAAATGTACTACACAATATCTTTCAAGGTATGGACAATACTTTTCTTTAGGGTTAATTCGCCCCTTATACTTATCTTATAGAGCGCAAGTTGGATTAATGGACGAATTTTCTGTAGGATACAATGAAGAACCTTGAGTATGTATAACATCCTTCCTTCTCTTTGTTCTCCCGATCTCTCCTGATCTCACGCACAATCACATACACACACACACACATATATATAGGGGAGAATGAAGCGGTGGATGAATATGTTTTTTGTTTTAATAATTCCCATCTGCCACGCACAGTGGTAGGAAAGCTGCCACCTGATCCAACACAAAAATATATATACACACACTAATTTTTTTTTATTTAGGTCGGGAGAATTGTAATATTCTTAAAAAAAAAAAACCGCAAAAGAAAAAAGTGTGTGTGTGTGTATATATTTGTGGCAGGTACGCTGCCATCGATTTGGGTTAAGTGGCAGCTTTCCTGCCACTGTACGTGGCAGATGGGAATTATTTTAAAATATATATATATATATACACACACATATATACATCCACCGCCTCATTCTCCCCTATGTATATGTGTGTGTATGTGATTGTGTGTATGTGTGATAGTGCGTGAGATCAAGAGGGATTGGGAGAGCAGAGAGAAAAGAGAAGGAAGGACGTTACAATTTGGATTGTACTCCCACTACTTATGTAAGATAACAATGACTTTTATAAAATGATAATTTAACTTTATCTTTGTGTGCATTGAAGGACAAATACAATGGGTTTAATCTCTTGTTATGTGAAGAATGACATGTCAGAATGATGGACGGTGCTAAGTATTTATAGGTCAATTAAAAGTTATAAGATTTGATTCATGAATCTCATATGTTGATTCATGAGAAGACATGTGAAGAGTTATACATTTATATTAGGGAAAACACCCTTTCAATTAAAAGTTATAACGATTTGTTAAATTCATGAATCTCATATATTGATTCATGAGCAGACATGTGAAGAGTTATACATTTATATTATATAGAATTTTCTCATAAACACAACACAACTTTTCACTAAGGAATGGGTGCCAACCTGCCTCTCTAATTATAACATTTCAAATGTGTCTTTAGAAATTGAACAGACATAACCTTTGTGACTTTTAGTATTATAACTCTTTACATATCTTTTCATATAAATCTTTTAATTTAATGAACATGACTTTATAAAAAACATATCTTTTCATTTTAAAATATTCCAAAACTCTCTTCTTTATTTATTATTGATGAAGCATCAATAGGGGTAAATTAAAAAATTGATAAATAGAAAATTATGTCTTATATTAAAGATCAAAATTAACTTTTTAAATATGTGTTATATTAAAGTGTGGATCACTTTCATATTCACATCCTGAGAAGGAAACTGGTAATAAAGATTGTTGATGATACAGGAACTCATAGATGAACTCGGCATATATTTGGTGTTCTATGATAGAGCAGGATATGGAGAAAGCGATCCAGACCCATCACGTTCAGTGAAGAGTGAAGCATATGATATTGAAGAGCTAGCTGACAAACTGCAAATAGGGCCTAAATTTTATGTCGCGGGCTTCTCAATGGGAGGCTACCCTGTTTGGGGCTGCCTCAAATACATTCCTCATAGGTATGTCATGATGAACATTCCATAGACACTTAATTTATTGGGTGAAGGTGTAAATTCATTTTGGAAGTTTTCGTCGAGCTTAAAATGAAGTAATATTGCCTCTTAAAAACTTAATGGTTAACATCAATTTTTTTTTATGTTTTAAAAATGATTAACGTCAATATTTTTACGTTTTGAAACTTCGGGGTGAAATTAAACCAGAAAAAACTTACAGAACAATATTGCTTCACAGTGAAAACTTCAAAAGCAAATTTTCACCTTGAACGTAATTTATTTTCATGGAAAAAATCGAAAACTGAAGTTTAAGGTTGTGTGTGAATGACCTTAATTTTGGTTGGCAGGTTGTTAGGAGCATCCCTGGTGGTTCCATTTGTAAGCTACTGGTGGTCTTGTTTTCCTAAGGATTTACTGAGACAAGCCTTCAAGAGGTTACCTCATAGAGACCGATGGGTATTCAGAGTGGCTCATCACGCCCCTTGGTTGTTACATTGGTGGATGTCTCAAAAATGGTTCCCTACAGTGAGTTTCCTCTCAGGAAATATGTCAGTTTATAGTCCTGACGATCTGGACATCATGAACAAATTGTCACAACAACCTAGCGTTGGCGAAGTAAGTACGAGGTTTCTGTCTCTCTGTTGTGTGTATATCCTTATTGATGTCTAAGATGTGAATAACAACATGAATGTTTATGAACAGGAGAAGATAACACAACAGGGGGAGTATGAATCGTTGCACAGAGACTTGATTTGTGCAATGGGGAAGTGGGAATTTAGTCCCATAGAGATTAAGAATCCATTTGCAGAGAAGGAAGGTTCGGTTCATATATGGCAAGGATACGAGGATAGGGTCATTCCTTACACAGTGCAGCGATACATATCGCAGAAACTTCCATGGATTAAGTATCACGAGATCCCAGAAGGTGGTCATTTTATATTCTTTAGGAACATTCATTGTGATGCTGTAGTAAGAGCTCTTCTTCTCTCGTGATAAGCTAGCTAGTATATAATAAAAATTGTCGAGATTTATACAAAGGTTGATGCTTATCACATCCTCTTTGAGATGCGATGGATATTACCAATCTTTAATGACAGTTGAAATAATACTTTATATGTGAGTTGCAGATATATTGAAGAGCATGAGGAGAGTAAAAAGACATGATGAATTGATGATAAGACCAAAGTGAATTGTGTTAGATAGATAGTGAGAATTATTAGGAGCATTCGAATGGTTCTGTACAAACTCTCTTTGTATACGTGGAAGGTTATGATTTGATCTCACGTTGTTAGTGCCTGTCCTTTAATTAAAAAATAATTATCAGGTGAATTGACTTAATTTTTTGATACTGAAGAGAACTATCATTAATTAAAGAGGATTACAAAGGGGATTAGATCCCAAACTGTCAGAACGACAAAAGGTCCTTACAAACTCCGGACACACATCAAAGAATCTAGAAGATGACAAACCTTCGCTAAAGCATCAGCGACATGATTCCTATCTCTAGGAATAAAGGAAACCTTCAGCTCCCAATCCTTTCTCATTTGATCCCTTATATGACACAGGATAAGTCTGCTCATAACAAATGGGCTGGTCAAAGCTTATATAATATCAGAAATGGCTAACTATATCTGTAAAACTTAATCCAATAGTTATAAAATATATGGTTGGAAACTAACTAAGTTAAAAGTTAAATATTTAGAAATTATGTAAATCAAATTACCAATTTTTTAACTGTAGGAACGTTTCCCATATATAAAAGTGAGCGAAGTTATTTGAGGAAATAAATAATTGAAAAAAATTATATATACTCTCACTGATCCTTAATATAAGATATACTTATCTAATTTAGTTGGATAAAAGAAGTTGACTTAGTTAGTTAATATAACATATATTTTTTAAAATAACCTAATCATCTTTCTTAATCAATATTATTAAATCGGACTGACCACTAAACCGGTCAGAATATTAAGTCAAGGGTTAATGGATCATATCAGAGTCAAACTGAAACAAACCCGAGGCCAAATCGGTAAAGAATTAAAGATTTATTAGTTATTAATATGAGATTATAAAGAAATTTGTTAAGAAAATCACCTGGGTTGATGACTAGACTAGACCAGTTGAGTAGCCGGTTCGATGGTTTCTGGGCCAAACCAACCGGTCTGGTCCAAATTTAATAACCTTGTCCTTAATTTCTTTATTCCCTCACATCTTTAATTATTGTTGAGAGAGGTTTAGTATGTGGGTAAATTAGGAAAAAAATGACTAAATATATATATATATATATATATATATATATATATATGTTTTAATTTATATTTAGGACCAATATAAACTCTTTAAATATGTCATATATTAAGGACATGAGGGATTATATATATAAAGGACAATACTATTGTTAAGCTCCTTATATTCATTGTAACAAGTAAATAATACTATGATTTTGACATGTCACCAAAAATAAGCATGAATTCATTATATATATATATATATATAGAGAGAGAGAGAGAGAGAGAGAAGAGAGAGAGAGAGAGACCAAAAAATGAGATAAATATCATTTTTGCCCTGAAATTTTTGGCTGAGGAGCATTGAGTATCTGAAAGTTAAGAAAATGTAGCAATTTTGCCCCTTCGTTAAGTTTAACTAATATGCACACGTGGCACCAATGCGTGCCACCTCATCAGTCAAAATAGGGTTAAGTATCATTTTTGCCCCGAAAGTTTTAGATGAGGAGCAATGGGTATCCGAAAGTTTTTTTTAAGAGCAATGTTGCCACGAAAATTTACCAAACGTAGCAATTTTAGCGATTTAGGGGAGGGTGGTCTAGATCAATCTATACAAAGGTAAATTCTATCACTATTGATTTGTCTTACTGAACCAATTTTGGATACAATTCATAGATCATTTTACGTTTCATTTGCTTAGATCATAAGTGATGTTTCCTCTGGGTTTTGTGATAGACCTTTTAGTCCCTTTGACCAGTTTGACTTCCCAAATTCCAGCCGCCTTGAGCTCAACGTTTCAAGGATCTCCATCTCCGACTCCAAGTTTGACCTTTCCAAGATAGACTTCTTCCTCTACACCTTCGATTCCTGGATCTGCGTCCTTCAGCAACTCAAAGAAGATGAGATTTCCTGTGATGTTCAGTCTGATCTTGTTGAGTCTATTTATCCCTTTAATTCCCTCAATACCAATGATTTCTTCAATAAGACGAGATTGATATATTTCCGTATTTATTTCTTTATGTTCACTGTATTGGGCTAAGTGATACCCTCAATATCGATGATTCCTTCAATAAGAAAGAGATGACGACGTGTGATGCCATGTCATATAGGGCTAGGTGCTGTGGATGATGAGCTGACATGACATTGTATTCTTTGACTGATTTAACAATCAAATTTAATATTAGGGGAAGAAGGGCAAAATTGCTACATTTTGTAAACTTTCGGAGCAAAATTGCTCCTAAACAAAACTTTCGGATACCCATTGCTCCTTAGCGAAAACTTTCAAAGCAAAAATGATACTTAACCCTATTTTGATTGATGAGATAGCATGCCACGTGTGCACATAAGTCAAACTTAACGATCAAAACTAACGAAGGGGCAAAATTGTTCCTTTTTGTTAACTTCCAAGGTAATTTTGCTCCAAAAAAAAACTTTCGGATATTTAGTGCTCCTCAACCAAAACTTCCAAGACAAAAATGATACTTATCCCAAAAAAAATCATTACATATGTACGAGAGTGCATGGAAATGTGGAATAATTGAATTAATAGGGACTTTTTTAAATGTAGTACTATATCGGTTTTAAATATAAGACATAGTTTGTAATATAAATTACACTATAAACTATGTCTTATATTTAGAAGCCAGGAATATCAATTGTTGCCCTGATTGATGAGATAATGCTAGCTAGAGAAGTGACGCTTATGGTTCTAGTTAATTAACCAAGTCTAATGTCGATCGAGGAGCTAATTAATTTTATGTACTATGCATTGTAACTAACAAGGATTAGTCTAGTTAGTAAAGAGGAGCAAATTAATTTTATGTACTATGCGTTGTAACTAACAAGGATTAATAGCTGGGTCTAGTTAGTAAAGAGTTAAGATCTTTATAAAGATTCTTTAATTAAGTCCGAGCGCACGCTTGATCCCGTGGAGCTTGAGACCTAACTCACCTAAATTTTTTTTTCTTATCAAAATACAGAAAAAGTATTTACGTTGTAGTTATGAACTGCAAGTCAAAAATGACAGATATAACAGTATGCCACGCTATGCTTGACCGGCCAGCTAGTCAACACCTAAACATCAAACCAAGGAAAAGCCAATATAAAATACACATATCACCTTGACACCTGAAACCATATACTACGTACGACCGTCGACTTGGAGAGATATTGATTTTACAGTAATAATGTTTATTTTAGCGTCTGCCTTGTTAGTGACTACGATTCTGATATATGCGTATTACAAAAGGAAGATGAAGCCTCCAAAACCAAGAATCTGTGGCACTTCAAACGGCCCTCCTGTGACCTCTCCAAGAATCAAGCTCAGTGATGGCAGACATTTGGCTTACAGAGAAAGAGGAGTCCCTAAACAAGTTTCCAAACACAAAGTCATACTTGTTCATGGCTTTAACAGCTCCAAAGACCTCTATTTGCCACTCTCTCAAGTAACTAACTAACTAACTAGACATATCAGGGCTTTATTATTTGCTTATATATCTCAGTTTTGTAATGCTGTCTTATAATGCAGGAAGTAATGGAGGAGTTGGGATTGTATGTGCTTACTTATGACAGAGCTGGGTACGGAGAGAGCGATCCAAACCCAAAACGCAGCGTCAAGACCGAAGCTTTTGATATCCAAGAACTAGCTGATCAGTTGGGACTGGGTCAAAAATTCCATCTCATTGGTGTCTCCATTGGAACACACCCTGTCTGGGGTTGCCTTAAATACCTACCACACAGGCATGCTTGTTAATGTTTTCTCTCTCTCTTACTACCTCTCTCCGGTGCTTAATATAAGATTAGATGACTTTTTTAAGAGATTAAGGAAACTAAATAAATTAATTAATCATAATATATTGTGTACATTATTTGATTATATATCAATTTATAAGAGGGACAAGTTAATTTGGTATAAAAAAGATAAATATAAATACTCTAAAATGATTTATTTAGCTTCCTTAATCTTTTTAAAAAAAGTCATCTGCATCTAATATTAAGGACAAGAGGTAGTATTAATTATCATCTCTTTCTTAATTTCAGCTAAACAACATGACTATGAGTCCCACATGGATCAATATCATGAGAGGAATTTGGTCGTTATGAGTACAGGCTGGCTGGGGTGACGCTGTTGGTTCCAGTGATAAATTTCTGGTGGCCATCTTTTAATTCAGAATTGGCCAACAGGGAATTCAAGAAGCAACTCAAGAGGGATCAATGGAAACTCAGAATCTCACACTATGCTCCAGGCCTAGTCTACTGGTGGATGACCCAAAAGATTTTCCCTTTTTCTTCTATAATGCAGGGACACCCAATTCTAGCTAACCCACGAGACGTCCAAACCATAAAGCAAATGTCACACATACCTATGCCTCACGACGTTCGTTTACTTCTCTCTCTTTCTCTCACTTCATGTTCATGTTGTATATAACTAGATTATTGTACTGCAGTCTCTACATTTTGACTCGATATGACTTAGCCTATATAGTTTTGGCTCGGTTTTAACTTGGTCCTTTGATTCATTGCAACTCAGTTTCTATAGTTTTAGTCTGTTTGGATAAGCGATGGCAGAAGTGATTTTTTTTCAAACTGACTTTTGCAAACTTAAGATAGGATAAAAGTCAGCTTGTAAATGTAATTTTATTTTGATTGGCGGTCGTAGAAGCCTATCTAAACTGTGAAAAACAGGTCTTAGTGGCTTCTTTTTAAAAGTAGTTTTTGGCCTAAAAACCTATTTGAAAAAATGACAACCCAAACACCTCATTTTACTTCCACCATACTTTTTCCCTTCCTACCGTACTTTTTCAACCCTCACTGCCATCCCAAACAGGTCCTTAACTATTTTATAAATTAGCCCCTAACCTTTGTTATATATTTGATTTTATTTTTTAAGACAAAGGGATTCAATTATAAATTGGTTGAAACTACAGAGATTGAGTTACAGTGAGTCGAAGTTTAGGCACCAAGTTACAACTTAGGCACCAAGTTACAACCAATAAAGTCAAAACTATATAGGGATATCAAGTTGTACCAAGTTAAAAATAGGGACCAAGTTACAAATATAAAGATTGGGTTGCGGTGAGTCAAAGTTTAGGTAGCCAGAGGCGGAGAGAGGGGGGCTAGGGGTGGCCCCACCCCATAAATTATAGAAAAGGACCCAAAATTTTTAAGAAATTGTATTTCAGCCTTATAAAAATTTTAATATTTTCACTTGAGTTCCTACTAAAAGTTTCATAGAGGGACTAAAATAAACATCTTGAAATGTTTATAGGTCTTAGATGTAATTTCATGAATACCTAGGTTCTATTCTATAATTTTCGCCCCCCGTAATTGCAATTCCTGGCTCCACCCCTACAGGTAGCTGAGTCAAAACTATAGGGATATCAAGTTGTACCGAGTTAAAGTGTAAGGACTGAGTGAGTAAAAATGAGTCAATAAAGTTTAAGCACCGAGTAACAACCGTGTCAAAATTATAAACTGAGTTGCACCAAATTAATTATAGAAATTGAGTTACAAATGAGTGAAAACTATAAGACCAAAAAATTAATTTTACCCATACATACATAGGTGTATAAGTGTGTGTGTGTTTCAGTGTTGATTTGTGCGCAATATAAATTAATGAAGGTTGGTTTTCTGGGGCGTTTGGGTTGCAGCATAAGATTAGGCAGCAAGGTTCGAATCGCTGCATAGGGACCTGATGGTGCATTTTGGGAAGTGGGAGTTCGATCCAATGGAGATGAAGAATCCATTCCCAGGAGAGGAAGCTTGTCGTGTGTATCTATGGCAGGGTCATGAAGATAAGTTAGTGCCCTATGAACTGCAACGATATCTGGCGAAGAAGCTTCCATGGATAAACTACGTTGAGGTTGAAGATGGTGGGCATCTTATGATTCACGAACCACGTTTATGTGAAGCTATTTTCAGACAGCTCTTGCTCGGCCAACCACCCCCTCTCCACTAGTTTTCAACTTTGTTTGGTGTTTATCGTACTCTTGTACAGTGTTTCGGGTAACTACTCTGATCTGTTGAAATAAAATTACAACTCAGGTCGTTTGGCTTTCTGAGTTAATATATATGAAAAGATTCAATGAATTCTGGTAATGTTAGTGAAGAATTGACGCATGTGGTCCTGGTTCATTTATCAAGTCTGGTGAGGAACTAATGCTATGAGACTGATAATTATAAGTAGTAGTTTTCAACTACAAGTCAAAAATGTGTTCAACGATAGATAGATATACATTTGATCCTCATCCAGCCAGTCAACACCTAAAATCAAACCAACGTAACGAAGCCAATAATGGCCCTGTTTGGAGGGAATGCTAGGGTAGCTTAAAAAAAAAAAACAGTAAAAAAAAGCATTAAGTAGAATGTTTAGGTAGAACTTGAAGTTCACTGGACTTTTATAAAAAAAATTCATAAAAATCAGTTTAGGAAAAAGCTTCATGGGGTAGCTTTTAGGAAAAAGCTTTCAACTTTTTGACGTGGGCCCCGTCACTTCTACCACCATCAATTCAAACACAAATCATATTTATAACATGAGTTTTTTTTTTTTCTATTGGGTTTATCAAAAGCCAAATAAAAAATAAAGTTTACGCTTCCACTACTAACCCAAAAAAGCCCAATATAGAAGGTTTCTTATCTGGTATGGTACGTGCATGGCATTATTTTTTATTTGATAAATGATTAGTTGGCTAATTGGGTTTTTGTTAACTTTGTGACAATAAAATCACAACTCGACTCAAAAACTACAGCTGAGGTCGTCGATTTCATATTTTATGAATTGTTGCTCACACTATGAGATTCCTGGGTTGGCTATGGTCCTCTTTCATTCTTATCCATTTTTCATCCTCTTCTCATCCCATCCCGTAGTTGGATTGAAATCTTAACCGTTCGGATCTAATATTATATAAAAGTATTATTTTTATATTTTTTTAATAATTTAATATTTTTTTAATATAAAAATAATATTTTTATAAAAGATTAAACCAACCGTTCGATTTCAATCCAACTACTGAGATTAGAAGAAGAAGATGGAAAGTGGATGGGAGGAAGAGGATGGGAGCCACTCCCGAGATTCCTTGCGGCTAGGGGTGAGCATGGTGCTTGAGATCCGCCAAGCCCAGCAAAAATTTGCCTAGCCCCGCCCTAAAAAAGTGGCCCGGAAAAAATTTGGGCAGTTTGGCGCCAATAACTGGGTAGAGCCGGGCAGGCATCGAGCGGGGTCCCGCCCGCCCATTTGGCCCTACCCGAAAAATTAAATATATTTAAATAAATATTGTTCTACATATATTATTTTATTTAAAATATATTATATTATTATGTCTAAATATATTATATTATACTTCCTATCTCCAAACTTTGAAATTCTATTAACCGTGAACTAAAATCTTGAGAAGCGGGGTAAGGCGTTACATTACTTGGGCAAGAAAGCGTCTGTCTCGCCAGCAGCCTTCTTTCAACCCCCTAAAATTGTTAGGGCTTTTATCTACAAGCGTCGGTACGGCCGCAAAATGCGGCCGTTCATTCTTTTTTTGGACATCGGGCGGGGTCTCGCCCCCGCCCATCCCCTCGCCTACGCCCACCCCTACTTGTAGCCATTAGTTATATCAATTAAAGGGAAAGTCATTATAAGGTAAAAAAAAGGTACTCCCTCTAGTCACTAATTATAAAAGTTTCTAGTTGACTTTTTTAGAAAGATTAAAGAAGCTAATTAAATTAGTTTACAATATTTTTATTTTTATTTTTTTCTTCAAACTAAATAGTTTGATTAATAAACTAATATATAATTTAAGAAAACAAAACATATGAAATGATTAAGTAACTTATTTAGCTTCCTTAATCTCTCAACAAAAAAAAGTCAACTAGGTGCCTTATAATTGTGACCGAAGGTAGTACTCTTTCCAGTCATAAATAGAGGATATAGTTAACTTTTTTAAAAGATTATTCAAGCTAATTAAATTACTTTAAAGTATTTTTATTTTTATTTTCTTCTTCAAACTAATTAATTTGACTTATAAACTAAAATATAATTTAAGGATACATAACATATAATATGACTAAGTAACTTATTTAATTTCCTTAATCTCCTCGAATAAAATAAATTATATCTTATATTTAGAACCAGAGATATTAATTATTAAAAAGTCCTTCAACAAGTAAGTAACATGCAATGACCACTTAGGGTATGTTTGGTTTGAGGGAAGGGAAGGGAGTGGAAAGGAGTGAACTGACCAAATTACCATTAATGAAAAGAATATTCTTTTTTGTTAAGAGTATATTTTTACAATATTGAAAAGTTTTCATTGGCAATTTAGTAAAGAGATGGGTAAGAAATTTCTCTCTCCCCTTCCACTCCCTTCTTCTCCCTCAAACCAAACATGCCCTTACATAAAAAAAGAAAATGTCCATGTTGCGATATCTTGTAGCTGGGAACTTTTGGTGATTGGTACATTACATTTGTATGGTACTCATATTCATCCCGATGAATACACACATAAAAAAAAATGTACACTTGTATATATGCCATTAATGTATTATAGGCACACACCATATATATATATATATATATATATGTTTAATTTATACTGATATGTTTTTTTACCAGAATTTGTACTGATGTTGAATGTCGCCTTGATTCCCATTTTTTGATGTCTAAATTTAGGAAGATGATTCTCTCATTAGTTAACTTTTTCCTCATCTCTCATCATCTAATCTCAACCGTTGATTTGACTTAGTGAGGTTGTTGGTATAAGCATTTATATCAAATCTATGGTCCAGATTTAAAGCCGATGAGAGATAATGAGAAAACGCTAATGAGAAGATCCCGACCCTTAAATTTAACAGACTTTGTATTTTTTTTTTATATAATAAAATTTTAGAAAAGGGGTTGGGCCGGCTCACCCACGATTGATCTGATTAAGCGCAAAATCTCTCTTCCTCTTAGGTCATACCGATAGATGTTGGAAGCCGTCTATTACCTCGTGCGTTTACTGCAGCACTAGGAAAGTAGGATATCTCCCCTAACGCCTTAACCAACCTTAATCAAACCCTCTTTCTTTGATGAGAGTGTCCAACCCCTTCTTGGTGCCTAAAAAGGACAAGGGGTAACAGACTCTGTATTTAGTTGGAGTCGTTTGACACAAGACCCCAAGCATCTCTGAGAAATGTTTTGGGCCTTAAAATCTCCAAAGAAATGTTCAAACCTCAAGTGAAGTCCATCCCAATTCGAAAACGGTGATTATTGGATGATACTACCTAAAAAGGTTGCTGGTTTTTAAGGCCCGGCATGAAGTCCAGCCCAATTTGAGGCAAAATCATTGCTCCTGACTTCAGCTTTCTTTATTCCCTCTTTTTATTAGGGATATTAAATATATGAGAATAGAGAATGAGAAAAATTATGAAATTAACGAGAGTAATGTGAAAAAATTAATAAATGAGAGCGACAAGATAAATTGAATTTCTATATTTAGGACCAAACCACATTGATCAATCAAGTCTATACCTCCTCTTATCCACAATATATAGTGTTTCTAAAAGAATAAGTTGGTTCAAAATATAAATCACTTACCAGCACTACTAGTAGTGCAGTGGTATTGGGATTAATTTCCCCTCTAGGTCCTGGGTTCGATCCCCCCTCCCCTATCGCCTTGTATCAAAATAAAAAAATAAAAATAAAAATCACTTGTAAGATAATTAATACTTTTTTTTTCCTTGGGCTCATTTCCAATTTTTGTCACTCATTGAAATTACAAACACATTTTTTTAATAAGGGCAAAAGTTTTTAAAAAAAATTATGACATATTTATTGAGTTAATTGTCACTTTATGATATAAATTAGTTAAAGTATCATGTATTATGGATAGGGAGGAGGGAGTATTCAGCATTGGAAGGAGTGTATACATACTAGTATTTGATTTATTTATTTTTCACTGCCATAAAAACCAAGAAGGGAAAATAGAGTATGCAACGTGTCAAGTTGCCACCCCATCACATCCCAATAATATTTTTAAATCACTTCCACGTTAAAAAAATAGGGAAAATCTATAATAAAGTACTTTAAAAATGTTAAAATATAAAAATATATTTTGAATATTCATAATCTAATATCGATATTAGACTCAATTTATCTTTTTTGAAATTAAAAACAAAAGACCAATTTACCCTTACATATTTTTTTATTTTAAAAAATTACCTAACAACTATTGGAGGTCAAAGCTTCAATGGGGATATTCTGGGTGGTAATAAATGGTGGAGGTGGGGTTTGAACACCACCACTTTATTTGTACAATATGTTGGTGACCATTTGGCTACCAATGATAGTCAACATAAATGATGCAAACAAAAATTTATATATTAACCTTTGATTTTTAACTCAAGCCCGTTAACAAATTCAAGTGAGGAAATGACAAGTTTAAATAGAGAATATGCAACTTTCATTTTTTAAGTAAAAAATCTACTTATTCGTTCATATTATTCACAAGTTCAGATAAAGACTTCACAACTTTAAATAAGGAATTCACATATAGATAAAGAATCAACAAATTCAGATAAAGACGGTAAATTCGCAGCCCACATTCTAACTTGATTTTTTATTTTATTTTGATTCTCACAAATATTAAAAAAGGATTGGAGCATTTAATTTGAAAGAGAAGTGAGGTGATTTTTTTCCAAAAAAATGGCATGAATTATGTAAACAGTTAAGTCACAGTGTTCTTCATTCTAATGTTGTGTGTGTATATTTTTTAGAATTTATCTTGTATGTCTTTTCTGAAATTTATCTTAAAGACAAAAAAATATAAAGAATTCGGCTATTTATATCTGCGTTAAAGAAAATAAATGTATTAATGACTGGCTTTTACTTTAAGTAAATATGTGTTGTTTTCTAAAATGCTTAAACAAATATATGTGGTTTTTTTAAATGGAAAATTAAATAACAAGAGAATAGAAATGCAACTTTTGGGTTTAAAGTTTAATCTAAAAAGTGATGGATCCAAGGTCCTGGAGCCTCCCATGTGTGCAATGTCAGGCATGTCAGAATGAGAGAGAGAGTGTGTGTGAGTTTTGAACTTCTAATTTTAATGAGGTTGGTGGCAGCTGTTTGACCAGTTTTTGCCTAGGTTGGAGGGGAGGGAGGCTTTTATCAAATTATCATTAATAAAAGGAAAAGTTTTTTTTTTTTAAGTGTGGTTATAAAATATTTAAAAAAAAATTACGAACAATTTGATTAAAATAAGATAAATACTCCTTCCTGGCCCTTATTATAAAGATCAACTAGTAAGTTTATTTGGTCATTTTTATAATGACTTTGTTTGTTCTAATGAACAATGATTATTTTTTTCCATGTCTACCCCTAATTAATAAAGGTAGTGAGTGAGAGTAATAATTAATATAATATTAGAGTTTAGTGTAATTAGTAGGGGTAATATTGGAAATTACTTAGATTCTAGGACAACTTTATTGACTTTAACTACTTTTATTGGTTTGTGAGAAAAGTTAGTTGGTGCCTTATAATAAGGACCAGAGTATTTTATCTTCCTTCCCTTTAAACTAAACACACTGTAATGTTTTTTGTGTCTTTGAATTAATTTTTTAAAATAATTTTAGAAGATAGATTTTGAAAAATATCTACTTCCAACTAAAAATATTAATTTTTATAAATTTTATCTTTCAATAACTTTTCAATTTTATGTATATTATACCATGACTATAAAGTTTGAGGCCTGCACAATAATAAATGAATAATAAAGGGTAGATTTATAAGAAAAATTTAATGGTGTTGCATATAGATGGGATAAAAAATCTTTCTCTCTCTCTTATAAAGAAGATCACAATTGTTGCTATGTAATTTAATTCGTAACATAGAGATATACAATTTCACATATTTTTTTTCCTTTACAAATTTCAATATGCACGTAACTGTTATGTATTGGGAGGGTCTAATAAATAGTATAATAACCTATAATAATATTTTTAAAACAGGTTGGCATGAGGAAGCAGACAAGTGGCGACAATTGTAGTTTGGCTTTTCCTTTTCGTTTATAAATAATAAAATAATACCTCATCCTTAGACTAACTCCAGTAAAGGGGTTGATCTCAACAAAGGAGGAGGTTCGATCCAGAGTTGGTCGAGTCTTTGGGGGAGGATCACATTTCACAGGTGCGTAGGTTAACGTTTGAGGGTAATAGGCAATTTCCGCTTCAACATCAGATCACCTAGAAGGAAGAAAGATTTTCCTCGCTTGGATTGTGGGTGAACTCAACCCTTTCCTAAATTTTTTTTTATCAAAATAATAATAATAATAAAATAATCGTTTGCTTGGGGAAAAAATAGGGAAAATCTTCTTCGGGTCCCAAATTAGGAACAAATTATCAAAAAAGGCCCTCACATGTCAAAAAAGGTTAGGAGTTTTTCTCAGTATTATTTCATAAACGTTAACAACTATATCAATAACATTAACAATTAAATCAATAGACGTTATATCTTAACAACTAAATTAGACTCGTTAACAACTAAATCAATACCCGTTAACAACTAATGTTTTATGAAATGATATTAGAAAAGCCTCTCGAACCTTTTTTGACATGTGAATTTTTCTTAAGTTTTTTTTTTAATTATAATTTTTTGGTTATTTGGGCCCTCACTTAGATTTTTAAAAATAATATATATATATATATATATATATATATTACATAACAGTCGATTGACTATTCTCTTTGATGCATTCATGACTCAAAGATTTCAGCAGATGAAGTAGAGTGGGATGGAGCTTTCAAAAACTTAGTACAAATAACAACGTTGTTGTCACATTGTCCCAACAGTCCAGCAAGAAACTCTAATTAAAATTCTAATTTCTGGGTTTATACCCACAAACTCTGATGTCATCATGAGAACCATTCTTAGCCCCGAAGTAGTCTCATCATATATATGTTATATGTCCCCAGCCCCACCTTAACCAACTAAGCACTAAACAAAAAACAAAAACAAAAATATATGAAGTTAGTTCGATACTAAAATAAAATTAGAAACATCAATATGAATAAATAAATAAAAAATATTATAAAATATATTTTATATTTAAGACCAATATCAAATATTCGATGGAGGTCGTTATATTAAAGACCAAATAATAAATGGGAAGAGAATATATTCTTGATGGGATTCATAAGTAAGAAAGCTGTGTTTGAACACTGAAAAAGTCACAGTTCTCTCTGTCCAGGAAAAGAAACAATATTTTACAATCTTATAATGTGTCCATGTGACAGAAAGGGAGCGTGCGAATCATTTTCGGTACATGAATAAGCATCCAAGTCAATAAAAACCCCTCGAGCAAAAAAAAAAAAAAAAAAAAATCAATAAAAACCCAAACATTGTTGAGTTACCCGATCAATATTTCAAGGTCATAAATGTTTTTTTACCCAATTTTATCTAAGGACTATTCAACTGGCTAGCTATTATTTAATTTGTATAATATATTTTTAACTATGTGCAAAATAAAATATATTTACACGTGATTAAAGATACGTTTAGTTTTATTGTGGGATGAGAAGACTTTTGAAAATAATGACTAATACTGTCAAACACGTTGACCGACAGACGCCACCAGTGACACTGTCAGTCAAGCGTGTTTGACTACATTACTTTAGTCAATATTTTCAAAAGTGCTTTGGTCACATTTTTTAATTTTTTTTTCTTCTTATTTTAGTGTTTTTCCCGTTTTACACAACTGAAAAAAGAGGTTGTATTTTCTCAACCTAGGGGTTTTTTGATGTTTTTGAGCCATAGTGTTTTTTATACGAGTAAATGCTTGTTCATTTTAACCTTTTATAAGTGTTTTTACGATATTTAAAGTAAATATGTGAGAAAAAATGTATCCAAACTTATTAAAAAGTGATTTTAAATTATTTTTTGTGTTTCCCAAATAAATACATTTTTGAATAAGAAAACAAGCAGGGGTATCATTTTTATTAGCCCCAAATGACAAACAAGGGTATCATTATTTCATTAAAGAAGATCCAATTAACATATTATCACTATTCACTAGTCCCTTTCATCAAGCTACCAATTGCCTAAAAGATATTGATAAAAAAAAAAATGCCTAAAAGATGATGGTTGAGTACAAAAATTGCCTTTCATATTAAATCAATATAATGAGGGGTGAATAGTGTAATGACTCATAACTTTGAAACAATCGCGAAAAACATGGAGTTGTTTAATGCAATTTCTTATTCCTTGATCCGAGTGGGATCTGCGGGCGTAATCTTTTTTTTTTTTTATCTGCGGGCGTAATCACATAGTTACTTTCTCAGTTTCTCCCAAATTCGGGAACTAATATTAAAGGTTCGTTTGGTATGAGGAACGGACAAAAAGAAATATGAAGCAAATTCTCTTGTTTGGTACATTTTTAATATCCAATCTTTTCAAAAACTTAATTTCTCAGACCTAGAAATATTCCTTTAAAAGTTAGAAGATAAGATCCTATAAAAATTGATGAGACCTCAAGTTGCCTCTTTGCCCCTCTTCAAACATTTATTTTTTATAAAGCAAGAAAATATAATTACATTTGAATTTATACAACAAATTTAAATTTGATAAGAAAATATTTTACACAAATTCAAATTTTTATTGCAAAATAAACTATTCTTCGTAAAATTAGAATTTAACTCATAAATTTGTTTATTTTTTTGAAATAAATGTTCCATCATAAAATTCAAATTTGATGTAAGTAAATTTATATCAAATTCAAAATATATATAAATATTTTTCCAACTGTTTATCCTTCATTTTCTTCTCAACAACTCATCTTCCATTAAGGAGTTCACATTAGGTCTTTATTCCCTTAAAGGTCTTCTTAGGTCTTATTCCCTCTAATTAGAGGGATTAAAGATTTTTTTTTTAAAAAAATTTATATATTCTATTTATTTAGATTAGATTATATCTTTGCATCTTGAATTTTTTTTTCGCACCAAAGATCTCAAATTAATTAATTTTCAGTCCCGCATTCGAAATATTTTTCCGTAACCCCAATATCCCGTAAATTAATTAATTTGAGATCCGTGTAAAAAAAAATTCAAGATGCAAAGATATAATCTAATCTAAATAAATAGAATATATAAAAAAATTTAAACAAAAAAAAAATCTTAATCCCCTAATTGAGAAAATAACACCTAAGAAGACTTAAAATATAATCTAATGTGAAACCCTCCATTAAGTCATCTTCCCCCGCCTCAAAATCTTCTTTTTCCTTTTTTTCCTTTCCTTTCCCCTGGTTAAATATTCGCGGTACACAGTGGACCCTACGATTTTTACAACACGTTTTGCAAGATTCCGGGCATCTTCTTACAATTGTTTTACAATCAGTGAGCCCTTTCTTTAAGCTGTATTTTTTTTTTAAAAAAAAAAAAAAATTATATGGTGTTCCTCATAAGAAGTCGTAAAAAACACAGAAAATTATTTTTCGTGCCAGACTAAAAATAAGTGCAAAGAATGGTTTTAATTCATAATCAGTTTTTTTCCCTTTTTTATTCAACAATAATTGAATTTCTAACCTTCTTATCCATACCTATAACAACCATATGAGTTTTTTCGATTTGGATTATAAATCTTCCTATCCGTGCCCTCATAACCGTCTGAGTTTTTTTTGGCAGGGATTAATTAAATTTTATTAAGGTTACTAATTTAATCAATATTATATACATGCTTGTCAAAGTTGCTTACTTAGTCCGAATTTAAGTATAAGGATAAAAAACTAAAATTTATTAAAAATATAAAGATCAAGAAAAAATCTCTACGAAACTATAAGAACAAAACTGAAAATTTGAAACCATATGGACAGAAAAAAAAAAAAAATTGAATCAACCGGTAAAATACCAATTGTATTTACCCATAAAATAATTAGGAGGAAAGATGGGGCAAGCTGTGAAATTGAAAACAGATATGAAAGAGAGAAGGAAGGCTGGAGCCGCAATTGAAGCAACACAAGCAAGGGCAAAAGGAAACAGAGTGTGGGAACTGGCTAGAAAGATGCTCTCAAATGGGAACCTTGAGAAGGGATATGCTCTCTACTCTGGTATGTCAGTTATCAAATACATGTCTTTCTCAAATTCAAAGTCAAAAAAAATATCACCCCAGTAATCGATTCTCATACTTCCTCTGTTCCATTTCCTCTCGTTGATTTTCATTTCAGGCTATCATGCTTAGATCCGTCTGTCAAAAGCGCAATCTCTTCGGTCTCTGCAGATTCAATTTTTGCCAGGTGAGTCAATCGTGTCCTTTTACCCAATAATCCCCAACTTTTCTTCTTCCCCTCGTAGAATTTGGAAATCAAGCCCTGCTAGATCTATCCTTTAATTCTTCAGGGATGGTCTCCAGAGCAGCCATAGTTTTGCTTATAGGTCTTCTGGGCATGGTTTATCAGGCCACTCAGCTTCCTCCTCCTAACCGTTCCGATGAGATTGAGCCCTCCAATGGCGAAATCCACGACGTTTCTCCCAGAATCAGGCTCGGTGATGGAAGGTATCTGGCTTACAGAGAATTAGGCGTCCCCAAGGAGAAAGCCAAACACAAGATCATTATCGTCCATGGATTTGGAAGCTCCAAGGAGATGAATTTTCTGGCACCCCAAGTACCCTAACTTGAACCCCTCTTCTCATTTTTCCTCTTTTTTTTTTTTTTTTTTTTTTTTTTTTTGGTTGGATTTAGATCTGAATGCTACTGTAGCAAGGGGGAATACGCAACAAATTTGAATCTGAAATAGAATTAAAACTAGGTGCGACCAATCAGGGAATATTTCACTGAAAAGTGTACTCAAGTTGAACAAAGCATGACTTTAATACATTATGTCTCTGATTTCTCGGAAGTATGATTTGTTTGACCCCTTCCCCCTCTTTAATTTGTACTGGATTTAAAGTACATACTCTTCCAGATTAGAGAAGCATACAGCAATGTTGAACATTTACTCCGAATTTTCAGGAACTAATTGATGAACTAGGTGTATATCTTCTGCACTATGATCGGGCTGGATATGGAGAAAGTGACCCAAACCCAAAACGCTCGCTGAAATCTGAAGTACTTGACATTCAAGAACTTGCCGATCAGCTTCAGTTAGGACCAAAGTTTTATGTGGTCGGAGTCTCAATGGGATCCTATGCTACTTGGAGCTGCCTGAAGTACATCCCCCACAGGCAAATTACATGATCCCAAATATGCATTTTATAGTATTTGTTTTATTGCCGGTTGGCTCATTTGATTTCAAAGAACTAAATCCTTAGTCACACACAAGACCATTTTGTGCAGGCTAGCTGGTGTGGCTTTTGTGGCTCCTGTTATAAATTACCAATGGCCTTCGCTTCCTGAGAAATTGATAAAGGAAGACTATAGAAGGAAACTTATGAGGTGGGCCATGTGGCTTGCAAAATACTCCCCCACGCTATTGCACTGGTGGGTGACGCAGAAATGGCTCCCCTCAACTTCTGTAATTGAAAAAAATCCCAAATTTTTCAACAAAAGAGATATTGAAATTTTAAAGATGATTCCTGGCTTCCCAATGCTTACCAAGGTAATTAATTACATACTCTCTCCTTCTTATTGTAAGATTTATTTATCTAATTTGATTGGGTTAAGAAAGTTAGTTGTTATGATAGTTTTTTCTAAAATACCTAATCATTTTCTTTAACTCCCCCATCTTTCTTTTAGTTCAGGAAATATTAATGTAAGTAAATTAGGAAAAGATTGGCAAATATGAAAAAATAAGTCTTACATTTGAGATCAATAACAACTCCTCGATTAGGTCCAGCATTAAGAATCGGAGGAGTAACCTTTTCCCCCTTTGACATTGCTCCAAATCAGTTTTTGCCCCTTCAGTTCAAAGTGTCTCATTCAACTCCTATATGGTTCGATCTGTTACCCTAAACCATTTGGGGGGATATTTGACTTGTACTTTTGAACAGTTTCATATAGTCAAGGCTATTAATGTGTTAGAATAGAAACTTTCCTCTCACTGATAATGTTCAGGACACAAGCAAAACCGACACTCTTACACGAATCTGCAATACACTGTTTTGGTGAATTAACATAAATGTGGTGTGTTTGAAGAGAATTTGTGATGTGATGGTATGTTTGTCCTGGCAGGAGAAATTAATGGAACAGGATGTTTTCGACACACTGCGACACGACTGGATGGTGGCTTTTGGGAGGTGGGAATTTGACCCAACAGAGTTAAGCAATCCATTTCCTCAGAATTCTACATTGGCTCACATTTGGCAAGGTTTTGAAGACAAGGTGGTGCCCTCTCAAATCCAGAGATTTGTTTCAGAGAAGCTACCTTGGATACGTTATCATGAAGTTCCAGATGGTGGCCATTTGATTATTCATTATAGTGGCTTGTGTGAGGCCATTTTAAGAGCCCTTTTACTTGGAGAAGAAAATGTCTCATATAAGCCTAGATTGTCATCCACATTTGTATTCTGATAAAAATTCCATGATTGTTGTCCAAAGCATGTCGTTTTAGGATGGTATCTAATTATGTACATTACATTTGTTGATTGGCAAGTTTGAAGAATGGAAGAAAATGTCTAATTCAATATGAAATCATTCAGTTTTGGGCATCCTACTCAAGATCACTAAAAATAATTCCTCTTAATAAGTTGGGATTCATTCATTCCCACTATTATTCTGATAGTAAACGCATCAAATATCAATGTGTAACATAAAAATCATACTACCTCCAATTATTAATATAAGATTTGGTTTGCGCTACAAACAAAATATTATATTGAGGATGAGATGATAGTAACTTGCACTAATATTATATGAACAAAGCATCTCAATATTTCATTGTTTCAGACTGTGAAATGCACGATGACACATGTTTGGTTTTAAATATGTCATACCAACAAAGGAGAGTCAATAAATTGAGAGTGATGTTTTTTTTTGGTCAAACTGAGAGTGATGTTGAATGTAATGAAAAACTAATGTGACAAATGAATAGAGGGAAATGAAGAAAAGGATGATAGGTGGAATCCAATGCAAACTATACAAGTCAAATCAAAATATTATATGTTATTTTTGTACGTAAAGATAATACTCCTCCGGTCACAATTATAAGAAATTTAGTTGACTTTTTTGGAGAGATTAAAGAAACTAACTAAATTAACTTAGAGTATTTTTATTTTTATTTTTTTCTTCAAACTAAATAGTTTGACTAATAAACTAATATATAATCTAAGAAAAACACAACATATGAAATGATTAAGAACTTATTTAGCTTTCTTAATCTCTCCAAAAAAATCAACTAGCTCTTATAATTAGGACCGAAGGTAGTATATTATAGATAAAGTAATTTGATAGTATTAATTGATGGGGGCATGGTCATTTAGAATAGAGATTGGAGCTTTGAAAAATAGCTTTTTAATCATAATTTACTGTATAAAAAGGGTAAGTATGTGAAATAAATTTTATCTCGATTTATGTAAATAAACACTTTTAAAACCCTAAAGGTGATCCAAACAATCATGAGTTCGACCAACTCCTTTAAAGAAAAATGCATGCATTAATTAAAAGAACAAAATGTGGGAAATTCAAAGACCAGAGCCTCTTATGTGGGAAATTCAAATTGCATGCATTAATTACAAGAACTAAATGTTTGTTTCCTTTTCTCTTTTCATCCAACTCGTGCGTTTGACCAACTCCTTCAAATTTAGGCCCACTTTGCTCTTTCTTTCTTTCTTTTTTCAAAAAAATGAAATATCAAAATGCATTGGTAAATAAAAAGACACAAAATATCACAATTACAAAGAAAATGAACGTGAAGAACAAGCATTAAGCATAAAAAGTACCAAAAGTTCTAAGGAAGGGATAATTCGAACAAAAGAGAATACAAAATCCTTTAAAAAAAGAGCAATATCTTCTTGAATCACATTAGCCGCTTCTTTACACGCTCCTTCAACATGCAAGAAATTCTTATAAACGCAATAAACTTCCAATAAATCTTTCCTCAAATTTAAGAAAAATGTGGAATCTTAATACAAAATAAGCTTGCCCGAAAACATGCAAGGCCAAATTGTAAGACATTTGATGAGTCTTTCCTCCATATTATTTGTTGTATTGGCTGACTTTGGTAACAAATCCAAGATTTTCAAACTAAGTTTCTTTTATACCTAAATTTGTGAAGAATGATAACCCAACCACTAACATTTAAGCGGTTTACATCGCTTTAAATAGCAGCAGAAGATGATGATGCAGTTGACAGCTGAGCATTTGATGAAAATTGAAGAGCGCAAGATTAGAAAGCTAGGGAGGCAAAAGTTTGCTGCTATTTAATGAAAATTGTGAAAATTTGTGGAAATTGTGAAAATTGAATGTTGAACCTCTTTAATAACCGTGAGAGGGAAATGGTGGTTCTTTTGGTATAAAGCCATATTTATTTTCCTCTAAATGATATTGATAAGCACAATAATAGAATGAAAGAGTACGATATGCCCATCCTTTTGTAATTGAAGCAAAGTTTGCTTGAGCCAAAGCCTAAAACTTTGAAGTGAATTTAATAGACAAACTTCCAAACCAGATTGAACTGGAGAAAGGGCATGAGAGACAATATGATCTAAAGTTTCAAGTTCTGAGCATCCAAATAAGCAGTAACCCATGATGCTCGTATGATGCTTAACCAGCATGTCACAAGAAGGAATAGCATCATTCTACAATTTTCACGTCAGCAAGAATTGTTTCATTGGTAAATTAATTGACCATAAAAACATCCAGAAAGGGTCTTGAGAGAAATGAGGAGAGATTTGTCTGCACAATCTAAAACCATCACGGACTGAATAAACTATCTTGGATCACTTTTACTCCAATAGAATTTGTCAGGATGATCACTTAACGAAAATGGAGTAGTGAGGATATATAGAGTTGGCAATATTGGGTGAATACAGAGATCAAAACAAATTTAAATTTCATGTTATTAGGTTGCAGCTTGAATGAATATGCACTAATAGATCAACAACAGTTTGAGTAGGCTCATAAGATCTTGAATCAATTTTCAAATGCTCGTTTAGATTAGCTTTTGGAGAATAGTTTTTATAATTTATGAAATCAATATGTGAAATAAGTTTTGTCTCGGCTTGTGAAAAATAATTTCTAAAACAATCGTGGGCACTTTGCTTAATTGGATGATAAGGTGAAATACCTATAACCCATACATAACAAATGGTCACTAGTGCAAAAAAGGGCTTTAAAACCGCCTCATTTAGACCGGACATTCGTCTCAACGATCTTAAAGCTATGACCGGTGGCAATTTTGTAAATATAAAGAACTTCTTATGTATGACCGGTTGCAGTTTTGTAAATATCAAGAACTTCTTGGACCGGATCCCTTATTAATAGGTCTTAAATATATTATTCAGACCGCTTAAAAAACCAAACTGTCTTAAAAATGTAATTAAAATTTATATTATTTTATAGAGAAATCTCGTACAAGCCCGAACTTATATTTTCTGCGGATCAAAATAATCAGGAAAAATTTAAATATAAAATTTAAAACTTTTAAGACCGGACATATATAAACACGGTCTTAAATGTTATACTTTTAAGACCGGACTTAAAGTATGGCCGGTACAAACTATTGAAAAAAATTATTCAAAAATTTTATTACCTTTAAGACCGGCTTTTAATAATGGACGGTCCTAAATTTTGACCTTTAAGACCAGCCTTTTAATTCGTCTGGTATGGAAACTAAAGCACCAAATATTCGCGCGACGTTGCCGTAAGAGTTACGACCGATACGTTGCTCTTTGAACTCTCAAACCCCGTTCTTGTTGTGAAACCCTCTTCCCGTTGCATTACTTCTCTTCCTCGCCCACCACTACCATCCTCTCGTTACTCTCTCACTTTCTCGGGCGTTCCTCTTTCGCACCACCACTCTCGGCCCTCCATTCCATTCTCAAAAATGAACGGAGAAAACGGTTCTTCCGCTATTCCTTCAACGCGCCATTCGGGTGCGGCGGTGTGAGTCGAACGAACCCTCTTTATCTCACAATGAGCCTCGTAACCGCCCGCACGCCGTGGTAGAAGTGGCACACGAATGAAAGACATAACCGTAAGTCGGTCCTCTAGGTCAAAGATCGAGATTCAGTTTGATGAAAAGTTGGCTTCTTTCGGTCCTAATAAACAAAAATATAATAGTTATGTCGGCTATCTAGCACACGAAGAAGGCTAGCATCTTGACGAGATGAGTGGAAAAATGTCGACCGTGACACGGTAAAGGATCCTATTTGGGACACTATCAAGCTCACATACATTGTCCCCGACTCCAAGAAGTTGAAAGACAAGACATTGTCTTATTGTGTCTTGATCGGTGGAGGAAGTTTAAGACCTTTCTAGCCAACACATATATTTTTGCCGATGTTAGGCCGACCATAATCCTTGGGACAAGTACACATTTATTGATGAACAAACTTGGCAACAATTTTTCGGATGCGGACCACTCCCGAAGCTTTGGTGAGTTTATATTTAGTTTTGTTTGCCCTCTTTTGTTTGCTTATTAACTTGTGCGGATATGAATGAATATTATTGTATGTAATAGAAGTATATATTTCCATCCTTTGTCCGCATAAGAGGAGCATGTCTTAGTTGTATGCAAGTCGATATGTAAACCGTGCAAAGGTAAAATACTAAGTAGGTAATTAGGGAAATAATAATGGCATAAGAGTCAAACCATTATTATAGTCTTAGCTAGTTCTTTTGTAGTAGGTAGTGGTTAGACATTGCTATTAGTTAGTTAGTATGGTAAGCGTGTAAAGATTTTGTTGCGGTTCGCAACTCCCTTTACTCTGGTTCTCCCAATTTCTTCTACAATTTTACATCTTCCTTAAATGAAATGTTGAAACTTGATGAAGTAAATTTGACTAGTGTTTGAGGTTCATATCAAGCGGAAGTTCTCTAATTTCTTTTAGTGAGATGACTGGAATTCATAATTAATAGTTGTTTTCAATTCTAATTCACAAAAAAGAAGGGAACAAGCACAAGAGATAGGGAGAAAGAATGATTGCCCGCATAGGGCTTCTCGCGGCGGATATGAAATGGCCGAAAAAGAATTGATGGCGGCCAAGCGAAAGAGATTGGAAGATGAAGCTGAATCCAATCCTTCGCGATAGTTGATCGCCATCTCCTATACGTCGCGAGGAGTTGTGGTTGCATATTCGGCAAAAGCCAAGCGGGCGCCTACACGAGTGAACAAACTCGTGTAGTTGCTTTGAAAGAATTGTAAGTATCGTTATTGTTATTTTTTAGTTACTAAACATGTTTCATTACTAAGCTTCTTGTTATCGTATCTTACGGGAAGATCTTAAAAAGAAAGAAGAAGAGGATCTTTTGTGTCGGACGGGAGGAATGACGTTCTGACCGTTGCGACCGGAAAACCGGATCACGCGGGGCGTCTAAGGGGGGTTGGAGGACGGGTAGGCCTGAAGGAATATTTTGATAAATCCAAACGCCACAAACAAAGTATGGTTACCCGGGAGGAGATGGAACAGACGCTGGCCAAATTAAGTGAGGAAGCAGCGGTTAAAGAAGCAATGTTTCAATCTCAGATGAGCTAGATGAAGGAGGAAATGAATCAAATGAGGCTGCTTTTGAGCTCTTGTCCAGAGAACAATGTTCCTATCACACATTCACCTGCACCTATGCATCCAAGCACTAAAGGGAGCTGCATTGTTGGACAGTCAGAGCAACCTTGTGAATTGTCTGTGGAGGATGGTGATAGTCATAGACAATTCGTTGCAAAAGGACCATCCACAACTTGGGATCAACCGTACACCACCAACAAATGGCGATAATGAAGTCGAGTGACAGTTGAAAAGGTGATCGTTGATGCACCTCTCCCTCTCCCAACCGATGAGTGAAGGTTGTGAGTGATGTCATTGGAACCTTTATCTCGTGGCCGGTGAAGCTTGTACATGTCTCTACTCTTCCCGAAGCTTCATCCCAAGTTCCATCTCCTCAAGTTCCATCCCTCAAGTTCCATCCCTCCTCAAGCCGCATCCCTCCTCATTTCCCCACGCTCATTTGATCGTTAAGGAAAAAATATCCGATTTGGTAAACAACGGATATTTTAAAGATAAATCGTGGTCTGTCAATGAAGTAGTAGGCCTCCCTCATCCTCAAGATGTTTACGTTGACGACGTAGATGTAATGTCCTTTGGTTCCCGGACGGGAGCTTTCATCTCGCAATTGTTCAAATGTTTATAAAGTAAGTATCTTCTTCTATGAGTACATAATTTAAATGCATCGTTTAGACACACATACATATATATACTAATTCCCCGATCGATGTCATTATTGTAGGTTCTTGCATCAACAATTGGTTGAACGGGGGCAAAATCAATGATTTTGGATTCTTGTGCCTGTCTATGCAAGTACAACAACCATGGAGTTGAGACAAGAATACATGTCAAAGAGGGTGTGTGAAGTGATAAGAAAGGTTTACGTGTTTCCATACTTCCACAGGTATATACATATCACAATTCTTGTATGCAATTAACTTAATATAATTCTGCTACATATAATACCGCTTTGTGAATTTTCAGCGACCCCATCGGGCGATTGGTCCTCATGTGCATGGAGGATCATAAAGTTATCTTCTTATGCTCCACGCACGGTCGGCCCGGGGACTACATTGTCGGAGAGCGTCAACAAGTAAGCATGTCATTTTGATTCTCTTGTATCGAAATCTCTCGTGAATTTTCAAGGTGAACATTATTGATAAATTTGTGATTTTGATCATAGTGCCATGAGGACCTTCCAAATCGAGGTAAACAAAAAGCGTGGGTCTCAGGCCACTAATCCTAAATGGTACAAACCACAGGTTAGTACATATTTCGACACTAGCATCACTGCCTTGTGAACTTGGTCATTTTTCCTAAATGCTAGCTCTTATATATATTTCTTGTTCGTTTTAGACCCATCGGCAACCAACGACATCCAACTTATGTGGCATGTACGTCTTGAAACACATGTATGATGTTATCACGGGAGGAACGACAAAATTAACAGCAAAGGTAAATGTATTTAATTGATGTTACATATTATATATGGCTTAATTCAGTTTGTGGCTTAATGTTACATATGAAATATGCATGCAAGTTAATTCAGTCTCTGTCTTTGATGTTACAGAGGTTTGCCGGACCTTCTCCCTTTCTTGATTATGAAGTGGAGCACATACGCAAAGTGTTTTGTGAATATATGTATGACCTAATTAGGTCCTAAATTCATTTGTAAAATACGCACAATGTGTAATTCAATAATATATCTGTATATATTTTCGAAGAAATTCGTTCATTCATTCTGGCTATTTTTGACCTTGAAATTTTGAGGTACAAGATGTTGTAAATGAGAAAAAAAAAGTATCCTAAAGCCCCTTGCTAAAAGTCGTCGTTTATTTTTTTAAAAAATATGGCTAAACTTTTAGGACCGGATGTATTTATTTGTCCGGTCTTAAAAGACTTCAGAAAATATTCTACACGCCGTTGGACCGCATATTTATGATATGATCGGTCCTAAAAGTCTGATGTCTATACTTTAAGACTGCAAATTTGTTAAATAGCCGCTCCTAAAAGTCCATCTTCTTCGTTTATTTACAAAAATTTCGCGAGACCTTTAGGATCGCTTATTGATTAGAACACCGGTCCTAAAAGTCTTCTAAAAATTTGCTAGTCTTTTATGATCGAAATTTTATGTTATGGCCGGTCGTACAAGTCTACGTTTAATTAACTAAAAAATATGTCTAGACTTTTAAGACCGCACTTTTATTAAAACTCCGGTCCTAAAAGTCTTCTAAAAATTCGCTAGACTTTTAGGACTGGAGACACTATAAAATACCGGTTCTAAAATCAATTGAATTGAAAAAAATAAGTAAATACTTTTAGGACCGGACATATTACAAAAGGCCGCTCTTAAAATCAATTGAATAGAAAAAAATAAATAATATAATTTTAGATTGCATATTTATTAACTCATCAAATCTCTCTCTGTCTTTATTATATTAAACTCCTCATACCTCGTAACTCCACACTTCGTCGCTCTACGTGGTTTTCTGCCCCAACTGCTCAAACCTTGGTTAGATACAAGAGAACTGCTCGTAGGGGTACTCTTTCTCCTGATGCTCGTGCCTTCCTTAGATCGTTATACGGTGCGCTCTTCCAGCGAGAGTGCGTTCTATCGTGAGAAGAATCTCGGGTCGTTGGACCCATTGTTATATGGATGATGAAGAGGTTGTCGCACCCCCTCCAAGATTCAGACCATGCAGAGGTTCCAGCTCCCCCTCTCCAATCAGTTAGCCCCAGCGCGCCTACCGCTGACCTCTCTCCTTTTCCCTCTAATGATGCATTGCGTCTTATGCGAAGAAGACAGGAAATTGCTGATCTCCGGCGGGAAGTTAATGCTCTTCACGCCGATATCGCCAAGGCATTGGATGATAATAAGCTTTATGATGTTTAGTTAGATTCTTGTAGTTTATAATGTTCAATTATTGTTTTTGTTTCTATTTTCTTGTGTACGTGTATATTCTCCAGTTATGTATGGAAGCAGTAAGAACTAAGTTTGTGCATTTTTAATATTCATATTCTCCGGTTTTCCTTTATTTATTTTATTAATTCAGTTCTGTTGCAAACCTTTTTTTTTAGTATGGTTCATTAATAAACGAAGAGGTTTACAACTCGATGAGTATTTGACTTTTAGGTCCGGATGTTAATAAAACTCCGGTCTTAAAATTAAATCAATAATAAATTTTAGGACCAGAGTATTCTTAATTGTCGGTCTTAAAAATGTATTAATAAAATTATATCTTTAGGATCAGACACTTTATAATTAACTGGTCTTATTAATAAAATTATATCTTTAGGAACGGACTCTTTATTAATAAGCGGTCTTAATAAAATCCAAAATATAAATATCTCTATCGCAGGGAAAATTAAATTTCCCTCTCAGAACTTCTCTTGTCGCGCCGAGAGTGATTACTCGGGTCCGTCTCCACATTTTGTGTGTCGCGTCGTATTTGCTTCGCGCCGCTCTCTCGACAATCACTTTCGGTTTCTTAGTTAAACGTCTATTGACCAAGCTGTACGAGGTGTTTTGGTTATATAACTTTATTATTTTCCCGCTTATGGTTATGGGTTTTTCATGTGCGCGCTCTCTCGATGAAATGTTCTTGTGGTTTCTCTTGTTGTTAATGAATATTGTATATTGAAGATTATATTTGCACTTTAGACCTACCAAATCGACCAACTAGTGTTTTTAGGTAACTCTGGCATGTCCGCAACATCAACGTTCGTGGCGGAGAAGAAAGACAAAGCAAACCCATTTGAATTTATATGCTACTGGTGAGTCCACAAGACCTTCATGCGATGCATTTAATTTTCCCGTCATGCATTTATTATGCTTCTTGGATTCACTGTGATACATTTATGACCAAAAGTGATACTTCGTTATGCATTTAATGGGCAAGTCTCTCCGTAAAGAAAAAAAAAAGACATAACTGACATTTGAGCATATATATGCATTTGGATTATGTATGTATTATTTTATATGAAAGTTTCAATTTTTTCGGATTATGTATGTTAAATCTTTCGGCATATATATAGGAATTCTTCTGTGGATCACAGTTGGATAAATGCTTTAAGGACAAGTGTTGAATATCAGAATGGGGTGCAGGAATTTATAGAATTTGCTAAACAAAATGCCCATGATGATAGTGGGAAGTTTTATTGCCCTTGTGTAGAATTTTTGAATGAGAGGCGACTAAGTCCTGAACTTATACACACACATTTAATTTGTGAAGGATTTTGGAAGACTTATACGGTATAGGTATGGCATGGTGAAAAAATACCAAGGGGGTCTCAACATGGGGATGTGGCCTTTGATGAAAATGACACAGATATGGATGATCACATAGAGGACATTATTCATGATGTAGGAGAAGAGGCTTTTCTTCAATCACATGCATATGGTAATATGTGCAGTGATGCAGAGACCCCGCTATACCCTGGCTGTAAAAAATACCAATTGTTGAACGCTGTATTGAAATTGGTAAGCTTGAAGGCACGTCATGGATGAAACGACAAGAGTTTTTCTGAAATGCTTGAGGCTTTTAAGGACATGCTTCCGAATGATAATGTGTTGCCGCAACGATACTATGATGCAAAGAAAATACTCTGCCCACTGGGGATGGAGTACAAAAAGATCCATGCATGCCCGAATGATTGCGTATTGTATAGAAAAGAGTTTGAGGAGAAGCGGGGCATTGTCCGATATGTGAAACCCCAAGGTACAAGTCAAATAAGGGGCCTGCAAAAGTGATGTGGTATCTTCCAATCATACCAAGGTTCAAGCGGTTGTTTGCGAATGAAAATAATGCAAAAAAATTGAGGTGGCATGCAGATGAGAGGATTTCTGATGGAAAGCTTCAACATTCGGCCAATTCTTCTCAATGGAAGAAAATCGATCACTTATTTCCAAACTTTGGCGAAGAACCTAGGAACCTTAGGCTTACCCTTAGCACGGATGGTATGAATCCCTATGGGAGCCTTAGCATCATACATAGTTCATGGCCTGTGCTCCTGATTATTTACAACTTATCTCCTATGTTATGCATGAAACGAAAGTACATCATCTTGTCTATGTTGATTTTGGGACCAAAACAACCCGAAAATGACATTGATGTTTACCTTGAGCCCTTGATCGAAGACTTGAAGGAGTTGTGGGAAGAAGGTGTCGATGTTTTTGACTCTTTTAAGAAGGATGTGTTTAAATTGCGAGCCATGATATTCTGTACTATAAACGACTTCCCAGCGTATGGGAACTTGTTAGGGTATAGTGTAAAAGGCCATAAAGCATGTCCGGTTTGTGAAGAAGGCACACGCTACCATCAACTTCAACATGGAAGAAAGACGATTTATCTTGGACATAGGAGATTTCTTAGACGAGGCCACCCATATCGTCGATTAAAGAAAGCCTTTTTGGTGGCCGGGAGTATGAAGATGCTCCGATGGTATTGATTTGGGGATCAAGTTTATGAGAAGGTGAAAAATATTAGTGTCATCTTCGGTAAGGCGCAAAGAGTAGAAAAGAAACAAATATATGGAAAAAGAGATCTGTATTCTTCGATCTTCCATATTGGTGCAATCTTGATGTGAGACACTGTATTGATGTCATGCACGTGGAGAAAAACATTTGTGATAGTATTTTTGGCACGCTTCTCAACATACAAGGTAATTCCAAGGATGATGTGAAGGCAAGATTGGATTTGCAAGCAATGAGAATACGCGAAGACTTACATCCAAGGCCATACGGGAAGAGAACTTATTGTCCCCTGGCTTCTCATACTCTGCATAAGGATGAGAAACGAAGTTTTTATGAGTGTTTACATGGCACAAAAGTTCCCTCGGGGTATTCCTCAAATTTTAAGAGGCTTGTATCAATGAAGGACTTGAAATTAGTAGGCCAAAAGTCTCATGATTGTCATGTCTTGATGCAACAACTACTCCCAGTAGCTATTCGAGGCATCGCCGAATATGATCTTTGGGTCATTTTGACTAGACTTTGTGTCTTCTTCAATGCGGTTTGTAGTAAAGTTTTTGAGATTGAAAAGTTGGATGAATTGGAGAATGAATGATATCTTATCTTGTGCCACCTTGAGAAGCTTTTTGTTCCTACCTTTTTTGCCATTATGGTTCATCTAATTGTTCATCTAGTGAGGGAGATAAAGTTGTGCGGACCTATCCATTTACGGTGGATGTACCCAATTGAAAGATCTATGAAATTCCTAAAAGGGTACGTGAAGAACGCATACCGGCCAGAAGCATCTATTGTTAAGAAATATGTTTATGAAGAAGCCATGGAATTTTGTCAAAATTATTTGGCTAAAGTAAGACATATTGGGCTTCCAAAACGTCGCATCTTTGAAGGGGGTAGACGAGGGCTTCGGTAAAGAGTGTGGATCCGATGAATTGTCACAAGTCCACTTATACACCTTGAATAATGTTGATGAAGTTCAAGCCAAAGATAGCTGCACATAAAGAAGATGTAAGGAAAGAAAATCATCGAATGACCGAACAAAGGTTGATTAGAGAGCATAACAGAACATTTGCAAACCTGGTTCAAACAAAAGGTCGAGGGGAGAAGAATGTGTTTCGAGACAATCAAATGGTTAGCACGTGGTCCGAGGTTGATGTCATAAGTTGGAATTCGTATGTGATCAATGATTATACATTTTACACGAAGTCCCTAGATGATAGGAGCACCGTCGAACAATGGTGTTATGTTAGAGGGTGAATCTACGACTTCTCCGGTTCAAAGACAAGAGGCCTTTATTGGCGGTCATGCCATATTATGGTGTTATTGAAGAGATTTGGGAGGTAGACTATGTTAAAATTAGATTTCCCATATTCAAATGCAAGTGGGTTAATGTCAATAATGGTGTTCAGATCGATCGGCTAGGATTTACATTAGTCGATGTCAATGGTAGAAGTTTTGGAAATGAACCTTTTATTATGGTAGATCAGGCGAAACAAGTGTTCTATATCACCGATCAAGAAAATAAAATGTGGTCTGTAGCTCTCCAAGGAAAAAGGGTCATTGATATTGATGAAGAAAGTCATTCAAATTATGGTCTTCCGAGAGTACTCTTTTTCAAGGGGTCTAGGACATGAATGAAGAAGATGAAGCGGATAATGAACCCGCATAAGAAATGATCATCAAGAAGGGATATGGGAGGATATCGCTTTATAAAAGAGTCCATTCATAAGGTAATATTCATATGCAAAATTCTTTGAAAACTTTAAGGTTTTAGCTATAATTATATTCCTTTTATGTTCTTAAACAATGTCACTGACTATTAAGATTGTTCTTGTTTTATTTTTGTGGCAGGATCGGATCCAAAGGGGCATGATATAAAAGAGGATGTTACGTCGTTGGGTGGGAATCAGATGAAGGCATGGTGAATATTACGTTGGGCATGTATGTTGTATTTGTGACTTATTGTGTATTTGCATTGTAAGTAAGTTATGATATTAATGTATAAATTAATTTAGATGTTGTGTAGTCATAGTATAATCATTAATTAACAAGCCACGTAACTCATGGTGAATAATATTTGTATTCTTTTTCCCAATTCAATTTATTCATAATTGTTCATAGCTTGTATTTAAAGTATCGACTTTTATGTCTTGGATTGGGTGGTGGATTTGTGAAATATATGATCGGAAGAAGAGCGAACGGGGAAAAAATTTGGGAAAATTTAGACCGATAATAAGTAGGTAGGTCTTAAATGTTCAATTGTTAAGACCGGATTTACTAATATATTCGGTCTTAAAGGTCATGTGACATATTTGATACTAAGCCGGTCTTAAAAGTTTGTCTTTCAAGACCGTTGTATTTATAAGTCCGGTCTAAAAAATAAATTTTTAAGACCGGATGAATTTACCAAATCAAGTTTTGAAGGTCGGTCTTTTAAGACCGCGTATAATTAGTCGTCAGGTCTTAGAGCCATTATTTTTCAGACCGGAGTTATATTTGTCCGGTCTTATAATTTTGATCTTTTAAGAAGCGGTCGGGTTTTTGCCCGGTCTTAAAAGTTGAGTTTTAGACCGAAAAAAAATATTTCACTTTATCTAAGTACGATTTTTTTAAGACCTAATTTTTTAAATGTCCGGTCTAAAAGAATTTTTTAAACCGGTTGAGTCCGGTCTTAAATGTGGACTTTTAATACCGGTTGGAACAAGACCGGTCGCGGGTCCGATCTTACGATGCCTTTTTTGTCCGGTCTTAAAGACTTTTTTTGCACTAGTTGGTATTTATGTTAAAAAAATGAAGAGATATTTAACATGGGTGTGAGAGAGAGAAACATTTAACTAAAAGAGAATCCTTTAAAATAAAACAGAGAAATAAAATGAGTGTAAATAACTTTGAATAAAAAGACTTAATTGTCCATGTCTTTAGAATAAAAAATAATCTTGTAATGATTTTGCCCCAACTCTTTGGCCCTTTTTATTCCATGATATGATATGTTAGTAGATTGTCAATATGTATTATTTTATTGAAGATAATTTTGTCACACGTCATTTTCATATCACACTTCCTTTATTTTGTTTTTCTTATGGGAAATCAATGAAATTTTTTATTAAAATATTTTATTGACTAGAAAGACCTAAATTCAAGTATCAATACTGTATGTATATAAAATTCAGTAGAATACTGATACGTTTGGCATATAAAAACATTCATGTCCACCTAACTAGTAAGGTTACCAAATAAAGAGTTTTCTTCTATTTCTTACACAACCTTGTCATTTCTTACACACTAATAATATCTCATTTTTATTTGCCAAAAGGGGGAAAAAATCTAACGAGTGCAAGTGAGATCTTTTTTTTTTTTAAAAAAAAAAAAATTAAAAAAATTTATTGCCTGCAGTGCAAGAGGGATCTGAATCTCCACTATTTCTGGTATTAAATTTAAGCAAGTTCTCCCATTTGGATGTGCATTCAATGAAAATTTCGAATGCACTTGTATTTAATAACACATTTTAATTAGACACTAATAACATAGTAATTTTTTGGGAAAAAAATCTCATAGATAATTAAAAAGAGACAACTAGTTTTCTCAGGCCTTGTGAAATACTTTTATTTAACAAAGAAATGAATTGTCTCAAATGGCCTATGTATATAGAGTCGTTGCATGGATATATTAAATTTTAAACGAGTTTAACGATATTGGATAAAAATACCCAATAAAGTTATTAAAAAAAGTTCATTTAACTAAATAAATCATCTAAACTTACGCAGGCTTAATGTTATCTTGCCTTGCCAAATCTAATACGAGGACCTCACAACTTGATAACTTTTTTTTTTTTTTTTTTTTTTTGTAATTTATTTATTTTATTCAATCTGCACAATTTTTTTCTTTATAAAATGGTTGATTTTGAGTATATTATAATTTCTTACACTATCCATTTAGTCCTCTGGTATTCTTAGTTTATTATTAAAATTATCACGTCATCATTAAATTACAGTAAGCATATTTAAAACCCATTAAGAATATCTTATCTGTTATGAATTATTAATATGTGGATGTCTACACCTACCACTAATCTTGTGAAGATATAGTAGTAAATATTTAGTGGTGACCTAATAGTCACTATGTCAATTTTCTATGTATTAATTTCTACTATAAATACCCTCCATATGAACCTAAATGGGTACATTGAGATCAATAAAATCTCTCTCCTCCTTCCTCTTGATTTCTTCTTCTCTACTCTTCTATCTTTATTTTATATTTTCTTCAAGTTTTTGTTAGTTTTATAACACGTTATCAACACGAAAGTCTTTCTAAAGAAGGTATTATTTTCGTATTATCTTTTAATGATTTCTTTATATGTTTATTATATTGATCTGTGATAATTTTAGCAACATGGAATTAAAAACATATATTTTTACCGAATGTTTTAAACATCGGGTTCCATGTATAAGATTGGAGATTATTTATTTGAATAGTATTTTACTATTCATCCTTGATTTAATTATTTTCATATTGTTACATGATGCTTTATTATTATGCACAATATATATTTACCTCCTACATGGATGATTCTACCTATTTTACTATTCATCCTTGATTTAATTATTTTCATATTGTTACATGATGCTTTATTTTTATGCACAATATATATTTACCTCCTACATGGATGGTTCTACCTATTTTACTATTCATCCTTGATTTAATTATTTTCATATTGTTACATGATGCTTTATTTTTATGCACAATATATATTTACCTCCTACATGGATGCTTCTATCTTTTACATAAAAGTTTAATTTTGTAAATTGTTTATTTTCTCCACAATATTTCTCTTAAACTTTATTTATTGTTGCTAACATATTTATGTTTAAGTATTTACTTTTATGTTACTAACATAACATTTATTTTATGTTACTAACATATTTATGATTCAACAATTTATTTTATGTTACTAACATATTTATGATTCAGCAATTTATTTTATGTTACTAACATATTTATGATTCAGCAATTTATTTTATGTTATTCAGCAATTTATTTTATGTTACTAATATATTTATGATTCAACAATTTACTTTTATGTTACTAACATATTTATTATTCAGCTATTTACTTTTATGTTATTTATGATTCAACATTTAATTTTATGCCATTTATATTAAGCATTTAATTATATATTAATTTATATTTTGTATACGACACTCTACTTTGGGTTAAACCTCCTAACCTAAGTCTAGTTATTTATATTTAAATATTTGCTTTTATGTTGCTAACATAACATTTTTTTTATGTTTGCTAAATACTATTATTATTGCTAACTTTTAATTATATGTTAATTCTTCAAACTATTTTATTATTATGACCAGAAGTCATAATCTACTAATATTATGACCAGAAGTCATAAGATTTTAATTCTTCTTTATTGTCTTTTTGAATTTCCTATTATTATCATTAATATTTTGTTTTAATAACTCTTGCTTATTTTTCTTTTTAAATAGTTTGAATCATGACAAGCAAAAAACCTTGCGAACTATGCAAAAATCGAATTCATGGCTCTTGATATTACCGGAAATAATTATTTATCTTGGATGCTAGATGCGGAAATTCATCCGAATGCACATGGTGCGGAAGATACAATTAAAGAACAAAATGAAACATCTAATCAAAACAAAGCCAGATCCATGATTTTCCTTCGTCACCATTTACATGATGATTTAAAAATTGAGTATTTGATGCTGAAAGACCCACTAGTTCTTTGAACGGCCTAAAAGAAAGGTATGATCACCGAGAAGATGATCGTCCTTCCGAAAGCTCGTTATGAGTGGTTGCGATCAAGGCGTCTGCAAGATTTTAAATCGTGAGTGAATATAACTTAGTGTTCGAATTACTTCACAGTTAAAATTATGTGGAGAAAATATTACCGATTATGATATGTTAGAAAAAACATTCACCACATTTCATGCATCCAATATGCTCGCAAAGAAGAATATCGTGGACAAGGTTTGAGAAATATTCGAATTAATTTCTTGTCTCCTCGTGGCCGAAATAATGAACTTTTGTTGAAAAATCATGAATCTCGTCCAACGGAGTTCGAATCCATTCCTTGAAGTAAATGAAGTAAGATATGAAAATTTTAAGGGCCGAGGACGTAGACGCAGATGTGGTTACAACCGCGGTCGTGGCCGTGGCCGTAATCATGGTCCAAATCGTGGTGGATCAAATTCACGCCCAAAGGGGGGAAGAATTGAAAAGAACTCCAGAAGAGAAACTAGTGGAAATAACAAGCATTCTGAAAATGCATGTTATCGATGTGGTGGAAAAGGTCATTGGTCTCGCACGCCGTACACCAAGACACTTGGTTGACCTTTACCAAGAATCACCGAAAAATAATGGTAAAGGGCTAATGACCGAGGTAAATCATGTTGATATGGCGAGAAAATTCGAGTATAATGACAATGATGTAAATTATATGGAAGTCGCGATTTCCTAGAATAAATTACTTCTATCTTTTAATATTTCTATGATTTAAGCTTGTTTTCTATCTTATGTATTTCTTTTTGTTTTTCATGTATCTTTTATGAAGAATGATTTTCATTGGCATCAATTTCGAAGATTTATGTCTTGTTGATAGTGCTACTACCCACACCATATTAAGACAAGATAAATATTTTTCTTCCTTGGTAATGCAAGAAGCCAATATTCAAACTATATCCAGTAATATAAATTTGATTGAAGGCTCAGGAAGAGCTAATATTTTGTTACCTGAAGGAACAAAATTATGCATTGATAATGCACTTTATTCTACCAAGTCTAAAAGAAATTTGTTAAGTTTCAAAGATATTCGCGAGAAATGGATATCATATAGAAACAATAACAAATAATGATCGTGAATGTCTTACTATTACAAATATTGTTTCGGTAGAAAAAACATATTAGAATGTTTTCCTACCTTCTTCTCGGTTTATATTATACATATATAAGTACAATTGAAATTCATGCCATTGTAAACCAGGAAGTTTACCAACACAAACCTAAGTTTATCAATATAAACCAGAAGTTTACTAATGAATTTAATGTTTGGCATGACCTAAGGTTAGGCCATCCCGGGTCAATTATGATGCGACAAGTAATTGAGAATTCATGTGGACATACCCTGAAGTGTAAACAAATACCACAATCCAATAAATTCTCATGTGCAAAGATGTTCCAAGGGAAAGTTAATTATTCGCCTTCACCAAGAAAAGTAGAAAGTAAATCTCTCACATTTCTAGAACGGATCTGGGGAGATATTTGTGGGCCAATACATCCACCATGCGGACCATTCGTGTACTATATGATATTAATTGATGCATCAACTAAATGGTCGCATGTTGTTTATTATCTACACGCAACTTAGCGTTTGCAAGATTACTTGCTCAATTGATCGATTAAGAGCACATTACCCGACTATCGATCAAGAAAATACGTCTTGATAATTTGGTGAATTTAGCTCACAATCTTTTAATGAATATTGTATGTCCCTTGGAATTGATATTGAACATCCCGTAGCTCATGTTCACACACAAAATGGACTTAGAATCATTGATTAAACGATTGCAACTTATTGCAAGATCTTTACTAATGAGATCTAATCTTCCAATTTCGATTGGGGTCATGCTATTTTGCATGCAAAGAATGTTAGTTCGCATCGACCAACAAGTTACTTAAAGGTTTCCCCTTACTGATGGTTTTTGGTCAAGAACCTAATATTTCCCATATAAGAATTTTTGGATGTGCTAAAGTATATGTACCGAGTAAGCTCCACCACAACGCACTAAAATGGGTCCTCAAAGAAGGTTGGGAATATATGTCGGGTATGAATCTCCTTCGATTTTAAAATATTTAGAACCATCTACATGAGATTTGTTTTCGCACGATTTGCTTTGATTGTCATTTTGATGAATCATTTTTCCCAACATTAGGGGAGAAAATAAGCGAGTTAGGTAAAGAGATTTTGGAATGAATTATCATTGACTCATTTTGATCCTCGTACAAAACAATGTGAACTAGAAGTTCAAAAGATAATTCATTTGCGAATTTAGCTAATCGAATGCCGAAGCATTTTCTGATCCAAAGAAGGTGACAAAGTCACATGTACCAGCTGCTAATGCTCCTATTCGAATTGATGTCTCTGGAGGACAACCCATTATGAATGAATCTAAAGTACGCAAGCGTGGTAGACCCATCGGTTCAAAGATAAAAATCCTCGAAAAAGGAAAGGAGCTAAAAGTATAGATGGTCAAGTAGAGGATAAACAAGAAAAGTTAATAACTCCAGGAAAGAGTCATCTCCCGAAGAGATGTTATCTCCGAAAGAGAAATCTCCGAGAAGAGAATATTGTAGTCCCGGAAGAGACCAAGGTACGAAATATATGAAAATAATGAGATCTCAATAAATTATGTTATGAACAGTATCCGATGGGACCGAAACGAAGTCAACGTTAACGACATTTTTGCTTATCATATTGCAAAAGATGTAATAAATGATAATGAGGATCATGAGCCAAAATCTATTAACGAGTGCCAACAATGAAAGGATTGGCCTCTATGGAAAGATGCTATTAATGCAGTAATTAAAATCACCGGTAAAACGAAAAGTATTTGGACATGTAGTCCATACACCGAAGATGTAAAGCCGGTTGGATATAAATGGGTTTTTGTACGAAAAATAGATGAAAAGGGTGAAATTACAAGATATAAGGCACGTCTTGTAGCCCAAGGTTTTACACAAAGACCAGTATTGATTTTGAAGAAACATATTCACCAGAGTGGATGCAACTACTTTTCATTATTTGGTTAGCCTAGCGGTAAAAGAAGGGCTTGATCTACATCGATGGATGTTGAATCGCATATTTGTATGGATCACTTGATAGTGATATTTATATGAAAGTCTCGAAGGATTAAAGATGCCGAAGCATCTAGTTCAAATATTCGAGATTAATACTCGATTAAATTAAATAAGTCCTGTATGGCTTGAAGCAATCAGACGCATGTGGTATAATCGTCTTAGTGAATATTTGTTGAAAGAAGGATACATAAATGACCCGATATGCCCATGTATTTTTATGAGAAGATCTAAAAAAGAATTCGTTATTATTGCGGTTTATGTTGATGATATCAACATCATTGGAGCTCCTGAAGAGCTCCAAAATGCAATTATTTGTTTGAAGAAAGAACTTGAGATGAAAGATTTGGGCGGAGCGAACGTAAATTGCCTCTTGGACTACAGATCGAGTATCTAAAGAATGAGATTTTTGTATTTCAACAAACTTATGCAAAGAAAGTCCTGGAGAGATTTTATATGGATAAATCACATCCATTATGTCTCCAATGATAGTGAGATCTCTAAATGTGGATAAAGATCCATTCCGACCTCAAATAATTAACGAAGAAGGTGAAGAAGAACTACTTGGTCCGAAGTACCATATCTTAGTGCTATCGACACTAATGTATCTTGCTAATCACACACGTCCCGATATATCATTTCTTTGTTAATTTATTAGCAAGATATAGTTCAAGACCAACACGGAGACATTGGAATGGAGTAAAACACATTTTTCGATATCTCGAGGCACTATTGATATGGGGTTATACTACTCAAATAAATCCAAGCATGAATTGATTGGTTATGTAGATCTTTGGTTTTCTATCGACCCACGTGATGGTAAATCTCAAACCTGGTTATTTGTTTATATGTGGAGGTGCATTATCTCATGGCGTGATCTATGAAACAGACTATATCACCACATCATCAAACCATGCGTAAATTTTAGCAATGCATGAAGCAAGTCGAGAATGTGTATGGTTGAGATCGTTATACATCATATTCAAACAACTTGTTATTTATCTTCGGGAAGGATGGTCCCAACAGTTCTATATGAGGATAATTTGCATGTGTTGCTCAACTTAAAGAATGCTATATCAAGGGTGATAAAACAAAGCATATTTCACTAAAATTCTTCTTTACTCGTGATCTTCAAAAAGATGGTGAAATTGATATCCAGCAAATCAGTTCAAGTGAAAATCTAGCAGATTTATTCACTAAGTCGCTTCTAGGAGTAATCTTTGAAAAGCTTGTTCATGGTATTGGTCTTCGGAGGCTCAAAGATCTTAAATGATGTTATTATTAAGGGGAGTAATACCGATGTTGTCAAAAGGGGAGTTGATACATCGCCGTACTTTTCCCTTATCTAGGTTTTTTCCCACCTGGGTTTCCTAGAAAGGTTTTTAATGAAAGACCGAAAAATGTATCAATGAACGTTTGTATCTTTTCTTTTCTTTTAGGTTTTATCCCATGGGTTTTTTTAGTTAAAGTTTTTAATGAGACATTCATTATGGCATCCAAGGGAGTGTTATGAATTATTAATATGTGGATGTCTACACATACCACTAATCTTGTGAAGATATAGTAGTAAATATTTAGTGGTGACCTAATAGTCACTATGTCAATTTTCTATGTATTAATTTCTACTATAAATACCCTCCATATGAACCTAAATGGTACATTGAGATCAATAATTCTCTCCTCCTTCCTCTTGATTTCTTCTTCTACTCTTCTATCTTTATCTTATATTTTCTTCAAGTTTTTGTTAGTTTTATAACATTATCGATAATATTTTTAAATTTTTTTTGTCTGCTTTATAATTAATACACACACATATTTAGCCAACGTGAATTACCAACTACTATCTCCTAATTATAAGATCCAGTTGATTTTTTTGGAAGAGATTAAAGAAGCTAAATAAGTTACTTAATCATTTCATATGTTGTATTTTCTTAGATTATATATTAGTTTATTAGTCAAACTATTTAGTTTGAAGAAAAAATAAAAATAAAAATACTCTAAAGCCTAATTTAATTAAATTTTCCTTAATATCTCCAAAAAAATCAACTATATTTTATAATTAGGATCAAAGAAAGTAACTTTTTAAAAAAAAAACGGTTTCTTACTAAAACTAGTATGAAATATACTAAAATCTCAGTGGCGAAAACAAAAATAGTCACAGTTTTTCTCTTAGCAGGTAGTAATAAACTATAGCAGTCAACTATTTTAGTATTTTTAATTTTATATGGATTAGTTTCTTATTTATTTATTTTTACCAGGAAAATAGTGGTCAACCACGTCGCATGTACGAAAACTTGATAATGTTCATTGTCCACCGACCTCCCCGCGTTATTTTTTCCCCTTTCGCTTCGCTCTGTCTTCTCTCTCCGACGATTGGATTTTGATCCGGAGTTGACTTCGTTTAATACCCGGTACTTTTTACCTCCCAGCTTTCCAATTCCGACCAATCATTACTTGCTTAGCTTAATTCTATGAATTTGATCCGGTTACTGGTGAGGATTTCACCTTCTCAACTAGGGTTTACGATCTTTGGCTCGTCAACTTTAATCTTATCTTTTTGCTGTTCAAAATACTTGATTCTATCGGTTATCCTTAGTTCAGCTCTTGGGAAGCTGGGGGTTTGTGGTTCGAAGCATTTGCTATCTGTGCTTATTTTTAATGCATTTGCTATCTTGAGTTATTGCGGAAAACGGAAACTTTTTTCTTGGTTTTCTTTGGTCTTCATTATATTCTTCTCGCCTTTCATGGGTTATTTGAGGCCCTACATTTAACTTTCTTTATCGTTTCAATCAAGCGCTTGAAATTTTATGGAATTGATGATTAGTAATGTTCGATGTGGTATTTTGGTCCTTAAGGTAATCGAGCTGGATCGTTTTGTAAAAGCAGGACAAAATAAGTAAAACTTTAGGCTCATGTTGATTCCGGAAAATCGAGAGATGTATTTTGCTACGCATCAATTGAAATTGGTATAGTGCTGTAGTTTCTTATTCTCCATTCAGTATTTTTTTCAGAAAAGTTTGTGGTACCTTCTGTTTCTCTCGCCATTATTTCCATCACATACTTGTGTGCTGATGCATTTAGAGGATGCCTAATGGAGCACTAACTATTTTTACCCCATGATGTATAATTGAGTGCAGGAGTTCTGAATTTTAATCTGACTTTGGGCTGGTAACACAGACATTCACTCACCTGTCTCGTAAGCTTTGTCAAGGAGAACAGCTTAATGCTGGGTTCTGAAAACAACGTAAGCAGCAGCGGGACAACGTCATCAGATATGCCACCCTTGCCTCAGTGCTTACCACTCGATCCAATTACATTAGGCAATAAACATGCTCGTTCAGGAGAGCTGAGGAAGGTTCTGGGTGTCCCCTTGGGAAGTACGTCAGAAGATCATTCTCTTGGTATTCCACGTCCAAAACCCATTGCACCGGTAGCCTCAGGGGATCTAAAGCACTTCAAAGAAAGCGTGAAAGATAACTCCAGAAAGGCAAAGTATATGTTGTTTTCCATTTCATCCCAGATTCCTCTAATATTCTTTTGGATGTTGATAATGTCTTCTGAATGCTTAGTCTTTTTGGCATTTGCAAACATCTTGGATAACAGTGCAATGCTTTTTATTTGTTGCTTTCTGCAATGGCAGTACATGGTTTATATGTGGGTTGCTTAACTTTAATTTTTGAGAGAGTATTTTTGTTATGGTTTCCTATTGTAAATTTAATTACTGTTGATCAGGGATAGAGCAAAAATGTTGCGGGAGTCTATATCTAAATTGGATAAATATACGGAGGCATTAAGCTCAAAGAAGCGACAAAGAACTGATTTCTCAACAGACAGGGGAGGTGGAGTAAACTTAACAAAGATGGGTGGTCAGCTTCATAGAAATTCTAGTGATATTCTAACTCAGAAATCAGAAGCCAAGGCCTCAAGTTCTGCACTGAACAAGCGGATTCGAACATCTGTAGCAGATGTGCGGGTGTGTAACTGTGAGAACATTTCTATTGTCTTTCTATGGCTTTAGCATTATCTTTCTGTGCAAGATGCTAAATCCATCTCTTCTATGCATTTCAAAGCTCTTGTGACTTAGTGCACTTTTCATGCTGCTTCTGAAAATGAACTAGTTTTCAAGCTGCTTAAGCCTATATCGAAATTCTCTAGGATGGGATATTTGAGATCATTTTTACTGATCTCAACTCTAAGTGAAGCGTTAGTGACACTTGTGACAGTATTTGAAATTGCCCATGTGATTTTACCCAATCTTCCACTTATTGACCTTGTTCACTTCATAATTCTCCCAGGTAGAAAGTAGGTCTGCTGCTACTATGAGGCAGCAGGAAAGTAATCTGATTCAGACACTTGGTGGTAGCTCAGTCCGAATGGAAGAGAAGACTCGCAGATTGCTTGCTGGAGGTGAAGGGTTAGATCATAAAATAAAGAAGAAAAGGTCTGTTGGAGCTGTAGGTAACAGAGTTATAGGTGGTGACAGAGATGTAAAGCGAGCTACTCTTCCTAAGGCCAGTTCAGATTTAAAGTTGCGGTTTTATGATCCTCAGGGCTTCAGGTAGTGTGGTCTTTTTCACTGATTCTGGATATATTGATCTTTCGCCAAGTGTAATGTTCATTATGGCAAAAGAGTGATGTAGAAGCCTTTCAGATCATGCTGAGAATTTTGTATGCAATGGCTATTGTCAGGGTTACTGAAAGGAAATTCTATGAAGATATGGACAATTGGGGAATGAGGGAATAAAGAGTGGTTAATTAAGTCAGTATGTGGTTAATATGTTTTATCAATATTCTAACGGGGGATTCCTTGCACCTCCATTGTTAGGATAGGAATCCCCCTCCTAAAATGTTTATCCCCTCTCCCAGACTCCTAAAACAAGAAACATAAGAGGGAGATTGCTACGAAATTGTTATAATTTTGGGTGATGTTTTCAAATTTCTTATTTTACATTGAGAACTTATTGTGAGTGTTCTCACTAATTCAATTGCCATTGCTTATTTATACTTAAAGGTATAAGTTGGACTGTAATTTCCATTAAAAAAATAATGTATTCATTGATTGATAGAAATGTTGGACCAATCTTATTTAATTTTTTCACCAAAAAAAGTTTGCATTCTTCCTTTTCAGTCAAACAAACATAAAATTTATAGTCCGTTGCATGTTGAATTATACTTTTATCAAAAACTCTATTTTAGGGGTCTTCATAAAGATTTGATGCATGGTCTTTCTATCTACTTGGTCATAGCTAATAGTGAACTTTCAGCAATGTTGTCTGCATGATGTGAATGAGCCCTAAATTGATTAAAAGCCTTAAACAAACCTGGGGGGTGCGAATTATATGATTCCTCAATTGATTTGCCTTATTTCATTTTGAATTATGTAGAATCCTTTTTTTAATCCCATAACCCTTTCTTTTCCTTCTTCGCTCTAAATGTATTTTGAGCAATTTATTCATCACTTGGAGTGTCTGTGGATCACCATTCATTTGGTGACTCATTCAATTCTTAGCAATGAAGTGAATAGAGGATGCAAATAATTCTACAGAAGTCCAACTGTTGGGGAAGAACGAGATAGTCAAACTATCTTGCTAATGTGCCTTTTCAAATTGTAGATTGAAGCCTCTTCCTGGAGCTTGTGGGATCAACAAGTCTGAAAGTTCTTCAGAACCCACTAATTCAGGTTCACGTACCACACTTGGGAGTGAGCAAGAGGGTGCCTCTCTTCACAGGGACAACATGGCTACTTTAGAGCATAGAGCAGCTAAAGGAAACAACAGGTTGTGAACATATATTGATTCAGCATGGCCTTAATATATTTTGTAGTCTGTGCCTTGGATATTACATATTTGAATTTTTGCGTCTGAATTGTTATTTATGAAGTTACCTAATGTATGTTAATGGCACTATAAATAGGGCAAACACTCAGGAGGATTGTCTGGCAAGCAGTCCAAGCACACTGATTAAAAACAAGGTTTCTCGGGCACCACGCACTGGTTCAGTTACTGCACTAGACTCATCTAGTACTCAGCCTTCATCTGGTTCTTTCCCAGGTTGGTTAAAGCTTACAGATTCAAGTATAAAGTCCTCATGGTCTGTATGACAAATGATCAAAATCTTTCCACATTGACAGGTTCAGGTTCTTCTATACATCCAATGACCAAGTGGGCTGGTCAGAGGCCACATAAAAACTCCCGCTCAAGAAGAGCAAATGTAGTTTCTCCTGTCTCACGTAACATAGAAACCCAGGTTTCATCTGAAGGCTGTCCAACTCCTGATTTTAGTGTTAGAGCTTCTGCTGTTGGAAGCAGTGGATCTAAGATGGCTAGCAGCGTGGATAACAGTGCTAAAAAATATAAGAGACCATCTGATGATATTTCATCTCCATTTGGCTTATCTGAAAGTGAAGAGTCTGGAGGCGGGGAAAACAAAATAAAAGAGAAAGAATTGAATAATAGTGACTTTGCTCCAACAGCAGAAAAAGTCGAGGCTTTGAAATTAAAGATGAGGAAGAACAAGATTCCAATAGATGAATCTGGAGATTGTGTGCAGAGACAAGGAAGAATTGGAAGAAATTTATCCTTTGTAAGGCCAGGCCTTCCTTCAGGGAGGGAGAAAACAGAGAGTCCACCGATAATGAAGCCACTGCAGAACATGGGATCTAATGATAAGAGTAAAATGTATGGTGAATTCATCACAAGATCTAGCATTTGTTTCTTTTAATTGCTTAAACTGTCATCAAACACTTAATTTTGTTGAGTGCAGCAAGTATGGTCGTCCTCCTTCAAAAAAGCAAAAGGATCGCAAGGTCTTGACTCATGCGGGGCAGATGTTGAGTGATGGTTCTAAAAAGTTTTCAGGTAATATTGTCTATGTGAAACCAGGCTTGGTTGTTTTCTTGAATTTTTCATTGTGAACAAGATACCTAAAGTCCTTCAAGTCAGTTGGCACTTGGCACCAAAAGAAAAGGTCCTTCAAGTTGCTAACAAATGGCAGTGATGACAAGATTTTTTACTAATGATTATGCCATAACTTTTTGCCTAGTGTAGGATCTTGAATGCTACTGCATTATATAATTTTTATATGCTCATCTTTTGTTTTTATATTCTTTGATTATAACTAACAAAATCTTTGTAGAAAATTATTTTTTGGTCTTTTATTGTGTTCAGGATAATATACAGTGCCTTATATCTATACTATGAATTCTTTTTAATTTTCATGTGTTTCTATTGATTTTATGTAGTCATACACTTTATTGAAATATTTATTTCCAGGTGATTGTGATGATGATCGTGAAGAGCTAATTCAAGCTGCCAATTCTGCACGTAATGCTAGCAGTATGTATCTTGAAACATCTTATCTCCTAAATTTTCCTTGTTATCCTTGATGGCATAACTTTCTATGCTACACTCTGTATCTTACTAGTTTGCTGGTGTTCTATATGTAGATCTTGCATGTTCTGGTCCATTTTGGCGTAAAATGGAGTCAGTTTTTGCCCCTGTTAGCTTGGAGGATTCGTCATACTTGAAGCAACAGGTAGCAACTGACAGCTGTGGGGTTGAAATCACACATTTCATTTATTATGCAGCCTTGTGATTTTTTCATTTCATTCTTGCTTTTTTTATAAGATTCTGACAAACCCTTTTTTGTTGATGCTTCATCAGCTCAATTCCGCAGAGGAACTTGACACGAGTTTATCACAGATGTTTGATGTTGATCATGATATTTTGGTAATTAATTAACATATATGAATAAGTCTATATCTTTCACGTCTTCTGTAGTTGTTGCTTAGATCTGTAGCTGCTATTCTTTTTAAGTATTGCTATTCGAGTTTTGTGGTTGAATGTTAAATTTTAATTTTGCAGGGTGTTGTGGTAAACAATGAAGCTATGTATGGTTTAAGGGAAAGAAAGAGAAGGCAATGTGATGGGCAGTCAACTAAGAATGATGCTTTAGGTGGAAATGGTGACTTTGAAAGACTGGACAAGGTCTCCCCATTATTCCAAAGAGTTATTTCTGCTTTGATTGAAGAAGATGAAATTGAAGAATCTTACCACCACAATGAAGCAAAGAATACATCTAGACAGTGTGCTAGTGATGATTCTCACTGTGGATCTTGTAATCAAATTGATTTTGAACCCAAAGATTGGGATAAAATGGACTCTGAAGTTGAGTCAAAAGAGGAACTTCAAATTCAGAAGAATTTCATTTTGGACAGACTATCTTGTGATAAGAGCACTGCATCTAACACATTTAGGTACCCCAACACATCCAGTTCTTTACAAAGCACTGGAGTTTGGCAGGGAGATGAAGAGTTTTCTCTTTCTGATATCACACATACCAGTGAAATATGTTCCAATGAACTTGATCAACTTCCAACTGCTGAATTAAGTGGTCCTGGGTTACCTACTTCAGATGTCCAGTATCAGCAGATGTGTCTGGACGACAGGCTTCTGCTTGAGTTGCAGAGTATTGGCATATATCCAGAAATTTTGGTAGGATTTTATTAATATGTTGAATTGTCAATTTCATAGTTCATCGAATCTTACCAAATTCATGGACATAAATTTTATTCCTTCTTTGCTTATTGCAGCCTGATTTGGCTGAGGATGATGAAGCCTTAAACCAAGATATTATAGAACTCAAGAAAGGGCTGCATCAACAGGTTTGAACAGTACCTCACCTGTTACCTACATACATGATTTCTTGATGAAATCTGTTGAGTTTGTCTTGTTGGCCTTGAGTTTTCTGCTTTCATGTAACATTGTCTTTTATTTGATTGACTAGATTGGGAGGAAGAAGAAAAAATTGGACAGAATTGATCGAACTGTTCAGAAAGTTGGAGATATAGAAAGGAGGTATGTTCTATAATGATTTGAATGTATTTGTAATCTTACAGAGTTTATCTATGTTACAAAGTTGAGTTTTGACCATCATCTTGGTTTTCATGACTACCTTTTCTTAATAACATTAGTGCTTATGTTGCAGGAAGATTGAGCAAGTTGCATATGACCATCTTATTGAGATGGCTTTTAGAAAGAGATTGGTAATATTCTGATATCTCTCTATTTGTTAAGACGCACACGTGAGAAGTGGTCTTCATATTTGTGAATAATTTATGTAGAAGTTCAAAACCTTGTGATTTCTTTTCAACTTTAATTTCACATTGAGGGCCATCTTTTTTTCCCCTTTTCCTTCATTAATGACTTGATCCCAGTAGCTGCTTGCCAGTTAGTTTGATATTGGATATTGACATGACTAAGCAGCATCTTCATTCTGGGTACACGCGCATACTGACAAAAAGATTACTCTGAATTAAAACTTTGTTTAAATAATGTACTGGACAATAAATCTGTTGCTATATTGGTCAACTTTGTAATTTGAAGGCTTATAGTATTTAATATTATTTGATGGGTGAGTTGAGGCACTCCATGACCACAAACTTTCTATCTAATGAAATTTGAACAGGCATGTCGTGGAAGCAAAAATTCTAAAAATGCAGTTCACAAGGTGTCAAAACAAGGTGCCCAGTATTTTCTTCAGCGTGCTCTGGGAAGATGTAAAAAATATGAAGAAACTGGCAATAGCTGCTTTGGTGAAGTTTCTCTACAAAATATCATCTTCTCTGCCCCTTCACATGATAATGATGCAAAATCTGGTGAGGGCATTGTCTCTATGACAGCCAGCAATACTTGCAATAAAGTTTCCCATCAAGTGGAAGCCGGAAGATCAGGTAGTTTTCATGTATGCTTTCACATATGTGTGTGATGATGTCCGTGATCTTGAATCATATTTATACTTATGGCCTGTTTGGTTGCATTGAGTGATTCTAATGCATAAAAAAATGTGATTGAACAATTTTTATCATGTCATTGTTATCGCCAAGAAACAATTTTTGGTTATTCATGCTTAATTAGATATGAACTTCTGGGTGTTCTAATGGGTGTTTTAGCCCGAGTATTGCTCCATAGTTCTTATTTGATCTCAGTATTCTTTCAGATATCACATTCTCCCCTGCTCTGCTCTTTGTTATTTGTGCTAGGAGTTTTATTGAATGCTCATATTTCTTATTTTAAAATAAGTTGATATTCATGCAGGTGCAGTTTGCAGTGTTTCTGAGAAATATGATCCCCATAGAGATTATGCAGATAGAGGTTTGCAGGATTCTTTCCATGGTTCAGTTCACTCATCTGAGCATGGATCATCCAAAAATGGGTCTCTGCTTGTCAAGGAGAAAAGGAAGGAAATGCTGGTTAATGGTGTTATTTCTTCCTCAAGAGTATCGAATCTTGATGGCCCTGCTCACGGTGGAGTAAAGGGAAAGAGAAGTGAGAGAGAAAGGAATCAAAGCAGGGACCAGAGTAGACACATTTCCATCTCTAGAGACCTGTCATTGGACAGTAGTCGAAATGAGTGTAAACCTAAAGCAAAGCCCAAGCAGAAGAGTAATCTAAGTGGACATCAAGATATCTTTGTGGGTAATGCAGGCAATAATGATGGCAAAGAGAGTGATCCATTGTCTGGTAACCAGGGCACATTGAAGGAGAAGGAATCAGCCGACTTGGGTAATTTGCAACCACATGAATTAGATTCAATGGAAGAATTAGGTATGTCCGGGGAACTCGGTGGCCCCCAAGATCTTAATTCTTGGTTAAACTTCGATGATGATGATGGTTTCCTAGAAGGTGATACTGTTGGCCTCGAAATACCGATGGATGACCTATCAGAGTTAAATATGATTATGTGAAGTGATACATCTTATGAAAGTCGCTTGCTTTTGCAACTTCATTATATTAGGTGTATTTGGAAGACCTGGTGGGCAGCAAGATATTTGTTGGTCAATTCAGATCACGATGACCACGATTCTGATGGCCTCAGAAACTGTGGATGGATGATGCGTCATTTACTTGTGCTCCAAAAGGTTATAAATGTTATCCCCCATGGATTAGTGGTTCTGGCCAAGAACTTTCATTCCATTTGGGGTTCAAATAAGAGGTTAAGAGAATCTTGGAATGGCTAGTGAGCTTTCTGCTGGAAATTATAGAGTAAGTAATTTATTGGGGGATCTGAGAGATTCATGGTTGTCACGAAGTTTTTGGTTCTTCTCCATTATTTGCTCCGCAAGAAACAAGGTCTACACGTGTCTTCAAAATATCCACATTATCCAAACAAAGTTTGGGCCTTTATTAGCATTCAGGAATCAGCTTCATTCAATTGTGTGTATCCGGACTAGAGTTGTGCAAACTTGATGTTGGATGAATTTGATTGAGTGGATGATCGTGATTTATTTGGAAATTTTTGTCCAAAATGTAATTTTTTTTCCATTTATTAATGTTATTAAAATGTAGAAGTATAGTTTTCCTCCTACACTACAGTGCCAACGGATGCCAAAAAAACAAACGTGCCCTTAAAGGTTAGATTCAATATTTGACCGAATGAGTTGATTTGAAGGCAAACTTATTTTCTCGTGGGCACATGGTCTGACTATATTTTATTTTTCAAATGTGACTTTTCACTTGTACAATTGTTAGTGTGATTCATATTCGTTTAATCTGCAATTCTTGCTTCATGCGCAATACAAATGAATTACTCTTTCTTGAAATTGAGGATTAAGTGTAAGTTCAGTCTCATGTTAAAAACAATCAAAATACGTTTTTTATGGTTTCTAGATATGAAATCAAATACAGGCCAATTTACTTGATAAGGATATGAGTACTTGATCGGTTATACAATAAGTCAAAAGATGAACTTCATCAAAAATATCTGTAGCTCTGAATAAAAAAGGCACTATAGTCGTTGAATAATTCAGTGGACGTACCTGGACAAGAGGAAAACTTAGAGCAGGTCCATTTCATTGCTTCTTTCCACCCAACAGATGACCAACCACTTCTTGTCAACGAAAGCCCTTTTATTCATAAAATCATTATCATCATTATTCATTTATATTAAGAAATTATTATCAAAAAAGAAATTTATATTAAGAACGAGACACCCAAACCGTCCGACTCGATAGAGATTAGGCTTAACTTATCAATGAGTCACATAAACTTTGTATGCTCTAGGTTCATACCAAAGAAGAACGAGTCACCTTTATTATTGAACAAAACCATCCCCACCAATAATAATAGTAATAATATAAAAAAATTTCGTTGGTTGAATGGTCCTCTTTCTCATCCTAATTTTGTCTACTCTTTCTCCCATTTTTGTCTTCCTTTGATGAGTCGTTTTCAGATTCCCATTTTTTTTTTCAGATAACATATTTTTCATTTATTTGGATGTATTATTAGAAGCTGGTGCTCAAGTTGTGAAGTGAAGGGTTGGTACGAAATTATTTTCATTAAGATAATATGCTCTGAAAAGCCCTCACACCAATTGCATTATTGTTGATTAACCAACATTCATTGAGAGTAAGTAGTAAAAGGTTTGTTCTCTCTTAACCACGTCTTCAGTTCAAGGCGTGAGAATAGGGAGAATAGTGTTGATAGTTTCTTCCCACGACCGAGGTCCGACTAAAGCGAATATCTGATTAGTTGGGCAAGAAGGTTGATGAATCGGTGGGTAAAAAAAAAAAAAAAAAAAAACTTGTTGCTTAAAATACTAAAACTGTTGACTCCGTACCAGAACAAAAAAGAAGACATGTCTTCTTCTGTTTTATATCATATACAGGATAATAAATTTTACTGAAAATAATTAATTATAAACCCCTCTCTTGAAAGCTTTAAATTTAACTATAATACTAAAGTCAATGCCGCTAGATATAGGATTATATATCTTTTGATAGCCAGCCTCGAAAATTACCCACTTAATATTTATATTTTGTAGCATTTGAACAAACTATGGTCAACTTTTTAAGCAGATTGCCTGGCCATGAGTGATGAGTCCTTATATATTTTGAGGTACTCCAGCACCTTCAAGCATTAGTAAGAAAATGAAGATTTATCAGAAAAATCTGAGACCATTTTGTCACCTTGAACCGTAAAATATTCTTATTTTATTAACAACAACAACAACAACATATTATTATTATTATTTGTAATATTCTCTCAACCTCATGCACTGAAAGTAATGATAAAAACCAATAAATGTATTTTTTTTCCCGCCTAATACCTAATCTAAAGGGACGTATGCATTAAAGTAAAATAAAGAAAAAGTCAAGGGGAAAGGCTTGAGGTAGCACTCTCATGATAATGACTTAGTTAGATTAATGTTACCAGCCACCCTATCCTTACTAATAATTTAATTCCTATTTCTCTTAATGGATCCAAAAGTAGAAAACGCTGAAGAGTTAATTAATTAATTAATTTAGTAAAATAATGAGAGAGAGAGAAGAAAAAAAACTAGTATTATCAAATGATGGATTGAGCGTTGAAAATGAATAATCAGAATGGCTAACAAATCAGCCAAGTTCTACTTCTATATATATTACTCAACTACTAGAGGTTGCTGGAAATTACAAACTCTTCTATATATTCATCTAATGTGCCGCCACCGCCTTCTAATTAATTAATCTAGATCATTATCAATTTCTTTTAATTTTGTTATTAGTTTATAATTTCAAGAAAACATCAATTGCTGGCTATTACAATTATACCCTTAATTTTATTAGGAGTTTGAGTTGCGTCTGAAGAGTTATCATGAGAAGGTGTAGATTGTAAACAAGAGTGTGAAAAATAAAATGAGGGAAAATCATGTCAAAATCCCAACTAAAGAAAATAATATCTAAAAACTACTGTAACTTGTTAATAATAAGTAAACGTGACATCATTAACAAGTTAAGGAACTTTTCAGATATTATTTTACTTTTAGTTGAGAGTTTAAGCCTTGATGTGATTTTCGAAAGGAGATTCGATCTCTCCATATCTCTTTTCTCATTTTCTCTTATTGGCTCAATCTGGGTTGATTGAGAAAATAAGAGAAAAGTAAAAGTAGTATTATATTGATTGAATGGATGTGATTTAAAGATTATGAGGGATAATGAGAAAAATATGATGAGAGAAACCCAACCCGTGATTTTCCTAGAAACTAAAGGTGTGATGATGTGACTTAGTGTTTTTAAAAGTGAACATGCATGTTGAGTATTACTGAGAGACGTGGGAGATGTGGGATTGGTTACACAAACTCCGGTTATGTTTTACAGGACTCTTGTTCGTAGTCCAAATAAAAGAGGAGAGTTGTGTTAGGCTCTTAACAGTTTAATAAAAGTATATGAGTTAATTTCATAGTGGAAACCGCTCTTTTGTAGTGCAAAAGAGGGGCCATTATATATAGAGAGAGAGAACACCAGTTTGTGAAGCTTGTGTATGTACATACGTCTCTGTGCTTTGTGTTAGTTGTTATATATATAGCTAGTAGGCGTGTCACTTCCACTGCATCCAATTCCTAGACAGTAGACATACTTTCACTTTATTAATATTGATACATGTTTGTGCCTCTGTCTCTTCATATGTATTATTATTATTGTTGAACCCTATCTATATACTCTATGTACGTGTTACTAAGATCTAAGTGACTTTTTTTTTTTTTTTTTAGATATCAAGAAAACTAAATAAGTTAATTAATCATAATATATGTTGTATTTTATTATATTATAAATTAGTTTATAAATCAGACTAATTAGTTTAAAGAAAACATGAGATATATGAATACTTTAAAATAATTTATTTAACTTCCTTAATTTATAAAAAAAAAAAAAAAAGTCAACTTTAGGAGGAGTACTGGTAGTATATCATGACAAAACAAAGTGGTCTCTCATTTCCTGCACTCATGATCACCAACGTAGCCACATGCACGTAAAGCCCCAACCGCAATTATTCCCTCTTCTTTGTTCTTCATATTCATTCCCCCCCACCCCCTTCATTCCTTATCTTTTATATACGTATTACGTATATATGACTCCTTTAATAAACGACCTTTTATTATTGAGAATAATTTTATTTTTCTTAAGAAATAACTAATTAATGTTAATAAGTTTTCTTATATCAGTCAAAGTAGTCAATGGGAGCATATATACAAGAAAAAGCGGACTGGATACATGGATACATTAGATTGCTACGCATATTATGCAGCAACCACCTCGCAACCGGATAACGTTGTTGGTCTAAATAGGATAGTGTGTGTGTGTGTATCTGTGTGAGTGTGTGTCTATATATATAAAATTTCTGCCACTGTTTCGCTTATATGATAACCAACTTTGTTCATTGTTCCGAATTGCAACATTTGATATTAGTAACATGTATGAATATATGCAGAGCTGAACGGTTATCTGTCTGTCACACTTTTTCATCATACGCACTCACTTGATTCTCTTAGGCCAAGCCCCATCGACGTCACCCTACCATTTACTAACATGCATATATTAATTATATACACATAATTATATATGCAATCGACTTACATTTACAATAAAAAACACAGAATACCAAGGTACATATGATCAAAAGGGCTACAGATACGTCATCTCATAAAAAAAAAAAAAAAAAAAAAAAAAGAACTATACTTTTCCTCCCTAGACGTCACTACGTACCCTTCCATGTAAAGCAGGACCAAGTAATTGACTGGCAATATATATATATATATATATATTGACCAGCTCTGATCAGTTGAACCAAAAGAGTTGGATGGATCTAATTCTACCTCAGAAACCAGCAAAATGATTCTGATGATGATGATGAGGAGGAGGTGGTTGCATCATTTGAAATTCCGTCGTTGTCGTTTGGCACGAGTTCTCGTCGTTCATCATCGTCCTGTATATTCCAATACAACGTGACACCGCCAGTCACCATTATTATTTATTACATATATATATATATATGTATGACTCCATTATTATGTGAGTGTGTGTGTGTGTAGAGAGAGAGAGAGAGCTTACTCTCGAGGTCTGGAAGCCCAAAGAGAACTAAGGGCACGAAGGCGAGCATAATACTCAGCCATTACAAGGAAGCATCTTGCTGCTTGCCTTATTGTCAGCAATCTACATAACTGGTGCAGTGTCTGTTGCCTCAAGTTGTCCGCCTTCATCAGACAAATTAATTAATTAATTGCCGAATAAAATAAATTCATTATCATGTGTCAAAACAGAAGAAGCAAATTAAACTCTCCAACCACCGCATATGAATTTCAATAGGGTGTCTTAATCCACGAGGGTGCACATGGATTCAACACAATTGACCTGCGTGCTTCAATTTGTCTTATTTGAAAGCTTCCACTCTTCCTTAATTCTACACACCACAATAATCTATTCTCTTTTCTTACCATTACTTAATTAATATATTAGTATATTCTCTCTCTCTCTTTCTCTTTTTTAATATAATTATCAATGTTTAATCCATCTAGGGTTCATGATTCACCAGCACCCATCACTTTCAAAACCAACTTCTGATTGCGACGTTTAAAGATGGGAAAACAACATCAAATACTTATAATCACTCAACACTTTAACGCACGCACAACTTAGCAACAAAGCAACAGGTATCACACCAATAATAAACTTAAGTACCCGGCAACAATATTAAACTAAACATTGTTTTATATATATATCTACAGAGAGAGAGAGAGAGAGAGAGAGAGAGAGAGAGAGAGAGAGAGAGAGAGAGAGAGAGAGAGAGAGAGAGAGACGTGTCAGACTTGTATTAGGGAATTTAATAACATGAAATAATTATGAGATTTATTCAAACCCATATACAGGAAAGGAAACAATAGTGATACCTTTCATATGATAAAGACTATTGGGTCAACGAGGCTCTCATACTTATCAAGACCTCAAGCCGTATATTTATTACTGGGCAGGTTGGTTTTGAATTGTTCGCCTCCCCAAAAGATTTTTTTTCTCTTTTTATTGCACAAGTCAATAAATTAACCTTTATATATATATTATATTTCACGTTCTTCGATATATAAGACAAATGGGCATTTTTTAGTTTCACACGTAATATTGATTAAAAAACTTGAAAGACAATACATAATTTGACTTTACAAAAAGTTTAGTATTGTTCTAGTCTACGATAGAGATCACTTCAATTATATCACGGAAAACAAGAAATGTCAGTTAATTAAATCATTTAATATGTCTAAAATATAATTTTTCTTCCACTTTTACTTTTCTTGAGAAATAAGTTTAATTATTTTGGAAATGTTATTTTAGAGATAGGATATAATGAGTGAGCAAAGTTAGAAAGTGAGTATTAATCACATAGACAAGACAGAAAAAAGAGTATTAATTAAATTAGAGGTGACTTATATTCTACACCGTACTTTTCTTCTAGAAGTGTTCTATGTTGTAGACGGATGGGTATGAATTAGTAGCGGTCAAAGAGGATCGAAGGAAGATAATCATAACAGCTTAAGGCTAAAAGGTTCCGTTTTCAACCAGTAAGTTTCTTAACAAATGGGTAACTGAAACCTATTAGCTTATGAGATGTAGCATTAACATGAATTCAAATATAAAATTTGACTAATCGTGTATTAGTAATCAGTACGTAGCTAGTAAGTAATTAAGAAGCTCTCTATCTCTCCTATCATTATGGTCAAAAGAGAAAAGTTTGACACCTGAGGCTTCACGTCAACCACACCTCCCCCACCAAATGAAAAAGAATCTCCTTTCATAAAAATGTTCTAGCAAGCTTCATTTTCTTCTATTTTGACTCTCAACATTTTCTGTATAGATATAATTATCCTATGAATATGGTAGAATTCAAAAAGATAAGTTCTTCTTGTTTTTTTTTGTTTTTGTGTTTTTTCATTCATATGAGAAACTATGGATATCTTCCATTATGTAATGTGAAAAACATGAAACTACGCACGTACTCAAGATTGTAAAACAGTTACCTGTCGGACGAATCCTTCAAGATTGGAGAGCTTGCTCATGGCGATGACCATCTGTTGCACGCCGTCACCAATGGGGCCGCCGGCGATGGTATCGACGAGGGACTGTTGGAGTTGCTCATGGCCTTGAGAGAGAGCCTCTTCTGCTTGCTGTGAGGAATGTCTGAGACCATACATTCCCATAATCTGCTGCTCAGCCAGTGGCTCTAGCTGCTGTATCAACATCTGAAGAATCTCACCAACAAAAACATTTTCTCAGGTTTATAACACACGACATTAAGCGCTTGTTTGTTTCTGTTTTTTGATTTTTTTTTTCCAAAATTGTTTTTAAAAATAAGTTTTGAAGGAAAAAAAAAAACCTGTTTAAATATTAATAGTTGTTTTCCAAAAAATATGTTTTTCAAGCGACACCAGTTGTCATCAAAAGTAGTATGGTGTCAATGGTGAATACGGGGCAGCTTAAAAAAAGTGAAAAACAAGTAGCCACCTAAAAACTGTTATTTTTTTTAGTTTTTAAATAAGTTAATAGTTTAAAACCAAAATCAAATTAAGCCCTAAGAATCTCTAATACTACAAGGTGGATAATTAGTTTTGTACCGTGATGAGTTCAGAGGGTCTGAAACCACCCATCCAAAGGAAGCAACGTTCAGCAGAAGAAGTCCACATGCCTGTAATGAGATGAAACACGTCCGTTTTTGCAGCGATTCCTTTGAGCCTAAAGATCTCATCGTAATGTGACAGATATCCGTCCACCATTATTCTTAAGTCGCCGTCCGGTAACCCCGCTTGTAGCGCCGCCCGTAACTCTGTCATGTGCCGGTGGTCTTCCTCTAACCATCTTGCATATTCCATGTCAAATATTGCAGCTCCTGCTTCATTCACAGTGATGCACACATTTTTGTATAGTTATTAATATGATAAACTTTGCATGACGAGCAACATTATTTCTTTTAAGTGGTATGATATGTTAAAAAAATAAAATAAAAGTTACGTTACTGCTTGTATTGAAAAATGAAAACTTTAATTAAATGCGTGTCTCGAAATTTTGAGATTTTTTTCCCCCTTAAATTGGTATAGAAATGTTGTTTGGTTATTGTGGTCTGCAATGAATGAAACAGACCCAGCCAATAATTAGATTAAAAATTAGCAATAATCCTCTATTCACCAGAAAGTGGCATTTATCTATGTTGCACTTCCTCAACCCTAACATTTGACCAAAAGTAGAGAAAAAGAATAACGTCATCACACACACACATATTAATAACAATTCGCCGAAAAGTAAAAGCAGATGGAGTATCTTATATGTTTAGAAAAAAAATTGTACACTTATCATCCATTTTATAGATCAAACAATTAGTGCAATCTTACTTAATTAAACATTGGGGTCTTTTATTGTATCTTTCATCAATGATCATTCCTCTATATAATTAGTTAACAATGAAAAGAGAATTTAGCCAAAAAAAATTTGGTCAAATCAATGACTTCAACGAAAATTAAAAAAATGAGGTTTCCCAATTTGACTTTCATTACTTGTTTTAATATAAACTTCAGCATAACCATAGTTACGTGCAAATTATGACAAAAAAAAATGGCAATTATTAAATAAACACTAACAAGATCTTTCAACTATGTTGATTAGTATCCTAATTTTTCCCCTTGACTCTAATTACCTATACCATACACATTTCCCAGAAATCCCCGTTGTACCTTATTTCATTTTTGTTTAAAAAAATTAGTAATCAGTGACAAGAAAGTTATGACAATGCAGAATGAGAATAATCTGTGAAATGAACAGATCATAAACTCACCAGAGCTTATGTTGCCACCGGCACCAGCACAGCCTAAGAAGAGTCCCTATGTATTAAGAAAACCCACATAATTGTAAGTGAAATATATAATTAATTATTAACAGTTGCATTATTCAGTTTCATTTTACTTTTCAATTACTGTGAGCTTGGAAGAATAATTTGGAAACCTGAGAGCGTGCTCTTTGAAGGTCTTGTTCAAGCTGTGTAAGCTTTATCCTACTCGATTCTAACTGCTGCACGTAAGCCTAAAGAGAAGATGGGAAAAAAAGTGCAGAAAAATAAATATTAGAATACAATTTTTTTGTGGTTCAACACAGTAACTCATAATCTTCACCAACTAATTAACTGTGCGATTTAATGGGCCACACACGCATGATATACCTTTTTCCTCAGACGGCTCTTTCGAGCAGCCTCTCTGTTTTGAGCTAGACGTCTCAGTGTCTGGAAAAAAAAAAAAAAAAAAAAAAAAAAAAACAAGACAAATTAGAATCTCAGCTTCCTTCGTTAAAAGAACGAAACTTTGGGGGAATGTAGTAATGTCATTTTCAAAACCTTTGCATCAAGTTGTTTTTCTGATGATGAAGAACCATCCCCTTTCCTCTGCAAAAGATTAAATAACACAAGTTAAAAAGAATTTATCTCAGATAAAAAAGTTAGGAAAGAAGAAAATTTCCGACGGTAAAATGAAGAAAACAAGTTTAAAAAAAAAAGTATTTTTGTCGCTGTTTGATGTCGGATCCGGAGAAATACTATGGTTTCATTCTAAAGGAACAAGATGAGATGAGATGATGTGGAAAGGGTAGAGTTAGTTTACAGTATTTCTGGGAAGCATTTCTGGATGAACTGGAGAGAAGCAATCTTCAATATGATATGGATAACAAAAAGCATCATTTTCTGCCATTCTTTTTTTCTGGAGGCTATTATACTGTGGTTGTTGTTGAGCTTTCTGCAACTGGAGAAACTGACTTGGAGTTGAGGAGGGAGGTGAAGAGAGAGAGAGAGAGAGAGACAGGGGTTTATGTAGAGAGATTGGGGGGGGAGTGGGTCATCTATGATAATGAGAACCGTTGATAAGTACCGAAAAGATTCTCAATTTGTTTTCTTGTGTTGTACTGGACATATATATCTCTATCTCTTGCTGTTTTATGATTTCTCTCTCATGTTTTTCATGTCAGAAAATCGTTCAGGAATCAGGAAACTCTGTTGGTTTGATTTTCTGAGAGCTGTTGGGATCTGTGCTGTGTGAAGATATGCGCAGAAGGGGGGAGAGAGACAAGAGGATCACAAAACAGTAATAATTGCATCAAAGAGGGAAACTTTTCCTGGGTTTTGGGGATCATGGAAAGAGAGAAGAAAAAACTGAGAGATTAATAGGAAAAAAACAGTAATAGTCAGAATCAGAAGCATCAGAAACAATGAAAAAAGAAAAACCTTTTCCTGAGGTGATTTGGCAGGTGATTGATTCTGTGATGGGCCTGTTCTTAAGGCACCACCACTTGCCATCACTTGCTTCTGATGATGAAGTTCTGAAGAAGAAGCAGAAGCTTTCTTATTACTAATGGGAGATTCTGGTTCAAATTCAAAGTGAGGTTCACTTTTGCTTGATATGGTGTTAACACCAGATCCTGAATCAGTGCTTTCACCTCCTGACTTTGATCCTCCCTGCATAAAAAAAAAAAATCATACAAAAAAAAAATCCATTTTCATCTTATCATACATGTAGATAAAAGATATTGATCATCTTCCCAAAAAAATCAGTTCACAGCCCAATATATATATACGGTATATATACAGACGTGGATTTTAGTTGAATTTGGAAGGCAAAATTGGTCAAAGAAAGAAAGAGGGGGAGAGTAATATTACTACTACTGTATGAGTTTGTTGAAATCTGATTGGCCAAGAGGGGAACATTTCCAGAGTAGTAGCTGCAGGCCTGGATGTGAAAAAAGCTGCAAAGAATCATAAAAGCAAAATCTCACAGAATCAATCACCCAAAAACAAAAACAAAAACAAAAATCTCTGAGGATATATAGATAGGATCTTAAATAATATTGTATACCGTATAGTAGTAGAAGTAATAATTGTGAATATATTGGGAAGGCGTATAGGAGGAGGAACCTAATAATAATAAGACGTGTTTCTAAGATTGTAACTCCCACGCCATCCATTTCTATGGCCTCGGAATCATTACTGTATCTGATATGGTAAGACATATTCAAAGCTCTCTCCTTTTTTCTTCTCTCTATTTTTGAGTTTTTTCTCTCTTCTTCGCTTTTTCAAGGAGTTGGTTTTGGTTACATGCTTAGCTAACGTCAGAGAAAAAGGGAAAAAAATTTAGAAAAAAGCAAAAAACTGTACGTGCTCTGCCTTCATCATTTCTAATCTCTACTCCTTGCAGAACAATTGCCTCTTCCAGCTCTCCGAAATCAAAAGCAGACCCTTGATTGCTTTGAAACAGAGAAAAGATATTATAATCGATCATCATGATGAAAATAAAAAATCCCAAGTCAGATGTATGAAAAAAGTTTTGAACTTTTTGAAGCATGGATCAACAGAAGAACAGAAGGAGAAATTATTGAACAAGAAATACAATACATTAAGGTGGATGCTGCTGCTGATGCAGGAGTATTATTATTGATTCCGTGAAGTACTCCATAGTGATGACCTGAAGGCGATGACTCAGACAAACCAGTCTGTCCTAGTCTGTGACTCGCCATGCAAAAAAGGTACCTGAGCTTCTTCTTCCTTCTCAGACCATTCTAATGATCTTTAATTTCCCAGAGAAGCTGATGAACTAAAAAACAGAACTTGAACGATTTGAAAGCTTTATCCAGCAAGTCAACTCTGTTTAATTTTTTTTTGAAAGGTATAAATAGAATAGAACCCAATAACGAAGATGGACAGAGAAGCGCAAAAATTAAAACTTTCTTGTCAAATATTTGAAAGTCATGAGGTCTTTTTCTCAGAAATGCTAGCTAGCTCCTCCCTTGCAGCTTTCTTATCTATCTCTACCTTTTTTTTTCCCCCTTCTCTGCAAAGCAAGCGGGTAGGGATGTTTGAGTTTAATGGTTTTCAAAACTGCTGTGATCGCAGACTTTGTCTCAGACGGTGTATTTGAGTTTGTGGGGTACGAAAGAGAGCAGAAATATAATTAAAAGTGTGAAACAAACAAGCAAATTATATTGATAGAAAAGAGAAGAGAAGCAGGGTAGGGACATATGAAAGAAGCCACCAGAATCACTGACTCCTCCTGCTCCACTCTCTCTCTCTCTCTAACCGCCTGTGTTTTCTTATTGGTTCTCTATGGCTCCCTTCTGAGGCTGCATGTACTTGCACAACAAAGTGTACAACTTTATATATACCTAACTTGTGTCTTGTGATGAGTTGTGACTTGTGAAGTCGAATTTTAACCTCTTAAATTAAAAGAAAACATTTCTTTTTTCTTTCTTTCTTAAATATTAATTCATTTCCTAAATTCTAACTTAACAACATCAAAAAAAAGTCACTTTCTATAATATACTTGTTGTTGTGGTCCTTATTAATAAGACACAAACTAACAATTATATTTGGTCATTTTTAAAAGACATTTACTTGTTTCTAAGGCGTATTAATTATTTTTTTCTATGTCTGCCCATAATTAATAAGTGTGGTGTGTGAGATTAATAATTAATACTCCCTTTGGTCTTTATTATAAGGCATCAACTAACAAGTTTATTTGTTTTTTTTATAAGACACTTGCTTGTTTCCAAGGAGCATTAATTTTTTTTTTCCATGTATGTCCATAATTAATAAGAGTAGTGAGTGAGAGTAATGATTAATATGATATTAGAGTTTAATGTAATTAGTAGGAATAATATTGAAAATTACTTAAATTGTATGACAACTTTATTAACTTTAACAGTTTTTATTGGTTTGTGAAAATAGTTAATTGGTACCTTATAATACTCCCTAATCCTTATTATAAGGCACCAACTAAATTTTCTCACAAATTAATAAAAAAAGTTAAAATCAATAAAGTTGTCATAGAATTTAAGTAATTTTCAATATTACCCCCACTAATTACCCTAACTCTAATATCATATTAATGATTACTCTTACCTTAATGCTCCTTGGGAACAAGCAAGTGCCTTATAAAAAGGACCAAATAAACTAGCAAGTTGGTGCCTTATAATAAGAACCAGAGGGAGTATAATATTAGAGTTTAGTGCAATTAGTATGGGTAATATTGGAAGTTACTTAAATTGTAAGACAATTTTCTTGACTTTAACTGTTTTTATTGGTTTGTGAGAATTGTTAGTTGGTGCTTTATAATAAAGACTAGAGGGAGTATATCGCATCCTTATGCCACACTAATCATGCTCTAGGAATGTCATTTTTTTTTCAATCCACTTTTTTTAAACAAAAAAAAAAAGGGTTAAGGTGCATATTTGCCAACAAATTATTACCTAAGGAAAGCATCTGGCACAAAAAACAATTGAGGTACCAAAAGTACCAATAAACAATTAAAAAGTGAAAAAAGTACCAAATAATTATTTTTTTTTAAAAAAAACAACTATCACAATTACGTTAAAAATATGAGGCACTGGCGTAGGACGGTGGCGGAGGCGCTAGAGAAAAGAGCGGTTAAACCTTCTTGTTGAATAAGGCAAACACCAACGAGAGATGAGACCCACGCGGAAAGTGTTATGGCAAAGCGGCGGCCATCTTGTGGCATCGGAGGGATGAAAGGGGTGCAAGCGCGTCCGATCGAAAGTCGTGGATTGCGGATTTGGTTTCGGTGTGTGATTCTCGCCCCGTTCGCATACGGACCTTGATGAGTTTAAGAGGGTGAGTGGAACAGCAAAGAACAATGGAAGCTTTGGAGACTCAGGCATTCAGCGACTTTATGACGATCAATGGAAGACGGAGACACCAAGACAGTGATGGGGTAATAGTTTGTTGGCTAATTTGCATCTTAATTGTGTTTTTTTTTTCATTTTTTAATTGTTGATTGGTAATTTTGGTACCCTTAATTATTTTTTTTTGAGATCTTCCTTAGTTAATAGTTCGTTGGAAATCTGCACCTTAACCCAAAAAAAAAAAAGAGTTCTTTGGTCCTTCTCTGAGAAATTTCAAACTTTTGTGATTTCTGACTGTAATTAATGTCCTTTCGTGGTGTTTAATTATCATTTTCCCTAAACTTGAAGCCAGACAACAATAGAACTAAAAAAAAAAAAAAGATTCCTTTTATGTGTTTGAGGGTTTAATTTTTTTTTCCTTAAAGATATTTTACAACGAATGACTATATATGAGAAAGCAATCTAATAATTTGACATGGGAAAAAATACATGAGGGTGGTTGCTATATATATAAACTTGTGGGGAAGAGCATGCATTAATTAGAACAAAGAACAGAGAAAAATATAAAATAGAATTAGAAGGGACAGGCACTTTGAGTAATTAATGAAAGTATATACATATTTTGAGGGTTGGATTTGGTTGGTATTATCCCCTTTGTACGTTGAGGGGTCAACATCCCTTCCCTGTCATTACCTAAAACAATACCACGTTATGATTCTATTCTACTTTTAGCAATTAAATGTTATTTTGCAGATTGAGCTTTCTTTCTATCCTCATTTCACTGAGTGATCATCAACTTTTTGAAAATAAATCATTGATCTTTCCCATAATTATGATGGCTCCATCATTAGTTATCTTGTCTTTATAGCTCAAAACGTTGTTTCTTGAGTTTATGTTTAACTGCTAATCCTCCATTCTGCCTTCACATACAGAATATATCTATAGACTCTCATAATTAAATTCAAAACTTAAGTAGCCAATTGCCATCAAGGAAAAAATTATTAAGGATTTATTTATTTGTTATTTATTTAATACTAATATATATTATGCTGTTATATTAGTATTTAGTAGTTGCTTGGTACAATTATAATACTAATAGGTCGGATTTAAATATTGTCAAGTTCATTTGAAAATATTTAATATTGTCAAGTTCATTTGTCAAATTCGTGAGTTGACTTTCTAAGTTTATTGTTTTTTGTTTTAAGCTTATAAAATCGTATCGAGTTAATGGTAAACTCGGTCGGTAGTTTCCCTACCAAGTTTACGTTTTAACGTTTTTAGCTTACAAAATCGTATTAATTTGCTCTTAAACTCGTGTTAACTTTTTTGATTTGATTATGTTTAAGGGCTTTATATGTGAATTTTATAAGAATTTTCTTTGTTAAGTATGATAAATTATGAATATTGATTTATTTAATTTTAATTATTTGAATTTAAAATATATTTACATCAAATTATTGTCATTTTTTATATTTGAATTGTTTAATTATACACTGTTAATACGTATTTAATGGTAAAAGTAAACTCTAACGACACTACAATTCGAGTTTACGTTACTGCTACGAGTTTGCTTAAACTCGTGAGTTTAACAACCTTGTGTGTACCAACTACAACTATATTATCTGTCAATTTTGTCTACTTAAAAAAAAATTGTAAATAGACTTCGTCTCAAAGAGTGGATGGGTTAATTTAGATTTTAGACATAAAATTAAGCGTTTCAAAGTTTGTTTTTGAATAGAAATCTTCTTTAATGTTTCTCTTTTTTACAATTGGTTTGGTATCCTTATTTAAGTAATCAAAATCAATCAATCTTAATAAAAAAAGGGGGACTGGAAGACAGAAAGGAGGGAGAGATTAACTTTATATATATATATATATATATATATATATATATATTATTGGAGCAGGCAACATCAAGATTTTTAATACTCAAGTCCATGATCATTATTGGGATCATAAAAATATATTAATATATCTGTACAGGGAAAAAAAAAACAGAGACGGATGAGAGGGACTTTTTTTTTTTTTTTTTTTTTTTTTTTTGTGCTAAAAAAAAGGTTTTGGAGGGGTTCGACATCGGTCACTGCTGCGTCGAGAAGACGGCCAGCCCATGAAGACTTGCGGGACTTACGAGATCGCCTACCAAAGGAGTTCCAGTGACGGCAAAGGGGATCGAACCCACGACCCAAGGGCCTAATCCTGGATCCCTTACCATCTATGCCAACTCACATTGGCTAATGAGAGGGACTTTTAGGTAATCGACCGATGATCTATCTCAATAAAGAGAGGCCCGAATGCAAATATAATAAAATCTTGGGCTCATCTAACATCTTTTTGTAGGTAATTTATATGCCCTCCCTCCAACCAAATTATTCTTTCATTACGCCAATGATTGGCCTTTTAAAAATAAAATAAAATAACAAAACAAAGTGGTTAGGTTCATATAGTATTTTACTATATAGAGCCTTCTCCAATATGGATTAGGTTTGTTGGTATTTTTGTTCCCAATATTTCTTAAAAGTTAAGACATCTTCTTTGGCCAAAAAAAAAAAGTTAAAACATGTTCTTCGATCACACATGATTATCAAATGTTTCTGATATATGTGGTTTTTGCAATTTTTAGGAAAGACATGCATTACCTTGAGAATTAATATAATTCTCTGAGTCTCCCTCTTTTATGTTGATTGGTTTGGATCAAATCCTATAAATCGATTATTATTATTAATAATCATACGAGGAAGATGTTGCTGGACTAGGTTAAGTCATTTCTTGATTTCTAAGCAATAAATTAAAAGTAGGTGTTTTTTTTACTGATGAATAGACCAGAGTACTAACATTTTCACTGTTTGTGAAAAGCCAATTATCAATGGGAAATGGAGCCCATAGTCAACCAATCAATAACTTGGATATTCCAAACATTCTTTAAAAAAAACATTGAAAACCCACACACACGTACGCAGGCACGCGAGATCTGTGATAGAGAAATTTGATGATAAATTGGAAATTAAAGATTGGCCTTTTCTAATATTTCTACAATGTGTTTCAGGAAGTAAAGTTTCTTTCATCAACTACTGCAGGCGCCGTTATAAGCACGACTTGTATTTTCTATCATTTTTTATTCACCCATAGTTCACTGCTATGAAGACATCAAGTTCATGCAAGGGGTAAAATGAAGTCTGGAATTGGAACATCATAGGTAAATACTCGTTGAAATTCATGCAAGGATGAAAATAACAAGATCTTTATTTCATGGTATTTGATTAGCGATCTTATCATTGCATATTCTGGTGAACACACAGTGATCATGGCATGATCAGTATGAATATGTAGAATAAATAAACATAAAGAATACTAGTGAACGAACAACTCGTTCGGTCTCTTCATGTTTGAAGATACCGTATGCATGTATTGTGACTTAATATTTGTGAGAGGAAAAGAACACTAAATATTATTGATGGATCAGTGTGCTTATATACATGAAGATAGAATATATAAGATAGTTATATAACAGAATGGAAAACTATACATAACAAACTATTATAACATATTAGAAACTAACTAATAAAACTTGTTATGTTACACCTACCCCCGGCGCAGGCTGAAGCATGTATCTTCTTGATGCCCAGCTTGGATGTGAGCTTATGAAATCGAGTAGGATGCAGAGGTTTTGTAAAAATATCTGCAAGCTGATTGGAAGACTGATTTAAAAGAATATGGATGGCCTTTGATGGAAGCTTTTCTCTTACCAAATGACAATCAAATTCTATGTGCTTTATTTTTTCATGAAAAGTAAGATTTGCAGTAATTTGAATTGCATATTGATTATCATTGTAGAGGAGCAGGAGCAATGTGGGAAATGTGAAAATTATTCAAAAGATATATAAGCCATTGCAACTCACATGTAGTATAAACTAAGGCATGATATTCAACTTCAAAAGAGGATTTAAAAACTATGGCTTGTTTCTTAGCTTTCCAAGAGATTAAAGAACCAAGAAAAATAGCAAAACCAGTAACTGACCTGCGAGTATTTATACAGTTAGCCCAATCAGAATCACTAAAACAACATAATTGTAAATTAGAGTCAATGAAAAAGAAAATTCCAGCACCAAGAAAGATTTAATATAACGAAGAGCACGATGAGCAATAGCCAAATGAATCTCTGAGGACTAGACATGAATTGACTAAGTTGTTGAGTGACAAAGCTCAAATCGGGCCGAGTGGTTGTAAGATATTGCAACCGGCCAATAAGCTTTCAATAAGGGAGAGGATCAAGTGAAATCTCACCACGATCTTTAGAAAGCTTTAAATGTGGATCTATGAGACAATTGGCAGGTTTACAAGCCAAATACCTAGTATCTTCAAGTAATTCAAGAGAAAATTTACTTTGAGACCTTAGATCTAGCAAGCTCAAGACCAAGAATATACCGAAGTTCACCAAGATCTTTAACGGTAAAAGAAAAATATAATTGTTGTTTAACCAAGTTAATTTCAACCAAATCATTTCCAGCAAGCACCACATCATCAACAAAACAAGGAGGATAGTAAATGAAGTGGAAGATGCTTTGAAAAATGATGAATGATCATAAACTGATTGAAGATAGCCATATGACAATAAAGCAGAAGAAAGTTGTAAATACAATTGGCGTCCAGCCTGTTTTAACCTATAAAGAGACTTTTGCAACTTACAAACTTGATTAGGATGAAAGGGTGTAAAACCAGGAGGAAGGTCTATATAAACTTCTTCATGCAAATCCCTATTTAAGAAGGCATTATTGACATCCAATTGATGTAGATGCCAATTTTTGGCAATAGCAATAAAAAGTAATAAATGAAGAGTGGTCATCATTGCTACAAGGGAAAGGTGTCAAAGTAATCCACACCCTCAATTTGAGTGTAGCCTTTTGCTACAAGCTTAGCTTTATGCCTTTCTATATCACCATTAGCCTTGAATTTGGTTCAAAAAACCCATTGCATCCAATGGTTGTCTTCCTTGGTGGTCACGGAGTAACAACCTAGGTCTGGTTTTGTTCAAGAGCACAAATTTCGACATTCATAGTTTCTCTCCAAACAGGCTTGCTTAAAAGTAGAAGGATTAGGATTAACAGTAACAACATTGACAAAAGATTTGTAAGAAGAAGAAAGAGAAGAATAAGAGAGACCAAAAGATAAGGAATAATGAGTACCACCTTTACATAATGATTGGTTAGCAAAAGAGGTGAGAGCAGAATGGTAATGATATAAAGGAGGATGATGGGGCCTAGTAGAACGACGGAGGGAAGGAAATGGAGAGGGAGAAAGGTCAGAATGAAGAGGCAAATATGTATGAGAAAATGCAGGGGAAAAACATGAAGAAGGAATAGGGACATCATCTAACAAAGGGGTTGCCAAGGAGAAGAAAGGGATGTAATGTTGCCATAGGAAACATATGTTCATGAAAAAGGACATCGCGAGAAAGAAATTTGATTATTAGATATATCTAGCAATGTAAAAGCTTTTGAACCTTGTGAATGCCCAAGAAAACACATTTGTGTGCCCGAGGATCAAATTTTGAATGATTAGTGGACAATGTAGAAGCAAATCACAGGGATCCAAAAACCTTAAATGTTGAATAAGAAGGAGGAAGACCATATAATCGTTCAAAAGGTGTATTGTTTTGAATAATGAAGAAGGTAAACAATTGATTATATAAGTAACATGGAGAACTAAAAAAACCAACAAGAAATAGGAATATGTGATTGAAAAAGAAGGGCACGTGCAACATTTAAAATGTGTTGGTGCTTACGTTCAACTAGACCATTTTGTTGAGGAGTGACAACACAGGATTTTTGATGAATAACACCATTGGAAGCAAAAAAATTGATGCATATTAAACTCATCACTATTGTTTGAGCGTAAAATCTTTATAGAAGAGGAAAATTGAGTTTTAATAAGAGCAAAAAAATGTTTAGTGTGAGTTGGGCATCAGACACTTATGTTGCATTAAAAAGAGCCATATATATCTAGAATAATCATTCACAAATGTAAGGAAATAACAATGACCTTGAACAAAGGGGACCAAAAAAGGGCCCAATATATGAATATGAATCAAATCAAAAAAATTGTTACATGAACTTGTGCCTACAGGATAAGGTAAACGTTTCTTTTTAGCAAAATGACAAGCATCATGTAGATGTAGGAGATATAGAAATGTTAGAAACATGTTTACATAAAATGGAAAGTGAAGAGGCAAAGAGATGACCTAAACATAGATGCCAGATAGTAGGGTTGGTAATAGGAGTAGGGTTGGTAATAGGAGTAGTGTTGGTCAGAAGAACCTAAGAAGGTTTGTGTTGGAGATTCATATCTTCAATGAGAATGTATAAGCTCTCAAAAAGTCTATTTGAACCAATCGTTAGTGAAAGTTGAATTGAGTGTATTTGGCAAAAATGGGAAGAAAAGGTTAAGAAACAATTATGAGAAGCTGTTAATCGAGAAGACAAAATATTGAATGAAAAATAAGGAAGAAAAAGAACATGATGCAGAATTAAGGAATCAGAAATGCGAATTGTTCCTGAGAAGCGAGCAACAACCTTAGAGCCAGTGTGAAGACTTACAGAAATCGGAGAAATAGACGTATAGTAACAGAGTTAAACCAGAATCGGAGAAATAGACGTATAGTAACAGACTTAAAGAACAACAAACTTGATCAGTTGCACCAGAATCAATTATCCAAGATACAAAAGAGTGAGAAACAGAGTTACCTTTAGTAGTAACAGATATAGATGTAGATAAATGGTTGACCGAAGGCTTTGGAGGGGAAGAGGAATTAAGAAGACTAAAAAGATGATTGTATTGATCAACGAACAATAGAGGCAAAATAGCAGTGTGTGAAGAGGAATAATCTGGAGAAGAAACCTTAGCAGTGGAGGATTGTTGACCAAAACCAGAAGCCAGAGTTGAGAATTAATTTTCCGTGGTTGAACAACCAGAGGAGCGGAATTTGTAACCAGGAGGAAAAACATATTTCCTTTAGCATGATCTAAGACTTGATGGAAGTGAACTGCTCATCGAGACATTTCAAGAATCAGATTACTTGTTCCTCATTGCGATGAGTAGAGGTTGTGCTAACTAAGCCTCAAGTACACGGTTTCAACGGACGAATGTTCGTCAGCTCGTCCCAAAGAATCTTCAAAAGAGTGAAGTAATCACTAACACTCAAACCACCTTACCGAAGATTGCAAATCTCTTCTTAAAGATCTGTGATACAAAAAAGGTTCGTATGAAAAAAAAAATTAACACGATCGAAGATAGTTCCAAATCTCAAAGGTAGAATCGAACCACAAAATAATCTTCACAATAGTTGGAGAAAGAGATCGCGTGAGCCAACCCTAGCACATCTGAAAAGGTGAAGAGGTTCACAATGGGGGAAGGATAGATCCATCGACAAATTTGAGCTTGTTCTTTGAAAGTAAGGCCATAAGCATAGCTCTAGCCCAACTATAGTAGTTTGAGCCATCAAGAGGAGAAGCAACAAAGAATGAGGGCTAGATTCTCATGAGCATAAATGTAAAAATGAGACACCGGATCAGCGACAGAATCATAATCAGATGCCATGGAAGTAATCGGAGAAGGCCGATTGGTGGTAGAGTCAGACACCATGGAAGCAAGAGAAGATGGCTGATGAGGGTTGGGGTAGAGAAGGGAGAGACGAGGGATTGAAGGGTAAGAGAGGTAAGAGAAAAGAATTTAGAGGCTCTGGATACCATGTGACTTAATATTTGTGAGAGGAAAAGAATTACTAAATATTATTGATGGATCAGTGTGCTTATATACATGAAGAATAGAATACATAAGATAGTTACATAACAGAATGTAAAACGATACATAACAAACTACTATAACATATTAGAAACTAACTAATACAACTTGTTATGTTACACCAGTCATGTATAGATTGATAATATTGTATAACAGGGGAAAAGGCAGCAATAGCCGAAAAGCTCGAAATGAGACTTAAATGTGTTCATTTGAGCATGCATAGCTTGAGCTTCAACACCACAATTGGTCAAACACTTCAAGGAAAGATATAGTTATAGAAGATTGACGAGAGATAAAGTTAGCTTCTTGAACGTGAGAACGTTGCATAATCTCCTAGCAGACTTCCGACTTCAGTGCCCAGTGCTCTAACTTCGGATAATCTCACCATCTTGATTCCTCCTGGGAAAAATCTGTCAACCACAAAATGAGTTGAAGCTGCAATTCTTCTGACTCAAAACGAAGTTACCCTTACAGATAATCAATCCACAAGAAAATAGTTACTAGTTGACACAGAATTGTCCATTAGCATAAATATTTCAAACTAGTCCTTCAAAGGTGAATTGAACTAGTAGCAACACCAACCATTTCCACAAGTCATTCACATCAGCAAAAAAAAAAAAAAGATACACCACATTTCCATGTCACCAATGTCCTTGTCAGTGGAGATGGTTTTGCAAATAAGGAAAGCAACGTGAAAGAAGTTGGTTAAAACACATTACACATCCCCTAAGACGATGAATCAGGGTTCACGGAGCATAACAAAACCAGAGTCCAAACATACTTTTGCAATATCCCATAGTTTGAGAACTCATACAACATTGTTACCTCTACAAATAGCCAGTCAAGAAGGTAGTGGAAAAATACCTATGATCAACTGAACGCAAAACAAGAGCATATAAAATGAGTCGAAATGAAATCAAACGGAAAAGAAAATCAACTGACAGGGAAAAAAATTAAAAAACACAGAAAGAAAACCAAATAGGAATTAAAGATTTGTATGTATTGGAAAGCCCGCGAGGCCATCAACGCCCAACCGATACAAAGTAAAACGAAGGGCTCTGACCGCGGGCAGTCGTCACCGCAGGGTCCGACGGCAAAAGGCCTTGTCTTTATGGCCCAAAGTCTCAGCGTCCCTGCCGTTAGGGGTAGAGCCTCCGGCAGCCTCCACAGGGAGGAAGAAGGGTGGCTCCACCGTCACCAACGGGGGCAAGCAGAGAACTTTGAGAAGGCATAGACCAAGCCAGTGTTCCCTGCTCAGATAAGATCAAGTAGTGTTTAGCTCCCTATTAGGGTTTGCGCTTGCATTATATAGGCGTTTCTGAGGTTCTTTTTCTAAATCCCCTAATTACCCCCAGAGACTGCTTCTCAAAGTAAAAGTGGGTGTTCAAAGTATTTTTATCCTCTTTGTGAAATACGAGTAAATTAAGTGAAAAAACAGTCATAAATTTTCAAGTGAGACTCGTAACTAGGGTAAGGCACTTACAAAATTTTCCCCCAATTCTCTGGTTTAATAATTAATTAAAGATATTTCACAAATTCGCATGAACTTGTAACTTTTTATGCAAACTATTGACAATTAATTTTCTTGCTTGAGGTTTATCTGCAATTTTCCTCCTTTTTGCCATTCTACTTTTTCTTTTTAGTAAAAAGTTCTTTCAGCAATTTGGAAATGATAAATTGCTTCCTCCTTTGATCGTCTAGTTTCCAAACAACACACCAAAGAATTGACTTGCAACAGAGTAGCAATTAACTTGGGGGCAGACAAAATTGAAATATCATAATCATTTTTTAGCGGAAGCACTATCCTCTACAATAAAACAGTACATTCTAGCTAACTGTGTAGAAAGTAATAAATAGTAGGCCAAATTTCACATAAGGCTGTGGCATAATAAAAATATATCAAGATTTTTAACCAAAAAAATTTAAACAAAACTTATGAACCACATGAGACATGCCTCTGTGGCCTCGATACATGATCCACACTTCACAGGAGTGCGACATGGCTGAGAACTGGACAAAACTGAAGGGCGTCATTTACAAGGGGAAAACAAAGCTGGCTTCGCATAAACAGTGTGTATGCCTGCCTAGGGGAAGAAAGCCATTTGTATATGCTAAATTAAAGAGTGGAGGAAGTTCTAGACTTGTGAATCTTATCATCATTTGCAGGTGGAGGTAAGGTGCGGGATGACCGCGCTGCATGATAAGACGATGAAACGAGCTGTGCTACAGCGGGAACAGCCCCACCTGCAATTTTTTCCCAGTGATAGTATTATTAACTAAGCACAGTGACCGGAAAAACCACATCAAAATCATTTTTCAATGGCCATTATAAGGCACCAATAACACAGGCTGAAACTAAAAACTCAGGATCATTTAGAGTGTGTAAATCAAGTAAGAGAATACATTTAGAAATTTACCTGTCAGACCCGCACACGCTGAAGAAAATACAATCACAGGTGGTGTCTGAAATGCACAGAAATTTATGTCAGTAAGATGCTGACTAACACAGTAGCATTCAATACATTGAGTAGGCAGAAAGTATAGCACTAAAAGTACTGCAGCGCATACCACATAGCATACGGGTACAAGTTTCATAATGCTTCAGTACATATGTTCTCAAGAAGCTCTTTTATTTTAAAGCTCCACAGCAGGAATAATTATGAACTTTGGAATGAGATATTGATTTGCTTACTTCTGTTCTGTGGCAGGTTTGAAGAGCAAAATGATTTATAAAGCAGTGGAGGGATAAAGGATCTCTTATGTCTAGGTCATGAGGGCTGTTCTGTTGACACTTGACACCATATGAATGGCTAAACGCAATGGAAGAAATGCAACCATGGTTATTTCACCCAACCAGTATGATTTTAAGAGCTTGTGGCTATTCTGTGCACTCAACAAGTCATGTTAAATTGCCACCAAAGCTTTATTATTTTGTCATTTATAAGGAAGGAAAGAAGAAAGAGGGCCACATTCTTGATCAAGTATATCATCATTGGCCAAGTATCTGGTAAAGATTTCAAAACTTGTATCATGATGCTTTTATTGCATACTACAGTGTGAACAAAAAATATTTAAAAAGGAGAATAGAGAAGTAAGAAACTTACACCAACGAGAAAATGCAACCACATGGGTCCTTTTACGCATCTTCGAACAACAGGCATAACTGCATTATGGAAGAAGAAAATCTCCTCAAATAAATTATTCAAATATTCTACACATGTAAATAACATGTGAACTCCATGGACTTCAGGAAGAAATCAATCAAGTGTTAATGGGTTCTTTTGTTTGAAAGTGATTGCCTTGGTTGTTGATATGAAACTTAAATTCTCATTCTTTTGCTTTGAAAGATCAAATGCCTTGTACAAATACCATGAACAAATTATTAAAATAGATATGACCTCATTCGTCACGTTATTCAAACAAATCTACGAAAAAAAATTGCTATTAAAGTGCTCTTTCTATTATCATGGGGAGAAAAAGCGAATGCAGAACACTCAAATCTGGGCATAAGACAATTAATAACTACAAATTTCGTGCAACATGCAAGGTGCACCAATTTCCAAATAGTAGGTAGCGATAGAGAATGATGAATGTTGCAATTCTCTAGCGGAAGCTCGACAATATGCCCACAAATTTATGCATAATAAAGTTATATACCGTGGTTAAATCCATAAAATGCACTTGCCGTGCCGCCAACCGCAGAACCAATCTGCACAAAATTTGAACCCAAAAAATGATGGCTGGAAGTTCAAACGCCCATAAAACTCACATAAATTAAGTGCTCAACCGTCGAAAGCTAGGATCTTATGGTCAACATTTTTTTCCAACCACACATCTGAATCGAACTAGCTTTGATAATAAAATTAAGCAAGCCACCAAGAACGAAGAATTCACCATAGAAAAGCTATCCCTAATGAGCGGTGAAACGGTCCAATCACTGGTTTCCTGCATATAAAGGGCACAAACTTAACATTTGCGCGCGCGAAACCGAAAACAATTCAGGGAAGTAGGAAAAAGTTGAGAAATACCATATCTTTCGAAAGAGGTCCTGCACAGTGATGGCATCGGATATTTGTGGTACTGGAAGAAGTGGAGCCGTTGCTCCTCCGATTGGAGGTTGCCATGGCTATGCACTCTGGCGATCAGAGCCGAGCCAGAACCCTCGAAGTGTCTCCCTTTCGTTACACAGTACACTGGTTTCGGGCGGGCTATAGTGGACGCCTGAGATTTTGTTGGGCGAAATCAAGGGTGGAAAATAGCCACGTCATTTTTTTTTTTATTGTTGATTACTATTAATAGATTATGGGAAATTTGTTGAAAAGTCTCCCAATAAAAATTTTATTGGTATAAAGTACCTTATAACTCGAGTATTAGTATTTAATATACTTTTATTGCGCCTGTGTATCAAATAATTCACAATTTAAATTTTAACAAATTACCAATTTTGTCCAAACAAAAAGTTTTAATTTTTCAGGTAAAAAAAAAGAATAATTAGATATCATTGAAGAGACTCATTCGAAGTTCGAACACCTCTTACACACCTCGTTATAGGGATTCTAGGGATATGGATTTTTTTTACTGAGTGCCGCTACTCACAGTTTTATAACCACCCAAAATTAATGCAAGTTCAATAACTATTTTACACAAAATAGGCATTGAACTATTTAATGCAAGGTGATATTATCTCTCCCTAGCTTTACATTCTATCTGCTATTGTCCTTTCATGCATGATATCTAAATTGCAATTCTCAAGGCATTGGAATCGTATCAAAATTTGCTAGAGAGCCCACAATATTTCATGCATGATATCTAAATATGCAGATGATTTTCTGTTTTTCTTTGAATGCTCTGCTATCAATTTCTGCTTAGTAAAGTTGGTTTTAAACATGTATGCCTTGCGGTTTGGTGAAGTCAATAGTCGAAGCAAGTCATTCGATCTTGGTCTCTCAACCCGAATGTATCTCACTCTAATAAGATTTGCTTCTCTAAGAAGATAGGTTTTCACTCTTCTTCCAGACTAAACAAATATCTAGGAATTTGGATTGATCCAGAAAGAAGTAAATCTTCTATTTATCAGCAATTAATTGACTCTGTGGAAAGAAGGATCGGGTCGTGGCAAACTGGCAATCTAAGCTTCTTTCTCAAGTTTCAAGGCTCACTCTCATTAAATCTGTTCTAGCTTGAGTGAATATTCATATTCTCTCATGTGTTAGATTGCCTCAGTACATATGTGATTGCATTGATGCTTGTTGTGCGAATTTCTTTTGGGACTCTTCTAGTTCAAAGCGTAAAATTCATCTTCTTAAGAGAGATCATATATTTTTACTTATAGAGAAAGGGGTTTTAGGTTTGAAACCAACAAAGTTTGTCAACCAAGCACTTCTAGCTAAACAAAATTGGCGTGTTATAACATCCAAGTCTCATTATCCTTCAGCCACAACTCTAAGGGTTAAATACATAGGTCTTGATACTCCTACTATTATCAATATCTGAGATGGCGTGTGGGTAATGGTATTTCAATATCTGTCAACAACTACCTATGGTGGCCCATGCAACTGGATCAAGCTTGTTTGATGATTATTCATCTTGTAGCTAATCTATTATTGCATGTTCCTTGTTCTAATGTATATGCCCCAGACATTGCACAGATAATTCTTCATACACCCATTTCCATTTTAAATCTTTTAGACTCTTTGATGTGGACTGGTAATACAGCAAGCATATACACAGTTAAGGATGGAGTATCTAAGCTCTTTTTAGAATTGTCTAATAACAATTTTTCTCATGATATGACTTTTGAAAATTTTTATGGAGAGTTCAACTTTCTTTCAAGCCTATTCTTCTCCTTTGAAAATTAATGAACAATGCGTTGTCTGTTTGTAACATTTTGAAGAAACATCATCTCAATGCCACTAGTACTACTCTGTGTTTATTTGGTTTGTGATGTTGAGGAATCTCTAGAGCACTCATCATGCCCCTTAACGAGATCTCTCTAGTTTGAACTTTACTTATCAGGATTTTTTTCTTGAACTTTCAAGAATTCAAAGGATGGTTAAAACAAACTTTGTTACCGCTATTTCATGACGAACTTGACTCTTTGATTTGCCAAATAATATGTTTGCTTCATACCTTTTGGAGGAGGCGTAATATGGCTTTACATAATGGGAAACGTGTTGATCCTATGGATATCTTGCATGAGGTTAAGTTCTATTCAAATTTCTCATCTTGAGCATTCCACTCATCATCTACAAAGAAAGATCAGTCGCGTTTGAATCCTTCAAGTGACTCCTCCGATCTGATTAATGATGAAGGTTTGGGGTATTGTGTTACATAAATCCAAGAGAATGGCACAACACTACTGGGTACTGGGTCATTTGTTACAAATGACCGCCGTTATAAGAATTTTTATGGAGGAATCAAGCAACTGTAGGCAGTGACTTTCTTCTCAAATGCTTAAGAGCCTCTTTATTCTAGATTCATAACATAGGTTTCCTTGATGCTGCAACTAACCTTCCACTGGCAATCTATTATATGAAGAAATGTTTCATACACCTTCCTAATATTCCGTTTAGGCTTAATATTACCTTGCAGAAAATTTTAGCTTTAATTCCTGTTTTTTTTCCTCTGTTAGTATTAGTACTATTTCTCTTCCTTCTTTTATTAGGCTTTCTAATTCAAATATTAGTACTCTTACAGTTTGTAACATGTAAACTTAACTTTATATTTTAATATCATTTTGTCTTGTATAAAAAAAAAAAAAAATTAACACAAAATACAAGTAAATTAATTTGAAAAATTCTTAACATCTCCCTGAACTTTTAACATTCTTTACCCTGCAAGAACAAGGACCTAAAAAGGATGAAAATATTGTCAGCACAGAATTGTAGTGCAGTTCCGCATCAGCTGCTTTCTTCCTACAGAATTTGTGATGCGTATGGAGGCTATACATTGATCTCCAGCCGGGGGAAAAAGCCAAAAATAGAAGACAAGAAATAGTTTCTTGGTAAAGATTTGCAGTAACAAAATTTTCTTGGGAAAGCCCAAAATACAAGAAATTTACCATCTCTACACATGCAACCAAAGTTGCAATTTGCTTTTTTGTAGCCAGAAGCCCAAAACCATAATGTTTAGAGTGAGAACATGCCATTGACATGAATTGCCCTTGGGGGATCATCACTTCAATGTTCTACCCTCTTGCTTAATGAAAATCTTACAAGTTAGCATTTTCTATCCTCCATAAACAATCTCTTCTCAGAGGTGAGTCTGTAAATATAGCTTTGATAAAGTCTTCCACCTGCAAAAGAAGTCATCGATAAGAATGCAAACGTTCATGAAACTTGGTTCCATTCCCATATTGTAATCTTACCCCATATGATTCAATAAGAAAGCAAAACCAGGAATAATGGAAATGGACAAGCAGCATAATTTTTCTTAGGGCATAGATTACACGTTAAGTTACTAACATAGATGCATTTTGCTGGCATAACCTGTTCATTTGTTAGTAGTACAAGCAATTTGGAACACAAAAACATAAAAGTAAATAAATTAGGAAGTGTCTGATTTTGGAGACAAAATTTCGTCCCAAAAATTTTGAAGATAGAGACATTTGAAACTATATAAGGAAAAACGGGGGGGAATGGTGGGTCCCATTGATGCATGCACCGTATGCTAAATGAAAATTTAGCATATCCTAGTATAGAATTAAAAATTTAGTTTTACATAATTTAAATTAAAACATTCAATTCGAAGAGTAGGGAGAGAAATATGATGTCCAAGGTAAGTCATCATCAATCAAATAATACCTCTGTTAGTGTAAAGCCGCAAGATAGCAATTCTCTATTCTCCCAAGCTTCTGTGATGGATTTTAAAGGCATATCTAATAATTCTGAGGTACATTGCATATGAAAAGATTAGTTAACAGATAAGTGATGATCTAAAAACAACAATATACAAAAAATTAGTATGTGCTGTGACATGCCTGATAGTTTGCGAATTTTACGTAATGATGGGATAAGATCATCAAGAGACTCCACAGAGAAATCATGTGACTTCTTATTTACAGCAAGCAGGGACTCAAATAAAGATGACAGATTTTCCAGCATCATATGAATCAGTCTTTGAAGCTGAATATGAGTGGAATGTATTAGAATGACTTCTAAAATCAAAATGGTAGGTTTATGGGCATTAACAATGCTAATAACTTTTGGTCTGAACTCTACCTGCAACGTCTCATCTGCTGCCATGTCATCTAAGAAAAGTATATCTCTTGTAATTCTCAAGAAAACTGACTCTAAGACAGAACACATGCTTTTCCTGTAAGTTGAAGGCATCAAAAATGGCTCCCATATGATGTGTACTTTCTCCAGAATGAACACAACCTGATCAAGCATATTCGGCACCAATTCATCCACAAAGTAAAAAACGCTTCAACTAATATAATTAACCAATGGCAACAAACCAACCAGCCCCATTGTGCATGAGAACACAGAGAATAAACAGATAAAAACTGATCAAACAACTTCCACAAAACAGATTACAGTATGCATGTGATTTTAACAAGTTACTTGATCTATGCTAAATTTCGCTGATTCAAATTGCTGCATCTGATGAGTATTCTGGAATCCATCAGCACCATCTATAGCCTACAAAAATAAAGATCAAAATAGTAGAAAGTGACAGGATGTTAAGGCAGAGGCAAACCAAAACTTCATGCCATGTGATGATGAAAGCATTTTAGGAAAGAGTACCTCCTTCAAGTTAAAGATAACCAGATGTATTTGTCTTTGTAGTATTTCTTCTGCCATGAGCTGAAATCTTGGAGCTAGATCGGCAAACACAGCATGCTCCTTGAGGGAATCTGGGAAGTCTGTACGATACTGAGACAAGAGAGTCCAAATGCATGAGCCAAAAGAAAATACAAAAATATAATATCAACAAGACAATTTACATTCAACATTTCTTTGAAATTTTCCTTTACTGAAAATCCAATAGATAAAACGGAGGATAGTAATGTGACTAGAGTAAATGCTACACTTTCAGATTAAATCAACTTTTCTAGTTTAAATTAATCCATGATAAAGATAAGAAATAATCCATGATTAAAAAAATACAAACTAGTTTGTTACGAAATTTACTTATTCTAAATTATTGAAGCATACCTCAAATGCAAGTCCAAGTATCTCTTGGGATAAATAAAGACAGTCATTGTGCATCAGCACAGCTACTTGATTGATGCCATCAAGCTGCCTTTCTAGCTTCACAAGTCAAACATACAAGTTATTAATAAAAGCATAAGAACAGTCACATGACTTTTAAGTGCAGAAATAAATGTGAATTGAGTCGCCATCCATCTTAAGACATATTAAGAAGGCACTTGAGATTCATCCCAGCTAAAGGCCATACAAGTAATACTGGAAAAGACATTATTCGAGAATACTTAACATCAATGTGACTTTCAACATTGAGTCACTTCAATATATTTTATCCAACAAAACTACTCCATAATTATAAAAATACTATATTTAGCATTAAGACCTGTTCAGTATGCCACCGCCTTACATGAACTAACCTTGACAGGGACAACAACTTCATAAAGAAGTATGGCATCTCTAACCGCATGATAAAATTCCAAAGCAACTCTTGTAGATGATAGGCAAACGTCCTGAAATATTGTAAGTCACCACTTAGCAACTCCTTTTTAAAAATTAAAATTCCAAATGAGAATAGAATTACTTATTTAGCACATTTTTCCATGCAATTAAGCAAGTGTGCCTATGTCTAACATTAGTAAATAAAAATGAACGAGAAATAGTAGTACTTGAACATTTATAGGCCTTGCAGTTTGACCAGAATAAAAATGTGCTCTATTTGAGATTGTAAAATCACAATCTGATGCAATGAAAAGCAGTAAGGATCAAATGAATAAAGTTCCATATACATATATAAAAATAAGCTTAAGGTTGAGTTCAAATACATTGAACCGCATGGAATTGGAAAACACACATAAAAATAGAGCATATAGCAATATAGGAGCTTCTATATACATAGGCAACAGAACAATACAGCACGCATAAAACATTCAATTTTCAACATAATACAGAACATATAAATTGTTAATTGTTCTGGCTTGTGCACCTGCAGTGTCTGATGAACAAGTTCCACCAGTTGTTTAGCTGCTTTAGACACCAAACACCTTTCCGATAAGAATAATAAGTCAACAACATGGCTGGATGACTCATCCCTTGCATACTCCTGAAGCAGCACTCATTGTCAATAGCCATGACGTCATGATAAACAACAGAACGATTCACCAGATCTAGAAAACTCACTTTAGGAATGGCAAAGTCACAACCTAGCAGTAAATTTCTAGCCTTTGCCAAGATCTCAATCTTTTTCTTAGATGCAAAGTGAACCTCAACATTTTCAGAAAAATTGCTCAGCCTATTATCCTTGTCATCAGACGCTGAAATAAACATGATTTCTTTTAAGGCCGTCTCAAAATCTGAAGTACATTTGATTATCTTCTGAAAGTCTGGAAGTTTTGATGCATCTGTGGGGACGACCTGAAACAAAAAAATTCAAGTGACTTTATCTGCAAGCTTGAGATACTTTTTTAAAAGAAATCTATATATAAATATTAGACACAACACCTAACACCAAATAATGTCTTAATCATTGGATTTCACCATTTGATCAAAGATCATATATTCACTGGCTGGAATGGAAGACATTATATGAGCTTGCCGGCAACAGCAGCTCCCAATTAAATTTTTATTTACCAATGCAGTATTAACTTGATAAAGGTTTTTTAGAAGAATTACATGTAAAGAATTATGACAAAGCAATTAGAAGCAAACCTTTGAAAGAAAGCTAGATATTATCATTTCTGATATTCTGGACCACATCAATCGTCCAAAACACTGTATCCAAGAATTATTTTGGTAGCAAATACTTCTGTACATAAATTTAATAACTAGTAGAATCCTTGAATAGAGAAATTCTCCGTCAGAATTTTCAATCTGCCAATTGGAAAAGCAGACATTTAGAAAAAGTTCATGGCAGTTATGTAACAGGAACATGGAGTCAATTTTTGCTTTCAACAAAAAAATATAAAAAATAAATAAATTTCATGCAACATACAGGAAATTTGATGGAAGTCATGCCAGCAACATGCTGTTCAGCATTTGATTCTAACAAAAACATTATTTTCTCATAAGCAGAGGTGAATAGATAATCAATATTGATTATCATCAATATTAATATAAATTAAAAAATAGACTGGGAGATGCACTTTTCGCAAGTTGTGGACAGTTTGGCTCAACCTCGAGTTCTATGTAGCTGCACTGGCCCTACCTAGTTGTATTTTAAAATCTAGCAAATGTACCCCACAGCCCTCCTCCCTATGCATGGATCCTTTTAGACATCAATGATTAGCTTTGCCAGCCAGTTCATTCAAGAAATCAGTGATCAATAAATGAGAATGCCAAATCTCAATAACATACCCAGGAAAGAACCCATCCCACCTTTTTATGTGACATGCATATCACTACAGACAGCTTTGCAATGAGACAATGACCCAGCAAGGCAAAAGGTACAACAATTATGAAACCATAAAATGCAACACTTACTTTAGCATCTTCAGATGGGACTGTCTTCAATACTGCTGCCTCTTCATTCAATTCCTCAAGAAATGAAACAGACTGTCCAGAATTTAGAAATGGAGTAATAATATACTTGATCATCAAATCAGCAACTTTAGCAAGCCCATATTCTTGAATGCCAACCACCTATAAGTAGTGTTTAATTAGGAAAGGAATGAATTCATACGATTTAGCCCATCAAATATAGGGTATGATAATGAAATGAACTAACTTACTTCCATCGCCTCCATAACTGTTTGGAGCTCAATCCCGTTAATACTATCAACTTCCAAATGATACTTGACTTCAACTCGATTAGATTTCCCATCAAATCGCACAGCCTTTTCCATAAATTTTAATAGGACCTCTTGAATCTACAGACCCAAACCAAATCAAATTCCTCTAAATACAATCACAAATTCAATAAAAGTCACAAACTGTCCAATCATATGTACTGTGAAATAGTCAAACAAACCATACAAAGTGAGATATGAGTTGATTGTAATAGTAAAGTGTTAAAAAAGTTTACTATACTGGACTGGTTATTCTTTTAAAAAAGAAAGGTATCCAAGCCTCATAGACTGATGGACAAACTTAAGAGACTGAGAGGAAATAGAAAGTGATGAGATAAACGCAGGAACACCCATAGACAAAAAGGAACTCAAAGGTAATTACAGGGGTAGGGTATAAAACATTTAACATCCAGATAGCTTAGTATGTAACCTCCATTTGAGAAATACAGAATGTAAATATATAACATATTGCATTGCATCTTGTCGTCGCAACAATTCATTTGCTACACCCTACTTCAATTTCGCACAATTTTGCAAACAAATTCTAGGCATGCTTTTGATCATGTTCTATACATTTTTTCTTAACCATACTTCCTTTTTCTTGAAAACAATTTCTCCTTTAAATTGTCTAAGATTTCGCTTGAAATGCAAATTTAATCAAAAGTACCAATATTTGTGTTTCACTTTGCGATTAAGTTGCCATTTTTTTTACAACTAATCTCTTAATGTTAAGAAATATTAAAGAAAAACAGAACTATCCAGCATTGCACCACCTAGGAGCAATTCTAAGTACCTAGTTATTTAAGCGTTCATATTCCAGAAAGGCATCAAAGTCTTGTTGCAGAGTATTTCTGAAGCTGTAACCCGCAGTAACCCTCGGCTCTCCTATTTATGAATTTAGAGCATCACAACTCAAAGAAATTTTCCTTAACACTGCATTCTCTTCAATGACCTCAGAGCCTACAACTTATGCACGATTCAAAAATAATTGGAAAAAAGATATAAGGAAAGCGAATTGAGTACCTCTTCAAAGGATTGAGACCACTCCTTCCTCAATAATCCATATACCACTGGCTCCTCACCATGAACCTCATGATTATCCCCATCAGCAATCCTCAAACCCATTTTCAAGTCTCTCAACCCCTCAGCAGCAAATTTTAGCCTTCCATTCGTCAATCCATCCCTCACACCCTTCAACCTCTCGTTCACATCCCCAATGATTTTCACCAGTCCCAGCAGCTCCCGCTTTACCTTCAACTCCTGCCTCTTATTCTTCATCTCCACCAACACCTCGCCTACCGCAGTGTCAGCCGGAGAATTGGAGAGTAACCGCAAGATGTCGGCGACGCCATCTGAGATCTGATGGGACTGCGAAACAGTCTCGTTGCAGAGTGAGAAGAGATTGGCAAAGTCCTCATGGTGAGAGACGAGATAAGACTGAACTTTCGATTTGATGTGCAGAGAATGGGACTCTAGACGCTGGATGAGGAGGCGGAGATCAGGTGCAGAGAGAGGGGAGGTGGGGTCAGAGAGGTCTTGGGCGGATAGAAGATCTCGGACATTGATGGTATCGAAGAGAGACTCCATGCGGCGGATTAGACGACGGTGTACAGCGGAGCGTTAAAGCATGAACGGGGGTGAAATTGGTGAAATGAGGAGAAAATTGCCGGAGAATTGCGAGCGTGATTGACCAGCAACCATACCATGTGGCATGTCACCACAAGACTAGTCCTACTGTGCCCAAAACACTGTCACTTGGCTCTCTTTTTTTTTAAATCATTTTGAAATACATCATTCTAGTGTAAGTGTGTGACAATTGTTACAATCAAATATAACCCTCTAAACCTTCTAATCATTTAACAATTGGTTCACCTGTATCATCTACATGTCATTTATCCTCCCTTTCATTTGGTTTTTGTAACCTCTACTGAGATGTGTATTCCAAACTTCGCCTTCATTAAATTTTAAAAAGTTTTTTTAAACGACTTTCAAATCCATTGGTTTGTTGCACCAACCTGCATTAATACTTGTAAACTCATTAGCGATGTTGAACCAATTCATATTTCGTGTCTTAGAATATGGTGTACAGCAGGATTCGGCGTATACCGTACTCACGTGAATCTATCTATTTTTTTATAATTTGTTTTCCTTCATTATTTGATTGGCTTCTGTAATCGGCGTTATACAACCAACCTTATTTCATTGGCTTCTGTTGTCGGCATAAGTCAACGAACCTGGGAATATACACTTCTTTCAAAATCATTCTCCTCAACTATATAATCACGTTCGTATTTAAATCCCACTAATAATCTATTCGTTCAAGTTATCGGCCACATTTATTAGATGCTATAACCCACATTTGCGTTGGTTTCCTATTTATTCCTTCATTCTACTGCTTTCATGGTTAGTTCCATAACTGGCCTGAGAAGATCTTCCTACGAATTACAGAAGTTTTCTAAAATGGGCACGTGCCATGTATCTGAATTCCTTTCTCTCAATGGTCAAAGCGACATGTGGTCTATCTGTGTCAAGGTCGTATCTCATTTTATGGACATCCTGTACACTTATATGCATCAACGTATTACATACAATGTTGTCCTCACTGATTCGCAGGTCTTCAATTTATAACAGATATTTTAAATTTGTAAAAATAGACGCTAGTGTATGTTGTTTTATATGATACGTTAGTATATGGTTCAAAAATGGATGTTGGTATATGTTTTTTTATCTTACCTCATCCTCATTCCATTTCTTACTTTTTGCATGTAGGGTTATTTGTGTTTGGCAGTGTTTCGTAGGAGAGATGTAATACGTAGACTTGCTGGTGTTCTCCTACCAGGATTTTGTTTCATTATCAAAAAAAATTCTGTGGAGCAAGGGACAAATCTCATCAACCCAGTTCTAAAAATCATTCTTGAGCCATATACTGAAGTGAAGTTTGTACGTAATTGCATCAGATCCCCAGACCCAATTTTCAAACCCCTTCAAACATTAGTTGCTAGTTCTCTTAACGAGCCCACTCTTATAAGTATCAGTACTATAACCCTTTTCCTGTTTATTTTTCCTGTCGTCTCATAGATTATACATCTGACTTTCCCGTATTTTCTATTTTCTTTACTTCAATTTCATGTACCAGATGTAATTGGACTTGTCACTTCTAGATCTACACGTACTAATCTGAAGGATGAAGGAGAGACCATTTATCAATTGAACTTTCAAATCATGGATGAATGGTTTGTAGTTTGATTTTTTATCGTTAATGTTACTGCATTGTTGATTTGGATATTAATTTTATTTCATTTTTGGTAGTGGGAACCCCTTTCACTGTTGCTTCCGAGGTAGTCCCGCTTTCTGGGCTGCAGTCAGTTACACCAAGGTTGTCAACAATGATGATGTGGTGGTAGCATTATTTTTGGTCAAGATCATCAGGACAAATGGTTGCTTCTTTATCTTAAATTTGTTTCTTACTTTTCTCTTATTTTTTTCTCTTCAAATGTGAACTTGATAACTGTTTAATGTTCTTATTGTAGATGGACAAATCATTTTCTTAAGCCACCATGATCTATCAGAAGTGGTGTTCAATTACTGCCATCCTTCTGTAGTAGATTTTCGTTTCAAGCTCAACCGTCTTTCTGCCGCGCACATTACTCCAGACAATGTATGCACAGCATCAACCAGCCATTATGCCACTCAAATTACTGCAGACAATGCCTTCATAGCATAAACCAGCCATTTGCAAGATGGATCGCCTTAAGGCGTATTTAAAAATTGTTCTTTTAGCTATTCTGCATTACTGTTTTTTTAAGTTGCTTACTGTTTTAGGTGTAGTCTTGGCACGTTTTTCTTTTAAAAATCCTTTTTTGATTTCGTGATTTAAGATTCAAGTTTCGTTTCACTTAGTATTCTAGGAGCAACACAATTGTTCATTTATCAATCAATGTCTGAAAAAAATTGTCCAAATATCCATATAAAAAAACAGTTATGTGGTTTAATTGATCTTGGGATGGTCCACCCCTCTTTTTATATTGTTCTTTCGTAGAAAGTGGATTCATAACTACAGATATCAGTGCAAAATTCACTGTACAATATTACCAATAACGAAGTGTTAAATCAGCCTTCAATCCATGATTTTTTTTCCCAACTAACAGTAAACAGATGTAATCTCCATTTACTCAACGTCTACTATGTATTCGAGTAATATATACGTTAAACAGTTTTTAAATCTTTTAAACTCCTAATATAAGAAAAAAATGCTAAGTATTAGTTACTATTCAGAATAAACTTGTATACATTCATGCAGAATACAAACAACTTTACAATAACAAATGTCTTCATCTGTATGTCATTGTAAAATAAAATAAACTTTATAAGTGTTGGTCCATAGTGCTGGTCCATGCGGTCGATCTTCAAGCAATGCACCTTGCATGAAGGATGGTAAGTGTTCCAAATACTTTCCAAAAAGATATACTGCGTGCACCATGTTGGATGAAAATGGTTATCCTACTTATCGAAGAAAAGATGATGGACGCACGGTGTCTAGAAAGGGTGTACATCTAGATAATAGATTCGTGGTTCCTTACAATGCTAAGTTGCTAAAATTATTTTCTGCTCATTTGAACATTGAGAAGACAAATCAATCACGAGCTATCAAGTACCTATTCAAATACATTAGCAAAGGGAATGACCGCGTAATCGCAAGAATATATAGCACGAATGATACTTCAGGCTCTGAACAAGCATTTGATGAAATTTCTCATTACCTTAATTGTAGGTATGTATCTTCATGTGAGGCGTCTTGGAGAATTTTTGGGTTTGATATACATCATAGACAACCACCAGTTGAGAGACTGAGCTTTCATCTTCATCAACAACAAGCAATTTATTACTCTCATACGCAGACGATATCATCGCTTGTCAACAATCCCAGAGTTAAAGAATCAATGTTTCTTGCTTGGTTTGAACAGAATAAGAATGATCTGTTTGCAAGAACGCTAACTTATTCTCAATTCCCTAACTACTTTACATTTGTTAGGGAAAAAAGGATTTGGAAGCATCGTGAATGTGGTTTTTTCGTTGGAAGGTTAGGTCATTGTACATCTTCTCAAGGAGAGTTATATTACTTACGTATGCTACTGACAAAAGTTCGAGGTCCAAAGAATTATGAAGATATAAGGACTATTAACAATGTCGTCTATCCGACATTCAGGGAAGCATGTTATGCAGTTGGATTGTTAGATGATGATAATGAGTATATCAATGCCATTAAAGAAGCATCATTGTGGGCATCAGGAAAATACCTACGTAACTTTTTCACTAGTATGTTATTAAGTCATTCCTTATCAGAACCAGGTATTGTTTGGGAGCAAACTAAAGAGATAATGTGTGAAGATTTGTTATACATCACACAGGGCAATCAACGTTTTCAAGGTACATTGCTTTATTAATGGTTAATTTTTACGTGTGGTGTTATTTGTTTTCCTTCATGATGTTTATGCAATGTATGATCATGCTATAAATAAAATTTGCAAGAATATTTGTCATGTATATATTATGACCCTCTTTAATAACAATATAACTGAATACTGTTTTGATAATGATAGTTTGTTTAAAATTACGTAACTTGACTCAATACAACCTTACTTATAATTAAACGTTTTTGTCATATTTAAGAATTGCGTTTTTCATCGCAAGCAAAGAAGCCTCGGACTGTTTGAAATTGAACAACTTTTGCTTCGCAATGGTAAAAGCCTTGATGATTATCCATCTCTCCCTAAACCAAATGAAGGAGATATTGTTGTCATGTCAAACCAACTAATACTTTAGGAGTTAAACTTCAACAAAGAAAGAGGGAGTGCTGAAGCAACTAGGTTAGAAAATTTAATGACCGATTAACAAAAGGAAGTATTCCATAAAATATTTTCCTATGTTTCTTCAAATAAAGGTGGTTTTTTTTTCTTACATGGATTTGGTGGTACTGGAAAAACGTTTATATGGAATGCATTGACAGCGGCCATCAGATCTACTGGGGTATCATACTGAATGTAGCATCCAGTGGAATTGCAGCTACTCTACTACCAGCAGGCAAAACAGCGCATTCAAGGTTTTTAATACCTATAGACATCAATGAAGATTCTGTTTGTTTAATTACTCAAAATTCACCAACTGCAAACTTGATCAAAGCTTGTAATCTAATTATTTGGGATGAAGCTCCAATGATGAAGAGACATTGCGTTGAGGCTTTTGACCGAACTTTAAGGGACTTAATGAAGACCAATAGTATATTTGGAGGAAAATGTGTTGTCATAGGTGGTGATTTCAGACAAATTCTTCCAGTTATTCCTAAAAGTGGACGAGATGATATTGTAAATTCATCTATTAATGCTTCTCCTCTTTGGAATGAGTGCCAGTTGTTGCAATTAACAAAAAATATGAGACTAAAGTCTTCCACAGATCCAGCTGAGCAAGAAAAAATAAAAGCATTCTCTGAATGGCTCCTCCTTGTAGGAGAGGGCGTCATTGAATTACCGCACAATGGTATTGCAAACATAATATTACCATCAGATTTATTACTTCATGATGATCACAATCCAATAAGATGCATTGTTGAATCAACCTACCCAAATTTAGTTGAGTGCTTATTTGACAAAGATTACCTAAACAACAGGTCAATTTTAACGCCAACTATGGAACATGTCGATTCATTGAATGAGTACAGTTGTTCATTGTTGCCAGGAGATGAAGTTGAATACTTTAGTGCTGACTCCATAAATCGTGAAGATTATGCAAAGGAAAGTTTGGATGATCTATATGATACAGAGTTTCTAAATTCAATTAAATGTTCTGGGATTCCTCATCACAAATTGGTTTTGAAGGTTGGAGTACCAATTATGTTAATAAGGAACATTGACCAAGCATCAGGATTGTGCAATGGTACGAGGCTTCAAATTTCACAACTTGGCAAGAACGTGATTAAGGCAAAGGCATTAAATGGTACAAGCGAAGGCCAAGACATTTTGATACACAGGATGGACATGAACCCATGTGAGTCAAAACTTCCATTCAAGATGACGAGAAGGCAATTTCCAATAATCATTTCATTTGCAATGACAATCAACAAGAGCCAAGGACAATCGATGTCAAATGTAGGTCTTTACCTACCAAGTCCAGTTTTTTCACATGGACAACTTTATGTTGCTTTATCTAGAGTAAAGAGTTTCAAAGGTTTGAAAATACTGATCTTGAATGAGTTTAACAAATGTATTGACAACACAATCAATGTTGTATACAGAGAAGTTTTCCAAAACATTTTATCACATTCATAGTTGCAATGGAAAACTTTGTTTCACTATATTATTGTTGTGCTATTAGATTCATATTTCAGTGTATTTAATTTTTTACAAGTGTTACATATACGTTTGTTTAGCATTCATTTCATCCTATTAGTTACATATACGTTTGTTTAGCATTCATTTTAAAGAGAATTGAAATCTATACTCCGTGCAACGTACGGGTCCAAAGTCTTGTTATCATAAAAAAGAAAAAGAAAATGTTCCAGTTATATATACTCATCCGAGTCTACAAGTAGCAATGGTGCCTAATAAAAACCTAATTGGATAATAGGTTTGATACTAAGTGCCTAGCATCCAAACGACCAAGAGTAAAAGCCTGATAGGAGGAAATTACCTAATTTTGGGTGTCTGGGTTAGTTTCACAACCTAATGGGCTTTTCTGGGGGGGAAAAATAATTTATGAAAAGCCAAAATTTGTAGCTTTTAACATCCAAACTCGAACTAAATGATAAGGTGGCCCGCACAAATATAATCAAGTCACAACAATACGATACTGTAAGGGAAGATAATACCAAGGCTAAGCAGCAATTTGTGACGTGGATGGGAACAAATAAAACTGTGGTCCCATCCCTGCATAAACCAAACCGTGTGGCAATATCTTTAGTTAAGCATTTTAGTGTTTTTAAAATTTTTAATAGTAATTTAACATTTTTATTAAATTTAAATTTTTATCTTCAATTATCAAAATATATACAACTAATATGTGTGTGTGCAATATTCTATAAGATTCATGCCCCTTTTCAGTAATTTTCCATCTCAACTGACTTTTCAAATAATAATCCAAAGAGGAGCCCCATTTGAAAAAAAAAAAAAAAGACATTTCTGTCATCGTCAATTCAAACACTAATCGCATTTATTATTTGACTTTTATCTTATCTTAAGTTTGCAAAAGTTATATTGAAAATAAGTCAATTTTGTCACTACTATTCCAAACGGACCCTAATATGACACTGCATTTGCTTTGCCCTTCATTTTGGTCATTTTTTAACTATCCATCTTGATTGCATATATTAGGAGATTTTGCATCAATAGATAATTTCAATACAAATGATTTAAGAGATACAAATGTACACTTTTTTTATAATTAATGTAACAATTTTTCTCAATCTACCCAAATTAATTAAATAAGTCTTATGGGAAGGACTGAAAGTAGTAATTAATATAAAAACTGCTTAACTATATACAGATTAAAAAAGTGAAATAAATTACAAATAAACTATTGGTTGAAAATGTACTAGAAAGGTAGGGAACACTCTCACCTCAAAAGGATCACAACATTTAGGGCCCGTTTGGTACGGGGAAGATTTAAAGAGAGAAAGGAATTTAAAGAAGGGAAAGGAATGGAAGGGAAGATTGAGAGGGAACTTAAAAAGTTGAGCTGTTTGGTAGACATGGGAAGAGAACTTAAGTTGAGGGAAAATGAATTGTTTGGTATGAAGAATTGAGTGTTGGTTAAGTGGGAAGGTGAGGTAAAATTCCTAAAATGCCCTTTGGACGTTCGAACGAGAAGGTTACGTTCGAACGTAATAGACACCAAATCGCCTGTGTTCGAACGTAAAATCTGACAGTGGCTTGAGATTTACATCAGCAATTTCACAACCCTATAGACAGAAAACCATACCACCAGAACACAGAAACTAAATAGAGACGCATGTAGAGGAATAACCTGATGAATGGATGAAGGAATGGTTTAAATAGAAAGAACAGAGGGTTGAGAAGAATTCAGAAACAGAGCAAGCTAACCGTGGTGGTCTAGTCTTTCCTCTCCGACGACGGTGCTTGGTAGAGAGGAAGAAGAAGGCGAAGATGATGGAAGAGAGTCGAAGCTCTGTTCTCGTCGGCGATCTGGTTTTGCTTCCGACGGTGTCGCGTGGCTATGGTTAAAGGTGAGGGAAGAGAGGAATGTCGCCGGTGACAATGATGAAGAAGGTGAGAGCCGTCGGCGACGGGAATGGAGAAGGAAGGCGGAGGAAGGAATGATCATATCCGAATCCGCAACGCTCCGGTTTTTTTTTTTGTAGATGCGAATGCGATGATGATAAAGGGCTTTTTGTCAACAAAATTCATTCTCCCGGGGGAAGATGGTGTTATCCGGCCCGGTTTTTAGGGATTCAATTTTCCCACCATTGTGGGAAGATTGAACCTGGCGGGAGATCAAATTTCCGGGAGAGAGGCGTGCCAAACTGTTTTTGACCGTGGGAACTGAGTCATTTTCCCTTTCCCTTACCTCAAATCGGCGTACCAAACAGGCCCTTAGTGTGAATAAAAAACATTCATTCACCTCCAAAAAAAAAAATTGAAAAACATTCATTAGGAAGAAAATGTAATTAAACCCAATTTTGGGATATGCATATGGAGTTTACAGAGGCATCTTATGAGGCCTACTCCTCTTATCCGCTACTCTCTCTGGTCTTTATTATAAAACACCAACTAGTAATATATTTAGTCCTTTTTATAAGACATTTATTTGTTTCCAAAGCACATTAATTATTATTTTTCATGTTTGCCCATAATTAATAAGGGTGGTGGGCGAGAATTATAATTAATACTCCTTCTGACCTTATTATAAGGCACCAACTAACAATTCTCACAAATCAATAAAAACAGTTAGAGTCAATAAAGTTGTCCTACCATTTAAGTAACTTCCTATATTACCCCTACTAATTGCACTAAACTCTAATATTGTATAATTATTACTCTCACCCACTACCCTTATTAATTAGGGGCATATATGGAAAAAAAATAATTAATGCTCCTTGGGAACAAGCAAGTGCCTTATAAAAAGGACCAAATAAACTTGCTAGTTGGCGCTTTATAATAAGGACCAGAGGGAATATAATATTAGAGTTTAATGTAATTAGTAAGAGTAATAGTGGAAGTTACTTAAATAGTAGGACAATTTTATTGACTCTAACTGTTTTTATTGATTTGTGAGAATTGTTAGTTGGACTTGAAAGAGTAAATGATAAACTACCAAGTTATTTATTTAGTTATTTATTATTATTTTAAAATTAATCAACGAACTTTTATATTAAGATCTAGTTAGTTTAATAGTTAAAGCTGAGGTTTTATAGAATTACACGTGGGACTCTCAGTGTCCACCTCAGCAGCAAACAAGGCAAACGATGCTGATGTGGCTGTAAATGTAAATGCATACAAAATATTAGCTTGCCATGACTAGATAGAAGATATCTCTCAGTCGTTGCACTTGTTCTCGAAGAATGTTATTTTATTGAAGAAAAAAAAAAAAAAAACACTTTTACTTATATATACCTCTTTTTTAAAAAAATATTTTTAGGCATTTTTTATTTTAATATTATTTATTTATTCCGTGCATAAAAAATATTCATAATTCACAGGTTTAGTTAATGCTTAAATTTAAAGAAAGGGTCATTTTTTACCTAACAAGAAGCCTGTCACTCACAACGTTTTAACAATTATTCTAGATAATTTTTGTGTATAGAAAAAATTCTAGATATTTTTTATAATGATCATCTAAAAAAAAAGGAGAAAATTCTCACTTTAAAAAGCGTGATAAATACATGGAAATTAAAAAGAAGTTGGGGGAAAAACAGACGTATTTATCGTTTTTTATACGTATAAAATCGAATAATTTGATTTCTTTGAAGATGATGAGAATATAGGGATTGTGGTGTTATAATATAAGCACTTTTTACAACTCACACACTCTCATGGGAGGATAAGAGTTATTAAATATCAATCAATTTATGCATCCAATGCCATTATCCTATATATGTTACTGAAAGATACAATGTATTACTATTTATAGATGCTGTAATTTTATTTCCACTGAGAAACAAAGAGACAGTGGAGAACAGCACTGGGAATAAAGTGACCACACATCTTATTTGGTTGTGTTCTCTTTCATTATAATTTCTCCTTATTTATGCATCAAGCACATCCCTACTTGCTAACGCTGAAAATGACTTGATATTATATTTATCAAGATCATAGAAATAATTTTGTTGGAACACTTATGTAAACTTGAATATCACTTCTTCTGTTTTAATTATTTGATCAAAGGTATAAGTATGCTTTCTGATATTTAAACTTATGTTTTTCTCTTTACAGTAATAAGACCACTTACCAACCCATAACTTGAATATCACTTCTCCATGATACAAATAATCCCATCTATCAAACTTCAGTAAATGCTATCAATAACTTTTGGCTAGATAGCATTTTTAAAGTTGAAGAATCTAAATTTTAATATCATCAATCCAAGCCTTTTCATACAATCAAACTAAACACACTCACACATATATAAATGACAACTTGAGCTCGAGACCTTATCTAAGTATGATGGGTTATGCTACCACTACATAGTTACCCTTCTGCGGTCCAAACCTAATTAATCGAAAGGAAAGAAAAGAAATTTTGGTGAACAGTAGTCGGACACTCTCACCAAAGGGAAAGAGTTTGATCCTAGAGTTAGTTAATGTGTTAGGGGAGACATTCCTAACTCTTTGGTGTCTAGGTTCACGCCTAAGAGTAATAGACGGCTCATCCTGTCAAACATTGGTATCACCTAAAAGGAAGATAAATTTCACCCTGTCCTTGAATCGTATGTGAGTCAAACCCCTTTCCTAAAAATTTTTTACCCAAAAAAAAAAAAAAAAACTCAAGACATTTTTTATTATTTTCCTAACAAGATTTTTTTTTTGAACAATTAACAAGATTGAAATATGCATATTTTTAAATTGAAGTTCTCAAATTTAATGGCTTGAGCATTTATTTTTATTTATTTTTCCCTAGGGACGATTGCAGGAAAAGAATGTCTTCATTGATTCTTCTCTCTATTTCCTATCCATTAAATATCTCCACCATTTGATCAAGTCTCAATGGTTGTGATTTAACGTTATATTAATATTTTTATATAGCATTAAATTCAACCATTGAATCTTGATATAATGGTGGAAACATTTAATGTAGGGAAAATGGAGAGACGAATCAATGGAGACATTCTTCTCTTGGTGTCATTTTATTTGCGATGGTATTTATACCTGTATGAATCATTTTCCTGGAAGTGGGAACTCTTTACCTTATATGCCTTTTTTATCTCATCGAATCCAATTCTTTGATTTCTTTCTCAAATTTTGATATCTGCATGTAATGAAATTTCAGCCAAAGTCCGTCCAAATCATCCTATCAGATCTAACACAATATCTTATATATTGGCAGAATTATCATAATCAAATACAGCAAATATTCAAAAAAAAAAACAAGAAGAAGAAGAAGACAGATGGACAGATGTGAAGACTTGGACAGATGGACCCTTATTATTCCAACCATCAGAAACAAAGTGGGAAGGAGCAAGTTGGAAAAAGGTACAGGAATCATCCAAAAAGAAGAGACAGCTAGACACGGATCACAATGAAGAGCATGCAAAGCAAATGTCAAAAACAGGTCACTTCCTAGAAGCATGATGGGTAAAAAGCAGAAGCCAAACCCAAAGCTTATAAGAACATTAAACAATCTATAAAAATAGCAATTCCCCTGAAAAAGATATATCAGTATTATTACTACTACTACTATTAAGGAGATGACAGTTATATAATAAGTCATAATAATAATGAATGCTTCAAGCTGGGGCATCTGATTACATCAAGTAAAAAAGATGGGGTGGTGGGGAATGTGAGAATCCATTTTCCGTGGCTTTCGAAGAAAAAGAATAACCATATTCTTTACTTGAGAATATATATGACCTCTATAGGCTTTAGTCTGAGTTAAAATTCTCATGTTCTTATTCCCCAGAATCTTTGAAACTTTTTTTTTCTCTACTTTGTTTTTATTACTTGTCCTCCTTTCTTCTACTTTTCCCCGTGAGAATAGCATTCCGTGGTCATTTCTCGCTTTGCATTTCATCCAATGCCATCATGGCAACAACAAAAATCACAGTCTAGTGGCCATATAGCCTTAAGAGTTAAGATCGAATCTTATTTAAGCTAATTATTTGGAGACTGGATTGAGGCTTATAATTGACCGCTAGCCTTAAAAGTGAATCAGTGTATCATAATATAAGAAAGAAGAAGCTGAAGTACCAAGAAGAATAAAAACTTTGTCCACTGGCATAGGTGGGACATGTTCCATATTGAAGAAGGTAAAGGAAGGCGGATGGATTGGATACTAGTAGCCAAAAAAGCTAAGTAATCAACTGTACAAGACATACTCATGAAAGGAGCATATAAGACTTGAAAGTAATAGGGACAGATTTAAAGCATCCGCCGAAGATGGTCCTATTAGAAACTTGATATGAAAGCTGCAGAACAAAGTTTTATTCTATATAACACAGCTTTACAGTTTCTATAAATTATTAACACCCCTGAACAGGTATATGAAACATTTAGAAACCAAATACGCCGAGAATGGTTAATTATGACAGCATCAAAAACACTAAGACATCATTGACACTTCTAAGTGCAGAACCTCTTGTTGGACGGTCAACAATGATATAAAATTAAACAAGCAACGCGCTAGACTAAGACTTCTCCACTTGGTAGATGCAATAGGGAAAAGGAAGGCATAAAGTTAGTCCCCTTTATTCTCTTCCATATTCACCCTGTGTCATTAAAGTAAAAAACTGATAATACATCTTGAGTGATTTTGTGTTGTACAAAGTAAATATGTCAAAGGAGTTTTGTCTCATAAAAATGCAAAAACACTTATTTGGTAGGGTTGTTGGTTTTACACCAGAATCAATTAAAAAAACAACTCTTTTACACTATACTAGACAAAACTCATCTTTCATACTTATTTCATATTGCGTAAAACAGTAAGTGCTCCTACATAAGCATTGAGACCTACTGAGCTGAAATGCCTATACAAGAGAAGGGTTTCTTGTTCACTTTAAAAATCTTGCAGGGGTTTAAGTAGTGTCAAAGATAGCACCTCCAAATTATGTTTTCTGAGCGCTAGCAGTAGCCTGTTAATTTCATGATGCATGCTTACCATCAGCATGACGCCATCAGACCTAATATATCATAGTTTTGCTGCACCAAATTATTGCTAAACATGTGATGGCTAGAGAAGGTAATTTCCTTATTCGATTAAATGACATAAATTCTTTGAGCTTTCATGAGAGGTTTCTCATACCTTGATACAGAGAATTTGCCATGTGGCTATATTAAGTCCATCTGAGAGAGCAAATTCCATATCAGGATGGGAGAGTAGCATATCAATCCTCTTGCCCCAAATTATTCCAATCCACATGACAGAAAACTACATAGGAACTCATCTTTAACTTTACCCACAGATTCCCCGGTGGCCACATTAAATATTCCAAAAATCAGAATCAAGAACAAGAACAAGGAGAGAAGTGATGTGAAGATACTGTTCAAGGAATCTTCAGCTTATTTTTTTCTATGGCTATTAAGATTACTATAAATAATATATGTTTTCCTCACAGATCTCTTTATTACCTGATGAATGGGTACCAGAATATCAGATACAGTTTATGAATATATGTCCAACAAGTGGTTTGGTCTTTTATGACATATTTATGTAATCAAAACTAACTCTGCATTAGCTGGTGATAATTATATAATAATATTCCTGATGTTTTGATCATCTAGTACTTCATTACTTTCTATTATTGTAAAACATAATCTTTGCTATTTAAATAATGCAGACACAGAAGCAGTTGACACATGCATTGCTTGAGGATTGCGTTTGTCTTAAAACTGAATCAGATTCTATATAATAAATTTTTTAAAATGGTTTAGTATGGCATATGCCATGCACTTGCTGTTCCCTTATGAACAGCTCTAAATACACTAATCCATCCATTATTGCCCAATCATTTTGATCTAACTACACGATTATGTTTTCTTCCAGTATGGTTTTAGTAAAAGTTCCGTCAAGAACCACTTTTAACTCAAGCTCAAACTGTCAAGTAAAAAGCCTACGAATGGTTTTATAATAAGATCTAACTTAGCTCTCAAAAGTCCTTTAAACTTGAATTAAAAGAAAAAGAAATGACAGGAATTGAACTCTAAATCATTTGATCCCATGTCATTTATTACTCTGACTTAAAAGTTTATGCTGTTACGTAAAGAACTAAGAATGGTTTTATTATAATTTTTAACAAGTTCTAGTGGATAAGAACAATGAAACAAATTTAAAAGCTGGACACAGACGGAAAAAAATGTATGGATTCATATATGAGAATCTGCTTCATTAACCAACGTACAAGTCAAGGGAAGAGGCAAGTGGTCCTTTGGCTGCAGTACTGTATTTAACCAAATGCAAGTATAGAAGAAAGTGCAATCATCGCTTTCTCTTTATAATCAGGTCCCACCTGCTTAGGCTTCCAGAGGATGATGGGTCCTGCGTTTTTGTGCCAAAACAAAGAATGAATAATTCAGGGGCCCATTCTTTCTCCTATTTTATACGGTGGGGGCTGAATAAGTTCCAAACTTACTGAAGCAGACAAAACAGAACGTATTCTTATTCTATTTCTTACCTCCACAAGCAGTCCCATGGGAAGCATCTTCTCAAATTTTTATTTTTGTATTATTTTATTGTATCTTTTTTTTCTAGCATGGGTTGCTGGAGATTTTCAAGATGCCTTAGTCAATGGATTCTTTCCTCTAGGTTCCCATATTCAACCAATTAATACATTCTTTCATGTCTTTGTTTGCTTCCTTCACCACTTCATCATACCAACAAAGAGCTAAGCAAGTTAAGGACTGATACAATTACCCCAAGATCAAATTAAGGAACAGAAGATTTAACCTCTAGCTTCCAACTCCATTAGAACCAAAAGAAAAGGTTAAAAGTATGAGGCTTGGTGGTTCCAAGTCTAGAGTGATGTTGGCTTCCGCAGAACCAAGTCAGAGAAAAGGGAGAGGGGGAAAAAAAGATCCTCTTTCATATTTGGGGGAATATGATTCCTACTTTAGTCTAGCAAACGAATAAGAATGTCACTGGGTTAAAATTTGAAGGATCAATTCTGGAACCTAATGCAAGGTCTGAGGTGTTTAGGAAGTTTGTATCTTGCAGTCTGAGAATTGGAAAATGGGACTAAGAAAACCGGGCCCACACACAAGTTAGCAAAAGTAGGAAGGAATAATATCTCTATTTCTCAGGTCACCACACACAAAGGATTAAGTTTGGTTTTCAATTGGTTCTATCCAAAGATTCCATGCGTTACTTACTAACTCCCTCGCCATCTCTCAGATATAAATATCAGTTTGGCATGCCTCCTGATCAGGACATATGGGAAGAAAAGAAATAAGACAAGCACAAAAAATTATAAGCAGTTTTCTTTGTTTGTGTCAGGCCAAGCAATAAGAGTTGAAAATAGAGAATTATCAAGTTCCACTTCCACCTTCCAGAGTTAGCAAGGTTACCTAGAGCATAGAATCATGTACCATCACCAACACCAAGGAAAGAACATCCATTCTTCTTCTTCTTCTTCCAGAATGCCAATATCAGCTGAGAGGCACATGTTCCTTCAAACTGGGAATGGCTCTGGTGATTCTGGACTTGTCCTCTCCACTGATGCTAAGCCCAGATTGAAATGGACAGCAGATCTACATACCAGGTTTATAGAAGCTGTCAATCAGCTAGGTGGAGCTGACAGTGAGTTCTCACAATCTTCTAGTGAATATGATCATAACAATGTCATGTCCTGAAATTTTTTTAATTTACTAATGCAAAGTACAATCATTTTCCCCTGCAGAGGCAACTCCTAAGACAGTAATGAAACTCATGGGTATTCCAGGGCTTACTTTGTATCATCTAAAGAGCCATCTTCAGGTAATAATCTCAAGTGTCAAGATTGTATTTTTGTAATTGCAGGATTGTGTCAATTTTGATCTACCGTCTCAAATGCATGCATTTTTTTTTAATCAGTCATTAAGTGGTATCTTAGTCTCACTCTCCCCTTCAAGCAGAGAAAGTAACATTCGCAGCTAATCGATTCTAGTACTAATTCATGCTAACCGAAATCTCCACTTGCAGAATGACTGATTTTTTTTTTTAATTCTCATTATGTAAGTTCAATCTTTAAGCTATAAGAAAGAGGTTCAATAGTACAAATTATCGATGTTGGCATCCTTATTTTCTCCTCCTTCCTCTATTCATAGATGAAATTTTGAAAATTGCCAACTTTTTCCAACTTCATTTTTTTTTACATTTCAGGTAACTAACTCAAATATTTCAGACGTGATTACATCTATATCACGGATCATACTGTATAGCATAATCTGTCATATTCTTCCAGTACTTCATATTTAATCACGAAATTACAAATATGAAACATAAGCTTCGCTAATGAAATTGCCATTTGGTTGGCCGAAAAAATGATCTCCATTTTAATGCTCATTTCATATATTTTGTATAATCTGCGCAATATAAGCCTATTAGTAAGATCTTTTTTTCCTTAAGTTGTGTGGCATGAAATTCGCATAACAACTGCTAATCCCATCCTTGTTATCTCCAGAAGTATAGATTGAGCAAGAATCTGCATGGACAAAGTAACACTGTGACACATAAAATCAGTAAGAGAACTATCTCTTCCACTTCTTAATATGATGACAGAGCAAACTATGAACAACAAAAGCTTTGTCTATGAAGAACAAACTTATCTTACCAGCAGCAACTAATGCAGGTGCAGCAACAATAGAAAGACTTCCTGAAACAAGTGGAACTCATATGAACAACTTAAGCCTCACGCCACAGCCTAACAAGTGAGCAAAATTCACCATTTTCAAAAGCTCTTTGTTTAAATCAGGAATTAAACCATTTTAGGTTCTAACATCCAGTCCTCTTTTCCCAGAGATCTACACATAAGCGAGGCCCTGCAGATGCAGATTGAAGTGCAGAGAAGACTAAATGAACAACTTGAGGTGTGAGTCATTGCCATCATGCATGAATTTTATTTTCAGACTTTGAAATTATAATTTATCCTTATTCCTAGTTGTATACAGTTTTAAAGTTTCTTCAGACTTTGAAAAACTGTGACAAAATCATTATGAATCCATCCAGGTACAGAGACACTTGCAGCTTCGCATAGAGGCCCAAGGGAAATACCTGCAGGCTGTGCTTGAGAAAGCTCAAGACACACTTGGTAGACAGAATTTGGGGATGATGGGACTTGAAGCAGCAAAAGTTCAACTCTCAGACCTTGTGTCCAAAGTATCCTCTCAGTGTTTGAGTTCAGCCTTTTCAGAACTGAAGGAGCTACAAGGATTTTGCCCACAGCAAACACAACAAAACAACCAGCCAAACGACTGCTCAATGGACAGCTGCCTCACATCCTGCGATGGATCTCAAAAGGAACAAGAAATTCAAAATCCAGGGATGGGCTTAAGATCCTTCAATGGCCGTACATTCATGGAAAGAAAGGAAGCCATGGAAGCAGCACCTATCCTGAGGAACTCTGAACTCAAGTGGTGCGACGAATTGAAAAGGAACGGCACCTTTCTGAGCAATCCTTTGGGCAAAGGTTCGGAAAGAAGAGGTTACGCTGCAGAAAGAAGTCCGAGCGATTTATCTATGAGCATCGGACTTGAACGAGAAACTGAGAGATTAATGATGGGGAGAGAATCAGATGGTGAATTCCAACACCGAAACACAAACAAGCCAGAATCGATTAAACCACTGGAAGAAAAAATTCCTCACGAGTATAGATTACCTTATTTTGCAGCATCGAGACTGGATCTCAACACCCGCGAAGAAAACGATTGCAAACAACTGGATTTGAACGGATTCAGCTGGAACTGAAGAAACATTTAGAAATGAAATGCGACAGAAATTGCAGGATTCATGTATTGATTATTACAGTATGTGATGATATGCCTGCTCTTTGTTTCAGCTCAAGTGTTGAAATATGAGTTATTTTTAGCAGAGTGAAAAATAAGACGCAACAACAAAGAGTAATATCGATCCGTTTGAAATTAGTCATTTAAAATGGAGATACCTCTAAGGAAATGTTGATTCATTCGTACAAGGTTATTCACAAAGGTTCATTATCCAGTCAAGCATGACGTTTAACATGCATGCGATAACACTATAACGCTAAACGACGAAAATTTACCGTTATATCGTAGATGACAACCCAAATAACACTAATAATAATTGGGTCATTTTGAGCCGCTAAAAAAAGACTCATAATGTGGCGGCTTAGAATCCACCTATTTAAGATGTGTGGGCTATGGGTACACCTACGGGTTGTCCATACCCGCCCATTTAATTTTTTTTTTTATTAATTACTCATCTCATTCTGTATTCTAGCATAAGTTAAAAGCGCTCCTTGACTCCCTATCTTAGATAAATTTATGTTATGATGGTATTTGTTTAAATTTGTGTGAATTGTGATTATTAAACTTTGAAGATTCAGATTTCAGAATTTAGAATGACGAATTTGGATGGATGTTTAATGCTTATGAATGTTTTTTTTCAAAAATAAATAAATAAACATGTCAAATGTAAATGGGTAACCAAAAACCCGGTGAAGCCCGTTTATGTGTCCATTTTCGCCATTTCTATTTGGTTTAAATAGGTTTAGATACTGAGTATGGGTTAATTCATCATACCCATTTAAAGTTTAATGAATGGTATGGGTTTGGCGCAAAGTGCTGTTAATCCGCCCATTACTCTGCCCTACTAATAACCAACACATTTTTTTTGATACAATAACCAACACAAATTTGGTTTGGTTTAGGAGAGTAAGACCTTGCTAAAGGAATTCCAGAGAAAATACATGTATTAGAAACTTGATAAACTCATGCAATCACTAAACAATCTATTCCCTCTAGTTCTTAATATAAGAGTTTGTTAATCAACCGGCTCTTATATTAAGGGCCCGTTTGGATGGGTTTTTGTGATAAAAAAAAACTTTTTTAATGCAAAAAAAAAAATGCTTATTTTATTAATTTATGTGTTTAAATGATATTTTTTTTAAAAAAAACAAAAATCAAAAAAAAAAAAAAAAAAAAAACACATCTTTTTTTAAAAAGCTCCAATTCGGAGCTTAAAAGAAAAGCACTTAAAAAAAAGCATTTTTTTTAAAAACCCATCTAAACTGGCCTAAATATTAGAGGACTCTTATATTGAATACCAAAGGTAGTAATAAACTTATGTTTAGTGCTTCCTGCTTTACCCTACGTCAATTAGTGTGATATGTGGTGAGGAAATTGTTCTTTTCAACTAACCAACATGACACTTTGCAACTCATATCCACACCCTAATGAAACATCATCTTTATAGAATTAATTTCAATATATTAATTATCTCTTAAATAAAGTACGCTGAAAAAGTTGTTTCTAAGAATATATATTATATTCTTAAATGAATATATAGATGTATTAATAATTTATTGTTCTTCTAGATTTGTAATAATCTAAAATCTATTTTACACATTTGAATCATTCTGCATTAGCTAGCATGCAAAAAATATGTACGAAGAAAATGAGAGGGAGAATTTAACATAACTAAAAACATTAGTAGAATGCAAAATTAAGCCTGTTCGTATTAACTTTTTTTATACTCTTTTAGGTTTGCCAGCCAAATTTATAATTTTCTCCAACTTTTTTTATTATTGAATACATATCTTATGAAGATGATTTTTATATATAAGTTTATTTTAAGGAAACAAACAAACATTACTTATATATCTTCTATATTTAGGCTGATGGGAATATTTAAAAAATTGATAATTAAAAAAGGGTTAAGAGGCAATTTTACTACAAAAGTGTAAAAAAGGAAGCAATTTTGCCTGGTCGTTTATCATTGTCAATTTTGACTGTTAGTTGACCAAATATGTTAAGTTAACAATACATATGTTATCCACATTATTTTTATTGAGGCATAAATTTGGCCTGAAACTCCATGTGTCATCTATTTCATTTTTTTTTTTAAAGTTAGATTTAAAATATTCAAGGCAAATTTGACCTTAACAAAAATAACGTGCATAATATAGATTATTAACTCAGCATATTTGATCAACTAACGATAAAAATGAAATAGAATAACGGCCAAGGAAAAATTACCCCCAAAAAACTTTCGAGGTGAAATTGTCCCTCACTAAAAACCTTTAAAGCAAAATTCACCAAACCCTTTTTTTTATCTCACAGGTTCATCAAACTTTCAATTTTACTAATCGGATTTTTCTTTCGGTGTAGGCACGATCGTGGAGGAAGAGCTCTCAACACCATTTTCTCTATTTCTACGCCTCGAATCGAGGACATGATGGTGAGAGAGCAAGTCACTTACCACTTGCTCCCAGGAATGAAGGAGTGTTGGTTTCACCTAACCCTTTTTAAAAAGTAAAAAAAAAAAAAGTGAAGGGGAAAAAATCACGTGAGATGACCGTGGCTGCCCCCACCTCATAAATAAAAACCCTAATAAGTCAGAGAAGATGAGGGAAACCACACAAATGGTGTATCGAAGTCTGGCGCGAAACGTAGAGACGTCAAATGCCATACAAACGCTATTTTCATGTTACCATGACGTGTTCTCTTAAACCCCCACTCGTTCTCTTCCCCTTCCCCTCTCATAAATCTCCATCCTCCTCCTCCTCCTCAATCTATCTATCTCACCTCTCATTCATCCATGGAAGACTCCAGATCTACAATCAGAAATCCTCCTCCTCCTGCTTCGCTTTTCGCTGACACTGCTACGACCGAGGCAAAGAAGCCGAATGAGTTGACGCGGTCTACGTCAAGTTCCGGAGAAGATGCCGGCCGCGAGAGGCTCAAGAGGCACAGGAACGAGGTAGCAGGGAAGGTGAAGATTCCAGATAAATGGGGTAAGGAGCAGATGATGAAGGATTGGACCGAGTTTTCTACGTTCGATGGACTCCTTGGTTCTCACCGAATGATTATCGCTGCTCGTGATGCGCTTATTGCCGATGCAAGGAAAACCAAGTCTCCCAGATTAAGGATACAGAGTAGTTACTAATTCATATATAAAACCAAGTCTCTGATCTGTCTTTCTATCCCCATCCATCGACACAGTTTCTGATGAACTCTCCTCTGTATTTTTATTTGTTTCCTTTCTGTGCGATTCATCGATCACAAGAATAAGGGGAAACACGTGAATGAGAGCACTTCTATAGTTACTAATTAAGATCCCTCAATATATAGAATCTAATCCACAAACCAAATGAGTTAAGTAATTTATCATTTCTCCATGCATGGAATTGAATGTGAATAGGATGGTCGGTCGATATGCTGAATGGATTTTGTAGATCAGAAAAATTTGTTCGCATTTTCGTGAAGTAATCAAGTTTTATTCGAATTTTAAAAATGGTCGATTCAACTGTACGTGTTCTCATGTTCATATGTCTGATTGATGAGCTGAGTTTAAAGCGATTCTCTCAAGGTAACTTTTGTTTGTGGAGAGTTCAGAGCTGAGTTCTCTTGCCGTTAATGCGATCAACGTACCTGTTGCTAATTTTCCTAATTGTTAATTACTAGCTAGCTGTTCCTTTTAGGAAGGGAAATAATTTAAAGACTTTGAGTTATTTACAAATACTAATTGTGTCCATATATAATTTGATCAAGAATAATTTGAATATCACAATATTTAATCTATATATAGTTAAAAACATGATAAGCTGTATTGAGTTCTTCATATAAGATATATATATACTCCTCGGTCCTTAATATTAAGATATATATAGAAAGTTAAATGTCTAAATATTTAATATTTATCAATATTTTTTTATTTTATCCCTATTGATGATCTCTCAACCATAATTAAGGAGGAAGGGGAAAAAAGGAATTAAAAAATATAAATATATACATAATGTTTTAAAAATATATCGTATTGATTAAGCTTTATTAATCTAATCAAATTAAATAAATATTCTTATATAAAGAAGTGGAGGGAGGGAGTACATACTTTGTTTCCTAAACTCGTTATTTTAGAGACAAGAGGTTTACCCTAGTTTTTTTTTTTTTTTTGGGTCAATATTTTACCCTAGTTATTTAGACAATATAATCCAATTGTTTATGCTAGTTATTTAAATATTTAGTTAACATACACTTATTTTTCCATCTATATTCTTCTTCTTTTTTTCAAATTTGATCAAAGATTTCTCCATTCAAGGTTTAAAAGAAAAAGGTCTCCATTATATTGTTTTTCCAAATTTAAATTCATATTTTTCTCTTTACAAATGTGAGACTTATCAGCCAACAATATTTTGATCATCTAGACTTTCTCTTAGAACGTGCTTATAGTTGTAAAGGTTTTCAACCATATCCACCACTATCGAGATGTCATAGCTCGTTCTCAACATCTTTGCATCAAATCGTATTAGTCGAGTTGTTGCAGACTCATCTTTATCATGAGGATCATCTTTTTAAATTTTAATTTTCTTCCACGAATTTCATGAGACTCCGTGGAACTGCTTTTACTTTTTTTTATTAACATATTTCAATTTAATTACTTTAGTCTTAATCTTAGAACAATATGGTTACATTTCGAAAGTTTGTATGTCATCCTACTGCAGTGAGAAAAAGTTTTTTGTATAAGTATTCAAATATTTCGTATCTATCCATTTTGTTTTCCCCAAATTTATAAAAAAAAAAAAAAAGTCGCATTGTTCAATAATCATGTCAATGATATTCAGATAAACAATGATCATTGACTCACTATATACCTCTAGTGAGTAACAAGGAAAGAGAAGAGTGTGTTCTAATAAATGCACTACTGAAGATTCAAATTTTTATTCTTCTTTAATTTTTACGGAGTGAAATCCCTTACTATCTCGATCAACTATCAGTTTATTGATGAGACGAGTTTTAAATAATTAAGTTCAAAGTAATAATTTAATACCAATATAATTAAAAAATATTTTATATATATACATAGAAGGTTCAAAGAAAAAACACTAGTCAATTATTCCATCTATACTAAACTCGAAATCCTAATCAATGGAAAAGTCTATCCCAAAAAATGCAATGAAAAATTGACAAAAAAATGCTACAATAAAATAATAACCATAATATTGTAGAGAGCAAGAAAATGCACACAACTTAACATTAAAAAAAATGAAAAACTAATGATTTAAAAAAATTTCCATTTGGATAGATATAAATCATAAAATCTTAACATAAATAATAAAACCCTCCTGCCAATTTTTTTTTTTTTTTTGATACAGACCATCCTGCCAATAAACTTTTCAATATGTGATTTTTCAATTGTCCCTCCCTAAATTTGTCCAGCTTTAAAGCTTGATCTGGGCCATAGCATGATTTAACAGCCACGGCCCACGATAATGCCACGAGCGTACTATATTATTGTACATCGTGGCCGTTAAATCGTTCAACGGGTCAGATTCCGCCAGCTTCAGAAGGGTTTCCTGGACATGTTATATGTTGCCGCCAGAAAGCCCTAGTTTGCAGTTTGGCTGCCTAGCTCGCGTGCCGCCTTGTGCTGGTACGATCTCTTTCCACTGTAATACTTGCTCTGTCTTTGAGAAACCATACTAGCAAACACAAAACAAAGAAGATTTTGATACTGTATCTTTCTTTCATTATTTATGCTCTAATCTTTCTTCCAAAATTTCATTTCTGGGGACTTTCTGCGAGTTACTTGCAACTAATTGTTTCTCACGTGTATGTTGCTATATGGATTCTTCATCTAACGAGATTCAATTTTGTTCGCAGGAGAAGATCTGTATCTGCTTTGTCGGAAACGCCGAAGATAAAAAATGAGGTATTTGCTCAAGTCACTGAATGCCTGCCGTCTGTTTTTAGCTGTCTTGTGGATATCCAATCTATCGTCCTGTTTATTTTGCATTATCAAGACACCGCAAATTATCTTTTGTTGAACACTGAGATGGACTATGTATCTCTATTTAAAAGTAATCTAGTTGCAGCGTCCTGTTGCTGTAAAGGTTATTCTCATTTTCATTTAGCACATTAGTTCTATCCAAGCCCGTCAAAATTGCATTATTGGAGGACTCATAGACACTGGTCGAAATATTATCTCGTTGTCTGATACGTTGCTCGTTTTAATCTTAGAATTAGTGGTTGTAAGGGTGCTTAGACGGCCAAGTATTTCTTTTCAAGGGAAAATTCTCATGTTCTGATCTCTTCTTTTTTGTACAGTAAGCTTCAGAGTGATGCTTTGAGAGAAGCAATCTCAAACATCAAGAGGGACTGCAGTGAGAAAAAACGTAATTTTGTCGAGACCATTGAACTTCAGATTGGGCTGAAAAACTATGATCCTCAGAAGGATAAGCGTTTCAGTGGTTCTGTTAAGTTGCCCCACATTCCTCGCCCCAAGATGAAAATATGCATGCTGGGAGATGCTCAACACGTAGAAGAGGTACTTATCTCGTGATAAATGAAATCATCAACTAGGTCTCGTTATTTGAGAGACATCATTAGGTCCCGACTGTGGCTTTGTAAATATTTGTCTTTAATCATATAAGAAGAATGACAGTGGGTTGTATATTATTGCAAATCTTGATTTAGGCAGATTTTGGTTGTTCCTAGATTTTTGTGAAGTGTTCATTTGGTGGAAGTTATTGTCCCATATTCTCATACGGTGCAGCAATCTGTTTCATGGTAGCTCTATTTTGTTTTTTTTTTTAAAAAGAAATAAAGCAATTATCCCTCATGCATGCACAATGAAACTCATTTAATTGTTTGTTATTTCCAGTTTCCACTTTGTTCATTTTGCTCACTTTTTGTGTTGTGTTGGTTAATGGTGATTTTAGATGTTTGATGCTTGTGTTTCTGCTAAATTTTGCAGTTGTTTTCTCTGTAACAATCACTTAATTGTTGACTTGTTTCTGTATTAATATTAGTTACTGGAATCTGCAGGCTGAGAAGATAGGGCTGGACTATATGGATGTTGAAGCGCTGAAGAAGCTGAACAAAAACAAGAAACTGGTTAAGAAACTTGCCAAAAAATTCCATGCCTTTTTAGCTTCTGAAGCTGTCATTAAGCAGATTCCCCGTCTTTTGGGTCCTGGTCTCAACAAGGCAGGCAAGTGTTACTTGCCAAAAATATTCATGTTTTTTGTGCTTGCTTTTCTTTGACAGGTTCACACGATTTATTGCATTTGCCATTGCTATGAGTTGTTGTCCGTTTTATTGCCTTGTATGTATTGTTTGCGTGAGTATCTTTGTTGTGGTTGAGTTGCAAGCTGTGGTATTATTATTACTTTTATCATTTTAACAGCTAGTGGGATAAGGCTGGTTGTCATTGAAGTTATCATGAGTTTTTTAATTACTAATTCTCACTGATCTTTTTATTTTACATGATTATGCAGGGAAATTCCCCACACTTGTTACTCACCAAGAATCCCTGGAGTCTAAGGTTAATGAGACCAAAGCTATGGTGAAGTTTCAGTTAAAGAAGGTGCTCTGTATGGGAGTTGCTGTCGGGAACGTCAGCATGGAGGAAAAGCAAATTTTCCAAAACGTGCAAATGAGCGTTAACTTTCTGGTTTCCCTGTTGAAGAAGAACTGGCAGAACGTAAGTTATCTTCTCTGCATTACCGAATATCCTTCCTGCCTTTTAGCTATTAGACCACTTGTTTCTCCCAGTTTTTGCCCTTAAGGTGTCAAGTTCATCTCCATAGTCCGTCTGCATATCCACCGTGGTTGGTTGCCATTTTTATTCTATTGGATATATTGTGGTGTGACTGAATTCCGGCACACTTTTTATTTATCAGTATATAAAAGGACTATTATGTTGCTAAATAAGCACAACATCACTTTTCCTCATGCTTTATAGATCGGAATATATCCATGTGGTTAATATACTTGGGCCGGTCATGTAATAAGCTTGGTTTTATGTTGATTTCAGGTGAGGTGCTTGTATCTCAAGAGCACAATGGGGAGATCCTATCGCGTCTTTTAATTGCCTTTTGGAGTTTGCTGTGGTGATATCTAGCGTCCTAAATCATATTAGTTGAACAACCTCTTTGGTGTAACAGTTTTGATTGGAATGCTCTTTACATCTTGGTGTTCTTTCTGTTATCTTGACTTAAAAACTAGCCACATTAAGACTATCACTTGTGATGTTTTTTTAAAGATCTCGTAATGTCGTTCTTTAAGCTTTGCCTTCCCGCCCCCATATTCGCATACTACATGAATGCGTTTAATCAACGCTGTAACCATGAGAATGGTAAGCCAATTAATTTGCTATACTAGAATCCATTTTTTTTTTGGTCAAGATACTAGAATCCATTTGAAAGAATGGTATGGGACAATCTCTTGGTGGTCCGCTATACTTGAATTCCTTGTCTTCGCGTGGGAGAATCCTATCCGATCTAATCTACTTGATATCAAATTAAGCATTTAAGCTTTTCACTAATTATAAATTTAATGTATTCTATGTTGCGGGGCGGGTGTGATTGTTTTGTTCACATTTTAAATTCGATTTGTAATGTATATCGTGCATTGCGAGTTTGAAAATTGAAAATTTCAACTGTCGTTGTGTTCATGGTTTGACCGTTTAATCTGTCGTTTTTTATGACGGGATTAATCTAAAAATTTCTCATCAACCGTTCGGAGCGCCAAACACTCTCGGGCTTCTTTTTGCTTAAGCCTTCCCCACTCGTTCGTTTTCCCCTTTTTAGGCAAGCCTGCCCCAAACTGTCTCAGATTGATTGATCGGAATGCTTACTATAGGGAAGGCCTTTTTTTAATATATATATATATATATATATATATATATATATATATATATATTATACTATTCTGGTTTTATTTATAAGTCTAAATTAATCAACTCTCATATTAAGAATAATTAGTTAACTGATTAATTATTTACTAAATTTTCAATTTTGCCTTTATCTATAATTGCTTCCAAAAGTCAACATGAATAAATTCTTTTTGTTTATTGTAATTAATAGGGGTGAAAATGTAACAAATGCATTTATTACTTTGAAATTGGACTTATAATAAGGATATTTTTTTTTTAAAAAAAAATTGACTTATAAATAAGATCATAGTTGTATGATAATAGCACATTGGTCATATTTATAAGTATATTTTAACCAAAAAATTTAGTCCTATTTATAAGTCCAATTTCATATAATAAATGAGATTGTGACAATTTTATCCATTTTAATTATACTTATGAAGATAGAGAGAAAAGCAGGTTGAAAAAATCCAATCATAATGAAGGCGAAGTTAAAAATTTCTTTCTGTAATCATTGAGTTAACGCCCACTCCTTGGTATGTGAGATTTGATCAAAATGAACTTATAAATAGAATCAGAGTGGTAGTGAAATTTGGAATTATAGCATAAAGATATTCTTCCAGTTCTTGATATGAGAATCGATTAAGAAGTTGATATTGGTCTTAAATGTAATATTTGTTTTATATATTTATCAATTTTTCCCCAACTTAACTACATTAATATTCCCTTAAAATAATCAAATAAGATAGGGAGATGATTTGAGTGTTTTAGAAGGGAAAAAAAAGAGAGTATTATATTAACTAACTTAACAAATATACTAAATTTATTTAAACTAGTTAATTAGATCGAGTAACATAAAATTACGAAGCATGATTTAAAATGGTTAAAGTCAGAGTTGACGGGCGGACGGACGGCTCTGAGCCTCTTACCTTATAATTTTAAAAGAAGCAAGTCAATGAACGATGCACGGAAGAACCATAAATATAAGTATATATTAATTGCCATCGTTGAATCCAAAGGCGCGCGTTAATTGGATTTATAAATGAGGAATATTGACTATTGAGTATGTTTGGTACATAATTATTAATGAATTATTCCCTTATTTGAATATTCCTTCTTTTCCTACGACCACAAAAATACATTAAGCATCCAAATGAATCATGATCAACGTAATATAATATAAGCCCAATTTAGTTCTCAAAAAAAAACAGGAATTTGGAGAGATTAAGGAGAGAAGTTAAATTAGTTAATTGTATTATTATTTTAAAATACCCTTACTTTAAATTTAAAATGACATCAAGACAAAATTTAGCTGCATCCGAGTCAGTGACAGAGCTCCTCTGCTTGATACGTTAGTGCTGTCTTCTCATGAACCGCGCTATCTATGCTTCGTGAAACAGTTGTAACTCGGTACTACAACTTTGACGGGCTGCAACTCATTTTATAATCCAGAATTTTTTTGTTGACCTGTAATTTTTTTTTTATATATATGAAAAAGTTTTGGAGGGTTCGACATCGTCACAAGTCGAGTTTATATTGCTATGGGGAAGACTAATCGAGATTTTTGACGTTTACCAGCGAGTCTGTTTTTTGAGAGGATCAACCATGGCCGACCAAATATGGCTAATCCCTTGGATCACTTCATCTACGCATTTCAACTCACACTGTTGACCTGTAATTGAATCCAAGACTCAATGCTTATTTATATCCAAAAAAAAAAAAAAAAAATCAATGCTTACTATAATTTAAAATATTAGGAGAATATTTATGTTACATTATATGGCTTAAAAAACAGTATAATCAAAGTGTATATTATATTAATAAGTTGTAAGCACTACTTACTTTATAGAATATATAAGTGTATTATCAAATTATTAATAAGTTGCAAGCACTACTTAAAAAAACAAATATTTATTACTCCTTTGATATTTTTAAAGGAATATTAAAAAAAATTATTTTAAAATAAAAAATAAAGTAGAATTTCTCACTTGATAGAATATAAACATGTTGTTAAATTAATTATAGTGGAAGAAGTATTAGTTCGGGTGATATAGGAAAAATATGAAAAAATTGCTCAAAATTATTTTATATAAAAAAGTATAATTAAGGTGTATATAACATTAATGAGGTGCAAAAATTATTTACTTTATAAAATATATAGGTGTGTTATTAAATTATTATTGAGAAAATATAAATAGGGGTATTATAGGAAAAAATTGATAAAAGTTTTTTTCTTATAATTTGGACCAAAATCAATTAAAATGTGTTCTATAATTAGGACCGGAGGAGTATATTATAATAGGATGGTGGCGCGATAGTGGTGGTGGTGGTGGTGGTGGCGGATGTGGTGGTGGCGGTAGTGGTGGGCGGCAATGCCGTGTTCGATCGAGAGATTACGGGTTCTCTTTTCTTTTCTTTTTTTAAAAAAAAAGAGCTTATAAAAAAAAAGCTCATATGAGGAGCTTATTTTTAAGCTTTTTTTTTCTTCATTATAAAATAGGCTATTATAATTATAAAAGCATGTAAAATAAAATTTGGTTTAAGCTTATACTTATAAGTAGAAGATAAATTTAAAAATAATTTGGCTAAAACAGACACTTATTCTCTCCAAAAAAAGAGTCAACTGGGTCTTATAATTAGGACCGGAGGTCGTAACATTTTTACATAGAAAATTATGTATTTTTTTATGTTTGAATGGAAGACTTAATTTCACAATATACATATGAATTTAAATTTATTGTTTACATTAATAAGCCATTCATTTAAAGTAATTAATTAATACAAAAAATTGTAAATATAGACTATATATTACTTTTTTCTATTTATATTACTTCCTTCGGTCTTATTTATAAGAGCTCGATAACTAAATTATGCATTTTAAGAAATTAGTTAAAATTAGTTAGAAATAATAAAATGTCCAAAATGATTTTTTTTTTTTTTTTTTTTTTTAAACTCAAGTATACCCTTATTTTTAAGGGGGGAGAGAGAGAGAGAGAGAGGACAAAATACTAGTATCACAAACCTTTTAACTAATGCAATACACACATATATACATGTGTGTGTATTTAATTAATGAGGGAAAAAAATGAAAATAATAATAATTAAATATTTAGATAACTTTTATCAGGCTTTTATAAAAAAGACTAAAGCAATTCAAATTTTTTACTCTTATAAAAAAAGATCTAATGGAGTATAATATAGAGAATGTATGTATATGGAGATATTCCCTTAAATGGGGTGTCCTGGGCTTGTAACTTCGTTAGTGCCTCCCCTTATAATGATAATAAAAAAAGATGGTAAGAAATCAGCAATTCCTTGAAAAAAGGAAAGTAGAGAAATAATGGAGCCACTAGCCAAACAATGGGCGGCGGGCGGTGGGCGGCGGGTAATGAATTCGTTGAAAAATGGTGGGCGTTGTGGCGGATCCTCCATGGGGATGGAAATGGATCCTTATTCATGTTTGATTTTGACTATGTCTATACTCTATAATCTATATATATATATATATACACCTACCCAACCCAACCCCACCTCCCCTTCCTCACATGCCAAGACCCTCTCCCCATCAATAAATAAAGGAAAATCCCACCAATGAGTTAATTAAAAATAAATAATATTAAAAAAATATTACCGTTTGTCAATAACAAATAAAATAGTTATTATTATTGACAAATGAAATAATTATCATTAATAAATGGTGAGTTTTCTAATAATTATCACTATCATTGAGAAAGTATCAATATGAATATTTTAAGAAAAAATTAATAAAAATTAGAAAGTTATCTTATAATTAGAACTAAAATCAAACTAAATATTGTCTTATAAGTATTACTACCCCTGATCCTAATTATAAAAATATTTTTATAGTAAATAATTCTAATTATATGAATACTTTTATAGTACAATTTATACTATAAAAATGTTTCCATAATTACATAAGTATTTCTTTTAACGAGGAGGTGCCATTTTGCCATAAATAAATAAGCAACCAGGGTTCCTTGCAATGCTGCATTCACTTCACTCGTGTACCTCGTTCTCTCCGATCCTGCCTCCATTCCTATCTCTCTGTAAGCGTTTCCATTTTCTATTCTTCTCTGTGATCGCTTGTGCTGTGGCATCTCGGGATCTAGATTTCCTCTTCCCTCTCACTATTTTCTTCTTTCACTGTGCTTGATTGTTGTTATTTTCCACTACTTTTGCGCCGGAATTGGCTTATAAATCTCATTGCCATTATTATTGTTAGTTATTCTTCTTTCCATGCAGACTTCTCCCTGCCTGTCAATTATGATTCTGCTTTTATTATCTTTGGATTTCCAAAGTTTGCCGCATATTCTCTATATTTATGTGCCTTGAGTGATTTGTTCAGTGTGGTTGCAACTTTATTGCTTGCTATTAATTTTGTGGTTGGATCAGTTTCTTTTGTCCGACTGAAGTCCTTTCGAATGGTTCCCTCTGACACTCTGAAAAAAATAACGTTATAGCTTAGTTGTTACTAGTAATCCACATCGAATCAGAACTATTCCCCAGCGACGTTTATGTGATGGCTTACTAATGCGTACTATGACGGCTGGTAGGTCGCCCCGGGGGCATACAATGATGTCTGTGTTTGCATAACAATTGTGTGAGTCTCTTGTCTAATCTATCCATCATGTGACGCTTTCTGAAAACTGCCATGAAGGAAGGAGAAGCTTAGTGATGTGCGGGATTTTTCATTAGATGAAAGATACTAGTATTATGTGCTGACTTTAACTCTATTTATTTGTTCTAGAAATGCAGTGCCACAGCCAGAATTACTGGCTCTGTTCTTAATTTGATCTTGGAAAAGCCCATTGGATTGTATTATAATTACATATGTTTACATACTTAAAATTTTTGCAATTTCAAGCTTATGCGATTCATTCCTTGCTACATAGTTGTTGGTGAGGATAGAGCTAGACCATATTGTGAGGCTGTCATAAACATGAATGAAAAGTGGAGCCTCTTGTGAAGAGCAGAGCAATTAGTTTGCTTCTCTCCGTAGTGCTCCATAACCATGGTTCTTAAAAAGAACAAGGGTTGGAAAAAGTTTCATTATTTGTGAATTTTGAAGTCATAAATTTCTGAACTATGATGGTGCAGGCAGGTTTTTTAGACTGAACTCCATTACTTACCTGGCTTTAGGCTACAAGCAATGTTTGAAATGCTTACCTCTCATTTTCTCATTCACAATCTTATCAGGTTGTGGGCAGTCTGTTTCCCAAAATACCTTTAATTTCGGCTAAGATTTGACTTCAATACAGTGGATTAGAGTGTCACCTAGTTAGACTTGGTCAAGGAGGTGATGTGTTCGGTGGTAGCCTGAGTCCTTTGTTGAAGGTTCTCTAAGAAAAGGAAATGCAGTCTTAAGAAATTCAGTTAAAAAGGACTCAGTGCAGAGAACAGTCAAACTTTCTTGTTTGTTTAAACTTTGTCTGTATGAATCATGCTGGGTTCTATGAAGTGAATAGCATGTTATCCCATGAATGAATTATTTGATGTTTCTGAAATGTGACATGTTTTGTGATGTGTTACAATGAGTATTATAAAGGGAATTTTGAAGGAGCAAATCTTATTACCCAGTTATTCTGGATAGATTTATTCATAACATATAATATAAACTCTGAGCTGTAGTAGTTTGTTGATTACAATTGTTGTTTATACACATCCATTTATAATACTCAATTTGTCTTTTGTGCTTGATTTTAATTTTGATGTTTTTACTATACATAAAATATGGTTTGAATCAGCAGTTTTGTGTTGCTTGTAACGCTATTCTTTGCAATATTTAAAGTTCTTTACATTCTAATCAAGGGTGTTAAGAATGAGTTTGTTTGTCCAGCAACATTAGTCTTATAGGAAGCTATCTGAATCCAACATCACTTCCTATTATTGGCCCTTTACCATTGTATATAAAGTACTCTTCTGATACCTTTTGTTGACCTTGTCAGGGTAATCATGTCAACCATGTCAGCTGTGACATTTTCCCCAAATTGCGAGCTCCGAGTTTCATGCCAAAACCAGCTCACCAGTGCTGCAGTTAACTGCCCATCTTCAGTTGAATTTGTGAGGTCTGTTCCCAAAAAATTTGGCTTGAAGTCATCGCTCTCGTTCAGGACAACTACCATGGCTGCATACAAGATTAAGTTGATTGGTCCTGATGGACAAGAGAATGAATTTGAGGCCCCTGATGATTCCTACATCCTAGATGCAGCGGAGGATGCAGGAATTGAGCTCCCTTATTCATGCCGGGCAGGAGCATGCTCTACCTGTGCTGGGAAGATAGTATCGGGATCCGTGGATCAGTCGGATGGCTCATTCCTTGACGACAATCAAATGAAGGATGGATATGTTCTAACCTGCGTCTCCTACCCAACTTCAGATTGTGTAATCCATACTCACAAGGAAACTGATCTCTATTGAGACCAATAAAATGGAGCTCCCTGTCAGGAGTAAACTTTTGGATTTTGAGCAGAGGCCGCCTTGAGGCCAACTGAGCTTTGTCATTCCTATTTTCCTGTCATTGTTTCGTTTTGTTAGCAGGTTGCTTAAAATGAATGTTGTTAAGCGATTGCCAGTGATTTAGGATTGATGATTTATGCTTCTGTTTGTGCTAGGAACCATTGTGATTTTAAGATGATAAGCTTTTTCGCTAGATATTATTTCAACGTGATGTTACTTCCTGAATGACCGTGTCCAATGAACGTTACTTACAACCCTAGTTGGACTCCTATCTCGGACAATAATGGCTATTGGAATCTGTTTAGTTCAAAACACAAATGTTACATCGAAAGATCCTCTCGTAAATAAGGTGCTGATAGAAATTATTTGCTGTTGGAACATAGAAAAGCTAGACTATGGTTAAACTGATATATGATCCAATACTATTATTTTACTTTCAATGTTGTCATATTGGGATAATGTTTGGTGAGGTGGGTAGCAACAAAGGTTAGTGGTAGCTAATCAAGGGGCAATTGACACCAGCCCTCTCCAATAATCCTCCGACCAAACTGGGTAAGGATCGTCTTGTCCTAAATCATGATTACCATCTGCCTGATCAAAATGTGGATTTTGAGAGATGTTTGATTGTTTTAGATTTTTAGAAGTGATTTTACTGTGTTTGGGATAAACATGTGAGATGAGTTTTGTCTCATACGAAAAACCACATACACTTCAAGTGCACGGTGCACCCATACAATTTGCCCCACCCCACTAACTATTTATACAAAAAGTTATAGAAAACCATACACCAATTCATTCACATTCAAAACATTTCCTCTTTACTAGGATTAACATCACTTTCGATATTATATATGAACATTAGAAGCCAACCAATTCAAAACTCTAATTTAGTATTGATGAAGGACGAAATATTGAAACTTTTCTGCTTATAAGATTGAAAGATTCATTTGAGTCATTGTAACTGGAATTTTCTTGAAGGCTTTCTCCAACCACAAAACCTGTTCTGAATATATTACTAATCCTCCCTCTAAGAGGTCCATCGGATATAGTCGGCAAAACGTGTCCTCGTGACGGCTGTCGGCTAATACATACTTACTTTACAATAATGATAATAATAATGATGTGGTGTCTGGAGTCAATTAAAATGTGTTAAAATAACAATTTTATTGCTTTGAAATTTCAGTTATTTGAATTCTTGATTCAGAATAAAATTCTCCAGCACACCTCTCGGAATATCTTATATCTTACACTACTCGCCTAATCTGAACACAAATTTCATTTTCTACTTACGTGACAAATTCAAACTTTGCCTTTAAAAAGTTCGTACGAAATATGTTTTTTTAGTATCCCAAGCGATCTATATACTTGCGTTCAATACTTCAAAAGGAATCAAAGTGTTCATCTTATTTATGTTATATCTAATCTGGTTTGATATTGACGCTATTAACTGCACAGGGATTGCTTTCACCTAAAGCCACATTCAATCAAAATGATCATTATTATAATTTAAAGGACTTAAATTAATATATATATATATATATATATATATATATATATATATATATATATATATATATATATATATATATATGGAAAAAGAAGTGTATTATAATATATGCTTAGCGTGAAATGGTGGGACGCCACACACACATATATATATAATTAGATTATATATATATGTGCCCCACCATTTCGTGTGTATATAGATATGAATCTTCTTATTAAATGCAACACGAGAAGTTAAACCCCATAATATATATATATATATATATATATATATATATATATATATATATATATATATAATGGTGACAAAGTATAAAACCATTCCGAGATTTTGTCAGGCGTCAAAACATGGACCTTTCCCAGGAAAGTTTTTTACATTTATAAGGACTAAACCGGGGCATAACTTTACTTAAGCCTACCGAGCTCATTCCACTCAGGATAACTTCCGCTGGTTTAAATTAATAATTGTTGATCATTTGCTGACTTATTATCAGGAATAAAATAAAAAGAGTTTGATTCCCAATTGTGGAGTGCGAATGATGCTTGAACGGTTCATCAACTTCATATGTTAATTATTAATCAAATTAAATTCGATCGGAATATGAAGACCATGTTTGAGTGAGGAGCAATTTTTTCGTATATTAAATAAAAAGTGCGGTATTTGTTTTACCTGGCTGAGATACTAAATATATTATTAATGATAATCATTGTTTTCACATTTCAATAATGTGTAGCAATAAAACGTTACTATTAAAATAAAAGAAAGTGAGAATATTTTACATTATCAAATAGTGGGTCAGTATCATATATTATCCCCTCTTATCGTGAATAGCATACATGATACATGTAATAAAAAAACTTGTACGTTAATTATATTTTTATTTTCATTCTGTTTAATTGTGTTAGTTGCGGTCAAATGGATGGATACATAAATAAAAGGTCAAGTTGCAGGCGTGGGAGTATTTTTTTAAATTATATTTCCTATTCTAAGTTGATTTTTTGTGCATATAACACCCTTAAAATAATTTTTGATGTAATTTATCATTGAATTATTTTTTCAGCACGCCGTGGATTTCAAATGCTGAGTGTTACTAAAAAAATAAGTAAAGATGCTGGATGTATTAAATATTATTTTGGAATATTCATAAAAATACTGAGTGCTGGATGTAAGAAAAAAAATATTTTTTTTGCCAGCAAAAAAAAAATAGTTTAGACTATTGCAAAAAAATACTTCCACACAATAATAATAATAATAATAATACACAAGAGCATGGCGATTGTCCAATAAGTGTTTGTGCGTAGATTTAACCAGAAGGCAAAGCAACAACAATAAGGCTGCTATTGATTTTTATATGGGAAAATTCCATTTAAATACTTTTAAATGAATTCGCAAAACCTTCGAGATCCGAATTTGTAAAAAAAGGCGAGAGTCTTGGGGCGCATGAGGGATATGCAAATTTGCGTGAAATTACCTTTCTACCCTTACATTTAAATAAATTTTAAAAAAAACCCCCACCACCACCACCACCACACACGGGCGGCCGGCCGCCACCACCACCACACCGCCGCCGGCGGTCACCACCACCGTTGGCCGGCCGTCGGTAGTGGTGGTGGTGGCGGTGGTGGTCGGTCGTTGGGTGGCGGTGGTGGGGTTTTTTTTTTTAAATTTATTTAAATGTAAGTAGAAGTAAATGAATTTCACGCGAATTGATATCCCTCATGCGCCCCAAGACTCCTCTCGATCTTTTTACAAATTCGGAGGACCTTTGGGAGTTTTGCAAATTCATTTAGTATTTAAATGAAATTTTCCCATGATATATTTTAATTTTAATGTTTCTTTGGGCTAAGTGGCTATACTTTAGATTCATTTACTCATTATTAATATTTAAATATGGGAACTTTCGCCTTTTTATAGGAATTTTCTCAAACCAATTTTTTTTTTTTTTTTTAGAAAGTATCTTTTACAGCAGAATCTCAGCAGCTAGCCATTGCCAAGGGAGCGTGTGAATGAAAATTTAACGTTGTCCATGTTTATTACACATAAAATATAATATCGCTGCAGATTACATTTGATGACATACTAAAAACTTTCACGCGTTCATATTTATATTTATTTTTATTTTTATTCTGGGTACGAAACAATTAAATGTCACACAGGTAGGGACAATATAGTAATTGACACATGCCATGTCGGTAACCCGGTCAGGCCAATACTGAGGAAGAGTCTTGATCTCATACACACGCGTTTGGCCATGCTAGTTGCCAAATAAATAAACCCGAGAAGAAGAAGATTCCTATACATACATGAAATGATAAGACTCAAATCATTTTTATATATAAAAAAAACTGAAATATGAAAATAGTGACACCCATGTCTTTTTTAACTATAAATACACTTCCCTTGTAATGTTATTATAAATACCAAATAGGAGACAGAGAAGAACAGAAAACAGAGCTTCTCTTATCTCACTCTCTGCTCTGTTTCTCTCTATCTCCATTTCTATAAATATTCCATGAACACTTGTGTTTTTGTTTAATTTCGTTTCCTATTATATCCTCTTCTCTCTTTGAAATCCATGGCCAACATCTCAACCATGTTCTCTGCTTCCTCCTCCTTCTTCATTGCCTTATCGCTGCTTCTCACTCTTTCTGGTTCGTTATCTTCTTTTGCCCATTCTTCCATCAATATTTTCTTCCTAAATTTTATACACCTCATGTTTTCTATTTGATACAATGTGTGCTCTCATAAATTCAAATAAATTTCTCTTTCTCATTTTGTGAATTGGGTTTTCCTAGATTGCTCTGTTTTTCTTTGTTCATGGCAACCAACTTCTCTGCCAAAATTTATACATAATTTTCTCCTCCAGCATCATCAATTTCCTTTGAAAGTTAACTTACTTCATTAGACAATTTGAAGGCTAACTTACTTGTCATATGATGTGTCTGACTCTGTTCTTGCCATCAATTTAGATTTCCATTAGTTTTAAAATCCTTATTGAAACTGTTGTAAGATGTTTCTTATTATTTTGACACTCTGCTTTTTACTCTGTTTTTTCTCTTATTGAAACTGTTGTAAGATGTTTCTTATTATTTTGACACTCTGCTTTTTACTCTGTTATTTCTTCTTCAGATATTTGTCTGCCAATTCGAGGCTCTGAGTTTGGAATAAACTACGGACAAATAGCCAACGATCTCCCATCTCCTACTCGCGTTGCTGGTCTCATAAATTCCCTTAACGTCAGTAGAATCAAACTCTACGATGCCGATCCAAATGTTCTGTCTGCCTTTTCCGGTTCCGATGTTGAGTTCGTGATAGGACTAAAAAACGAGGATCTGGGGAACATGAGAGACATATCACAAGCACAATCATGGATTCAACAAAATGTTGTCCCATACCTCTCACAGACCAAAATCTCCACCATTATCGTAGGAAACGAGATTTTCAGCAACAACGACACACAACAAGACCAAAACCTCGTCCCTGCAATGAAATCAGTGCACAATGCCCTTGTCAATCTTGGGTTAGATCAAAAAGTTTCTGTTACAAGTGCTCATTCTTTCAATATTTTATCCAATTCTTACCCTCCTTCCTCTGGAGCTTTTAGGGAAGATTTGATTCCATATATCCAACCCCTTTTGAGTTTTCATGCTCAAGTGAAATCCCCTTTTCTGATTAATGCATATCCATTTTTTGCCTACAAGGGAAGCCCCAATGAGATTTCATTAGACTATGTCCTGTTTCAGCCAAACACAGGAATGGTTGATCCAAACACAAATCTTCATTATGATAACATGCTTTATGCTCAGATTGATGCTGTGTACGCAGCGATTAAAGCATTGGGTCACAGTGACATTGAGGTTAAGCTTTCTGAGACAGGTTGGCCTTCTAAGGGTGATGCTGATGAAGTTGGAGCTTCACTTGAAAATGCAATGGTGTATAATGGGAATTTGTTGAAGAGGATGGAGATGAAAGAGGGGACTCCTGCAAAACCTTCGATTCCTATTGATATCTATGTGTTTGCACTTTTCAACGAAAATATGAAACCTGGTCCTACTTCTGAGAGGAACTATGGTCTCTATTATCCAGATGGTACTCCTGTTTATGATGCTGGATTACAAGGTCGTTTACCAAAGATGGTGGTTCAATCTGCATCCAAGTCCAACGTAAGTGGACATACCTTGAAGTGAAAGACACTAATATATTATTCTCTATCTCTTTTTTCCTTTAATTTATGAGGTTTTCTGTGTTGTTCTGCAGGGCTTGTTCGTGGGTTATCTTGTGTATGTCATTACATGTTTAGTTTTAGTTTTTGAGATTTCAAGGTGGTGATCACAAGTAGGAAGAGATCAAAGGAAACAGGGGAATCATTTTGCAAGAGGAAGCCATGTTAGGTAAGAAATTAAAACTTGATCCTTCATTCCTACATTTGTTTAGTGAAAAAAATAACCTTTTGAAATATCATAAATAGGAGAAACCCGTGAATTTTTTGTATCAAATGAGCTAATGATCATAATAGACAATAGATACAAGAGATAGAAAGTGTATAGGAGAAAAGCAGAGTATAAGGAGCAAAAGCCAAAAGGGAAAGCGTTTTAATGCCACCACAACATATTCAAATTTTCCATTACTTTTATCAAGAAAGTCTGTAAAAATCAAACCATGGGAAAGGTTTGGAACCATACTGTGCAAATGTTGTGCTCAATGGTATCTAAAAAAGTCGAAAGTGTCAAATGCTGTCCATTTCATGCTTGCACCAAGTGGGACTTTATATATATATACAATGCAAAATATGGTAATGGGTCTCCATCTTCCTTATCATCCCACTTGTAATCATGCATGCAAGTGAATAAATTCCTCTTTGTCTTAAGCAGTACAAAAGTCCAAAGAAAGGTTGCATCAGATGAGAAGGAAATAATAAATCGTCAGGATCTGTTTGCCATTTATTCAGTGTTTGATCAAACCTCACAAAAAGTTTTGTCTTTCCTTCTCAACCTTATCTTCAGGGCTCTTTCCTCTGTTTTTTTTCTATTTCCCCTGTTACCAGCAATAATCTTCTGAGTTCTGAATTCCTTTTCGTATTACATCATTAATTCCCAGTAGTTCCAGTTACTCCAAGAATTAATTCTACGCATTAGACATGAGTGTCACGAGAAACTCTGTACAACCTCGTAGAAAAGAAAAGAAACAACGTGCGGGTGCAGGAACCTGGTGTAACACATGCTGATGAACAAGGACCTTGGAGAAAGAAAATCAGGGGAGAAAAATTCACAAAAGGTGGGCCATTGGATTATTAATGGTGGATCTAGAAATGAGATGATGCAGTGCAACTTGCCTTTGAATTGTCAAAACTCTCTGATCTCATCACTACGTCATCGTGGTCCTATTCAGATAAGGTTGACATATGAACCGTATAATTCCACAACAAGTCAACATGTGATGACAAGTTTCGGTACAAAAAATATCAACATGTCATGACATACTAACGATTAAGAGAGTTTTTAGTAATTAAATTAGGACTCCGGTGAATCTATGCATCCACTTGATCAATTGTTTTAGGTCAAATAGATTGCCTTTAATTGCTAGCTAGAGTTAGTTGGTTCCATTCTTTCACATCCTTTTGGTGCATCCAAAAAGACCCATGCCTTTTTATCTTTCCCATGATCTGACCCTGTTTTGCACATACAAACTGCAAAACAACTACATGCTTTTTTTGACCTTTTAAACCAGTCAATGCTGTAATGTTGAATCACAAACAAATAATATTCAAAAGTTAAGAATTTTAAAACATATGTTGTCAATACGATGATGATATAGATATTTCTATAATGGTTGGCTAGCTGGGTTGCAATTTGATGAGTATCTGACCAAATTAAATGATAAACAAAGAAAGAAAGCAACTTAAACCTACTATGTGCATGCCTATTTGAGAGGCTTATGTGGATCTGATCTGGCTGGCCAGTTTTGTCAATGGATTTTTTTAATGATTTTAAAGATATATATTCTTGTTATGAAATATACTACATGTTCTAAATATATAACATATTTTGTAATGTAATTTGTACTATAAACTATGTCATATATTTAAAACCGGAGAAGTACTATTAATGAGGAAGGTTGGGGGACTAGTATTATTGTCAATCAATGAGGGTAATTATTATTTTGTGACAATATGTTGCTTTATTTTTTAATGATGTGTTGCTGAATTAAATTCATTTGGTGGATTTTTTTTTTTTTGGCAGGGAGACCAAAAGCAACACAATTTTTTTTTTTGGTTGGCATAGATGCTTCGTTTTCAGGATGACAGCTATGCCTCCATAACCAAATAATGAGCTCATTCTTGTCACTGAGAGATTCCATTATTCTTACACTTTTTAATTACACATATTTAATAGGACAAGATTAGTGATGTGATTCTTTCATAGAAAGTCAGTCATATTAGTATTATGTAGATCACATCCTCTTTTTTTCTTTCTTTTTTTTTTCTTTTCTCTCAGATAGTTAGTTAGAATTTAATATAATATAAAGTTTGTAGTAAAATTTACATTATAAACTTTCATATATATATTTAAATAAAAAATGAGTATTATGGTTAGTCGATGGCTTGTAACATTGGTTTGATATTTTAGTGTTTTGATATGGAGGTAGAAATAATTGTTGGCTTTTCAAATGTTATGTGACTCAAGAGATTTCGAGTGGATATTTTGTAAAGAGTGGTTATCTTATTCTGTTGAATTATTACTCTACATAATCAATTTTTTATTTTATTTTATATATGTTATATTAAACGAAGATATATCATTTTAAAGTAAATGTTTACCTTTCATGACACAATATACGAGTCATTAATTAATAATTATAACGTTATTTATTTTATAAATCTGAGAAGTGATTATAAAGACGAGTCGTGCAAGCAAACATGATGGAAGACAATGACTTGTTTCTTATTGTTCATCAGAATAATGATAAAAATAATAATAGAAAGACACAAAACAAACAAACAAACAAACGTGTTTTGTTGCTTCTTTATTTGAGTAGCAGCATTATCAAAATTCAAGAGCAGTGTGTTCATACATGCTAGGATATATTGTAGTTATTAGGCGATGAAAATATACACGTCAAAAATAATTTTCCTTTTTTCAAGAATTCGAATTCAGGATTACATTTTTGCTATTAATAATTTGAATTAAAAATTTTAAAAAATTGTGAGTCAGAATGCAATTTTCTTTTTCAATTTAATTAATCCCCTCAGTAACGTGAGTGTTTGGGTAACACTCAAACTACAGTTACAGAAACCATTTTTTATAAGCTGAGATAAAACTCTTGTAACATATTTACTTAATAAATTGTAAGTGTCAAAACTTGGATTTGACATCATCCTCTAACCAAGTCTTATAATAGCCCGAGCAACACAAAATATAGAGCAAAAGATTAAGGGAATTTTGTTTAAAATACCATATGAATTCTCAAAACCCCAAAATATCACTTGAACATATAAAAAGATAAATAAAGGAGAGGGTAGGAATCTAAGATTTTTAGGTGTTGATGCTTTTACAAAATTGCGTAGTAAATGTTTTTACAAATGTTTTTTTCCAAAACTTTTACAAATATTGTTATTCGCATTAAAGTGTAGTAAGTGATTAAATGTCAATTTTAACAAATAAGAATGTAATGTTTATTCTGAAAAAAAGAGAGAATATAATGTTCTAATAACTCACGTAACTTATAACGCTAATGATAATATTTGTAGAGATATTTATCATTTCAATAACACAATTTGCTACTACTTAAGGGCAATTTTACACTTCAAAATCCTTGATTCCTACTTGCTCTTTTGCTTATTCACATGACTTTTTTATCTTGTTGACAACAACAATAGTAATGAGATTAAGAAGAGCAATAAAGCAATTGATCATTCCTTTTATTGAGAAATCACCTATTTAAAATTTTGAAGTTTATATGGTATTTTTTTTGGGGATTTTCCTTCTTCTTTTTTGAGTTTTCCTACCGTCTAAAGAAAGAAAGAAACGAACAAACAATAGTGATTTGGCCGGTGGGTTTGAAGAGGAGTGTCTTGAAAATGAAGCAAGGTTCGATAATTTGAGAGATGTTTTGGATTTTATTACACGCAAAGTAGAAGGGGGCATCTTTCTATGATTACCAGTCACCATTCTTCTTTTTTTGGAATATATATTTAACACTCACTTTCTTGTTATATATGAATAATATATGTGATGTGAAACCATATAATACTCAGCGGCAAACTTAGGGGAAAAAAACCAAATAAGTAATTGTAACTTGTATGTATCTATCATGGAGCAATCTCTGCTACCAAACGAATTTCGCTTTAGAAAAGATTTTTTTTTTTTTGAAAAAAAAGAAATATAGGATTTCGTTAAGAACCAGAATCGCCAACGTAAAATCTAGATTAGTATAATGAGTAATATTTTATCATTGAATAAGGAGATTAAACTGTGCTTTTAAGCTAAGAGAGTTGGGCAGTTTATTAGAGCTCCCAAGTTTTTGTACCAAAGAAATCATAAGTCATTCATCTTCACTTTCCTTCTCAAATCAAAATAAAATCAAGCTCAAATCATTTTTTCCCTTATAAAAGGAAATTTATTTCAAAGCTAAGTAAAACCATACAAAATTTTTTTTTTTTTTTTTTTTTTTGATATAAATGATGGCTAAGAAGCCGAAATTACATCGAAAGGAATTACAGTAAAGGGGAGACTAATCTCAAATCCTTTTGGTCCATCCAAGTCCACAAACTAGAAGAAAAAGATTCCAAATACTCAGAACGTGAAATACCCCTCTTTGCCAATGAGTCAGCCACCCTATTAAGCTCCCACGGAATGAGATGAAAGCTAACATGTCAATCCTTTTTTTTGGGGGGGTTAAAAGAGAGGCATAATGCCTTATATTAATTAAAAGGATAAAGGGGATCAAGTCCCATAATCGTCTAACAACATCGGCCTCAAACTATGAGGACAAACACTTGAAACAGAAGAAATCGAGATACCTTCTTTAGCCATAGCATCAGCCAAGGTATTTTGAGATCTGCAGACATAAAGTAATTTCACCTCCCAATTCCAAGACAGAAGCGATTTGATCTGAATAAAGACCAAACTGCTGGTATTGCCTTCCTTTCCATTCAAAAGCCTCTCAACAAGCTTTTTGGAATCAGACTCAACCATGACCTTTTTGTAGCCTTCATCCCAAGCCCATCAATATAGCCTCCTCTTCGGCCTCGTCCACCCCAGCTAAACCCAGCATCTGGTTAAAACCCATCAGCTACTCCCCCTTATGGTTTCTAATTACCCCTCCACATCCAGCCTTCCTAGTCGACCGCGCCACAGCTCCATCCACATTAATCTTAATCCAATCAACAGGAGGCGGCACCCAGCCCCTTGAAGATAAAGACATTGATGAATCTGAAGCACTAAATTCATCAACAATCGAGGAACTACAGAAATACTTACACATGCCTAATTACCGAAATAAATCATTATTCCTCCAAATCCAACAAAACCAGACAGAGATGCCCCATAACTGATTCCAATCTCTCAAAGAGATGGTTCCAACTTCCTCATTCAAATTAAACGCTATCCATTTAGTCAAGGGAAGAGAAAAAAAGGTAGATACATACTTTTGTTTAATCAAACCGAGCCAGATATTCCTTCCAAAGATACTATCCCTGAAAATATGTAACTCATCTTCCACTCCTTGTTGACAGTGATTACAAAGAGGAGATGCTGTCGACCATCTGCTTCTTGAAGCATTGGTAGGTAATCTGTTATTATAAGCAAGCCAGAGAAATACCCTTATCTTCTCCACTCCTCTCCAAGACCAAATAGCTTTGTAATCCCTACTAAACGAATGCTGCTTTGGACTTTCCATCATATAATAGGCACTTTTAACAGTGAAAATACCATTATGCGTTTCACCCCATAACATGACATCTTCCCCCACTTCTCCCCTAGGTGGCAAAACAGCTATAAGACTTTGAATAACTTCATTATTCACAATTCCAGCAAGCCGAGTGAAATCCCAGGCTCCAGAGTGAGTTCAATCAGCAACCTTACTAAGTTCCTCCTCAACACTCAAAGGTTTAATACACAAGTCCTTTATTTTCCTATTTTGCCCGAGCCAGCAATCCATGAAAAATAAAATCGAATTACCATTTCGAACTTGCCATCTAGTCCCTAAACCTGTCAATCCTTGTTTAGCATATCATTGATTCTCATATCTAACAAGCTTCCAAAAGTGAAATTCATGTCCTGGACCCAATTGAGAACCACCTTTGCATCTAATTCGACTAAAAGTTTTCTTAGACCCAAATCCCAAGCTAACTCCAGACCCACTAATACAGCCCATTTCTCAGCAATCAAAGCCTGACAAACTCCAAGCTCCTTAGTGAAACCAGCTATCCATTCACATGTACTACCTCTCAATAAACCACCACAACCTGCTTTCAAAGAGGATTGAACCATAACTCCATCAATGTTAACTTTTGCCCAGTCTCCGGGAGGTTTTGTCCACCTCAGTGACGGCTCTGATATACTAGAGCCCAAGCCCAAATCCACTATAGACGCAAAACTCCTCCTGGATTGAGAAATAGACACAATAGGATTTATAGGTTTAACATAATTGCTTTTAAAAAAGGAAGCAGTTTCTCCATTGCCATAGGTTCTAGATGGCAACACCAAAAATCCAGTTCCACTCAAGACCCAGGCCACGCCCTAATTTCTTTTTGAGATTCATAAGCAGCCATTCTCTAAGGTCAACAAAGAAGAAGGAAAGTAAGTACCTAGGGTGGAGGAGTCTAGTCCATAGATCCTTCGCATAGGGACAATCCCTTAAGATATGCAATATGTCCTTAGCTTTAAAGTTGCACCATATAGACAGAGCCTGCTCCTGAGACCATGAATTACGCCATAGGTTGGTTGGAAGTTTATTTAAAGCCACCTTCCACATAAACATTTTAATTCTTTATATCCCTTTCCAACTCCAAATAGCTTTAAATAGGTTATCCCGCAATGATTGGGGAAATTTTTCCAATATAAAGTAAGCACTACTAATAGAAAAAATACCATTAGAAGATGCACCTATACTAGGAAATCATTCCTAGCCTGAGGCAATGGAGGTACAAGAAGTAACAGTCGTCAAACACCTTCTGGACTCACGATACTGGAAATGCGATCAAAGTCCCATGATCCTCCCAATACCCAATCTTTCCCTTCGCAACGGATACAGGACCAGAGTAGAAATATTTTAGCCTTGGATTATTGCCTAGCCAAGGGTCATTAAGGAAGTTTACTGAGAGACATTCCGTAGTTGCCACTTAGAACCCATCTCAACAACATCCTATTGATCACAAATAATTTCCAGAGTTTAAAGTCACCAGTCCGGAAAGAAAACAAGGCCTTACCCTCTCTCAACATATACCTCTGTTGAAGGATGTCTACCCATAAACCTTTACAACCAATCATTAAATCCAAGGTAAGCTTAGCCCCACAAGAACAATTAAAAGACACCAATCTCCTAAAAAACCCAAACCCCTTGGGTCTTGTGATTTGCTCCTAGCTAATAGAATGGAAATGTCTAGAAGTATCGTTATGACCCCAAATGAAATTCCTCTGAAACTTCTCAATTTCCTGACATATACATCTAGGCAATCTAGCCACTTGCATAGGGTAAAGTGGGATTGATCTTAACACCAATTTAGCCAAAGTGATTATGCTAGCCATCGATAAGCAATTGACCTTCCACGCCGGAGTGCACTCAATCCACAACATAACTTTTAATTTCCTATTACGACTAAGAGGAAACCCAAGATAGCGCCCGATTTCACAGGAAATTTGCGTATGAGTCTTATATCCAATTCGAAGCTTTGTATGCACAGGAACTCTAGGGAGAAAAAAATAGAAGATTTTGCTAGATTGACCTTGCCCCCTGAAGCGATCATAAAGTCATCAACACACCTTATCATACATTCCGCTTAAGTTTCAGTAGCAGTTCCAAACAGAAGAAGATCATCAGCAAATAACAAATGCGACACATGAGGATCATATTTGGAAATATAAATGAGTTTCTAATTACCGTTATCCACTGTATCACAAATCAAATGAGATAGTCTATCCATGCATAACACAAATAGGAGGGGACATAAGATCACCTTGTCGGAGACCACAACGAGGATACAAAAATTCCGTTTAGGACCCATTCCATAACACATTATAAGACATAGATGATACGCAATGAATAATAAGGCTAACAAAGGAATTCTCAAAACAAATATCCATAAGTACATTAGCTAAAAACTCCCAACTGATCCTATCAAACTCCTTCTCAAGGTCAATATCGTAATTTCCATGAGACCTTTCTTCTTATGTTCTTACTCATAATATGAAGAAGCTCTTGCCCAATAATAATATTATCCTGAATGTGACGTCCTTTAATGAAGCTCGTTTAGAAGGATGATATTAACTCATTCATCACTTCTTTAAGCCTGGTTGTAATCAATTTCGTGATGCACTTATAATGGACCATACATAATGAGATAGGCCTAAAATGGACTACCAATTCAATGTTCTCTTGTTTAGGAATCAAGGAAATCATAGTCTTATTAGCTTCTGCCAAAGAGCCTCTACCTTCAAACACATTCTTTACAAACTTACATAGAGAAGGGCCAACTGTGCTCTAATTGGATTTGAAATGGGAGGAAAATCGTCAACCCTGTGAGTTTTGAAGCTCCCCATGGAAAATAGGGCACTTCTGATTTCATCAGGAGTCCTAGATAGAGTTAATAGTTTCAATGGGTCAATAGGAGGGAACTTCGTTCGCGTAATTAAGCTTACGGAAGTTGGCCTTTCGGAGCGATAGATATCCTTGAAGTGACTCAAAACCAGTCTTCTTAACTCAACTTCATCTTCTACCTAAACACTATTAACATTCTTAAGCATAGTGATTTAGTTTCTCCTTCTACGCATCTTAGATTTTAAATGGTAGAAATGGGTGATACGGTCACCTTTAGTAACCCAAACTAATCTAGATTTTTGAAATCACTTAATCTCCTCCAGTTTCAGTAATCTATCTAACTTCGATTGAAGCTCAAGTTCAAGATTACATAGAAACTCAGAATGAGGGTAGGCACAAGAACGTTGAATGCCATCTAACCTATTCATAAGCTTCTATTTCTGCTTTTCAACTAAACCAAAAACCTCTTTGTTCTACAAGCTAATCGAATCTTGGAAGTCTGCCAGAGACCCGTCCAGATTTACCTCTTGAACCCATGAGGCCTCCAAAAAATCGCAATATTTCTCATGCCCCAACCACATAGCTTCAAAACAAAAAGGGCGATCCTTCCTATCTGACCCGTTCTCAGAATCATATTGTAAGCATAATGGATTATGATCCGAAAATTGGGTCCTGACGAGAAGTATGAGAAATGAGAAAGGAAAGCTTCATTAGTGAAGGCATGATTGAGCCTTGCGTAAAATCTTTGACGGCCTCGCAAACAAGGACCTTTCCATGTAAATTTCGGTCCAATCGAACCTAAGTCTGACAAACAACAGTCATGAATTCAATCGTTGAAAATCTGGATTCTTGCAACTTGGGATCCGACACTGCTAGACCTCTCGGATAGGGATAATATGTCGTTAAAATCTCCAAAACCACCCTGGGGTCCAAGATTGAAGAAGCAAAGAGCTTTAAATCATTCCATAGAACTTGTTTCTGGGTAGGATGTGAGATGGCGTAGATCGCCGATAGGTAGAAGGAATTAATCCTATTGACAACACAGTGAAAGTGAAAATACTGTCTATTCCCCTCAAACACGGTTATGTTTTTTTTTTTTTAATAATAAATTTTTAGGAGAGGGTTGGGGCCACCACCCACAATCCAGCGGGGCTGGAGGCCCACTCCACAAGAATTCGGGGACTAAAGTACACGGCCTCCCGTCCTCCACCTAGCGCAGGTTCTGATTCTTCGTAGCACCCTGAATCTCCCCAACGTCTCTTGTACAAAAACTAATTGATCCCGTTACATGATAAATTGTGATAAAAACACAGTAGCCCAGCGAAGAACCAAAAACATTATGAATAAGGAGATTCATTTACATGAAGTTTATTACAAAAAAGAAATCATATGAAAAATTATTACACCTTCAAAAGTTTATTGTCAACGAAATTCATGAATCAAAGAATTGAAGGTAACACCAAAAACAAATAAATCCTTGAAATGAATATCGCCACAGCTCTGCTCAATCATATGAAATGAGGAAAGGAATAACCATGGACATGAAGGCATCATATGAAAGTGTAGCTGAACCAGTATAACGCGTATCCTTCGCCTTAAATTTGTCAGTCAGGCCCTGAAAATTTCAACAAGTTAGTTTATAACTAAAAGCATATTTATATACGAGAAATAACACTTGATCTAGCAATATGAACTCCTTAATCCGATAAACCAACTTGTGAAACTCAACAATGTCTATAGTCCTCCAGAGTTTTCTTCAGCATGAGTTTCAGGACTATTCGACACATGAGCAACTATGCTTTTCTACATTAGAAATATAATACCTTCCTCCTTGTTTAGTTCTTGCCATGTAAGCCACTAAATCTATCCTTTTTTTTGCGTGTGTTTTGCGGGGAGGGGGATTGAGGGGAAAGGGAGAAATTCAATAATAACTGAATTGAAAAGGCCAATGCCCAGAAATATTCCAGCCAGATTTGAAAAGCAGAAGCAAAATAGACCTATTTCAACGGGAAGAGCAGAATATAAAACAGAAAGAACAAACAGAAACAGGGGACATATCCAGAACTTGGAAAACTGCAAATTTTACCTTGACAATCATCCCGCACCTGCACGTACAGTAACAAAACATGAGATATACAATGAAATTTAAGATCTCCCAAAGGAAATAGGAGAAAAGAGAAAATCACTTCAAAGATCCATAGATAAAAGGCCTTACTCAACAAAACTGTCGAATCCAAGCTCAACATTCCCACCACTTCCTCTACTGTATTTAGAAAGTAGAAGCTGAAGAACTGAAGCTGGTACCGCATAGCCAATACCATACAGTGCATCTCTTAATTCTAATGGGTCAATTTTCCCACTCCGATCTCTATCATATCTCTCAAATATGCCCTGCAAATGTAGCAACCCAAGATCAGAGGCATTAACAAGAATCTATGTGATAGAGTTATTGTAGAAGATTAGAGGAATTGGAAAGAGAAGGTGAGAGACGAGAGGAACAGAGGAGCTGGGAAGAGAAAACAGTACTGCTGCACTGCAATTCATTAATACACAATCAACATAGAATACAATAGGCATATGTATAGGTACTGCCTTATTCAGTTATGCCTCACAGTAGTTTCAACGGTCACTAGGAATATACTGATATTAACTAACTACATAACTACCCCTATGGCCTTATAGAATTAGTAGTGTGCCACGTCACTGACCTCATAGGATTAATTGTGCCAATAAATCCCCAACCTAACCTAACCTAATTATATTCATAATTTACATAACACTATGCAGTGAAGTTCTGATGTGAAACACAAACTTCAAACTTTGTGTAAAAACTCTCCAACGTTTAAGGTGTAGAGAAAACCAAGCCACTTAGCAGTAGTTCAGGTAAAGATGATTGCCACTAGTCACACAAAACAGATGAAATAGTACAATAAACATATACTTCATATTGGATGAGGATGTCAAGTTCCAAAAATCCATTTTAGTGGATGCATTCAAGTGTCTTCCCTAAGATGCAAGAGAATGAAACTCCGAATTGGAGGTATTTGCAATATTGTATCCTAAATAAAATTTTACACAAGTTGAAAGGAAAGTAGACAACTTTTAGTAAGCTTGATGCTCTTAGATGGAGGCTGGTCAAGGCATGAGATGAAAGGTGAATGCAAATTGGATACTTTATATTGAGATTCACAAGTGAACAATTTAGTCCAGGTCTATAAACCACAACAACAAGAATAACAATTAATAACAAAGAAGATAAGGTAACAACACAGGAACATAATAGTTTATCTGAAGCAAATACTTGAACAATTAAAAAGAAACTCACTCGCCAATGACCAAGGCAACTCCAAAGATCTGCAAATTCTTTGGGCCCTGAAAAAGCAAAAGCAGTTGGCATCAACATATCGAATAGCTCCCTTAAAGTCAAAGATTCTAATCCACAGTAAAGGAAAACCAGAGAAGCCTGACAACGGATAAAGACAGGAAAGGAAAAAGACCTTTTCAAACAAATCCATGATTACATGCGGAAAAAAATAGATTAAAACCCCTAAATTAGATCTTCTAGTCTCCTAATCTTCTTATTCCAAATAAAATTCAACCGGCAAGAGAGAGAAGGAAAAGGACTGTGAAGAACTTACCAATTCTGAGAGGATCATTAGGATTCTTGAAGAGGAACATAAGAAAACGAATAGTGCGAAGATCAAATTTGTGAAACCCAGAAGATAAAGCTTGCTGCAACTCTCTCTCGTCAATAAACCCACTTCGATCCCTATCCACCGCCTGAAAACTCCTTATTACATCAGGATGCGTCCCCGGTGGAAAACTCGGATACCCAGACGATGACGACGAAACTTGTCCATAACCACTCTCCTGATAGTAATTCGAATGAGTAGTATTGGCCGAACCTTGTCCATAACCACTCCCATGGGGATAATTTGAATAGGCCGATGAACTTTGCTGGTAACCACCTCCATGTTGATGATAATTTGAAGAAGCTGTACTTTGTCCGTGACCTTTTCCGGGGTAGTAACTAGGAGGCATCTCGCTAGTCGTCGAAGTATTACTGTAAGGGGGCTCCTCAGGAAGGGATGGAGCGGATGGAGCATAGGATTGAGAACTGTATCCGCCGTAGGAAGACATGAGAAGAATTGAAAGCCGGTTCCAGAAAGAAACACAGATATTGAGATTTTAGTTTGTATGAGTTTGTGGGTGTTCTGGGATATTGAATTTGAAGTAGTCTGTCAAATTACGACACGCTATCGCGAATGAGAGAGGCAGTTAGGTCGGCGGCCAATGATCAATTATCGGCGGGAGGATATGTAGCGGGGATGGCCCCGGGAAAGTTCGAGGCTTCAGCTGGGAAGGTGTTGGAATCTCAATCCAAAACAAAACCTCTTTTCTGCACTGTATATTAATACAATAATACTACATGTTCTATATTATTATAATTATTACGGGTCAAAACAATACTACGAGTATCATTATTATTATTATTCTTACGGATTACGTTTTCTGTGGATTGACTAGATTCAAGGCATGGACATTCGATAAACTGGATCTAATTTAAATATTTAAGGGTTAAGGAACAATTTGGCTAACAAACTATTACTTTAGGAGCGCCAAACATAAATATCTTTTAAATGAATCAAAAATACAAAAAAAAAATGTAAAAATGTACAGTGCACAAAAAACTTTTACTCCAGGAGCGTCCAACATATTTTTTTTTTTTTTACTTCATAAGCGTCCAGTACAAAAAAGTTTTACTCCATTTTTTTTTAAAAAAATTGGTATTTTTTTTAAAAGTTTTAAGGTAATAGTTCGTTGGTCAAATTACTCCTTCACCTAATGCTTAATCCAGGTGTTTTCAGGTTCAGCCTCTCCATTCGTTTTTAGTTTGTTTTGGGTAGCTTTTTATCACCACTTTTTTATACTACTTGGTTCTAAATATAAAACATAATTAATTTTTTTATAAAAATTTAGGAAGTTAAATAAATTGTTTTAAAGTATTTATTTATATTATTTGTCCTTTAAACTAATTTGTGTGACTTATAAATTAATATATAATTCAATTATACACAATATTAAATAATTTATTTAGATTTCTTAATCATTGTTAAAAAAAAAAATCAATTAAGTCTTACATTTTGGATTGAAGGGAGTAGCTTTCTTATGTTGGCATTCCGATTATTAAAAAGTTCACTTTTTCTTTTTTATTAAACATTTGGATTATTAAAAAGAATTTCATTTTTTTTGGACATTGATCAAGTAAAAGCAAATTACGGATACAAGATAAAAATGTTTGCATGTTTGGTCCTAGTGGTGTGCCCTTCAAAATGTACAACATTGGATTCTGAGTCCAAAAACATGATTCTGAGATCCCCCGCCAACAAAATGAAGGAAAAAAAGTTTACAAAGAAATATCATAATTTACAACAACTAGGGTCTATGTAAAATTTGAAAGGGGCTTTCAAGCTGATAGAAACAGATACAATGGACTTAATTCCATCCTTCCAAAAACGGAAGCTACCTTTGGTGGAAATATAATGATCCGTCACTATATAGCGTAAAGAACTCAATTTCATTTAATGTATCCTAACACATCACGCGTAATACCTTCAAGGAAGGAAACAAACCCCATTACACTTGTGAGACCGCTTCCATCAACATCCTGTTCCTCGATCAGAAAGTTCTCAAAAACTGAAGCATCATCCTGTCCACCTCGGATAAAAATGAGCTTGGGAGTGATGCATCTCTCTCGCTTCAATTTATTGATTGTAGTCCTCAACAAACCTAACAAGGTATTATGCATAGATATAGATTAGGCAGAATAGTGGAAGCCCAGGCAGAAGAATAAGAGTAGAGAAGGCTTACAATCATGGGGAGGAGGGAAAGGAAATGATGGATCTGCAGTTGAAGAGTAAAACACAATCAGAGTTGTGAACGCATCAAGGAAAAATATTGGACTGCCACTGGTAATTAGCGCGGCACGACTCAAGGAATGGCGTGGATATGCTTGTTTATCTGGACTAGAATATGAAGTCAACACTGGATACACAGCACGGTGAAGGGAATTTGGTTCCAGAGCACTACAGCACCAACAAAAAAGAAACTGACTGTAAATTCTCGAGGATAAAAATAACAGGGGGAAAAGCAGTTATTTTGTGCCATATTTTTACTACATATAAATGGATAATAATCAAAATAAAGGTCAAGCACTCTTTCTAACATTGCAGATGCATTCAACTCCCACCATCCAGACATTTATGGCACGGTTTTGCAATTTTCACTGTTCAAATAGATATGTGAGAATCAACTACCTGAAAAGGCATTGCAGATAGATACGGTAGTCTGGATGAACACCTTCCTCATGAAAGCGAAGAAGAGGATTACGAAGGAGAGCAAAAATTAGGCGGGGAAGAGGCTGCAACTGTGGACATTGGGAGAATGAAACATCAATCTGAGAACTTATGGAACTTCCACTCCCATACTGAACAAGTTTATGAGCTTCATTGTACTGGGATGTAAGGATCACTAGCCAATCTTGCAGTAGCATCCTGCCCTCTCGAACTCCTTCCTTCAAAGAAGCTAATATGACCTGCAGAATAATTGCATCCATTGGAAAAGTATCGGTCCCATTAAGATTTGTTTCTCAAGAGTGCAAAATCAAGTACAGGAACATTATGGATATAAAGTCCCACATAGCTTGCTCACTCAGAGCGACAGTTGAGGAATGATGAATAATCTAGTTGCCTTCTTTTTATATGCCCATACAATTATTTTTCATACATATATTCTAATGATTTAAGCAAAAGAAGACAAGGGAAGTTATAGATTAAAAACAGTCTGTAGATAGATGGGTAAGTTAAAAATTCACCTTGTGAACAAGCAAAGATAGCACAACTTCAGGATCAACACCATCATAAAGTTCATGCATGTTCTGAGCAGCATGGAACTGTAAGGTCCGAATCCTCAATCGACGTTTAAGGGAATGCTTGGTTCTGCATCAATTGCCAACACACACTGAAATCCATCTTGCAGAAATAAACTTATTTACAGATAGATGGTTGCAGAAAATGAGAATAAATATTTGCATTTAATAAGATCTTGGTAATTGATAAATATTTGAAAGTCTAGGAGGATAAACTAAAGCTTCAAGGAATAAGGTATAAGCTCAGAAGATACAAAACTATTTTAATCACTAGAACAAAACAAAGAAAATGAATTTGGCTACAAAATTTAATTGGACGGCACTTACTTTAGATAGCATAAAAACACCTATTCATTTCAGTAGGAGAAGAAGTAAACAATAAAAGCGAAGATATTCTATGCTGGATTTACCGCACCTACTAGCAGAAGCTGTTTCTGAACTGGAAAGTTCTTCAGGAGGAACCACTACTGTGTACTGAAATGCAATCTGAAGCGTAGGAACTTCTGATGCATGCCTGTCAAAAAGTGACAATAGACCTTAATCAGAATAAGAAATGTATCTAGAAAATTAATGATTCAGACAATTTCTTAAACACCTGATATTAAAGACCAAGCAAACATTGTAGGATGACTTACAAAAAGGACCAAAAGGAGTGTCAAGATAAAACAAAAAAATAGAAACAACACAGTATAGCAACATAAGGTTGAGCTTGGCAGATTGCACAGCATACTCAATTGAAAAAATTCCACAGCTCAACTTGACATAATTCAAATTCTTAACGCATAATTTTATATCACTTGAACGAGCATATTGAAAGTCTGCAAGCATTCAAGCATGCAAGTACAATGCTATGGTGGTGGCAGATGAATCAATACCTTGAAAATCCAACATTGTTATCAAACTCAAAGTCATAAGCATAAGTGGCATAAGAGTCACAACAAATGATGTGCTGAACATTTTCATATTGTGGATCTGGGAAAAAATGACCATACTGCAATATAGAAATGCATTAATCTACAAGTAGATGAAAAAATTGTAATTTGAATATTTTATTCAATATCAAAGACTTACAGAATGGCCAGGTTTAAATTCAGTTGATGTTCTTAATCGTAGAACACAACCAAAAGCATATGGCCGACTAAGCATCCGAAATCTGCAAAATGAGAGGATCAAGTATAGTCACCCAAAGTAAAATATTCCAAGAAACTACAACCTATAAATTTTATCTCAGCAAAACTAACTCCTACTAAATTTCCAAAAAACGAGAGTATCTAAATTAATTATGAGTAATTGGGAACTGGTGGGGAACTATCGGAAAAATATGGGAGTACTGCAAAGGGTGGATGTTGTTGTTGTTGTTTTGAGGGTCTAGTGGAGTGAAGGATTGGTGAAGTGGGAAATGATAAAAAAGGAGGGAATTCTTTATTACTCTAAGAAATTAGAATCTAACTTCATAATCAACAAAGCCAAGGAGAATCCCGAAAGGAAGTTCCTGAATAATTCATCACAGTTTACTTCACAATACATCACACTCATATACTTCAACATCAACCAGAATAGTCAGACACATAAGCTACTAACTCCTTCGAGGCATTAGACCTGTTCAATAGCTCATAAATACTTGACACTTGTGAAATACATGGACTATTACTTCACATCTGGGCAGATATTCATAACTATCTAATCCATCAGTACAAACAAAGACTAGTTTTATATAAATTCTATTTAAAAACTAGCCCCATAGACTGATTCTTCACATATCCCCTATCCTAGCATTTGTGCCTCCTAGAGTACATGTGAATGTGATGGGATGCTGATTATAGTACTGTTGTGAAGGTTAAATGAGAATGAGAATGAGAATGTAAAGAGAACTCTGGAAATAATATTTTTCTCTGTTTTTAAAGAGAAGCAAGGATCTCACTAGCTCTCTAAGAACAGCCTCTCTGAGACTGAGATAGAGAGTAGGCAAGAATCTCGCCTCTTCTCTAAATCAGCCACATCCTTAATAGTAGATGAGCCAGAATCTGTAACTCATCGGCCTATTAAAGCCCAAAGAGAATCTCCCGTTTCAATTTACTCTCTGAAATATTCGACACTTTATTGATGAGGCACTAGGCCTATTTATAATGATTTACAAAGAGTAGACTCTATTCAAAATTTAAATACGAAATCTAAAAATATATCTAAATCTAAGATTTAGATAAATAATAATAATAAACCCTAACAACTAAATAATATCTAATAAGATATTCCTTTTATTTAATTTCCTAATTCCTAAAGATAATAATAAAAGCAGACTCAATAATAATAAAAACATAATTAAATATTAATTCCTAAAATCTCTAAACTCTCCGCAACTTCTATTATCTCCCGCTAAACCGGTACTCTATCAGAATGATAGGAGGAACTCTACCAATTAAGCAACTAACGGGTGGGAATATTATGCTACCAGAAGAGACCTGGACTTACATGTCCTGGGGCAAAGTTGAATCCTCAGTACTTGTGTATAATAATAAAGAACCCCCACTTTCAATGCTCAGGAACTTAAGGGATGCCAAATCTGTGTACTCATTTGTTACAGCAAATATGTCCACACAGACGCCTGCTTGAACAGCAACAGCAGCCTGTAATACACAGGTCAATTCTTCCATTTCTCACAAATAGAACTTTTTTTTTTTTTTTTTTTTTTTTTTTTTTTTTTTTTTTTAAAAAAAACATAAGCATAATACCAGATCTTTATAGAATGGTGTCTGCTCAGGGAGTAAGGCGCGGTCCGCATCCTCTCCTTTGCTGGCATATTGCTCACCATATCTTCTTGTATCCAATTGTCCAGCCCCATAATCAGGAGGACCAGACAAGAAGGCAAAAACTCTAGCTGCAGCAGTACCCAATGAAAACAAGAATTACTTGAAGCCTTTAAGAGTACAGTATAATGAACATTAAAATGCATTAACTAAAAAATAGATGGTGAGCTTTGAATTTGGTCATGCGCACCTAACGCAAACGTGTTTCCATATTCAGATCCAAGGTAATTGAAAAGAGCTTCCATCGCCACCCCAAAACCACGCCCACCTATCAGAACACCATCCAATACTTGACCTGCTGCTGTGGTTCTCTCCCATGAACTTGTTGGTCTAAGTGTTTCAAGGGCAGATGCAATACGCTCCTTACAAGTTTCCACCTGCAATATAGTTATAGATTTTATAATGAAATCAAAATTTAACTATATATAATAATTGTATTTCAAAATGAGAAAACAACTCAGGAAAATGAGGGGAATATCCGTATTATTAACCTACAGGAGCCAAAAACTGTAACAAAGGCATGACATCTTCAAGCTCAATTGATAAGGTTCCCTCTGTATCAGGAGGAATGAAAACATTTTTCACAACAGGTATAGGACCTTGAACATCATACAACCCCAATTTATGGCTGAAGGTAGCAAGCCCAAAAAGTGAACCAGGAGCTAGAGCTGCAAACCAAATGATAATTAAGAACCAACTTCTAAAGGTTCAATTTTATGCAGGAAAGGAACATACAGTTAGATCCAGATATTAACCTTCCAAAGCTGCCAGCAAGGCACTTTTAATGAGATCTAGAAACTCCTCTGAAGCTGCAGGTGAACACAGAATACTATACTATTAACACACTAAGAAAAATACATAGGGAAACTAGTTTTATATTGATCGATGAAGAATTATACAGAGAATCAGATAGATAATGAATAGACAAGAAGAAGGGGATATGAAAAAGGGGGGAATCCAAATCATATTAAACTGCCCCTCTAAGCAATTTCAGAAGTCAAACTAGAATTCAGAATATATGGCTTTTTTGTCCTACAAAAGTAGGGCTAAGAAACACATAACCTCCATCACTTTACTGACCGCTATATCAGTACAAATATTTAAATTAGAACTTCAATTATCAAATCATTGAATGGGCAACATGTTATGTTGAAAGTTGCAATCTGATAACTAGATTGTAGAAAGAAGGTTTAGGGAAGAAGAAGATAGAGACTTGACAGAACTGCTGTCCATGTCACTCATTCATACACAATAATCTGATTCACATACATTCCTTCTCTTAGTCTAACCTCTTATATATAGTTAGAGGCTTAGACTCTCAAGGCCCAATAACTGAGTCCTAACTGTTATAACAAATAACTAACTAATACTAACGGTCCTAACTAACAGTAATACTATCCCTGGCCTGAGATGCTTGAAGCAATAAGTGAAATCTGAAATTCAGAAGGATATTTTCCTCTTCCTGGGTATCTTAAATTCCAATATTATATTTTCAGATGCCTTCAAAGGGCTGTCTGGTGAGAATCAATCCATCCAAGGCAACGAAAAAAATTGCAGTTATTTACCAAGGTGCAAAATTCTTAACCAAGCAATCACCCCCATTCTTAACATTCAATCAGGAAGGTGCAGTTGAAAATTATTACAATTGGTATATAAATACGCTGTGATGTAAATATTACAAAATGAAGTAACCATTTATTAACCACTAAAATCTTACAGGACAAGTCAACAGCAGCAACATAGACCGGACGAGCTTGCATTGCTGCTTCTTCTGATGATTCCTCTGCAATAAATAACGAATGAGCGATTTAAACAGCATGAAGTCTCATAGTGCGCTACAAACATTTGCGAATGGACGAGGCAGAAAACTGAGGGAAAAAATTCACTTCAACCCTAATGTACAGCTGTGCTTCCAAAAAAAATGATATATGCAGCAACTATCCTCCGAGGTACATAAAAGTAATTGGATAAGTATGACAATAGAATTCCGTGTATTATACTATGATTACCACAAAGTTATCAGCCAACGGATGAAAATCGCCATAGAGTCACCTACCCGGTAATTCAAGATCGATGAAGGAAGACATCATCTCAGCACAAGAATGTGGGAGAGAGTATCGAGTAATAGCATTGGATGAGAGGCCATTGAGGGTGCCACAGAGTGAGCAACTCCATGACCACTGTTCGAGCTCACAGTAAGTATTTAAGTATGCCCAACAGTTCTCGCATCGGGGCAAGAGGTGTCCGTCAGATCCATATACCGGAGCTTGGCCGTTTTCGTCCTTGGCTGCGAAGGGCGTCAACGTCACTCCCCAGGGCAAACCCGAGCCCTCCTGGGCGTCAGGGTCAATTGGGAAACGCGAGACTGTTGCCCTCACTGCCATAGCTTCGAGGGAGCAAGAAATGCAGAATGTACACAGACTATCGAATTCGACCACCCGATCGGCGATCTGTCACTTCCGTTTTCAGAAAATTTCTTTTCCTTTCCTGCTCTTGTTGCTCGGTTTCTCGACGAACAGACGGGTTGGCCAGGTGGAACTCAGACACATAAGTTGTACCATTCATAGTCTGCCACGTCAAGCTGAGTTGACTGGGAATATCTTTTGTATGGGGGAATTCAGATTGATGGGGAAAAGGAGGAAATTCACGGTATAGAAAAAATTATTTTCTCCAAAGAACTATAAGTGAGTAAAGATTAAACTGTTCATCCCTTTTCATCAGGAAAATTTTGAATTTTCTGTGCAAATATAAGAATATTATATAAGGAAAAAATGTTTGTTAATTTTTCTAAAAAAATTGAATTAAATTTGACTTTTTAATTTGAAAGTTGATAAATAAAAATGTTGACTTTAATCATTAATCTATCAATCGTGTCATTTACGGGTTTCAATTTTCTTCACTCGAGAGAATAACCCTGGTTTAGTTAGGGAAAAAAAATGGAAGGATGGGGAGAAAAGGAGAAATTTTAACAAATATGATTTAAAAAATAAAGAATGATATGCAAGGTTATAAAAATCGAATAAAGAAATATATGAAATAAAAAATGAAACTAAATTATTCTTCTTTAAAAAATAGGCTCATTAAAATTTCTCATCTTGTTTGTTTCCCCTCGATCACTCTGTAAAAACATGCTTGCTGATGGAAACATCATGTTGTTGAAGCGATATTAGTTCACATGGGAAAGAAGACACAACGTATAAAGAAGCCATAGCCGGAAGTGTATAGAGCAGAATTTTGTGAGTTGCTACTTTAATTTGTTGGAGAATAAGGGAGAAGATTCATTTAATTTCTTTAGTGTTGGAGCGTCTAAAATCAAGTCTCATCTTGAAAACTCTTCAAGTTAATTTGTAGATCGTTTATTTCGTTGAGTATTGAGCTACTATTTGCTTCTTCTTCTTCTTTTTTTTTAACTGTCTAAAGAATCAGAAATTTCCACCCCAACAACCCACCTATTTTCTACATTTTGTTTGCTTCAAGTCATGTGAATGCGTGCTATTATTATTATTATTTTTTATTGATTCTATCCATCCAGATATCAGAAACTTTCGCCCGACTATCCGAATCCGGTCAGTTGCCACGCACTTTATAATAGGTGAGTCTCCCAACGGGGTTTTTCTCGCATTCACAATTTCAAACTCGAAGCATTCTTAAACGACAAAAACCGCTACCAGCATACAAACCTTTATTATTTTATTTTAATTGTATGTTTTTGTTTTAAAACAGGCCGCAAAAGTTGCAGTAGTAATAAATTAATGAAAGAGTCTTTATTATCTGCCCGTGAAGACATGATTCATCACATATGGCCGGGGAAATGTCACTAACGAAACTAAAGCAAGTAATTAAGATTGCATCCTTCCACAATCATAATCGGGTGTGGGCATCATTGTCATGTTCATGACCGCATCTAGGCATTGAGATATTTCGGCCTCTTCTCTATGAAGTTGTTGTTGTTGTTGTTCCCTTGAATCATACCACCAAATTTGTTCAGAAAATGAGATTCCTCAGTCTCTGCCTTCCTCTGTGTGCTGACTTAACAGATAGTGATGTTGGCTCTCTAAATACAAGAAAGGGTTGATGGTGATTGCTGTCACATTTTTATAAATACGAATTTGCACAACTAGTGAAAAAGGTGTAGTATGAGTGTGTAACTGAATTAATTGTGGTGATATTGAGACTCACTTGCTATGTTGCACGACACCGACACAAGACACGAAATACGACACGACTCAATACTCCGACACGTTAATCCTAAAAAAATCTAAATTTCGACATGTTAGGACACGTTTTGATATTAAATATGTATTATAATTTACATTTAAGTTCAATATTCTGTAAAATCCTAGGCTCCAGCTTTTGCTCATTGTAGATTCAGCTTCATCATAAAAGCCAAGCCTCCTTTTTTTAAAAAAAAAAAATATAAAAGGAAAATTCATCATCAATTCAGTAATATTCAAAGTCATGTATATTTTTTAAAAAATATGAGTGTCGAGGGGTGTTGGATGGTGTTGGGCGATGTCGGAGTGCCCGACACACATATTTTTTTAAAATAGGAGTGTCTGTGCTTCATAGCTCACTTGCACGCATTGCTATGTGTCTTCACATATATTTCTTGAATATGTCGTCCACATTGTCCCCCAAGCACGCATTTGATGTAATAGGCATGTTAAGTTTGCATCAATACAAGAGTGTGAATGTGATACAAGCGGCCATCACTTGTAATCTGACAAGGTCAGCGGCAATCTTGATCTATGCAAATGTAGTGGCAATTAATTAGATAGGTATTAAAACATATGTGAAGGGAGCTGAGCCATTTAAATTAATGTCACGCAATAGAGGAGGAAAAGGAGTTTGTTCGCACTCCTTAATTACATGGCGACTGTTTTATCACTTATTATCCTATATAGCAGTACACACTCAAATGTGTTGGAAGGAATGTCACAAGTATTTCACAAAAGTAACAAAGAAGTAGTGGAGAAGAGTGAAGCAGGCCCATATCTATCATTGACAGGACAAAAGATATTGCCGTGCTTTACAAAACAAAAAATTTGTGAGTTTCTCGGTGAGTGACTTTCTCCTCTTATATGTTCTCTGTTTTCTTCCATCATAGCTTATGGTTTCCTAAACCTAAAATTTCCATTTCTTTTTCCTATATTTGAAGATTTTTTGTTTTGCTTTTGATTTTGAGTTTTCTTGTTTATGGTTTATAGGTTTCTATGCTCATATATATGTGTTTTGATTTATAGATTATTTATCACATTTATAATTTTTTAATTAATACTCCCTCCGGTCTTATTATAGGAACATTTTTGTAGTGCAAATTGCATTATAAAAGTGTTCATATAATTAGGATCGGAGGTAGTAGTTACTACCTCCGATCCTAAATATAGAACAAAGTCTGTACTGCAATCTGTAGTACAAACTTTGTCCTATATTTAAAATCAGAGGGAGTGTTAAAAAAAAAATCGGAGGGAGTAATATTTTAGTTTTTTTTCCTCTGTCAATTTTAAAAAAACAATGTCAAAAAAATGCAATTCTATCATTTCAAATCAAGTCGTTTTAACAAATGGGATAAAAAAAAACCAATAGTTTAAAAAAAAAACTCAATTCGTCGATTTTAGTTTGATGAGATTCAGTGAAACACAATAAGCCGTCTGCATCCAATTTGAAAGGTCTATTTATCGCAATGGAGTATGCATGAAATTTCTCCAGTACTACATAGAAAAAATCACAATAAGCCCAGATCATTGGGAAAATGTAAATATGGTGTTTATCATTAGATTATATATTAATTTATAAGTCATGCATATTAGTTTAAAGAAAAAACAATAAATATAAATACTCTAATGTAATTTATTTAGTTTCTTTAATCTTTTCAAAAAAGTCAATTATGTTTTATAGTTAAAACTGAAGGTAGTATATATTATACATTATTCATAATTATTTGTGAGAATCATACAACTCATAATAAGTACTACTTCCGGTCCTAATTATAAGACCACTTTTGTAGTTCAAATTGCACTAAAAAAATCTCCTATAATTAGAAATGAAGGGAATATTATATTTGTTGATAGAGGCAAGGTTTTATATTTGTTGTCCTATTGTTGGGCAATCCCTGTGGCCAAATCTGACCTTTGCGATAATAATCTGAGTGTCATTTCGGTCATTGATTTCGTAAAAATTTTGCATGAGCAATAGTAGTCGTATTGTACTATTTTGGAGATACCACGTGAGGTTGAAAATTTTCAATTTGCAATTTCAAATTAACCGCAAATAAATGAGTAGGGAGGGTGCTTGGATGTGGTCACGTCAAAAAACGAGACCACTTATAAAGAATTGCATACGACATGTATTTGCAATAACTGTTAATAATTTTAGTTAATTATTATTAAATGGCGAATTATTTAAGGGAGGCAGAAGGTGTAACTTGGGGCATGTGAAGGGTGCATGAATTGCATAATGTTACATTCCAGACAAGGACAGACGCAGAAATTTTATTTACGGGGCGAAAATAAAAAAAAAATGTTAAATTATAAATAAAAGTACTTAAAATACGATAAAGACCTAATATATAAAAAATTGAAAGAAATATATTACATAAATTAAATTTATTTCACTTAACTCTTACCCTACGTGTTTTCATATTGTTAAACTTATCTATAATTGAATCCGTGCTAAAACTCAAAACAATTTCTTTTTTAATGTATGTAATCAAAGAATCATCAAGAAATTGGTCTTCCATTCTATTTCGAAGTCTGTTCTTGATTATCTTTATAGCAGATAAATATCTTTCAGTAGTTGCTATAGAAACTGGAAGAGTGAGTACAAGTCTAATCACTCTATCAATAAGAGGATAAATGATGAATTTTCCAGTTCTTGCCAATCCTTGACATAATTCAGATGTAGTTGATAAATTAATGAAATCTGGATGCTTAAGAATGTCAAGCTTAAAATGTTGTAGCTCCATCTTCAAATGCAATTTTTCCTATTCTGTGAAATCTTTAGAATAAAATTTATCAACAAGTTTGCAAATATTATCACTATTAAATGACTTGTACATGTTTCTTGGATCTAAAGTCATGCTCAAAACAAGTAATTCAACAGTATTATCGTTGAACTTGTTATTTAATTCTTGCAATTGATAATCAATGGTAGCACAAAAGATATTTACCCTATAAAATTTTTCAGTAGAAAAATCACCATGTTCATTTCGAGCGCAACCTCTCCTTCCAATATATTTTGCACTCATATCTAGAATGTCAATGTCGTGTTTTATGTAAAATTCTTGAACATGAACTAAGAAAGCATCCCAACCTGTCTCTCTTAATTTACGAAGTAACCCTTTTGTAGTTGAAACCAGGATGTAAAGCATTTGAAATATCTTGAGACTCGTTGCAAAGCTTGACAAAGGATTTCAGTAATACCCATAATTTCTTTCATAAGGTGCAATATGATGACAAAATCAAAAGATACCAATGATGAGTATGCATTATCTACATCTCCACGATGTGATGTTGTCTTTCCTTCATTAGAAATATTGTCAAGAACTTCACATGTGGCTCGAAACATTTTAAACAAACTGCATATGGAATTGTAATGAGAACTCCAACGAGTAGCTCATTTCGATGCAAAGTACCAATCGATTAAGACCAACTCGATTTGAGTTCATCAATAGCAATCATTCTTGCAGTTTCATTTGTTTGGGCAACCCTTAACTCATCATTACGCTTACAAGAAGAAGTAGCAATATTAATTATGAAGTTCAGTTTTTCAAAAAACTGATGAACATGTTTTACCTCATGAGATGCAGCAACCAAGGTAAGTTGAAGGTGATGAGCAAAGCAATGGACATAATAAACATATTGGCACTCAGTGCAAATTAAAGCCTGCAATCCATTCCATTCACCTCGCATATTGCAAACTCCATCATAGCCTTGTCCTCTAATATTTTGAAGGTCAAGATTATGACGACGAAGAGTGTTGACTATTCCTTGTTTTAAAGTCTTAGCACTTGTATCTTCCACATGTACAAGACTGAAAAACCTTTCCCGTATAAAACCATCTTTATCAATGTATCTCAAAACAATAGTCATATGCTCTTTCTTAGATACATCACTAGCTTCATCAACAATAAGACAAAACTTGGCATTAGAAATTTCTTCCTGTATTGTGTTCTTTACCTTTTGAGAGAAAACATGAAGAATTTCCTTTTGAATTTGAGGGGAACTATATGATGCATTTTGAGGAGCTTTTTCTAAAACAACTGATGCAACTTCTTGATTATAAGAAGCTAAAAACTTTATCATCTCAAGAAAATTACCTTGATTAAGTGAATCTAAGTTTCCATCATTACCTCTAAAAGCACATCCTTGAAGAGCAAGTCATCTTGTCACGTCCACAGAAACTTGTAGTCTCAAACGATTAACTGCAATCTCCTCAGAAGAAATTTTTTCAACCAATATCTCAATATGTTGAGATTAGTTCATAAGATCACTACATGAACTCACAACATTTTTATGCACTGAGGTAACATTTTTCCCAACATGGCGTAGAAAAGTACAATTTTCTCCATCATTAACCTTTTTCCAATTTTTAAATTCATCAACAACAAATGTATTAAGTCCAGAACGACCACTGCTTAGTTTACTAAATAAATAACAAGGCAAACAAAATGCAGCATCTTTACTTGGAGAATATTCTAACCAAGATGGAAACAAATCAAACCAAGAAGTGCAAAAATGACGTTGATGATTCTTCTCTGGCCCAGAAAAAATGATAATTTTGAAGTTTGCACTGAAATGGACCAAGTTTAAGATAAGCACGACGAATTTCATCTTGTTGATTTATCGGATATTCCCATATTGGAGGGCGTAGTGCAGGATCTCTTTCCAATGAAGTAAGATCAACTTCTTTACCTCTCTCTTTATTTTCAATTCTAGGAGACTTTGAAGAAGGAGTCTCAATATTTGACAATTCAACATTAGAGGTAGATGAGAGCAAAAACTCACTATTCTTTCTCTTAAAGTAAGTATCAATGGTAGCACTCTTCCCCATAATAATTAATCACCTACAAAGAGTATAAATTATTTCATGATCAATATGATTTTAAAAATATTATTAATAATAAAAGTAAACTGATTAAAATTAAATATTAATCATCCTCAATATTCCCATAGCCATGTGTTAACAAAACTCAAAACTTGTCCAAAATACTAACCCTAAAATATTCTCTAATCAGTATAAAAGTAATATCACTAGAAAGATAAAATGATGTATAATAAATTTTATGAAGGAAATTTAATGAAAAAAATGATTTTAAGTACCTTATTGATTCTAAATTTATGTGTATGCTATTGAAAAAAATACTGAACGAGCCGCCTATGAGCGAGGAAGAAGAGACAAAATATATGAAAGCCACGGTTTGTGAAAGCCAACCTGTTTACTTTTTATATATTAAAGGAAGAAGAGACAATATATATGGCAATTAAAGTAAAATCCATGAGTAAGCGAGAGAAAGGGAAAGCAACGGAGAGCGGCGGCAAGGAGGGGTCGAGAGGCGGCGACGGGGACAACGATGGAGGAAGTGATCCAAGCAAGTCTAGACTGGGTTCTGAAGGGAAGGCGGTTACCTTCAGAAAGGTGGCTGAGGCAGGGAAGAATGGTGAAGATGGTTCCAAGGGCCTCACGACCAGGGTGAGGAGTGGTGCCCCCACATTGTCTTACCGTGACAAACTTCTTTCTCCTAGGTGTGTCGGGTTCCTGGTGAAACATGCAGAAGATGACGACATTGTTCAGGGGTGGAAAGATTATTTCCACAAGATGAATGAGAAGGAACCACAGTGTGAGTTGGAAGAGTCAGATGAGGAGGAGAATTCAACGACAAGGAGGATAGAAGGAAAACCTGGGAAACTAAGTTTCACGGCGGAGGAGTACACCACCTGGTGCATGCCGTGGATGAATTCCCTTATTATCAAGGTCTTGGGTGCAAATTTTCCCACATACGTGATTCGAGACCGTATCAACAGAATGTGGCGCCCAAAGGATACATTGAAGCTTACCCCGCTTAGCAATGGCGACGTCATTGTTTCTTTCTCTAATAAGGAAGACAAGGATTATGCGTTTCAAGAAGGAACATGGATGATAGATGACCATTACTTGATTGTTCAACGATGGCGTCCGAACTTTAATCCTTGGAAGGCTGACTTTCAATGTATTATTGCCGCTTGGATACGACTGCCGGACGTCCCTTTTGAGTTTTACAACGTGGAATCGCTGCGCAGGATTGGAAACTTGATAGGAAAAATGATTAAGGTGGATCGCTCTACTTCGATCTACGACAAAGGTAGTTTTGCGCGGATATGCGTGGAGATAGATTTGAAGAAGCCGCTCATGCCTACATACATGGTGTTTGGCGAAGAACGTCCCATTATTTATGAGGGGATCCACCAAGTCTGTTTTACATGCGGCAAGTATGGGCACTAGAAGAATGTCTGTCCGACGACGAAAGATCAGAGGATGACTCAAGCTCAAGAACAGGGTCACACAGATGTCGTATCAGGGGGTGACGGAAGTCAGGAGAAGGAGAAGGGATCAGGCGTTGGGGTTGAGGGAGGTGTTCAACCTGCAAAGGAAAATCGCGAAGATGGTCCCAATGGCCAGAAAGTTGAGACGAGTACAAGCCCTGGCGGCGGCACATCCGTAGTCACCGGCGGCGAAGAATCTGAGGAGAGCCCGTTTGGGAAAATCAGGATATTGCGGCGTGATTTTAGTGGGCATTCAAATAAGGCTAACGGAAGGAAAGATTTTAATGAGAATAAATCGCAGCATAATTCTTAGAATCGTAAAGAGGATCAGCGAGATTTGAGGCAAGATATTGGGTTAAAGGCGGTTGCTTCAGGATTAAATGAGGGAAAATAAGAGTTGACCAAGGTGAAAGGCCCAATCAAGACAGAGTGGGTCCAGGTAGGCTCTAAGAGGAAGACAATGGGTAAGGGAAAGTCTAAAGGGAAGGAAAATAGGCCTCCTGCCATCAGAGCTTCCCGTAAACCTCTTGTGGGCCATGGTTTAGAGCCCAACACACCAAATTCTTTTAGTTTGTTGCAGGGATTGGAGGCCCACGTGAGCACTGCTGAGAGTGCCACATGTGAGAAACCCAAAGCTCTTGGTGGAATGGACCACGACGAGCCTGATGGAGATACGGATATGCTCGCGCCTGGGTGTAATTCGCCACTTGCCAAGAAGAATTTGAAAATGTGGGAGGATAATATCCATTTGCAAAGTATTGGGTTGGCCTAGCGCCATCATTTGGATCAGGTTGTTTGTGACGTGGATAAGGCCTTGGGGAAGGTTGCAGCACCCCAACAATCATCTACTGTTTCCCAATGAATTTTTTGATCTAGAATTCACAAGGCATCGGAGCTAAAAGCTTCCCTGCTCTAGTACGTGACCTCAAAGCTCATTACCAGTTGAATTTCATTGCAATTCTGGAAACACGTTGTAATAAGGAGTTTTTCTCAAGGAAGAGCAAATCAGTTGGGATTTCCTAATATGGAACTCATTGACTGTGAGGGCTATAGTGGTGGTATTTGGTGCTTATGGGATCATAATTTCACGTATGTTTCCCTTCTTGAACGACATCACCAATTTCTTCACTTGTAGGTTTGTGGAGCAGCTGGAGGTAAGTGGACGTTAACTGTAGTTTATGCTAGTCCCTCTTCTGTAGCTCGTCGGGCGTTATGGGATAATATCTCCTGGTTAGCGTTATCTATACAGGGTTCATGGTTGCTAGGCGGGGATTTTAATGGTACTTTACTCTTAAGGGAAAGGCGCTCATCTGCAACTTTCCGGTACTCGGTAGATCGTGATTTCCTCTCCTGGGTTGATATGCATGAGTTGAGAGATGATGGGTTCGCCGGGCCAGAGTTTACTTGGAAACGTGGCACTTCTGAGGCAAGGTTAGATAGGATTCTCGTTAATGAACAGTGGGGACACATGTTTCCAAATGCTTCGGTAGCGCACTTGCCTTTCTTTAAATCGGATCATAGACCCTTGTTACTACGGCTTGAGACGGACATGAATTTAGTGAAGACGATCCGGCCTTTCCACTTCATTGCTGCTTGGGTCCTCCATGAAAAGTTTGATAAGTTTGTGAAACAGTCGTGGGCCCCCAATTTGGCTTGGACTTAGAACATTACCCAATTTACTAAGGCTTGCTCTGCATGGAATAAAGATGTCTTCAGGCACACTGAGGGAAGAAAGAAACAACTTCGGCGACGTCTGGATGGCATTAATAGGGCTGTTTCCCGGGTTGGAATGCTTCCAAAGTATGAGTCATTGAAATTACAACTTTGGAAGGATCTTGAGGATGTTCTTCTTCAGGAATCTCTCATTTGGGCACAGAAAGCTAGAGCGGAGTGGTCAGTTTATGGGGACAGGAACACTCGGTATTTCCATGCACGTGCTAATCGTAGGCGGAAATCCAAACGTATTGAAGCCATTAAAGATGCCACAGGCTCATGGGTATACGACACATCCCTAATTAAAGGTATGGCCATTAGTTTCTTTGCTAATCTTCTTTCTGAAGACTCCCTCTCCAGGCCAACTATCAGCTGCCACATGACATATCCTTGTGTGGATGGCAACATGTTACGACGATGTAATCGAGAGGTTTCAGATATTGAAATCAAGGATGCTATTTTCAGTATGGGGGCACTAAAATCCCCGGGCCCTAACGGGTTCAATGCACTGTTCTACCAGAACCAATGGAGCACGATATGTAATTCCGTTGTGAATTATGTGAAGTTTTTATTTGTTAATCCACAAGCTATCAAGGAGATAAATGGTACCCTGATTGTTCTCATCCCAAAAAAAGAGCATCCGGAGTCCATGGGGGATCTACGACCAATAAGTCTTTGTAATGTCATCTACAAAGCACTCTCAAAGATTATTGTCAATAGGTTAAAACCTATCCTTCCTCTGGTAATAGCCCCGAATCAATGCAGCTTTGTTCCAGGAAGGCATAGCAGTGATAACATCATCGTGGCTCAAGAGGTTATTCATACCATGAGATCTATGAAAAAGAAGAAGGGTTTCTTGGCCATTAAAATTGACTTGGAAAAGGCCTATGATCGAGTCAATTGGAACTTTTTGTTGAATTGCCTTCAGGAAATTAATCTCCCCGGTCAATTGACTGAGGTCATTGGCCAGTGCGTCTCTAGTTCAACTATGCAGCTATTATGGAATGGTGATAAAGCTGAACTCTTCCATCCATCTAGGGGAGTGAGGCAAGGAGATCCGCTATCACCCTACTTGTTTGTTGTATGTATGGAAAAACTGGCTCACCTTATACAGGCTGCTGTTCATGACGGACGCTGGAAGCCGATTCGCCTCACAAGGACGGGTCCCCCTATTTCACATCTATTTTTTGCGGATGACATTATGTTGTTTGCGGAATCATCCATGGATCAAGTTGCTGAGATTAATAGCTGTCTTCAGACATTTTGTGAAAGTTCAGGGCTAAAAATCAATTATCAGAAAACCGAGTGTGCTTTTCAAAGAATGTGCATCATGTTAGAAGAAGTGAATTGTGCGCCTCACTCGGTTTCACAATTACAAGTGATCTGGGTAAATACTTGGGTGTACCCCCTCCATCACAAGCGGGTTACTAAAGAATCATTCCATTATGTAGTTGATAAGGTGAAGACAAGACTATCAGCATGGAAGGCAAAATCTCTTTCTTCTGCAGGTAGGGCTACACTCATTTCGTCGGTAACTACAACGATTCCAGGGTATGCCATGCAGACGTCTCTCCTTCCTGCTAGCACATGTGCAACTCTGGATCAAAGTAACCGGCAATTCTTATGGGGTAGTACAGAGGAACACAAGAAAGTGCCTCTAGTCGCATGGGATACCATTTGCAAACCTAAAGCTAGAGGTGGTTTGGGGATCCGACACACCAGTTACTACAACCACGCTTTTCTTATGAAGGTAGGTTGGCAATTATCAACACGACGAGATGATTTTTGGGTTAAGGTTCTCCGAAACAAGTACAAATATGGTTCAGATGTTTTACCAACAATTGGTATGGACAGACCTGGATCAAATTTATGGGGCGGGATTAAACGCACATGGAGCAAAGTCCAAGAAGGAATTGAGGTGCTACTGAATGGACATTTGCGATGGAAATGGAGTAAAAGTGGAGATTTTTCCGTCAAGTCTGCATATGATTCGATGTGCGACACCCAGATCCTTTGTGGAGTAGAGTTTGGAAGATCAAAGTTCCGGAGAGATGCAAGATGTTCTTCTGGCTTGTCCTACATGATCGTTTGTTAACCAACGTGTCTCGGTGTAAGAGGGGACTGTCGGTGGATGGTAGATGGCCGACTTGCAATGGAAGTTTGGAAAGCTTACAACACGTGCTGAGAAATTGCTCTACCACTTTGGAATTGTGGCGTTAGATCGTCCCTCTGGACTTATGGCGCAAGTTCAGTTCCTTGCCTTTTGACCGATGGATCCGATGGAATCTTAACTTTCGAAGGGGTTCAAAACAGGCAGAGGACTGGAGGCAACTGTTTGTGATCACATTGTGGTGGCTATGGAGGCGTCGAAACTCATTTGTCTTTGAGGGCACGAGAATCTCAAACTTCTCTGTTTTGACCAGTGTTAACGCCATTATTCGCTGCCTGAATGAAGCCCGAGACCATCTCGGACCAGTCGTGGGCAGGTTGGGAAAGTCGAACGAGGATGGTGAGCGCTGGAATCCTCCCCTGACCGGATGGGTAAAGATCAATACAAACGGCACCTTCTCACACATGACTCCTGGAGTTGCGAGTGGTGGGGTTCTGAGAGATGAACATGGTGCCTTTTTTATAGCTTTCAAGTTTAAAGGGGAGGAGGGAGACTACCTGACTGCTGAACTCTGGGGCTGCCTTCTTGGACTCAAACTCACGTGGGATATGGGATTCAAGAATGTTATCCTCGAATCTGACTCTGCAGATGCAGTTGCATTGATCCAGAGTCCTCTAAATGAAGCTCATGCGGACAGATCTCTGGTAGTAGAGATCAAAGGCGTGGTCAATCGTGCTTGGAACGTTGAGGTCTATCTTATCAATAGGCGTGTTAACGTTGCTGCAGATCAGCTTGCTAAAGAAAGTCTATCCTCTATGCCAGGGTTCCAGGTGGTGTCGCAACCTAATACGATTCTCGCAAGGATTCTTGAAGAAGATAAGTCCTAGATAATTAGTGGCTACTTATTTGTATATATATATGGCAATTAAGTGGAAAACAAGTAACGCTGGCAATATATATTAAAGGTATGGCCCCACCTCTTTACTTTTCCTTAAAATATATATGAAACCAAACCTGTTTTCCAGTAAATATATATGAAAGCCACGGTCTGTGAAAGCATACATGTGGATTTGCAAACCTGCGCTTTCACAAACTTTGGTCCAGCAATTTTTTTTATTAAAAAAAAAAAAAAAAAAAAAAAATTAGGGGGGGCAGGGCCACCCCTAGCCCCCTCTGTCCGTCCTTGATTCCAGAGGATAGGGGTGGGAATCCAAATCGATGGAGTTTTAAGGATAAAAATAAATAGGGGGAATTACATATGAGTTGCATGATGCTACTACATTCTAAAGGTTGGGGGTGACTGGTGAGAATCTGAATTGATAGAGTATTAGGGATGAAAATGAATGGGGTTACATTATTATTAAATGGATCCAAATAAATAGCGAGGGATTGCAAATCATTAGTAAATGGATGATTGGTGCGCACATTAAATTTAACGGCAACTCCAAAAAAATTAACAACTGTTAGTGCAAGAGAACCATAATCCATAAACATCTTTCAATACAAGAGGGGCAATGCGTGCAAACGGTGTTATCCATGCACTATTGATACTGTCACTACACATTTTCTAGTTAGAAAGTAGATAGAGAACATTCCTCTTATGCCATACGACATGGATCAGTATGATAACACCTTGCCACATATCTTTCCAACCATCATTGTCTCACTGCACAAGGAAAGTTTTGCCCAAGTTCGGAAGTTAAAATCAATCAACTTAGTGCCTTTTTTAGTTAGGGAGTTTTAAAAGCACGTTCACACATATCGAGATAAAACTCATTTACATACCTACTTATATTATACAACATAAATCACGTTGAAAAAGTTGTTTTTACCGCTAATCCAAATGGGCCCAATTGAAAAGGACACAAGACTTCAACAGGTAGATGGGGTCCTCATTCGTGCTCATCACAATGATGAGCCCAATTTTTTATCACTGCGATGAGATCTCAACGTTTAAATTAAGATTTTTAATTTATGATTTTTTTAAATGATTTATTCATTTTTATGAGGAGAAACAGTTATAAGATTAGCTTTAATTATTTTTAATTTTACATACATTAAAATAAAAAATTAAATTAAAACTTAAAATTAAATTAAATTAAATCTAGACCGTCGAAAATTAATTTAATGATTTAGATGGGTGATGAGCACAAAATGTGCTTGTAAGAAAGTGAAAGAGACCATAAGACTTTCCAAAAATGAATCTTGGAGTGCCATGAAATGAAAGAGAAGATTGGAGACATTTCCTGAAACCATCCTTGGTTGTATACCTACCAGAAGCATTACCTATCCAGTCTAAAAGTTTGGTTTGAGGGATCATCTTGCCTTTAAAGAAAACTTTTCAATATTTCAAAAAATCCATTAATGACAAGTGTTAGTTCAAAGATCAACCTAAAGAAAGAAGGAAGTGTTAGTTCAAAGCAACCTAGGAAGAGTAGCGACTCTTCAACAAAGGGACGTTTCATTGAAGAGGATTACAATTGAAGGGAGTGCATTGACAAGTGTAAAATAATATTTGTATTGGTTAGTTTCCTATTCAAATATGTATTAATTAGTTTCATATTTTGTTATGGGGTTAAATACCATTTTTACCACGAAAATATTGGGAAAAGACACTCAGCACCGGAAGTTTTTTTAGGTATCATTTTTACTCTAGAAGTTTACAACAATGAGCAAATATGCCCCGAAAGTTTTTTTAGGAGTAAATTTTCCCTGGAAGTTTTTTTTAGAAACAAATTTGCCCTGAAAGTTTACAAAGAGAGCAACGATCTAACGGTCAAGATCAACCGATCGGCAAGATTACAAGTTTTTAAACTTCTGGGGCAAAAATGATACAAAAAAAACTTTCGGGTGCTGAGTGCCCCATTACCAATACTTCCATGACAAAATTGGTATTTAATCCTTCTGTTATGTATCCAATCTGTTGTATATTCTGTTATGTGTCCACGTGTCCACATTGTAAACACTTACATTACAGAATATGAAACTAATACATATTTGAATGTGTCAACTCAAATTGCTACCAATTAAACCTGAATTCTTAACACACTAACACACACACACACACACACACACACACACACACACATATATGCCTTTCTTAATCTAAGATGAGTTATATACTTATATGGTTTGATCTAAACGCATTATATAAATCAATAAAATTGATGTTACATTTGTACGTATGCATAATATTGTAATAACTAAGTGACATTAAGTGGCTTTAAATTAATTTTGGTAAAATAAAAAATTAATGGTGTGTGTCATTCATTCACTTTAATTAGGAATGAGATAATTTGAGCGTACGTTGTTATTAAGAATGTGAGTGTCCACATCAAAGCTGAAACTTAAAATTCACCTATACCATGCATCACGAGTTGACAGCAAATTTGTTCGATATTGATGATATATATATATATATATATATATATATTTTGCTCCCAAGTGAACAATGCTTGATTTAGTTGTTCTACTTCTCTCTATAATTAAATTTCTGCGTAAAATTGTAAAATTCCGTAGTACGTAGCTTCTTAATAATGATTAGTTTCTCCAAGAAATTATGAGTTTGTAATCGTTGTCGTCAAATTAAACCGAAAACGTATTACGCGTCAAACATCCAATGATTTGGATGTCCAAACGCATATCAACCAATTCCACTCATACTTTTAAACTCATCTTCTTTCTCAGTTCTGATATGATTTTTTGTTCTGTTTTTTTTTTTTTTTGTGGGGGACGATATGGATCCTCTGCAGTGCACCACAATCGTGAGCATTTTACTCCTGCCCAGTGTGTCTCACTGGGGTCCTAGTGCATTCACTACTTAGTGTTTGTTTAGATTAATGGTAGAAACTACTTTTCCAATGTGATTTATGGTATACGAGGTAAATTTGTGAGTAGAGTTTTATCTCAACTTACATAAATGTGTTTTTCTAGTACCAACTCAAACAAACCTTTAGGCAAATCGGGCATGCATGGAGAATGGATTGAGGCATGCTTTGAGTTCTCTTACAATCGCTAATTAGACTTCGAGCCTATTACTAGATCAAGTCCTTGTTGAGTCTTTTCTTTATGCTTATGTTTCTATTTTGTGTCTGATACTACTTCCCCTGTTTCTAAATATAAACTTAAAATTTAAGAGTAGATCTGTCTCAAAGCATATATTATTGTAGGTTTTTCAAAAGTATTTATTGATTTTTTTTTTTCAATTTTACTCTTGGCTATATTTGTTGCATTTATTGTTTCTCCCACTTATCCTTTTTAAAAATAAGAACATAGTTGGTACAAAAAAAATATATTTAATGCTCTTAACTATTTTTAACTGTTTTCTTAATAATAACCACAAATAAATTATTTGAAGCTTATTATTAGAGACAGATTGAGTACTATATTAGATAATAATCTTATTGGGTTGCTTGCAAACTTGGTATGCCCTTATATTATATGTTGTTTAGCTTAATATAATTGTTTCATTATAAAAAAAATTCTCCTGGAAAATAACACTGAAGTTTTAAAATTCTTCTTATGTTGGGACACAAGCAGGAAAACAAATAACACATTCGTTCCTAAATGTAGGATCTATGTTGTAGTATAATTTGTACTATAAATTAGGTCTTACATATAAAAGTATAATGCAAAGTGAATGAGGTGATGAGAGCTGTTGGATGCAATCAACGACTGTTAGGATAGCCACGGCAGGCGATCCACTTGCTAGTTGTCCACTCGTCTTCCTTTTGAAATTTTGTAATAACTTGACTTGCAAGGGAAATAAATAACGCACTATATATTTCTTTATTCTATATATATCCACAGAATATATCTATCTATCTATCTGTGATCTAAAAGAAATCACCAGCTATCACTCTCATCCACTTCACTTTATTTCATCACTTAGCTTACTACCTAATCAACTCTTATCTCTATTATATATATCCTTACTTTTACTAGCAACATATTATTCTATCTCCACTGTTTCTTGTTAGATATATAAGCTTTTTCTTGTCTAACAATATTATCTTTAGTTCTAAATATAAAACAGATTTTACAGTACAATTAGAACCAGAGAGAGAGAGTATTATATATTCGTATTCCCAACTCACCTTAATCACAACCAGTTGAATTCTCAATTTTCAACGCCATTTTATTATCTGACAATATCATGCATATATGCATAGCACTATCGGGCACAGGAAAACTTGACCAGGATATTAAACATGCAGTATCTATATATATATATATATAATAAGTTTAGATGTATATATATGTGTACCTCTAGTATTTAATTTGGTGTAATCTCAAAGTTTACTTATTGAGATAGCTTTTGGATGGCTGTACGTTATGTAAAGAATACTCAAAAGATTGACTACCATATTGGTTGTTAGCATATTTATTGTGTTCGCCAGATTTTAAGACCAAGTCAGAGATCAAGACTTTTCCAAGTGTTTAATGAAACACGGTTAATTAGGAAGTATTTTATTTAATGGTACCCGAAAACCCATTTCATAAAATATATATATATATATATATATATATATATATATATATATATATATAATGTGATTCAAATGATGATTTATTTTACTTTAATTCTAAATATTTATCTCTCTCTGAATCCAAATGATCAAATTTGAGTCAGTATTCATATTACTCAAATTATAAACGACTTCCATATGATAGTTAAGTTTTTATAACTAGCAAAACAAAATTTAAAAATACGGTATTCAAATGACTTGCAAGCTTCTAATAAAAGATTACTACTTCTATAGAGGCGACACAGTAGGAGTGCCACCAAACTTTTATATAAATATATATATATATATATATATATATTACTCTTCAAGTCTTTAATATAAGACATATTTACCTAAATTAATTAAATAAAAGAAATTAGTTAAATTAGTTAATATGTCATGTATTTTTTAAAACATCCGAGTCATATTTCTTAATTTCCCGTTTTTCTCTTCTCCTTAATTATGGTTGAGGGAACATCAAAGGTAAGTTAGGAAAATGCTGACAAATATGAGAACTATGTATTATATTTACGACTAAGATCAAATTTTAAAATATGTCTTATATTAAAAACCAAAAGCATTATGAGTATTATATTATCATTACTCTTTCGAGCTAAGCTGCAAACCAAAATGCCAATCCAAACAAACTCTGAATTTTCTAGCTTATAATTAATTTCCCACCAATTTTGTTTCTCTTTCTAGTATAATTAAGCTGATCCGTCTTTGCTTGCACAAGGCACCACTACAAACACGCAACAACACAGCATAACTAATTTTAAAAAATTCAGTTAATGATGCTCACGTCCCACATTCTTATTTCTTCCCCTTACCCTTTTGCTTCAAATCAACTCCATCTCCATCTCTCTCTGTAAAATTATGTGAACAACAAGTAATAAACAAATATATAAAGATATATTTCCCTTTCATTATTGTTTTTATTTCTTAGTCCACAATATCTCTCTCAAGCGTTTTATATTCTAAGAAAAGTCCCTTTTCATTGCCAGCCATGAGCGACCACCTCCTTCATTTTTATTCCTCATCAACCACAACCACAACCTCTTCCCTTTCTCCTTCACTTCCTGTTACCGCTCATGACATTCTCTTAATTCATCCAACCAACACAGACTCATTCATCTTCTTCTGTGAACGACGAAGGCTGTAATACGACGACGTATGAGGAGCTGAAGGACATACTGCGTTGCTTGCAAGAGAAATAATAGGGCGGAGGGAGGTGTTTACGGTCGATGGAGATCGGATGGCCGACTAAGGTGCGCCATGTAGCGCACGTCACATTTGATAGATTCAATGGTTTCTTGGGTTTGCCTGACGAATTCGAACCTGAAGTGCCCAGAAGGCCTCCCAGTGCCAGGTAGGTAGAGTTCTTAAGATTTCAACTTACTCATGATTACAAGGTGATGAAACCACTTACTGCCTCAACGATATAACTTGTTGGTCACGTACATCAGATTAGTTCTTTTGGTGAGGCGTGCGTGAAGGCTATTATTTTTATCTTTGGTTCATGCAAAGAAAAAAATTACGAGTGTATGTGCAGTTAATGTGTCTAGCTAGCGTGCATGGTATGCATTAGATTTACAAGTATATGCAGTCAATGAGGGCACTGTTTGTTAATTTGTTCCTAAAGAGAGAATCCGGTTGAATTTTTGTTGTTGTAGCGGTTATATTATATTAACGAAATTATGGTTTTGAGTTGGCCAAGATGCAATTCTAAGCACCACGGTTTTTCTTTTAAACTTTTTTGTGAACGTGATCTCTTGTAATGGGATGCGCGCACGTTGTGCGCATCTTCATTCGGCCTTTGATTTATTTCCCTTTTATAATCCAAATTTTCAAGTTATTGAGTGCGATTTAGTGACGAAATTTTTGGTTACTTTGAATAAAGTTTTGACTTCACAACTTAACATTTCTCCTATTTTTCTTCTTCTTATATTATCCTCCGGTATCCGGTTCAAGATTTATATCTGCCCCTCCCAACATAAGTATCTTATCTAAAACTCAAACTCAAAATCTAGAAGGATATAACCCTTACATTATATATATTAATTCATACTTTTAATTTTGTGAAAACGTAATGGGTTAACTGGGTGTGGTTTTCCCTCCTCTGGGCCCTAGAGACAAGAGGTCCTATCCTTATCTCTTAGGGCCTAGTAAGATGGGGCCCAAAAAAGGAAAAATTCATAAACTTGTTAGATATACCATTTGCAAACCCAAAATTAGTTATAAGCCGGGAAAATTAGTTGAGACGAAATAGCATATTTAGATTATCATTAGGCCACCAACAAGAGTTCAGAAGGAAATGTGGTCCGTGTACATTTAGTGTTTGACGATGTCTCAAACATGATTATCTCCAAAAGAAATATAAACCAAAACTAACTTTAATAGTCGGGTTAAAATTCTAACCCAAACTCAATTTTAGGTTTATGATAGTACAAGCACGTTTATATTGTTGAAGATTTTTGCCTGCTTGGTAATCTAGTTAATGCACAAAAAATAAGTTATTTAAGATCTAATATATCATTGTTATCAACTTATCATTATTCAGTAATGTTTAACCAATTTTAGTTCTTTTTTCAAGTTTTTTTTTTTTTATTTTTTTTTTATTTTTCACTCACATCACCAACCATTTCTATACGCTTTCCATACTTATATCTTCCATGCTTGACCTTGCATATTACAAATAAACTAATGACTCCATTTCGTTTTTTTTGTTGGTTATGTGAGCTTATTTACGTCTGAATGTTAACTAAATTAGGATTCCTTTATAGATAATCTGTTTTTGCTGATTCTTCATACAAGCAGTCTAACTATTTCTTTGAACTGTCACATGTAGTGCAACTGTCTTTGGAGTTTCAACAGAATCCATGCAGCTATCGTTTGACTCCAGAGGAAACAGTGTGCCAACCATCCTGTTATTGATGCAAAGTCGCCTGTATAGCGAAGGAGGTTTGCAGGTTTTGATCAATATCATTATCACTCATGTTTCTATTCTTCAACATCTTCTCATGCAGACTTTTTAACACTAAGCATAAAATAGCCAGAAAGGACTGTCTTGCTCAACTGCTTTATAGAGACTTTAATTTCTGTTATAAGTTACTACTGTTTGTCAACATGATTTGTTAAATTTACTACTGCAGGCAGAGGGCATATTCAGAATTAATGCAGACAATAGTCAAGAGGAATATGTTAGGGAGCAATTAAATAGGGGAGTTGTCCCTGAAGGCATTGATGTCCATTGCTTAGCAGGACTTATCAAGGTATAAACTGATTTCTGGTGCATTTTCTTTGTATTGGTGAATGAATTTGCTCTCAGAATTTATGATATTCAGGACTAGTTTATTAATACAGGTCTAATGAATGAAATTTCTAGGTCCATGAGAAATCATCATTTTCTGTGACTACTGCTATAACAATTTGCCACCTTTTTGTGTGATTCTGTTTAATGCCTAGTTTGCACTTAATCTAACAATTGGTTTGATGTTCTTCTATATTATATCAAGGCTTGGTTTAGGGAACTGCCAATCGGAATTCTGGATTCCTTATCACCTGAGCAGGTAATGAAAAGCCAAACTGAAGAAGAATGTGCAGAACTAGCAAGGAATCTACCTCCCACTGAAGCTTCCCTCTTGGACTGGGCAATCAATCTCATGGCTGACGTTGCCCAACATGAACATCTCAATAAGATGAATGCACGCAACATTGCAATGGTTTTTGCCCCAAACATGACTCAGGTAGCTTCCTGTCAACTTCTTAACACACTGGAAGCCATAATAGATTCATAACTCACCTCTATGAACTTTGTGGTTTTCAACACTTTAGACTTATAGTCTCTTGGGATGTGCCCTTTTTTATATTTGGGTTAAAGTACAAATTTGCCTCGGAAGTTTTTGTTAAGGAACAATAATTCCTTGAAAATTTTTTCAAGTTTAATGTCATTTAGAAATTTCAAAACATAGCAATGTTACTCTCTGTTTAAAAACTAACATTGACCCTTAACTTTTTAAGGGTAACATTGTTCCATCTTAACACTTCCAAGGCAACATTGAGCATAAAAAAAATTTCAGGGTAACATTGTTCCTTAGAAAAAACTTTCGGAGCAAATTTGCACCTTAACCCTTTATATTTTTATGTGAGTGTCTAGTGGAGTACTTAGACTCCTAAATTTGACAGTGTAATGGTCGATCTATACAGATTTGATTATACTTTGTGAATGCAGATGGCAGACCCTTTGACTGCATTGATGTATGCAGTTCAAGTGATGAACTTCTTGAAGACACTGATACTAAGGACACTGAGGGAAAGAAAGGATTCTATAGTAGAATCTTCACCTGGACCTGGCTTTTATTTAGAGCGCTCTGATGATAATAATAATCAACAAAGCCCTATAATACAGTTATGCCAGCCAGATGCTGCTAAAGATAATGAAGAGGCTCAGGCCCTTACAACTGAAAAAACTGTCTCAGAAAGTAACACTGCCCCTGATGATTCCCTCCAAGAGACTACTAACTTAACTGGAGGAGAATCTGGGAGTTTAGGAACCTCTTCTGAAAATCCAATATGTAATGAGGATTTGTATTGTGAGTATCCACCAAAAGGAAATGTTGGGAAGAGCAAGACAGGCCAATCAAGCAATTCAAATTCAAGAAAGGGATCGAAGAAAAGCAGAGACCAGCAACATTCAAACCATCAAGGAACAATGAATGTTGAGAAAACTAAGGGAAATGGTAAAATGAGTCGCATAAATTCAAGATCTGAGAAGGCAGGACCATGGAGGTGAAACAAGCACAAAACCATGCTGGAGTAAAGTTATTCAATAAAACATTGTGGCACATTGTAAATTTGTTTGATTGTTATTATTAAGTGTTTATTGTATTGTTTCTTTTATTTCCCGGAATCTATATATGAATACACTAGATTGTAATGAATCCTGGTTACCGTGTGTTTTCTTGTCTTCTCATATTTATTCCTGAATGATCGTTCAAATGTCTCTGTTGCTTTATTCATAATACTTCTGGATTCCTACATTATCTTCAAAATCCTTCTAAATTGTTGCTTGGAGAAGGGAGGAAAGTGAGTGGAAAATCACTTTCATGCTCACAGAGAGAGAGAGAGAGAAAGAGGAGGAGGACAAGAAGTTGTGGCTCTAGAATGGAAGTGGGTCATGTTGCGCTTTCAACCATTTTAACTTTAGTTGTATTAAGCAGATGTTAATTTCAATCATTTGAAAAATTTCATCTTTCCATTTTCCCCTTCGATATTTTGCAGTTCAATCTTGGACTACGCGTTTTTGTATCAGATATTTAGTAATATATGTGTAAAGTATGATAGTGAAGAGTCAGGTCCACTATACATAGACAAAAATTGATGACGTTTCATGAGAGGTGGTAGTAAACAAGTTGAGGAAAGTTAACCAGGCGATAGTGGAATATGGCAACTTGTTTTTCAAGGCATGCAAGGATTTGATCACGATCAGTTGTATTTATATGCATATATCACGATCAGTTGTATTTATATGCATATATCATGATAAGCCAGTGAAAACGAAGGCAGAGAACCAACCATTTTCCTGCATAGTATGGTACAAGTACAAAGGGCCGAATATGCTTATTTGGTAGCAAAAACAAAAAATTCATCCTATAAAGAGGAAAATACAAGTTCAAATACCAAAAGGTGCATTTATTAAGAAACGAGAAAAGTTATAAAAACATCTTCTATAACCTGGCATGGTTTTAACTTGGGTTAACGTGACTCAAAAGTCTTGCTTCAAGTGACATCACTTTCCTTTTGACTATTCAGAGTGAAAACTTGGGGTGTTCTGAACCAAGAATATGCATGTCTTTCTTGTTTATTTTTGTAAAGAACTTGATGATTCCAACCTCTGGAAGAGGTCATCTAAAAATTTGTGATCACAATTCAACGACTAGATAGCACTCCATCAGTCCAATCATTTTTATAGCCTGCTTGGTTGAGTCATACCACGTGTTGCCCCAACAATCCACTAGGGAAATACACGTGGCGTTTGATGTTGAAAGGTGAAAGGCCACTTGCGAAGGAAACAAGTGGCTAAACAATGTGAAGAGTGTTGTTGTTAGAGAGCAGAAAATGGTGGTATTGGCTATCACGTCAGCATAGTCTGGACACCACTGTTGGAAAAAAAGTTTGATGGAATTTGGCTTTCACATACTAAGAAGGTTGTGGTCCTACCAATAATTGTGGTTGATAATGGAAAAAGTTTTGGCTGTTTAAATATAAGATCTCAAACTCAAATATATATATAAATATAAAAAATATTTTTGGGAGAACTACTCTTAATTAAACCCGACAATACTAGAAACTAATACAATCAGATAGTTTTCTTCACATATCAAAGTATAATTGCTATATATGCATTTTACTATCATCTTTTTTCATTGGTCCAATTTGTATTATATGTCTACAATTCAAACCTGTTAAGAATAGAAAGTTTAGAATTAGGAAATTAATTAGTATTATTATGATTGATGTTTATTACTTAATATCTTAGGATTTGATATGAATATTTTATCATTATGATTTGATTAGATTAGTTTATTGGGTTTGGGTTAGGGTTAGTGTACTAGTTTGCCTATATAAAGGCCTCTTTTTATTCTTTTTTATTCTTAAAGATTAATAATATTAATATTTTCCTTGGATTTCAATGTGATCCTTCAATCTCAATAAATTCAATCTATCAGACCTATTTAAATTTTTTAGGGAATTATAACTTTGAAATTGTAAAATTCCAAATTATGTTTGTTACTAAGAGTTGATAAAGGAATGATGAAACTTGATAAGCAATTCACAACTCATTTTCTAGAAAATACCTTATGTAGAATTTTGCAATTTCAAAATTCATTTTTTTTTTTTGTCTCTTTTCCAAATTTCTACCCCAAACTTGACATTCTGAGTTGGTAGTACCATGATGATTGTTTAATACAACAAGGGGGAAGAAATCAATCTTTATTCCTCCACAATAAGCAGATTTTTATTTGTTCATTCAAGAATAATTTTAAATGAGGATCTAAGCATGCTTGGCTTGGAATTTGAGATAAACTGCGTTGTTTATGACTTTTCACAAGTTATGAATGTGACTCTATTTTTAAGGTATGTTCATGTATATTTTAAATTTTCCTTACAACTATTATGGGACCCACTTCTTGTTTAAGTGAAGTTTACTTTTTAATGCCATTTTAACATGCTTTTTTACACAAAATCCACTATCCACTACAATTAAAAAAAGAAGTAAGGATTATCAAACTCATTTTGTATGGTCATAAAAACACTAATGTGATACCCCATCAGTCCACACCATCACAAAAAAAGATTTCCAAAATCAGAGTTTCCTCTTAGCATTATCAGCTCATGATACTCTCGTGCCCTCTATCTTCTCTTCTCTTTGCCTTTCTCTAGAAAGCATTGATCTTCCCATTGAAGAAAACTTCACAGCAACTTCAGCCATGGCAGCTTGCAGAAGTCTACAGCACATGTTTGAAAACCCATTGCCAGAAAACCCAACTCTACTTGAATCCCTCTCAATTAGCCAAATTAAACCCATAAAACCCATAGAGCAAAGCTCCTTCACTGAGTTATTTGGTGAGCTCCATTTCAAAGATAGTCCAGATTTATCCTTTCCTCTATCAGCATCTTCTTCTTCCTCATCATCATCACCACTGGACTCAGTTCCCCAGAAAGATACAGTGAGAGCTCCAGAACCAAAATGCCACTCCAAAAGTCTCAGAGGCAGTGAAAGTCTGCAACTTTGCACTGAGGAACTTGGCTCTGAAAGCTCACATGATGATGTTGAAGAATTGGAGAATGGAATGAATGAAAATTGGGAGGTGCTGAGTGTGAAACAGGATATACATATTCCTTTAGTGAATTCAAGTAATGGAGAGAACTGTGGAAGGAGGTCAAGGTTAAGTGTGGGAGAGACACAGTACCCTCCTCCTATTTCTTGTATAGGGAAGAATGGGAAGCCATGGGTTTGTTTCAGGTCTTATAGAGACAATGGGAGATTTGTGCTGAAAGAAATAAGAATACCCACCAAAGAATTTCTTCATGCTCATAGAGAAAATGGAAGGCTGAGACTTAACTTTGTTCAGCCTGATGATGATGATGTTCTTCTACAAGAGGCTGAAGATGATGAAGAAGAAGCAGAAAACGAACAAGAATCTGCAGAAGCAGAAGAAGATAATGGAAATGGAGAAAATGACGTTGATGTTTAAAAATATATGCATTGCCCTGAAAAAGTTATCAGCTTTTAACAAGAAAAAAGGAATGATGTGTATGCATGAGTCAGGTGCAAGGCGTAGCTTATTTTGTATCGATTCAAAGTAGGAGGAAACTCTTGGATACTTGTGTACGTGATCGTGTCATTTGGTTTTTGTATACGTAAATCTCAAACTATTTCGAATCAAATCATAAGATTGTCACTTGGCAGATGTGTTTTCTGAGGTTAAACTGACCTGACGCGTTCTCTGTTTCCGACAACCTGGCTAAGTCTAAGGTTCCGTAACAAAAAAATGGTTGACTCCGTCGAAACTAGAGATGTTTAGCATGCGACTTTCTTGATTTTTAAAGTACACATGAAACTAAATGATAAATTATTTTAGGTTTATAACCCACCATTTCTATATTATTTAAAAGGACTTAAGGTTTAAATTTACCTTAAAAGTTTTTGTCTAGTAGCGATATTAACCCAAAAGTTTTTTTTAATTTAATGTTGCTTTGAAAGTGTACTGTTAATAATTAAATGATCAATGTTATTTTATAACAGTATGAAATAAAATTGAAACGTCATAAAACTTATAAAGTGACATTGAACCTGAAAAAACTTTTTAGGCAATATTGCTCTTAAAACGAAAATTTTTGGAGTAAATTTGCACTTTAACTCTTATTTAAAGTACATATAATATAACAAAAGTTTTAAGATTTTTACATTTACTACACTCAAATGTTTTAGAAAAGGGAAGGAGTAGAGAGAGCACGGTTCCTTCTGGTTCTTGTCTACACACAGATGAAAAGTCAAAGAAACAGAGCATATTCTTGGAAGAAATATGGCATCTATTTGTCCACAAACAGGATATTTTTCTCACGAGAATGGCCGTGGGAATACAAGAAAGCTCTAGCAAGATCATCTTTTTGCCCATGTTCCTCCTTTCATCTCTCTTTTGTGGGTATCCTCTTTATTAAGAACCTTTAACTTTGTAAATTAAAGAAGGCTAGTGGACACAACAAAGTGTTTTCCAATATAAAAAGCACACTGGGAAATTGAATAGATTTTTTTTAAAAAAAATAAAATAAAATCAATTTGATAAAGTTAAAATATACTACAGCACAAATAAATCTTTATATGGAGGCAGGCAATAACAGGACAAATAAATCTTCATCTGCAGGCTCATGCTTCAAAAGTCACATATCCAATCCATTTGACTAATCTTTGAGGAGTAAACAGCAATCTATAACACTATCAACATGAATAAAACACACAGCTTGCGAGGTGATCTAAAGTTATTCAAATTAATCACATCAAGTGAATGATCTGATACAGAATATTCGAATACTTGGCTGACAGGCTTTCAAGTCTACATATATGAATTACACAGGACTGAGAGATAATTGTATTTGTTCACCCTCATTATTGATGACAATACATGTTATGGACGCTTTTAGAGGGCTAAAACACCCCATGCATAATTCCATAACAGAGTAAAATATTTCTCTTTTACAGGACAGGATGGGTGCCATCTAGTGTCAGAAGCACCTTATATAGGTCTGGTCGGCGATCTCGGAATACACCCCAACAATGTCGCTTTGATTTGATCTTGTCCAGGTCAAATTCAGCAATAAGAACAGCTTCTTCTTTATCATCAGCAGCTGAAACAATTTCTCCAGTAGGTCCTGTCCATTGAAACAGAGTGTAAACAAGATTCAGAACAGTTATATCTGCAGCTAAATTCCTCAGGAGATGAAGAAATGAAATTGAATTGATTGAACTATCCTGAAGAAAAAAGAGAGGAGGGGGCTACAGAGCAAGAAAATACATGAAGATTCAAGAGTTGAAAGCTGATCAATTTTCATTGAAAGTCCCCATTTCTTCATTAAAAAAACAAAAAGTAATCTCATGATATAACAAACAAAATTGAGAATAAATACCTGCAATAAAGGAGTTCCCATAAAATGTAATCTCACTTTTCCCATGCTCAGTCTCAATTATCTCCTTTCCTATTCTATTTGAAGCCACAAGAGGCACCTGAAAATTCCAAAATTATTTTATTCAAAACAGCATAGGAATACCTTTCCTCTAACACATATTTTATCAAATCATTTTGTGTATCCTTCACCAGACAAATGTTGCTCAAGAAAGTAAAGACTTACGTAGCATTTACTGCATGCTTTTCTTAACTTTTTCAAGTATTCAAAAATCCCTATACTATTTGGGGGCATAAAAACTTAAATATTTCTTATGCTTAAATATCTTATTAATGATCAGGCCCAAAAAAATACTTATTAATAGTGTTCTGAGGGCAAAGGAAATTAAACTTTGCCATACCAAACACCACCTTAGAGAAACTTCTTAAACATAAACATTGACGTACATGTAAAAGAAATACTTGTGAGCATGTTAAGTGATCTATGAAACCTACCAAATTGGCTCCAGCATGTCCTTGCATAACCCGCTTCCAATGATCACGGGAGTCTAGCCCTTCGTCTTGAGGTTCAGACCCAATAGCCGTAGGATAAAACAAAACCTCAGCACCTTGAAGAACCATTGCCCGTGCTGCCTCTGGAAACCACTGATCCCAGCAGATAGCTGGCATTAAAAGAAATTAAAAGAAAAATATAATAATTGTCAGATTCAATCTCTTGTATCATCAGCAAAGTTCCATCTGGCAGAAAGATTAAAAATAAAACTTCCAATGTTATTTGTAGCTAAAGTACATCATGCAGAAAAACTAAGGCCAAACAAATGGGAAAAAATTACAGGAACAATGCCTTTCTATCTGTCATAGATGTCTTGATATTAAATACCAAATGAAGGGTTAACATCATCTCCTTAGAAAGCAGATTAATAGAATAAATTGTGAACAATCAAAGTAATTGCATGGTCTTACCAACCCCAATCTTTGCAAATTTAGTCTGGAAAACCTGTTTTGAAGGACAGTATGTTACAAGATCATCCCAGAAAACATACAAAAAACAAGCCACCAAATAGAAGTAAATATTGATAAGTTTATCTTTGGCCCCAACCTTAAAGCCTGTGTCTCCCGGATTAAAATAGAACTTTTCCTGATAACCTGTAGAAAAAGTTATTGATTTAAGTTGCTTATATGCTAAATTATGCGCAAACAACCTCAAAATTTCATACCCGGTCCATCTGGGATGTGTGACTTTCTATAGATCCCAAGATCAGTCCCATCAGCATCAATGATGGCTATTGAATTATAATGTGCATTGTTTTCCTCCTCAAAGAAGCTAACAGGTATGACTACACCCAACTCTTTAGCAAGTTTCTGCATCCTATAGCATGCAAATTGAAATGAAAAAAAATTGATTAACTGCAAAATGAATGCATATTAAAGTCAAATTCAAATTTTGTTCCTGTCCATTAAGGCTTAAAAAGGACCATATATGACTCAAGCCAAAATGGCATGCCATCATTGACAGAGAATGAAACTACAAAAGCCAGTTCTTCAGCGAACCTTAGAATTGTTGGATGGCCTTCATGAGGCTTAGCTCTTTGAATGTAATCCTCTCTCTGTGCCTGACAGAAGTAATAACCTTCAAAGAGTTCCTACCGTCATTCATGAGGATGAAACAATCAACAACCCATCAGGAATGAAATAACTATGAGAAGTAATGAGTCCACTACAATGTCTATACTGCCATTTTATAGAGATCCATTGTTTCTAGATAAACATCTAACATCAAGAAAATCAATTTCCATTAGATGGAAGGTTTTAAGCTGAAATAAAAGTTAAGCACCACATGAAGCAAGATCAACGACCCTCATAGAATCAATCCCGGCCAAACAATTCATACAAATAAATGATTTATGGGTGGAATAGGACACTATTCAACTCTAAATCAATTCCATTGACGCAACATAGTAAAATGAACGATTTTGATTTCTTCATCACTTAACCATATCCTATATGTGGCATCTAGAATATCGCTTAGCTTATCCATGAGAACATAAGTAAGCTGATGATCTAATCTAAACAATTTGCAGAGGGGTCAATAGGTGAGATAATCTTGGTTTTACTTCTCTTGAAACCTAGGTAATGAAAGATAGAAATTGAATGATATGTAAGGTGTAGAGTTAGTATTACTGTTTCTATTGCTGTTATTTCCGGTGGGTTAATTAGGCAGTTAGGTCAGTTGGGTAGTTATTCTGTTATTAGTTAGGACTGTTAGGAATTACCTTGAGAGTCACAAGTCTCTGTCCTATATATATGAGGCTTGGGCTAATAGAAGGGTGTGTAGATTGATTTTGTTGAATATGATGAATGAATGAGCAGAGTGCAGCCATTCTGCCTCTCTCCCCTCTCTTTCCCCCATTTCTTCTACAACCTATCTATCAGTGGTATCAGAGCGGGTCATTCCCGGCTCCTCCGCTGTGAAATTCTGAACTTCTTACATCAGTCATAGCCTTTCTTCCCTCGGCACGGCTGATAGTCAAGAACAACCAAAGAGACGTCAAGAACAAGAGCAATTCTGGACCACGGGAGTCATTCTCTCTAGGATTCAGTTTGGCAATTGGGATTATTCAGAACGTCCAAAAATCCAAACCAGAAACAGGTGCCAATTTTAGTTCATACAGAGTCATTCTCTGCTTGATTCGAATTGGCAGTTGAGAATTAAACCAAGAAACTCCAAAAAGACGCCTTAGGAATTAGTCTTATCAAGCTACACAGAGGTGCGAAATCACACCGTCCACCGTCAACGTCATCGACTCAGCATTTTATTATCCCAGAACCAGGATTTCAATAATCAAGACTGCCAAGAACCAGAGTCTTTTTATTACCCAGAAGTTCAATACGACAAATTCCAGCGACACCCAGAATTTCCTTTTCGACCAGAATCAGAGTCTTTTTATTATCCGGAATTTCAAGAAGACTGAGACGTTACCAGTGATCCACGATGCAGCATTATTGCATTCTCGGTGTCGATATTCTGCCATTGACGTGCTCAAACAAAGGACGTGACGTTCAAACCGAGTGTCTTGTGGGTGCGATACTCTGTTTCTGTTCCGTGAATGGTTTCTACTCGTTCTCAGATTTCAGAGACACCCATGTCAGACGACTTGGCTCAACGCGTTCAGGCCCTGGAGTCGACTATAGCAAACCTACCAAGGGTGATTCAAACGGCCATTGCAAATCAATTCGCTGACATTCCGAAGGCGATACGAGCGGCCATTACCAACCAGTTCACAGCCCTCACTGTTGCGCAAAAGGGACATCACCATCGGGTAGAAGACGTTCAAGAAAACAATGGAGTTCACCACCGAGGACCCCAACGACCCAGAATGGGGGATGACTATAATCCTCCGACAAGACAGACAAGGTTCGAATTCCCACGCTTTCAACGTAGCGATATTGAGGGGTGGTTGTACAATTGTGAGCGCTATTTTGAAAGCGACGGCACCCCTGAGAACTGGAAAATCCGATTAGCCAGCACCAATCTAGATGGCAAGGGATATATATGGCATCAATCTCTCATGGATGAAGAACACGGACGAGCCATTACGTGGAATTAATATAAAAGGGCAATCAAGACACGGTTTGGAGCACCGTATGAATCTCCGATGGCGGAGTTTAAGCGTTGGTACCAGACCGGATCTGTGGATCAACACAACGATGGATTCATAGTGCCATCACCGCTTGCTCTGTGTTCGGCCGTGGTGGGTTCGGGTAGTTTCAGGCCGTTAAGTGCTCTTGCGTCTTCTCCGGAAGGAATGGTCAGGGAGACTTCATCATATGTCGCCTCTGTTCCGTCGGCACTTGTCCATGCAAGTCGAAGGAGAGAGCGGCGGTTCAGCGAACAAGACGACTTCAGTTTCAGCGCCATTGACGACTACGTCTTCCCTCTCAACGTCGATTCTCATTCTGCCGTTGAGTTCGAGTTTGAGTTCGAGTTCTTTTCCGTCGAGTCCTCTCGCCTCATCGGTGTTTGAGTTAGAGCTTACCAGACCAATTTGCAATGTCGCGCAAGCCGAGGAGGAGAATTGTGCTTCAAATGAGAATTGGTGTGTCGAAGTTCAGTGGCAGGAGTTAAATTGTTGTGTCGAAGCTTAGTGGCAGGAGTTAAAGTGTACGTGGCTGGATTGGGTTCAAGTTGAAAAGTCAAAGGAGCAGCTGTTTCCAATCTTCAATGGCTGTCAGGGATATTCTGAAGTTTCATGTGGGTTTTTTATGTTCAATGGCCAAATGGGCTTCAACAGTAGTAGTCAAGGCAAGAGTCCAAAATGGTTCCACCCATACATCAATTTCCAGTGGGCTACTTTTGTTCAAATCTTTCCTACACACAGTTTATTGCAAACTTGGTTCAGGGGCAAGTTAATTATAATGCTCTTTGGAAGGATCTGTCCTCTGAGTGGAAAGGAGAAGAGTAGAAGGGTGCAGCAGCATTGAACGCTAAATAGGGGAGAAATATCTTCTGGATTCAAGGTTTCAAGTCACAGATTTTGCTATACTCAGAAGTTTTCAAGTCACAAATTTTGCTATAATCAGAAATTTTCCAGAACCAGCAGAAGTTTTGAAGTTTCAAGCCTATGTTTTTGCGTCAGTTCTGTTTTTTGAGGTTTAGTTTGTGTTTTGTTGTCTTTCATCCTTGAGGGCAAGGATGTTTTTGGGAAGGGAGTATTGATATGTAAGGTGTAGAGTTAGTAGTACTGTTTCTATTGCTGTTATTTCCGGTGGGTTAATTAGGCAGTTAGGTCAGTTGGGTAGTTATTCTGTTATTAGTTATGACTGTTAGGAATTACCTTGAGAGTCACAAGTCTCTGTCCTATATATATGAGGCTTGGGCTAATAGAAGGGTGTGCAGATTGATTTTGTTGAATATGATGAATGAATGAGCAGAGTGCAGCCGTTCTGCCTCTCTCCCCTCTCTTTCCCCCATTTCTTCTACAACCTATCTATCATTGAAGTCCCTTCAGTTGCTTTCCCTCGTCTTTTCCAGTCCAATGACAGAACAGTGGCGTTTATAAAAGCAACAAAAGAGAAACTGTTGTGGAATCAGATTACATTCCAAGGATAATCCCTTCATGAAATGCTTATGAAAAACGAGCCTTTCACTTATAAACAAAATATATAAATTCAGCAAAAGATGTAGTGCTTTGGAATTTCTATAACAGCGTAAAAATAAATAGGAGCATGCAAGAGCTAGACAACCCGCACTCAAGATATACACACCTGAATAAGAATAATATTTGCGCCTTTCTTATGAGCAGCTCTAAGTAGCCTGCACAGAAGAGCCAAAAGAATCAAATGACACCCATAGATATATGGTCATTGATTACTACAGTAATTTTTACTTCGTGCGATTGAAAATCAAATGGAAAAGGAAAAAGAAGCAACACAAGAATTGCATCAGAAAGACAACCCAGTAGATAGAACTATAGGTACTAATATTTTAGCACTCTAAATGTCACACAACCCCTAAGATCGAAGTGCTTCTAAACATCTAATTAGCAGCCAGGAAACATCTAAGAGCAAGAGCAGAATGCTAGATCGCTTGCAGCAAGAACTATTGCAAAGCATCTACAAATATTCCAGGACTGATATATGCGCAATGAGTTGAACTGATCTGTCGAGACACTAGCCCAGCTATGTACAATTCTAAACTGTAACCAGAAATTGGATACTAACAAAGAAAATGGCCCAAGATTTTTCGTGAGAAATTTGCACGAAGTTAATATGGATTCCTCATGTTCAAATCTTCGTTTAACTATCAAAATTCTCGGAAGGACTTTGCCTTTAAGGAAGTTGTCATTTGGATTCCATGGAGGAGAAGAAGTATAGGGCTTTTCTGTTGTAAGAAGCAGTGATATTAAGCATTGGAAGGTAAACACAACCTGTAATAAATAAGCGGTGTTCAAACCATAGAAAAGTTAAAGTTGAAATCTTTTATCGCGGGTAGCTCAAAATTTTTCCATACAAGTGTGACATATTCAGATTTTTGGAAATTCAGAGTGTGAATTAGAGCTGTAAGGAAAGATGATCAATCAAAAGTGAGTTCCAGACATGATCATATGAGACTAACAGATTTCGATCCGTACAGATTCTAATAAAGGGAGTAAGGACCACCTTTCGGCGGTGGCGACATTGGTTGAGACGTCGTCAGTGCAGGCAAACTGTAGAGTTGAAACCACCACGTTTCTGCCCTTCCCCATTTTGTTCGCGGGCGGTCACCGCCAAAAAGCACGGAACCTACTCGAGAGTGTTTAGTTATATGATGCGCTCCGTTCTCCGTCGCAGAGCCGCGAGATTATTTTTTTTAACGGTGGTTTTGCAAAATAAGATTGGGAAAATTCTATATAAAGTCATTTAAAATAGAAAATTTCTAAAGTAAATTTAACAAATTTTTAATTGAGTCATTAACCTAATTTAAGATTTTAAAATATAGGTAAAATAACTTTAATGTCGTCCCCTCTATTCTCTCCCCCATTAAAAAGTTTCGTTCACTTTATAACTTATATATAATATAAAAGGGTATGTGAAGGATATGAGGATGGTGAGAATTTGAGAACTAGAAAATTTGACAAACATTAATTTAAATGATCAAGGATTCTAAAGCGAAAGTGATGATTGGACAAATGGTCTCATGTAATTGAGACATATTTTTTATTTTTGAATGAAGGTGATGGAAACATGTGTTTTAAATTCATACATTTTTTTTAATAATACATCTATAGGTGCTTTTAATAAATAAAATCCAAATATATAATAAAAATGCTCAAAATAACTTGTAAAAATAATATCCAAATAAAAACCATGATTCACCAACACTACTTTTAAGATGGGTTGTACGTTTTTGTCTTACTATTATAGTTAATATATTTAAATTATAGATGAATCATATTTTATTTTATTTTATTAAATATTAATGTTTGTATATATATATATATATATATTATATATATATATATATATATATATATTTGAAGAATATGAGTTATAAAGGGAATGAAACTCTTTAATGAGAGGAGAGAAGAGAGGAGAGGGCATTAAAGTCATTTTACCCATATTTTGAAATCTTAAATTGGCCTAATAACTCAATTAATAATTTGTTAAATTTACTAACCAGATTTAGAAATTTTCTATTTTAAGTGACTTTATATGGGATTTCTCCAATATAATTTGGGGCATGCCTTGGCTGCTTAAAAACGTGGTTTTGACCCTTGATTCTAAACATAACCGCAACGCCAATAAGTGAAAGAAAAGAGGAGTGAAAGAATTTCCAAACTCTATTGGGATTTCAGGTAGTTTTGTAGTTGCGTGAGTGAAAGAAAAGAGGAGTGAAAGAATTTCCAAATTCTATTGGGACTTCGGGTAGTTTTGTAGTATAAGTGAAAGAGTTTTCAAACTCTATTGGGACTTTGGGTAGTTTTGTAGTTGCGTGAGTGAAAGAAAAGAGGAGTGAAAGATTTTCCAAACTCTATTGGGACTTCGGGTAGTTTTGTAGTTGCGTAAGTGAAAGAATTTCCAAACTCTATTGGGACTTCGGGTAGTTTAGTAGTTGCGTGAGTTAAAGAAAAGAGGAGTGAAAGAATTTCCAAACTCTATTGAGACTTCGGGTAGTTTTGTAGTTGCGTGAGTAAAAGAAAAGAGGAGTGAAAGAATTTCCAAACTCTATTGGGACTTCGGGTAGTTTTGAAGTTGCGTGAGTGAAAGAAAAGAAGAGTGAAAGAATTTTCAAACTCTATTGGGAATTCAGATAGTTTTGTAGTTGCGTGAGTGAAAGAAAAGATGAGTGAAAGAATTTTCAAACTCTATTAGAACTTCGGGTAGTTTTTTAGTTGTGTGAGTGAAAGAATTTTCAAACTCTATTGGGACTTTAGGTAGTCTATTGGGATTTCAGGTAGTTTTGTAGTTGCATAAGTGAAAGAAAAGAGGAGTGAAAGAATTTCCAAACTCTATTGGGATTTCGGGTAGTTGTAATTGCGTAAATGAAAGAAAAAAGAATTGAGAATTTCCAAATTCTATTGGGACTTTGTGTGTGTGTGTGGGGTAAACTTATATAGTATCTCCAGCCAACAGCTAGAGATTAATCTTTCTAAGACATATAAATCATAAAGTGGGTTTTATCACTCCCATCTGATAGCATACCCTAGGTGGTTAACATTTAGGTCAACAAGCCTAAAAAAAAAAAATTCATCCAGCCTATGTTTTCAAAGAGACTATAATGCTTACATAGAGGCAGACATGGATTATTGCTTAGATGATTATATGGACAACTACATACGTGGAGTTTGATGTAACACGTGATAGGGCACCTCCAAAACCACCATGGATGTTAAGAAAATTAAGCCCATTTGAGTTAGCGGTGGGAAAAGTGACTTATTCTATATCCGGCTTTTGCATAAGTAAGATAGAAAAGAAGTTAGATTGTAAATGTAATTTGTGTTTGGATTGACGGTGGCAAAAGTGGTTTTTTTTTTTACAAACGGAGACGTGTTTGGATTTTTATTTGAAAAATCAATTAAGATGGAAAATAACTGAAAAGAGCATGATCTTATTGAACACTACATATATTATTTACTACCTCGGTCCTAATTATAAGACCTAATTGACTTTTTTTGGAAAGATTAAGGAAGCTAAATAAGTTACTTAATTATTTCATATGTTGTGTATCATTAAATTATATATTAGTTTATTAGTCAAACTAATTAATTTGAAGAAAAAAATATAGATGCAAATATTTTAAAGTAATTTAATTAGCTTCCTTAATCTCTCCAAAAAACCAACTAGATCTTATAATTAGGACCGGAGGGAGTAGTTGTATATATTGCTGAAAAGATCATGAATCTTATTGAATACAACATACTTCCTCCAATCTAAATATAAGCCAAAGTTGACTTTTTTTTTGGAAAGGTTAATTAGTTTAAAGAAAAAATAAATAAATATAAATACTCTAAAGTAATTTAATTATTTTCCTTAATCTCTAAAAAAAGTCAACTTTATCTCATTAAGACCAAAAGCCTTATAAATAGGACTAAAATAGATACAAGCAAAAGAAACAAATATAATACTCCCTCCGGTTCTAATTATAGGAGATATTTAACCGATTTTGGAAAAATTAAAGATATGAGTTAAATTAGTTAATTTTACTCATTTACTTAAAATGTCCTTATATAAATTTGACACTTCAATCACCTTGTTGATTTCACATAATCCCTCATTCATATTGTTGAAGATATGAATTGAATTTGAATTATTATTTGTATTATTTGAATTTGAATTATTGTTAGTATTTGAATTTGAATTATTGTTATTAGATTAAAATAAGTTATCTAGAATAGGAGAATATTTGAAAGGTTGTTACCTCTTATTGTCTTTCGGGTTGTTAACCTTTCTTGTATAAATTTACCTCATTCAAGAGGAAAATAATGAATGAACGAATAAATGAAAAAGATTAAATACTCAAAGTGGATTGAATTTTAACATGGTATCGAGCGTTTCGATCCGGGGAACCTAAAGTCTTATATTCTTTTTCTTGTTACCCGACCAAATCCCTAATTTCCCAAATTTCCCATGGAGAACCACGACTCCCGCCATAAATTCCGCCTTCCCACCATCCTCCATGGGAAACCCGAATCCCTTTTTCTTGTGAAATGGCTAAAAGCTACCGAATCTCGAATCCTTTCTACTTATGAAACGGCTAAAAGCCACCAAATCTTGAATCCCTTCTATTTGTGAAACGGCTAAAAGTCACCGAATCTCGAATCTCTTTTTCTTGTGAAACGGCTAAAAGCCACCGAATCTCGAATCCCTTTTTCTGCTAAAAGCCACCGAATCCCGAATCCCTTCTATTTGTGAAACGGCTAAAAGCCATCGAATCCCGAATCCCTCCTTCTTGTGAAATTGGCTAAAAGCCACCGAATCCCGAATCCCTCCTACTTGTGAAATGGCTAAAAGCCACCGAATCCCGAATCTCTCCTACTTGTGAAATGACTAAAAGCCACTGAATCCCTTCTTTCTCTCCTTCGTATTATTATGTATCTTTCATCGATGAATGTCTTTCGAATGCTTTGGATCTCATTACTCAAGACCATTGCAGATGAATGTACTCGAATTGAATATGTATCTTCATTGATTAATGTACTCGAATATGTATCTTTTGTCGATGAATGTACTCGAATGCTTTGGATCTCATTACTCAAGACCTTTGCAGAAGAAGAACTCTGGTTGTCTATCTCTATGCCTCCTATTCCAGCATCTTCTCAAGAAAAGTGTTTGAAGAAGTGATTGGCAAGTTGGGTATGAACGACATTCATGCACCAACTTGGGCGGAGTGTTGAAGATATGAATTGAATTTGAATTATTATTTGTATTATTTGAATTTGAATTATTGTTAGTATTTGAATTTGAATTATTGTTAGTATTTGAATTTGAATTATTGTTATTAGATTAGAATAAGTTATCTAGAATAAAGGAATATTTGAAAGGTTGTTACCTCTTATTGTCTTCGAGGTTGTTGTTAACTTTCTTTGTATAAATTTACCTCATTCGAGAGGAAAATAATGAATGAACGAATAAATGAAAAAGAGGAAATACTCCCGTGGATTGAATTTTATCACATATGAATATGGGTATTTTAGGAAGATATCAACAAAAATTAGAATATATAATTAGGACTAAAACAAACTTCTAAATGTTGTCCTATAATTAGCATTGGAGGGAGTATAATTAAAAAAAAGGTATTTTTATTTTTTATCCAATATTTAAATTTCCTCTCTCCTCTCACCACGCCTCTCCTTTTTTAACTATAACCCTTCTCTCCTCTCTTTGTGCTCCATCTTCTGTTTTCCCAACCGAGAAATTTACTGCGACGTTGCTGCAAATCTGCAATTTTCTGGACGCTCCAACGGCTAGCGTCAATGGAGAAGGTGCTTGTTTTGTTTAAGCCCAGCTTCCCCGGCATTTTGGGCTTTTTTACCAAAATAAGAAAAGGAAAAAAAAAAAACCAAAATACAACACTTTGAAAATTATTTTTCAAAATAAAGGCGATCCCCGACCGACGGGTTTGAGTGGCGTCCCGACGTACGCGCACGCTCTGCACCTGTCAGTGGACGCCAGTGTGGCGTCCATACTGCATCAATTATTAATTGATGCCACAAGTGTGGCATCAATTAATAATTGATGCCACACTAGTGGCGTCCATTTTTGGACGCCATTGCAGAGTGGCATCTGTCAGTGGACACCACCAAAATGGACGTCATTGCAGAGTGGCATCTGTCAGTGGACACCACCAAACCTGTCAGTCAACTGATAGGTTTGACTGCCTTATTTTGGGAAATTTTTTCCTGTTCTTATTTTGGTAAAAAAGCCCAGCTTCCCCACTGAACTTTTTTCTCACTGGAACTTCTCCAACGCCTTTAAGTTTTTTTTTCCAACCAACACGTTTAAGAGCTCAAAAATAGCATTTGGATTCAATTCCCACGTCTCTAAGTGCCCAATACAATTAGATCTGCATGGAGGAGTTCAATGGTGCTACAATCTTTCAAATTGGGGCCTAAATGCACCGTGTAATGGACCATGGGAGTTCTAGAACGTGATCCAACCAAACTCAAGCCCGAATAAATGTCTCAAAGGCCCATAAATGGTCATGAACGGAAGTAGTAAGATGAAGATCCATTTAGAAGATCCAAAAAGCATTAAGAATGGTCTTATATGGAGTGTTTTTTTAATATGAAAATTTTAGGAAAGGAGTTGGTTTCATTCATGATCCAAGGACATGACGAAATCTTTCTTCCTCCTAGGTGATACCAATGTTGGGTAGGGTGGTGCCTCCTCGGGCGTTAACTGCAGCACTTACAGAGTTAAGATGTCTCCCTAACGCTTTGACCAACTCTAGGATTGAATCCTCTCCCTTTAGTGAGAGTGTTCGACCCCTTTGTCAGTTGAGTCCAAAGACAAGGACGATGGGTTTATATGGAGTTAATTAGGATTCTATTTTGCTTTAATGAGTTTCTTATTTTATAGTTTCCCATTTTGATTGCTTCTTGAAGGAAAAGACTTACCCCTTTTATATTGCATTAACTAGTAGATCAGAGAGTTAAATAAAATCATCTCATTAATGATGGGATCATCTAGGTAATCATATAGATTTCTATCTTGACTAGCAAGTTAGAGTATTCTAAAAAGTCTTTTAGTTTTTTTTTTTTTTAATTTTTATTATTGTATTTTCACATATATATTTTTTTCCCTTTTTTTTAATGAAATTTGTTCAGTTAGTGTTTTAAGCTCAAATAACTTATATTGGGCTTATGTTATCAACTAGGGTTTTGATATTAGGCTTTTTCAAGAGTTTTAACTTATAAATACTTCATTATGTATTCTATTCAAGATGGACAAGATTTGAATGAATAACAACTTTGTTCTTTAAGAATATTTAATTCTCTCTGTGTGGGCTTTACTTCCATCCCTGTATTCTCGTGAGAATAATTTGACGGTAACAAGGGCTGATTATCCTTGTGGTGTCTGTGTGGTTAGGGTTCTAAAAGACATGTTCTCTTAAGATTCTACCTCTGATTATTCGTTCCGTTCAAATTTGTTTTCTAGTTTGTCCATTCCCCCACATCGTGTCACCAATAAAGCATTTTCCATACACACGCCTGGTTCAAGTCTAATACATCATGTTTAAGGGACCTAATTATCTACCAACTGTACCAGATTTTTGCCGACACTCTCTTGGGACTTCAATTAAAGAGATAAGAAAGATAAGAGTCATTACAATTCATCATGTGACCTTTGAAGAATCAAAACTAAGCGATGTATTTATTTTATTTTCATTGACAAAGTTTACTCAAAATTTGATAGGAGTGGGTTAATAATTTAATGTTTGAAAGAATATTTCTATCTCAGTTAGGTCATTCATCAGAATTATAGTATGTTACTCTCCCGTCTCCCATATATATTCACTTAAAAGGATGGCAATAAAATAACTCTTTTTTTTTTTGGGGATTTTTTGGTTTGCCAGAAGTATCATTTTAAGTAAAAGGCTAAAATGAAGTGAACATAAATATTTTATTAAATAAATTTAAAATGATCACTCACTAAAAACGTTTACCACTTATGAGAACAATATGGGTTATAATTTAATGTTTGAAACCGGACGGAATATTTCTGGGTTAAGGGTTAGTGGGTCGGAGTTCAGGTGAGGTATAAAAAATTGGAAAATAATTAATTTCTTATCACACCAACCTAAATTTGACATACTATATATCATTTCAATACTTTATATGGCAAAATAATCATATACTTCAATACTTGTGACATATTCAGATATTCTTAACAATTTTCTTTACAACCTACATTTAACATCCACTAAAGTTTGCCAGAAGCCAACCAAAACGAGAAAACCACAATAGCCCGGAAAACCAAAAAACAAATCCAAATCAAACCCATATGACATCCAAAAGTAAAAAAGGAAAAAAAATTGAGGGAGAAATTAAAAAAAAAAAAAAAAAATTGAAGGAGATTTTTAAAATAAAAATAAAAAGGTCTAACCCGGTGATTATCAGGGTTTATTAAATAAATTTAAACCCTGATCGGACGGTTTAAAAACGTTTACCAGTGATGAGAACAATATGGTTTCACAAACCATGGTTATAAGTGATTAATAGCAATTTACCTGTTCTATCTAGACCAACAGAGGTGTCTAGCCCAATTGACTAATATGTTGATTTAGGATAGGTTAACTCTCTCCTAGTATGAATTAGATACCTATGAGAATAGCAAATCACGGTACACGAATAGACGTTAGTCAAAAGGGGTGGTGTGTGTGCACAGTTACGATAAAATAATAATTGAGAGAGAATGAATTATATGCCTTTAGGGTTTACCTCTTATTTATAGAGTTTATTTGTAGGGTTAGGGTTTGGACTTACGGGCCTTTGTGGCTCCAAGCCCAAGTGTTGTGCTGCCATATTTGTATCACGTAGATTACCCTTTGTTGGGCATACGTTGACTGGGTCTTATATATAAGTCTATAATATACCCATTTCAAAGTTGTAATATAGATTGTTCATGGCCCGATAGTGTGGCACAGGGTTATGAGAATTTTGAAAATCGATTGACAGATGACACTAAATCAATATTCCACTTGAGAATTCAGAAAATTAAACCATCATTTAAAATCTGTGTTAAGTAAAATATTTATTTACTCGTTGTCCGAGGAGTTTGAAGTAGGGCATGAAGATCCATCAGTTTGTTGAATTATCGATGCTGATGCATGTCTACAACCCACAACTGGAGAAATAATATGAATCTTTTATTTAAGAATTACAAGCAGTATTTAACTATCAATGTTTCTTGGAGTGAGACTATTAATCCTAAACTATAGAACTAATGAGAGGTGAAACCTAAGTTAACCTCCTCATTTAGGTAAGGATCATACCATTCTTTACACTTTGTTCCATGCTGTTAGCCAGACCGATCTATTCATAGAATCTTATAATGATTAACTACGTACCTAATTAAAATTAACAAGAGTAAGGATCTCAATTTACTAATAATTTTATATCTCCAGCAGCTAGCACGAACTTCTAAGAGGTCATGCATGCATCCATTTTTTTTTTCTCACATGCCAATAGATTTAACCTTGGAAGACTAAATTTTATTAACGGAAAAGTTATAAGTATTGTTTGGAAAAAAAAAACACTTATCATAAAGCATATATAGAGATTTATTTGAAAATGAATGTAAGGTTACTTGTAGCATAAGATCACTTATATGGCCAGCGGCAGATGCTAATTAAAGGGCACGATTCTCGCATCTTATCAGCAAATGGGACGGGCGTGCACATGTCTCTTTTACATATTCTGAAAAGAGATATACTTTTTCAAATTATCCTTTTTTTTTAGTAAAGTATAATTCATTTTAAAACTTGTGTAAGTTCAAAAGAGTTTTCGCCTCTTCTAATAAGTGTATTTCTCGATATTTAAATTCATGTTCTCTTTCTTGTAGGGATGGGGTGGCTTACCATCCAACCAACAATCTGTTAGTCTTTTTAAGGAGATACGAGTTTTAAGGAAGAGAAAAAAAAAATCACAAGCAAGTCTCTTGAAAATCATCAACATGTATTGAAGTATTAAGGAACCTAGGTGAGATTAATTCAAATTGAGAAAAGACCACTTTACCTTTATTAATTTAAGCAATCAATGACATGTTATTGTTATTGAGCAACCAAGTTAAAATATATAATATATATATATATATATATATATATATATATATATATATATATATATATATATATTTACCATATTTTCACTAGGCAAAGAAGGTATTTTCTGAAAAGATAATAAATATTTTATTAAATTTTATAATTGATGATGTATTTTACTGTTAATACAGGAAATGCTTTCGAGATATCTATTTTCAAGAATTTGACCCAGTCAAATTAATAGACAGATCAAAGAATTGTAAGAAGAAATATCCGGAAGGACAACAAGGGAACATAGTGCTCCTCTCTAACAACTGTCATATTCTTTTCCCCCTTTTCATGTCTTTCTTTTGATTCGTACATGTCAGCGGTTTAAATTAATTATAAAGGATAAACACAACGAAACAATAAAAAGTTTTCTTTTTTATCATTTATATATTATCATAAACTTGAAACAGCTCCTGAAGATTGGTAAATGGAAACTTATGTCTTTGTCATATACTGGCATCATTGTAACTTTCCTAGATGGCCTCTTGTTCTTAACAATGTACGACATAATTACAGACAAAACATGCATGTGTGTATTTACTCCAAAAAGTACTTCGTAATCTTCTTCTCTCAACTTGTTCTTATTCGGATGGCCTCTTGATCATCACGCATAGACAGAAAAATACACACAACATTCTCCTCAAGATCTCCAACGTAACACAGAAAACTTGTATATAAATAGTTTGCTTCTGAAATCAATCCAAACCATCTCATTTTTCAACATATAATCTTTTTGTTTTCCTTTGAGCTTTCAAGCTTCCATCTTCAGGCTCTCGAATAAACATGTCTTCCACCAACCTCAAACTCCTCTCTCTACTTGTCTTTGCTCTTGCCATTGTGCAGATAACAACGGCGGGTGATCCAGACATCCTCGTTGACTATATTGCCCCCAACAACGCCGGTGGGGACTTCTTCACTTTCACCGGCTTTCGCCCCCTTACACAACCACCATCTTCAACATTTACGGTCACAAAGGCAAGCATGAAAGAGTTTCCTGCACTTTTCGGACAGAGTGTCTCTTATGCTGCCCTACAATTCCCTGCTGGCAGCATTAATCCGCCCCACACCCACCCTCGATCCGCTGAGCTGTTGCTTGTGGCTCAAGGCACCCTACAAGTAGGGTTTGTGGACACCACCAACAAGCTTTTCACTTCCACACTTCAGACAGGAGACATGTTCATATTCCCAAAAGGACTTGTTCACTTCCAACACAATGCTGCTAAAAATCTGCCAGCTCTGGCTCTCTCTGCTTTCGGTAGTGCAAATGCAGGCACAGTGTCTATCCCCAGTACTCTGTTTAACTCCACCATTGATGATAATGTCTTGGCTTTGGCCTTCAAGACTAATGTTTCCACCATTCAGACTTTGAAGAAGGGCTTTGCTCCCAAGTAAGCTTGATGTTGTCCACTTTAGTAGAAGCTGAATCACTTAATCTGTCTCTCTCTCCATATATATATATATGGTTCAATAATGGATCAAGTGATTCTTGTGTTTGCAAATTATTAGTTGGTTCATCATTTGGTGTATTTCGCTGGTTCAGTACTGTAGTGAGCGTGGAAGACCTAAAATATATATAATCATGAGTTCTTTGAAGGAGAGATAAACGCTTGTGGATTATCCTTTCCCTACTAATTAATAAAATTTGTTTGGTCCACTTTGTATGAGTATTTGCTTGAGTTATTGAATTTGTCTTGTATTTTTTTAGTAATTTGATGAATCTATGTCACTAATTAACATGTTGCAAATGATTGGAATATGGTTGGGGATATCTGAACTCAAGCTTATATACTTCCTCGGCCCCTTTTTGTAAGTTTCAAATAACCATTTTGCGTTAATTAAGAAAAAAATTAAAATTAGTTAAAAACAATATATATATATATATATATATATATATTATTTTTTTAACTATGCCCTTTTGTGTAAAAATGAAAAGTGAGAGAATAAATGCAATAAATATATATAATCAACAAGGGGTAAAGTTGGAAAAAGCACAATAATTGCTAAAACAAATCTAAAACCAAACTTATATTGTGGGACACACCAATTCATAAATGTGAGCGAGGGAGTATCTCTTTAGATGTAAATTCCAAGGGGATTAAGAGACATTTTAATTAATACATGTTTTTGGCCGTATATTAATGTGATGGCAGAGTACTTTTTAAGAAGAAAATCATTAAAAAATAATAATAAAACGACGCGTTTGAGGTTTAGGCGGTGATAGGGATGGTCAAAAATTAGAGAGATTACAAAAGATATCTTAACATAAAGTAAATAAACGAAAAAAAGTATACGTTGGCTTTTCAGTTTACACTGAAAAAAAAAAGAGTGTCTTTATTCTAATTTTTTTAGTTTTAAATTTTGAAAACTTTTACTAAAATTTTCATTTAATTGTTTTTGCCCATGTGGCTATTTATTATTTTATCTTAGATGAACATTAATGATGGGATCATTTGGGCTGAAATAGAATAAATTAATTATTTAAATTATTATTGAAAAAATAAAAATAAAACACTAAAGTCCTAATTAAATATATTTAATGGATAAAATTGTATATAAATTAGAATGCATACAAATATATATGAATATGTTTATATTAAATAGTAGTACATTGCTAATTAGATCATCTATCCTTAACAAGTTGGTTTCTAATTCTAGCACGAACATGATTCATTTGTGTTGAAAATAATGTAGATATATTTGATGAGGATCTATATCAAGCTGATCATTATTATCTTCATTACTCATATTTCCTCGTTCACCTTCAAAAAAATCCACATCAGTTTGTGAATTTCTCCCGATAAGATTATATATAGCCATTGTTACACAAACTATGTAGACTTATATTTCAAAGCTTTATGAATGAATGTTTTGCAAGATTTGAAACCTATTCTTCTAGACTCTAAATGTCATTTCTATAGTACACCTTAAAATTAAATGATAATAGTTAAAAAATGACTGGAACTGAAAACTAAATAATTCATACACACACACACAGTAGGTACTTTTATTTTCCCAATTTATCTTCAACGCATTATAACCCCAAATTCCTCCCGTCAAAAAAACCCCACATCCCCAATTCATTCCACCGCCCTTCTCCTCTCTTGATCACTCGTCCTTGTGGAATTACGGCAACAATTCCAGAGTTCAGACTCATTCCAGCGTCTGATCTCCTGTGTTTCTCAATATCTCAATCACTCTCCCAGCCTTCGATTCCAGAAATTAGTGTCTGAGTATGCGTTCCTTGTGGGTGTTGGGTTTTCTCCTTCTCCATCTCATCCGAGAACAAAAAGGAGTTGATGTTGCACTTACCACCAGATCAAAGCCAACCGGAATAATGGCTATATATGAAATATCAAGAACTAAAAAGATGAATGAATGGGATCTATAATATATATGTTGCTTGATCTATAACATGGAAGAGTTCACTGCTGCTTGTGAACCATAGCGACGAGATGGTGATTTTAAGAACAAGAAGGGAGATTTCAACCCAAGCGACTGCATGCACACCCTTGACAAAAAATGTTGAATTGAATTCAATCTCCTTCATCTCGTTTTTCTTGTTCCTTCTTATTCAAAATTGTGAAAAAATTTAGATATATATCGTGCTTCTTTGGTGTATAATATATCGTGTTGTTGTTGTTGTTTTTTTTAAAAAAAAATTATTTGATAATTAAATTTATGAAATCAAACCTATATATCTATTTAATATTTAACAGTCAACAAATAATTTTAATTAGTTGTTTTATTCTTTGATAAAACTTGAATGGTTGAATTCAAACTTATTTACTTATTGTTCGTTTTGTTTTTCTTGTTCTTTCTAATTCAAAAATCTGAAAATTTGTAGATCCCTTGTCTAATTATTTTAGATGCAACTTGAAAGTTGAACATAAATTTAATAACTATATTTGTTTCTTCTTATTCTTATTTTAGTATTAAAATTTGATTTTGATTTGGCTTATTAAAAAACCGGTAATTTTAAAATATATTATCTTATTATTTTGAATTATATTTGAAAAGATATTTTTTATAGTGTCAACACTATCTTGTTAATCTTTGGATTACTTACTAACTTTCTTTATTTTGATAATTCGTTTTTCTTACTCTTATTTTTATAGACAAAGCCACCTTTTTTTATTTCTTTTTTTTTTTATTATTTTTTTTTTCTGTTTTAAAAATCTATAATTCTAAAAACTTTATCGTATTATTTTGAATTTGATCTGAACAAGAATTTTTACCATCACACTTATATAACGTGGTTTCTTCTTTGATCTTTTTTTTTTTATTTTCTAGAAATATTTTTAATTACTTGTTTGATTCTTTGGAAAAAAAAATGTTCAATTAAAACTTATTTAGTTATTTTTTATTTCGTTTTTCTTGTTCTTTCTAGTTCAAAAATATGAACTTTTTATATATTTTTAAATGATTTTATATTTTAAAAACTAAAATGTTTTCCTTTGAACTTGAAAATTGAAAATAAATTTAATAGTTAACGTTTTTTGAACTGAATTTTTTTTTTGATACAGTGTTGTACTGGAATTTTTAGATCCCTTATCTAATGGAAAATTTTCTTTTGTTTTTTCATTTGACTTGAAAATTGAAAATAAATTTACTAGTTAACACTTGATTCAAACTTATTTAGTTAATTTTTCACTTCATTTTTCTCATTCTTTTTATTCAAAAAGCTAAATTTTTTAGATTCTTCATCTAATTCTTTTACATTTGACTTAAAAATTGAAGACAAATTTAATAACTACATTTGATTCTTCTTATTTTTATTTTATTACTGAAATTTGATCTGGTTTATTCAAAAACCCGTAGTTTTAAAATATATTATCTTTATAGTCAACATTATCTTGTTTTTTGTTTTTTTTTTTTATAGAGAACATTATCTTGTTAATCCTTGGATTACTTACTGATTCTTTTTTTAATTTGATAATTCGTTTTTCTTGCTCTTATTTTTTTAGACAAAACCATCATTTTCATTTTTAAAATTTTTAAAACTTTATCTTATTATTTTTAATTTAACCTGCACATGAATATATTTTGACATTAAACTTTTATATAACGTTGTTTCTTCTTTGATCTGATTTCTAGTTAAATTTTTTTTCCTCTTCAAATAATCTTAACTACTTGTTTGATTCTTAGGGAAAAAAATTGAATTCAAACTTATTTAGTTATTTTTATTTATTTATTATTTATTTTTTCTAATTCAAAAATATGAAATTGTTAGATTTGTTTTCTAAACGTTTTTATGCTTTAAAAAATATAAATTTTTTCCTTTGAACTTTAAAATAAATTTAATAGTTAACATCTTTTTGAACTGGAATTTTTAGATCCCTTATCTAATGGAAAATTTTCTTTTGTTTTTCGTTAGACTTGAAAATTGAAAATAAATTTACTAGTTAACATTTGATTATTACTGTTCTTATTTTATTATTGAAATTTGATTTGGTTGATTTGAAAACATGGGGATTTGAAAGAACAATACTTATTTTGGAAAAAAACGACAATACTTACATCAAGACCTTCATATTTATTATGTCAATTTTTTTAATCACATATAGCCATGTGTAATTTTTTTAAAATATTGATATTGATTGAAAAACATGATATAATATATATACATAATATATTTGATTTAAGTATTTTCTATTTTAAAATCTAATATCTTATTTTCTTAATTTTTTTAAAAAAATTGATTTAATTTTTTTCCACTTAATTAATAATTCTTTTTCTTAATCTTATTTTATTTTTCAACATTTGATTATTTGAGACTTGGTTTGAAATTAAATTTTATATAAAAATATTTAATTTTGAAATTTCATTTTGAAAATATATGTTTTTTAGTCGACATATTTTGTAATTGTTTGGATTAATCATTTATTATTTTCAATTTAGTAATTATTATTTTCGTACTCTTATTTAATTTGTCAACTTTTGATTATCTCCTTCTTTTGAGATTGGGTTTGAAAATAATTTTTTATAGTTAACAGTTTTATATTTTTGTTCTTATTTTTTTATTTAAATATGATTGGGTTGATTTAAAAATTTTAACTCAAATTTTAAATCTTTGCCGTATTATTTTTAGTTAGTGTTGAAAATAAATTTGTTGAAATCATACTTACAAATTCTTGTTTCTTTTTTGATTTTTTTAACTAAATATTTAATTGTCTAGAAATAAATTTTAATTATTAGCTTTTCCGAACATGTAGTTATTTTATTTTTGAAATTTGATTTGGTAATCTATTATATTTTTATTTTCAATTTGATTTGAAAATATATTTTTTTTTGATAGTGAACACCATTTTGTAAATGTTTGGAGTACTTACTGATCAGTTTTTAATCTAGTAATTCTTTTTTACACTTATTTAATTTTTCATTATTTGATTATCGTGTTGTATTGAGATTTGGTTCAAAAATAAATTTTATAGTTAACATTAAAAAATATGTTCTCAACAAAATTTGTATCGGATTATTTTAAATTTGAATCTCAATAGTTTACTATTTTTATAAATTACTTATTTTATTTTATTTGAGAAACGTTGCAATTTTATATTTGCAATATTCATCAGTTTATGATTATTTTAAAATAATATTTAAAATTTAAAATTATTTAATTATTTAATTGTATTTGAAAAAATTGTAATTTTAAATGGTTTTAAATTTCATTTGTTTTGAAGACTCTATTTTTTTCAATTTAATCTGAAAATCAATATTAAATATTTACTAAGGTTTTAAATTACTTGTTTTGTTTTATTTGAAACAAATTTTCAATTTTGAGTTTGTTTTTACATTTTGATTCGAACATCCATATTATTTAAGGTTTGATTTTTTTTTGGGGCCCAAATTTAAGGTTTGATTCGAAAATAAAATTTTATCGTTTACTAATATTTTAAATTTTGAAATTATTATTCTATTTGATTTGAAAAAATTTGCAATTTAATTTTTTTTGAATTGAATGTTTGATTTGAAAATCAATAGTGAATCTTTTTTTAAAATATTTTAAATAAATAATTTTATTTCATTTGAAAAAATTGCAAATTGCAAATTTCAATTTTAAATTATTTTCATTTAGATTTGAAGATCCACATTATTATGTTATTTTTTAAATTAGTTTGAAAAGTAAATATTTAATATTTTAAAATATTTATTGAAATGGATATGAATTTGCAATTATGAAATTGTTTTACATTTGATTCGAAGCTCCATGTTATTTTATTTGATTTTAGAAACATCTGCAATTTTAAACTTGCAATATTCATTAGTTTACAAATATTTTTAAACAATTTTAAACTAATATTTAAAATTTAAAATTACTTTTTACTCTTGTAATTCCATTTTTATTTTATTTTAAAAAAAATTAATTGGTTTTAAAATTTATTTGATTTGAAGTCTCCATTTTTTTCAAGTTAATCTGAAAATCATTACTTTTTAATATTTATTTTAAATGGATATGAATTTTCAACTATGAAATTGTTTTACATTTGATTCGAAGCTCCATGTTATTTTATTAGATTTTAGAAACATCTGAAGTTTTAAATTTGTAATATTCATTAGTTTATAAATATTTTTAAAATTGTGTAAACTAATATTTAAAATTTAAAATTAATTTTTACACTTGTAATTCCATTTTGAATTTCTTTTAATTTAAATTTATTTCAAAATTTATTTGATTTGAAGTTTCCATTTTTATCAACTTAATCTGAAAATCATTACTTTTTTTTTTTTAAAAAAATGGTTTTAAATTCATTTGATTTGAAGACTCTATTTTTTTTTAAAAAAATTAATCTTTATATCAAATTATGTTCTAAGGGGTCATGCATGCATCCATTTTTTCCCTCACATGCCAATAGATTTAACTTTGGAAGACTAAATTTCATTAAAGGAAAAGTTATAAGTTTTTTTATGCATCCATTTTTTTCCCTCATGCCAATAGATTTAACTTTGGAAGACTAAATTTCATTAAAGGAAAAGTTATAAGTTTTTTTTTTTAAAAAAAAAACACTTATTATAAGTGTAGCGATTTATTTGAAAATGAATGTAATTAAGGTTAACTTGTAGCATAAGATCACTTACATGGCCTGCGGCAGATGCTAATTAAAGGGCACGATCGTATATGTATCTTTTACGGATTCTGAAAAGAGATATACTTTTGTAATTTTTTTAGATTATCCTTTTTCTTTATTTGAGTAATCATCTGATTCGTTTTAAAACTTAGAACGCAGAGGTTAAAGAGTTTTTACCTCTTTAAAATAAATGTGTTTTTCTGATATTTAAACTCATGTTCTTTTCTTTATAGGGATGCGGTAGAAAAAAATATCACAAGCAAGTCTCTTGAAAATCATCAAAATGCATTGAAGTATCAAGGAATTGAACTTGGTCAAGGATTAATTCGAATTGAGAAAAGACCATTTCACCCTTATTAATTTGAGTAATCAATGATAAGTTATTGAGCAACCAAATTATAAATGATTTTTTTTAAACCACATTTTCACTTGGGAAAGAAGGTATTTTTCTGAAAAAGATAATAAATATTTTATTAAATTTTGTAATTGATGTTGTATTTTACTGTGTGAATACAGGAAATTATTTTGAGATATCTATTTTCAAGAATTTGACCCAGTCAAATTAATAGCCGGATCAAAGACTTGTAAGAAGAAATATCCGGTAGGACAACAAGGGAACATATTTTATCAATCATATAATAGATTAACGTTGGTGATCATTGTTGGGTGTGCATGTGGGTGTAAACCTCAAGAACGTGGGAACATAGTGCTCCGATCCTCTCTAACAACTGTCATATTCTTTCCCCCCTTTTCATGTCTTTCTTTTGATTCGTTCATGTCAGCGGTTTAAATTAATTATATATAAAGGATAAACACAACGAAACAATAACAAGTTTTCTTTTTTATCATTTATATATTATCATAAACTTGAAACAGCTCCTGAAGATTGGTAAATAGGAACTTATGTCTTTGTCATATTCTGACATCTTTGTAACTTTCCTCGATGGCCTCTTGTTCTTAACAATGTACGACATAATTACAGACAAAACATGCATGTGTGTATTTACTCCAAAAAGTACTTCGTAATCTTCTTCTCTCAACTTGTTCTTATTCGGATGGCCTCTTGATCATCACGCATAGACAGAAAAATACATACAACATTTACATTCTCCTCAAGATCTCCAACGTAACACAGAAAACTTGTATATAAATAGTTTGCTTCTGAAATCAATCCAAACCATCTCATTTTTCAACAATCTTTTTGTTTTCCTTTGAGCTTTCAAGCTTCCATCTTTAGGCTCTCGAAAAAACATGTCTTCCACCAACCTCAAACTCCTCTCTCTGCTTGTCTCTACTCTTGCCATTCTGCAGATAATAACGGCGGGTGATCCGGACATCCTCGTTGACTATATTGCCCCCGACAACGTTACCGGGGACTTCTTCACTTTCACCGGCTTTCGCTCCCTTACACAACCACCACCAACAACATTTACGGTCACAAAGGCAAGCATGAAAGAGTTTTCTGCACTTTTCGGACAGAGTGTCTCTTATGCTGCCCTACAGTTCCCTGCTTTCAGCATTAATCCGCTCCACACCCACCCTCGATCTGCTGAGCTGTTGCTTGTGGCTCAAGGCACCCTACAAGTAGGGTTTTTGGACACCACCAACAATCTCTTCATTTCCGCACTTGAGGAAGGAGATATGTTCATATTCCCAAAGGGACTTATTCACTTCCAAATTAATTTAAGTAATCAGACAGCTCTGGCTCTCTCTGCTTTCGGTAGTGCCAATGCAGGCACAGTGTCTATCCCCAATACTCTGTTTAACTCCACCCTTGAAGATAATGTCTTGGCTTTGGCCTTCAAGACCGATGTTGCCACCATTCAGACTTTGAAGAAAGGCTTTTCTCCAAACTAATAAGCTTGGGGAGTCACCCATTGATTTTCACGTTTTTTCATTCTTAATTTCACTTCATTATATGTGATTCTGCAAACGGGCTTTGTGTCTGCAAAATCTATTGCTCCATCTTTTGGTTTGGTTGGTTCAGTACGTAGGGTAATAAGTGCATCAGGACAAGGGTCTTGTTTGCAATAAAAACATTGTTTGTTAATTGAGAAGAAATGTTTGGGGAAGGTTGAACATTTCTTTTTAATTTCTTGTAAAATCTGTTTGTGGTTATAATAAAAACCGATTTCTGTTCTTTTGAAAAAAGAAGTATTGGAGAAATCTAGGGATAGAATTTGAAGGTGTACTTCAACGTTCAAACGCACGCATGGTAGGATTTTCAGTTTACCATTTAAAAGGTTAGCGCATATGTTACAAGAGCTCCATTTCATGAAACGCAGCATATTATTGTTGGGCTTGCAACATGTTTATGGTTGACATGGAAATTATAAAATGCAACTTCTAGTTTCATTAATGCAGATGAAAAATTTATAAAAAGTCACATTTGTAATAAATTATAGGGTTAAGGTCCATTTTTGCTTCTCCTTTAGTTAGTAGTATTTCCACCACTCCAGATTCCATACCTTTTTGACCTTTGGCATTTTCGTTTAGGACATTTATCTCAACATGCTTTGTATTCACTTCATAGACAACATCCATTTATTCCTTATGATTCCTCTTTTACTTGTTGTGATGTACGTCATTTTGCCAAGCAACGAAAGTTGCCTTTCCCCGTAAGCAATAGTACTTCAAATAAAATTTTTGGTTTAGTTCATATGGATATTTGGGGTCCCTACCACTTACCCTCTATACATGGTCATAAATACTTTTTAACCATCGTTGATGATCATTCCCGTTATACATGGATATATTTGCTTAGGAACAAATGCGAGACTCGGCCTTATATCAAAACATTTGTGAACTTAGTTTCTACTCAATTTCATACATTAGTGCAAATCATTAGATCCGATAATGGCATTGAATTTCAAATGTCGATTTTTTTGCTCAAAATGGCATTATTCATCAAACTTCTTGCATTGAAACTCCCGAATGAATAATAGTCGAGTAGAACGAAAACATCAACACATTCTTAATGTTACTCGTGCTCTTTTATTTCAAGCCCGTGTTCCCAAAGTATTTTGGTCTTATGCTCTTACTCATGCCGTATACCTCATCAATCGTTTACCTACACCAATTTTGGGAAATAAGAGTCCCTATGAATTATTGTTTGCTAAACCTCCTGATTTTACACACTTAAAGGTTTTTGGGTGCCTTTGCTTTGCTTCTACTCTTTCCCAAAAACGAACTAAACTTGATAAAAGAGCGCATAAATGTGTTTTTCTTGGATACAAGACTGGTACTAAGGGTTTTGTCACTTTAGATATCCATACTCATTGATTCTTGTTTCTCGTCATGTACATTTTTATGAGTCTTGTTTCCCTTTTGCAATTCGATTCTATGCACAAGCCCGATTCAATTCCTTTACCTCAAGCTCTTCCGCCACTTGATGTTTCGATTTTCCCTTGATTCGTGTCTTCTTCTTGAGATGTTTCCCCTGTTTCTCTTGTTGGTTCCCCTTGTTCCTTTGTTGCGTCGTTCTACTAGACCACATAACCCACCCAATTATTTGCATGATTATCATACTACTCTTCAATGTGCTTCAACCATTTGCATTCTTTGGAGAGCGGTATTTATCACCCTCTTTCTAAAGTTCTTTCTTATCATCGTCTTTCTCCTTTATATCACCATTTTGTTTGTTCCATATCGATCGATGATATTCCTAAGTCATATTCTAAAGCCATTAAACATGAGGGTTGGAGAAATGCTATTAATGCTGAACTTGATGCTTTGCAACTAAATCAAACTTGGGTGATAAGCGATTTGCCTCCTAATAAGCGCCCGATTGGTTGTAAGTGGGTTTTTGCTAAGAAATATAACTCGGATGGTACGCTTAATCGATATAAAGGTCGCCTTGTTGCTCAAGGATATACCCAGGTTGAGGGTATTGACTATAATGATACATTTTCCCGGTTGCTAAACTAACTCTTTTGTGAGATTATTACTTGCCCTTTTTGTAGCTCATAATTGGCATTTGAAACAATTAGATGTCAATAATGCATTCTTACATGGTGATCTTGATGAAGAGGTATATATGCTTCCTCCTCCTGGATTGGTTGTTTCTTCTCCAAACAAGGTTTGCAAATTACAAAGGTCCCTTTATGGTCTTAAGCAAGCTAGTAGACAATGGTTTTTCAAATTGTCTAAAGCTCTTGTTTCTTGTGGTTTTCAACAATCTCAAGCTGATCATTCTTTGTTTATCAAGAATTCTCCCACTTCCTTTCTTTGTTTTACTCATTTATGTGGATGATATAATTGTTGGTGGGACTGATTTGGATGAGATTAATCGTATTAAAGCTTTTCTTGATGATTGTTTCAAAATCAAGGATCTTGGTGATGTCAAGTATTTTCGGGTTTGGAGATTGCTAGGAACTCTAAAGGCATTTCTTTATGTCAAAGAAAGTTTGCCTTAGATCTTTTATCTCATTCCGGTTTCTTGGATTGTAAGCCTGCCAAGACTCCTATGGCTCGTAACCTTAAATTGTCCAAGGATTCTAAGTCTTGTTTTGGCTGATTGTTCGAGTATCGCACTTTGGTTGGCCGTCTTTTATACCTTACTAATACTCGTCCAGTTATCCTTCTTTGTTCAAAGAACTTAGTCGCTTTATCTGCAGACTCTATCGATGTACATTTGCGTGCTCTTCATAGAGTTTTTCGCTATATTAAAGGTTCTCCTGGTCGTGGTCTTTTCTTTCCGGTCACTTCTATTGATAGACTTAATGCTTTTAGTGACTCAGATTGGGCTGGTTGTCTTGATACAGCGTTCCATATTTGGTTTTTGTGGTTTTCTTGATCAAGCCCGATTACGTGGCGTTCTAAGAAGCAACCGAGTCTCCACTTCTTCTTCGAGGTGAATATCGTGCCTTGGCGCAACTACTTGTGAATTACAATGGCTTTCTCATTTATTGAGGGATTTTGGTCTTCCTTTCTAGTCCTCGCTCCCTTATATTGTGATAATCAATCGCTAGACATATTATCACGCTAACCCTACTTTTCATGAGGCGTACTAAACATTTAGATATTGATTGTCACATTGTTAGGTGAGAAACTTCAATGGGGTTTGATTCATCTTCTTCCTATTAAATCAAGATCACCTAGTTGATATTTTCACTAAGGCTTTGCCTCGCTTCTTCCTTTTTGTACACTCCTTGCCAAGTGGGCATGATTAACATACATACTCAAACTTGAGGGGGGTATTAGAGTATATAGTTAGTGTAACTAATTAGTCCTATTTTAGTGTAACTAGTTCTATTTTAGTGTAACTAGTTAGTTCTATTTTCATGTAATTTGTTATTTTGTATATATCATTTATTGAGTCTTATTGGGTCTATATAAAGACCTTGTATCAGTACATTGGGAGGGAATAATATTCTACAATTTCATTTTTCTCTTCTTGCTAAATCATAACAACTCTGTTTAACTCCACCCTTGAAGATAATGTCTTGGCTTTGGCCTTCAAGACTGATGTTGCCACCATTCAGACTTTGAAGAAAGGCTTTCTCCAAACTAATAAGCTTGGGGAGTCACCCATTGATTTTCACGTTTTTTCATTCTTAATTTCACTTCATTATATGTGATTCTGCAAATGGGCTTTGTGTCTGCAAAATCTATTGCTCCATCTTTTGGTTTGGTTGGTTCAGTACGTAGGGTAATAAGTGCATGAGGACAAGGGTCTTGTTTGCAATAAAAACATTGTTTGTTAATTGAGAAGAAATGTTTGGGGAAGGTTGAACATTTCTTTTTAATTTCTTGTAAAATCTGTTTGTGGTTAATAAAAACCGATTTCTGTTCTTTTGAAAAAAGAAGTATTGGAGAAATCTAGGGATTGAATTTGAAGGTGTACTTCAACGTTCAAACGCACGCATGGTAGGATTTTCAGTTTACCATTTAAAAGGTTAGCGCATATGTTACAAGAGCTCCATTTCATGAAACGCAGCATATTATTGTTGGGCTTGCAACATGTTTATGGTTGACATGGAAATTATAAAGTGCAACTTCTAGTTTCATTAATGCAGATGAAAAATTTATAAAAAGTCACATTTGTAATAAATTATACAAAGCACCAACCGAAATCTTCTTATTTTATCACTACTCTCTATATCTTACGAAATTATATTATTCCTAATTCCTAATTTCCTAACCTAAACCCAAGTTAAAAATAATAAGACAATGTATGGAGTCTAATTTAAAAGCAAATGTAAAACAATTTCTAATTTCTAATTTTTTAAAAATATGTTAAAAATACTTTAAAATTACTCCCTCCCATCCTTAATGTAAGACATATTTGAGGAGTTGAGTTTGGTCATAAATATAAGACATAATTTTTATATTTGTTAATTTTTTTTTAATTTGCCCCTATTGATGCACCCTCATAATCAAGGAGGAGATGGAATGGGGAATTCAAGTTGACTAGGGTGTTTTAAAAAATGTACATGTTATATTAACTAGTGTTTTAAAAAATGTACATGTCATATTAATTAACTAACTTAATTAACCACCTTAATCTAATCTAATTAGGTAAATATGTCTTATTTAAGGACCGGAGGGAGTAATAAACCATTAAACTTTGATTTCCGAATAAATATTAAAAGAACCAGCTAATTTAAATTTAAAACATTAAGACGATGGAACAGAAAATTGCAGAAAAAGACGATGGACCTTCAAAGCGAAATTCAAAACCATTGAAATTTGCAATTTTTTTCAAATAAGATAAAATTAAATGTTAACTAGTAAAATAAGAACAGTAATAATCAAATGTTAAGTAGTTAATTTATTTTATTTTCAAGTCCAATGAAAAGCAAAAGAATTTTTTCCATTAGATAAGGGATCTAAAAATTCCAGTAAAAAAAAAAGTTAACGACTAAATTTGTTTTCAATTTTCAAGTTCAAAGGAAAACATTTAGATTTTGTAAAACTTAAAAACATAAAGAAAACCAATCTAACAATTTCATATTTTTGAATTAGAAAGAACAAGAAAAACGAAATAAAAAAATAACTAAATAAGTTTGAATTCAATTGGTTTTCCCTAAGAATCAAACAACTAGTTAAAATTATTTGTAGAAAATTAAAAATAAAATTTAATTAGAAATCAGATCAAAGAAGAAACAACGTTATATAAAAGTTTGATGTCAAAAAATTCATGTTCAGGTCAAATTAAAAATAATACGATAAATTTTTAAAAATTATAGATTTTTAAAACAGTAAAAAAATTTTGAAAAAAAAGATGGTTTTGTCTATTAAAAGCAAGAGTAAGAAAACAGATTATCAAATTTAAAAATAATTAGTAAGTAATCCAAAGATTAACAAGATAATGTTGACTATAAAAAAATATCTTTTCAAATCAAATTCAAAATAGTAAGATAATTTATTTTAAGACTACCGGTTTTGAATAAACCAAATAAAATTTCAGTAATAAAATAAGAATAAGAAGAATCAAATGTAGTTATTAAATTTATCTTCAATTTTTAAGTCAAATGTAAAACAATTAGATGAAGAATCTAAATATTTAAGCTTTTTGAATAAAAAAGAATGATAAAAATGAAGTGAAAAATAACTAAATAAGTTTGAATCAAGTGTTAAGTGGTAAATTTATTTTCAATTTTCAAGTCAAATGAAAAACAAAAGAAAACTTTCCATTAGATAAGGGATCTAACATTCCAGTACAACAATGTCTCAAAAATCAATACTTCTAGTACAAAAATATGTTAACTATTAATTTTATTTTCAATTTTCAAGTTCAAAGGAAAAAATTGATTTTTTAAAACATAAAATCATCTAGAGAACAAATCTAAAAATTTCATATTTTTGAATTAGAAAGAACAACAAAAAAGAAATAAAAAATACTCCCTCTAGTCCTAATTATAAGACCTAGATGACTTTTTTTGGAGAGAGTAAGAAAGTTAATTAAATTACTTTAGAATATTTTTATTTTTATTTTTTTCTTCAAACTAATTAGTTTGACTAATAAACTAATATATAATCTAAGGATATACAACATATGAAATGATTAAGTAACTCATTTAGTTTCTTTAATCTCTCCAAAAAAAAGTCAACTGGCCTTATAATTATGATCGGAGGTAATAGCTAAATAAGTTTGAATTCAACATTTTTTTTTCTAGAGAATCAAACAAGTAATTAAAATTATTTGTAGAAAATAAAAAATAAAATTTAGTTAGAAATAAGATCAAAGAAGAAACAGCGTTGTATAAGTCTGATGGTAAAAAATTCATGTTCAGATCAAATTAAAAATAATACGATAAAGTTTCTAGAATTATAGATTTTTAAAACAGCCAAAAAAAAATTTTGAAATGTAAAAGTAAGAGTAAGAAAAACGAATGATCAAAATAAAAAAGTCAGTAAGTAATCCAAAGATTAACAAGATAGTGTTGACTATAAAAAATACTTTTTCAAATCAAATTCAAAATAATAAGATAATATATTTTAAAATTACCGGTTTTTGAATAAGCCAAATCAAAATCTAATTTCAACATTAAAATAAGAATAAGAAGAATCAAATGTAGTTATTAAATTTATGTTCAACTTTCAAGTTACATCTAAAATAATCAGATAAGGGATCTACAAATTTCAGATTTTTGAGTAAGAAAAAACAAGAAAAACAAAATGAACAATAACTAAACAAGTTTGAATTTAACCGTTCAAGTTTCATCAAAGAATAAAAGAACTAATTAAAATTATTTTTTGACGGTTAAATATTAAATAGATATATAGGTTTGATTTCATAAAGTTTATTATCAAATCAAATTAAAAAAAAAAAATCAACACGATATATTATACACCAAAGAAGCACGATATATATCTTAAGTTTTTCAGAATTTTGAAAAAGAAGGAACAAGAAAAACGAGATGAAGGAGATTGAATTCAATTCATCTTTGGTGTAGTAAGAAGGAGAAAGCAGGCACCTTTGGTCTCAGATCTTTGTTTGAACTGCGAAACAGGAACAAGAAAAAGTGAACTCCTTAATTTCTTTCCTTTTTTTTTTTCTTTTAAATAAAAATAAAAATAATTAAATTTATTCTATTTCAGCTCAGATGATCCCATCTTTAATGTTCAGTTAAGATAAAATAATATTTAATAACCACATGGGCAAAAACAATTAAACGAAAAGTTTAGTAAGAGTTTTCAATATTTAAAATTAAAAACAATAAGAACAACACTTTTTATTTCTTTGCCAACGGACACTTTTTTTTTTTAGTGTAAACTGAAAAGCCAACGGATACCTTTTTTTTTTTTTTTTTTTTTTTTTTTCCTCCATTTATTTACTTTCTGTTAAGATATCTTTTGTAATCTCTCTAATTTTTAACCATCCCTATCACCGCCTAAACCTCAAACGCGTCGTTTTATTTATTTTTAATGATTTTCCTCTTAAAAAAGTACTCTGCCATCACATTAATATATGGCCAAAAATATGTATTAATTAAAATGTCTCTTAATCCCAATGGAATTTACAGCCAAAGAGATACTCCTTCCATCACTTAGTATAAGCTTGAAATTTATGAATTGGTGTGTCTCACAATATAAGTTTGGTTTTAGATTTGTTTAAGCATTTATTGCGTTTTTTTTCTAACTTTACCTCCTTGTTGATTATATATATTTCTTGCATTTATTCTCTCACTTATCATTTTTACACATAAGGGCATAGTTGAAAAAATAATACATATATATTGTTTTAATTTTTTAAATTTTTTTCTTAATTAACGCAAAATGGTTATTTGAAACTTACCATAAAAGGCGGAGGAAGTATATCAGCTTGAGTTCAGATATCCCCAACCATATTCCAATCATTTGCAACATGTTAATTTGTGACATAGATTCATCAAATTACTAAAAAAATACAAGACAATAACTCAAGTAAATACTCATACAAAGTGGACCAAACAAATTTTATTAATTAGTAGGGAAAGGATATTCCACAAACGTTTATCTCTCCTTCAAAGAACACATGATTATCTTTCAGGTCTTCCACACTCACTATATATATAACACTACAGTACTGAACCAGCGAAATACACCAAATGATGAGCCAACTAATAATTTGCAAACACAAACCCTGATGCAGAATCATTCAATCAATTATTGAACCATATATATAGATGTAGAGAGAGAGAGAGAAATAGAGAGATTAAGTGATTCAGCTTCTACTAATAAAGTGGACAACATCAAGCTTACTCGGGAGCAAAGCCCTTCTTCAACGTCTGAATGGTGGAAACATTAGTCTTGAAGGCCAAAGCCAAGACATTATCATCAATGGTGGAGTTAAACAGAGTATTTGGGATAGACACTGTGCCTGCATTGGCACTACCGAAAGCAGAGAGAGCCAGACTGGCTGATTATTGGCAGCATTGTGTTGGAAGTGGACAAGTCCCTTTGGGAATATAAACATGTCTCCTGTTTGAAGTGTGGAAGTGAAGAGCTTGTTGGTGGTGTCCACAAACCCTACTTGTAGGGTGCCTTGAGCCACAAGCAACAGCTCATCGGATCGAGGGTGGGTGTGGGGCGGATTAATGCTGCCAGCAGGGAATTGTAGGGCAGCATAAGAGACACTCTGTCCGAAAAGTACAGGGAACTCTTTCATGCTTGCCTTAGTGACAGTAAATGTTGTTGGTGGTGGTTGTGTAAGGGAGCGTAAGCCGGTGAAAGTGAAGAAGTCCCCAGCAACATTGTCGGGGGCAATATAGTCAACGAGGATGTCTGGATCACCCGCCGTTATTATCTGCAGAATGGCAAGAGTAGAGACAAGTAGAGATAGGAGTTTGAGGTTGGTGGAAGACATGTTTATTCGAGAGCCTGAAGATGGAACCTTGAAAGCTCAAAGGAAAACAAAAAGATTATAGTATGTTGGAAAATGAGATGGTTTGGATTGATTTCAGAAGCAAACTATTTATATACAAGTTTTCTGTGTTACGTTGGAGATCTTGAGGAGAATGTTGTGTATTTTTCTGTCTATGCGTGATAATCAAGAGGCCATCCGAGTAAGAATAAGTTGAGAGAGAAGAAGATTGCGAAGTAGTTTTTGGAGCAAATACACGCATGCATGTTTTGTCTGTAATTATGTTGTACAACAAGATGCCATCTAGGAAAGTTACGAAGATGCCAGTATATGACAAAGACACAAGTTTTCCATTTACCAATCTTCAAGAGCTGTTTCAAGTTTATGATAATATAAATGATAAAAAAAGAAAAGTTGTTATTGTTTCATTGTGTTTATCCTTTATAATTAATTTAAACCGTGAGAACATCGAACGTCAAATTTCAAGATCCATATCCCTTTCATATAAGCCTCTTTGAGCTTGATCTCAGCTTTTATTAAACTAATTTTGAGTTTCATTTCATATACAACAAGTTTCACTTCAATTTGATGTGTATTTTGTGAGTAATCCAAATTATTGAACCTATTTTGAAATGACACAAAAAATTTCAATGTCAACTTCCAAATTTCATATCTCTTTCATCTGAACTCTGTTGAGCTTGATCATGTTTTTGTGTGTTGCATTGGGAGTCTAGTTGCATATAGAATAAGTTTCATCTCAATCAGATTTATGATTTCAAAGATATTACCAAATTACCGAACATTTATCATGCTGAACGAAAATAGAACTGAACAAAGTATGCTGAAACTTGATATAATCACTCGAGTAGAACTTCTATAACTCGACTGAAACATGTAAAAAATCACTTCTGGAAGTGATTCTGAAGTGATAATGAAGTGTGGCTCAAGTGATAATAAAGAGTAACTCGAGTGAAGATGAAATAGCTTCCAGGTGAAGTATTTTAACTTTGAATTAAATCATTTCAACTTTCATTTGAACATAGAGACTTCCAATATCAAATCTAAGAACTTGAATATTGATATTTCTATTATATTTTGCAAGTTATTCTCTCTTTAATCTCTTCTTTTCTTCTTATTGATTATTCTCCAAAATCTTTTGATAACTTCTTGCTTTCTTGACTAATGTCTTCAATCTCTTTCTTCTTCTTCCTCCTATTCAATCCAATCTTCTTAATCATTCTCCATAATTTAACTAGATATCTTCTAATCTTTACTTGACTAATCTGCATTAAATATAACAGTTAGTCAATAGAGGAGATAAATATATTATGCAAACTTTTGCTCTTAATATTTGGCACACACACACACATATATATATATATTTGACATTATTAAAACTTATCATATCTAACATATTTCAGTACAAAGCACTATGTTTAGCTCTCCCAACTCATCAAATCTGGGACGTTTAGATCTAATTTTAGACGGTTCATATTTAATTTTTTAAATTTTTTAAAAAAATCAATTTTTTTTGAAAGAATAGTAGTTTGGAGGTTATTTTTATTTTATATTTTATACCCATTAAAATAATTTTTATTAAAAAATATAGACTTTCAAAAATTGACTGTCCAAATCAGATATAATAGTTCAGATTTAATGAGTTGGGAGAGCAAAGTGATTTGACACTAAAACCAAGTCCCTCTCAACATTGCAATTATATATATATATATATAGAGACACACACATATCCGTGTTTCTATATTTAGAAGAGTTAGATAGTTTAATATTATGTGCTCAATATATTTTTATGACCAAACGGATTTAAAAGTGATAATAATATATGAAAATTCCACATATATGTTTTGATCTGATTGTAAACAAACATCTTAAGTGTGTAAGGTTAAGTAAACATTTTTTTATTATAGAGTAAATAATATAAAAATATATCACATGTTTTATTATAGGAAAAAACTGAAGGAAATAAAAGATTAGGAAATGTGGAATACAAATCGAACAACACGTGATTATTATTTATGATTGCTAAAGCTAGACGCACTCGACCAGAAGCAAGGGAAAGGAACTACTTCCATGTTGCCAGGTAAAGTGTGGCTTTTCTTTTGCTTATACTTTTGTTGGCTTCATTGAATTTACATAAAATGCTTTTATTATTATTATGAATAATGGGTGTGTGGTGTGTGTTGATCGTCATCAATTCTCACACATATCTCATCATGCCTCCATTTATAACCTGCCTTCTTGTCTCCTTCTGATCTCTTCAAATTAATCATCACATACAGTATCTTCTTCTTCTTCTTCTTGCATCGTCTCTCACTGTTCATTCATGGCGTTTCATCGTTCTCTGATTACACTTCTTCTCTTTGCATTAGCTCAAGCTTCTGCATCCCAAGTACTCAACGCCAAAGTCTCCTGCTTTGACTGTACCGTTCCCAACTAATATCTCTCTGGTCATTTCTTCCTCACTCTCAAAAGCTTTATCAGCTCATATTGTTGCATGCATGTGTGTCTCCTATATATATATTGTATGTACTATATATTAGGTGAGATTTAAATTTGTATGTTTAAAACGGAATTAGTTAAATCATTCAATATGTCTGGACAATTTGATAGATAAGGTATGGAAATCAATAAATGATATTATTCGATTGTTTAACTACTTTAACCAACCATATATTTTTTCCTAATTTGTATTCGCAGGAGTAGAATTTCTTGTAGTTTTCATGAGTTTAACCCATGTAAAATAAAAATGAGTTACTCAGTTTATATTTTTCACAAGACTTTCATGTTGGGGTATGTTAATATTATACCAATAAAAATGGACTTTTAATTAATCAATTACAACAAATATATCTGACTTTTACTAAAAATCTTGTGTCATGCGTGCTAGCAATCATAATATTAACTATCAAAACTTTCATTTGACCTTTTCATTTTATTAGAATTTATTTTAGTAGAGATTTTATCAGAATAATTCGATCTGCCCATAGTATATTTAATCTTTTTTCTGTACCTGGAGCCTTGAAAACTGTTGAAATTCCTATCGAAACTAAACATCATATATGAGTTATTGTTGGAGACATTAAACTGATGTTAATTGGTTAAAATCACAATTAGTTAATCATGTTGAGACTCTATATAAAGATAGTTTAGGAGTTTGTTGGTGACCCTTAATAGGGTTTAATTTATTGTCTCTTTGTTGGTTAATAACAAAAGTTTCGTTATCTTTGTTGTTTCTTGCTTTCTAACAATCATGTTGAGATAAAGGTTTCAGTGAAGTGCGAGAATGTAAGAAAAGTGACAGTGGCAACCACAGAAGAAGATGGTTCCTTCAAGGTGAACCTTCCAATTAGAGAACCCGAAAACCCTACACCTTCTAACATAAACTGTGTAGCAAAACTTCTCGGAGGACCAAATCAACTTTATGCTTCAGAGAAAGACAAAGTGTCCCTAATTGTGAAGGGCACAGAGCCCAACGCATATACAATTTCAAAGCCTCTTGGCTTCCTCGTATCTTGCCCTAAGAACACAGTTTGTGAGGCTGCGAAAGAGTTTGGTGCATCAGAAACCTTCGATATTCCTCTTCCTCCATAGTGGGGCCTAGCACCTTCTAGCTACTACATCCCTTTCTTCCCCATCATTGGAATTCCTTAATTATATATATTACCTCATCAATATATATATAACTGTGCCATGATTATATGTGTTTATGGTTTATACTTTTATGTACTCATTTGCGATTTGACGTTGTATAGTGCTCTATATAAATAATAAAGTTGTCGGCTTCATTATTTGATGTACCCTGCTTGTATGTTCTATCTTCTGCAATGTCAGTTTGTTCTTGATGGCGTCATTAGTACTGTGTCAGGCTTATATATGTATATGCAGGTGGACCTTAATCTCTCGTTTTCCGTGGGAGAGCTTTTCCTTTGTGGACCGTTCAGATCGATATGAACAATCTAGATTTAATTTCTTTAATTTAATGATTTCTAAATTAAAAAAAAAAATTAAAAAAAATATTAATTGAGAGATTATCTTTATTTTAAATGATTTACCTATTGAAATATTTTTTTTGAAAAAATAAAAAGTAAAAATAAATAAATCTGGACCGTCTAGATAAAATCTAGACGGTGCAAAGGGGAGGAGCTCTCCCTGCCTATCTAGATAAGCAGGGAATCTGAATCCGGCAAAGAGATTAGTGAAGTACAGTACAATGATGTGTCCTATGAATAATGTGATTGTGGTGTGTGTGTAGGTATTGACTCAAACTAAATACGAGGAAATGTGGAAAACAAATCGAACAACACGGGATCATTATGATTGCTAAAGCTAGACGCACTCAACCAGAAGCAAGGGAAAGGAACTACTTCCATGTTGCCAGTGTTAACTCTTAGAAATTGACAATATTCCAAAGACATTTTCTCTCTCGTTTTACCTATTTTTTGGTTCAAAATGTGCATAGAAATGAAGTTATAGAGAAAAATGTGCATATCAAAGTATAAGGCAAAAAATCAAAGAAATTCTTGTTATTATAGAGTTATTGATTCAATTGAGAATTGATAATTGATAATTGCTTCCTATATTGTAGGAAGATGGAGACAAGTTTTGAAGCTCTATAAGAACCAAGAAACAAGGAAAGAAATAAAGGAGGTGAAGCAAAGTGCAAAGTTTGAAGAACCGTATTAACCGGGCTACGGAAAGTCAACAACGGTCGCGGCCCACTAGTTTCCACGGAAAGTCAACAATCGTCGCGCCGATAGTTTTAGGAAAGTGAACAATCGGCCGCATGGACAGTCGTAAAAAAATGCGAAAAAGTACAGCTCGCGTTTTAACATTTCGTAAACAGAAAAACACTATTTAACCTAAAGGAAGGGCCGAAAAACACAATCTTGACCTAAGGAAACAAGTGGGCACACAAGGGAAGAGCTTGGGAGAGAGATTTGGACAATCTTGGAGGCTTGGGTGCTCAACCTAAGAGAGATTTTGGGGATTTCACCTTGGTTCTTCCTCTTTTTTCTTCTCTTTTCTTCCTAGCTTCTTCATGTATTCAGTCTCTTTACTTAGAATCTCTTTGTATTTGGATATGAGTAGCTAAATCTTTCATTCTAGGGTTCTTTTGACCCTTTGTATGGATTAATACTTGAATATTCATCTCTTTTGGTAGATAAATATATATGTGTGTTGATTTTAACCTTGGCTTAATGCTTCTAAGTGATTGGCCTCCATTTAGATGATTTATTCACTTAGGTTATGACTTGAGAGAGCTAATCTAGGTGTAGAACTTGATTGAAATCATGATTGTCTTGAAGTTTACTTGATAAATGGATGGTTTGTTGGTAAAATAGAGATATATTTACTAATCTTGCATTGTCACATTAGGGTTGTTGCTTAAATATTGATTCTCATTAATTGTAGCAAGAGATCGCAACGTAATGAGAAGAGAAACTTGATTTTGACTCGAGAGAGCGGGTCAAGTGTTTTAAAACCTTAGACTAACACATATATGTATTGAAATACTATTAGAGAGGAAAGTAACCAAGTTTTATGAAATGCACAAGGGGAAAAAGAATCCTAGGCTCTAAATCCTTGAAGTCAAAGAGTCATTTGCCTTTATCAATTCTTAGTTTTACAAATAGTCTTTAAAAATTCACATTCCAACTCAAAACTTTGTTTTAGCTCAACTTGATGAAATTCACTAAGCCTCTTGCTTGACCAATTTGTTAAACAAATCCTCGTAGAACGATACTTTATTTATCACTTTATTACTTGCGAAACTCGTGCACTTGCGAGGCGAACAGCCAGGTAAAGTGTGGCTTTTCTTTTGCTTATACTTTTGTTGGCTTCATTGAATACATAAAATGCTTTTATTATTATTATTATTATTATAGACAATGTAAGCATACACACACAGCCATGTCAGGCATGAGTTCTCAACCTCTGCAACGCAAGACAAAAACGTACGCTTGTTATTGAGGCCATGAGTCATTGACAAGCATGCGTTTATTATTATTTGCTGCCATTAATGAGATTTCTTTGGTCATATGGATTTATTCGCGGAACTAATCTCTGTATAGTATTTTATAAAACCTCTAACAAAAATCACTCTACGACTCATTTTCATATTCCACATAACGTTTAATTTGAATAAGAATTGACGGCGTAAGTACGGAAATAAAAAGTAAGAAATATGAAACGAGTTTCTTTTTATGTAAATTGTTAACATATGTAATTAGAGAAACAATATGGAGAAGATGAAAATTCTTGTATTAATCCCATTAAAGAAACATGCTCATATAAAGAATGATCAATTTGAGTTATCTCTAATCTACCCTCACTTGAGGGAAATAACCAAACAAATCCTAACTTTAGGATTTTAGAAGGAAACTAAGTTAACTCTCTCTCTTTGGTGATGAGGACTTCACATCCCACACACTAATCATATTAGATAAGAGCCTTTATATAGATTATGGCCCTAACTAACTAACTAACTAATCAATTAATAACACTGGAATATCTCTAACATTAAGGGTGTGCGTGGTAACGCTCCCGGAATGTTTTTTTTTTAAAAAAAAAATTTATGTTCCCCGGAACAAAAATGGATGAGAATTATGTTTGGTAAATCCGATTTTTTTTTGTTCCCGAGATGAACCGGTTTATTTTTTTGTGCTGGGGAATAAAAAAAAGAAGCAGAAAATTTCTGCTTCTCTATTCCATGGCAAAAAATTAGAATCATTTTTCTCAAAAAAAAAAAAAAAAAAACCTACTTCTTCCTCCTTTCGATGATGTCCAAGGCAAAACTCCCTCCACCTGAGTCCATCTCCATCACCGGCGATATGTGCTCTCAACTCCATTATTTCTGGAGACGTGAGGAAGAGATCATATCTGTGACTTGAGTGTTTTGGTGCCTGAGCGACTCCATTCGCGTTTTGTTAGGGCTTGTATCGTGATTGGATTTGAAGATCTTGCAGTAGTCGTTTTTCCGATGAATATTGGGTTTCTGATCTTTGCGTCTTCCCTTAATCTGGGAAATTAATAAGTTTCTTCTTCTCCTTCCACCGTTTCAGTCCCCGATCGCTAGAATAGCGTGCTCCTCCCTCCACCGCTGCTCTCTACATCTTCCTTTTTCCTACAGTTAACCTCTCGACCGATCATATCCACAAGATCGTCGCCGATTCAAACATCATCAACACGCCATCTCCTCTGTTTCCATCTCTGGTTTGAAATTTCTCATTTCTGGGCGTCTTATTTTGTTGTCATTGCTGTCTTGGTTTTTCGTGATTGCTGCCCTCTGAGTTTTCCGTCTCTGTTTCCCAATTCGAGCCTGTCTTGGTTAGCTGTCATTGTTGTCCTCTGAGTTGTTCGATGAAGAATTACTTGGGAATTTGAGTAGATTTCAGAACAGGAGAGTAGATGCTGAAGGTATACGAAGGTTTCTGGAGATTTTGATGGGTGAGGCGGCCAAAAATCATGGAATTTCGTCTCTGACGTTGGATTTGGGATTTTTATGGAATGAAAAAAAAAAAGTGTTAACAAACGTAATTCTGATTCTTGAGGTAAAATTAAAATGAGTTAACAAACGTAATTCTAATTCTCAGAACTCTTCCAAGGCACAAATTTTTTTTTTTTTTTTTTTTAAAAAAAACCATTTCATCTCAGAAAGAGTGCTGGGGAACAAAATGGTTGTTATGCACACCCTAATACTCCCAGATATACTAGGGCCAAATTTTTTTTGATTTTATGTAAAAACTTATAGGGTTAAGTAGCAATTTTGCTCTGAAAGTATACCCTCAAAAGCAATTTTGCCCTGGAAGTTTTTTTTGGGGAGCAATGTTGCCGGGAAGTTTCTTTTTTGGAGCAATGTTGCCCCTCCGATAAGAAACCTAACGATCACGGTTGAGGGTTGTTAGGGCAACATTGCTCGGAGGGGCAACATTGCTCCAAAAAAAAAAAAACTTCCGGGGCAACATTGCTAAAAAAGAAAAAATCCGGGGCAAAATTGCTTTTGGTCGTATACTTCTGGGGTAAAAATGCTACTTAACCCTAGTATATTTAATATTTAATTTTACAATAATGATTCATTAATGAAAATGCAACCCTTTTTTATCTTTGTCTTGATTTATGTAATTCGACATGTTTAAAGTAGGCATATTTTTTGTCTGTTTGAAGTAGACTTGCTTTGTAGTGAGGGGGTGGCTGTTAGCCTAATTATAAAATTTTTAAAAATATAGGCCTTCTTAGTAGGGCACAGGCCAGGCTCAGGCCACTTTGTTGTCGAACAGGCCTCACTTGTTAAGGGTGAAGCCTAGGCTGGCCTAACCTGTTTCCACCCCTAGATATTATATAAATAAGAATTAAAAATATATGATATCATAAATAGTAGTTTTAACAATTTTTTGGGTTAAGTAGCAATTTTGCCCTAGAAGTTTTTTTTTGGAGCAATGTCAGTTGACCGTTAAGGTTCTTGACGGAGGGGCAACATTGCTCCAAAAAACAAAATTACTCTTGGGAGTATACTTTCAAGACAAAATTGTTACTTAACCTAATATTTATATAACGTTAAATGGTATGGCATAAATAAATTGAACAATCTTTATTGTATTAAATGGAGGTGTTTTTCTTTCTTGTACGATCAGATGAAGGCCCTCGTCAATATGTGGCCAGATTTGACTTACGGTTATTTAATGCACTGAGGATAACAACATCTTACGGTTCTTTAATGCTCTGAGTGATGGCCTGATTTGACTTTTTACTTTGGTTTGTGATGTTCAATTTCTCCTTCTACCATTACGTATTTTATGTAGACAATAATATTTCTCCTACTTAATTATTATTTTTTAAACGTAAGTCGGTGCATTATATCTTCTTTGACATGTCCTCTTTTTTTTTTTGGATTATTTATCAATTAATAGTTATTTTGTAACATAAATGGCTTCCGTTGTCATATATTTTAACCAAACAAGTGGTGATCAATTCGAATTGATGATGCTTAAATCGATAATCGAAGAGGAATGTTTCAAAGGCTTATGGGACAAGGTAGATACATAGTTTAGGCTAAAAGGCAACAAGTTTTGCAGGGTTATTTCATTTCTTCACCGGGAAGAGTTTCAGTTTTGAACATATACATGGTAATACTAAGTTTTTATATGCTGGCCTGGCCCCTTATAGATGAGCAAAAAAGAAGAATTCATGATTTACGATTTAAATCAACATGCGAGTGTGCTAATTTATTTTTCTCGATTCAGCTTTATTTTTTGTTCCCTTTTTGTTTATAAACACAAGTATCCAACTACTGGCCAGATGCAATAATGCTCGAACAATTGTTTGACATTAAATATAGATATATCTCCCAACGAATATACCAATTTTGATTCACCATGTATGTTGTGAAGGATTAACCTTTTCCAATAAACTCAATTTTTGTTGGTGCTTTTCTTTTCCCCTTTGCAACATAGACAAATCTGAGTCTCTAGCTAACACCAATTAAAAAGCACTGATACGGTCCTCAAAATAAGATCTAACTAGAGAATTATTGTTGGTTCCAAATGTAAGACTTATATCATTATTTATTTTTTTCAAATTAGCCCAATTGATATTCTTTTCAATAATAATCAAATACGAGATGATGGAGGAATAGAATTAAGGAAGATGATTAGAATGTGTGTTTAGGGAAAAAAAAACATATCTTATCAACTAACTTAACTAACATTGTTAATTAATCTACTCAAATTTTTTAACTGGGTCTTAACAAGAAAAATAGAAAAATATACAAGCAAGGGGGAAAGAGTGAGTGAATATTATGTTATTTAATGAATAATTTACATGGAGGAAATTAAATTAAGAGGGGGTGAATTAACAGAAGAGGGATCGGAAGTGAATTGTAACCGCAACAAGTAGATGGCAACCACTAGTGTAGGCTCTTTGGACTCTTCCATTTATTATTTGTGGATCGTCATCAATTCTCACACATATATCATCATGCCTCTATTTATAACTTGCCTTCTTGTCTCCTTCTCTCTTCAAACTAATCATCACATACAGTATCTTCTTCTTTTTGCATCGTCTCTCAGTGTTCATTCATGGCGTTTCATCGTTCTCTGATTACACTAATTCTTCTCTTTGCATTAGCTCAGGCTTCTGCATCCCAAGTACTCAACGCCAAAGTCTCCTGCTTTGACTGTACCTTTCCCAACCAATATCTCTCTGGTCATTTCTTCCTCACTCTCAATATCTTTATCAGCTCATATTGTTGCATGTGTGTCTCCTAGAAAACTAAACATTCATATATGAGTTATTGTAGGAGACATTAAACTGATGTTAATTGGTTAAAATCACAGTTAGTTAATCATGTTGAGACTCTATATAAAGATAGTTTAGTATATGCGAAAGATGGCTAAATCTCACCAAATAAGAAGGTTTAGAAGTTTGTTGGTGACCCTTAATAGGGTTTAATTTATTGTCTCTTTTTGTTGATTAATAACAAAAGTTTCGTTTTCTTTGTTTTTTCTTGCTTTCTAACAATCATGTTTCTTGGTTTTGTAATGGTTATACAGAGATAAAGGTTTCAGTGAAGTGCGAGAATGTAAGAAAAGTGACAGTGGCAACCACAGAAGAAGATGGTTCCTTCAAGGTGAACCTTCCAATTAGAGACCCCAAAAATCATACACCTTCTAACATAAACTGTGTAGCAAAACTTCTCGGAGGACCAAATCAACTTTATGCTTCAGAGAAAGACAAAGTGTCCCTAATTGTGAAGGGCAGAGAGCCCAACACATATACAATCTTAAAGCCTCTTGGCTTCCTCACATCTTGCCCTAAGAACATAGTTTGTGAGGCTGCAAAAGAGTTTGGTGCATCAGAAACCTTCAATTTTCCTCTTCCTCCAGAGTGGGGCCTAGCACCTTCTAGCTACTACATCCCTTTCTTCCCCATCATTGGAATTCCTTAATTATATATATATAACTGTGTCATGATTATATGTGTTTAATGTTTATGGTTTATACTTATATGTAATCGTTTGCGATTTTACGTTGTAGTGCTCTATATATATAATGAAGTTGTCGGCTTCATTATTTGATGTACCCTTGTATGTTCTATCTTCTGCAATATATGTTCTTGATGGTGTCACTAGTACTGTGTCAGGCTTATATATTATATGCAGGTAAATCTTAACCTCCGGCAAAGAGATTAGCTAGTGAAGTACTAGCTAGTACAGTACATTAATGATGGGTCCTATGAATAATGTGTGTGTATAGAGACCTAGGACCAGGTATTTACTCAAGCTAAATATATGTGGGAAAAGAAGGGACGGCGGTAACATTAATTATAACCAACAGGTGTTGTCTCTGCCAAAACGTATTGGTCAATACCAGCCACAAAAGCTGTCCCTGCTTCCTAACTACTATCTCGTGAAATTTCTTGAAAATATTCAATCTCCCATGTTCGGAGTAATTTACCATTAATTTATTATTATGTAGGCTTTATACTCTTAAGATAGAATGCATATTAATTAATTATAAAGCTGAAGTTGGAAAGGTATTAGTAAAATTTAAGACATAGTAATTGATAAGACTTGAGGTTTTTCTTGTTTTGAGTGAAATATATTAAAAGTGGTTTATAAATAAAACTTATAAAAAGAGTATATATTTGGTATTTACATTTTGAACCCTTGTCATCGTCATATTCTTAGAACCTTTTGATTGGTCACCATGAAAGACACATTAACCGAAGAGGCATCCAGTTAGCCTAAAATTAAAGGGAAAATTACTGACATCGCAAAGAATTGACTTAATTATCAAGAAAATCCTATGACATGTGAGGAGTATTGTTGTTTAAATTTTTTCCATTAGAAATTGTCATTACATGATCATCAATTGTTATTGGTACTTTTTAGTAAGTAAATTACTTCATTGAGACCTCATAGTTATTCTTCTAAAATTAATGCCTATACGGAGATTTAAGGATGTTAATCAGCCTTCGCTTCATGAAAAAACAAATGGACCAGTGGAGACAGGACTCAGGCATAGCTTAAAAACGAACCTCCTAGACTGGAAGTCAATTGCAATTTAGTCCTCACCAAAACCAAAGCTAAAGGCCTCTTAAATGTCAAATCAAATTTTGTCCCACAACAAAAATATCGCAATCAAAATCCCCTTTGCCTAGTGTGAACTGAGAGATGTATTTGATTTGAAGAGGACAAAAAAGGACGTTTTATATCTGCATGTATAATATATGAATCAAAAATACTAATTATAGAAAACATTATGCAATGGAATGATATAATATGCTTGCTTAAATGAATAGAGTTAATTATCATTTAAATATATAAATGGAAGGGATGAATATGGCCTATATTTTAGAATTTACTGGGTCATAGTAACCCATAAGGAAGAAGAATGCATTCAAAAAAAACGGTGGGACCGAGGTGGGTCCCACGGATAAGCCCAAATTAAAAATACTCCATCCGATTATTAGTGGTGGAACCACTTGCTGACCAATTAGGGCCTTGGTCGTAGCTGACCCTCTAAAATTTATTAGTTATATATGTATTTATTATATAATATTTTATTTTCCCTAATCAGTTGGCCTCAACTAATCTCTTATCTTCTCTATAAGGACAATATTTGGTTCATTTTTTCATTGGGATGTGAGAGGAATGTAAAATTCTTGTTTGAGATACTTACTAAAAATGTTAGTATTATCTTATATCTTATTTTGATTTATAATTTTCAGTTATTTTTATTTTTATTTTCAATATTATGTGATATTATTTAGTAAATAGTTCAATATATTTATTTTTAAGCTGGGCTAAAAATATTTTCTAGTTTTGCCACTACATCTGATAATATATTACTTAATAGTAATATATGTTGGGTGTCAGTAAATTAAATATATTAGTTTATAAATCAAATTAATTATTTTAGAGAAAAAATGGTAGATGTAAAGACTTTAAAATAATTTATTTAACTTTCTTAATTTAAAAAGAAAAAAAGTAACCAAATTTTATAGGATTCGGATTACCTCAGAAGCATCTAACCTCAGTATCTCTCAGAAGCGCCTTCAGACCGTTGATCTCCCACCATTAGATCTTGACTGTCCATTTTAATAACTTAAAAGCCCGAAAAATTATTTTAAGATCTTGAAAAAATATCCTAAAGCATATTTTTAGTAAATAAGATTCTAAAAATATTTTTTCAAGATCATGAAGTATTTTTTCAATATTTTAAAATTATTTTAGGATCTTAAAAAATATTTGAACTATTATTTTATGATATTGAAAAAATATTTTCTTATCTAAAAAGGATACCGTCTAGTATTGAAAAAATACTTTATGATCTTGAAAAAATATTTCAGAGTACTGACTGGTACTAAAAATATGCTTCAAAATATTTTTTCAGAGCTTTTAAGTTATTAAAATGGACAGTCAAGATTTAATGGTGGGAGATCAACGGTCTTTTGAGAGATACTGAGATTAGATGGTTCTGAGTAATCCGAATCCAATTTTATATTTAAGAGTGAGTAAGATGTACACGGAAAGGCGAGGAAAGGGAAGAGAGAGTGGCGGAGACCGAATTTAGGTAAGCATTGAAAGGCACCTCATGATAGGCCACCATTTCGCGGTTCCATTGATAGCATCTACTCCCCCAAGAAAGATTTTCAATATAAAGAGGTAAATTTATTAAACTCTAAACAAAATATTGAGGTGTAAGATCTTTTCTAATTTTAGTGAAATATGTTGAAAGTGCTTCGTAAATCAAGGTAATTTCTAGCGAACTGGTCACCTAATCAGCCCGGCCCCCATCCTGGGTCAATATTTTCTTATTTTAAAAGCTTTAATTTTTTTTTTCTTTAGAATTTCATATTGATGACTTTGAAATCTCCACTTTCTCACAGGTATAGCCTCAAGTTAACTCTGGTTTGACTTCGATCTAACTTACTAACCCTTGATTCACTACTTTAACTGGTTCAAAGATCAGTTGGGTTTTAATAACATTATAGTAAATATGATTAGGAGAGTATTCCTTCAAATCAAAAAAAAAAAAAAAGTATTTACCCCTACCTCCATTTAGAGCGGGGGAAAAGGGTTGAGCCTATTTAGGCTTTAAATTAATAAGGGCTGGACTTAAAATTTTTGCCTCAAAAGTGAAAAAGGCGCATGAAAGGGTCGCCCTAAAAATCTACGGGCCTAAAAGGCTAGCTCTTTTAGGCCCGTATTTTTTTTTTTAAAAAAAATTATTTATATGATAACAATATTATTGATTTTTTATACTTTGTTAATGATGTTGCAAATATTAAGTTGTTATTATTTTTTTAAAATTAAGTTTCATAAGAATATATTGTATTAAGAATCCTAAAAATTAAAAACTTATAAATGATATTTCTTATTTCATAAGTATTCTTACTAATTTTGTATTTTTTGACTTAGTTTCTAGTGATTATTTTGTTCATATCTAGTGCTTTTTATTTTATTTTTTGATTACTTATACTTTTCAAGACATATTTATAAAAAGTATTTTTAATTTTGTTAAGTCTTCTCATTAATTATTTGCAATTGTAGTATGTGCACAATAGTTTACCTTTGATTCACCACAACATATTTACAAAAATTTTTAAAACTTAATTTTTGCAATTGTAGGACAAATACATCTTTGATTCACCACAACAACAACAACAAAAACTTTTTTCGCGACGGACAAATCCATCGCAATGAAATTTGCGATGGATTATAGAATTATAGGAAAAAAAAATCCGTCGCAAATTGAGGAATTAAAACAAAATTATTAGGGCTCACAGCAACTACTCAAATAAGATTAAGAGCTAATTATCAAAAATTCATGGAAAGTTACAATCATCCCTATAAAAGTGATTCAAAGTTCAAATCCATGATCTGTTCATTCATCACTTCCCTTTCACCCTCTTTATAAAATGACTTCAACCTATGCAACAGAGATATGTATACAGTTAGCAGAAAAACATATTGAGAACAACTTTATATCAGAAAAAGTGATCAATAATAATATAGCAATACTTTGTTTCTGCATATTTTGCATATTGTCATAGATAACAAGCAATGTCTGCATAGCAACTATATTACGTATTTAAAATTGATTTTGTAGAGTACTTAATAAGAGAGTTTAATGTTTCTGCTTTTGCTGCAAAAACAGTTTTTATGTCACCCTCACATAAAAGTGAACGTGTCCTACTAATATTTTCTCTCATTTTTATTTACAATGGGACCCACTCACTTTTATGTGAGTGTGACAGAAAAAATGTTTCTGCAGCAAAAACAGAAACATTAAACTCTTAAATAATAACGTACTTTGATTTGCAAGAAGGAAAAAACTAATGACAAAGAATTCATACTGTGCAGAATAAGGACATGCCTTCTCATTTCTTCTTTTAATTTAGTCGCAAATTTTCCATAGCAAATCTAGTCACTTCTTGGTTTCGATCCACCTGTGCTCGCAAGACCTCAATTTCTTTCAAATGCTCCTCTCTCTTTCAGCAAGTTAAGTGTGCCTCAGCAGAGATCTTTCCAGAAGCAATTGCTTCTAGTCTCTTTATTCCAGCTTCTCGAAAACAAGCCTCATCTTGAGACCTTGAATCTCATCTTCCCTTTGTTTGGCCTGAAATTCATTCAAGTCACAACCATTTAATTTCCATAGAATTACACCATTAATATAATGAACAAGAACCATGAGTATTGCAACCAAACATATTATAAACCATATGAGCATGAATATAATAGAACTCTGTATAAATGTCATTATTCAAATTAATTTCATGTACGAAATAAATACCTTTAATTTAATATAATCAATTTAAACATAATTCTCAAAACTACATTTTTCCATAGCGTGGTCACACAGTCCACGAGGGTAACTAACCAAGCATGACACGAGACCATGAAACAAGCATGGACACACAACGCCATGAGGGTAACTAACCAAGCATGACACGAGGCCATAAAACAAGCATGGACACACTGGTCCATGAAACAAGCATGAGAACAAATCCCATGAATATCAAGCTAGCTCGAGGTTAACCATGGTGCATCAAGAACTAACAAGATGTTGTTAGTAACCGCGTTCGTATTCATCCTCTTCAAAACATTTTCAAACATGATTGGAGTCAATTTATCAAAGTAATAAAACTTCTTCTTTCAAGATAATAACAACTTTATCTCATACTTCATAATAAAATCCCCCAGCATGAACTTTCACAAATAATATTTCAAAACTTTCTTCCAAATCCAATCATCAATAAAATCATTTTTAAAACATCAAGAACTTGCGTAAAAACATTCCATTTCAAGTGATAAATTCTAACTTATAAACTTTCCAAAATCCAAGATCATTTCAATATAAAATTTATGAAAAATCTCTCAAAAGTCTCATTTCCATTTAACTACATAATCATAAATTATGCTTTGAAACAATTGAAAGAAAATACGTAATAACGAATAAAATCATCATTCTTTACTCATATACTATCAGCAAATATTCCTTCACAAAATCATACTTTTAATTATGGAAATAAAAATAAAAGTTCAACAAATAAAAATATCATTTTTAGAAATTAGGGACGTTATTTACTTACCCGTTGTTCCTTCAGAAACTATACATTTACCAAAACCCTTTTTAATTCACTTTTCTCTTGAGCTCGTGTGATTGTCAATTCCTATTCATATAGAGATAGGTCATCATTGATAATCTTTATACTTATATATTATATACTCACTAAGACATATTTAAATGCCCATTATACTACCCAAAACTCTCAACTATTACCGATACCCCTCTACAACAAAGACACAGGTTTGGCAATCAAATACCCAAAAGAAATTCATACATCAACCTCTAATGAAACTTACCTACTGGTTTTTGAAATCCCTAAGTATCACAATATCTTTCAATCAAACCTAAGTCATCCATTTAGCATCAATATAACATTCACAACAATCATACATAGTTTTTCTTTTATAACCACTAAAGTATCCTCTTTTAAGTCTAGAAAAGTCCAGCTTTAAAATCATCCATTAGATCATCATTCTAAAGTCTCTAAAGGCTTGACGACCTAGAATAACTGTTTAATGGAGGCATTAAACAACAAACTTTTAATCAGGTTTCATCTCCCAAAATTTAACAATAATAGTGACAATACAAATCACCATATATATATAAGAGCAAGCGTTTTTTTTTTTTTTTTTTTTTTTTAACCTCTCTATTTCAACGTTGCAGCAAAATCTATTCCCATTATGCTCTAAACTTTCTAACTTCCATTTGCTAACTAACCCCTACGGACAGTAGCAAATTAAACCAATGGCAAGGAATATCCAATCATGATTATTTTGTAACATTATATCAACATGGCAAACCAGAGGAAATTTACTTTCGGTAATTGACCCAAAACCAAACAATCACCATGCAATGACATTCAATTACATGCAATGACTGATTCTGCATAAATGAACTTCGATTATCATCTATCTATTACTATATCCATTTGATCAATGCTTTGCCCCCAATTAGCTTCAGTGTCAGTTAATCATCTCACTCATAAACTACCCCCAATCAACGAAACCAAAGGCAGGAAGAGGTTTATAGGGCTCACCTATATGAGATTCTAGTGTTGCATGTGGGTTCCAGGATCTCTTCTTCCCTTCTCTAGCGACCCTCAGCCCTCTCTCTCGCTCTCAGCCTTCTGTTAGAAAACATGTTGCTTACCCAAAAACCATACAAAAGCATGATCATTGAGCAACATAAAAACTGATAACAAATACAAAAAAATTCTCATGATCATTGCTTAGTGCAGCACAGAAACTGACCTATTTGTTTTTCCATTTCCATCCTAATCCTAATCAGACAGAAAAATGGTATAGCAAACCCTTAATATACTGCATATTTGCACATACAAGTTGCATGGAAGCTTGATTTTCAGTTCTTAGTGCCTGCAATGCCATCTCTTGGTCCTTCTCCCTCCTAAAGGCCCCAATGTGTGGAACTTCATAGTATTTTTTATGAAATGGAGACAAAAAAATCTCATCAGTAATAATAAATCGGATTATTTCTTAGATGGCAAAGAAATAAGAATCTACCTGAGATATCTTTTTACTGGAGGTTAATGGGCTAAATAATCCATGATTTCCCTCCCATTTGAAGGATCCTGGAGAGTTAATGACCGAAATGTCATTATCCCGAGCTTCTCCCCCACCAACTAGACCTCGTAAACGGGATACTTCTTTCTGAAACCCATTCAAAATGTGTAGAGATAATTAACTTGATAGATTCACTATTCCATTGCACATATTTCATCAAATAAAAATCAACATTGCTCTATACTGTACTGATGGTGAGAATGTTTTTGGAAGTTCACCTACTACCGATTCTATAACACGGTCCCTCTTATGAGAAATAAATGAAATTAGTTCTTACAAAGAAATTGAAGGTCAATTATTAAGTTAAATATATTTATGATTAGCATAAAAACAGGGAGCAATATAAACAAAAAAAAAATCATATAATCAATTTAGGACAAAAGATCTTGGAAACTCGAATAAAATTCTGAAAATGCCCCCAACAGCCATCGGTGATTACTAATTAATGGATCTAATCTTTTTCGTTAAATAAATATTTATATTTTCAGAAGTACCCCAACTACATCTTCGTAAAGCCATTCGTGGCTTCTGTTATGCTTGGGATTGTGCAATCACTTAACCATGTGTTCAGTTTCCCTTTTAGTATAAATAAATGAAAAGCGAGAATGCTCTTGCTTTCACTCTTCTTTGAACCAAATTACTTACACATACCAACCTGTGCATAACCTCAAAAGCAGAAGGGACAAAACTCATTATTTATGCTGCAAAAGAATTTAGAACATAACCACGAATGAAATCAGCGGGTAAGGAAGAAGAGATTACAAGACGTTACCGGAGCTCAGAGATTGATTCGCGTCGCCGCCGTTGGATTGAGGACTGAGCCAACTTCTACTGGAGGTCTGAGGCTGATTCACGTCACCACCGTCGCATCTTTGGATTCTAGGTCGAAGACGAGCGGACAGAGGTCGAGGTTGAGAGGGAAAGTGACTTAGAATACGGAGGACTAAGATTTAAATCGAAGCAACAATACAGAGGATTGGGGCCATTTAAGGGAATCCCCAAATTTTTGCGTCGAATATTGTTTTTCATGCAATTTTTTTCCATCCAAATTTGAGAGGATTTTTTTTTTCCATCACAAATTGCAACGGATTTTCTTTTCCGTTGCAAATTCCATTGCCATTTTCATATTTTCTAGTAGTAATTATGACTTAGTGACTATATTTATTTGATGCATGATGCATGTTGTTTAGACTTTAATGTTGACAATATTTATTTGTTAAATTAGAAGTTTAATTGTTGAAATTTACTAGTTATGTTTCTTTGTAGAAAAAAAGCAGGAAAAGTAATTAAAATTTAGAAAAATGGTTTATGACTTTGGTCAATACGATCACCAGCCGGACCTTAAAAAATCAATTTTTTTCTTACCTTGAATCTAAAAAGACAGGCTTCTTTTAGGTCCCGATCCTTCGATTTTCAGTTTTACCTCCATCTCAAATCTTAAACATAAGTTGATATAAGTAGTTTCACCCGAGGCATAATTGAAATTAATAAATGGCATATAAGTCAAGCACATGTTTTTGACATTCATTTGTGTGGCCCAAATTTAGATTCGAAGACCAAGTCCCCAATACATATAAAATATATTTGGGTAATCTATGACCCCCTCAACAATGGCCTCCCACTTGGAATCTTTTTGTCATATTTTAATTACTTATTTTTTTCTCAATAAAGATAATTAACATGTAAACATCAATGTAAAATATAAAATTTATAACAAGTCATACTATTTTTGAAATTATAAATCCGTATTATTGCTATAAAAATAATACTTTTTCCAAATTCTGATACAAAATTTGATAACAATTTATATATAAAACTTTCTCGTAAGAGTTACCTCGTATTAAATATGAATACCATGATTAATTGATATTTTGATAGGTTGAAGTCGAAATAAGTTATAACTTTTTTAAGTAAACATAATTTTTGTTTATATTTATCCATGATTATCGTAATCTTAGTTAGTTTCCAAAACCCAGCTCACATTAACTTTGACATATAAAAATAGTCAGTGATTAAATTGTAATACACCAATCCCTTTCAAGCAAATCATGCTCTTTTTTCCTTGAATTTAACGAGTATAAAATTCACTAGGGCAAAAACTTTTAATAGTGAATCTTTTGTTAATATTTTAAATAACTAATTTTATTTGATTTGAAAAAAAAATCCAATTTTAAATTTTAAATTGTCTTAAGTTATGTTTGAAGATCTATTATTATGTTATTGTTTTAACTCAATATTTAATATTTAATAGTTTACTAATATTTTAAAATATTTATTTAAATGGATATTAATTTTAAATTATAAAATTGTTTTACATTTGTTTCGAAGCTCCATGTTATTTTATTTGATTTTATAAACATCTGATATTTTATATTTGCAATACATATCAGTTTACAAATATTTTTAAAACATTTTAAACTAATATTTAAAATTACTTTTTACTTTTGTAATTCCATTTTGATTTTTTTAATTGGTTTTAAACTTTATTATATTTGAAGACTACATTTTTAAAATTTAATCTGAAAATCATTACATTTTAAATATTTATTTTAAATGGATATGAATTTTCAATTATGAAATTGTTTTACATTTGATTCGTCGCTCCATCGATGTTATTTTATTTGATTTTAGAAACATCTGAAATTTTAAATTTGCAATGTTCATTAGTTTACAAATATTTTTAAAATTGTTTAAATTAATATTTAATATTAATTTTTAATTTTATAATTCCATTTTGTAATTTTTTAAATTTTGATTGGTTTTAAACTTTATTTGATTTGAAGACTCCATTGTTTTCAATTTAATCTGAAAATCATTAATTTTTATTTTTTTTAATTCCATTTTGAAAAATTCGTAATTTTAACTGGTTTTAAAATTTAAACTTCATTTGATTTGAAGACTCTATTTTTTAAATTTAATGTTAAAATCAATATTATTTTATTTTCTAAGGTTTTAAATTACTTATTTAGTTTTATTTGAAACAAATTTGCAATTTTGATTTTTAAAAAAAAAATTGATTCGAAGATCCATGTTATCTAAGGTTTTATTTGAATATCAATAGTTTATAGTTTACTAATATTTTAAATTTCTTAATCTATTTGATTTTTTTTTATTTGAAATAAATAGTGAATAGTTTCTTAATATTTTAAATAACTAATTTTATTTGATTTGGAAAAAAAAATCAATTTTGAATTGTTTTCGATTAGATTTTAAGAACTAGTATGTTATTGTTTTAAATTAGTTTGAAAAATCGATATTTAATAGTTTACTAATATTTTAAAATATTAAATTTGCAATTTTGAAATTGTTTTAAATTTGATTCGAAGCTCCATGTTATTTAAGGTTTGATTTGAAAATAAATATATAATGCAAGCATGAGTGTAAGATGTTGAATTTCATGTCTAAATTCTGATGATTTTCATACCACTGCATGACGTTCCAAAATTCAGGATTTTGTTACCAACAATTGCTACCAACATGTGGCTGGTTTTTCTAATCTTCCTACCTGTCTTAATAGCTTTATTATTTGTTACATGTTTGTGGTATAAATGGGGTAGATAAATAATTAAAATGTGCATCTACTCACTTATTTAATATTACCTATGAGGCTATGACACGAGCATTGGAGAGGCAGCCGCGTTCCCTAACACGTACTATCCAAGTAATGGAGCCTTTCTTTGCACTGCAGGTCCTTTCTGCCATGTTCTTGAAAGAGGTGGTAATTCACTGCCGCACTCAATTTTTGTTCTTTTCTTAATGTAACCCCTGGCATTGTTCATTTGAATAATCTAATGCCTGGTATTATTTTCTCTGTGTATTCTCTTATTCTAAATGTGCTTACATGTGTTATGTTTATATGATTTATCAATGAAGCCTTCATAGGATCTATTTGTTGAAACTCAAGCATGAATGAGTTGACTTTGTGCTCATAGTTCTATAACATGAAAGACATTTAGAAATTAGATTTTGTCTGTGTTTTGTCTAATTTCTAAATGTGCTTATATGTGCCATGTTTGTATGGTATGTCAGTGAAGCCTTTATAGAATCTATTTGGTGAAACTCAAGCATGAATGAGTTGACTTTGTCTAGTTAACCTCATGATAAGATAACACGAAAGACGTTTAGAAATTAGATTTTGTTTGTGTTGTCTTATTTCTAAATGTTCTTACATGTGCCATGTTTATATGATATGTCAGTGGAGTATTCATAGGATCTATTTGTTGTTGACTTTGTCTAGTTAACCTCATGATTAGATAACATGACAGACATTTAGAAATGAGATTTTGTCTGTGTGTTGTCTAATTTCTAAATGTGCTTCATGTGTCATGTTTATATATGTTAGTGAAGCATTTATAGGATTTATTTGCTGAAACTCAAGCATGAATAAGTTGACTTTGTCTGGTTGACCTTATGATTAGATAATATGGAAGACATTTAGATATTAGATTTTGTCTTAGTGTATTATCTAATTTCTAAATGTGCTTACATGTGTCATGTTTATATGATACGTCAATGAGCATTCATAGGATATCTTTGCTGAAACTCAAGCATGAATGGGTTGACTTTGTTTAGTCGGGTTCATGATTCTATCTTTGCCTATTGTATAATTTCTAGGGTACATGCCCCTATTTATGTGATCAGTCAATGTAGCGATTATAGGACCTATATGCTTAAACTCAAGCATGAATGAGTTTACTTTGTTTAATTAGCGTCATGATTATATAACATGAAAGCCATTTAGATATTAGATTTTTTCTTGTGTGTTGTCTAATTTCTAAATTTCCTTACATGTGCCATATTTATATAACATGTCATTTTAGCATTCATAGGATCTATTTGCTGAAACTCAAACATGCATGAGTTGACCTTGTCTAGTTAACCTCATGATTAGATAACATGAAAGACATTTACAAATTAGATTTTGTCTATGTCTTGTGAAGTTTCTAAATGTGCTTACATGTGTTTTGTCTGTATGTTGTCCAATTTCTAAATGTGCTTACATGTGTCATGTTTATATATGTTAGTGAAGCATTTATAGGATTGCTGAAACTCAAACATGAATGAGTTGATTTTGTCTGGTTAAACTTATGATTAGATAAATATGAAAGACATTTAGATATTAGATTTTGTCTTAGTGTATTATCAAATTTCAATGGTTTTGAATTTTTATTTGAATGTCCTTCATCGTTTTCTGCAATTTTCTGTTCCATAATCTTAATCTTTGTTTACAATTTCATTATATGTTAATTATTTTCATCATAATTAACATTTGGTGGCGCCCATTTTTTTAAATTTTTTTTAAATTTTATTTGAAGGTACACTTTTTTTAAAAAAAAAAAAATTTAATAATCTTACTATTATTTCAAAGTACTTATTTAAATATTTTTTAAAGATCCTATTTTTTTGAACTTGTTTTGTAAATCAATGTTTAACAATATTTTTTCTATTATTTTAAAGTAATTAATTGCAATTGGAAAAAAAAAGTAATTATTTTTAAACTTTGATTTTTTTAAAATTTGATTTTAAGGTACACTTTCTTTTTCTTCTTAATTTTAATAAGCTTACTATTATTTAAAATTACTTTATTTAAATTGTTTTAAATATGTTTTAATGATCCTATTGTTTTGAAAATCAATGTTTAACAACAGTTTTTCTATTATTTTAAAGTAATTATTTACAATTGGCAAAAAAATTAATGAAGTAATTATCTGAAATTTCATTTGATGTTAACATTTTAAATCAGATAATTAACATTTTTTAGCGCACTACTTTGAATTTTTATTTTTAAAAATTTCTAAATTTGATTTGAAGGTACACTTTTTTTTAAAAAAAATTATGTTATAGTTTACTTTTATTTAAAAGTGATTATTTAAATTTTTTAATTTTTTATTTAAATATTCTATTGTTTTGAACTTGTTTTGAAAATCAATATTCAACAACAGTTTTCTCTTATGTTAAAGTAATTACTTAAATTATTTAACATTTAATTTCATTTGAAAATTTCTAAAATTTTCTATTCTATCATCTTAATCTTTTTCTGCAATTTCATTGGACGTTAATTATTTGCATTAGATAATTAACAATTTGTGGCGCCCTATTTTTTTTTTTTTTTTGCCCAAAAGAATCAATTTTATTACCACAAAAACAAGTATTACATACGCTAATAATGAAATGTCAAATAAACACTCAAAAAACTAACAGTATATCCTATCACAACTCTTACCAAAAGAAAAACCTGTAACTACAACTAACAGATCTAATCCATTATCTAACATCAGGAAAACAGCTATCCTACAATCAGCCAATTCCTACTCTATCCAATGACACAGTATTGTCGACACAGGAGAGTTTAATATGCTTAGAATCATGGGAAAGAATAGTGAGTAAGGAAGATGGTACATGGTCCAACCAAGTAGGCTGGTGCATCCTCCTTGTCGCCTCAGCTGCTAGATGATCTGCAGCTTTGTTCCCCTGTCTCGAAACAAGGTTCACCGATACACTCTCCATTGAGTCTAGCAAGTCAAAAATCTCCTGCACAAATTCCCAGCATTCCTACTCGCATCCAGCCAACGATCTCTTCTTTATGATTCTGTATAACGTTGCACAGTCTGTTTCGATCACAGCCACTGGGTACCTGAATTTCTTCCTTTGAAGTAGGGCCTCCCTTACTGCTAAGCATTCAGACATGAATGTCGAATTAGCCTCCACAATTTTACCAAGGCCACCAAGGAAGTAACCATTACAATTCCTACCAACCAAACCAATGCCCGCCCTGCCATTAGACTTCTTAAAGGCACCATCTGCATTGATTTTGACAATATCTGAATCACGTGGCATCCAACGGACTTCCCTTGTGCTGCCATCAGAACTTCCCTGTTGTGTAGTAGATTGCAACGCCGCTTTAACCCTCCAGCATTCATCAACCTGCGCATGCACAAGTCTAACAACAGAATCAACATCTGGTCTTATCTGATTAAACACCCAATTGCACCTTCCTTTCCAAATTTCCCAACACATTGAGGCCACAACAGATTTCCCATAAGGGTCCAGTAGGTCCTTCCTGCTCAACATCATACAAAGCCAATCCTCGCATCGCCCCATGGACCATCTGTTAAATTTAAGACCAAGCAAACCTCCTACCCAACAACGTTTAGTCCAGGGGCATAGAAACAGTAAATGTTCGATTGTCTCTCTTTCATTAAGGCATACAGGGCAGATTGGGTTCATCGCACACTTCCTCCTAAAAAGGGCATCTTGAGTCACTAGGGCACCAGAATTAACTCTCCATAAAAAGTGTTGCACTTTTGGTGGGGAAGTGACCCTCCAAATGCATTTCCATAAATCCTTAGGAGTGGAATAGGACGTACCTGGATCCTTAATCCCACACCCACCCGTGATGCTTTTTGCCACCATGTATCCAGATTTAACTGAATAAATGCCATCCTTGTTTTCCCTCTACACAGTTCGGTCAGCTATACCGCTGGTAGGTATAGGGATCTGCTGAATTCTGGAAATCTCAGCTTCATTGAATTTTGATCTAAAATCATCAAGATCCCACCTCCCATTCCTGATTAGGTCAGCCACCCTCAACTTTTCCTCCTCAACAGTCAGGTCCCTATGCTGCAATGTACAATTTTGCATCCCTAACACCCAGGGGTCCTTCCATATGTTGATTGAAGCCCCATTCCCAATCTTCCAACAAAATTCTCTCATCAAAAGATCCCTGCCTTCCAAGAGACTACTCCAACCCCAAGAGGCGTGTCTACCTTTTTTGGCCTGTAGGAAATTTACTTTGGGGAAATATATACCCTTTAGCATCCGGCACCATAGGTCATTTGGATTGTTTAGTAATCTCCATGCTGTTTTAGCGAGTAGGGCTTTATTAAAGCATAAAATATCCCTAAATCCCATCCCACCATCTAGCTTCTTCAAAGTCATATGCCTCCAATTTCTCCAATGAATAGCACCCTTGTCGCCTTGTTGGCCCCACCAAAAGTTAGAGATGAGACTATCAATTTCTACACAAGATTTTTTAGGGAAGCAAAAACAGGACATTGGGTAGGAGGGGATAGCATTGGCAACCACCTTTATCAATACCTCCCTGCCAGCAAAGGAGAGAAGTTTCTGTTTCCAACCTTGTAGTTTAATGCCAATCCTATCCCTTACATAGGCTAGAGCAGCTACTTTGGAGCGTCCCCATATCACCGGAAGCCCAAGATACTTCCCAGACTGATCTGAATATTTTATACCCAGGCATGCCGACACCTCATTCTTGATTCTTAGAGGGGTGTTGGCCGAGAAAAAAATACTGGACTTCTCCAAATTCACTAGTTAACTTGATGCCTTACAATACACCTCCAGAATCTTGCGAAGGACTTTACAATTAATGATATTAGCATTCATAAAGATAATGGAATCATCAGCAAAAAAGCAGTGAGATAACATAGGAGCTTTGCGTGCCAGTTTAATACCTACTAGCTCCTTACGGCTGACATGAGACTGGATCATTAGTGACAAAACCTCTGAAGCAATGATAAACATGTAAGGGGACAAGGGATCTCCCTGTCTGACCCCCCCTACCAGGTCTGAAAGTATCCACTTTACCGCCATCAACCTGAAGAGTAAACTCAATAGTGGTAATGCACTTCATGATCCAAGCGACCCACTTATTGCAAAATCCCATTTTCAGCATAACAGTCTCCAGAAAATCTCATTCTACCCTGTCATATGCTTTATTCATGTCTATCTTCAGGGCCAATTCCCACTTCTTGCTCTTCTTTTTATGACGTAGGTAGTGAAAGGCTTCATGGGTTAAAATAATGTTGTCTTGAATCACCCTACCAGCAATGAAAGCTCTCTGATTTGCTAATATGATTCTGTTCATCAGGCCCTTCAGCCGGTTAGTTAGGATCTTCGCGATTATTTTATAGGAGACGTTGCATAAGCCTATTGGTCTTAGTTGGTGAGCACCTTCTGGTTTGTCCACTTTTGGAATCAGGACAATGTTGGTAGAATTAATATGCTTTAGATCAGAATCCCCGGCAAAGAAAGCTTGTACCATGTGGCATACCTCCCTCTTAACCTCCAACCAAGTAGTCTGATAAAACAGGCCTGAGAAGCCGTCTGGGCTTGGTGCTCTGTTGCTGCCAATTTGGAAGACCGCCCCCTCAATTTCACTTACAGTAACCGGGCCTGTGAGAAGAGCATTATCCTCATTAGTGATCACCCCATTGACATACATTAGGGTTTGTTCCATTTCCCGATGACCATCAGAACAGAATAAATTATGATAGAATTCACTGAGGGACTTATTCATATCAGCTCTGTTATCCAGCCAAACTCCATTCACATTTTTAAGTCTTAGCAACTTGTTCCTCTGCCTCCAGCTGAATGACACTGGTGTGAAAAAATTTTGTGTTCCTATCACCGCATTTCAGCCATCCAACCCGAGACCTCTGCCACCAGTAGACTTCCTCTTTGTCCCATGCCCCCTCAATCTGCCCTACAAGGTCCTCAGCTCTGTGTAGTTTTTCAGCTGTCATAACACCTTTGCTGCATTCGAGAAGCTGATGTTTAAGCTGTTCCACCACCTTCAAAAAATTAGGGAATGCTCCTTTACTCCACTGTAATAGCCTTCTCTTGCAGTTACCTAGCCGCCTGACCAATTCTAAAATTTTGTCATCCAGCACCCCATATCCATCGCTCCAGCCCTCCTTTACAACTTGCAGAAAATCCTCATGGGTGATCTAGTTAGCCTCAAACTTAAATGATCTTGGAGTTCTCCCCTCACAATGGCAAAAATCCACCAATAATGCATGGTGATCCGACCCTATAGGTTCTTCATGGAATACCATAGCCCGAGCAAAAGAATGTCTGAAGTCTACATTCCCCAACGCCCGGTCAAGCCTTTCCCTGATCAGAGCCTCAGGTCTATTGTTGCACCAAGTGAATTTCAAACCTTTAAATTCCAAATCCAGAAGATTACAGTCAGAGGTCATACATTGAAAATTTAAAATCTTTCTCAAGGACCTTGGATTGCCTCCTTCCTTCTCGGACTGAGATAATAGATCGTTGAAATCTCCAACAGCAAGCCATGAGCCATCAATGCTAGCAGCCATAGATCGCATTAAGTCCCATACTAACCTTCGTTCTCGTTCCTTCGGAGGCCCATAGATCAGAGATACAAATTTAGGTAGCTCAGAATTACTTGGCTCTATGCAAACATGAATAATGTTCTTTGATTTGTACAGAACCTCAAATGCAATATTGTCCCCCACCATACTGCTAAGCCTCCAGCTAACCCCCTCGGTTCAACATACAACTCATGGTTGAAGCCGCATCTACGTTTGATTTTGCTTAATTTCTTAGAACTCATCTTCATCTCCATTAGGAAGATTATAGAGGGATGGAATCTCTTCACCATATCCCTTAGATTTTTAACTGTCAAGGCTCTCCCTAGGCCTTGACAGTTCCACGATAGGAGCTTCATGAGACATTGGTGGCTGTTAATGGCCAGCCACCATCACCATCAGCAACTTCCACCCTCTTCCTACTACCACCTGCTTTAAAGGTGAAGTCCGAACCCATTGAATTAACCAATGCAGATTCCTCCATCTCTTCATCGTAACACTCATCCGTTGTAGGAATATTTTCCTTCCCCACATTCCTCTTTTTCCTTCCACTCCTACGTATCCTTGTTTTGATTCTCCTTAGATTGCTAGCAAAAATGGAGATGTCAGTCTCTGGATTAGGTAACTCCACCTCTGTTTTCCTTCTCTTAGAGTTCCCTGACTCCCAATCCTCAGCAGCATTCCTCTTCAAGCCTAGCTTGTTAAGCTCACAAGTCACGTTATTCAATTCTTTCTCACAGTACAATATCATAGCTAGCGGGTTCACTTCCTGAGCCTTAGGGGATGCACTGTCCTCAGCGGAAGCCTCGTGATTATCCATGTTTGTCACCTCTAGTTCAAGCTTTTTACCTGACTTTTGAAAATGCATTCCATTGGCTGGTTTATCTGATGCAATATTGCCCTCACTCTTCATCCCATTTACTTGTGATCTCTCTTCCCGTAGACGTTGGGGAATCGAGTGTATGCCAAAGGAAGCTAGCGAGACATCTTCAGGTAGATCCATTGCTCCCGTAGGCCTTAGCATCTCCCCTCCCTTCCTATATGAGTCCGGTTGATGCAGCTTGATTGAGAACAGATCGTCTTCTTCCTTCCAGAATCTCTTTTAGCCTTCTGAACCTCATCTGCTTCTCTCCTTCGAATTGTCTCATCCTTCTTCTTCTTCACATAGACTGCCTCTTCCCCTTTGTACTTCACCACCACTAACGTTTCGTCCCAAGATCTACTGGCCGTAGTAGAAAGCCAGGTTCCAAATCTAGGCACCTCGGGATTGAAGCACGACATCAGTTTAGTCTATTGACAACTACGATTATCATGGCCAAGCTTCCCACAATTGAAACAGAAATTCTGAAGCTTCTCGTATCTAATCGATATCCATATTCTCTTACCATCTGGCCTAGGCAACCAGAAGCCATGAGCTAGCGATTTCCTCAGGTCTAAAATTACTCGCGCACGCAAGAAATTTCGAAGATACCTCCCTTTATAGGACGGATCTTCAACTAGAATTACCTCACCAACATGTTCGCCCAGGAGTATAACATTCTCCAAACACCAAGCCTCCATCGGTACGTTATGAATTTGGATCCAGACCATACAGCGGCTGAAATCCAACTCTTCGCAGGAGTTATATCTCGATCTCTCCAGAAGATTCAGTACACAGCCGTTAATCGTCCACGGACGACCTCTCAAGATCCTACAGTACTCCTCCTCCTCCGAGAATCTGAACATAAATGAGTTCCCAGTCACCTCGATCACATCGAAACCATTCTGCAGGTTCCAAGCCTTCCGCAAGATTGTTTCCATAGTAGCCTTGGTATATGATTTGCCTGCCAAGACCTTTCCGACGAGGATCTTTTCTGTTTTCTCCTCCTTCCATACGAGCGGAGTCAAGATTTGGTTCTCCTCCATGGTTAAAGGTATGTGACGGTTGCAGTTGCTATACCATCCCCGACGATACTCCGATTCCCCACCCTCCGTCGTCTCCTCACCACCTCCCTCTCACTCCGACCTTCCAAACGCTCCGATCGCCCTAATCACTCTCACGCTCGGCGGAGAGAACAAAGCTCCCACACGTGGTCGCGGGGAGAAAAACAACAACGAATCTCACAGGGATTAAAAAACTAATTGTTATTCATTAATTATTAAACATTTTTTTTGTGGCGCCCTACTTTGAGTTTTTGTTTTTCACACTTATTTTTTTTAAAAAAAAAAACAATTGTGATTATAGTTAACTATTATTTAAAAGTACTAATTGAAATTGTTTTTAATTTGATTTAAAGATCCTATTGTTTCAACTTGTTTTGAAAATCATATTTAACTACAGTTTTCTATTATTTTAAGGTAATTATTTAAATTATTTAACATTTAATTTTATTTCCTTTGAACATTTTTGCAAATTTCAAAGTTTTTCTTTAAAGGTTTATCATCTTTTTCTGCAATCCCATCATCTTAATGTTTTAAATTTAATTTGATTTTAAAATGTGCAATTTCAAAAGGTTTTTCAATTAGCTGGTTCTTTTAATATTTATTCGGAAATCAAAGTTTAATAGTTTACTACTCTGTCTAGTCCTTGATATAAGACATATTTACCTAATTTGATTAAATTAAAAAAGTTAATTCAGTTAATTAATATGACATGTATTTTTTAAAATACCCTAGTCAACCTTAATTCCCCGGCCCTTCCATATCCTCCTTGATTATTATTGAGGGAGCATCAATAGGGGTAAATTAAGAAAACAATGACAAATATGAAAATTATGTCTTATATTTAGGACCAAGATCAACTCTCTAAATATGTCTTATATTAAGAATGGGAGGAAGTAATATTTTAAAGTATTTTTAATATCTTTTAAAAAAAATTAGAAATTAGAAATTTTCCATTGTTTTACATTTGATTTTAAATTAAACTGCATTCATTGTGTTATTATTTTTAACTTGGGTTTAGGGTAGGAAATTAGGAATTAGGAATAATATAATTTCGTAAGATATAAAGAGTAGTGATAAAATAAGAAGATTTTGGTTGGTGCTTTGTATAGAATTTAAGATAAGTTGTGTTATGTATAATTTAGTACAAATGTGACTTTTTATAAATTTTTCTTCTGCATTAATTAAACTAGAAGTTGCATTTTACCATTTACATGTCAACCATAAACATGAAGTAACTTGTTTTGCAGGCCCAACAATATGTCGCGTTTCATGAAATGGAGCTATTGTAACATACATAAACGCCAACCTTTTAAATGGTAAACTGAACATATCCCACAATGCGTGCGTTTGAACGTTGAAGTACACCTTCAAATTCAATCTCTAGATTTCTTCTATACTTCTTTTTTTAAATGAAGGATTGTGTAATCGGTATACGTAAATAAATGCAAAAGAACATAAATTGTTAACTAGGTGATGAGATTCGCCCCATTTCCATCAAAAGAACAGAAATCAGTTTTCATTAACGACAAACAAATTTTACAAGCAGTTAAAAAGAAATGTCAGAAATGTTCAACCTTCCCCGAACATTTCCTCTCAATTAACAAACAACGTTTTTATTGCAAACACAGCCGTCCCTTGTGCTGAAGCACTTATTACCCTACGTACTGAAGCAGCCAACCAAAAGATGGAACAATAGATTTGCAGACACAAAGCCCGTTTGCAGAATCACTTATTGAAGTGAAATTGAGAATGAAAAAAAGGTGAAAATCAATGGGTGAATCCCCAAGCTTATTACTTTGGAGAAAAGCCCTTCTTCAAAGTCTGAATGGTGGCAACATCAGTCTTGAAGGCCAAAGCCAAGACCTTATCATCAATGGTGGAGTTAAACAGAGTATTGGGGATAGACACTGTGCCTGCATTGGCACTACCGAAAGCAGAGAAAGCCAGAGCTGTCTGATTATTAGCAGCGTTGAGTTGGAAGTGAACTAGTCCCTTTGGGAATATGAACATGTCTCCTTCCTCAAGTGTGGAAGTGAAGAGCTTGTTGGTGGTGTCCACAAACCCTACTTGTAGGGTGCCTTGAGCCACAAGCAACAGCTCGGCGGATCGAGGGTGGGTGTGGGGTGGATTAATGCTGCCAGCAGGGAATTGTAGGGCAGCATAAGAGACACTCTGTCCGAAAAGTACAGGAAACTCTTTCATGCTTGCCTTTGTGACCGTAAAGGTTGATGGTGGTGGTTGTCTAAGGAGGCGAAAGCCAGTGAAAGTGAAGAAGTCCCCGGCGACATTGTTAGGGGCAATATAGTCCACGAGGATGTCTGGATCACCTGCCGTTGTTATCTGCAGAATGGCGAAACCGGCAACCGCCAGAGAGAGGAGTACTTTAAGGCTAATGGAAGTCATGTAATTTTGCCAGGATGGAAAAGCTTGAAGCTTAAGGGAAAACAAAAGGATGATAAGATTTGAGGATGAGAGATACTTAGGCTTTGATTAAACCAATGTTTTTATAGAAGAGGTTGAAAACTTTGACGTAATCGCGTGATTACAACTTTTGAATATTACAAGGTAATTCTTTGTTGCAGCTGTTTTATACTGTCGTTTAGCAAGATATGCTGGAAGAATATGCCATGTATATATACAACCTCCGATCTTAAATAACTATAAGACACTTTTTTTTAGAAAAAATAAAACTAAATAAATTACTTAATCATATAATATGTTGTATATGATTAAATAATATATCGGTTTATAATTAAGTCAGACAAGTTAGTTTAAAGAAAAAATGGTAAATATAAATAGTTTAAAATAATTTAATTAGTTTTCTTAATCTTAAAAAATTCAATTAGATCTTATATTTAAAATTATGGGTAGTATATAAGCTTTACTTATAATTCTTCAACTATATCATCGATGAAAAATGACTTGGGTGGTCCTTGAAAAACCAGAAAAAGTTTGACCATATCTGACGCATACAGAGAGAGAGAGAGAGAGAGAGAGAGAGAGAGAGAGAGAGAGAGAGAGAGAGAGAGAGAGAGAGAGAGAGAGAGAGACAGAGAGAGAGAGAGAGAGAGAGAGAGACAAGTTTGACCATATCGTTGGCTTCATGTTCATAGATTGATCAACCGAATTGGAACACTCCCCAACTTAATGAGACGATAATTAAATTCAAAACTTAAACTTTGAAATGAAATATTTTGGGACTAGCTTTTTTGTCAAGAACAAAAGTAATTCATGTTAGTAGTACACTATTATCAAAATCTCAAATACTGTAAGATTTTTTTTAGCAAACTACGCTGTAAGATTTATTCATGGTAAATGTGGGTACAATATATAATAATTAATTTCAATGACTAGCTTCTCTTTGATTAATCTGGAAACAATGTACAGTGAAGTTGTATTAATCTTATAGGCTCCGTTGATCTTTTGCCCCATAATTGCTTAATTATATTTTTCCTCGCGGAGTGATTTTGGTCAATATTATCAAACTCGCAAGTTTAAACACACTCGTGGTAGTGATGTAAACTCATAAAAAGAATTTACTTTTATCAACAAAAATAGGTATTAATAATGTATAATTAAATAATATATATTTTAAATCCAAATAATTGAAATTAAATTCATCAACATTCATACTCTATCATATTCAATAAAGAAATTTCTTTAAAATACATATATAAAGCCATGAACATGATCAAATCAAAAAGTTTAAGACAGGTTTAAGAGTAAGTTAACACAATTTTGTAAGCTAGAAACATAAAAACGGTAAACTCGATATGTAAACTTCGTGAGTTTGACTAAATTTATAACTAGTATGACTTAAAAAGTAACTCGGAACGATTTTTCAGTTAAAAGCGTAAAAACAGTAAATTTAAAAAGTCAACTCGTGAGTTTAACAACAATGAATATTACAGTGAAAGGCTAGACTTTTACTCGAAGTTTGGTTGATGATCACGGATTAGGAAATAAGACAAAGAAAGAGACCGATGAAAATAAGATAATTTAATTTTTCATGTCATATTTGTTAATTATACATTGATATCAATGTCTGATATAATTGTATTTATTTATTCTTCTCTTTTATATGTAAGAATACAAGGATAATTTTGAACGTTGTGTCGTATAAATTAGTTGTGCGACGACGTGCGTCCTATGTTAAAATCAATTATATTTGACATTAAACACTCCAAGAATAAAGCAAGCCAAAATAATGTAATATATAATCAACCCAGAGTTGGTTTAGTTGTTTAAAACTCTGCTAGATCCCTCCATCTTGAATTCAAGTTCTAAAGGAGAAATTTATGGTGGGAAGTGCAAGCAAGAAATCGAACCGCATACCAGGATAATAATATAAAAATATAAATAATTTTATATATGTGTGGACTAAAATATAACATTTTATAATACCTATCCCGTCAATTATCAATTAATAATACTAAATCGCTGGCTGTGAAAGGTCAAAGAAATTATTAATACTACTAATTACCAAACACATATCATGCTTGGCATAAAGAAATTTTTGGGTTGCTATGGCCTTCAGCGAAAAATACATAATCAGAATATCATGAGATCCCAACCACAAAAGGTTGCCTTCTTTAATACTGTGGCGGCTAATTTCTATCTACCCTCTTTCTCAGCACTTGATTTTGTTAAAATCGGCTAACACACAAGAGGGATAAATTGAGTGTAAGATAAAAGTTTAAGAACTTTGAAAAAAAAAACCACATCTTAGCAAAAGCAATAAGTATGAAAGTAGAGAGTCATAAATCACCAATCAATTATTCAAATAATATATGCTGGAAATATAAGAGCTTAAGGAAAAGAATATGCAAATTGTGATTTATCTTGATTCGGTTCTATCCCCGATGACCTACGTCCAGTCCCAGGCTCCTCCTGAGATTTCACTCCACTATCTCCCTCAAGTTTAACTGAGTACTGAGAACCATTACAATCCCACAAGTTTGATCCGGCACTTATGAAGCCTTTACAATTCTGACACTGAGATAAGGACCCCCTACACAATATAAGGATACAATCTGTTTCTCACTCAAGATCCCCCAATCTTGAGTAACTCTTAGAGATAGAATGATTACAATCAAAACATATTTCTCTCTATATGAAGTAGATAATGATTAACACTTAAGTACAAAGTGAGAGTATGATTACAGAGCTTCAGTTTGGTAAGATTCAGAGTATGGGCATATCGACATTGTGTGCTCGTGCTTTCTATCTCGTTCATCTTGAATATCTCTCCTTTTATAGTTGATGAAGAGCATATGACCGTTGAACACATTCTTCTCATCATTGAGTATCTTAGAATATGACCGTTGGAAGTAGCCGTTGAAGCTTCTAACGTAAAGTTGATTTTTGGCTATTGAATTCTAATCCAAGTTTAATTATATGCAATCTTCATATATACTTGATTAATAATGATTAGAAGCAATATAATCAAGGTTTAAATGAGTTTGCAAGAATATCAAAAAATCCGAGACGGTAATTAAAAAATCTGTGAACAATATCACTCGAGTGCATGAGTGATCACTAGAGTGATCTTTACTTAGTATAATTCAGCACTTTATCACTTGCAAGTGTTCTGCAAGTGATCATCGATCACTCGAGTGACTTCCCAAATCACTGCGAGTGATCGTCCATAACTCGAGTGATTCTGACATCACTTTTCAGATCACTTGCAAGTGCCCTCCAAGTGATTATGGATCACTCGAGTGGTTTGGGAAATCACTCGAGTGCCCTTTTTTCTTTTTAGAACATAGATAGTTTGGCACAGAGATCAACTTCTAATGTGCATAACTCTTAATATAATTCCAAATTTTTCAAATGACCTGTCATAAAAAATCTCTTGAAGTCTACGTTTCAATAAAAAAAAAAAAAATAATCAACTCCAAATTCATTGTATTTTTAAAATTTCAATCAAATTCATAGCAGCTAGTTAATTTGGAGCGTCTTTATACAAGTGTGAAATTCCAAAATTCATATCTCTTCCAGTTGTACTTTGTTGAGCATGATCTTAAGGTAATTGAAACACCTCGAGTATAGTTTATATGCAACAAGTTTTAGTCCTAAACCCATTATGTTATGAAAGTTATGATCCGAATAATGATAGTTGTTTTGGAACACCGTGAGAACGTCGAGCGTCAAATTTCAAGATCCATATCTCTTTCATCTAAGATTCTTTGAGCTTGATCTCAGCTGTTGTGAAACTAATTTTGAGTTTTTTCCTGTATGCAACAAGTTTCACCTCAATTGGATGTGTATTTTGTGAGATACATCCAAATTACTGAACCTGTTCCAAAATGACGCAAAAAAAATTCCAGTGCCAACTTCTGAATTTCATATCTTTCATTTGAACTCCGTTGAGCTTGATCTTAGTGTAACATCCCAAATTTTGGGATTTAAAATATTTTATGGGAATTAAATTATAAAATTTTGGCGTAAAATAATTATGAGAATAATTATTAGAATTTAAGGCATATTTTCCCATAAATTAAGGACAAATAATTAGAGAATAATTTTTGGCATAAATATTTTAGAAATAATATTTTAAGGCCAAAAGAAATTTAATTGAGAAAAAAATTCTTAAATGAAACTAAGGATTAAATTTTAATAATTCTCAAATAATTGCAATTATATAAGTAATAGGCCTAATTGCAAATAAGAGTCAAAGTGGGAGAAATATTTTTTTTTTCACATCCTCATGCAAGCCCAATTTGATGAATCAATGGCACAATGACATAAGAACCTATATAATACCTTAACAATTGGTATCTCACGTATCCCTACTCCTTCAGTTTCCTTATATTTTTCCAGCCCATGAACAATGTGTAATCAATTATCTATATTGTAAAGCCCATTATTCATCCATTCATTTAACACCAGCGTCCATATACCCTCAGTCATTATTCCATCGGCCCAACAATAACAAGATTTAGCTCAATCCATTTAAAAGACCAACCCAACAAGCATTAGTTGAGAAAAGCAAAAGAAAATAATAATAATAATAACAGCAACACGCTAACGCAAGAAACACGGGTTTTTTTACCAAAATAAGAAGAAGAAAAAAATTACCAGAACACAGTACTTTGAAAACTATTTTCCAAAATAAGCGATCAAACATTGTCGATTGATTGACATGTGCGGGTTTAGTCTGTCAGTGGGGACGCCACCCACTTGTGGCGTCAATCAACTGACGCCACAGGTGGTAGTAGCGTCAGTCAGAACCCGTGACTGCCCCCCCCCACCTGTGAACTCCCTTCCCTGTCTATTTATCTCCCCACCCGTGAACTCCCTTCCCTGTCTATTTATCTCCTTCCCTCTCTCACATTCACTCACTCTTCTTCATTTGCGATTCCTTTCCCTCTCCATTTATCATTCACTCATTCCCTCCACTGCAAAACTCACTCCGTCCTCCATCTCCATCATTCAGCTTCTTCATTTCCTTTTTTGCAAAAAAATGAATCACATTCGTGCATTTCTATATTATAATGGTTCTAAAAATATAGGTGCAAATGGATTGATATTTGAAGGTGAAACAAGAGCAATGTATATTGTTCGAGGCATGCATGCTGAAGATTTAAAGGAAAAGATCCGTCGAAAGTTAAAGCTGCAACAAAATCAGGTAATATTTTCAGTGATGGGTAGAGTGCCTTGTGGAGACGGCAAATATGCGGGTTTAGAGATATTCGATGATGAGGATGTGGATGTTTTTGTTCAAACCTTTGAGGAAAACCCTACATCCCAATTTGCTGAGTTATATGTGGATATTGAGACGCCAGAATTGGGTGGACCAATACCGACTCATGGACTCCATCAGTCACATTATATGGCTAATTTTGATACACCTCAGCCAACACAATCAACCGTTCTGCATGGAGAAGATATTGACTATGAACCTGACAATGAGGATGAGGAAGAGGAAGAAGAAGATGAAGACACTTTATTGGATAATGACGATGATCAGAATGATAGTGATACAGATGACGAATATCATGGTAATCCCATGTCACAACAAACTGGTATGTTATCATCGGGTTAGTTACGGAGTTGTATTATTATATAAATTATTTTTTATTAGTTACCATGTTTTCGCATAAACTGTATTATGTGTGAATATGCAGATATTACACCATTTTGGAATGACATTCCGCATTATGAGGTTGTTGATGAAGATTACCCCGATGAGGATATACTGGATGTGGAAGGCTTGGGCGGGTCCGTGGGCAAGAGGAGATGGATTATATATAAAACAAGAGTTCAGGTCCAAGAATGATGTGCAAGCCGCAATAAAACTTTATTGCATGAAGGAACATCATGAAGCTCAAGTGGTTGAGAGTACTACAACCAAGTACTCAATGAAATGTTGGCATCATGAACAAGGTTGCGATTGGAGAGTAAGAGCAATTAAACCGAAGAATATCAACACTTGGGTGGTAACTAAATGGGTTGGAAATCATAGTTGTGTTAGCAGAATTCTCTCCCAAGATCACAAACAACTTGATTCTAAAATTATTTCCGAGGCCATAATAGGTATGGTGCACAATACCATAGATTATTTGTGAATTTATTTGTGTTTATCAGTGAAAAAAATAACATTCATAGTGTACACTTTTTGTGATTGGTTTTGCAGACATGGTAAAGGAAACACCTTCGGTACCTGTGATCATGATACAAGAAAGGGTGACTGGAATGTTTGGTTATCAAGTTTCTTACAGGAAGGCATGGAAGGCAAAACAAAAAGCAAGAGCCTCAATTTACGGTGATTGGGAAGAGTCATATGCGTTCCTGCCAAGATGGTTCGAGCACATGTTGAAATTTTCCCAGGGATCCGTTTATCATATTCAACATGGACCGTATATTGTTGATCGGCGGGTTGTTAATGGGATTCGGGTTTTTCAACGAACATTTTGGACCTTGATCAATGTCGTGATGCCTTCCAATGGTGCAAACCAGTCATACAGGTCGACGGTATGCATTTATACGGTAAGTATAAGGGGACATTATTGATTGCCACCGCCCAAGATGGAAATAATGAGATCCTCCCGATTGCATTTGCAATTGTTGAAGGTGAAACTAAGGAAGCATGGGAGTATTTTTTGGCTTCCATACGACTGTATGTTACAAATAAGGTTGGTCTATGTCTTATTTCTGATCGTCACAAAAGCATAATATCAGTAGTCGGCAATGAGATGCTTGGTTGGCAGCCTCCTAATGCGTACCATGTATTTTGCATTCGTCATGTTGCGAGCAACTTTAATACCCGCTTCAAGGACCAGGAATTGAAGAAAAATTTAACGAAATTAGGTAATATACTCCAACTGATGTGCAGTGACTTTCAGTGTTTTCTTTACTAGAACCATATAATGTTGTTTCTTTCTGTCTTTTTTATAGGATATGTTCCAAGCAAAATACACTTTGATGCCTTGTATGCCGAGTTCTGTAGTTACAGTCGTGAAGTAGCTGCATGGATTGAAAGAATTCCAAAACACAAATGGTGTCGGAGTTATGATGAGGATGGAAGAAGATACGGTCATATGACAACCAATTTGTCGGAATCAATCAATAAGGTTTTCAGGGGAGCGAGGAACATGCCCATAACATCGTTGGTGAAATGTACCTATAGTCGGCTTGTTCGTTACTGGGTCAAAAGAGGGACCAAAGCACAAAAAGATGCAATGATGGGAAAGCTTTTTTCTTCTGTTATTGTAGAAGCTATGACAAAGAATGGAGAGCGAGCTACGTCGATACGTGTTCGGGAGTTTAATGTGGCGCGTACCACGTTTGAAGTTGATGATCAGGGTGATACATACTCGATGAACTTGAGCCAGGGGAAATGCCAATGTGGCAAGTTTCAGGCATTCAAATTCCCATGTAGTCATGTAATTGCTACATGTTCGGCGGTATCCCATTATGCTGAATAGTACGTGGATCTTGCATTCTCAATCTACAATATTGTGAACGTTTACTCTTCATCATTTCCGCCGATCGGAAGTGAACAAGGGATACCGCCAGTTGCCGGACCAAAGATTATCCCTGATGAATCGACATTGCGTGGTACGGGGCGACCGAGATCTACACACATTCGCAATGAAATGGATGAGGTGGAGGTTCAATCCTAGCTCGATCGAACTAGATGTAGCATATGTAAACGATGTACGGACATAATAAGTGTGCATGTCCTACTTAAGCGCATAGCTAATTAGTTCAAATTTGCTTTCCTATTTGCTACCATATGTGACTTCGAATGAGATGTAGTTATTGCAAGGAAAAATTGTTGTTCAAGTTCTCATACTTTTATTTGATAGCTTCTATACTTATAGTTTCACTTAATTTTTAAGTAGATTTTTTTGTAGTTTCATGTTGTCATACTCAATCAGCTATATGTTCGATAGAAAACTAAACAAATACACCGAATAGGCACATGAGGTAAGCACGTAATATGTTCGATATAAAACTAAACAAATACACCGAATAGGCGCATGAGGTAAGCACGTAATACATCACGTAATATGTTCGATAGAAAACTAAACAAATACAGTCAAATACAGTAATCCATGAAAATATGACATAATACAATAATCCTTGCAATTATAACATAATACAGAACGCGCAATACGCTCAGGGTGGAGTATATGTAGGCCACGGCCTCGAACGCGCATCACGCTCAGGGTTCCTACGGATTCCACCAGGTCCACGCTGTCCATCAAGATTGTTCCTAAAATTGTGATCCTCAGCAGCTGCCCGTATGAAGTCATCGGCGTGGTCACCGGTGTCATCGGATGCGTGGTGTCCTCCCTGGTATGGACTACTACTAGATCCTGCCTCAGTACAACCCGGTCCCTGGTGGTAAGAATGGAACGCAGTAAAACCTTGTTGTGCCTAATAAGCGTTGAAGCTAGGAAAGCCGTATGGATGCTAATAGGCGTTGAAGCCCGTAAAAGCCCGTTCGGGCTGGTAAGAAGTGGATGCAGCAAAGCCGGTCTGAGAATTCTGTGATGGCCACTCATATTGGTGTGGGACTTGTGTCTGTGAAGCAAACATCATTTCTGGTTGTGGGTAACAAGGCCTCGGTACATGTATCTCTGGTGGTATCTCATCTGGGTTCCATGACACCTCAGTATACGCCGTATTGGGTCACATGGGTGGCCTATAGACACCTCCGCCACGTGGAACAGGCTGGGGTATCTCATATGCCTCCATCTCGATCCGCGGTCGTCGATGACCGGTCCCCCGTCCTTCCTTCGCACGAGGCGGGACCTCTAATGCGGGATTTGGTACACCGACTAAGATTCCAGTTGGTGCGCTAGGACCAGGCTCCGCAACTCGGCCAAACTATCTAAGTGCTCCCAGTAACTGGTCACAAACATCTTGAACTTGCCTATTGTTGTATTGCGGAAAAAATCGGGGAGAATTCTGCCACCAAATCCACTCTACACCATCTACCTACATTTAGCCAATAACATGGATAACAACACTGAAACTAAGCTATGGATAATAAGATGAAAGATATAGGATAAAAAATGGAATCAAGATCAATACGTACCACATGCCCGATCCTGGCAACCTGCCTCGTCATATACCGTCTAGTGTGTGTGAAAAACCAAGTCATGTACTCGGAGTTTGGGGAAACCGGCCCCTCAGATGGATATGTAGTCTCGATGAGCTCATGTCTTGTGTTCCACAACTGAATAAATGCCTCCATCTTGAGTTCCCAATCCTCAGTCATCTTACCCCGTAAGGTAAGATCATGTGTACCCTTAAGTTGTGCAGCATGGCTAGGGATGTGTTGCTGCATGCCAAATTGCCGCATGCAGCGATCAGGCTGGTGCATCTCGACAATGTGGAAAGCAAGTACAGGTGTCACCGCCCTCCACATGTCCTGCATGTGAACATCTGCACCCATAAACTCATATACGGCGTCCCTATATGGCTCCCACTTCACCTGTACATGTAAACATATGCGAATTAGTTTACTCTTTTTGTCCCCTAAAGTCAAATTTAAATTATATGTACATTGTCTCGACCCATCTGGTCAAGCTCTATCCGATATGTCTTTAGATCACGTCGTAATAACCGCACGTTGACATTATTGAACCTGCAATATGTAATTCAATCACATTAGTGAAACGACTTGCAAATAAGAATATAATCGCTCAACAACTCCAACCAGTTCAATGTATTCGTTACGTCATACTGCTGCCATACCTGAGTTCATAATGATCATCTTCATCATTGGGCGATGGAATGGGAGGTGATATGGCAGGAAATCTTGACCATGCCCATAACTGCAATAACAACAAACAACCCCCAATGTTTGTTGTTGAAGCTGACGTGGCCTGACATAGCTCGCGAAACAGTGTAGCGAGTACCGTAGACCCCCAATTTGTATGTAGCGGTCTCCGCAAGGTCACCACTGATAATTTTATAAATCGGCAAGGGAGCGCGCCGGACTTGTCACGAGAACAAAAATCCACCGAATAGGCGCATGAGGTAAGCACGTGTGTCCGAAGGCGACCCTCAGCGTAGGCCGAGTGCTCCTCCCGGTGGGCCCAACGAGTCTCAAACCGGCTCAACTCCGATGTTGCCGCCAATCAAATGGGTTAGGAGTGGAGTTAAACCCATGTATTGTTGCATAAGCGCTTCCCGGTTGCCATGTGTCGGACCGGAGACTACTTGACCCTCGGTGGACAAACCTAAAATGCCCTCTACATCCTGTAAAGTAATAGTCATCTCACCAACCGGCATATGGAAGGTGTGAGTCTCCGGCCTCCATCTCTCAACCAAAGCAGTAATAAGGTATTTGTCAATCTACAGCAACATAAAAGTAGTTAACAAATATGTAAGGGTCTTATATTATCCGTATAATGTACAAACAACTAAATGTGTATAATAACAAAGAATTTTAAAACATACCGGGAGTCTCTTCATGCGAGACACGTGCCAGAAACCCGCACGCATAAGGTGCTGCTGCAGTTCTACAGGGATGAGATTTGGGTCCTCGACATCTCTCAAAGACCCATGTGAGGCTCGCCGCACCCTCAAACAATTGCAATCTCCTTTGTTCCACACAACTTGTGATCGGTGTGACTGCTGCACCTCCTCACTGAGAACTCCCCACTCTTTGGGGCTGGGCTCAATATTGCGGGCACGTTGGTCATCCATTTGACTAATAAAGTTGCAAGCATTATATTTCAAAAAATGAAAGATATTTGCTAAATGTAAAAAAAAAAAACTTTAAAATTCGTTAATTAAATTTACTACAAGTATGAAGGATATTACAAGAATGAATATACATACACACACACACACATACACACACACAAAGCAAAGTTTCAAAAAGGAAGCATATTAGTTATTTATCCAACCAACTCTATAAATAAAACATATAACAACAGACAAATATGGGAGGGAGGTATCTTATCGGTACTTGAAAATTATTATTATCTATTTAAACTTATCTTATCTATGTTAATGTACTATAAATAATAATATAAAATATATTTTAAAAAAATATTTTTATTAATTCACTAATTATTATTCTCACAAATTTCTTAAATGAAATTTAGCAAAGCATAATAATTTACTTCTAATTACAAAATAAATAATTAATTCACTAATTAATTAATTTACTAATTAGTCTTATATCCTAAGGTTAATAATAAATTTTAAATATTATTATTCCCTAAATTATTCATTATAATTATTATTTACTTTTTAAATAATTTATCATTATTAATAATTTGTAAGGAATTAAGCATTTATCCTACCGTTATACATTTATTAAGTATCTATAAACAAATTAATAAATGTATATCATTAAAAGTTAAATCAAATTAGTAAACAATAAATATACATATAAAAATTAAATATTACCTATACAAACTTGAAGTCGGGAGTGAGAGAGAGAATTTGAGCCTCCTCCTTCCAGTGATTCTCTTCTCGGCTCAGCGGGAGAGAGTGAAAAAGAATGAAGAAAATGGAGGGTGGAGTGAATGAGGGAGAGGAAGAAAACAGATGAAGTTTTTGAGGGGGGGGGGGGTGTATTTTTTTTTTTGGTTTGGGGGTGGGTTCTTGGAGGTGTGGGGTTCGGAAGGGGTGGGGGCGGGGTGGAGTTCGGTTCGGGAGGGTGGGGGGCGGGGTGGGGTTCGGTTCGGGAGGGGGTCGCCGGGGTGGGGTTCGGGAGTGGGGGCGCTAGGGTGGGGGGGGGGGGGTGGGGTTACGGGTTCGGGGGGACCGCGTATTGGGGAAGGGGGAGGGAGTATTTGTGTGTGGGGGGAGGGGGTCGGGTGTCATTGGGGGGGATCGGGAGTCGGGAATCGACTGACGCGAAGTCGGGATTCTGGGCGTCAAGAAATGGACGCCGGTTGTGGCGTCAGCGACGCCACTTCGCGTCCTTTGGACCGACGCCCCTACTATGCGGCGTCAATCGACCGACGCCTATAGTCGTGGCGTCCCTCATCAGACAACTCCAAACATGTCTGTCAAATAACAGGTTTGACTGCCTTATTTTGGAAAATTGTTTCCAAAGTGCTGTACTTCGGTTTTTTTTTCCTGTTCTTATTTTGGTAAAAAAACCCAAGAAACACTGAAACACGTATTCACCATAATATCATATGGCAGCATGAGATCAGCAGGAAACCATACCCCTCGAGCCCAAAGCTGCTTACACGATGGTCGTTCTCTTTCGGTCTGATCATCTTCTCCCTTGGACCAGCATTTCATCCACCTCGATCCAAACTCTTAGTTCTCTATTAAACTACAACTTCATAGCCTTCTTCATTCACAAAAAAACCAGAAACTCAGTCCGAGAAAGAGAGAGTTGGAGTGGTCTGTGTGTGTGCCCTGTTTTATATCAAGAAAGCAGAGTGTGAGCCGAGAGTGAGAGCTAGAACGTGGAAGGAAGGGGGGGAGAGATCATTCTCATTCATATACTCTGTTTTAGATAAATAGAAGCAGAGGTGAACCCAAGTCGAGTAGCAGCAAGCCTCAGTTTATTGGAAAGCTAGTTAGGTAAGTATTTAAACTGTTGCTTGTGTGTGTGTGTGAGTCCCGTGGGGGTTTAAACGTAAAGCAATAGTTAAGGTTGCTGCTTGTATATATGTTCATTCAGTAGGTAAGTATTCTCATTCACCATAAAGCAATAGTTCCGTGGGAGTTATCGTTTATAAAAAATAAAAATAAAAAAAGAAAGAAAGAAAGAAAAGAAGAGTATATAACTGCATATATTATATCACTGCACACACTATAAATATATATTTAAACGTTGCTTCATAAACTTTGCTGATTTATATCAGGAACCAAATTTGCTATCAAAAACTTAATTTGCTAGTTTATATATTTTTCGCTTATGTATCTAGATATAAAACTGCAGCCATATAAAAGAGAAAAGGAAGCTTTATTGTCAAGTATGTGGTGTGTGTATATACATACATATAAAAGCTATATGTAAATGTTTTGGATCATGTTTGTTAACTATTCAACTGATAATTCGGATCATTGTATAACTAAAATCCTCCAACGGGATTAACCCTCACTATTATCGAATTTTAAGTTGTATCACATTTATATTCCTCTGGGAATTTAAATTAACCAGCATATGTCTGGGTATATGTTATCAGTCACTCATTCGCCCAAACGTTAGGCATGCTCTCTGTTGTGACTCACTCTGATCTGTTAATGCCTTCACTATGATAAATACACATTAATTAGTCTAATAAGAGATTTAGGACATAAATGGACATCATAATGGACGTAGGAATTAGGGGTGTTACACTTAGTTTCTTTGTGTTTCATTAGGAGTATAGTTTTATATGAAACAAGTTTTATCTCAATCGGATTTATTGTTTCAAAGATATTACTACCTCCGGTCTTTATTATAAGAACACTTTTGTAGTGCAATTTACACTACAAAAGTGTTCCTATAATTAGGACCGGAGGGAGTACCAAATTACCTAACATTTACCATGCTGACCTAAACAAAGCTGAACATAACTTGATAATCACTCCAGTAGCTAGAGCTTCTATAACTCGAGTGAAATATGTAGAAATCACTTCTGGAGGTGAAACTTAAGTGATAACAAAGTGTGGCTCGAGTGGTGATAAAGAGTGACTCAAGTAAAGATAATTTATTAAGTCATTCCAACTTCTATTTGAATATAGAGACTTTCAATATTAAACATAAGAACTTGAATTTTGATATTCTCATTATATTTTGCAAGTTCTTCTTTCTTTATTCTCTTCTCTTCTTGGTATTGATTATTCTCCAAAATCTTTTAATAACTTTTTGCTTTCTTGACTAATGTCTTCAATATCTTTTTTCCTCCTCCTCTTAATCAATCCAACTCAATAAGTTTTTTTTAATCTTCTTCTTGATCATTCTCCATAATTCAACTAAATGTCTTCTAATCTTTGCTTGATTAATCTATATTAAATATAGCAGTTAGTCAATGTGGGAGATAAATATAATATACAAATTTTTTGCTCTTAATATTTGGCACATATATTTGACATCATCAAAACTTATTATATCTAACATATTTCAGTACAAAGAAATGTGCTTAGCTCTCCCAACTCATCAGATTTGGGCCGTTCAAATCTAATTTTGGATGGTCTAGATTTAAGTTTGTTTAAAATCATGATTTTTTAAATAAAACAATCATTTTTTTTGAAAGAATAGTAGATAAGAAATTATTTTTATTTTAGATTCTATACCCATTAAAATAATTTTTATTAAAAAATATAGACCTTTAAAAAATCAGATCTGGACCATCCAAATCAAATCTAATAATTTAGATCTAATGAGTTGGGTGAGCTAAACACAGTGCTTAGCATTGAAACAGAGTCCCTCTTTCTCGACATTGCAATTATATATATAAATATCCATGTTTCTATATGGAGAAGAGTTAGATAGTTTAATTTTATGTGCTAGCTAAATATTTTTTATGACCGAACGGATTTAAAAGTGATAATAATATATATTTGTAACAAATTTATTATATAACAAATAATATATGAAAAATCCACATGTATGTTTTGATTTGATTGTAAACAAGCATCTTAACTCTTAAGTATGTAAGGTCAAGTAAACAATTGTTTCTTATAGAGTAAATAATATTAAAAAAATATCACATGCATGTTTTATTATAGGAAAAAACTGAAGGAAAGAAAAAAGTTAGGAAATGTGGAAAACAAATCGAACAACACGTGATTATTATTTATGATTGCTAAAGCTAAACGCACTCAACACTTCCATGTTGCCAGGTAAAGTGGGAAGCGATTTCTCTTATTATCGCTTCTCTCCTTATCCCTCATCATCCATTATCAACACCATTGATTTCATCTAAATATTAATCTTGACCATTCATTTTTAAACTTATGCATATTTTAAAAAAAACCGCATACGGTAAAGATAAAATAGATGATCAAGATTAACATTCGGTAAAATTAACGATGTAGATAAAAAATGATGAGGGATGATGAGAGAAATACTAAGGAGAGAAACCGGAGCAAGTGTGGCTTTTCTTTTTTCTTTTTTCTTTTGAAAAGTACAGGCAAGTTAAAGCTTGGGTGATGGAGGAAGGACTATGACCATGAACGTCAAGTCCTTAAAACATCAAACTAGCAGAAAACTAACAAAAGCAGATCAGTTGGTCTCTAGAAAACATTTCTAAGCATCCCCTGGGAACAGATGGAACAAGGATCATATCAACATCAGCAGGAACGTCGTGGCCTTGTTTGGCCATATAATCAGCGCATGAGATGTTGCCTCTTGGAGTGTAATGGAGCTCCACATTCCAATCTCTGAAAAGCAAGTCTCTAATCTCCCCAATAATTGCTCTGAGGGGATGGTCTGCAGAATAATATCTCATAAGGATGTTGACAGCGTCCAGCAAATCCGAATAAAGGATAACTCTCTGTAAACCCATCTGGTTGGCCAGCTTTAATCCTAACATGATGGCATATAGCTCTGCTTCAATCACAGTGTGAAGGCCAAGTGATTTGTGGAATCCCATCAGCCAATGACCCTGAGAATCCCTCATCACACCTCCGCAAGTCGCTTGATGCTGGGAACGCACGGAGCCATCAACGTCAATACGGATCACATTTGCTGGAGGGGGAGTCCAAGCTTTTTCCACTTCCCTGCCAATATTAAAAATTTGGTGCATTAGTGTTTGATTAGATGTACTTTCCATGAGAAGATAGTTGCAAGTGTGAAGCATCTCCCTGGTATCCGTGTTTTCGCCTTGAAAGAGAAACTTGCATCTGGTCGTCCAAAGGATCCAGCATGCCAAGCTAAAGGTTTTCTGCCAAGAGAAATTTTGAAAGCGCCCTTTTCCCGGGTTGTGATTTGTATTCCAGTTGAGCCAAGCCTGCAAGTTTCCTGCAAAAAACTGAGAAGAGTAGTTAGGCATCAAGAGTTGTTTCCACAAATCTTTTGCTCTTTCACAATCCCTGATAACATGAATCACAGGTTCCCATCTGAGAGGCCAGTTTTGGCTCTTAATGAATTGGTAACAAGCCTTTTATGGCCGACTTGCCACATGAACATTTTAATTTTTTCAGGGAGTTGCCATTTAGTGTGGCTTTTCTTTTGCTTATACTTTTGTTGGCTTCATTGAATTTACATAAAATGCTTTTATTATTATTATAGACAATGTAAGCATACACACACAGCCATGTCAATGTCATGTCAGGCACAAGTTCTCAACCTCTGCAACGCAAGACAAAAACGCTTGTTATTGAGGCAATACGTCATTGACAAGCCTGCTTTTATTATTATTTGCTGCCATTAATGGGATTTCTTTGGTCATATAGATTTATTCTCGGAACTAATCTCTGTATAGTATTATATAAAATCTCTAACAAAAATCACTCTACGACTCATTTTCATATTCCACATAACGTTTAATTTGAATAAGAATTGACGGCGTAAGTACGGGAATAACAAGTACGAAATATGAAACGAGTTTCTTTTTATGTAAATACTCCCAGATATACGAGGGCCAGATTTTTTCGATTTTCTGTAAAAAAATTATACAACGTGAATTGGTATGGCATGAATAAATTGAACAATCTTTATTGTATTAAATGGAGGTGTTTTTCTTTCTTGTACAATCAGATGAAGCCCTCATCAATATATGGCCAGATTTGACTTACAGTTCTTTATGCACTAAGTATAACAACATCTTACGGTTCTTTAATGCTCTGAGTTAAGACCTGATTTGAATTTTTACTTTGGTTTCTGATGTTCAATTTCTCCTTCTGCCATTACGTATTTTATGTAGACAATAATATTTCTCATATATTTTAACCTAACAAGCGGTGATCAATTCGAATTGATGATTGCTGATGCTTAAAAAGAACAATAAACGAAAAAGAAAGAGGTAATTGGAAGAGTTCGAGGTGATCGATAATCGAAGAGGAATGTTTCAAAGGCTTATGGGACAAGGTGGATACCTAGATTTAGGCTAAAAGCCGACAAGTTTTGCAGGGTTATTTCATTTCTTCACAGGGAAGAGTTTCAGTTTTGAACATATACATGATAATACTAAGTTTTTATATGCTGGCCTGGCCGCTTATAGATGAGCAAAAAACAAGAATTCATGATTTACTATTTAAATCAACATGCGAGTGTGCTAATTTATTTTTCTCGATTCAGCTTTCTTTTTTGTTCCCTTTTTGTTTATAAACAAAAGTATCCAACTACTAGCTAGATGCAATCATCCTCGAACAATTGTTAGACACTAAATATAGATATATCTCCCAACAAGTATACCAACTTTGATTCATGTGAAGGATTAACCCTATCAATAAACTCAATTTTTGTTGGTGCTTTTTTTTGTCCTTTGCAACATAGACAAATCTGAGTCTCTAGCTAACAACAATTAAAAAGCACTCATACAGTCCTAAGTCCTTAGTGTAGGACCTAATTAGAAAATTATTGTTGATTCAAAATGCAAGACTTATATCATTATTTATTACTCCTTCCAGTCCTAATTATAGGATAAAATTTGCAATATAATTTGCACTACAAACTTTGGCCTTTATATAATTAGGACAGGAGGTAGTAATTTTTTAAAAAAATTAGCCCAATTGATATTCTTTTCAACAATAATCAAATAGGAGATGGCGGAGGGAGAGAATTAAGGAATATAACTAAAGTGTGTTTTGGAAGGGAAAAAAAAAACATATCTTATCAACTAACTTAACTAACATTATTAATTAATCTACTCAAATTTGTTAACTAGGTTTTAACAAGAGAAATAGAAAAATATACAAGCAAGGGGGAAAGCGTGAGTGAATATTATGTTATTTAATGAATAATTTACATGGAGGAAATTAAATTAAGAGGGGGTCATGAATTATCAGAAGAGGGGAGTGAATTGTAACAGCAACAAGGAGATGGCAAACACTAGTGTGGGCTCTTTGGACTCTTCCATTTATTATGTGTTGATCGTCATCAATTCTCACACATATCTCATCATGCTTTTATTTATAACCTGCCTTTGTCTCCTTCTCTCTTCAAATTAATCATCACATACAGTATCTTCTTCTTCTTTTTTGCATCGTCTCTCAGTGTTCATTCATGGCGTTTCATCGTTCTCTGATTATACTTCTTCTCTTTGCATTAGCTCAAGCTTCTGCATCGATCCCAAGTACTCAACGCCAAAGTCTCCTGCTTTGACTGTGCCGTTCCCAACCAATATCTCTCTGATCATTTCTTCCTCACTCTCAATATCTTTATCAGCTCATATTGTTGCATGTGTGTCTCCTATATATTGTATGTACTATATATTAGGTGAGATTTAAATTTGTATGTTTAAAACGGAATTAGTTAATTAGTTAAATCATTCAATATGTCTGAACAATTTGATAGATATGGTATGGAAATCAACAAAATAATATTATTCAATTTTTTAACTACTTTAACCAACCATATATTTTTTCCTAATTGGTATGCGCAGAAGTAGAATTTCTTGTAGTTTTCATGAGTTTAACCCATGTAAAATAAAAATGAGTTACTCAGTTTATATTTTTCACAAGACTTTCATGTTGGGGTATGTTAATATTATACCAATAAAAATGTACTTTTAATTAATCAATTACAACAAATATTTCTGGATTTTACTAAAAATCTTGTGTCATTCGCGCTAGCGATCATAATATTGACAATCAAAACTTTCATTTGACCTTTTCATTTTTATCCGAAGTTTGTTTGGGTAGAGATTTTATCAGAATAATTCGATCTGCCCATAGTATATTTGATCTTTTTTCTGTACCTGGAGCCTTGAAAACTCTTGAAATTCCAATCAAAACTAAACATTCATATATGAGTTATTGTAGGATACATTAAACTGATGTTAATTGGATAAAATCACAGTTAGTTAATCATGTTGAGACTCTATATAAAGATAGTTTAGTATATGCGAAAGATGGCTAAATCTCACCAAAGAAGAAGGTTTAGGAGTTTGTTGGTGACCCTTAATAGGGTTTAAATTATTGTCTCTTTTTGTTGATTAATAACAAAAGTTTCGTTATCTGTTTTTTCTTGCTTTCTAACACTCATGTTTCTTGGTTTCGTAATGGTTATACAGAGATAAAGGTTTCAGTGAAGTGCGAGAATGTAAGAAAAGTGACAGTGGCAACCACAGAAGAAGATGGTTCCTTCAAGGTGAACCTTCCAATTAGAGACCCCAAAAACCCTACACCTTCTAACATAAACTGTGTAGCAAAACTTCTCGGAGGATCAAATCAACTTTATGCTTCAGAGAAAGACAAAGTAACCCTAATTGTGAAGGGCACAGAGCCCAACACATATAAAATCTCAAAGCCTCTTGGCTTCCTCACATCTTGCCCTAAGAACACAGTTTGTGAGGCTGCGAAAAAGAGTTTGGTGCATCAGAAACCTTCGATATCCCTCTTCCTCCAGAGTGGGGCCTAGCACCTTCTAGCTACTACGTACATCCCTTTCTTCCCCATCATTGGAATTCCTTAATTATATATATATATATATTACCTCATCAATATATATATATAACTGTGTCATGATTATATGTGTTTGATGTTTATAGTTTATACTTATATGTATTCGCTTGCGATTTTCGTCATATATAATGAAGTTGTCGGCTTCATTATTTGATATACCTTTGTATGTTCTATCTTCTGCAATATACGTTCTGAAGTGCAAATTTGTGGGACTGGAGGTAGTATTTACTCCTTTGATCCTAAATATAAGACATAATTTATAGTGTAAATTATACTACAAACTATATAATACCGGAGGTAATATTTAATCAAATTAAATATATGTGGGAAAAGAAAGGACGGCGGCAACATTAATTATAAGCAACAGGCGTTGTCTCTGCCAAAACATATTGGCCAATACCAGCCACAAAAGCTGTCCCTAGCCAACTACTATCTCGTGAAATTTCTTGAAATTATTCAATCTCCCATGTTTTGAGTAGTTTTCTTTTGAAAAAAACTTGATTTTAATGTGTGTGTATTCTGACTTAATCAACGTTGCCAGCTATGGTCATCGTAATGTACGCTAATTTCATCACCATGGAGCTCACCAAATTGAGTACTCCTTCGGTCTTTAACATAGAATCTAACAAAAAGTTGATATTAGTTCTAAATGTAATAACCTATAGAATATATTATCAACTTTTTTTCAAATTATCCCTATTAATATTCTCTAAACAAAATTCAAATAAGGAAGAGGGGGAAAATTAAGAAAAATGATTGGATGTTCTAAAAAAAAAAAATTTATATTAATTAATTTAACTAACTTTTTTGTTATATTTAAGCATTATGTTGTGGACTAGAAAAGTGGGATTTAATTGCTTAACGAATCACGTGCCTTGAAATCGTTGCATAGTTTATGAGCATCCTTTCTTCTCTTCTTCGTACAAGAACTAGCCGGGCCGGGTAGACTTTTTTCATACATTGCACAAAAGTTTAAGAATGATGAGTTGTCCTCTCTCCCGTTTTAATGAAGTTTGAACCAATCAATTTCACAAATTAAATTAATTGTCCCATATATATTTGGAGACAGACAGAGAGAGAGAGAAAATGATGAAATTACATAACTCTAAATTAGGACTCAGTTATTTTCTTGTATTACTTGTATACGAATGCAAATAATCCATTTTCCATGTTGATGTTGATGTTTGGGTTCACTAACCCCTAACCTCACAATAATCAATGCTTCACCCGGATCTCATATTATTTGTGCAATTCACATTATATACTAAATTGATCTTCAGAAACATATGTGTGAACATACGTGAGGTTTGAATCTGGGACCTCATCCAAATATATTGGGTAACCCTATATCTTTAGGACAACTTCTTGTTAACCATTAACAAAAGGGAACTTATAACATAGGATAAAAGCTTAGTGACCACATATACCTTGTGGTAAGAATCAAAATACAAGTAGTTTGAATTTAAAATTTGTTATTACTCTTCTTGTCCCATTTATAAATTAAAGTAGAGATAGGATTATTTTTTCAGTCTATATATATAATATAAGTCACACATGAGTACTTAATTTTACCATTAATTTTTATTATGTAGACTTTGTACTCTTAAAGTAGAATGCATATTAATTAATTATAGAGCTGAAGTTGGAGAGGTATTACTAGAATTTTAGACGTAATTGATAGGACTTGAGGTTTTTCTTGCTTTAAGTGAAATATATTGAAAGTGGTTTATAAATAAAACTTACAAAAGGAGTATTTATTTACATTTTGAACCCTTGGCATCGTCATATTTTTAGAACCTTTTGATTGGTCACCATGAAAGACACATTAACCCACGAGGCATCCAATTATCAGCCTAAAATTAAAGGGAAAATTACTGAGATCCCAAAGAATTGACATAATTATCAAGAAATTTAAATCCAATGACATGTGATGAGGAGTATTGTTATTTAATTTCTTTCATTAGAAATTGGCATTGCATGCTCATCAATTATTATTGATACTTCTTAGTAAGTAAATTCTTTCATTGAGACCTCATAGTTATTTTTCTGAAATTAATGCCTACAGAGATTTAAGGATGCTAATCAGCCTTCGCTTCATGGGAAAAAAATGGAGCAGTGGAGACAGGACTCAGGGATTGATTAAAAACGAACCTTTTAAACGACAAGTCAATTGCAATTTAAGTCCTCACCAAAACCAAAGCTAAAGGCCTCTTCAATATCAAATCAAATTCTGTCCCACAACAAAAATATCGCAATCAAAATCCTTTTTGCCTAGTGTGAACTGAGAGATTTATTTAATTTGAAGAGGACAAAAAAAGTACATTTTATATCTGCATGTATAATATAATGTATGAATCACAAATACTAATTATAGAAAACATTATGCAATGGAATGAGATTCGATAAATTAATCGGGGGACCATTTTTTCTGTTTTTTTTTTGGGATATAGATATAAATACATAATGATCTTTTTCATGTGTTGAATATAAGATTTATCAATGAAATAATATGGTTACTTAAATGAATAGAGTTAATTATCATTTAAATATATAAATGGAAGGGATGAATATGGCCTAAATTTTAGAATTTACTGGGTCTTAGTAACCCATAAGGAAGAAGAATGCGTTCAAAACAATGGTGGGACCGAGGTGGATCCCCCGGATAGGCCCAAATCAAAAATATTACATCCCACAATATATTACTTAGTAATACTCCTCCAGTCCCAATTATAAGGCATAGTTTGTTTTTTTTAGAGAAATTAAGGAAGTTTAATTAAATTACTTTAGAGTATTTTTATTTTTATTTTTTCTTCAAAGTAATTAGTTTGACTAATAAACTAATATATAATCTAAAAATACAAACATATAAAATGATTAAGTAACTTATTTAACTTTCTTAATCTCTCCAAATAAAGTCAACTATGTCTTATAATAGTAATAGGTAGTATAAATGAGATATTATTAAATTAAATATATTAATTTATAAATCAGACTAATTAATTTTTAAAAAAATGATAGATACAAATATTTTAAAATAATTTTTTTAATTTTAAGCTCTCTAAAAATAATTAACCGGGATATTATATTTAATATTAGAGAAAATGAAGCAAGTGTGGCCCCGACCGAAGTTTGTAAGCTTTGAAAGGCACCTCATGATAGGCCCCACCATTTCGTGGTTCCGTTTACTAAACTCGGAACAAAATTAATGGGGTTTAAGATCTTTTCTAATTCTAGTAAAATATGTTGAAAGTGCTTTGCAAATCAGGATTTTCCAGGGAACCGGCTACCTAATCAACCCGCCCCCAACCTGGGTCAATATTTTGATATTTTTAAAAAAAAAAAAAATATATTTTTTTTGTTTAGAATTTAATATTGATAGTCCTGAAATTTTTACTTTTTCACTGGTATGATCTTAGATTAACTTTGGTTTGACTCTGATCTAACTTACTTTTAATCCACTATCTCAATCAGTTTAGAGATCGATCTGATTTTCATAACCTTGTCGTAAATATTACTAAAAAAGTATTCCTTCAAATCAAAAAATAAAGAAGGTATTTACCCCTACCTCCATCTCAAATCTTAAACATAAGTTGATATAAGAAGTTTCACACGAGGCATAATTGAATTTCATAAATGGCATATAAGTCATGAGACATATGAATTCATAAATGAAAGTTTTGAGTTAAAATATAATGTGAAATTCACTTATATATGTTGGATTCTCATTCCTTCCACGGTACTACCATCTAGGGGTAGCAGACCAGAAAATTATTGAAGGGGAAGACACCATTCAAAAAAAAAATTAAAGGAAAGTTTTAAAATTAAAATATATATATTTTATATATATATAAAATATATAAAAATATAAACAAGAAAAGAAAAAATATATAAAAAAATATTTATAAAATCAAGTGAATACTGATGATGTAATAAGAGGAGCGATTATTTTACAAACCTTTTATTTGGAAAAGTAAGGCTAAGTCTTAGTTAGAAAATGCGATTACATAAATTACAATGAAGGGTGAAAGACTAATAAGTTCAAGACATATATTTTAATAACATAAGTATATTACAATCAAAATAATTACAATGTCATCATTCTAGGCCTTATTTTTGAAATTTTATCATAATTGTCTTATTATCAATCTTATCAAATATATCTTTTTCAATATAAAGGCATTAAACAATCCTTCAACAATTCATTCCCCATCCGACACGTAAGTCTTGATCTTGATATATTAAGAAGTGAAGCTTGATCATTCAAATATGTATTAATATTTATTTATTTAATTTTAAAGAAAATCTCAAATTCAACTCAAAGGGGGCACTTGCCCCCTTGTATATAATGTGAGTCCGCCTCTGCTACCATCCCCTGTCATGATTTCAACATATTTTATAAATTTTATTTGGGCAAATCTTTTTAAAATGTTTCCTTTAACTCTAATCCGTTGAGGGATTATAAATTAACATTTTCTATTATTGATTATTTTGAGTCTAAATTTGGGCAACCGGATTATAGACTAAAAAAAAATCATGTTAAATTAGTATTGAACAGTATTGTGTCATTTACCATTATGCTTTAGCTCAGTGCATATTGGTATTAAAAGACATGCTAATTTTTTTTTCTGTAGATAAATATATGATTTCCTTGATGTAAAATTCAATTTCTTGGTGTAAAAACTGAAACTGTTTATTTAGGAATAAGGAGAGAGAAAATGGAGGTCCTCCCACCCAATTGATGTGTACCGAAGCATTTCTTCCTGGGAAGAATATATTATTATTACTTGTTTAATTATATAATTATAGTATCAATAATCTGTATATTTCATCAGCATGCTATGGAATTTAAAAAACGTTTCCTATGTGTGTAAGTTGATTTGGTCCTTAAACTGGGGACAAAAATGGATAGACACATCATACTTAAGTCTTCAGTTCATCACAAAGCACACGTAGGAGACTTTTGTTGAATATTTTGGTGAATTAATGTAAAATTAACTACATGTACTATCTACATCATCATAAAACCATTTACATTATCACCGACTTTTATTTATATAGCTTTTACAAATGAAAAATGGATAAAAGAAATGATTTTTTTTTGAGATATCTATTTTTTTTTAGATAGGCTTATTTACAAATGGAAAAAAGGATAAAATCATATCATTGTAGATGTGATTTTTTGTTTAAGATTGAATATAAAAAAAATAAAAAATTCAAAGTACTTAATTTTTTCTAAGAATAAAGGCTACAAACGTATATTTTAGATGATTGATTGAGATGAAAAATAAAAGCTAAAAAAAAAACGTCTAAAGGTAAAAATATCTTCTAAAAAAATACTTTTTTATATATATATATATTAGTTATATATATTGTGATAATTAAATATAAAAAAGTTAAAAGGCTATGCTATGACCACTCTAACTATTTTAAACGCCAATTTTTCCTTTGTGGCCTTTTACTCACTTCCTCTGATCAACAGGCACTTATATTTGGGAAGGCAAAACAGAAAGGCGCATTAAACACAGAGATGTCAAATGTCAAAAAGATCTTTCAATAAAAAGATCATGTTCTTGTCGGGTGGGGATCAAGCACATGTTTTGACATTCATTTGTGTGGCCCAAATTTAGATTCGAAGACCAAGTCCCCAATACATATAAAATATATTTGGGTAATCTATGACCCCCTCAACAATGGCCTCCCACTTGGAATCTTTTTGTCATATTTTAATTACTTATTTTTTTCTCAATAAAAATAATTAACATGTAAACATCAATATAAAATTTAAAATTTATAACAAATCATACTATTTTTAAAATTATAAATCTGTATTATTGCCATAAAAATTATATATATAATTTGCTCTTAAGAGTTACCTGGTATTAAATATGAATACCATGATTAATTGATCATTTTGATGGGTTGAGGTTGAAATAAATTATAACATTTTTAAGTAAACATTATTTTTGTTTATATTTATCCATGATTATCTTAATCTTAGTGAGTTTTCAAAGCCCAGTTCACATTAACTTTGACATATATAAAAATAAACATTGATTAAATTGTAATACACCAATCACCAATCCCTGTCAAGCACATCATGCTCTTTTTTTCTTGGATTTATTGAGTATAAAATTCACTAGGCAAAAACTTTTAATGGGTCAAGTCTTATCTCATTTCTCCAACCAATAGGGAAAAAAATACTCCCTCCGATCTTAATTATAAGATTGGATTACCTTTTTTTTTAGAGATTAAGGAATTTAAGTAAGTTATTTAAATATATCATATTTTATGTATCTTTAGACTATACATGAGTTTATTAGTCAAAGTAATTAATTTGAAAAAAAAAATATTCTAAAGTAATTTAATTAGCTTCCTTAATATCTCCAAAAAAAAGTCAAGAGGAGTGAGTATATGATAGCCCTATGTCATGCTCATGGCCAAACGGATGAACGGATGACGTCATGTTCCTAGATTGTTGAAGTCTTGAAGAAACCATTTTCAAGTTTTTCTTACTGACTCAAGGCTCTGTTATACGATATTTGATTTTGTTGTCCGGACCCAAGGACTCAGCAAATCTAAAGGCATATCTGCTTAATTGCGGGTTTAAAGAAAAATAAATAAAATCTTATTTACCATGTATAATATAAAATTATTTAAAATAAGCAAATCCAAAATCATTTAGTTAGATTTTTGTTATCTTTAGTAGGCCGTGAACAAAATTATTAGAAGTGGCAAAAAACAATTAAATGTCTTATATAATACACGTGAAAATATTATTATTCAGTGGGCAAAAAAAGAAAATATTATTATTCAATTTATTATGCTACACTCAAAGGAGGATAGAGTTTTGCTCTCAACCCAATTTTTTTTGCTCTCAACCCAATTGGTTTAAGGTTTAAATTTAAAGTACTTTTTCAGCTATCTGAGCCTTTTAGAACTGAATAAATCAAAGTTTTTTTGGTTAAATATAAAATATACTAAACTAATTAAAACCGGAGGCCACAAAGAGCTAAATTTAAAAGTTCCCTTCAAAGGGAAACTAGTACAGCTCTGCAGCATAAATCCTTTGTTTTTCGGTCTTTAATATAAGAATTAATTTAATAACGTGATATTTAATTTTTATATTTATTAATATTTTCCTAATTATCATTTTTATGTCCCTCAACAATAATTAAATAAAAAAATGAGGGAATTAAAGAAGAATATAAAATGATTAAGATGTTTTAACAAAAAAAAATAATTTTTTTAATATTATAAATTTAAATAAATATGCCTTACATTAAGGATCGGTTGAGTCTTATAATTGAATGCATTCCCTGAATATTTTTTTACTGCTTGGCACAACCTTCCCTCCCTGTTTCCGTTTAAAGATTGAAGTTGATGGGAGTTCAATCTTTAAGTTGTGTATGTATCTATATTGAAAGACGACGATCAAAATATTTGCAGGTCTTCAATTATATTTACACCAATAGCAGAAATTGAAACCACAAATTTTAGAAATTATAGACCAAATCTTTGGTAAGATGAACAATTTTTCTCAGTAACTTGTCATCCAATACAAGTGCCTCTATGCATCTATTAGCAAACCAACACATAAAATAAGAAAGTGACAAAAACCCAAGACTAATTCAAAGGGTTAATTGGAAAAACCTTTTGGGGTGCAAAGACGCATTCTTGCTCCCATAACCGCGTGGAAGTTTCCACTTCCACCAATCAAATCTCCAAAATTTCTCACTCCACACGCTGCTTTCTCTCCCCCACGGACCCACCATTCTGCATCATTTTATATACACTTTGTATCCCACGCATCCTCAAACATGCAAAATTCTTAACTTAATCTCTCATTTAACACCATCAATATTATTCTTACGTAACCTATCAATGGAGGCACTTTACCCTGGTTTTCGCTTCTACCCTACAGAAGAAGAGCTTGTCTCCTTCTACCTCCACAACAAGCTTCAAGGTCTCAGACCCGACATGGACAGAGTCATCCCTATTGTTCAAATCCACAACGTCGAGCCTTGGAACCTCCCACGTATGACTAAAATTCAGTCTTGTGTCTGTCATTAGTAACTTGTGTCACGGTCTCTGTGTCTGATAATTACTTGTTTTTGTGCAGAGCTTGCCGGTGAGGTGTGTCGTGGAGATACAGAGCAGTGGTTCTTCTTCTCGCCCAGACAAGAAAGAGAAGCCAGAGGAGGGAGGCCCAATAGAACCACTGCATCCGGATACTGGAAGGCTACCGGTTCTCCTGGTTACGTTTACTCTTCCGATAACAGAGTCATCGGCGTTAAGAAAACGATGGTCTTTTACAGAGGCAAAGCTCCCACCGGAAGAAAAACCAAGTGGAAGATGCATGAATACAGAGCCATTGAACCCTCCAACTCTAATCAATCCGCCTCTTCCGTTCCCACGGTATATATATAGGGTTAAATTGTATATATATAATCTAGCTAGCTTTCTTTATATACCTCATTATGGATGATTCAAGTGGATGTGTTACAGTTGAGGCACGAATTCAGCTTGTGCCGAGTTTATGTGATATCGGGGAGCTTCAGAGCATTTGATCGGCGTCCATTAGAGGCGGGGTTTCAAGGCGACGGAGCTTCTGGTTCAGGTGCTGCACCTGGTATTCATGGGGAAGGTGGAAGAAGCTCGTCGGACACTTCCAACTCAGGAGCAGAGCATGCAGAAGCAGGAGGAGGATCGAGTAATACAAATCAGAATAATGTGAACGACGAGGAGACTGTACAAGAGCCTCTGTGGGAATGGGAACAGCTAAATTGGCTTTGATTATAGAAATGGGATCAACTTACTGGTTCTAATTGAGCAGTCCACGACTCTAACCTGAGGCGAAGCTGATGAGGGGTTCAATGTCTCTGTTTCATCCTCTGATGAACTAAGAGTTTCGTTTGTAACAAACTAGTCGTATTTGATTTTGTAAGTAGAAAAAAATAACATAAATACGATGACGATGTTAGGAAACTAGTTATGTTGTCGTCTTATCTTACCTAAAAAAACTGTAAAAGATATTGTACGCGAAAGTTTTTTTTTTTTTTTTTTAATTAATTCAATCCATATAATTTGTAGTACAGTAGTAGACTAGTTTGTTAATCTATTCTTATAGTAGTGTGAACGGGGTTACCCAGTGTTACCAGTTATATTGAATTTGTCTCATTATTCTTAAAACATGTGTCCAAATATAATAGCTGGTGGCCAGCTGTACGAATATGAAACATGAAAAACCGACTTATTCGAGACTGACTTTATGAATCTTTTGACTAATTATCCATTTAAAAATAATATATATAATATAGTTTGTAATACATATTACATTATAAAATATATTTTATATTTAAAATTAAATCATTCTTATTATAAAGACCAACTTAGAAGTTTATTTGGTCATTTTTATAAAGACTTTTGCATTCTCAACCGATGAAAGACTGCTGGTTATTTTTTCCAGTGTTTCTAATTAATTAATAAAGGTAGTGGGTGAGAGTAATAATTAATATAATATTAGAGTTTAATGCAATTAGTATGGATAATATTGGAAATTACTTAAATTTATGACAACTTTATTGACTTTAACTAATTTTATTGGTTTGTGAGAAAAGTTAGTTGGTAATAATAAGAATAGGTAGTATGAAACGAATAAATGAGCAAAAATGGAACAAGAATGGTTGTTGTTGATGAACCTGAGTTTTCTTCAGCGCCTGCCTCTGTTCTTTCTCGAGCTATAATCCTGAAGTGTGCGTAGTCACTAAAAACAGCTCCAAACATACGCCATGTTACTGCCACGAAAGTGAGTTATTTAATAAAATTAATATGCAAATCTTAATAGATAATTGAGTGAATGCTTTAAATCACATATCAACAAATTGATTTTGGGTACCGAATTTTTAGGGAAAATTACGCTCAGGTCCCAAGGAAGGGAATTAATTACAATAAAGTCCTTGAAATCATCAAATTGCGAGGACACGTGTAATTATTTGTATTAATAGGAAATCATATATTAACAATGCGAAATGCATAGATTAACAACAACTTTTAAAATTTTTATTTACAACATGAAATATATATTTACGCGAAATTATATTTACAACAACATTTAAACATTTTGGATTTACAACAAAAAAGCATAGATTAACAACAACTTTTAAATACCGACCATTTACAATGAAATGCGATATATTAACAAAGGAAATGCATGTATATTACAACAACTTTTAAAAACCCGGATTTTATTTCCATACAAATAAAACGAAGTCCTGGCTATTTACAAAGAAAATGCATTATTAACTAAATAAAAAAATATTAACAACAACATTTAAAAACCTCCATACAAATAATTACATACATCGTAATTTGATGATTTGAGAACTTTATTGTAATTTTTTTCGATTCTTGGGACCTATATGAAATTTTCCCGAATTTTTATCCCAATATCCTTGCAAACGTTGGATGCAGCGATTTTCACTCAATTTTTTAAACGGTTGAGGTCTGATTTAAAACTTGAATTTTAAAATGTTAAATAAATGATTTTCTAATAAAACGAGTTCTCAATTATTTTATTGTTTTTATTAATTTTATTTAAAATTTAAATGTTACTTTTTTGTCATTTTTTCAAAAACCTTTCACTTATGAGTTGTAGGCACTTAAATATTTTTTTTTGGGTTTAGTGTTTCGTGAAAGTGCTATAAACACAACAATGTTTTCTCTGCCTTAAAAATATTACTCCCCTCGTCTTAATTATAAGGCCGGGTTAAACTTTTTTTTTTGAGAGATTAAGGAAGCTCGTTAAATTATTTTAGAGTATTTTTATTTTTATTTTTTTCTTCAAACTAATTAGTTTGACTAATAAACTAATATATAATCGAGGATATATAACATAATCTCAATATGAAATAATTAAGTATCTTATTTAGGCTTTCTTATTTTCTACATATGAAAAAAATTAAATATCTTAAGTTCTTAATTTCTTATAATTAGGGATAATTGTGATAATAGTAACTCTGATGGTTAAAGTACTGATTCAATGGTATTCTATACATGCCACCTCATCATTCTGTCTGCTTTCACTCCACATGCTTGACGCTGAGAGAAATTTCAAATTTTAGCTTAGCCTTATTTATGGGTATGCTTCATGAGAAGAAACAAAATATGAGGAAGGCCGAGTGACGAGTTGACATGTAAAGAGTGTCATGTAAATAAATTAATCAACTTTAACGGTTAGTTTTAAAATTTTAAATGATGCAGACAACATCGTTATATTTTTAACACTTATAGTTCCAAAGCAACATTAGGCAAAAAAGAAAAAATCAAATATTAATAGCGTTTCTTTTATTTTTTAAAAAATTGAAGGGTGGACACCAACAACAGAATTATAAGGGAGTTTTCATATTACCTAACTACAAAACTATTAGCGATAACCACAACTAGTAACCACAAAATTATAGGAAGAGTTGAACCTGTAACTTTCTTTTTTTTTTTTTGGTCAAAGGAAGTTCTATTCATACCACATCAAAGCCAAAACGGTTACAAACAGAAGACTAAGAAAACAATAGTCTGAAAAACCAAATTAGACAAAACAGGAACAAACAAATACAACACGAGCAAGACAATTACAAACGACAACAAACAAATACAACAGAAGGAAACTACAACAACATAAAGCACAGTAGGAAAAAAATCAGACAAGTCACCATTCGATGAAGAACTGGTATGCGAAGGATTATCATCACCTGCATAAGTCTTCTGAGCCTCCAGAGTTAGAAGAGATAACAAAGCGGGTGCTGGTTGCGGAACCCACCCAATAGGGCACACCCCTTTATAAGCATTAGCTGCAAGGATACCCGCAGCACGGTTGCCCTCTCGGGAAAAGGACACGGAAGAACCCAACCTTAGAAAAAAAGACTAATAACATCTTGGATAATACTCCTACACCTCCAATCATACAAGTCCGGTAACTTGGCCTTTACATAAGAAAGCAGAGAGAGGCAATCCAATTCAAAAATCATCATATCATAACCCAGGTCCAAAGCTAAAAGCAGGGCCCTCATTAGAGCTAAGGCTTCAGTCATAAAGGCTGAAATAGATTTGACTTTATCCACAAAACCCCATATAAAGAAGCCTAAATGTGGGTTTTTTCGGAAGCATTCTTCCTTCAAAATCCTAACTGTCAAGGCAACCCCCAAGCCTTGACAGTTCCAAGATAGTAGATTCATGGCTCACCGGTGGTTGGTCCAGTCCAACCACCGGCGTTATTTACATGAGAAGGCCCATAATCTGCTTCCGCATTGTCACTGGAAACCAGCCAACTCTCCGGGAAATCAATCTCACAAAGAGGAGGGCTTCCTCCAACTGTAGCTAATCTCGAAGCATTTCCAGAATGCCGAAGAAATTTTTTAACTGACTTGAAGGACCTCCTGCGCTTCTTTTTTTCTTTCCCCGTTGTACCTTTATCACTAATTGAATTCCCAATTGGTAGTTTTCATATCACTTTGTTGCGACAGCCTGTATGTTGCAACTACAAAATTACAACTTAAGAGGAACTTGTAACTTTCCAATCTTGTAAGGCAATTTTTTATATTACTTAGCTACTCTCTCCATCAGACTAATTTAATTTTTTTTTGAGAAATTAAAGAAACTAATTAAATTACTTTTAAATTATATTTTTTTCTCCAAACTAATTAGCTTGACTAATAAACTAATATATAATCTAAGGATACACAACATATGATATGATTAAGTAACTTATTCAGCTTTCTTAATCTCTCCTAAAAAAAGTTAACTCGGTCCTATAATTAAGACCGGAGGGAGAACTACAAAGCTGTTAGCAATAGCCATAACTTTTAAGTTAGGTTATAATAAACTTCAAATGAAGTTTTACAATTTGTCTGAAACATGTTGAGAATTTCAAGCAAATAAATACAACATATCACTATCTTCTTAATAAAAAATTAAATTTGATGAATTTATCATTTTTTGTTATCACTATTGGAGTTATTTAATGTAAAGGTTAAAGTCCTTTTATCTTTTAGAAAAACACAATTGAAATTCCGTTCTCCATTGGTTGTTAAAACAATATCTCAACTTATTTGTTTTCTTGCCAGGATCCAACCTAAAATCTTAGCTAAAAATATCAAACCCCTTCCACCTAATCAAACTTGCGAGTGGTTTTTTTTTTTTCCTTTTAATTCTAAAAATTTAGTTGGGGCTCATATAGTACCAACCGGTAATCGACGTGGACTCACAGGTGGCGCACGATGATGAAGAATTTTAATTTACGATCCTGCCACCACCAGACAAAGTATTGCTGGGCCTGCGAGGAGCACGATATAATAAAATATAAAATAATACTGTAACAATAATAATAGAAGTAATATATCAAAAAAATAAATAATAGAACTATAGAACTATAGAAGTGATTGGGAGCGAATTTAAATTTCCAATCATGTCCTTCTTCTCCCGTGACGAGGCCTCGAAGATCTAAATAGGAGGGAAGAAGGAAAGGCTCTACCGGATCGCCAATTCCCGATGGCGATTCTTTACGCTTTGGTTGCAAGAGGTACAGTGGTGCTGGCGGAATTCAGCGCCGTCACCGGCAATACAGGCGCCGTGGCGCGCCGGATCCTGGAAAAGCTTCCAGATGAAGCCGATTCTAGGCTATGCTTCTCTCAGGATCGTTATATCTTTCACATACTGCGATCCGATGGCCTAACCTACCTCTGTATGGCCAACGACACCTTTGGAAGTGAGTTTTACTTCCCCCCTGTCCATTTGCTGAAGTTATTTTCTTTATTCGGATTAGTGTAATTGGTGGAGCATTGGAAAATGGGCATATCATTGTTGTATATTCTGTAGGCATGTTAATATGCGCTGAACAGAAGTATAGGGAAGTGAGGTTTATGGTGGAAAAAAAGTTAGGGTTTGACCTGATGGAGTTGTAGTTATATCATGTCTCTGCCAGTAGATGAATCTGGGAAGTGGGGAGTGTCTATAGACTCTATTCTAACCCATACAATTTTTTCCCTTTTTTATCATCAACCAATTAACGGGCACAATTTCAGTACTTTAAAGAAAGAACCAAAATTCATTAAGCAGAAACGAGGCAGATTGCTGCCGGAATTCAGCTTTGGTAAATATATATAGATATTCTTTACAGTATTTCTCAATCTAAAGAGGACACTATTCTATCATTCTCTACTCTAAACTTCTTCCATTGTTCAATATTTGCTGCCATGTATTTTTCAATGCCCAACCCTGATATTGATCATCTTGAAAGTTGAAAGTTCAAAACGTAAGCAGTGAAGGAAACCATGAAAATCTTCTTAACAAACTTGAAGTTCTAAATGAGGCATCAAACCTTATTCCTACCTCCTGTTCAATGCTTCAAAGCAAAATACCCTGGAAAACCTGTACATGGTAATTTCAAGAAATACTAAACCACTCCACTCCAGTGCTTACGTGGGCATCGGCATCACTTGACTAGTTGACTTCCTTACTTATTGCAAGCCCAAATTGTATAATTTTTGTTGATTACCGGAATGAGCTGCAGCTGGAATTCAGAAACATTGGAAAATTCAGATTGCTAACTAAAAATTATTTGGGCACGCCTGGCTTCCATGTTTTGCCTTAATGAAACATTAGTTGAGTTAAACTAATTTCTCAGTAATATTTGTCATGCTTTTTGGGGGACAAATAGACAATTTTTATACAAATTATTTCAGTGTTTTTTGTACTTTTGCATTCTCAATAGGTAGGTGATAAGCTAGTGGGGGCATCACTGATGTGTTGCTCAGCTGCTCGCATGTTGTCACACACGTCAATGAGCGACCAAGAAAATATGTTTTTTTTAATTACTAACTTAAACAGGGCTTCCAGAACCAACCTGTTCCAAGCTCCATCTGTCTCAAACAAATCTATTACTAACTTATGTTGCAAACTTGCCATTTGCCTTGCAAAGGAGATCAGATCTCCCACTCCCTCTCTCTTTCTCTCCAACTTTATGTGGAATTTGCAGAAATAGAATTCAGAGTATTCATATTTTTAACAGGCTTAGTTTATATGCTATTAGGGATTTTCATTTAGTTGACATCACTGTTTGGTTCGCTTTGATTCATATTTTTAATACTTATTTGAAAAATATTTTGCTTCTTAATAAAAATTGAATGCAGGGATTTTTTGGTGGTAATATGAATACAGGGAACTATTTTGTATCATATTCACAAATCTTACACCTTAAAACTCTACACTAGTGGTAGCATTCTAGAAATTATTTACAAATCTCATTCCTGCCCATTCACAAGACTGGGTACTCTTCTAATTTGGAGTTGATTTACACTTAATCATTTATAGAACTAGAACCCTGGTGAAGTTCCCTGTCCTATAAAAGAGTGAAGTATTTTTGTGTCCTAGTTCATAGTTAGCTTTCTGCCTCAGTAATCTTCTTCGGCTTCCATCTTCATGGTTATTTTTCTAACCTTGTGATGTTTCATTCCTGCTTGGCTTAGGGAGAATTCCTTTTGCTTACTTGGAAGATATTCAAATGAGGTTTATGAAGAATTACAGCAGAGTGGCCCTTCATGCGCCAGCTTATGCAATGAATGATGAGTTTTCAAGGGTTTTACATCAGCAAATGGAATTTTTTTCAAGTAGTTCTAGTGCAGATACTCTCAGCCGCGTGAGGAGTGAAGTTGGTGAGGCAAGTGTTATTCTAGCCAAGCTTTTTGCACCCCCTCTTTATCAACATCAACCCCCCACCCAAAAATAAATAAAAATACTTGTCATTACTGTACCTGGCACAATTTACATCCTCTTTTTGCACTTATGATAATATTCCTTTGGCCCAAATTGGTGGTCATTAGAGCTTATAATCTGTCATTCAGATTCGCACTATCATGGTAGAAAATATTGAGAAAATATTGGAGAGAGGTGACCGGATTGAGCTTCTTGTGGATAAGACCGCAACAATGCAAGACAGTGCGTTTCACTTTAGGAAACAGTCCAAGCGCCTCCGAAGAGCTCTTTGGATGAAGAATGCCAAACTCTTGTAAGTTCATTTGTTCTTCTATGCTTTGTACTAAACCATAATTTTTCAAAATTTTCATCTTAGATTACTGGATGCAATGTTTGCAATGAACGTGCTAAGGCTTACATCAAATTTTGCCGTAAATTAATTTTTCTTTTGTTCTTTGACAGGGCATTGTTGACATTCTTGATCGTTCTGTTTCTTTACTTCATAATTGCTGCTTGTTGTGGAGGCATCACTTTACCGTCATGCAGATCTTGATCAGACACTCTTGCTGATTAATATTTCTGAGGTCTGCAACTATCAAAATTACTAATGCCAATATATTCCGGAGAAGATTTAAGCTTGTCAGGTTCAATCTATGAGCTGAGCGAGTCAAAGCGGCATCCATCTAAAAGGATCCAGAAACAGTTGCATATTTATATAAATATATTGCTTGTCATTTTTGGCGCAGTATCACAAGTACATGCTGAAGTCTGGTCAGTCAACTCTTGTGATTAAGGGGCATCCCTCTGTAAATGTATGGATTCTTACCATTTTACTTTACCATGTAGGTTAAAGTAAGTTTTCTTCGTTAATTTCATGGAGTGTGCTTGGATACGCTATGGCTCTGTTTGTTCATTAGCTGGTATAGCAACATAAGTAAGGGAAAATCATAACCGTTCAAGTAATTGTTTGGATAATTCTTCATTGATCATATTCAAAGCTTCTGTCAAAATATCAAATCCCCATTTCTCCTGCATATTTTGATCGTATGGAGAATTCCCATTAGCTCTACACATTTTTTTTTCTCAATTAAAAGGGCGATATTGATGGCCTTACGTTATCAAAGAGCTTACATGCTATTAGGCTACAAGGTTATTAAGAATTTAAGATTAGTTCTACCCATTGATTTAGTAGAAATCTCACCTTTCTCAAATCTCGTGATCTAATCTACTTCACAATTATGGATTGAAACCCCTATAAGTGGCTTAACTCCATTCATTTATGAATGCATTAACAATTTAACATCATGTGATCAAAACAAAGCCTGGGTTCTTCAAGCGGAAATCCTTCCGAGTGGCAACTCCTTTTGGTTCTATCCTAACTTCAATCTTCTTTGGCAACCTTCTTGCAGCATAACCTCTTGCTTCATTATTTGCACAATAAAATAAAAGAATTTAATTAACCTCTTCTAAACTTCCTTTGCTCTATGATAATCTCGTATAATATAAAGAACAGGTCCTGTTTGTTACAAGCCAAAATGACTAGTCCTCGGCACCAAATCACACGTGCTTCCCCAACTCTGTCATAATTAGGCCAACGGACTTTCTTTAATTGAGAAAGCTTGCAAATGGAATCTTCTAGAAACTTCAATGTGTGTTTACTTGAAGAAATTCTCTAAATTCATTTGCGTGTTCATCTTTCTCTAATATCAAGAACTGGAATAGGTAACAGAGTGAGCTAGCTAGCATGATCCAAATCCCACCTAAACACTTTTTCCGATAATAAAGGCTACATACATAAGAAAGCAAAGTGAAAGCTGATTTGGTCGTTGGAACTCCAAATCACCAAACACTTCATAGGATTCGTATTTTGCTCATGTCATGGCGACACTGACATCTCCTTAGTATAAACAAATTTTAGATTGCCACTATAAGACTAAGATAATGCGCAACTGCCCTACATGACCGAAAGATTAATCCAAACCATACCACTGAGAGCATCTTATTTAGGTTCACTCCAAGGTTCCTTCTTGCCTCTGTTTTTGTTAAGATTTTTTGTTTTTTTTTTACTATGGCTAATTAACTCGGCTTTCTGTGTTTTCCAATTGAATCTCATTAAAAAAAGGGGGAAAGATCAATGCACGTGGCATTTAATAGACAGTTGGATGAACTAAATGGTGAAATTCAAGGTCACCATCTTTTAAGTGCTCCTTTAGGATAACAATGGTATAAGTGATTTATTCTCTGACTTTTGAAGTAAGATATGAATAAAAGTGATATTGTAAATGTGATTTGTGTTTCAAAAGACTATAGGAGAAGTGACTCTTTTCATAGAAGAACCTACAATTTGTTATTTCTATGAGAAGTTCATCACAAACAAAAACTACACTGAACACCTTTTTTTCCTTATCTTGGCTTTTTCTCATAACCGTCGGGTTTTTAAGACCCTTTCACATCAAAATTAAAGTAGCCATTAATTGACACCCCTACATTACCGAAGTTCTAACTTCCCAACCAATCAAACTTTTTGGATTAAAAATTAAATGTATGAGGTTTTGATTTGAGTATTCATTATTACTCTGCCTCCGCCTATTACACGTCAGAGGATTCGGCAGTTTATCACATAAAAAAAGGACATCTTGTTAGGTGTCGCGAACTTAGCCACTAGATAACTAGATTATGCGCAACATGCCCACGTAGGACATATGAAACCAGACTCAACCAATCTTCTTTATTACTAATGATGCTTAATAGTAAACTCATAAGTGATTTAGAGAATCATTAATTATTATTTCTTAATTTTATCTATATTTATTGATGGTGCACATTGAATATTGACATAAACTTCTCCCCCAATTCTAAATAAAAGACATATCTATCTAATTTAATTAGATTAAGAAAATTAATTGAGTTAGTTAATATATAGCATATACTCCCTTTGATTCTTATTATAAGACATCAATTAATCATTCTTACAAACTAATAAAATCAGTTAAAAACATTAAATTTGTCTTAAAATTTAAGCAATTTTCAATATCGTCATCACTAATTACACTAAACTCTAATATCATCTTAATTATTACTCTCTCCCATTACACTTATTAAATATGGGCAAATATGGGAGAAAATATTTAATGTTCTTTAAAAACAAGCAAGTGCCTTATAAAAATAACCAAGAACATTTATTAGTTGATGTTTTATAATAAGGACTAAAAAGAAAATTTTCTGGCTTTAGCAATGATTGTTAGTAGTGATTATAGTAGGGACAATATTCTCATTGATGGTTAGATGGTGTGTCTCTTTTTTATTGAAAAATAAAAATAAAACACGCTGGTCATTTTCATCAATTCCTCTCATTTGCTCTCCTTCTTAATTATTGTTGATCAAATATAAATTAAAAAAATATTGAAGTTACAGTTTTTTGCCAACAATTTAACACAGATTTAATGAGTTAATACTCCTTATTTATGTTTTAAACAGGAGAGGAATAATATAGTCCAAAATCAGCACCAAGAGCATCTGATTTGTTAGGTGCACTCGAGGATTCCTTCTTGGCTCTTTCTCTTACACATGCTTCGTACTCTCCTTCCTTCTTCATTTCCTGTCTACTCTCCTGCATCACACCCGCCACCTCAAAAAATGTCTTCACTTTCTATTACCTTCTTCTCACCACCGCCTCATCAAATTTTCCGATCAACCCCACGTTCTTCAATCCCTTTCTCATACACCAATTGCTCAAAAACACCATCTTTAACAACAAAGATCAGAGCTAATAACACCAGTAAGTTTGGAAGTTTTCTTCACTTACAGCCTCTACACAAACCACAAACATTAGATTTCGATCTTCCCCTGCTTCACCCATCCGATCATCGTCCTCGTAAATTCGACGTCGTCATCATCGGTGCCGGACCTGCCGGCGTTCGCCTGGCAGAGCAAGTGTCAACCTACGGTATTAAGGTTTGTTGTGTTGATCCAGACCCGCTTTCTCTGTGGCCCAACAACTACGGTGTCTGGTTCGACGAGTTTGAGGATTTGGATCTCCATGATTGCTTGGACAAAACATGGCCCATGACTTGCGTTTACATTGATGACGGCAGTACCAAGTACTTAGACCGTTCTTATGGTCGGGTCAGTAGGAGGAAACTGAAGGAGAAACTGGTCGGACGATGTATTTCCAACGGGGTTACGTTTCATAAAGCAAAGGTATGGAAAATTGAACACCAGGAGTTTGAGTCTTCGATTTTGTGTGATGATAATTATGAGCTAAAAGCGAGTTTAGTTGTTGATGCAAGTGGGTTTAGCAGTGATTTTATAGACTACAACACTAAACATAGAAACCATGGATATCAAATTGCTCATGGGATTTTGGCTGAAGTGGAAGAGCATCCTTTTGATTTAGACAAGATGGTTCTTATGGATTGGAGAGATTCACATCTTGGTAATGAGCCAAATTTGAGAGAGAACAATAAAAAGCGTCCAACTTTCTTATATGCAATGCCATTCAATTCCAACCTGATATTTCTGGAAGAAACTTCACTTGTGAGCCGTCCAATGTTATCATACATGGAAGTGAAGAGAAGGATGGAAGCGAGGCTGAGACATTTAGGCATAAGAGTGATTAAAGTATTGGAGGATGAGAAGTGTTTGATCCCGATGGGAGGGTCTCTTCCTAGGATACCCCAAAATGTATTGGCTTTTGGCGGAAATTCTGGGGTAGTCCATCCTTCAACAGGGTACATGGTGGCTCGAACCATGGCTTTAGCCCCGGTTGTAGCCTGCGCTATAGTGGAGTGCCTTGGGTCGACCCGGATGATAAGGGGGACGCAGCTTTATGCTAAGGTTTGGGATGGACTTTGGCCAATTGAGAGAAGATTCACGAGGGAGTTTTATTGTTTTGGAATGGAGACACTGTTGAAGCTAGACTTGAGTGGAAGTAGGAATTTCTTTGATGCTTTTTTTGACTTGGAACCTCGTTATTGGCAAGGCTTCCTCTCTTCAAGGTTGTCTTCGACGGAATTAGCTGGCCTTTGTTTATCTCTGTTCGGACATGCCTCCAATCTTTCTAGGTTTGATATTGTCACCAAGTGTCCTCTGCCTTTGGCTAGAATGATGAGCAATATCGCTTTGGAATCCATTGGTTGATCAATTACATCTCCATCCATACTTGTTTTTCTTAATGTACGTACTTCAGACAATTTTAACCATCTATCAATTATCAATACTCATTAGTTTTATGATTTCAAGCTGTCAGTTCAATCATTGTATCATTTCTTCCATTTACCATTCAAGTCTATTTTTAGTGATGCACATGTTTGGCATTAAGTTAAATTCACTCAAATAAATTGATAAAGGGATTGACTCATAACCATAAAGTTGTGAGTTCAAATCTCGCCGGTATGAAGACTTTTGTTAGTAGGTGATCTGTAAGTACATCTGTGAATGTTCTTTGAGTTTGTAGATGAGCTCAAGAATCCAACTCACCTAGGTTAATTTGTTGTACAAAAATCATATTTGATAATTTTACTATTCACTACATCCTAATATGCATTCTTTTTAAAAATAATTTATTAATTTTAATTTCCGATATTCACAGAATAATGACAAATGGAAATTAATTTACTACAAACAAACAGCAATAAATTAGAAAGAGACATTGTTGCTCCACTAGGGTCTCATAACTTAGCCCCTAAATACAGAGTGAAGACCAAACTGACAATTATGAGAGTCGCCATGAAAACTCAAGAGGCCTAACACAATAGGTGGTGAAAGAGCTGATTAGAATTTGGGCAAAGAGAAAAGAAAAAGCTATTTTCATTGACATCATATTAATTTGCGACGCCATAAATGAAGGAAGGCGAAGTACATTAGAGAGAATTAGGCAGCGATTGAAGAAAGAAGAGAGTTGAAGATTGTGAACAGAATGAGAGTTAGTTTCAGGAGTGGTCAAGAAAATGTGGAAGCTTGTTTTGTGCTTTCTTCCGCTGAAATCCCGTTTTCTGATCTCTTAAAAACCACTATGTCTTTTCATTAATCTCGGGCAAGCCACCATATTTTTTTGAGGGGTTTAAACTTCTCATATTGCATGAGAAGAAGAAGATTCTCATACACACATTCATGTGTGTGTGACATGAGAATACACTTCTCCTACAACATAAGAAGTGTTTTTCCCTTCTTTTAAATTGCAGTTTTTGTCTCCTCAAGGAAGAAGGTACAAACCACATGAAATCAAATTCACCTCAATTTTCTTCTTAGTTATTTCTTTCGATCATAGATATAAGACATAGTTAACTTTTTTTTAGACAGTTAAAGAAGGTAAATAAATTACTTAATCATATCATATGTTGTGTATTCTTAGATTATATATCAATTTATTAGTCAAACTAATTAGTTTAGAGAAAAAAATATAAATATAATTATTTTAAAATAATTTGATTAGTTTCTTTCATCTCTCCAAAAATCAACTTCATCTTATATTTAAGACGAGAGGGAGTATATTCCATTGAAAGAAAGTCATATACATTTGATACTCCATTCGACATTAAACAAGGCCATTCTTTCTTAATATTGTGAGAGGCTAACTCATTTACTAAATTCAAGCTATTTTTACAATTTTCCGTAAGTACACGGTTGTTTTTAGACTTTATATATACACATGCATTATTTTATTTATTGTTGTTGTATGTACCTTTTAAAATGCTAATTATTCAAACAAGGTACTTAGTTTTGTTCAACCTTTGTACTCCTTCTGATCTTAAATATAAGATGGGATATGATATTGTCACTACCAATTTTATGTCACTACCACTTTTTCACCGTTAGATCAGAATCTCAATAGGAGAGAGAAATGATAAAGGTAGATGAAATTTTAATCTAACGGTGAAAAAGTGGTAGTGACATAAAATTGGTAGTGACAATATCCTATCATATATAAGATATAGTTGACTTTTTTTGAGAGATTAAGGAAGCTAAATAAGTTACTTAATCATATCATATATTGTGTATTTTTAGATTATATATCAGTTTATTAATTAAATTAATTAGTTTTGAGAGAAAAATAAAAATACTTTAAAGTAATTTATTTAACTTCTTTAATCTCTTCAAAAAAGTTAATTTAGTCTTATAATTATGACAAGTAGGAGATATTAACTTTGATAAACCGATGGTCAATTTTTGCTGGCCCGGGAGAAAGGGAAAATTAAAGGGAAGGAGCTAGAGAGGATAATATATACGGGAGAAGATTATAAAAAAATTAATTATTTAGATAGATTAAATATCAAAATATAAATTTTAAAAATATTAAATTGTCTTTAGTTAAACCTTCTACCTTCCCTCTTTTAATCCTCTCACATCCTATTTTAAAAATAATTTGAATTTTATTTTCCACCAAAATTAAAACAGTCAAATCTATCTATGGTATGGTAACACCTACATAATCATACCATTGTATCATTTAATTACTAGATCTATTTATATCATTAACTTTTTTTCTTCATTTATATAATTTGATATAAAAGCAACTATATACGCTGGCCAACACAAAAAAAAAAAAAAAAAAAAAAAACCATTTCATATTTTATTAAAACTAGTTGTATTGGTTTAAATGATAAAAAAAATGTTATTAGACTATGTCCAAAATTGAAACATCCTAGTATACTAATAAAAAATTAATATGATCCCTCGATATCATTTTTTCCCAATATATTGATATCAATTTAAAATATATAACATATCAAATTATGAACAAATTAATGAGGATATCAAGAGATTATGAAAAATGAGTAACATTATTTATAATTTATAGTTTTATAAACCGAGGGCGCAATTTGTTAGAGTTTTATATATATGTGTATTTGGTAAGATACTGATTAGGTCAAGCTGATGGGAAGCTTAAATGAGAATGGGAACGTAAAGAGGATTTGGGAAATAAAAGAAAAATAGATTTACTTTGTTTCTAAAGAAAAGTAAGGATCTCACTAACTTTTTAAGAACAGCAAAGAGATCTCTTTGAGATAGAGAGATAGTTAATCTCACATTTTCTCTAAATCAACCCACATCCTTAATAGTAGGTGAGCCAAAATCTATATAGAGGGTAGACAAAAATCTCATCTCATTCAAAATTATAATAGTAGGTAAAAGGAATTTATAACTCATCGGACTATTAAAGTCGAGGAGAATCTCCCGTATCGATTCTCTTCCGAATATTCGACACTTTATTGATGAGATACTAAGATATTTATAATGATTTACAGATGTAGACTCTATTCAAAATATAAATACGAAATCTGAAAATATATCTAAATCTAAGATTTAGATAACTAATAATCATAATCCTAACAACTAAATCTTATCTAATAATAAGATATTCTTCTTATTTCCTAATTCCTAAAGATAATAATAAAAGATATTATCTAATAAGATATTCCTCTTATTTCCTAGTAATAATAAAAAGACTCATTTAATTAAATATTAATTCCTAAAATCTCTAACTTTCCGCACCTTCCATTATCTTCCGCTAATCCGCTATCAGTATTATAAGTGATTCACTCATCAAAATCATTTAACTGAAAACCTTCTAATCCACATATGATATATCAATATAAATATAGGGGATATCATTTCTGCAGTTGCTGCAGAAAATATTTTCTGCAGCAGGTAAGAAACGGGTCGTTTCATTTTTTTTTTTGAAAAAGACAAAGGGTGGAGCAAACTGTTATAGAGTGAGTCAACAAACCCGCCGGGAAGCTATGGACGGAGCTCTTCTCGGAAATCTGAGTCGAGATTGTTGGAGCCATCATCTGATGATCCTACCCGGATATCAGACTTACAACAGTTCACTGCCGCCGCCACCAGTCCATTAAATTTTGATTGGGTTGAGTAGCAATATTGGAAGAGAAAACAGGAAAGATGGCCGATGATTGGAAGCCAAAATCGGTTGAAAGGGCGATAAGAAGCAGGGTAAAGGAGTACAAACGTAACGGAGGCGACGACGGGCACTGGTTCACTTCATAGGAATGCAAAACTGGTTTCGGCCATCACCCATGAAGTTTCCGGTGGAAGTGAACATTTGGGGCCACAAATGATCGTTCAGCATGATTTTCGGAAGGGAATTCTAAGCATGGTAGGAAAAGTGGGTGAGAAGAATGGGGTGATTCAGCATGGTTGTAAGAAAGTATGAATATTGTATTAAAAAAGGAAAGAAAGTAGGAATAAAATGGAAGAAATGAGGGGCTCGGATAAGGTAACGGGGACAAAGAAAGGAAGAAAGGCCCACTTCTTTTAGAAAAGAAAGTCCTTTAGGAGAAAGATTGTTGCAACGTGGAGCTTCAAATCATTTCCATCATTCTTTTCACTAGGCATCTCCACCACCTCAATAGTTTTCTCCTTTGGCTTATGTTCTGCACCTACGTCTGACGCGTGTCGATGTTCTGCATCTTCCAGGGCCTTGTCATGCATGCTAGATGAATCGCTCTCTTGACCTTTCGTCCTTTCACCTTCCTGCAAATGGAAATTTGCTTATGAGTTCTTGAATTCCCTCCTTGCCCAAAGTATCCTTCAAGTAAATTGCAGCTGCTGCTACCACATCAGGAATCACTTTTCCATCATAATCTCTATCAAGCAGTCTCCAAAGATCACCTATTTTTGCATCAACATCATCTATTTAATAAACAATTCAATTTGCTTATGACTTGGTATTCCTTTCTTATTTAATAAACAATTCATCTTTTTTTTTTCCCCTTTCTGATACATAAACAATTCATCTTTCTTCTTTGCTTCATTTACATAAACAATGTTGCAGGAAGGACATGAACATCAACTGAATCCTCTTCCCCATTATCGGGAAGATGGAGAAGCAACTGAGATTTTTCAAGGCGGGACCTGATCAATCATAAGTGGCACGATAGAGTTGAGGAGGAGCTCCGGTTGAGAAAGCCATGATCCTTTGAGAGAGAGAATCGAGTCTAGACCAGCTCCGGTGGGACTTCCAGTTGAAGGTGCGGTGGTTTTCTCAAGCACCACGACGTCCCAACCTGCAGAACAGAGCGCATGTGCGATTGATAGCCCAGCAACACTTCCCCCCACAATCACCGATTTTGGCTTCCGATCGTCGGCCATTTTTCCTGTTTTATTTTCCAATATTGCTACTCAACTCAACCAACAATTTGATGGACCGGTGGCGGTGGCGACGAACTGTAGCAAATCTGATATCCGGGTAGGATCACCGGATGATGGCTCCAACAATCTCGACTCAGATTTCCGAGAAGAGCTCCGTCCACGGCTTCCCAGCGGGTTTGTTGACTCACTCTATAACAGTTTGCTCCACCCTTCGTCTTTTTCTTAAAAAAAATAAAATAAATTATGAGACGGCGTCGTTTCTTACTTGCTGCAGCAATGATATCCCCATAAATATAAGAGCAAATACTTAAAAAATTAAGATGAAAGGAATATTAATTATATTTCACTCATAAGAATTATAACAAGGGGCGTACCTATGCCAAAAAAATTGTTGTGTAAATAAAATATACTAATTTAGAAGGTGATAAATTTTTTTATCTAATATTTTAATCGTTAAAAAACTTTATCCCCTAAAAAAAAAAAAAGACTTATTATCCTTTGTTTACATTATGATTTATTATAAATTTTATTGATCATATTAAAGGCCCATGGGCCTCACTCCATGCATGCGGCCCTCTCTGTTTTATTTTGCCGGGAATATTTACCTCGCCAAGTTTGCTGGCTGGGTGTGCAGTGCACGATCAATAAGGTTACACAGTGTTCAGAAAACTGCCAGTTTCGTGCTTGTTTTCCTCTCTAACTGGATTCTGGATGCTCCATTGCTGAATTTTCTTCCTTCTCTTGAATAGCTTCAAACTCATGCTTGCAAAACCTCTGTATTCGCATTGAAGTCCATGAGATGAGGCCAATCAGACTTCCTGAGCCGCCTAGCCCTACCTCCAGGGGTACACCGGACATCTTCGAATCTGGTATCCACAGCGTTGTCAGACGCGCTGTCGTCATTGGAAACGGTTTTCGTTCCGAGAATCAGAGCATCGGATTAGTTCGCGCCCTTGGCTTATCTGATCAACATGTCTTCTATGTAAGCCTTTTTCGCCACTTTTGCTTTGTTTATTCTCGACATTACATCGGGTCCTTATATTATAGCCGACTGCTTAGTTATCGCCGGTTGAGGGGCGTAGCGTTGACTGGTCTTGAATTTTGAATTTGCCCTTTCGATGCTGTTACTAGGAACAAATCAAATTATCTGATTATAGCATAAAAGGATGGGACTTCCGGGTTTGGGGGGTGGAGTGGAATTGAGACGCTGCTATGTGCCTGCGTTCGTTCTGATCTTATGGGGAGGGGGTTATTATGGAGGTTTATTATGGAGGTCTTGATAGGATATTATTTTCAGTGCTGAAGGGGTTTAAGTTGGTATGGCATGACTCTTATGAAGTAGAGGGTGATCTCTCTCTCTATAACTTGGATTCTTTCTTTCCTTATACGCTTAAGAATTTATAGTTGAGTACAAATTGTTATTTAGGATACAGGAAAATTTTGTTTGTGCTTCAGCACCCATGCGTTTCTAAGGGCTAAGTTTGCACTTGAGAAGGCAGCCTCTAGGGATGAAGATGGTAGTTCGGAGCCTAAACTAGAGTAACAGTTGCAACAATACAAATTCCTGATGAATGTTCACAAAGCTAAATATAGGAACTGCACATCGCTATAGCAAGGCTATGTCTGCAGTGCTAGCAAGCCCTTTAAGCTTCATATGTTTCTTTGATTAGAAAGTTGACTTACACGAACACCTCTTCTGGGCTCTTTTTGATCAGATGGCCCCCTGAACCACCTTTAAGGCTGTTTTCTGATGAGCATGCCTTTAATGGAAAAAAATTGCATTTCTTGCTTGCCATGAATGATACCAGGAGAAATTTGGTTTGGGATTGACCTTAGGTTTACACAGGTCAACCGCATGAATGGCAATGCCAGAGTGAGAAAAGTATTTCTATGATCTTGGTTGTTAAAGGCTGGAATGCCTTACTATTTTCACACCTTATTGATCATGTAGAACATAGTCACTTATTCTCAAAATGATCTGCGACTTATCATGCAAGCTAGAGGAGAAAAGACACCTCAGATGACTATAATAAGGTTTTCAAACTTTAATTGGCAAATGGAAATGTAAAACTGGGAAAAAATTGAAAAAGTGGAAGGGCATTCCATTCAATCATAGGGTGGTAACAGGGATGATTATGATGAATGGGGATAACTAATGACTGAGGGAAATGAATGCATTTATGCTGGTAAATGCATTAAGGTTTTCATCCCGGTGATATTTTGTTCCTGGTACTGGCAGTTAGTGTCCAGTGACAAATGATATGATTGAGAGTTGGAATTTTCTTTGTCAATGATTTTTATTCATACTGAGGAAAGTTGCTTTTGTTTTCTTTGTTATTGATGAATATTATATTAAAATGTAAAAGTGATGCCTTGCATATAGGAACTGACTAAATAAGCAACCACATATGCTGGGCCATGTTGTTTGTTTGTTGTATATTTATTACTTATTCTCTAGCAATGTTCATATTCTGGCTAAATATGTGTCTTCCTTTAGTAACACTATGTTCAAGTAAAATTTCTACCATAAAAGTTTATTTGCTCCCAAATTCATGACTGAATTATTGCAGCGGGTTACCAGGCCAAAAGGAGGGATTAACAATTGGCTTCACTGGCTTCCTGTCTCTGTCCACAAAAAAATATATTGTCTAATAAGGCTGATCCAAGGCTACTCTCAAATACTTACAAAATCACAAGAAAAGAAGCGATTGCCTCTACCTTCAGAAAATGGCATTGGCTTATCAGCTATTCTAGAAGCAGATGTAAAGCAAATAGTAAATTTGGCTCGTGAAACTTATGAGAAGTACATCCCATTTCTATTCTTTTAGTTGTAAAACCAAATGTGATTTAAAATGATTTTCAGAGCATGGACAATCTGTTTTCTTCTTCTTTTTCTTTGCGCATGTCTTGGCATTTGGAGATACTGATATCATAATAGTTTGTGATTAATAATCTAGTGATTCTATGAGAACATGATGTCTATATTAATTATTAGTTTTTTAAAAAAAATTACTCTGCATAGGAAGTTAAATTAATTTGGAAGTTAATTTCTTATGGATGATTATAAAGCTTAGATTTTGCAGTCCCTCTTCTTCCATTTTCATTTAGGAGTAGAAATAAACACAAACTTGTCCAAGATTTCTGGAGCATCTGTGTTGGACTCACCTTTTGCTTCTCCAAATGAAAAGTGTTTTTACTCTTTAAACTTGATGGACCAAATCTAACTGCTTTACTTTTCTGAGTCTGTTACCATCCCTGTACTTCTGTATCTCCTTTCAGCTTATGGTCGTCATCTTGTATTTTCTTATTAATCTTTGGCTACTTGCAAATACAGCTTATGGTCGTCATCATCTTGTATTTTCTTATTAATCTTTGGCTACTTGCAAATATTGATATAATTGATATTTTTATCCAGGGAGGGACCCTTACTGGTGGTTGCATCTGGAAGAGATACCATTTCAGTTGCTAGCTCAATTAAACGCTTAGCATCGAAAAATGTTTTTGTTGTTCAGGTCTGCAGGATTAATTCATTTTTTTTGACATGTTATAGTAATCAATTTTAGATAAGTTGGATAAATATATACTGGACGTACCATTGTGTTTTTATAGTGATGTTTTCTAGAAATAATCAATATGATTCAATTCCATTCCTTCTGTATTTTTTTTTCTTCAAAGTATGACCCCAACTGATTTTTTCAGTTCTGATTGATTATAAAGTGAAAGATTTAATGCCTTTTAAAAGTTTCAAGAATGAAAAGCATCAGGTTATTGGCAAAAATGGGAGTTATAAATGCATTCCAATGAATCTGGCTTAAGTAATTATTGTTTGTCTTTGAATTCCCTATGCGCACAATTTTTTTTTTTTCCAATAAATGTTGAAATATTACATTCAATTTTTGAATAAGCATTTGTATCTGAAGCTCTTTTTTGGGTAATTTGTTTGAAGCTCTTTACCTTGGATAAAACTTCAGGTTTTATTTCTGATTTTAATTTTGTTGGGCAGATACAACATCCAAGGTCACATTTGGATAGGTTTGATATGGTGATTACACCTAAACATGATTATTATCCTTTGACTCCACAAGCACAAAAACAGGTCCCTTGGTTTCTTCGAAAGTGGATAACTCCGCGCGAGCCTCCTGATAGTCGTGTGGTATGTACAATACACATATAACCCTAAAATAGCTCATGTTTTGGGAGAGACTTATCTTTTTATGATCCTACCTGTGGTCTATTCCTGAGTGTTTTAATTATGTGGTAATGTAAATTCAGGTTCTCACAACTGGAGCCCTACATCAGATAGATTTTGCTGCTCTTCGTAATGCCGCCATTACATGGCGGGATGATTTTGAACATGTTCCCAGACCCTTGCTCGTGGTCAACATTGGAGGACCAAAACGTAATTTCTATAAAACTTTTACTATTGGACAGGCCTAAATCATGATCTTGCAGTTTGCATGTGTTACAGTATAACATCTTTTTCTTTTTGTTTGTGAAAGTCTCTTATTTGGTATTAACATTTATGTCGAAGTAAGTGGAGTGCTGTGAACTGTTTATAAATTTTGGGAAAAAATGGAAAAGAAGGAAAGACAAGCTGATATATATAATATAAGGAGAAAAATCAAGGGAACGAGGGATAATCTGCTGGAAGAGACAAAATCATTCATTAAGCAGGTTGAGGAATATGGTCATGAGGCAGAAAAAGAATTAACCTATTCCAACTTTTAATAGAAGAGGAAAGTGAACAGGGTGAATGGCTGGAGAACGATACTGGAGAACACTAAATTTGAGAAAGAGGTGACAAAAATTAATAAAAGACAACTAGACACTCCTTTCATTATGCTAAATTACCTAATTGGTAATAACACCACGCATTTATCTACATGAGATTTAGCATTCTAGTTTAAGTTCAGAAGAAAGTAGGTATGAGTATAAAGGGGTTGGTTTTTATAGTTTGGTCTATAACTATATATTAGATAGACAAGCAGTTAGTCTGCTGAAAATGCAGTTATAATAAACATTGTCAAAAAAATTCATTTTTTGTTCACCTAAAAAAGCTCACCTGTTAGCATCGGCAATAAACTTATATTAGAAATAAGAATGGAAGTTACAAATTTAGCTGTTCAGATCACTATTCAACCATTGTCCAAGCTGGATCATTGCCTACTATAGCACTTTTATCTTATGTGATGAGGGGGGTGATTTGACTGCCACAGCCTTCCTTCAATGATTATTTTACCAATAGTTGATAGTTGATAGTTGATGCATGCAAAGAAATCTGGAAACAACTTAAATAATACAAATGGAAATACTTTCAACTGTATCTCTTATTCATTCAGTGGAGATAATTGAATTTTCTTTTTATGTACTTAAAATGAATAATTTTTTTTCATGATTTTGCTTATTTGAAATTCTTTTTGGGCAAAGATTAGGATTAAACAATTTAAAAGTTTATTTTTTTGCCATTTGGAATGCCATGGCATATATTCTCATTTTTACATTTATTTTGGTTTTTATCACACTTGAAGCGTGTAAAACATAGTGATTAAATATTGTGATTTCTATATTTTATATAGGGAACTGTCGATATGGTGGGGACCTTGCAAAGCAGTTAGCAAGGTCTTTGCTCAATGTTCTTGTTTCCTGTGGGAGTGTGAGGATTTCCTTCTCAGGGAGGACTCCTCAAAAGGTACAGTCACAACCATGATCTTTCTGGAAAGAATTATGAGAACCTCTCCTTGTTTTTCTGATGCGCCTTTTTGAACAGCTTTCAAACATTATAGTGAAGGAATTGAGAAATAATCCAAAAGTTTATATATGGGATGGCCAAGGTAAATAAAATTTTTATTCAAAACTGTGGTCTACTTAATATGTAAATTTTTGTTTAACAGTCATTAACACTGACGTTGATTTCCACATTTTTCAGAACCAAACCCCCATATGGGGCATCTAGCTTGGGCTGATGCGTTCGTTATCACTGCTGATTCAGTTAATATGATAAGTGAGGCTTGCAGCACTGGGTATGCCTGTGAAGAAGCATCTTGTGACGAAATATTCTTATTTACTTTCCTTGATTCAAGTATTTTAGCATCATATCTTTATAAATGTCACAATTTTGCTCTTGTAGGAAGCCTGTCTATGTTATGGGAGCGGAGCGATGCAGGTGGAAATTAACAGAATTCCACAAGTCATTGAGAGAGAAAGGAGTTGTCCGGCCATTTACAGGGTCTGAAGATGTAAGTTATAGTTATTATGACTTAACTATCAAATGCAATTTTTTTTGGGTTCACAAGGGAGCAAATGCATATTGAATATTGACAATTTGACATTATTGGATGGATGGATGGAGGCTTTGGGATTTACCTTGTGTTTGAAATATCTATAGTAGTTTTGACTGGGTTAATATGTTCAATAAATCTTTCAGATGAAAGAAACTTGGAGCTATCCACCCCTTAACGATACTGCTGATGCTGCTAAAAGGGTCCGTGAAACACTTGCTTCACGAGGTTGGAAACTGAAGACGACGTAGAGGATTCATAAAAAAAGGGGAAATAAAATTTGAGTGTGAAGTAATGTGCTTTTTTGGCTCCTGTAAGGGGGTGTTTGATTGTTTTTGTAATATGCCAAAGCATAAATTTTATTTTGATGTTAGAAATAGGATATACAGATGGCGGTGCTCTGATTCTTTGACCCTAACAGTTTTTAAATGATGTATCATAAAGCATTCAAAATACGATCTTTCATTTATGGAAGGGGAGCTTCCTGTACGGCAATTCAGTGGAAGAGGTGAATAAAATGGTTTGAGAACTAACTAACTATCCTTGTTTTCTGTTTTCTTCGTTTTTCTGCCTGCCAATTTCATCCTCTGGTGATCTTTGGCAAAATTAGCGTTCATTTACCGCTCAAATGTTTTTTGACCCCTAAGATTAATTAAGAGATTTGTTCTTCACTCAAAATTAATGTGTTCTATGTGAAGGGGAAGAGGAGTTCAAGCAAGACAAGATTTTTTATTGGTTTAAAATGCAAATTTGTTTAACAAGTTTTTGCTGAGGAGATATCGTCTTGAAAGTATTTTTACCAATGCCCCATATTGCTAAAAACTAACATTGATAATTTAAAAATTGATGTTAATCATTAACTTTTTAACGGTAAGAGGCAATATTGCTCCATTTTATCATTTGCGGACGACATTGAACCTAAATAAGCTTTTGAGGTAATATTGTTTCCCAGCAAAGACTTCCGAAACAAATTTCTACTTTAGTACTTTTTTATTCGAGCCCTTAAACATTAAATGTGGTTAATTTTGCTGAAGGGATCGTTTTTTTTTCCTGGGATACTTTTTGTGGTGTGGTCCTGATGTCAATAACTGCTTCAACTGATGAGATTAATGAGCAGTTAGTTTTAGGGATTTAACCTACCTAATATTTTGTTTGAAAAACAATAATACCATTAATGTCATTATTTTACATGGTAAGTATAAATTATGTAATCTATATTAAATCTTACTATCTATAAATAATAAATCATGTAATTTTTACACATCAATTAAAAAACTAACTTAAATTATTTTCTTAATTTTTATGATTTAAACAATAAGGTCATATATTTAAGATTGGAGGGAATGAAAAATTACACTATTTATAAGTTGTGTTAATGCAACTTTTTATAAACTATTATTTATTTTATGCACACACACACCAGCTTATATTTACATATGAATTTAAGTTAAAACTTAAAGTTATAATTAATTCGAGATCTAAAGCTTAAAATTTAAATTTGTCTATGCAAATATATTATTACAAATATTTTCCAAATACTATATAATGAAAAGAGAGAATTTTAGTTACCCTCAAAGATGTGAAATAATTTAAGTCAACTTTCAAAACTTTCTGAAACTTCACTTTATCCTCTTGGTTCAAAATGAAATTAGGTTTTGGGGTGAAAAGACAATTGTGCTCTTACTTTATTTGTCTTGTAAATTGTTATATTTATCTTATAAATATATTTGTCTTTTAAATATCTAAAATTTTTTAACTCTCTAAGTTTTTTTGAATCAAGGGTAATTTTTTATGCCGGATCGTAAGGATAATGTTTTTTTCATTACGTTATTTTGGGTGGAAAAGTAACGGGCGTTAGTTGTTTGAGATACGTGGCAAAATGATTAGTATCATGGAATAAATTTTTTTAATTTATAACAAAAATTGAAAAAAATTATTTTAAAAATTCAAAATTTTAGGGAAAAATTGAAATAATTAGCAAAAAAATCAAAAAATTAGAAAAAAGTTCAAAAAATTAGGAAAAAGTTCAAATAATTAGGGAAAAATTAAAATAATTAGAAAAAAAATTAAAATACCTCCGCCAGTTAAAGTAATTAAATTTGTCCTAAATTTTAATTAATTAATTAATATTTTTTTATCAATTTATTAATTACACTAAACTCTAATATCATATTAATTACAACTTCTTTTTTTCCTAAAAAAATAGTAATAATTAATTTTTATTAATTATTACTTACCCTAGTATTTTTTTAATTATGGGTATAAATGGAAAAAAATTTTTAATTTTTTCTAATTATTTTAATTTTTCCCTAATTATTTGAACTTTTTTTGATTTTTTTTTTCTAATTATTTGAATTTTTCCCTAATTTTTTTTATAATTATTTCAATTTTTCCCTATTTTTTGAATTTTTTTGAATTTTTTAATTTTTTCTAAGTATTTTTTTTAAAAAAAAAAAACGTCAACGTTTGATAATTTCGCCCTTGGTTCAAAATGAAATTAGGTTTTGGGGTGAAACTTCAAAACAATAGGTTTTTCACCCAAAAAACGTTATTTTTTGATCTTGTAAATTGTTATATTTATCTTATAAATGTTATTTGTTTTTAACTCTCCAAGTTCTTTTGAATCAATATATTTGTCTTATGACTGACCAAAATGTTCTTAATTTCTTTAATTCTTTCAAATTTCTTTATTTATCTTGTAAATATTTTTATTTGTCTTATAAATGCTTTCTTCTAAAAAATAATAAAAGAAGGGTATTATTGTCTTTTCATTTGCAAAAATTAATTTCATTTTAACCCATAACGGTGTAATGAAATTTCAGAAAAATTTGGAGGTTGACTATAATTATATCAGCATCTTGAATGAAATTTTCCGTAATGAAAAAGTTAAGTTTAAGTTGCTCTCCGAAGAGATTATGGGCAAGGGTTACTCACGAATGATTCAAAAATAAAAAAAAGTAAGCCCAGCAGCTAGAAGTCATGACCATAAAATTGACATTGCTCGTGCCACAAGGCATGCTCCACAGTCAAGAGCGCCCCGAGAAGGTTTAGTTCAGACGAGCCTTTCCTCTTTGACATCACGTCACGTGGCTGTCCCTTCCCTCAGGTCTCGCCGATAGAATGCAACATCCCTCTTCGTGCAACTTTTCTCGTTTTCTTCTTCTCGAGAACCTAATCAATTTCTTTCTTCCTCTAACTGATTTTCCCACCTGTTTCACTCCGCTTTTTTACAGATCATTTTAGGATTGCGGTCTTCCCTGCTTATCATTTCTTCCTCAGGTGTGTGGTCTTCCTCAGCCTTATTCAGGGTTTCCAGTTCTTGTTCCCGTTCGATTCTTCCTCTTTTTCTTTTTAAAATGGAGTGCTTCATTTCATCTCGATTGTCTTCGATCGATTGTTTGTGATTGGTTATAACGGGGTCCCCTACTTTCCTAACTCTCTCGCTAGTCAGTGTTTGTCTTGGCGATTTCTTGCAACTTTTCTATTGATAATTTATATTGAAAATATTTTGTATGGTGTTTGGTTTAATTTTATATTGATTTCTTGGGAATTAATGGTTTTGTGCAGATTAAGCTTGGGAAGGTGTATTTTTTTAGGGTAAATTCGACTGCTTTAGCTGGTTTTGTTGTTTGAAGTCCGAGGTCTGGGTCTCATGAGAATTGTTAGGGGAATGCAGAGATCGTTTTGCGAGGGACTGAGCTGGAAGACATCGTTCAGACAAGGGATTGACATCACTGTGCCCAGGGCGAGAACACGCGACAAGCTGATGAACAGGGTTTTGGAACTTTAAGTTCGGGAGAGGGAAATTGGGGCTGAGCTTATTTGTGGACGAGAATAATTAAATACGATGACTCGGATTTTGGTTCCGCGGGGTTCGTCTGGCAATTCTTCTTCAAACCCTAGTCGTTCTTCTTCAACTCGGGCAGAGCCACTCGCAACAGTTCCCCCGGCTCCTTCGACTGTGAAAGATGAGGACAGTGGACAGGAGGTACCAGACCTAGTTGCTGACAACGAGCTTTTGGATTCTTCTGGGAAGAACGACGAACTTTTGGTAGATAATCTTCGTTGTGAGCAGAATGACGCTACAATTGATGAAATAGCTGACGTTGAGAAAGCTGGTAAGGAGGAGGTAGCAGGTAGGCGAGAATATGACAACAGATTGTGTGGATTGAAAATTTCGGAAAGACTTGCATCAGGAAATGAGGGTTCAAGCTGTGATTCTTTGCGCCGTGCTAACGTTACTCCAAATCCACCACCTCCTCCTGTTCCTCCTCCAAAACTGTCAGCCTCTAACTTGAATTCAAGGAGAAATGTGTCATCAAATTCAAATGCTGTCCAAATAGGACCATCTCGAAGAGCATCTGCGTGGCCTGTTGTTTCAGCCAGGACTTCACCTGCTGGGTCTCGACCTACTTCCCCTAGGTCTCTTAATGAGAATGAGGGTTACAATAGCGCTGATGAACAGAATCCATGCTTTCCATCCTCTTACGATGATTTAGTAAGTTGATAGTTTATCAAGTCTTATTTAGTAAACAAATCTTGTGTATGGGCTTTCATGAGTTTAATTTTATGATAACTTGATTTAGATGAATGGGTGATTAAATGATGCTTTAACATTGTGGACTATTCAATTTCACTGTAAATCTGTCAATTCATTTTAACGAAAAAACTATTTAAGAATAAGGCGGATGATTTGGTCCATATATGCAAGTTTCATAGAGTAAGTATGAAGTTTCCATTTATGTTGACTTAACTATCCAACTTGCCTTCTGTTTTTATGCAGAACTATTCAATTTGAATTGTGTTCCTGTTTATAGAAGTTGTTTTTACTCTTTATTTTTTAAAAAAAAAATTGTTTTTGATTACAGACATTTGTACAATTGCATGCATGATGGTAAAGTTGTAAACTGGATCTGTGTTTTTGGAATATTGCTATTTTATTCAATTTGCACTCTTTTTATGTTACCTGGAAAAATGTGCCTACATGTGCCTTGGCAAAGTGCAAATCAAGCACCACTGGTTTTCATCATTTTGATATTACAACTTATTGTTTGACAGCCTTTCCCATGATGTTCATCCTTTATTGACAAAGTGTTGATATATAATGTAGGAGAGAGAGCGGCAATTTGAAATTGATATCAGAAGGGCTAAAGGTTATGAAGTAAAAAGAATGATGCAGGATGGAAACTGTCTTTTTCGTGCAGTTGCAGACCAGGTGTATGGGGACTCTGAAGTATATGATTTGGTCCGACAGATGTGCATAGACTATATGGTATTGTGGTGTTTTAATCAGTTTGTTTCTAAATATTCATTTGCGATCTGTGCTAGCATTTTATATCTGAAAATCTGCCTTCTTTGTTGCGTATTCATTTCATGACATGCTCATTAGTGTCTATGTGTGGTCTTAACAAATTAAAGTATTGACATTTTGATTTGGTTTATGACGTTTAACTTTATGCTATTTTTGAACTGGAGTGGAAATGGGCTATTACCCTTGTTTTGGGAGAATTTTAAAGATTCCTGTTATCCTCCTCCATTTTGACATGTATATATATATATGCAAATATTGGGATTATAATCTGATTGCAAAATATGATATTTATACTATCTGACTCAATAGATGCTTCATTGGCGAAGTGGCTCTGCTCTGTAATATGTAGTTTTTCCTCGGTCTATGAATACTACTTCCTGGATAATTTATTTTCTTGTTTTTACATTGATGAAGTCTTGTTGAACTTCAGAACAATTGTTTTTTTATTAATTATCTTCAGGAGCGGGAAAGAGACCACTTTTCTCAATTTATTACTGAAGGCTTCACATCTTATTGTAAGAGGAAGAGAAGAGACAAGGTATGCCAAAGTATAGTTTAAGATGCTATTGCTTCTAATTTTGTGGTTTGTTATCTTTTTAGATGTTGAGCAGTTGAGCATCTTAGGAGATAGGCTGACCAAGTTATTCTTTTCAGTTTTCAGTATTACAGAACATGAGCACTAGAAATAAGATCAATTTATATATTTGCATATGCGAAGAAGACATTGCAATTCTCTTAATGTTATCAATCAAATGTTTCTAATGTGCATATGTTGTGCTTGGCAGGTCTATGGAAACAATGTTGAGATCCAATCCATGTGTGAGATGTATAATCGTCCCATTCATATATATTCCTATACTATAGGTACAATTTTATATTAGAAATAGTGATTTTAATGAATGTTTTTAATGATCAGTTATGCACTCTTTCTTAACATCAATTATGAATGCAGAACCTATCAACATCTTTCAGGGAAGCTATGACACTGATACACCGCCGATACGGCTGAGTTATCATCACGGGAATCATTACAATTCCCTTATTGACCCCCGACGCTTGACAGTTGGCGCAGGACTTGGGTTTAGCTGCCTTCGTGGGGTGTGTAACTGTGTATTTTTCCTATCATTCTGTTTCTTGCAGCATCTCCCTTCCATATTCTTTCTTTTGTGCTCTGCTCTGATAAAATGTAGGTAATGGAGGTTTGTTTATAAACCAGCTGAAACAAATGGTGGGTATATGTTATAAACTTCCCCAAGGTTCAGGAAACTCATGGAAGTGGCCCTATAACTTGGGAAAATGAATCTCCATTACATACATCATTTGGTTAACTAATGGCTGATGTTCCTTTTTAATTTTCCTTTTCTTGCATTACAATGCAGACAAATGTTGACAAAGATAAAGTCAAGGCTGCAATTAAAGCTCAACAGGACCAACAGATTGATAATGCAAGTACCTTGAAATGTGGTGCAAACTAAATGTTTGTTCAGTTTAATGTTAACATCATTTTTATCTTGTTTCTGTCAACAGGCACTTTTAGCGGAGGCACGGTTTTACTCTGATCTCGAGCTTACAGAAAAGGAGATTGAGCACATGGTGATAGAAGCTTCTCGGGCTGAATATCTTGCTGATGCCACATTTAAGCAGCAACCTTCCCATAGAGAATCCTCAACCTCAAACGCCGAGCCTTCATCTTCTGGAGCAAGTGAGTTTCATGATCACCTTCTAACATAAATTCTTAAGATTTGAAGAGACTGCTCATTTACAATTAAGCATGGAAGCCATGTAATTTGACTAGGTAAATCAATGTGTAGCAGGATCGTCGGGTGGAGAAGGCAAGACGGAGATTGGGAAAGAGCGAGATTCAAATCTAAGCAATAGCATGCAGATGGTGCTATCCATGGGATTCAGCTACCTGCAGGCGATAGAGGCTTATAGCATATTTGGGGATGATGTGGATTCTATGGTTTGTTACCTCTTGGAGACCAGCAGTAGCAGCAGACGAAAAGGCAAGGCCCCTGAGTGAGCCCAATTTATTGGTAGGAGACATGCAACATAGTCAAATATGGTGCCTGATGATTAATAACCTGCCTTTTATGGAGATGAGACTCGGAACTTGCATATTTAATTCTCGTCCTGACCAATTAAATAACTATCTTGTACTAGGCTCTTTTTGAATTTAATTAAAGAATTGGCTAAAATAACCCGAGTGTGATATGCTTGTGTATTGAAACTCCAAAATCAACAAACCAGTTTAGTAACCTCCGAGGAGTTAAAATTTGATCTCTGATGGTTTGACTACTTCCTGGAGCAAAAGTGATCACACTAATGTCATCTTTGGCATAAACGAAGATCAAGAATTTGTTGCCTTCTTGTGTTAGATAAACATTGTTCAAGTAGGGAGGTAGGCGTTGATTTGCTAGTCACAAGGAAAAAACTTGAGTTTTATACGATTCTATGGATAAGAGGTTTGATGTATGGATAAAAAAAAAGCACACTTGAGAAACAAAGTTTCCTTTAGAATGAGAGGGATCAAGATAAATTTAGGTGATTTGAGGTGCCAGTTCCAAAGTGTAGTTTCACGCAACTACGAAGCAGTAAAGAAAATTTTTTCTATCCTAATTTTAATTGTTGGAACAGAATTATTATCAAACCTATTCATAAGAAATAAATTTTAATTAATTAATAAAAAGTATACATTTAGTTTTTTAACTTTACGGAATGTTTTAGTCCTATAAACCCCAATTTCGTTAACAAAAAAAATATTGATATTGAAATTTTAAATGTTAAAAAAAAACCTTTTTCAAATGTCAACTAATTAAGTTTAAACGATAATTTTTACAAAAAAAAAAAAAAAAAAAAAATCATGATTTGAGAGTAACATGTAAGAGTTAAAGGACTGAAAAATACCTTTAAAATTTATGGGGCCAAATTAAAAATATGTATGAAGTAAAATGACAAATATGTATTTTTGCGATTAAAAAATAATTTATGTCTAAATTCTATGCAACTCCAAGTTATTACTTGGTTGGTTGCTGGGATATTACTTGTAGTATATTGGTAAATAACTTTTTCTACGTAGCATATTGGTATTATTTTCCAGCATTTTGCTCAAAAAGCCACTTGGAGTGGTAGGGTTCTACAAGTGGCAGATTTTGCAAATGTCTACCTTAAAGTTCATTTATTCAGAATTAATGTCCTGCCTTGGGTCATCTATGGTTACCATATATTAGGTTTTTTTTTTGGGCGTAGTGTATCCGGTGTAGGGTAGAAGGAACATCTTTCGTGACATCAACTACTTTCCAAACTTCTTTAATTTTATACCGTTGGCATATAATGCAGTTGATGCTTCTTGCAAAAGAGCAAATATTTTGAGAGAAAAGCAATTTGATGAGATAGTCAAAAGTATTGCAAGCAATGATGTTCAATCAGGGAGAAGCTTGAATCAAGAAATGAGTTTGTCACAACCAGGGGACACACGTTGGAGCTCACATTAGCGATCATTGGTGAGTCTGTATACCTTATTTGATCTTGTGCTTGATGTGCTAGAAATTATAAAAGGTGATAGAACCCTTATGCATGCAAAAAAGGTCTGAAGCCTTTGGCCTTATGATGCATATGCAAACTTTTGAATTTGTATTACTTTTAAACCTGATGATTAAGGTCTTGACAATAACGAATGAGTTGTCACAAACACTTTAGAGAAAAGATCTTGTGAATGCTATGACTCTTATAAAAGTTTTAAATGTGTTATTACTGAAGATGAGAGATAATGGGTAAGATAATCTATTTCAAAAGACTTCTGAATTTGGTATAAAACATGATATAGATATCCCTAATATGGAAAGTGTACTTGCATTACAAGGGAGAACAAAACGTAGAGCACTAGTTACTCATCTGCATCACTTTAAGGTTGACATATTTTATGCAATGATAGATACTCAACTTTAAGAGTTGAATGATCGTTTTAGTGAAGTTAGTTCGAATTTGCTTGAATGCGTGACATGTTTAAATCAATGCAACTCTTTCTCGGCATTTGACAAGAATAAGTTGTGTGAATTTGCTGGCTTTTATCCTTCAGATGTTGATTTGAATGAAATGCTTGAATATTAACTCGACATGTATATTGTTGATGTGCAAAGTGATCCTGATTTTTTGAATTTGCAATGAATAGCTGATCTTGCTAAGAGGATGGTTGAAAAGAAAAAACATATTGTGTATCCTTTGGTTGCAGCTATGGAAAGAGTATTTTCAGCTATAAAATACATTAAGATTGTACTTCGTAATGGATGGAGATGAATGGTTAAATGATTGTTTAGTGTCTTATATTGAAAAAGATGTATTTGATAGCATTGATAATAAGACAATTATGATGGAATTAAAAAATAAAGCGCAGAAGGATGGCATTGTAATTATTTTTATTGTAATATATTTTTGTTATTAAAATATATGTACTTGAACTTATTGAATGTCCACCCTCCATTAATTTCCCAGACTCGCCACGGTATACATATGCATACACACACATATACACATATATATACTCATTAATTTTCTTATGAACTATACTTATTTCCTATCCCATAGCACCCAATTCACTACAATTAAAAATTATGAGCACTGAAACAAAATAATGATCAAACTAGCTAGTAAATAGTAATAATATAATAATCCCAATAATCGAAAGAAGATTGATGTTCGTGGTTTTGTGTCAAAATATGTATGTAACCACCTTTTATCAATCCTAAAATCGTCATCCGGATTCATTTATTTTTATTTTAATTTCAATTTCAATCGTATGAATCAGCAGCTAAAATCGAACATTAGAGAACGACAAAAATTGAGCTTCCATACCAATATAGCCACACAGCCTGCAATCCTTCTTTTTTGCGGGGAATGAATTTTTTAATACGAACAATTTACGATAACAATATGCTTTTAATAGAAAACAAGAGTTAAATTGAAGCCATATCTTCTTTTCTTTTCTTTTCTTTTTTCAACGATTAAAATCGCTATAAATAGAAAAGTGTGATATTATGTGGGTGGAGATCGCAAGAGACATGTTACTGTGAGACTGGATCTTGGTTAAAATGGTGGAGAAGAATGAATTTATAATGAAGTTGAAGAGAAAGAGAAGAAGATCCTATTTTTATGTGATCGGTCAAAATCCACATTTCTCAAGTGCTCAAAATCAATATTACAGAATATACATAATATTATTTCCGTTCCTTAATATAAGATCTAAATAACTATTTTTGGAGAAATTAAAAAAGCTAAATAAATTACTTTAATGTATTTATATTTATCATTTTTACAAAACTAATTGGTCTAACTTATATAACATGTGCTATAATTAAATTATTTATTTAGCTAGTTTAATCTCTTAAAAAAATCAATTAGGTCTCATATTAAAAATCGGAGGAAGTATTCTTAGACTTTGATTTTTTTGATGCATTAAATATTCTTGGACACACCCCCTTCATCCCCTTCCTCTTCGCTTCCTCACTATTTTTGTTCCTTAAGGGCCTATTTCAGTTGGCGTTTAAAAAGTATATTTATATAAATCAAGATAAAATTCCACTCACATATTTCGTTGTATATCGTAAATCACGTCGGAAAAGTAGTTTTCACCACTAATCCAAATATGTATTGACTTATTATCGGAAAAATAGTTTTTACCACTAATCCAAATATGCATTGACTTATTATTACCGCGTCAATCTCCTCTGCCTCCATTCTCATTTAATTCAATTATTTCACACTAATATACACCACCTTTTTGGTAAGACACTAGTATATATACACCTTTTATCTCTTGCAAATACGTTTCTTACTTCGAACAACGATAACAACGAACTGTTAATTATATATAAAACTCACTTATCATTTAAAATTTAATATTATATCACCCTACATTTTTAAATTTATTTATATCGATAACAACGAACTGTTAATTATATAACCCTTAAAACTTTATTCTGCTCAGATAACCCCCACAAACTTTAGGAGATGAGTCCCTTGAAAATATATTTTTTGTTGCTAAACCTTGCCTCATTTATTAATGTAATCTTTAAACTTTGATTTGAAACAATTTGTCTCCATATATATATATATATATATATATATATATGGCCAACTAGTCTCCGTAATTTCCTGACATAGAATATATCAGTTCTTATAATTTTTTACTCAAAACATTTCAATTCCTATAAAATAGAACCAGTCAAAATAATTTTAGGGATTGGATTAATAATTAACAGAAATTTTCATATGTAAAAAATATATATTTTCTCTCATTATTATTTTAAAATTAGTAGAATATAATTTAAATTATTTTTTTAATTTAATACCCGCGTAATGAATTGACTTATGAACTTTTCAATTAAAAGAAATACCCCCATTTTAAAATATTATTTTGATTTCTGGCCAAAATTTCAATTCAAATAAAAGGAAGAAAAAGGATGGAAGACTAGGCATTGAAACTGAAATGGAAATTAGGAAAAAAACAAAAAACAAAAAACAAAAAGGATGCAAGAGTGATACGGATATAGTTGAAACTTGAAAGCAAAACACAAGCAAGATACTTTATTTTATTTTTTATTTTTAAAAAAAAAAACAACACAAACAAGAATCACCGATAGCGCGTGTTGGGCACACTTCATGAGTCTTTTTCCTCCAGTTTTATTGCCGCGTCCTCTGCAACGCTCTTGAAGACTTCACTTCTCTCTCTAGTCTACCTCTCTCCCTCTCCTCGACTCTCCATTGATTTAGATCCACTTCTGAAAGCCTTCTTCTTCTCCAATAATCCCATTGTTCTCCAAGACGACGCCTTCAACCTCCCATGGACTCTAATTCCCACTCTTTCCCTACAGAGACGGACTTCTTCTCTATCAACAACAATCTCAAGCATTCCTCTTCAAGCGAAGATTCCCCTCCTCATCCTCTTGACGTCAAACTCAACGTCAGTTCTTCTTTCTCATCTCCTTTTTTATTTATTTAATATATACATATTATCATCCGGCATCTGATTTGGGTCTGTGCTGTCCCTCGTCTCTTAAGACTTGAATTCAAAACACCTAGGGATGTAAGCGGTACCAACAAACACTAAACCTAACATCTGTCTTCTCAAGAACTTGAACTCTATACCAGAGGATGGGGCCTTATAGACTAACTGTGTATAGGTTCATCTCATCTCCATATATGTGTGTGTGTTTTTCATATTCACTCTGTTTTTTTGTTTCTTCTTCTGTCATTTAGACTCGTCTCAATCTCTTGACTATTGCCCACGGGGGCGGCGACTATGCTTTTGACCTATATTCTAATTTTAAAGACAAACCAGCCAATATCCGTGAGGTCAGAAATCTAGAATGTAAAATTGAACTGAATCACTTTTTTCCTTTCTGGGATTGAAGCATTTACGTCATGTCTTGTGCTACCATTTGCAGTTGCAGACTGAGGTTGCTGTTCTTCGATCCGAGTTAGAGAAGATGGCGAGAGAGATTCATAAGCTGAAGGAATCGCTAAATAAGGTTAGTACCGATTATCATGTCCTGAAGATGCAGATGGACTTTCTCCTGCCTCAAAAGGATAGTGACGACGCTGATCAGAAACCCGAAAATAGACTGCTTGATGCAAGTCCAGAAGAAAATAAACAGGGCGAGAAAAACAGAAGAACTTTAGTGCCAAGGCAATTTATAGATCTTGGATTAGCTTCGATTAATGATGGTGAGGCTAATGATGATGATGAGCCTTCGCTTTCTTCGTACTTAGAGAAAAGAAATGACATATCAAAATCACCATTGGAGGTGGAATGGAGCACCAGAATTAATTCTGATAAGAAGGAATTCGACAAACAAACTGAAACTAAAGAAGAAGCTGACAAGAATGTTATTAATGAAAAGTATGGTCCTCCCAGAAATGCTGATGTCGATCAATTGGAAGCCACTATGAAAAAGGCAAGAGTTGCCGTTAGAGTTCGATCAGAAGCACCTATGGTGTGTCATACAGCATTATATCATGTCTGGATTATTTTAGTATGAACTTATTAATTAGAGAAAATTCCATTAAAATACCTTTTAAATTTGTAAAACTCTCAGAAGTCTTCCGAATTTGTAAAAAGACTGAGAGGTACAAAAAACCTATGAGAGATATGTAAATTGGGGTGAAATTTTTTTACCCTTACTTTTAAATAAATAAATAAAAAATTAAAAGACTCTACACCTCCTGCCGGCCCCGGGCGGGGTGGCTGGCCGGCGGGTGGAGGGCATTTTATTATTATTTTTTATTTATTAAAAAGTAAGGGTAATTTTATCGAATTTGCAGATATCTCTCATAAAAGATTTTATACTTCGCCTTTTTTACAAATTTAAGAAGGGTTTTGTAAATTCAAAATGTATTTTAATGGAATTTTTCCTATTAATTATATAAAAGCTGATTAATTAAATAATATGATAATTAATCAGATTATTGATGGTTGTCAATGGAGAAAATATGGGCAGAAGAAGGCCAAAGGAAATCCATGCCCTCGAGCTTATTATCGCTGCACCATGGCTTCAGGTTGTCCGGTTAAGAAACAGGTACTTATCCATTATTATTACAAGCGTTCCACTTAGTTTTTTTAGCATCCAAGGACGTATGGATTCAAAAATGAATTAATAATGGGTAAAAAAAATAAACAAGGAGATATTTTCTTCCGGTAATTGGTTGCCTCATAACTAATTATATTCTTGTTATTCATACTTCTTGATTATAAGAAATTTGTTGCATATTACCTTAAAAATTGATAGTCTTCACTCTTCAATGTATGAATCTCATTGACTATGCTTTTTATAATTCAATTCTTGAAACACCCATTTTATTTGAATTCAGATTTTTTTTTAAAAAAAAAAGAAAATTAATGGTTTAAGTGTAAAAATATACACGTGATTTTCCTAAAAGTGTACCCAACATCAAGTGCTTATTTAGCGCAAAAGTGACTATGCAGTTACAAAAGTAGAGCAAAAATGCCTATTGACCATTAGTTTGATTTTTTTTTTTAAGATTAACCTGGACAATTAATGACTCAGCTAAATTTCATCCTAGATGGCCGTAAAGAACAAGAGAAGATTACAGAAAATGATATAGATATTTTGAAAATTATAGTTCAACCCTTTTCTCTCTATCTCTCAATCCCAATCTTACCCATTGGGCCACCAATCTCTGCCTCTTCACCGTCGTTGTTGCCTTTCTATAATTTTCAAAACTATATGGCCCCTTTTCTGTAATTTTCTCCAGTTCTCCACTGCCAGCTGGGATGAAATTTAGCTCAGTCATCGTCCATGTCTGCCTTAAAAATACAAAAAAGTTAAACTAACAGTCAATGGGCATTTTTGCTCCACTTTTGTTATCACATAGTCACTTTTGCACCCCAAAAAAATGTTTGATGTTGGGTGTACTTTTGAGATAACCACATGTATATTTTTGTATCTTAACCCAAAAATTAAAGAAGATTGATCATTATTTATTAATATGAATTCCTCAAGAATACTAGAAACATCTAAATATAGTAGTGAAAATTTCAAATAAATACCATTTGAATTAGAAAAACCTTAAAAGTCTGTTAAAATATGAAAATGACAAATAAGTCTCAAAGGAGGAATATAAGATTTTAAAATGTTATGCTTTTATTAACTTGAGTAGAGCCATTCACAACCTAGAAAGCGTAATTTGTCAATCGCTATATACTCAAGTCGTCATTGTCTTTGTTCAACTTGTCAACGACACGTGATAGAGCTAAGGGAGCTCAAATAGTCAATATCTATATCCAAATAGTTAATCTTATCATTCAAGTTGTTACTGGAGCTTCGACAAGGGTCATTTCCTAAAAAAAAACCATGAGGGAGACATTTTAATAAAAGCACAACATTTCAAAAACTCATATTTCTCCCTTAAGACCCGACCTACTTTCCATTTCCATGTGTTAACAGACTTTTTAGGGTTTTCCTAATTCACATGGTATCTATGTCCGTGCCTCTGTTCCCAACGTAGTATGTAAAAATAAAAGCTACTACTATATTTTTAATATATTTTTTTCAAAAATGTAAATAATGAATCCTGGGTACAAAATTATAGGTGCAAAGGTGTGCGGATGATGGAACAGTGTTGGTAACAACATATGAAGGAAGTCATAACCACGCATTACCTCCGGCAGCAATGGCAATGGCACAAACAACAGCATCAGCAACAAGGACGTTGCTTTCAGGATCAACTTCAAGTAATGACGGTCTAATGAATGGAAGCTTCTTGACGAGGACAACATTGCTTCCTTGTTTTTCAACTAACATGGCTACTCTCTCAGCCTCAGCTCCATTTCCCACTATTACGTTAGACTTAACTAATCCTCCAACAATGCAACAACCTTTTACTACCAACTTTCAAATGCCTTTATCAAATAATGGACCTCATCATCATCATCATGATTTCACTCAAGTTTTGCCTCAAACGCTTTGTAGCAGCAATGAAACATTTTTTTCAGGGCTTCAAACGAGTAACAAAAACCCCTTACAATTGAGTGCTGCTATGGAAGCTAACCCTAACCTCACTGCCGCTTTAACGGCGGCTATTGCTTCTATTATGGGTTCTGCTATGCCAAACAACGTTAACAGTGAGAATAATGACAAAGTCAATCATCCAAATTTTCTAGATAATTAGACGAGCATGTTTGTTTGGGTTGATGTTGGAAAAGCATGTTCACGCAGATCGAGACAAAATCCCTCTCACAATCTTACCTCTAGTATATCATAAATCACGTTGAAAAAACAGTTTCTACTGTTAATCCAAACATGCATAAATTACTGGACTTGAAGACATAGATTGATTTGATTTTTTTTTTTGGGCCTTAAGTTATTGATTTTTTCAGTTATTATTATTTATTAATTTAGTTTGACTGGTGACTAGACTTGATTATTAATTTTTTTATTAAAAGGGCAGGCATTAACGGCCTGAGTTTACGACTAGATTATTAATTTACTTTTTTCTTCTTGACTCGGACTTAGAAATTTTGAATGGATTATTTTACGTTATTTTTGTTTTTATTTTGACATTATCAACATAGATTCAATTTTAGGTCAAGGTTAACTTATGTTAAAGGGCAAATCGCCCTCAGGGCCCAAGTAACAAAAAAATTGTCAAAAAGGCCCCAAAAAAGTCACATGTCAAAAAGGTCATAGGGTATTTTTTGGTATTATTTCATAAACGTTAGCAACTAAATTAGTACAACATTAACAACTAAATCAGTATACGTTAACAACAATATCCTAACAACTAAATCAGTACACGTTAACAACTTTAACAACTATATCAGTACAACGTTTTCTGAAATAATACCAGAAAGACATCTGACTTTTCTTTGGGATTTTTTTGACAATGTTTTGGTAACTTAGGCCCTGAGAGGGATTTTCCCTATGTTAAATGACTGTCACCTGGGTCCCATAGTGTCCACATGTCAAGGTCTTAATCCATGTTGACCATTGGAACAGGCTATGCAATGAGCTCCATCCTCCTCCATGTTCGAGCAGGCACATGTCTTCCTCCTCCGACTCGATTAAAGACCATCAAGCATGGTAGATAGCAGTGAAGACCTTCAGTCTTGAAAGATCTTCACTGCCACCTGGTGCGAACGTTTCGGATATGCTTGGTGTTTATGATCAAGGTTTTGACATCATTTCATCGCTGGAAATTATTCCCTCAACCTTCGCCGGAAATTATCCCCTTAATCCAAGCCACTGGTGCGAACGTTTGCTACAGTTTTGCGCTAGCTCCTTGTTGGTTTCTGGGTGGCGCGGATGGTGTTCTTAGCAGCCGTTTGCTTTTTTAAAATAATAATTAAAAAAAAATCACATGTATAAACTGACTCATTTTTTTCCACATTGTTCTGTTCAAGAACAGGATCTGGCTAGCCCTCATGGACTAGCCTGAATGATATTGAATGTATGGACTTGACCTAGGAACAATGCCTAAGGCCTACGTACCCTGTAGAGGGATCAAAGTCCACGTAGTTCGAAGATACTGGAGGCGTTTAGCCAAAGAGGTGGTGTGTGTGCTCTGTGACGGCTGAATTGTAAATAGCCAGAGAGTGTAGAATGTGTGTACTTTTAGGGTTTAACTCCTATTTATAGAGTGTACCTTAGGGTTAGGATTTGGACTTGCGGGCCTCTGTGCCTCCAAGCCCAAGTGATGTGGCATCATATCTGTTATGCGTGGATTGTCCCTTGTTGGGCCATATATTGAATATGGGCCTTATACAGGTCCGTAACAGTTGCCCCCCAACCCGATAGTCCAGGTCTCTGGGCTGCCGGGGTGCATTTATTGTTTGACCTTGCAGGGGTGCGTTTTATTGTTTGACCCGGATTTCGTATCTGAGTTGTTCCATCTTGATTTGCTTTTGTCCAAGTCTTGACAAATTCGGATTCATTCGTATTTTGCTACTAATTTGCCCAGACATAGAATCCGGGTTACTTCGCTTTGAGACTTTTCTGCGCCAGGCATCCCGGTTTCTGAGTTTACCTATTTGGGCAACAAGTTTTCCCCATTCAGGGATTTATTTGTCTTTCACTCATTCTTTGTTCCCGTTTGCTTTGATCCTTGTTGATGGCCAACATGCTTTTTTACTAGCAACGTTCAAACAACCGGGATAGCATTTGTAAACTCAAATAACCCTGTGAGGGCTAACCCCGTGAGGGCTTCCGTTTGTTCTTCTTACACCATTGACAACTGTACAGTAGTCCCCCAGCCTGGCAGTCAAGGGCTCTGGGCTGCCGGGGTGGATGTACTATTTAACCCGGACTTCGTATCCGAGTTGTTGCGACCTTTTTGATCTTCCAACATCTTATGTCCGAGTTTCGATGATCTCCAGATTTATCTATTTTCTGTAACTTGCCCCCAGATCTGTACTCCAGGTTAATTCGATTGGAACTGTATCGGACTTGACCTAGGAACGATGCCTAGGGCCTATGTACCCTTTAGAGGGATCAAAGTCCACATAGTTCGGGGTTCCAGGTTTGTTTGTTGTAGCACCGGGTTCCCTCAATCCGAATTATCCTGAAGAGGAACGGACTGCATTTGCTTATGTCGCTGACAGCTTTATAGTGCCACACTTGCCTTGTTGCCCCCCAGCTTGGCAGTCAAGGGCTCTGGGCTGCCGGGGTGCATTAACTATTTAACCCGGATCTCATGTCCGAGTTTTATCTTCATTTTTAACAGTAAGTTGATTATATGAACTTGAACATATGTTCAAGGTTCTATTGAATGACCGGGCCAAGGCCAAATAATGTGTCATGCAGAATCTGCTGAAATGTTCTTCTTGTACTAAAAAGTTGGGTATAAAATTTAAGTGAAGATATGTAATTAAATCTCCATGTCCAGTTCCGTTGACTGGGATTCAATCCGGGATGAGGGCAAATTATCACATGTTCGATCTCGATTCGTGAACGAGATGTTAGAACATTTCGACCTGATCAGGGTTATCTTGAGAATTTGCGTTGTCATCCTGAAGCAAGTTATGATGTATCAAAATTGCAAAGGCTGGCTATTGCGGCTTCACCTGACAAATAACCCGGGCTTAAGGGCCCTAGCGATAATTTTCAGTTTATCCGGGGTCCAATTAAGGAACGTGGATTTAACTGTCTTTAAATTTTTTATTTGATTCCAAAGTTAACATGAAAACACATATTTGACCGTTCTTTAAGTGTTACTGGGTTCCAAACTGATCATGGAAACGCAGATTTAACCATTCTTTTCATTTGCTTCACGCTTTGTTCGAAACCGGGTTTACTTACCCTAGATTCATTTTCTCCTTGGGTTCAAAACTTTACACAAAGCTCGGATTTTAACTGGAATACATTGTAACCGGGTTCCGCCTTCTTTTCACTTCCCCGTTTGTCTTTACGCGGAGCCCGGATTTTAACTGGGATACAGTGTAACTGGGGTACGTTTTCTTTTCGCTTCCCGCAAAACTTTATACGGAGCTCGAATTTTAACTATATTAAGTGTAACTGGGGTCCGCCTTCTTTTTGCTTCCCGCAAAACTTTACACGGAGCCCGTATTTTAACTGTATTAAGTTTAACCGAGGTCCGTCTTCTTTTTCTTTTGGAGGTGGACTCCTCCGCAAAAATTTTCCTGAATTTTTTTATCCATGATGGGTGTCGTAAGTCGGAATTTTTTTATCCTAGATGGGTGTCGTAACCCTTTTTCCATTATGGGTGTCGTAACCCTTTTTTCCATTATGAGTGTCCTAACCCTTTCTTCCATTATGGGTGTCGTAACCCTTTTTCCCATTATGGGTGTCCTAACCCTTTCTTCCATTATAGGTGTCGTAACCCTTGATTTGTTTTTACGTGGAACTCGGATCTAACTGTGATCAGTTTAACCGGGTTCCTCCTTCGTTCCCTTTCGTAGGGACGGACTCCACGCGGAACTTGAATTTTAACTCCGATAAAGTTACTTTATCAGGGTTCCAAACTCAATAGGTACTTGGATGAACAAGTTAGATATGCCATAGCAATGAAAAAATATATAAATTATTCTTTCTTGGCAACCAAAAAGTGAAAGGAAAATAAGAGTTACCGCAAAACCAGTGAGCTTTCATAGAGGAAATTATCAGAAACTTCACAAGCTTCGGCCATCGTCTTGGCTTTTCCATATGGATTAATCGGGACCTGTGGTGTTTCTTCAAAGTGCATCATAGCATCAAACTTGTCCTCTGAAAATATTTTATTGACAGATTTTGTACCTCCCAAGTCAGCTTACATAAATTGAAGCCTTCCAGGTTCAGGAAATAAATCTTAAAGAACCCTGATAGCCCCCAAATTTCCTCTAGACGAGTTTTCCAAAATGGTTACATGGGAGGAATCCTTTAGAAGTTGTAGAGCAATATGGGAACCAATATAACCTGCTCCTACGGACTATGAGAATTCAAAGAAGGAGATTGCTTGATCATGATAATGCATAATGCCGTAAATGCTGCAGTAAGAAAAACCTTCCCAATAAAGTTTCCCTTTCTTTTATAATCCACATAATCCATGCCTCCCAATGACATGGGTCTGCCAGCTCGTGGTTGATTCCTGCCTCTCTCCAAATTTAGCATGTGCAATATTTCTACCTTCTTTTGTAATAAAGAGGAAAGAGGCTTTGAGAGATAATGGACGAGGAAAGAATCTCTAATCTCTAATATTAAGTAAAAGGAAATGGGATCATATTCCTCAATATCAATAATCACATCACGCTTTTCTCCCAGGACGGATCTTGAAAAGCATGCAGCATTGAACGTAGATAATATACAAAATTAGTGCTCCAAATCATCTCTAAGTGGCAGTGATGAACCCAACTGACATGCGTATAGTCATCGATGAAAGTGATGGACCATTTGGATTTTGATCTGTTTGGTGTACGTGATGGTCCCCATAAATCACTGTGAATTATGGAAAAGGTTTTTGATGTGTAGTACAAAATTTTTGGAAATGAAGTATGATAATGTTTAGCCTTTTCACATGAATCCCAATGAAAATGAGAAGCAATTTTATTAGAAACAATAGATGGAAACATTTGAATCCCAATTGAAATTTAGATGACCTAAACGTTTGTGTCATCACTCCAAGTCACTAATCTTATGAAGAGACACTTTATTGCAAGATTTAATCCTACGACTATCACTTTCATCAAGGTAATATAGACTATCAAGCTCTTTAGCACTCCCAATCATCGTCCCCATCAGCAGATCCTGAAAAAGACAGTAAGTAGCAAAGAAGTTAGCTTGACATCGTTCATCATTAGCTTATTGGCTTACTGATAATAAATTACACTTCAACTTTGGAACATGAAATATAGAGTGAAGACTAAGTGCAACAGAGATTTTGATAGAAACAATTCCAGTCACTACAAACTCAGAGTCATCAGCAATCCGTACATCCACTCCATTGGTGATAGGAGTATAGGATGAGAAGAGAGTCTTATTGTTAGTCATATGATCCGAGGCACCAAATTCAACAATCCAACAATTCCCTGTACATAGACCTTTTGTCACAGCCAAAGCTTGAAAAAAGTTACATATCCTTACTATTGTGGCAGTAGGTTGTTTCGTAGTCTGTAGTGTGGCTAGCATTTCCATGAATTTGCTTAGTTGGTCATTTTAGGATGATTCTTTAGAGGCTTCAGCTACATAACCTCGTCCTCACCCTTTCTTTGGCTTCTAGTCAGCAGGTTTACCATGGAGATCCCATTAGGTGTCTTTTGTATGCCCCTGTTTCTTATAATGATTACAGAATGGTCGACCTCAGAACCTTTGGATTCTGTGGATCGAATAGCAAGTGCTGGCCGGCCTCAAAATGTACATGAGTAGCAGCGGAATTATTTAGATTATGAAGCAGATTTGCGCCTATCCTCTTTATTGCGCAAAATGGTGTAGACTTCACTCACAGAAGGCAATCCGAGCCCGAACATCATCATAAATCACATCAAGACCAACCAGCAACTCTAGACTCTTTCCTCTTCTTTCTCTTTGCGATCCTCTTTAGCATCAGCCCGCAATGATAGGTTTTATTTGTTAAGGCATCAAACTCTTGCCAAAGCGCTGATTTTTCAAGATAATAAGGGTCATGTTTCAGCTGCCACAACTTTTTTCTTAACATCAGAGATGCGGGACCGATTCCCTATGGGACTATATGTCTCACGGAGGGCCTCTCAAATTTCACAGGCTAATGGAAGGTACATGAAACTCTTCTTAAGTGAGGAGGACATCGCTTTAATTAACCAAGAGGATACCAATGCATTTTCTGATATCTATTTTTGAAATGCCTTGGATTCTGAATGTGGGAGTATTTTTGCTTCACCATTAATATATTCAAGTTTGTCCCTTCCATCGAGAGCAAGAATCATGGATTGAGATCATTCCTGATAATTGCCGCTAGTAAGTTTCTCATAAACAAGAAAAATAGTAGAGATGTTATTAAAACTAAATCCTCTTTTACCTATAATCTCTAGAATTAGTTAATCCCTATAGCTATGAGATTAATAATATATTCTTATAATAACGAATTCTACCGTAAATAACTTGTTCATGGAGTACATGCCCTTCCGTGCTATTCTTGTAGTATATTGGCAAATAATTTTTCTACGTGGTATATTGGTATTGTTTTTTTACTGTTTATGGTGAAAAGCCCCTTGGGGTGGTAGGGGTTATATGGGTGGCAAATTTTGCAAATGTCTATATAAAAGTTCATTTATTTAGAATTAATGTCCTGTCTTAGGCTAGATATAGCTATTATATATCACTTTGATCCTATTTATAAGTCTATTTTGATTAAAAAAAATTGGTCATATTTATAAGTCCAGTTTCATGTAGTAAATGAGATTGTGACAATTTTTCTCATATTAATTGTACTCATGAAGATGGAGAGAGAAGAAACAGTTGAAAAATACTCAATCATAAATGAGAACAAAGTTAAAAATTTATCCTATAATCACTAAATTAACTATATCTTATTTCTATGTGAGATTTGGTCAATATAAACTTATTTATAGAATCATAGTGGTGCTAGATTTTTTAAGTTTGCTGGTTTGTTAACCATGTACTATTCAATAATATATATAATAATCTCAATAATCGAAAGAAGATTGATGTTCATGATTTTGTGTCGAAATATGTATGTAACCTTCTTTTATCAACCCTAATCAACATCCGGATTCATTTATTTTTATTTTTATTTTAATTTCAACCATATGAATCAGCAAAAATCGAATATTAGAGAATGGTAATAATGGAGCTTCCGATATCAAATTAAATATAGCCACACAGCCTGCAGTCCTACATAACAATATGCTTTTAATAGAAACAAGATCGAGTATGAGAAAAATGCGATTAAATTGAAGCCATATCTTCTTTTCTTTTATTATCTTCAGCTTATAACATAGCTATAAATAGAAAACTGTGATATGTGTGGGTGGAGATCGTAAGAGACTGTGAGACTGGATCTTACGAAAAATGGTGGAGAAGAATGAATTAATGATGAAGTTGAAGAAAGAGAGGAAGTCTGGAGGAAGATCCTATTTTTATGTGATCGGGTCAACCCGAATTGAATCCACATTTCTCACCTGTCCAAAGTCAAGATTACAGAATATACATAGTACTATCTCGCTTATATATATATATATATATATATATATATATATATATATATATATATATATATAATCACTCTCTTATCATTTAAAATTTTAAAATTAGTAGAGTATAATTTAAATTATTTTTTTAATTTAATACCCCCGTAATGAATTGACTTATGAACTTTTCAATTAAAAAAATACCTCACTTTTTAAAATATTATTTTGATTTTTGGCCAAAATTTCAATCCAAATAAAAGGAAGAAAAAGAAATGCATTTTTTTTAAAAAATGGAAGATTTGGCATTGGAACTGAAATGGAAATTTGAAAACAAAAAACAAAACAACAATGATGTAAGAGATTTATAGATAGATACCACTCTATCCTATTTATAAGTCATTTTGAACTAAATCTCACATACAAATGACATGTAGTTAATTCAATGATTATGACATAAATTTTCATTTTTGATCTCATTTATGAATGTATATTTTTCAACTCTTTATTCTATCTATTTTTAAAATTTATTGTGATGAGTACAATTAATATAGATAAAATTGTTACAATTTCATTTATTACTTTAAAACTAGACTTATAAATAAGACCAAATTATTTGATAGAAAAAACTTATAAATAGGCCAGTGGCAATGGCAAAACACAAGCAAGTTACCTTATAAAAAAAAACAAACACAAACAAAATACTCACCATTGATAGCGTGTGTTGGGCACCCTCAATGAGTCTTAATTTGAGTTGGGTTTATCTCCTGATTCTTTTCTCATTATTCCTCATCATCTCTAAATCATATCCGTTCGATGAATCAAAATACTACTCCCTCCGGTCCTAATTATAAGAGTTAGTTGAATTTTTTTGGAGAGATTAAGGAAATTTAATTAAATTAGCTTAGATTATTTTTATTTTTATTTTTATTTCTTCAAACTAAATATTTTGATTAATAAACTAATATATAATCTAAGAAAACACAACATATGAAATGATTAAGTAACTTATTTATCATCCTTAATCTCTCTAAAAAAAAGTCAATTAGCTCTTATAATTAGGAATAAGAGAAAAAGACAAAAGGGATAAGAAGAAGCGTCCTATTCCTCCATTTTTAATGCCTAGTCCTTTGCAACACTCTTCAAGACTTCACTTCTCTCTCTCTAGTCTACCTCGATCCCTCTGTCTTCTCTCTCTCTCTCTCTCTTCCTCTCCTCTCATTATGGAAACTTATGGCCAGAGGGGTTGGACTCTCCATTGATTCAGATCCACCTGTGGAAGCCTTCTTCTTCTCCAACAAGCCCATTGTTCTCCAAGAAGACGGCCTTCAACCTCCCATGGACTCTAATTCCCTCTCTTTCCCTACAGAGATGGACTTCTTCTCTATCAACAACAATCTCAAGCCTTCCTCTTCCAGCGATGATCCCTCTCCTCATCCCCCTGACGTCGAACTCGACGTCAGTTCTTCTTTCTCATCTCCTTTTTTTTACGTTGTGTATGTTTTTTTCATATTCACTCTGCTTTTTTGTTCCTTGTTCTGTCGTTTAGACTGGTCTATATCTCTTGACTATTGACCACGGCGGCGGCGACAAGGCTTTTGACCTATATCCTAATTTTAAAGAGAAACGACCCAATATCAGTGAGGTGAGAAATCTAGAATGTAAAAGTGAACTGTATCAGTTTTTTCCTTTCTGGGATTCAATCATTTACGTAATGTCTGCGGCTGCCATTTATAGTTGCAGACTGAGATCGCTTTTCTTCGACCCGAGTTAGAGAAGTTGACGAGAGAGAATCATGAGCTGAAGGAATCGCTAAATAAGGTTAGTACCGATTATCATGCCCTTGAGATGCAGATGGACTTTCCCCGGTCTCAAAAGGGTAGTGACGACGCTGATCAGAAATCCGAAAACAGAGTGCTTGATTCAAGTCCAAAAGAAAAGAAACAGGGCGAGAAAAACAGAGGAACTTTAGTGCCAAGGCAATTTATAGATCTTGCTTCGATTAATAATGGTGAGGCTAATGATGATGATGAGCCTTCGCTTTCTTCGTCCTTAAAGAGAAGAAATGATAGATCAAAATCACTATTAGAGGTGGAATGTGGCACCAGAATTGGTTCTGATAAGAAGGAATTCAACAAACAAACTGAAATTAAAGAAGAAGCTGACAAGAATGTTATTAATCAAATGTATAGTCCTCCCAGAAATGCTGACGTCGATCAATTGGAAGAAACTATGAAGAAGGCAAGAGTTGCAGTTAGAGTTCGATCAGAAGCATCTATGGTGGGTGTCATATGAGCATCATATCATGTCTAGATTATTGTAGTATGAACTTGTTAATCATATAAAAGTTGATTAATTGAAAAATACAATAATTAATCAGATTATTGATGGATGTCAATGGAGAAAATATGGGCAGAAGAAGGCCAAAGGAAATCCATGCCCTCGATCTTATTATCGCTGCACTATGGCTTCAAGTTGTCCGGTTAAGAAACAGGTATTTATTATTATTGCAAGCTTTTTAAATAAATCTGATCAATCAAAACTATCTAAACATGTGGTACATGATTATTCACATTTTTTCAATCAATTTTAAACAACATAACTAATTCTTGTTATTCATACTTCTTAATTACTCTTCCAGTCATAAATGTAGGACATAATTTGTAGTGCATTTTATATTATAAATTATATTATATATTCAGGACCAGAAATTTGTTGCATGTTATCTTAAAAAATGACAGTCTTCACTCTTCAATTTATGAATCTCATTCACTATGCTTTATATAATTCCACGCTTGAAACACTGATTTTAGGGAAAATGACAATCAGCAAGGACCATAAAAAATTACAAAAAAAATCCCAACAGAAATTTATATATCAAAAAAGTTTCTAAGGATTTTTTTGATATTATTTCTATTAACAACAAGTAGTGCTATATTTACAACAACTTTTAAGAACATGGTCATTCACAAAAAAAAAAAATATATATATTCACAAAAGAAGTGTCATATTGATAATAAAATTTAAACACCCGGATTTTATTTCAAACTCAAGTCCCAAGATACAGGTCATTTACAATAGAAAAATGCTAAATTTACAATAGGAAGTGCTATATTCACAACAAAATTTTAAACCTGACCATTCACAACAGAAAAAGACATATTCACAACAGGAAGTGCTATATTTATAACAAAATTTAAAAACATGGATTTTGTTTCAACACAAATAATATCAAAAAAGTCCCTAAAGACTTTTTTGATATGTGAATTTTTGTTAGGACTTTTTTATAATTTTTTATAGTCTTTGAGACCTGGCTGTCATTTTCCCCCGATTTTATTTGAATTCAGATTTTTTTAAAAATAAAATAAAGAAAACATTTCAGTATTGTAGGAAAAATTTCAAATAAATACCGTATGAATTAGGAAAATCCCAAAAAGTTTGTTAACACATGAAAATGACAAATAAGTCTCAAAAAAAGAATATGAGATTTTGAAATGTTGTGATTTTACCAACTTGAGTAAAGCCATTTCTTTTGCAACTTCGGAAGCGTAAGTTGTTTATCCCTATACTCAAATCATCATTTTCTTTATTCAACTTGTCAACGACAATTCTTTCTTAAATAAAACCTTGAGGGGCATTATGATAAAACCACAACATTTCAAAAACTGAATTCCTCTCCCTTAAGACTAGACCTATTTTCCATTTCAATGTGTTAGCAAACTTTTTAAGGTTTTCTTAATTCACATGGAATTTGTGTGTCTGCCCCAAATATAGTATGTAAAAATAAAAGATACTTCCTCCAGTGTTAATTATAAGAGCTAGTTGACTTTTTTGGAGAGATTAAGGAAGCTAATTAAATTAGCTTAGAATATTTTTATTTTTTTCTTCAAACTAAATTATTTGACCAATAAACTAATATATAATCTAAGAAAACACAATATATGAAATGATTAAGTAACTTATTTAGTATCTTTAATCTCTCCAAAAAAAGTCAACGAACTCTTATAATTAGGATCGGAGGTAGTATATTTTTGTTCAAAAATGGAAACGATGAATCATGGGTGCAAAATTATAGGTACAAAGGTGTGCAGAGGATGAAACAGTGTTGGTAACAACATATGAAGGAAGTCATAACCACGCATTGCCTCCTGCGGCAATGGCAATGGCACACATAACAGCATCAGCAACAAGGACGTTGCTTTCAGGATCAACTTCAAGTAATGACGGTCTAATGAATGGAAGCCTCTTGACGAGGACAACATTGCTTCCTTGTTTTTCAAGTCACATGGCTACTCTCTCAGCCTCAGCTCCATTTCCCACTATTACGATAGACTTGACTAATCCTCCAACAATGCAACAACCTTTTACTACCAAATTTCAAATGCCTTTATCAAATAATGCACCTCATCATCATCATGATTTCACTCAGCTTTTGCCTCAAACGCTTTGTAGCAGCAATCATCAAACAAATTTTTCAGGGCTTCAAACGAGTAACAAACACCCCTTACAATTGAGTGCTGCTATAGCAGCTGACCCTAACTTCACTGCAGCTTTAACGGCGGCTATTACTTCTATTATGGGTTCTGTTGTGCCAAACAACGTTAACGGTGACAATAATGACAAAGTTACAAGTAGAAATACCAATCATTCAAATCTTTCAGAGAATTAGACGAGCATGTCTGTTTGGGTTGGCGTTGGAAAAGCATATTCACGCAAATCGAGATAAAACACCCTCACAAACTTACATCGGATATCATAAATCACATTGAAAAAGCAGCTTCTACTGCTAATCCAAACATACACAAACTAGACTAGTAGACTTAGATTTATTTTATTTTATTTTTTTTGGCCTTAAGTTATTGATTTTTTTTCTGTTGTTATTATTTATTCATTTAATTTGACAGGTGACTAGACTTGATTATCAATTTTTTTATTGAAAGGGCAGGTATTAACAGCCTGAATTTACGACTAGATTATTAATTTAATTTTTTCTTCTTGACTCGAACTTAGAAATTTTGAATTGACTATTTTACATTATTTTTATTTTGCTATTATCAACATAGATTCAATTTTAGGTTAATTAAGGTTAACTTATCTTAAATGACTGTCACCTGGGTCTCATAGTGTCCACATGTCAGGGTCTTAATCCATGTTGACCATTGGAACAGGCTATGCAATGAGCTCCATCCTCCTCCATGTTCAAGCAGGCACACGTGCCTGAGGATAGCAGTGAAGACCTTCAGACCTGGGAAGATCTTCACTGCCACCCACCATGCCTGAGGATCTTTAATGGAGTCGAAGGAGGAGGACGTACGCGTGCCTGCTGGAACATGGAGGAGGATTGAGCTCATTGCATAGCCAGTTCAAATGGTCAAACATGGATCAAGATCCTGACATGTGAACAGTGTGAGACTCAAGTGTCAGTCATTTAACGGAAGTTAAGTCTAATTAACATCTAGCTTTTGGTAAAATTGCTCCAAATTATAACCTTTATGTAAATTTTTGTACATTTAAAAACTTTATGGTGTCAAATGCCTCTTGTATATAAGTTTGTTATGAAATTTACTAGCTACTTTGCCCAAAAACTAACCAACTTTTAAAAATAATGATTTATTCCATAATTAAAGATGTTCAAAGAATTTAGTAATTTATGTGATCAAAATAATTGCTCATAACATCATGTAAGAATAAATTTATTAACCTCTTTGATGACGGTGAAGGTTATTAGAGTCTTGTTATATGATATTACCTACCCATTAACATGAATAGTAGATTTTTGGGCTATTATAATGTTTAACCCTATTAGTGGCCGACTTTGGAATAAATATTTGGCGGGTCAAATATATATTCATTAACTAATTTTTTTAAAAAATATATGAGGCCAAATGTATAATAAAAGTATTTTAATAAATCTAATATATAATATAACATACATTTTTACATTATATTAAATTTAAAAAATTATGAACAGATTTTTTTTTTGGGGAGCCATGGCCTCCCATTGTCCCTTCTAAGGTCTGACATTGGTCCCAATACTCTAGCTTCATTTTGGGTTTAGTCCTTAAAGTTTGAAACCCGTAGTGTTGGTCTCTGAAGTTTGCTCTGTCTAAAACTGTTATTCCTTGCAGTTTCATAAGGAATTAGAGATGGGATTGACGGTGTTAATTTTGCTCACATGGCATTAACGCTGTTTAAAATGCATATATGTATGCTGATTGGGTTTGATGATGTGCAAAAATTGTATAGACTGACTCTTTTTTTTTTTTTCCACATCATTTAACCTAGTCAGTGTCCACATAAGCAATTTCAACTTCGTCAATGCCACGTGAACAAAGTTAACAACGTTAATCCCATTTCTAAATCCTTTTCAAACTACATAACCAAAAGTTTTAGATGGTGCAAACTTCATGGATTAAAATCACGGGTTTTAAACTTTAAGAATTAAAACTAAAATGAGGTTTAAGTATAGGACTTAAATATTGTATTAACCCAGATTTTTTTAGATGTACTTTCTTCAACCTTTTTTTTTTCTTGGGCTGGATAGATAATTAATGAGACTGTCTCTATTTGCAAACTTTATTTTATAAGAGATCAAAGACTTGAACTTGGCATGGCTTATTTTGCTTTTTTCTTCTTCTTCTTCTTCTTTATATGCTATTGAGACTAATAACTGATATCAAATTAATTTAATGTTCGTATCAAAATAGACTTCATTTGAAATTTGATATAATATTCATTAAAAAAAAAAAACGGGGTGCATCAGTTTCAAGCAGAAATCGTATCATCCTCCCCGCACATGATAGCTTCAAGTATTTTGAAAGATATTACTCCCTCCGGTCCTAATTATAAGATATAGTTGACTTTTTTAGAGAAATTAAGAAAGCTAATTAAATTACTTTAGAATATTTTATTTTTATTTTTTTCTTCAAAGTAATTAGTTTGACTAATAAACTAATATATGATCTAAGGGTGAAGGGTCAGTTTTACACATAACCTTTGCCCCAGGATCACCCAAAGACGACCTTTTTTAGGGATCAAAAATACACACGACGTTACGTTTTGGGTGCAAAAATACCCACGGCCGTTAGTTGACCGTTAACGATGACGTGGACACCGACGTGGCGATGATTGACCGAATCGCTAACGTGGAATAATTTTTTTTTTTTTTAAAAAAGCGAAAATAATTAAAATAATTATTTTAAAAATTCAAAAAATTAATATAATTAGAAAAAATTCAAAAAATTAGGGAAAGAAATTGAAATAATTAGCAAAAAAATCAAAAATTAGGGAAAAATTCAAATAATTAGAAAAAAAAAATCAAAAAATTAGGAAAAAGTTCAAATAATTAGAAAAAAAAATAGAACAAAAAATTAGAAAAAAGTTCAAATAATTAGGAAAAAATTAAAATAATTAGAAAAAAAATAAAATATCTCCGCGAGTGGGCCTCACCACAGGAAACCGTCGGCCACCAACTTTATTTTAATTAATTAATTAATATTTTTTTTTTAATGAACAACTTACCCTAGTGCATCTTCAATTGATGCAGAGCTGTGTATATACAACTTCTCCTCTAATAGCTTACCCTAGTGCATCTTCAACAGCTTACCCTAGTATTTTTGGTTATCCGGTCGCCACCGCTGGTGATGGGGCCCATTGGCAGAGGTATTTTAATTTTTTTCTAATTATTTTAATTTTTACCTAATTATTTGAATGTTTTCCTAATTTTTTGAACTTTTTTTATTTTTTTTTCTAATTATTTTAATTTTTTCCTAATTTTTTAAATTTTTCCCTAATTTTTTTATAATTATTTCAATTTTTCCCTATTTTTTGAATTTTTTTCTAATTACTTCTTTTTTCCCCTAATTTTTTGAATTTTTTCTAAGTATTTTATTTTTTTGATTTTTTTTTTAATTTTTTTTATTTCATGTCGGCGTTTTCGGTCAATCATCGCCACGTCATCGTTAACTGGTCAACTAACGGCCGTGGCATTTTTGCACCCAAAACGTAACGTCGTGTGTATTTTGATCCCTAAAAAGGTCGTGGTCTTTAGTGATCTGCAGGCCAAAAGGTCATGTGTAAAATTGACCCTTCATATGATCTAAAGATATACAACATATAAAATAATTAAGTAACTTATTTAACTTCCTTAATCTCTCCAAACAAAGTCAACTATATGTCTTATAATTATAATAGGAGGTAGTACTTTTCTTTTAATAGTTAAATCCTGTTAAAATAAAAAAAAAATTTGAAAATGCAGGAGCTCAATAAAACAAAAACATGGAATAAATATTGAAAAAAATAAAAATTAATGAGAAAAATTATTGCTCATCGTAACATATAAATAATTAATTTTCCTATAGATTTTGGAGACATAATATAGGTCAGAAACATTCGTTTTCCTCTGTGCATATAAAATTTAAGAATACAGAGATTATATATTATAAATAATACAGAGATGTGTCTTTTTTAAATGGAACCACATTTATACTCTCCAGTTCCACATTTCGTTTTGGGTCTCATTTGATGACCTCCACTCTAGTCAAAACTATTTATGTGTATTCTTTTGTTTAATTGAAGGAGAGGATAAGAAGAATTTAATATATATATTTTTAAAAAAAAATAACTAAATAGTGAGGTGAATTTTTTAAAATTAATTTCTCTTATTTTTATCTCATATATCCTTTTTATTATAATGTTATAGCTCTACTTATCCTTTTTTTTTATATATATAAACCAATTTATTAAAATCTCACATTTTCTCCCTTTCCTTTCCATTTTCTTCCAACCAAGCCGGTTATTCTTTCCGGTGAAGAAAATTAAAAACCATAAATGACACGATTTGCTCACAAGTCACAAGTCAACATAAACTTTTGATCGAAAAATTTACAAAAATATTTAATAATGTGAAAAATAAAATAAAAATATCAACTCATAAATTAAAAATTATAAACTAATTCAATTTTTTTTAAAAAAAAAACAATGTTACTCATAAAATCTTATGTAACATTTTTATTGTTCTTATACACATATATTTATATAGAGGGTGAAGGGTCAATTTTACATATGATCTTTCTTAAAGGGATCACCCAAAGACCACGACCTTTTTAAGGATAAAAAATACACACGATGTTACGTTTTGGGTGCAAAAATACCACGGCCGTTAGTTGGACCGTTAACTTATTTGACGTGGACGCCGACGTGGCGATGATTGACCTGAAACGCGTGGAATAAAAAAATTAAAAAAATTCGAAAAAAATTAAAATAATTATTTTAAAAATTCGCAAAAATTAATATAATTAGAAAAAAAATTCAAAAAATTAGGGAAAAAATTGAAATAATTAGCAAAAAAAATCAAAAATTAGGGAAAAATTAAAATAATTAGAAAAAAAATCAAAAAATTAGAAAAAAGTTCAAAAAATTAGGAAAAAATCAAATAATTAGGGAAAAATTAAAATAATTAGAAAAAAAAAATCAAAAAATTAGAAAAAAAAATTCAAAAAATTAGGAAAAAAAATCAAATAATTAGGGAAAAACTAAAATAATTAGAACAAAAAATTAGAAAAAAAGTTCAAAAAATTAGGAAAAAATTAAAATAATTAGAAAAAAAATAAAATACCTCCGCCAGTGGGCCCCACCACCAGAAACCGTCGGCCGCCGCCTTTATTTTAATTAATTAATTAATATTTTTTTTTAATGAACAACTTACCCTAGTGCATCTTCAACACTGCACTACATTTTGTGTATATACAACTTCTCCTCTAATAGCTTACCCTAGTGCATCTTCAACAGCTTACCCTAGTATTTTTGGTTATCCGGTCGCCGCCGCTGGTGGTGGGGCCCACTGGCAGAGGTATTTTAATTTTTCCCTAATTATTTGAATTTTTTCCTAATTTTTTGAACTTTTTTATAATTTTTTGATTTTTTTTTCTAATTATTTGAATTGTTTCCTAATTATTTGAATTTTTCCCTATTTTTTGAATATTTTTCTAATTACTTCTTTTTCTATCTAATTTTTTGATTTTTTTTTTTCTAATTATTTTCGATTTTTTTTTTTTTTTTTTTTAATTTTTTAATTTTTTTTTTATTCCACGTCGCGTTTTCAGTTAATCATCGCCACGTCATCGTTAACGGTAACGTAACGTCGTGTGTATTTTTGATCCCTAAAAAAGGTCGTGATGCTGGGTAATCCTGGGGCAAAGGTCATGTGTAAAATTGACCCTTCACCTTTATACAGAAAATTGTACGAAGACAAAGGACGAACACGTGAGTGGTGCGAGTGAAGACGAGACGAGGGTATGAGACGCGTGAGCGCAGTATGGCGGGCGCTGCAGGGGGCGATGCTGAGATGCAAATACTCTTACTGTTGAGGGACGAAGCCTAAGGAGTGAGAGGAGAACGGTTAGCAGTATAACAGATTTCTTCACAAAAGTTATTTTCTGACTCGTCGTTCTCCCTGAAGAGGATGGAGTCTCACATGTTGGAAAATGAAGTCTACTACTGCTATGAGGTGGAAGAAGCTGAGAATGACGACATTGGTGACGGTGCAGATTTCGATGAGGAGGAGCTGGGGCATGGAAATGATCCTGACGTCGACGTCGTCGTCGTCGAAGCTCCTGTGGAAGTGGAAGGGGATGATGATGATGAAGAAGAAGAAGAAGACAATGAGGAAGTCGCTGGCGAGCTCGACGATGCCGGCTCTGACGACCACGGTGACGATTCCGACGAGAATGCCGCGGATGTGGGAGTTCCGAAGGTAACTTGCTTTCTGATTTTTCGCTGGCACAGTAATTTTTCTTTTTCTTTTTACTCTGTTTTCTCCATTGATGCTTTGTGAGTCATTCAGCTCGTCAGCTTTACGATTGAATTTCATGATGAAGATGGTGAAGGATCCAGCGATATGACTGGAGAGAACAAAGACAAAGCTCAGGCCAGTGGGGGGGCCGGAGCCAAAAGAAATAGGTCCGATTCAGACGACGGAGGGAAAGATGATGATTGATGAGAGTCCTTCAAAACGTGGGGTCTACACTAAGGCGGCTGGGGAGAGTTCTTATTTCTGAGAGTCATGTTTGTTTTGCTGGATTTGCTGTTGTTTCATTTTGCTGTTCGTTTTGCTTTGTTACTATTGCTGGTTTTTGCTTGGCTGTTGTAGCCTTTTGAACTCTGAGATTGGTTTTTCTGAATTCAGTAATGGATATATACCCTTTTGCCGCCAAAAAAGACGAGTTATACTGTAGTTGCTCCCGAAGAAGTTTTGGCTATTCACGTACGATTAAATAACTAAACAAAGCCAGATAATAAGTAATAACCATAAAATTGACATCATTCGTGCCACAAGGCTTGCTCAACAGCGTCCCTGGAAGCCTCTGTATGTTCCTGCAGCTTTGCATGAGAAAGAAGGGAATTCTCAGATTTTTTTTTTTTTTTTTTTTTTTTTTTTTTTTTCTGGAAATGACTCCTTTAATGTGCTTTTCATACTTCACCAGGTAAGGATCAACATGTGCGTCTCTGCCTAAAAGATTAAAGACTAAATTAGGGCTTTAATGGCATATTATGTAGTGCCGTACTATTTTTCTTGCTGTTTGTTTTTGCTAATTCGACGGACATTATGTGAGGATACAATCAGCAAAGATCAACTCTTCATCTGCTGAAAGAAAGTGGGAGGATTCAAATGAAACAAATCCTACTGATCAGTGTGCAAGATGAAATTCAGTAGAAATTGCATTCTGTTTCAAATTCGACTGTAGGCCTCCTTTTTTCTTTTTTGCTTAAGGTTCATGAATGCCCTTTACAGTTTACTGGATTGTTCTTCTGCAGGGCAATTTTTGGAACTCAATCTTATGTCTTGTTCGCTTTAGACAAGCTGATATATAAACTTGTTAAACAAGTTACATGCATTAATCTCATTTCTCCCAATCTTTTGCTCTTCATTTCATTTTCCTTCTCTGTTCCTTGAAATGAGTGTGTGTGTGTGTATCAGCTTCAAGCTGTTGCAACTGATAAGATGGATAACAGGCTTCTCCAACTTCATACATAGGAGAAATCATAAAAACCAGGAAGATTTGTAGACAGAATCTATAATGAAAATTTTCAGCCTATCTGCATAGTGACTTTACTTCCTCGCTGTTGTTCCTGACAAGAGCATAGATAGATAATAACCTTTTCTTCTGTTTGCGCACACAAATATATATTTCATTCTTTGCTTATGCACTGTTGAATAGAGTATGATGCCTATTTGTATTGTGTTTCTGAACTGCCCCTTTTTTCATCCTTGCTTGGAACACATTGCGCGTGCTGGTTTCATATGTTTTAGAAACAGCAGACTTTTTTCGGTTGCATGAGGAGGAAAAGGAAAATTTTGTATAAGAATGGTTCATGCCATGAACAGGCGAAGTCCTCAAACATTTGTTCGAGCAGAGCTCAGAGGTTTCGTGGATTGTTTCCCGTTACGTGATATTATCCATTTTGAACTGGCTATTCCTTCTATTGCTAAACTCAGTTATTTTGGGCTGGACAGATTCATACTTTATGTAGAATGCATAATATCATCGAACTTGAATTGATGATAATTAAATTGTTACATTCTATGGTTTCTGGATGACAATCGCAACCTGAAAACTACTTCCAAGGTGCTAAATCTGAAGCAAATTTATGCTTGCACAGACTACATAAAAACTGTCATGATCTGAAGTTATTGAAATTCCAAAGTGACATTTTTGGCGGGGAAATTCTTTTACCTCACCACAACATTTTTAGAAGTCGGTCGGGGAACTGGAGAAGTGTGATTTTCCTCTCTTGTCTTCTTCCAACAAAACATAATCATGTACTGATCCTTAATCGAAATAAATGTGCGACCATGTGGTGTCTTGTTAAGTTTTCCAGGTTAACCTGCAGTTAGCCAAACAAAAATATCTCTAGTCATTGCACTTTGTCCTTCGGTAGTTTTGAACCAGGGCGTATTTGCAGAGGTGAGCAAAGAGAACAAATACTTGCATAAAAGCAGTTGATAAAGAAAAAGGTGGTTTTTTCTTTTTAAACCTGAAATTATTCTTTCGCCACAGTTAGAGTCCTCAGTTTGAACTTCTAAAGGTTAGGAATGCTATATATGCAGCTAACTTAAAATTTAGTTGATTTTCACATATTTTAGAGTTTATTTAGTTTTAATTTCAATCACATGAATAGGCTAAAATCGAATACTAGAGAACAACAATAATTAAAGCTTCCAATATCATATTAAAACAACCTTTTTTCTTATTGGTGTGAAATACTTCTATGATTTAAATATAACCACCGTCTACATCTACATACATTCACTTCCATTGCATTCCTAAATCATATATATGCTCCAAATTAATACAAAATAATTTCCTTGCATGTCTTAAATTTTACATATACAATAATACAACTAAAACTCCTTTAAATACATGAGATCTTTAGCACGAACTCCCCCACGAATAGACGGAGCTTCACACCGCTAGGATGGTAGCTGGCAGCTTCGGTTTGGCGAACGCTTTTTTGCAGGCGACTGGAGGATTTTATGGCGAGGAGGCTTGGGATGAGAGGCATATTATGGATATTGAGGCTGTGTCCAACGTTGGGAGGAATGTTTTGCATAATACTTGCGCTTGTAGGGTCTTTAGAGGCTTCTATCATTGTTATGATCATCTTCTTTGTGTCGTTCACGCTACTTGAGGACTCACTGTTGGAATCGTACCATTCGTCTCAAGAACAGAGGGAGAGGGAGAGGGATGGTCTTTACTGCAGTTGGACAAGCATATTTGGACACTAGATGGGGCCAACAAAAGCTAAAAGAGACGGATGTTTATAGCATTTGGATGGAAACTTTTCCGTAGGTGGTTTAGATTTAAATTTTTAATTATTGATTTTTAAATAATAATATCATTTTAAAAAATATGTTAGTTGAGAAGTTATTTTTTATTTTTTTAAAAAAAAGTTCTCTACCCATTAAAATATTTTTTTTTTAAAAAGCAAAATAAATAAATAAATATGGATCATCCAGATGAAAAAATCTTCCCCTACTCAGCTTTGGATGAGTAGGAAAATTGGATCCAATTTAGTTGAGAGGGCATTTCTCTCTCTTTAAAATAATCTATGGTATTTTTGCACCCAAAGTCTTTTTAGAGTGCCAAATTTGAGGATATTCCCATCAATTTTAAATATAAGATAGAGTTCATTTTTTTTAAGAGATTAAGAAAGCTAAGGAAGTTACTTAATCATATCATATGTTGTGTATCATTAGATTATGGGTTCCGTATTTGTAGGAGAAGTGTATTCTCATGTCACACACACATGAAATGGTGAGGCCCACACATATATATATCATATTTATATATCGGTGTATCAGAAGTTTAAACCCTTAGATTATATACTAAGTTAGGTAAAATAATGTGAGAAAAAATAATAAATATAAATATTTTAAAATAATTTAATTAATTTTAATCATATCATATTTAATATCATAAAAGATTATGAGAAAAACATTTACTTTTTATCAAATATGTTGTAGGATTAAGTTTGGTTATCACGTCACAGCTCTAAAAGGTGAGAATGAAGTGGGACCCATCATATATATATAATGAACATTATATATATGTGTGAAGCCCCTTAAGGCTCCGAGGATCGATGGTTTGCATGCCGCTTTTTCCCACCATTTCATCCGAATTGAATGAGACACTTATCACACTAATCCCGAAGATTCCATCGTGTATGCGGTCCTCTATAAGAAATCTTTTTGACCAAATTACGGACAATATCATTAAATTTGTCCAAGTTTGATGTTACTTGTAGCATGAGGGTTGCATGGTTTAAACCCCGGAAATCGATGGAAGCCAATTCGTATGGGTCGTGGAGGACCTCCTCTCTCCCACCTCTTTTAGATTATATATCTTTTGTTTGTAAGTTAGGTAAAATAATGTGAGAAAAAATAATAAATATAAATATTTTAAAATAATTTAATTAACTTTCTTAATATTAAAAAAAAAAAGTCAAGTCAGTCTTCTATTTAATATCATAAAAAGTATTTACATAGGTATTATTGTTTCCCATACGCCCTTTAAATAAATATAAAAGCTACTACTACTTTTTATCAAATATGATAAACCATTAAAAATAGGGAAGGAACCAGACATCAAATAAAATACATCTTTTTTGATAAAATATAAAATCTTATATTTAGATACACCAAACCTTAATCTTTACAAGGTTGTTTTCGTCATTGACTGAAGGTTTCCTTCGACGACAAGCCGAGTGCGTTCAACTCAAACTCGTTCACCTGCCAGCGTCGCCCGTCCCTCCCTCTTCGTTTCACATTGGCCCCAAATTCTAGGGTTTGCATTGCAGAGACCATCCACAATGTCTCAGAACGGCAAGCTCATGCCCAATCTGGACCAGCAGAGCACCAAGCATCTCAATCTCACTGTTCTGCAACGACTTGATCCTTTCGTCGAGGAAATTCTCATCACCGCCGCTCATGTCACCTTCTACGAATTCAACATCGACCTCAGCCAATGGGTTTGTCATTCACCCTCTCTTAATTTTTCTATTTTTCACGTTTTATGATTGCTTTCTCACCCATTCTCTATGCTTTCTGTATGACTGGTTTGCAGAGCCGCAAGGACGTTGAGGGATCTCTTTTCGTTGTCAAGAGGTTAGTTTCTTTTTATATTACTATATCCAACGACGTCACAAGTGAATTAATGGTTGCCTAGGAATCTGTTAAAGTGTTAGTGAGGAAATCCATGTGCAAAGGATATACGGTTGGTGTGAAATAAATTGGATTGTAGGTCTGTTACGTTTACCTTATATCAAACAGTTTATAGGCTCAACGATCAATAAATTCGGACTAAATTTATGTTTGGGAAGCTCAGGGCTTTTATGTTGGATTTTCTTAGGTTTCTATTTATCCTGCTGATGTTAATCAAGCCTAACTTTATCGCTCTATTTTGTTTCAGGAATACTCAACCACGATTTCAGTTTATAGTGATGAATCGTCGAAATACTGGTTAGTGAGTCCACCTCCCTTGTGTTTATTGCCTTCAGTTATGAGAATCCATAATTATAAATTTTTGTGGCCTATTGGCAATTCAGCCTGATATATGCTCTTAGTGATTTATGAAACCTTCATCTTAAAGAGAAATGGATTGTGGGGATGGTCTACACCTACACTCTGCAGTTTGCTTCCAAGTCTTCCTTCTGGTCGATTCACTGTTGAAGTTAATATAGCAGTGATGTTTGCTCAGCTCCTTGCGCATGAAAAATGTTTTCAAAAAGACTCTTGTCTTATATTTAGTACACTGTATGCTTAATATTTTCTTGCGTAGGATATACTATTTTTGTAGTTATTAGGTGTGTTCCTGCCTTAAAATTTTAGGATTGGGGCTTAGGTATTGGATATTGGCACTCCACGGCTGGCTTCTTACACTCAAAATTGTGAGTATAGCAAATTAGTGAACATATGAACACCAAATATGCCTTCTATAACTTTCTTCAATAACAAATTACCTATCATGTTGCTGCTAGACATGGGGAAAGGAAATTCTGAGTATCCTTTTTGTGTTTTAAGTCTTGTCTATATTTGGACTGGCATTAAATTTTGTTGGCATAAGCAGAAAATTTGGTGGAGAATCTCCTTGGAGATTTTGAGTATGAAGTTCAGATTCCATATCTGCTTTATAGAAATGCTGCTCAAGAAGTAAATGGGATCTGGTTCTATAATCCACGTGAATGTGAGGAGGTTGCAAATCTTTTTAACAGGTATTATTCTTACTTGGCATGCAATTTTACTAGCACCTACTATCTGACAGGCGCTTTCTCTTTGATGTTTGAATAATCAATTGGTTACTTCTGAGACTGTCCTCATTATTCTTTCCGACATGCATGGCCCCATATTAAGGTCATGAAACATGTGATGTTGAGAACTTTTCCTGCTCATTGAGAGGTTCTTGTTTTCAAATCTATAGAGTATAATCTCTTCCTTCACACTCTTGCTGATTGGATGAATGTTTTTTTTGTTGATGAGATGAATGATTTTCTTACCCGAGCAAAACTGAGTAATATACTTTAATTTCAATTTTGCCCCTGTTTTTTTAGTTTGGGTGCTTAAAGTAGTTACTAGTTAATAAAAAGGATGGTATGAAAAGAAAGAAGATAAATTTGAAGAAATGATGTTATAATTTGTTGGCATTTGATGCCAATGTCACAGTAGTTGCCAAATTATTTGGAATTGGTAAAACTATCCATTAAATGTTGACTCATTTTTTCATGCCCGACCATATTATTCAGTTATGTTCAGTTGATTTCAGGATCCTTAATGCCTATTCCAAGGTGCCTCAAAAGTCAAAGGTTTCTTTGGCAAAGAGGTAATAATATTCTTCCTTTTATAGTTCGTTTAATTCTATCTGTTCCTCTTCACAATCCATCCTCAATGAAGGTTGATGTGGTTTAATTCTTGACATTTTCCTTATTGCTTTCCCATTGAATTCTTTCATTACTCCATATTTATATCCAGGCTCTTCAGAATATCATACGTATTATGATTCAGGATGGGTTCTGGTGTGATAATGATTGTGTAACAATATTAACCTTTTTTAAATTTTTCCAAGGGAGTGTTTTGATTATATTGAGTATATCTTTACGATTTCTCCGCTTTTGTGCCTGTGTAACTGAAATACACTTTCCCCCCTACTTTTTTTGGATTCTATGATTTGTTAAGAGGATCTTATATTTAGGACCAGAGCGAGTTATTCTTATCTTTAACTGCGAAAAGTTTATAAGAGCTGTTATTTCATTCATTTATAGTCTATCGCGCTGTACTTTTTTGTGTCAGTGGTAGGATATCATTGCAGTTGACAGCTTAGCTACATTTCCTTATCTTAGATTTTGAGAAGTAAGCCTCGCTTTTATTTCCTTGCAGTAGCGAGTTTGAGGAACTGGAGGCAGTACCAAGTATGGCAGTTATTGATGGTCCTCTGGAGCCATCGTCATCTACTTCCAATGTGGTTGAAGTTCCTGATGATCATTCCTTTGTGAACTTCTTCAGTGTATGTACTGTAGAAACAAACCTTTTTCTTTGCTCTTCTCTAATCTTTATTTAATTGGATGTGCTGTGATTTGCTTTGTTCTTGAGCTTGGTTTTTCCCCCCTAGTTTTTCCCTGGCACTGGAGTGGCCTGTCTTGAGGCCTTGTAATAGATTTGTATCCAACCCTACTGTCTTCTACTTCCTTAGGTCTAACCCAAACTTCGGTTGGTCGTCCATGTTTTTTCTTGAGCTTTATTTTCCATGGAAACTTTTTGAACAAGGTTCCTGAACTCGACACCGGCTCATGCTTGAATATAGTGGTAGTAATAGTTCAGAATGCTAGGAGAAGACCCATTATATTGTGCTTTGCCAAAAACTTTCTTGTTTGTACTGATATATCCTGTGGATCTATTTATCTGTTTCTGAGAACTGAGATGATATTCTATGAGAATTTTCATTTTACCTGAAATGGACCAAATTGATGTATATTGCCATTCTCATATGTAGACATTCTACTTTGTGGTGTTATCAGAGTTTCTGATTCTAAGGTGAATGTTTGGAACTTAGTTCTGATCAGGATAAGCTTTTTCTCCTACAATGTTGCAGACAGCTATGACCATTGGGAATTCGACTGGTGCTCCAGTCTCTGGACAACCATACCAATCTTCTCATATGATTCCTTCTCTGCCGGTGCCAACAAATGCTGCTACACCCACTTTGCCAACGTTGCAGATACCTGCTCTATCAGCACCTATGCCTCTGATGCCCCTCCACAACACTCCTGAAGCTGGTAGCAACAACCTAGCCACAAATCTCGTGAAGCCATCTTCCTTTTTTGTTCCTCCCCCTTCCTCTTCAACACCGATGGTCCCTCCTGTGCCTGCATCCACTCCAGCAGCCCCCCCACTACAGTCTGCTGTTAGCATGCAACGCCCACTGGGTGCTCCCCTGCTACAACCATTTCCACCTCCAGATCCTCCAGCATCTCTTACTCCTGCTCCTGTTCCTCCTTCAAACTATGGTCCGGTGATTACCAGGGAAAAGGTCCGAGATGCACTTCTAGTGCTTGTTCAGGTTAGTCTGCTTGCTTGTTACTGTCGATATTCTGCCTATAACACCATTATTCACTATTTACGAGCTAATATTGCAAGAGTCAGTCATAATATTATCTTATCTATTATATATGTTGTCCTTTTTTCTTGTCCGTTCTCTTGTACTCTAAATTTGCTGTGCGCTACTGCCAGGATAATCAATTTATTGATATGGTCTACCGAGCGCTGCTGAATGCCCACCAATAATGACTTTTAAGGTGTCAAACCGTCAACTTGCTAGAGAGGCATTGTTTTTTGTACTTCATTTATTATGTTTTTTTTTAGTCCAGGTCTTAATCATTATGTATAAGCTTTTAAATGTCAGTAAAGTGTCTCAATTTGTAATATTGGTTGTACAAGCTGGTGATGACCATCTGGGTCTTGCTAGTTTTCTGAGTGTCGCCATATTTTTTATGAGACCTATGTGGCGTACTGTATTAAGAAAGTTACAGAGGTATATATACATAAGTTCAATTTTATTACAAAATAAGTTGCCTCATCAAATGTAGTGGCGACATGCCTTGTGCAAGAAAATGACGAGACCCAAGTTGTTTGGGCAGATCAGTGTTGTTAAAACGTTGTTTCAAAACGTTGAAATGTACGTTTTTACATTTTTCGCCGGAAAAACGAGTCAGAACGGAGGTTGAGACAGATTTTGCGCTGAAACGGTAGAGACGCTGTTCCAACTCGGTCAAAACGGTAGAAACGCACGAGTTAACCGTTCTGAAATTTCTTTAATCTTCTTCGCATCGACGCATCGGCTGCTGCTTCTTTTGGGTTTAGTCCGCCGAAGATGAAGGAGACATGGCCGCTGGAATGATGCCCGCCGGCGATCAGTGGTGGTGAATAATGCCGCTGGTGAGAGAGGAAGAAGAAGACGGAAAAAAAGGATGCAGGGTCGAAGGTTTGGCTGTGTTTGCGGCGCTCTCTCTCTTCTCTGTTTGCGTTCTCATATGCAGGGTCGATGCTGAACCTAATTAATAAATTGGTTCCTGGTCAAAATGCAGAGTTTTGATTAGGGACCAATTTGCAAAGTTTAAACCTTTTTTTTATAGAAGGACTAAACTGAATTTTTTGCAACTTGGGTTCAAACATTTAATATGTATTATGATGACTGGGTTTGAACTTAATTATTTTCTTGAATATTTGGACTTAAATTTGTGATGACTTTAATATATTGGTGTCTTTTGGTTTTATATATGTTGGATTATTATTTTTTTAAATATGCAGTAAATTCTTATGTTTCGTTTTACGTTTTTGTTCACCCTTACCGTTTCTACGTAGACTCTACGTTTTAACAACACTGGGGCAGATAGTGAACTGGGTTCACATGCATCGCTGGATTGAAACTTCTTCCCTGATTATATTTATGGGGAATTGTGAGGCGCTGAGCGTTGTTTAATTTGTACGTTTTGTGTTAGATGATTGTTATTCCGTTGAGTCATTCGAGAAACATCTATAATGCTGAACTTCAATCAAGCAGAATGTACATTGATCCCTCGTGCCCTTTGAACCCACGATCAACTAGAACAGCCTTCAGTCACTTGGTAGTCATGCCTTGACACTTGGCCATGCCACCGCCAAGAGGAAAATTAGCTATCCATATCTCACCAACCTTGTCTATTTGCGCCCTTGTTTCCAGTTGAAATATGGTGCATGATAGAAAAACTCGAATATCAAACCAGAGTTTGGATACTTGACCTGATTTTTGAATTCCGTCTTTATATTTTTTTTCTTGAGGGATATTAGAGATAATAACATTTAAAAAATTGTATTTGTCTTTTTAATAACATAATACTACATCCAGTCCTAACTATAAGAACACTTTCATAGTGTAATTTACACTACAAAAGTAATTAGGACCGGAGGGAGTATTGAGATGACGTCAAAAGCAGCCCCATCCGATAAAATGAGTTTTTTCTGGGGAAAAAAATTATGCTGCCCGAGTCGTAAGCCCCCCTATTCTCTGGTTTGCTATAGAGACTCCATACTTCAGATCAACTCATGATTTAATGTAATTGAATGTTTGACGCGGAATGCAATTTCGGATATCCTAAGTGATAACACAAGTTCATACTTTATAGTTATACCCATACCTAACCCTTGGACAGAGAGATAGCAGTCCACAACAATCTGAATGCAAAATTGATCACACCAAAGACTCGACTAATATCACTGACATTGCTGAAAAGGGACCAAATTAGAGGGAACCTCGTCACTATAAAACCAATTCCATCAGTTCGCCTGTGTTAGCATAATGGCCTTCCCATGGCGATGGCTAAAACATGAGAAATCATCTTATGCTTACCAGCCTTATTTTTTACTACTAGCATTGACTATAGCAACGGTAATGCGGGGACGTTTCATTCTTTAAAATGACGCGATTTTGCTAAATTCCATTTCATCGCGTACCCACTTACATTTATGCCTTGCTCTGCCAAAACGCAGCAAACAAGATTTTCAAAATAAACATCAAAATTTCCCGTGAGCCAGAGTCCTAATTGTAGCAGAAAACAAATCAAACATCTTGCTGTTCTCAACCTCTAAATAATCAAACATTATGCAGTTCATTAGAGACTCATCCTAACGTGCTATTGGAAATTGCAATACATGGCCAAACCCTGATGCAAAATCCTGCCTATTTTACTATGCAGTCTTCACTTTTCGTGAGGGAGGCCGTCGAAATAAGCTGATTAGATCATCAAGGCCCTGTTTATCAGCATCACCAACAATGGGTACACAAGTTACGGTGTGTATAAAGATTTTGCAAACTGAAGTTAGGTAAGAACAGATAGATACCCTAGTTGTGATGACCAAGAAACTGAAGAGCAAAATTAAATATGACCCCAATACTAACAGCAACAGAAGGTCAAATGTGACACTGGCGACCTGTAAAATCAAATAATTTCAATATTTCCCAAGCTAAGAGTACATAACGTAATTAAAAGTAAAAGCTTACACATTCTGTTAGATGTTAAAATCCTCTCTCTTAACCAAGAAATATGCAACAAGAGGGAAGGGAAGCTAGGTCAAAGACTTGAGAAAATGTAGCAAAAAAGAAAAGGGGAAGTATTCGCAACAATCAGGATGCAAGAGAATTGGACATTTGAATCAGCGATCCATTCATTAAGTTCTCTTCAGCCACTAAAAAGAGGAAAAAGACAACTTTTACAACAAAATGAATCAAAAGTAACTTCAAATACCTGATATACGTTTAGCATTGCCCTGGTTGAATCATAGAAAGTGAACATCCCATCTAGCACATCTCGTTGCAGATCAACCTGGTCAGTGTGATCTTCTAATTCCTGTAAAAAAGTATACCACTTCAGTGAGTAGAACAAAGTGATAAAACCAGGATGCTTTATTGTCAACTCTCAGTTTCAAGGGAATTGAGGAGTTAGCACCCTTCGCCAACTTTTTTCTCAAAAAAAAAAAGAACATGACATTCCTCCTGAAACACTACACAACATTAGTTATCAGAGCTTAGCCCAATGCCCACAGCACATCCAGTCTATAATCAACCAAAAACCAAGCCATAACATCCTAAATTAGTGCAAGCTAATCCTTAGCTGACCTAAAAATGGCTTGAAAACATAGCAGCAAAACATATCACAGCAATACCTTTTTCAGTGCTGCGACAAAAGGATCATCTTTTGGCAGAAATGGTGCCACCCGAGGAGTTTGGGACAAAACATTTAACCATGATCGAATATAGGAAGGATTTACAGCCAAACTACTGTTGTCTGCAAATACACGAATGTTCTTTCCTTGATGTCTGTAAATATGCCTCTGCAGAAAGAAGAGCAGATGATTTACTTTAAAGGTTAGGAAACAGTGGAGTTTCACAACATAAAGATACAAAATAAAATTAATGTACATGCCAAACGTCAGAATACTCCCTCAAAGTCTTAATTCGCATTAAATGAATGAAAGGAAAAATTCGTAAGAAATATTGCCAATCTGTGCTCAGAATGTTCTTAGATCACTATGCAATGTAAATAAATTAATCCTACCGCAAGACTCTCAGCAATTAACTTCACACTTCTAACAACTGCTGTTTCATTGACGAAATGCCTGCACAATTAAGCTCTCAGAAAAATGCTATAAGAGAAATAATAATCTGGCTTTTAGGTAAAAAGAGGAACCTGCTGTCAACAAGGCCCCCAGTCCTCTCTAGCAAGTCAGGTGCGGTGGAGAGTTCAGAGAGGGTGGCAGCAGTAACTCTCAGCCTAGAGAACTGTTCATGCTCCCAAGCTACCTACAGCAAGTAAGTAGCTTTGATAACCAACTTCGAAAACAGCATAAGGAAGAAAATGAAAGAAGAGCACCCTAGTAGAAGAATAGTGAATACTAATATGATATATCAAGCAGAAAATTTTTATTACTGAAAGCTAAGACAAATAAGTAACAGGCAACAGCAGATGAAACAATGAGTCATTAACATATTCTTTCCAAGATCTAAGTAAAAAAGGATCACTTAAAAGAAGCATGGAGGAAGGGGGGTGAGAGAGGGAGACAGAGCCTCTCCCTCTAATTCGCTGATATTGCATCTACAAAAAGTCTCAATTGCTGAGATTAAGGGGGATAAGGAAATAACTCATCTAATATTGCATCTACAATGAAATTGAATACAGAAGAAATGAAAAATAAAAACTGATTTTAAACTATAATAGTTGAATAGATCTGTAAGGCTTAGCACTTACTCGAGGATTCGAAATATTTATTTTCTTGTGCTTCAGATTGACAGTAAAACCCAACTCTTCTGCCACGCTAGAAAAATCCTACACCAAAATCCACCACCAAAACCATCAAAACATAAATTGCAAGTAAATGCATCTCTGTATAGCTGCCTACTCTGTTGTGACAATTTACTAACTTCGAAAATTTGCTTTATATAGACATTTTCTGCAGGCTTAGACACATGAATCCACAAATCTTTTTCCCACGAGCCAATACTATTCAAGCAGATAGCATAGTCAATGCTTTCACGCATACGTTGGTCGAAGCTGCGAAGCCACTGGAACATGCAAATTCAAAGTTTAAAAAAATATGACAATAAACAGGAAAGACTAATATCAGACATAAGCTGTCACCAAAAAAGTGAACTTACAAACAGAATCTATCACCTTACGAGTTCCATTGTAGTTGTACGGCCCGCCAGATGTCAGTCCGAATAGTAGATTGTAATGTCCTCTTGTCTTTGGATTTGAATAGAGGAGAGAAAACAACCTAGCTACTTCAAGGAGAGCCACAACACCACTTCCATTACTATCACTTCCCACCGACAATGCCTACAGTTATATATGCAACATACATAAATAACACACCAAAGTGATCTTATGGGTACAAGAAGAAAAAATACATACAGGAGCAGCCCCAAAAGTGTCGTATGATGCCACTATAGCAATGGTGGGTAATTGACTAGCATCATCATCCGTCTTCTTTCCGGCCAACCATCCCTGCAGCCAAACCAATGATACAGAACAAAAGTTAAACTAGTGGTTCTGGTTCTTCCAAATGACAATATCAAAGATAAAAGAAAGGGGAGTTCTATTAAATGTTCATAGAGTTAAATGAGGTTGGTGAAATAGGTTCAATAATCTTTACACAGAAAATATTATACCAAAACAGGCGAAAAAATGAAAATAGATAAAATTATGGGCGTTAGCATAGAGAGCCACCGATATTGCACATTACAAGTTAGTAGTATTTCAGGAAATACCATGCCTTTAATTATCTATCCACAATCAAGCCAGATCAAAATAATATATATTTTTAACTCCAAAGAAGCTCTCTAACAGATGTCTGAAAGCTTTTTAGATTCTAAAACTATTAAAGGTCTAAAATAATTTCTACACTCAAACATAAGAAACCAGAATTAAGAGTAACAACCATGTATTGTTACAATATGTTTCATTGTGTTTCAAGTCACTGGCTATACTGAAAAGGTTGAACAAAAACCTGAATATTGGTAATTGTGGGGGATGCGACTTTCTTTGGCTCTGGAGCTGAAACAACAAACTTGTATCTGTAATGTCACGCAAAGCAATGAAATAAATGATAATATCAGCATTTAAACAAGAGGCAGAAAAAGCAAGTCCAAAATCAATAAATTGAAACACAATCCAACAAAGTAACAAATAGTATATAGAGAAGCAAGATATAGGAGTAATGATACTATCAGCAATTAAGTATGCCATATCTTGTGCGTGGAGACCAATTGAATGTGTTAGAACACTCCATGTAACTCGACCTGACTGTCAAGAAACTATGCATGATTTGATTCAAACAAGGAAAATGGCAACTCAGTGTGCTATATCTAGGGCACAGAGACCAATGAGTCAAGTCATAAATCATGCAAATTCACACAGCTGTCAAGCAACTTAGCCAGATTTGATTCAAACGTTGAAGCTATATTCACAGATTTATACTCACCCGCCATTAGTTGCAGTAGCAGGCTGGCCAGTAGCATCATTTTTCTTTATATCAGCTAACACATCATGAATATTGTCATCCTCATAAGCAAAATAAACAGGGTACTGTAACAAGTAGCAACTCCCTAAAGTTACACTTCAGCCAAAAACACAACAAGAAAGCAAAACCATAAAAGAGGTAGAAGGGCACTGTGATAGCAAGGGAGGAAACACAATTGTGATGACCATGTTCTCAGCCTCAAATGAAGAGTAAGCCACACATACTTTGAAAATGAAAAATAGTGGTCAGCTTTAATATCTCATGAATCTGATATGCACACAATGAAACTATTTAACATCTTATATGCACACTTATAATGATTTACAAGGACAGTTTTAGAAAAATCAATGCATTAGTTTATACTATTAATAAGATGCTTGTCGAATACAGCTTGGCCAGTAGTAGGCGACATAACGTATTGTGGACATATATAACACTGACAAAGGAGAATAGGTAGGGGGAAAACCAGTTGTAATGAAAAGGAATTCGCATATCACTCCCAGGTGGAAAACCTTCTAGTCCCTCTAGTCCTAAGTATAAGTATGTTCTAGAAAATTTGTGATCCTAAATATCGGTCACTTTGCACGAGTTTTTGGGGTATTTAATGCCTGTCTTCAAAAATGGCATTCTTTAAAGAGGATAGAAAGAGTACTTGATTTTTAAATTGATAATATTAATTATGGGTAAAGATGGAAACTTATTCAAATTTAAGACCAATTTAATGAGATAACTAATTTTCCTTGGTTCTGATAAGGTGGTTCAAACTTTAAAAGTAACTTATATTTAGGAATGAAAAAGTATTTTATAGAAAAATTAAGAAGGAAAAGTAGTATAAAAGAAGCTGGATCCAATCTACTCACAGGTAAGTTATTGTGTACTAGTATCTGTTCAAGTTCAGCCAACACATTCTTCAGCTGCTCCTTGTCATCATCTTGATGATCAGTTCTCATGCCACCTTTATTTTCTACACTGAACATCTTAGGCAGCAAAAATAATATGCCCCCCAGTGGCTTCTTTTCAACGATATATTCTGCCATATAGTATCCACAAGAAATTACAATTAGGCAGACTTATAAGTGTGGGATCAAATGACATTCATCAAATAATAATCTTGACAAATAAAGAGGCATTAAAAGCTAAGCATTCAGCTAAAGTATTGCATAAAATAACGTAATATGTGGCTGACAATTTTCTGCAACAGGAATGGATAGCATTAGTAGGTTAATTATAACAGCTAGCCTGTCAATTTAACAATTTATAAACTCAACATATCTTCTCATGCCTCAGAGTCATATGGGAGCACTGTGATTAAATTTAATGGAAGCTTATGAGCACTTCAGGTCACACTACAATATATTAGAAAGCCTCTTAGCTGCTCGTCACCTAGTCTCTCTCAATGATTTGTAGCTCTCTCAAAGATTATTATGTTCCAAGTAACTCAACACTCAAAATCTCATGATGGGATTCAAATAATCATCCTTTGTCTCTTCAGATTAGTATCATATGTCTCCTAATTCAACCCTTTAATTATTTGAACGCTTCTGGGATGTTTTACACATGAATCAACAATAAGCATATCCATCATTTCGCACATTAGTGAGGAGGATTAGAATCAAGTGAAACGATTTGAACCACCAACCACGGCTCCTTGCCATTGATATGAAAAGGTGTTAGATTATCGTAAATGATATGTATTGACAAGAAAACAGAATAGACCTCTGTTCCAGCTTAAAGCCAGCGATATGGAAATTTATTTCGGTTCGTTAACCACATAATTAGACGCGTTCAAACCATGTATGAATCGATAAAATCGAGAGTGCAAGATAACACCATGATCATTTTGCTGTTTCACCAAGACTTCTGAAACTATAGGGCCAAAAACAATACTGCTGTAACTAGCATAATAACAATTGACTTATGCTTCAGAATTACGTCACAAATCACATGATGCGCAATCAAGTCAACGAGAAAACGAAAATAGGAAAAGAAAAAGAAACCTTTGACAAAAGTTATGTTCAACTCGCGAAGCGGGATCACGAGCACAGTGCGTGAGAGATCAGTATGGGGAGAGAAGTGGAGAGAGCCGGCATGATGATTGAGGCTAGCGAGTCGAGATCCGAATGGAGTCCCGGACATATCATACTGAATCAGGCGGTAAACGTCGACTACGGAGGCGGCGTCGCAGAGCTCAACGCAAGTAACGAGGAGGAAGAGAAGTGCAATGACAGAGTACATGGACTCAACGAGCAGCAGTCGCTCGCTCGCTATTCGTGGCGCCATAATCATGGAGATCTAGGGTTAGGGGAATCAGCGAAGGATGGTAGCGATCTGGCAGGCCTGCATAAATATTGTTTATATGTCGCAGGGGTGGTCGCAGCAGGATTGAGAAGAGCGATAAAGAAAGCGATGGAGGAGGGAGAATGGAAGACGGAGAAAGAAGCTGAGCTCCAGTGTGGCCAGTGTTAGCTGAACCCGGGATTGGCTGGCTTGATGGCACCTGTCACATTGTTGGGTTTGGGATCATCAATGTAGAACCCTAATAAAATCATGGGTAATATATATCATTTATCATTGATTTTTCTCTGTATATTTAAAACCTGTTATCATTGTAATTTACGATGTTTTATGTCTTCAGGATGAAGTTTAATGATATTTTGTTAGTTGAAATTTTTTCACGATATTGATATTGATATCAGTTTATTTTTGCATTGGTGGGTCAAAATAAAAATTATTTCTGCATTATTTACGTCCATGATAAACAAGTATAATTAATGTTTATTTATTAATTTTATCCCTACAATTCCCCTGGTGAGATAGAGCCTAAAGTCCAGAACTTCGCTGCTGAGATAACGAGCCTTTGTTGATGTAGGTGGAATGCTAGTGCCCTTTACCAAAGGTGCTTGCTTCTTGTACATGTTCCAATTACAAATTTAAATGCCCATGTAAATCACAAAATAAATAAAAATAAGCAACTGCTTAATCCAATTTTCAATGTATATTTTTTCTATACAAAAAAATTATGAGACAACACCATCAGCTAAAATCTCCATTAGTAACTCTGGACTGGGAATTTGTAGTCCAATGGCTACGTCTATAGGTCTCTTTTTGCAAGAGAATCCGTCATGACATTGGCGTCTCTACTTATCAATTCGATTTTCATTTGCCAAAAACATTACATCATACTTCTAATTTTATATATCACTCCCTAATCTTCATGAGTTATCAGAACCTTATTGAGAATAAATTGAACAGCTTCAGTAGAGTCATTTTTTAAGGTTATGTTTCTAGCACTCCAATCCTAAGCTCTTTTAAGCCCCATCAGGCATCCCTACAATTAAGCTGAGGCAAGGACCATCTTCCTAAATAGAAAAACTTTCATCAAGGGGTTCATATTCCATGATCATAAAAAAGAGAAGCATGTAGTGCTCATTCCTCTAATTTTGGGGTGTGAACCTTTTTATTTTTTATGTATTTTTATTTCTTTAGATTAAATTATATGTTACATCCTGAAATATTTTTTATACTTAGTACCACAACTTAATTAATTTCTAATCTTGCGTTTAGAAATATTTCTCCAGTAACATCAGTATCCTGAAATATTTTTGCAATAGCACTTAATATCTGAAACATTTTTTCAACACCCAATATCTTAAGTTAATTAATTTTTAGTGTATGAAATATTTTTCAAAAAATAAAAAATAAAAAGGCCCCTTTTATTTTGGGATGAGCACTACATGCTCATATTGGAACATTTCCCTTTTCCACAGTACCACCGTACGCAACTTTGCCAAAATAGTGTGAGAATATACCATCGACCTCAACCACGTACCCATCCGTTTGTGTCTTTAGTAGCAAGAGCATGTAGTTGGTGTTGCATTGAGTTTATGTTCACCTCATGGAGCCTAGTAGATGTATGACACGTGCATCCCAAAATTGCAGTTGCTCATACCAAAACGTACTCAACTTTGCTTCAAATCTGGTATGGGTACTCTCATTACGATCTTACCTTAAATTTCATACAGGCTTTAAAAAAAAAAAAAATCACACATGTTCTTAGACTTTTTAGATTTGTCCAAAAAAAAAAATAGACTTTTTAGAATATTTTGTCTATCTTAAAATATTTTTAAATTCTCCCTTCCTTGCCAAAATAAAAGATTTTTTTTATTTAAATTGCAATTGGACTAAATCGGGGGCAAAAGAAGGGCTTCTTCCACGAGAATGTGACCTGGGACGAAAAGAAACCCGCGGAAACATCCTTAAATATTGCCCCGACCCAAAAACCCGGGCGCGCCTCCTCTGCTCTATTTTCCAAAACCCCAGGCCTGAGAGGTGGAAACCGTGCTTCCCCTCCGGCAACCACCTGCGACGACGAGAACGACAGCCATCTGTCGCAGTAACTGACAGCAGCAACGGTGCAGAGGCAGTGTAAAGCGTTTCAGCATCTGCCTGGAAGTTTCTGCAAAGCTGAATAGCTAGGGAGTGATTGATGGAGAAGATGAAAATAGAAGAGGTTCAATCTACCACCAAGAATCAGCGCGTTGCCACCCATACACATATTAAAGGCCTAGGACTCGAGGTTCTTTCTCTCTCTCGCATACTCACCGTGAACATTTAGACCAAGGAAGCTACCCCACTCTTCCATATCGTCTGCGGGTTCTTGAGAGTTTAGGACAGTGGGTTTTAGCAGCTTGGTTACTGTCAATTTTTTTTTTTTTTTTTTTTTTTTTTTTTTGACAAACTTCATAGTTAGGCAACCTGTGTTAGGGTCCTCTCACTTTTTTATGTTCCCATAAAAATGTGCCAATTCTCTAAATTTTATACTATTAGCACGTTTCAAGGTCTTTACAAATTCTTTCCTGCTAAAAGTTCAATTATTTCACCATCGTGGATAAAATTGAATTTTTGCGTTTATGTGGTTAAGCAAGAGTTGAATCCTTGTCATATTGTTTGTTAAATTTGGTTCTTTAGAGCAGCTAACAGTGACAAATTGCAAAGTTTAAATGTTAGCTTCCCTTTTGCGGTGATCTTATACATGTAATGTAATGTTGTGGGGGGAAGCCTACTCTATAATGAGAAGCTTGACGGTTTTGGAAGGATCAAATGAATTATCAATGGACTAACATTGGCTTTTTATTGGTCAGATAGGTATATCGTTAGTGTCTTCTTTCATTATCATACCATGTGAATAACTTGCTCTCTCTCTCTCTCTCTAGGCCAATGGAAGAGCACTACCCTTTGCTGCCGGCTTTGTGGGACAGGCAGAGGCAAGAGAAGCGGCTGGTCTTGTGGTTGATATGATTCGGCAGAAGAAGATGGCTGGCCGGGCACTCTTACTGGCTGGACCTCCTGGAACTGGAAAGACTGCACTAGCCCTTGGAATGAGTCAGGAGCTTGGGAGCAAGGTAGCTGCATAATTCTTTCATACGGATAATGTTTTAATATCAATAATTTTCTTGTCCGTCTTATTGATAAAAATAAACTATAATACTGATAGGAACTTCCACGGCTTATTGATAATGATATTCAAAGGTAGGGATCCTCAAAAGAGCCAAAATGAACGTATTCATCTTATAGCAAACCAAAATATGAAAGAGAACGAAAACAAGAGGTTTTCTAGCTTCTACGAGATTAGAAACTCCCAACCATTTCTCTCATTTTTCCTACCGACTCCAGTTGCAATATGTTCTTAAAACCTTCTGCTATGGTATCTTCTCTCTCCAAATCTCCCTCCCAGCCCATACACTCTTACACATTATAGTTAGTTACTCTTGCATTCCATTATGTTTTGCTGGTCCTTTTACTGCTATTGGCTTTTGTAGGAAGCCCCATCAGAGCCGGCTTTATTAGATTTCTTTTTTTATTATACGCAGGTTCCATTCTGCCCTATGGTTGGATCAGAAGTGTATTCATCAGAAGTCAAGAAGACAGAGGTTCTGATGGAAAATTTTCGACGGGCTATTGGCTTGCGAATCAAGGAAAATAAGGAAGTATATGAGGGAGAGGTAACTTAATTATTATTGACTTTGACTGCCTCTTTGAAAATGTTGACAGGATCATAGTCTGTTCTTGTCATCTTCAGATTATTGTTGATGCCAAGGTTTCACATGTTGCTACTCTTATGTCAGGTAACGGAACTCTCACCTGAAGAATCAGAGAGTCTAACAGGCGGCTATGGCAAAAGCATTAGTCATGTCATCATTGGATTGAAAACAGTAAAAGGAACCAAACAACTGAAGTTAGATCCCACCATATATGATGCCTTGATTAAGGAGAAGGTGAGGCTTTCAATTTCTATGACTTCATGTTTTTATCTTGTTTTCTTATGTGTAAGACAAGCTATAAACTTTTAAAAGGTTATTTGAAAGTTATTTTATGGTTGTATGACCCTGAGAACATACAGAATCTGAAGTTTTAATTTAAAATGTTTGACTCTACCTACAGGTGGCTGTTGGGGATGTTATATACATTGAAGCAAATAGTGGAGCAGTGAAAAGGGTGGGTAGAAGTGATGCTTTTGCAACCGAATTTGACCTTGAAGCAGAAGAGTATGTCCCACTTCCAAAGGGCGAGGTTCACAAAAAGAAGGAGATTGTTCAGGTAATTAATTTGAAGAAATACACCTGAACACACTGATAAATATTGCTCAAGATATTCAATTCTAGTTTAACTAGTCCGTATGAGAACCCCTTTAACTTTATCACGCTCAAGAAAAGCTATATGTCAGGTTTCATGATGGATAGTGGTAGAGAGAAAGATTTAAGAAGAGAAGAGAGAGATAGCTGAATAGTACACTGAATATTACCAGCAAAAACATAACTTGTTTACAAGTCATCATCCTTATATAGGCTTCTAACGACTCCTTTATTGCAACTACCTTATATATACCTTGCACGTGTCAATTACAAACTATACATCATTTCATTTCAGTAAGCTCTGTTATTTTCAGTATGATCAATTCATTTTCAAGTTTTTACGTTACTGGTTTTTAGGAAATTAAGTTTTCAAATTAGTAGCTCTGTTTTTTTGGTAACTTTAAGTTGTGCTAGAGAACTTTTTGGAACTGTCAAGAAATGTGTGGCTGGGAAGACCCAGATTCTATGTGAAAATTCTGAGACATTATATATATATATATATTCTTGACTGTGATCAAAGTTACGTTTTTTCTATTGTAGGATGTAACACTACATGATCTGGATGCTGCCAATGCTCGGCCTCAGGGTGGGCAGGATATTCTATCTCTAATGGGCCAGATGATGAAACCCAGGAAAACTGAAATCACTGAGAAGTTGAGACAAGAAATTAACAAGGTGCAGGCAGAACTTTTGGCAGATACTAATTTTTCTTAGTATCCATGTGTATGTGAGGAGTTGAAATTTCAATTTGGGTTTCTTAGATGCTTTCTCAAATGTCAACCATTTTCAAATTTCCTTCACATATTTTATAATCTTTTGGAGGTTGTATTTGTATGCTATGATTCGAAAGCAGCGGTGTTCACATAGTCAATTTTTTTGTGAAAAATGACCATAGGAAAAGAGAACAATGGATAATAGACTGTGTAAATAGATTACATACTACAATTCAGGCCAAAAAAAAAAAGACTGTGACAATGTGCTTCTGTTACTGACAGGTTGTCAACCGTTATATTGATGAAGGTGTAGCTGAGCTTGTACCCGGAGTTCTATTTATTGACGAGGTGACTTTTTCCCTCACCCAGTCTCATGCATAGCTTCTATTTTTAAATTATAATTTGATTTCTAAATGCTTTTTGCAGGTGCATATGCTAGATATGGAGTGTTTTTCGTATTTGAATCGTGCCTTGGAGAGTTCCTTATCTCCAATAGTAATCTTTGCTACTAATAGAGGAATATGCAATGTAAGGTATGAAATTCTTCCTCTATGCTCTTGAGTCAGAGACATCTAAGTTAATTTGCGTATTTTGGAGTATTGATGGACTATGTAAATTAAAGGTATTGTTGTGCCCTAAAAGTCCCAACGTTATAGGTCTGATCAGATTAACAGTAGTGGTGTTAATTAGTTGCATTTTCATTATCCTTCCTCAATCGATTTACCAATCTTGACATGTTGAACTGCCTTATTATGCAGAGGCACGGATATGACTAGTCCTCATGGCATGCCTGTTGACCTTTTGGATCGATTGGTGATAATTAGGACACAAACCTATGGTCCTGCTGAAATGATACAGGTTGCTTTGCATTTAAATAGGCCGTTTCTGCTTCTGTTTCTTTTTCAAGAACAAACCTGTAGTATTTGAAAGTCTGGTAGAATCTAGAGTTACAGCAACGTATATGCTCCTTACATTTGACAGATTTTAGCTATCCGTGCTCAAGTAGAGGAGCTGAGTGTGGATGAGGAAAGTTTAGCTTACCTTGGAGAAATTGGACAAAGGACATCTTTACGGTATGCTATTAGATTGCTGTTCTACTAAAAAAAGATCTGTGCTGATCTTCACTCCAATAGAATAGGCCTAGGCGTGATACTTCATTTTCCTTGGGTACTTACAAGTGATACTGGTTTGACAGACACGCAGTTCAGCTTTTATCCCCGGCCAGCATTGTAGCCAAAATGAATGGTAGAGACAGTATCTGCAAGGTAAATTATATGATCTTTCGTTAAATAGGTTATTGAATGAATTAATATGCTATTATCATCAACTAAATGAGTATTATTTGAATTGTGTAATTTATAGGCGGATCTTGAAGAAGTTTGCTCATTATATTTGGATGCCAAATCATCGGCCAGGCTCCTTCAAGAACAACAGGAAAAATACATCACATGATACAACCCCTCAAACATCATGGAATGTCTGTCTGGATATGGGAGCATCTCATTAACTGTGCTGCATTCTAACATAGGCGAAGTGGGCAATATTTATTGAAGAATTCATGATCTTGGGTCTCATGTTCATTGGTCGAACTTTTTTTGCAACTTTATATGTATTCTGTGATATATTTTCCTCATATATTTCTGTTTTTAAGCGAATTTTTTTGCCCTGTTCGAGCTTTGGTGCTAAATTTTTCCATCGACCCCTAAAACTTAGTGCCACCGACATTTCTTGCATTCAAATGGAAATGTGGAGCGAGGGTACAAGGAATACGTCTTCTTCCTCCCTCGGTTTAATCTCTTCAGGTGATAAGCCTGCGAAATGTAACTCAATGACAATGAGTAGATTGGGTATGAGATTTGCTTTTGGGAAAATTACGGAGAGGTTTTAGACCAAATAGTTTTTTTTGGAAAGAAATTGGGTTGTTACTAATAGGTATCAAGAGATTTGGGAGTAATTTGAAAAAGTGTGAAATTATTTAAACGCCTTTGACCATGTACCCTCTTCCTTTTGAACTGCTAGGAGTGAATTTTCTTGCAACTCTATAATTATCCCTTTGCTTTTTTTGTTCCAAAAAATACAGTTTCTTTTGGGAAATTTTTTTATGTTGTCCGTATAATCTGCATCAATTTTTAACAGGTTAATATGTTTTGAAATGTCTTAAACTCATCCCCATGGTATTTAACGCTGAAATGATAATATTTTAGTACGCTGACTAACAAGTTAGGAAACTGCTGACTTGTTAGATTAATTGAGTTTTGACCAACTAGTGATTGGTTGAAATGGTATTGCCTTTTGCAAGGATGAAAATATAAATTCGAATCCTGAAAAGCGTAAAGAGGAGATAACCTGTTAAACGACGCACTATTGCTACTTGGACCCAAATTAGTGTCTATTTGAGTTGACGTTAGAAAAACATGTTCACGCAAGTTGATATAAAACTTCTCTCACACACTTATCTTGTAAACTTTAAATTGCGTTAAAAAAGTAGTTTCTACCATTAACCTAAACATCACCGGGTTGGTTACTTGGATACTAGGCCTAGTTGACATGGCCAGGGTTCAGAAAATAAGTCAATTACTGGGTGCTATGGTTTACCTCTTCTTCTTTTTTTTTTGATATCTCACCCGATTCACCGGAACTTTTGGTTCTAACTAATTCGGATTTCGCTCCGCGTTGAGCCCACTGTTGTGAGGGAAGAGTTCCCAACACCCTTTTTTCCATTTCCACACTTCGAACCGAGGACATGGTGTTATGGTTTACCTCGTTTACCAAAAAGAATTGAGTTTCGGCCGTAGAGAAGTTGAAGGCCGCCTATTGCAGGCCGCAACTTTAGGGTTCTTACATCGGCCCAGAAAAACACTGGCCCGGAAAAAAAAAATTAATTGGCAGGGCTTTAGAAGTTAGGAGTCAGGACCTTGGCGGGTGAACCAGTGGCTGTGCAGGAAACGATGACTCGCTTGAACTCCGAGCAGGTATTGAAGGAGAACAATACCCGCGATCCCAGTTCCATTTCCACTCTTCACCTTAATCACAAAGCTCTTTCCGATGTATGACTCTGTGAACTTCCCTCGGTTTTCTTTCTCCCTTTGATTTTGGAGCATACCTGTTACAAAGGTTTTGCTTTGATTTGTTTTTTTAAAATCGGATATTTGCAGGTATCAATATTGGCCGACCTCAAGAACTTGGAAAAGCTTGACCTTAAGCTCAACAACCTAACTTCCCTTGAGGTTTACCCCCTCCTGTTCTGTTTTGTTTATGAACTAGAGTACATAACTATGGGCCTCTCTGACTAATGTTCTCACCTGCATTACAACAGGGGTTGAGGCCTTGCGTTAATTTGAAGTGGTTATCGGTCGTGGAAAACAAATTAGAAAGCTTAGAAGGAATTCAAGGACTCACTAAGCTCACTGTAAGTATTCAAGAGAACTCAGCTGCCCATGTGCTAGTTTTTCTTATAAAGTTTAATGATTTCCATGAGGAAATAAGGGTAAGGTTTACTCATATTTGTCAACCAGGTATTGAATGCAGGCAAAAATAAGCTTAAGTCAATGGATCAGGTCAGATCTCTTGTTAGCCTCAGAGCAGTGATTTTGAATGGTGAGCCTTGTTATATAATATAACCTACTAACTAACTTCGGTAGCAGATTTCTTTTAATTTCTTTTCTTCATTTTTCTTACTGACTTTCTTTTTGGGTTGGGTAGATAATGATATTGTCTCCATTTGCAAACTTGATCAGATCAAAGACTTGAACACTCTTGGTATGGCTTACTTTGCATTTTCTTCTTCTTTATATGCTATTAAGGATAGTAACTGATATCACTTTAATTTTATGTTCCTATCATAAAGACTGCATTTGAAATTTGATATGATCTTAATCATATTCCTGTCCTTTTCAATGTTGTTTTATTTGTAAAAAAATTGGAAAATGGAAATATAGGAGAATTATGATTCTTGAATTGGAGACATGAAAGCCAGAGAGGAAACAAAACTTTCATGTGCAAAATCAGGATAAGACCAAGGTTGTAATTTTGACTTGCTGTAAGTTACATTCAGGGCTGCTTAACCTTGCGTATGCATGAAGATAGGGTTTTCTTCTTCTTTTCACCTCAATATAAACTAATCTTAATCTATTATTAACACACGCACATGCACCCTCCTTCCTACCATATGATTTATAGGGTCTGTTTTCTGCATGTTATTGAACTCTCTAGTGACTTGAATGTAATCTTTCTATCACTTTGATTTCACCTGCAGTTCTTTCCAAAAATCCTATCCGTAAACTTGGTGATGCTCTTGCAAAGGTGAAATCTATCACTAAGGTAAATTGCTATCCAATATATTGAGCCACTCTAGGGGTTACTTCTGGAATGTATTCTGAAAGGCAACAATGTTTCTTTTTTTCCAGCTTTCTCTCTCTCATTGCCAGCTTGAGACTATTGACTCCTCACTCAAGTCTTGTGTTGAGCTGAAAGAGCTCCGCCTCGCTCACAATGAGATCAAGGTGTGTCTTGAAGTGTGATGTTTTGTAATTATAATAATAAAGGAGAGTTAGTTGGGAGTCTATTAGGGATTGTTAGTGCCTTTGGTCTATTATTTATGGGTTGAGGTAGTTTGTGAAATGGCTTATAAGTAATGAAGATTTGAGTTTTGATTCCTTTACCCTGGCAGGCCTATCTATCTCTTTCTCCCTCTTTCCTACCCTTTCTACATCTGACTATCTTCAAAATCCCTTTTGAATTCATGTTTTATTTATTCAGTACTTGGCTTTTTCATGTACTTTTTTGCTCAAGAGTTTTTCATTTTATGTATTTTTGAACATTTCATTTAATCTTGGATTTTCAGAGTCTTCCAGATGAATTAGCTCATAATTCTAGGCTTCTGAATTTGGACTTGGGGAATAATGTGATCTTGAGATACTCAGATCTAAAGGTTTGATATGCAGATATGGAGTTTTCCTTATTTTCTAAATTTGATCTTTATGGGAATAGTCTTTATCATGTATCTTGTTCACGTGATACAATGTCAGGTGCTCAAATCCCTGGTGAATCTTAGAAATCTTAATCTTCTTGGAAATCCTGTTGCTGGAACTGATAAAATGGCAAGAAAGGTAATTTCCTTTTTATTGTTCTTTATCATTTGTTGTTATTCTTTCATTAAAGTTTAAAATTTCCTCTCTGACATGAACTGTCATGCATACAATATTACAGATTAGGAAAGCATTGCCAAAATTGCAGATATTCAATGCTAGACCAGTGGATAAACATGCCAAGAATGAGGATAATGACAGGGCTGATGGAGGAGATTTTTTGGCAGGTTCTGAAGGTGAAAAGGATAGAAATACTGGTACCTTAGAAAAGAAGGATGTGAAACATCATCGGATTGATGAAGGTGAGGATGATCATTTTGAAACCCTGGTAAAGAAATCAAGCAAGAAAAGGAAGAAAACTGCTGATGTTGTCTCTAAGAAGGATGTTATGATCCTTGATGATGAAAATATGGCTCAGAATAAGGATAAGAAGCATAAAAATCCTGTCATAGAGAGAAAGAATGCTGGTCAAATAGACGCTGTTGATAATGACAGAGAGAACAAGTCTACTAAGAAAAAGCTAAGAAACAATGACAAGCCCCAAGAAGAGGGTGTGGCTTTTGAGGAAGATGCTGCTAAGGTTGGTAAGAAAGAGAAGAGATCAAAGAGGGGGAAACAAAGTGAAATTGATGTTATTGATGATGCAGAAGCCTCATTTGCAGATCTTTTTACCGTCAATGATGCAGAAGATCTAGGACATGGTGGCAAAATAGAAGTTAATGAAAAAGTACCAAAGGATGTGAATTTTGTGGGTGACACAGTTCCCTCTGTGGGCAAGCGCAAGAGTTCTAAAAAGCTAAATGTGGAGTCGTTATCTCACTCAATATCTGAAATTGGAATGGGAGGGCCATCAACCTGGGGTGATGACTAATAATTATTTGGAGTTGTGCTGATGCTTCAAGATGAGGAGTTGAAGACTAAATGGAATTGTTATGGTTCTGTTAATCTTTCCATTGCATTCCCCTTTGCTCTTGATGAGTTCACTTGTTACAATATGATGTTAAGTACCTGACCATTTTTGCCACCCTTTCAGAACAGCAGTGATGATGGGAGTGCCCTGAAACAATGATAGGTTTTGAACACACGGATCAGATTTAAATTGTAGTTTCCCTTTTTGTTATGCGATATATGTTGTTAAATTGAGTGGTTAAAGTAGTTTTCTTAACTTATGTCAATGTAACGGGCAAATTTAATACTTGAGATTTCAAGTGATGGTGTTAGTTCTGGAACCATAGCCCCATGTTTTATTTGCTTAAAGCAAACGTTGTCATGGTTGAAAGTCAAGTGGTGGGTTGCAGCTCACTATCTGTGATTCAATAGAAAGTAGAAACTATTCATTTCAAGCCAGGTATCGATTGTTGCTTTGTTAAGAAGTACATGTTAATGTGTGAAGTAGTCTCATACCACGCACCCCAATTTGACCGTCTATGAATTATGACCAATTGACAACTTAGTTCTGCAGGTTTTGTTGGCTGTTAACCAATGTAAAACATGACATTAAAATTCGGTCATCTGTTGTCCACTCTCTAAACAGCCTCGTTTTTACGCTTATGAAAATCCATGGCAATGATGGTTCCGACTGTTTGTTTACTGGCGTTTAATTTCTAGTCTGACCCGTCAATGGTGGCTTTTGATAGCCAAAGTCTTGTACGTGGTTGGTGGTGAATAGTGACATATACCGTTTTTCAAAAAAAAAAAAATTGTAGTGCTCCGAATAAAGCATTTATGTTTGTTATTTGGAAAAGACGTCAGTTAAAAGAAGTCAGCCTTGTTAATTACAAAGTCTCATATTGCTTGAGAGAGAAAATACAAGTATATACATTACATCTTGTGAATTTGGGCTACTAAATAGGTCAAGAGGAAGAGTGGGCTCGCTCGCTCAACAACGGGTCACTATAAAGCAAACGCGATGAAAATCCAGCAATTCCCCCTGCACGCAAATTAAATATGGAATGGGCACCTTCTGAAAAAACCCAAAAAAAGAATAAAAAAATTTGCAGGTTGCTTTTATATTTTGCTATTTTGTCCATCCTGTATGTGAAGGGAAAGTTTGTTAACGTTCTTAGACGTGACTTAGATTAACACATTGTATTTGCAGGAACTACAGTAACACGTATCAGCTGGTAAAAAAACGAATTATGCAGTATTTACATGCAATCACACATACAAGTGGAATACGATGTGGGATTGTTGTGCTTAAGCCCTCTTAGTCAATACGGATCCAAATAAATCTTAAATATTCAGTGCACTCAGACCCAAATACTTTTTTCTATATGTGTACGTAATAAGAAGGAAGAAGGAGGATGAGGACAGTGTCAATAATGATCATTACTGGCCATTATTGAGTTGGTAAATTTAGTTGTTTGCTATAGCTTGTTCGTTAGGTTCGAACCAAAATAAACCATTGAACAAAACAGATCAATTCTATAAATATAGATTTCGCCAATAAATATTATATACTCCAAATCGGAAAATTTTTCAAAGTTATCGCTATCATGCATGCACTTTATCTTTGATTAGGAACCCTTCACGTCCCACTCTTTCTATTCCTACTAAGTAGATCAAGGATAATGTTTGGTAAGGATTTGAATATTCTGCAATATTACAGGAACAGAAATAATGATTTTTTTAATAAAAACAAATTAATTCATTCTCAACAACCCTGCAAATTTTTTTTTTTTTAAAAAAAGAATCTAATACATCATATGGAATAGAATTAGCATCCATAGTGATGAAATATCTAATTTTAAAAGAAGTTCATCATGAATCACACGACTGTGAATCATACTACCTCTGGTCTTAAATATAAGAGATAGTTGATTTTTTTGGAAAGATTAAGGAAGCTAATTAAATTACTTTAAAAATATTTATATTTTTCATTTTTTTCTCCGAACTATTTTTCCTAACTTATAAACTAATATATAATTTAAGAATATATAACATATGATATCATTAAATAATTTATTTAAACTTCTTTAATATTTTCAAAAAAAATTTAACTATATCTTATATTTAGAACTGGATGGAGTGTATTTTTTTCATGTTAATTTAATTGGCTTCAAGTTTTGTTGGTTGGTTTATGATCATTTTTGACCCGACACGCAATCCGTTGTACAAATAAGAAAATAGAACCAACACAATTTCACACATTGAATTTATGTGATGAAGTTGGTAGGCCATGTATGAATCGTCGTCCTTTTAAATTAAGGGACTAAAATGAATAGTACTAATAACAAATGGCTATTCTTGATATTCTCACGCTTCATTAAAGCTACAAGCATCACAAGTATATATGCGTACAACATATTATGATCCTTAATATTTGTGACGTAGACAAATCATTCATTATGGATAGGCTCTCAAATTAAGCATTATATTGTTCAGGACAACGACACTAATTCTAACTATATATAAACATTTAATTTGAAGCACAAAATAAATATTAAGATATTAAAAGAGGGTATAATGAGTATACAATAATGTGGGCATTTTATTTAGGTAATTAATTGGTTTATTAAACGTTAGCGTCCGTTGAGGCGGCTAATTACATACATGCCCCACACTTTGAACAACATCGATGAGCCTCTCTTTGAAAAACTGAAGTCACTTTTTTCTACTCACTTTGGCTAATACCACGTTGTCGAATTCGAAGGGATATATATAAGGTTGTCAAACTAGTAAATTTAAGTAAAATTGTGATAGTAATATAAACTCAAATAGTGAACTCATAATACTTTATTTTTATCATTAAATAGATATTAATGGTGTATAATTAAATAATTAGAATATTAAAAAATGACAATAATTTGATTTAAATAATAAATTAAATAATTAAATCTATCAACATTAATAATTTATCATATTTAATAAATAAATTTCTATAAAACTTTTGAAAGCGTGATTAAATCGAAAAAGTTAACGTGAGTTTAAAGTACTGATTACTAATTTATAAAGCCTAAAAACGGTAAACTTAAAGAATGGACTCATGAGTTTGACACATATGTATCACATGAGTCATTAGATTTAACAGTCTGATCTGTGGGCTGAAGAAAAAAGAGATATAAAAATTAATTTCTATAGTCATCTATTGTTTTTTTTTTCGTCGTCGTCGTAGCCAGATGGCTTGCCGTTTTAACTGACTCTGGGCTCTGGCTATGACCTTGTTTTGTCCCACGCGGCTGAGGGATTTAGAATTTGCATACAGAGAGCATGAACGGCCTTCATAGTTTCAAATTATGGGGATGAATTCCTGAAATTGATTAAAGTTGACTAATTAAATATAAGAACTTAAATCTTAATTTATCTAATTCGGCTCACATTCTTTACAATTTTTAGCTAGATTCAATCTTAGTCGTTTCTGATTTCCATTAATCTTATATATCATATCAAAAACTAAGATTTATGTTATTCTTAGACAAATACTTATTTATTTACATATGTATAAGTAATTTATCAAATAGTATTTAAACTAATAAAAATGGGTCAACCTAGGGTCTTCTTCTTTTTATTTTCTTATTTTTAATAAGAACATTGATAATTAGTTTCCTTGAAGAAAAAATATGAAATCGGACAAGCTGCGACTTGGGAAACAAGCAAATTATTATTATTCACATGTATATATCAAGTGAAAGAATGACTTGCAAGTCTATAATTATCACCCTTAATTAGAGTCAGTCCAAAGCCAAAGTACTCCTACCCAACCCAACACGCCCTCTCAGTCAACGTTGACCCTCAATTAATACTCCACACATATTTGTTACAATATTATTATATTTTATATTAATATCTGATATAATCTTATGTTGAGATATTATATATGATATATTTGATATTGTTAGATTTAATATTTTATTTATTTATTTAAATTATATTATATTATATTAGATTCTAGGGTTAATCTTTACCTTCTATTATGTATTCTCTCCTCATAATGGATTAAGATTCAAATTTTTAATTATAGGAATATTTTTATAAGTGCGATGATTTTAATTTTCATTACAAAAATTAAGCACTAGGAGTAGGAGGTATATTGATGATTAAATAATATTTCATTCAATCCTTTGAATCCTAACAATATTCCTCTTCATTTCTTTCAGACGGCCACGTCATGTCTTTTTCGCCGTCATTTACTTCTATATACTTTGTACCCTTTCTCTTGTTTCCTACTTCAATTCGCCGTGTCATAAATAATTAAGTAATTAACAGACCCTAGTTAACTAGAAATTCATTTTTTAAAACAACATAAATAAAGATTAACAATTATAATGCAAGCAAGATACCAAAAGATTCATTCAATCCTTTGAATTCTAACAATATTCCTCTTTATTTCTTTCAGACGGCCACGTCATGTCTTTTTCGCCGTCATTTACTTCTATATACTTTGTACCCTTTCTCTTGTTTCCTACTTCAATTCGCCGTGTCATAAATAATTAAGTAATTAACAGACCCTAGTTAACTAGAAATTCATTTTTTAAACAACATAAATAACGCCAGCATTATATACAATTATATTATATCCCCTTGCAAGCAAGACACCAAAAGATAACTCCAAACTGACTAGTACATAATAAACTCCAATTAAAAATACTCAATTATTTTATTCATTACAACATTATATATATATGCCTATCAACAAATTCAAGCCGTACGCATAAATCCAAGAAGACGACAATTCTTGATTAGGATTTATCTAATTTTATAATAAGCTGAGATTTTTTTTTTAATATGTCACAATCACGGTGGAACGATAGGAACCGTCTTTTTAAAATAATAAATAAATTGTTTGATCCTTCATTATTTTCGCTCTTCAAGTTTGTTAATTTTATTGCCCATGTCGATCAAAAAAAAAAAAGTTTGCAAAGTTTACTTCAAAGGTGATTTTTCACAATGAGGTGGCATTATTATTATTATCATATATTTAAAAACCTTCCATTTGTTTGAATTAAAGCGATTTTTCACAGACTAAATATTCAATCAAGCATGCATTCAATTCAATGTATACCTACCAGCAACAATTTTTTACTTTATTTTTCAATAATGTTTGGTGCAAACCGATGCTTAAAAGACAAACAAACACATGTAGATACGTTGTAGAATAAAATGTAGTTAGTTGATATCAAATATATATATAGTTCTAGAAGGCAATCTCATAATAATTTAATAATATGTGGAATGGAATTTTCGATCCCTTGGAACACTAAACCAATTAATTAAGCACAACCTAATTAAGAGGGACGTAGACGACAATGGTTAAGGAATCAACCTGTTGTAGTGTTGAATATATAGGGTGGGAGCTCAGTGAGAAGATAACGTGGGTTTGAAGATAAGAATGAGAATAAAAAGTAGTAGTTCATATATGAAGTTTCGTTGAAGGCGACCAGTGGATTGTACACAGAAGCAACATGTGAAAAGTAATTTGGGAAGATGAGTAAAGTTTCAAGAAATAAATGAATGTAATCCCAAAACAAGTGTATTATGGGATTGTTGTTTCATGTAACTCACTTTTTATTACATACGTAGTCACGTACGTACTGTCCACTTGTTATAGGACTTCTTAATAATTATATCTCTTTTCTGAGGACCTCATGATGTTTTTTTTTAGAAATTTCCCTCGCACTATTAGATAAGGAATAAGAATAAGAGAAAACAAAATAACAAGAAAAAAATAAATAAATAAGATGTTTTTTTTATTAAAAAAAATGTTTGGATGAATAGGAATAAAATAAAGAGAGGAGAAAATTAAAGTGATCAACTTCATAATGCCATAAATGATTATGTATATTAAAGAGGGTTAAGTATCATTTTTGTCCCGGAAGTTTTGTCTCAAGAGCATTGGGCACCAAGAAGTTTTTTTGGATCATTTTTACTCCGGAAGTTTAGAAAATAAAGCAATTTTTCCCTTACCGTTGATGACGGTTAAGTCTAATAGTTAAATCCATGTGGCATCCATATGACACACCACCTCATCGTCCAATTCAAAGCACCATGTGAGTTAAGTATCATTTTTTTTCAAGAGTACTGGGCACTCGAAAGTTTAGAAAATAGAGCAATTTCACCTTGACTTAACCCAAGCAATCATTAGTTAGTTGATCTAATTTTGCTGACGTGACTCTACCATATAGGATTAAATGCCACATAATAATCCACCATTATGCCACGTCAACACCTTCTCTCTCTCTCTCTCTCCTCCCTCTCTCTCTCTCTCTCTCTCTCTCTCTCTCTCTCTCTCTCTCTCTCTCTCTCTCTCTCTCTCTCTCTCTCTCCCCCCTCTCTCTCTCTCCTCTGTGCCCATTATTCATAATAATCGTTCGATGGACACTACAAGGTGTTTGCTTCGAGTAGCGATGGCGTTGATATGTTTGTGGTAAAATGAAACGGTGAGAATGTGCAGATAACGCACCGCCGTGGATATAAATTAGCAAATTTGCCGGTCAGAGGGATAGGCCAGTTTGTGGGTTGATGATGATGTCTTTAGATTGAACGCCAATGACAAGGTCGATGCTGGTAGTGTTGGTGAAAAATACTTTCAATAATGAAATATCATTAAGATAGGAATCTGTGTAATCAATATGCATAATCTGTAGACATACAATATTACTGCACTAAGAAGAAAACCAGTAAAAACTCACAAGACTACTGAATATGATAATAAACAATGCAGAAATCCAGGCCCAACTCACGTTGTTTCCTTAAGACAATTTTAATTTGCTCCCTCTATATGGACGCCCAAGGTTGATGAGCAATTGTCTCCCAGGATAGAGCGAATTTTTCGTCTTCAGAATGATGACACTCTCAATCACACTACTAAAAATTTCGGTTTTTGCTACGGAAAAAACCGTAGCAAAAACCCATTTTTCCGTAGCAAAACATGTTTGCTACGGATTTAGTCCGTAGCAAAATATCGCGTGGCAATTGCTACGGATTTCGTGAAATCCGTAGCAATTGCGACGGATATGAAAATCCGTAGCAAATTTGCTACGGATTTTAATATCCGTAGCAAATTTGCTACGGATTTTAATATCCGTAGCAATTGCCACGGATTTTAATATCCGTAGCAATTGCCACGGATTTTAATATCCGTAGCAATTGCGACGGATTTACAAATCCGTAGCAAATTGCTACGGATATTAAAATCCGTTGCAATTGCTACGGATTTTCATATCCGTGGCAATTTGCTACGGATTTTTAGATCCGTAGCAAATTTGAAAATTTGCTACGGATATTTTCTCCGTAGCAAATTTCACAAATTTTAATTTGCTACGGATTTTTTTTTTAAAAGTGATTTGTTTTTCCGTAGCAAATTTCGGAATTTGCGAGATTTTCTTTTCGGTAGCAAATTTTAAATTTTTTTAATAGAAAATTGAATACAAATAGTAAAGTAATGTACCATGAATATATTAACGATAAAAAAGAGTTTACATAGTGAAAACACAATATATATATATAATCCGTAGCAACAAACAAATACAAAAAAGTAGTAGCAACAAGCAAATACAAAAAAGTAGGCTAAACAAAGCAAAGATTGTGATCATCGTCATCACCAAAGATGGTCATCATCACCGTGAGTCGACCCGGAACCTCCGTCTTTCATAAGGGACATGATTTGAAGCCGCATCACCCTCATCAACTCATTCCCGCCGAGTCATCTCCCCGTCGCATCACCGCCCGTTCTCGCGTAACGCCGCTTGATCGATCTTTTTCCCGCCGCAACGCCGCTTGATCCGATCTTGTTCTCGAATCATCCGCGCCTCATCATCTCTCGTTTCCGAGTCGGCCGTTGGCTCATCATCTCCCGTTCTCGGGTCATTTGTGTTGCTTGCTCCTCCACCAACGCCTTCATCTTCTTGGCTCATCTACAAAATTGATTAGTACATTTATTATTTGTACTTCATTTGAATGGACAAGAGAATGAAAATTATCAAAAACAAATGTATTATGTTTACCCGAACAAACCCCTACAAAGTGCCGGATGAGAGGCGCTTTTGTCCGCTTCAATCGGTGGCGGACTCACCGTATCCAAAGACCCTCCCCTTCTTGTCAAATCCGCCGTAGCCTCAAAGAACGGACTCTCGTTGTCGGATATAGAGGATGAGGGGGTCGATCTCACGCCGCGTGGCTCTCCCCGCGACGCGCTTCTCAAAGTTTTCCTACAAGCAAACAAATACATAACAAATAAGACATGTAAAACTATATAAATATGGTGGTGCATAAAACAAGTAATAAAGGCAATAAATGTCTAACCGCTATTTGTTGCGCCCTTGGATTAATCCATTGCCTCTCACTCCTTCAGTTTGTCGGGAATGGGTCCGAAAGGTAACCCACTCAACCGATCCACTGAGTTTCCCGACTCTACCCGCAAACGCAAATGATGACCTTAATTAATTACTTCAAATTACAAAATATTGAATACGTAAATAGAAAATAACGTGTACTTACAACTTTGCGTCGATGCTCACTAATTGATATGGAGCCGCCAAAGATATGATGGTCCTTCCATTTTGGCCCTATTTTGCTTATTTTTCGCACTTATGGTCTTAAACTTGTCATTGCTTTCCCAATTGCCAAATAATTCATCTCTAGTGTCCCGTGGAAGCCAACTGTCTTGCCTCTCGACCTTCTCAATGCATAGAGCTTTCGACGCACCATCACGCCGGCCCCGTGGTTATAAGCTTTTTCGATTTTCAAGATGCTCAGGCAACGTCATATGCTTATCCTGAAAATCAATAACAAACAATTAGTGCTCAAAATTTTAAAAGTACTAAATTAACACGCATAAAAAAATAACTTACCAAGAACTCCTTGAACCACGTGTCTCGTTGCTTCTTAGGAATCTCTCGTCCACGCGGTCCAAGCTTGAGTGTAATTACGGAATATTTGGTCCGACATGAAAGTCGCCACCGGAGTATCGTGCAAAAATCTAAAAACGAGAGATTATCATGCAAATATTAGCATACAAACCAATTAGAAAAGAAAATTGTAACATTACGGGTAACTTTGCATGACTTACTCGTTGCCGTCGGGACGGATCCAAAGAAACCCCGTCTCGGGATCTCTTGAGCCCCAGCATTGGTACTCGAAGAACTACCTTCTTCCCCGACGTGGCTCGAGGCGACGCAGTGTGCTAAGGAAGAAATGTGAAATATTGAAGATGTTTGTACATAGATGGTTTCAAGAAACTAAACAAATGTAAATCAATCGAAATGGTAAAGTAAACCCGTGGTCCTCCTTGCCGTGCATCGGGGGAGTAGCCGCCGTGACGACGATGTATAAAGTGACGGTGAAGATGACAAATATCCCGACGGTGACGACGAAAAATCAAATAGTGGCACCTCCGGGAGAAGAGCCGAGCCCTCGCTCCATATGGAGCGGTTGGCGTCGCCCTACCCCCTCTTATAGTACGGGGTCGGGCTCGACCACTGCCACGTCCACTACTTGAACGTCCTCCTGGATGCTCCATCTCTGAACACTTATAGACATCATTGCAAAATATATATATATATATATATAATTAGTTAATATGAGAGTAGCAAAGAAACAAAGTATGTAGTATAACATATCGTCATAAACAAATAACTAACATAAATCAACCGGACGATTCCTGTTCATCGACATCTACTTGCATGTCTTCATCTGAACTCTCATAGTCGTCGAACTCGCATTCACTATCGAGAAGCTCATTTCGCCTCATCCTCATCGTCTCGATTTCTCATCGTCAATTTGTATAGGAATCAACTCTAACTCCGCACGAGAATCAAAGAGATTGCTTGGTACTTCGTCATCGAAGATGTTTATGGGCGCACATGTTCCACATCGCTTGGAAAGGTTCAGCCATACCGTCATTTGATTCCCGCTTCTTTCGACTTTGGTATAATATTTCGTGCTTTGGTTTTAATAACTCCCGTCCACCCTTGGCGAGATGTAGGGTATGGTGTATAGTAAACTTGTTCCGCCCGTTGAGCAAGGATGAATGGGTCATAACCAACCGAATATCTCCTTGTCCGGTGGATCTCAATATTTCCATGTTTGTCCACTTTTGTCCCACGCGACCGTTATCAAACCACTCACACTTAAAAAGGGTCACCACCTTGTCCCACCGGTAACTCACCGAATTATCTCAACTAACTTCCCGTAGTAGTCGGTCTCCACCCCGTCAATTTGGTCACCTCGACAACATACACCGTAATTGCAACATAGTGTACTGCGTTCGCGTCAACAGGTTGCAAATCGATACCCATTGATTATATATTTGTTGCATCGGTAACCTTGTCATTGCAGCTCCATAAGATAAACTCCACGCAACTTCATTGGGATCGATGGATTTTCCAAGAAATATGATCGAAACCATTTTGGAAACTCGTAATTAGTGAATTGATCAACTTGGGACACCGACATTGAAGGATTTCCGATCGACCCAATTAGAGAAGTAACTCGTAAAAAAAAACTTAAGTTAATACTTTAATACTTACCGTAATAGTAAACAAAACAAAAACTTACTCTAGGTACTTTGCAGCCTCTTCACAGTTGTTTAGAATGTACCACTCGCAACTCGCTTATCTCTTCCGTCAAGAGTTGACTTCCAACGTTTTCCCACGACTCGCCCGGAAAATTAAATATTGATTTTTGATCCCTCGTATCACCGCATCATCGTTACGGGTACCCCTCTCCATCTTGACATCATTTCGGGGGATAATAGTATGACGCAAATTTTGCGGCCTCTTCGACTAGATAAGCTTCAACGATAGATCCTTCAACGTACCTTGTATTTTTGATCTTGTGCTTAAGTGTGCGTAAAAACCTACAATGGAATATCTCGAGCTAAAGTATCATGTCGGTCAATTAATAACATCGCAAATCAATATATATATTACCTCTCAAACGGATACATTCATCTATCTTTGTTGCGGGCCTCCTACCTTTGCTTCGTAGGCCAAGTGAACGGGCAAATGTTCCATTGAGTCAAACAAGCTAGGAGGAAACACCATTTCTAACTTGCATAGCGTTATGGGCATGCTCGCCTCCGGTGTCGTAACTTTTCAACATTAAGCTCAAGCACAAATTTCTCTAAAGAACATGGACAACTCCGTTAGAATAGACCATACATGCTTCGGTAGTGCTTTGAAGGCCCACGCAACAATCTCTCGGGAAAAACACATGACAATCATGACTCTTCATCTTGCTCAACTTCACCTCGTGCATGTCGACACATCTTTTCCGGTTGACGCATAACCGTCGGGAGTTTCAGATCTTTAACCCATTGCAACAATTCTAAATTCTGCTCTTTATTGAATGTACGGCGCTCTCCGGGTTTTGAAATTCAAATCCAGTGCCACCGTCCACCAAATGCAAAGCGGGCCTTCTACAAATCGCTTCAACGTCCAATCTTGCGTTGACCGTGTCTTTCGTCTTGCCCTTGGTGTCCATCACGGTGTACGAGAATATTGCAAAACACATTTCTCTCAATATGCATGACATCGAGGTTGTGTCTTAACAATTGATCTTTCCAATATGGTAGTTCCTTAAGATACTGCGTTTGTTCCAATGATGATCAATGCCGTACCCCTCAGTTCGCTTGAAGCAGCCCCTCTTCGACACTCGGAATGTGCTCGACCCCGTCCCATATTTCTTGTCCACTTAAACGACGAGGTGGATCTGCTCGTTCGACAACCTTCGCGTGAAGTCTTTTCTATTTCTCCTAAACGGATGATCGGGGTAGGAATCGTCGGTGCGTCTGTCAAACCAACCGACCTTGCGATCGTGTTCCAAGCTAAAACCCATGTTACATTCAAGACATACCGGGCATGCGAGCTTTCCGACGTTTGCCGCCCACTCAACATCCCATATGCGGGGAAATCATTTATCGTCCACATTAAGGCGGCCGCATGGTGAAATTTCGACTTAATGATATATCATACGTAAGAACACCTTCACTCCACAACATCTTCAACTCGTCTATCAAAGGCCCGAGGTACACATCTATCTTTTTTTTTTTGGGTTCGACGGCCCAGGATTAACGCGTTAAGGAAGAAAAACTCTCTTCTCATGCACATAGAAGGTGGGAGGTTGTACGGCGTCACAATGATCGGCCAACAGAATAATTCCCGCCCGTATTGTTGAAAGGAGCGAACCCATCCGAACATAGACCAAGACGAACATTACGGGGATCCATAGCAAAGAAAGGATTCGCCTCGTCAAATTTACGCCAAGCTTCGGCATCGATGGATGCGTCACAAAGTTCTCATCCCTACGATGCTCCCGGTGCCATCTCACGTGAGAAGCCGTTTGTTCGGATGCATACAATCTCGTAAGTCCGGGCACCGGAGGAAAGTACCACATCTTGCTTAATGCATGACGGGTCTTTTTCCTTCCTTTCCCCACAACTTTATATCCGTCATCTCCACGGTAATTTGCAATTGGTCACTCAAGATCATCCTTGTAATACAACATACATCCTCTAGGGCAAAGAATGGATTTTTTCACATCCAAGCCCAAGCTCTTTCACCTTTTTTTTTGCTTGGTAAAAGTCTTTCGGCAAATTATTGTCTTTGGGAACAACCTTACTCATGATCTGCATCATTTCGTTGTAATTCCTCTCACTCATATGGTGATCGGTCTTCAAACTTTGTGTTGCTAGGGTAGCCGATAGCGATGAATATTCACTATTTTCAAAGTGGTCGCAACCTTCCCATAACGGACGTTGTGCTTCTTGAAGCATTTTATAGAACCTAGCGGCTTCCGGATGAGGATCCTCACCCATGTTTGATGGTTGAGGATGGGTACCGGTCTCCTCTCCCATGTATGACGGTTCAGCATGAGTAACGGGATCAAAATATTGGCCGATCGACGGTCCGCGGCATCCATAACCAACTGCTCATATTGATTAAGGTTTTCTCGATGACTATTGTCCCGTAATAACCACTCGGTGTCCGTCGGACTTCGCCATGACATTCCCAACATTCATAATCTTTTATGAATCCCTTTTGACACAAATGAATCATGACCGTGTCCGCATCTCGTAAATCTTAAACACTTACATTTGGCACACGGACACCCGATCTCCCTTCTTGAATTATTTGAATTCGCCAAAGCAAATTGACGAACTCTTCCAAACCCGCGAAGAATGTTGTTGTTACTTGTCTTCTATCGGTTAGACGATTGTACATCCAACTTCTATCATGGTTGCCTTCCATACTTCCTAACTAGTTCGTTACTACCCTAATTAACTTCTCAACATACCACAAATATATATAAGTCGCCTCTTATGCCTTCCAATTGCCACTTACTCAAGAAAGTGAAAAACAAACACATGCATTGAACAAAGAACATATTCCAAAGTTAAACTGTAGAGAATGAGGATAACACACCGTAAGAACATGGACACATGTATGTGGAGGGGGCAAACAAAGAATAGAATACTAAGTATTTTGGAGTTTCTAACATATATGGGCTAGATCAAAGAGATTACTTAACATTTAATCAAATTTATTGTATAACTTGTTAAACATAGATTGAAATAAAAAATTTAAATGAAATATTTTTTAAACAAATTACTAACAAGTCATTTTTATAATAGCCTAAATCAAATAATAAATTCTACTAATTTTTATAACACATACAAATGTGATTATTCTTCAATGTCACACCTTCCTCCTCCCAAGGTTGACATTAATTAATTCATTGTCTTATCCCTAAATTTCATTTCCAAACACTTCACTTTTCTAGTTTCAACATCATCCTATTTAAATATTTATGTATCAATACCAACTAATACAAAATCTTAATTTTATCACACCAAAATCAGAATTGGAATTTATAAATTCCTAAAAAGTGCTAGATAAAAATACTTCATTATTCATTATTTTCATTATTCCAGCTAAGCAAACATAATACAAAATCTTAAAGTGCTAGAATTGGAATTTCTAAATACTTCATCAATACCAACATTATAATTATATAATTATTTTATTTAATATTGAATTCTATTTTATTTTTTTATTACTAAATATACTAATTTTATTATAATAATAATATATAATAATAATAAATGATAAAAAAAAAAATTGAATAATTTAAAGCTCTACTTCATTTAATTTGTTATTGTTCTATTAAGATTTTTACCTGTTATTTTTCTATTTTTATATTGTTACAAAGAGATTTTTGAATCACTACAATTCATATCATATATACTTATACAAAGTAGATTTTTATATAGAAATCTATATAGAATTCTACTAAGTATATCTAAATGAGTATGAGTATATATAATAAATTATTCAATTTTTAATTAGAATTCTAATTTTAATTATAAATATAAAAAAAATAGTAATATTGAATATTCATTTTAGAATGAATTTTAGAATAGTTAATTCTATTATAATTATATAATTATTATATTTAAATACAAAATCTTAATTTTATCTTAATTTCACAATTTATCTTATGTAAAAAAAAAACGATTTAAACTCATGTAATCGATAATCTTCTACCAACATACATATTTTCATAATAAAAAGTGCTACAATTGGAATTTCTAAATACTTCATCAATATCAACTAATACAAAATCTTAATTTTATCTTCATTTCACAATTTATCTTATGTAACAAAATACAATTTAAACTCATGTAATCGATAATCCCATACCAACATACATATTTTCATTATTAAAATTTAAGCAAACATAACATAAATATCAAATTGTAATAAAAAGAAAATATACTTCAAACTAACCTGCAAAATCAGAAGAGGATTTGTTTGTAACCTGCAAAAAAAATGAAAGGTAAAAAAAAAACTACAAAAAGGGGAAAAAAAAAAGGCAGCTTACATACCTTGCAAAAATGGGGGATCGAACGGGAGAAGGCGACGGAGGGGAGGGTCGACGGAGATGGGGGAGGGGTCGGGATGAGGGGAGGAGGCCGGAGGTGGGGAGGGGGAGGAGGGGGGGGATCGGATGATGGTGGAGGAGGGGGTCGTGGGTGAGGGGGAGGGAGGGGGGTCGGGAAGAGGAGGGTGGCCGGAGGTGGGGAGAGGGGGCCGGAGCGGCGGGAGCGGGGCGGAGGCGGGGAGGGGGCGGGGAAGGGGAAAATTGGGTGAGGGAACGAATGTTGCGGCTTTTAGCCGCAACATTTTGCGACGGATCTATGATCCGTCGCAAAAAGCAATAAAGTGGCGCCTTTTTGGCCGCACTTTGCGGACGGATCCGTGATCCGTCGCACTAATTTGCGACGGATCACGATCCGTCGCAAAAAGTAAAAAAAGTGGCGGCCTTTTTTCGCGCACTTTGCGACGGATCCGTGATCCGTCGCGATAATTTGCGACGGATCACACATCCGTCGCAAAAATAATCTGATGGCGGCCTTTTTGGCGCGCCACTTTGCGACGGATCACACATCCGTCGCAAAAGCACTACGATGGCGGCTTTTTGCCGCATTTGCTTTGCGACGGGATCGTGATCCGTCGCAATAATTTGCGACGGATCACACATCCGTCGCAACACTACTGATGGCGGCCTTTTTGCGCCACTTTGCGACGGATTCGTGATCCGTCGCAATAATTTGCGAAAGCACTACGTGGCGGCTTTTTGGCGGCCACTTTGCGACGACCCGTGATCCGTCGCACTAATTTGCGACGGATAACGATCCGTCGCAAAACGCTAAAGTGGCGACCTTTTGTCATTATTTTGCGACGGATCATCTATCCGTCGCAATATTTTGCGACGGATATCCGATCCGTCTCTCTATACCGCGACGTTTGCTGATTTAAAGCGCAATATCCGTAGCTATTGCTACGGAAATTTTATTCCGTCACTATTTTTTTTTTGCTACGGATGTAAAAATCCGTAGCAAAATCCGGACACCATTGCTACGGAAAATGTTCCGTAGCAAATTCCGTAGCTATTTCGTATTTTTCTAGTAGTGTCAGTAGCCCAAGCGAACACAACGAGTCTGCTTTCAGAATCGCATGGATGTTACTTATAGCAAAATGCATTAAACTATATGTATGAGAGCGTAGTATTAGAAAAACGAGATTATTTTTCTGTCATACACATGTCTATTTATAGACAATGAAATGATCTGATGGAGTCTCTTCGGCGAACCGACGCGACCGGCGATGGTGAACCGACGCAACTTCTTATTCAATTCATAACCCATGGGATTAGATAAATATCCAACAGCTAGGGAGGAGAGAAAGCGAGGGGTATGAGAAAGAGATGAGATGTTCACGTGGCATAATGAGTGAATTATTATGTTGCATTTAATCCTATATGGTAGAGTCATGTTAGGATAATTAGGTCAATTAACTGTTGACCGTTTGAGTCTGTTAAGTTATGGCAAAATTGCTCAGTTTTCTAGACTTTCGGGGCAAAAAATGATCCAAAAAAAAAACTTTCAAGTGCTCAGTGCTTTTAAGGTAAAATTTCTAGGGCAAAAATGATATTTAACCCACATGGTGCTTTGAGTTGGATGATGAGATGATCACATGGATGTCACGTGGATTTAATGGTTAGACTGAATAGTCAACAATGTCCAGGGCGGAATTGCTCTGTTTTCTTAACTTCTGGAGAAAAAATGATCCAAAAAGAATTTCTGAGTGCCTAGTGCTCTTAAAGCAAAAATGATACTTAATCCTATTAAAAAGATATTGGCTCCACGGTTTTTTTTTTTTTTGGGGATGATTTTTAAAAGCGTATATTGTTTTTTTTTAGATGGTAAAAATGGCGTGATGTGCATGCATGGTTGAAATACCACTTTTTTTTTTGTTTAACAATATAAAATACCGCATTTATCATCATAATGAAAATATTTAGTTCAATGACTACCAGATACTATCAAGAGTGACGAGACTTTGGGGGAAAATTACTAGAGAGATTTAAATGGAGACAATTTCCCCCCAATTTCTATAATTTTAGTTAATTAAATGCATACTTATGGTTATTACGTACGTACTGACCATTTAACGTGTTGCGTATACGTATAAACATTGGGTTTAAAACCACACAAAAGTAGTCCCATAAGAAGCCGTGGACAACGACCAAAAATGTAAATTAAATGGACTTTTGCATACTGATGAAGACCATAAACTACTATTATTCGAATAAATTATAGTCTTTTAAAATTAATAAATCTTTGAAGCTTTTTTATAATTAAATCTTTTTTCTTAAAACCTCATAATAATTATCATGTATGTTTTGTCGTATTATTAGTCTGGCAATATCAATCATGCAATTCTTCTGTCAGTAATTTGCCATCCACTTTTCTTTGTTGGTGACTAAAGTAAGTTATTTGAAATTAAAGAACAATAAATACGCCTGGCACCAGTTCACTTATCATATTGATTCATTCGAAATATCATCATGCATAATAAAAACGTGACAAAAGTACTTAGGGTTATTACGTACTGACCATAAACGTGTTGCGTATACGTATAAACATTCTGAGCAAAAAAAAAAAAAAAGTATACGTATAAACATTGGGTTTAAAGCCACACAAAAATTTCAATGCGTGACACGTACACCGTACACCGACGAAGCAGAGTGAGAAAAAGATAAAATAATCAAATTTTTAATTTTCTTGATAAAAAAAGTATAATTAAATGCATGCTACCTATTTTAAATATAAGATTCATTTATTAGTTTTAGTTTAATTTATTCAGGCAAACTAGCAGCAGCAGGGAGCCAGGAATGATTTGAATTTTTTTGAACAGTATAAAATTACAGCACAAATAAATAAAATAAAATAAAATCCATACACTCAATAAAATGAATCAATTATCCATTGAGGCGGCCAAAATTTTATATAATTCTCTGCCTCCTATAAAATTTTCAAAAATTATGATGCCGCCGCGAGCATCATCTTGTACCACAACCGCTCATAAAATTTTTAATTTTTTTTCAGTTTCTCGTCTCTACATGAGATTTTCTAATAAAGAGGCTAAAGCTCTCTGAAAACATTAAAATTTTTATTGGTGTTTAAAACATAATTTCGAGATCCGAAAAAAAAGTTTGTTTGAACATTAATAGATCAATTCTATAATTTTGGGGGAATGGTTTTATCAATGGTCGCTATTGCCATCCTAGCCATTGTTCTGATTCCACCCCCGAGGCAAAGTCTAATGGTATATAGAAAGACAAAAATAAATAGGAAACAAATGCTATTAATTAGATACTCTGAATATTAATTGAACAGTATAATACATTCATGCACAAGCACAAATAAAATAAAATAAAATCCATACACTCAATAAAATGGGTTAGCCAGCCAATGTGTATCAGGAGGCCCCACAGAAATGGATAAGATAATGAACACGTCATCCTCCTCACTCCTTGGAGTTGAGCTGTTGAGGGCGGCTTATCATCATCATCATTATTATTTTTTTAAAAAATTAATCTGCATTATATTTTCAGTTAAGTGTTAATCAAGCCGACTCCGCCCCAAAAATTGGGTCAACTGGCCTTAGCCGGTTAGCCTTGCCTTATAATTAAGGTTGTCAAATTTATGACAGTGATATAAACTCGTATGGTGAATTTGAGTTGTAAACGTAAATTTACTTTTATCTTTAAATAGAAATTAATAGTGTATAATTAAAATATAAAAAATACAACAATTTGATTTAAATATATTTTAAATTTAAATAATTGAAATAAAATCTATCAACCTTCATAAATTATAATATTTAATAAATAAATTTTTATAAAAATCATATATAAAGTCATTGAAGTATGATAAAATCAAAAAAATTAACATGGGTTTAAGAGTGAGTTGATATGATTTTGTAAGTTAGAAACTTAAAAACGACAAACTCGGTAGTCGGTATGTAAATTCGTGAATTTAATTGAGTTTACATATAACATGAGTTTATCAGTGGACAGCCACATCATTTTCTTTGGGTGCAAGTGCACCCATAAAAATACCCTTATATTTCTCTTGAATGTGGACAAATATTCACACAAATCATAAATATATGTTTAAGATTTTTAATAAAATAGGAAACAATCAAAAAAACCTAATAAAAATAAATTTGTAAAACATCATGGTATATGTGTCGTGCCCCAACTTTTGCAAAACTCGTTTGGTAATCTTTATTTGAATACTTACTTTTGAAAAATGGAATATTAACCCTCTAAGAAATTGGTTTTTCCGGTTTAGCCTCCACCCAACCTGATTTTCATTCTTGATTAGCATTTTATGTACTATGTTACAAAATATCTGTTTTGATCTCCAACTTGTTGGTTGATTAGCCCCAACCCCCAAATCCCCCCATTAAGACCAATAAATATGAAATCCTAGCTCCACCACTAACTCCACCAAACCTGATTTTCATTATATGTACTATGTTACAAAATATCTATTTTTCTCCAACTTGTTTGATTCCTTTATCTTCCTTCGGTAGTTCGTTGAAATCGAGCGGTTGATTTAATGAATTATAAAAATATTATTTTTAAATATTTTTTAATAATTTATTATTTTATTAATATTTTATAAAACATTAAATCAATCGTTGATTTCAATCCAACAAATGAGATGATGAAGTGGATCGAAGATGGAGCTAATATATCCATTATAAACAATTACTTAACAGGTTCAGAAACAAATGCTCCTCTCGCCTTAATTATAAACCCAATTAGAAGCTAATGTATCTATTATAAACAATTACTTAACAGGTTCAGAAACAAATACTAAATAAACAAATAAAGTGAGAGTGTGTTCCTGACTATTTGATCTCTATTTCGTTGCTAAGTTGGACTTCTTAATATTTTAACTTTTCTGAAATAAAATTTATAGTAATAATATTAAATGAAATGTCCGGGATGGTTCCCATCTCAGGTAAAGTAGCGGGATAAAACTCTTGGATCTTTGACTCGTGTTTGGTTTTAAGCTGACGACAACCATTGTTGACTTGACTCCTCCACGTGGCTTTTCTCTTCCCCTTTTTTTTATTTTGCTATAAAAGGCACATTCAAGACTCTCTCGGTGTCACGACTTGATCACATCATCCTCGGTTTTCTTCTCACTTCTAAGACGCCGTTCAAATCTATTCCTGCCGTTATAATGGATCCGCATTCAGCAGCAGACATTTCCGCCGTCGATGACGACGGCGCCTGCTCTTCCATCTCCACCGCTGTCCACTCCGATGTCATTCAGACTCACATTCTCACCCGACTCGACGGCCCAACCCTCGCCTCCGCCGCATGTGCCTCATCTCAATTTCGCCATCTTTGCGCCGGAGATGATCTCTGGAAGAATATCTGCACTTCCAAGTGGCCCTCTCTCGACGATCCACTCGTTCACGACGTCATCTCCACCTTCCCCAACGGTCACCGGTCCATTTTTTACGATTCCTTCCCTTCCCTTCAACCTCTGCCTTCCGAAAAGAAGCATCTGCACCGTTTATCTCCCTCCAAGGAATTAATCTCCACTGCCGATATGTACTACAAGGACACGCCCATCTTCTCCAAAGTCCACCGCACCGATACTCAAATGGACTGGTTCCTCTGTTCGCCTTTGTGGGTCGACCTGCTTGACCCGAAGGAATTTGTGCCGACTCCTGTAAATTACGTACCGAAAGACGAGGATTGGCTGAAGCACTTGGAGGATAACCTGAGTTTGAGCTGGATCCTGATTGACCCGACCCGCAAGCGATCCGCGAATCTATCTAGCAGGAGGCCGGTTTCGGTGCAGCGGCACTGGTTGACGAGAGACCTAGAGATACTGTATGCGGTGACGGTGGCGCGTGATCAGACGTCATCGGAGTGGGTGCAGTGCATGATAAAGGTGACGTGCGGCGGGAAGGCCGGAGAAGAGATGCACGTGAGGGGAGTGAGCTTGATGGTGGAGGATACGGAGGGAAAAAACATGAACGGGAAGGATAGTTTGGGGATTCTACAAAGGGCGATGGAAAATGCAGAGAGGAAAACAGGGAGGCAAGAGGAAGCAAGAGGGAGATATGAGGAGTTCTTGGGGATGAAGAAACAGAGGAGGGAAAGGAAACAGAGGATGGAGAAAGCGATGGAAATGATTTCACTTATGGTTATCATCCTTGTTCTTGTTTTCTTTTGTGGGTTTATGTTGTTCTAAGTTATAACGTAACAGAAACAAGATAGGTGGTTTGAACAGTGTAATTATAATCAATACAGTAAAGTATAATGTATAGTAATGAATGATTGAATTCTTTCATCTTCGACAATATTTATTGAGAGTCCAGAAAAAGCAGAGAAGGATAAGGTCTTCAATGTCTGCACATGATGTTCTTAGCTCGGAATTGCAAATAGTTAGACTTGAAACAAAACATGCCGGATAAATGAACACAGATTACCAATCCAACAGAAAGAGATTGTTTCATAGGACATTTTAATCGACCAACTACTTTTCTGTGCCATTACATTGAGCCATCAACTAGAATAACAGACAGCTGAAGATCTCATGAATCAAACATATCACGGTCCCCTTTTTTGACCAAAATAATGGAATCATATGCATGCATGACTTCATACACCAACCCTTAATAAAAGATCTTATTCCTATAGTAATACATAAATACTCCACATATTCAAGAATAACTGTGTTGGGAATTTTTCTTTTCAGATCACAGCTTTTGCTACCTTTTTAACTTGTCCACTGAGGACGTAAGGAGTCAACTCAACCCACTAATTTACATAACTTTTCCTCTTAAACTAATTTATATAATCCACTTTTAACCTACATAATTACGTAACACGTCATTTAATTTAATTTTTTCTCAAAAGCAAAACATACATTCACCTAGTTATTTATTCACAACCATGCCAGATTTAACAAATTTTGGACATATTCATGTTGATCCACCACATACAATAAGAAATTCGCATATTCAATCACCATGAAATTATCATTCATCGGTAATAATAAAAATATATTTTTTAATATCGTTTCAAATCTGAGTTTGACAGAAAATATAAAATCTCAAAAGGTTTAAGGCCATTTAGCCCAAATATTAACAAAGTTTGGGTTTTAAAAACACATTTTTATTTGAGTTGATCTTTATCCCAACATAACCTCCCTAACAAAAAAAAAAAAAAAAAAGGCTTAGAAATTGGAATTTTGTGGGTTTGAAGCAGGCGAAATTCGGATTAGTTAAAATCAAATGCTCCGATGAATCAGTGGGATAAAAAAAAAAAAAAAGTTTCCACCAAAGTGGGGAAAAAAGAAACAAGATTGATTATACTTTTGTTAAGAACCAGTGGGCTTTGGGCTTTCTAAGGACCTGGGTACTGCAAGATTGTATGGGAAGCAATTCGTCCCTATCTCTCTATTTTAATTTTAATGATTAATTATTATCAAAAAAAATAATTAATGATAAAAATCTCTCTATTTTTTAATGATTAAATTATAAAAAAAAAATTAAAATTTCCTTTACCAAAAAGAAAAAAAAAAGAACCAGTGGGCTATACTTGGGCTCAAGCTTCAGCAAATCCAAGTTGGGAGAACAAGAAAGCTTGGAAGGGATCATATTACAGTGGGGCCCACTTTATCCAGGAAACCCTGACGTGGCACAACTTCATTGAGTAGCATCCTCATCCACTCAATCCATTGATTTTGGACCAATCACCGATGGCCTGAACCATTTTAAGTTTTTTGAAGCATCACGATTGGGATAACAAAAATCTGATAGCGAAAATGGCAACCGCCTTTGGCACCCCAACCACAGTGGTCGGACTCGTCAGCACATCGCCGTTGTCCACCCAACGTCTCACCTCAGGTCACCTCCTTAAAATGCGCCGCTTTTTCTATCGTCAACGTTTAGTGTATTATGACACGAATCGACTTGTTTGGTCGCAGGGTTTCTGAATTCGCGGGTGAAGGTAAGGAATCCTCTCACGGTAGCGGGTACCTCTTCACGAGGGAAGTTTACATGGTAATTTACTGATATTCAATTCATGAGATTGTTTAATTATTATTAGTATTCATTAGTTTGGCAAGTAAAATTTGGGTGTGAAGTATGAATTGGTGGGTTTAATTTGTTGATTGTTTGTTTGGGAAACGAGAAGCTCTTTCCAGAGGAACTGGCTGAGGACGGATTTCAATGTGATCGGGTTCGGGTTGATTGGGTGGCTAGCTCCATCAAGCATACCCGCAATCAATGGGAAGAGTCTCACTGGGCTTTTCTTTGAGAGCATCGGAGCTGAGCTTGCTCACTTCCCTACCCCTCCTGCTCTTACTTCACAGTTCTGGTAAGTCTGTTTCATTTCACCCATATTTCTTATTTATTTATTTATTTTTGTTTTTTATTTATTTTTTGTTTTAATAGATCTTCTGTGCTTAACAAACTAAGTAAATTAATTTTTTGCAAATGTTCAACTTAATCTAATATCGGGATCTTCTGTGCTAGTAACAAACTAAGTAAATTCAAAACAGTCCATTTATCAATAATGTTCAAATGTTCATACCTTAGTCATGCCATGTGTAGAAGATCCTGAAGGATGATGAAATATTGAGAGGCTTTAATTTGATCCCTGGAGGCAGTGGCGGATCTTGGATAAATGTTTCCGGTTAAATATATACTCATTAACTAATTAAGAAAAAAAAAATTTAGGGGTCAAATGTATAAATTTTGTATAAAAAAATTCCATTTTATATTAAATATGTAGGACAAATTTTTTTTTTTTGGGGGCATGGCCCCCCCCTCTTGCTCCACCACTGCCTGGGGGATGAGAATTCTCGAGTGTCAGAATGTCAGTGTTTTTTTTTTTTTTTTTTTGCAAGTAAGATAGGGAGTCTGTCTAGTGAGGACTCGGCTTCAGTCCACTTCTGCTTGATATCCTCTGCGGTCCACTTCTTGAAACAGCGCTGTTTTGACACAAAAACAGCATTGATGTAGGTACTAAAAAGATACTTCAGGATACTAACTGTACTGAAAAAATACTAACCGGTACTTTATGATGTTGAAAAATTAGTTTAGGATATTGAAAAAATATTTTTGAGATTGAGTGTACTAAAAAGATATCTTAGGATACTAGTTGGTACTGAAAAAATTCTTCATGATCTCGAAAAATTATTTTAGGATCTATCATATTTATAACCTAACTTTTTTCCTACCGAGATTTTACAAAAGTCAAATAATTTTTAAACTATCGTTCTCACAGCTAACCCAAATAGCAGGCCAGGTCCAGTATTCTCATATCCGATCGGGTGAATCAGAAATTGAGAACACAACTCATCAAAATAAATCTTGGGTTACCTTATCGTTTGTGCAGAAGAATAGAAAAGATGGGCTATAGAATTTTAACAAACAGTTATACTTTGAAGCCCATTGCTTCATACTTGTACATGATAAGGTCCAATTTTTTGTTTTGGAGAGAAACTGCCAACCTTTAGAAAAGGGGAAAATTTTAGGGAAAATACTTCTCAGTTCAAGTAACAAAAAAATTGTTAAAAAAGGTCTAAGAATGACATTTGACTTTTATTTGGATGTTTTTTGACAATTTTTTGATTTTTTATTATTTGGGAGCTGAGAGGAATTTCCCAAATTTTTAACTTGTAAGGTCCCACCAAGATTTGAACTTGAGTTACTGGATTCAGAGTCCAATGTCCTGACTCCTAACCACTAGATCATGGGGCCAATGACAAAATGGCTTGCACAACATCTATCTCATAAATAAAATACTACGTATACACTATATCTGAGAATAAAGTAAGGTCTAAGTTTGCGTGTTTCGTCATGAGCAGGTTATGGTTGGTCACGTGGCACCTGGGGCTGTTCCTGTGCCTCACTTTTGGGCAAATTGGCTTCAAGGGAAGGACTGAAGACTACTTTTAAAAACTTCCACTTTTGTGGTCTGTGATCCCTTTTGCTTTTATTGGTACCTCTCTCACCTCCTTGTAATCTACTAGTACTATTGACTATGTAATCTCTCTATTCTGCCATCTTTTTCTCTTTTCTTGCTTTGTTTGAAAATCTGCGTACTGCATCTCCTTCCTTGTACTGTAATAATGCCCACTCACTCTCTCCTTTAACATTATTCCTCTCAATATAACGTAAAGTACCCATGTTACCTTCCACTGCTGCAACCTATGACAGTCACAGATACCTTTTTCCCCCAAAAAAAAAAACAGACCACACTTTACTTCTGAGACTGCTGGTTTAATTTGAACAGAGGCTTTTCTTATATTTGTTTCCTTCGGCAACGTAGGCAAAGGCTTTTCTTAATCCGCCATGTGTGTCATTAAAAATATTTGAGAGAAAAAGATCCTCCCCCTCTCACTGCACCTGATGAACATGTGAATGACGAAAGACTCAATAATGAAATTTCGCTTATGTCTTTCTTCATTCAACTTTTATTATTTTATTGGAACCAATAATGGAAGCCAAGCATCATTATCTGGCGAAGGAAGGTAAAAAAAAAGGAGCTAATGTGTGGGGGGAAGATACATTGGACCCATGTAATGGCAAAAGGCTGCAGGCTGGCTCCAAGAAACGAACAAGAAGACAACTGTGATGTACAAACCACATGGCATTGCCTTGCAATTTTCGAGGGAAATAAAAATTGGGTAGATTCTTATGAAAATTATTTTTGTAACGTGGGATTCAAAGTTTCAAACCAGACCTGGTGAGTTTAGCGAGTCAACTCTAAGTTTTGGGGGAGTTTTGCATTGGAAAGTTGAAGCTTATATAATGAATGGTCTAATTACACTTTGAAACTTGAAGTATCAAAGTGCATGCATGGTGCTGGTTACTAGTAGTTAGCAATGGCATGGAGGAGATCGAGTACATATACAATTCAGTGTATCAGTACGGAGTTTAAGAAAAAAAATCATAATCTACTCACAAACTCCGACACATTCATGCACAAAACAATAACACTTATGGTCGCACGGCATGCAAGATCTAATCCACGACCTTCCACTTTCAACCTATTTTTATATGGAGAGAAAATTAGAGGCAAAGAATATTAAGAGGGAAAACTCTGAAGAATAGTACTTTTTTTTTTATTATTTAAGAAAGTTTTCCTTCTAAGTATTCTTTTTTCCATATTTTTCTCTTACTTTTTTTCCTATCCAAACATAACTTCAATGTATCAAAGTGCACGGTGCTAGTTACTAGTAGTTAGCAGTGGTGTGGAGGATATCAGATATACAATTCCGTGAATATACAATGCACAGTTTAAGAAAGAATCATAATATACTAACAAATCACAACCCATTTATGCACACAACAATAACACTTTGTCTCATTATAAGCAAGATTGAACCCACTGACCACCACCTTCCACGTTCAGAAGAGTTTTTATATCACTAGACTACAATGCTATTAACATTAGTATATTTTATTTAATTTTTAAAGCACATATATTTATAAGCGCAAGGTTGAAGTCTTATTAAATTTTGAAACAGTATAAATGTGTTTTAAAGTTTCTTAAATTGGTGAAACATGTTGAAAATAATTTCAATCTTCAATTCCGTGATAATTGCTGGAGTTAACAGAGTGTAGAATCCTTGATAACTGGTTTATGCGGAAGCAGGGAAGGAATGAAATCACGCAGCATGTTTGGGAGGAAGGTGAACAACTGGGGAAATGGATCATGGGCATTTTTTTATTGGTTTTTTTAATGGAGACAAGATGCAGAGTGTAGTAACATATAAAATGTGTTAAATAATATTAATAAGACAATGAATGCATATAATGTACTTTAAAAAAAAAAAAAAAAAGGAATCATAATTCAGGTCCATCAATTACCTGGAATGTTCGTGTCCACACATATATTAAAAATTTAAAAACAGTCAAATCGAAAATTCCTGAAGTCTGACTCTGGTAATTAAATTTTTTGATCAATTGTATGTTTATATTTAATGCCGATATGTCAAATTAAGGCAGAGGTTTTAATTGACATTTAAAGATTCTGGGTAGTAAAATGTTATTTTATTTGTGTGGAAGTGCAATTTTCTCATTTGTATGAGTTCAAGATCTCGCGATGATAAGGAGGGGTTGTGTGGGGTCCATGCTCGTGCTGAAAGGAAGGGCGGTGATTGATTTGATGGCAAAGATTAGCTCAAAGCTAATTATGATTCCTACCCTTTCGTACTTTGTGGGATGAAATCTTATGCTTATAGCCTTTTTGGGACGAATCTTTTTTTTTTTTCCTAATCCGCAATTAAATCTTAATTAATTTCACTTCAATCTTGGGATTATCTTTTGCTGATCAATTATGTGCGTGGATGCTCCCATGATTATCCATCATTCATTGCCCCCACGTAGCCAAAGCTGGCTCGCTTAGGCGGCGCTATTTCTAATCTATTTGTTTATTTTTTTAAATTTAAAATTAATATTTTTTCTTCGACTTTTTGTATTTTTTATTGGGGATAAGATATTATCACTACCAATTTTATGTCACTATCACTTTTTCATCGTTAGATCGTAATCTCGATAGGAGAGAGAAATAATAAAGGTAGATGAGATTATGATCTAACTAAAAAGTGATAGTGACGATAATGACATAAAATTAGTAGTAACAATATCTTATTCCTTTTTATTGTTGTAAGAGTAGTATATGTTTAACGTAAATTATTTGTCAATTATATATAAGATTGAACTCTGCGCTCGCAATTTTTTTATTATATATATTCATGGAGTTGATTTTCTTAATTAAAATATGATAAATAAGATTTGTATTGTACCGATAAACATATAATCAATGTTTTGTAGTCCAAATAACATTAACACTTTCTTTAAAACTTTTTTCAAAATGAGATGGAGGTTGTAAATTTGAACCTTTAAAGATGATATGATGGACCAGCCATAATGAAAATATTTTAGACAAATACAAGGTTTAATCATTGGAGATACGGTATACCTATGTATAAAAAGTGAAATTTATTTAATTATATTTTGTTGTTGTTGCATAATATACAAAATTTTAATGACGAGTATAATCAATTATTAATGAAGTTTATTATGAATTATTATTATTAGTATAATAGCTACTACTGTGTGGATAAAACATGTTAATAATAACATATAGTAATCCATTAAAAATATAGTTATAATATAATGAGACTAACCAATAATTAATAGAGAGAAAAAAAAGTCAAAAAATTTCTAATCTGTCTCTACTTAAGGTTTAAAGGTGGTAATTGTGAGGTTGAATTTGATCATATATAATTATATATAATATTTCAAGTTTTCAACCCATCTTGTTTCGTTTATAACTTTTTCTTTAAAACATTTACGTTTATTGCACACGGTTTCCATTTAAGAGTGGTTATAGTATCATTTAAAGAGGTTACGTAGTATATAGCAAAGTCAACCCATAATTATTACCTACCATTTTAGTCTTATTTATAAGTTTATTTTGATAAGTAGCTTAATGATTATGAAATAAATTTTTAACTTTGCCCTCATTTATGATTGAGTATTTTTCAACTGTTTATTCTCTCTCTATCTTCATGAATACAATTAATATGGGTAAAATTGTCACAATCTCATTTATTACATGAAACTGGATTTATAAATAGGATGTATATTTTTTGTCAAAAAAGACTTAATTATAAATAGAACTAGAGTAGTACTATAATTACAAATAGCTAACTTAGCTTTCTTTTTTTAATATTTAAAAACCCTTTAAAAATTAATCTCACCAATAGCAGCATGTCATTGCTAAATAAAAATTAGTTTATATCCATAGAATATCAGATTACCAGCACAAGGAATGGGAGGAAAAAGAAGAGAAAGGGCGTGGTGGTTAGTATAATAGGGAGTTGAGTGAAAGTGAATGAATTCAAAGAATCAATCAAGTCTGAATAGGAAAAATGTGAACTGCCCCTCCTTTGGATCAACATGCACGTCCCTCCTCTCCGTCATCATCGCACGTGCCCCTCACGTGTCCCCTCCCTCCCCTCCTCCTCCTTTTTAAGCCCCCCGTCGTATTTTGCTGACTATAGACTCCCCACTCTTCCCCCTGCTTCCTTTCTTTCTCCTTCTCCTTCATTTCCAATATTTCTCGACACTTTCCCACTTTCTTCGCTCCTCATTATCTCTATTTGCTTTGATTGGCCCACTCTTGTTTCCTGAATTCTAGGTCACTCCCCTCATGAACTCTGCGCACCTGTTTTCCCTCCCCCCAATGTTCCATTCACCTCATGAATTTCGCCTGTTCGCGATTCCCGCTCCCTGAATTTTGCTCCCTCCCTTTTTTGCTTCACCATGTCCTCTTGCCTCTCGCTCCATTCCGAAAAATCCCTTCGCCACAACCAAACCAAGATCAGGAAACGAGCTAATTGTTCCTCTTCCTCTTCTTCTTCATTGTTCCGACGGAAATACCGATTCAAACGAGCCATTTTGGTTGCCAAGAAAGGAGGTTCCAGTACCCCCGTTCCGATGTGGAAGACTCGCTCGACGTCGTCCCCTTCTCCCGCCGCCGCCGCCGATCATCTTGCTAAATTCCCTAACCCCTTACCTCCTCCTTCTGGCTTGACCAGCGAAGATAATGAATTCTCTCTGTCTGCCAGAAAACTCGCTGCTGCATTGTGGGAAATCAACGATTTATCTTCGTCCAAGATCGAGAAGGATCTAGAGACAGAACGAGCGAGGAGACATAAGGGGATGAGAAGCAGAGAGAAAGCCATGAGCCTGTTGAGATCGGACTTATTGCCGCCTCATATGTCAGATCCACCTGACAGTCCTAAATCAGAGGTGAATTCTCGTCACATTTTCATTTGAGGACTGTTTTTTTTATATTGGTTTATTGCGTATAACGTAAGTTCCTGTTCATGATGTGAAATTGGTTGGCGCAGATGAACGGGAGGAAAGGTGAAAAGTTGAAAAAAAGAGTGTCAAATAAGCTTCAGCTGGGTGATCACTACTTCGGAGGGTTAGATGTTCTTAGCAGTCCTGGTTTCAACGAGGTACAGTAAATATTTGAAACATGTGAACATATACTGGTCATAATTTTCGTAATGATTTTGACTCTGCTATACTGATATGAGAGTGGAAGGAGGACAATAATCTTGGCACAATTTTTATAATGATGATTTTTCGATCAACATGATGATAGAAGCCTTTCTTCGTTTTCAACCACATTGTAACAATCACAAACTTGGCCTTTAAAAAATAAAGCATACTTAAAAACTTCACGTAATTTAATTTCAAGCAGTTTGGCCAAAAAAAGAAGTTCATACAGTTGTTTTTCTTTCACTCTGAACTGTTCTAATACGATATTTAGTAACTGCAGGTGAAACTATATGCGATCTGATTGATTGAGTAAGAAATTTATTCCATATTTGGCCTTGCAGTATTGCTTGGAAGTTTTGTTAATTTGTTCGTTTTAGCTAATACCAGTGAACTCATTAGATTTTTTTTGGGGATAAAATTGCTTTTATGTTCTATTTTCTGATTGTCGGGAGGTATGAAGCTGAATTATGCTAAACTGCAGGCACCGAATCAGCCAAGAAACAGGACTTGTGGTAAATGCACGACAGGAGTTAAAAACCGTTTGAAGGAGGCTAGAAGTGGCCTATCTACATCTAAGAAGCTTCTGAAGGTGTTAAATCAAATGTGCCTCCAAGAGCAGCATTCTTCAAGCATACCCGTCATCTTGGCCCTGGGAAGTGAACTTGATCGAGCTTGCAACCAGATTGATCAACTGATTCAAGAAGAGAGCTCAAACCAGAATGATATTGAGTTCCTCATCAATCGTTTTGCAGAAGAAAAGACTGCTTGGAAAAGAAGGGAACGTGAAAAGGTTCGAGATGCCGTAACACACATTTCCGAGGAGCTTGAGGTGGAGAAGAAGCTAAGAAGGCAAACTGAAAGGTTAAACAAAAAGATTGCCAAAGAAATGGCTAACGTAAAAGCTTCACACTTAAAAGCATCGAAAGAGCTTGAAAGGGAGAAACGGGCAAATGAGATTCTGGAGCAAATTTGCGATGAACTAGCTAAAGGTATCGGAGAAGACAGAGCACAGGTAGAAGAAATTAAAAGGGAGTCAGCTAAAGTTCGGGAAGAAGTGGAGAAGGAGAGAGAGATGCTTCAGTTGGCTGATGTTTTGCGTGAAGAGAGAGTCCAAATGAAACTTTCAGAGGCTAAATATCAATTTGAGGAGAAAAATGCTGTCCTTGAAAAGCTGAGAAATGAGCTTGAGGCCTTTATGAGAAGCAAGGATGATGAAGGGAAAGATGATGTTTCCCCAGAGTTCAAAAAAATGAAAGATCTTGAATCTTATTTGAACAAAACATATTGGGGACATCAAGCTGCTCAGAAAGAGGACGATTTTGATGTTGGAGATGGAGTGGAGCATGGAGATGACTCTGCTGACAGTGATCTTCATTCCATTGAATTAAACATGGACAATGACAATAAAAGCTACAAATGGAGCTACACTTGTGAAAATGATGCCCAGGACGATTCTGGAGCAGTTTCAGTCGACAAAGAAAGTATAGGGAGGAAGTCTATCTCGGAGAAAATACAGTGGACAAGTATTTGTTTCAACAAGGGAAATAACGGTTGTAAAAAGAGGGATTTTGGTATGGAAATCAAGGAAATTTCTGATGAGCTTGATGACGAAGTATCCAGTGGATTGCCTTCACGAGCTCAAGCACGAGATGACAAGGATAAAATTGAGAGTTACAGGTCCATTATGGGTCTCCGAGACGGCACATCATGTGCTAATCCTGCTCAGAGACGTGGTCAACCATTGTTTTTGCAGGATGCAGTTGGCGAATCTGAGGATAATTCGGTCATCATTGAGAAAGAAGATTTGATGCAAGAAGCTGCAGGAAGAAAATCCGGACGGTAAGAGATGATGATAGTGAGCACAATACGTAGGTTTCATTATTGTTGTTCCAAAATTATTACTCTTGCTTTGTTGAATATGTTCAAGGTTCATCATAGTTTGCATGCATCCAATAAGTTATACATAGCAAGAGGACTCTGTAATCTGTATATATTAATTAAATTAAATAGAACAGCATACAACAGTTTTGCTTCTAGGTATTGGTTTCTTGTTTAAAGTTTCGAACTTGTTAATCTCGAGCAGCGAGACTCGCGGCTAATAATGGAATGAAAAGGATTGTTCTTTTAAAAGCATGAGAAGAAAATTATGGAGAGTTGTTGGGTGGCAGAGCTGAAAAATAAGAGCAAAAATGGATCGAGTGGGTGTGTGGCTGAGATTTAAATGAGGGAGAGAGCAGTGTCAGACTGACAGAGATGAGCATTATTAGATGCTTCCAAGGATTTCAAACGTTGGAACACCGTCCTCTATATTCGAATGCCATTGCCGTTTCTTTGTTTGGATATCAACACTGACAGCACATTCTCGTGATGTGGGACCATGTATATATATATGCTTCACGTCTTTACCCCAAATAATGTCTTCCCCCTCCTGCGCTTGTTTATTTGTGTATATCCGTGTTTCACTGTCGTAAGTAAATTTGGTCACAACGTTTGGATGAGTTCACATTCTAATTCTAAACGTTATTCAGGCTGACTTGTATCCGCTTTGCTGATCATTGGGGAATGGATTTTTCTCGGAAATCTTTGACGCACTTGTCTCATCGTAAAAAGTTTGGTCAAAAGTAAAGAAAACAGAGAGCACCCAAGTAACGGACCTTTTAGATTCTGACATCTATATACCTATATCCGTATTTCTTATAAATTCGAAGGAGGTGCAATATTGGGAATTGACTCTGCAAAATGTACAGCTTAGCTCCCTACCAGCTATTTTTGTAGATGTAGCAAAACTCAACCGGACACAATCCTATATGTCGAGATGGCACGGCGCAATGTGGGATGTGAGATTGCATGGACGGTTTAGATTAAAAGAGAAAAATACAAGAAAAGAAACATCCTTTAACTTCACTAGACGCAGAGCGAGTCCCAAAAAGGGACAATTTTAGGAATTTTAATCAGTTACGCCTCGCTCCTCGAGTCCTCGGCCTCCTCCTTCATGCCAGTATACTCGTGGCAAATATTGCACTAAATGTTAAGGAATCATATAGTTTATTTATTAAAACATATTGATCAAAGACATACGAGTACGTACAATAATAACATGCTTGAGGCTAATATCATAGCCCCCGTCCCACATTATTATAAGGGCACAAATCCAGAAATTGAAACGTTCAGAAAATGGCAGTGCTGATCATGATTTGAGAGAGTCCTCACTTTTTGAGGATGCTGATGTGAAAACAACTGGGCTTGTTGGAAGGTCCCTCACCGTCAAGCTCAGCACTTCTGGCCTTGAATAGTGCCCAACCACGTCAAAACCAAACTTTGCCCTCGCTATTTCTCCCAAATCTATGTTCAAAACAATAAATCAAATTAATATTCTCATAGTTCAACTTCAGTAATCTTTCTCAAAGTTAAACACACACGGGAAATACTGAGTGGACTTTGATGTTTCGTGTGTTATGTTTTGTAAAAGAAAAGATGCCCATTGGATAGTTATGCTATCTTTCTTGGTTGCTGCCAAATAAAGTTGAAGCAGGAATTATGAATAGTAAACCAAACAAGCACAACATACCAAGATCAGCTGAGATGAGAGCCTCCCCTCATAATTTGGTCCTGCCAGAACAGCCCCTGAAGGTGATATGATGACACTACCCCCAGCACATACAACAGAATCTGGTGTCAGGTCCCCTTCTGTTCCTGAGAATACATACTCAGGTGGGGGCGGGTAATCTCTCCTTCTACAGAACTGGTTCGCCGACAGAACAAAGCATCCACCTTCTAAAGCTATATGGGTCACAGATGCTTGCCACACCTCCATAGCTTCAGCTGTAGGTGCGCAATATATCTCAACACCTAATAAACCAAGTTCCATAGGTTTAGCCAAACTGAACATAATAACTATCTCCCATGTTAAAACAAGTAGCCTAATTGGTCATGCATCATACTGTTTGGTATCCTGATATTTCATATTCCAGGTTATCTTTTTGGACACGACAGAAATTAACAGAAAAATTGTCTTACCTTTTGCATACATGGCTGTCCTCAACAGAGGCATTCTGTTCTCCCAGCAAATGGCAGCGCCTATTTTTCCAAAGGGAGTTTCAAACACTGGGATGGTTGATCCATCCCCAAATCCCCAGATAATCCGCTCCATTGCTGTTGGCATGATTTTCCTGTGCTTTCCAAGGTAACGACCTTGAGAATCAAAGAAGAGGACAGTACAATACAGAGTGTAGCCATCTCTCTCTATCACACCCATTACCAAATACACCTTATACTTCCCTGCCATTGCCGCCAATCTATCAACCTCAGGACCTACAGCAACATCACACTGGCTAGTAAAAAGTTGTGCTTAGAGTTTCATTGATCCATTCAATTTATAAACCATAATAAAGAAAGAAACGAGAATAAATGGATTCTATCCCTTGTTTGCAATAGTAAACTGAACAACTAGCTGAGATCACAGAAGCTTAATAATTTGATCCATAATCATCAAACAAGCTTCAAATATCTTGATCAGCAGTGAAAATATAAAATCATACAAAGGCTCCAGAAAACAAATATACTATATTAGCCAGTTCTAACTCCTTTTTACCTGGGACATCAATTGCTGCAGCATGATACTTGCGGAACTCCTCTTTACCCTTAGCCGTCCGATTTCCAACACAAACACCGAAGTTGGAACCACGGGGATAGCCTCCCACAAATGCTTCTGGAAACACAACAAGCTGAGAGCCATAGCTTGCGGCTTCAGCCAACAACCTCTCAGCCTTATCTGCTTCAACGGTGAACAATCATCACATCAGCGATCCAAAAAAAAAAAAAACAAAACAAAGAAATCACCATTCACCCGCATTAATCCAACATCGACAATTCAACAAACAACAGTATAGTTCAAGGAGGAAGCAAATAACTCCAGACATGTACAGATTCCACAACATTCAATTCACTTGGAACAATGACAAGTACCCAAACGTTCATTTTTACTCAAAAACAGCAAAAAATGAACAGAGTAAGGGGTTTCTCGGAGTCAAACAATTTGAAACCCGGGTAAGAATTCGGGGTCAAGCAGGACCTAAGGTGGCAGGAGTGTCGTAGAAGATGGTGGAGGCCTGAACGACGGTAGCTCGGACGGTGGAGGCGTTGCTATCAGAGCCCATATCAACCTCGGCGAACAAAGGGCCATCGTTGACGGATTGAGTAGTTACAAGCGCCATGCCTTTGCAGGTTTCTTCTGCTGTATCAGAATGGTTCAGCACAGGAGGTACAATTGATTGCACATTATTAGTATTTGATTACTAGACGTCTTTACTCTATTTTTTGTCACTAAAGAAATAGATATTTCTAACCTTGAGGAGGCTGAAACAGAAGCGGGTTTGCGAGGTTTTGGCTTCACCACCTTCCGAGAGGGTTCTAAATTTTTTTCCATGAACGTCAGTTTCTCTCTCACTCCTACTCAGCTTCGCTGTCACATGGACTGAAATCTGAATGAGGTATAGGGATTGGGAAGCAAATTCCCTAGTGGTCTTATTTTCTCATCATCTTTTGTGAACACATTTAAACGAGCACATCTGAACCGTCGTCGTTTAAGAAGATAAGAGAAAAGTCTAAAGAGTAAGAACTTGATGATATGACTCATTTTGACATTTTAGATTAATTACCAGATATGATGTAGAGATTACGAGGGATGATCAAAAAATTATTGGCCTAAAACTTTGTGGTTGACCATTTTTTACTTTAAAAGGAAAAGAATGGGAATCATATTCCCAAATGATGAGTAGTGAGAGTGTGGCCCACCTAGGCCATCTAGATAAGATTTGTATAGTTCAAAAAAAAATTTAACTAATGATTTTTAAATGAAAAATCATTTTTAAAAAAAATGTTTGTTAAAAGTTTATTTTATTTTAGAATCTCTATTCATTAAAATAATTTTTTTATAAACAAAAAAATAAAAAATAAAAAATAAAAAAATTTGAAGCTTTTAGATCTCATATGAACGATCAGATGAAAAGCTCTCCCCTCGCTCATCTTTTGAATGAGCAGGGAAAGTTGGTTCCGAAAAGAATATATAGGTAAGCAGTGGTAAACAAAAATGTACTGAGGGCATGTTTGGTACAGGGAACATATGAGGAGAGAAAGGAAAGGAAGAGAAGTGAAATGAAGGGAAGAGAAGAGAAGATTAAGGGGGAACTTAAAAAGTGAGTTGTTTGGCAAACATGAGAATGAAACCTAAGTTAAGGAAAAATAAAATATTTGGTAATAAGAAAAGACAATTGGTTAAGTGGGAAGTAGAGGTAAAATACTCATAATACCCTTGAAAATGAAAAAAACCATACCTTTCTTGCTCGCTCTCATCTCCACCTTCACTTTCGCCAACGGTTGACGGCACCCTCTCTTGTACCAGTGTTTTTGCAATATCCTGAACTAACTATGAACTTCAAAAAATCATATCTCTTTCATTTAATCTTTGTTTTTTGTGATATTGATGTTTTTGAAAAGATATGTAAGTGTAGTTTCATATGCCACCGATTTCAGCTCATTTGGCTGTGTAGTTTGAGAGATACTCCCTCTGGTTCTTATTATAAAGCACCAACTAACAAATGTATTTGGTCCTTTTTATAAGGCACTTGCTTGTTCCCAAAGAGCATTAATTAAATTTTTCCAGGTTTGCCCATAATTAATAAGGGTAGTGGGTGAAAGTAATAATTAATATAATATTAGAGTTTAGTGCAATTGTTTAGGGTAATATTGGAAATTACATAATTTTGGAACAACTTTATTGACTTTAACTGTTTTTTTTTATTTGTGATAATTGTTAGTTGGTACCTTATAATAAGAACCAGAGGGACTATATTCAAATTCCGAAGCTGGGTCTGCTGTATGACGTTGATTGGTGTGGTAACTTCCAAAATTCATATTTATTTCATCTGAACTCTTTTGGGTTTGAATTTTTGTCAAAATGATGCATTGAAAGTCTAGTTTCATACAAAGTTGGTTTCACCTCAATTGGATCTCTGGTTTGGAAGATATGATCAAATAATCAGACCTCGCTCAGGTGAAATGTGAAACAGAATCGAACAGAGTCGCTGGAAGACACTTTTCTACTTGAGTAAAAAATGTTGTATCGAGTAAGCAGTGTCTTGCTCAAGTAAAAAGAAGGTCATGCTCGAGTAAACAGTCCCATGTTGCTTCCAAGTGCGTTACTGTACACGTTAAGTTGTTGTAGCACCCTGAACCTTGATTTTGCTCATTATAACTTTAAATTGAATCATTCTAACTTCTATTTAATTATAGAGATTTGAGTATTAATATTTTCATAATATTTAACAAGTTATTCTTTCTTCAATCTCCTCTCTTGATCATTCTTTATAATTTGACTTGGACTAATCTACATTAAATATAGTAATTAATCAAAAGAGGATAAATATATTATACAAGCTTTTTGCTGTTAATATTAGATAATTATATTTAACATCATCAAAACTAATTATATCCAACATGTTTGAATGAAGAGTCTTGTTACTCAAGTAGCATAATACACATACTCGAGTAAGCAATGAACTATGCTCGAGTAGAGTGTCTAAACTTCTCTAAAGTTTGTTAGTTTTTCAAGCATAGTCGAGTACTAGTTTTACCATGCTCAAGTATCTATAGCCCTGCAACCAAATTCCTTTTGGGTTAAACTCTGACACCTCTGTTTTGATGACAAAAAATAGAGGAAAACCCACGAAAAGAAAGCTAGAATCCAAGTGAATTAAGTTATGAAGAAAGAAAGCATCTTCTTTTATACACCAAAAAACCAATGAATTCTAGCACACAACTCCTCACCCACCCCCTCAAACTCTGTATAAATATTAAATAATAATCGAAAGTATCATGCTGGTTGGGAAGGCCAAAAAAGTTTCTTTTATATATATATATATATATATATTATCGAGGAGGTTAAGAGAATTGTTTCATGCATCAATATTTAAAAGTAAAAGGCCGTTGAATCAGGGATTCACCCCTCCTAGTCAGTATGCGAGAATCTTGGTAAATGATAAAATAGTTGTCCAAGTTCAATTGCTAATGTTGGTTGCATATACGTCGCGCAAGTTTCAGACAATGGGCTTCGAATAGGTGGGAATTGAAATATGAGGGGTAGTCGAGTGTTAACACTCAAACCAACAAATCAACGGGTTGGTATAAGTGGTAAGCGGCTTGTGTCACTTAAGCAAGATCTCGAGTTTGAGCTTTATAAATGCAAAAAAGCCCCACTGGGAGACTCTCCCACCATAACCAAGTGCGCGACGCAGATCGAATCCGAATTAGTCAGGGCGAAACTCTGCATACCGGATGGGCAACCCAAAAAAAAAAGTAACACTCGAGTGAGCCTTATCAGTACTGTACCGTGAGTGGGCGGTGTTAAATAATATTTTATTTTATGTATAAAATCGTATTTTATCTCATTTTCCTTTCTCATTTTCTTCCAACCAAACAATTTTTTTCCTATCAACCAATTTTCTTTACCGCTGTGAACCAAACACATCTTGGTAAAATATGTTCCATTCTTTTTCATTTCCATTTCAACCAATTCTTTGATCCAAACAGGCCCTTATTCTTGTATATGCGGGAACTAGAAACTTATAACAGGAGCGATGATAAATAAATGAACTTACCAAAGGAACTTATGCTGAGATGGTACCGCGCTATGTGGAATGCGAGATTCCATGGACGGTTTAGATTAAAAGAGAAAAATACAAGAAAAGAAACATCCTTTAACTTCCCTGGATGCAGAGCGAGTCCCAAAATGGGAAATTTTTAGGAATTTTCACCAGTTACGCCTCAAGTCCTCGTCCTAATCCTCCATGCCAGTATACACATGGCAAATTTTGCACTAAATGTTAAGGAATCATATAGTTTATTTATTAAAACATATAGATCAAGGACACACGAGTACGTATAATAATAACATGCTTGAGGCTAATATCATATCCCCGTCCGACATTATTATAAGGGTACAAATCCAGAAATTGAAACGTTCAGAAAATGGCAGTTCTGATCATGATTTGAGGGAGTCCTCGCTTTTTGAGGATGCTGATGTGAAAACAACCGGGCTTGTAGGATGGTCTCTCACCGTCAAGCTCAGCACTTCTGGCCTTGAATAGTGCCCAACCACGTCAAAATCAAACTTTGCCCTCGCTATTTCTCCCAAATCTATGTTCCCCAGACTCAAATCAATATTCACATAGTTTAACAACTTCAATAATCTTTCTCAAAGTTAAACACACACAGGAAAATACTAAGTGGACTTTGATGCTTCATGTGTTATGATTGGTAAAAGAAAAGAGGGCCATTAGATAGTTATGCTATCTTTCGTGGTTGCTGCTAAACATTGTAATGCAAATAAAGCTGAAGCAGGAATTATAAATAGTAAACAAAACAAGCATAACATACCAAGATCAGCTGAGATAAGAGCCTCCCCCTCATAGTTTGGTCCTGCCAGAACAGCCCCTGAAGGCGATATGATGACACTACCCCCAGCACATACAACAGAATCTGGTGTCAGGTCCTCTTCTGTTCCTGAGAATACATACTCAGGTGGGGGCGGGTAATCTCTCCTTCTACAGAACTGGTTCGCCGACAGAACAAAGCATCCACCTTCTAAAGCTATATGGGTCACAGATGCTTGCCACACCTCCCTAGCATCAGCTGTAGGTGCGCAATATATCTCAACACCTAATAAACCAAGTTCCATAGGTTTAGCCAAACTGAACATAATAACTTTCTCCCATGTTAAACAAGTAGCCTAATTGGTCGTGCATCATACCATAGTGTTTGGTATCCTGATATTTCATATTCCAGGTTATCTTTTTTGACACAGCAGAATTTAACAAAAAAATGGACTTACCTTTTGCATACATGGCTGTTCTCAACAGAGGCATTCTGTTCTCCCAGCAAATGGCAGCACCTATCTTTCCAATGGGAGTTTCAAACACTGGGATGGTTGATCCATCCCCAAATCCCCAGATAATCCGCTCCATTGCTGTTGGCATGATTTTCCTGTGCTTTCCAAGGTAACGACCTTGAGAATCAAAGAAGAGGACAGTACAATACAGAGTGTAGCCATCTCTCTCTATCACACCCATTACCAAATACACCTTATACTTCCCTGCCATTGCCGCCAATCTATCAACCTCAGGCCCTACAGCAACATCACACTGCCTAGTAAAAAGTTGTGCTCAGAGTTTCATTGATCCATTCAATTTATAAACCATACCCCCAATAAAGAAAGTAACGAGAATAAATGGATTCTATCCCTTGTTTGCAACAGTAAATAGAACAACTAGCTGAGATCACAGAAGCTTAATAATTTGATCCATAATCATCAAACAAACTTCAAAACTATCTTGATCATCAGTGACTATATAAAATCATACAAAGGCTCCAGAAAACAAATATACTATGTCAGCCAGTTCTAACTCTTTTTTACCTGGGACATCAATTGCTGCAGCATGATACTTGCGGAACTCCTCTTTACCCTTAGCCGTCCGATTTCCAACACAAACACCGAAGTTGGAACCACGGGGATAGCCTCCCACAAATGCTTCTGGAAACACAACAAGCTGAGAGCCATGGCTTGCGGCTTCAGCCAACAACCTCTCAGCCTTATCTGCTTCAACGGTGAACAATCATCACATCAGCGATCCCAAAAAAAAAAAACAAAGAAATCACCATTCACCCGAATTAATCCAATATCGACAATTCAACAAACAACAGTATAGTTCAAGGAGGAAGCAAATAACTCCAGACATGTACAGATTCCACAACATTCAATTCACTTGGAAAAATGACAAGTACCCAAACGTTCATTTTTACTCAAAAACAGCAAAAAATGAACAGAGTACAGGGGTTTCTCGGATTCAAACAATTTGAAACCCGGGTAAGAATTCGGGGTCAAGCAGGACCTAAGGTGGCAGGAGTGTCGTAGAAGATAGTGGAGGCCTGAACGACGGTAGCTCGAACGGTGGTGGCGTTGCTATCGGAGCCCATATCAACCTCGGCGAACAAAGGGCCATCGTTGACGGATTGAGTAGCTACAAGCGCCATGCCTTTGCGCGTTTCTTCTCTGTTTTCTCTGGCTGTATCAGAATGGTTCAGCACAGGAGGCACAATTGATTGCATTTTATTAAAGATTACTAGACCTCTTTACTCTATTTTTAGTCACTAAAGAAATAGATTTTTCTAAACTCTTTTGGAGGCTGAAACAGCAGCGGGTTTGCGAGAGGGTTTTAGATTTTTTCCATCAACGTCAGTTTCTCTCTCACTCCTACTCAGCTTCTCCGTCACGGGGACTAAAATCTGAATGAGGTTTAGGGATTGGCCCCGAAAATTTTTGGTTCACCATTTTTCACATTAGGAGAAAAGAAAAGACAACGAGGTGAAAATGATTTATAAAAAAAAAAAATAATAATAATAAGCGAAACTTAAAAAATCTTATCATTTTTTTGGGTTCAAATTTTTTTTTTTCCCGTAAGAAAAAATTCTTATAATTTAACTTTTATTCTTGTACTATGTGCGAGAATTATAGTTTAAAAGCCCTTACAACAGGAGTGATGAAAAATGAATGATTGGATTCCAGCGATGGTCCTGTCTTCTCTGTCCGTATCCTTCCCCTCCAATCCATATCGAACCAGAGAGCATTATCAGGTTATCACTCATAAACATATACTACTAACTCCGGTCCATAATATTACGTATAAGAACCAGTTCATTTTTATTAAAAAAAAATTGAGGAAGTTAAATAAATTAGATTAAAATATCTATATGTATCATTTTTCTTAAATTGATTTGTGTAACTTATAAACTGATACATAATCTAATACCTCTGGTCCTACTTATAAGATTAAATTGATTTTTTTTGAAGAGATTAGGGAAACTAATTAAATTATTTTAGAATATTTTTATTTTTTTCTCCAAACTAATTACTTTAACTAATAAATTAATATACAATATGCATAATATATGATATGATTAAGTAACTTATTTAGTTTCTTTAATCTCTTTAAGAAAAAGTCAACCCGATCTTATAATTAGGACCGGAGGTAGTACTATAAGTAACTTTTTGAGAAAAAAAAAGATTAAGTAATTCTTAATTATTATGAGTTGAGGCCTGTATATAACTGATATTCAGTGCTTCTAGCCCCACTTTCACAACCTTGTTAGCAGTATATATTATGAGGACGGCTACCACTCCCACCATGGGTCTGGATTCTCTCATTGACGTTTATTTTTTGTCCCTCATCAGCTTTAAATTTAGACCATACACTTAAGGGTTAAGTAGCAATTTTGCCCCGGAAGTATACCCCAGGAGCAATTTTGCCCTAGAAGTTTTTTTTGGAGCAATGTTGCCCCATAAGTTTTTTTTTGGAGCAATATTGCCCTGGAAGTTTTTCTTTTTTAGCAATGTTGCCCCTTCATTAACCACCCTAACGGTCAACCGTTAGTTGACCGTTGACTGTTAGTTAATCGTTGACAGAGGGGCAAAATTGCTCCCAAAAAAAACTTGCAGGGCAAAATTATTACTTAACCCAAAAGTTTACTGAATAAGATTTTTTTAAGAAAATAAATAATATTATAAATTTGTGGTTGTAATACTAAATGTAAATTTAAACAAATTTAAATTTTTAATTAAGTACATTCAAGATGTTTCAATTTGAAAATTGAACAAAAAATAGATATTTATTATTCATTATTATAGGGTTAAGGTATAAAAAATACATATGTGGTTTTTCCAAAAGTGCACCCAGCACCAAGTGTTTTTTGTGTGTGTAAAAGTGACTATGTGGTCACAAAAGTGAAGTAAAAATACACATTGACCGTTAGTTTTACTTTTTTATATTTTTAAGGTTGACATGTATGATGACTCAACTAAATTTCATCACAGCTGGCAGTGGAGAACTGGAGAAAAATACAGATTAGGGCCCATGTAGTTTTGAAAATTACAAAAAGGTGGCAATGGCGTTGAGGAGGCGGATATGGGCGGCTCGATAGGTAAGATTGGGATTGAGAGAGGGCAAAGGGGAATTGGAGAGAGAAAGTTTGAGTTGTAATTTCCATAATATCATGATTTCATTAATGAAAATCAACCCTTTTTTATATCTATACTGTTAGCCTAATTATAAAATTTTAAAAATATAGGCCACCTTAACGGGGCACAAGCCATTTCAGTGAAAAAATGGCTCTAACAGCCATACGCAGTAGTGGGCGCCGAGCGCCACTTTGTTCTTTCGAACAAGCCCGTCTTAGGTTAAGGGTGAAAAGCTGGAAATTTGGGCTGGACAAGCGTGTTTCCACCCCTAGATATTATATAAATAAGAATTTAAAATATATGATATCATAAATAACATTTTTAACATTTTTTTGAGTTAAGTAGCAATTTTGCCCTGTAAGTTTTTTTTTTTAGCAATGTTGCCCTAGAAGTTTTTTTTTTAGCAATGTTGCCCCAGAATTTTTTTTTTAAAGCAATGTTACCCCCCGTCAACGGTTAACTCACGGTCAACAGTCAACTAACCGTTGACCATTAGGGTAGTTAACAACCCTAACGGTCAATGGTTAGTTGACCATTGACGGAGCGGCAACATTGCTCCAAAAAAAAACTTTCGGGGTAACATTGTTCCAAAAAAAACTTCTAGGACAAAATTGTTCCTGGGGTATACTTCCGGGGCAGAATTGCTACTTAACTCTACATTTAATATAACTGCTTATATCAACAATCTGATTAAGTCAAATCAACAATTTCGATTAAATGATGAGAGATAAAAAAAAAAGTTAGCCAATAAAAGAATCTTGCTCCCGCTCTCCACACCATAAATATTAGATACAGAGTTGGGTACCCAAATCAAGCTCTGCAATATTAGAATTTGTTAGAATAAGTCTGGTACAGTTTAGTTGACTAGTCTGTTACAGCTCACGTGTTCTTTATTACTTGCATCTACACTGGCACCTGTAAGCTTCATATATATGTTACCACTGCTACACGTCCAAGGTAATAAGAAAGATATCCAGCTCTGTTTTGTCTCATTCTCTTCTCTGTTTTCTCATATGCAACACTTGTCCAGGTCGTTCATGGCTACCGTCTCTCTGTTCTCAGCAGCTACCAGAAGGTAACAACAGCTCCCACCTTCAAGCATACCTTTTCTTCTTGATTCTCCATTATATTAACACGGTACTACTTAGGTTACATCACTAAGATAAGTTTCCAATCATACTTAATTTCACCAGGTTAGAAGGGAAGGTGGCGTTGATCACCGGCGGCGCCAGTGGGATTGGCGAGTGCACTGCAAGACTCTTCTCCAAGCACGGAGCTAAACTGGTAATCGCCGATGTCCAAGACGATTTGGGACTCTCTGTTTGCAAAGACCTATCTGCAGATTCCTCCTCCTACGTCCACTGCGACGTCTCCAAGGAGAAAGACGTCGAGAACGCCGTCAACACGGCGGTTTCCGAGTACGGGAAGCTAGACATCATGTTCAACAACGCCGGAATATTAGACGCGGCGGCACCCTGCATAGTGGACAGCGAGAAGAGCGTCTTCGAGAAAGTGATCGGAGTTAACTTGATCGGTTCATTTCTGGGAACGAAGCATGCGGCGAGGGTGATGATCCCCAGGGGAAGTGGGTCCATAATTTCGACGGCGAGTGTGAGCGGAAGTATGGGAGGACTCGGCACATACGCGTATATCTGTTCGAAGCATGGGGTGATCGGACTGACGAAGAACGCGGCGGTGGATCTGGGGAGATATGGGATTCGGGTGAACTGTGTGTCGCCGTATGCGGTTCCGACGGCGATGAGTAAAGGTTTTCTGAATGTGGACGAAGAGGGAATTGCAGGATTTTATTCAAGTCTGAAAGGAACTGCTCTTGGGGCCCAAGATGTTGCAGAGGCAGCTCTGTATTTGGCAGGTGATGAGTCCAAGTATGTGAGTGGTCATGATCTTGCGGTGGATGGCGGCTACAGTGTGCACAACGCTGGCTTTTTTAGCTATTGACGATCAATGTTACCGCATTCCTAGAATTTTCGTTTGTATGTCATATGTTCGCTAAATTCCAATCACCCATTTCAAATCTTTATTCAATAATCAATTCCCTATCTTGATATTTTAAGGTAGTTATTGACAAGATTTTTTGATTAAAAAAAAAATAATTACCAAAAAGCCTCAACGTCAAATAAACATTATAAATATGTTGTTATTTCTTATATTAAATATCTGAAACATGTGAACATATACTGGTCCTAATTTTCGTAATGATTTTGACTCTGCTCTACTGATATGAGTGTGGAAGATGGACAATAATCTTGGCACAATTTTTATAATGATCATTTTTCGATCAACATGATGATAGAAGCCTTTCTTCGTTTTCAACCACAACCTTGGCCATTAAAAAACAAATCATACTGCTAGTAAGAAGGCCTGGGGGGGGGGGACCGAGATAGGCGATTTAGGGATTCTGAGCGAAAGAGGGCAACCTCCGCCACCTACTGTGACGGAGGAGATGAGCGGCCCCTCCGATCGCACCTTGCGAGGAGGGGTAGGTGAGGACATGTTGGAGGAAGATCGGGATTTCTTTGGGACGAAGGAAAAGGAAGGTGAGGTTCGCTGGGGAAGAGTTTTCTGGTGAGGAATCCTTGAAGGTACGGGATGAAAATTGGATGCAACCAAATGATAATGATCAAGCACCAAAGTCATATAGGGAGTCGCTCCTTCAGAACGTTAATGCAAGGTCGTGCTGGTGGGAATGGGCTAAAGACGATGACGATAAGCAATCAGAGGGCTATGGCGCAGAGACTGACTTTGCGAAAGTCCTCAATCCTAGTGATGGTATTAGTGTGGATCTCTCAAATCCACTGTGTCCGACGTTCACTCTGGAGGAGAAGGAGAAAGAACGACTCATGAAGCCGTTTAGACGAACACTGGTGGTGAAGCTGATGGGACGACAACCTTCCTATGGGTTCATGATGAAAAAATTGAAGCAACTTTGGGAGCGAAAAGGTAAGATTGATATCTTCGATCTGGAAAATAACTTTTACTTAGTGAATTTCCAACTGCTAGATGATTATATGGGAGCGTTGACTGGGGGGCCTTGGGTTATTGTTGATGCGTACCTTAATGTGTCACGATGGAAACCTGATTTTAATCCGAAAAATGAGAGGATTGAGTCGCTAGTAGCTTGGGTGAGACTTCCGGAGTTACCTGCGCCTCTGTTCGATAAGAAGTTCCTTCTTAATTTGGGGAATGCAATAGGAAAGGCTATCCGGCTCGATGTTCATACGGAACAGAGAGCGAGGGGCAAGTTTGCGAGAATGTGCGTAGAATTGGACCTTACAAAGCCTTTAGTGCCGAATTTTATTGTTGATGGGAAGCATCTCAGTATTGAGTATGAAAGCCTGAATTTGATGTGTACAAAATGTGGTTGGTATGGACATAACAAGGAGGGCTGTGAGGTTTTTCACAGGAAGTCGGCCGAAGAGGGCATGGAGGTGGAGGTCGAAGAGACTAAGAAGACTGGTGGAGATGAAGTTGTGGAGATTCAGGAGGTGTGGAAAACAGTGCAACGAAGCGGACGACCTAGGAGGAACATGACCTTGAACCAAGAACAAAATAATGGTTCGCGTTTCTTTGTTCTAAATATGGATACAAGGGAGGATGTGAAGAGTGGTAGTCTGCACATACAAAGAGAGTATCTTGTTCGGTGATAAGTGGGAAGTGGTCCAAGGATAGAGCCCAATTTAAGCAAAATAAAAGAACAAGGGTACTATGATGGGGTCGGTGTTGGTGTATCTGAGTCATCGAAAAGAGTAGCTGAGGGGAAGTCGTCTCGTTTGGAGAAAAAAGAGCAAGAGGTAAGGAAGGAAAAGGTGTTAAGCTGTTAAGAATAACATTGGGGGCGAAGAATATGGAAAAGGGGGGTAAGAAGACCTCACAGAGTTGTGATCCTAACCCTGCAATAGTCATGGACTCTTTCAAGGGTAGGGAGGTGAATATTTGTGGCAAGGAGAACCTTCAACCGGGGGGACATGTGGAGAAAGGGCTAGGCAGTGATGTTGGTATGAATATTGAAGGGGAGGAAGAGGATCCCATTGAGTGTTCGGGCATGAGTATGGGGGAGGAATTCATCACCCCTATGCTTGCAAATGTCTCGAATTCTGTTCTTTGCCGATTTGTTTTAGCTGGTTCTCTTTTAACAATTGTTGTTATGATGTCTTTTTTAATATGGAATTGCGAGAGGGCGGCGAGTAAGGATTTTGCCACTTGTCCTCAAGGAGTTAAAATTTAGATATAAGGTAGACGTTGTGATAATCGGAGCCAAGAATAAGTGGCACTAAAGAAACAAAGGTTATTAAGAGTTGGGGCTTTAAATTTTTGACAAAGGTGGAGGCTGAGGGCTTCTCTGGTGGAATCTGGATGTTATGGAACAGAGATGATCTTAGCGTGGATGTTTTATGGAGAGAAGAGCAGTTTATTCATTGTAGAGTGATGTTGGGAGGTAAGAAGATTGAAGGTGGAATATCACCTAGAGGGGGGTGAATAGGTGATCTCAAAAATCTTTTCGCTGTATGATAGATAAACAAAGAAAGCAGTAAAGAAGTAAAGATGACAAACACAGAGAAGTTATCCTGGTTCGGTCCAACTCTTTGACCTACGTCCAGTCCCTAGACACACTCTGGGATTTCCACTATCTTACGAATAGAATTACACACTCTGTAAACAAAGGATGATCCTCTCACTCTTGGACTCACTCCCCCTTACAAGTTGTAATCAATACACCCACACTCAAGATACTCTACCTTGAGAATTTGAACGAATTGTAAAAGCAAGTTGTGGAAAACTCTCTCACGAGTAAATATGATGATGAACATCGAAGCTTAGTATATCGAAGATATAATCGAGAATACAAATTGACCTATTTGAAAGCTTTATCAATGTATGCCTTTGGTTCGTTGTTGTCTAATTCAATCCGTCGTGTATTTGTGTCTTGGTTGAAGTTGAGGACCGTTTGAAGAATTTGAATATGCATAAGCGTTTGATGTATCCGCTCCTCACCATGATCGGATGTCGTTTGATGGAGTTACTTTACAGATCATCATTCTCGTCGTCTTGGAAGAAGATAAGTTTAGAATATTGTTTCGTGTCTTTTTGGTTATGGGCTTCCTGCTTCGATGTTGGCTCTGTCAGAAACAATCTCGGTGCTTCACAACTCAAATAAGATGTTAATTAATGTGAAGATCTCCTTGCAATTCATTTAAACAAATGGGTTAAAAGGTATTTGAGAATAATAATGAGTATCATATAGGATTGAATAATATATCATAGAGAGTATGAAGATAGCGCAGAAGACAATTAAGTAGCGGGGGTACCTTGCTCGAGCAACAATCAATGTGTGCTCGAGCACACTTTGTATGCGATAGATCGGATGCGGAGTTGGCTCGCTGATGCTCGGGCAAGATAATATGCTTGCTCGGGCATGGTGCTCGAGCATGGGTAAAATCATGCTCGGGCAGGCTTCTTTACAAAGGCTTGGTAGTGCTCTGTTTCGATGTTGCTCGAGCATGGTTGTAACATCACATTTTCAAAAGCAGTATATTTTTTTTTCATCAGAGTAGAGCATCATAACAATTGAGTAACTGATACATTTATTCAAATTGCCGTAAGTCTGGCTGATTTACAGAAGTGGTACATTGTACCGAGTGTTTACAAAAGTAGATAACAACGGAGGAAAGTCTTGGTAGGGTCTCTATGCGGCTTGCTTGCCTTTCTCCTCGGTCCTCGGTCCTCCGAACCGACGCTATGTTAAGAAATGAGGTCCAATGCACCGGACCCGGTGTAACGGTTAACCTCATGTTTACATACATCATATAAGTACTACGAGATATTCATGGAATTTTGACGACACTTACTACGTTCAAAGTAGGGTATACATAATCGATATGCATGGCAATAACAATACAATCGGACGTAAGGTTAAGGCACAAGGAGAAATGTACATGATCAGATATGCACGGCAATAACAATACAGTCGGATGTAAGGTTAAGGCACAACGGACACTGGACATAATCGGATATGGACGACAATAACAATACAGTCAGATGTAAGATTAAGGCACAACAGAGAAAATACAGCATGACGGAGGAAAATACATATATGCATACAATAACCATCAAAGTTAGTATTACAGTACGCGAACGTACATACCTAACAACACATATACGCATATAATAAGCATTAGAGTTAGTGTTACAGTACGCGAACGTACCTTCGTTGTCGACTACGGTACGTTTTACGGAAAACGGTAATTTTTTGACAGCGGGTGAAACAGCGGTCCGATTATCTCAGATATCCTATAAGGATAACATTTATCAACTTCTAGCACTATAACAGGCATTTTAGGTACAAATTACCATTTTGCCCCTAGTTGGACCTATCGGCGGAATTTCGCGGAACTTCGTTACTTTGATCTTATTCCATTTCAAAATTATCCTCACTATGTTTTTACCTCGTCGGGCATCTTTCAATGCAATGAGGCTTAAAAACAAGTACGGGAATATATTCGAAACTTCCTAGACCAAAACAACGGTTCTACTATAACTACCGAAAGAACTACGGAAGCTAAAAGCTAAGGACGAAGAACTTACTCGGAGCTAGGCGGCAGAATTTTTGCGAGCTTCTCACTCTAACTTTCTCTACTCTTTGTTAGAATGGTTTTGGTGTGAAGAAATGAGGAGGAGGGGTCTCTATTTATAGGGAAAAATCAAGGACACAAATGGAAATTAATTGTCACTTTATGAAATTCAATCTTCTCCATCTAATTGCATTGCCGACATGCTCCTCTTACTTTAACCATTTAATATGTTTTCAACTTCATCAAATTTTGATCCCAATTTCCGTAAGCCACAACGTTCCCCATTAAGAAACAACCCATGTTCTTGTGTTCTCATTGGTTGGTTAAACTTTTGACTTTTCAACTTTACTTTATCCATATACACTATGTTAACTATTAAATAATTCTTCACTTATTTTACAAAACCGTGTGTGATCCCCTTTTTGCTCTTCAATTTAGTTTTTTATATTACTTTATATTATTTTAGAAAGAATTTCCCCCATTGGTTCTTTAGATAGATAACTACTCCATTAGTTAATTAGGCCTTAGGCATTAATATAATTCATATTATATGCTTCTTAATCAAACTTCATTGATTAGCAATTTATTCTCATGCTAATCCTAATCCCTTATTGGTCAATAATCTTCAATTTGGGTTTGCACCTAATTAACTTCAAACATTCCCTTTATTCATGTTTAAACAATTAGCCATTAATTATTTATTTAATTACTTACTAATTGTTGATAATTTTCTTAATTAGGATAAATCATTATCTCACAACTATTTTACTTACATTGGTATTTTATATCCCATGTAAAATATTAAAAATCATGGGGTCACTTATGATCCCAAAAAATACTTAATTGTTGCCTCATTATTTTCCAAGGGAAATAATCCCAAAAATTCCTAAAATTAGAGACAACATACTTTCTAATTTTTCATAAATATTTTACTGCCTCTTGGGATTTATCATAATATTTACAAAGCCATTTAATGCCTCATAAAATCATTTTAGGGATTTTAGCTCTATCTTCACCCTAACTTCAATAGAAATTACCCTAGAAAATAAGATAATTATTACTTCTTATTTGAGACCACATATTCACCTATTTCCAATAGGTATTATTTATCGAAATATGATGCTTATCATAAATACGATTTTTAGGGTATTACAATGGTGAAATTCTTGCTCGGGCAAGGCACAGGCAGAGGCGGAGTGGAGAGAGCACAGCACATATCTTGAGGCAATCCTCGAAAGTATGCTTTCGGAGAAAGCGTGTTTTGGCGATCTTTGCTCGAACATGAAGAAAAGCTTGCTCGGGCAAGCTTCTTGAAGACCGTTGTCTCGGGTGGTGCTCGGGCAAGTATTCTCCTCTCGCTTGGGCATGGTGCTCGAGCATGATATTTGTCATGCTCGGGCAAGCTTCTACTTTATGACCTGAGAAGTGCCGCCACACGATGTTGCTCGAGCAAGCCAGTTTCCTTGCTCGGGCAAGACTCAGACAGAAGCGAGAACTGAGAAACAATGGACGTTGCTCGGGCAATGTTTTTCCTTTGCTCGAGCATGGTGCTCGAGCAAGCATTTTTTCGCTGCTCGGGCAAGACCTTCTGATTAGCTGTGTTTTGCTTTTGTCTCGACGTTGCTCGGGCAAGGTTCTCTGAATGGCCTTCTTTCGCTTCTGTATTGATGATGCTCGGGCAAATCTCAATTCTTTGCTCGGGCAATGCTCGATGACATTTTGTCTTTTGCTTGTGTCTCAAGGTTGCTCGGGCAAGCTAGAATGCTTGTCTCGGGCATGATTCAAAAAACTGATTCTCGTTTGTTTCTGCTTTGATATTGCTCGGGCAATATCCTGGGGCTGCTTGAGCAAGGTAAGAACTTCATAAAAAAAACGTTGAGAACTGTTATCATCAAAACATTGAGAGCTAACAAAGATGTTACTTACAACTATGTATGCTAATCCATGTGAGCAGAGAAGGCAAGGGGTATGGGAGGCACTTCACAGAATGGCAAGTGAGATTGTTGAGCCTTGGCTTTTGGCTGGAGATTTTAATGAAATAAAATCTCCTTTGGAGCAAAAAGGGGGGGGGACAAGTAAATGAGACAAGATGTAGAAAGTTCAATGAGTGGATTCAGTGCTGTAACCTTATTGATATGGAAGCAGATGGGCCCTTCTTCACTTGGAAAGGTCCTAAATGGGATGGCCTTGATAGAGTTTTTAAAAGGCTAGATAGATGTTTATGTAACGTTAGGCGGCTTGAGATGTATGACAATGCGAAGTGAGAGTCATCCCTAGAGTGGGATCGATCATCATCCTTGTGGGTGAATCGTGCAAGGCTTCAAATAAACCCGAAATAAGAAATTTCGGATACGAAGTGGCATGGCAAATGCATGGTAACTTTAAAGAATTCTGCGCAAAGATACTTGGAAGAATGGGGAGGGAGCTGAGTGTGATCTTTTGTCAACTTTACAAACCAAGACCGAATAAATTTGGAACATGGAAGTTTTTGGGAGGATTGAGTACCGTAAACAAAGATTACTGAACAGATTAAATGGGATTCAGAAGTGTGTGTATAGATATAGTAATCCCTTTCTTATCAGGTTGGAAAATGAGCTTGAAGAGGAGCTGATGCAAATTTTGAGACAAGAAGAGGTGCTCTGGTTTCAAAAATCAAGGGGAAGATGGTTAGAGGAGGGTGATCGCAACACAAGGTACTACCATACAAAGACCTTGTGTAGACGTAGAAGAAACAAAATCAAAATGCTTAAAAATGCTTTGAAGGAGGATGGGTGGAAGATGAGGAAGAGATTGTAGCTATGTTGCAAGACTTTTATAAAAATCATTCGGTGAAATTCGGATCGACGGGGAATGGTTCACTACTCAAAGCAACAATGGGGTGCGGTGAATGTGGAATTTTTGAACAACTTGGGCAAGGAGATTGAAAATGAGGAGGTGAAGAATGCTTTCTTCCAAATGGGGGCATTTAAATCCCCAGGACGAGATGGTTTCCCAGCTGCTTTTTATCAGCATAACTGGGATGTGGTGGGGAATTCTGTTATCAGCTTTATAAAAGAACTATGGAGAAACCCAAGAAAAATTGAAGAAGTCAATGATACTTTACTTGTCCAAATACCGAAAGTAGAGCATCCAGAATTGGTAAGTCAGTTTCGTCCTATTGCTCTCTGCAATGTTATATATAAAAGGGCTTGTCCAAAGTTATTGTTAATAGGTTGAAGCCCCTTATGGACAGCCTTATCTCTCCTTTCCAAACTAGTTTTGTGCCTAGGAGGAGTATTCACGATAACATCATTATTGCCAAAGAAATTATTCATTCTATGAATAGATGTAAGGGAAAGAAGGGATACATGATAATTAAAATTGATTTAGAGAAAGCCTATGACGAGAATGAATTGGAGTTTTATTGATTCTGTTATGGAGGAAATTGGTTTTAATGAAAAGTTTAGGAGTGTCGTTAGAAATTTGTGTGAGCTCTTCAAAAATGGCTTTAATGTGGAATGGTGGTAGGCGGGAAGAGTTTGTTCCTGCCAAAGGTTTGAGACAAAGGGACCCTTTGTCTCCATATTTGTTTGTGTTAGGTATGGAAAAACTTACACACTTAATTGTGGATTGTGTAAACGAAAGGAAATGGAAACCTTTTAAAATGGGCAGACATGGTATGGATGTGTCACATCTATTATTTGCGGATGACCTGCTTTTAATTTGTGAAGCAGATTTAGATCAGATGAGCTTAGTGTTGGATGTGCTAGGGAAGTTTGGGGAAGCCTCTGGCCAAAAAGTGAATGTGCAGAAGACAAGTGTGTATTTTACAAAGAATGTGAAGAGGAGAACCCAGAATGAGATCTCGTATGTTTGTCGGTTTTAAAAAAATGGATGACCTAGGCAGATATTTGGGTGCTTACATGTTGAATGGTAGGGAAAATAAAAGGAAGTTTCAGCACCTTATTGACAAGATGCAAGAAAAACTGAGCATTTGGAAGAAACGAGACATTATCCCTCGCTAGCCGTATCACTCTTGTGCAGGCGGTCACAAATCAAATGGCGGTCTTCTATATGCAACACTCTGTAATTCCAGCGAGTGTAAGAATGCATATGGAAAAATTGCAGCGGGACTTTATTTGGGGTAGTGAAGTGGGGAAGAGGAAAGTGCATGCAGTAAGTTGGGAAACGCTCGTATGGACAAGAAGAATGGTGGGTTAGGTTTGAGAAATCTTGAGTTAATGAATGATGCGTTGTTGGGAAAAGTGGCATGGAATGTTATTTCAGTGCCAGAGAATCTGTGTTCAAAGGTTCTGATAGGGAAATATGGGAGAGACAGGAATTTGCACTTAGAGAGCAAGAGTGCTAAATCTGATTCAGAATTGTGGAGGAATCTGGTTAGGATCTGGCCTGAGGTTGTGAGGAATATGGTTTGGGAGGTAGGAGATGGCGGATCTATTAACTTCTGGAATGATCATTGGGTGGAAGTGGGGTGCAAGCTAGCTGATAAATGTGCTAGGCCGGTGCCAAGTACTGAAAAACAAAGCAAAGTGAGGGATATGGTTAATGTAGAGGGTGTTTGGGACATGGAAAGGATTGGGCGATGGGCAAATGAGGAAGGGAAAAATCTTATCATGGCTGTACAACCTCCTAATGTGCAACATGGAGGAGATTTTGTAAGGTGGGGAAGCAATCTGCAGAATAGGTACAGCGTTGCGGAGATGTATCATTCTTTGAAGAATGAGCAAAATTCTGGTGAGGGTATATGGAAAAAATTGTGGAGTTGGAAAGGCCCAAAAAGAGTCCAAACCTTTTTGTGGCTTGCTACTCATGAGAGATTGTTAACGGGTGAACGAAGGAGTAGGCTTATGGGTGGATCTGCAGCTTGTCACTGTTGTACAGATAGCACTGAAAGTGTAATGCATGTTCTGCGTGACTGCAAAATTGCCTCAGGTCTGTGGCGTGTGTTAGGAAAGGGAGCTGTTGAACCTGAGTTTTTGCGTTTACATGGGAGGGACTGGTTTGAGTGGAATCTATCAAACACAAGCATAAGCTGGCGACTGGTCTTTGGTTTAGCTTGCTGGCTATTATGGGGATGGAGGAACAGAAGTAGATTTGAGGATGGTTTCATTGTACCTACTAGTCACTGTGCAATTGTGCAGTGGTATGCCCAAGAAATAAGGAGAGCTGAGGTGGAATTTGGGAGAGTCAGAGGAATGAAAAGTGAGGTGCTTATAGGATGGAATGCTCCTGAAGTAGGCTGGGTCAAATTAAATGTGGATGGAGCGTCGAAGGGTACAACGGGGGGAGCTGGCTGCGGTGGACTAGTAAGAGGATGTGATGGAAAGTGGCTCTGCGGCTTTGCAAGGAAGCTGGGGGTCTGTTCTGCTATTAAGGCAGAATTGTGGGCTGTGCTCACCGGTTTAGAACTAGCTTTTGTTCATAATTTTCTGAATGTGATCATTGAATGTGATGCTGCAGTGGTTGTTTCTCTGCTAAATAATTCGCAGGTTGATGAAGCAAGGGAATCAAGGCTGCTATCTCGGATCAGATGCGTTATGCGGCGATTCTCCAGATTGAGAGTTGAGCATGTGCACAGGGAAGCTAATAGATGCGCTGACTTACTTGCAAATTTTAGTTTTAAGCAAGTGAATACTAAATCTGTGTTTGTAAATCCTCCCCAGGAGGTTATTAACTCTTTGTACAGGGACAGCAAGGGGTTCGTTTCCCCACGGTCCATTCTGATTCATAATTGAGGAAGGGCTTTTGCCCCGTATTTTTACCCAAAAAAAAAAAAAACAAATCATACTTAAAAACTTCACGTAATTTAATTTCAAGCAGTTTGGCCAAAAAAAGAAGTTCATACAGTTGTTTTTCTTTCACTCTGAACTGTTCTGATACGATATTTAGTAACTGCAGGTGAAACTATATGCGATCTTATTGACTGAGTACGGAATTTATTCCATATTTGGCCTTGCAGTATTGCTTGGAAATTCTGTTCATTTGTTCCTTTTAGCTAATATCAGTGAACTCATTAGATTTTTTTTGGGGATAAAATTGCTTTTATGAAGCTTAATTATGCTAAACTGCGGGCAGCGAATCAGCAAAGAAACAGGACTTGTGGTAAATGCACGACAGGAGTTAAAAACCGTTTGAAGGAGGCTAGAAGTGGCCTATCTACATCTAAGAAGCTTCTGAAGGTGTTGAATCAAATGTGCCTCCAAGAGCAGCATTCTTCAAGCATACCCGTCATGTTGGCCCTGGGAAGTGAACTTGATCGGGCTTGCAACCAGATTGGTAAACTGATTCAAGAACAGAGCTCAAACCAGAATGATATTGAGTTCCCCATGAAGCGTTTTGCAGAAGAAAAGGCTGCTTGGAAAAGAAGGGAACGTCAAAAGGTTCAAAGTTGCCATAACACACATAAATCCTTGTAGGATATAAATCATAAACTTTTTAAATAGAATTACTTTTAAATTCCTACAACAACTAATTATCAAATTTAAATTGATTAAAATTAATTATTAGCTATCTTCTACATGCACATACATATATATAGTTATCTATTATCAAAACTCAAAAAAATTTCAAAATCCTTATTCTAAAATTTTTACAAATCAGTACAATAATATCTTTATTGGAAAGAGAAAAATACATGGAATAATTTTTCATGAAGGAAGTTTGTTGAAAAGAAATTAGTTTAGTTATCTAAATGAGCTTATAAAATAAATAATTCACATCAGAAAACTCAAATAACCTCTGCGGCTCTTTACAAGGAGGATTATCTGTTGGGGTGGTTGGTAGTGGTTTAACCACTGCCCATTGTTAAAACGTGGGCAGCACTTAACTAATTAAGTAATTTATTTTGGTTTGATAATAATTACAAGAAAAGTCTATATAATGAGTTGAAGGTTGTAGATAACTGATATTTCTTGCCCCAGTTTCGAAACCTTGTTCGCAGTATATATTATGAGGACGGCTACCACTCCCTCCACAACATACATATTTGATACAGAGCTGAGGAGCCAAATTAAGCTCTGCAACACTTGTCCGGGTCGTTCATGGCTACCGTCTCTCTGTTCTCAGCTGCTGCCAGAAGGTAACAACAGCTTCCACCTTCAAGAATACCTTTTCTTCTTGATTCTCCATTATATCAACACAATACTACTTAGGTTACATTACTAAGATAAGTTTCCAATCATACTTAATTTCACCAGGTTAGAAGGGAAAGTAGCGTTGATCACCGGCGGCGCCAGTGGGATTGGCGAGTGCACTGCAAGACTCTTCTCCAAGCACGGAGCTAAACTGGTAATCGCCGATGTCCAAGACGATTTGGGTCTCTCGGTTTGCAAAGACCTATCTGCAGATTCCTCCTCCTACGTCCACTGCGACGTCAGCAAGGAGAAAGACGTCGAGAACGCCGTCAACAAGGCGGTTTCCGAGTACGGGAAGCTAGATATCATGTTCAACAACGCCGGAATATTAGACGCGGCGGCACCCTGCATAGTGGACAGCGAGACGAGCGACTTCGAGAAAGTGATCGGAGTTAACTTGATCGGTTCATTTCTGGGAACGAAGCATGCGGCGAGGGTGATGATCCCCAGGGGAAGTGGGTCCATAATTTCGACGGCGAGTGTGAGCGGAAGTATGGGAGGACTCGGCACATACGCGTATCTCTGTTCGAAGCATGGGGTGATCGGATTGACGAAGAACGCGGCGGTGGATCTGGGGAGATATGGGATTCGGGTGAACTGTGTGTCGCCATATGCGGTTCCGACGGCGATGACTAAAGGTCTTCCGAAGCTTTATTCAAGTCTGAAAGGAACTGCTCTTGGGGCCCAAGATGTTGCAGAGGCAGCTCTGTATTTGGCAAGTGATGAGTCCAAGTATGTGAGTGGTCATGATCTTGCGGTGGATGGCGGCTACAGTGTTCACAACGCAGGCTTTTTTAGCTATGGATGATCAAAATTTCCACTTTCTTAAAATTTTCGTTTGCATGTGATATGTTCGCTAAATTCCAATCACCTTATTCAATAATCAGTTCCCTATCTAGATATTTTAAGGGAGTTATTGACAGGGGGTTTTGATAAAGAGTTAAGGTGCAAAAATTTCTCCAATGAGCGCCCAGTAGTAAATGTTTTTTTATGTGCAAAAAATTATATGGTTACAAATTATGTGTAAAAATAGTCAATCGTTAAGTTTGACTTTTGACCGTTAAGTTTGACTTTTTTCTTTGGACGACGACGCGCAAGCATTTCAAAGGTGCAAAAATAATTTTATGATCTTAAAAAAATATTTCGGTATTGATCGCAGATTAAAAGGATCTTGAAAAAAATATTTGAGTCTTTTTGATACTAAAAAATATTTTCGGATCTTGATTGATACAAAAAAAATATTTCATATTTTTGAAAAATTATTTTAGGATCTTGAAAAAATATTTTAGGTATTGGCCAAGTCTTAAAAGGATCTTGAAAAAAATATTTGAAATGTCACGTCATCGTCCGGTCAAAAAAACGCGTCAAACTTAACGGTTAAACGCTATTTTTGCACCTAATTTATAACCACATAGTACTTTTGCACCTAAAAAAAACATTTCTTCTTCGAATTTCATAGGAGATAAAGACACGTATACATTTTTGCACCTTAACCCTTTGATAAAAAAAAATTAATTGCCACAAAGCCTCAACTTTAAATGTACATTATAAATATGTTGTTATTTCCTATATTGAAATTTGTTGGGCATGCTTCTCAGTTGTTATTATACTTTGATGATTTTTTTTTTTTTAAGACTTTATAGTAATTCTCTCTTTCTTTTTTCTTTATTCCGAGTAATTTTACATTCAGAAAATAAAACATTTTTGTGACTAAAACTCAATAAAAATATATCAATAAAAATATATATATATATATATATATATATATATATGTCACTTCAGTGCGTATATGTTTTGACCCAATCAACTATTGGTAATCCTAAAATAACCTCATGTTACAGAGGCCCCCTGCGGCTTAAATTGTTATCAAACATAGTTTTATTTTCACCAGAATACCTGAATTATATTGTCCTTAACAAGTCAATGTATGTAAATCTGTGACTGCTGGTTCTGCATTACTAGTTGAATGTTTGGATCTAACTTCTAAGAGCAGCTTTCATGGTAAGTAAGAAGCTTGCATCCTATGGAATTTGTTTTGAGCTTGATTGTAGTGTGTTGTCCAATGCGATGATGGGTGATGATAGCAAGAATATTGAGTGGCAACGCTGAGATGGCGTCCGGTTTCTTTTACTGGCGCCTTTCTCTTCATCTCTCATTATTTTTACATTATAACCGTTTAATTTTGATCCAAACGTCTTGAGAAAGAAACATCATTTATTTCAAATTATTATGAGAAAGGCGTCGATAAGAGTATCTGCTGCTCGCTGAGATGTGGTTTAAGAGCTGCTGTTTCTTTAGGAATCCAGGGCTAATATTTGTTTTTCTTTTTGGGCTATTGATGTTTGTAATATTTGGTTTTTTGTGATTTATAAAAGGGTAAAGGATTTCTCCAATCACTGGAGATAAGTTATCTCCAGTGTATCTCTAGTGATCCCCAAAACTATGTTGTTTTGGATTAATAAAAAGTGTTTCTGTAATTTTGCACATTTCATTAATTCACTTAAAATTACAAACATACCTTTCATTAATTTAAAACGACGTTGTTTTAGGAGTCACTAGAGATAACTTATCTCCAGTGATTGGGGAAATACATTTCCCTTTATAAAATTGACTCTTTTAGGGGGGGGAAAACAAGTCAATGTGTGTTCATAAACGATAAAGAAATTTTAAGCAAACTAAAGGGTTAATCTAATGTTTAGTAATCGATAAAAGATAACTGAATCATTGATATTATCTGGGAAAAAAGAAATCTTTTAATTTACTTTTAGTGAATGTATCATCTTTAAAAATATCCTTAATTTTTTTTAGTAAATATTGTTCCACTAGATTTTAAAAATTACTCCATTCATCCTAAATTTAAGACATACCAGTAGTTGATTTTTTTTGAAGAGATTAATGAAGCTAGTTAAATTACTCTAGAGTACTTGTACTTTTATTATTTTTAAACTAATTAGTATAATTAATAAACGGATATATAATCTATGGATACACAAAAAATAATATAATTAAATAACTTATTAATTTCTTTAATCTTTCTAAAAAAATTCAATCATATATCCTAAATGGGATAAGATATTGTCACTACCAATTTTATGTCACTACTAAGTCACTACCACTTTTTCACCGTTAGATCAAAATTTCATCTACCTTGTTAAGTTGTGTAATTAAAGAAGCTAATAAGGAGAAAGAAGATGGAATAGAGAAGATGAAGAATCAATTGTATTAACATCAAGAGAGCATAATGCTCTTACAAAGTAATTGTGATACACACTCTTATTGATTCTATTAGCTAAGACCTCTTTATATAGACTAGGGCCCCTAACTAACTCTCTAACTAACTAATTAATTCACTAACTAATCAATTACACCCTTATATTCTAACATACCTTTATCATTTCTCTCTCCTATTGAGATTCTAATCTAACGATGGAAAACTAGTAGTGACGTAAAATTGATAGTGACAATATTTTATCTCATATTGTATTTGGAACTTAAGGAAGTAACACCAATGATAATAGAATTAAAAAGGGTTAAATATCAATTTTGTCTATGAAGATGCTGTAAGGGGAAGCAATTTTTTCCTAAAACAGCATAGCGATGTTCTTTTTGAAGTATAAAACGCAAGCGTTGAATGTTGCCTCTCGTTAAAAACTCTAACGTTGACCGTTAGGGTTTTTAACGAAGCAACGAATATCGCTTAATGCTTTTATACTTCGAGGCAACATCGCTTACTAAAACTTCATGCGTAAAATTCACGCCACAGATCTTGCGAACAAAATTGGTATTTAACCCATTAAAAAACAGCGACTTGTATGAACGAAAGTGAAAAGTCAAAACACGAGGAAATGATTATTTAATTCAATTTTTGTCGTGGATGCCACCAACGGCAAGAGGTCAGGTGACGTGGCAAAGCTCCAACACCCTACGCGAACAACCGTGATCTCAACCGCATGTGATTTCATCCTTTTCCGCGCCAGGTTAGTAGGTTACCGCCGTAAGCAGTTACGCCGATTCTTCACACAGTCAAAAGGACAAAAATAAACATAACATTCGAAGATTATATACACACGGCGCTGGCCATGGCTTTACCAAATCATTAGAAACAAAATACAACCCTATTTTTTTGACTTCGATAGTCCCAATACGTGCCCGGAATAGGAAATTCAAGTCTTTTTACTTTGTAATTGAACAAACACTGACACTTCTCGGCAGATCACGAATCGGTTTGCTTTCTCCTTGTAGGAGCTTGAGTTTGCTACGATAATGAATTTAGGGCTTTGTCGGCTACTTCGATCTGTAAGTATTTCTCATGGACATGATTTCTTTCCTTTTATGCAACAATAGATACCGGGTAGTTCTTCGTTGATAGTCATTTTTACCTTTTTCTAGTACTCCCCATAAAATGGAAACGAGCCTGGTCGGTAGATAGCATATATCCCTAATTTTAAAAATCTTTGAATGTGCCTCACCTGATTGAACCGATTGACTTGTGTTTTTCGGAGTTCGGAAATCGAAATTGCAAATATAACTGTACGCAATAGATATGCCCCCTCCTTGTCCCCAATTTTTTTTTTGGGTATGGGGCTTTTGCTATGAATGTTAGAACTTGCTGTCGTCGCTGCTGGCACGACAGCCTTCTTTCCTAAAGCGAGCTCCGGATTTTCCCTCATTTGTTTCTGACGCGATCTGATGGGCTCTGCATTTAGTTTTTCAATTCTTGTTAGGTCACATTCCTACAAATGCAAATATCCTTTAGGGTTTATTCTCTCTGGTCGTTGAGCAAAATTATGGGTTAAGAAGACTTCAGTTATCTGCCCATCACTGTTTTATTTTGTGGGTATCAGAAATTATTAGAATTTGTTGAGCTGTTGAAAAGGAGGAAAAAGCATAGAAGAACACACAACTTGAGTTTTAGATTGTGCATTTGTTCCCTTTTCAGCAATTTTGATTGCTGTTATTAAATTGCTGTTATCTGCAGGTTTTCTGTCTGTAATTGGTAATGATGTCGAGGCCCATGTTGCTTGTTTTCTTGCTGCTTATACTTATAATCACTTCTCAGTTTGAGTGGAAACAGCAGCTTGTGGCTGATGTTGATTCAAATCCCAGTGTATCTCAAAAGCAGAACCAGATTTTAAAAAGAGAAGAAACGGTTAAGGAGAAGGTATTATAGCTCTACCCCTTCCTTTTTTATAAATCCAAAACTCTCTTTTGATATGATCCATCCCCTTGCATTGAATTATTACTATCAATACTATCAATTTTGCATTATATCTTCCCAAAAGATGTTATAGGGTCATGCTTACCAGCTGCTTTTCCACCTGAATGATGCTTAATATTTCATATTGGTTATGGATTACAAAGAATTGAATCATTCCAAATCTTTTGAAGAGTTATGACTACAATAGAGATTATTATAGTTTTCTTGAACTGTCTACTCCCAATATTATGAGTTCAGCAGCGTTGGTGATCCTGTATATTACTGAGTTTAGGCGGGAATACAGATCTTGTTTATAGGTGGATCAATTCCAATGTCTTATGAAAACATGCACACCTGTTTATGACTTGCTAGACATTGCTTTACGTGACAATCTGTAGTTTTCCAATATGAAATTGAGAGGATGAAGTTTGGTTGGAAACCATCAGGAGGGATCTTTTTTAGTCCTTTTTATCCCTTTTCTTTTTTCCTTTTCCTTTCACTGATGAAAGAAGAAAATCCAAAATGGTTGGGGGGTTAAGAATTTGTCAGACAAGAAAATAAAAAATCTTAGAAATGAGTAAGAAAAGCCTTATAAAGCTACCAGCTAGCTTATAACACGTCACAGGTTGAGATTTAGGTAAGCTTGAAGTCAGACCAGTTTATTCATCACACTGCCTTAAAATCTTTTAACATGGAATTGAATGTTATGAAACTGGAATAGTACACTGAATTATTGAACTTGAATGAAAGATGCTATCAACTAACATTTTTCAAACCAGTTGGTGAAGAAATGGTCTAACCCTTTTATTTTGATTTTTGTAACCAAGAGATCTGTGACCTGGGATCCTAATTCTTAATTATTATATATGCAAATGTTCCAATAGGAGTCAGAATTTCCTGGTAAATTTGGTTTGGCCCATTGTTTCGAAAATACCAATCTTTTGTCATTGGTGACAGCTCATGCCTTGTATGCTGTCCAAATGCTATTAGACTGCTGAAAGTAGTGAGTCTATTGACCCAAGAACAGGCTCTACTTAGATGGCGGACACATTCTATTAGGATTGAAAGTAGCTCACTGTCCCGTTTGTTAAGTTATCTACATACAGGAGAATTAACTTGAATGTAGTGGTGGTGGTGGTGGTGGTGGTGAAATCACATTGATTGTTGGAAAATATGGAAAACTGTTATGAGTCAACATTTATTTGCCATTGAAGTCTGGAACCATATGTATGCTCTCCCATGAAAAGTGATGTCATGCACAATTTCCACACATCAAATTTCAAATACTTGAAAGTTAAAATGAAAAATTTGGAACCAAGCAAATTTAACTGCTAGTTCTCTGGATTGACTGCAGTGCCACATCATTTGTGATGAGATAATTAATGCATGTTTCTTGCTGCAGATTATATTAGTGCAAGAGAAGAACATTCGGAGACTCAATGAGCTTGTAAGGCATCTCCAGGAACAACTGCAACAGTGTAGAAGCAATAACAGAACAACTAATGGTACCGTGACTCCTCTGACCGAGCGTATTCTTGAGCTTGAGGGACAGCAAATTCTAGAGGATTAGGCTTGAGACAACAACTATGCCTACAACGCTTGCCCCTATGTTAAGTTGTAATTTGTAAAGTTTCTCTATTTTTTTTTTTCCGGGCAAAACTGTTTATCTTTTCATTCGAAAGAAAAAGGTTGTACAAGATTTGCTTCCTCATCGGAACAACGATAGTGATACTGATACTGTTTAAATATGAGTCCCACGTTATTCAAATGAAAACTGAGATGAGCGATATCTCCTTACCATCTTTGATATGGCAATATAACATGGAGGGGATAAATTCTGCTCCAATCATGTTACCAAGCGGGAATACAGGAAGAGGTACAACTATTTCGGGTTCATTACCCTCCCTCCCTCCCTCTCAACTTAATCTAGCAAGAGGTGGGACTCCTCTTACATCAATGGTAAAAGAAATATCAGACTTCTACATGTCTAGATAGTAGCGGAGTCACACTTGTGCCAATATACGTGCGGACACAAAATAACTCGATTATATGCATATTTAACGGGAAGTTTACCATATCAACTCGATTCTTCTGGTGAATTTTTTGTTGCTTCTTCTTTAAGATTACTTTAGTTGGCTTTTACCGCCTTTCTTGTCTTTGATTGAACTCGACTTAGAGGACTCCCATGGGTTTTCTTGCCCCGGCTTCTCAATTTAAATCCCCGTTTAGCGAACCCCGTATTAGAGCATCTCGTCAATATCCTTCTATTGTACCCAGTTTCATCGGCAATCCAAAAGTTGGCCCCTTTTTCTTGCCCAGAAGGCTATCTTTGCAAATTGTTCTCCAAATGGGAATTCGAAGATGCCCATGAAGGCTGTTTTTTCTGCAACAACGGCTGAGAAACCCAAGAAACATTATCCGGGTGAGTTGAAGGGGCTTGTGGAAGAGATGAGGTTTGTGGCCATGAAGTTGCATACCAAAGAGCAGGCGAAAGAGGGTGAGAAGGAAGTCAAGGAACCCGATGAACAACGCGTGACCAAGTGGGAGCCCACAATGGATGGATATTTGAGGTTTCTCGTGGATAGCAAATTGGTTTATGATACGCTGGAGAAGATAATTAAAGATGCTGCTTATCCTTATTGTGAGTTCCTTCCCTGAGTTAATTTTCATTGTTTTGGATGGTTAATGATATTTTAAGTTGTTCTGATTGGTAGTTGATTGAGTTGACATTCACTTCTCTGATGAAAGATGGTTCTATAGGGTTGGCTGAAATATATAAAACATATCAAATATCAACATAAGATATATAAAATCTCAACAGCAGAAAATTTGCTGATCCCAGGTCTGGCTGACGTATAGTTGTCCATCCTATTGGGTGTCACTCATCTTCATTTTGACTGCTTACTAACGTGGGCCAAATATAGTTAATTTCCAGTTCTGTTTCATTTTCTTCTGTTTGCTCTTTTGAGGCTCTGGCAATTTTATGTGGGGTTTCATCAAAATAATGGTGGGTGATAACAGAGTTCTAAAAGGGTTTTATATACTATTTTTACTGCTTTTGAATAATGTGGAAATATACAGTGTCGTTTAGGAGAAGTTGAACCCAGAAATCCAACTTGCAAAAACCTACTGAAAGAGAAATATCAGCATCTCAAGTGGTTAATGTGGTTCTCTATACTAGATTATTCATCCATTGAGAAACATTGCTTCGCATATTCCCGCTGCTGAAAAATTCAAAATCCCTACAAGGTTTTTACAGGGTTAAATGTTTATTTTGGTTTTTTTTAATGAGTTCTTAATCTTTGGGCAAAAAAAAAAAAAAAATGAGTTCTTAATCATATAAAAACTGTAATTGGAGTCTGATGCAATAGTCCGAACCCTATTCATGCCTGGTTGACTATTGTAGAAAGTGTTTCTAGCTTTCACATGTCACTAAAATTAGTTTATACATACAAGGCAGCAATGAAGCCTGGTTTGTTTTTCTTTATTCAGAAACGGTCCAAAGTTGGTGTTCCTGGGACAATTGGTTTTACATCCAGTTCCTCATTGCTTTTGTTTGCTACTGTGGGATTTGTGGGTGTTCTGTCATAAGAACACAGATGTCTAGCCCTAGGTGGACTAGTATGTTGATATTGGATCAAATAGCTCCCTCTTAGGTATCCATGGATGTGATACCTTTGAGAATAGAAGATCACTGTACACACAGATATGAAGGCTTTCGCCTAAGAGGGGTGGGGTGTGTGCACAGTGTAGGCAGTATTATAAATGTGAGAGAGCTTAGAGTCTGTGTACCTTTAGAGTTTACCATATATTTATAGTGGATACCTTAGGGTTAGGGTTTGGACTGATGGGCCTCTTGTGCCTCCAAGCCCAAACATTCTGCCATCACATCTGTGCAATATGGGTTGCCTCTTGTTGGGCCACACCATGAGTGAGCCTAATATTTTATTCCATAATGATTTGCTGACCCCGTGAGTTCGGGTCTACGAGCCAGCCGGGATGTATTATTTGCTTGATATGGAACGCGGACTTGGCCGAGATGCATCTAGCTTATCCGGGTTGTGCTAGAAGAAATACGATCCCTTATTTGCTTTCGTAGCAATTTTTCTCGGGATAATTATCCGGTTTATATTCCTGCATTTAATAACATGTAAGCAAATCACATTCAATGGAAAATACTTATTGTTGTGCTTTGGTTTGCCTTAATTCTGGCTACCCAAAATCATGTTTTTCCACTAACAACCCATGTTGCCCCCCAGCCCGGTGGTTCAGGTCTCTGGGCTGTCGGGATGCATTGATAGTTTAACCTGGCTCTCCACACGGAACTCGGGTTTTAACTCTACACAGAAGCTCGGATTTTAACTGTAGTCCGGCTTCAGAAATTTGCAGGGATCCCTAATTTAAACTAGATTCAGTTTAAACCGGGTCCCCGCCTTCATCCCTTTCGTAGGGATGGAATCCACACGAATCCCAGATTTTAACTAGATTTAGTTTAAATCGGGTTCGCCTTCTTTTCCTTTACAGGAGTTTGAGATAGACTTGGCGGCATTGCCGTTGTAACATGATTCATGAAAACAGGTTTGTGTACCTCGGATTCATGCATGTATATGCATTTCTGAACATGCCCCCCAATCCGGGTTGTCATTAAAATGAATCGCCCTCCAATCCAGGTTAACATTAAAATGAGTTGCCCTCCAATCCGGGTTAAGTTAATATTAACTGCCCTCAAGAACGGATTGATTTTTTGAGCAAAACGCCCTCCAATCCGGGCTAAGTTAAAATTAACCGCCCTCAAGAACGGATTGATTTTTTGAGCAAAACGCCCTCCAATCCGGGCTAAGTTAAAATTAACTGCCCTCCAATCGGAAATGGGTTTATGTACCTCTGATTCCTACATGTTTAATTTGTACATAATTTTTGAAAACGAGTTTTTGTACATCTGATTCCTACATGTTTAAATTGGACATGATTTTTGGAAACGGGTTTTTGTACCTCTGATTCCTACATGTGTAATTTGTACATGATTTTCGGAAACGGGTTTTTGTACCTCTGATTCCTACATGTTTAAATTGGACATGATTTTTGGAAACAGGTTTATGTACCTCTGATTCCTACATGTGTAATTTGTACATGATTTTCGGAAACGGGTTTTTGTACCTCTGATTCCTACATGTTTAAATTGGACATGATTTTTGGAAACGGGTTTATGTACCTCGATTCCTACATGTCTAATTTGTACATGATTTTCGGAAACGGGTTTTTGTACCTCTGATTCCTACATGTTTAAATTGGACATGATTTTTGGAAACGGGTTTATGTACCTCTGATTCCTACATGTCTAATTTGTACATGATTTTCGGAAACGGGTTTTTGTACCTCTGATTCCTACATGTTTAAATTGGACATGATTTTCGAAAACTGGTGTTTGAACCATGAATTCATACATGTATATAGACTTGGCGGCATTGCTGTTTTTACACGGAGCCCGGATTTAAACTAGATTCAGTTTAAATGGGGCTTAACCTGGGTCCGTCTTTAAGAATTTATACGGAGCCCGGATTTTAACCAGATTCGGTTTGACCGGGGTCCTCTTTCTTTTTCATTTGGAGGTGGGCTCCATTGATCTCTCGTATATTTCAATGATAATCTGAACCTCACGCAAGCATCAAGAATAAGATTAAATATCATTGCACTTGGCTTGACCGGTACTGATGTGTCCAAATGTGTACGCTGCCTCCTGTAGCTCTTTTACAATGTGCCACTAGCAGCAGTACTTCAGAAGTAGGAAAATCAGATTTAAAGCCCAGAATCCCTCTCGTGGAGGATATCAAGATCAACGTCATAGTTTGATGAAGTTCACCACGTAAGACATGCTTGTAAATACATGCTTTTGAGGTTCATGATAGATAAAGTATGCTTTCATAGTCTACAACGTAAGACAAAATGGAAATGCACAACTTTTGAGGCTCCTTATAGATACAATATGTTTTCATAGTCAAAATGTCATCTCTTTTGACTTTGACATCTTTCCACAAGTTTGGGTGCATTATTATTCATTCTGCTATATGCCCCAATAACAATTACCCCATTGCTATTCTTTTGGTCATCTAATGACGTGACAATTTCCTTTTCACCAGGAGAATAATTAGATAAGCTCCCCTCTACTTCTCTTGAATGAGTAGTCCTCTTCACCATCTAAATCCTTAAACACCCCAAAATAAAAGGCTCGAGAATCTGCATTGGGAAGTTGCTCGACAGCTGGAGTGTAAGATTCATTTAACCAATGAAAATTCTCAAAATTCTGCACTTCTATGGTTGCCCCTTCAATGGACTCCTTATTTACTGCATCAAAGAATACCACTTTGCATCACACAAGACCTTGACATGTCTTTTTGATAGCAAATCTTGGATCACATTTTAATTTTGACAAGCCCAAAAACAAAACAATGAGTGATTGCCTTGAAGAAATCTGTATCTTTCACAATTTTATTGCTCCAAATCTGCCCAACCACAGTGCTGATGGATTTGATTGACCAAACATATGGGAATCTAAGTTTCAAGCTTACTGAGCAATCGCCCATATGACCACCAGAGAAGAATGGATTAGGCGCCAAGCCTAATTCTCAGCAATGCTCTATTAGCACCCCACGAGGACCTTTTAATCCAAATAATCCATGAACTCCTTTATCACTGAATGCAGAATTAAAATGACTCTTGAATGGATAGCTTCATTCCTTTTCATCCAAACCAGATTGAGAAAAATCATGATTCCTTTCATAATATAAGTGTCTTGACATTCTAACAGAGAATATATCATATCTCAAGGCAAAGGAAGAATGTGCCTTATATATATATATATATATATATATATATATATATATATATTTATATATATATATTTAACAATAAGAATTTTCATGTAAATGATAAATACTCATCTGGAAGTTTAATTCTCTGGAGATTTATCCGACAAGACCGCGCCTTGGCGTAGCAGATAAGAAATAATTTGTGATATATTGGCTTCTCTGGCTACAAACTGCAACTTTAAAAGCCAGCTTCTGCTTCTCATGTTGGTAATCAACCTCCATTCCGAGGAGTAAGGTCTTATCTTTTCCCGAGGATTGTTAATTCTCTTAACGAGCTCATCCAAATCAAATTCAAAGATGACTATACAAAGCCCAAAATCCCAGTTTCCATGCCCGGCAGAATTTATATTTCTTCTTTTCCTCCGAAGCTTTTTGCCACAAATCATTAGGGCTGGTGGATCCCACATCAACCCCAAAATTATTAACATCACCATTTAAGGTAGTTTTTTGCATGTCACCAACACCCTGATTAAGGACGTAACACAATCGCATCTTTGGGATGAACAATATCTCATTTGCAGGTGAAGATAATTAATCCTGCTTTGAAATATTTTCCCGAGGAATCAACTCCTCTGCATAAACTGATAGCCTGAAGTGGTTGACCATTCAATGCATATCCACCAACCATTGCATTCCAAGCCACAAAACTTCTCAATTAGCGCCAGAGAATGATCTCCATTAATTATGTCTTTGCTACAGGGGCTTTTGTCTTGAGTTGGTGCATGTCAAGCAAGTTACTCCATTGGCAATAGGCGTGGGTGATTGGCACCTTCAGAGGCATTTCGAAGATAGCAACCTATGAGGTAAAAATCCCTTCCTTTCTTCAGGATCCCAGTCTCCATATCCACCAAGTTATAGAATATGCAGTAGATATACGAGATTGGAACTCCAATGGTCTCCTGACTTTAGCACTTAGATAGCTGTGCTTCTTCATCGGGGTTCCAACTCTGCGTTGCTCGCTCCCTGTCAAAGAGAGCTCACTGAGCTATATCGCAGGCGTACCGCCATTTAAAATAAGCTGTGTAAGTCTTGAGAAAATGAGACACGACCAAATTCCAGCCAGGTTGACCAACAACTGGTGGGGCATCTCGACATTGGATCACGTTTCAAATATCCCCGCATCTCGGCATCACGACAATCTGGGACAGCAATATCGGTAGTCACTCCTCCGAATAAACATGTCGGCCTCTTGGGGCAGTGTCTAATCTCTACCTCGGCATCACTCTTCCCCGAGTAAACATCTTGGCAACTCGGGATAGTTTCAGTTAAAGGATCCCCTCATATGATCTCGCTTGCCAGCTTCTTTCTCATGATCTCGGATGCCGACTTTAGGAAGCAGTGCATAGTGACTTCAATCAAGGGATTCCTTCACATGATCTCGGCATCTTTCCGACACCCATGGTCAGGCCATTCTTTGCGTAAGGGAATCTGGTTGTATTCGCTCAAACCTGAAAATGAGATAGGTGCCTTCATGAAGCCGGCACCAAACCTGATCCCAGGATAAACGCCTTTATAAAAACCGATATAGATGCCTTAATGGTAGCTGTGATGTATCACAGAGAAGAGAGGGAGGATCTGCTGCCTGCCCTGTTGCATGCCGGCTTCAGTTTAAGAAAACCCTCATGCCGACCTCAGTGATCTCGGCGTCGTTGCTATGCTCTTCAATTATCTCGGCATACCCTCTGCATGCCGGATTCAACAAGAATTTGTATACTGCTCTGTTAGCTTATCAGCAACAAGAGCTCGGCATGCACCTTGGCATACTACATCTCGGCATGCGCCATATACACCTCGGCATGGGCCCCATCAACCATCTCGGCATTCATCAGAATTTCATCTGACCTTCAGGAAAGTTCTATGCTCTCAATCTCGGCCTTCGTCCTTCTCATAAATACATACCTCGGCATTGACCGAGTTGGATACTTCCTCCACCATCGCGAACCATACTCAAACCACAAAGCAGCTGAGTCACTTTGGTTGAGTTACAAAAGAATAATTAAGTTCCACCGTATCCGTATCTCGGTGTACCTATTTGAGGTATCTCGGCACAGACTCAGACGGCTTTCCACTCGCAAGTCGGATAGAATCAACAGAATTCCGACAGTAGAGGGGACACAAAAACAGAGGTAGCCGTCGTCTTGGATGAAAGGCCGACTACCATGGGCGATCAGAAAATAATCATCCGAATAGTACCCCGGCCACTGCTTGAAGCGCAACTTCAAGTTTAATGACAAAGGTTGGCAACGCAGATTCAGTGAGAAAAACAATACTGATGTAGACTTCTCGGGGTTTGTTTTTAATAATAACGATAGGACTTCTTTTTTATTTCCCATTCTTCCACTAAAGCAAATTTGCTCCGCTGCATGCCGGCTTCAGTTTAAAGAAAACCTGCATGTCGACTTCAGAGATCTCGGCTCCGTTGCTGTGCCGACTTTAATTATCCTTTGGTGGTGGGTTGTACAGAAGGGTTTTTGTTGAAACTTCACCAAATCACCTTTTGAAGAATACCGATGTGTCCAGGAGGCTACCCTTTGGATTAAAAAAAAAAATCCATTTGGTGACCCCTTTTTTACTCGCTCCAGAGCAGCAGCAAATCGCCTGTTTCTATTGATAGAGCCACCTTCCAAAGTAAATGGTAAAGATAGAGCCACGGCTCCTATGCGTTTGAGCGGAACCTAGTAATTTTTCATCCACCAAACGCTGTTTTGGTTTCAGCAGGAGAACTGTGCGTCAAAGGGAAGAAGACGTGGATTGCCTTTTTTCAAGTCCACAAACCCTAACTACAAAACTTCATCATTGTCGGTTTGGCAGTTGGGAATTGGAATCATTGACCATCTTTGGTCATGAGAATAAAAAATTTATCGATTCCCTACGGACGGCGCCAATGTTCATTATAAGAACGATGTCAGCAAGGTGAACCAAGTATGTTGATATTGGATCAAATAGCTCCCTCTTAGGTATCCATGGATGTGATACCTTTGAGAATAGAAGATCACTGTACACACAGATATGTAGGCAGTATTGTAAATGAGAGAGAGCTTAGAGTCTGTGTACCTTTAGGGTTTACCATATATTTATAGTGGATACCTTAGGGTTAGGGTTTGATGATGGGCTCTTGTCTCCCAAGACAAACATTCTCGCCATCACATCCGCATATGGGTTCTTTTGGCCACACCATGAGTGAGCCTAATATTTTATTCCATAACAGTGGGATATGTAGCCTTCCAACTATGTTAAGTTGAAGTTTTCTTTTCTTTTCATGTTTATATTCTTTTTTTAACGCATTTAAAACTTTCTTTTAAAAAAAAAAATCAGAAGCGCGGCCTCCGAACTCTCAACTCCTCATACTAATTGTACAAACACAAATAAAAAAATCCTAACTTTATCACTGCCTCTAGAGTTTGCATCTCAATGTTTCGTTGACAACTTTATTAATAGATCAGTAGTAGGATGAGGGGATGAGTTGAAGTAGGCATTAACTACTCCTTCCGTTTTTTTTTAAAAAAAAAAAAAAAAAAAAAAAAAAAAAAAATTTATAAGTAATTTTCTCTCTTTTAGGTTGGTCCTTTTGATAACTAATTTTTTCTTTGTATATCAAAATCTAAACTACTTGTTTTTTCTATCCTTATTAAATACATAATTCTTTTGTATTTAATCAATTATTATACAATCTCTCTCATATTTTATACTTATATCTTATATTGTTACTCATTCTCTCTCCTATGCTCATTTCATAAATATGGGCACATTTGTAAGAAACATAACTTTTTGGACACATTTATTGTTTTTAATTAATCTTAACTACTACTCCATTTAGTCCTTATTATAAGGCACCAATTAACAATTCACATAAACCAATAAAAACAGTTAAAGTCAATAAAGTTGTCTTAAAATTTAAGTAATTTTCAATATTACCTCTACTAGTTGCACTAAACTCTAATATTATATTGGGTTAGGTATCAATTTTGTCCCTAAAGTATGCGATTTCAGGGAGCAATTTTGCCCCTAAAGTTTTCGGCATAGCAATGTTGATATTCCGAAGTATAAAAAGCATTAACTGCCCTAACGGTCAACGTTAGGGTTGTTAACGGAGGGGCAACATTACTACGCCAAAAACTTCAGGGACAAAATTGCTCCTGGGCGCGTACTTAAAGGGCAAAATTGATACTTAACCCTATTATATTATTATTACTCTTACACACTATCTCTAATAATTATGGGCATACATAGAAACAAACAATTAATACTCCTTAGAAACAAGCAAGTGCCTTATAAAAAAGACCAAATACACTTGCTAGTTGGTGCCTTATAATAAGGACCAGAGGGAGTAGTTTGTTTTGCGCAATAAAAATAAAAGTTGCTTATAAAAAGTACGGGAATGAGTATATTATATTATTAAGTCCTTTCAATATGAGAGATTTTGAAGTGAAATTAAAATTTTAAGCAAAAAGTAAATAAATTTAGGAAAAATTCCTGGAAAAAAATGATAAAAGACAAAAAGGTGTTTCGAATAATTATAATACTAGAAAAGTGTTAGGCTCAGTTTGTCCTTTTTTTTTATATATAAGAAAATTTCAAAAAAGGGGTTGGGCTTACCCACAGTCCAAGGGCAGGGCGCTTGGAGCCCAGTCCACATGGTATACTGGGTTAGAGAGTACACATGTCTCAACCTCTTCCCAGCGTTTCCATTGCTTCCTAAACTCTTAGGATGCCTCCCTCAGCGCCTTGACCAATTCTAGGATCGAACTCCCTCCCCTTTAGTGAGAAAGTCTGACACCTTTGCCAGTTGAATCCAAGAACGAGTGGTTCAATTTGTCCTTTTGGAAATTAAAGGGAAGTGACGAAAATGCTTTTAGGCTCTTGGATTTACTGAATTGACTTTTTTAGGCCCACTTTTATTTTTTAGACAAATATTTCAAACCCGGCCTTTATAAATTTAGGGCTTAAAAGCCCATTTTCCTAGCACTAGCCTCTTGTAATACACAATTTTAGCCTTTCTGTTTTCGTTGAGGGAATTCTTGGACAACGAAATGATATTTTTGATGGCTTTCTTATTGCGTGGACGATCACAAATTTGAATAAAATAACATTTAATCATAATAATTGTCATACGGATAGGCATCTTTTAACAGTAATAAGTCATCACTTTCAATTTTAAATATAAATTAAAAAATCAAAATAAAAACATGTATAATTTCATAAACTTCTTATATGTGCACTCTTCATAAACTTTATATATTTATCAAAACATGTACAATTTCATGCCACAAGACAATGTTTGGTACGTAAAAAGTGAAGCTTGTGAGTTCAATCTCATTGTTGATGAACGATCAATAATTAAGTACATCTATAAGAGTTTGTTGAGTTTGAAGGCATACTTTGGCGCGGATTCACCAATTCCAGTAAACCTCATGTTCCTTATAAAACAAAGAAAATGAAATGAGTGCATTTTCCATCTCCTTTTTGAAAAAAAAAACAAACACTTGACTCGTTACTAAACATACATTGCGCAGGAATTCAATCCTACTATCAACTTTGCAGAAACACGAAAGAAAATGAATGTTGGTAGGGGGCAAATTCTTTATAAGAGTAACAAATATCCGATAAGAGATCAAGTGTGGTATTAAGTAACAACAATAAATACAGGCAACAACGAATTGATATCAGTAACTCTCAAACAAACGCGAGACCTTAATAAGTGGCAAGCTGAGGAATACAGATACATTGGATAGAGTTGGTGTGCAAGTAACAAGGATCTCGTGTACGGTGGACATATTACTAAGATCAGCTACATGTAATTATCATCTTCATGAATATACAGTGTTTATATGCATTCATCCGTCAACTACAATTTCTGTTGGGTTTGATGTGATTCATGAGACCTGCCATCTCCTCTCTTTAATCCTTATTACCACTTACGTTCTAAAGAAGCAATTTTTGGTTGATGACTTCCCATAATTAATACTACCTCCTCTTCTATACTCCCTCTAGTTCTAATTATAAGACTAGGCCGCCTTTTTTTTTTAGAGAGATTAAAGCTAAGGTTAAATAAGTTACTTAATGTATGTTTAAATTATATTTTAGTTTATTAGTTAAACTAATTAGTTTGGAGGAAAAAATAAAAATACTTTAAATTAATTTAATTAGCTTCCTTAATCTCTAAAAAAGTCAACTTAGTTTTATAATTAGGAACAGAGGGAGTATATACAATTCGGAGAGATAAAAGAAGCTGAATAAATTACTTAGATAGCATATATGACATGATCTCTTTGAAATATTTATATGTGTTGTTAGATTATATATCAGTTTATAAATTAGACAAATTAGCTCGAAGAAAAATAATAAATATGAATATTTTAAAGTAATTTACTTACCTTTTTTAGTCTCTCTAATTTAATCAATTAAGTCTTATATTTTTTTGGTCAAGCATTAAGTCTTATATTAAAGATGAGATGTAGTACTAATCACACAACCTCCCCTTTATTCATGGGTAGTTGATCCATGTATCATTGAACGGCCTAAAATTGTTAGTCGTTTTATGATTTCATTTTGGTATAGTGACATCCTTAAAAGCTCGGCGACAAATAAATCTATACTCTTTTTTGTGATTAATTTTGAAGTTTATCTACTCAATTAATGAGTAGTTATGATCGCGAAAATTATTTGTTATATTTCTTCTTTTCCTATCAGATCACCCACACTTGCTTTTGTTGTATGGTTTATGTACGCCTCTACTTGTACTGGCAAATTAATTTGATTATTAGAGGGCAGTTAGTAGTCTCTATGTCATCCACTATATAATGACCCTTTGCCTTAAACACCAACACATACATACACAAAATCCTCCATATATCACCATCCTGCAATTTGGAAGCAACCCCAAATTATTCCTGTGATTTCCTTCTTCAATTATAGTAAGGTATTCTCATAAACCCATCTCTATATTATACTCTCTCTAAATTCTCGCTCTGTTTACCCAGAGGATTATATATATATATTAAAGGTATATATGCATGTTGGAAGAATTCATGAACTGTAACATGCATTCAGGTTTGGGAAGATTTTGCAGATGGAGGCTGAGAAAAGAGGAAGGAGTAGTCCGAGGCTGAACTTGTCGCCTGTGAACTCATCGTCGTCGGAGATTTTAACATCGTCATCATCAAATAACTTGTCGGAGATGACGGTGGAGGGGTCATCGTGCGTGTCATGGGAGGCAGAAGAGGAGAGGGTGGAGACAAAGGCGATGCTGCTCGTAGGTTGTCGTCGGTGCCTCATGTATGTTCTGTTATCAGATGTGGATCCTAAATGCCCCAAGTGCAACAGCACCGTCTTGCTTGACTTTCTCAGCGACGATGCCTCCTCTTCCGCCGCTGTCGCCAAGCCTAACAACTAATTAATAAAGGGGTTAATATAATCCATTGTCGCTCAAGTTTGCTTTCATTTTCACTTTAGTTTCTCAAATTCTAAACCATAGGTTTTTAATTCTTAAATTTTATTTCGTTTAAAACATTGGTCCTTATAACTCAAAAAAAAAAGACCTAGAACATTTTATTCTTACAAGGATCAAAAGATGGTACCAAAAGGAGGACAAATTGAAGCGATCAAAGATGATATTGACCCCTTAATAACGTTACTTCTATACATAATATCCATCATCTATGTTTTTCAGAATATTAGGGTAGCAGAAGGTTTCTTAGTTTGCCTTATGAAACCCACTTTTGAGTTTGATTACGCATGCTCTACTTCATCGTCTCCTTTTCTGTTGGTGTTTTCCTTGACATGATGAGGCATCATGTAGGATGTGTTAATTAAGGTGCAGAGATTGTTCAAGTTGAATTATAATATGGTGTTCTAATAATGAAAGTGAAAAACTTATCTCCTTTGAGATTTCTGCACTATAAATGACTTACTCCTTTTTAAATATTATTATTTGGTATTCGATTCGGGGTTCGTAGCAGTTTCTCCTATCACAGGTATCTCCTCTAGAATTTGAATTTGAGAACCAGAGGTATCTAATGCTTGTAAACCAACTTTGTGTTTGTATAAAGTGACTTACCAATGGTCACCAATATCATTAGAATCGTTTGACTAATTAGAACGGCATATTTTTATAATTTCTTTTGTGATTAAAGATATACTAATTATAAATTATGATTAATCTAAGATTTACATTAGATATGTAACACTCCTTCCGGTCCTAAATATGAGATCTAAATGATTTTTTTTGAAGAGATTAAGGAAGCTAAATAAATTAGTGAATCATAATATATGTTGTGTATCATTAGATTATATATTAAATTTATAAGTTACGCAAATTAGTTTTAAAAATGATAAAAAAAAAATTTCTAAAGTAATATATTTAGTTTCCTTAATCTTTCGAAAAAAAATCAACTGAGTCTTATATTTAGGACCAAAGCTAATATCATATAACTCAATTGAGACATTGTAAAATAGGTCAAACTTCTCTTAATATCCTTTTAAGCAAGAGCTAAAGTTGGGATAGGCCTTTCAACTATGAAAAGAGGAAGAAGACGAGCTACAAGAAAAATTCCCGCCGGTATCAGCATGGATAAGAGCGGAAATAGGGGTAGGCCCTTCCGTAGCATAGCATTCGGTAACCATACATGAAGGAGAATTGGGCAGACTTAGTAACTGAACCTCCAAATAATAGTACTGCACACAAAGAGTAGGAACTATGATAGTGGAAAGTGATTCTGCTGCTGTAATAAGTATGTTAAAAGCACTGCAGTTTGAAGAAAAAGATGATACGCGCCTGTTGATAGAGATCAATGAGGAAAGGAAGAAATTTTCCAATATAGTTTTCCAACATGTATATAGGGAGGGGAATTATTGTGCTGATGCGCTGGCTAGTTTTAGCTTTGTCCAGGAGGGAGTATTTGTTATATTTGAGAGCCCTCCATTGTCTGTGAATAGATTGCTGCATAGTGACTATACGGGTGAATCACACCCAAGATGTATACTGATTCAGTAATGAGAATGGGTTAGTGCCCCGTTTTTTACCCAAAAAGAAAAAGATTAATCTTATTAGAAATCAAGTTATTGAATATTTCAAACAAATTGCAAAATTGCAAACTACCTCGCAAGTCTTTCACGGCTTTAACTTACAGTTCTAGATATGTGAAATTAATATATTTGTTTAGGAGATTCATAATATAGTTGCATTTAAAATGATGAAAATCTGTTAATATTGATGATTCCCTCTTTGAAAAAAATAATAATATAAAGAGATGGAAGTTCGAATAGACAAAAAAAAGTGTGATTATTGTTTGGTTTTCTAATGATTAATAAGGTTCCTAAAATTTTCGTTCTTTCCGAAATAAGAGCAAGTTTGAGGGTGGTTTTTCCCTTTTCAATTAAAAATGATTTTTTGTTAATTAATGTTAAGCCATATGAACTCTCGTTCCTTAATTAAGTGAGAAGTTGATGATAATATTTTCTAACTTTTAAGATCTCTCTCCTCTACTTTCAACATTTTTTTAAAAAACATACTACCTCTCGTCCCAATTATATATAGGGTTAAGGAGTGATTTTACCAATGAACTATTGGTCCAGGAGCAATCAACACAATAAACTTTTTTTGGACCTTAAATGCAAATAAACTTTTGAATATGTAAAAAGAGCACAATTGACGTTAGCTAGGGGAAACGTCCGTTCGAATATCGGACTCATATTGTTCCGGGCCTTCAAATCAGGCCTACCTCTGTCCAAAACAAAGTCCCTCTTTTCGAGACTCAGTCGCCTGCACATACAGAGTCGACCTCTCCCCGCAAAAGCAACTTCTGATGACGCTTAATTGGAGCAAGAAACTCATGGGGCATGGCTTCGACATAGCCATCAGCAACACCACCCCCACCTCCAACTCCAATTCTCGGCAATTAGGAAAGAGCAAAGGCAACGAAACGTTCCATGTCCACGGCTTTAAAATCCACGTCCGATGGGATCTCTCGGATGCTAAGTACGAGTCAGGGCCAGAGCCAACGAGTGGGTTCTACGTCATCATTCTGGTGGACTCGGAATTGGGTCTGCGTGTGGGAGACAAGGAAGAGGAATCGTGGGAAGAAGTGAAAGCAGGGAAGAGTTCAATGGTTTATCGGAGGAAGCGTTTTTGTGGGAGTAACATTTATGCGACGAAGGCACAATTCTGTGAAACAGGGGTGGCGCACGAGATATTAATAAAGTGGATGGTGGAGGAGGAAGGGTCGAAGACGAAGGGTCACGTACTGTGTGTGAGTATAGACAAGAAGACAATATTGGAAGTGAAGAGGTTGAGGTGGAATTTTAGAGGGAACCAGGTGATATTCTTGGAGGACGGGTCGATGGTGGATGTGATGTGGGACGTTCATGATTGGCTATTCAAACCCAGCAACAAACAGACGGACGTTTCCCCTAACTAACGTCATTGTGCTCTTTTTACATATTCAAAAGTTTATTTGCATTTAAGGTCCCAAAAAGAGTTTGTTGTGTTGATTGCTCCTGGACCAATAATTCATTGGTAAAATCGCTCCTTAACCCTTATATATAAGACCAAGTCAACTTTTTTTGCAGAGATTAAGAAAGCTAATTATATTACTTTATAGTTTTTTTTTTTGTTTTTTTTCTTCTAACTAATTAGTTTGACTAATAAACTAATATATAATCATATGATACAATTAAGAGTGCAGGCAGTACTAAATATCTCTGTGAAAAATACCCTGGGTGAAAATAAGAAGAGTTCCGTGTGTGTGGCGGGAAAAAGAACAATAGGCATCATAAATAAATAAAAAAGGAAAAAGAACAATAGCAACGATTAAATTGGGGTGGGACAATGGCAAGTCAAAAAATAGGAGTGGGGTCACGAGTATATGCTCAATTTGATAACAAATACTAGTTGACTTGAAAAAAACAAAGAAAGTGATGACAAATTAACAGAAATACCGCGTGCGGCAGAACGAAACGTTATAATTATGAGCGATCAATAAATAATTAATCTGAAGTTTAAGAATTCTATATAATCCACGTGCAAAACATTTATGAAAATATTCAATGTCATTGCCGCCTCCAACGTAAGGACCCGTTTGGTAGAAAGAAGATTAGAGAAGGAAAGAGAAGATCCCAAAGTTCCCATGGATTTTGAGTGTTTGGTAGACAAAAAGTTGATCAAGATCTTGGGTGAGTCTTTCATCTTCCCTTATTTGAGGGAAGATGTTTTCCATCTGAAAATGAAGGGAAAAGCTCGCAATCTTTAAGGAAAGTGTTTTTTGGATGATTTACCCCCGAAATTCAAACTTGACGAGAAGTTCGAACTGGGTAGGAAAGTTCGAATTTGGCGATTTTTTTTTTCACGAGTTCGAATTTAACAAAAATATATATTTTTAAAATATATTCTAGCAAAAAAATATTTTCCTTTTTTATTTTGAATTAAATTCTTTTGAGGGTAAAATAGACATTTCCTAATTCTTTACCAACTACCACCTCTTCATTTTCTTCCTACCAAACAACTCAAATCATCTTCCCTCATATTTCAAATCTTCTTTTCCCTCCTCTAAGTTCATTTCCCTCCCCACCAATTCTTTATACCAAACGGGTCCTAAGTTGTTTTTGGTTCGAGAGGAGGGGATGAGATGGAAGGGGAGATAGAGATTAAACTTAGAGGCTAATATCTCCCCTCCTATCCCCCAAACCAAACACACTACTAGCTGTCGGGCACCGTCTTATATTTCAAACGGGTAAAATATCATTATCATGTCCTATGTAACAACTCAAAAAAAAAAATCATTTAAATTATATCCTTTTAATTACTCCCTCCGGTCCTAATTATAGGAGCAAATTACCAGAATTTGGAGGGATTAAGGAAGAAGGTTAAATTAGTTAATTATGTATATTTTCCTAAAATACCCTTACCAGCTTGTATTTTAGCCAAAATGGAGCCATATTCTCGCAAAGGGTTAAAGAAATATTAAATGCAAAGGATACAAACCAAATCCCAAATTTACTTAAGCGAACTCCTCAAAGAATAACATTTCCTCTCATAAAAAATATTATGGTTTTATAGTCCTTCAAAATGAATCTTTTTTTTTTGTTACAACAAAATGTATCTTTTGTATACAACGACATGACAAATTGGTTGCTTTTAACATTAAAACTCTTTATCCAATCGCGGGGCTTGTATTATAAGGCATGTTTATATAAAAACACTAACTAGTTAAAAGAAGAAACAACGTTAATTAATAGAATAAAATTAGTTAAAAAAATATTCTTAAAGGAATATTAAAATTATTTTATTTAAAAATAAAAAATAGAATAGAATATCTCACTTGATAGAATATAAAGCGTGTTGTTAAATTAATTATTGTGGAAGAAGTATTAGTAGGGGTGATATGGGGAAAATATGAAAAAAAAATTGCTCAAAATTATTGTATATATAAAAAAATATAATTTATGTGTATATGATATTAATGAGTTGCAAACATTATTTACTTTATAAAATATATAGGTGTATTATTAAATTATCATTGTATTTAATTATTATTAAGAAAGTATAAATAGGGGTATTATAGGAAAAAAAATGACAAAAGTTAAAACTTGCTCTTATAATTAGGAACAAAACCAACTCCAAAATTTGCTCTTATAATTAGGACCGAAGGGAGTATATTATTAGACCAAGTTCCCCAACTAAATCTTAGCACATGAAATTTCTTAATAATAAAAAATCATATGGATAGAATTTCAAAATTAAATCATAAATGACAATGTTTGATTGGAGAATTTAACTTGATTCTTGATATATATAAATAGGTATGAACAAATGATCTTAAGTTTCGTCCTTTACCAAAATGTCTCTAACCTAAAAAGTTTTCGGTGACTAAAAGGTTTAAAGTTCAAGCTCCCCAAAAGTCACTTTGTAAGTTTGTACTATTGATTTGTCACGCCAGTGAAGATAACCGGTGAATGCATGGCTATACAATGGCGGGGAGGGAGGTTTTTGTTTTTTTAGCTATTTTTTTTTTCCAAAAAAAATAAATGTCCATTGAATTGTTATGTGGGAGCTAAGAGTGAGTTTTCGTAAATTTTATGCTAATTTTTTTTTTTCATTTTAAAATCAATGCTAATCACAAGTCAAAATTTGACAAAAATAATAGCCAACAAGAAAGTTTGACCACCAACTAGCTCTATTCAAGGGAGGCTAATCACATAGCGCTAAAAAAATGATTTTTTATCCTAATTAACTTTTACAAATTGAAACTAAAAAAAAAAAAAAGTCATTTTTGACATAAATTTATTTTGATGGTATATAAATAAAAAAAAACACTTTCAAAAAGTGTAAATATAAAAAAGCTCAGAAATCAAAACTTTTTTCAACTTTTGAAAAACTTTTTATGCAAAACCTATCACAAACATGTGTCAAAACCGTAATTTCAGAAGTTCTTCTTATAAGCGTAAACAAAACCTACCTTAGTTAATTATTTTGTAAATTGTTAAAACTATTCTCTAAAAATTAATCTAAACACACATTAATATACACAAATGAACACAATTGTGTCTGTGAGCCTAATTATTTAGGTATAGTATTAAAGATTAGGTGTAGTAAGAGCACGCGATTAATGTCTCTGTCGTTTCCCAATTAACATCCTAATCATAATCAATCATGCCTCCTAATTGCACCCTCCTCCCCACATGCTTCTGAATCATGCCTTACCTGTACCCCACTTTCCCCCTCCTCTTCCTTTTCTCTTTGTCCACTTTTTCCCTCGTTTTTAAATTAAAAAACTATTTTTTTAAACTCTGCACCCACAGGTTACTTGGACTAGTGGTGGGGCATCTCATCATCTTGTGTTTTCTTCCTCCCTCTTTTTTTTAAACTACTTATCATACAAATTTTTTACCTTAAGAAAGTAAAGTTACTCCATATATATTAATGGGTAAATGTGCAGATTTGCCAACCAATTATTACCCGAGGAGCGTTCGGCACAAATAATTATTGAGGGGACCAAAATTTCCAATCAACAATTTAAAAGTGAAAAAAAAAACACAATTTGGAGCAGATTTGCCAACGAACTATTACCCCGTCACTATCTTGGTGTCTCTGTCTTCCATTGACTGTCACATGATGTCGGCGACGTCAAGATCTCTAAAGCTTCTATTGTTCTTTGGGTGTTCCACTCACCCTCTTGAACTCATTCAGTAGTCTACAGCGTTCGACTGGCACGCACATTGCACCCTGATTTCATCCCTCCGATGCCACAAGTAACAACCGTTGCTGCCACAATGCCTGCTCCCATAGGTCCCATCTCTATTAGTGTTTTCCTTTTCCAACAAGAAGACTTAACCGCTCTTTTCTCCAACATTTTTGCCACTATCCTACGCCAGTGCCTCATATTTTAACTTAATTGTGATAGTTGTTTTTTTTAATAGTTATTTGGTATTATTTTTTTCACTTTTAATAGTTATTTGGTGTTTTTTTTTTTCACTTTTTAATTGTTGATTGACAATTTTGGTCCCCTCAATAATTATTTGTGCCAGACGCTCCTCGGGTAATAATTGGTTGGCAAATCTGCACCTTCACCCTATATTAATTACACTTAGTTTATTTTCCAAAAAATGTAGTGTTGTCATATGTAGAGAATACATCTATTCTTTTAAATTGTATTTTTAAAAATACTTACCATATAGGAACCTATCATGTAGTGATGTAGGCTATCGATCACATTCTCATTCAACCGTTAAGCACATGATAGTTTAGTACTTATTTTATTATAAATCTCAAGTTGGCGAAAAATATAGTTCATAAGTATAAAGAGCTCTCCTATATGACAAATTAGTCCTGGTCCAAAGATACTTACTCTCATGGTAGATCAATTAGGTTATAAAGAAGGGGCGAATTGAATTTGAATCTTACCTTATTAAAAAAAACACATGGGGAAAGGTATCTTTGTCACAAAACCTTATTCATAGTTGCTTAATTAGGGTGTGTGTGATAACCATTCTGTTCCCTAGCACTATTTTTGAGATGAAACAATTTTTCCTGATTCTGTGCCTTGGAAGAGTTATAAGAATCAAAATTACGTTTGTTAACTCATTTTATTTTTACTCCGAGGATCAGAATTACGCTTGTTGATGCAAATTAGAATTGTTGTCTTTGTTTGTATAACTAACAATCAGAGATTTCAGAATCTTCAGAAGATCAAACTTGGAGCTTTGGAAAACAAATCAGATCGCGCATGTTTCCTTCTCATAGTGAAGGATCAAAACAGATCTGACGGGAATAATCTGAGAATCTTCATCATTCTCTTCTTCAAGAGTGAGAACGCAGGCTAGAGCGGGAGAGCCAGACGAGATTAGAGAAGACGGTTGACCTTCTTCGTACAGGAGCAAGAGCAAATGGACGAGAGGAAATATTGTCCGAAGCTGCCTTCATCATCATCAAGAGAGGAGGTTGCTATCGATTTGGGAGGTTGTCACGCTTTGTTCAGTCTTCTTCACCGTGAACTAGAAGGGACACTGATAAGGAGAGCTTGAGCTTGAAGATAAATTCTATCGGCGCTTTGCTCCTTGCCTTTCTTCTTTTGTTTTGGATTCTGAACTCTTGAATGGTTTATTGCTACAATCTTTGGATCGAAGTAATACACCTAAGGTCTTCGCTAGGGTTTCGTTCGCTTGAGATATAAACAAAGAAAAAGAAGTTATTCAGAGAAAAATGATTCTGATTTTGTCTCCTAGAATAGAGAAGTAGAAAATTTTTGCTTTTTTTTTATTATTCCAACACAAAAAATAAACCAGCTCATCCTGAGAACAAAAAAAAAAACGAATTTATCAAACATTATCCCTATCAATTTTTATTCCTGGGTATAGAAATTAAAAATACAAAAAAAAAACTAATTCCGGGAATGTTATCATGCACACTATAAAAAAAAGGTCAATTCGTAGCGATTAAAATAAACCGTTACAAATATGCAAATTTGTAGCGGTTTATACCAAAACCACTACAAATTTATAGTGGTATGACTCGCGTCAAGTGGCACGCTAGTTTGTGAATGACATTTGTAGCAATTATCATAAACTAACCGCTACAAAATATGGCGCCAAGTTGGCGCTAAATTTGTGGCGGTTGTTTTGTAGCGGTTTATTTATACAAACCGCCACAAATATGGCGCCTTATGGCGCACCATTAGTGGCAGTTTATTTGTAGCGGTTTATATCAAAAACCCGCTACAGAATGCCAAGAATCTAAATTTTTGTAGCGGTTATAGAAAACCGCTACAAATTTTCACGACGCACGAGATAGGATTTCTTCATTTGTAGTAGTTGGGATAGCGGTGAGTAGTTTGTAGCGGTTTTTTTAGTTAAACCGCTATAAATGTGAAGTCTTTAAACACGTCACAAGTAGAAGTTACGAAGAAAAAAAATATCTTTAAAAAAATACGTTCATATTTGTAGCAGTTATTTAGATAAACAGCTACAAAATGTGATGTTTTAAAATATATTTATTTTTTAAGAAAAAATTAATAAATTTTTGTAGAGGTTTTGTAACCGCTACAAAACGAAAAAAAAAACGCTAGAAAAACAGTCGCATCAACCGCTACAAAGTGTGTAATATTGAAATTTGAATATTTCGAATTCCGCCAACGTTCATTAATTTGTAGCGGTTTTTAGTATAACCCCTATGAAATGTGATATTTTGAAATTTATTTATGTTTTAAAATACCAATGAATTCTTGTAGAGGTTTTGTAATCACTACAAAACGAAAAAAACCGCTACAAAAACTGTCGCATCAACCGCTACAAACGTTAGGCATATCCTTATAAATACCTCTACCACACCTCATTTCACACACTCTCATTCATTTCTTCCCACCTCTTCTCTCTCGTTTCTCTTATTTCTCCCCACCCTTTACAAAATCTTTATTTTTAATGTTTTATTCTTTCCTTCTTATAATATTAATACTAATTTTTTTATCAGGAACTTTAAGGATATTTCCTCAATATTTCTTCTATCATCATCAACATTCTTTCCATAATCAAATATCATCTAACGGATAGCATATTTTTTTTTGCTCAAAGGTGGAAAACACAATAAATCCTTATTATCTACACATTTTCAGTATTATACCTACATAACATTTATACTTATCTAACTTAAATTAATCATTTTTTAAAATATTAACTATTATCATTTAATTTGTCACTTAAATAATAAAAAATATTCAACATAATATTGTAATAATAGATTCAAATTATGATTTTTTTTTAAAAAAAAATTGTAATATTTTTTACAAATTTTAATTCAAATTTAGCTTAAATATTTTGCGCAATTTATGAAATTTTATCCAATATTTATAGCGGTGTTACAACCGCTACAAAATTCTAGCGCCAATTTTTTTGAAATTTGTCATCTTGTAGCGGTAACTTAAAACCGCTACCAATACAGTAGCGGTTTTATTACATGAGTAGCGGTTTTAAAATTGCTACAAAACATCTTGTTACGGTGTATTTTGTAGCAGTTCTTTACACCGCTACTATTGTCATTTGTTGCAGTTAAAACCGCTACAAATACGTAATTTTAACCGCTACCAAACGTCATTTTTTTTGTAGTGGCACATCCTTAATTACATGGTAATATGAATAAGAAAAAGCGTCAAATGCTACTGGCTCAAATTAGTTATTTGGGACTCTTGTTTAAATTTATGCTCACAACATAATGTTAAAAGATTCGATAATACGAACACAGCATTGGTATAACAATATAAGCCCCCATTAGATTTTTTTAGGTTTCGAGTTAGAGATACTCGCTAACTGAAGTAGTTGGTTGGTCGTATATCTATTAAAAAGGTAATTTTATATAAATTTGGGATGGTGCCGTGCAATGTAATGATGATGTATGCTCAATATAATTGGAAAGAATCTTCAAATACGGATTAGATATTTTTTGGCCAGACTAAATAGGAGATATATATAAGGAAGAGAAATTATAACTGAAATCAAGCAATAAATTTATTTATTTGGTCAAGTGTAATTAATTTATAAATACTTAGAATTTGACCACAAATTCAAGTCCCTCAACGCCTTTTAAACAGGGAGGAGGGTTGGATGTACGTTAATTCAATCCTCATTATTTTGTTAATGTTAATACATCATTACCAAACGGAAGGTAGTAACAACATATTATTAGGCGATGTTTCATAAACCAGGAAAACCGCTATGTTAATAAAATAATTGCCCGCTATTATGACTTGACAGAAACACGAATATTCGGCAGATTTTTTTATTATATACTCATTCAGTCCTAATTATAAGGCTTAATTGACTTTTTTGAAGAGATTAAGAAAGCTAATTAAATTACTTTAGAGTATTTTTTTATTTTTTTCTTCAAACTAATTAGTTTAACTAATAAACTAATATATAATCTAAGGATACGCAATAAATGAAATGATTAAATAACTTATTTAACTTCCTTAATCTCTTTAAAAAAAGTTAACTAGGTCTTATAATTAAGACCAGGAGATAGTATAATAAAACGGATTAAGTTGGTAAATGTATGCAAAATAAAAGGGGTGAACCTTCGTGAAATAATTAATTAAAATGAAATAAAGTTGAGGCAGCCATCCGTGACCGGGTCAGTGATTGGACTCAGACCTTGCATTGAGTCAAAATTGCTGGACGCGTTGAACTTGGTCACTTTACCAGTTTACCCACTTTCCCGGGCTCTATTCACTCCCCACTTCGCATTGCTTTCTTCTATTTCCCACTTTCCAAGCAACATCTTCTTCCCCCTTCACCCTCTCATATAAAAGCCCTCATAATCTTCTCTCTTTTATCCATAACCACCCTCACCTGAAGAATCCTCTTCTTCCTTCTACCTCAGCCCTTCAACTTCACTCATCGTCAACGCCGCCGCCGCCGCCTCCGCCTGACTTTGTTCAACATGGTCACTGAAGATCTCAAATCGAAGCCTATCCAGATCCGTGAAGTATGGGCCTCTAATCTCGAATCTGAATTTCGACTCATCCGTGATTTGATCGATCGCTACCCTTTTATCTCCATGGACACCGAGTTTCCGGGCGTTATCTTTCGCCCTAACGTCGATCCTGCGATTCCTTACCACCACCGCCAGCTCCTTCCCTCCGATCACTATCGCCTCTTGAAGGCTAACGTCGATGCCTTGAATCTCATCCAGGTCGGTCTCACCCTCTCCGATGCTGATGGCAACCTTCCCGACCTCGGATCTGAAAACCGCTTTATCTGGGAGTTTAATTTCTGCGACTTCGACTTGGCGCGTGACGCCTTCGCCTCTGATTCCATCGATTTGCTCCGCCGGCAGGGGATCGACTTCGAGAGAAACGTCGAGGACGGAGTCGACTCCGCGCGGTTCGCGGAGTTGATGATGTCGTCGGGGCTCATCTGCAACGAGTCGGTGAGTTGGGTGACGTTTCACAGCGCGTATGATTTCGGGTACCTGGTGAAGATCCTGACCCGACGGAGCTTGCCGAATGGGGTGGAGGAATTCTTGAGATTGTTGAGGGTGTTTTTCGGGAACAACGTTTATGATATCAAGCACATGATGCGCTTCTGCAAGAGCCTGTACGGGGGGTTGGACCGGGTGGCGAGGACCCTCAACGTGAACCGGGCGGTGGGGAAGTGCCATCAAGCCGGGTCAGACAGCTTGCTGACGTGGCACGCCTTTCAGAGAATGAGGGATATTTATTTTGTAAAGGATGGTCCGGAGAATTATGCCGGCGTGTTGTTTGGATTAGAAGTGATGTGTTAATTAAAAAATATATTAAAAAAATAATTGGTTGATTATTTTTTTTGTTAAATATAAAAACTCTGTGTGTGTCTGTCTCTATGGAAATAGGAAATCCTGACAGATAATTTGGTGAGTCGGGCATGCCTAAAATGAACAGCCAAACTAGTTTTGGCCAAGCAAGTAAGCGAAAATTCGAAACTGGAAATTAACTAGATGTGCAGATTCTGAGTGGTAGGAAATTGTTGTCAGAAGAAATACATGGGGATTACCGGATTAGCATTTAGCAGAGAAACGGTCAATTGTAGGAAGCAGCCATTGTTCAGACTTCAGACCCTGGAAACGTTGATCCCCTTGCCGGTAACTGACCCTGGAAATATATCACTGACAGTTTGACACCGACCCCAGGATAAAAATATAAAAATACATGTGTTTTATTTTAGGAGCGTCTAACACCAAGTACTTTTTTTGAGTGCAAAACTACACATCAACTTTCAAAAACAGTTGCTTTTTCACGTGGGGCCCGCACCATTTAAAATGATAAAAATATCTAAATTATTTAATTTACTTTAATACCCTTCACTTTCCCCTCTCTGATCCGTTACTTTTCCCCGTTGTTTCATTTCAATCCATTTTTCTCTCCTTTTCTTAATCTTCACTCTCTGATCTCGACACATTCTTCGATCGTCTGATTCCTCTGCTGCCTTGCCATCGCCACCGACCCCTCCAAGCTGTCGACGACGTCTTCCTTGACGATTACATGGGCCCTGTTTTCCCAGTCTTCAATCGAGACCTGTCAACGCTGTATGAGAGTGACGGCAGAGATGGCCATGGTCGGGAATGGGATTCAAGAGCGGACGAAGATGATGTCATGGCTCTTCAATTCCCAATGAGGAATTTGATGATTCACGATGATAGTGATTTGTCGTCTTCCTCCTCATCATCGTCGTCGGGTGGGGATGATTTGGAGGGAATTCCACTAGGAAGTTACTGCGTTTGGACTCCTAATTCACCCAAAGCTTCGCCGGGAAGACCTAAGAAGAGCAACTCCACAGGATTATCGTTAAAACGGTCGAAGCTCGTAGTCGTCCGTGAGAGCAGCGTGACGACAGAGGAGAAGGGCGGGGGCCAGTGTAGGTGGAGCTCTTCTCGTCTCAGGGATGCGTAACGTCGCTGGCGATGGAACTGGTGGTGTCGAGGTTAGGCCAGGGAGATTTCCAGATGGAGTTGCCGGTAGTGGTGCTGGCCTTCTTTCGATTTGTTTGTTACCCAGAAAAACATGCCTTTTCATTTTCCACATGATGATTCACTCCCTTTGTAGCTTTTCTTGAATCTGGTTTTGGGTTTTGAATATGGTATTGTCGTTTTGAATATGGTTTTGGGTTTTACAGATGATGATACACTTCCTCTGTAGCACCGTTTTCTGTTTCTTTTTGAATCTGGTATTTTTCGTTTTGAATATGGTTTTGGGTTTTAAATATGGTTTTGTGAAATCATTGTTGTTGTCCAGCACTTGATCCCGACGGCGACATTGAGATTAGCAGCTCATTCTCAAGATCCCAACGATACAGTCTTCTTGTTCTTGTCATTCTTCATTTTTTTGAGTTAAGGGGCATTTTGGTATTTTTCCTTTTGCTAGTAACGTCAGTTAATGCCATGTAACGGTGGTGATAGTTTTGCACACACAAAAAATACTTGGTGTTGGGCGCTCCTGAAGACAAAGTACATGTGTATTTTTGCATCTTTACCCAAAAAAGAAAGAAGTAGGTAATGGCTAGATGCTACATGCCTACATACTCTCTGTTAGAAATCACCACTCCTCTCTTTGTGTTCTAAGTATAAAATATAATTGATAGTTTTTTTGAGAGATTAAAGAACCTAAATAAGTTACTTGTACGGTCGTGTTAAATTATACCATATGTTGTATATCCTTAAATTATATATCAATTTACTAGTTAAACTAATAGTTTGGAGGAAAAAATAAAAAAATACTTTAAAGTAATTTAATTAGCTTCCTTAATTTATCTAAAAAGTCAATCCTGTTTTATATTTAGGACCGGAGGGAGTATTCTTAAATTTGATTTAATTAATTATATATTTTTTAATTTTTTTAAAAAAAAATTTATATGATTTATGAAACAAATATGTGAAATGAGTCTTATCTTAATCATCAAAAAAATGTTTAAAACGACATTTTTTAGAAGTTCTCAAACAAGGACTAATAGTAGTCATACATCTTGAGTTGACTAATTTGAAGAAATTAAAGAAACTATTCAATTATGACACATGTCATATATGCTCTCTCAGAAATGCTTGTATATAATTAAATTATATATCATTTTATAAGTTAGGTAATTTAATATATAAAAATGATGAATGTAAACATTGTAAAATAATTTATTTAGTTTTTAAATCTCACAAGATTAGTCAACTGAATCTTATATTAAATATCGGGATAGTGCTTCTAATTACATTTTTAAAGATGGATGATGTCTTATTTTATTCAAGATGATAGTTAAAAACTGCTTTATAATTTTAAATAGAGCAGTACATTAAAAAAAAAAATTGCCAATTGTTACTAATGCTGCTTTTATTTTTTGAAAACAGAAACGATAATGTACTGTTATAGATAAACACAATCCAAAGCTATCCACATTTGCAAAAAAAGGGTAAGATCTATTTGCTAGAAAAAAGAGATAATAAGCATAAAAATAGAATATGAACAAATCCACAGATTTTTCTTTTTGGGGTCGTTTTTGTTTGCATGCATGAAAAAGATTTATTTTGAAAAAGCAAAAATGTTGTTGGGCGAAAAAAGGAGACAGAAGGCAGAGATATGTTTTCACTTCGAATTTTTTTTTGAGAAAATATTTATTCTCTCAATTTTTTTTGGAAATATTTAAAGAGGAAATATTTTAAAATAAAAAATAATTAAATATATTTTTTGCGTTATTTATGCATATATACTTGTATAAATGTATTCACTAAATTCTGAAAAGCCACCTCAAATTGAGCTAGAAAAGGAGGGGCCGGTTGAGGGCTTCCATGTTATTATTGTTGTCATCACCGTCATCGTCTTGCCAACAATTATTATTACTATTTACTACTACAACTTATTACTTTTTGAAATCCAATTCAACAATCTTTCTATATATATCACTTTGGTCTTATTTATAAGAGTTTTTTTTTTTTTTTTTTTTTTTTTTATCAAATCTCACATATTTGGCTCACATCCTCTTCCCTTTCTATCATCTTCTTCATCTCAGCCATTGGATTGAAATCTAAACGGTTCACATTTAATCTTTTATATATTTTTTTTAAATTTAATAATATATTAATATTGGGTTAAATACTAATTTTCTTTATGGAAGTATTGATAAGGACTCAATCTAGGAAGTTTTTTGGTATCGTTTTTTGCCGCGGAAGTTTACAAACATAATGATCTTACCGATCGGTTGATCTTGACCGTTGGATCGTTGCTCTCTTTGTAAACTTCCGGACAAATTTGCTCCTTAAAAAAACTTAGGGCATATTTGCTCATTTTTGTAAACTTTCAGGGCAAAAATGATATCAAAAAAACTTTCGGGTGCTGAGTGCCCTTTTACCAATACTTTCATGGCAAAAATGGTATTTAACCCATTAATATTTTATAAAAAAATAAATAAATCTGAATCGTCCAGATTTCAATCCAACGGCTGAAATGAAGAAGAGAATGGGAAGAGTATGGGAGCCAATCACTAAGGAGAGGTAGTTTTTTTTTTTTTTTTGATATAAAAATTTTAGGAAGGGGGTTGGGTTCACCCACGATTCAAGGGTAGGGTGAAATCTCTCTTCCTCCTATGTGATACCGATGTTGGGCATGACTCCGTCTATTACCCTCAGGCGTTAACTTAGGCACCTAGGTAGCTAGGATGCCTCTCCCAGCGCTTTAACCAACTCCAGGATCGAACCCCCTCCCTTTGGTGAGAGTGTCCGACCCCTTTGCCAGTTGATTAAGGAGAGGTAGTTAACTTAATGATTATGAGGTAAAGTTTCAACTTTGTTCTCATTTATGATTGAGTATTTTTCAACTGTTTATTCTTTCTCTATCTTCATGAGTATAATTAATATGAGTAAAATTGTCACAATCTCATTTATTATAAGAAACTCGACTAATAAATAGAATCAAATTTTTTTGTTAAAATGGACTTATAAATATGACCATAGTAGTAAGAAACAACAAAAATTACATATATTAAAATTATAAGGAAAAAAATTGATTGCTTAGTTATAATTTTGGATTAACGATGAAAGCTGCTTTTCACACGTAATTTATCACTAAACATGAAGAGTTTTATCTAGATTTACGTAAATATTTTTTTAAACACTAACTCAAATAGGGACACACATGTTACTTTGCCATTCCACGCCTAGAAGCTTAAATTTAGAAGGAATTAAAAAGAAAAACGTGCGCCAAATCAATCTAACAAACACAAGGCTGACGAGGATTTGACCGTTTCAACTTTCAAACGTTGTAATCATTTTGAGTTAGGACTTAGGACTTATAAAGGATAGATATTTTTTTAAAGGGTCAGTCAAAGAGATTGGATACTTCTACAAAATACGTCATCAGAGAACCAAACTGGAACCAGTCCGTGTAATCGTAATATGGTAACAACCTCATTATTGGTCAGCTGGGATTTCAAACTAATGCGTGCCACTATTCTTTTCTTTTTTATTTGGTCAAAACTTATGCCCCTATTCTATGTAGGTCATCAATTCCCCAAAACCATAAAAATATGAGCTATGACTATGTTTGGATTTGAATAAAATTGGACATGTGACTTCTTTTTATTTTGCACAGAAGAGATCCATTATTTATATATGATTTTATGAATGTGTTTGGTTTCTCAGCATCCATTGCAGGCCGTGCGGCAAGAGGAAAAGAAGAAAAACAAATGTGCTAGTTTGATTTTAGATTTTTTTATTTAGAATGAAACGAAAACTTTTACCTCCCTTCTGGTCTATTTTCATCAGTCCAAAAAATATTTTAAGGAATAAAATTGAATTATAACTAGAAAGATAAGTGGTTGAATTATAAAAAATTGATTTCCATTCGGACGTGTCTTTCATAACTTGTGTTGATTTTGGAACCAAAAAGATTGTTAATTAATCAGAATTTCCATTTACGAAGAGTTCTATGTTGTTGTCTTAAACAGAAGATCATTATTTGGTCGAGTTGTCCAATCAATATTATTCATTTACGTATACACTTGGGAAGACAACGAACGTCTTGTCGAAATTTTTCATGCTCCTCGACTTAGCAATCAATTTTAGGGTTTAATGCCTGATTTTTATTTTTTTTCAATTAGATATTTTTACCCTGTTTCAAGCCGCTTGTTTTATTTTTCAGTACCTAAGTAAAATATTTTTTAATTATCATCCAATATTGTATTTAGTTTTCTTAAATTGGAAGCACAAAATTTCACCAAAAAGTCCTTGAAATAAAAAGCTATGCAAAATGAATCATAATATCTTTATTATAAAAATGAGGGCTCAGTTTAGTGGGGGTGAAAGCTTACTTGCAGCGTCCCCCGTAGGCTGAGGAAAAAGGAATGTGGTTAAGACTAATCTTTCACAGTTAAGTTAGTTAATGTTGTTAATTGGACGCTTCATTATTTTTTAATTATATTTCAGAATTCAGATGGTGAATGTAAACCATCGATCAATACCTTCCGCCACCTAAACAATGTCTTTGTTTCACATATACATCCATCTCTAACTCTCCAACCAATTTCATTGTTGGGCCATTTAAGCTACAAATACAGTTCCATATTTGTTTCATGCATACACTTTATTTAAAGCATATCTTATATATTCATCAAAGAGGAATATTATTTCAGTGACACATTTCTAAATAAATCCAAGAGCTAGGAATTCATTACTCTACTTTAATTTGAGTTTCATACATAATTCAATAAATAACTTTTTTAAGGAAAGTGATTTTGGTTATAAGAATTTGTACCTCTGTACATATCGCTACAGTTTCCATCAAATCTATCAGCAACAATGGAACTTAAATATTTTTTGGCAGAGAATATTCGATACTATGTAACTTTATCCTTAACATAAGATATCATTCGCAATGTAAATTATATTATGGACGAGGTCTTAATTGTACTAAAGGGCAGAGTTAGTATTATCATTCTAATAATTTTTCATTATTCTCATTTATATTTTGATAACTATAAAATAAACATTAGCACCTACTAAACCACTCTTGGATCAAAACCAAAGCAAATTAGACTACGTGCCTAGCGGTGGAAGCTGTTTTTTTTATATGATTTACGGTATACGAGGTAAGTACGTGAAAAACAAATTATTTCGATTTACATGAATGTATTTTTTAAGCACCAACACAAACAAGCCAAAAAATTATTTCGATTTACATGAATGTATTTTTTAAGCACCAACACAAACAAGCCAAAAAAATAGTTCGATTTACATGAAAGTATTTTTTAAGCACCAACACAAACAAGCCCTATGTAGTTTGAGAAAACAGGCTGCATGTTTCTGAGGACAGATCAAGAAATAGGCTGGCAAGTTTGATAATCATGCAGAGTCTGCAAATTTATATAAAGAAACAAATGAGGGAGATATATATATATAGAATTAGGTTGAGAAGAGAGATTTGATTTTATAGAGATGAATCATGATATTGTCGAACAAAAAAAAATCATGATATAAAATTAACTTGGGAGTTTGCTGAAGGCATTAATGGCAGATGAGGGAAGGATAGAGAGAGACAAAGGCAAAGACGTGGGCATGCAGGTGCTAATTCCCAGGGCGGAATTGAATGCCTTCACATGGCTTACGCACGTGCCAATGGCTGACTCCTCACCTGACCATAACAACTCATCCCTTGCTTGCTCTTGCTCGTCGTCTTCTTGTCATGATCATGTGGAAATGCGTCTCGGCAGATTTCCGAGAAGGCCTTCAGGATCACGTCGTGATGTCTCGGCGAGTTCAGCTGCAGGAATGCTTCCAGAAGCTCCTTCAGATCAGATTCCGAGCACATCTCCTTCTCAAATATCATCTGCAGCATCGAGTGCCTGAAATCCTTGTACGGATCCTCCGACTCCTTTTCCACCGCCACGCTGTCCACTATCGGACTCCGCTTCGGCAACAAGTTCCTCTGACTCTCCGTCTCTGCTTCCGACACCGTGGTGGGAGTGAAATCTCCTTCGTCGTCGTCTTCCTCGGAATGGGCGCAATTTCGGCCGCCGGATGTGGCGGTTGAAGATGTCAGGCTGCCGATTGGGTTTGGGATCTGGTGCTTGGGCTTGGGCTCGAAGACGTCGGTGGGCTTGGGCCTGCCACAGCAACAGCTTCCATTCACAGTGAGGAGTATTCTGAGAAGAGTTCTCTTGTGGGAAGACATGATAAACTAGGACGCGAGAGAGAGAGTATTGAGCGGAGAGATAGAAAAAGATCAGAGAAAGAGAGATATGAAGGAGGTGGAGGGTGTTGGTGGGAGTGAATGAGAGTCACTTTCGGAGATGTTTGGTGAGAGAGGAGGTTGGGAGATTTATGAAGGCTTTTTTTTTGGAATATTGGAGCTTTGAGTTGCCGTATTTAGGAGATCAAGCCCTAAGGGGACTCATAATGTGACGCAGCTTCTTCCTCACTCACTCTCATCGTGAGATTCCTCTTTTGGATTGTTTCTCTTTTTGTTGAATCCAGGTGCACCATAGATTTCTGTGCAACCCTGATGCAGCGAGCACAGGTACAAGAGCAGGTCCTGAGTGTTGTGAGTTTTGATTTGTGACCCTTACGTTGTTTAAATTCACAACTAACTTGTGAGTTTATACAAAGTTAGAAACTAAACTTGAAGGTAAAACCTACTGATGAATTGCCTTCCAAGCCAAACACATTATTAATATCTTGATGATCTTCGCCAGGATTTACTGGGCATTATGTTGAAGCACGCTAATCACTTGTACAATTGAACTATTGTTACCAGGATATTAATTTTATCCGTCAGAGTCTGTGTGACACACAATGATCACGTTTGATTATATATGATACGCATCGTCAACTCCATAGTCCATGGTGTAGTGGGGTATACTACTTTCATCTTATTTATAAGTCTATTTTGACTAAAAAATTTGGTCTTATTTATAAGTCACTTTTTAGGGTAATAAATGAGATTGTGACAATTTTGTTACCAATGAAAATAAAGAGAGAAGAAAGAGTTGAACGATACTCATTCATAAATGAGAGCAAAGTTGAAAATTTACCCCATAATCATTGAGCTATCTACCTTTAATTGGTATGTGTGATTTAATTAAAAAGAACTTATAAATAAGACCAGAGTGGTATATGATTATTATGTATTATCATATCATAAGTTTAAGAAGCCGTGGGGTGCTTTTGGCTTACATGAAGTTTAAATTCTAGCTCCGAGACGACTTTGAACAAAACTGAGATGTTGGGTTCCCTGTTTTCTTTCTTTGCTTTCTCTCCTCTCAACTCTCATATCCTTCCAACCTAATTAACTTGACACTCGAATATTGATATTTGATGGGGTTTCCTGTTTCCATATATCATATCACTTGTTTTGATATTTTTGAGAAATTCTAGCATAACTTAATTTTGATTTTATTAATATTAATATCAATTAAAATACAAAACTTTCAGGTAGCTGCATTTATTCATAAGTAATAGTGTATGGCTGCTCTCAGCACTTTTTTTTTTTTTTTATCATTTTAATAATCCTCTTCAACATTTTTCTACACATCTAAGAGGATTTCCATTTTCTAGCCAAAAAAAAAAAGAGGATTTAAATGTTAAAATAAGAAGGATAATTTTTTTGACGATTGAGTCAGATTCGAATATAATCGAATTCAAGGCTCTTCTTAATATGATCAACGCTGGGTGGTGTATAATTTTTTAAGCCTGGTAGGTTACTATCTCAAAAGTGAAAGCAATCCATTTAATTCAGTGACGGTAACTCATTTAACAAAGGATAGTCACGTTACATGACAAAATAAAGATATAAAAAATATTACAAAAGTGGGATGAGTAAGTAAATTATTTAATCCTGAAAGCAATTGTAGTGGAGGTTACTGCTACACGTCCCTTGCTAGACCATAAAAATTTGGGTGGGAGAGGTTAGGAGCCCACAGAATTTAGGCAAGGTGGGATTGGGATGCATAATTAATTTAATATTTGATATTTTTGCCATGTGATTTCAATTTATCCTCTTTTTTTATCTCTCTTCCTCTCCCCTTCTCTGGCTAAAGTGAGCTAGCTCACACGAATAATTCTGGGCTATCAATTCTAATTGTCAAGCAAGCTCTCTCTATGTTCTGAGTTAGCTAGAAAGTTCTTTATCTTCCCAACAATGACGACCTCTCTTCTAATCCCATCTTCTTCCTCTGTTTCTTTTCTGAGCAAGGGGACGAACAGATTTCGCTATCATGCTTCGTCACGTAAATGCCATGTAAAGAGCTTCAAAGTGAGAGCTGTTAAAGAGAAAACAGATGAACCTAAAACCCCTTCTCAGCCTTCATCTTCAGCTGAGGAGATTACCAAGAAATATGGCCTCGAAGCTGGCCTATGGAAGGTTCTCATTTCTTCTCTCTCTACTTCGGCTCTTTCAACTTTGATTCCAAGTTCTTGGGTCTTTGAATTTTCCTATGATTTCTTCTTTACGTTCAATTATTTCTTCTTTTCCTCTGATTTATTAAAAGGATTTCCAAAGTTGTCAACTTTCTGCAAGAGTAAACGCATTTTTTAGTGAGCTTTGAAGAGTATTCGTTGGGTATATCAGTTGTGAGCACACATCAGAGCAAGATTAGGTTTATTTTCCAAGGAAATAAAGGAACCCTGAACTTCATGTACACAAACATCAGGAAGTAGAAAATAACCAGTTCTGCTTGCATGTTCACTTGAGTTAACATTGCTTCCTCGATGCAGCTTTATCCTAGTTTATATGCAGAATTAATGAGTATAGAAATCTGCAACACACGCTAAGCCATTGACTGATTTTTCAAGTCACAGTTAATAGAGGCTTTGTCCGTAATTTGTGGTTTGTTTTTTACCTTCAAGGTACCTTCAAAAAAAAAAAAAAAAAAAAAAAAACCAATTGACAAGGTCAGGGTGAAATTTCAGGCTGTACTTTGAAGGCATGTTGAGTAACCTTTTTCTTGAAAAAACAATTATGGTAAACTTGTGCAGATTTTCAGCTCAAAAGATGAAGGAAGTGGAGATCCTGAAAGGAAGAAATCAAAGGGTGATGAAGCCAAGGAGTTGCTAGCAAAATATGGAGGAGCTTATCTAGCCACCTCTATCACTCTGTCTTTGATCTCATTCACACTATGCTATGCACTAATCAGTGCAGGCGTTGATGTCCAAGCTCTGTTACAGAAGGTACAACGTTGAACCTAACGTGGATTGCAATCTAAACAACATAAAGCTTGAGTTTTTTTACGGATTTAACAAGGTAACTGTCTTTTTCTTAGGTGGGAATCTCAACTGATGAGACAGGGGGGAGAGTTGGAACATTTGCTTTGGCATATGCTGCTCATAAAGCTGCATCTCCAATTAGGTTTCCTCCAACAGTGGCTCTTACGCCTATTGTTGCTGGTTGGATTGGCAAGAAAGTAGATAAAGATAAGTAGTTTGTATGGGAGCTTTGAGATCATCCACAACCTTGTTTTGTTTCTATCATATGCTGCTGCTTTTTTATTTATGTTCTCATTTGAACATTTTGTCTTTACACGCTTAAACAAAGTAATGAAATATAATCTTAAATTGTTGTACTCTAAATCCACCAACTGTATGTTCCAACGTTGTGGTATTTTACATGTAACGGCACAAAGTATAAGTAATGATACGTGAAATATTTGTAACATTTAACTTTGATTCCCCCTGTCCCTTCTGCTAGAATTGTTTGACATAGGTCACTACTCACTAGGATTCTTCATCCTGTGGGTGATTCATTTCGCAAGAACGAGAAGGAAAAGGAAATTAACAATAGAGAAACAAAAAAAAATACAAAAAGCACAGAAGAAAGGTCTCATTACATGAACAATTACTCGGTATATTTACAACATTACATGATAACATAATTGTCTCAAACTGTCTTCGAGAAGGGCAATTTTATTGCTTGGCAAACATCTTAAGGACAGAGTGAACTAGTTGCTCCAAAGCCAAGAATTACAGTAGTATACAAGGATGGGTTCAGTAGAACTGCTAGATGTTTTTCTTAATAGACAGGGTCACTTGAAATATGTAAATTAGCTGTACAATGAATATGCTGTCCGGAATGGTCTTACTCCTTGTTCCATAAACCAGCTTCTTCACCAAAAGCATCAAGAAAACGTCTTTCATCGAATCTTCGATCCAGCCTCTTGCAGTGTGGTGAAGAGGACACAAAAGGGGTGCCTGGATGTCATAGATTCTTGGTAAGGAAAGAGATCTTGACTTTGATTAGATCCATAATATATGCTTTTGAAGCTTCAGCCTCCTTTTGGGTTAGCGGTAGGAGGCACCTGACTCATGTTTGGAGGAGTCTCAGGTCGTGCCGTGCTCTCTTGAGGCATGCAATAATCTTCATTAAGTGCGTCCAGTTCGTTCCATTCAATTCCAGCTGCAGATATATCAAGGAAATTTCGAAACATTCAAGATGAGAATCTTTGATTTAAAATTTGAAAGAAAAAAATATCCTAAACCTCTCCATTCTAGCAGACTGTAATGAAGAGTAGTCCGAAAAGAGGATACATTCTGTTCTCCACATGTCTGTTATGCTAACATCAGCATTTGATAGAAGCCAGTAATCAGCATCACTCTGCGAAAAAAATGCCTTCAATGAGATCTAAGAATTTGGATTACACTTTTGAAGATGAAATAGTACAAAGATCTTCATGCCACAAGTGATTTGAATTTCGGATATTATAAGATCAGGCGCGCCTACAAATCTTAATGCTTGTGAAAAGAATAAGATATACATTTCCATTATGCCTAACAAAGAAAAGAAAGAACGCACTTTCCAACAAACTGTCAATTTACATAATCTCCTAGAATTGTTCTTCGCAAATCCATAGGACTCAAAAAAATAAAGGTCAACAACTGAGGTCATACTTACATCAACATCTGACGGAACAATCTTCATGATCCCACTAACGAAGTCCTGTGAGGAATTTAAATCAGAATTAGCTCTATGACCATCTTGTTCCTGCATTTCTATGTCTTTTCTTCTATCCTCAGTGATCACTGTTGCAGGATGCCTGTTAAACTCTGGACTGGATGGAAGATTGGGTAGCGCATCAATTCCATTGATCTCCTCAAATTTTTCTTCAAATTGACTGCAATGGCATACAGAGGAGGAAAGATCAGCGATTTCAATACTGCAATTCTCCATACTTCTGTTATTAAACACGAAACTTAGTACTGGAAATATTCGTGGATGTAATCATATCCATGGGATAATTGTTCGCAGAGGAGACCACTTATTTATGCATCACTTATGTCGCATCCAAGTTAATTTCTGTAGCAGAGGTCCATGTTTTAGCCAATCATTTTTCCCAATCATCATTGTTCTGACTTCAGATCGTCCAATTACGCATCACTTATTAGCAAATAAGTGAAAATGAATGAAGTCTGCCTTTTCTCTTTGCACCAATTTTCTCTTATTTCTCTATCTCATTCCATTAACACTAACATCCAGTCCATTTATAGACTGCAAAGAATTTGGAATCTCACTGTTCCACCGGCAATTGACATCATAACCATAACCGAGTTAAATGATTCTGAACCATCAAAACAATAAGCATACCTGACAAGGTAAACATCTATCGGGCCCATTGTGCTTCTGAGGATTATCCTGTATCTCCTTTGAGGATAATCAACAGCCTGAAAGAACATGGAGAAGTTTCATTGTGAAAGATGCACGTGAAAATAATTACTTCAACGCAAAGTTTGTACGCTCCGAATTTTACCTCATCAGGATCAGGGACCTCAAGGGTGGTGCCATGGGGAGCTTTAATAGCTATTAAGGTTTCATTCTGACAAAATAAATGGTATATCTTAAGTTTCCCGCCGCAACAAATTTTATTCATATTAAAAAAAAAAACACAGTATCATCATACAAAACATTGTCTTTAATGAGTAAAGATGACTAACTGACCATGAAGCAGGGCAAACCCTTTATATCATCTTCTGTGACAAAAAGCCACCTATATGGCGGAAAACCATAAAGAAATGTGTCAAATAATATAAACCTAAAATTTCGATAGAAATGAACCAACTCTGGGTAAAGGTTAGATGGAACTTACTTCTGATTGTTTTCATCTTCACTAAGTTTCCTCAGTCTTTCTTGCATCTCCCTACAGTAATTAAAAACTCAGGCCCGTCAAACAGATGGCAAACAAGAAAATCAATAAAACAGTATCGGCAAAGGCATGTCAATGAAACCTTATTTGATCATCTAACTGGCGCTCCTCCATAGTAAGGTTTTCAACTTCTGTCTGCACAGGAGAAACAACAAAAGATCATACGATGCCAAGAGATTTTACAAGGTCACAGGAACTAATGCCACCTTTTTTTGAAATTTCCAAAAGTGACATGATATTATATAAACATTCAAGATTCTCAGTATTCCATTGAAAAGATTGAAATATAAATCAAATTTAACTCATGGTGGCCTTACCTGCAAACTAGAAAAACTATCATCAGCCTCCCCTGGCCTTGACACGTCCAATCCCCTGAACAGTCATGAAACTTTGAGTATGCAAAAACAGTTTCAAAGCTTAAGTATATGATGTAAAACTTTTTTGAAAGTATGAAAAGCATCCCTACTTCCATTGAATTCTGTTTTTGAGCTTCTTTTCTATAAGACCAATCCCTTCAAGAACGTTCGTTATATCATATATTCTCCTCTTTTGCACCTGTAGATGCCCAAAGAAAAACTTCAGTTAATTCAATTTACATCATGGAATCTTTGGACCAGGCAGAGAAGTTGTTACCTCTAATGTATCAGCGGCTTTATTCAAATCAAGAATACCATCCTCAGCTTGCTTGATCAAGTTGATGAACTTTTTTGTCAACAGACCTGTGATGAAAAAAAGGAACGAGGACAAAATGTGTTATAACAAGGACTCAGATGGTAATTGGCAAGAGCTAATAATGGTGTGGGCAATGCTATGCTACCTAAAGAGCTGTCATAACGACATGGACCAGCTGGAGTAAGATTGTTGCCAGAAGGAGAACCTGCAAAGTTATAAAAAGTCTTCAGACATCAAAACAGTTTGCAGGAAAAGAAATGAGGGAGTATGTTACTTGATGTTTGTAAGTCCCACCTCCCCCACTTCTTATAGTTTGGAGGATTATACTCACCAACATTAGATCCTGGGGTTTGAGGTCCAGCTTTGCTGCATTTTGTAAGTTTCGATGCTTTGCTTGCCTTGCCCATTTTTCCTGACATTGGAGTCTGAAAGGGGCTATGAGCTGCTTCATTAGATCCTGGGTCCATCCTATCAACGGAATCAGCTTCAGAATTGGCTGTGGTAATCTTTCGCTTCAATGGCTGATACAGTGATTAATAGTATATATTCCCAGAATTAAATTAGTTAGAGATGTACTAGAAAAAAGAAAGTTAAAGAGCTAAAAGGATGTACTTAGTTGAGAACAGTAAAGAATTACATCTAATTGAAGTCAATGCTAGGCCACTCAGTTTTCAGTAAATGTTGAACGGAAATGCATGATGGATTCCTGGGTCATTGTCTAATTCCCAGGATGCATACATGTGACAAATTGAAGTTATATAACGTGTTGGGTAAAATGACTCAACTAAAGCTTACTTAGAAATGAACAATCTTCAAGACATTATTATATATTGAATTTTTTCCTTGTACCCAACCCGATTCTATGCTGAAAAAGCCTATATAGTGAAACCGCATGAGGATCTCAGCTGCTGATCAAGTAAAAAGAATAATGCTGAAAAAAGTTCATTTCTCAAGTATTAGACAGGAAATTTCTTACAATGGAGGCTTATTGAAATAAGCGACAAACATTATCTATGGCTCTAGATGCTTTATTAGACAGGCTTATACTCTCACTAACCACAAACAATTCAAATATGCAAGTATGCCCAAAAATTTAGCGCGCCACCGCTAATGAACACAGACATGAAGGAGTAGCGGGAAAATTCTAATTACTTCATTTCACGACATCTAAATCAAATGCAAATATATAATAACCAAAAAATAATTAAGAAACAAGGATTAGTACAATGGGTTTTTATCCCTTAGAGTTATACTGCAGTCCAGTATTACCTCAAGAACTAGTCTTGGGTCAAATTTCAATAAATTTTAAGGCTGACAACTGATTAAAGTCGTGAGCGAGCAGATCTCTACAAAAGTAAGCAAACGTGAAAAGTAACTTAAAACGGAAAGCGAAGAGCAACATAAAAAACAAAGGCGACGGTATACTTACAGGGGACTTAACGACGATGGTTTCGGCTTCTTGGTCAGCAGGTCGGCGCTGGTCGGGCGCAAAGCGATGATAATCGGCAGGAGCAACAAAGGACGGTTTCATAGACGAGAATGGGAGTTGTCGTTTCATGGAGTGAATGATCTGGTCCGGGGGATGAGAGGACGAAGACATTCAGCAGGAAGAGACGAAAAGTGAGGAAAGATCGAGTTGGGCTGGGGGTTTTCGCGGGGAGTGAAGATAACGGATCAAGAGGGTTTTTGGGTATGAATTGTTGGTAAGAACACGATTGGGAGTGAGATAGAGCGAAATTGGACGGCAAGGGAAGAGGATGAGAGATCTGGGAGTTTGGGAAGAAGGAAAATCAAAAAGCGGGAGAGAGAGGGAAGAAAACGAGGGAACGGAAGCGAAGAACCAAAGAGCGAAACAAAGAAAAGGAAGGAGGGAATTTGGTTCGGATAGAGATGTGGAGGGAAGGATTCACTTCTGAAATAATTAAAAAAAAGAATCCAAATTTTATAAATTTATTTTTCTCATGAGCCTCTCTAACCGCTTCGGAGGTTCGGCGCCAATCCCACGTGGGCTAGTCTTCCTCGCTTACCGCACCTTCCCATCATACTTGCTCAGCAATTAGACCATAACCCTTTCTTTAATCAAATTTTCAGTTGCAATCATTGCAAGCTTTCTCAGTTTTTGTCTGGTTTTTTCCTCTTCTCCCTTCACTTATTGGTTTAAAAACATGAAATCATAAGCTGGTTGAGCACAATATAATACGAGCCATGATTTTTTGTCACTTTTTAATTCGTCATCAAACTTGTTCGTGCATGTGTTGTGTTACACAATAGAGCTTTACAATCACTGAAATAAAGTGCCAGCCGATTAATTAATATACTTTGCTTCTGTTAAGGCATAGAGAGAAAAAAAAAACTTAGTCCTTTTTTATAAGACAAAAAAAATAAGAAGGTCTTGTTTATAAGACAGGAAATGAAAGTAGAATTTTTTGGTTATATTTATAATTCATACCATTAAATTGATTTTTTTTTAACCTATTTCAACAAAATGGAAGCAGGGTAATGTAACAAATAAAATAGGCTATTTTTTTTCCCAAACAAAAAAACATATCAGATCAGTTGGTTCAGCCCCTAAATTGTTGAATTCGATCCAAGAACGATGATCAAACAATAGTTGATTTGAAAAATTAGTCAAACTTTACGTGAGTGTAAGCATGCGATATTATCTGATTTTGGGATTAAGGTTCTTAAAAATGTTTATTCACATAAATCGTGAGTATAAACATATGATATTACCTGACTATTTCATCTGGTTTTGATTATAAGGCACTACCTAGCATTTATATTTGATCTTTTTGCAAGACATTTGTTTGTTTCTAAAACGTATTAATTATTTTTTTTCATATATGGCCATAATTAATAAGAGTAGTGAGCAGGGGCGGAGCCAGGAATGAAAATTAGGGGGGGCGAAAATTACAGAATAAAACCCAATGGAGTCAGAATTTGAAATTAGGGGACAAAAATTATAGAATTGGACCCAAAATTTTAGAAAATTATGATTTAACCTTATAAATATTTCAATATTTTCATTTAAGTCCCTTTATAACACTTTTAAATAGGGACTCAAATGAAAAGATTGAAATTTTTAAGAGGCTAAAGCATAATTTCTAATTTTTTTGGTCCATTTATGTAATTTTAGGGGGACGGGGGCTACCCCTAGCCCCCCTTAAATCCGCCCCTGGTAGTGAGAGAGTAATAATTAATATAATATTAGAGTTTAGTACAATTAGTAGGGGTAATATTGAAAATTGCTTAAATTGTAGGACAGCTATATTGACTTTAACGGTTTTTATTGGTTTGTAGAAATTGTTAGTTGGTACCTTATAATAAGGATCAGATGGAGTGTAAGCTTGTTTTAGATTCAAACATTGTATGGCGCTATTAGAAGTGACTCTTCCAAAATTGCTTTTTGCCACTCAAAACATTACAGGAAACTTTCAAGTATATATGATCTATTATAGCTCATTTCATTAAGATCAACACTATTACAGAAGGTACTTTTTTAACATCCGTTATTTGAATCCTTAGACGTCCCTTTTAGAGGAACGTCTATGTGAGTGTCGTTGAAAGTTTTAAAATAGACGTTCATTTTAGAACAGACGTTTTAAGTCTGCTACATACAACAACTGTTTTATAAAAAAAAATGACGTTGAAAGTCTTTTTTTTTTAATATGTAATTTATATTTTCTACCCACAGCCAACAACCAACTCTCAGAAAATATGCATGTACCCAAAACAAAACATTACTAAGCAAGTATATATACATCCAATAGTTTATAAATATAATCAAGTGCTACAAAACTAAATATGGATCAACTCAAACAAATATAATCAAGTGTCCAAAAATCCTCCAAACCACTACACTATGTAAAAGAAACTGTTTATCTCTACACATCATCGCACATATATACTTTGTGCCCTTTCACAATATAACCTGACAAGTTTCCATACGTAGGAAAGTCGCTTATCGTGGGGAAAATCATTACATGTAACTTAAAGGACTCTTACTTATATGCATCAAACACATCTACGTTATCCTCTCACAACTTCTTTAAGTCCTCTATGAAAGGTGCTAAGTAGACATCAATACTATTCCAAGCTATTTTGGTCTCGAAATCATCATATACTTGCATTTTGTACACACCGAAGGTAAGTTGTAAATCACCAAGAGAACAGGCCATGCACTATGTGTGTTACTAAGAGTACCATAAAAATTGATTTCATTTATGCAAAGCCCAAGCCGAAGGTTTCTTGGCTCGCTGTTAAATCCGGAAAACATTTCATTTATTTTCTTCCATTGTGAAGAGTTAGTTAAGTGCCGAAGGTATTTTCCATCACAAATTCTCTCATAAGAATTACATCTCAGCTTGTTTGCTTTTTTCACATTAGCAAACATTTTCTTAAATCGCAATATAATTGGAAGATATGACAAAACCTTTAAAGGTTGTCTTTTAGTTATCTTATCACCACAGCCAACATCTTTCTTCACCTTGAATCGTGAATTTTTATATTTCGGACACTTACTTAGTACTTCATACTCCTTTCTATACAATATGCAGTCATTATGGCAAACATGTATCTTTTTATACTCTATACTCATCGTAGACAATATTTTCTTGGCCTCATACATACAATTTGGAAGTACATTATCCTCCACAAACATATCATACAACAATGCAAGTAACAATGTGAAACTACTATCATCCACCCATAAGTTGCCTTTAAGTTGGCCAAATGCAAAATACTTTACAAGCATGTATACTTGGTACACCCAGGTACAAATGCATCTCTGCATCACTCCGCATGCTGTCATATATACACAATTGTGCAAAATATTTTACCTCAACATCATGAATCATTTTCACCATTTCATCATCATCTATGACATCCAAAACTTCCTTACCGTGAGACGCACATGCAGTTACTTCCTCACCATGCCATATCCACCTTGTGTACCAAAGATTTATTCCATCAGAAAATAAGTGATCTCTTATATCATCAATATCTCGTTTAATCTTATTTAATCAATTGACACAAGGACAAAAATAGTCTTATTTTTACTAGGCGCATTTATTTTAGCAAATTCAATAAACTCTTCTACCTCATTCTCATATTCTTCACTAGTTCTCAATGTATTCATCCAACTGTGATCCATTTTATTACTACCTAATTCATTTTCAACAACACTCAAGTTTATAATAATTGTCCTTATGACATGTGAATATGAGTGAAGGAAAAGGTTGCCTTACTCATTTTTAAAAAAATTCAACACCAACCAAATTCAACTTAATTTAAACAAAACTAACTGAAGCAATTCAAGATAATATCAAATACTTAATTCAACAATTTCATCAATACAAGTTCATAATGCCTCTAATAGCTTAACCAATGCCAACTATGTGTAACCATAAATTAAGAGTTTTGTATATTCTATCAAGTTCATACCAATATTCCAACATAGAAACCTTAGAGAACATTTCAATTTTTTTTGTTGACATTTGTTAAAATCCCTAACAAATTCAAACTAACAAGAAAAATGTAAACATTACAAACGCCAGTTTCTGTTACTGCTCTTTTTCCTCATAAACATGAAATCATGGGGCAAAAATAAAAAAGATAGATATTGTAAAGTTCTTACCTTGAAGACAACTCTGGCGAAGAGGAGGGCGAAAGTCATAGAAGAGGCCAGAGATCGCGTGTAGGGTTAGAGAGGGGGCCAGACGATGTGATTGCAGGTCTAAAAAAGGGAAAAAGGCGGAGGCAAGAGAGAGGATGACAGGCGATAGCTAGGGCCGCGATAACTTTGGCAGAGAGGAGGGTGAAGGTTGGAGAAGAGGTCGCAAGTCTCCATTTGGGGTCGGAAAGGGGGGGCCAAACATGTGATTGCAAGTTGGAAAAGGGAGAAAGAGGTGGAAGCGAGAGAGAGAGGACGACAAACAATAGCTAGGGTCGCGATAACTTTGACGAAGAGGATGGCGAAGGTTGGAGAAGAGGTCATAGGTCCGTCTGGGGTCAGAGGGGGGGCCAAACAATGTAATTGCAGGTTGGAAAAGGAGAAAGAGGCGGAGGCGCAAGGGAAGTCGACAGGTGATAGATAGGGCCGGATCGAAACAGATGAAGGTTGAGAACTTTTCAACAACTGTCTTTTAAAATTAATCTTGGAAATTATAATTTCCATGACTGGTTATAAGAAACTATCGTTGAAAATTTTCCTTTCAACAATGTTTTATCTAAAAGCGGTCGTTGAAAGGTAAGCCAAAATTTTAAAATTATCACTACCTCCTTTTTAAAAATGGATGTTAATTAGTGTCATTAAAAAAAAAAAATTGTTGCAGTAGTGCAATGTCTGATAGTGATCAAATGCATGATCTCACGTAGCCTAAACATTGCAAGAAACTTTCCAACGTATTCGAATTCCAAAGTGGTTATTATTCGTCCACATTACCTGCTTTTCTGATATATGCTTCTTCCTTGCTTCTCTTTGAAAACGCACATTTTGGCTTAGTGGGTTGATGAGAAGTTGACGCGTGGCATCATAAAATTTTACAGGAAAGCAAATCAGAAGCACAATGGAAGACACCAAAATAATAGAGGACCCTTTGGTCTTCATTAACAATTTCAGTCGACAAAAAAAATAACAGAGGAGGAACAAGACAGGGAAATAGAAAATGCATGAGGAAGAAACCAAAATGAATGACATAGAAAACGTATGAGCAATACAAAATGGAATGACAGTATCGTAAAATCTCGCTTGCGCTGTGGTTGCCTTGAGCCGTTTAAAAAAATTCTGCAGTATGGAAAATATTTTAAGTTTGCTTGACTTTCCCATTCCGACATTATCGAAGGTTGTAGTCTTACATCAAAAGTAAACAGATAACTCCAGAAACATCATTGTCAAAACTTGAACTTTGAAGGCAATTTTATATTCGAGTTTTAACCGGAGAAAAAAGTATGGTTAAATATCATTTTTGTCACGGAAGTATTGGTTAGGGGGCATTTAGCACCCGAAAGTTTTTTTGGTATCATTTTTGCTCTGGAAGTTTAAAAAAGGAGCAAATATGCCCCGGAAGTTTTTTTTATAAGCAAATTTTCTCTGAAAGTTTTTTTATGAGCAAATTTTTGTAAACTTCTGGGGCAAAAATGATCAATCCAACGGTCAAGATCAACCGATGGGCAAGATTGCTACTTTTGTAAACTTTCGGAGCAAAAATGATACCAAAAAAACTTTCAGGTGTTGGGTGCTCCAAAACTAAAACTTCCGTGGCAAAATTGGTATTTATCCCGAAAAAAGTATCAAGAACAATTTCTAAACAGTGTAATATAACCAGAAAAAGAACCGCGGAAATACCAGACATGCAATATCTAAAAACCATACACGGGCTTCAAGGACTTCAATGACATCAAGCACGTATGAAGTATTTAAAAAATCAAAATCAAAATAAACAAACCAATGCTTTTTAAATGGAAGGAAAATGAATCTTACGTCTAATAATTCTTTTGATAATGACATAGCCTGCGCATTGTTTAACCTTGCCTTTTCTTCTATAGCACGAACTATGCGGCTTTCTCCTTTGCGAGACCATATTGCCTTTTCCTCCTCCATTTCCAAAAGGGAACCTGTAAGTTTCTGCAAGATCAAGAATAAAACAACTTTACCTTGATATGAAGAAAGCTAACAAGGAAAAAAACGATACATCACAATAAATGGAGAAAATAACATTTGCATACCATTCCCAACTCTTCCTTTTCTTCAACCAATACCTTGATAGATTTTTGCAATTCTTGTTGGTGAGAATTAGATTCTTCAAGTTGTTGTCTCTGACTGGACAAGGAAAAAGGTGTTAGCGATTTTACATGTAATCATAAGATCAAAGAACTGAAGGTGAAACCTGAGCAGAAATATGTGGAAAAACTTACTAGAGCATAAATATGCGGAAAAACTTACTAGAGCAGAAATCTCTTCGTTCAAATTACATAGTTCAGAGTTTGATATGTTCAGCCTATCAGACAAGTTTTCCAGTTCTGAAGCCAAACCTTCATTTTAGATATTAGATCTTTGTTAGAATATATAGGTAGTTAGTCTATATTAGTTAGAGAGTTAGTTAGGACCATCATTTATAAATAGGGGATCTTAGCTAATATGATAAGTAAGTGAGTGTTGGGCATTAAGCCCTCACTATTACTCCTTGTATGAGCCTCATTGTTCTATTCTCTATTGATAATATACAATTGATTCTACATCTTGATCTTTTCTCCTTATTATCTTCTCTAATTATACAGAACTTTACATGGTATCAGAGCCAGATTTTGGGTTCCTAATGCATCTGATTCATTGTTCTTTGATTGCCCAATATTGTTTTATGCACGTCTTATGAATTCTTGGATTGAAAGCCCAGATTCAAGAAATTGCCTCTCTCCGGCCCAAAGTCAAGAAATGCCCAAGAAGGATGTTTAGTTCTACCATAGAATCAAGAGTTGGCACTGGGTAGGGTGTTGACCCAAGATCCGGTTACATTCGGATAGGGTTTTGAACCAGGGGAATCAAAAAAGAGTTGGCGCTGGGTAGGGTGTTGACCCAAGATCCGGTCCAGATTCCCCTGGTTCAAGACCCGATTCAGAGAAAAGGCCGAGAAACCGCTGCAACACAGTGTCCTGCTATCGGGTCGACACCAAGATCCGGCTGGCGTAAATGGAGAAACGGATTTTATCCTCGATTCAGCGGTTCAGTCGACCCAGAAAGTGAAATTGTTGATTCTCCATAGATAAAATGGAAATGGTCACAGTCAGTGAGAGGGATCTTGTATGCCTTGATTTGTTCCCGCCAATTATGCTACTACTTCCAAAGACTTCGTTTCCAACGGTGGATAACGGTGAGTTATGGAGGCTGATTATACACTAGAGTACTCTTACCTTTTTACTTGACTGAGCTCTGCCCCTGTGTTTCCTGAAGATTCATTTTATGATCAACGTGAAAGGTCTTGTGGTGAGATTTACAATTTTGATTATCTAGTATTCTAGTTGGTTCACGGTTTTGTTACGTTGAAATGTCTGTGGATTCTGATTTTGCATGGTAAGGAATGTTAAATTTTGTGGCGTGAATCTGGATTTTCTGGTTCTACGACGATACCTATGGGCTTCATTGTGGAACTTTATTCGCTTTCTTCCATACCTCATTGGACTTCTGCTTCTGGGCATCCTTGAAGGTATCATTTTTGCCCTTCAATATGCTTAATAATTACCATTGGGAAGTCTGCTATCATTATTGGTCTTCCGGCTGCCCTCTGCAATCAAAAGATTGGAAATAGATATTGAGTGCTTGCTGGGTTCATTTTTAATACAAATGTGAATCCATTCAAGATTAGAGAATTCATGGACCGCCAGTCAGCTCACTACCATGATGCGTCAATCGTCTTGCAAGATTAGGTTCTGCATGCAATTGTTCAAATATGCAGTGCAAAATATTCTTCTCCAACTGCTTATTCTTGGATTTTGGCATATCTGTTATACTTCCTTCTAGTATTTGTGGTTTATTTTTGTCTCAGTGACGTTATTCCATCGAGGTCTTGTATTCTCGGTAACGTTATTCCATCGAGGGTTTGTATTCCGGTCACATTCGGGCTTTTATATGTTCTGTTGAGTGTTGGTTTGTCGCCTTCAGACATATCTCGTTCGTGATCTTACTTGTCTCTTGTGATTTGGTTACATTCGGGCCTTTATATGTTCTGTTGAGTGTTGGTTTGTCGCCTCCAGACATATCCCATTCGTGATCTTACTTGTCTGTTGAGTGTTGTTATTTGGGCCTTGATATGTTCTGTTGAGTGTTGGTTTGTCGCCTCCAGACATATCCCTAGACAGGATGCTCAAGGCAAACATTTGGGTAAAACCCTATCAAGATTGTGAGGCAATTCATAGTTGGTGTTGTCAATGTGTACAATGAAATGAGGGTGGAGGAAGTTGCAGAGATGGACCATAATCCTTTGGAAGTCCTTCATGTGGTGAAATATGTGAGAGGCAAATCATTTTTTTGTGGGTTGCTACAAGAGAAGATTTTCAGAAGAAGTGAATGGGAGAAGATTGTTTTGAAGAGATCATTGTATCATTGTATTTTTTTTTTTTTTTTTGAGGAGATCATTGTTAATTACCCCTTATTTTTGTGTTGTTCAAGTTGAGCACTTTTTAGATAAATAGTGTTTAACTTGAGGGGGATGTTAGAATATATAGGTAGTTAGTCTATATTAGTTAGAGAGTAAGTTAGGACCTTCATCTATAAATAGGGAATCTTAGCTAATATGATAAGTAAGTGAGTGTTGGGCATTAAGCCCTCACTATTACTCCTTGTATGAGTCTCATTGCTCTATTCTCTATTGATAATATACAATTGATTCTACATCTTGATCCTTTCTCCTCATTATCTTCTCTAATTATACACAACTTTACAATCTTCTTTCTCCTTTAATGCCGCTGATAGTTGTTGTTCCAAAGAAGTGATTTTTGTTTTTGATTCAAATGCAAGAACTTCCAACTTTTTGTACTCTTCCTAAACCATGTTGCATACTGCAGAAATGTTTTAAACGGCTCAAGGCGACCGCAGCGCAAGCGAGATTTTACGATGCTGTCATTCCATTTTGTATTGCTCATACATTTTCTATTCGTCATTCATTTTGGTTTCTTCCTCATACATTTTCTATTTCCCGCTCTTGTTCCTCCTCTGTTATTTTTTTTTGTTGACGAGATTATTAACAAAGACGTAGAAAGAGAGTCAGAGAGACCAAAGGGTCCTCTGTTATTTTGGTGTCTTCCATTGTGCGGCTGATTTGCTTTCCCTTAAAATTTTACGATGCCACGTGTTAGCTTCTCATTAACCCACTAAGCCAAACGGTGCGTTTTGAAAGAGAAGCACGGAAGAAGCATATATAAGAAAAGCAGGTAACGTGGACTCTATTATCAACACATCCATTTTCGGCCAATGAACTCATATATTTCTAACCAACATCCATTGAGAGCAAGTGGAAAGGGACTTGCTCTCTCACCACCACGTCCTTGGTTCGAGGCGTGGGAATGGAGAAAATGATGTTAGGAGCTCTTCCTCTACGACTGTGGGCCCAATGTGGGGCGAAATCCGGATTAGTCGGAACCGAAGGTTCCGGTGAACCGGATGGGATACCAAAAAAAAACTCATATATTTCTAGGCTACTGGGCTCTCGTTTTAGCCTGGGCCCAATAAAATCATCAAACATAGTCCTCTCTGTAAATTGGGTTTGATCTTTAATGCTTACCTGTTGTGAATTACAGTACTGTAGTTCTTGCCCATGGTAAATCACGTACCATTGTTACTGTAGAACTGCGGTACCAATGGTATGTGGTTTTTATTTAGTTTCTTTGACAAATTAGGCAGTTGGGAGAAGTTGAAAATTAATGAAGTACTCCTCTATCTCATTGTGCCATCAGAACAAACGTAGCTGAGTTAAATGATTATTAACCACCAAAACAATAGACATACCTAACAAGATAAACATCTATCGGGCCCATAGTGCTTCTGAGGATTATCCTGTATGTCCTTTGGTGATAATCAACATATTGAAATGTGTACGTGAAATTAATTACTTCAACAAAACTTTTGTCTGCTCTCAAAATTGACCTCATCAGGATCAGGGACCTCAAGAGTGGTGCCATGTGGAGTTTTAATAGCTATCAAGGTTTCCTTCTGACAAAATAAATGGCATGACCAACAAAATTTATTTAGCCATATTATAAAAAGCACAGCATCATCATACACAAAACATAGTCTTTAATGAGTAAAGATACTAACTGACCAGGAAGCAGGGCAAATAAGAAATGTGTCAAATAATATAAACCTAGAATTTTGATAAAACCTTATTTGCTTTGCCCATCTAACTGGCGTTCTTCTGTTGCAAGGTTTTCTACTTCCGTCCACACAAGAGAAACAATAAAAGATCAGACGATACCAAGAAATTTTAGAGGCTCACAATAATTAATGCCACCTTTTTAAATTTTCCACAGGTGACATTGTATAAACTTTCAAGATTCTCAGTATTCCATTGAAAAGACTGAAATATAAATCAAATTTAACTCAGGGTGACCTTGCAACTATTTCCACTGGAACAAAATAAGAATTCCTGCTGCCACAGTCTGTCACATTTATAATATTAAATAGAAGGCGTTATAAAAATGAGCTCAGGTACACAGGATTTGGGCAGGAGTTTGAAACATATTGGCAAACTGATGGTAAAAGAAAGATATGAAGCAAAGAAAGAAAAGGAAAACCAAATTAAGTATCCTAAAGATAATCAATATGTAATGATCACAAGACTATTGAAAAGTATATCCCAAAAGACAAGTCTATTAAGAGGGAGAGCCACTGGATTTATATAAACCATATTACATTTGTGAGGCTTCCAGATGTGAGACTCATAACATAGTCACCCCTTTAAAAACTGACGTCCTTGGCTGCTCCGCACTGCCTCTTGACGGTCAGAACCCTCAATGGGTAGCCCTTTCCTTGAATATCGGGCTCTCAATAAAAACACCAATGTGATGATCACAAGTCCAAAAAAAGAATTCATCCCAAAAGACTAGCCTAGGAAGAACCCCTTAACTTATATAAACCAAATTACATTTGTGAGGCTTCTAAGGTGGGACTCATGACATAATCCCATGGGGACTCCAACCACCTCACTATGTCATTTTCTTACCTGAAAACTAGAAAAACTATCTTCAGCTTCGGCCTCATATAGTTTGGAGGATTATGCTCACCAATATTTTTGCCTGGGGTCTTTGATGTCCAGCTTTGCTGCACTTTGTAAGCTTTGATTGTTTGCTTGCCTTCCCCATCTTCCCTGACATTGGAGTCTGAATGGGGCTATCAGCTGCTTAATTAGATCCTGGGTTCATCCTATCAGCTTCAGAATTGGTTGTGGTAATCTTTCGCGTCAATTGCTGATGCAGAGATTAATAATATATATTCTGGGAATCAAATTAGTTAGAGATGTCAAGGATGTACTAGGCTACCCAGTTTTCAGTCAATGTTGAACGGGGAAACATGGCTAGGTTCCCGGGTCATTGTCTAATTCCTAGTACGCATGCATGCGGCAAAATTGAAGATATATAATGCGTTGGGTAAAATGACTCAACTAAACACTACTTAGACATGAAAAATCTTCAAGACATGTTATTATATATTGAATTGTTTCCTTGTATCCAACACTTTTCTATGCGGAGATAACCTATATAGTGAAACCACGTCAGGATCTCAGCTGCGGATAAAGTAAAAACAGTGATGCTAAAAAAAAAATCATTTCTCAACCGATCGATAAGATTATCTATCGCTCCAGATGCTTATTAGACAGGCTTATGCTCTCACTAACCACAAACAATTCAAATATGTATGTGTAACCAAAAATTCAGGGTGCCACTACTAATGAACACAGACATGAAGCAGTAGCGCGAAAATTCTAATTACTTCATTTTACAAGACGTCCAAATCAAATGCAAATATTTAATACCGGGAAAAAAAAAACAAGAATTACTACAAAGGGTTTTTATCCCTTAGCGAAACAGCTATACTGCAGTCCAGCATTACCTCAAGAAATAATCTTGCGTCAAATTTCAATAAATTTTAAAGTTGACTTCTCATTAAAGTCGTAAACGAGCAGACCTCCACAGAACTGATGAGTAAACGTGAAAAGAAACTTCCAACAGAAAGCGAATAGTTGCTGGAGATCGGAGAAGCATTATGTTTCTGTCCAGTGATTTTTAGGGGGACAAGGGGAAAATGGTGTGAAAATCAATTGCTGGCAGTATTCGAATTCAGTTTTTGTATGTGTCCTTGCTTTTGAATTTTTGGTTGAAAGAACTGGGCTTTATTTTGTTGAATTGGATCGCGAACAATGGAGTCTCGGATGGATCAGTATGAGATCATGGAGTAGATCGGTCGGGGAGCTTTTGGAGCTGCTATTTTGGTCCATCACAAGGCTGAGAAAAAGAAGTAAGCACCGCTTGTCTGTTGTTGCTCCCTTTGAAATGTAGTTTATGGAAGCTATGTTCGCCGTTCAACATTTGACAACTGAATCTACATTTCATGGTTTGCAGATACGTGTTGAAGAAAATCAGGCTTGAAGCATCTTGTTCACTCCATGGAAGTCACAAGCTGAAGTACTCATGTTGTAGGTATATTTTCAAATTTAATAACAGGGCTGAATTGATGAAAAAATCAAATGGGGTTCACTTTCCTGTATATATGACACATCTATCTGCTTTTTTTGTACCTTAAATTAAAATTTGAATTTTCATGGCGACTTCTATTTGAAGTTGTTGTGCTTGCCCAGAAACTCTGCAAGTGGTTTACCCAGTTACTGTTGGCAGTGGAATACTTGCATGCTAATTTGTTTTACATCGAGACCTGAAAGCACACTTATTCAAAGTTACTATATATGTTGTGAGTTTTTTTTTTTTTTTTTTTGTGATTTATTGTGAATAATTAGACCGATCAGTTTGCTATCTCCAGTGTTTCAACATCTTTCTTGCCAAAGATCATGATGTTCGCCTAGGTGAGATATCTGCAGATTGATTAAAATGAAAATAAATTTATCCTAATTTTGTCTGTAATTTTCTGGAACTTGTGTAGGGGATTTTGGGCTTCCTACGACCTTAAAAGCTGATGATCTGGCTTCCTTGGTACGTGTGAACTGGGAAACTTATGGCTATGCCTATGCTGTTTTTCAATCTTAACTATCCATTCGAATGTTTCAAAGAATTTACATTGGACTTTCTTACTTTTTAGTTTGACCTGTCAAGTTTCCTTGGAATAATTGAATTCTTCATATGTCAACACCATATGTCGATATAAATGTTTTTTTTTCCATCTTGAAACCACATCATTCCTATCTTGTGAACTTTATTGGGAGAGTCATGGACTTAAAATGCCATGTTATCGATGATGTTTAGCTAAAATGTTTCTTTTTCCCCTTTTTTGGCTGGATAATTATCCACTTATTTAGCTGACTCGTGCGTGCACACCTTACCATCCAATTATTGTTAGTAAATCAGTTTTTGACTCAAATTATAAAGATTACAAGCGTTTCCATATGCATATTACAAGGCTTGAAATCTGAAATTGTTTTGCGAACTTGTGTGCAGGTGGTAGGAACTCCGAATTACATGTGTCCTGAATTGCTTGCAGATATTCTTTATGGATTTAAATCTGATATTTGGTCGATAGGTTTGTGCTTTTTTTTGTTAAATATCGCATGCTTACAGATTGGGCCTTGTCCTGGCTAAAATATTCAACTTTCCAGGGTGCAGTATATATGAGATGGCTGCTCATCGCCCTGCTTTTAAAGCTTTAGTAAGATCTCTTCTGATTTTTCAATTTATAGCACCTACAATTATTGTTGTCTTGTTTGGCAATTCAGTTGATGATCTATATATCGTCAACTTAAATATAATAATATATCTCATTTCTGCATCTAAGTTGGTAAAGTGACATATTTAGACTGTGGAAAGTATGTGATAATTTTTTATATATGGTCCTATAAATTTGCATTATTGAATTAGATTGCTGATCAAATTTTTTTACCAAAGAATTTTGAAGTCACCAGTACCACCGTGATGTTCATATTGGGGCTTTTTTAATTTGTTCGAATGTCTTTGGTAGAGTTTGAAAATTAATCTTACTTTATAATCAGCTGTAACTGCTGTTTGTATATTGGAGTGACATGGTATTGCTTGAAATTTAATTTCCTAATTTTTTATATAGTGCTCCTAATTTAATTTTTTATCGATCCATTTTGTAAATCTTTTGCCAACAGGATTCTTGTTTCTTGTACAGTTAATGATTTTTTCCTTTCACTCAAAGGGGAAATGGGAATTGGTGAAAAATCAAAGCATAGTTGTTGTTTAATCACTGAAGCATACGAAATGGATACTTAACATTGTTCCTTACACATACTACATACATGCACTGATGCGCGAGCGCATATATGAAACACAGAATTAAAGTTTGAACCCAAAGTCTAATCGAATTAAAGTCTTGGGACTTGTTTAATCACTACTTGGATCTGAATCAACCATGTGTATGAGTACCAATTTTTCTTTTTCATTTCTGTTGCTTTGGTCCACTTTAAAGTTGTTTTTGTCAACTAGCTATCGTGGATTTTGCAATGTTGACAAGCAGAAGAAGTCTCTGAAACTTTTTCGTATCACACAATCAGAAAACAACATTACATATTTTGGTCTTTGGATATGTGTGTGATCAGGAAAATACAAAGAAACTGCGAATGACCAATAAATAATGGATCTTGGCGTTGTGTTGAGCATACGTGTTCCCACCATTATCATCATGGTAAATTTTTTGTTTAGTTAAAACTTTATATCCTTACGTAGAGAGACTTCTTGTTGAATCATTTACTTTTTGTATTAAGAATATCCTAAGAAATACTGGAAGTTGATGGAACAAAGTTAAATCCATGTTCCAAATCGGAATATGCAGCAACTTTATGGAAAGCTTCAAGTAAAAGAAACCACCATGAATTTTTTTTCTTCACACTCAACCTCATCATATTGATTTATAGATCCTGTGGCCCACAGAAAGTCTCTCTCTCACGCACACACCGAACATAACCATATTAATGTTCCCGCAGTGTGTGGGTCCAATTTCACTAATCGGAATCGAAGAGTTTACTTTTCCCATTAGTCACTTTCTCTGAGACCACTTTTTCTAATTAAGAGAAACGAGTGAATGCGAGGTTAGGGAATGTGATGTGTATGATATAATGTTGTGGGAACAGAGGACACGATCCAAAAGATGTGCGAGCATTCAGACTACTGCTCCATCTCAATTTAAATTAATGAAACTTTGATCTTCTTGTTTTATAGTTTCAGTGTAATCAATCTAAAAGCGAAGGATCCAATGTGGGATTCCCTAGAAACAGAGTAGTAAGAACTTATAGTCAACTAACATGGAGGACCCATGTTATTCAATTCAAGTCATTCACCTTGCTTCTGTGTCCACATGGATGAAGGTCCTTTTATCATTTAATAGCCCACCCAACAAACAATACTATTAACCAATCAACCCGAAATTCAAATATTGTCCATTAAAAATGATTACATCCTACGCTTTGTGCCTTGTTCATTCCAATAATACATGTCAGTTTTGAGCATGTATCATGATTTTTCAGACATACTTCCTTTTTTTTTTTTTATTGAGGCAAGTATATGGCTTGAAAAATACTCATTCGTTCCTAAATATATGACATAGCTTGTAGTACAAATGTAAAACTTAAATGCACAACTTAAACTAGATCTTATATTTTTTAAGATGAGTGGTTTTTTCTTTTTACCACATATCCTTAGTTGAGATGAATAGTAGTGACTATTAATTGTGACTGGTGTGAATAAGGGGAAATTAATTTGAAAAGATCTTCTTGGAACAACCATACTATCAGTATTAGTTCCAATCATAACTAAGAAAAGGTACATACAAACGGGGAAAGCTAAATAGAGAAAAGAAGAAATAATGAAGTAGGAACATTTTATGAGAGAGTGGTGAAGAGAGCGAGCTAATTAATTGGAATTATATATAGAGTGAGCGAATTACTTGGCTAATGAACTAAACATCGACACTGCAACTCTGCATAATCTGGTACTTGATGGCGGGGCCTGCAGCTCCGATCCAGTCTCCGGCGAACCTTATATAGGCCGGACAGTTGACGTAGAGATGGTACTTGCCGGACAACCAAGACCCGACCTTCCATTTCACCCTTCCCATCACCTTCACGTTCACCAGCACTCCCCCGGCATTCTGATCCTGCGTCAGAGACTGCAACACGTACGGAGACACCGGCACCGCCGACCCGTACAAGAACGGCGACCACACCGTCACGTCCTTGTGTCCCTGGTACGTCGCCGGCAGCATGGTGCCGAGCGAGATCTGTTGGTTTCTGTACGACGCGTACACGTCCAGCTTCTGGTAATATATCCCGATTCGGTCGTTGGGGTTGCGAGCCAAGAGCGTGACTTGCATGGTGATGGTGATGGTGTTGGGGGTCAAAGAAGGAGGTTCAATGACGGAGGCGCCGGTGGCCGGCGAGGAGGAGAGGTTGAAGTTGAAGAGGGTGGCATCTTGGAGGATGAAGTTAGGTTTAGAGGGTCGAAGGATGACCCAGATGAGGAAGATGACGAAGAGGACGAGGACAATGAAGCCGACAACTCCGGCAACTACACGGCGGATGAGCTGTTTGTCATCGTCGAGGTGGTGGCCGCATTCCTTCACCGACATGATATTTGTTGGGTGGCTGCAGTAATAATAGTGTTCTTTTGTATGGAGTGAGAATCTGTGTGAAGCTTTTGTGGTGGGAGTGGCCAATATTTAGAGAGAATGTTTCGTTCAGAAAGTGTATGCATTATATATAGGCTCAAGAAAGAAGAGGCTCACTGTTTACCATTCTCAACTAACAGGGCCCCTTCAGTTACGTTGAACTACTTCATTAACAGAATTCTTCTTCTTCTTTTTAAATAAAAGTTTAAATATGCTTAATCCGATCTCACTGGACAATTGCTCATAAATAAAAGAGTACAGACAGAAAATAAATCATCAACCTAACCTACATCCCTCATCAACCTCCGCCTTTTAGGGTATGTTTGGTTTGAGGAAAAGGGAGGGAAGGAGAGGGGAGGGGAGAAAATAAATCATCTCTTTTTTTTTTTCCTTTTTTTTCCTCCCAACCTCCGCCTCTTAATGAGGTGGGATCTGATCAAGGATACAATAATTTCAGAGTAAAGTCTAATTAAGCTATCAGCTATGTAAACTGTTTCCCTAAGGACATGATCAATCACAACATTCCAATCTCTATTAATAACTAGTTTGGCCTCATTTGTGTGCCTATTCAGATTAACTGTAGAAGTTATTTTTCAATATGATTTACAAGGTACGAAGTAAGTATAACGTTAACTCAAATAAGCCCTTATTCTTTATATGACTTTTATGTGCCATCAAGACCACCATAAGTTTGTAGCAAAAAAAAGACCACCATAAGTGTAGGTCGTGGATTATGCCTAAAAGCTCTGTAATGGCTATATGAAACCACATAGGTACTCATTGTTTTCCCCACGTATCACTCCTCCACATGCTGAAATTTCTAAACAGGTGCTTATGAGCATTTTTTCCTAATTTGAATTATTAATAAAATTGTATTACATAGAATAATTATTCAGTTTTGGATGAGAGACTATGACTTCTAATTATCCTTGTAACCTCAAATTATTCATTGGTACAAGCCTTTCAACTGAACTTTTTTGTTGGCCCTTCACAACTGATTTTGGTTCATTATTTAAAGAAGCTAGTCAATAGGTGATGTATAGTACTATAGTCTGAAACATCATATGCCTTCCTGAGTAATTTATTGCCTAATTAATCGCGGGTCGGGTCTGTGTCTCTATCATATTTCATAAATATACAACCAAGCTGGTACATGACAGTCATTCATGATTTATTGCACTTATATCAAGGTATATTTTTCTTGATAAGATTCCAAAAAAAAAAAATTTAATAAACTTACTAGTTGCTATTATTTTTCAAAGACTGGACTTCTTATCATGCATCATATTTCAGTACTTGCATTATAGAAGACGAGATTGCTTCGTGTTCGATGTCTTCCCATGATTTAAAAATTAATTTTGATTGCTCTCCACATTTTTTGTATTTCAAATTCACCAATAAGTCAGATATCGTGACTTAAATTAAAATAAAACTAGAAATTAATAGGGAAGGCCCTAGTTTTTTTAGCTAACGTGAATAATACTCCAAGGCTAAAATGAAAAAGCGATGACATTATTCTGCAAAAGAACAGAAATTAATATAATTAAGTTGATACAAAACTTAAGCTAATCTGTCAAAAAAACAATAATTTCAGACAGGAAAGTCGAAGTCTAGCAACAACCTCAAATTAATTCCTCAATCCTCAGTAATCCAACTCCAGAAAGGTTGTCTGTTGTAAAGTTTGATGCCAAAACAAGGAACAAGTAATCATTATTAGCAAAGAGCAACAGTACTTGGAAAGAACATAATACTATTAAAAGAAAATATTTATTTAAATTAATTAATTGTAAAATCTCCCATTGAGCGGAACGTGAAATGCCCGCAGGCTTAGATCTCAAGACTCAAATAAATTCGCTGATTAGTAACCAATTAAGACAAGAGGATGGCAGATGGCAGTTGGTACTTAATTAATTACTAGTAATAGTTTTGACTTAATTACCACGTGAAAGGTTATTGACTTGCATTAATTAAAGAGTAGATCTACGGATTTTGTCGTCAGGTGAAGAGGGTAAAATAGTCATGAAAGTTCCAGAAAAAGTAGCTTCACCTCTTAAGTAAATGAAGACGAAGTGCCTGATCATGTGGGGACAATTAACACTGTCTCGTATGTTCTTCATCATAGACCCATTCAAATGAAATGACCAAATTATCCATCCCTCATAATGCCGAAAAAGCCAGAATAGTACAGAAAGCCAGCCACACACATACAGGACTCTCTCTCTCTCTATATATATTTTTTATGAAACTTAGATATGTATAAAGAGTTTTGGGGAAATTTTTAAAAAATATCACTTAATTTTCAAAATGTCAAATAAGTGATTTTTAAAAAAATGAGTTGTCAATTATTTTACATTCTTATTAATCTCATTACTGTTTTTATTAAAGAGATTTTAAAATGTAAATGATATTTTTCTCTCATTCTTCCTTTAATTCACCCATATTTAATTTATTTTTCAGTGCATGAACGTTGTTCTTATGAAATGAAAGTACATAGGCCAACAAGAGCTTTCCGATGAGTGACTTTGCCAAAGAATGCACAATAATCAGCGTTAGTATGCACACATTTATATATTAAAAAAATCATTATCTTTTAATTTTTGAGTGGACATGCCATGTCATGTAGCTTATCATCTTTAAAGCTTTTTTTTTTTTTTTTTATGGCCCTTAAACTCACGTATAACAAAGACCAGAAATAATGTCCTTTGATGCGGATAGAGATTATTATTAGGGAAAATTCCTTTACAGTCACAATAAAAACACTTTTGTAGTAAAAATTGAAAAATTGTAAAAAATGTTCTTATAATTAGGACCAGAGGTAGTATTACATAAAATTATGATGTCAAAAAAAAATCATTAACAATTTCTTTAGTAGGTGATTAACAACTTCATCCGGTTTTTAATAACTTTTTGAAACTTTTTGACATCAGAATTTCTTGTGAGATTTTTTTTCAGTTTTTGATATTTTCTTAATCCCTTATAACCTAAACTTAAAGGATATTCCCTTATTATTATTTGTCTTATCATCAAACAACCTAGAAAAAAACACCACCTTGATTTGTCATCGGATTGTGTTTAAAAGTAAATCTCCCCTATATATCATTTGTTTTCTAAATGAACCATCTTACATACTCCTCCAGCTTTTAATATAAGATATATTTAAAAAATTATCTTAATTCTAAATATAATATATAGTTTTAATATTTGTCAATCATTTCTTAATTTATCTATATTGATACTCTCTCAATAATAATTAAGGAGGAGAGGGAATTAAGATAAATGACTATAATGTCTTAGAAAATACATGTCATATTAATTAACTTAACTAACTTATTTAAGCTAATCAAATTAGACAAATATATCTTATATTAAAAAGGGAAAGGAGTATTAGCCATTTTTAGTTTGAAAATGCCCTTCGAAATAAGTAATATAATGTCACAATCAAATTACAAAGTTACAACAAAAGGTATATATTAGTTGGCAAGCTTTAAATCGAAAGAGAAATGTTTGAGTAAGCAAATGATCCGGATCTGGAACTGCCATACCAATGAACAAACCAATGTATTGATTAAATTAATCACTAAAAAATCAATACACTTGCCACACTTTTTAATTAAAAATAATAATATTACCCTATGTTCCAATTATAGAAACACTTTTGTAGTGATTTACACTATTAAAGTGTTCCTATAATTAGAACCAGTGGGAGTATATCTTTAAGTCTGTTTGATGAGATAACTAAAAAGAAAGCAATAGCTTCTTACATCTATAATTGTGAGTCAAATCAGTAGGAGAAGATAAGGGGGCCTGCGAATTACAACGGAAATTGTTTCAAGTCTAACAAATTATGATCGCTCAGACAAAACTAAAACATAACTTGATGAAGATGCAGAAATTAACAGAAGAATACCAAAACAGAGAGTCACAGTCAAGTGGCAACCACCATTAGAACAAGCAGAAAGTGACAACACCATCGCTTTCCAGGCACGCTACACTACACATATCAATCCTTTCATGAACCTTTTTTTTCTTCTCCTCTCAATTACATCACAGATCAATCAAAGTTGATCATTTTCTTTTGAAGCTTAAAAGATTGCAGGTAGAACGAACCACGCAAAATTTGCAAGCTTGTTTATCATTAGACAGAGTGAGACTTGGGAACGAACTGGTGGGACCCTTGACAGCCTCAGTGATGCTTCGGATTTAGATCAATAATAATATGTTTATGATTTTCAATGGTGGTTGATGATAGTGGGGTGATGGATAAGTGTGAGAAAGCAACACAATTTTGGTTTCACATTTTTTTGCCTTTGGCTTGGCTTGGCTTTCAAGGTAGACAAATGGTAGGCCTTTTAGAATTTTTGTTCCCAAATCATGCATTGCCACTTTCTCTGATCCATTAACTTCACTCGTTTTCTCAGCCCCTGTTATTATTTGTCATCTCAAAGTTCCTTACTTTATACATTACATATAATCTAGGGTTATAGTACCTCACAGTTTTAGCTTTGTGTAGAAAGTTTTGATGTGCAAAAAGTGTAAGAAAAGTTCAATGCACTAAGATCACTTGAATCTATTGTAGTGAGAAGATTCAATCTACAATAGCTATTTCTTGCAGGTTAAAGTAAAATCAGAGCATGCTTTGTACACAATTCAAATGATGGTTGAATCAGTTCAGTTGCAGTTCGATTCATATACTGATTAAATCCACAGTGAAACTTGAAAATTCATGTCATCAGCAGAGAAAAATAGAAAAAGTGCAGTTAAAAAAGCCAAACTGTGTCAAAAATGACAGAATAATAAATATGTCCGTTTCTCCATAAAAAGAACAGAATAAGATATTATTAGGCTACACAAGCTAAGGATATGCCTCGAGATTCTAAAGGTTTTCAAGGTGGCTCCTATTAATTTTTTTTTCATTTTTTACTTTAAGTTAGATTGAATCTTACTTTGAACCAATAAAACAAAGTTTGAATCTTAAGGAGGAGGTAAAGTGTCACAAGACTTTACTTTGCACATTGGAGCATCTCCTCTGTATATACCTATATAATGAAGGTGAAGCAAGATATTGTTCATTTGAGAAGACAGTTCAGAAATAAAGTGAACCGGCCAAACACGAAAAGGCTGGGAATCAATTCAAAGAGGAAGTTGCATCATGATCATATCACTTCATTGGTGAAAGGGATTCCAGCAAAAATTACAAACTAGGAAAAGAGGATGACAAAAGGCAAAGAAAGGAATCGATCTCATTCCATAACCACAATCCTTCCAAGAGCAAGTGATTTCCATCTGTAGGCAAAGAAACTAGGAAATGCGAACAATAATAGATAGTACATAAATACCAATAATCGGAATAGCCACATTTTAATAACATCTAAATCGACAACAACAAAGAAAAGCAAACTTGAAAGCTACGCCCTCGACAATGTCAATGCAACAACACCCATCATGACAATGCAATTGTCCAGTCAGATAACAGATTCCTCGGCGAAGTTACCATTATCAATCTAATGTATGCTTATCAGGTAGATGAAAAAAAAAAAAAAAAAAAAAAAAAAAAGTCTTAATAAGTTATTGGTTTAGGTAGATCATAAACAGCCTCTAGAGTGCAAATGAACCACTAACATGTATTAATGCACACCCCTTGAAGGTCATTCTGGTGGCATGAATAATTCTCAGCAAATATTTGAGCAGAAAACATGACCTTATGTTCTTAGTCAACAAAACTAGGCCAAGGATTCAAACTTGCTTTGGAGCTAATTACTTAGCAAGTTTATAGAAATGGAGACATGAACAGGCAATTTTGTACGAGAAAGTCCTCATGAATGGTATCCATACCAGAGAAAAACACAACACTCAACTCCAATCCCAACACAAGCCATTCACAAATGAATGAAAAGATATATATTCAATATAAGTACGCACAAATCTGTATCTGTCATTGGCACCAGATCATGAAGGAGAACAAAAAGATTCAAGAGAACATCACTGATAATAAATCAATGAAAGCCTATTTTAAGCATTGAACTATTTCATTAATTAAATCAACTGCAAGAAATCATGGTGTAGTCTTAGATAAAAGAGCGAAATGTGGTGAATGATATTTTGATTTTAGACAACAACATCTCATAGTGAAGAAACTGATAACAGAACATGTTTCTCTTCTTTCAAACTGCAAAATAATACACACGTATTTTGTCTATTTTGTTGCCCATGCCCAGAGTGGTAAAGAAATGTTAAAAGACAGTAACGCCTAATTCTCTAAGGAATATTGAATTTGAGAGCATACCAGTGCATTGCTACATACACTAACAATTTTTGTTTGTATAGTTGATGATGATCCTGTTACAATATCCAAAATAGCAAGCTCAAAGTTCATGGCTGTATTTCAGATTTGACTCCTACTCCCTCCAATCTCCAAAACAGCAACAGGCCATGACCCAGGCTAGCACTGAACTGCTTATAATAAGTATCAACAGGCCTCATCGCTGACTACATATGATAAGATACGTGCGCATCATCCCATAATGAAAACTCTCATCTCAAACATAGTTCAGCACAAAAGAGCTTATCAAACCCAAAAAAGACCCCAAACACACTAGTCCGATCAAGAACTTACATAGGCCCAAAACCATAATTTTTAGTTACTTCACAATTCTATTTTCTCAACCCACTCTAAAGCGGATCCCAAGTTTCATAATCTGAATGCAAGAGAAGTTGATATAAACACGATGGAAGTTGAAGGACGTGGCATGCCTCTAATAGGTCGACATTTTTGAACTTTCACACCCTATATCTACCTAAGCCTATGTGCACCTTGGACAAGTTCTCATTAACGCTTTATAAGGATTTTTTAAAACATGATCTTTTCTCCCCGTCACTTATCATAAAGATCACACTGAACAGGGAAACTACATTTGCATTGCTAGAATCAAATATAGCCATTAGGATGGATAAACAATTAACAGCACCCATTCAGTTGGGTCCTCAGAAGCGATTGCCCAGAAAGAACTTGCTGAAGTCCATATAATATGCTCTAAAGATAAAAGCAGCAATATTGCAAAACTCCGTGTTTGTTTTAGGAATCCATTGTTAACTTCCTTTCAGACTAAATTTCCCCAAGAGACAGCCCTCTTGAATTTTTTATAGTTTAATCAAATTACATCTTAGAAACAAATCGAGAAACAAACAGTAGTATGGGTGAATACTTTTACCAGCTATAACTTACTAGATGCAACAGAGGTCGATTGCATTCATTTTTATCATAAGAAATCTCAAATCATCTTGAAATGGTCAAGAACTAATATATCCAAAAAAAGATGGCAAACCAATTATGCTTCAGTTTAATTGAACAGAACAAAGAAAAAAAATTAAAACTCTTATGAGACCGAACCATACCAACTTCATGTGTACAAGGACTAACGATCGGCTGTTTAAACAGAAGATACATGACGTGGGAGGGCTAGTGAATGCTTATTATAATGGTACATCAAAGCAACCCCAAGTGTAAACGATTTATGTAAGAAAATTGATTACTACATGCCAAATGCCAATATCTATTGCAACGGCCAAGTCCTATCTTTGTAGGATTAAGTCAATGGCCAGCCGTGGTTGTGTAAACTTCATCAACAGACAAACCATGAACTGAAACAGTTGCTAATTATATACTTGCGTTTATTAAAGTAGGCACGTAATTTATCCACAGAACAAAATTAAGAATATGCACTTCCTCTTTCCATCTCTAAAGCGCAAATTTATGTGTATGACCATTATCAATCGACTTGGAAGAGAATAAGAAGCAGACAATACAAGCTGAAGAATAAGGAAAATCACTCAGTATTCAGAATTAACCGACATATACACAAAATTCTGGAGAATTCTGCACAATGAAGGCTGGCCTACTATTTTACCTAAGCATAATAGGAAAGTATCGACCAAAAGAAACAAAATAAAACTAGATCTTTCAGATTAGCGTTTTCAACGAAAATGTTCGCTAATAATAGACTTTTTAAGCACCAAATCGGTCAGGTCCAGACCTGGCATTCCCTGTCTCCCCCTGACAACGTTCCTGACGTACTGTTCGATGAAATGCCAACAGGAACACGGCGACACGACACTTTGAGCACCCGAGTCCTCAACCTCCACGCACCGGAGCGAAACACGGTGGAAGCGAGAACCTCCACATTAAAGGGAATAGACCCGCCTGCCTTACTGCCATTCAGATCATCAACGACCTTCTTCTCCACAGGATAATTAACAGCCGAGAACGTCGCGTTCAAACGCGTTTCAGTTTTAGTCTCCTGCTTGAACGGTAGAAGCTCCACCCTGAGAAACAAGGTTTCGTAAAAAATTCTGGCCTCTAAAGCTTGGTAGGTGATGGACATCTTCTTGTTATTGTTTTGCACCAAGAAGCCGGCCTGCCATGTGCCGTTCACGGACTGGGAGTTGGCAGCGAAGTTGGTGAGTGTGAGCGATTGGAGGCGGAATTGAGGCAAGGTAGGACGGAGAACGAGCCAGACGATGAAGACTATGGCACCGAAGATGACGAAGAGGCCGATGAGAGTGGCGATGAAGGAACGTACGAAGGAGCGACTGAAGAAACCGCGCGAAGGATTAGGTTGGTAGTATTGGTTTTGTTGGTATGGGGGTGGAGCGGAGTAGGGGTAAGCGGTGGCGGAAGGCGGTGCTTGACCGCCGTTGGATTGGTAATATGACGGTGCCGGATAGCCGGTGGCGGGTCTAGAAGGGTCTTGCATAGCCCTCCCTGTACAGAAGCAAAATCGAGGGATTGAAGCCTTGAATGTGCCGACTGCAACTATAAGAAACAAAGGGAGATCAACCCAGCTAAGCTAAGAAATCTCGCATTCTATTTCATTCATTACGCCGAGTTTATCCCCCACATTGAAGATTACGCGGAATTTTTTTCCCCTCTCCTTTTTTTTCCTCTAGTTTTTAACGCGTAATTTTTTTTTCGGAGCATTCATTTTAACTAAGATTCTCCATATTTTTTCGCTCAAATAATTGTTAAATCAAGTTCGATCACATGTTTGATTTTGTTTCGGCCAAAAGCCCAAAAGATGTGTTTGATTTTATTAATCTTTTTTTTTTTTTTTTTTTTTTTTTTTTACAATGGGTTAGGAATTGAAGCAAATTTTTTTAACAGATCAAAAAGTTAACATTATTAAGTATTAACACGTATTTCCTTTTTAAAAATCCTTCAAGTAAGAAAATCAAGCAGTGTATGTTAACGTGGCATCATATTTATAGGAACAATCCTTTAATCAAGAAATTCAATTTGCATTTTTTTTTCATGAATAATAGTTTACAATTTACAGAAGTATATAATTAAATAGTAGAAGCGATATATACAACTAAGCCCCAAAAAATAAAAAATAGAAAAAGGAGAGAGATCATTTTTGATCACGATGACATGATGTTTTGTGACAAATGGAATCCGAATCATACAGTTGTGAAGAAGGAATATTCTGGAAACACCAGAGATGGACGACCCACTAACGATAGAGAAGTGATCACGGAACACCATTTTGATTTTGAATAGAAAAAAATTCGTGTATTGTTGTTTGTGTTTGGGATAGTAGTGAGAAAAGTAACTTTTTTATAATTTGACTTATACAAACTTAAATTTAGGTAAAAGTTAAATTATGTAATGTGATTTATGTTTGAATTGGTAATTAATAACTGACTTTTTTTCAATATTGTTTGCATTGTTACGTTGAAAAACAAGTGTATATGAAAAATGACTTTAAAAAATATAGATCTTATTAAATAATATGCATATTATTAAATGAAAAATATATGTTATATCTACATTAATTTTAAGAAAAATATTAAAATTATATAACTCTTTGAGAAAAATACTAAAATTGAAATAATAAAAAATATTTAATTGTGTAAATATTAAATAATTTATCATTCATTTAATTTATTGATTATTCATATATTAAAAGAATAAATGTGATGGTGCTGGAGTAAAATGTCCAAGTGTGGGCGCACAAAAAAAAAAAAAAAAACCGATGTCTAAGTGAAAGGCGATGGCGATAGAAAAGAAAAATGGAACCAGGGAGTCAGGGGCGCCAAGGGAGAAGAGAGAGAAAAGGGTGGGTAGGGTGGAAATAAGTGTTCTATTAGGCACCCACGCCCCGATCTGTTTAGGGCGCCACCGATGCGACCCGACTTGTTTGTTAAAAGGTAAGATCAAGCGCCATTTAAAAAGCGCCTAAATACGTAAATAAGTCCGACATATTTTGTTAAAGTCCGACACGTGTTTACACATTAAATGAATATAATTATATTTATATTATATAAATAACATAATATTTATAGTTTTTATTCTTATATTCTACTAAAAGCTTACATTTATTTAGGTTTTGATATGCTCAAAGTGCACAAAGCCGATTTGTAACCTCCAAAGCCTACAATATGTAAGTAAGCCTTTAAAAAGGCTTCAATTCGACCAAACCTTATGAAAACTCGGGCCTGAGCTTAAAAAAAACTGCATTCAAGCTCAAGCCCAAACTTAGGCCTTCTATCCCCATTACAAACTCAGGCCTATTTAGGCCCGATCTGATCTATTTCCATCCCTATGGGTGCCATAAGGTAATTTCAATTTTTCCAACCTACCAATGGACTTAATTTTCCTTTATAAGCTCTAATTTTGGCTTATTAAAATAAGCAGCTTATATAATACAAGTCCCATAGATACAAAGTTGTGTCAAACATAGGTCAAAAATTTCAAAAGCCCCAATTTTGCTTCTACCCCTCCAATAGTGCTTTTAGGGCCTCCATAGGCTATCTCAAACACACCCGCTCATTATTTTTAGTATGCTTCTTGAAGTATAACTTGCTTTACAATATAAATCAATTAGAGAGCAATTAATACTTATTTTCCAATTTTACCCCTATAGTTAATTTTTATACATAACTCACTCGATTTTTCTCTCTCCTTTAAAACCTCCTTTAATGTTGGTAAATTTGAAACTTTCTTTTAGTTTAAGATAAATTTAAGGGAAAAACACACAAAAAGAACTTTAAAAATAAAGGAAATAATGGTGTTTTAAATATTCATAATTACAGAGAGGTGTTAGAACCTGTTTGGGGACACCCCATATCTAAGTTTTGAAAACTCAACCTAGGTTTTGACAAAAGTCTACTAAACACCCCTCTTTTTTAAAAAAGTTATTTTGCATCAAATCTAGGTTTTGTAAAAGTTTGTTAAACACCCAAAAACTATTCTCCAAAAAAAAAATTTACCTCGTAAATTCCAAAAACAATTCTTCAAAAGCTTTTTACCTCGTAAATTATGAAAATCATTTTTTAAGATTTAGTCAAGACCCTAAAACATTTCATGATCTTAAAAATTTATTTTAGGATATTTAAAAATATTTTAGAATAACAACGGATCTTGAAAAAAAAAATCAGGGTACTGACGGATACTAAAAAGATACTTAATATTGACTAGTACTGAAAAGATACTTTTCTTGGTCTTAATTTTTTTTTATGATATTGAAAAAATATTTCGGAAAACAACAGATCTTGAAAAAATATTTCGGGGTATTGTGAACTAAAAAGATACTTAATAATCGACGGGTGATGAAAAAATATTTCTCTTGATCTTAAAAATTTATTTTAGGACATTGAAAAAAAATCAAGGTAACAACGGATCTTGAAAAAATATTTCAAGGTACTGACGGGTACTAAAAAGATACTTAATACTAACTGGTAATAAAAAGATACTTCTCTTGGTCTTAAAAATTTATTTTAAGATATTGAAAAAATATTTCAGAGTAACAACTGATATTGAAAAAATATTTCAGGGTATTAACGGATACTAAAAAGATACTGAAAAAATATTTCCTGATCATGAAAAAACAATTTAGGATATTGAAAAAATATTTCAGGGTACAAAAAGGTACTAAAAAATATCTTAAGGATACTAACTGATACTAAAAAGTACAGAAATCCGGAGGGCCAAAGGGTTGTTCCTAACCATCTAGCTATCTGGTCCCCTCCATCTGCTGGCAATCTTAAATATAACTGTGACGGGGCCTTCTCAGCTAATATGACTGGCGCTGCTATCAAAGTTATTTGTAGGGATCATTTTGATGATTTCAAATGGGGTTTTGTGGATAAAATGAAATCCATATCTGCATTTATGATTGAAGCTTTTGCTCTTAAGAGGGCATTGATGCTCGCTGTTGATCTCGGTCATGACAATGTGATCTTTGAAACTGATTGTCTCTCCCTTCTTGAATGTGTTGATGCTAAATCTCGGGATATGATTGATTGGAAGAGCGGGGAGCATTGTCTTCGATATTATTCGTCTCTTGATTCCAAAGTTGGGTTCTCTCTGTCCTTTACCCCTAGGGGGTAATCGTGCCGTTGACTTAATCGCAGCTGATGCTTATAAGAGGTGTGCTCGATTGAATGGGTCTTTCAACCACACCGTCTTTACTATCACTTCTAGCCTTGGATGCCCATAAGGCGAATACTGTTCCTCATGATGTTTCTTCCCCCAATCACTCATTAAATGGTGGTTGTTTGTAGTTTGCATTGTTTTAGTGTAATCAGTTTGTTGTTTTCTTAGACTCCTTTGTTCCTCTGATATTGTGTTGCTTTGTGCTTCCTTTCTTCTCTGTTATTGTGTTTGTAATCCTTTTGAAGTATAAATAGAAGTATCCTTTGTCAAAAAAAAAGATAGAGTGATGGGCTGCTACAATACCTTAAAGTGGGCTACTTTGGGCTTATTACGGTGGCCTTCGCCATTTAATGTTGTGGGCCTAAGCAAGGTCCACTGACAACTCATTTGAGAGAGAATTTTGTCTTGAGACTACTTGATGTGTCATTTTAGGGCCAAGCTAAATACTTACATGTCAATGATATTAAGTCGAATAGTCCTATTCTTCATGTTGCTTTCAATATCGTGTTAGATTTAAAATAAAAAATATATATATAATTAATTAAAAAATGATTTACGGACTGAGAACTGAAGTGAAAATTACTTTATTGCCTTTTTTCTATGTTATCCAGGCTGTTGCTCTTGCTCATGTTTGATCTTGAGAGAATACACAAGGAAGCAAGGAAGGGTGGGAGACACAAACCGCGTTATGAGAAGACCAAAAGCAAAGTCAGTAGAAGCCAAGAAAAGATAAAATTAATTTATAATTAAGGTGATTTTTTTTTTCTGAATTTAAATTAAGTACCGTGTGATCATATTTGAATGGATATTGACTTGCAAAATTGTTGATTGACCTATATATCTATATGGGGTTTTATGCGCGCGTGCGTATTCCTTACTTTCATATTGTACCCTCTTCATCTTACTTTAAACGCGCAGTCCCATTTTCATAGATACGTTCAAAATTTGCATGTACTCATGAGATCGTTCATTAAAGCAGCAACTTCAACTAACAGCATAATAGAATATCCACTCAGATTCTTCCTACTCGGTTCTTTAATATAAAACCCACTTTATAATTTAATTTATTTAATAGAGTAGGTTTTATGTTAAAGAAGGAGGTATATACTAACATTATTTACATATAATTGCATCAATTTAAATTTGACGTGGGAATTGAAGATATCACTAGACGTGACAATCATGCTTCCCACTGATACTCACAAGGTTGAGGGCGTCTTTGGAGACGACACCCACATCGCCACAGTTGAGATTGAAATGCTTCGGCTCCGGCGGCCAATTCCCAGCTTCAAAGCTAACAACCAGTTCCATTCTCACGTTGAAGTTCACAACTTGCCTACTCCTCAATTCTTCCACCAATTGTGTAAATACCTTCTTCTTCTTCTTCCCCAGCTCCGATGAGTCCACCTTCATCACCACGTGAACCTTCAGATTCATCTCCCTCGTCCTCTCCAGCGAGTTCGCGTCCTTCTCCGGCGCCGTACCCCGAGCTAGCTCCACCTCATGATAGCGCACCGAAACAGCCAACTCGCTGAGGAACATGTCTATCTTCTTCTTGTTGGTGTTGCTTATGTTGATTCCTATTTCGTATGTGCCTCTGAGTTCTGAATCAGAAAGAGAGAAGTTGGACACAGTAAGTGAGCTCACTAGAATGCTTGGTTCCTGGGGGTTGATGACGAACCAAGCTATGGCGATCACGCACGTCATAAGAACAGACAGCGAAACAACAAACAGGATGATTTTTGGGACACATGTAGACATACTTGTCCTACTTCTGCTGGTACCACCATCACCCTCCATTATGTCTTGTTTTGGGAATGGAAACGATAAGCCGTTAACTTTCGATTTTGGTGGGAAGAGGCAATCCTTTTAGGGAAGACAAATGTGATGCAAAGTAGAATATGGAATGAGAACGGCGATTCACAAATATAAACATTTTTACGAGGTAAGTTGCCAGGAATCTTCGAGGGCGACGGAAGCTTCCGCGAAGGAAGCTGCGCTCGCGCTTTTGCGTATTGCCTTGCGTGGCTATCTTTGCTGGGAGAAAAACCTGTGTTGAGTGGGGCGTAGTCCATACGGCGAAGATTAAACACTTCCTAATAAAATAGTGTATGGGTACTAAACATAGAACATAATTGGCCTATATATGTGTTTTGATGAGACTAATGCAAATTTGGCCTCGCTTATATGTTCGTGAATATATATAATTTCATGCCCAACTTTACAAAGACTTCGGATTTCTAATAAATGGATCGAATTGTGATTCTCCAGCCATTGATTTATGAAATTCTTGCTTTTTATCTTTCGATAAACTTCAAAAAGGCATTTAATTTTTATTTTGTAGATAAGATATACGTGATTACGCGGGCAAGATGGAAGAAGAGTGTGCAGAATTAATCATTACGTTACTTATTTACTAACCATTTGAACAAAGCCACGTATATAATTGATAGTGACTTAAACGGTAAATAGATATTTGTAGACCATTAGACTATTAGAAGCAGATCATCATTACATACGTGATTACGCGGTGTTTAAGATGGAAGAAGGAGTGTGCAGAATCATTACATTACATGTTTACCAACCATTAAAAAAAAAAATGCTTGAATAGACTCTGAAGATGAAACAGCGTTACTGCTAGCTATCTGCCTGCACTCCTTTGGAACATTGGGCTTGTTTGGGTTGGCGGTAGGAGCGGTATTTTTTAAAAAAGCCTATCGACTTTAAAAAAGTTTCGGTAGGAAAAAAATCAAAAGGTTATAGATAATGATTTGTGTTTGGATTGATGGTGGTAGAAGTGGCGGGCACGTCAAAAAGTTTAAGAAGGCTTTTTGGAAAAAGTTGGTTCTGGACCTTTTTCTACGGGCTTTTAATTTTGAGCTTTTTTGACTTAAAATCTAATGAACTTAACGCGCAACCCAAACACACCACGTTGAGCGTTTTTCCTCCAAAGCATTAACTCTACCGCAAACGCTCCCAATTTCTCCTAACGCTCACACCAAACAGACCCATTGTTCAGAAGCCTTTTATAAGTTGTTCCTGCACTCATTTGTAAACAAGTGCAATAGTCACATGAATAATTTTAAGATGGTTCTTGTGAAAAAGTGGAATTCCCTTGGTTTATAGGTAGGAATATTTCATATGTTCATGATGTGTTCATTACTTATAAATGGAATTTGACTAAATCATGCTCGTAATTTGTTATTGATAAAATATTAATCTCACTTTTTTATAGGAATATTTTTACTTATTTATGATGTGTTTGTCACTCACAAATTAAGTTGTTTTCCCTTTAATTTTAAAAGGATTGGTTTTGTCTTTTCACTTCGCAAATTAATTTCACTACGGAAACTACAATAAAATTTTCAGGTTTTTTTTTTGGAGCTAATGGAAATTAATTTAATACCGTGGTTCTTATCTTAAATTTTCCCTTTGTTTTTTTTTTTAATTACCAGTATGATCCATGACTAAAAGATTTAAAATCCAACATTGTAATTGTTTCCTTTTACTCTCCAAGTCCTTTTTTATAAAGAATATTTTCTCTCATGGGAGTAGTCATTAAACTAGCTTTTCAATTTTTACTATTATTAAATATATATATATATATATATATATATATATATATATATATATAAAACTTATTATCTATATACAATAAATTTACACTCATTATCTTTCATAAGTATTATTTTTAAATAATGATATAATTGAAAAATAAGCTATAAAAATTACACATTTATTAATTTTCACTAACTTTTTGAATCACATAATTTTTTTTATAAAAAGTACAAGAGGAAGATTACATGGGGTACAAAAGTCCACATTATGTGCACATAATTATATGCTCATAACTTTATTGTATAATTTTTTTAAAAAAAATTATATATTGTATTTATTTAGATTTAAATTATATGTTACTTTTTAAGATGTATTTTGCACCAAATATCTCAAATTAATTAGTTTCCATAATACTGGTGTTACAAACAAATGTAGAACTGGAAACTAATTAATTTAAGATATTGAGTATAAAAAATATCTCAAAAAAAAATTTATAATTTAAATCTAAATAAATACAATATATAAAAATTAACTCATACCTCTAATAGAGTTATGAGCACATAAAAAATACATAATAAAATCTGGACACATAAAAGACATTCCATAATTGCTTTTACCGTTTATCATTTATAAAAGTGGGATATTATGTCTAATCAATCATTTGTTATCATAATCAATCAATCTTTACCACGTAAGGCACTCTACATGTCTATACAGTGCCCTACGTTCCCTAGGCTCCCATGGCATCTGCAAGCTCCTCATTTTCTTCACCCACCCACTCTTCCTTGTGCCGTGGCCTCCAAGTCTCCAAATAATCTATTTCCAAATCATTCCCCAAACCCTCCTCTGCTCACGGAATTAAGGTACCATCCTAATTTTATTTATATGTTTATTTTAATTAAATCTCATATATCAATGAGAGATAGTTAACTCAATAATCATGAGGTAAATTTTTAACTTTGTCTTCATTTATAATTGAATATTTTTTAAATTGTTTCTTCTCTCTCTATCTTCATGAGTACAATTAATATGAGTAAAATTGTCACAATCTCATTTATTACATAAAACTAGACTTATAAATAAAATGAGAGTGGTAACCATTCTCGTTTGATCCAAATGGTCCAGATTTAATATTTTTTTAAAAAAATTATTCTAATAAGTAGATAATTTAAAATAAAGATAATTTCTTAACTATAATTTTTTATTTAAAAACTATCAATTTAAAAAGATTAGATATAAACCATCCAAATAAGATAAACTAATGAATAGGCACCAAAATTGTTCCCTGTGCTACTCACCACACATCCCTCAGTGATGCTACATATCCCCAGATTGTCATAGGCAAAGGCGGAGCCACGTATTGGAGAAGGGAGGCACGTGCCCCCCTTTGATTTTTTTTCTTTTTAAAAATTATTTAAGTACTGTTCTCCATGATTGCTTGCCTTCTTAATGATACATGAAAATACTTTGGGGACGATGTCCGATTGTCTTCTTTGCCGCACACGATTCTTCTTTCCCCTGTAAAAATACTTGCGTACATATTTTAGTATTGTGACCTCAATTGGGAAAGATCTGCTTCCTTTTTTGAAATACTTTCCTAGCATTTTGTTGTCTTTTCTTTGTATTTTAAGTGGATATTCCCAGCACAAAAAATTGCTTGGAGCCTGTAGGTTGCTAATTTTCTGCCATGGGCATTTTATGGCTAACACTTGCTCTTTTTCTCATTGATGATGATCAAACTTGCAACTGATGATAAGTGAAAACCTTCTGAATCCTATATTTTTTCTTCTTCTTTTGATGATAAGTGAAAAAAAAAATCGGGGGCAGCCCCTCACCCTCCCGCCAATAGTGCTCCTCCTTCCATAAATTTCTGGATCCACCCCTGGTCATGGGATTCATATCTCTATTGTCAAAATTCTTTTCAAAGAAGGATTTATTCATCCAAAACCATAATAACCACCGAGCTATTCCTCACACAACTGTTACTATCTCCCCCCACCCATATATATATATATATATCATTTTGCATGCTAGGTGATCTTAAAAAATACAGGCGACAAATAACAAATTTTAGGGAAGCTATGCAAAAGTAAGCTAAATGATTTAATTTTTTTTTTTTTTTGCCCATCCAAAGATCCTTTTCGACTAACTAATCCGGTCGACGGCGTCGACATGCCCGGCTATGGTGGGTGAGTCTCTCAGCAGGGCTTTTTGGCATTCACAAGACTCGAACTCGAGACCTTGCTTAAACGACACAAGCCGCTTACCACTTGTGTCAACCCCGTTGATGCAAGCTAAATGATTAAGTCAACTGATAGAATGATGGCTTCTATTATTGCCTTATTGTGGGCTACTTTGGGTCTAGGACAGTGGGCTTCCTCTTTCCGTATGTTGGGCCCAAATAAGGTAAGGTGACAACTCCCTTTAGAAACCATCTCGCCGCCATACTAGTACTCCATGACTTTTTATCAAAAAAAAAAAAAAAGTACTCCACGACTCCACGTCAGTTCTTGGTGTATCTTTCATGAATTGGCGGATTTTGTTTTTTACGTATTATAATTTGAAAAATACATTATTTATTACTCATTCCATGACAAAGACTTAAAAATTTAAAATGAAAGAAATGGAGATATCCTTTTAAGCATTACTGAAATTGTATTTTTTCTATTTGCAAATTCATTCGTTTTCTTAAGAAAATAATGAAAATATATAAATTTTATATTTACTTTTAAAATTCTTGGTGTATCTTCTTTTCAGAACTTGAAAATAAATTACACAGGAATTTTTAGATTTTCAGTAAAATTACTTAATTTTCCTTATATTTTTTAAACCAATATCAATTTTTTTTAAAAAAAAAAAAGCCTAGAAAAAGCAAAATAATGAAGCATGCACACATATATGAGTATTTAGGTAACACTAAAACCGTTATGATAAGTATATATTTTATGATTAAATAGGTGTATATTTTATGAGAATTGACTAGATTTATTAATATTATAGGTCTATTTAATTATCTTTTATAAATTTTTCCATCATTGAATCAAACTTAGGATCAAAGAATAAATCGACATAAAATCTACTCATATCCTATTTTATTGTGCAAGAGATATTTTATGAAAGAGAAGAGACAAAAAACATATAGAGCTTGTAGCCATAAATTAAATAAAATGAATAAAGACGTGAACCCCACATGTTAAAGATTAAACTTGGATCCTAAGCTTGGTGATTAAACTTGAATCCTAGGCTTGATGATTAATTAAGAGGAGGAGACCTAAATTATAAATAAGGAGGCAGAGACACGACAAAAAGAGGATGGAGGAGAGGATCAAGAGACGCAGAACGAGAAGGAACGAAGAAGCAGAGGAGTAGCGGCTGAGCATTTCGGTTCTCTTCATCATCTCCACGGAAGGACGGAAGGACTGTGGAGGCGACGGAGAAACTTTCTTTCATCTCTCTCTTTATTCTTTGAATCTAAATTCCTATCCTTTTGTTATGGATTTTAATCTAGCCATGTATGGCTAATTTCTTTGCAACCTAGAGGAGCTATGAATTTATTTGTGGATTAGATTTTATTTTCATTGTTTAGTTATAATTAATATCAATTTTGGTTACTTAATTTTGTTTGATTTTATCTGTTTAGTGATTGGCCATCATTGAATATGATTTTGAGCATCAGGATTTACCTTGACAGAGGGGATTTTAATTAGGCTCTGAGATTAAGTAATGTGAGATTAGATTACGATTTAATTTGCAATTAGGATAGACATATACCTAATGGCCCCATATAATTGTTGAACGGTGTGTCCGAAGTTTTTGTTCTCTTGAGTAACTATGTTAGATATAACAAGTTATACTCGAGAGGGTTATAAGTGGACCTACAGACACTTATAGCTATTTATACTCGAGATTAACAAAATTGATATTAAGGCTAATTAAATTAGTGAAATCAAGGTTTATGAAGCTAATAAGAGATTATTGACTCTGGGTTGCTCATTTTATTATTGTCGTAGTTAAAAAACTCCGCAAGTGCACGGGCCGTATCAAGTAATAAAGAGTAAGTAAGATATCGTTCTCACGAGGACTTAGATCTCCACAACTTCGTTAATCATTAATTTCACAATTTCGTTTAAGTTGAGCAACCAAATTAAATTTAATGAAGAGATAAGAAATTAAAATTAAAACAAGAAACTACCACACTAATGAACGAGCAACCTAGAGTCACTAATCCCTTATTTGTTTCCTAGATTTTATCCCACTAAATTAATTTTGACTTAACTTACTCAGCTAATTTAGAGTATCAATGTCTATAAATACCTTCCGGTCTATTTATATACTTATTTTAATTAATTAAGTAATGCCTCACACAATTAAATAAGATACGTTTTAGATCGGGCTCACTCTAATTTGATTATGTAGAGCTTCTAGGTATATTCCTATCCTAGACGCAAATTAGATTAAAACCTAATTTCACATTAAATTTAAACCTAATTCCACATTATTTATTCTCATGGTCAATTTAGGATTTCATCTTCCAAGTTCAACCTTAAATCCTCAAAACATGCTCAATGGTAATCAATCAATAAGCAATAGCAAGAAACACAGGATTAAATAAACTGAAATAAAATTAAGCAAAACTAATAGTGGGAATAATCTCTAGAACCTAAACAAGTTCATAGGTCCTCTAGATTGGAAAACCAATTAGCCACACATGGCTATAACACAATCTATAACAAAAAGATGAAACTCAGATTGAAGGAATAAAGGAAAGAGATGAAATAAAGTTTCTCCGTCGCCTCCGCAGTCCTTCCGTGGAGATGATGAAGAGAACCGAACCGCTCAGCCCCTACTCCTCTGCTTCTTCGTTCCTTCTCGTTCTGCGTCTCTTGATCCTCTCGTCCGTCTTCCTTTCTTCATATATATAACCTAAATATAACTTAGGCCATGGATCACTGATTCCCATTTTCTTATTAAAAAGATATCTTATATCTTGTAATCAACTCCATCAGATCACGCAATTGATTTTGTTTCTATTTTTCTTGCGTGGGACCATCGAGTTTAGCTGATTGCATATCCTCTTAATTGCTTTGTCTACTTCTTTCCAAATCAGCTATTATTTCCTGCACAATAAAAATAGGATATGAGTAGATTTTATGTCGATTTATTCTTTGATCCTAAGTTTGATTCAATGATGAAAAAGTTTATAAAAGATAATTAAATAGGCATATAATATTAATAAATCTAACCAATACTCATAAAATATACACCTATTTAATCATAAAATATATACTTATCACGTTGTTTCACAAACATTTTTTTTTATAAGTCGAAACAAAACCGTTGCCAAATTTTCAGATATGACACCTGCACGTGGATGCAAAGGTCACGCGCTTTGCAACTTACGAATCATGTGACCAGTTAGTTAGTTATTTCACACTCAATTCCATTGTTGACTCTTTTTTCCATTTATTATAGGGTAAAAAATACACATGTGTTTTAGCGCAAGAAAGCGCCCAAAGACACACATGTTTTTTTTAGTGCAAAACTACACATGAACTTTCAAAGTGGAGCGCAAATACCATCACCGTTAAATGGAGTTAACGAGTTAGTTTTGCAATGGGCCCCACATTATTAAAAGAAATAAAAATCCCTCGACTTTGTTAATTTACTTTCGCCCTCCCTCCCTATCAGTTCAGTGGCTCGACGCCGTCCCTTGGGTTTACTCTGGCACCATCGTCGCCGCTAGCTCCGACTTATTCATTGAAGGATCTCAAAACCATGTGTGCAGATTAAACTGAACACAAATTCAAGGAGCATATCAAACTAACAAAGAAAAGAGTAAAGTTTTCCTCGATATTGAGCAGACCAAAAGGTAATTTAAAACACAAATCACTACCAAAAGAGGGGGAAAATGATCTGGATATCATTGGACTCCATCAAATCTAACGAAACCACATAATTGTAAAACCTAAGTCACAAATAAAAATCGTCGCAATAGGAAACCAAAAACAAGAAGGTTCTCAGTTTGGAGACCAAGAAAAACCATCCCAAAAGAAAGAAAATCAAATCTACGCATACAAACAAAAGGAAAAGGGCAAAAATCAAAGACTCTTAGTATGAATGGTTTCTTTATCCAAAAATAATACCTAAATTGCGATGGAGCCATTGATGATTCTTGCGAATGGGCGAGAAAGGAAGCATGATTGTCCACCCTTAAATTAAGTATCAATTTTTAATACATCAAGATTACACTTTGTAATCGGATTGGAGATGAATGGTTGAATGATTATTTAGTGTCTTATATTGAAAAAGATGTATTTGATAGTATTGATAATAAGATGACGGAATTTCAAAAAATAAGGCCTAGAAGAATGACATTGTAATTATTTTTATTGTAATATACTTTTTCTATTTTATATATATATATATATATATATATATATATATATATATATATTTGAACTTATTGAGTGTCTTTCTTTTTTATTGTAATTTATGTATTTGCATTTTAATAAGACTTAGCCTTGCTTTTCTAAATAACAGGTTTGTAAAATAATTGCATCTCTTATTACATCATCAGTATTCACTCGATATCATAGATATTTTTTTGATATTCTTTTTTTTCTTGTTTATATATATATTTTTTTAATGCATTTAAAACTTTCATATTTAAAAAATAAAATAAAATCGGGGCGCCTCAAAACCCAGTGCCACTGGTGCCCCTCCAATATTTTTCTAGGTCCACCCTGAGGGAGAGAAGAGGTGGCGCGTGATCAAAGTTAGTGGGACGACGTTCTTTGGGGGAAGACCTACGTGTTGAAATGAATGGGTCAATATAAATATATATTAATAATATCTCTAATGTCAAAATTGTATTTAAAAAGTGGTTTATTCCATAAGAATGAGCAGGTAGGCTAAGTAATGTTGCAAAGTACAAGTCACAAATAGCAAATTCTAGGAAGCTATGCAAAGCAGGCTACATGATTATTAGGTCAACTCATCATAGAATGATGTGGGCTTCTATTCTATTATTGCCATGGTCTATGTTGATACAATAATTTACAAAACGAACTTTCCAGGATACCGACAACGTAGAAATTAACGTATATATATAGTTGAAAACAATGTCTGACCAAGCACGAGACTTAATGTTTTTTTTGCCGGTTCGGTTCACCGCTTGTCCGACTACCGTATCCGGCCGCGTCGCGCTTTGTTTATGGTGGGAGAGTCTCCACGGGTTTTTTTGATTCACAAGACTCGAACTCGAGACTTGTTTAAGCGGCTATGGCCGCTTACCACTGGCCAACCCCGTTGATAGACTTAATGTTATTAGTGAACGAGAATGGATTACTAACAAAGGTGCATTGATTGACTGAGAAGACGAGTTTATGAAGCAGGGGACGCCACTTTGGTCGTCTAAGGGCATGTTTGGTTTGGAGGGAGGGAGTGAGAGAGAAGGGAGTGGAAAGTAGGGAAATGACCAAATTGCTATTAATGAAAAGAATATTCTTTTTTGTTGAGAGTATATTTTTAGAATATTAAAAAAAGTTTAAAGCGGTGTGTAAAGAGGAGACCAAAGATTGGCCCCCTCCCCTCTCCCTCCCTCCCCCTCCCTCTCCCTCAAACCAAACTTGCCCTAAGACGCAGGCATGTATCAGGTATAAAATTTTGGTTGTTGCCACTTTGCCAACGGGCTGACAAGGGGATTAGGGTGGGCCTCCGCCCCTAAAATTTAAAGGAAAAATATATATGAAAAATAGGGGAGCTGGATATTGTGATAATATTGCATCTCATAAAAGAAATTACAGGTATTATTAAAGTCCTTTGTCAACCTTTATAATGAGAATCCCAAAATATTTTAAATATTTTACATTTGATTTTAACTACAAAAGAGTTACTTCATAAATTAAGAGAGATAAGTTTGGATACTTTCTTAGTTTATGTTCAAAAATTTTGCATCTGATTTTGCTTTTTGACATTGACATTCCGGATGAGTGCAAAATATATTGAAAAGAGAGGTCTTGCTCAAAATTAACAAGCTGATTTTTCTACTAAATTTTTTTATAGGGTAAATATCTTTTGTGCTACAATTGATTATCAATTGCAAGAATTAAATAGCGAGGTTCAATGATAATCTTTGTTGAATTACTTGCTTTGAAGCGTGACTTTAAATCCAAGAAATATGTACAAGCAAGTCATTTACTAGTGATGATATTTGCAAACTTGTTCATAAATTTTATTCTAGAGATTTCATAGAACATGAAAAATTGCATTTGAAAATGAAGTTACAACATTTTGAACTTGACATACCTAAACTTACAAATTTGATTAATTTATCAACTACATCTAAATTATGTCAAGGGCTAGCAAGAACTGGAAAATTCATCATTTACCCTCTTCTTGATAGAATGATTAGACTTATACTTCATTTTCTTCCAGGTTTACAGAAAGAACTAATGAAAGATCTAATCAAGAATAGTTTTCGAACTAGAATAGAAAATTAATTTCTTGATGATTCTGTGATTACATACATTGAAAAATAAATTGTTTTGAGTCCTAACACAATCCAATTATTGAAAAGTTTAACAATATAAAAACAAATAGAATAAGAGTACAATGAGGTGATCTTAATTTATGTAATAAATTCATTTCATTTTTGTATATCATGATTAGATATATATTACATTTCAAATACTTTTATTTATAATATAATATTTTTTATTTTCTCCCCGTCAATAAAATTCTTGGATCCGCCCTACAACCAAGCCTAAAAAAATGTCAAAAATATTTCACACCAAGTCATTAACATTGATAAGACGTACGAGTATTAGTCTGGCAAGCGACATGCGAGGAAGAAATGGACAAATAGTTAGAAACTGTTGAAGCTTATTTTGGCAGCTTCTAATGGGAAAGACAAAAGCAGAGAGAACAAACGCTTGCGGTTCATTAAAATTTTCCAAAAATATTTGTGTTTTGATGAGACTAATGCAAATTAAATCTGGCCTCCTTTGCCTTAAACGGTTCCATTTTGGGAAGTTGGTGCTTATTCTTTTAAACAAAATCTTTAAGTTATTGAATAATGAAGATATCAAGAAATTAGTTTTTGAAAAAAAAAAAAACTGAACAAACTGATAAATAACCACTAACAAAATGCATATTTTGTAATTAATTAAATATTTACAAGTTTTAACATTTATTGGATCAAGTTTGTAAATGTTTTTATATCTATTTAATTTATTATATATGCTTCTTTTCATAAATTTAATTGTTTGGTAAAAATATGGAGAAAAAAAATCATTAAGTTTTCTATCCAAATTCTATTTTTACCAAACAATTAAACTTAGGAAAAGAAGCATATATAATAAATTAAAGAAATATAAAAATATTTACAAACTTGATCCAATAAATGTTAAAACCCCACCACACCTTGTTGGTCCCCTCTCTCTCTCTACGAGTCATCTTGCTTGTTGGCCTTGGTTAATTGATTAACAGGGAGCTTCGAGGAAAACAGCTCATTGACCTTCCAGGGCGCCCCTACTATTATTATTATTATTATTATTATAACATGCTATGATATGTTGTTGTGATGCGGATTATTGCAACCACTACATCAGAATAAATATTATAGAGTCTAATTTATGGGAAGGATAAAATGATTAAAAAAAATGATAAATTTAATAGAAAATCAAGAGTAAGTATCTTACTCTTAGATTTATTTATTTTTTATTGATCTGATCTCACCCTTACATTTACTAGTCAAGGGATAAAATCTGATTATGCTACTGAGAACCAGCTAGAAGATGTTATTTTTGAATCAGACAACCTTGCTCTGGTTAATTGTATTAATTAATAAGAAGAATGCCTCTCCAAATTGCTCTGGTCTAGCACAGAACATGAAGATCGGCTTGATGAAATATAGGCATGATTAAATCAATAACCAACGCTGGTACTTCATGAACAAGTTTTCAATTCTAAAAAAAAAAAAAAATTAATCATGCCTTAATTTGTAAACTTGTTGATAAATTTTATTCTAGAAATTTCATATAACAGGAAAAATTACATTTGAAAGTGGAGTTATAACATTTTGAGCATGACATTCCTAAACATTCATATTTGATTAATTTATCAACTGTATCTGCATTATGTTAAGAGCTAGCAAAAAGGGAAAGTCTTTTTCATTTATCCTCTTATTGATAAAGTGATTAAACTTATACTCACTCTATCGGTTTTCTACAAGAACTACTTGAAATATCTTTCATCTTTATAAAGATAATCAAGAAAGGCTTTGAAATAGAATGAAAAACCGATTTCTTGATGATTTTTTGATTATATACATTGAAAACAAAAATTTTGTTTGAAATTTAGACAAATTCAATTATAAATAAGTTTAACAATATGAAAATATATAGAGTAAGAGTTAAATAAAGTAATCTTAATTTCTATAATTTTAACCAAACAATTAAAATTAGGAAAAGAAGCGTATATAATAAATTAAAGAAATATAAAAACATTTATAAATTTGATTCAACAAATGTTAAAACCCGACCACACCTTATTGGGCCCTCTTTCCACGAGTCATCTTGCTTGTTGGCCTTGCTCAGTTTATTAGACCCTACAGTTCAGAACAATGGGATTCGTCAAAGAGAGTTGGCGTAGATAGTAAGGGATTTGTTTAAGTCCGAAAGGGATGTGTGTTCGATCCATTGTCGTCATTTGGACTCGCTTTGGTAGGTGATCTCGTAAGTCACATTAAGTCTTTCGAAAAAAAGCGGGGAAATCTTTTGCAGGCTTTAGTGGGGGCGATCTTGCGAACCCCTCCAAAACTTTTTATTAAAAAAAAAAAAAAAAAAAAAACAGTGGGATTCATTTTTAAGTGTGTTGGGTCCAAAAAAGTAAAGTGAGGAGTGGGAACTCCCTTGAGAAATAATTTCATGTACATGTCAATTCTTGATGTATTTTTCATTAATTGGGGGATTTTGTTTTTATTACATTAACTTGAAAAACAAAATATTTATTACTCATTCCATCACAAAGACTTGAAACGGACGAATTAGAGATGTCCTTTTAACTTTTAAGCAGGACTGAAATTGTATTTTTATATTTATAAAGTCATTCATTTTCTTAAAAAAGAATGATATTATATAAATTTTCTATTTAATTTTAAAATTCTTGGAATACATTCTATTCAGCACGTGAAAATATATTACACAGGTATTTTCATTACAATTACTTATAATTTGTTTCTGTTTTCTGAAACCGATATCAACAACTTTTTTTTTTAAAAAAGGAGAAATTTATACCATTAAAAAAATTTCACATAGGGGAAGTTTTCCCTTGAAAGTTTTTCAGGGGCATAGGAAGTATAAAAAATGGAGCAATTTTTCCATGATCGTTATCCTAGTTAATTGTGACCGTTAGTTGATAAAATATGTTGAGCTGACAGTCTACATGTCATCTATTTTATTTTTGTTAAAATGCAAATTTGTAAGATGAAGTCAATGACAAATTAACCGACACAAATTTACACCTTAACAAAATGAAGTAGATGACTTCAGACTTGGCAATTGTTTTATCATATTTAATCAACAAACTGTCAAAATTAACTGAGATAACGGATAAGACAAAATTACCCCATTTTTACACTTCTAAGACAAATAATAGAGGTCCAAGACAGAACCGTGCAGCCTGGACATTCACTCGTCGGACTTCATTCTTGTCATCTAGGACCTGCAAATAGTATAATTGGGGATCTCCTAAAATGGAAAAGGAAACGGGAGGACCAGGGCGAGGGGTCCTCTTTTCCTAAAAGGCAGAAGGAGTATTAGTTCATTCATTCCTAAGATGGTCACAACTTGATGTGTATGTAAACCAAATTGAGGTGTACATATATTAGCGATCATTTTGTCGGGCTAACCGAAATCTGGACTCGCTCGGCCCAGGTACTGAATTGCGACCAATGGAATTTCAAACTCAACTTCACATTCATTTACAGTTACTACTAATAATGGAATTTTGATTTTTCTAGCCCCTGATTTTTGCTTCATATCTGTCATTTCTACTATTCACAAGAGAAATTTTATACACCTTTTCTTGTTCTCAAATTTACCATTTACATAATGAAAATATCATGCAAATATTGTTTTTAAATGAACAAACAGATAAATAACCACCAACCAAATGTATGTAATTTTCGTTTTCTAGATGAGACATACGTGATCACGCAGTTTTCAAGACTGGAGTAGTGTACAGAATCATTACCTATTCAATAATCACTTTAACAAAGCCCCCATCATATCGATACAATTGATGGTAACTTGGTAAGTAGATGTTATTAGTTTGTATGGTCACTATTTACAACAGCATCGACACTGAAAAGAATTACCAAAATGATAACAAGAAAAACCAAAGTCTGTTCGATCTCTTAAAAATTGGTAGTTGGAATAACTCAGCAATTTTAAACACAAGGGGCACGCAACCTTACCATAATCAACGTCCGCTATGGTCATCGCTCATCATTCCCTTTAAGCTCTTAGCCAACCAAATGGCTGTCTCTCTTGGGGATACCATATCTTTCCCAAAGGGCTTTAGAACAACAGCAAGCTCCTCCAATCTATTCTGCTGCAGTAACTCAGCAGACAACTCCAAGAGCCCTTCCAGAGCATCTGCTCTCTGCCTGAATGATTTAACATCCAAAGTTTCCTTTGCTGGGGTTTCCTCTTCGGTCACTGAAGAGTTACATTTGGTCAGCTCAGGGGAATCGGATTTTGAAACTAGGGAAGCAAGATTTTTCACGTCTTGTTCCTTGACACTGGAATGATCGGGGACACTTGGCTTCGTGCACAAAGCATCAGAGAAACTCGAGGGTTTTAGAGCTGGAGTAATGATCGTGCTTCTCACGTCTGATTGATCAGAAATGTTTGACTTCAAGCTCGCAGCTTCAGAGCAATTTGAAGAATTATGGGTAAGAGGAATGCCCATGTTTCTCATTTCTAAATCATCTCTCACAACTTTCAGAAATTTACCAACATCCACATTTTGAACTCCCATCTCCACAGATTCCTTTACTGGTTGCTCACTCCCAACTCGGTAACTGCTATGCCGTATGACATGGATGACATCATCAAAAGCTGGAGGAAGATTACCAACAGCTGGTCTTTCTATCACTGGATTATGCAAAATGGTTCCTTTATCTTCTTGCAAGCCTTTTTGGTCATTGGTAGAGGTGATTGGGAGAGCAGTATCGGCCGCAGATGACAGTCTCTCTCTTACAGTGAACTTGTCATCGCCAGAGGACTCAAGCATGGGTTTTGGCTGGCTTAATGTGTCGGGCCTTTTACTAGGCTTGCTTACTGGAGCGACTTCTTCACAAACTAACTTTTCTCCAGCACTCAATAGGGGCAGTTTCGTAGGATGGATTGAAGTCACTTGCTTAGTAGTATCTTGAAGATCTTTGATTTCTTCACTGCCTATAACAGTACGAGTACTTGTCTGATTGATGTGGAGACTATCTTCAAAAGCCAATATTTCACTGGAATCTAGAGCATGGTGATCAAGAGTTAAACCAGAACTTCCTTTCTCATTATTAGTAATTGTATTCTGAAGATTCAAGGTGGGTTCAGAGGCCTCCCTGGACACAGTTTCAGCCATCTCACAGGGCAAATAGGTAGCAGGTGGGCTGCTGTCAGGATGTGATTTTATAGTTTCATTATGTGTTGTGCTCCCATGATCAGAAGTCGCCTGTTCCCGCATGTCAATAAATTTTTTGGCATCATCAGAAAGTTCAAATCCTTGAATAGACGCTGAAGATGAAACAGAATTACTGCTATCAGCCTGTATTCCTTTGGGACATTTTTCAGAAGCCTTCTGAGGCTCAGTAATCTCTCCAGTAGCCTGTGGTATATGACCATTGGCTGACTGATGAGGACTCTTGTCTGAATGTGAATTAATAGTTTCAATATGTGTCACCCTCCTATGAGCAGAAGGTGTCTGTTCTCCCATGTCAATAAAATTCGTGGCATCATCTGAAAGTTCACATCCTTGAATAGACACTGAAGATGAAACAGAATTACTGCTATCAGTCTGCATTCCTTTGGAACATTTTTCAGAAGCCTTCTGAGGCCCTGTAACCTCTTTAGAAGCATGTGGTATATGACCATTGAGTGCCTTATAATGACTCTTGTCTGGCTCTGGTGATATTTTTTTTGGACCAAACTTCTCTGTATCATTTGCTGCATTGCGTACATCAAGCCCAACCTGCCTCATTCCTCCTCGAAATGAAGGTTGTCTAAGTAAACTAGGGGGAGTCCCTTGCCTAACCTTGGCAGAAACTCCATCTCCTTCAACTTGTTTAATTGGACAAGATGGGGAGTCCCATCGTGTCTGGGTTTACCTTTTGGTGAAGAGTCCATCATCAGTAGTGCCTACCAGAATACATTATGTACACACGAGTAATGAATAACAGTGTTTTGAGGAAATAATATTCAAATAGCAAGCAGGAAGTGAGTAGTAAATAATTTCCCGTGGTAAAGTACCTGATTCTTTAAAGGATGTGATCTTGGCATTCGTTTTGGAGGATCAGGGGATGTCTTTGCAGATATCAAAGTTGGAGACTCTAAATTTGGCTTGATACCAGGAGCAACAGCATTAGACTTGGGCAATTTAGGCAATGTATCTGCGTTTGTTTTCTGCGCTGATGCACCAACAGCCTTAATGCGGGTGCCCCTCATTGGAGAACCACTTTCTCTAACTTTTCCTTCTTTAATTGCCATCATTATGTTTTTAATTGTTTTTGGTTGCTTAGATTCAACAATTGATTGACAATCATTAGATGATGGTTTCATCACCTCCTGACAATCAGCTTTGGCATGGCTAGTGCTGGAGCTAGTATCTTCTTCGCTAGGCAGGATATGCTCAGGGCCATCCTCATCATCCATGGAGGTTATATCTGTCTCAGTGGTTTTGTTATTGCACTTCTGCACCCCTGCTGAAATGATTCTGTCATTTGACATTGAACTATCTTTGTCACTGCTTGAACTGCTACTGTTTTGACTCTCAGCCATATTTCTTCGAGGATCATGGGTAACAGGAATAGGCTTTTCAGGAGAACAGGATGTTGGAGGACTGAAAGATGGACGATACTGTTCAACATAAGATTGCAAATAAGGATGCTTTAAGATCTCAGATGCCTGTCCAAAATGTGAAGTCAGATTTTCATGTATAAGTACCGATGGAAAATCTAAATTGTGTACACAATGGAAACAAAATTATTCTCCAGAGATGCTTACTGTCGGTCGATGCTCAGGGTTTTTTCTCAGCATACCCTTTATCAGTGTTTTCCTGCATGTACAGGAATTAATGATGTAATGATAGTAATGTATACTTCAGCACACACTCAAGAAGAGAGAGAAGCATGAGTTAAATGATTTAAGTAAGAAGTGTTCCTAGATGGCCTTTGTTTCATATTAATTTATTCATATTAAGTAAAAACTTTAATTTGACAGGTTAAATAGTAAGATGAAGCATCTAGTTAAGAAGCAATGCCTCTAGACCATTAAGTGATGCTTCCAGTCAATTGAAGAAAATTCCTCTTGCTGGGCTTACTATAAGTAGGGGGCTCTTGTTAAGCTTGCTGTAGGTAGTAGTTGGTGCTTCCCGCCAAAAGGAAGGAACCGATTAATTGAGATAAAGAACTTGTGTGCACTCTACTTAAGAACAATCATCAAAACCAACCATCGGACAACAAACACAAGATCTTCTTACATGTCCTTTGCATGCTATGCTTTGGCAAAGTCCATCTATTGAGTGCTCAATGAATTCGTCCCTTGAACAGTAAAGTAAGTTACATCACTACCTCCCCACCTTTCTGAGAAGTTGAGGAGAAGAGGAATGTGATAGGATCACTTCCTCCCCATGCCTCCGTTAAATTCAACCTTCTTCCTGGTCTATGATCCCATGCATCAAGTAAAGTCACAGTTAAAGCCTCTTCTCTTGTTAAAAATTTGCTAGAATGCGTCACTTCTCCCCTACTAAGTTATCCAGTAACTGGTCCGTTAAAATTACTCAAGTTAGAACTCCCTATTCTTGGAATATTGTTGTTGCATTTGCCTTTTAATATGGCTTTGCTTGTTAATTATTCCATATTCAATGAACATGGTGAAAAAATTCACAATTTTAAGAGGAAAACAAAGTTGGGTTTGTGCATTAAAACGAAAATCCAACAAAGTGCTTTAATGTCCTAACAGAGAAAACAGAAGCACAGGCATACATAATATTATCATCTTTAAAAAAAATCTTCACAAAGATTGTGGGTTAGTCTTTGGCTTCCTGCAACCCAATATACTAGGATATTAATCTCATTAAAGTATATATAGAAACTTACAAAGATGGGGAATAACAGGGAGGCAAAGGACCAATGGAGGAACGATTTATCTTGCTTATCAATCCTGCCATATCCTGAAACAAGTTATACCACAACTTTATAAAACATCTAAAGAAATGCACTTATTGCTCCACCTGCACATATATTATGTAAATATTGTGAAGAATTGTATGAAAAGTATGAAATCAAAAAAGATAGATCACCCAGAACCTCTAATTAGTAACACCATAGAAAAAAATTAGGAAATTAAATTTCAAGCAATAGGCATATTATAAAAAATTAATATCATAAACTTTCCACAGTCCAAATATGTCACTTCAACAACTTAGACGCAGAAATGAGATATATTATGTTTAAGTTGACGATAGTGCATTAACTGAATTGCCAAAAAAGACAACAACAATAGTAGGTGCTATAAATTGAAAGATCAGAAGAGATCTTACGAAAGCTTTAAAAGCAGGGCGATGAGCAGCCATCTCATATATACAGCACCCTGGAGAGTTAAATATTTTAGCCAGGCAAAGCCCAATCTGTAAGCATATGATATTTAACACTAAAAAAAAAACACATACCTAGGGACCAAATATCAGATTTAAATCCGTAAGGAATATCAGCAAGTAATTCAGGACACATGTAATTGGGAGTTCCTACCACCTGCACACAAGTGCACAAAACAATTTCAGATTCCACACCTTGTAATATGCATATGGAAAAACTTGTAATGTTAATAATTTGAATAAAAAACTGATTTAATAACAACAATTGGATGGTAAGGGGTGCAGGCACAAGTCAGCTAAATAAGAGGATAATTATCAAGCCAAAAAGGGGGGGGGGAATAATTTTAGCTAAACATCATGGATATCATATTTTAAGTTCGTGATTCTCCCAATAGAGTTCACAAGATAGGAGTCATGTGGTTTCAAGATGAAAAACCCTAAACTAGCAATTCAGCTTATATCGACATTTGGTGTTGACAAATGAAGAATTCAACAATTCCAGGGTAACTTGACGATCAAACTAAAAAGTGACAAAGTCTACCGTAAATTCTTTGATACATTCGAAAGAATAGTTTGGATTGAAAAAGAGCATTGGCATGGCCATAAGTTTCCCAGTTCACACGTACCGAAGAAGCCAGATCATCTGCTTTTAAGGTCTTGGCAAGCCCAAAATCCCCTGCACAAGTTCCAGAAAGTTAGAGACAAAATTCAAATAAATTTATTTTCATTTTAATCAATGACTGCAACTATCTCACCTAGGCGAACATCATGATCCTTGGTAAGAAAGATGTTGGAACACTGGAGATATTAAACGAATCAGTCTAATTATTTAAAATAAAGCACAAAAAACTCACAACATATAGTTACTTTGAATTTGTGTACCTTCAAGTCTCGATGTAAAACATAGTTAGCATGCAAGTATTCCACTGCCAACAGTAACTGAGTAAACCACTTGCAGAGTTTCTGGGCAAGCACAACTTCTAATATGAGTCCCCATAAAAATTGAAATCCAATTCAAGGTACAAGAAAAGCAAATCCATATGTCATATATACATCCAGAACACCATAATACCTCCTCAGAAAAGTGAACCCCATTTGATTTTTTCATCAATTCAGCCCTGTTACAAAATTTGGAAATATACATACAACTTAAGTACTTCAGCGTATGACTTCCATGGAGCGAACAAGATGCTTAAAGTTTTTAGGTATTTTCTTATACTCACATGTCTCCACCTTCACAGTATCCAGTGACAATGCAGACATAGCAACCCTACATTACAAGTAAAATGTGTTTGGTTAAAACAAGACTAGTTATGGCAGATTGATTTCTAGTCTGAAGCAAATGGTGAATTATAACAAGCAACTGCAAGGAACTTAGACTACGACCATACTAAAAATGAACTTAGGGGTATCCTCAGTCCTCACCTTCTCGACCCAAGCCTCCTTAAATTCCACGATGTAAGGGTGCTGTATTCGGGCAATAAGTGCCATCTAGAATATCCAGAAGGCGCAATGGTTAAATGCACAAAAAGCAAAAGCGGCCATTAATCACGAGGCAAATAAGCAGGCAGGGATTAAAGGCCGAACTCACCTCTTGATGAGCAGATCTCCTGCATCGTTCAGTCTGTCGCGCAAGCCTGATTTTCTTCAACACGTATCTGCAAACCATGAAATTTAGATTCAGTAGTCAAATGTTGAACGTCGAACACAGCTTCTATACACTACATTTCAAAAGGAGCAAAAACAGACAAGTGGTGCTTACTTCGTTTTCTCAGCCTTGTGATGGACCAAAATAGCAGCTCCAAAAGCTCCCCGACCGATCTGCTCCATGATCTCATACTGATCCATCCGAGACTCCATTGTTCGCGATCCAATTCAACAAAATGCTCAGTTCTTTCAACCAAAAATTCAAAAGCAAGGACACATACAAAAACTGGATTCGAATACTGCCAGAAATTGATTTTCACACCATTTTCCCCTTCTCCCTCCAAAAATCACCTAACAGAAACATAATGCTTCTCCGATCTCCAGCAACCTCCAAAATCATTTCCGAAACAATAAATGCCGAAAAAGATGTCGTAGCCCGTCTTCTGTGCCCAATGCTGCGATTTACCTGCCCTACATTGCTTCCGCGAGCAAATCACTAACAAGCTAAAACTCCTCTGATTTTTCTCATGTGCAGCCCTTCTTGGCTGCAATGTGTGATCCTCGTGCTTCGGCTTCAGCCCACTGTGCCTCACTCAACAGCAATAATAATGGCAACAGCAACAAATATAAAGAGGGTAATTGACGTTAGGAAAGTTACAATGGAGTTTTTTTTTTAAGAGTATTTGTTATCTAATTTTTTGAGAAGTTTAAAGGGAAGCTGAACAGAATTAGGGAAAATGGAATAGTCTCATTCTTTAGCTGAGCTCGATGGAGAGGGAGGAGAGAGAAGCTCGTGGGTATGCTTGGGCCATACGCCGACAGTCACAGCTGGTCTACCAGCTCGCGAGCTTTCGACATTTTTTTTTGGTTTTTAATTAATTTTGCTTCTTTCCTTTTCCTTTATATATGCATTAATGGCGAGATAATAATAAGGGGCCATTTCCATGGAGGATGTCACCCTCATGGCTCATGGGGGAAATGTCAATTTTTTTTTTTTTTTTTAATAAATGACATAATATGGTAGGAGTATATCTATTATCTATTTCAATTATCAACGGCGTTTTCGGTTTTTCCTGTTCATTTTGCGTCCCTTTTTCCTTCCCTTTTTCCTTTGTTTAGCTGAACATATATTAATAAAATATTCTTTAAATATGTGCTCTTCTGTTTATCTGCAACCCCGTTATCAAAAATAGGGAGAATATCATCCACAAGCCAAAAGAAAAATATTGACATTTTCAGTTCATATAATTCTGAATTTTCTACGTTAAGTTTAGGCCTCGTTTGGATTAGTCGCAGAAGTGATTTTTTTTTTCTTTTTTTTAATAAATGACATAATATGGTAGGAGTATATCTATTATCTATTTCAATTATCAACGGCGTTTTCGGTTTTTCCTATTCATTTGCGTCCCCTTTTTCCTTTGTTTAGCTGAACATATATTAATAAAATATTCTTTAAATTTGTGCTTTTCTGTTTATCTGCAACCCCGTTAACAAAAATAGGGAGAATATCATCCACGAGCCAAAAGAAAAATATTGACATTTTCAGTTCATATAATTCTGAATTTTCTACGTTAAGTTTAGGCCTCGTTTGGATTAGTCGTTGCAAAAATGATTTTTTTTTCAATATGACTTTTGCGATTTTTATTTTTTGATATGAAAAGTTTAGAAAATGGGTTAAGTTATTTCGCGATCCCAGGGACGACGAAATCTCCCTTCTTCCTATCAATGTTGGGCAGCCCTTCTTCCTATCAATGTTGGCGGTCGAAAAGCTGATCTATTACCCTCCGGTGTTTTACAAAGCACCCATTTAGATAAGATGCCTCTTCCAAGTAGCGGCTTTGACTAACTCAGGATTAGCGCTTCTCCCTTTGGTGAGAGTGTTTCCAAATTTAATATAAGATAAAGTTCATATTGTAAATGTGATTTATGTTTGGATTAACGATAGTAGAAGCCCATCTGTAATGTAAAAAACAAGTTTTTGTTGTTTCTTCTTCAAAGTATCTTTTAGCATAAAAACCCATTTGAAAAAATGACAGCTCAAACATTTCATTTTACTATTTTTATCCTTCCTGACCTATTTTTTTCAACCCCACCACCTTCCCAAACATGCCCTTGTAAGACTGGCTTTAAAATATGGTTTAATATGAAAAGTTTTAAATACAAAATGATGACAAAAAACTGTATTCATGGGTTAGAATTTGATTACTTTTTTGTAATAAAAAAAAAAGGTTTAAGTGAATTAGGTTTTGAGGTTTGAATACTTTTATTGTTAATATTTGAGCACATTATAAGGTGTAGAATACTATCTTGTAGCATCTGCATTAGGGGTATTTGAATTTTTCACATAAAAACATAATTATACTATAATCCTGTATTAGACTGCAGAAGGATTTTACAATTATACAGGTTTAAAATGCCATTTATCCCTTTTTTTAGGTCCTTAATGACTTCTCTGATGAAAATGCTCAAACTTTATAAATTTAATCTCTATTGAATGCTTGTTTAACTATTTGTTATAAAACTGAGTTTTACTCCTCAAATCTTAATTTTGCTAAATCGGAATTTTCACAGAGTTTTTCTAATGTTATTTTCTACAACATCTAAACATGCACCAGGTCCCTTAATAAGTTCTGGGTTATAGAGGTGAACAATAACATTTAGGGCTTGTTTGTTTGGTATGGGGAAGATTTGAGGAAGAAAAGTAACTTAATTAGAAGAGAGAAAGGGAGGGGAGGGAAGATTTTAAGAGATGAGGGAAGGTAAGGAGGATGAATTGTTTAGTAGGAAGAAAATGAAAGAGTGACGGTGGTAAAGAATCGAGAAATACCTATTTTACCATCAAAAGTAATCAATTCAAAATGAAAAGGAAAAATATATTTTTTTAAAAAAAATCCTCTTATCAAGTTTGAATTTGTCTAAAATATTATCCTACCAAGTTCGAACTTGTCCAAAATATTTTCCCACTAAGTTTGAATTTGTCTAAAATATTTTTCTACCAAATTCAAATTTGTTTAAAATATTCTCACCACGTTCGAACTTATTACATAAGTTTGAATTTATCGTATGAGTTCAAATTTTTATCATATTTTCTTGCATTATAGAAGAAGAAAAAATTATGAGAGATACATATGTCATAAAGCGTCACTATTCACGCAAAAATTTAGGTTTTCACTAATTTTGGTGGGATCTTATCTTCCCACACCTTTGAAGGAAGATTGGTCCCTAAAAGATTGAATACAACAAGGGAACTTACTCATCTTCTCTTCTTTTCCAATATATTCTGCATACCAAACAAGCCCTTATTTTGTATTTGGACAAAAGGAAGAGCGAAAGGAAAATAAGAGGGAAAATTCTCTAAAATAGTAAAACAAAAAATAAAATAAAAAAGGTTTAATATTATAAAACCAAACCCACAATGGCTTCATAAACATTCCTTTCCTTCATAATCATCGTTTTCATTATTGAAAAGTAGTCATCTAGACACTTTCGGTTTTTTATCTTTGTTTTATTCTCTTGAAAAAAATAATATTAAAATGTTTTCATTCATCTTCAAATACTTTTATACTTTATACGCTCCATCAATCAATGAACAGATTCTTAAGAAATATTCTATTTTTAAGAAATGGACGGGCGATAAAGGACAAAAAAAGGACTTTTAGTAGGTGAAAGAAACTTTGTTCTCAAGGGGTGATTAAGAAATTTTGCTCATTCAAAGTCTCACCAGGAAAAGCAAAAAAATTTCCTGATTTAGTTATAACTAATAAATTAAGCCAAGTGAAAAATATAAATATAAATATAGTAAATTGTCATGCAAATCCCATATGCGAGAATATAATTTTGTTTCAAATCTCACCCCTCTCATTATTTTCTTTTTGATGCTGATGTTTTAACGAATATCTCTATGATTGAGTTCATCAATTATTTATTCATAGTATATCACTACGACAATTCTACTTTGTAATAAAGCACTTCGATTTGATTTTACACCCACTCTCAAAAACTGTGATTAGGATGTTTATTCTTCCTTCCATCCTAATTATAATATTAAGTTGATTTTTTTGAAGATATTAAATAAGATAATTAAATTATTTTAGAGTATTTTTTTCAAACTAATTAATTTAACTAATAAACTAATATATAATTTAAGGATCACAACATATGATATGATCACTAGTACAAAAAAGAGATTTAAGACCGCCTTGTTTAGATCGGATTATTGAGGCTCGATCTTAAAAGTATGATTGGTGGCGAGTTTAAGTAAATATAATGAAATTTTTAGACAGGATTATAAAGAATTGTGTCTAAAAAGTATGGCCGGCATAGCGATTAGTAAATATATAAAAAAAAAAAAAAAATAGATCGGATTATAGAAGATGAGGTCTAAAAAATATGGCCGTGGCAATTTCATAAATATATATATAAAAAAATTGTGAACTTGTAAAATATGAGGTCTTAAAAAGTCTAGATGCGAGTTAGTAAATATATAAAGAAATTTTTAATTTGGACTTGTGAAATATGAGGTCTTAAAAGTAAGGCGTCATATTTCACAAGTCTGTCTAAAAAGTATAACCGTGATATTTTTGTAAATACAAGAAAAATCTTACTTTTAAGACCAGGATGTTTAAAAAGTCTAAAAGATTAATCTTTATTTTCCGCGTAGAAAATTGAATATCGCTCTCGAACCTCTCTTCAACTTTGTAAATCTCGTCTCACACTCTCTTCAATCTCGTCTCAACTCATCTCAAGGACCTAGCTTACAAATTTTCTAACGCTGTAGTGAAATTTGCTCTCGCCTCTTTTGCTCTTAAAGTCTCTTGTTTTGGTTTTAGCTTCTCCAGGGTTCGTAATTCTTGTGAAGGTAACAAGCATTCCTTTTTTTTTTCAGCCAATGAATAAATCTTGACGCTTGTTATTGATAATAATCTCCATATTTAAATATATGCGGGAAAAAGCTGGACCATCTTGTACGCTAATTATTTCGGTTGTTTCAAAGTATACTATGTCCGAATCGGGTTAGTTTCTAACTTGAAATATCATTTCAAAGAGAACTCAAGTTTTCATCCTTCATTGAATCTAGGATAGCCTACCAAGAATGATGAAATGATATGATCTGCAAGCCTCCAAAAGGATGGGACGGTGGTGTTGGATTTGTATCAAATGAGATGATTCAAGCGCCTTGTTGTTCTCCTTTGCGCATGATATCAAGGTAGACAATAATCCTCTAAGCTAATCTCTTTAGATAGCTTCTTTGTGGTATCATAAAAGGAAGGTTATTGATTAAGAGGATTGTTTGTGACATTTGCAGATACTGAGGTGTGACGCACCACCCATGAACAAGGCTATAACTACTCACATTGAATCCCTTGGATATGACCCTAATATGTTGCTCTTCCAGACAAATTTCTGATTTCCAATTATTATTATTTTAAAGGAAAGGACTTTTAAGACCAGATGCTTTTCCAATCTGGTCTTAAAAGTACTTTTAAGATCAGATGTGTTTTTACATCCGGTCTTAAAAGTTTTTTTTTTTTTTTTTTTTTTTTTTTTTAAGGAATGGACTTTTAAGACCGGATGTTTTTCATATCTGGTCTTAAAAGTACTTTTAAGACCGGATGTGTTTTCACATCCGGTCTTAAAAGTCTATTTCTTTTTTTGGTTATAGAAATAGAGTTTTAAGACTTAATGTTTTAAAAGTCCGACGTTTAAGACCTCATATTTTAAAGGTTCGGTCTAAAAAGTATATTTTTAAGATCGGTTGCGCATCCTGTCTTAAAAGTTATAGAGTTTTAAGATCGCCTGTAACAAGACCGGTCGCAGATCCGGTCTTACGATGCCTCTTTCGTTCGGTCTTAAAAGCCTTTTTTGTACCCGTGGATTAAGTAACTTATTTAGTTTCCTTAATCTCACAAAAAAAAAAGTCAACCGGTTTTATAATTAGAATTGGAAGGAGTATAATTGAAATTCTCTCCACATACATATACGTATAGATATAATTAATTGACAGGCAATTAGTTTAGATGGCTTGATAAGATTTTGAGTTCAGATATTATAAATAGAAAAATTGTTGTTGTGAAGACTCAACACAACATAATTCACACAGCCTAGCCCAGTTTGATTGCACATAGCCACATATACATGCACGTACTTTTTTTTAATTAGGCTGCTTTATTTCCAATTACATAAAAGATTCCTTATCATGCAAAATCATAGCAATTATATATTTTAATTATTTGAAATTCAACCTACATATCCTCCTGTTGGCAACAAAAAAAAAAACACGATATATCCTCCTCAACAATGGAATTTAAGAGAGGAGAAAAGTCCATACAGTGGAAGACAACGTACTGTTTTATGAGTATGGTGCTTAATTTCTTATCCATTTGCTCATACAAATATAGGCCCTGCTTTAGCAATAATAAATCGAAATCATTGTGGCTCAGTAGTATTTTTATTGTCCTTAACTTTAAAGGTAGCCCCACAAGATTAATCCTAGTTAATACATAAAAATAACCACCCGATTCATAAAAAATAGAGAGAAAATTACACTCAGATCCCAGACTAGAGAAAATACAATCCAAAGATTCTTTAAAATCTCAAATTTGCAAGCAAGTCTTGTGATACATTTGGGTAATATAATTTAATTGTGAAAAGACCAAAATACCCTTAATTAAAAAAATGGCTCTTCTCTCACCATAGTTCCAATTAGAACCGGAGTTACCCTGATTATTACCATCAACGTGCTCGGCCTCGGCTTCACCATCCTCATTCTCGATGAGCCGAGTTTCGGTTGCGATGGAGGGAAATCAAGTTTGGGTTGAGCTTGTCTGAATCGAGCGACAGCCTTAATAGATCAACGTAGTTGTGGCCGGAAGGTGAAGACAAGAGAGAGTGACAAGAAGAGATCAAAACAGACCGAAGTTAGATTCATAGTCGTGGCGGAAGACAATGTCATTTTCAAGGTGTCGCTCTTGGCGGTTGTAGTATAGGTGTGACACAACCTTTTGAGGCTGAGAAGAACTTTCCAATGACTGGAACACCTAGGAGCTTGGGGAAGGAGGAGGAGGAGTCAATCTCGGAGAGATAAGGGGTAGAGGTGAAGGGAACTTGGAGGTGGAAGAAGGCGGAATCTGAGAAGTGAGGTGAAGGGGAATGAGCTTGCCATTGGAGAAGAGCTACTCAGCGGGAAGCATGGCGACAGTTCTTGAAGAGAGAACTTGAAATCAGAGGGAGAACTAGGAAGGACGGGAATCTGGAAAATGAGGGGGCTGAGATTTAGCCACAGAAAGCCAAGGGAAGGAGGAGGGGTTAGGTGGGGAATTAAGGAAGTTATCGGGGCATAGCGATGTCATTGACACAAGCAGAAGCCATAAGAAACTGAGAGAATAGTAGGGGTCGTTTGGTAGGAGGACGAAGAAAGGGAAGGAGGAGAGAAGGGGTTGTCGTAGAAGTTTCATTAAGGGTAGTTTGGTCTTTTCACAATTAGATTATATTATTCAAATGTCCTATAGAACTTGCCTGTAAATTGGAGAGTTCAAGGGATATATGGGTCATATTTTTTCTAGATTGGGAACTGAGTGCAATTTTTCCAAAAATAAAATATGATTTCAATGTTTTTTAATTTTTAATTAATACAATAATGCTTGCTTTGTTCCACTGGTTTCAATGCACTGTCCTCCACATCCTTCCATGTGCTCTTTATTTTCCTTTACCTACTTGTGCTTCTAAATTTTAAACTATTGCTTTGTTACTCTTTCTGTTTTAAATTTTAAAATTAATTAAGAACCATAAAACCCCAATTTTTCTTTCGTATAGTTAATTATTTTATTTTTTTTTTCTTTTCAAACTACTCCATTGTATCATACGTATAATGGTTTAAATTTTATATTCAAACTTCATTCATAAAAAACTAATAGTAGGAGGAGGGGTACGGTATTTAGAAAATGTATCACAAATTGTTGACGGGTTGAATATAAATATAATAACCAACTTAAGATATTTTCTTAATACATGTGAATTAAATAATAATTAAGCTCTTACAATCAGAATTGGTGATAACACACACACACACACATATATATATATATATATATATTAAAAACAGTTCCTCCCATTTCTATGACTGTTACAAGGCATTTTTTATGGCTATTTGTTTCGATTCCTAAATTATCTTACAAAATATTAAGAATACGTAATTGATATATATTCGTCCCAAAAATATTACTTGACCCTACTAATTTATTTATTCTAAAGTAGAGTTACTTTTTTTCTTAATAAAAGATATATTCAAAAAGATTGAAATTTTTCAAGAACATCGGCTCATTATATTAATTTGTGTCTTCGCTTGAAAATGTTTTGCAACAAGAGGGAGTACTCTATTTTAGACTATATTCTTTGTTATGTGTGAATATTCTCTCACACTTCAATAATTATTTACAACATGAACCTATATCCCTCAAAATTAATAACCATGGAAAAGAAAACATTAACCAATAAAAAGGAATAAATTAAATACTGCCTCCAATCCTATAAAATTTTGGTACATCACGAACACAGACGATATGGTATTTTTTTAAGCTGCGTAGAATAAGAAAAAGAAATTGAAAGAGTTATCTTAAATTTCTCGAGAAGAGAACAATGAAGAAGTTTAACTATTCTCCCAATTTTTAATATAAGACATATTAATTTAATTTAATTATATTAAGAAAGTTAATTAATATAGAATTTATTTTTTAAAATATCCTAATCATCTTCATTATTTCTATATTTTCTCCTCCTTTTTGATTATTATTAAAGGAGCAGCGATATGGATAAATTATGAAAATATTGACGAATATAAAAATTATGTTTTATATTTAAAATCAAAATCAACTTCTGAAATATATATTATATTAAGGGATTAATATTTCTCTTGTCACTGGAGATAAAGTTATCTTCAGTGATCCCAAAACTAAACCGTTTTAAAACCCACGTTGCTCCTTATTGCTCATAAACCCACCTCCGAAACAGCCCACTAACTTCAGTCTACAACAAGAAACCTACGACGGCGATCCTTATGCTGATGTCGAAGACGAGGTCCTACCAACATTCCATGCTTATGCTAGGTCTGGCACTGTAATTGGTCCTGGGGTTTACGGCAACTATGGGCGCGTAGTGGACTATTTGAAATTGAAGGAAATTGGAGTGAATGTTTCAGCCTTTTAGGTACTGTGATATTGGCGAAATATGGGAAAATATTCAGAGGGGATATTGTGAAAAATGCGCGTGAGGAAGGAGCTATTGGAGCGGTGATATATTCGAGACCAAAATGATTACGATGGCGCTAGTCGCACATATTTGGTTCCGACGGTAGGTACATTTGCCGCGAGTGGTGTTCAGGTGGGAACTGTGGGAGTGGGTGATCCTGCCACTCCTGGTTTGGCGAGTAGAGATGACGATGACGATGAATGTGAGAGGCTATCAGAGGATGAAGTTGAGAAAGGAGATGTTTTATTTTTTAAGTGTGAAACAATGTAGTTTTGGAGTTACGGGAGATAACTTTATCTCTAGTGACAGGAGAAATATTAATCCCTTATATTAAATACGGAAGGAAGTAATAAATAAACCTTTGTGTAAAAAAAAACACAATAAGAATCTAAGCATATTTCAAGTGATACTCTACTTGATATAGAACGTTTCTGATGTTGAGAAATGAGAATGATTGAATAGAATAATAATTGACAAATAGGAGTGCGTAGGATATTCCCAAAGAATCACTGAGGGGAGGGGTGCCACGGTGGCAGAGTGGGAGTGGTGGGATTAGTTTGTCTGGAGTGAGCTGGGGGCACCACTGGATTATTCCCTCCACCGTTGCACAAGGGAACACGGCCACATGCTCTTCCGGGGAACACCTCAGCTCCGATTCCTTCACGTGCCCCTATCTCGTTTATATGAAAAAAATGTACCAAGTCAGAATTCTTAATAAAACATCTTGAATATAATATATTTGGTCTTTATAATTATAAGAGTTAGTTGATTTTTTTAGAGAAATTAAGGAAACTAATTAAATTAGGCTTAAAGTATTTTTTTTTCAAACTAAATAGTTTGACTAATAAACTAATATATAATCTAAGAAAATACAACATATGAAATGATTAAGTAACTTATTTAGCTTCCTTAATCTCTTCAAAAAAATTCAACTAGCTCTTATAATTAGGACCGTAAGTCATACTATAAATGAGATCTTATATTAAAGATTTAGAGTGATGTTTTCTTTTTAAATGAAAAGGAAATACACTAATGGTTTGATCTGGGATTTTAGACAGGATCGAAGTCGTAACATCTCACCCATAAGAGAGTTTTCAGCATGCCAATAAAGTGATAAACTATAAGATGGTTGACATTTTTTTTTCTCATTTTCAAAATTAAATTAAGTTAATCTAATATTTGCAGTTAGGGATCAAATTCTGTAAAGTGTGATTAAATAATGGCCTACATGCCACTACACCGCCACCAGGGTGCTGTCAGATTTTTATTTAATGACATAGACTAATGTTTTAAATTGAATGAAAATTAACAGATAAAAAATAAAAATAAAGCAAATTGAAGAGACCACTAATTATATTAACCCTTTCAAATTAAATACCAATTCAATTGGGTCCGAAGTCTCCGCAATGTGTATTTGTTAAGACAATCTATATCAATCTAGTGATGTTAAGTTTGTTTGGTATATATTCTTCACATGTTTGACATAAACCTTATGGCACACAAGTAGTTTGGTTAACAAATAAAGCTGCCAGAAAAGATTAGGAAAGTGATTAAATAAGCAGTAAATGAAGAATATATGCGGAGGGCAGAAGATGTGGCCGGGGAGGTCACTATAGGAAGTAGTTAAAGTGGTTAATCTAAGTTGGAAGGTGTAATTGTCTTTGCGTGTTATTATCATTAACTGTGTGTTTAAGCCACGTACGGGAGTCAACTAATCTTATATTAAACTTCACACATGTGCCCATTTGTTGCTCTCGCTGCTCCATTAAGCTCTCTCCCATGTATATTTTTTGACTTGTCTTTAAACATATATTATCCCATGTGCAGTGGCAGAGCCATTTGCTGGCAAAGCTGGGGCGCTTGATTTCAAATTTGGACCTCTTAAAATTTGTTAGTATATATATGTATTTATTATATGATATTTTATTTTGGTCGATAATTTTTAAATTTAATCTCTTATATTCTCTATAAGGACAAACATTCATTACTTATTGGGTTGTGAGAGAAAAATAAAATTCTTATTTGAGATACCTACTAAAAATGTTAGTATCATCTTTTATCTTGTTTTGATTTATAATTATCGGTTATTATTTATTTATATTTTCAATGTTATATAATATTGTATAGTAAAGAATTCATTAAGTTTATTTTTTAGCCCAGGTTAAATTAAAATATTTTCTAGTTCCGCCACTACCAATCACCTCCTCCATATCTTTGAAGACAATTAATTTATTAAGTTCCTCCATATCTACAAGCCTAAACCTACCCCTATTCGCCTGTGTTAATTCCCTTCAACTCAACACCCTACTGCCGTACTGCGACCGCAAATATAAAATATATTGCTTCATGTTCTTAATTAATATGAGACATATTTAGGAAATTTACCTTAATATTAAATATAACATATATTTTTTATGTTTGTCAATATTTTTCTAATTTGTTCATTGATGCTCCCTCAACAATAATTATGGAGGAGAGTAAAAGAGGGAATTGAAGAAGATGAGTAGGGATGTTTTAGAAAAAACATATCTATTAACTAATTTAATTAACTTCCGTAATATTATCAAAATAGATAAATATGTTTTATATTAAAGAGAAGATGGAGTAAATGATAGAGTAACATGTTTAACTGGACATGTAATTCATCACATTGATTTTTTGGAAATGTGTTTTTTTTTTTTTAAAAAAAAAAAATCTACCTCTTCACTATGGTGTGTATAAACCTTTTTATTGTTTATAAAATTTAGATTTAGGATAAAATTTTAATCCATTTTCATATATTCATTAGGTTCAATTTATAAATAAAATTTTGTCATGTGTGGTATTTATTATTAACGACACTTTAATAAAATTTTGAATTTTTATCATATAATTTTTTGGCATTGGGAAAAAATCACACGCTAAGATTTAATTATAAAAATGACCTAGTAAATAAAAGCAAATCAACATAAGTTTTCTCCATTGATTTATACATGATTTATTTGGGCAAATAAGCTATATCTTCTCGTGTATTGCACGTGGTGGGACATATTAGAACATTATTTATTTGATTTAGAGTATAAGAACTAGTAAAAATCTCTATTCATTTAGAAAATTATGGATTTATTATTTAGAAATTTGATTAGTCGCTTATAAAGTAAATTACTACGAGTATCATTCTTGAAAAACAAAAGAAAAATTAATCTTAAAGTTATCAATATTTCAATTAATATCTAATTATCATCAAAAGTTGAAATAAGAGTTATTGTCATATTAGTATACCGATTAATATACTAATTGGTAATATTTCATATATAAACTTTCTTTTATATATTTCCAAAAATTTATAATGTATCTGAAAAATAATGAATTTCTTTTTATGAGGTATAATTGGTTACTCACGCCATAATTATTATCATTCATGAAATTTAAAGACCAATTTATTTTTAAAGTCAATAGTATTATTTTGAAATATTTTCATTTCTCCATTAATACCCTAATTGTAATTATTGTGGTATTAATATCCTAACTTTTAATCAATATTTGAAAACTTCATTTTCCATCTTTGTGATATTAATATCATTGACGGAGACATAATTTTCATTCTCCAATAATAAAAACTGGGAATGACTATTTCAAAATCAAATCATAATTAGGACATAATTTTTAAAAATTATTGCGCTAATAACCTTATTATTAATATAATTTATGGAGATCCCTACAAACACGGATGGTAAAATTCCTTGGCATGCTTGGATCACAAATAAATAATTATGATTGCTAGTTTAATGTTTAATTTCAAATTCAATTTACATCCTTCCTCATATTCAAACCCCCAATAATAATTACACATGGACAATTTTGATGGTATGATGATCCACCTTGTCAACCAAATATGAAGTAAACCATTTAACCCAAATTTGATCACATTAATATAAATATTAATATAATTTATTACACTAATAATCTAATTATGGAGATCCTGCAATCATAAAAATATGAAGCTCATGTGCATACTTAGACTATATTAATATAATTATTATTCATGATTTACATATAATTTCAAATTTAATTTGCTTCATTTTTTATAGTCGAAACCTAATAATAATGGATAAACAATTTTAATGATATGATTATCCAATCTGTTTGTGAGTTAAATGAGTTACTAAACAGATATTACAAGATTTTTTAGTATAAAGTTGATGATGATCATCGATATATGGACTCCACTCCACGCGTGCGATTCTTTCTTTCTTTCTTTTTTTGTTGGCGGCATCTTCAAACAAAACTTTTTTTTTTCCTCAGAAAACAAAACTATTCAATTAGCTAGCTGCACCTGGCAGATTCAGAAAAATACTGAAAAGGCACTAGGGGCGGGTTTAAATCGCATTAAAAAATAAAAGAATATAAATCAGAAAAAAAAAATCAAAAGAAATTCATGAAATCAAGTGAATATTGATGATGTAATAACTAATAAAAGATGTAATTATTTTCAAGGTAATTAAACCCGGACCGGTCGGTGAACCGGTCAAGATCTTGGAGTTAAGGGTCGATGGGTGGGACCGGAGTCAACCAGGATCAGGCAGGACCAAACCGGTGAGGAATTAAAAAATGAGAAATAATTTAATTTATCACATAATCCATAATTCCAAATACTATATATTATTTCAAGACTTTAAATCGATGGCCAATAATTATATACTTGTCAAATATTGTTTACAATTTTCTTTACAAATTGATATCAAAGCATCATATATCCACTACCACTCAATGACACCGGAACTTGTAATGGAATCACAAACATTCTGCATAATAAAATGTCAAAAACCAAGTATACGATAACAAAATATTCCCACCTACATCATAACAAAATATTCTCACCTTCAATCACTAAACTAATAATCATCAACATGATAATCATCATTAAGATCAATCAACTCCTAGGTAAAATCGAATATGAAGGACATACGTTGATAATAAGTTTGACTTTATAAAGATGTAAAATATGCGTAAGTTTAAAGGAATGTATGATTTAATTTGTATATGTAATTAATTTGTCTTCATTACAAAAATAGAGGAAAAATAGAATAAGGGGAAGGAATTAAGATTCTTTGCATGAGACAAAACATTAGAAAAGTGGTTTTTGGATTGAAGCCTATTCTTAAAAAAAAAAAAAAAAAAAAAAAAAAAACTCAACTCGGTTTAGACTAGTCAAACCGTGGTTAAACTTAGGTTCGGCCAAGGTCACACGGTTTCACCGGTTCGGCTCGATTCAAGGGGTTAACCTTAGGTTTCGACTTGTTCAGACCGGTTCAGTCGGTTCGACGGTTCGATCGAGCCGTACGGTCGATCCGGTTCGATAACCATGATTATTTTACAAACCCGTCATTTAGAAAAGTAAGGTTAAGTCTTGTTAGAAATGAAACTACATAAATTACAATGAAGGGTGGGTATTCAATAAGTTCAAGTACATATATTTTAATAGCAAAAGTATATTACAATGAAAATAATTACAATGTAATTCCTCTAGGCCTTATTTTTTGGAATTCCATCATAATTGTCTTATTATCAATGCTATCAAATACATCTTTTTCAATATAAAGCACTAAACAATCATTCAACCATTCATCTTCAATCCGATTATGAAGTGCAATATTAATGTATTAAGGGCGGATACTTAATTTAAGGGTGAGCAATCATTTTTTTTTAAAAAAATCCCAAATTTAGGAGGGCACTTACCCTCCAACTCACAACGTGGGTCCGCCCATGGCTAGCTGTGGTTGGCGTTATTTGGATCAACCTAGTGGTCAAACAATTTATTAAAGTACTCTCTTGAAACTTCCATTTATTGGCACTACATTTTGATATGATATACAGTTGATGTCGTTGAAAGTTGAAACCATATATATAATATATTGTTAAATAATTCACCGTGGAGCCTTTTCCTGCTCAAAATCATTTACCAATTAGAGCGCAAAGTTTGTACATTTGCGTGGAATAAAAAACAAGTCATACCTTGCCTTACCGTTTATAACTTAGAAATGGTGTCTTCCTATAATATTTTTTATTCATATTAATTAAAAGTATGATCAAAACATAAAATACTTTCGGTAAGACTTTTACCGAAAGAAAAAAGGTCTGTCTGTCTCTCCTGAAAACTGGTCAACCAAAATATGTACTAACTGAGAAAAAAAGGCAACACATACTGGGCTAAGGTCCCGGCCCAGAACAGTTAACAACTCTTAAATTTGTTTGGGAAATCCAAAACAGTACTTTTCTATCTACCGAGATAAAACTTATCTCACATACGTCTTTATAAATTATAAAAACATTTTTAAAAAGTGAAAATATGCAGCCGTGTCTTCTCTATTTTTTTTACTTTCCGAACAACCAGCCCCTAATCGGTTATCACACGGCCCAAAATCATACAGAAGCACACAAGATGTATTTAAAATCAAATCCATCATTATTTTAGTACTTTGGAATTAAAGGGATGACAAAACCATGTAAATAGAACACATAGATAACAACAGAAACTATATTTATGAGTTTAATCAGACTATATATAAGTTTATAAATAAGGCAATTAATTTAGATAAAAATGATAAATATAAATATTATCTCTTTTAAAAAAAAAAGACAATTAAGTCTTATAGGAAGTACCTAGTTCCAACGTATTTGGAGAACTCCAAGAATTTGGATCAACTCTGCAACAATGCGGTTATGATAGCTGAGCTTGTTCACAAAGCCTTTGCCATGCTTTTCTTAATGACCATGAATAAGACTCCTATTGGAAGCCTCCCGAAAATGGTTAACCTTTGACCCAAAAAAAGAAAATGGTTAACCAACCCATTCACATCTCAGGCTAGTTTGAATACTCGGATTCTAAAGCCTGTGGGGAGGGAGGAGGGGGCTAAAAATATGAATAGCAAACAGCTTAAAATGCTCAGAAATTGAAACTATTTTGTTATACATCATTTTAATTTCAGGAAGGAATATTTTGAGATACCATGGGGAAGCTTGAGGGCAAAGGTTGAGCCATCATTTGCAGAGAAGACGACCATCAACCAAAGAGATTACATCCCCAATTGGTCATATTATTGTATTAAGTGTCATCCATATAACTAAAACTCGAGTCTTAACTGTAGATGGCCAATATGTTGACTGTGACTATCTGGTCATTGCCTCTGGCCAGAAGTAGGCTGAGAGACTTCATCACACTACAAGAAAATTTGATTTTTGCTACGGAAAAAATCCGTAGCAAAAAAGGCTTTTTCCGTAGAAAAATAATTTTGCTACGGATTTTGTTCGTAGCAAAAAAGGGCGCCGCAATTGCGACGGATTTTTCCATCCGTCGCAATGTTCAAATTGCGACGGAATTAAATTCCGTCGCAATTTTGCTACGGGAAAAAATTCCGTAGCAAATTCGAAAATTTGCTACGGAATAATTTTCCGTAGCAAAATCGAAATTTGCTACGGAATTTTCTTCGGTAGCAAAATTAATAATTTGCTACGGAATGATTAATTTGCTCTGATTTTTTTTTTCGTAGCAAAATTAATAATTTTTTTAAAATATTTTTTAAAATATTTTTTTTTTTTTTTTTTATTTTATTTAGAAAATTGAAAACAAAAAGTAGTGTGTCATAGATATATAATAACAATAAAAAAGAGTTTACATAGCGAAAACAAAATATATATAATCCGTAGCAAAGAGCAAATACAAAAAAATAGTCTAAACAATGAGCATTGTGATCATCATCATCACCGCATGGTCATCATCACAGGAGTCGACCGGAACCTCTGTCTTTCGGAAAGGGACATGATTTGAAGCCGCATCGCCTCATCATGTCCGTTTCTTTGAGTGATCTCGCCGTATCATCGTCGTTCGATTCAACGCATGCTTCATCACCTCTTGTTCTGAATCATCTCTGCCTCATTATCTCCGTTTCCGAGTCGCCCGCGCCTCATAATCTCTCGTTCTGGGTCATCGTGTTGTTTGCTCCTCCACCAACGCCTTCATCTTCTTGGCTCATCTACAAAATTGATTAGTACATTTATTATTTGTACTTCATTTGAATGGACAAGAGAATGAAAATTATCAATATCAAATGTATTATATTTACCTGAAGAAACCTCTCCAGTGCCAGATGAGGGGCGCTTTGTTTGCTTCAGTCGGCTGGCAGAGACACCGTATCCAAAGACTCTCCCTTTCTTGTCAAATCCGCCGGTAGCCTCAAAGAACAGACTCTCGTTATCGGATTGAGAGGATGAGGGGGTCGATCTCACGCCGCGAGGCTCTCTCCTCCGAAACGACTTCTAAAAATTTTCCTACAAGCAAAAAAATACATAACAAATAAGACATGTAAAATGAAATAAATATGGTGGTGCATAAAACAAGTAATAAAGGCAATAAATGTCTAACCGCTATTTGTTGCGCCCTTGGGTTAATCTATTACCTCTCACTCCTTTCGTACTTCGGGAATGGGTCCATGATATTGAAAGGTAACCACTAACCGATCTGTTTGGAGCTTCCCCAGACTCTATCTGCAAACGTCATATACTTATCCTGAAAATCAATAACGAACAATTAGTGCTCCAAATTTTAAAAGTACTTAATTAACAAGAATAAAACAAATAACTTACCAAGAACTCATCGAACCAAATGTCTCGTTGCGTCGAAGGAATCTCTGTCCACGTGGTCCAAGGGTGATTGTAATTACGGAATATTTGGGTCGAGATGAAAGTCGCCACCGGATTATCGAGCACAAATCGAAAAACGAGAGGACATCATGCAAATATTAGCATACAAAACAATTAGAGAAGAAAATTGTAAGATTATTGGTAACTTGACATGACTTACTCGTTGCCGTCAGGACAGATCCAAAGTATCCCTGTCGAAGGATCTATTGAGCCCCAGATTGGTGTATCGGAGGAACTACCTTCTTCCCCGACGTGGCTCTGAGGCGACGCAGTGTGCTAAGGAAGGAATGTGAAATATTGAAGATGTTTGTACATAGATGGTTTCAAGAAACTAAATATATGTAAATCAATCGAAATGGTAAAGTAAACATTGTTGTCTTCCTTCTTTGTGGATCGGTGGGGGTAGACGGTGACGACGATGTATAAAGCGACGGTGAAGATGACAAATAACCCGACGGTGACGACGACATATCAAGTGGTGGGGAAGCGCGAGCCCTCGCCTCCATAGGGAGCGGTTGGCGTCACCCTACCCCTCTTATAGGACGGGGTCGGGCTCGACCACTACCACGTCCACTACCTGAACGGCCTCCTAGATGCTCCATCTCTGAATCCTTATAGACATAATGTCAATATATATATATATATATAAAAGATATTTACTAAACATGACAATAGCGAAGTAACACAGTATGTAGTATAACAGATCGTCATAAACAAAGAACTAACACAAATCAACCGGATGATTCCTGTTCATCGACATCTACTTGCATGTCTTCGTCTGAACTCTCATAGTCGTCGAACTCAGATTCACTATCAGAGAAGCTCATTTCTGCCTCATCCTCATCGTCTGATTTCTCATCGGCAATTTGTATAGGAATCAACTCTAACTCCGCACAAGAATCAAAGAGATTGCTTGGTACTTCGTCATTGAAGATGTTTATAGGCAGTACATGTTCCACATCAGCTTGGAACGGTTCAGCCATACTGTCATTTTTTCCGGCTCTTTCGACTTTGGTATAATATTTCGTGCTTTGGTTTTAATAACTCCCGTCCACCCTTGGCGAGATGTAGGGTATGATGTATAGTAAACTTGTTCTTTTGTTGAGCGAGGATGAATGGGTCATAACCAACCGTATATCTCCTTGTCCGGTGGATCTCAATATTTCCATGTTTGTCCACTTTTGTCCCACGCGGGATTTGTTATCAAACCACTCACATTTAAAAAGGGTCACCACCTTGTCCCACCGGTAACTCAGCTGAATAATCTCAACTAACTTCTCGTAGTAGTCAGTCTCCACCCCGTCAACTTGGTCACCTCGACAACATACACCGTAATTGCAACATAGTGTTCCTGCATTCACGTCAACAGTTGAAAATCGATACCCATTGATTATATATTTGTTGCATCGGGTAACTATAATTGCAGCTCCATAAGATAAACTCCACGCAACTTCATTGGGATCTGATGGATTTTCAAAGAAATAGGATCGAAACCATTTTGGAAACTCGAATTCGTGAATTGATCAACTTGGGACACCGACATTGAAGGATTTTCCGATCGGACCCAATTAGAGAAGTAACTGTAACAAAAAACTAAAGTTACTACTTTAATACTTACCGTAATAGTAAAAAGGAAAAAAAAACTTACTCTAGGTACTGGGCGGCCTCTTCACAGTTGTTTAGAATGTACCACTCCGCAACTCGCTTATCTCTTCCATCAAGAGTTGACCTCCAACGTTTTCCCACGACTCGCCCTGGAAAATTAAATATTGATTTTTGATCCCTCGTATCAGCGGCATCATCGTTGCGAGGTACCCCTCTCCATCTTGACATTATTTCAGGGGGATAATAGTATGACGCAAATTTTGCGGCCTCTTCGACTAGATAAGCTTCAGCGATAGATCCTTCAACGTACCTTGTATTTTTTATCTTGTGCTTAAGTGTGCGTAAAAACCTACAATGGAATATCAGAGGGTATTTATAAACTCAAGTACCATGTCGGTCAATTAATAACAACGCGAAATCAATATATATTACCTCTCAAACGGATACATCCATCTATATTGTTGTGGTCCTCCTACCTTTGCTTCATAGGCCAAGTGAACGGGCAAATGTTCCATTGAGTCAAACAAGCTAGGAGGAAACACCATCTCTAACTTGCATAGCGTTATGGGCATGCTCGCCTCTAGGTGCCGTAACTTATCAACATTAAGCTCTGAAGCACAAATTTCTCTAAAAACATGGAAAACTCCGTTAGAATAGACCATATATGATTCGGTAGTGCTTTGAAGGCCCACGACAACAATCTACGGAAAAAAACATGACAATCATGACTCTTCATCTTGCTCAACTTCCCTCGTGCATGTCGACACATCATTCCGGTTGACGCATAACCGTCCGGGAGTTTGAGATCTTTAACCCATTGCAACAATTCTAAATTCTGCTCTTTGTTGAATGTGTACGACGCTCTGGGTTTGGAAATCCATCCTGTGCCATTCTCCACCAAATGCAAAGCAGACCTTCTGCAAATCTTTTCAACGTCCAGTCTTGCGTTGACTGTGTCCTTCGTCTTGCCCTTGGTGTCCATCACTGTGTACATAATATTACAAAACACATTCCTCTCAATATGCATGACATCGAGGTTGTGTCTTAACAATTGATCTTTCCAATATGGAAGTTCCCAGAAGATACTGCGTTTGTTCCAATGATGATCAACGCCATAACCCTCGAGTTATTTGGAAGCAGACCCCCTCTTCGACACTTTGAATATACTTGACCCTGTCCCATATTTCTTGGCCACTTAAACGACGAGGTTGATCTACTAGTTCGACAACATTCCGCGTGAAGTCTTTTCTATTTCTCCTAAACGGATGATCGGGTGGTAGGAATCGCCGGTGCCTGTCAAACCAATTGACCTTGCGACTGTGTTCCAAGCTAAAACCCATGTTCTGTTCAAGACATACCGGGCATGCGAGCTTTCCCGACATTTGCCAGCCACTCAACATCCCATATGCAGGGAAATCATTTATCGTCCACATTAAGACAGCCCGCATGGTGAAATTTTGACTTAATGATATATCATACGTAAGAACCCCTTCACTCCACAATATCTTCAACTTATCTATCAAAGGCCTGATGTACACATCGATCTTCTTTTTTGGGTTGGATGGCCCAGGGATTAACGCGTTAAGGAAGAAAAACTCTCTTCTCATGCACATAGAAGGTGAGAGGTTGTACGGAGTCACAATGACTGGCCAACATGAATAATTCCTGCCCGTATTGTTGAAAGGAGTGAACCCATCCGAACATAGACCAAGACGAACATTACGGGGATCCATAGCAAAGAAAGGATTCGCCTCGTCAAATTTACGCCAAGCTTCGGCATCGAGATGGATGCGTCAACGCGTTTTCATCCCTACGATGCTCCGGTGCCATCTCATGTGACGGTTGTTTGTTACGATGCATACAATCTCGTAAGTCGGGCACCGGAGGAAAGTACCACATCTTGCTTAATGCATGACGGGTCATTTTCCTTCATTTCCCCACAACTTTATATCTTTCATGTCCACAGAATTTACAATTGGTCAGCTCAGCATCATCCTTGTAATACAACATACATCCTCTGGGGTAGCAATGAATTTTTTCACATCCAAGCCCAAGCTTTTCACCTTTTTTTTGCTTGGTAAAAGTCCTTCGGCAAATTATTGTCTTTGGGAACAACCTTACTCATGATCTGCATCATTTCGTTGTAATTCCTCTCACTCATATGGTGATCAGTCTTCAAGCTTAGTGTTGCTAGGGTAGCCGATAGCGATGAATATTCACTATTTTCAAAGTGCTCGCAACCTTCCCATAACGGACGCTGTGCTTCTTGAAGCATTTTATAGAACCTAGCGGCTTCTGGATGAGGATCCTCACCCATGTATGATGGTTGAGGATGTGTACCGATCTCCTCTCCCATGTATGACGGTCAAAGCATGAGTAACGGGATCAAAATATTGGCCGATCGACGGTCCCACGGCATCCATAACCAACCGCTCATATTGATTAAGGTTTTCTCGATGACTACCGTCACCGTAATAACCACTCGGTGTCCGTCGGACTTCGCCATGACATTCCCAACATTCATAATCTTTCATGAATCCCTTTTGACACAAATGAATTTTGAACGTGTCCGCACGTAAATCTTAAACACTTACATTTGGCACACGGACACACGATCTCCCTACTTGAATTATTTGAATTCGCCAAAGCAAATTGACGAACTCTTGAAACCCGCGAAGAATGCTTGCGTTATTTGTCTTCTATCGTTAGACGATTGTACATCCAACTTCTATCATGGTTGTCTTCCATACTTCCTAGCTACTTCAATTACTAACCTAATTAACATCTCAACATACCACAAATATATATAAGTCGCCTCTTATGCCTACCAATTGCCACTTAATCAAGAAAGTGAAAAACAAACACATGCATTGAACAAAGAACATATTCCAGCAAGCAACCAGAGAATGAGGATAGCACACCAGAACATGGGGACATGCATGTGGAGGGGCCAAACAAAAAATAGAATACTAAGTATTTTGGAGTTTCTAACATATATGGGCTAGATCAAAGAGATTATTTAACACTTAATCAAATTTATTGTATAACTTGTTAAAGATAGATTCAAATAAAAAATTTTAATGGAATATTTTTTAAACAAATTACTAACACTCATTTTTGTAATAGTCTAAATCAAATAGTAAATTCCACTAATTTTTATAACACATACAAATGTGATTATTTTTCAATGTCACACCTTCCTCCTCCCACTTGACATTAATTAATTAATTGTCTTATCCATAAATTTCATTTCTCAACACTTTACTTTTCTAATTTCAACACCATCATATTTAAAGATTTATGTATCATTACCAACTAATACAAAATCATAATTTTATCACTCCAAAATTAGAATTGAAATTTCTAAATTCCTAAAAAGTGCTAGATAAAAATACTTCACATAAAACATTTCTAAAAGTGTATTAAGCGTGTTTACTTGAAAAAAATTACTTTTTAAATTTATCTTCGTAAAAAAAAAAAAAACGATTTCAACTCATGTAATTGATAATCTTCTACCAACATACATATTTCCATTATTGCGACTAAGCAAACATAACATAAATATCATATAGTGATAAAAAGAAAATATACTTCAAGCTAACCTGCAAAATAAGAAGTGCTAGGATTTGTTTGCTAATTCCCCTTCTGAAGATCTTAGTGCTGGGATTTGTTTGTCTGGAAGTGCCTGCACCAATGAAAGTACTTAGAAGTGTTTGAAAAAAAAAGCGAGAAAAAAAATGGAAGGTTAAAAAAAACAAAACCGCAAAAAATGGAGGCCAAAAAACAAAACAAAAAAAAACCCGCAAAAATGGAGGTGGTGGTGACTAGGAAGCAACCGGATGAGGAGTTGAGGGTGGTTGGGGGGGCGATGAGGCGAGGGGGGGGAGGGGTGGGGACCGGCCAAGGCGACGGAGGGGGAGGGTCCGACGGAGGGGGGGGGGAGGGTCGGGTTCGGGGAGGGGGATGCGGGGAGGGGAGGGGGAGGAGGGGGAGGGATCGGGGGGGGGAGGGTGGGGTGGGGTCGGGGAGGGGGCCGGGGCCGGGGGTTCGGAGGGTTCCCGTCGAGGTTGGGGAAGGGACGGGAAAGTCTCATTAATGAGACTTTCCGTGTTGCGACGGATGTAGTCATCCGTCGCAACTTTTTCTTTTGCGACGGATGACTACATCCGTCGCAAAATGGCGGACCATTTTGGTCCGCCATCGTGCGACGGACACGTTGTCCGTCGCAAATTGCGACGGATAACGATCATCGTCGCAATGTTTTGCCCTTCTGCGTTTTTTTGCACTCCGTCACAATTGCTACGGAACATATTCCGTAGCAAATTTCGTTGCTATTTCTTATTTTTCTAGTAGTGGATCAATACAATGCAGGTATTGTTAAATGAAAAAAAAAAAAAAAAAAAAAAAAGGAGACAGAAAAAGGGGAAAAATGGAATTCGAACTACTGTGAAATGGCCAAATGGGCACAAAAATAATCTAATCCTTCTTCTAAAACGATGACTCTGTTTAATAATTTTTGGTGTTGTAGTTTACCATGAGGAAAATAAGACATTGCCGTGTGATTTACCTAGCTTCATGGCACTGAGGCCAAAAGGCCCTTGTAGCATTCTCTAGTTTTAGTGTGGCCGAGAGTTGGACCCTGAAGCTCCCATTCAGCCATTAAAAATAATAAAATATACCATCTCCCATTTCTAAATATAATACTTAGTTATTTTTTTTGGTTAGATTAAAGAAGCTAAATAAGATATTTAATCATATTATATATTGTGTATAATTACATTATATATTAGTTTATAAAACATCTAAATTAGTTTGGAGAAAAAATAATAAATATAAATATTTTATAGTAATTTAATTAGCTTTGTTAATCTTTTCAAAAAAGTTAATTGAGTTTTATATTTAGTAATATAGGTAGCATTAGATTCCATGGAGTGACTGATTGAATTCCAAGTACTTTGCTAACTCTTCTAGCTCGCTTAAAGCTATCTGGTACTCCCTCCAGTGCTTAATATAAGACATATTTAAGAAATTGATCTTGGTCTAAATACTACATTCGGTCCTTAATATAACAACCGGTTGACTTTTTTTAAGAAATTAAAGAAGCTAAATAAGTTACGTAATTATAACATATATTGTGTATTATTAAATTATATATCAATTTATAAGTCAAACAAATTAGTTTAGAGAAAAATGATAAATATAAATATTTTAATGAAACTTATTTAGGCTTTTTTAATTTCTCAAAAAAAAATTGATTGACCCTTATATTAAGGACCCGAGGTAGTATATGACATAGTTTTCATATTTATCAATTTTTTTTTTCTAATTTACCCTTATTGATGCTCCCTCAACAATAATGAAGGGGAGAGAAAATGAGGGAATTAAGAAAAGTTGGATATTTTAAAAAATACATGTTATATTAACTAACTTTTTTAATATAATTAAATTCGGGTACTGATGCAAAGATATATTGTTTGTCTATTCATGTGCTGGTGCGAATATTTGTATAGAATAGGTTCAACGGTGTGGATATTAACACAGGCTGCGGTTGAGTTATAAAGTTTCTTCACATTGGCAGAGAATGAGAAGATAAAATCAGCTCAATCCATTCTGATTATTGGTGGAGGTCCCACTGGTTCTGCTTGGCTTGAGAACAGAGTTAAATTATGACTTGGATGTTCTTGGAAGGCTTATGGTTGATGAGCATATGAGAGTCAAAGGCCGTCACCATATTTTTGCAATTGGAGACATTACAGATGTTCCTATAAGCTTTCTGTACGGGTTGGTTTTCTAGAAAGAGGGGCTTGAGCTTGCCAACTCCAACAACTACTTTTTGGGGTCTAGTCTTCCCAAGGATTTGTGCCCGTTACACTTGCCTTAATCAAAGTTCTTCATATTCTCTTGATATTATAGTTTTATGCATAATCACACCCATTTATAAGAAAGACAACAAGTAATATCCTCATTGTTTCCCTCACATTCTGTGAAGTTGGAAGTTGTAGCCATCTCTGGATTCTGTGTTAACTTAGACTGTTAAATGCATGCGTCTGTTTTGGCATTTAAAATCTTGTTCCAAGCAAACAAGATAGTAGGTTTTCTAATGGGAATCTTTCAAAACAGGAAATCAAACAAAGGTTTTGTGCACAGAAGCAGGCTGGTACGTAGTTGCAAGGAACTATATATTGAGGCTGATGATTACAGTCGACAACCGGCGCTGGCTATGTTTTCACTTGGCCGGAAAGATGCAGTGGCACAACCGCGCTGGGCCTCGCAGTCATCGACAGAGTTCCTAGCTGTTTGTGGGCAGAACAAGAAAGCAAATGGGCACGTGTTTAATGAGAATTGTGAATGGTGGTCCATCTACACCATTATTTCACTCTTCTTTTTTAGCAGTTAACCAGCATGCCTGCGTTAACTAACGGTTGTAGAAAGAAATTTAAGGTATGCAGCCTAATAAGACTACAGAACCAGATAATTCACCCAAAGAAATAACCAAGCAAGGCAGTTACGTTGCATTCGATTTGTTTAGGGAGCCAAATAAGCCTCTTTTCTAACTCTTATGTTAGACACTTAAGGGAGTAATTAACTAGCAAATATATACTACTTTTAAATTCTACAAGAGCCAAACCAAAGGAAAAATAAAATAAAATCAATATAAATCATTCGAGACTTATTTGACACTCCCCATTGCCCATTAAATTAAAAAATAAATACAATTCTTCATAAATATGGCTGCAAATACAAAATAAATAAATAGATTTTTTTCTTCATAACAAAGCAAACTATTCATATACACGACACAATTGTTTTTCACCGTCTGCTTTTGAAATATTGCCCCTAAATTAAACTAGACATGGGTTTGATAAAAAAATTGTCATTACACAAAATTTGAATCGAAAGATAAATTATGCATTATTTATGATTTATGAATAATTTTGAGTTGTCGTAAATTATATGATGTATATTTTTTTATAGATTTCTTTTGCCAGCATATATTGTTATAAATTAAAAAGCGTATAATACTTCATTGAGTTAGATCGTTTAAATTTTTTATTTTATTAAAAATAGAAAGTCATTTTCAACCAATGTAGACCTCTTTTTAGGTCACAACCAAGTTTAAATCAAATAAATAATTAAAATTTATTTAACACAATTATTTCTTTCTTACTTAAAATTAAAATGTTTCTTTGATCAAAACGTTATTTGATTTGTTAAATTAAAATTAATCAGCCATTTACGTACAAATTTTAGGCTTTATAATTTGGTGCTCACTGCTCAATGTGAAAATTATATCCCCTTATCCTCTGTGCTCCTGCTTCTACTAACAACATATGTATCTATACATAAAGGAAAAGAAAATTTGTATATATAAAAAAGGGTGAAGGAGCAACATTGCCAACCAACTATTAGGCGGAGCGGTGGGTACAAATAACTTTTAATGGGACCAAAAAGAAAAAAACAATTGAATTCCTTAAAAAAGTACAACACCGTCCATTCCCACTTAACATCCGTCGGATTGAATGCCACGTGGCACTATGAAGTCCAGCTCAATCCTAGGTGGCCTTTCTTGTGTTTGGACAAGAATTTCAGTACGGCTTCAAACGAAGAAAACGACACAACCTAAGTAACTCAAAACTTTCCACTTTCGACCCAGAAAACCGAGGTATCCTTCGACTCTTTCGACACCGAGAGCGAGCGAAAGAGAAGAACAGACGAACCCAACCAAACCCAACGAAGAAACACTTGGACTTGGCTCATTGGAAATCGTTCGACTCGGTCGAGTTCTTGTCCTTGTTCACATGACGGATGTCGCAAGGCTTCGGCGGTGGACCCCGCCCACTCTCGCCGGCATCGAAGTTGATCGGAGTAATCGGATCACCCTTCAAAACCGCCTCCACAATGGCCTAACACCGCGGCCGGTTCCCAAACCATAAAAGACCCACGGACCCATAAATCGGGTTAAGTATACACCGCATGCTTCGTAAAGCGAGACCGAAAAATAGGCGCAACAAAAATAACACAAACAACAATCAACATTCGATTGATTACCGGAAAAAGTAAAAGAAAATGCAAGAGAGAGAGAGAAAGCGAGAGGTAACGAACCAGACGAAGGTGTTGAGGGCCGGCGTTGATGAGATTCAAGAGGCCGGCTCGGCCGTAGAACTTAGCGAGGAAGACGGTGGCGTTAGCTTGAGATTTCAGCGATTTGATCCACGCAAACAAGGTACGATGCTACAATCTTCACGCAACCTTTTCGAGAACACGGCATCCATTCGGCTCATCCGCATTTTTGCGAGAGAAACTTGTGATGAGGTACGAGATGATGAAGCGTGAGAAAGTGATAATGACGAAATCGGAATTTGAGATTTGTGAATGTGATTGTGTAGGAGAGGGTTGGGTTAGAAGAGAAAGGAGGGTATATATGCGTGTGAAGGAGAAGGCTGAAATCAAAGGAAGGAAGGTGAGAAGCCGCTGGATTTTTGGGGGTTTCAGGGTATGCACCTGTTGTTTCAATGAGACTATTCCTTTTTAACAATGGTTTCCACATTCCAGGAGTTTCCTCAATCATATGCCCACTTCGACTCTTTCATAATGCCACGTGGCATTCAATCCAGACGGATGTTAAGTGGGAATGGACGGTGTTGTACTTTTTTAAGGAATTCAATTGTTTTTTGGTCTTTTTGGTCCCATTAAAAGTTATTTGTGCCCATCGCTCCTGGCCTAATAGTTGGTTGGCAATATTGCTCCTTCACCCTATAAAAAAAAATCATTGAAGTGAAGTCGCAAAATTATGACAATACGGTCTAAGTAGTAATACTACTACATTATTGTCGATGCTATTTTTGCAGTAAAGGATTTAGTATAATAACATACACATACTCATCATCACGAGCTAAAAATTATATCCTCTACAATATGGCAAATTAAGGTTTGAATCCTTAGTGGAAGAGACGCCTACATTTAGTGTCTGACAGTGCTTCGAACATGATTAATTACCTCTAATAAAAAGATATCAGTGCCTAGAAAAAAAAATTGAACAATATCCGGAAAGAAATGATGAGCAATTATATTTTGCTTTAGATCTGAGTATCTCATAATCACATTATTCCCAATAAAGATCAAAATTAGAAAAGATTAGGAAAGTGATTGCATAAACAGTAAATGAAAAATATATATGCGGAGGGCAGAAATTGAGGGGAGGTCACTAGGAGTTGGAATGTGTCATTCTCTTTTCGTGCTATTATTATCATTAACTGTGTGTTTAATTAAGCCACGTACGGGGTCAACTAATAATCTTATTTCGAAGAGCATTTTCAAACTTAAAATGGTTAATATGTAAGATGGTTCGTTTTAGGGGGGAAAAATGATATCTACGGGAGATTTACTTTTAAACACAATATGATGACAAATCAAACTAAAAATGGTTAATATGTAAGATATTTTGATTGGGTTAGATCGTTAGTTGACTATAGATTAGCTGCATTTAGTCGCACATTGTATGGTTGGGATTTTAGGGTGAGGAAACGAAAACTATAAATGGAAAGAAGCTAGATCGATCGCATTCTCTGTTCCAAACATTATACTTTGATTTTTCAACGTATACTGAGTGCTAAATCTTATGAGTGCTTCCATCATCTATACCTTCATTTTTCATCTCAATGGCAACTGTGGAGGACGATGATCACAACATTCAGGTATACTTTACTTTTCAAATTATGTAAAAAAAAAAAAAAAAAAAACCTATTAAAAAATATATAATTCTCTAGTATATATGCATGCATAATAAGGTATAGAGGAGCCCTTTGAGTCATGTAGCGACTCTGGAGTACTGAGTCAACTTCCCAGGTACCTACATTTGTGTGTACAAAATAACTTCGTTATTGGATGCATTCTTGCATTCTAAACAGAACCACAACCTTGTTCGCATACTGAAACTTCTTCTCTTCAGTATTCATCGCATACTGAAACTTCTTCTTCTCATTATTCATCGCACGTCATTATTCATCGCTGTGGGGGAGGATGATGACACATATTGGGCTGATGGGGGCTGTGATCGACCTTGAGCAGCGGGAAGGCGCGGAGGGTGCAGGATCTGCTGTGGTGGAGGGGCTGAAGCGATTAGGGACAACCAAGATGCTGCCAGGGCACAACGCCTCACTTTTGATATTGTCTGCTTTGGGGTCTCATCATCCTCATAGTTTTAAAATGCATTGAAAAGGGGAAGTATCCAGACCCTTATAAGGTGTCTTTTGCTTTTCTTCCCAGCTGATGTGGGACATAGCATCCTACTCACCTCAGGCCTCAGAGTTTTCGCTGATACATTGGTCCACATTGACATGAGTCTGGCTTTGATATCATTTGTAACATTCTAACGCCTGGCTTCACTACTATTGAAAGCACTTTTAATGTCTGTTTTTAGGACCTAGCTACGTCCCATTCCTGGGGGACGCCAATATGACGTAGTTAAGTCCGAGAACAATGCCCGTTAAAAAACGTAAAAGACTTACAACGTTTCTTTTTAAAATAGATGCTGTAAGTTTTTTTCTTTTTAAAAAAAATCGCCGTGAGGATTCTGCCGTTGGATATGGAGTCTCTCTCGCTCTAGTTGCCGGGAGGGATAGCATCCAACAAGATGGAGGCATTGCAGCCCTGGACAAAGCAATCAGTTGCAATCCCACCACTGTGCGCTTCTTCAACATCAACCTCCGTGGTGAGTCGGAGGACCCGATTTTTGAGAAAGTAGGTCGCTTTGCCTACATGACTGGCACCATCTTGCCAGAGATTTGCAAGCTTGACCACCTTGTCGTCGCCGACTGGAAGGCCATCTCTGACGAGGTTCTTGATTGCATTGTTTCCATCTTTTTTCTCTGTGTCCTTGATCTAATCTCCTTCTTGTTCTCACTATACCAACAGCTGGAATGTATAGGAAAAATTAAATCGAACACCACCCACACAAAACATACACAAGGCACCATCAAAGAGAGTTTTCAAACATACCTCAATTACAACAGCCTTTTATGAGAAGAGGAAGTGCAGATGAAAGAAATCTAGCATTAAAGAATAGTACCAGACATCAAAACAGAGGAAGGAGAACTTGGAAAAATTAGAAAGAGACTTTTGAGAACAGAGCATAAACCTCGAAGCACTTTCACACCCATTCACAAATCTCTGAAGTTTTCTATTTTTTTCTCACTCGGCTTGTTTTTGTAAGTGCACCGAAATGAAGAATGGGAAAAATGAGGGTAATGTGGTGTGTTTCAATACTTTAGGCATCCCAATTTTAAATTGGTGACACTAAAAGTAGTGCTCTTGAGCGTTAAAAGCTCTACTTTCATATCCTTTTTAGCGTACCTTTTTTTAATTAGGATGCCAAAAGTACTTTTGGCGTTTGTTTTTGTTAAAGGGACGCTTTATAGATCAAACTTCTTGCACATAATTATATAGATATCACTACTTTACTTTATTTTTTACTTCTTTTTTTTAAAAAATAGACGTTTTTTTAAAGAAATAAAATCTATTTATTCTTGGTAGTACTTTCGATATTAAAAATGTAACATCTGATCCTTATAAACCCATATACTGAAAATACAAGCCTAAAAGACACTTACCTAATAGTTCCAAATGTTATATGTAACATCCCAAATTTTAGGATTTGGAATTTCAATATTTTATGGGAAAATTAAATTGTGAAATTTGCCCTAAAATAATTATGAATTTAATTACTGGAATTTAAGGTATATTTTCCCATAAATTAAGGACAAACAATTAGAGAATAATTGTGGGCATAAATATTTTAGAAATAATATTTTAAGGTCAAAAGAAAATAATTAGGAAAGAAAAATCCTTACATGGAATTAAGGATTTAATTGTAGTATTTATCCGATATTTACAATTAAATAAGTCAAGGACCTAATTGCAAATAATAGGATCACTTTGGAGTGGGCCCCACATTCTTTGCATGCAAGGGAACAAATTCCCCTCCTTATTGATTCATCCAGCGCATACATGTACTTCCCTCTCATTGTCATATATTTATTCTGGATCCCCTCATGCTCTCACCCAAGACATATAGCCCAATTATTCATGCTGATTTATTCCATACGGCCCATATAGACGCCAACCCATTTCACCTTTTAGTTCATATATTATTATCTATATATCAGCTGCCCATTTTGTTGTTAACATCGAGAATTCAGTGACACGCAAGAAAGATCACAGCAGCGCCATAATCCCCTCCTCAGCATATATTACGTTCGGCACAACTGAACACGTAAGTGCAGAAAATAAGATTTAGGCAGCGACTTCCACGGTACACTCAAACGGCAACACCATACTCTCTCGCATCAGCGGCCCCATGCCTCTCCAGACCCTCTCCCTTGCTTCTTGAGCCAAGCGCCGTTAACCTCTGGATATTCTTCCTTTAACCAGGCCCTTCATGCAATATAAAACCACACTCTTTGCCCTTCTTTGCATTATTCACGTCGACCAAGCTGAAACTGAAAGACAGACTGAGAGCAAGAGAGAGTTGGAGTGGTCTGTGTGTGTGCCCTGTTTTAGATCAAGAAAACAGAGGTAAATCCAAGACGAGTAGCAGCGAGCCTCGGTTAATTGGAAAGCTAGCTAGGTAAGTATTTAAACTGTTGTTGCTGCTACTTGTGTGTGTATATATATATAAGCATATCGATGCCTAAGAAAAGAATATAAGGTTGCTCATATGAAAAGAAAAGAAAGAAAGTAACAGAACCTAGCTGATATATGTATATATGAATACACTTATAAACACGTTGCTGCTCAAGTGAAGAAAAAGAGAGAGAACTTGCTGTTTGTTTAGTATATATAGGTATGGTTACGGTGGTGTTAAAACACAAAACTTAATGCCTATATATATATATAATCAGGAAACATATTTCATAAGGAATGGTAATGGAAAAAAAAAAAAGAGAGAGAGAGAGAGAGAGACGTTGCACATGTATATAAAATATATTTATATGTTAGAAGCTAAGCTATATAAAACGTGCATTTGGAAATGATAGAAACCTTGCTGATTTAGTTGCTGTCATAAGAGGAAATGGCTTTCAAAACTTTGCTTGCTGATATATATATATAGAGAGAGAAAGAAGCTTACTGATATAAATATGTATTGTTTCATAAGAATGGGAAAAGAAAGCTTTTTGCAATATATGTATATATATTATCATTGCTTGGGAAAAGAAAGGAAACTTTACTGTCAAAATATATACATAGATAATATGTGGGTTTGGAAACAAATAATCATGGGTATCCTGTACAGTCTATCCATGCGTTTTAACTTTTGTGGAGCACTAACACATGATTGATAAAATTAAATTATCTTTCTTTAATTAGTTGAATCTTTTTTTACAGAAACTTGGCCATAATAAATCAAATCATTTTAAAGAACCAATTCTTGGCTATACTAAAGCATAAAATTTAAGAATGGACATTCTTACTAGCATGAGTGGGGATACTAACTATTATTGGAATATATTATGTCTGAGAGTTAAAAATAATATATATAAGCTATATATACATACGTTACTTCATGGTCTGAGAGTTTAAAATAATAGTGTATAAATAATAAATAATAATAATAATAATAATAAATTAATAATAAACAGTATTGTTATTAATAAATAATAAGGGGTTATTAATTAATATTAAATAAAAAAAGTATTATTAATTAGTAATAAATAGAAAGAGAATTAATAGTCTCCTAATTTTTTTTTTTCAGTCCCGTCATAATATGTCACTTCAAGCATTCCAAATTTAATATTAAAATTTGTATATTTTTAATTTTATGAAATTATAAGTTATAATTTTATGTAGAGTTTTAGAATAGTTATTAATGATTAGTAAATTGGTTGTGGTAGATTGATTTTTAGAGTGTGTTTGAGCTCTTGGATTAGGAGCGGTGTGATAATAGTTAGTTACGGCGAGAGGTAACCACTTTCCACTTGTTATGTGTATTAGTATGTTGTTTGTGAGTATTTTGTGAAAAGATTATAAATATCTTAATAGAAATTGCCTTGTGGAACCTTATGATTTGAATTGTGAAATATTTACATATATTTATATATGTATAAGAAATTGGGAATTGAGCTATTATGACATGTATATGAGAATTTTTTTGATATGAACGTGAAAATCTTGGAAAATTCCTATTGAGCTATTTATTGTGATAATTATGATAATGGTTAAATTGGGAATAGATAGAGTAGTTTATTCCACCACGTGGTGAGGCCTCCATTGGTGCACAATGGTTGGCTTTCTATTGTCCCACTTGTTCAATGAGGGACTGCCCACTAGTTCAATGAGGGGGAAAGACCCATGGTTTTGGGGCATGTGTCTCGAGGATTTTGGTAGGTCCTCATCACATGACCGGTGAGCTTTTGAAAGAGTAATGTAGGTAACATGGATGTAACTTAACCCGTGGGTTTAGTCGGAGGAAATAAGGCGGCTTGGTTGGATTGGTGGGAGGTATCTTGGGTATTGTGCTAATTAAAAATTGTAATACTTAATTTATGATACATAATTTTGTGATGTGGATATTGGCGAATTATGTTTTTAATATTTTATTATATAAATTGTTCCACTTGGCACCTCACTAGCACATATTAGTGTTCGTAATAAGTTTGATTGATGGTTACCACATTTTTTAGGTGATAGTTTCGTGTGGGCCCATCGGGGAAGACCTAAGAAGCTTAGGCTACTTATTTAAGAGTAGTGCTTCGGTCTTTTGGTATGTGTTGGATGATTATATATTGCCACGTTAGGGCTTATTTTGCATACTCTGATTTACTTTTGGATATTTTGTTAAGTGACGGAGCATTACCTAGTTGTTAATGAACCCCTAATTAGTTATTATGTTAATTAAAATGGAGGACGTTTCATTATATATATGAAAAATTTAGTTTTAAAAAAAACGATTGACCGAAGGATTTTATAACAAAAATAATATTAGTGTGATGACAATTAAATATAAAGTGTTATAACATGGCCCTAAATGATGGCCTCTTCCATTTCTTATCGGATCACTCCTCGGACTCTAATTAAATTATTTAACCAAATCATTTACTTTCTTACTTAAAATTAAAATGTTTCTTTTTTTTTTTATCAGAAAGCTAATTATATTAATACTAAAAACATGCACAATATCTGGATACAAGTAAAGCCAGATCCAGAACAACAAAATACATCCAAGACAAAAACAAAAACAACCAAATCACCGTACAAAATATTTAGCAGTAGAAGTAGAATCATAGACAAAGCAGCCTCCTCAATATCTAGGGTTAGAAGTGACAACGAAGAAGGTGATGGTTGTAAAACCCACCCAAACGGGCACACCTCCTTATAAGCATTAGCTGCAATGAGAGCAGCTATACAGGTACCCCATATTGGGGTTAAGAACACAAAAAACTCAACCTCAGATGTAAGAAGACCCATGATGTCCAGACGAAAGCTTCTGCTCCTCTGTCGAATCAGATCTGGTGACCATGGCCACACAACAAGCAACGCCTCTTTAGATCTTCCCCCAGGAACGCAAATCCGAACTACCAAGGGAGAATCGGATCTTATAACGTTCATACAACCGTCCACCCAAGAGGATATGCACGCAGATCTTACAGATCTACTTATTACAAGAGACAAAAACACCACCAGACAACCCAGTACCACAGAAAAGTAATAAAAAAACAGATAAATATCACCTCCACAGATCAGATCTGGAGAGGAGAGGAAAGAGCTCGCCACAAGGACGAGAGAAGGCCACGTTTGACAGAACTCTGAGGGAGAGGACCATAGATCAAGGATCTGGACTCCAAAACACCTGGACCGCAGATCAAAGATATGGACTCGCAACAACCACTCGGACTCGTCTGTGGCACAAAGGTGGTGGTCGCCGGCGGCTTGTGTGGAAGGCACAAGCCGCCGGCGAGGGAGCATGCGATGAAAAAGATGAAGTACAGGGAGGAGGAGAGAAGGAGGAGAAAAGAGTGGAAATTAGGGTTAGGGGGTGTGATTTTAAAATTAAAATGTTTCTTTGATCAAAACATTATTTGATTTGTTAAATTATAATTAATCAGCCATTTACGTACAAATTTTAAGGTTTCTAATTTGGTGCTCAATGTGAAAATTTTATTCCCTTATCCTCCGTGCTGACATGAGCTACTCCCTCTTCTAATAACAACCTATATACTATCTATTTGTATACAACAAAAAGAATTACTGAAATAAAGTGGCAAAATTTATAATTTATGACAGTAGGTTCTAAGTAATAATACTATTGTTGATGCTATTTTTGTAGTAAAGGGTTTAATATTATATTTTTTGGGACTAGAAAAGATGAACTTACCCAACTCTTGTACTAAAATCAGTATCTTCATACAAAGTAATGAACTAAAGTTAAATTCTCATTGAGAGATGTGGACGCCTCAAATTAAACATTATTACCTCGAAGGATAGTCGCGCCTAACCAAAATAAAAAAAATAAAAAAAATTGAACAATATCAGGAAAGAAATGATGAGCAATTATATTTTGCTTTTGTAATCATCTGGGATGCTGTAATATTCTGTAACCTTGGGATACTGTGAAGCCAGACGAAAGTAGAAGATGACGTTAAATCTCAATAAAAAGAGTCTCGTAACTGCGGAAGCATCTTCAGCCATTTGAGTAAAAAATCTTACTCAGTGCATGTGGTAGCTCTATGTTTGGAGCTTTGGCCCCCCCCCCTTTAAGATCTCACTCAGAGCAACCATAGCCCAGAGAACCACATCAAATCAATCACTTTCAAATCTGTAACATCTCAACTCTAACCTAAAAAGAAAAATATTCCATGGCGACCCTGTTCATTTTTCATTATATGCCTCAACAATTCATGACTACTTTTGTTGTTCCCCTTAACCTGCAAGTCCAGGTAGTAATGTTAAGATAAAGAAAAAACTAAAAAGACTTTGCTGCTATGCTGAGAGAATCATCAGATTTGATACAGCAGATACCCAGAAGAAGGGAAAACATATGATGGCCAGGTTTGCTATAAAGAAGGGAAAACATAGGATGGCCAGGTTTGTTATTTGACGTTCGAATCGAACTATGACGTCATGTATACATATAATAAGATTTGAGATTTTGAATCGGCAAGCTTCAGGTGACTTTGTGGGTGGCTCGACAAGACAGCCACTTAGGACGGCGCTGTCACTTGGTCTGCGATACTCTGTTTTGGTGTGTTTCTTTAATCATTTCTTCACAAAATGGCTGCATGAGCCATCATTTGAAATTTTCACTACACCTGTATAAATTTGAGCATTATTCTCCACAAATTCACACAACTTACCTTACATTGCATGTAAGCCTCAGCTTCCTTTACTTTTCTTCTGCGACTAAGAACTCTCTGACATGGCGTCTAAATCCATCTTCGCTTGTATCATACTGCTGATTCTTCTGTGCTTGCTCGTGATGAGGGAGCCTTCTTCGGGTAAGCCATCTCACTCTCTTCTTATTTCTCATCATCTTGAAAAAACACGTGGTTAAAACCTCGTTTAATTTCCTCTATTGAAACGTTAGCATATTCTGGTTGCAGGTTGCAGTTCTGTGCATGGATGCTTTGGTGCTAATGCAGCTGGATTCAAGGAGGCTGGAAATAGGAAGGTCTCTGTTTTTTTACTGTTTAGCATTTCATTAACTTACAACTAGGAAAGCAAAGACTCTTCATTTTGTTTCTGAGTTGAGACATTATAGATTCCTTCTTGTTCTGCAGGTGCTGGTGGCTGCTTTGAGGGCAAAGAAAACAGCTTTTTTGCCTGGCTATGGAGGATCATCGACCAACAAGTATGTTGAAAACTCTGTGACTTCGGAGTTAAGGAAGATTCCTTCAGGTCCAGATCCACTGCATCATAATGGTGGAAGCCCCAATAAGCCTCGATCCCCTTAGATTTACTGAAGCAGCTGTTCTCTGTGGCTCTTAGCTTGTCTTTGTCTGTTTGTGTGTCTGTTCTCCTTTTTCGTTGGCTGATATTTTAAAATGTACGTCCCCGTCTTACTTAGTTTATTATGAGAGATCTTGTATAGTTTTGTCCTGTTCCCTCCCGTTGTTGGTCAAGTAAATGCAGTAAGTTTCTTATTCGAATCGAATAGAGTTTGACATTTGTGCTCGGTTGGTTTGAAACTAGAGGCAGAGTCACATTGCAACATGTCATAATTTCCGCCTTCGGTCCGTCCATTCATGGATTGGACTGAAATAGAATCTCGTAAATTATGCATTGACATTGGGTTTTGGCTTATTTCGCCGGAATACTATTAAAATACATAATGCCTGCAGAGAAAAGATAAGATTCCTCTATGCAATAACAAACCTCGAGCTTCTATTGGAAAGATGTGACAGTAATGTAATGACGTAGATGCTAGCTGCGGATGACGCAAGGGAACTATTCTCCTTTTCAGACCCACTGGCCAATATTTTAAGCCAAAACTATGAAACTAAAAGGGGGGATAAAATGGAAATCAACCACACATAACTACATGGGAAGTATTGTAGTTGTTTTTTTTATGTATTTTTGGATCAAGAAACTTGTAAAGAATATCTCATTTCTACAATATTCGGGAATATAAGAATCAATCATCTTCATAAGATTCTTGTGTGGTGAATTCGGAAATATAACCACATTTTTTCAGTTCGAAGGATAAAAGTTCCAAGACTGGCAAAATAGAGTCCATCTCCTCATGAGACTTATCGCCAGCCACAAATTTGTGAATGCTTGAATCAATCTCAACAGAGCTAAAACCTGGTTTCTTCTTTATTCCACGAGTCTTCATAGTCCTTCTAACTTTACTTGCCCCATCCCACTTTCCTATTGCAGCGTATATGTTTGCAAGAAGCACATAATTGGAATCCCCATCGGGGTCTAATTCAACCAGATAATTCATCACTTTTTCAGCCAGGTTAACGTCTCCTTCAGTCCTACAAGCAGCAAGCAATGACCCTAGTACCACTTCGTTAGGCTTCATGGGCATGTTCTTTATCACTTCTAATGCCTCCTCCAACCTCCCTGCTCGACTATAGAGATCCACTATGCAACCATAATGCTCAATTCTAGGGGTAATTCGATGAACTCTTTTCATGTCATTGAAGATTTGGAGTCCCTTGTCGATTAACCCGGCATGGCTGCACGCTGTAAGAGCTCCGGTGTAGCTAACTCCATCTGGTTTGAACCCTTTCCTCTGCATTGAATAGAAGAAATTTAAAGCCTCATCTGCAAGCCCATTAACAGCAAATCCAACAATTATGGAGTTCCATGAAACAACCGTTCGTTGGGCGATTTTCTCAAATACTTGACGAGCAAATTCTATACATCCACATCTAGAATACATGTCAATTAACGAATTGCAAACTCTAACGTTGTCCCTGAGCTTTTCTTTCATCACAAGCTTATTAACCCATAAGCCTAGAGTAAGTGTTCCCAGGTTGGCACATGCAGCAAGAACAGCAATGATGGTCACATAATCAGGGGCCACACCAGAAAGCTGCATTTCTCGAAAACATTCCAATGCTTCCTCATGATAATCTCTCTTAACAAATCCCCCAATCAAAGCCGTCCAAGAAATGGCATTCTTAACAGGCATTTTATCAAACAGCTCGATGGCATTCTCAATTTCACCACTCCTCATATACCCATCAATCATCGTGTTACAAGACACCATATTTTTGCCACCCAATTGGTCAAATAACAGTCTAGCTAAATCTACACGACCACATTTAGCATACATATTGATCACCGCAGTTCCCACCATAACATTATTCATATCCAAACCCAGTTTTCGGGTATACGCATGAATTGAAGCTCCAAAGAATATGCTATCTGACGGATAGTCAGCGCAAGCAGAAAGAAGAGTGATAAAAGTGACGTGATTGGGTTCAACATCAGCTTCTCTCATTCGAGTAAACTCGGAAGCGGCTTCACGTAATTGGCCATTGCGACAACGGAGGGCTATAGATGAGGTCCATGCAACTGTGGGATCAGTGGATTTGTTGGTGTGAGTGAGAGAGAGTTGTTGTTTGGTGTTACGGCGAGTGGATTGAACTTCACTTGGAGCTGGAATTGCAGGTACTGCTGGAGATGTTGCTGCCGCGTAAACCATCGCGGCCGCACTATTTCCTCCTTGGATTAGTGTGGCGCATGGTCGAATGAAAAAAAAATACCTTTATAAAATTTACTTGGATCGTAAATTTGAGATTTTGTTTTTTCATATTACTCTATTATCTTGGAACAATTTTTTTTTTTTTTAAATTTTTTTAATTTTGATTTTTTTAATTATTGTTTAAATATAAAAGAATAAAAACAACATTTTTCAACAGGAGAAGGAATAATATTTAAAGACTAAGATTGATCATTCGTAGTTTAAAAAATGAAAACTATGTTTTGAGAGTTAGAAAATATATTATGATTATTTGTATTTCTTAAAACGATCACTTCTTTTGCCACATTTAATTTATCGCTTAAGCTTCAAGTTATAATTAAATATTTCCGATATATTACAGAAACATTTAAATCTATTAGAAGATAAAAGCATCTATTAAATAAAAATTTAAATTATGAATGCAATCAGGTTAAAAAAAACAAATATGAATGCAACAAACATGGACCATAATTGATAATTCTATAACTGGTGATTTTTTTTATTAATTTCTTTTCTTTATTTACTTTGAGAACTCGTGCTATCAAAGCCAGCATCTAAAATATATACAGTGAAATAAAAACCGAAGTTTTAAAAAAAATGCTAAATTATCTGTAAATGTTAACCATAATTAAGTACCCCTACTAGTAAAAATACGAATACGGAAATTGTTTGACGATTTTTTTTTTCTCTCTTGACCGGAGAAAAACAAAAAATATTTGATTCAGTCTAAACTTTTTCCACACAAACATATACATGATACATCGGGTTAGGTTTATTTCTAATCATTTTTCATCATCCCTCATCATCTCTAAATCATATCCATCCAATCAATTACAATACTATTTTAACATCTCTCTCCTTTTCCCAATCAATGACCCAGATAAGCTTATGAGAGAAAAAGAGAAAAATGATGAGGAGAAGATCCTCTTCCTGATAGATCCTTATTTCGTGGAATCTGTTTCGAAAATGAGAAAACATCTTTCCCATATCTCTGCATTGTTACATTATATTTTAAAACCACTTCAAGAATATTATGCCACGCTTTCCTCTATGACCATGTGTTGTTATTATTCGATCAAACGCTCATAAATGTAAACCCGTCAATCCCTGTCCCCACAGAAGCATAAATCATCTCAAAATGTCATTAACAATGGACAATAATCAACACTCAACAGAGCATCTTGAAAAATGAATATGAATTTTCAATCTTGACGCCCCCATACTGTATAGGATTATGCGTCAAAACATCTTCTTGTTTTGATATGGCATGTCCAATGCTCGTGCCCTCTTTCCTTGTTCCCCACACCTTTCAGGTTAGTCAATGTTCTACTTTCAAATCCGCGTCTCCCTTAATTACCAGTAACTCGAGCCAATAATGTCAAATTATTTGAGGCAATAATTCTGTGTGTGTGTGTGTCTATATATATATATAGAGAGAGAGAGTGTGTGTGAACATATCACAATTATTTCACATCCTCTCTACATGATTATATAGGAATATAACAGGGAAATCTCTGAAGATGTCATTCATCCATGCTGGCGGGAAATAACTCTGGCAAGAGTACCTTCCGCAAGATCATTTCTTTAAATTAACAATAATCAACCGCTATAAAATACCAGAAATCAATGATCTGGGATCTTTAAACAAATACACAGTTTTTTCTTTTTGGGTGGGGGATACACTCCATACAAATACAAACTATGATTAGCTTGAACATCTCATGTATTGGTATGCAGTGGTTCCCAAAAAAACAGACAGAGGAGAAAATCAAGCATCTTATCGCAGCCAAAAACTGAGACACGAATTTGATTTCTTGAGGTTTAAGGAACAATGTCAACAAGTTGCAATGGAGTTACCTCCAATTATCGAGCATCAGCAGAAGAAAAGGAGTCTGCAAAACCAACAGGTTTAGCAGGTATGCTACCTTTGCTGTCTTCAAGGCTAGCATAACTAACATCTCTGCTTCCTGCTTCCTTCCAATCTTTCAGCATCTGTGAAAGTGGTCGTCCGAATTCAATGCCAGTAAAGCAATCTGATTCATTGTCCATCGGTACCCATTTCTCTACTAATGGAGCCAATACATTGACTGCATAACTCATATCTGGTCGGTGATTTGGTTCCCTGGCAGTGCAATGTCCAGCAAGTTCCGCTATAATGGACATGATTTCAAAAGTCTCCTCAGTTGCCTCAAGAGCAGGATCAATGGCTGCCATAAGCGTTTCTTTGCTTGACTTAATCTGCCAAAACCACTGCGCTAGGTATCGGCTCTCCTCTGGCCGGCTCTCATCAAGAGCCATCAGTCCAGTCAGAAGTTCCATCAACACCACGCCGTAGCTGAACACATCAACCTTTGTGGTGATTTTCCCCATCACTGAAGCTCAGAGAAACATTTCGTTAGTAAAAAAATGTGGATGCGTCATATTGCAAACAAAGAAAGATTTAAAGCGTAGAGATATTGGCATATCTAAATCTTAAGTACGACGCTTTGATGTCTAATTTTAGCCCCAGGGGTACAAGAATCATATTGCATACAAATTTCAGTCGTCTAGGATTCATTGAAAAACTAATGCCAACATAACATTGAACAATAAAATATAGGATGACCTAATTAGTAAGCAATATTTTTATTTTTTAAACATTTTTAAAATAGGCAGTTAATTAACTAGGGCCCTGTAGAAACATGTTCAAAGCAGCCATACCTGCATATTCAGGGGCAAGATATCCAAATGTCCCAGCAAGTGTAGTTACCACAGACTTCTCACCATCTGGGGCAAGTTTCACCAGGCCAAAATCTGAAACTTTTGCTCGTAAATCTTCATCAAGAAGAATATTAGAAGGCTTGAGGTCTCGGTGGATGTAGATCTGGCGGGCAAGACCATGGAGGTATTCCATTCCTCTAGCAACATCTAGTGCTATCACAAGCCTTTGCGACCAAGTCAAAGGCTCCAATTTCAGGCTTTTCCAATGAAAAAGATGCCTACTTAGAGCACCCAGAGGCATATATTCATACACCAAAAGTCTTTCATTGCCTTCAATGGAGTATCCCAACAGAGATACTAAATGCCGGTGACGAACCTTAGAAAGAACACCTATTTCAGCCTGAAACTCATGCAGTGCTTTCCTGCTCATAACTCCACTCTCCATTCTCTTCACTGCTATTTTCGTCCCATCTTCTAGTTCACCTTTATAGACAGTCCCAAACCCACCATGGCCTAGCTCATTTTCAGGAGAAAAGTTCTTGGTAACCTTACGTAAAACTTGGACTGAGATGACAAGACTACCAGCATCAATCACATGAGAGCTTCCAGATTCATCACTAATGTTTCTCAAAGAACTTGTCCCAGTATTCGACGTTAAGCTTCCCGCAGTGTTGTTTGCTACTGCAATTTTAACCACATCTGGATTGGATGGGTCTCGAGGGTGAACCACAATGGAGCTAGAATCATCTAACAAGGTTTTCTTCTTCTTCTTTGAGCAATATATGGATAGGAAGATAACCAAAATAGCTGCAATAGCAAAAACTGCAGCTCCAGCCACTATAACAAGTGTTCTGAATCTTCTAGATTTATCTTGTTGTGATTGTACTTGTCCTGACCTTGATGGACTTGAGCTTGGACTCTGACTTGAGGAAGGTGGGCTTTCAGAGGATGGAGATGGGCTGTGAGGTGAAGATTGTGAACTCGAAGGCGGTGGGCTGCTGATAGGCTGGGGACTTCTTGTTCGGTTGTCAAAAAGAGGGTTGCCATCAAGAACAATCTTCACACCATGTAAATTTGGCAATGGGGGCTCAAGATTATTACCACTTAAATCCAACAGCTTCAAAGATTTCAATTCAGTGAAACTGCTAGGAATTTGGCCAGTTAAATTATTCCCTCCAAGCCTGATCTCAAGGAGTGAAGCTAACTTAGCAAGTGAGGGGTTCAGAGTACCATTGAGCCTGTGGTGGGGAAGGTTAATAATTGATACCTCTGACTTGGGATTGCAGCTCAATCCCAGCCATGGCCCAGTACACGGTTCATTACCAGACCATTGAGAAGCGAGCATTGAAGGGTAATTCAGATTACTGAGAAAATCAAGTAGAGCAGTAACTGAAGGGGCGCATTCATCGCCTGGCTTCTTTTGACAAAAGAAATTGAAATCATAAGAAACATTTCTAGCCTTAAACTTTGGTATAGGACCCATGAGCCTGTTATTGTTTAACACCAAATTCTGAAGTTCCATATTGGCCAAGCCTTCAGGAATCAAGCCAACAAGTTGATTACTATTGAGATTCAGATCCATCAAGGAAGTTAGATTTCCAATATTCTTTGGGATTGTGCCAGTGAACTGATTTCCATGAAGCCAAAGCTGGGTTAGAGAAGTCATTGAAGCAATAACATCAATTGGACCAGTCATCCCACCACCATCTTGGTTATTCAACCACAAAACCTGCATAGAAGACTGACCAAAGCTGCTAGGAATACGGCCAGACAATCGGTTGTATGAAAGTAGCAAATTTGAAAGAGAAGGCAATGTGCCCAAAAAATCAGGTACTGGCCCAACCAAATTACAATGCACAAGAGAAAGATTCGTTAATTGTTCTGAGTTTTCTAAACTCGCAGGAAGAGACCACCCAGTACTCGCATTCAACGGATTTTCTGCCAAAGCTAAATCGCGAATACTGCTTAGACCATCAAAGAAACCAGATGGGATCCCATCAAATTGATTGTCATTTAAGAAAGCGAATTCCAATTTGGATAATCCACTAAAAGTAGGCAGCATCCCACTAAGCTTGTTGTGTTGAAGGCCTAAGTTGAAGAGTTCTGAGAGCTGATTAAAGGATGGAGGTAATGTTCCTTTAAGACCCAGAGACTTGGCCTGAATCTGTGTGACTCTATTACCAGCACAGAACACATAAGGCCATAAAGGAGGACCACAAGGATCATCCCCATTGTCTGGCCATTTAAGAAGCTCTGGATTCTCCAAACCTTTTTTGAAATCATTCAGAATTTTGACATCATTTGGGTCTGTGGCACCGTATATCACCACAATCAGGCAAAAAATGAGGAAAATGCAGAAATTCGCACTGTTAACTCCCATGGCTATTCCCAATAAAAGGGAAAAGAACTACAAACTAAACTATTATTGAAGCAATCTCACAGCCCAATAACAGATTGATCCATATAATATTGCCACAGTTATTATGGGATCCCAATGATCAAACCCAGATGAAGAGAAGCAGCAGAAAGCCAGAAACAGAACAATGGGTGTGTGTTGTACTCTTACCAAGATGTCGGCACAAAGAAATTGAGTATAACCAAGATGAAGAAGAATTCAGAGGACAACAGAAGTTCCAAAGTTAAGATAAGGACAAAGAAACGAAGATTATTCTCTCAGCTTTCACTTTGCAAGTATTTTAATGGAAGCGGCAAACCCTAAAGGGAGAGTCAATGAGTCCGTCCATTGTTTGTCTCTCACTCTCTCACTTCTTCATTTCTGCAGATTTGTCTCGCGGTTCTTTCTCTTTTGTTTTGCCTCATATATGTTAAAAAAACAAATACCAGTGGAGTCACCGTATTCCAATTTCCATGTAAGAATGAAAGGGGCCCACCTGGTTGAGCGGAACCGCAATCTTTTTCTTTTCGGCAATCAGCGCATTGTTGTAACTTTTTCTTGTCTGCATTTTATATTAAAAGAAAAATTTTATTACAAGTACTTTCTTAGTTTTTATTTTATACTGAAAAGGTAAATTAACTTTATTAAAAATATAATAATTTTACGGTATAATTTAAAAATAAGTAGGAAAGAAAAACACTAGAAGCAGAAAATGTCTAAAGAGTACTTTCCTCCGGTCTAATTATAAGGCATAGTTAACTTTTTAGAAAGATTAAGGAAGGCCTAATTAAATTCTTTTTTAGAGTATTTTTATTTTTGTTTTTTCCTTTAAACTAATTAGTTTACTTCTAAACTAATATATAATCTAAGGATACATAACATGTCTGAAATGATTAGATAACTTATTTAAACTTCCTTAATCTCTCCAAAAAAATCAACTATGCCTTATAATTGTGACCGAAAAGTAATTGAGATTGGAGGCTTGATATGAGGGGAGGGGTGGTGGGGTCCACTGAAGACTGTAACAGTATGAAGCTCGTGTAAGAAGCTTTGGTGGCGGCTTATATTGGGGGAATAAATTATAAAGATAAGCTTGATTGATGGATGTCGGCTTCTTACAAGTTTGAACCCACTAAGGTTTAATTCCCGCCATTGTCCTATGAAATCCAGTTTGTTGTTTTCTTTATCAAGTTTAAAAGGGGTGAGAACCAGTAGGAATATGACACGTATGTTGCTTAAAAAAGAGTGCGACTTGTTCGTTATTTGATATTTTTTTCTCGGAAGTTCGTTATTTGATATTTGCTTTCATGCGCCAACCACTTGTTCGTTACTGCCCATAATAAATATATCATCCTTTAACTTTTCTTCCCTTTTAGTTGTTCACCGCCCATATCAATTAACTCCATCTATTACTTTTTAAAATATTTAATTTAAGACTTATTACTTAATTTAACTAGATTAAGAAAGATAGAAAAAAAAATAGATTACAAAATTTAGTTAAATTAATTAATATAACATTGTATTTTTTTTAAAACACCTTAATCATTTTTCTCCATTCCTTCAATCTCTCTTTTATTTGATTATTGACTTATTACTTAATTTAACTAGATTAAGAAAGATAAAAAAAAATAGATTACAAAATTTAGTTAAATTAATTAATATAACATTGTATTTTTTTAAAACACCTTAATCATTTTTCTTCATTCCTTCAATCTCTCTTTTATTTGATTATTGTTAAATGAACATCAATAGAAACAAAATGAGAAAATATTTAAAGTTATGGAAAATAATTATTCCTCTGGTCTTAATTATATGAATATCTTATATTTAAAACCGGATGTAGTATTACATTTAAAACCAATATCAGTTTCACAATCAAATCTTACATTAAAGACTAGAAAGAGTAATACGGATTATGTTCTTTTTTTATTTTCCCTGAATGACATTTGATTATTCTAAAGAAGAAAGCTACCGGCATATACTAATATGAAGAGATCAAATAGGCGAAAGTAGAATATAATGGAAATCATGGCAAAGGTTTGAGTTGTCAAATAGCGTGAGGAGCACATTTAGTGGAGTGGGTCTCCTAAAGCGAGTCCATTTGAATGCTTGTATTGAGCATTAATCCATTTTAAATTATAATAATTTATTATTTTTCTCCAGGTATCACACTATCAATAATCATTACTTTTATATATACAAGCATGATATGTTACTTTTATAATACAAGCATGATACATGATCATTGTAATACAAGGGGGCATAGTCTCCACTTCACTTTACTTCAATTTGAAGGTTAAGCCTTCATCGGGGGAAAAAAAATTGAAGGTTAAGCAATTCATGATTAAAGATTAATTATTTTGTGACTTAAAGCTAACCTTGATTTTTTGTTGGGTAATTTTAATTTACTAAAACCCATGTATCGGTTATAGAAAGTACTTCCTCGGTCATAATTATAGGAACACTTTTGTAGTGCAATTTGTACTACAAAAGTGTTCTATAATTAACCGAGGTAATAATAAATTGTGACTTATTTTTATGAATAATGTTGACAAGATGCCATAAAATGTATTATACTACAATGAAATAAACAATATGACAGAAAAGAAAGCATGTGTGGCCAATGACGGACCTTAGGATAAAGGTTTGGGGATAAATGTATAAATTTTTGAGCCATATATATATATACACACACACATATATATATATATAATCTTTTTTACATTAAATATTTGAAACATTTTTTTTGGGGAGCCATTGCCCCTTATTGTCCCTAAGAAGATCTTTCATAAGGTGTAGCAATGATTATGTACTGTCATTTTACAATACTAAACATCATTACATGTGAAAAAAATCGGATTATATTATCTTCGGTCCTAAATATAAAACTAGGTTAACTTTTTAAATTAATGATGCTAAATAAATACAGTATTTATCATTTTTTTCTTCAAACTAATTGACATGACTTATAAACTGATATATAATTGAATAAAGCACAACATATACTATATGTTAAAGTAATTTATTTAATTCCTCTAATATCTTTAAAGAAAAGGTCAACATGAAGGAAATATTATATATTATTCTACTCTTTGGGAAAGCACGTTGCTTTGAGGTATTGGAGTGTGTAATAATAAAATGCAAAAGAAGGGAGTGTGTTCATTTTTGGTAGTTTATTGGTTAGATAAAGATAAAGATGATGAGTATGCCCCAACTCAGCTTTACCTAAATTTTGATGGAATCACTTTCCGTTAAATTTCTCATAATGGATAAATAAATATACAGTGAAAGAATGTGGCGTGAGCCATTGAATCACCTCATAGCCAATAGCATGAAAGTTCCTCCTTAAATATAATATCGCCTCCAAATCTTATATTTAATTTTTTTTTTTTTTTAAAAAAAAAAAAGGTCAGGTGAGGTTTGGAGGTGGAGAATAATAAAGTGGGTGATGAGCAGGGGCGCAACCGCGCAACTAGGGGAAAGCTAGGGGTGGCTCCCGTCACCTAAAATTATAGAATCGAATAGATTTTTAGTAAATTATATTTTAACCTCATAATTTTTTTTAATATTTTCACTTTGGTCCCGATTAAAAGTTTTGTGAAGGGACTGAAATGAAACTATTGAAATTTTTATGGGGCTTAAATGTACTTTTATGAAAACCTAGGTTCTATTATGTAACTTTCACCCCTAATTACATTTCTGACCCCACTTCTGGTGATGAGCGAATATGTGTGACCTTCACATGTTATTCTATAACCCTTAGCCACTCCATCCGTTACCAACAAAAGGGAGGAAAAAATAAACTACCATGGTAACTAGAGACGTGTTTTGACCTGCCAGGTTAATTAATTTTAATCATAAATCCATTGCCGCTAGTTTGTAGTAAACCTTCAATAGTTTTGTTTTTCTTTATTTATTAAAAGTAAAATAGTATTTTTGTTTTAAAAAAGAAGTTAGAGTAGTAGCTAATGAGAGAGGGAGTGGGACAGGGAAAAAGGAAGAAGGCGCACAAGAATGAGCAGAGGCTATTAAAGGCCAACCCACCAACGTCACGAACGATTCATGTGAATGGATATGGATTGGGCTTTGTAACCTCTTAATGAAAGTTGGGCTTCATTTATGGGTTAAGCTTGTTTATTGGGAAAATTAATTTGAAGCGCTTTGAATCAGGGCCATCAACCAACAATCATTGGGAGCAAGTGGAAAGGGACTTACCTTTCGTCCTTGGGTTCAATTAGTAAAAGGTCGAACACTCTCACCAAAGGGAGGGGTTCGATCCGAGTTGGTGTATTTGGGGGAGATATCCAGCTCACCGAGTCTTGCAGGTAAACGCTTGAGGGTAATAGGCGGTACCGTCTTGCTTCGCCTAACATTGATATCATCTATGAGGAATGGAAGCTTATCCTTGGATCGTAGATGAGCCCAACTGCTTTCATAAAATTTTTATAACAAAAAAAAAAATGAAAAGGGACTTGCTCTCCTTTAACCATATTCTTGATTTGAGGTGTGAGAATAAAGAAAATGGTGTTTGGCTTCTTCTTCCACGATTGTGGGTCGATGTTGGGCAAAAATCCAGGATTAGTTGGAGCCAGAAGGTTCAATAAATCGAGTAGGATACCAAAAAAACCTTCCCCAGATTAAATCCTTTTAGTTTATGACATTAAGTGCCAGTATGTTTTTTTTTAAAAATTTTTTGAAGTGTTTTTATAATTTTTAAGATAAATATGTGATTTTTTTTTTTTATCTAAACAAACCACCTAAACGAACACCAAATCAATTAATCATTCATCGTTAAGGCTGTTATAGAAGACCAACGGACGGTGTTAATAATTCCGTTAGAAAAGCACTGATGTGACAAACAATTGGATCATTTTGACAACTTGAAATCTGAATGATATGAGTTGGAACTGGCAATAATGTGGTTTAGTGTGCAATAGAGGAAGTGCGGTTACGGTGAAGCTGAAAATGGAAATACATTCTTGTTCGTTTCTCCCCATTTCCAAATAATGCAAATGCAACGAAGTATCCAGGGTACTTACAACTACAGTGGGCCAGAGACAGGCTGGAGCACAAAAGACAAAGGGAAATAATGAAGAGTGGGTTTTGGGGGCTTATTCAGGGCCTGTGGTAGAGCCCTAATAAATGTTCATTACGAGGCCCATTGAATTTGTGTGTGTTACTGTTGGGTGCTGATATATATATATATATATATATATATATATATATATATATATATATATATATATATATATATATATCTATCTCTATATCTACCCACACTCCATTTAATACGATGCACGTTCGTGCATGAACCTTGCAAACACAATTGACCGCGGATTTCATTTATCGTCTCATTCTTTAATCTTTCTTACAAAAATCAACTATATCTTATACTATGTATTTATTATCAAAGGGAACAATTATTTCGATGTCAACTTATCACCACAGTCCACAAAATTTCTAATAATATATAATATATATTATGATTAAATAATTTATTTAGTTTTTTTAATTTTTAAAAAATAGTTAATTAACTTTTATATTAAACGTGGTAGTATATGAATAAAAGTCAACAAACCTCACACTTACGGGCAAGAGATGAGACATACTAGTCCATCGTATCCCCTCTCTCTATATATTCCAGAAATGGTGTGGATAGGCTGAACAAGTGTAAAGAAACTGCCACGGAGACGATGAATGATTTTTGACAAATCACAATTATTAACAATAACTGTTACATGTACTTGGACCTTGTAAATAGGATTAAAGCTACTATGAAATACTCCGCCCGGTCTTAAAAATAAGACATAATTTTTTTTTTCGGAGATTAAAAAACTAAATAAGTTATATAATAATATCATATGTTGTGTATCCTTATATTATATATTATTTTATTAGTCAAATTAATTAATTTAGAGAGAGAAAAAACTACTCTAAAATAATTTAATTAGTTTTTTTAATTTCTTTAAAAATGTCAATTATGTTTTATATTTAGAATTGGGGGAGTACTTGGTTTTTTTTTACATGTATAATATACTTGGTTTCAAGTAGGGCTGTACATCAACCAGACCGGACCCGGTAGGTCATTAGCCCGTGGTCTGGTCCGAAAGGTTGTTCGGGCTAGAATGTCCAGCCCGAAGCCCGGTCCTACCCGGGGAAAAACCCGATGGTTCCCGGGTTGGATGACGGGTCGATCTTGGGCCAAGGTTAGTGGTCTGCTGACCCAATCCACCTTGCCTGAATAAGCATTTTTTTTGTCTGAACCTAAAAAACAAAAAACAAGATCCAGTCGATCGAACAGAAAATCCAAAAAAAAAATTCCAGAAACAGAAGAGTACGCAGTTATATTCTAGAAACAAAACGATCTACAAGTATACGGTAGAAAAAAAATTCCAGACACAATCATATTCCAGAAACAGAAGAGTGCACAATCATATTCCAGAAACAGAGCAATCTGCAAGTATACGGTAGAAAAAAAAATCCAGAAACAAAAGAACATACAGTTATATTCCAGAAACAGAGCAATCTGCAGGTCTAGGGTAGAAAAAATTCTAGAAATAGAACGATTTGCAAGTAGACGAACCCACACAACAAAATCTGCAGGTATACGGTGAAAGTGGAGGAAGATGGCAACCCGGATCTAGAGTTAAAAGGTCGCCGTCGATGAAACCCGGATCCGGACGGAAGAGGTTGCCGTCGATGACTGAGCATAGGCCGCCGTAACGATAAGTCGATAACCCAGATCTTCTTGCGACGATGAGGTGGGACAGACGATGGCACGATGCAACTAGTTAAGGAGGAGAGTAGGAGATGACTGTGAGAGTGAGATGCCGCCGAATCAGCCAAATCAGGAGCTTGAGAGATTGGGGATTGAACGCGCATTAGGGCAGGCTGAAGTTATTAAAAAGTAATAATAATAAAATAATATATATATATATATATATAATTATCCGGGTAGGGAGGGCTTATTGGTCCTGGACTCAAGCCCGAAACCCGGTCTTACCCGGACTTCGGGTCAGACCCGGTCCTACCCGAATATGTTAGGGTTTCTTCATATTTTTTTGAAACTGGACCGGGCCGGGTCGGATCATACCGGGTTGGCCGGGTTTCCGGACTTGATGTACAGCCCTAGTTTCAAGGTAGCACTAGTACGTACTATTTTATTGAGGGGATTAGGAGCTTGTAATTTCTAATTAATATTACTCCGTTTATAAATATAAGACAGAATTGATTTTTTAAAAAAGATTAAGGAAGTTAAATAAGTTATTATATCATCTCATATGTTGTGTATCCTTAGATTATATATTAGTTTTAGAGAAAAAAATGATAGATATAAATATTTTAAAGTAATTTAATTAGCTTTCTTAATATCGAAAAAAAGTAAATTTTGTTTTATATTTAGGACTGAAGGGAGAGTATAATATGTATAATTAATATTGTGAATTCTCAACAAATGATGCGCAAGGTATTTTTATGAAAGATCATACTCTCCAAATTATTTTTCTCATTTTCTTCTTAAAATCTGATCTCCTCTCTTAGCTAGATTAAAAAAAATGAAAGATTCTCATTTAATATTTTCTAAAACTATTGTTATAGTATTTCAAAATTTCATTTTTTTAAATTTTGTTTGTATTACACTTATGAATTGTGTAGGTCTAATTTTAACAATTTAAATTTATTCATTTATGTTTAAAATAACAATTTTATAAAGTATAAAATTTGAACCATCTATTTTTTCATCAGATAGTGAACATGAGATTCTAAGAAGAAAAGAAGACAAAGGATTTTGAGAGAACCAAAACCCTTATTTAATACGGCACCTCAATTTTTTTCCAAAAAAGTCTGATTTACTGTACATTTCTTAATTATTTAGTTTATATTTAACTCTATCATACTAAATATTTTGGACTCTTTTTACACAACGTACGGTACAAAATCCATCGCCTAATGGCAGAATATTACATCAACACATGTTACCCAAGGTGGCCATGAATATAATGGCCGTGTTGAAAATATCCACGATTCATTGAAAATGTATCATTCGCCAGAATGAAATGAAGAGAATTCACCAAGTTGGAGTAATTAGGGAAAGATATTAACATGTGTAAGTAATAAACATAAATTGGTCATCAGTGGATTAAAACTCATCATATTTCGCAAAGTACTGAAATTCTGATTAAATAATGAATCACTCGAACCACCCACTTTCTTCTTCACACACACATGTTTGATTAAGCTATCAGGCTAGTGCTATAATGGGGAAAAAAACAAAGCTACGAGCAAATAGCTATAAAAATATTAAACTAAGAGAGAATAGAATTTGTGAGTAGCTAGTGTCTTTCCTAGCTAGACCTTATGTAATGATCGATCGTGAATATTGTAAATGATATTGGCCGTGAATCGTGATCAAATTGCCTTTTGGCATTATTATCACAACATTGACTTCATTATATTTTTCAACAACACACACACGGAGTACTTTCAAGTACTTGCACGGAACCTAACAAAGATTATGCTTTATTATTCGCTTATAGATCAATTATGAGAGTGACTAGTTTAGTTCTCACACACTTCATCAGTAGGGAAAAGAAGACTTTTTAGGGTTTTCCACTGAGAGAGATCGAACAATATAGAAATGGAAAAAGGAAAAGAGGTAGCTAGCGACCACATATAGTGCCATATCGATGTTAGGTTGGTCGGCGCATGCCCTTGTTTGTCTCCTTAATGCCTTTTAAAAATAAATATTTGTCGCACAACAACATTAATTATTAATTAATTATGTGAAGAAACCCTTGTGCATATAGAAAAAAGAACAACCAACGTTCTTTATCAATATGTTGATGCTTTGTCGATAAGCACTTTCGTGCATTGGTCTCCTTTTTTTGATAGGATCGACAGTGTATATCTGTTGGTCCCTTGATACGCCCTCGTGGTTCTTAATTAGAAAATAATTAAGTTCATTTCTCAATGAAATTAAGTGAATTAATGAGGTTAATTTGGGCTTATTATAAGGCAAGCACCTTTTTGCAACATTTTGTGGCGGCACCCCTAAATTAGTGGTGCGTATTACTCCTCCACTTTTAAATATAAGACATAATTGATTTTTTTTAGGAACGATTAAGAAAGTTAAATAAGTTATTTAATCATATTATATGTTGTATATCATTTGAGAATTTATCAATTTATAAGTTAGGTAAAATAGTTTGGAGAAAAAATGATAAATATAAATATTTTAAAGTAATTTTATTAACTTTCTTAATATCTATAAAAAAAGTCAATCATATCTTATATTTAAAACTAGAGGAGAAAGGAGCATCAATTTAGAATTAATTGTACCATAGTGGAAAAGTATAAGCACAGTCAGCATTTCATATATTTGTATGTGTGTGTACATATATATGTATGTATTACATATGTACACACATGTATAGATACATATACACATATTGAGATCCTTGCCCACGGGAGATCCAGAAAATTTATGAAGGGTGGGTACTAGTGGCGAGGGGATTCGGGGTAGCATCCCCGAATTTTTTTAAGGAAAGTTTTAAGGGAAAATGCATTTAAGGGCCCTTTTTGGAGAAAAATCCCAAAAAGGGCCACAAGATTATGAAAATCCCAAAAAGGGCCCTGGGATTTTCAGAATCTGCGTGAGTTGTTAATATGGCTGATATAGTTGTTAATGTGACTGATTTAGTTGTTAAAATATTGTTGTTAATGCGAATGATTTAGTTGTTAACGGGTATTAATTTTGTTGTTAATGTGGCTGATTTAGTTGTCAATGGAGATTCTGAAAATCCCATAAAGGGACCTTTCTAGGATTTTCAGAATCTTAGGGCCCTTTTGGGATTTTTTTTTCACCAAAAAGGGCCCCCATATGGATTTTCCCAAGTTTTAAATGCTTTAAAAAACAAAAAAATATAAACAAAAAAATCAAAAAAATATTCATGAAATCAAATTAATACCGATGATATAATAAGAGAGGTATTTATTTTACAAACCTATCATTTAGAAAAACAAGGCTAAGTGCGGTTAGAAATGCGGCTACATAAATTACAATGAAGGGTGGGCACTTAATAAGTTCAAGTACCAATATTTTAATAATAAAATTATATTACAATAAAAATAATTACAATGTTATCCTTTTAGGCCTTATTTTTTTGAAATTCTATCATAATTGCCTTATTATCAATGCTATCAAATACATTTTTTTTTTCAATATAAGGCACTAAACAATCATTCAACCATTCATCCCTTATCCGATTACGAAGTGCAGTCTTGATGTATTAAGGATAGACACTTAATTTAATGGTGGACAATTATTCAAACATGTATTAATTTTTTTATAAAATCCCCAATTCTCCAATTCAAGGGTGGGTGCTTGCCCCATTGTCTTATATGTGGATCCGCCTGTCTGTCAAAGGATGAACATGTTGCATTTTGCGGCATGATGCCGAATCTTGTCTAGTAAAAGCTCTAACCATTTCGGGTTAGGCAAAGGCAGGTTGGGCAGCACGGGCTTCCTTGCCCAAGTGGTAATCCCCTGCCTTGTCCACATGTGGAAAAAATAATTCCATTTAAATTTTATAAACATTCATATAGTTACCGTATGTTTTAACTTCGCCCTAAGTAATATAAACTTCAAATACATTCGGTAATTCCACATCTTAGGATATTTCAAAATAAGTGTAAAACTTGAATCTTGAAATTTAAAAACTACTATATGTCTTAACAAATATCTATACTTCAATAATTAAACAACATCCATAATCTAATTATAAATAAGGCAACAAAATGATTTTAATTAAAGCCATGAAGTCCAAGTGGTTTGCATCAATGTCCCCAAAAGTTGATCAAATGATGAAGCATCTAAACAAAAATAAAAAATAAAAAATAATATATATACTTACCAGGGCGGGCGCGGATACTGCACGATCTCGGATGCCGCTACCCGCAAAAAAAAAACCCAACTCGATTGTACTCAATTTTTTTTTTGGACTGGGCAGGGCAATTTTTCTCCGGGCTTGGACGAGTGCACCAGGCTTTTGGGCTTCATGTACTTTTTTTTTGGTCAAAGGATACTTATATTAAAAAACTTCGACGATTACAAGCCAAAAACAAAAAAGGAAACAATAAGAGAATACTCAACATTAGAGGAAAGGACAAGTCCAAGCAAATACAAACAAACAGAATACATAAGAAAACAAACAAAATACAAACAAACACCATTCAATGACTAAATGGGAGAAGAAGCATCATTAGAAACAACATCCGCCTTCTGGGCGTCCAAAGCTAGAAGTGACAGCAAAGAATGTGTTGGTTGAAAGACCCACCCTATCGGGTACACCCTTTTATAAGCATTGGCTGCAATTAAGTCGTGCACGGTTCCCTAGGGGTAAATGACAAAGAGAACTCAGCATTGGTCGCCAAAAGACAAATAATATCGAAGATAATGCTCCTACTCTTCCAATCAATCATATCTGGTGAATTAGCATTAACACAATCACAAAGGGAGAGGCAACCGGTTGATCTTGGCCATGATAATGTGGTCTTTGGGCTTCATGTACACACACACACACACACATATATATGTGTGTCTATGTATGTATGTATGTATCTATATATGTATATATCAAATTAAGTATCTTTAAATACATTACTTACTCAAGATTAAATGTCTTAAATATATAGGTGAATAAATATTTTTACTCTTGTTCGTTTAACTACCTCAAACATTCTAAAGCCTCCAGTTGCATTAATATATTAATTTACAATTGATTAAAGTTTATATGTTTTGTCTTACGAATATCTCATAGAATATATAATTTACTTATTCCACTCTTAAAAACATTATGACATTTAATTTTTTTGGACAATACATTATGACATTTAATTGAGGGCACAAATAAAAAACAATTTTCTTTAACATATAATCACATAAATTGTCCGTAGTATTTTCCTTTTGGGTTACGTATAAGCGTATAAGGTTATCAAACTCACGAATTTAAGTAAATTCATGACAATAACGTGAAATCTTATCGTAGACTCGAATCTGATCTTAAACTCATAAGAGTTTACTTCTATCAATAAATAGGTATTAATATTGTATAATTAAATAATTACAATATAAAATGAAAATAATTTGATTTAAATATTTTTTAAATCCAAATAATTGAAATCAAACACATCTTTATTTATAATTTATCAAATTCAACAATTTTTTTTAATAAAATTCACATATAACTAAACATGATCAAATAGAACAAGTTAGAATGAGTGTAAAAGTACCACTCTGTCCCTATTTATAAGTCCATTTTGACCAAAAAAATAGGTTATTTATAAGTCTAATTTCATGCAATAAATGAGATTGTGACAATTTTACTCATATTAATTGTACTTATGAAGATAGAGAAAGAATAAATAGTTGAAAAGTACTCAATCATAAATGAGGGCAAAGTTGAAAATTTAACTCATAATCATTGAGTTAACTACCTCTCTTTGGTATGTGAGATTTGGTCAAAATGGACTTATAAATAGGACCAGAGTGGTAAGATAATATGATTTTGTAAGATAGAAACCCAAAAACAGGAAACTCGAGTGTATAAATTTGCGAACTTGATTAAGTTTACAATTATCACGAGTTTAAGAATGACTATACTCGATTTTATAAGATAAAAATGTAAAAATAATAAAATCAGATAGTTAACTTGCGAATTTAACAAATGATTATATTTGTTTTGAAGAATTGATGATATACCGTCCTTTTGGGAGCAAATTCAAAAGGCAACTTTGAGAAATCTCCAACGATGATTTGTGGGTGGCAACTGGCAGATCTGCCACTAACTTCTCCTTAATTTAATGCTTACTTTAATTAATGTCCTTAGTTCATGACCATAATAACGTGGCCAATTTGTTAGTGGAAGACAAATTGCCACGCATCCCCCCTTTACTTAATATAAAAGCTATTTACAAAGTTATAATTAATTTAGGTAGATTAAAGAGATGAATTAAGTTAGTTGATAAATGTCTCTCTAAAATACTTATGTGACAAAAATGATAACTATAGAAAATAAAATGGATCGACAGTTTATACTTGATTGCTTGACTGCTTTGTCATTCATGATTAAAAAATTAATTAACTAATTATTATAAAAATGATTCATATATAGACTTTAGGCTCAATGCTTCTTTCTATATCTAATTAAAGCACGAGTACATAGGGCCAAATTTTGGATCTAAACGCTGCGAACGTTTGTAGTGCGTAAGCTATATAAAATCCTCTAAAATGATTTCACGGACCATCCTATAAAATCCTCTCCTTGCCAACTATACATTAAAGTAATTGTAAATAACACTAATATAATCTATTTTAAATTCTATATAGTATAAAATTCATGAGTTAAAAACAGCATACCTTATTTTTCAAACTTCATGTGCCATATAAATCCACATTAGTTTTAATATTCCTGTAAGGGCCCATTTGATACACAGTACAACGCATGAATGTATAAAGTTATTTATTACATTTTTTAATACTATTATATTACCTGGCGGATTATTAAGGGGGATTATGCCTAAAAAATTTACATGACAATTAATTGCTTTGACTTTACCAAAAAAAAAATTGCTTTGACATAAGCTGAAGTGCGTTTCTATGTTTTGATAAACACTTCCAAAGGTTCCAAAATAATCTATCATATAAAGCAAACTCACAAAAACTTTATGAGCTGGTCGTCCATGGTATGGGTGCGTTAGTCGAGTGCACCATCACTTTATTCTAAGAGGAATTCATGACGATGACTACCATGTAAATTAAAAGTGTAATACTTTCTCCTAATTAAATACTTACTTAATCGATACTTTTCTAGAGCACTAGCTAGCTAATTCAAAATATCTTAATTTTTGTGCAGTATTTAAATGTATGTTATTCTAAAAAATAATTTTTAGAAGTTTTTCGTTAATTAATAATAATAATAATAATATGTGTGTGTGTATAGGGATATGAAAAATTAATTCTAGTATTTGTATTAAATACGTAAAAATATATATCTAATGAGGGCTAGTTCTTAAATTAGATGCAGATTTAATTAGGGTGAGAAAAGAAATAAACAAAGGATACATACGTACACACCTCAAATTAATTAAATGTGGAGGCGTCCATCGGTTGATCGCGCGCCTTATATCATAAACTCATTTTTTGGAAATCGACATAAAATTAAAAGCCTCAAAAACTCGAGACAGACAATGCAAACTCCAAAATATTACATATCCACATGGGAATTATTCAAAAATAAAACTACTCCCTCCGGTATAAACTTTATCTTATAATTAGTAGCGAAAGTAGAACATAGAAAGAATCAGTGTATTATATAAACACATGCATCTATGAAATATAATAACACATCATTTTCATTCACTGCCCAATAATTAATAATGGCTTCTATGGATGCAACAGTACTTTGGCTTTTTCTTTCGTTAAAGTTGAAGAATAACCATCGTTAATTGTGACTACGCAATAACGTAATTCATCATCATGAGATTCCAAAACAGGCTTCAAAATACCCTCACGAGTCAGAGGTAAAGGTTTTGAAGTAGTAGTGGTTGACGTCATCACAGTACAACTCTTGAAATGTTCTAGAGAGGAAATTTCATCAACAGCTTCGATTATTTTCTCAATACATGTCACCATTAATTACTGAGTAGTGAAGTAACTGTAGCAGCTGAGACTATCTCCATGAGGTCAACGCCTTCCCAATATGGTTTTGATCTTAAAAGAGAATGAATCGATTCGATGGAACCTTTTGCTTTTGCAATATGAGCCTTGTTGTTGTTGATGGTAAACATGTCATTGATTTTACTGATGAAGATATTATCTTCAAAGCTTTTCCACATTCTAAGCTCGCAGATTTGCACGATTCCTTTATGTTCATTCCAAGTTCATCACTTGTCTACATATAAAATGGGAGATATATAATTTATCATTAGGTTGACATATATATTAATTCACGTATGGTACTGCTATGCATTGATTAATCAATATATGCTATATATATATATATATATATATATATATATATATAACTAATTACCTGGATTAAAGACCTGAGATAAACATCTAGAGCTTCAGCTTTATATGCGCATTGTCGTGCTAAGTTTCCAAGTTCCAGGTATTTCTTCCATGGATGACAGAATCTTATTTGGCCATGACAAGGCTCCCATCTCGCAAAATTGGCCTACAAAAAGAGCAAGATTGGCTTAACTAAATTTGTATGTTTTTATTATTGCTAGGGTTTCAGGTTCTGTTTAATGAAGTGAGGGCATGTGTTTTTTCATTCCGATAGATTCACATATTCACTCGTATCGATCCGTAATTTTTTCTAGATCTTATTACTAAGTATCCGATCAACTAACTAATCTGACCCAACAATTAGAGATTCTTCAGGGGTTAATTTGAGTGTGCCAGCAAGAGTTTTCTCCCTATATATCTCAAGAATTGAACTTCATACTAGCTGATTAAGGGATCGAATACCTAAATACCAGAGTCAATCCCCGTTAGAGTGGGTATGAGTTGTTAAGATGGGTTAACAATAAACTTTTCGTCTATGAAAGAACTTCTAATTAGTGAAGAAGATTTACCAGCGTTTCTTCTCTGGTCTTAGAGGAGAGAACACTTTCATATTCTTTGGCAAATGGTCTCTCACTACTCATGTGTTGCAAGTCATGAGTTCCAAAGCGTTCCAAGAAATGGCCAAGCTTTTCCAAGTTAGTAGCGAGGAGATTGTGAAGATCGTCTCCGCTCCAAACAGGGAATAAGAAAACACAGATAATGATAGCTATAAAGCAGCCAATTATGATTGTTGAGAGCCTCCTAAACGCAAGATCTAGCATTTGATCATCTCGATATCCAGATACTGCTACAAGGCTGAATGTTAATATGAATATTGTTAACCCATAATCATATCTCGCCTTCACTTGTGGAACAAATCTCATAAACGTTATAACCGCCCCTACATACAACAAATACAAAATCAATATTAATTAATGAACTTAACAAAATATATCAAATAATTATTAGTTACATATATAATACTAACCCTCGCCCTTAACATAAGAGTCAGTTGACCTTTTTTTAATAAAAAATTAAGAAAGAAAAATAAATTACTTATCAACTTTTTTTTAAGAAATTAAGAAAAATAAATTACTTAATCGTAGTTTATGTTATACATCATTAGATTATATATCAGTTGATAAATCAAAAAAATTAAATTAATTAGTTTAGAGAAAAATGATAAATACAAGTTCTTTAATATGAGTTATTTAGCTTCGCTTAAACTCTCTAACAAGAGTCAGTTAGCTTAAGATCAGATGAAGTGTGTGTGCGTGTGTGTGATTATAAAAACAAAATCGATTTGCGACCGAATTTCCTCAATACCTATGATATAGAGGAAGAATGCAATTAGGATAGGCTTCTCCTTGCTCCCTGATAAAGCTGATAATTGTTGAACTGCAACACCAAGAAAACCTCCTACTAAGGTCGCCAATATTCTATTCAGGCCTTTCCCCAGAGTTGCTCCTGCATCATCATTAGTAATATGTATTTAAATAAGCATTGATTATTATTAATATCTGTGGCTTTCATCTATCAAGTGTGAAACTTAATTAGTCGGAGTTTGAGAAACAACTTACCCACAGAAAATTCCATGACCACGACGACGGTCATGACGGCCCAAAGTGCGTTGTCGCCAAAAATGTTGTGAAGGCGGCGGAGGAAGAAGAACAAGGAAACGACGGTGAGTGCCAAGCCTACTTTCAAAGAATGAGTAACTCTTCGAGGATCTTCTTTTGCTATCTTCACTGATTTGTTTCCAAATCTCCGAAGCACATCCAATAATTTAGCAGGCAAGGCCCTAAGCCGACGCAATATTCCACCAGAAACACTGTAGATAGTGGCATTTTCTGGAGCTGGAGACGCCATTGTTGTCTTTGTAGAAGACCAGTTGATGATATAATAATAGTAATGGAGGAAGCAAGCAGAGATGGGTTTGGCTTGGTAGTATGATACATAACATAGAGAGAGAGCCCCAGGTTGCCTTATTTATAATTGATGTCATGGGTTTGTATTGGTGGGCTGATAAGTGATCATTGCGCTTATTGTCTCCCACCAAAGTGAGTGCGCATTTCATAGTTCATACACATACGTACGGATCCTCCTTTTAATGCATGAACCTGAATTTCATGTTTTTTTTTTTTAAAAAAAAAATCTTGATTTGTGGGCCTAGCTATTAAAAAGATAATGCTAGAGGAAATATTTGTGTTTAGAGGAGTTCACATTAGGTGCTATTCTCTTATGTGTTTCTTATATGCTATTCCCTCTAATTAGAGGGATTATGAATTTTTTTTTAATTAATTTTTTATATATTTTATTTATTTAGATTAGATTTTATGCTGCATCTTGAAATTTTTTTTACACCCAGTATCTCAAATTAATTAATTTTCAGTCCTGCATTCAATTTTTTTTTTCCTGTAACCCAATATCCTGGAAATTAATTAATTTGAGATACTAGGTGTAAAAAAAAATCTCAAGATGCATCATATAATCTAATATATATAAATAGAATATATATAAAAAATTCTTAATCCCTCTAATTAGAGGGAATAACACCTAAAAAAATAGCAACTAATGAGAACCCTATTTAGAGAGATACTTACAAATCCTCAAACTGAAATAATCGATTATTCATATACTTGATAATATGATTCAGAAAAGACGTGAGATATCGGTTGATAATATAAAAAATAGTTGCTTCTACTATGTGAAGGCCAAGGAAGAAAGGACTTCTAATTAATGACATATACGCATATTGCTAGCCACTGATAAAATATTTAATATGCAAGAAAAGGAAAATTAAAATCTTATGTCGATATGGAAAAAGAAAAGTAGGAATATTTTTTTTTTTTATGTTAATATGTTAAAAATTATCCCCCTTAATGTAGTATGTATAAAATACTAAATTCTATAGGACTACATTTTTAAATACGCAAATTTTATATTAAAAAAGCTATAAACTTTTTCCGTACCAGCATTGTCGCCTTCGTTGACTATTTGGCCAACTAGTCTTTCTGTTGAAAGATAGCTGAAAAATAGCAGTAGACAGCTGTACCAGGTTGATCCACAACCATTTGCCTCATTAAAGTAAAATAATTATAAAATGCCTATTAGCATCTATAACCTCTTTACATGACCCAAAAGTCGACAAGGTTAGTAGTAACATATAATAACAATCAAACAATACATGCACAGTTGCCAACAAATTTAATTTGCCTCAACTAGATCGAAACGAGTTATATTATTTATCAGTGTTGTTTTTTATAAATATACTAGTATCATGTTGTATATTGATGATGATATATTGGTTCTATATCAACTTGATGATAGGATATAGGTAATTGGGTAGGGATATTCCACTTATATGCGACTTTAACGATATATAGAAATTAACATCACATGGGTCTTCATTAAATAAATTACCCCTAAACCACCTTTAATCGATGTTATTGTACGTTCAATAGTGGATATATATATATATATATATATATATATATATATATGTATGCATTCACATGTGGTCCATCAATAGTAGTGATGAGGTAGTGGTCGATGATATCATCCCACGTAATTAAAACATCAATTATCAATGCATTACATATACATAAAGGTCAAAAGCTTCACAACTATATATATAAATTTATCGGTGTCACTAAGTTGCTTTATTTTTATTTTTGAGAATATATATAATTAATGTTTGAAATTCTTGTTCAAGTTTGATTTGTTGTCTGGTTGATGCAATCAAACACAAATGAGAGCGTACTTGCCAGTACGCACATTCTAGTATATTTAGAGCTTTTAATTATTGATAATATGAATAATCTGAAACTCAACCAATATCTTCAAGTTGGGTAGTGAGAACAAAGTTCTACGTAGACGATGCTTCAACTTTAATGGCTTCAACTTCGTGACAACAAGTCTTTTCTACTCAGACTTCAATATTAATATATAGATATTACTTTTTTTTTTTTCCTCAAATGAATATTGTAACCTTAAAATGAATGACACGCTTCCCAGCTATGTCTCTTCATTAATTATATTCTCGCTTCTTTTGTTCGTCTTTCTGATCTCACATTCTCAATTCTCTCTTATATTTTATTAGTTTCATAATACAAGTAGTATGGGATTTCATTTTCATCTAACAAGTAGCTAGGAAATTTCCTGAGGCGTTCATATAAACCTTGAACTATTGAATATTATGTATTATATAATTACTACCTCCAGTCTAAATGTAGGATCTCATATATTTAGGATAGGAGGGAATAACTTTTTTTTTTTTTTTGAGAGAGTATAGCTCTTCATCATATATCGTAAAAACTTAAAGTTGATCACGAAGACTTAATATTGCTCTTTTGTCCAAACAATTATGGAGAGTGGTGGCTGACAAGGACTCTATGTTAGGCAAAATGACGAGGAAGAAATATCTTGACACCCATCAATCTTTCCGATTCCACTCACCTTCTACAACAAGTTCACGTATTTGGAAAGACATCATTAAAGCTTGAAAATTCGGTGTTGGATTATCTTAGCTGGTAAATTGGGGATGGCTCGTCAATTTCTTTGGATAATAGGCTTCGGTGGCCAGTACAGCAGTTAGGCTCAAGATATTCTTCTATGAGAGTATCAGAGCTTATGCTGCGCCCCAAGAACATTTGGAATGTTTGTTAGAAATAAGGCGATCTAATCATGCAAAATACCCAGATTAAGCAATTAGATCAATGCAGAATAAACATGGTGAAGAACTAAAAATACCTCCAGCCATTGATTCGTTCTTGAAAGAGGAAGAGATGAACTACGGGTTTTGGTCGCCACGAGCCTTCTCTCTCACTCTGCGAGATGGTGCTTAGGCGAACGTAAGAGACTCGGGGAACCAAAACTTATATCCGATGAATTCCCACCTCGGCCATCACGAGGTGAATTGCCATTATGACAATTAATTAGGCAGTTACTGCCCATTATGACTTTTAATTGGGCAGTTACTAAATTAATTGGTCGGTTACAAAATGGGCAACTGAAGGATTATGGGTTAGTGGGCTTTAAATGTGGACCACATATAATGAAATATTTTTTGAATTAAATGTACACTAATATAATAATTTAAAATTCCAACATTCTCCCACTTGGTCCACACACTTCAGCATATACCTCCTGAAAAACAAAATGCATGGATCATAGCGATAGGTCCTCTTAAAGTAAGTAATATCTTCCATGTATCACAGTGCATCATGCATGCTTCCCAAGCCCATGTAACTTACTGAATAAACCCTATGTTTATTCCAGGTCCAAACTTAATAATAATTCTCAAATTAAACAAACAAATGAATGTGTACACAAACTGAAATGAGAAAATATCGTAAATAGAGTTTCATAAACAACATCGTTTTTACAACGAAAATCACATAAAGGAACCAAGTCCCATTCTTTCTGCATGATCCTGAAATTTCAATGTAGGCATGTCTTTAGTTAAAGGATCAGTAATAATCAATTCAGTGCTCATGTATTCAATAACCACTAATTTATTTTTAACACGCACTTTTATGGCTAGACACTCAATGTCGATATGCTTGATTCGACTACCACCTTTATTGTTCTTAGCCATAAAAACAACAGCTGAATTGTCACAATATAACCTCAATAGCCCAAAAATTGGATCCATAATTCTAATCCCAGAAATGAAACTCTTCATTTCTATACCATATGAGGTAGCCTCAAAACAAGATACAAACTCAACTTACATAATGGAAGTAGCAATTAAAGATTGCTTTTTACTACTCCATGATACAACTCTATTGGCTAGCATAAAAATATATCCTAAAGCGGATTTTCTTAAGTCAATGCAGCCAGCATAATCTGAATCGTAGTAACCAGTCACTTCCAAATTGTTGATTCGTTTGTACTTAAGCATGTACTCTTTAGTACCTTAAAGGTATTTCAATAATTTCTTTGCAGCTCTCCAGTGGTTTTTTACCTGGATCACTCTAATATCTGCTTAGCATTCCAACAGCAAATGCATTGACAGGTCTTGTGTAGACCTGAGCATACTTAAGACTTCCTATTGCTGAAGCATAAGGAATGTGTTTCATTTGTTCCCGCTCAAAGTCATTCTTTGGGCACTGGTCCAAATTAAACTTATCACCTTTCACAATAGGAGCTATACTTGGTGAACAATTCCTCATCCAAAATCTTTCCAAAACTTTGTTGATATAGGTCTCTTGAGACAAACTCATACGTCCGTCTCTTTGTATCTTAATGCCAGTGACATAAGATACATCTCCCATATCCTTCATATCAAAGTTTTCATAAATGAATTGTTTCACCTCATACAATAAACCATTATCATTGGTTGCAAGTAAAATATCATTCACACATAGAATAAAGAAACAAATCTTGCTCCCACTGACCTTCTGGTATATATATATACATTCATCCACAATGTTCTCCACAAAACCAAATGAAGAGATAACCATAATGAAATTTTAAGTACCATTGACGGGAAGCTTGTTTCAATCCATATATGGATTTCTTGATCTTGCACACCAAATGCTCACCATTATTAGAGGAAAATCCTTATGGTTTGTTTCATGTAAACCTTTTCCTCTAGATCTCCATTGAGAAAGGTCATTTTCACATCCATTTGTTGCAACTTTAATTCAAAATGTGCAACCAATACTAGAATGATACGAAGAGAATCTTTCTTAGATATAGGAGAAAATATCTCCTTGTAGTCAATTCTTTCTCTTTGAGTAAATCCTTTAGCAATGAGTTTTGCCTTATATCTGTTAATGTTGCCCATTGAGTCTCTCTTTGTTTTAAAAAAAACATTTTCATCCAATGGCTTTTACACTATCAGGCAATTTAACATGATCTCAAACTCTGTTAGATGCCTTAGTATTCATCTCAGCCTTCATAGCATCATACCATGATCTATAGTTCATGGTTTGTGAAAACGTTCCAGGATCATTTTCAGCTCATACATTACAGTCAGATTCTTGTAGATACACTATATATTCACTAAGTATCACTGATATTATTGTTCTAGTAGATCTACTTAATGTTGTTTCATTATCTTCTTGAGGAACTTGTTGTTCAACTGGTTGCTCAACAATTCCTTATTGTTCCTTATCAACATACAACTTGATCTACTGGATCAATCTCAGCAGGTTGTGTATCTTGAATGACTGGTTGCACAATATTTAGTTGAACTGAAGGAATATTGTCAACAACCAATCTCAAACTTGAAGTGGGAGGTTGACTATCTGAATAAAAAAAATTCAGAAACAAGGTTTTTTTTTTTTTTTGAATTGATAGCTTCCACTAATCAAGTCATATTCAAGAAATTCTCCCATTTACATTTTCAGTCTTCCCTGCTCCTAAACACACATGGTCAAAAGTTTACTGATTGACCAGTTATCCTTATGTGCATTATAGGATATCCTAAAGGGTCCATATGGCTGTGGAAGAGCGTTCAGAATACAGTGTACAAGGAAATAATCAGACATATTAACCTCAAGTGATTTCAGTTGAGCTGTAATGTCCCTCATCTGAATGATGTGCTTACACACATATTTTACAATAGTGAGTCTAAGGGATGAAAACTTCATAATTGGGGTGCCGACAAATGCCTTATCTGAAGTTTGAAGTTGTTCATCTATAGCCTTCAGAAGTGGCCTAATCTTGTTATGCTATTTTACAAAACCATGAATGCCAACAAAGATTGAGGTCTTTGTGAACATAACTGAGAGGCGATTAGATCACTCTCATTTTTCATACAGATCAACCTCATCTAGAGTATTGGTCTTAACAATAGAAGGTGGTTCTTCTTTCCTAATAGCATAACAAATGTCCATCCACCCCAAATGAATGATACTTTATAGTTATTACCCCAGTTCGGGAATGTCACATTTCATATCAAAGATCGCAGGTTGTATGATTGCATAGTATGAACATACATGTTTATAACTAAAATTTGAGACTAATAAATCATATCATGATTTACCAATGTAAATCATGCTTTAAAACATGAATCTACTGACATACAACTTGTCTGTGGGCTAAAGTTATAATTCAATTAGATCCATATATACCTTTATGATAAAATTATCAAATTATTTCCTTATTCTTAATTCTTGCAGGTACATTAAGAATATAATTTGATATTCTATCTCAATTAATCATATAATTATAAATTCGTATCACTAAAACCTACCTGTGGGCAAAGACATTAGCATAGCATGAATTTATCTCGAATTGATGAAACTAGAATGTAGTTATATCCCCTAATACCTGTGGGCTATTTAGAAAATATAAAGCAGTTCCATTCCACCCTAATCAAAACTATGATCATAATTATCTACCTTTGGGCAAAGATTAATTATATATATAACCACATATTCAATTACAATGGATGTCTTTAAATCTTTGTGTGATGTATTTTGTTCGTTAGAACAAAATAGAGTGTATGTGCCTAATAAGGATGTTTTGGCTACTCCTCGATTCTACATACTCATCACAAAGACATCACACCATTGTGTATACTAATTGTACATATGACCATAATTTTGATATGGTATAACCTTATATGATTAAATATGCATAGAGCATGTGCATAAGGATATTGTAGCTATTCCTTAAGCAAAATATGTATGCTAATAACTAATATCAAATATGTACAATCTAAATACCGTAGACACTCTGTCAATAGGAATCTTAATTTAATCAACTAAATCATTAATGTGAATAAGAATATTGACCTTTAAAAATTGATATTCTAAAATCCATATGTGATTATTTATACATGTTACAAGAGGGCATTGTAGCTATCACTCTAGCACGCAAGTTAATCACAAATATCAATAATGTGCACTTAAATTCTGTATATGCACAGTTTCATGGAAGACTTAATCAATTAATTTAATCAACATAAGTGAGTTAATCACAAATATCAATAGTGTGCACTTAAATTCTGTATATGTACAGCTTCATGGAAGACTTAACCAATTAATTTAATCAACATAAGTGACTAAATACAATCCTCCCACTTTGATTAAATTAAAATTACCAATATTAATCACCAAAATTAATCTTGTGCATTTAGATTCTATATATGTACAAATCTTATTGATTAATTTAACCAACAAAATGTAATTAAATAATCATCTTAGACAAATCCTCCCACTATTTTGTACATTCAAAAAATAAATATAATATATGCACATCTTAATGGAGGATTAATTGATCAACAATCCTCCCACTTTGATTAAATTAAAATTACCAATATTAATCACCAAAATTAATCTTGTGCATTTAGATTCTATATATGTACAAATCTTATTGATTAATTTAACCAACAAAATGTAATTAAATAATCATCTTAGACAAATCCTCCCACTATTTTGTACATTCAAAAAATAAATCTAATATATGCACATCTTAATGGAGGGATTAATTGATCAACTAAATAATCAAAGAAAAATCCTCCCACTGTTTTATGTATCCAAATATTGTTTAAGGAATTAATTTTGGCATAATTAAACTAAAATTTGGCTTCAACAATTTGAAAAAGATATATAATTGCCTAAAGTTAATTTTTCCAAATATTTAGACAATTAAATAACTAAAAATTAATAGTAATAATTTTTCAAAAGTTGCCAAAATTAACTTTCTCAATTTAAACAATTCAACTTGATGTAATACATTTAACATAAAACAGGTTGCCAAGAAAATAAACAAATATGGCCCAGGTGATTGAAAAACGCAATAGAATCTATAAAGAAATTTTCCAGAAGCACAATAAAAGATTTAAAGGCCTAGAATAATTATTCAACACATATGAACAATTGGCCCCAATCATCTTAGGTTCCAAATTAAGATATTGATCCGAAGGGATGAAGGTTCGAATCCACTCTTGAAGTTCTGAAAATTTTGCTTATTAATTAAAAATCATTTAAATTGGATAAATGATTATACCCACACACATGTGAGCACGTGGCTCAACTGGCGCAAGGCCAGCCTTTAAGCGCCCACGCGCCATGGATCCCGAGTTCGAATCACGTTAGGACCATTTTCTGAAAATTTAATTATCAGTTAAAAATCATTTAAATTTAATAAATGCGATAACCTAACACAAGGGCCAAGAAGACTCACTCGCGGAGAGCCAGCCATTAGGCGCCCACGCGCCCGGGTCCTGGGTTTGAATCCTGGCTGAGTCCCTTTCTGCGTTAATATTTTTTTTTGTTCTGAAGCAAAACGCCAAAACAGTGGCGTTTCACGCGAGGGAGGAAGCCTTTCTTCCTTACCCAATCAGAGCCCTAACCCGACCCGTAAAAAAAAACGTATGACCCGAAACTCAGCCGCGACCCGCGACCTTACCACTGTCGCGACTTCAGACGAAAGAACTAGGATAAGCTCAATCCGAGTTATAATTTCCACAATCTCCCATAATCGAAATCAAAAACAAAACCAATCAAAGGATAAAAAAATCCCAGTTTCCGACGGCATTCTCTCCAGCAGCGTTCATGGAAAATCAAAGCAAGATATGGGCAATAATTTTGTGAGGAACAAAACGAAATGCATGATTTAAAATTTCAACGCAAAAATGAAAATCATGCAATCAGTTCTCAGACTCCTCGCGATGGCGATAACCATGGTGATGGCAAACGAAATCCAGATCGAAAGCATCAACACCAAATAGCATCAGAAAAATATGGGTCTAAGGTTTTCAATATATCCATATAAACACATAAACATGGGTCTCCAAATAAGAATTGAAAATAAGACTCCGATCCCAGATCGAAAGAATTAGTATCAAAAGAATCAAAATTAGATTTATGATGGAGACATAAATTGATTTCGAGAAAATTCATCAGGAAATCTCATATCAAAAGGATAATCACATATTGATTCCTGAGAATTAAGATGAGACAAAATTCTGAAAATCCATATTTAAACTATGTTTCTTTCAAGAAAGCTTAATCAGAGAAAATCAAGGCAGAGGTATATGATCTACTCTAATACCAAATGTTAGAAATAAGGTGATCTAATCATGCAAAATACCTAGATTAAGCAATTAGATCAATGCGGAATAAACAGGGTGAAGAACTAAAATACCTCCAGCCATTGATTCGTTCTTGAAAGAGGAAAGATGAACTCTGGGTTTTGGTCCTTCTGAGCCTTCTCTCTCACTCTGCGAGATGGTGCTTAGACGAACGTAAGAAGCGCACTCGGGGGACCAAAACTTATATCCGACTAAATTCCCACCTCTCGCCATCACAGAGGTGAATTGCCATTATGACAATTAATTAAGCAGTTACTGCCCATTATGACTTTTAATTGGGCAGTTACTAAATTAATTGGTCGGTTACAAAATGAGCAACTAAAGGATTGTGGGTTAGTGGGCTTTAAATGTGGACCATATATAATGGAATATTTTCTGAATTAAATGTACACTAATATAATAATTTAAAATTCCAACAATGTTCTCTTGTTAAAACAATTAGTCCCTTCTATCTTTAATATAAGATGCAGTTAATTTTTTTGGAGACATTAAGTAAGCTAAATAGGAGGAGTGATAGTAGCTGGATTTGTGGTTTCGGTAGGAAGTTAGGACATGGTTTTGGCTGTTGAGATTTGGGGGTTTGTACAAGGTTTGGGCTTCAACAAGATTATTGTGGAAGGAGACTCAACTATGACTTTACACATGATTTAATATGCTTAATTAGATCCAAGGAAGGACTAGAGACATAACTCTGAATGCATGGCTATGGGACAATAACAATTAGCTACAAATTTACTTTTCTCATATTTTGCGTGAAGGTAATGCTGTGTCAGATTGGTTAGTCAAGTATAGCTTTATTTGTAATGAGGATTTTACTGTTTTTGATTCTCCTCCAGTAGGGGTAGTAGATTGTCTGTACAGGGATACTGTGGGAGTTGTTCACCCACATCTAGATCTTTGGTTAATGCTAGTGAAGTAATGGGTGATTGAGCCCCAATTTTTACCCCCCAAAAAAGTACATAATGATAACATATGTTTATCATGAGATTATATATTAGTTTATAAATTAGAAAAAATTGGAAAATAGCGATAAATATAAATATAATTTATTCAACTCACTGATGCAAAAAGAGCTTTTAAGAACGAACGAAAAACGCCTTGTAAGACCGGATCTAGAACCGATCTTGATCCAGGCGGTCTTAAAAGTCTATAATTTTTAAGAGCAGATACACGACCGGTCTAAAAAGTCCGTTACTTTTTAAGACTGGATGTGCGAAACAACTGGTCTTAAAAGTGTTTCAAAATAAAATTATTAAAAAAAAAAAAAAGAATTCAAATGAAACAAGCGGTCCCAAAATTAGGCTAGAAAGGGTTTTTGAACTAGATCTAGCGATAGAGAACGACGAGTAGAGAAGAAGCAACACCAACAACCCAGAAATTAGACACAATAACAAGAAACAAAAGTCATTCACCGTGAAAATTGAATTTCAATGAATATAAAATCAGAGGTAAAATCAAAGTTCAGATCTACAAAAAAAATCACAAGTTTCAAGCAACCAAATGCGAGCGGGGATCTTCGGTGGATCGATGCGGAAGAGATGCCTGGAAGAGATGTCTTCTCACTAGTTTCTTTAATTTGGACAGAAGAGATGTTTATGCGAGAGGAATCTGGTTGGCGGTTCAATTCCGAGATCTAGACCAGATCCTTTTGTTGGTGTCACAGTTCCAAACACCAATGTCCATGAAAACCTCACCGCGCTAACTAACCCCGAACCGCAATCGACGTCGGATCTTTCCTTTATCTACGATAAATCCCAATTTTCATATATTTTATCCCACCTTATTAATTTATTTTGAGGACTATTTTAAGCTAATTTGGATTGTTAGCCAATTTTAAGAAATAATATAAATTAGAATTAATTGTAAGGTTATTGGGCTTAAATTATTAATATTTGATTGATATCTTGTGATTGAATAATATTTCTAAATATATGATAGATAACGATTTTATTGAATTCTTGCAGGACAAGGAAAAGCATATTAGAAGATCTTACGATGCAGAATTAACCTCGGACCTAATGATGGAATTTTATTGGGCTTCTTAAATTTTAATAAGCTCAAGTTGGTACCTAAAACTCTTATCTCCTTTTATAAAAAGTGCTAGCCGCCAAATTGCCGCAAAGATTCACGCTGAGACACAGAGCACTGATTTGATTAATTCCTCCATTCATTCATCAATTCATCTCAATTCTTCAACTCACGGGACCCACGATTCTTTCCTGTGCAATCAATTGAATCTTATTCATTAATTTCAATGGCCGTGAGGAATTGCTTAACACGCAAAGTAGGGAATTCGATGTAAGCTTAAGCTTTTTTAGGAGGCAACGTTTGGGAGAAGTATGAAGGAAGCTAAGGCCTAGGAACTTACACTTGAAGATCAAGGGAGTGTTGTTCTTTTTATCTTTTAATTCAAGATTTGAGATAATTTAGTTTTAAAGGATTTCAAGTTGTGTTAATTGAGAATAATTTAGTTCTAGATTGTAAACATATTTCTTTTGGATTTGATTGATAAATTGAAGTTTTTATCTTGAGACAATTGCTGGATTTTTTATTGCAACCGCTGGAATGTCAATTAAATTATTAATTGAGTTTTCGTTATTAATTTAATTGTCAATTTGGTTTATCATCTTAATTGTTTGATTGGGTTGATAAATTATCTAGTTATTCAATTGGATAATTGTAAACAAGATTTCCAAGATTATTTTGTGATGGGTTTTTAATGAGTTTAATTAGCAACCACTTATTTCATTATGAGTTTTCTAGTGGAATATGTGTCATTGAGCTACAGGGTTTCCATGTTCAATTAGGTGATTAAATTCATTAATATCTCTTTGATCTAATAAATAAAATTGGGCTCAGAAGTTAACTCCATGCAATTCCTAAGTTGTCCCCTTCATTATCATAACTGAACTAAATCTTTGTTGTTTGATTTGATTTGCTTTTAATTAATCTTCTTAGGATTTTAATTCTTCTCCCATAACAAAAACCCCTAAAAATTGCATTCAAATTCATATAGATTAGTTTCATTCTCATTTAGGGTTTAGAGTCAATTGCATTAGTGCATTTAGTTAGTTTAATTTCATTTAGGTAGTAGTATCTTGCATTTTAATTTAGGTTTATTCCATTACATTTTTCATCACCTAAATTCAATCTAAAGAAAAACCCATAGATTGCTCCTTGGGAGAATGACCTAGGTTGACCCTATATTGCATAATTGATTATGATCTAGTTTAATTGATTGCTTTATCGATCAAAGCAGCTCATCACTACCACACGACATATGCCTCTCGGTCCCTCTACGCCACTCCAAAGTCCAGATTATTTCGCAATAGTAGGAAGAATGAAAAAATGATTCACTTACTTTGATGGGAAGATCGGTTTGGCGGCATTGTAAAGCACATCGGGAACGGCAGCGTAGCTAAGGTGAAGTACCTGAGGAGGGAAGGGCGACATAAAGGTCTTTAAGCACGTCGGGATCAGAGGCCAAGGCAAGTGAGAGGAAGCCAAACAAGATGAAGAAGATAGCAAAAATGTGACGACAATGACATGGTTGTTCAGTCGAGACGTGAAGGAGAACCAAAAAAATGTTGGGATGATGAAGGATTACTCTTGCAACCTCAAAAGAATGGGTGTCAAAGAACAAAGAAGAGAAATGGGTGGTGAGAGGTGGAGATTGAATGGAGAAGAAAAGAGTCGCAGCCTTTAAGGCTTTTTTTACGGTGGTCCATAAACTTTTAGACTAGTTATTTAGGATAACCGGTCTTAAAAGTTTAATTTTAAGACCGGATATTCTTAAAAGGCGGTCTTAAAAATAATATATGTATTAATTCTTTTTTTTAGACCGGTTATTATTAACAAGAGGTCTTAAAAGTTTCATTTTTAAGACCGGATATTCTTAAAATCTGGTCTTAAAAGTAATAAAAGTATTACTTTATTTTATTTTTATTTTTTAGACCGGTTATTATAACAACTGGTCTTAAAAGTTTCATTTTTAAAACCTGTTAAATATGACAACCGGTCTTAAAAGTAATCAATTTTTTTTTTTTATGAAACTGTTACGGGTCATAACAACTGGTCTAAAAAGTATTCTTTAAATTTACAAAGCGCCCGGTCATACTTTTTAAACCGGATCCTCTTTAATCCGGTCTAAAAAGTGTTCTCTAAATTTACAAAACTGCCACCGGTCATACTTTTTAGACCAGATCCTCTATAATCCAGTCTTAAAAGTATTCTTTATATTTACGAAACTGTCACCGGTCATACTTTTAAGACCAGATCCTCTATAATCTGGTCTAAAAAGTTCTTTATATTTACGAAACTGCCACCGGTCATACTTTTAAGACATGATCCTCTATAATCTGGTCTAAATAAGGTGGTCTTAAAAGCCTTTTTTGTATTAGTGACTTCCTCAATCTCTGTTAAAAATTAATTGGATCTTATATTAAGGAGATTCTGACAAAGGATCGGATGAGATAAAAGGTATTCGTCTTTCCCAAAAAGTGGGTTTTCTTGGATTCAAATTTATGTTCTTTTTATGGAAGCGAGGCCGCTTACTACTTTAATCAACCGCTTGTTTTTTTTTTTGATATAAAAATTTTAGGAAAGGGGTTGAGTTCACCAACATCATGGGCGGCACGGAGCCCGTCACAAAGAACACGGGCTAGAGAAAGACACATGCCTCCACCTCCGCTCCGTTACCACTACTTCGTAGACCCCCAGGATGCCTCCCCCGTCTTATCCAATTCCGTAATCGAACCCCTCCCTTTAGATGAAAGTCGTAGCCCTTCGCCAGGTTAGTAAAAAAAAAACAAGGGGTCAAGCTTGTTGATGATATTGAGAAATTTTCATTAACAATATTACCCAAATTTAATATTTAGCCCATGTTTTTCCTCAGCCCACCATTCCGTTTATGATTAAAACTATGGTCCGTTTTTCAAAGTTGGGCAGAGCTAATTTTTTTGGCCCAATATCATTTTAAAAAATTCACCTTTTTGTCATCGAATTATATTATTATTTTAAGGTCAAAAAGATTAAGCAATATGGGTTGGTACTTGGTAGGCAAGTTGCAACACTTTATCCAGAGAGAATCCTAAAAGGTAACACGAAAAGCAGACATAACTTTGCTTACACGAAAAATATATATAGAGAATGCGTAAATAAATAACGAAACATGGGTACAGCTCTTGAACAAAATAACCCCTCAGAACTCTCGAAAGACTACAATCTCAGTCATTAATGGCTGCACACACCAATATTACAGGGGTACAAATACAAAATGGATTTAGCATATTATAAAAATATTATTATAATTTTACTTTAAAAGTAAAAATAATAATTTTAACAGTTTAAATTTATTTTGCATCTCATATAAAAAAATTTTTTTGTATCCATTAGGTAAAATTATAATAATATTTTTATAATATGTTAAATCTGGACTTTTGTGATCTTATGAAATATATAAGAGAGAAAATGATAGAAAAGGGTACAGGAGAGAAGTTACAGAATATATCTCTCCACTATATCTTTATATTTTTTTCACAGAAATTATATACTAGTATTTACTTATTTTCTATATAAAAAAATAAATTATTTTGAAAGCCTTAGTTGTAAGATTATTTTTTATATATATAAATTTTAGGAAAGGGGTTGGACTCACCCACTATCCAAGGTAGGGTGAAGTCTCCTTCCTTTAGGTAACCGTTTTTGCAAGACTTAACTTGTGATATTTCCCCCGTCTCGACCAACTCTAATCGAACGTCGAGCGTCACTTGATGAGACCCTTTTACTAGTTAAACCGAAGGACTAAGGGTCTTAGTTTTGAGATATGAGTGGGTGGTTGAGATTAATCCTCTTAGCCCAATTTTTATGTTTGTAGACACCACAAACAATGAAGTCTGTTTTTGTAGTTAGGGCCAACCTGAGGCTCTGGACCTCGAAACATAACTATTACAACCTTTTAGGAATTGGGAGGGAAGCCTGAAAATTCCGGTTTGGTCTAATATGAAATGAACTAATAATCATGGAATCAATTCAATTATCAGATTATAGATTATAAGTTCATAATCTTAGCCCATTCCCATTTTGAGCCGAAAAGATATACTAATTCTTTGATTCCTTTTCGTAAGAAAAGAGGGATCTTGAATAAAGAAATAGCTTGTAGAAGCTTAAAAAGGGTACCTGAGTAATTTCAATAATTAGGTTCACTGATATTCTTAGGCCCCGTTTGGATCAAAGAAAATTGGGGGAGGGAAAAGGAAAATTCAAATGTTTCGGTGGCGACCGCCATTTGGTTCAAATTTTCCCTAGAAAATATTGTCCCGCCGTGTTTCATTTTCCCACGTTTAAATGAAAATGGCTTCCCACCAAAAATGGTGAGAAGCCATTTTCCGACGCCTCTGAAAATGAACTAAAGTCCAATTTGACTCTGATCACACAGCTAGCTCTATAAAAGGGCCACCATGTGAGCTTGGAAAACAGAGACCTGTGGAGAACAGAGAGGTCGAGTGAAATTTCAACGATCTTAGAACATGTGAAAAAGAGAGATAAACAGAGACTATGCATAATATCTTGTACACTTGAGTGAAATGATGCACAGTCAAGTGTCATAGCGAAAATATGTGAAAAAAACTGGTTGAAGTCGTGGAAATGATATTGTCAATGTTTTTGTTCCTTAATTTGAAGATCCATGATCGGCTTTCAAAAACGAAGTTAACAGAGGAAAGAGGAAGTTAACTTGATATAATGACTCGAGGTAACTTCTCATTTTGGAAAGTTAATAACAAAAAGTAAAGCAAAAGAATGCATAACTTGATATAAAAAGGCATTGACTGGAGGCATTTAGAAATTAACTTCAAGTTAAGTAGAATTTCTCGAGTCATGTATATTTTAACTTCAAGTTAAAAACGCATATTGGAAGAGAACAATATTTAACTTCAAGTTAAAATATTTGCCTTGAGTCATTGACTTGAGGCAATGACTTTATTTGTAAAAGTTAAAAGCTTTCATTTTAGAGATAGCGCATGACTTGAAGTGTATCGATATTGACTTGAGGCAATGACTTTATTTGTAAAAGTTAAAAGCTTTCATTTCGGATAGCGCATGACTTGGAGTATATCAATATTGACTAAGGTATTAAGTTTTTAACTTCAAGTTAAAAAATATTTTGCCTAGAGTCATTCGCTTTTTGACTCCAAGTTAAATACTCTTATTTTGAAATACCGTGATATTTGACTGGAGTAAAAAATGACTTAACTTCAAGTTAAAAACTCAAATTGCCTTGAGTCATTTATAATTTGACTTGAAGTTAAAAACTCATGTATATTTTAGCGTCGTGGTACAATGATATTTTTAGGGGTAAAACGGTATTTTGTCTTATTTTCCTACTTTATTTTCTTCCAACCAAACAAAAATTTTCTTATCAACCCATTTTCTTTTCCAGTGCCAATCAAACACATCGAGGCAAAATATTTTCCATTCCATTTTATTCTTGTCATTTCCATTCCTTTCTATTCCCATCTTTTCTTTGATTCAAACGGGGCCTTAGTATAATGAATGAGAAGAGAAAACATATGAGTAATACAAAGTGCAGAACTGCAGAACGTCATATCTTAATCGGAAAGCTCAAGGCTCAGGTTTATAGACTCTTCCACTTTATTAATTGTTACTCTTTGTACTGCGTTTGGATGACGCTTAAAAAAAAAAGTATTTTTTTTGTAGTTTTTTTAAGCTCCAAATTAGAGCTTTAAAAAAAACAGCATTTTAACTTTTTTTTTGTGACTTCTACTTTTTTTTTTAAAAAATATCATCTAAACACATAAATAAATAGAATGAGCATTTTTTTTACATTAAAAAAGTATTATTTTTTTTATCAAAAAAGCTCATCCAAACGGCCCTATCTATTATTAGAAGCTATTGTATTCTATATGAAACCTTTCACACCAACTTAGATTCATCAACACTAGACAACCTGACAATGAGAAAAGCACTTCGCTAGGGTTCATTTTATACCCGAGTTATTTGTAATTAGTTGTGATGAATATCATGTACAATATATTGCCCCCTTCTATTTTTTTCCTCAAGAAAAAATTGAAGGCAAGAATGTAGAGCCAAGCTAGATACTCCCTCCATCTTAAATATAAGATGGAATTGAATTTTGTGAGAGATTAATGTTTAAATAAATTCTTAATCATATGATATATTATGTATCATTAGATTATTTATCGATTTATTACCAAACTAATTAGTTTTTTTAAAAAAAAAAAAAAATATATACATATAAATATTATGAAGTAATTTAAGTAGTCTCCTTAATCTCTCCAAAAAAATCAATTTTATCTTATATATTGAACAAGAGGGATTTAGGATGCTTCAAGTTGTGACTTGCAAGGAAAGTTATAATGGGGATAAAGTTTTGGTCAAACATGCAATGCAACGTCACGATTCAAAATAATTTCATTCCATTTGTTTATAACAGCCGTGCTTAAGCAACCATAGAAATAGGTCAAAGTGAAGATCATAGGACAGAATTTTGGCAACCTCCCAAATATTAGGGAGAAACATTAGTTGAATGATTCCAATGACGTGGCATCCTAAATTATACAAGTTCGTGGGCCAGTGGGGGTAAACAAACACCTCGGATCTTTAAGGTTCAACTACTACTATTTCTGAGTAAATTATGAATAAATCTCAAACAAAAAACTTATTACTCCCTTCGGTCCTAATTATGGACATATTTAACCGATTTTGAAAAGATTAAGGAGAGAAGTTAAATTAGTTAATTTTACTTATTTTCCTAAAATGCCCTTATATAAATTTAAAATGACATAAGTAAAAGTAAATCAACAACCCCTACCACATGCTTTCTTCAACCTAAATTTTTTCTTTCTGTATGCTTTCTAATTGAACTAATGGTTTTGCTATATATACATATATGTGTGTGTGTATATGTATATTATACACACACATATATAGACACACACATAGACACATCTTTATATATATCTGTATACACACAAATATATATTGACAAACACACACATGTACACATAGATACACAAATATACAAATATACATATATGTATAAAAAAACACACACATATTTATGTATATCTATACACATACAAAGATATACATATATGTACACACACATAGATACACAAATATACATATATGTATAAACATACACATATTTATATATATATCCGTATACACACACACATATATTGACAAACACACACAAAGATATACATATATGTACACCCACATATATACATAAATACACATATATGTATAAACACACGTGTGACTGTGTGTGTAGACACACACATGTGTGACTGTGTGTGTAGACACATATATTTGTGTGTGTAAATGTGTGTCTATATATATATATATAGACAAATTAATGTCAACCGATTAATAAATAAATTAAAATCCAACAATTTAAAAGTTTTGCTTACTGTAGGAATCTACGCATCAACATACATGCACTCACCAAAAACCAAATACACTTGAGAGAATAAAATAGGGGTATTTTAAGAAGAAATTGACAAATTAAAATGTTGTCTTATAATTAGGACTAAAATCAACTCTCAAATGTTGTCTTATAATTAGGACCGGAGGGAGTATTATTTTTGAAGAAAACTCAAATATTAAGATTTACTGTAATTAAGAGGAATGACAAATGAATTTGAACTCATCCCTTTGCTCATTGCGCTGCCTTGTAAGGAACTGAATGCAATTTAATATGTAAAATATATATGAATCAAGTTGTTCTTTATATATAAACTTTATTAAAAAGAACCGCACAAAAGATAAACCATCAACAAAGACCACAATTCACAATTCACAACTCACCGGCTACAGACAAGAAACAAGTGCTTAGAGTTATCATGAGAAGCATCTAGCAGAGACTTCATTAATATACAAACCACACCTGCTGAAATTAACAACATTTGTAGGTCATAATATAGCACAACCAAGATCACCAACCCAATAAACTTCAGAAATCAAAAGGATAAAAGGGGTGAAAAAGTGCTTAGTGCTCATCCAATGAAACACACAAACCCCTTCATTCCACATCCTACACTACCTATACAAGTCATCAGAGAGTTGCACTAACAAATATAGCATCAGTGGGTACTGCCAGAGCAGGATAATCTTGGCAGGCACCAGAAGAAACACTAAGGATACATAAATAGGATTAAATATTTAATCTTGCATTGCTCTTCGCTAACTAAACACATCCACCTACAAAATGAGGTCATATGAGATGTAAAACAGGTTAGACAAGGTTAAGTCTTGGACTGGAATTGATGTCAGTCATAGCAAGTAAAATACCAGACTCGCTCCCGACACATCCAGGCCAAGGAATCTTATATGGCAGGCGGTTTCATTGCAAACTACTAGGTCTCCCAGTTGCTGGTATCTGAGTAGTTTGTGGGAAGGAGTGATAAACCATCATGTTGTTGTTGATTTCATTCGATGTAGATGCACCACCACCCTTTACTGTTTGTTCCAGAAGACGAACCAGTGACAAAAATATTTCCATCCTTGTCACGTCCCGATTTGCCTGCACAACTTGTGGGTAAGTAACTAGCTCAATTTATAAACGCGAGAAGGACGTGCCTCAGGATGGCAGAAAACATCAAAATTAACCAAGGCATAAGAAGAAAGCACACATATTGTGGTAACAAAGGTACATCATTTATGCATTTCTATCAGTTGATTTGCATTATGAAAATCCCCAATAGTAAAGTCAACGCATTATCAGTACAACGTGCCAAGCACCCAGCTAAACGTGCAACAGCAACTTGTTCATCATCAATTTGCATTTGAAGTTATTGTATTGCGTTGGCATAGCATTTACCATTTAAGATACCTCAGTATGAGATATCCTATGACTCAATATCCCAAATTTTACAAGAATTTTTTTCTTCAAAATCATTTGAAACAGCCATTTGATACCCAAAAGAAAGAGGGAATATAGGATTCGATGACATCTACTTTTCCATTTATCATTAACTACTAGGTGAATTGAAAACTTCTTCTCTCTACATCTATAGACCCTCAAGCAATAAAATCAGCAAGCCATATATATCATTATAACTTTGCAATCTAGACAACTAGTAAACCAATTATGATTGGAAGAGCAAGAACATGCCCGTAACTAAAATATTACCTCCACAGCAAAACGTGCCCAGATCTTGTCATTTTGAGCTTCCATTACCCCCTTCAAAATGGTCAAACCCATTCCCCTGATCAAGTCAGCTATCTCCAGAAAGAAACCACGTTCTTCACAAAGCATCTGTTAACAGTAATCACATGGACGGATCAAAGAATTGATACAGATATAATTTCAAGGTCCAGAAAAGTCATAAATCAACAAAGCATGATTAACTACCTCCACTAACATCTGACGAGGTGGATTAAGATCCTCAACTATGATAGGGCAAACCATTGATTGTGAGCCAACCTCGTATGCCCATGTAGCCCCTCCTTCAAAATTATCTTTCAGAAGCAGCCCATCTTCCCTATCAATGATCTGGAAATTTCGGAAACGAAAGAACTCTCCTGTCACAATATGTTCATGATAGAATACATGAACACAAAAACTGTAAAATGGAAACTACTTCCACTTTATTGCCAGAAAAATGGAAACTACTTCCACTTTATTGCCGGAAAAATCGCCTGACATACAAGATAAGAATGGATGTTGTCTATACCTTGGAATCCCCTGTTTGTTTCAGCTTGTCAGCATGCTTTGTTACACTTTGCAAGAAAAGCATGTGCTTTATGGTCCGCTCAAGAAGCGCATCAATGCTACACTGTTATATTGGACAATTAAATAATAAATTCAGTATCTCTACGATATTATGATAAGAAACGAAGCAGAGATATGAGAGCACAAGAAAGACTTTACTTTAGCACTATTTGGCACAATTTCCCGCAACTCTTTCACACGGTCTTGAATCATTTGGCGATCCTTAGGTCGAGGTCTTGGGTTCTCTCCAGGTTTAAGCCTTTTGCGGTTTGATTTGCCAACTTCATCTGGTCGCTTAGAGTAACCAGTTGAAACACTGTTTTCACGCTTCACATTGCTAACATTCTCAACCCATGAACTGAGTTGAGACCCATAAATGGAAGTAGTTTGAGAACAGTTTCCAGCATCATCCTTGTGACGTCCAGACTGAAGAGAACAAGTTTCTGCAGTACTTAATTTACCCTCAGTCTTGGGAAAGTTCAACATTGTACCAAGGGCATGATCAGACATAACCTGCCTGTAGGAAGAAGACGGTACAGAGGCACTGCTGATCCTAGTCACTGTTGTCCTGCAAGACATATCATCAGAATCCTGTTTCACAGCAGATTGAACTTGTGAGACCACAGCATCCAAAAGGTGATCGGTGCCCCTCCCGGAGAAAATGCCACTATCAGATACTGTTTCATTAACTGAATAGCAATCAGCATCTAAGCTCTGCATATTCATACATGCTGCCTTTTTATCCGGGACTTGCAGATTGACATCTGATTCCTCAAAAAGCAACTTATTCCAGTTTTCACTCAGTATTTTGTTTTTAAAATCCACACCTAAAACATCAAACAGGTCATCTCCTGATGAAGATTGAGCATAAGCTTCTTGTTTTGTGAAAGATTGACTTGTAACATCATTATTGAGGGAACCCTTGCCGAAACCCAGAATTTGATCACACACAGGCACATGCTCCTCAGGATGAAGAGATGGAATCTTAAGGACCTGAAGCAAATCACCATCTATCATCTGATCATTTGGACCCAACTTGTCACGTGTACACTTTAAATCAAGGGGAAGATTCTTCTGATCAGAGCTTTCTAGAGGCCTGTGACAAGCATCTAATTGGTTTGCCACATAAGGGAGAGAAAAAGCCCCCATCTTAGTTGAATCATCATTTTGAAGTCCAGTCGTGACTTTATGTGTTTCAGTAAAATCAGCAACACCAACTTTGAGAGGTTCTGAAACAGAGGTATTAATCAAGCTTGACCTCAGCAGGCTACTCATTCCACCACGAATCGGGATTCCTCCAAGTAATGGAGTATTAACAGAATTTTGACAATAGTCAGGCATATGGCTTCCTCTTGGCGCATTTATGAGAGAATTGACGTAATTCTGACTCCCACTACCTGATGAAGTTAGTTGTTCATTAAACTTCATACCACAGTCACTCAGACTTGATTGGCCAACCCCATTCAACTTATTGAATGCAGATCTTGAATCACAAAAAACAGAAGGTTGTTGGGGACACAATTTAAGATTTGAGGGTATCACTTGTGCCTCCACAACTCTATTATCTGAAGAGCCAGTAAAGTTTGGTTTTGTTAATGGAATTGCCTTAGGTTGGCAGAGATTATCATGGTACTTAGACAACATCTGAGCCAGATTAGGGGTTTGATGTTTCAATACAGAAACTTGGTCATTATTTATCTCTTCGCTGTGTGGTAGAGATTGGTGAACAAAGGAGTTTGAAGTGTGAGGTGAATTGCTTTGTTGGTTGGAGCCACTAGTTGCAGAGGGGCTGCAATTTGAGGAAACAACAGGCGGATCTACTGACATAGGCACCCCACCAGTAACAGTTGCACCAAGACCTTCGGCAGAAACTTCTGTTGAATAATCTTCAGATAGAAGAACACCAGGAACACATCCCAATTGCAAGATTAAACTCCTTACATCATTCACAAATCCAACATCCTCCATCATCTGTTGCAGTCAGAGAAGTCATATTAGTTCAGAAACAGTGGACTAGTGGAGAGGAACCAATAGAAAAACTAATTTGTCAGGCTTCACGAATGATGAAGCATTCACCAAAATGCTCAAAACTAGAGATCACGAAACTAATTATATGAAAACAATGGTTTCATTAAATTGCAAGGACACACTAAAATGGTTGGTTCAATAACGTATGTCCTAGATGGATGCTAAGGATCAGAGAATTCATTGTTGACCCAGGTGAAATCCTCTTACTTCTCACCTTAAATAATCAGTTTGGTACGAAATATTTAAAGTACAACTCACATCTTAAAATTACAGAACTAAAGAAGCAAGTACTCACTGCCAAAAAAGAACCAAGTTGAACAACCCCATGAGGAAGCACAGGAATAATCACTATGGTCTGCAAGATAATACAATATGGTATTATAAAACAGTATGGTGAAATTTATTTAGAGCAAAATGTGGGAAATAGAAACAGCCACAAACCTGCATTCCAGCCAAAAATTGATGATGCACTTCATTGTATACCTAAGAAAAAGGCACCAACAAGACAAATCAAAATGAAATTCATAAGTACATATGCTCCAAGTTTGTCACTTTCAGGGAGAAAAGGAAAGATACTATTTACAATTCCAGAGCAAAAGGGGCTAAAGCTCATATGATCATCATTATAAATTGACAAGTTCATCATCACCTCAATTATTGAGACAAAGACAGCCATGAATATTTAAAATTTTCTGTTTCTTTCCACCAAAATACACTTTCTACAATATCAGAGCTCTGTCATAGCACCACTAAAATTAGATCAATGGCATTGTACCTCAGGGGGATACGCAGCTCTAGTAAAATTGTTCAAGAGAATCCACTGATGGTTTCCCGTGAATGCTGCCCGTCCAATTATCCTGAAGCGCAGCCATAAAAGAACAGCAATTGAAATACTTTGAGATGACAGTAAAAGGAGTTCATATTCAGGATGTGAAATCGAGCCAAGGGGGATTGGGAGGGAATGTCACATGAAAAGAAAAAAAAAAAAAAAAAAAAGGCTAAAAAAGAATTTGCCTACCCTTCTCCAGCAATATTGACTGAATTGTTCACCACCATTCTGTTAATCAAAGAACATACCCTGTCGCCTTCCACACCTCCGAAGGACAAGTTAGATGTCCCAGTTCTATCAATGTTTTGAGGAAAGGGACAAGGCAAGGGTTCATAATAGCATTCTTCCCATATTAACAGCCTGCCATGTCAAACCACCATGGTAAATCAAACGTAAATATTGTATAGGCAGAAATCAAAATCAAATCCAATGTGAATCTTCTTCAACATGTACTTGGGCTGCTATAACTACATCGCAAAAAAGAAAATTAAGACTTCATGAATACGCAACGATACTTTCATGAAGTTTACAGGGGTGAGGGGAACAAGAGCAAGGAAACGTCACTGAATCTCTTTATTCCTCACAAGGAAATTACACACACATACATGTGCGCTAGCTAAAGTGATGGTTCAAGATAGCATCAGCCAGCCTTTGCATGAGAAATATAGATTAACAGATCAACATATCCCCAGCGGAAGAAAAAAGTTAACCTTTTTCTTAATTGTACAAGAAAACAAAACTAAATCGAACCAAGGAAGACAAATTTGGAATCGGTACATTCGTTCGCAGATAATCAATCCAATAGATAGTGCATCTGTCAAACCAATGCCCAAAAACCTTTATTTTTAAATTGAATACAAGAAGGCAGCAACCAATATTGCCTTAACAAAAGAATCATATCTTGGAAACGAACCAACCCCAAAAACCTCAGTCCTCTCAGGCCAAAATAGAATCTGATACGAATCTGTATGAGATACCACGTATGGTTTTCAAGATAGCACAAGCGCTAAAGTGCTCATACTATATACACTAAAGAATAATTACTAATATTGTTGATTATTGATTTGGGTACTCGGAACAATGGAATTATCTTGAATCGAGCCAGACAAATACACAGAAAACATTTTTCTTGTACTTTTCTCCAAACTCCTGACTAAATAACAAGTACAAGGCAAAAACGCATACAACAGATAAACGCATAAAAAAAGAATAAGTATAGGAAGGAAAACGAACTAATTAATTCGGAGTATTTGCCTATCTTTTCCCATATCTTTCAATTAACCAGTTATGGCACTTACTTAGGATTGTGGCAGCCGATCTTCCAGAACACAGCATAAGACCATTGATTCCGACCGCACAGAGTCTTCAAGGCTTCTTTCAACAATAAACCCATCGTTCAACAGCGGGATTAAAAAAAGCGCGAAAAAGTTTTTTCTCCCGAACTAATAATGGATTAGCACTAGCATGCAGCACGAAACAAGAAAATGGGTGGAGGTCAAAACCGGAGATGATGCATTTCCCGGCAAGTTTTGGCCCCCCTGTTCTAACTACCACGGCACGATCCTCTTCCCGCCTGTTTAGTCCTCAGTCCGCCAGTTCTCTTTCTCTCTGGATCCAAGTTTCCAGCGGTAAGTGTCCGGCAGGCCATCGTCCAGCAGAGGAAGTTGAGAAAAGAGAGGGGAAGAAGAGAGGGAGAGGGAGGGAGGTTGAAAAAGCAAGCTAAGGACGAATGAGAAGTAAAGCGGAGGATTCCGAGGATCTACTTCTACACTATCCCACGAGCTTCAAGCTTGTAAAGAGGAATCATCTTCTCCATTCTAGCTCGAGAAGACAGAGAAATCAAACTATAGAATATGAAGCAGACAACAAAACAGGGTTAAGAGAATATTATGAGTTTCTGCTCTCGAGAGAGGAACGGAAGAAGAGAGTGTTAAGATTTTGATAGCTGGTGTGTCGCAGAGAGGTTGGTTAGGTCGTCTTCAACTTCAGGTATCGCTATGTCTCTGTGAACTGCGTGATATTCTCTCCTCCCTTCCCTTCTCTTTCACAGAAAATAAATGCAAGTGCTAAAGTGCGCCTCCTCAGAAAAAAAGGATCGACTTTCAAGGAAATTACAGGGGAGCCACTAGGTTCAGAATAGCAGAGGTTGCTTTTGTCGGGTTCTGGAATTTATGAAACAGAGTCCGTATTTGAGAGAGAGAGAGAGAGAGTTTTTGGTTTGGTGAGTCTGAAATCTGAACAGATGGTGGGGTTGGGGTGGTGGTGATGAGGTAGTGCGGGTTGCCATCAAAGCTGACGTCATAATAATGATTGCCCCTGCCTTTTGGTCATAATTACCATAATGGCAGGGGTAGAGGACTTGGGGTTTTGGTTGTGTGAGACGCATGTGCATGAGAGTTACACTGTGCAACGAATAAGATTACTCGGGAGACATGAACGATGATTAAAGGGGTGAAGAAAAAGCATTATGGTGTTTGTGTTCATTCCATAAGAATTATGCATGTTTTGCAAATCTTAGACACTTAAAAGCTAGCGCTATTACAAAGTCTCATTTATTGTTCCTTAATTATTTTCATCCCGACAATGATTATGGCTCATTACTACTAATAATAACTATGTTAGCACTAATCATTAAAGTCTTAAAGATAATCAAATTTAGGCAACTCTTTTTTCTCACTAAACCAGCCCCTTTTCCAATTTTTTTTTTATTTCTAAGAAAAAACCTTTGATGCTATCCGGTGAAATCTAATTAATGTGTTTTTACCCGTTTATTGTAAGGAAAAAGTATTTCTTTGGTCACTGGATATAAGTTTATCTCCAGTGACCCTTAAAACTACGTCGTTTTAAATTAATAAAGGGTGTGTTTGTAATTTTAGGTGAATTAATGAAAAGGTGTTTCGGTAAATTTATATGATAAAAAAATAAACAAAATACTCTTCATTAATCCAAAACAACGTAGTTTTATGAGTCACTGGAGATAACTTATCTCCAGTAACTAGAGAAATCCTTTACCTTTATTGTAATGGTGATCATCCGATTATTGCATTTACATATAATTAACTAGGGTATTTTAAGTCATGGTAAAAAAAAAAAAACTAATGAATAATATCACAATGTCCTTTTTTGGTTACCATTTTACAGGCTTGAAATTTGTCAAAAATATTGTATCAAGCTTGAGTGAGCCAACTTATAAACCATAAAAAAAAAAATTGAAAGAGTACAAACTTTAGGGAAATCAAACAAAGGAGAGATATAAAAGACAGCAAAATCAAGAATTTTTGGATTTTTGTAATAAAGAAAGTCATGAACCCACAAAAACCAAAAATTTGATGATGGTAACCCCAAGAAATATTTTGTAGGGAGATCACTCGTCATTTTTTTTTTCTTATTATCTCTCATCAGTCCATCTAGCCTAGATCGTTGATTAGGAAGATAAAAAAAAATGTCAGAATAATATTTTGATCTTTTAACATTTATTAGACGAATATAATTTAAAGATTACGAGCAACGACCAAAAAATATAACAAGAAAAACACAACACTCAGTGGTCATAACTCATAAGAAGGCAAAAACAGCATTAATAGAAGTGGCGACAACAGTGAAACCGAAAGAGAAAGAGAGAGTGAGAGTGATGTAATTAAAGTCTCTCCTTGAATTTCTTTCTCTGTATCAATCACTAAACCTGTAGCTTCGTCTGTTGCCATCACTGAACTTCTTCAACCACTTCAGGACCAGATATAATATCATTTTATTCTTCAGGAAAAAAATAATGAATGTGTGTGTGTGTTATTTTTAATTCTGTCCCTGCTTCTCTGGAAAGAAATAGGAAAAAGAATATGATGTGAGGATTTGAATTGGACGATAGCGATAAGGAATCATAGCATTCAGGAATTCTTTGAATCTTCAATGGAACCAACCTCCCTGCATTTTTTTCCCTCTTTCATTTTAAAATAAAAGCAGCCTGCAGTTAGAGGGTTTTTTTCTATTTTAAAAATACCACTTTATTATTAAACATACTGGGTTATATTTGAGTATTTATAGTAACTTTTCAAAAAAAAAAAAAAAACATTTTTTACATTCACATATTTTTTTGGTCCATTTTAACATTCACGTATACTGAAATAGTCAAATTCAATACCGTATGTCTAACCGGTCAAAACACCTTCTGGTGTGACCACCATCCATGGATATCGATAACACATTTTTATGCTAAACTGAGATTATTGCACTTTTTTAAAAAAATGAAGTAAAATATGGTTTATTGTATATCTGGATTAGCTTTTAAAGAATAACTTTGATGTTCTATAAGACAAGCACGTGAGAGGAGTTTTACTTTTGAAACCATAATTTTGGGGCTTCCCAAAACAACAGGACTAATTTGTTTCTTATACATAAACAGGGAAAAACTACTCGTATTTTATAAGTTCCTACACCTATCTTCAATTTTTACTTTAGTACTGAAGTGTTTTTTCTCTTAATTAAATCATTAAATTTATTCTGTTAACATTGTTAACCCCTATGCAATAATTATGGGTAATAACAGAGAAAAATTAAGACATTTAATTATAAAAAAACACATGCAACTACCAAATTAAAAAGAAAAAAGGAAAAAATAGATATCAATGAGTAGGTTTCCACACACATATGTAAGTTGGGTATGACTGTACACATTGCTGGGGCTGTAATCAAGTGTGTGCATGAAATGATGTCCCTTTATGCCTAACCTATATATATGTTCATTTCTCAAAGCTTTAACATAGAATAATGAAAAAGGGGAATAGGCATAAATGTAAATGCCTCATACCAATTTGTTGTCTTGTTTATTTTTCACTCTTCTTGGTTTTTGATGTCTTTATTGAACACAACAAAACCCTTTCCTTTTCGAATCAAAATAATGTAAGATATGCAAAATAAATATTAAAAATTCAACCCCAAATTTCCTCCTAAATTTAAGTAAACTATAATTGTTAAAGGATATGTAATTTTAGACTTTTGTTGAATTGGTTCATTTCTGATAACTTTTTCCCAAAATTAACTAATCATGCAAAAATATTATTTTTTCATTTTTTTTTCAATTAATCTACGTATGGGGCGGTTCTTAACATCATGATTCAAGATGCATGCTTTATTCAACATCCTTTTTGGGTCTGAATTATTACCAATTATGAAACTTCAAATACCTACTTTTCTTTTAAAATATATATATATATATATATATATATATATATATATATATATATATATATATTACTAAATGCATGTTAGTGGTAAAAAAAAAAAATTGGGTGAATGGGGATAGTAAAAAAGGGAGAGGGACAAAGATGTCTTTTTAATTATGGGGTTGACAAATAAACAAATAGGGAAAAGGGGCATAAAAAGAAGGAGCACTTAGTTGGGGACACATGAGAGTGTGCATTACTTTATGTACTGGTTCGTGGTTTTTTTTTGTTACCTTTTTATTATTTCACCAAACCTTAGGGCTATATAGTAATTAATATTTCTTGTTTATTCTTTATATTCTTGGGGAAATGGGTAAAAGAGATTCCGTCCAATTCTCAAGAATATCTGTGATTCCTCTCCTTTTAAAATAATAATAATAATAATTCTTGTAATTGTTGACTACTGTGCTCTGCTAAGAAAAGATGCATTTTTTGAAAACATACAAAGAGTAGAATTTACTCAAATGAAAGTATATAGCCTGATGATGATCATTCCCTTCTCAAACAGAATCATTGTATCCTAGGCCTCTCTGATGGAACCGGATTGTCTCAGCGGCCAATCCCCTCAGTATCGCTCAGAAGCGCCTCCCACATCAATGATTTTCTATCGTAAAATCCTCACTGTCCATATTAATATCTTAAAATAAGTTTAGAGCCCTAAAAAATTATTTTAAGATCTTGAAAAAATTATTTTTAAGACCTATCAAGATTTTTAAAATATTTTTTCAAGATCTTAAAATTATTTTTTAACGATATTAAAATTATTTTAGGATCTTGAAAAAATATTTCAAGGAAACTAATACTAAAAAATATTTCATGATCTTAAAAAATTATTTTAGGATCATGAAAAAATATTTTAGGATTTTGAAAAAATATTTTAGGTTACTGATGGATACTAAAAATATACTTCAGAATATTTTTTCAATATGCTAAAATAATATTTTAGGGCTCTGAACTTATTTTAAGGTATTAATATGAACAGTCAGGATTTGAAGATGGTAGATCAACGGTGTGGGAGGCGATTCTGAGGGATACTGAGAGGCCAGGCTACTGAGACAATCCGCTTCCCTCTCTGATGAGTAATAATAATTATATGTGTGTGTAAATATATATATATATATATATATATATATATATATATATATATATATATATATATATATATATATATATATATAAACAAACTGTCTTTTTCTTCTATCATGTAGTAGCTTCTTCTTTTTATTCTTCAACCTATCATCTTTGTGCATTTCTAATATATATATATATATATATATATGAGCGGCGGCTTCTTTGAATGGGACATTATTAGAGACCGAAGCAACTAACAAAATATCTCATAGTTTTTTTAAGTAAAAAATGATAGAAAAAAAATTTTAAAATTGTAAAATCTCAAATAATCAAGTATTTTTATAAAATAAGTTGTGAATTGTTTATTAAGTTTCGTTATTACTTTATCAATTTTTAGGAACAAACTTGATCTTAGATTTTATAATTTCAAAATTCTTTTTTTATTGTTCTCTCTTTTATTTACTTGTCTTCTTTTTTCTTTTCTTTTTTTGCTTTATTTTAGAAGCGTTTTTTACATCATTTAAAGGAATCGAAAGACAGATTGTACTCTTTGTCAATGATGATCACACTAAAAAGAAATGAGAAAAAGTAAAAAGAAGGAACAAAAGGGGAGATCAATGGAGGAAGCAGGAAGATTCTTGTTAATTTCCAAGCACAATCAGTAATGTAGAATCATTAGAGGGTTTGTGAGGGACAAAATTGAAGAAACCCTACAAATTATTGTAGGGCAAACAAAGACATATGAACTATGTGTGTGTACACGTTATATATCAAAGGTAGGAAGATTTAATGTTTGTGTTATAGTTAGCAAAGCTGTAGGGTGTGTAGCAATCAAAGACCATTCCCCACATATAGAGGCTTTTGACCTCTTTTTCTCTTACAAAATTATATTATTCAGAGGCCATTCTTATTTGGCGACCCTTCGTGTGTTCGTATAGGGATTTTAGGGTGGTCACCCCATTATTATTAATTACTATTTTCATTAAACAAAACTAGTTTAGTGTTATGTGACACTTTAATTAGCTCGATCTGTGCTATCATGTGTGATTATATGACTAATTAATCAAAAAATCAGTTTGTTATTTATATGTTTAAGGGTCATTTTCTCTGTGATCGCTTGTTGAAAAGGATAGCACAAAGTCTTTAATTTCTCTCTCTTTGTATTTGTCAGGTAAAGCTTTAACTACTACTTGGTTTAATTAATGAATATTAAAACTAATCATGCGAGTTTTACGTTTGACTATTATTAAAGGATTTGATCAGTTCACAACACAATAAGAAAATTCTATTAAAGTTTAAATTTTAAAACTCAATTAGCAAACAAAGTCTTCTTCCTCCTTTTTCTTTTGTTTTTAAATAACCATCTATATATGTTGTGTGCTAGTCAATTAGGCTATGCTAGCTAGTTGCAACTTGTATGTAAAACCAAAAATAAAGATTTTTTTGTTTTTGTTTTTTGGGTACCAAAACAAAGTACATGAAAGAAGACTCATTTAGATTCGGCAATAGAAAAATCGCTAAAGGTTAATTATAGAAATAAAAAACTATATATAGAGGTAATTAGGAAAAGGTATTGTCAGTTTAACTTATGGAGGTAGCAAATCCCTTAGACTTTGGAATTTAGATTCTTGCCTATGATGCGATTTATAACATGCCAAAAAATCAGAATGGATGCTTAATTCATGGAACCCAAATCACTTGCAATTGAACTGCAAATTAAATTAAGGATCTGCATCAAATTGATTAGGTGATAGTTTCTTTTTTGACTGGATATATTTGTCTTGGAATATTTCATAGAATATATCAAATGTATGGATTTTGGGATATTTCTTTACACACCATGTCATTCATTTAATAAAACATTTTTTATTTTAAATTAAAGGAAGCTTAATAATGCAGAACAAAAACAATATTTTATATAATTTTTTTAAAAATATTTATTTAAATAGTGATAGTAATTAATGAGGCAGGACGTATTTAAATAATACTAGCTCTACTCTTTTCTATAAAAGTAAGTTGACTTTTTTTTTGTAAGATTAAGGAAGCTAAATAAATTATTTAATCATATCATATATTATATATTATTAGAGTATATATCATGTTATATATTAGACAACTTATTTTGGAGATAAAGACAATGAATATAAATTAAATACTTTAATGTGATTAATTTAGCTTTATTAATATTTCAAAAAAAAAAAAGTTAACTAGCTCTTATATTAAAGACTATAGGTAGTAGTTTTTTTTGAGTAAATACCCTTTTGGGTCCCTGGAAAAAAACACGGACCCCATTTTTAGTCCCTCACACAAAGAAATGCCTTTTTAGTCATGAAAAGGACGAATAAAGGTCGATTTAGAACATTTTTGGTCCCTCGAAAATTTCCAAAAAGTATTTTTTTAGTCATTAAAAAGTCTCATTTTCGTCCCTAAGGGGTTCGTGTTTTTTGTTTAATTCAAAAGTATTTACTCTAGTTTTTTCTTGGGGCAAAGTTAAGATGGAATATAATACAAGCTAGTATATATAATAGTAGTGATTAATTAACAAGTTGAGAGTGGTACGTGGAAAAAGTAGGGAGTGATTTGCTTTATACTTGGATAGATATAGTTGTCTTGGCACCTAAAAATAGACTCCAGACCACATTAAAGCCCCCACAAATATAATAAAATAAAACGAAAAGAGGAGGGATTAATGAGCGAATAAACCTAGAAAAAGGCAGAGATAGAGAGGACCCTACGAGGAAGAGCAAAAGGTCAAAAAAAATTAATGGAAGTGAGTTGAAGTAGAGAGAAAAAGATATATAGGAGAGAGACATGAGGATCTTGGAAGGATGATGATATGATGAAGAATAAGAGATTTGGTGTATATATATGTGATGATTTTAGTGAGGAAGAAAGAAAAGAATGGAGATTGATGATAAGGCACACACAAACACAATAAAATGGGACAAATAAGCATGAGAATCTTGACTTATTCTCCCCAACGTGCTTTTTCCCCTTCTACTATTTCATTACGTATCTATCTCAAAACCATGTGTATTCTTACCATCAGGATGGGTTAGATCACTGGACATGGAAGCTTACTATATATTCAAATGGGTCTACTTCTTGTGGTGGTCTTATTCAGGATTTGAATGATGAATAAAAGGATTTCACAAATATTCAATACGAGTATATCATTTTAAGGTGGCTCAACTGAAGCAAAATTCATCACTTTATCAATTCATGGCCAGGCTCATCCCCTCATTAATATACCATTACATCAAGAGAGGTTGGGTCGTTTCCGTTAACTACATCTTCAAACTTGTGAATTTGTCTTTTTATCAAGCGGATCGAAAAAATCTTTATGTAGAATCATTGACGAATATATATACACACACAATAGAGTGCGAAAACCTTTTACAATATGATTTATCCTTGTATATATAGTTTTCTCTTGCACACGGCTTACGCACTGGGAGTATGTTATGAATTAAGAAAAACCATATATACTTACAAGGATGAGTTAGAATGGATATATGGACGGAGATCAATTGAAGTAACCCACCTTATCAATTCAAAATGAGTACTCCCAGATTCATCCCCAGGGCAACCTTGTTATGAGGGATTGATCCATAATGTACGAACTGGCTTTCTCATCAAGGTTGTTTTGACAACCTTAATGCCAGAATCATCAACAACCCTCCAACTGCGTGCAAAAATCTGTTATGTTATGTTTGGATGGAGAGAAAAGTAAGGAGAAAATACTAGGTTTGAAGACTTTCATATAAATGGTAAAAAATATTACTATTTTCCGGGGTTTTATTTCCCTCTAATGTTCTCTCCATCAAAATATAGATTACTGTCCAATTGGTACTAGTATGGTTTTCCCTTGCAAGTGACTTTTAGGCTGTGAACATGTTATTGAAAAAAAAAAAAAAAAGCACATCTATATATTCTCATACTAACAATGCAAGTTTGATTTGGTTTTTATTACCTTCACATCTTCTTGAACAATATCATATTTTGGGTCATGAATTGGGTGGGTGGGGGGAGATTTTTAAGGGAGAGATGAAGATGTAATTAAAAGAGGGAATGTAATTAAAATATGGGGAACGTGGGGTGATTGGACAATTCAAAGAAGATCGGTGTAATGTCATAACTCATAAAGGAAAGAGGGTCCTACACATTCCCGCTGATAACGGCTTCTCTCCATGCGACTCACTTCTCCCAAATCATTTTTCTTCTCATTAAATGGACAAGAATAAAATGTATGTCAATTAATAGAAGCAATATATATATATATATAAAGGAGGCAAAATGAAGATGATGGTGCTTTTTAATTAGTTGGATGTCCATCGGAATTGAACCAAACCACCAGCAACTTTATAGTGCAAAATCGAGTGGAGAAGCATACATAACATATATAAAAGTAAGTATTTGATGATCAAGCATGATCATTTAAACGTTGTTCTTCTTTCTTTTGACACCATCAACAAAATGTCCCCTTTCGCATGCATCTCAATAATTCTTCATCATTCACCACCAATTCGTTATTTATTTTCCATGCCATGAATAAGATGTTCAATGTAATATCAGATATATATATATGTTACAAATAAGCAATATTCTGATATGAAAATTAAATTATTTTTTCAATATTCAAACCAATATTCACGTTCTCATACAGAGTAACCCAAATAAAATATTAATTTGTGCGCCTATATATATTTGAATGTAAAATATGTAGGCAGGTGAGTATCCAAATTATAAGAGGGTGTGAAAGTGAAAATCTGTGTCATCAGAAAAATTGTTTGCCTTCCGCTTTATTTCCATTAGTATATATACGAAGTTTCTCACTTTTCAATATAAAGAGAAAGTTAAAAAGATCAAATTAGTATTATGTGAAACACATACAGTGGTATTGTTTTATTTTGGCTAATAATTACAACGCCGTTTAATTTGTAGGCTGAGTCTTAATTAAGTATGGTTATTAGGTTTTTGTCTTGACGACATAGAATGCTTCTTTTGAACACCATTCTGTTGACTGATAATTTATCACAGGCAAAGCGAAGTGTGTGAAGCAAAGGAAAAAGGGTTTCTTATTCTGATTCAGGGGGTCCACACGTGGCTTGCCCTAATTAGGTTATTAATACGTAATAATCAAGTTTAGTCAATATTAATCCCTTCTTGGAATAAGTTAAGCTTAACGTCAATCAAAATGAAACTCAGACGCTTTACTTTAATCAGAAATATAACATATATAGTAGTTATATATGTGTACTGTGTTGTGTGCCGCTATATATATATATATATACAAAGTTACAAACTAATTATTAAATTAATTAATAATTAATTAAGCTCGTATATAACAAGTTGAGCCATTCATTTGTTTTCCTGTCGTGCAAATTTCTTCTGTCGCTTGTATTTAATATATGTATCTAATAGTCTGACCAGATTTGCTTAAATTACAAGTAATATATATTATTCTTTTTTTCATCCCATCATCATCGATCATATCATCCTTTTTTTTATACACAAAAAGAATAGATAGATATAGAACGGTTAATTTTTGCTGGTATATCCAATTTTGAGAAGCCATAATATATTTACATTTTCAATATCAGAATTTCTTTACTTAACTCCTAGACATAATTGAAATTCCATTATATAATATGAAATATTTCTCTGGAGAGTTGAAAAAATATAAAAATAAACGACAGTGGCAAGTATAAAAGGATAAGCATGAATGTGGAGATAGAATTACAACCAGACAGCTGTTTTGAGTACATTAATTAATTAGGGCAAGATAAATGGATAAGATACGATAAAACAGCATATGGTACATATATCTTGAGGCACATAAGTGGATACAACTTCCTCTGACGTGACTAATCAATTAGAGCATTCCACTAAATATATTATTCATAAAATAATATAATTACATCCTAATACTTTAATTTCAAATAAAATTTAATTTATATCTAGCATCCTAATATTATAGTCAATACTAATTTTTATATAACTGCTATACGCCAAAAAAAAAAATGTCTGTCATTGACAACCCCCATTAATATGATACCAAGAAAAGATGCAGACAACAGTTGGAGTAATCTTGAAGGCTCTAATAAGCTGACCATGAAAATAAATTTAAATTATTCGAAGGAAAATATCGCAGCAAGCCGAATAACCCTACCACCAACCATGTTAAACCACAGTTATATACAATCTTATAGTTGTGTGTGTGTGTCTGTGTGTGTTAGTTTAAAATAAAAAAACCCTAAAACTGGTGGGCTCTCAAGAAAACTTGGAAAGCGAAATCTTAGCAATGATACGGGAGATTTAAGGAAATCTATTCTGAGTAGTTATTAATATTCATAGGTCAAAAATAGAAGACGACTTACCAAGTTTCATGCTTATCACATAAGTTCAATTCCCATTGGCTCTCGAGAATTTACTTTGTTTTTAAATAACGATCAATGATGTGAACATGGATAAACTCAACATATTTTATTGGGGAAAGCAGAATCCCTTTTATTAAACTCAATTAGTTTTCTTGATCTTTTTGGACTTTCGGCCTTAGAGATGGATCCACCTTAAACTTTATTCCTAGTCCAACGCATTAAAACCAAAATTAGAAACGTATGTGATCTGGTTTCCTCTACGTACTAGGGAACATAATGAATCTACAAGATTTAACATAGTTGGTAGATGGTTGGGTTCCTTAAAACATGATGTTTTTAGGTTCGATTCATGCGAAAGTACATGGAAAAGGCTTTGCTTGGAAGAGGAAAAACTCATTATGGAGATCTCTACGCTATAGAAGAATTAGTCTCCAGCTATGTTAGTTAAGGATACCACTTGGATTCATCCAAAAAAATAGAGAAGGGAAAATTATATTGAAGGAAAAATTATTATGAGCTGAGGTCTCAAGAAAATAATGCAACTACTAAAAAGTCCCACAACAAATGAAAGCAGATATAATGACAAGACTTGCCATATGACTCTTTGGTTATTATATTGATTAATCCTTGGAATCCTATAGGATTTTTTTCCTATAATCATCGAGCATATGTATTATATCTCAACAATTAGATTCTCATTCATTTTTTTTTTTAAATTAGAAGGGGTAAAAGTGAAAATGTGTTGAGAAGTAGAGGGCAAGCATGTACAAAAAAATGAAGAAAAGAATGATGGATGAATATGATTGTGTTGCCAAAAAGTAGAGATGTGCTTGAAAAGTTAGGATTCAAAACAGCCTTTCTTTTTTGCCTGTAAGCGATGATCGATCTTATTGCTTGTTTGACTTATTAACTGAGATGATTTTTGTACTGTGTGGTTGATTCATCCGATACAATTGTGACCTGAGACCAGAGAGATGATCATCAATAATCAATAATTAACAAAAAGGTCAAGGGGACACAATTAAATCACTCACTTTCATATGGGCAATAAAAATAGAATTCTTCATTTTTCTCTTTTCATTAACTTCGCCTCTGTCATTTAATAGTAATATTTCTTTTCTTAATATATATCTCCATGGGAGCGGCTACGGTCCACTCTTTTCTTAATATATATATCTATGGGGCATACCATACATTTCATGGACGTCCGTCCCGCCCTCCCCTCGCTTAATAACGATGACAACGGACGGCCCACCTAATAGGATCAGAACCGCTCCCATATATCCATATGCAATATACAAATCTAACAAGTCATATCATTTGTGGGTGGTAAATAATGATGTTCGTTTGCACGCTAATTAATTTTGTATGATAAATGTGACTCGTTTTGAATGTAGTGAACAAATGTGACTCATTTCAAATTCAATGTAATTGTCCATGACGAGCTGGTTCTAGTGAAAAATATTTCTAGGCTTGAACATGGTGTTGTCGTGTTGACATGGGTGTGTTTAAGCAACCCTTGATGAAACAAAATGTAATGCATATAGGAGTGTATTCCTCCGTCTTTAATATAAGACATATCTATGGAATTGATTTAGTCATATAGAATAAGATATATTTTTCATATTTCTCAATTTTTTTTCCTAATGTATCTCTATTAACGCTCCATCAATAATAATAAAGGATGTGAGGGAAGTAAGAGATTAAAAAAAATGATTAAAGTGTTTTAGAAAATAATATATCATATTAATTAATTTAACTAACATTTTTAATATAATCAAATTAAGTAAATATATATTATATTAGGGGGAAAAGGAGCTTAATATTTGTGGGGTTTGATTAATTAAAGGGGAAATGACGTGGGAAGCACAAAAGGGGTAGAATGGGAATGGGAAATGAATTGAAATAGGAAAGGGAGACAGAGACGGGTCAAAGTGGAAGACGTCTTTGGTTTGTAATTGTGAATCCAGCACTATATGCTTTCACACTCCCATTTTCAAATTTCCACCTTATTATTATTATTATTATTATTATTACTCATTCCACCTTCTCACAAAGTCACAATATATTACTCTATAAATAAATAAATAAAAAACACTATATGCTTTCACACTCCCATTTTCAAATTTCCACTATTCATCCCCTCCACCTAATACAATTTCTCAACCCTTTTCAGTTTTTACGGTTATATATAGTTGCTTTAATTTCCCTTTCTACCTTCACCTTGCCTTCATTTTTTTTTCTCTTGGGTTAAGAAAAAACACATTGGAATGACTCAATATAAATACTACCCCTTCCTCTCTTAAATATAAGAATTTTTTTATTTTTTTAAGAAATTAAGGAAGCTAAATAAGTTAATTAATTATATCATATATTGTATATCATTTGATTATATAGTTTAATTATTAGTCAAACTAATTAGTTTATAGAAAAAATATAAATATAAATACTCTAAAGCAATTTAATTAATCTCTTTAATCTCTCCAAACAAGTTAACTTTATCTTATATTTAGGATCAAAAGGAGTACTAGATTCTAACATGTTGACCATATATTTGGATAGAAAAAAAAAAGTAGGGAAAAAAAGGAGGGTGAGAAACACTAAAGAAGGAAGGGAGTTTTTTTTTTTTTTTAAAAAAAAAAAATGATAGGGAGGGATTTTTCCTCCTAATATTTTCATCCAAATAATTGTAGAATAATATTGACGAAAGAATGAGTTGACTTCACGTAAATCTCTACCTCTATTATTTGTTTCCATCAATCTCCATCGGATTGTATTGTTTATATTCATTTATTTATATAGGCAGATCGAGATGATAATGTGAGTTTTTTTGTTGTTGACAATTTGAATTAAAATGTGCAACATGACAACATTTTCATAGAAAGGCCCGAATGGTTGTTAAAATGGACAGCCCAACTAATAATGTGGGCTGAAGGAGGTTGGGCTTAAACCGCAGACAAGCCCAGCGGTAAGAAAATAAATAGATATTACATGGGCCGATCCAAGTAATCCGTGGGCTTTGTGGGAAATGCGGGACGGGACATAATTGCGTTATGAGATTTTAATGGGCCAGAGATCCATGAAAGTATCGTTCTGGGAACAGAACAATGCTTCATAACTAGCCCAACATCAACACCAGCCAGCCCCCAATGATTTGAAAATTGAGAATGAATGTCGGTAGAATATTTTTATTTTAAAAAAAAGTAAAAGAAGCAAGAAATAGAAGCATGATGGATAGACATGAGGGTGACTGGTCCGAATGGGACAAAGACTGTCTCCGATGACTCACATATAGTCACATGCCTCTAATTATACAGATAAACTACAAAAATAAATAAATAAATAAATAAAAAACAGAATATATATATATAAAAGTATATATAGTATGAAATTGAAAGATAGTGAAGGAATGAGAAGGATATGACGTGAAAAGTAGAGTAGGGGTTGGCGGCAGGTGATGGCTCTTCCTGAAACACTGAAAATCACTCCCACTGGCCACTGGCCACTGGTCACTGGTATGTTTGTTGCTCATGTTTTATGTTCCTTCATTCACCCTCACGTGACACCATGCATTTGCCAAGATCCACATCAAATCGAAACGCTTCATTAAAAAAATCACCATCACATGCTCTCCAGCACATACACAAATGGAGGACATGTTTCATTTTCTTCGCCCCCGAGATATATGTTTGATTAATTTCAGAAATACAATGAAGGATGAAATTTTAAGAGGTATGAATTAGTTTTGTTTCGAATCATATATATAGTCATGGCGACATTAGGGTATTTTAGAATCTTCCGCTGTTACTTTGAATGGTACGTAGAAGGTTGCAGCTTCAAAGCTCACTCAGAATTTAGATCATTAATTAGAGCCTAAACAAGAACTGCACCACACAAGAAAGATAGGGAGAGGGAGAGGGAGAATCAGAGAGCTCTCTAGTGCTCTATGGTGTGAGAGAGACATCTCCGATTTATATGGTTTAGGTATAAAAGTGAAATCTCCATGTACGTCCCAAATTTTCATTTTAGGAAAATGTTCTTTCTTGTTCATCAATTTTCTCAAAGGAATTAAATGCTGATTCGAATTCCTGTGTTTGCCTACCTCTATATATAAATCAAATAGTCACACCCAAAGTTTGATAGGCTTTAATTAGAAAGTTTTGGAATGTACAGTGTTTTAATTACAATGACAAAAACCTAGCGTGACTGTGAGGACTGATCAGGGAGGAATTTTAGAAGTGATGAGATATATGTGTGAGAGATGAAGCAAGGTTGGACAAGGACGTTGGTAACAATTTTGATGTGGCCACTTGTTTAATTTGTGCCCTTCAATCTCTCTTATTCACGTTTAGGTCCTCCCCTCTTTTTAATTAATTCCATCTAACTAACGGTTAAACCTATTGAATACCTACTTATCATTAACACCTTCACTCTCTCTATATGTTGCTTTGTATATGTATATGCATTACGCCCACACACGTGTCACTAGCTCATAGAGTGCTCTGATCTCTCTCTCATAAACCCATCAGATTTCATTTCCAAAACTGACTTCACTCTCAATTCACGAGAGACTGATTGCCAAGTTGAGTGCTTTTCTCAGCTAGCATTCAACCTAAAGTTGTTGTCACTTGCTAATTTCCCACATGTTCGTTGTGTTCCAACCGCACAAATCTATGTTTTATCTCTTAAATATAAAAGCTAGTTTATAAATGTATTTTGGTTTTAAATATAATATCCCTTTTTATTTATTTTATCTCTTATATTTTCCATTTTTTTCCAAGTTAATTCACCTCACTTAATTATGAACTAATGAAATACATACGTATTTCAGAAAAATCATGTAATATATGTTATAATTAAGTGATTTATTTAGCTTTATAAATCTTCTCAAATCAGTCAACTAAGTTATCTTATATCAAGGATTAGAGGTAGTATGTAGCTCTCCAATGTAGATCATCAGGATTGGATCTACACGATTGATTTATTTATTTTAACTGGTGATTTTTAAATAAAAAAAATGTTAGTTCAAAAATTATATTTATTTTTAATTTCCTACCTATTAACATAATTTTTTTTATAAAAATAAAAAAGTAAGTAAATAAATAAATAAATAAATCCTGGATAGTCCAGATTGGATGAGCTATAGGGAAGCCGGTTCGAGGTAATATAATACATGTACACTTTTTGGAGCTTCATGCATGAACCAACCAATATAATGTCATTTCATAAATTCATCAAGATCTATAGCTACTCTACTATACACAACAACAACAACTAAACCGACACTTAAAAAGAGGTCTATCCATAAATCATATGGTAGATATTATATCATCTATGATATTATTGCTATTGCTCTCTCTTACACCCCTCTTGCCTCAAAGCACCTGTTTGATTGCGCAAAACAAAAGGCTAAGAAACCGCCTCTTCCTCCGGGCCAAGCTTAATAATATTATGAATTTCTTGTTCCTTTCCTTTGATTGTTGCTCTTTTATATATATACATACACATATATTGAATAACTTTCTGGCTGTCGAATCACTAGCTAAAATATTCACGTGTAGGGTTTCATTTATTTAATATTTATAACTTTCTTTATTTCATCTTTCATTTTACACTTCACTTATTATTGGTCCATGATCCTTCACTATATCTCAAAGTCCCACTTCTATTCTATATACCTTTTGTCTCGCTGCTTCTTCAAGTCGATCTTTCCTCCATTATATGAATGAAAAGTAATTAAACCGATCAACAATTTTCAAAATAAAACCACAGACCTTATTTCCGATCCCCTCTCTCATCCTTTGAAATGACAGAAAATAAGGCTTCTCTTCTCTCAAGTATCGTTATATTACAGAATTTTTAGGATGAGAATTAATTATTAATTACTCAAATAATAAAACTCCAGCTATATCCTATTGGCTCATACATATACATATATATCATTGGAGAAACTGAACAGAAGAAGAAGGTGCATTGCTTCCTTTGGAGTAGACAAGAACATTATGTGACATGACCTTACACGATAAACTCCGTTGGTTGCATTTCCATATTTTGATCATTACATCACACACACACACAGAGTAATTTTGAACCACATAATTTCACTATTTTAATTTGGTTTTGATCCATTTTATTAGTTTAAGGTCCCACGATCGCATGTGAAGCACCAATACTTCGAATTACTTAGCTTGACGTATTCAATTCGTGTCGACATCATATTTATCATTCATTGTTCTGATCAATACATATATGTTAAGTATTACAGTATTTTTTTTTTAATTATTATTATTTTCAATTTGTAACCTACTGCTAAATTTCAAATTACTGTTCACTTTTAAATATTTCCACGATTTTGTTGTTGTAAATTTTGTTCGATAATTATATATTTTACTTCAGAATATTTAAAACAAAAAAGTTAGATGATTCTCTTTGAAAAATAGCTTTATATTATAATTAAAAATAAATAGTATTTCCTCCGGTCTAAATATAAGCATACTTTTGTAGTGCGATTTAACTATGCCTTATATTTAGGAAAAAAGTAGAATAGTATCGTATAAAAATAATATTTATGTCCTACTATCAAATTAAAAGACTACATAAGTATGCTAGTTTGCATATTTCTTGAACGGAAATTATATTTGTCGCCTGTTCAATATATGTTCGTACGTATCTTTTTTTTTTTAAAATATATATATATGGAATTATTTGAGTAGATCGGGGATTAGGGTAATTGTCCAAGCTAATTGGAAGTATCTTTCCGCAAAGTCTTTTCTATATACACACAGACTTGGACTTGAACTTGAGAACGTATTCTATATTTTTTTCTTCAAAATAAAAGTATCAACGTATCATATCCATGCAATCTTAGATCAGCAACACACGCATTCGAAGAAGAGTGTATAAATCATCAACTTCCCAGATTGGTAATCTCAGAGTCAAATTCATACTCAAGTATATCTGCTTCAATCATGTTCTCCAAGGCAAATCATTCAAGTAAACTCTGTTAATAATTAAATTTAGCTGCATTTAAGATAATCGTAATATCCTCTTGCTTAATACGAAATGACATAAAAAAATCGTTTTAATATATAATATATGTGTTATAATTTAGAATTAATTACAAAATCATCAGTACCTGTCAGCAAAGTCTTAAACATTTGTTTTTATTTATAAAATTATATATGTATATAATACGCATTAGACACATATATAATTAATAAGGTGGCCCTGACAGGTAGAAAATTTTCCGACCATGACGACCTAAATTTGCTAGCTAGCTATAGGCATCCTCAAAAGAATCTATCATGAAATATCCTGATTAGTTTATCTCTTCGTGGCCAACATTTCAACGAGGATATAGTAATTTTTCCATACCTACCTACAATCAAGTAACCTAAAATTCAATAATCAAGAGCATCTTTATACTTTAAAAATTCCAAAACTGCCACAACTGGATCGATATTGTTGGCCATTTTCCAATACTCCTATCTATAATCTATGTCTTGGTCTGATTTCAATGATAGCATGGGGATTAATTAGAAAGAATAGTTTTTTTTTTTAAAAAAAAAAAAAAAAAAGTGCTTTTCCTCCACTCGTTGTCTCCTTTTTTTCTTTTTTTCACCTTTGAAATCCAACTATATTATTCTTTTCGTCTCATAGTTTTCTTCCTTTTCCTTTATAGGAATAAGTACACTCCTGCTTCTCTTGTTACCAGAAAAGCTAAGAAAAAGCCACTATAGTGGCAACTTTATAATTATTTATACTATCTTTAATCACCAACTCTCTTTTTTGAGCTGATAATCACCAGCTTAAACATATAATAATTGCCTGTTAATTAGTCCCTTTAATTTATTCAGCTTTTTTTTAAGGGGGTAAAATAAAATAAAATAAACCATCATTTTCTGAGAACGATCGATTTAAGTATAACTAATGTGTCAGTGCTTTGATACGAGGAAGAGAAGCCCCCGAGGAATTGTCCCTTCGTTGTGACACGTCATCCAATGGCAGGGGGATAAGCAACAACATAAAATAAAGGAAAGAATTAAAAATAATAATAATAAGTGAATATTGTAGTTTTGTATTGGAGGCCCCACAATAAGTTAATTGGTTGCACCATTGACCTATTAAACGCGAGATGGTCCCATGGGGTTCCTGTTCGTGGATTCACACGCCATGCAGCCAAAAAGCTTCGATTGATTGGTCACCGTGGGACCCGGGCGGCTGTACCACGAATCTTACGGTGGGTCCGCACTTAAGCCAGCATGCCCGTAGGTCGACGCGTGTTTGTGTCCAAAGTGGGATCCACTTCGAATGAGAATATGCTCATCTTGAGACACGTGTTTGTGGTAGTACAATGTGGGGTCCTGATCTTTTGTGCAAATAGTACCAATAGTTTTTGAACTATGCGATGGCTGGCGCGTGGGGATAGCGTAGGGCCCACTTATCGCGCCTAATATCCTTTTAATTAGTGCGTTTAAAAAGCGTGGCTAAATCTAACCGCTCTTTTAAATGGGATAACAAGGATGGGGATTAAGGAATATGTCAGGTGTGTGCGCCTCTATTGTCGGTTCCTCCGGTTTCATCACTTGGTGGCCGTTGGATCGGTGTTCTCATGACAGGATTGATTAATTTTGTTGGATAATTGATTTCTTTTGAATCATCATTGTCGTTCTCGTCATCTTTAAGATTTACGTACTTCTAAATCATTTTCTTGTACAATATTAAAAAGCTATTCTCTTCACTTGTATTATCTTGGCCCAATTATAAGATCTGGTTGATTTTTTTGGAAAGATTAAGAAAACTAAATAAAAGCTTACCACTCGATTCTATTTATAAGTCGTTTGATCAAATTTTTTGGCCCCATTTATAAATCAGGTTTAAATGTAATAAATGAGATCGTGACAATTTTACCGATATTAATTATACCCATAAAGATAGAGAGAGAAGAAAGCAGGTTGAAAACGCTTAATCATAAATGAGGGCAAAGTTGAAAATTTACCCACATAATTATTGTGTCAACTACCTCTCCTTGGTATGTGAGATTTGGTCAAACTGGACTTATAAATAGGACCAGAGTGATACTTAATCATTTCATATGTTGTGTTTTCTTAGATTATATATTAGTTTATTGATCAAACTATTTAGTTTGAAGAAAAAAATAAAAATAAAAATGCTTTAAGCTAATTTAATTAATTTTCTTAATCTCTACAAAAAAAAAATCAACTAAGTCTTATAATTAGGACCAGAGAAAGTATGAATTAGATTCCCCGGAAAATATCTTGAGGCTTAAAAAAATACTTATACAAGTACTTACATGTCACTTATTAACAAACTGCATGATTTGAATTACATCTATTGAGATATAAGATAATTATAGTGTACCATCTTCTTTGTATTGAACTAATTAAGATAGATTATCTCTTTTAGGAGAATCTTCATATAGGTTAATTATAATGCTGGCACATGAAGTAAATGGTACCGAGGGAATATAATTTCTGAGACTCTTTAAACTTTTCCACATTAAATTAGAAGTATCAGAAGTCTCACTCTCATTATCTCTCCTAATTTTCCCCCAAAACAATTTCCAGGTGCAAAACATGCTTGTAGGTTCATTAAATGTCTATATGGTTTGCATCTTCAATATAGTTTGGCGTTGCAGGTACATGTATAGTATAATATATATATCATATCAGTGCATGCGTGACGTCCCATCTAATAAGGCTAACATTTTGTTTTCAATAACTGACGAAATCTTTCAATATTTTATTTTTAAAGGCGTCACAGTTTGGTGTAGCAAGCATCTCTCTCTCTCTCTCTTGTCATTAATTCGCAAACTTAAATGTTTCACTACGATTTTTATACACAAAACTATGTGTACATATATTCATAGGTATATTCGGCCCTCATAGTAGGATACAGAAGCTCATCAAAGTACAGCACGTCCAAGTAATAATGTTATCAATGATCATTTTTAATATTTTGTTCCTAAGCGTTTGTAGTATTTTCTGGAATTTCCATCTCACCAGGCACAAAAAGAAGTTGCTGAGTTATCCAAGTAATTAGAGCACTGACTAGTGACCCCTTACCAAAAGTGGATCAAAAGTTAAGATTCTTGTTATATATACATAGTGCCCCTTGCGTGCAGTGTGTGAATGAGAAAGAGAGAGAGAGATTTTAATATTTGATGCAAACAGTTGACCTAAAATTAACAAAGCCCTGTTTATTGATTTAAGTAGGATATATTATGTTTTCTTTTCAATTCTATCTTTTAATCCCTGTTTGGTTGATCGATTTTCCATTGACAATAACTCCAAGCTAGAGTCGTAGCAGTGATGCATGTCGATCATCTGGGTCCACCAACCTGCAATGAAAACCCTATAAATAGCTAGCGCATCAATATATATAGTGTATACCTATTTTGACAAAATCTAAGATTATGAAAGATATAAAATGGGATTTGCGCATCTGGACTAACGTTAATTAAGATCTAAGAAGGCTCAAAAGTCAGCTAATTAAGACTAAAAACCCTGTTGGATGAAAAAAACAAATGCATGTTTGGTGCATGTAGTGACAGAAATAAATGAGATTTTTCCCCAAGTCCCGTTAAAGTTAAAGAAACTTTTTATGATTTTTGGCTTGTCTTTATATTTGAACAGTCTCAAACTAATACTTTTCAACATATTACTTAAATAAGTTTTTGCAAGACTGATTTTTTTATTTTTATAAAAGGTTAATATAATCTTTGGTCTTTCAAGTTTACTCTCATTTTGGTTTTGTTTCTTTAAGTTTCATTTTGTTTAAAATATTAATCCATGTCATTAAATAAAAATCTGAACCATTTTTTTCCTTTAGGGGACCAAAACCTCTTCTTTAAAACTTAAAGGATCAAAATCAAAATGAGAATAAATTTGAAGAACCAAATATTATATTAACCCTTTATAAAGATATATCTAAACTTAAATTATGTTACACCAATTGACTTTTACCCAAATTTTAATTTGTAAAAGTCAATTAAAATAAATCAAGAGTCATTTTTACAAATGTTGATCCAACAAGCCCTAGCTACTTGCTAATTCGAACCTCGGGCCTTTTGATCTTCCGACATCCCATTTTCCTGAATTATTTATGGTCAAGTTTTGAACATGGGACTGCTGAATCGTCGCCCATCAAAATCTCGTGGAGTTTCAAACCTCACACAAAGACTATACAAAAGATATTATTCACGATGAAAGCTAAAAAACAAGGACACAGAGGAGTTACCATCACCCACATTTCAAGTCGAGGCTATTAATAATTGTGCAGTAGCAGCATATATATATAGTGTGCCTCTCCAACTTTAGACTTAATAATTATAACAAACACTCACCAAAAAGACAATTTGACTTTAAATAGAAAACTGATCGATGGCTATTGATCGAAAAAGGTGAAGTGGAATGACCAGGTGTTTTCGCTCTCAAAATTCACTGTTCATATATATATATATATATATATATATATATATATATATATATATATATGTGTGTGTGTGTGTGTAAAATGGGGGCACATTAATTATACATATACATGTGACTGGCCATAAAATAGTGGAAGAAAGTTATACACCTTAACAGAGAGATATTATTCCTGCACTTTAGTCACCTTTTTATCCGATCTAGTGGTTCCTAACTTGATTACATGAAAAAGTTACATGTACAAGTACAACTTCAAATAATCAGAATATAAATAGTATTATAGATGCAGTTGGGTGTGGGTCAATTTCAGGGACCTGTCAGGTGCCCTTTTTTTGGGGGAAAATGGCTAAACAATTATATTATCATAAAATCCATTACCAAAAGTAGCTGAAATTTATTTAAGGACCCAAGTGTAACATATTTTTATTGAGACATTTGTAAATAGGTGAAGATATGTTGTTATACATATTTAAAATGAGTTGCACTTGTTTAAAGATCTGGGTTTTAGGTATATTTTGACAATAAATTTTGTGAAGAGTTTTTTTAAAGCAATTTTTCCACTTTTTTTTTTAATATTGAACAGTGTATACCATATGTGCATGTATGTCATATAAGCGTGGCCTTTGGGATAACAAGTTGGCAATATTGATTAAGACTGTTTGATTCCATGCTTAAGAGAGACTTTTTTTTTTTTTTTTTTTTTTCTTTTGATGCATTATTGGGCGATTTAGCGATTTTCGTGAACATTGGGAGCTCAATAATTGAATCTGGCTAGGCCCCTCGCTGCCTAATATACGACCGAAGCCGCGTTGCTTGGGCGTGATATTATTACTGATATTATTTTTATTAATAATATGTGTGTGTGTGTGTGTGTGTATCCCTATAGCCCTAGTTAGCTAGTTGGTGTATTGGTGTGTGAGTGGACAAGGACTTGGCTGATTCTCATGCCATGGTCCATGTTATCTTTTATGTTGGACAAATTAATATCATTGTGATGATAATACTTCAATCAATTTTGACTTTTAGTTAAATGTGAGCTCTCCTTTTAACTCAATCTTAATTAGTAGTAATTATCTTCTTCTTAATGGTTTGTTGATAACCTATTGGTGCTCAAAATTTTGAATGAAATTCACTAAAAAGGGTTGGCACCCAACCGCTAACAACATATTCCTTCTTGTCCTTATTATAAGACACCAACTAGTAAGTGTATTTAGTTATTTTTATAAGACACTTGCTTGTTTTCAAAGAGCGTTTTTTTTTCCATGTATGCTCATAATTAATAAGGGTAGTAGGTGAGAGTATCAATTAACATAATATTAGAGTTTAGTGCAATTAGTAGGGGTAATATTGAAAATTACTTAAATTGACAACTTTATTGACTTTAACTGTTTTTATTGGTTTGTGAGAATTGTTAGTTGGTGCCTTATAATAAGGACCAAAGGGAGTAACATACAGCCTAATCTAAACTTAACACTCCCTTCGGTTTTTAATATAAAATATACCTCAATCGAAAAAGTAAACTACAAATTAGATCTTATATCAAGGAGTGAATGAAGTATATATTTAAGTATTGTGACTCTTTTGTTGGCAAAAATAAATATTGTGATTCTTTTACACGTAAGGATGAATTTCCAGTGCATTACTCAAAATAAGTCTTACATATTGTACACGGTTTATAAAATAAATTGCAATATATTTATCTTAATATTACTTTTATTTTGTAATGAACATCATAAAGTTATAATTTTATTCTAAAATTGAAAAGCAATTAAATATTTTATATTATTTTGGCTTGTGGAAACGTACATATATATCTTTGACCCTTGGTCCATTAAGTTTGCTAACTTGTAATATAATTATTAGAGACGGAAAGGGAGTTAATTTGTTGGAGAGGAGATGATTTTAATTAGGGAGATCGAATTAGGAGGGGAAGCCAAGGTTGCGTGAGTGTAGGGGATATGAAAGTGACGTTGCCACATATACTAAAGAGTAAAGACCCACATTTTCTAGCTATTGAATGAACCAACCCAACTACTACCATCCTGTATGGTCCATTGAACCCACCCTTCATTACTCACCATTTTTTAATGACCATGTACACCTTTTCCTATTGGCGAAAAATAAAATAAAAAATAAAATATACGTTTTTGCTTTATGTTTTCGCAGATCATTTTAGTCTTTTAAGTTTGTAAAAGTCGTGTTTGGTCGGCCCCTTAAGGTTAACACCGTTAGTCTAGCTTTAACTAAAAAATACTGATTTCAACAATTTTAAGCCGATTTATACGCAATTAAATCTTGATCAAACATACTTATATGTTAGAATTTTGATAAATTAATATTTTAAATCCTGTTAATTGAAAAAGATTTAATCTTAACAACGGTTTGTCATTAACGATCACTCCATCCATAACTCGTCCTGTGGCTTTGATACATCCATCCGTAACTCATTCCTACGGCTTTGAACATATCTATAGAAATAACTAGTCTTATGAAGTCAATCTTATAAGTCTGTTTTTTCTTTTTATATTTACTATTGATTGCATTCATCCCTACTAAGATATCTTATTTTTTTCATTATTGCCACTAAACCAAAGTCATAAAATTACACAAAAAGTAATTTTACAAACCATCCCATAACCTAGAATAAAATCCCAAGTGAACAATTCTGGCCAAACTAAAAAATAAAGATGACAACATCCCTGAACGAAAGATCCTCCCACAACAGCGAGTTTCTAAATTTTTTGGCAAGCTGTTTCATGAGTGGTTTCTCTAGAACATTAATCCTCGATGTACGATGACCCTATCTTCCGCAACTGTTATCCCATAGATGCGCTTCATATCTTCCCGTCCATCGACATCTTCATCCATAAAAGAAAAGGGAATTATCATAATCAGAAATTTATCAGAATTAGGAACGACTTTCTTCACCTCTGATGAGAAATCTTGGTGATGGATGACGTCTTCCACCTCAGTCAGAGATGGAGTGAAAAGAAAGCTTGAAAACCATCGACTAGCTTTAGATCTTGTGTGACGCCAAAGTGGAAGGAGACTGAAACTGTTTGCAGGTAAATGAGGAATGGAAATAGAGGTGAAGTCGCTGGGTTCGAATAAGCATGTGCACTGTTGAAGAGGAGAAGACACTTGCTTAGTTGTTTTTTTTTCTTTATAGCAGATTTATTTTTATTTTAAAATATAAATATATTAAATTAAAAAATTAACATGTAAGCATGATTTGTTAGCATTTAATTGCATAGTCATTACTTAAATTTGTTGAGTTAGTATTTTTCGTTAAGCCAACTTAATGGTGTTAACATTATAGGATCAAACGTGTACTTTATAAACTTAAGGGATTAAATTGATATCTGAAGCAAATATAAAGGATTAAACGTATATTTTAGCCAAAAAAATCAAGGAATCATTGTAACAAATAAATAATTAGAGTGCGCGCACTTATACTTTTTTTTTCTAGGTCCAACTTGTATAAAAATTATGCTACCTCTTGTAGCTAGTAATATATAAGCTAGTTGAAGAGTTTGATTTAATCCTAAATATAATTACCCAATCCACTTTGTCTTCTAAATTTACAATTCTTTTCAAAATATCTCATTTGATTGCTCATATTAAGGGGAGTTTATTTCTGGGGTAGTTGTAATTAAATATGATATTTCAGGAAAATCAACTCATATCTGTTATAAACAACTAATATAATGCTTTTGATGTCTATAAATTAGTTATCTAATAATTCTTATGCTAAGAATATGTATGAGGAAGTAGAATGTAATTTATTTAGGATTTTAAACTCTCCTAGAGCCTTGTGGTTGTGATATACCTTCGTTAATGTTTGATTTTATTATGCTAATTAATTTGTGTACGTGGAATCGCAGGGCTGTCTAGAGCTTATAAAAATGAACCAACGGCGCTGCCTCAGTGGCTCGTGTAAAATATTTTTCATCTAAGTTCTCTGCATATTTGCCTGCTGCCATATTAATTAATTGTAACTTAATATTTGATTGAGAATGAGCCGTGTACGAAATTAGGTTGTATAAAAGCATGAAACATGAATAGTGACTGAATTTCTCAACTTGTGTGTTGAATTCTATTTAAATTTTAATTATGCAGGATTTCAAAATGGAACTCAATAATTTGTTACTGCAACTTAGAATGATCATAATGATATAAACCGATGGAGTAAGGCGTTGGCGGAAATGAGGTTTTTATATTTATGGGTGCGCGATTAGTAAGGAGATTTTTTCAATAAAAGTTTTAAATGCATTAAAAATCAAATAAATATAAACAAGAAAATAGAAGAAAACTTCAATTTAATATAGAAAAACAATAATCAAGAAGTAATTAAACTTTGATTCTTCATTCCTTAAAAATATTGATTATATTATCATCATCAATCTTAATAAGTTTGTCGAGTTCTTTAAAATCATGTAAGGTGAGTTTGAAATGTTTACGATAGGAGAATTAAATTTCTTTTTAACTTTGAATCAAGAAAAAAGAATGGAATATTTATTTTTCAAACCAAATACCTACGAGAGTTTTTTAAGAAATATGGAACTAATCACTATAATGAAATTTGATATCCTACGAGCTCAACAACTTTTCATTGTTAATTAAGGACCTTAGAGGAGATGAATGTTGTTAATTGTTATTTTCATTTCTTTTTTTTATTATGCCGATATTAGTGGTTAATTTATCAAATTAATTGGATTGAATGAAAAGAGATTTTTTTTTTTTTTTTTGGGGGGGGGGTTTAATAAAGTGGAGAGGAATGAGGAAAGGCATGCGCTGAAATGAGGAAAAACTTGGGGAAAGAATAAGAAGGGCCCAAACGCTTTCGAACCCATGACCTCTTGAACTACAATCAAGTGCTCTACCATTGAACTATGGACCCATTGATAACAATATGTTCCAGCTAAATAATATATATTTTTTCAAGTTTTGTGGGTGCACTTGCACCCACAAGCACAAGTGTGGCTCCGCCCCTGGAGTAAGGAATGAGGTATATATGAGCAGGGATGTTATACACATAATATTTAATTTAATTATCACAATTTTAGATGTTAATGTTGAATTTAAAGCTCAGGTGTATAAAAATGAATAGTACTTCAAGTTCACCTGAACCTATAGGTTGACGCGCGTATATATCTATCGCCTTCAGAAGTGGTAGTCACGGCGGCGACAAATTAAATATTTTAGCTTACCATCACTCATCGTCATCTTTATGTAACATATTTGACATTAACTTGCATCTGTTACTTATTATAAGATGTGTAATTTATGCTGCCCGAATTTTTTTTTGTTTTTTCTTTGAGTTAATATCGCGCCCGAAAATTTCAAAATTTAGCCTCCTATTTTATAAAACTAATGTTGGTTGTTAAAATTTGACATTGACTATTAATATTATTAACGATAAGAAGCAACATTACTCCATTTTAATATTTCTAGGACAATCTAAAACCCAAAAAAACTTTCGGGTAACATTGTTTATAAGTGAAAACTTTTAAAACAATACTTAACACTAATTTACATAAACCTCATTAGCCTTTTCAGTTAAAATAAATATTTGATTTTTATACTTAATATAAGTATTACATCGTAATTAAAAAGATAACATTTGCAAAAACATAGTATTTAACTATCGATCGTGACCCATAAGCTTTGGGATTATATAAAGTAAATTAGGAGAAATCATTGATAATAACTCAGAAATATGACATCAGGCCATGCACAGTCTCGTCTTTATGTTAAAGACTAAAAATATCTTAATTCACGAGTGGCGCAAATTAATTGAAATTAATTAGAGTGATTTGAGAGCGATGGGTAAAATCATATATTTAAGAATTATGGCACATAGCACAATGACAAAAGGTACCTTGTGCCCATCATGGTGATTACTAGCTTTGAAAGTTCTAAAGGATGAAATTATGCCAGAGCATATATAGATGCTCTTCTCCAAGTCTCTCTTAATGATTAATCCACTTTTTAATGATGGCTTATGTATAGATTCCTTGTCCTAATTAGCTTCTTGATTAGATATTTGCTGTTAATTATTAAAAGTCATGCTTATAATTACCATGTTGTTATAAAGTGAAATCACACCTGTATGTGAAGCTACTACTGCTTAAATCATCATATCATCCACTCTCATAGATACTTAATTACTTATTTGTTTAACCTAACTATTATCTATCCTTTTATTAATAATGACGTTAATTCACGTTTAGCAGATATTTAATCTCAATTAAAGCTAAGGTCAGTGTTTTGTACCACTAAATATCAAAGGTTAATAAGACAAAATGAGAGCAAATTAAATTAACGTTGATGAGATTTGCAATCCATTATAAACCTTGTACAACATTATTTAATTGATAGATTATATTCTGATGAGCAGAATATTTTTATATTTGAGTAAGACTAACTCCTGATATTGCTTAAAATGATTGGGAGTTAAGTTACGTATTTTTTTATTTTATTTTCCCAGAGGTCACTTTCCTGTACGTAAAGGTATATTCATTAACTAATAAAATAAGGTATTGCGCAAAAATAAGCTGGCTAAATTTCGTTAGCTAGGCTCACCTGGATGGTGATGGTGATAGTGACGTCAGCAAGGGTAATATATTCATATGGCCTATGATTAGAATGCATATTAATCAATGTGTTAATAAGAATTAAAATATATAACATCTCGTCGTATTTATAAATTATGAACGTGAAATGAATGAAGCTCGCGTATTCAATTACACATTGCAAGTTGATGGCCAAAAGAAAAGAGAATAAAATAAAAAAATAAAAATTACGCATGGCAAATACTAGCTCCTAGACTTAATTAAACCACAAGTGTATACATGACTAAATCTAAAATTCATTGGCATATAATTATTATAGGGGGAAAACTAAAATATAAAAAATTATATGAAGTACAGGGACAAAAATATAAAATGATAATTTGGCCAACACCAATGCCCCTTCGGGACGACTATGATATGAAGGAGGATTAGTCTCTGCTATCGGCGGAGTAAATAAAATGATAACTAATTTGTTAGCTCGTTTATTATAGAGAGTCTAAATAAAAGAGAGATTTACTGTTTAGTGCAACTTACAAAAAATATTTTATTTATCAAAATAAATATTTTTTCCCTCTTGTCCAAAGGAAGGATAAGAATTGATTGGTGGGTGTGACTATTCATGGAGTGACACAGACATGTTGTGGGGACGATTTTATTTTTGTAGTTGATGTGTTTTTGCTATATTGTCTTTTATTTATATACACATAGTCACACACATATATATAAACACACACATACGTGTGGCATATGCGTAATTAATTAGTGCTCTAGTGGTTGTCTGTGTGTAATGCATAATATTAACGTCATTAGTGAGTCTATGCGCCACAAGCAATTAATTTTAGTGATCCTGATTGAAAAGAAAATAGGAAATGATTTATTAGTATACAGTGTAAAGTGTTAAAACCTTTTCATTAATGTTTTCTTTATCTTTATTTATCTATGATTTTTATGTGATTACTTTGCTTTTTCACCTAAAGAGAAGATAATAATAATGTCTCTTCTTGGAAGCGTAAAGAAGAGATTAAAAAATTTAAACCAAAGACCAGGACTTTTATGAGAGATCTGAAAAGAGTTTTTTTTTTTTAAAAAAAAGATGATATGATAAAAGAGTATATATATATATGGTGAGGCCAAAAACAAAGTTATGTAATTGAGGTTAGGTTATAGCCAAAGGCTAGAATTTAATCAAGACGACCAACCTCCTTATCTTTTGCTTTTCCTCAAGTCTTCGAAATCCTACCCCACTCTTCCATTTTTTTCTCTTTTGCTGATTTTTCTCCCTAGTTTCACTATCAACTTGAGATCGAATTTATATATATATATTTTGGGATTATTATTTTGATTCGTTAAAAAGGAGTCCAGGGCCACATTTTAGGTCCTTAAGGCTATTTACTTTTATATATCCCTACCGAACGCTAAAAAGTGGGAAGATAAGATGCATCAAAGCATAATTAAGAGCTTGTAAACCAACTTGAAAATCACTTGCTGGCTGTCTATTGTTATTTTATTCCACGATAATAACTTGCATAGACCTTTTTGGGGTTAATTTGTAGTTTTTCAAATTACACAATTTTCTTTTTCTATTGTCATTGAAATACATAAACATCAAGTCATATAAAATTATGTGGTACTTTTTTAGTATGATTTTACATTCATTTGATTGAAATAATTTTCACTTTCCCTTTTACATTTTTCTATGGAGAATACACAATTTTTTTTTAATGGTAATACAAGTAATTAATTATTTAATATCCCTCTTATATCTGCGGATGATAAAAGAAAAATAGACCAATACATACATACATACATAAGACGTAAATTATTAGTTGAAAGGAATTGTATATTCAATATAAAAGCATCTCATACTTCATAAAATTTTATATATCATGATGTAGATTATATATATAATGATAACGTGTTATATGGTACTCCATCAAGTCTTTAATATAAGACATATTTGTCTAAATTGATTAGATTAAGAAAATTGGTTAAATTAGTTAATATAATATGTATTTTCTAAAACATCATAGTCATCTTTTTTAATTCCTTATCACTCCCTCTCTTCCTTAATTATGGTTAATTGAAGTAGCATCAATGGGTAAATTAAAAAAAAATTAACAAACACGAAAACTATATATTATTTTCTAAATTTAATTATAAAACACTTTTGTAGAAAATAAATCAGACTACAAAAGTGTTCCTATAATTAGGACCAGAGGGAGTATTATATTTAAAATCGAGATCAACTCCTCCAATATGTTTTATATTAAGGACCGAATGAGTACTAATTTTAAGATATTCTTATTTATTTCAAACGCTTAATAATTAATTAGTTATAAAAACTATTTATTTCAAGATTAATAATGGGGATGATATTTAAGTCCCAATTCAGTTGCAAACTAGAATCTCTCTAAAATCAGAGTTGCATTTGAACCTTAATTAATTTGTTATTTGTAATTGACATTCTTGAATTTACAGGTGTTTGAATCAATATTTAAAGCTTATTTTTCAAGGAAAAAAATTGTCAGGAATTATCATTACTTGACTCTCCTGAGACCTAACAATATTTTTCTTTAATAATACCTAAGGTGCAGTTTGATTGTTTACATATATTGTTTAAGGGAATTGTGTAGTTTATTTAATAGTAATTAAAATAGCTAGGTAGGAGGAGGTACTGTTACAAAAGATATGATTTTATAACACTAGCAAACGCGGAAGATAATATAAATATCAGTGTAAGACGCTTGGGTCTAGGGATATAACAATAATACCAAATATACCCTCGTCTCCATCAGCCTTTGGGAATTTATTTATTCAATTTTCACTTGAGGGGTGAGAGTAGTGAAGTGAGAGAGAAACCGCAGGGGGAAAAAAGCTCAAGCTCTCTCTCTCTCTCTGTTGATGATAAGAAGAAGAACAGCCATCATCAAAATCTCCCAAAACTCAATCATTCTGAAAACAAAAGCACTCTTCTGACACCAACCCCATACCTTCCTTCTTCCCCTCTCGCCTTATAGTAGGCCTGTGCTTCTGGTACGGACACACTCGCTATATAACCTCCTTCCTTCCTCTTCTTCTATATGTAACTTGCTTTTTCCTTTTTTGGGTTAATTTCCTCTGTAGCTTATAAACAACTGATCACCATGAAAATCTGAGTTTTTTCTGCCTGCTTGAGAAATTACAAATCTTGATCGGTTGCTGCTTTTTCAGGATGAGCTTCGAATAGGGATGTGAAGTCCGTGCAAGAGTACAGAAGACACTGAATTTGATTGAGACAGTATATATAGATACATATATATATATATATGGCTTCCACGTACTTTCATGGCGGGAATTCTGAGATCCAACCTTCAGGGGATGGTTTACAGACACTTTACCTTATGAATCCAACCTACGTACCTTACTCTGACACTACCTCTCACCACCATCCCACAACCCCTAACATGCTTTTCTTCAATCCCAACACTTCCCCTTATCCCCACGCGCCAAACCTCCCCCACGCGCCGCCTCCTCCTTCCCGAGTTCCCCACCACCACCTACTTGGTGTCATCCCAAGCAACATGGTCGGATCCGAAAACTCCGACATCACTGCCTTCCACGGCTTTGCCTCCGCCGCCACAGCCACCACTTCTGCTGCGCCGCGGGTTCATAACTTGTGGGGTTCCATAACCGATCATCAACAAACACCATCATCTCCTGCTGCAGTGTTGGCAGCAACCGCGCCCAGCAGTTCAGGTATGACGGCTACTGCCGGTTTCCGAAGGCCGAGTCAGCAAGGCTTGTCACTGAGCCTTTCGTCGCAGCAGACAGCTTTTAATAGGTCGCTTTCTGGTGAGCTCGATGTCCCGGGACAGGGACAATCCCGAGTTTCTGATATATCGCCGACGAGCCATGTCGGTGGTGGGGGTAATGATATGCAGATTCTGGGGAACTCTCCAACGTCGTCGTCGGTGTCGAACGGAATTCCGAGTGTGCAGAGCGCGATTTTGGGGTCTAAATATCTGAAGGCGGCGCAAGAGCTTCTGGATGAAGTTGTGAATGTGGGGAAGGGAATTGAGAAAAGGGGTTCGATGGAGATTGAAGCGAGTATTGATAAAGAGAAGATGAAAATGAATAAATCATCAGAATCGGAATTTGGGAATATCGGTGGTGACGGTGGTTCAAGTGGCGGCAAGCAAGCATCTGAACTCAGCACCGCCCAACGACAAGAGCTTCAGATGAAGAAGTCCAAGCTTGTTTCCATGCTTGAAGAGGTACATCATCACCACTTTTGTTAGATTTGATCCATCAAAACGTGAATAATAAATAATGACATGAAAAATGTGATCCAATATTTAAATTAAATGTAACACAAAACATCATGTTATATTTAATACAAAAAGATGACTTTTAATAATTAAGTAGGGTTTGGCTTTGTAATCTCAGAAATATAGAAAATGAATAAGATTGCAACGCATATAGAGAGAGGAGCATGATTAATTATTTTGCGTTTTATTTTATTTGAGCCCCATGAATAAAAGGGAAAACGATAAGATAAGTAATTTGTTGAGTGCCGGAGAATAATTTTGGCTTGGGGCCCATTTGGTCACAAGTGTCTGATTTCAGAACTATGCATGCAGTATCCCCATTAGTGGATCATGAATTTATGATTAACTAGGGAAGGGCTTAGTAATTGTTTGATCCTTTTAATTACTATTATCATCAAGCGTTTATATATCAACGTCTCTAGGTACCAAAAAGGAAATAATAATAAATACTTGGGCATAAAGCAAATAACACAAAATTGCGTGTTGTGAACGTTATTTTGTAGGTGGAACAAAGGTACAGGCAGTACAGGCACCAAATGCAGATACTGATATCTTCGTTTGAACAAGCAGCAGGATATGGTGCGGCCAAGTCATACACAGCACTTGCATTAGAGACAATATCGAAGCAATTTCGATGCCTTAAGGATGCAGTGTCTTGTCAGATCAAAGCAACCAGCAAGAGCCTCGGCGAAGACGATTACTTAGGAGCTAAGGTACAAGGTTCGCGGCTCCGGTATGTCGATCACCATCTCCGGCAACAGCGAGCTCTGCAGCAGCTGGGAATGATACAGCACAATGCTTGGAGGCCCCAGAGGGGATTGCCTGAACGAGCTGTCTCTATTCTTCGTGCTTGGCTTTTTGAGCACTTCCTTCACCCGTAAGTCCATTTCGTCAGTCTGCAACTAATTAATTAAACACAATTCTCTCTCTCTCTCGGTGAGAGATTTGGTTCGTTGCTCAAACTTTCTTATCATTCTGGCCTGTAGTTATCCCAAGGACTCTGATAAAGTTATGCTCGCAAAACAAACTGGACTTACTCGAAGCCAGGTATGTTCCATTCTATATAAAATAAAACACGCCTGGTATATTATTGATCTGATCTCTCTTCTGCTTGATCGAATCCCCATTTAGATTAGTTAGAAACTGGTAATCTATTGGGTTAATTATGAGAATTAGAAGTTCTTCACAAAGGGTATTTTATATTTTATACAATATTAATTGAATTTTTATAAATGTTAGATCTCCGTAATATTTTTACTCGAAATTCCACTAAAAAGAAGTACGTATGCTATTCTATACCGCATTATGGTCCCTTGGAATTTTTTTATCATGAGGTTGTTGCTTAATCATGGAAAAGAGTGACGTAGATATATAATAGATGTATCTATGTACATTATACATATCTATATATGAAATACTCTATCTACTAACGATTTACTCTCTCACTTTTTTCCCTCTCCAAAACTTACAATAAAAAACTCCAAAGAATTGTGACTCACGTAACATTTAAATACCAAGATAAAAATAACAATTCTCCAAAATCCTCCCCAAATGATATTTTGAATATTTTTTCATCTTATCATTGATATTGATAATGTACATGTTACGTACCATATACAAACACGAACGTATCATAAGAATATAGAATTGACAATATGGTATACAGGAGAGACATATCTAATTTTGACGATGTATGTTTTTTCTATTCCTGTACACTCTTTAACAGTCATGTATCTCTATACCATGCACGAAATTCATAGAGACAAGCGGCACTCTCTATTATTATTATTATTTTATAAACAATCATATAATTAAGTTGATAATGATGGTAGCATATATATAGTTAGGTATATATAAGTGACATGATTAATTATATATGATTCGAAATTGCAGGTATCAAACTGGTTTATAAATGCTCGAGTTCGGCTGTGGAAACCAATGGTAGAAGAAATGTACTTGGAAGAAACCAAGGAGCAGAACAATGAGTCCAATCCAAAGGACAACAACACCAATAGATCACCAAAAGAATCAAACAAGGACCCAAATAATAATGAAGCTCACGAAGAATCAGGATCCTTTAATATTAGATCATCATTTGAAGCTCTCCAATCAAAAACAGGTCATCATCAAACATCATTCAACAACCAAACCACCATCACTAATTCCCTACACGACCTCTCAAATCATCCTAATGATCCAATGGGTGTCACTAACGTTTCAATGGACGTGGAAATGAAGCCCCGGTTTGTTAAAGACGGGTATAACAACCCGTTATTAAGTGAAGAGGGTTATGGAGGATTAATCTCAATGCAAGACATTGGAAGGTTTAACGTTAGTAATGTTTCTGAACAGCATTTAGCTCCGAGGTTTCATGGGAATGGTGTTTCCCTCACTTTGGGACTCCCTCATCAGACTGACAACCTATCTCTCTCTGCAACTCAACATCATGGCTTTCTCTCTCACAATATACATTTGGGAACCAATGATGCCACTGAGCTTTGTGCCATCAACGCTGCTGCGGCAGCTGCCGCCACCGCTCCTCCGCCATCTTCTCATTCAGGCGCGGCCACCAGCTATGAGAATATTGATATTCAGAACAGAAAGAGCTTTGCCGCTCAGTTGTTGCCGGATTTCGTCACCTGATGAGAAGTTCTATACTTTGCCTGATCGATCGAATATTCTTAGCGGTCTTATTATATATATATATAGGCGTTCAGTTAGACGACAGAGACTGAGGAAGGAAGGCCATTCCGTAGTCCCATTTTGGGTCTCATATTTTTCTGTCCTTTTCTCTATAACGGATTTTTAAGTAGTATTGTAGGGGGGCTATTTTCACATTATGGGCATTAACTTAGCAGAAGAATTAGCTATAGCAACCCAACCAAAAATACAAAAGGAGAAAAAAAGGCATTTCTTATGTGTTATAAATAATATATATGGGTTCTGGGTATACTTTTCATAATATATTATTCTTGGCTTGTAGGAGGCGAAACTTGATAGTCAGTTTCATTGTTAAGTTAGCAGAGGGATATTCTATAATTTTGGGAAGATATATATATATATATATATATTGTATATGGATGTGTTATTGAATATATATGCTGCTCGCATGTAGTTTAGTTTAGTTTAATGAAATTGAGTGATTTCAAATTGGAAAAGGAATATAGTAGATAATTAATTTGCAGCAGGATTACTTTTTGTATGATCAGTTAAAAAAAGAACGGTTTTTTTTTTCAGCGCATTTCTTTTTTGGATTTAGACGGCGGTAAAGTTTGGGATGATATGAAAGGTACGTAAGACTGATACTTTTTTTAAAATCAAAAGTACGTACAATTAATACTGGTGCATGTAACTTTAAAATGTATTTTTGTACTGAGGTTTGATATCCTCCATTATTGCATGCATGCAAAAGTAATATTTTTAAATATCGTATTTTGCATACAGAACCGTATATATAGGTTATATATCGATGAGGCAGCACAGGTAGGTTATGATAATATATATATATATATATATATATATATATATATATATATATAATGAACATGTGCAAAGTAGGCTTCGAATGAAACGAGGTCGATCTTTTAAGGAATGAGACATTTTCTGCACTGCTGAAGACTAATAATTTGAGACTGAAAAAGTTAATTATCAGAAAAAAATCACTGCACGTCGTGATTATGTAGGGCATCCTCTTCCCTCCGATACTATCATTCAATCTTGAAAAATCATGCAGTAGCCTGTAATGATATAACCAAAGCAAACGATACAGACTTGTTTGTTTGGTCCCCATTGTGGTAAAAAGCAACGTATATACATCATCCACCCTATCCCCTGCTTGCAATTGCTTCCAAAATACTCCTCCAGCACTTAATGAAAACATATGTAATTAATTAATTTGATTATATTAAAGAAATTAGTTAATATGACATGTTTTTATGAAATACTCTAATTATCCTCTTTAATTCCCTCCCTCCCAGTCCTAGTTGATTATTGTTTGAGTAAATGTTAATAGAACTAATTTTTTTTAAAAAAAAAGATAAATATGTAAAATATGTCTTACATCTGGACCAATACAAACTCTCCGATTGAGTTCTACATTGAAGACATTAGGACTACACATTTTTTCTTTTATTACCTAAGTATATAAAATAAATTATATCGCTTATAACTTGTAAATAGTATAACTGATTATATATAAATATATGTATATAGATTTTATGATATTACAATAAACAAGTCTTGTTTGAGCGTATCATTAAATATATAAATGATGTTCATACAGACGTGATAACTTTATTGAAGTTTCAACTGTATTGTATGGACAATTGATGGCCTGCAGACTGCAGATATATATGTGTGTGTGTGTAATCTCAATATTTTGTTTAAGTTTATTTAATATTATTTCAGGTGTTGATGATGATTATTGGTGCATGGTTATGTTGGTCAATATGGTAATGATGGTTTAACATTATTGATTGAGTTCATGACATTTTCGTTGAAGCAATGAAGAAGAAAATTGAAAAAAAAAAAATGGTGACGATCATGAAGATAATTCCAGAAAAATTGACAACAAACAAAATCCAATTATATGAAGAAAAGACCAAAAGAGAGTGGACAAGGTAACTGTTTGTGGAAATTATTACAACTGCGTTGTTGTGAGAGAAGTGAATGAAACAGCCAGTGATCGATGTGGGGGCGAAAATGATTTTACGTACAAAAGAAAACAACAACAACAACAACAACAATAACAACAACAACAACAATAATTATGGCTAACAAAGTGGGAATCTAGCATTTGGGCAAAATGATGAAGCATCTAATATTATTTAATTTGGCCAGCACTAAGCATCTAATTCAATTGTCATATATACTTTGAATGTGTACAATTTTTTAATAATTTTTAAAATAAATATGGAAGGTATAGAATGTATAAACTTTATTAAAATCTATTTTTAATCTTCATCCTATCAGAATAATTAAAAATTTATTCTCATCATTCTGATTCTCAATATATATTTGTGTGTAATTAGGCAAGTTATATTTATTTTGACGCTACAAAGTACAAAATTGTTCAAAATGTTTGTAGGGAAAGTATTCTTTTATTTTAAAGTTTAATAAATATTATAATTTTATGAAATTAATAATGCTTTATTGAGAGCTATTAGTTCATACAATTTTTAATATTAATATTTAACATATATTTTGTCTGGTTCTAACCCTACCCTATATAGTTTATATGGGTGTGCTGTGTGCACTGTGCATCAATGTATAAATGGACTATGCATATGGTTTTTTTTTTTGGGTACAATGGAGGGCAGTTGCCCTATATAACAAGAAAATTAACCTGAGCGGGGAATAAATCCCAGATTCTTAGCATCAAGTTGCACCCTTAAAGGCCAACGGCAACACTCAAGGGTCAAGTCCTTAGTCTTGACAAGTCTATCAGCAAGAGAATTTTGTGACCGAGGGATAAATTGGACTACCACTTCCCAAGGGTTCCTCATGAGCTTTAGTATTTGCAGAAACAACAAGCTGCAAGTTCTATTTTCATTTTCCAACAATATCAAGTCCCCCAGATTCTTTGCATCAGACTCTAATATAACCTTACGAAAACCACGGTTCCATCCCTTAAGCATTACCCATTGCCAAGAGAACTACTAAAGCTCACAATCCATTCACCTTGGTTATCTCTAAGTAAGCCTCCACAATGGATGGTTTATATGCTAACAAAATTTGGGAGAATTTGTAATTGGGCTTAAAGAGTAAATAAAGGGCTTACAATTGTTCAAAAAAATTAAAGGGCTTACTATAATGGATGGACACTAGCTTTTTTGTTGTTGCTTTTTTTCCGGTTTTCTTAAGTATAACTATTCTTTTATTAGAGGTAATCCTATTTGAGACACTGTTAGACATTAGATGTAAGCACTTCTCCTAACAGAAATTCGAACTTTGACTCACCACCTTATGTTCTGAGCAAAAAAAAAAAAATCACCACCTTATGAGAAACTAGCTCCTTATACTAAATCTAACCTTGTTTGTATTTCAATTTTTTTTGGGGGTCAAGCCACAGGCACACTTGAAGGTGCAGTTTTTTTTTTTTTTTCGTGTAGCCCAAGATTATACCCATTGGGCCTCACCCACGCGCGGGCCCTTTTTGTTTCCTTTTGGAAAAAAATAATTGAAGTTTTAGTATCTTTAACGTTATTTTTTACCCAAAATTTTAAAGTACTAAGTGCAGTTAGTGTTTAAAAAGTATGTTCATATAAGCCGAGACAGAACTCATATCACATATTTTCTGGTACATTGTTCTGGCATAGAACCAGATGTGGCTAGCCCTAATGGACTAGCCTGTTTGATATTGATTGAATCGGACTTGACCTAGGAGCAACGCCTAGGGCCTACGTACCCTGTAGAGGGATCAAAGTCCACGTAGTTCGAAGGTATTGAAGGCGTTTAGCCAAAAGGGGGTGCTGTGTGTGTTCTGTGTAGGCAGAATTGTAAAGAGGCAGAGTAGAAGATACTTGTGTACCGTTTACCTGGAGAATTCCCCTCTTATTTATAGTGAGGCATAGAGGACCTGTTTAGCATGTTCCCATCATTAGCATGTTGCTTTTTGATCCTCCTACTATGTGATTGTGGGATAATGGGTCATTCCCTTAGGGTTAGGGTTTGGACCTGTTGGGCCTCTTGTGCCTCCAAGCCCAAGTGCACTAATTGTCTCCTGCTGGGCCACTCCTTGGATGAGCCCAAAATACGAATCCATAACAGTTGCCCCCAAGCTCGGTAGTTCAGGTCTCTGAGCTGCCGAGATTAATTGATTGCTTAACCCGGACATGGTGTATTTGAGTTTTCTTCAGTTTAGCTGCTTTCCGAGATCCCTTAAATCTGAATTTGCTTTCGTAGCAATTTCTCCCGGGATGATCACCCGATTTATATTCCTGCATTTAATAATGTGTAAGCAAATCACAATAAAATGAAAAATACTTACTATTTGCACAAATCGTTTAGCTTGCTCATTTCGAATGCTTGTCCGAATTTGCATTAAACATTCTGGTTTGCAATAATCCCAATTATTGATGATTTTTCCACTAACAAATCGTTATCCACTTTGTTGCCTCCCCGCCTAGTAGTTCAGGTCACTGAGCTGCTGGGATGTGTTGATTTTCTAACCCGAACCAGATGTTCGTGATTGTTGGGATTGCTTGCGTGTTGACCCGAGATTCCGGGTTCATATACTCTAACACCGAGATTCCGAGTTAATATCTTCTAACACTGAGATTCCAGGTTATGTCTTCTAACACCGAGATTCCGGGTGGTGTACTCTAACACCGAGATTCCGGGTTTTTGATTTTTGAAAACGGGTTTGTTTACCCAAAATTCAGTCGTTTAAATAGACTTGCGGCATTGCCGTCTTTACTAGCGGATCCCGGATTTTAAACTAGATTCGTTTAACCCGGTCCGCCTTCAACAATTCACACGGAGTCGGGATTTTATCCAGATTCGGTGTAACTGAGTCCGCCTTCAACAATGTTTCCTGCAAAACTTGGAAAACGTTTTGACCGTTCTTTCAGCTTTATCGTGTTCCAATGGACACAAGTTTTAACTTTTCGGTTTTATCAAGTTCCAAAGGACACATGTTTGAATTGGTTTCTCCACGCAGCCGGATTTTAACAGATTCGGTGTAACCGGGTCGCCTTCGTCCTCGTCGTAAGGGTTCATTTCATACGGAACTCGGATTTTAACTGCAGTCAGTGTAATCGGGTTCCGCCTTCGAAACTCGTCGGAGTTTTGTTTGATGACTGGGCCAGAGTCAGAAATTTGCTGCGCAGAATGTGGGTTTGGGACCACCCATGGGCTATCAACCCTCCTGAGTGACTAACCAAAAATCAATCGGGAGTAAGAGCTATCCGCCACATATCTAGGTTCAGTGTCGCAACTAAACTCTAAATATTCCGACTTGATCAAGGTCGTTGTGACGGTTTGCTTCATTACCCCAAGCTTTGATGCATCATGGCCACAAGGGCTTCTTGGTTTTACCGCGTCCCAAAGGGAGCACATTTTAACCATAATATGGGCGTTACCGCATCCTGAAGGAATACGTTTAGCCATAATGTCGGCGTTACCGTGCCCTAAGGAAACACGTCTGTTTCCAAGGAAACACGTTTTAACCGCTATTTCCACGGAGCCGGATTTTAACTAGATTCGTTAAATCGGGGGTCCGCCTTCATCCCTTTTGTAGGGACGGACTCACACGGAACTCGAATTTTAACTTGATTTGTTTTAATCGGGTTCCGTTTAAAATAGATTTGGCAAAATTGCCGTCACAATTAATTCCTTATAGGAATTTTAGATAGACTTGGTGGCATTGTTGTCGCCACATGATTCATGAGAACAGGTTTATGTATTTCGGATCCACGCATGTATATAAACTTGACATGATTCATGAAAACGGGTTTGTGTACCTCGGATCCACGCATGTGTATAAACTTGACATGATTCATGAAAATGGGTTTGTGTACCTCGGATCCACGCATGTGTATAAACCGGGGTCCACCATCAAAAATTTACACGGAGCCTGAATTTTAACCAGATTCGGTTTAGCCGGGTCCGACTTTAGAACTTTAACACGGATCCCAGATTTTAACTAGATTCAGTTTAAATCGGGTCCGCCTTCAAAACTTTACTTGGATCCCGATTTTAACTAGATTCAGTTTAAATCGGGTCCGTCTCTCTCTCTCTTTTTTTTTTGGTGGGATGTATTCATATTACACCACAAAAATCAATGAGAGCTATTGGCTTGGCTGGATTGTTGCAATCTTCATGGCACACCGAACTATATTATATTCATCATATATTGTCCAAGCCCTTGTGAATAAAGCATAAGACGTTGAATGCTGACCATTAAGGTTCCAACCTCATGATGGTATACCATGATCATCACCTTTATTGCGGGATTTTTAATGCATAAAAGCTAAGATAGATTTTAACACCCCAACCTTGTGTAGCCCCTCAACCATTGATTCACATGGTCTCTCAAAAAATTCCTATAAGGAATTAACTTTGCCTCCCATAAACGTAGCAACTTTCAGAATCAGTTGAGTAGTTAGAGAACTTTGCAATAATATTCCCTTGCTTACTAGAAGAGAAGGGCTGAGATAGTTATTGGCGCTAGAAGGATTCTTGGACGCCTCCACATCGAGTATATTTCATTTGCCTCATCCTTCCCACAATGAATTTTTAAAGGCTCTTGCTGGCTTGCTAATGCTGGTGATCTTTTGGTGCTAAGGTTAACACTTTTCAGATTTGATTCCTCAACACGAATCAAGGTTGCTAGGTACATCTGATTCGAGAAGCTTAGCAAGAGGATATACTTCTGTTGCACCTGAAGATGATGAAAGAGGGAGCTTGAGACACACCAATGAAAATGGTTTAGAACTCATTATTGTAGGAGATGCTGCTGATCTTGGAGCTGTTGATGTGGAACAACTCCTAGAAATTCTTAAAGTTTCCCTTGCCGTGACAGAAAACTATATGAAGATTTCACTGGATATGGCACTAAGAAAAGCAACCAAGTCAATGGATGATATTTTCTGGAAGAAATATTAACATATGATGACATGAAAAAGTTTTTGCCCAAGAAGACTATCGCTTCCAAGACTGATACATGGCTTCTGACTGTATGTAGAAAGTACCCCATACTTATTTGCTCTTTTGTTAAATTCATGGAATCCAAGGTATGCCTGGGGCGGCTATTGCTTCTCCATAAAATTAAATCCAAAAACACAAGTATGCCTCTCAGGTTGAAGATTGGAATCATCTCCAGGACAAGCAAATGGAAATTACCATAGAAATTGTAGAGCTGCTAAATCACGCTTAGGCATCTTCTTGAAAAATCCCTTTGCCAAACGCCACATTATCATTCAATAAAAAATATTAATAGCATTCCATGAAGCAATGTTACGTTCAGATCGGATGTGGCATCATTTGGATCAAGACAAAAATAGATAGAGCCAAATTCCTGTACAAAGCAATTGTGACAAGACACTTTTGCAGCCGATTCCTTATTGTTGAAATGATTCACATAACCAATATTTCTTCCTAGCGTAGCCTTTAACATCTCTTCTCTAATCTTCCACTGCCTGCCACATTTTCCTCATAGATGATATTTGGATATATCCATTGATCATGGTGGTTCAAGAGAAGGTATCTCGCTCAACCATTTTATCAAAGAGATCCGTTTGTTCGACTTGATGCTGATTATTAGCTCTTATTTGCCAAATTCCTCAAAACATGACATAAGAATCTGGTAGTATTTGAACCAAATCTTGCTATAAGATCTGAGTAACGCACAAGATATGGGAAAGCCAGACAAAATTAAACCGCCTGCTATATTTACATCCGCACAAGATGTGGACGAAAGAATAATACTTGGGAAGACACCAATAGCTAGATGCTTGATAATATAATTCATGCTTCCACAGTATTCTTCAAAACTGATGTTCAATAACTATTTGCATGTACAAATATGATGTCTTTATCATATATGCATAATAAAGAGGAGGAGAATGTTTGATGAATAATATCAAGAAATAATTCCCATAATAAAGGATTATGCAAGCAATTGACAATTTAGGTCGCTACTGTGTTCATATGCTACTTGCATAATGGAAACAAAAGGATCCAACAGATGTGCTACACCCCACAAAACTTTGAATACTCAAGATGAAGTTTTAAATAACTCCTTTCCACCACGTTGGTCTACTCCCATACAGGTGTATCATAATTCCGTGACTATTGGAGCATCCTTTGCAAATTCATATGCCAACAAACTCTGGGTACATCAATTCGGGCGAACTTCCTAGTGCTAATAATGAATTAATGGCAAAAAAGACACCTTCCTTTATAAGCAGCTCCAGGAAATCAATTGAATATACTTGTGAAGAATTATCTCAGCAATTTGCAAGGCTAATATCAGCAAATAGCAATCATGTGCGTAACAAATAAATATCCATGGCCAATATTTAAACTTGCACCAGAATGAAAAAGAACCTGGACCAACAAGAGAACCCCAAGGGATGAAGAAATAATGGAAATATCATAAGCATGAGAATGCTGTCGGTCATGAGCCTCCCACCGTCGTGAATTCCAGCATGAACAGTGTCACTAAAATAGCAAAAGTCATCCTCACTCTGACCGTGGATCTCATTCCAGCATGAGGTCTTCAAATTAAATGTATGCACAATTCTCCAGGGATTCAAATGGAATCCACGCTGAGCAAAAACTGCAACGCTCCACTGCTGAAGGCTCATCGGACAGAAGCCAATTATGTTCATCGCTTGCGAAGCATCAAGGCATTCGAAATTATCATAAGAACACAGATCACTACTAAAAATTTTGGTTTTTGCTACGGAAAAAATCCGTAGCAAAAACCCATTTTTCCGTAGCAAAACATGTTTGCTACGGATTTTGTCCGTAGCAAAATATCGCGTGGCAATTGCTACTGAGATTTCGGAAATCCGTAGCAATTGCGACGGATCTGAAAATCCGTAGCAAATTTGCTACGGATTTTAATATCCGTAGCAATTGCCACGGATTTAAACATCCGTAGCAATTGCCACGGATTTAAACATCCGTAGCAATTGCCACGGATTTAAATATCCGTAGCAATTTGCTACGGATTTTCAGATCCGTCGTAATTGCTACGGACAAAAATCCGTAGCAATTGCTACGGACAAAATTCCGTAGCAAATTTGAAAATTTGCTACGGATATTTTCTCCGTAGCAAATTTCACAAATTTTGAAATTTGCTCTGATTTTTTTCCGTAGCAATTTTAATGTGCTACGGATTTTTTCCGTGATTTGTTTTTCCGTAGCAAATTTTAGAATTTGCGGAGATTTTCTTTTCGGTAGCAAATTTTAAATTTTTTAAATTTTTTTAATAGAAAATTGAATACAAATAGTAAAGTAATGTACCATGAATATATTAACGATAAAAAAGAGTTTACATAGTGAAAACACAATATATATATAATCCGTAGCAACAAACAAATACAAAAAAGTAGTAACAACAAGCAAATACAAAAAAGTAGGCTAAAGCAATGACATTGTGATCATCGTCATCACCAAAGATGGTCATCATCACCAGGAGTCGACCGGAACCTCCGTCTTTCATAAGGGACATGATTTGAAGCCGCATCACCCTCATCAACTCATTCTCGAGTCATCTCCCGTCGCATCATCGCCCGTTCTCGCGTAACGCTTGCTTGATCCGATCTTGTTCCCGCGCAACGCCGCTTGATCGATCTTGTTCCGAATCATCTCTCGCCTCATCATCTTTGTTTCCCGAGTCGCCCGGCTCTCATCATCTCCCGTTTCTGGGTCATCGATGTGTTGCTTGCTCCTCCACCAACGCCTTCATCTTCTTGACTCATCTACAAAATTGATTAGTACATTTATTATTTGTACTTCATTTGAATGGACAAGAGAATGAAAATTATCAAAAACAAATGTATTATGTTTACGAACAAACCCCTACGGTGCCGGATGAGGCGCTTTGTATGCTTTAGTCGGGCGAGACTCAATGTATCCAAAGACCTCCCCTTCTTGTCAAATTCGCCGTAGCCTCAAAGAGCAGAGACTCTCGTTGTCGGATATAGAGGATGAGGGGTCGATCTCACGCCGCGTGGCTCTCTCCCCGCGATGCCTTCTCAAAGTTTTCCTACAAGCAAACAAATACATAACAAATAAGACATGTAAAATGAAATAAATATGGTGGTGCATAAAACAAGTAATAAAGGCAATAAATGTCTAACCGCTATTTGTTGCGTCCTTGGATTAATCCATTGCCTCTCACTCCCTTCAGGCCGTCGGGAATGGGTCCCTGAAAGGTAACCCACTCAACCGATCCAGTGGAGCTTCCCGAACTCTACCCGCAAACGCAAATGATGACCTTAATTAATTACTTCAAAGTACAAAATATTGAATACGTAAATAGAAAATAACGTGTACTTACAACTTTGCGTTGATGCTCACTAATTGATATGGAGCTGCCATCATATGATGGTCCTTCCATTTTGGCCCTATTTTGCTTATTTTTCGCACTTATGGTCTTAAACTTGTCATTGTTTTCCCAATTGCCAAATAATTCATCTCTAGTGTCCTGTGGAAGCCAACTGCCTTGCCTCTCGACCTTCTCAATGCATAGAGCTTTCGACGCACCATCACGCCGGCCCCGTGGTTATAAGCTTTTTTCAGATTTTCAAGATGCTCAGGCAACATCATATGCTTATCCTGAAAATCAATAACGAACAATTAGTGCTCAAAATTTTAAAAGTACTAAAGTACCATGTCGGTCAATTAATAACAGCGCAAATCAATATATATATTACCTCTCAAACGGATACATCCATCTATATTGTTGCGGGCCTCCTACCTTTGCTTTGTAGGCCAAGTGAACGGGCAAATGTTCCATTGAGTCAAACAAGCTAGGAGGAAACACCATTTCTAACTTGCATAGCGTTATGGGCATGCTCGCCTCCAGGTGTCGTAACTTTTCAACATTAAGCTCGAAGCACAAATTTCTCTAAAGAACATGGACAACTCCGTTAGAATAGACCATACATGCTTCGGTAGTGCTTTGAAGGCCCACGGCAACAATCTCGGAAAAACACATGACAATCATGACTCTTCATCTTGCTCAACTTCACCTCGTGTATGTCGACACATCTTTTCCGGTTTGACGCATAACCGTCGGGAGTTTCAGATCTTTAACCCATTGCAACAATTCTAAATTCTGCTCTTTATTGAATGTGTATGGCGCTCTGGGTTTGGAAATTGTCAAAGTGCCACCGTCCACCAAATGCAAAGCGGGCCTTCTACAAATCGCTTCAACGTCCAATCTTGCGTTGATCGTGTCTTTCGTCTTGCCCTTGGTGTCCATCACGGTGCATACGAGAATATTGCAAAACACATTCCTCTCAATATGCATGACATCGAGGTTGTGTCTTAACAATTGATCTTTCCAATATGGTAGTTCCCGGAAGATCTGCGTTTGTTCCAATGATGATCAATGTCGTACCCCTCGAGTTCGCTTGAAGCCCCCTCTTCGACACTCGGAATGTGCCGACCTGTCCCATATTTCTTGTCCACTTAAACGACGAGGTGGATCTGCTCGTTCGACAACCTTCTCGCGTGAAGTCTTTTCTATTTCTCCTAAACGGATGATCGGGGGTAGGAATCGTCGGTGCTGTCAAACCAACCGACCTTGTGATCGTGTTCCAAGCTAAAACCCATGTTCTGTTCAAGACATACCGGGCATGCGAGCTTTCCGACGTTTGCCACCACTCAACATCCCATATGCGGGAAATCATTTATCGTCCACATTAAGGCAGCCCGCATGGTGAAATTCGACTTAATGATATATCATACGTAAGAACACCTTCACTCCACAACATTTTCAACTCGTCTATCAAAGGCCCGAGGTACACATCTATTTTTTTTTTTTTGGGTTCGACGGCCCGGGGATTAACACGTTAAGGAAGAAAACTCTCTTCTCATGCACATAGAAGGTGGGAGGTTGTACGGAGTCACAATGACCGGCCAACATGAATAATTTCGCCCGTATTGTTGAAAGGAGCGAACCCATCCGAACATAGACCAAGACGAACATTACGGGGATCCATAGCAAAGAAAGGATTCGCCTCGTCTAATTTACGCCAAGCTTCGGCATCAGATGTATGCGTCACAAAGTTCTCATCCCTACGATGCTCCGGTGCCATCTCAGTGAGTTGTTGTTTGTTCGGATGCATACAATCTCGTAAGTCCGGGCACCGGAGGAAAGTACCACATCTTGCTTAATGCATGACGGGTCTTTTTCCTTCCTTTCCCACAACTTTATATCTGTCATGTCCACAGAATTTGCAATTTGTCATTTCAAGCATCATCCTTGTAATACAACATACATCCTCGGGGCAAAAGCAATGAATTTTTTCACATCCAAGCCCAAGCTATTTCACCTTTTTTTTTGCTTGGTAAAAGTCCTTCGGCAAATTATTATCTTTGGGAACAACCTTACTCATGATCTGCATCATTTCGTTGTAATTCCTCTCACTCATATGGTGATCAGTCTTCAAGCTTAGTATTGCTAGGGTAGCCGATAGCGATGAATATTCACTATTTTCAAAGTGGTCGCAACCTTCCCATAACGGACGTTGTGCTTCTTGAAGCATTTTATAGAACCTAGCGGCTTCGGATGAGGATCCTCACCCATGTTTGATGGTTGAGGATGGGTACGATCTCCTCTCCCATGTATGACGGTTCACATGAGTAATGGGATCAAAATATTGGCCGATCGACGGTCCGCGGCATCCATAACCAACCGCTCATATTGATTAAGGTTTTCTCGATGACTACTCGTCCCCGTAATAACCACTCGGTGTCTGGTCGGACTTCGCCATGACATTCCCAACATTCATAATCTTTTATGAATCCTTTTTGACACAAATGAATCCCGACCGTATCCGCATCGTAAATCTTAAACACTTACATTTGGCACACGGACACCCGATCTCCCTTCTTGAATTATTTGAATTCGCCAAAGCAAATTGGACGAACTCTTCCAAACCCACAAAGAATGCTGTTGTTACTTGTCTTCTATCAGTTAGACGATTGTACATCCAACTTCTATCATGGTTGCCTTCCATTCTTCCTAGCTAGTTCAGTTACTAACCTAATTAACATCTCAACATACCACAAATATATATAAGTCGCCTCTTATGCCTACCAATTGTCACTTAATCAAGAAAGTGAAAAACAAACACATGCATTGAACAAAGAACATATTCCAAGCAACCGGAGAATGAGGATAGACACCGAGAACATGGGGACATGCATGGAGGGCAAACAAAGAATAGAATACTAAGTATTTTGGAGTTTCTAACATATATGGGCTAGATCAAAGAGATTACTTAACATTTAATCAAATTTATTGTATAACTTGTTAAACATAGATTGAAATAAAAAATTTAAATGAAATATTTTTTTAAAAAATTACTAATGAGTCATTTTTTATTAATAGCCTAAATCAAATAATAAATTCTACTAATTTTTATAACACAAAAAAATGTGATTATTCTTCAACGTCACACCTTCCTCCTCCCAAGGTTGACATTAATTAATTAATTGTCTTATCCCTAAATTTTATTTCCAAACACTTCACTTTTCTAGTTTCAACATCATCCTATTTAAATATTTATGTATCAATACCAACAAATACAAAATCTTAATTTTATCACACCAAAATCGAATTGGAATTTATAAATTCCTAAAAAGTGCTAGATAAAAATACTTCATTATTCATTATTTTCATTATTCCAGCTAAGCAAACATAATACAAAATCTTAAAGTGCTAGAATTGGAATTTCTAAATACTTCATCAATACCAACATTATAATTATATAATTATTATATTTAATATTGAATTCTATTTTATTTTTTTATTACTAATTATACTAATTTTATTATAATAATAATATATAATAATAATAAATGATAAAAAAATTGAATAATTTAAAACTCTACTTCATTTAATTTGTTATTGTTCTATTAAGATTTTTACCTGTTATTTTTCTATTGTTATAAAGAGATTTTTGAATCACTAGAATTCATATCATATATACTTATACAAAGTAGATTTTTATATAGAAATCTATATAGAATTCTACTAAGTATATCTAAATGAGTATGAGTATATATAATAAATTATTCAATTTTTAATATAAATTCAATATTAATTAGAATTTTAATTTTAATTTTAAATATAAAAAAATAGTAATATTGAATATTCATTTTAGAATGAATTTTAGATTAGTATAATTCTATTATAATTATATAATTATTATATTTAAATACAAAATCTTAATTTTATCTTAATTTCACAATTTATCTTATGTAAAAAAAACGATTTAAACTCATGTAATCGATAATCTTCTACCAACATACATATTTTCATAATAAAAAGTGCTAGAATTGGAATTTCTAAATACTTCATCAATACCAACAAATACAAAATCTTAATTTCACAATTTATCTTATGTAAAAAAAACTATTTAAACTCATGTAATCGATAATCCCCTACCAACATACATATTTTCATTATTCCAGCTAAGCAAACATAACATAAATATCAAATTGTAATAAAAAAAAATATACTTCAAGCTAACCTGCAAAATCTGAAGTGCTAAGATTTGTTTGATAATTTCCCTTCTAAAGATCTTAGTGCTAGGATTTGTTTGTAACCTTGAAAAAAATGGAAGGTCAAAAAAAGCGCAAAAAGGGAAAAAAAAAATTACATACCTTGCAAAAATGGGGGACCGATCGGGAGAAGGCGCGGAGGAGGGGCGACGGAGATGGGGGAGGAGGGAGGTCCGGTGAGGCGGGGAGAAGGGGGGTCGGGTGAGGGGAGGAGGCGCGAGATGAGGGTGGAGGATGGGGGGGTCGGGTGGGGGGGGCGAGAATCGGGGGGAGGAGGGGGGGGTCGGGATGAGGGGAGGGAGGAGGGGCGGGGGGGGAGGAGGAGGGGTGCCGGAGGGCGGGGCGTGGGGGAGGGCGGAGAGGGTAAATTGGTTTTTCTTTGGGGGTGGACGAAATGTTGCGGCTTTAAGCCGCAACATTTTGCCACGGAGCTAGGATCCGTCGCAAAAAGAAATAAAAAGGCGGCCTTTTTGCCACGGATCCCGCATCCGTCGCACTAATTTGCGACGGATCTAGGATCCGTCGCAAAAAGGAAAAAAAGGCGGCCTTTATGGCTGCCTTTTTGCGACGGATCTGTGTGCGACGGATGATGTTATTCGTCGCAATGTGCGACGGATAACGTCATCCGTCGCAATGGGTCGCACATTTTTTTTTTTGGTCAAGACAATGGGTCGGACATTGGTGACAAAAAATGGTCCAAAATTGCGACGGATGAGGTCATCCGTCGCAATTTTTGACCATTTTGCATTTTTTGCTACGGAATTAAAAATCCGTAGCAAAACCCGTCACCATTGCTACGGAAAATGTTCCGTAGCAAATTCCGTAGCTATTTCCTATTTTTCTAGTAGTGGATGTATCCCGGCACTGTGCTTAAATCTGACATGCAGTGAAGCGTCCCGACTTTCATGCAAGCGTCAATATCGGTGCCAAGTTTAACGTCGGCTCCTTGAGGGCATCTATCCCGGCTTTCAAAACTCCATCAAAAGCACACCTCAACGTGCACCCTTCTCCCATGTAGCTTCATGGCACGCTGTTTGCATAGACGTTCTCCAGCGTTCACCTCATGGCCCCTTCTCACCTCGGACCTGGTTTAATCCAATCTCGGGCATCTATGAAATCTCAGTTATCCTCGACATCATTAGGCATCTTGGAAGTCATTATCTCGGCACATCCTCAAGAGGCTCGGCATACACGGAAATATTCTCAGATGGTAATCTCAAAAATATACATCTCGGTCACTACAAGAAGAGGTTCCCTTCATATAATCTCATCGCCTCCTACTCACACTCTCACAGCAGATAGAGACCAGTGAGGAATCATGATCATTCAACGCAGATTGGTTTATAATGATCCTCCTGCAAATTACTTTTCCTGAAAAAATGGGTTCAGCAACAAAATTTCCCTTCATCTTAACAAAAACACGAGCAGCAACTTGAATCATCCCCTCCCTTTTCAAAAGTATTTGCTAGTGAAGAAACAATATGCTGCAGGAGCCAATCATAATCTCATGCGGCAGAAATAGGAAATTCAGTTGTTGAAACAGAAATTCACAATGCTTGGTCAAATTGAAATGAAGACACCACGTCCTGCTTAATAAACCACGCCGAGATAGCTCCATTTTTCTAGAAGTTGAAAATAGTGGAAGAAAACAGGTGGGACAAATTGAAATGAAGCATTATTGCCAACGCCTTTTAATCCCGACTTCCGAATGATTATCTCGGCTCTTCTCCAACCTTCAGAAGGTGGAAAACGGTTTCTTTCTTTCAATCCTCTATCTCGGCTTATCACATAGATGCGTATAGGAACATTGAATATTGACTTTGAAGCCTTTAAGCCCGGAAGGAAGAACTCCCAAACCATCTGGCCATCAAGAAGGTTCCACCCTTATCAGAAGCATCCTTTTGTTTTCTTGCAGCTGGTTCTTGAAATGATCTAGGATTATAACGCTTTTCAAGCAAGGGATTCGGGTTTGTTTCAATAAATAACTTTTTCAAGGAGCTAGTCAAAGGTTTCCATTTGTAATTGGTATCGTGAGGGTGGAACAAAACCGGGATGATTTAATATGAGCTGGCATATCATCGGGGCCCTCTAAAGTATGCTTCCAAGGTGCAGATAGCGCTTGAGGAACTTTGGAATCTCGACATAGAGCCGATATTGAATATACGTAACAATCTCCCACAGTTTGACTTTTGGTTAGCACTGTCAGTATCTCGGCACTTGCTTATCTCACAGCTTACTCGGCATGCATCTCGAAATCTCGCCATGCACCTTAGAATCATGCACCTCGGCATAGCAGCAATCAATGGTCAACTCGGCATAGCCACGTTCAGTCACTTCAAGGAGAGGATCCCAGCCATCCGAGAACGTCCTTGTTCGGAATGCAACTTTGGCATTCATCGACCTAGTCGATTCAGTCAGATATGAAGAATCCGTTAGGAAGAACTCAATTCTTGAATCGGCCAACAAGAATTCAGGACCTTGGATGAATAGACCCCTGACGCAACGAAGAACCCAGAAATATTCCATGGAATCAAAGGTAGTGCACACCCGTCACAACTCTACCAGGAACGAACACCCAGAACCAGAATCTGACGATAATAAGTGTCGAAAACAAACGAGTGGAGGCCCGGAATCAGTTCACTGAAATCAGAAAACGCTTGGAGCCAACAAATAAAGCCCAGAATCAGGCAATAATATCTTTCGCGAAGAAGACTGAAACTCCTGAGTTTTTCTTGATTTTCTTCTAATTTCCGGTGAGCCCAGAATTGAAATCTTTGACCATCTTTGGTCATGGGAATCAGAAATTTACCGAGTCCCCACGGACGGTGCCAATGTTCTGGCATAGAACCAGATGTGGCTAGCCCTAATGGACTAGCCTGTTTGATATTGATTGAATCGGACTTGACCCAGGAGCAACACCTAGGGCCTACGCACTCGTAGAGGGATCAAAGTCACGTAGTTCGAAGGTATTGAAGGCGTTTAGCCAAAAGGGAGTCTTGTGTGTTCGTGTGTAGCGGAATTGTAAAAGAGCGAGTAGAAGATACTTGTGTACGTTCACCCTGGAGAATTCCCCTCTTATTTATAGTGAGGCATAGAGGACTCGTTTGAAGACGTTCCCATCATTAAGATGTTGCTTGCCCAGTCCTCCCACTATGTGATTGTGGGATAATGGGTCATTCCTTAGGGTTAGGGTTTGGACTTAGGGCTCTTTGCCTCCAAGCCCAAGTCGCATTAATTGTCTCCTCACGTGGCCACTCTTTGGATGAGCCCAAAATATGAATCCATAACAGGTACATTGTAAATCATGTTCTAAAAATAGTTTCTACCACTAACTAAAACAGATACTAAATTAAATTAATGATTCTTTGGTAGTATACTAGTATGTCTTATTAGCCGTCATGATCTATTCATACTTAGAATTATTTATTAAGAAAACAATTTTATTTTTATTTTGAATATTTGAATGAAAAATTTAATTTTGAGCACAAATTAATTATTTTTGCATGATACTGTAAGCATATTATTTTAACCGTATAAATTCTTTGATGATATTTCTTTTCTTTTCTTTATTTTAGAAATTAGAGTATTTCAGAGTCATCTCAGACATGAGCCTAATATTTATAAGGCTGAAATTTGTATTCTTCTCCTGGCTTGTTGATTTGGAGATCTTTAATTATGAATGTCAGGTTTTTTTCCCTAAAAAAAATTCATATACTATTAGTTTTACACTTTTACGTAAAAAAAAATTGGTTTGTTTTGTGGCATGAATATATAAAGGTTTGACAAGGGAGCTTTCACTAATTTTTCCTTTAAGAAAAAGTGTTGGATCTTGAAATTCGAAAGAAGCCAAAATAAATTTGCATTCGAGATGGAAGCAAGAGCAGCAGAAGTAGAAGACACAGCTTCTTCGATGGAAAAAGAGCGATTACAGGAGAATTGGAGCGAGGCTGTGGAAGACCTTGTGGCTAAAGGAGACACCGAAGGCGCCATCTCTTTCCTTGAATCTCTTTTTCCCAATCTCCAAACCCTAAGCTCTTCCCACCAATCTTCACAGCCTCAATTGGCTTCTCTTCTCACCGATTTGGCCAAACTTTACTCCTCCAAAGGCTTATCCCTCAAAGCTGATGAGCTTGAGTCTCGTGCTACCGTCCTCAAGAACAGAGCTTCTCGAAGTCACATTTCTGCGTATTCCTCTCACCCTTTCTCCTATCCTTTTTTTCGTTTTCTTCCCCCTTCTTTACTGGTTTGATTTTCGAGCATTTAAATTTGAACTGTGGGAGAGGGGGGGTGGATTACGTTATATAGAACTGAACCAGATAATTACAGTTCAAATAGATAAATAGTTTAACCCTGATGGTATTTCCATTTGCAGTGATGCTAAAACTGTGGAAGGCTCGAAAAATGGATTTTCATCAAATAATGTTGCTTCCTCTTCGTTTGATTCATTAAATGGGGGCTCAGATCATGGTATATTTCTAATCCATTAGCTTTTGGTCTCTCGAAAAAAAAAAAAAACTAGTAATTTTCATTTTAATGATCCTTTATGGAATTGTCATTTTTTTTAAAGAGCCTATTGAAAAGCCTGCGGAGGTACCTGCCGAGACTACTACTGGCAACGGTTCTTCAGATGATGGTATTTTAGCAATATCTTTTGTAAACTATTTATCTATTTGTTGCTTGATTTAGCTTCAGCCATTGGAGTTTGCTGATGGCGTATGCTAAAATTAATACATTTCTCAGTTAAACACAGCTTAAAGATTGCACATTGAATTTCAGAAAGCAAAAATACTGAATGCATAAAAAGAACTTCGATCTTCCGAGTTTTTTCTTTATCACGATCTCTTACACGATTCAATTCCTACTTCAAATAGCTGCGTAGTTTTTGCTTTATTCTACCCTATTCTATGAAGGGGGAGAGTTGTCCCTGGTTTATTATGTTTCTTTTGTGTGCTTTTTAAAGAAAGGAATCATCATAAAATTTGTTCATATTCTAAGTTAACGATATCAGCATTTGTAATGTGACCGAGTTTGTGAAACAATACAGATTGGGAAGCAATTGCAGACCGTTCATCTGATGAGTTACTCTCCTCAGTATCTGAGCAGTGTTTATCTGGAATATCAGATCTTAAATTTGAAAACACCAAAAGTCAAGTCCCAAAGCGGCGTGGAAGAGGAACATTCTCCTATGAAAAACGTGAACTTTATAGTGATCAGTTACTTGATAACCCAGTCATTGATGCTGAGGATGAGGAAACTCACCATCATCCAGAAGATAAAAGAGATATGGGAACCTGTAAGTGGCAGCATGGACAGTTCAATATATATTTGTTTTATAGATGCTGAATCTTAAGAGGGTTACTAGTTTGATATAATCCCTTAAGTACACTGGCTCTCAATATTTCTTTTACAGTGTCATTTTTTCCTGAAAAGATGAGTCATCTATTTTGCTACTTATGTTTTGTATGTTTAAGGCATCATATTTAAAACTTTTAAACTTTAGTATATATTTTGATCCAGCAAATTATGGGACCCGCCATGCTCTTGTATTGGCTGACTTCTTGCCAAGTACCACGACAATGGATTTGGAGAAACTTTTTGGGGACTTCAAGGATCGTGGACTTGTGATTCGCTGGGTGAATGATACGTCTGCACTTGCAGTATTCCGAACACCTTCAATTGGTATTATATATACATTATAGTCATGGTCGAATGCACCTGTGTTTATATTATTAGAATGAGTATACTATGGCGGTCAATTATGGTTTGATGACAGAGGAGTAGAGACATAAAAAGATGCTATCAATCAATAGTAGAGGCTTGAAAACCTTGATTTCTTTACAGGTCCTTTCACTTTAGTCATCTCTTAGATGGCATTATCCAGTAATTATAAAACAACTTAAATTTGTTAGCAATAGTGATAGCTTGTATGTCTATGTATTGGATTGTGAGTTAAGAGTATTTCAATCAGCATTTGGGGGCTGTGTTTTTTCTTCTTTAAACTAACATTTGTGTGGTTACCTGATAATCTCAATATTATAAATTTATAATTATAATGCAGCTCTTGAGGCCCTAAACAGGATTCGTTGTCCATTCACTGTGAGGATACTCGATGAAGAAGATGCACTGCTGAGTTCAATTAAAGCAAGAGGTACCCTTTATCTTTCTACTGTATATGGTCAAAATCTGGTTGCTGTTATAAATCTCAAGGAAATAGAGAAGAACCAGAGAAGTTCTAGAGAGAGGAGAGAGAAATTCTCATTCAAGTGTATTCTAAATGTTTACACAAGGCCTCTATATATAGACCTTCAATAGTTACTATGCAATGGACATCCATATAATAATATATTTATAACACTCCCCCTTGGATGTCCATTTATGAATGTGCCTCATTAAAAACTTTAACTAGGAAAAACCCAGTGGGATAAAAACCTAGCCAAAGAAAAGAGTACACCATCCATTGATACACTTTCTAATGCCGCCTCATTAAAAACCTTTCTAGGAAAACCCAGTGGGACAAAACCTAGATAAGGGAAAAAGAGTACAGCGTGTATCGACTCCCCCCTCTTCATTACATCAGATTTTTCTCCCCTTGATGACAACATTACATACAATAACTTTGTAAAGATGAAGAACTATATTTTGCTGATAATCAAGATACCTTCGTGCTTTATGGTACTTCTGGACCATGTAGTTCTTCTTCATCTTCTTTTCAATGTCTTTCTTTCAGGAGTCGAATATTGTATTGTTCGCTATGGAACAATAAAAACATCTATTCTTATCATTCATTTGTCCATTGTGTACCGCAAATTCTAAGTTTGCCAATAAAAGCATAACGAATATTAACATAATTACTAAATAATCACATAAATATCGATACTTCGAGATCTTTTCATAAAGATGCATGGACATATAGAATTATTTTGTGCATCATTCTTTTAATAAATATTTAGGCTTCGTGCCATATATAGACTTATTTAATAATGTTCTCTAACTTGAATTAAATGCTTTTAACATCTTGAATCCTTCGGACTTGTGCTTCAGGCACCTTATGTCCTTCTGGGACATGTGCTTCTGGCACCTTCTTATTAATTTTGTCTTATGATCCACATTATCATTCATTATATCATATGCTATATCATAAGCCAATATATCGTCAATGTTGACTTTCTTTTGGTCTCATCGAATAACATTCATAGTTTATTGAGATCTCATTATTTTCACATTTTTCATGTATCTTGGTCTCTTCTGGGACTACAACATTCTCTTCTGGAGATAATAATTTTTTCAGGAAATAGCTCTTCTGGAGCAACTAACATTTCTTAATTATCCTCATTTGATCACGTGATATCTTCATCAAAATTGTTGTCGACAACTTTATATTTTCGGTTCCATTTTTTCAATTTGACATAACTTATCAATATCAATATTATTCGTGCACCGAACCTCATGAGGTTTTTGGTATAAGTTATATCTCAATACTCTTCGGAGTATTTATTTCCTTTCAAGATGTCCATCTATACTCATGTATTCAAGCTACACCCAAGAGTACTGATTCGTTATCCCCATATTTCAGACGGATAAAGTTGTACATCAAAGTATAACTCTAAGACATAGTGTTAGATGACATCCTACTTTAATATGATCATCTAAATTATTGCTCCAATTTATCCATAACATTTTTGGAACCGAATAATTTCTCATGCTTCGGGCATGTCGCATTCATATTTATACTTGATTGGAGCATTTTTTATTTTGGAATATGAGATTTAATATTTAGGTCAATAATATTATCTGGCAAATAATTCATGAATGCATAATCAGATGAACTTCTGGTTCATACTACTTTATTCGAGGATATATACTTTGTTATCCTAAATACATTTGTTTCCTTTAGAAACAAACAATTAAAAGGAGATCTTCACACAACTTGTATCTCAACTTTCTTTTAAATCCATCTATGTGCATTGTGGTGGATTAATAATCATTGAACATTCAACCCTTTTAAGGTGGAATTTGTTTGGCTCCCGACCGAAAAACCAATTAAATCGAGAGAATTTTATAAATCTTTTGCAATATATAATATCAAATATACCAACATAGAAACTTTGTTCTCATAAGCATTGATCTAACTATTTAATGGATGTTTTAATACATGATTTACGGATCGTATAATCTGGAAATAGTGTGCTTAATATATACAAACATCATTGCAAACTTCGGGTTGCATTCTTACAAACTTCTGGTTGTAAGCTTAGAATATCACATGTAATCATTTTGTAGATGCATCTTTCGATTTACATGCTATTTTGATGGGCCCATATAAATATGTTTGATATATTTTCAGAGATACTGAGATCCATTACTAATCATGATCAATGAGAACAAGCATCATATAACACATAGACAATATGTTGGTTATTCATGAAGAATCTTCTAGTTCTTCAATGGATGTCAATACATAATTTTATTTGCATTATGTATATATGACTTGGATGATCAAAACAAGTCATACTAACAATTAATTTAAATTAGTAAACTTCTTGTTTACTGTAACATATATTTCAATCAATCATAATTTTTTTCAATACTATGACATCCATTTTGGGAGATCTATAAGATAATGTGAGAAGTATATAACTTTTCAGACATTATCTCACACTTGTATTCTAACTCACTTGTTTTCTAACAATCTCCCTCTCAAGTGTGAGTCATATAAACATTTTCAAAATCATTTTCAAAAAATTTATGTTTAGTCTTCAAGAGTAAACATGTAATGTTGCATCACTAAATACGTAGTCCATCATATATGAAGATATTCATAATTAAAATAATGTAGAATCACACAAATTTAAAATCGTTACATTACCTTCTGGTTTACAAAAACGTGTATTTTCTATATGATATCTATTTTCAGATATCTTAATACATAATTTTGTTCCTTCAGGGTAACAAAATATTAGCTCTTTCGAAGCCTTCAATCAAATGTATTCTAATGTGATTAGAATACAAACTTAAAACTTATGACTTCAGGTCATTTAATATTCATGGTAAAGGATCTCATTTTATCAGGATATGATTAGAATATAATGCATTTTAATGCAAATCAACTTTAGTCATATTTTGATCTATTATTTCAGCTTAGATCAGATTCAAACCAATCCTCAATCATACCATATTAATTCTAATATTCTGCATACCTCAATATAATCAGATCTTAAATCAAGAAGTTTCAAATTTTCAAATATTTCCCAGAAACTCACCCTTCTCGAGATTACTATCATCTTAGCACGCTTAAGATCAGAATTCCATTTTCAAAAATCAGCCTGACATCTCGAATTAGCGCACATCCAAGATAGATTTTGAGATACGATCATAAAATAATCACTACGTGGCGTACAAAAATCCAAACGTATTTAACTAGCAACTACTAGGTTGCATTAGGTTTCATTTAGGGTGCGGTGTCGTAAATTTGCGTGATCAAAAGTTTACACGGTTCGAGCTAACGACAGATTAGAAAATGGCGTTGCTTAATTAAAATAAATCTAGACGTTATGTGCTCAAATTTATAAATCGAGGAAGACGAAGGGTAAATGCCTTACTCACTATCAAGTATTTCAAAACTTCAAGATACCCATTTCCTCTCGCATTCATACCTTTCTCTATATCTTTCATATTATCTTTAAACATGGCGGTCCAAGTAACTTCATTCCAGTTTCGGGTCATACAACCCTTTCTTTCTTGAAGCTTTACTAAATGATAACCGCCTAATATATTGGCCGATTTATCTAACAATGTACGTCATTCATTACCTTCTTATAATCCCTTAGAGGTATACGTTCCTCCTTTTACTTCAATGTCTTATGTTCCGAGGCTAATGAACCTCATCCATCCCCTAGGATTCAAGATCCGACTCCTTTAATTACAAACCAAGAAGTATCGGCAGGTCCATCAAGGCGACCAGTCAAAAGATGTCGTAACATGGCCGAACTTATGGAATCAACCAAGCCCGCTCAACCAAGGAATTCCGTTTGGCTTGGCCGAGACTTCTAATCCATTCTCATGTAGTTGTTGCCATGTTCGAGGGAGATCATTCATACCAATGGGTTTCAATACCATAAACTTGAAGTTCATGGGAGGATCGGTATGATAAGTCATGCTATCTTTCACCGGGACGTACAAGGAGGTTCCTCCGGACCTCAAATGTTCGATTTTGGTAAGAAAAATATAGAAGAAATCAAACATTTTCTCGAATAGTTATTGTTTGAATCAAAACTCTTTAGGGTATGTCCTGGTGTCGGATCCCCTATCGCCTACTATGAGGCTCTTTGTGTTGGTTTGGAATGGACCAAAATTCAAAATGAACCCATCTAGGTAGTTCATTTCCAACCACTATCGAAAACATAACCAATAAAGGTAAAGAACCCATGGTTGTAAATAATAATCCTCCTATCCCTATACATAATAATCCTTTAGTCCTCATACCTAGAGATTCATATAGGTCAAGGGTGAACAAAACATTAGGGGTGAGTTAATGTCAATAGATGATCTAAAAGACTTCTTCCATTTACCTCAACAAGAAGCGGCTAAACGAGTCCGTCTATGCAAAAATGTTATACGTAAAATATGTCGTAGGGGAAAAATACATTGGCCTTACGTAAAGGTGCGAACTACCATGAGTCGAATGGATTGAGAACACTTTCTTCCGGTGATCCTGTCTCAAGAGCAACCGAAAAAGAGAAATTAGTCGACTTAAACATGAAATGGTGAAGCTTTCAATGTGGATTGGATTAACTGTTGCTCTTGATATTTGAAATAGCATTCTTTATTTTATTTTGGTAAATAGGTCACATTCTAATTTTCTTTTTAGTCCAACATTCATGATCTATTACTATCCGAATATGGGGTGCTCTATAATTTATTTCTCATATCCCATTATTCTAATTCTAATACATATAAATGGAATTATGAATTGACATCATATGACATTAATTACATAATAATAACTATAGTAAGGGTAGAATAATATTTACTATAGTAAATTAATGCACTAATGGTAATTTCCATGTAAATAGTAATTACTATGTAAATGGTAAAATAATAATTACCATTAGAATTTACTGCATCAATAGTAATTACCGTGTGAATAGTTATTACCCAATGGTAATTACTATGCAAATAGTAATAATAATAATAAAATATACAAATAGTAATAATAATAATAATAAAATAAGCAAATAGTATACATATTAATATAATAAGTAAATAGTAATAATAATAATAAAATAAACAAATAGTATACATATTAATATAATATGTAAATAGTAATAATAATAAAATAAGCAAATAGTATACATATTAATATAATATGTAAATAGTAATAATAATAATAAAATAAGCAAATAGTAATATTAATAATGTAAACATGTGGGGCCCGCGTGCAATTTTTGAAAAACACCTCCGTGACATCGTTTGAATTTTTTTTAAAAATATAATAATATTATATTATATAAAAACTCGTGGAACCCAGAAATATTTTCAAAGCTAATCTACATTCAGATTCAGTGTATATTGATGGTATTATAAAGTCATAATTTCCATCAATATATTTTGTTCCATTCAGACTCTCTCTTTGACTTTATCTGCTTCTTTATTCATTCATCATTCATTGAATATAAGTAGGAAAACGCACCTAAATTATTCAATGTGGCTTTTGCTTTTGACCAAATCTTTTTTTTTATTTTTAAATACCAATCATAGAAACATACCTGAGTCTGCAACTTATCACTACGCGGTTGGAGGAACAAAATGACAAAATCCACCACCTGGTTCCTTCATATATTATATGTATATAATAATATATAGTTTAAAAATTTTCAAACCTTTTTCTTCTTTGTTCTCGGCGCCGAAGAAGTAGACTTGCAAACCATCTTCACCTGACTTCCAGCTTCTTCTTCCATCTTCTTGTGCATTCTAGCCGCAGCAAGTGAAGAGAGCAATCCAGCTAAGAGAAGAGTATCTTTCCCCTGAAACACGTTAGTCACAAGAATTCCCTTCTGCATTTTGGGGCTCCTCTTCTTCAACTTTCCGATGAAGGCTGAGGAAGCATCCTTCATAGATGATACGAGCACCGGTGGCGGCGTTGGAGCAGTTGCGAATATGCTTGGCGGCGAATCAGAAGCAAGCGAGGCAGTCGGAGGTGGAGAGGTAGTTTCTGTTGAAGCCCAAGTCCATGTCATTGCCACTTGCAAGAGGCAGAGGAGCCACGGCGTGTGGTGGTGAAAGACGGTAAGGTGGAGAGAAGCAAAGGTGATGGTGAACGGCGGCGAAGCTCTCCGGCGAATCTGAACTCGTTTCTTGCGGCTCTTCTCTGTTTCGATATGACCTCTGAGCTTGCTTTAGGCGAAGAAGGTCGGATGGTTGGTGACGGTGGACGATGGCGGTTGCTTGAAGGACTCTGATTATGAAGGTGAGGTGAATATAATGGTGGTTGCGGTCGAATCACAAGGATGATGCCTCTGTTCCTTCCAACCTCGTTGAAACTTCTAACTCTGAGTGGAGAGGGCTTCGGTGGAGTATGTGATGGAAAAAGAAGGGGGTCGCCGGCGACTGTAGAGGTAAGAGCTGAATTCGTCGGCGGCTATCGTGAGAACGGTGGTGGAGGCTTGCAAAGATGAAGAATGAAGAAGGCGGTGGTGATGCATGTTTCTGGGCTTCGTTTTGGAGGGAGCTCGAATTGATTTAGAGCAATTCGTGCTGATAACGTGTTATAAATCTCAAGGAAATAGAGAAGAAGAACCAGAGAAGTTCTAGAGAGAGGAGAGAGAAATTCTCATTCAAGTCTATTCTAAATGTTTCTGCGCTCTATATATGCACCTTCAATAGTTACTATGCAATGGACATCCATATAATAATATATTTATAACAGTTGCTTCTTTTTATAAATTGTTGATGCATTTCCTTCGGAATTATAGAACCTGAGAGCAACTTTTAGAGAACCAGGATTATAATATACTGAGTGTGTGGATTATTTCCATATGGGGATATCTCTGTTTTGCCGTTCTAAATTTATAATACATAGAGTTGAGTCCATACATTGTCCGAACTAACCTGTGCACAACGTACATTGTACGAAGTCTGAGATGAGTCGCATGAATAATATGGCTTATGCGGGATTTTCTATATTAGTCTGGGTGTTTTTAACATTTTTCCTCTTCTGGTTTGTTGTTTATTAAGACCTGGAACCTCCGAGGCAAAGGCCAAAAACATCAGCTCAAGCAGCGCAGAGGTTGATCGCCCAAGGAATGGGGTTAAAATTGTCATCAGCAGCCTTTGGATCCCAAGAATTGAAAAAACAAGAAGATGCGAGGAAGAACCGTATTGTTACCAGACAAAAATTAAGAGATGAGGCTTGGGGAGATGATTAACCTTCTCTAAAGTCTGGGATTATAACTTAATTGTAACTTATAACCCCATTTTACAGTAGGAAGAGTATTCCCTGATTCATCAATGCGCTAATAGCTCGGTTACAAAAGAAGTGACTGAGTATGAAACAATGGGCTAATAGCACAGAAACAATGTCCTTTCACTTTGTGAAGCTAATTGCTGAGAGATCAATCTTCTTTCACGATGCTTGTATTGGCTGTATAAAAAGTTTGAGCCTTTTGCTATCCTTCCCCAAATGAATAAATCAGACCAATTTTATACATATGCTGAGCACATTTTTTGTCGTGACATGTACAGGGTTTTTTGGTTGTCGTTATAGATATGTACATGTTTGAGTCCAAAGCTAAATTATGAATGTTTTATTTTCTAAGCTTAAGTAACCTACCATTGAAGACAAATCCTATCTGAGGTACTTTTGTGTACTAAGGGTGTGTTTGGTTTTAGGGGAGGGGAGGGTATACTTTTACCAAATTGTCCATGAAATTTAGTAAATATTTCTAGCCTTTAATGGGGTCTATGGAAGGGCAGAGATTGGAATTACAGTGGGGTTCATGGGCTATTTAGTAAAAATGAGAAAAAAATTATCTCTCCTCCCATCAAACCAAATACACTGTAAATGTGTGAAGTTCCCACAACGAGGATTTGAATCTTGACTCGCCACATTATGACGGACTAGACCTTTCCCTTAAGACTCAACTTGTTTTTTTGATATGAAAGACTCAACTTGTTAGTTATGAATCTTTTTTTAAATATAGAATGTAGTTGTGAATGTTATTTGGGCTTACATTTTGTACCCATAAGAGCTAATTTTATATTGGACTTCAACGAAGCCCAATAAGTTGGGCCTATATTTAACGGCTTGCTTATTATGACGTATCGTGTGAGTGTGGGTCAAATCGGCCCATAGAGAAGAAGTTTTGCATCCCTTTTTTATCAGGCAATAAATAGGTAAATCCTAATTATTCATTAGGAAAAAAATACCACTTGAATTTAAAGATCTTAAATTAGCGATTTTCTATTAAAATGAGTTGTTAATTGCTATGCTCTTATAGCTAATATATATACTTGTAGACAACAAAACTGATTTGAGATTTTAAAATTTAAGTGGTATTGTATTTTTTTTTTAAAAAAAAAAAACTTTTTCCCTTTATTCCCAATTCAAAAAAAGAAAAAGAAAAGAGAAGAAAAGAAAGAAATGTTATTGCATTATGATTCTCATGGTTTATTTTGGGGTATTGGGATTTTGCATACATGCAAGAAGTTCAATACAGAGCAATTATTTCGTGGCTCGAAAGTCCAAACCCATTCTTTTCCTTTTTCATCCTCTTTTCTTTTTCAAACCTCAACATTTGAATGGTCCTAATTTTATCTTTTATAAAATTATCATTAAAATGTTAAATTATAAAAATAATTAATTAAATATAAATTGTTAAATTTCAATATGAACAATTCAATATTACAATAAAAAAAAATTAACATAATATTTTTTTTAAATTATTATAAAGAATTGGACTATTCTAATGGTTAGAAGACGAAGAAGAGAGAAGAGAAGGGATTCCAAACCGATCATTTCGGGTGTTTTTTTAGGCCAAGTGTAGACTAGCTTTCGTTGCTTTGAGATGCTGCTTTAAAATTTTCACAAAAATATTCTTTATATATCTATGAGTATTCATTATTATCCAAATCAAGTTTATTTCACTAGATTTAACCACAGTTAATATTGTACCTCTTGAAAGTGGCAGAGAAGAATTGACAAACATAAATGCGAATTTTTTAATGCACAAACAAGAACCAAATGCATATCCAAGTAATTAATATCATCATAAAATGTTACTTTTGGAGTCAAAGTAAATTTTCTTTGATAATGCCGTCTATTATTCAAGTCTCTCAATGTTGGAAAACAAATAGAGAAAATGTCAAAATTAATTGAAGTTTCCATATCTGCAAACGATATCAATTATAAAAAAAAATATAAAATTATATGTAAGGGGACAAGTTTAAGCATTTCTGTAATTTTTAAAATTACTCTTAGATGAGTAGATCTAGCACGATAATTAATATTTTTTTTTATTTTGTCTTTCAATTTGACCAAGCAGTCTATCCCAGATTTTAAAAATACTCGCCCGGTCTACAAAGTCTTTGCGATCGAGCATTGTATTCTTACGAATCTGTAATTTCCTATGTACTTGTACGGTCAAATTCTGTATTAAATAGACTAAACATTTGTTTATCACTTCACTAGTTTCTAAATCCCATCTCATTCAAAGTTTTCGACACAGTTATTATTGATATTTTAATTATATATAGGCTAAATTAAATAAAACTTCATAAACCTAAAACCATGTACAAATAAATCATTAACCTTTAATAATTTACGTAAATCATAAATAGACATTCAACATAAAATAACAAAAGTACGGCGCCTGGAAAGTCTCGTGTAACATCCGTGGTATATACAGAGAGAGAAATTAAACATAGGTTAATACTCCTGGCCCCAATCATAAGGCACAATTGATTTTTTTTTTTGAAGAGATTAAGGTTTGATTAAATTACTTTAGAGTATTTTTATTTTTTTTTTTTTCTTTGAACTAATTAGTTTAACTAATAAACTAATATATAATCTAAGGATACATAACATATGAAATAATTAAGTAACTTATTTAGCTTCCTTCATCTCTCAAAAAAAAAGTCAACTAGATTTTATAATTAAGACTAGTATATTGGAGTATTAATCATTAATCAACAAATCATTTAGGAAGATCTTTGCTTTGTTCTTCCTCGGCATAAAAGACAAAAGGAACAAAGTTTATGTTATTCGTGGGGTTATATTCAACCTTCTTTTTTTCTTTTTGGTCAATCATTTCTATTCAACTTTCAACCCCTCTTGTTTTCATCGGATTTCTGATCTGATATCCGTGATATGCACGAATTCAAATCATATATGCAAAATACTTTATATGCACGAAAGTTTGAATCAAAATCAGTCATACATCATAAGAAATATTTTTCATCAAAAGTATAACTCATTAATCAATGCATTTTTTAATTAACCCATTGATTAAAAATTCTATTCATTTCAAGGTTTTCTCATTAAGCTTCGTGTTGTCAATTTGTCATGCGTACGTTCGAAATTTGTTTATTACGTACAGAACCACCTAGCAAACTTTGTTTTTTTGGTAGCTAAATTTAATGTCATGCGACGTATCTTTTTTGTTTTTTTTGTTTTTTTTTTTTTTTTTGTATCTGACATTGTTCACTCAACGAAACCAACTCATGCATCAATCATACCGATCGATAAAAGGTCAAACCAGCAAACTCACATTTAAAAAACAATTAGGAGACGTTTGGTGTCACTTGTGCGGGCAATCATGGTTACATATTACCCTTATGGTTGGTGAAATAGAATAGTGTGACATCAATAAATATAAATATATAATTTATAAATAAGTAGGTGAAAAATTAACGGTCTCTGGTCCTAATTTGGCTATGATGAGTAGGCATTTAGATATTGTCGAGGTGTGTTGGCCATTTGATTCGACTTTTGAGTAGAGTTGGAAATGTGAGCTTGCCCGTATCAACCCGCGGACGGCCCACACTTTTGCAGGCTGGTAAAATGCCAACTCTAACTTGTAGTTGTGAGTTGGCAGGGTCCTTGGGCCCGCGTTTATTTTATTTTTTTAAAAAAATTATATTTTCTTAAGATTATCGAAAATCCAAGACATATATATAAGTTGTCAAACTTACCTTTATAGCATCAACATTCCACGTATTAAAATTCAAAAACATAACCCACAATTTAAGAGATAAATTTATCAAATTTGCTAAAGTTTACAATAAAAAACATCAAATCAACCCCAAACAATCAAGATATAATAATTAAATTTTAAACAGGAAGGATGTTGAGATTTTTCCCCTTTGGGATTGAAAGGTATCAAGGTAAGAGTGTGTGACTCATATAGATTTTCTAATATTATTCATACTAAAAAAAAAAAATTGTGCTAGCCAACAAGCTAACTCGTGGGCCAAACGGTGCGGGCCTGTGCGGCTTGCACTTTTACAGGCTAGGATATCTCCAACCCTAACCCTGTCCAAACCTGCGGGCTACGAGTTGAGCTCGTTTTATTGACTCTACTTTTAAGTAAACCATAGGTAAAGTAAATCTTAACTAATTTTTGTTTATTTTTTACCCCGCTAATTTTAAAATCCGTTTAAATTTTTCAAAAATAAAAAATATTTGAATATTTTGTTGTCTTATCGTGGGACATATATGCGAGAGTTGAATTCAAATTCAAACTTCACACCACGCCATTGAAAACTTCACTCTAAATTGCAGGCATTCTAATATAGTCAAACATGTTCATCGTGATGCCCTCTTAAGGGCACTAAATTAAATATGCTCATTGTAATCACAAAAAATAACTGCTGACAGTTTATGAGCTATAAGACTAGAAGAATGAGAAGCTCCTCATTACGCTGTTTTGGTTTTTATAAATGGAGATAAAACCTTCCTCACATATTTACCTTCAATGTAGTAAAATCACTTATAAAAAGTTTAAATAAACCGGTACTAAGATAAATATGAGAGAAAAATTTTGTTACGTAAAACATAAAACACTTTTCAAGCTTTAACTAGTGGCTTTAGGCTTTGGCCACCATTATCAAGTACTCCCTCCGGTCCAAATTATAAGACAACATTTAAGAGTTGGTTTTGGTCCTAATTATAAGACAATATTCTAATTTTTGTCAATTTCTTCCTAAAATACCCCTATTGATACTTTCTCAATAATAATTAAACACAATAATAATTTGATAATGCATCTATATATTCTATACAGTAAGTAATGATTATAAGTCATTAACGTCACATACACCTTAATTCTACTTTTTTTTTAATAAAATAATTGAGCAATTATATTTTTATCATATTTTTCTCATATCACCCCTAATCCTTCCTACACAATAATTAATTTATGTGTGAATTTTCTTAGACCAGCGATTTGGTTACAACACATACATGCATCGCGTAAATATATAATTTATGTTCACAATGAATTCTTGAAATATAGAGTTCGAACTAAAAACAATTCTTGAAATAGCGTAAATATTTAATTTATTAAAAAATTTAAGAAATTAATTCATAACATTTAAATTTAATAATTACCTATATCTCTGAAGAATTAGTCTGTATTTTCTTTGTTCGTTTAATGGCATGGGCTTGTAATAAATAATTTTTTGCACAAATTAATTTATTTGTCCAGCCGAGCTGAAGTTGATCTCTATATTTCTGTTCGATTTTTTTTTTTTAAAAAAACATATATCTATTAATATTAAAAGCCAGGTTTTATAAGGACATTCAAATTATTCCGGTAAGATAATTGACGCAAAATGTATTTAAATCATTTTGCAATCCCTACCGAATGCATTAGTGTCTGAATAACCTAATTATTTATATAAGGGTATTTTTAGGAAAATGAGTAAAATTAACTAATTTAATTTCTATCCTTAATTCCTCCAAAATCGGTTAGATATGTCCTATAATTAGGACCAAAGGAAGTATTTGCCAATTTCTTTTTATTTTTTCATTAATCCTTTAATTTCGACACAACATTTTATTATAAGTATTTCATGCTAGGTTCAGTAGTCCTTATTACAAAGGACCATCCAGAAAAGATGTGTGATCTTTATTAAGTTTAAAAAAGACAATGAGCTACCAACGTAGAGTTGATATAGTGGTGTAAGGCACCGTTAAATCCTTTTGGATCTTGAGTTTGTCTCTAAGAGGAAGACACTCGTAAAGAGGAAGACACTCGTATTAGAAGGGGCTGCCACGAACCTTGAACCAAATACCAGATGATAATTTTTTAAAAAAAACAATGAGCTCGTATCCTATTCTGAATAGCATTATTGACCATTAGGCGTAAATGTCAGCCATTAAAATCATGCCATGTGGCAATGCACGTTAAGTACTCCAAGGATTTTCATGCACCTAATATTCAAAAATCCCCCATTGAATAATGATTTTCAAATCATAACTCCCCATCTGATCTCCTTATTTGACAAAATCATAATATTATTAAAGTAATCCTTTCTCTCTCTTTTTTGTCCATAAATAATCGTTTCTTAAAACAAGGAATATTGTTACTCCGAATATTCCAAAAAACAAATATAAAACCCTCCTTTCGAGTTCCAACCTTCATATATTATATAGAGCCGATTTCTCTTACCCAACGAAACCAAACCTGACCTCCTCCTCCTCCTCCTTCATCATCCATGGATGAAATCGAAGTTCCTCAGTATTTCGTGTGTCCGATTTCGCTTCAGATCATGAAGGACCCTGTCACAGCACTCACCGGCATAACCTACGACAGAGAAAGCATCGAACAATGGCTGCTCAAAGCTAAAGAACACAAGTGTCCTGTCACGAAGCAGCCATTGCCCAGAGGCTCCGATCTCACCCCCAACCACACCCTCCGCCGTCTCATCCAGGCTTGGTGCTCGGAAAACGCCGCTCTCGGAGTCGATCGCATCCCTACCCCTAAATCCCCTCCCACCAAAACCCTCCTCCAGAAACTTGTCAGAAATCTCAATCTTCCCCATCTCTACCAATCCGCATTGGATAGATTCCATACTCTGGCCACAGAAAACCAAAGAAACCTCAAGTTCATGGCGGAATCCAGCGTGGCCGAGTCCATGATTCATCTAATTACCAACAAGTCCAACGAGTTGGGTAACAGCAACACTAATTATTCCCTTGAACTCGAACAATCTCTGCGAATTCTACGCCTGCTCTGGAATACTAGTTGTGACAACATCAAGCCTCTTCTCGTCCACAGCATTGACTTCATCAAATCACTGACTCGGATTCTCCATCTCCATGACGTGGACACCAACTTCAATTTGATAAACGAAGCAATGCCCGTGTTAAAATCCACCATCAAACTCGCAGATTCAACCCTTTTAGGAAGTTTAAAACCCGAATTCTTCATCGAAATCACAAGAATACTCAGAAACAGGTCAATCTCCCAACAAGCCATGAAGTCCGCATTGAAAATTCTCATAGAAACGTGTCCTCTAGGTAGAAACAGAACGAGGATAGTGGAAACAGGCGCAGTATATGAATTGATCCAACTTGAGCTGGAGAATAATACCGAGAAGAACATAACGGAGCTTATATTTAACCTCCTTGCGCAGCTATGTTCGTGTTCGGACGGGAGGGAACAGTTCTTATCCCACGCGGCGGGGATCGCGGTGGTGTCGAAGATGGTTCAGAGGGTGTCTCCGGCGACGGATGATAGGGCGCTTCATGTGTTGTGGTTGGTGGCGAGGTACTCGGGGTCAAACGGCGTCGTTTTGGAGATGTTGAGGGTGGGAGCTGTATCCGAGCTTTGCATGGTGATTCAGGCCAATTGTGAACCCAGTTTGAAAGAGAAAGCGAGATCAATTCTGAGGTTACATTCCAATATTTGGAATGATTCGCCTTGTATTCAAGTTTATCTGTTAACCAGGCACCAAAGGTGAGGATGATTCACAGAAAAACTTGCTAGATCTCCAGAATCCAGAGATCATCTTGTTCCTTTTCTCTCTCTTTCTTTTCTACTTGCTTTATGTTGATAATTAATTAATTAGTTTTGTTGAATTGGAAAAAAGAAACAACTCTCAGAATATATGGATCATATTATCTCTTAGCGTGTCAGTAATTCATGGTACTGCCAGATCTGATCGATGGGGGATTACAATACATACTCGGTGCTTGTTTTGATTAACGATAGATTTTTATTTTTATTTTTAACGTTATTTAGGTATATAAGTTAAGTGTGTGAGATGAGTTTTATATCGACTTACATAAATACTTTTTAAAAAATGATCCAAATACGGAGAATGATCAAAGATAAATTTGTCATTGTGTGATTTGTTTGTTGAAAGCCAAAAATGCGAAGTAGTAATTGTTATTTAAATAATTTATATGATTAATATTGCACGTTGCTTTAATTTATTGTGGACGATCACCTCCTTCGTGTATGCGCTCGGTACTAAATCCTGAATCAGATCATATATTTAATCAGACAATTATGGATTATTCAATACCAGAAATGAGAATAATAATTGTGTGCACGCAACTTATGAGATAAAATAATGCTATATATATCTATATATATAACTGAATTAAAATAATGTTTGTATCTCATCATTTACTTGGTTACATTTGTTAGGATTAGGAAGTGATCAATAACTCGCACTCACATGCGTATGGGACATGTATATGACGCAGGCCTAGGCTAATTCCCGTTTAATTTCCTATCAAAGTTCTCAAATGATGAAGAGTTTGATAATCAGATTTCAAACTGTTTCATGTGGCTATTATTTTCCGTTGGTCACTTCATTTCCTTAAAAAGTCACTATATATAACGAGTCATGCATAAGAGTGTGTGTGTGTGTATATATCACATTCACAATTCTCCATAGTTAATGTCAGTGGTAGTAAACTGTCTATGTGATCCATGTATACAAATGTGCATTGAAAAGATAAAAATAATATATTTTTTCACATGACAATATGATACATTAGGTTAGAGTACTCAATAATTTTCCTGTGCATATAATTGCAATAAATTATCTTGGAATTAATAATGTTTAATCTTATAGGATACCAAGTATTATATGAGAGAAGATAGAAATACCCAATGGGATGTGGTATATTGGATTTAAATCATTTTTTTCCCCTTTTTGTGATAGTTATTTAGTATTCAAGTATTTTATATCGGACTAAACTAAATGAAAAGCAAATTTCATAAGTCAACATATATTTTTGTTTGGTCCAATATATATATCAAGTGGGAAGGCAAGAACAAGTAAAATGATTTCCTTCAAAGTCTAACTATAACGACGGCGATGAGTGCATATATATAAAAGTCATAACTTAAAAGGCACGAGAAATGCATATGTGTGAACCATAAAGAATTATCTCTCATCACCACCACCGACGTTTTATTCAATGCTGATTTGGTTGACTCTTGTTAAATATTTAGCCTCCTTGTTTAATTTTCCCCCCCTCATTTTTGAGCTTTTGTTTAGGTCTAACTATAAACGATATTGTTTTCTCATCAAAACATATAAAGTTCTCCTTGAACAATATAGCATGGTTGAATTCACTCTTTCTTTAACGTTTGTGTGTTAGGTATTTATGTCATTTATGAATACTAAGTTGCGTCTATCTCTCGAAATTATTATTTATTTTAAATATAGGGTATTATATATATTGTTTGTTTTACTATTTTTCAATAAAAAAACTGTGCATATTTGATTGATACTCCTAATTGATAAGAAATGTGTGGCACATCACTGTTTTGACTTACTATACAAATTGTCGAGAGCGTTGAGTTTTTTTGAAAATAGCAGTGAATTATGTAAGAGGAAGGCATCAAGAGGGAACTAGTGGTTGAGGATCCATATCAATCCAACTCATCGATCTTTCTCGTCTTTGAATACAAAGTCAACCTTTGAATGGCGCACAGACGAACATCTCTCGTTAATGAGCCGTCACGTCTTCCAGTTATTTTTTTCAATTACACCCACCCTAAGAGCATAAATTTAAAAGGCCTATGTTATAAATAATTGTCAACTTTGAATAATATTAGCAATGAAAAGTTGAAAAATTCTGAATATATAGGTTGTCATCAGCCAGAAAATGTCTATAGTGGCATATGCTTTTTTATTTATTACGTCTTGATCTTCTGGTTGATGCATTAATCAGTGAAACCAAATCAATGCTAGGCCGAAAAAATAAAATAAAAGTAGGTAGAGTAGTATTTAAAATGATAATAAAAATCCTTGATTAATTAGAAAATAAAAATAATCACTCCATCTCCCTCATATATCTTGCTTTAATTTGCCTGCTCGCGCTTCAGCCTTCTCTCATCTCACAGAAGAGAAGTGGGAGATTTTCATTCATCGCCATTTTTCAAGCACTCTCAAAACTTTCAAGATAAAAATATATATCCATAACTCGCAGACATCCAAGGGTAATTACCCAAGAGCTACTAATACCCTATTTGCTTCAAAGAATATATATATAGGGACTAATCATGAGTTTTAATTTGGGCTTATTTGCAACACATTGACAACTAAGATTTTAATCTATATATAGGGACTTTTTTTAAAAAAAAAAGAGAGAGAGAGGAAGTGAGATGTGACAAGGTACCAAAGATCCATGCATAAAATAAGCAGGTATAAGATACTACACATAATTAAGTAGCGCGTTAAAGGCATGCCTATACTTGAACAAAAAAGATATCAGTAAATAACTGTGAGTTGCATAGTTTTTTTTCGCAATCAGAACGGCAAATTTCCAAGTTTTGTATTAAATTTTTGAAACCCATTTGAATTGATTGCTTGCTCTTCTTGTAATTATGATCTGACGTTCATTGATACAATCACAAGGAAATAACAAGATCATTTGAAAATCTGTGTTGAGAGAGTCGGAAATTCCCAATACAATTCGTGTAGGAGCCAACTTTTTACATATATATATAAATTTAGAGGCAGACACTAACAGCGAGATATTATAATCAGGATTAACCCAAGACTTTCCACTTAGATGGGAGATTGCATGCTCTACTCGACTATAAGTGTATTGACAACTTTAAGACGTTTGGATTGAGTGTCTAAAGGCAATTCAAGAGAGAGAGAAAGGTTTTTGATGAGCTAAAACTGGGAATTCAAGTGGGACGTATCAAGTTCAGAAGGTATCAGAGCCTGCAGTGCTCAGAAGATTCAATGAAAGGATCCAAATTTACGTGTAAGTGTTGGAAAATAACGTAGCCATGGATCTACTTTTTTGTTTGTTTGCTGCTATAACAGGTCATTGAATATCACTTGCTCATGTGGGTACTATATAATTATTACAAGTACCACTTGTATCAATTGTTAGTATTTTTGAAGGTCAACCACTGATGAGTCAATTAATTGCATTGCATTGCCAAGGCCACTTGTTCAATATGATGTCGCTATCCTTCATTCACAACCACGAGTACTTTTCCTTGGGCAGCCGCTTCACTTACTATTTTATTCTCACACTGCGCGCGCGCGCGCGCACACACACACACATATATATATATATATATATTCCTGCTAGATACTTTCTATAAATTACAAATAATGGATTATGTAGATTAAAAAAGACAATTAAAAATTAATTAGAGAAAATAAAAATATAAGAAATATATTTTTTGAAATATACTACTATTATATATTTATAGAGAAGATGAATGTGAGAGAGTGGCCAATTTTTTTTTAATATATATATAAGTAAAAATAAAAAAGTACATTAAAATTATATGTATAGTCAAATATAACTTATTAAAAGGATAAGATATATTTGAAAATTATAACTAACTTATTTAAATCCTTAAGAGTGGGGACATGTATGCGTGTGAGAATGAAATAAAGGCATTAATATTAAAAAATAAAATAAAAGGCTCTCTCTGATATTTATTATAAGACACTAACTAACAAGTGTATTTGATTCTTTTTGCAAGGCACTTACTTGTTTCCAAAGAGTATTAAATATTTTTTTTCCATGTATGCCCATAATTAATAAGGATAATGGGTGAGAGTAACAATTAGTATGATATAAAATTTTAGTGCAATTAGTAGGTGTAATATTGGAAATTGCTTAAATTTTAGAATAAATTTAATGATTTTAACTGTTTTTGTTAGTTTATGAGAATTATTAGTCGGTGCCTTATAATAAGGACCAAATGGGAAAGACAAAACTGTGGCACGTAAACCAATCCCATACGTTCATGGCAGCATAATTATGGTGTTTCCCATTATTTAGTTACCAAGAAATTCCAGGTGGTAGGAATCTCTCTCTCTCTCTCTCTATCTCTCTCGTATATATGAGTGAGATTTTTACGTGTCATTGCACATGCTTGCATGTTAAACTCTTGGGTGACATCTTAATATTCTGCACACATGGTTTCACAGTCTTTATTGTGTTCATTGTTTTACAGTACTCTATCTGATCCACAATATAGGGAATTTCAACTATATCATGGGAAACAAGAAATGATAGTTAAGTCATACTACCATTCTTGAGAAATGTATTTAATTTCATTGTGAATGTTATTTTAGAGAGGGGATATAATGAGTGGGCAAAGTTGGAATTGAAAGTGATTATTAATCACAGAAGCAAAACAGGAAAAAGAGCATTAATTAAACTGGATGAGACTTATATTCTTGACCATGTCTTCCTCTAAAAGTGCCCTATATTGTGGACCTTATTAACCTCCAATTATCAATATTGATAATAAGCATAAAACCACAAATGAAAACTTTGAAAGAGTCCATTCGGTCCATAATATAGGGTACTTTAACTAATTCACGGGAAATAATAATTGACAGTTAACTTATTAAATATGTTGTAAATTGAAAGCTTTTTCTACTTTTACCCTTTTTGAAAAATATGTTTAAAAATTTAGTTAATAAACAAAATTGGAAGTGAGCATTAATTACATGGAAAAAACTAAAAAATAAGTATTAATTATCTTGCAAGTGACTTATATTTTGGACCAAACCATTCTTCTAGAAGTGCCTTATATTATAGACTAAAGGGAGTACCAATATAATAAAATAAGTGGTGGAGAGTTTGCAGCATGGGGAAAGCTTTTAAATAAGGTAATATAGGTTTAGGAAAGGATTAATTCGTAATTAGCAGTGTAAAGAGGAAAGTGAACGAGACAATTAAACAAACAAGAATGCTAAATATATATAGAAGGAAAAAATTCAAAGCTAGGAAGAGAAAGGAAGGCGGTGAAGGGAATAAATTAAAGGCAAAACAGTACTCATTCCTACTCTTAGACGGAGCTTCATTGATTAAAGGGGGGTCATGGCCCCAAAAAAAAAAATTGTTTAGAATTTTTTAAATTTAATGTAATGTAATGTAATATAAAGTTTTATATAGTTAATGAGTATACATTTGGTCCCGCCAAATTTTGCCTAGCTTCATTAAAAATGTTATATAATCATATAACTTTTTAATTCGTTAATAAATGTACATTTGCCCTCTCAAATTTTTGTCCCAAGCTCCCCCGATTGGGAGGATGGGATTGGTTAAGAGGCTATAATACTCTCATGTGGAATTCTGCACTTCCATTGTGTGATTTGCCTCTTGGTTTTTCGATTCAAAATATAAGTCACTTTCAATCATTTTAATATTAAAACTAAAAAAGAGTGATTAACTCATTCAATCTATCTATCCTAAAAACAAAGAAAAAAAGAAGATCAAGTTGGTCTTATTTAAATGTGGCTCTTCATCTCTCTCGTCTATAAGCGACTTAATTATAATATTATAACCTAAGAATTTATTCTAGAAAATATTAATACCTCCAGTCCATAATATAAAAGTCGGCTGACTTTTTTTGAAAAGATTAAGGAAACTAAATAAGTTACTTAATTATACGATATTTAGAGAGATATATTGTTAATTCTTAGAAATTGACAATATTCCAGCACATTTTCTCTCTCTTATTACCTATTTTTTGGTTCAAAATGTGCATAGAAATGAAGTTATAGAGAAAAATGTGCATATCAAAGTATAAGGCAAAAATCAAAGAAATTCTTGTTATTATAGAGTTATTGATTCAATTGAGAATTGATAATTGCTTCCTCTTTTGTAGGAAGATGGAGACAAGTTTTGAAGCTCTATAAGAACCAAGAAACAAGGAAAGAAATAAAGGAGGTGAAGCGGTACAAAGTTAGAAGAACTCGCATAGTTGGTTTGACAAGTCAACAAGCGCGCGGCCCGTAGTTTTTTGCGGAAAGTGAACAAGCGGCGCGCCGCGTATCGTCGTAAAAAATGCGAAAGTGCACCGCACGTTTTACATTTCGAAAAGAAAAACACTATTTAACCTAAAGGGAAGGGCCGAAAAACACACTCTTGACCTAAGGAAACAAGTGGGCACACAAGGGAAGAGCTTAGGAGAGAGATCTTGGCAATCTTGGAGGCTTGGGTGCTCAACCTAAGAGAGATTTTGGGGATTTCACCTTGGTTCTTCCTCTTTTCTTATCTTTTCTTCCTAGTTTCTTCATGTATTCAGTTTCTTTACTTAGAATCTCTTTGTATTTGGATATGAGTAGCTAAATCTTTCATTTTAGGGTTCTTTTGACCCTTTGTATGGATTAATACTTGAATATTCCTCTCTTTTGGTAGATATATATATATATATATATATATATATATATATATATATATATATATATATATATATATATATATATATGTGTGTGTGTGTGTTGATTTCAACCTTGGCTTAATGCTTCTAAGTGATTGGCCTCCATTTAGATGATTTATTCACTTAGGTTATGACTTGAGAGAGCTAATCTAGGTGTAGAACTTGATTGAAATCATGTTTGTCTTGAAGTTTACTTGATAAATGGATGGTTTGTTGGTAAAATAGAGATATATTTACTAATCTTGCATTGTCACATTAGGGTTGTTGCTTAAATATTGATTCTCATTAATTGTAGCAAGAGATTGTGCAACGTAATGAGAAGAGAAACTTGATTTTGACTCGAGAGAGCGGGTCAAGTGTTTTAGAACCTTAGACTAACACATATATGTATTGAAATGCTACTAGAGAGGAAAGTAACCAAGTTTTATGAAATGCAAAAGGGGAAAAAGAATCCTAGGCTCTAAATCCTTGAAGTCAAAGAGTCATTTGCCTTTATCAATTCTTAGTTTTACAAATAGTCTTTAAAAGTTCACATTCCAACTCAAAACTTTGTTTTAGCTCAACTTGATGAAATTCACTAAGCCTCTTGCTTGACCAATTTGTTAAACAAATCCTCGCCGTGGAACGATACTTTATTTATCACAAGGAAGCTAGAGCCTAGGAACTTACACTTGAGGTTCTTTAGTTTTAAAGGGTTTCAAGTTGTGTTAATTGAGAACAATCTAGTTTTAGATTGTAAACTTATTTCTTTTGGATTAGATTGATAATTCGAAGTTTTTATGCTTATTGTTGGATTCTTGCTTGCAACCTTTGGATTGTCAATTGACTTAATAATTGAGTTTTTGTTATTAATTTAATTGTCAATTGGGTTTATCGATTTAATTGTTTAATTGAGTGATAAATTGTCTAGTTGTTTAATTGGATAATTGTAAACAAGATTCCGAAATTATTTAGAAATTAATTGTGATTGAGTTTTAATGAGTTTAATTAACTAGCACTCATTCCATTATGGGTTTTCTAGTGGATTAGGTGTTATTGAACTTGAGGGTTTCCCATGTTTCAATTAGCTAATTAAATTCATTAATTCTAATCCTTCACTAATCTCCCTTCAATCTAATTAATTGGTTTGGACTAAGAAAGTTAACTCCATGTGAATCCTAAGTTGTCCCTTCACCGTACACGAAGTAAACCTTTTGTGTCTTTTCTTAATTGATTTTCTTATTTGTTAGTAATTTCTTTTCTTAGGATTTTAATTATTCTCTCATAACAAAGACCCCCCAAATTTGCATCCGTATCTAGATTAGCTCCATTCTCATATAGGTTTTAGAGTCATTTTTATCTTGCATTTAATTAGTTTAGTTTCATTTCATTGCATTTTTCATCATCTAAATTAAACCTAAAGAAAAACCAACAGATTGTTCCTTGGGAGAATGACCTAGGTTAACCCTAAACTGCATAATTAATTAGGACTAGTTTAATTGATTGCTTTAGCGCGAAAGTAAGTTCATCACCCACTATCTATCTTTTAAGTTTATAAATGAGTTTAATAGGCTACATACATTTTTTAACTATTAACAACAACAAATTAATAAGTCCATATGAAAATTTACTGATCCTAATTTTAACAACTAACGATAGTAAAATAACAAGTGTTCAAATCAAAATTTACAAATCAAAATTTCCATCATAAGAGCTGACACAAATATTTATGTGTGTTCACACGCATTTAACAATTAAAAATAACAAAATAACAAGTGTTATTAGAAAAGTTGACTACATGGATATAAGTAAATTGACATAAATTTTGTCTTTAAGTTAACTTTCCAAAAGCTTAATATATAAGTTGCTTGGGTGATATTGTAATTTTTGAGAAGTTACAATTATTTTTTAATATATTATTTGCTTGTGTGATAGAATTATATATAACGCTCCACTTTTGAGAAGGTAAGTTTTTTAATGAGCTAAGAAAGATGTATTTCAATATCACCCATATGGATGATGGTTTTAGTGAAAGGGGCTGATACCTTACCCCATATAAAATTAACATTTGAATACCCATTAGGAAATGTGTCAATCCCCTTCTTCAATAAGAGAATATTTATGTCTATTAAAAAAAATGTATTTCATTTTTTTTAAAAAAATCTAACTATATTTTCCTACTGACCCCCAACTTTGGAGAGCCCTTATATACTAGAGAGACCTCAACGGGCCAGGGGAGCCATTTTACCTTATTGATCTGAATTAAAGAAATTACATAACTCCTTTATTGATAACTCTAAACTAGCTAGCTAGTTCAATCGCACATGGTGGTGTACAATATAATTCTAACGACTAATTCATATCACCCTAGTAAGTTAAACTCATAATCCTAAACATTCTGTAAGCTATTCAAAATTAAGGATGTAATAATGTCTATTCAACAATTTTGAATGAAAGCTTCTCATTTTGAATTCAAATAGCTAAGTCCACTGAATATTTTTTTGCAATTAAGCTTAAATATAAAATCTGTGTTAACCGTTATACAAAAAATGTACAAGTTCTGGGATCAAATCGTACATAGACTACTTATATGTACATTCATATAATACACACATATAGATAAATTATTCCTGTCCTTGGTCGGTTTTGTGCTTTTCAAAGTTTCATAATTGATAAAAAGCAGAGTGGTGCATGCTTTGCTTTTTTGTTTGATTGGTAAATAAAAAGAAAAAGGCTCTATACTTAGTGCGTTGCTCGCCTTTGTATTGATTCGTTGAGATTTGCTGATAATTGATTAACGCTTTTTCTTGGGCAGGGTTCTGAAATTTCCATTATTCATGCATGCATGTGACCCACACTTCATAATTTGTCGGACTATATTAAAACGAAATGTGGGCAGTGGTCGATTAAGAATTATTGATCAACGAAGAAGGAAATGTGAGTTCAAAGAGGAGATATCAGAGTTAACTATATGTACAAAAATAAAAAAAGGAGCTTAAAATAATAAAATATTGCGGGTATATTATATTCCCAATGTGTTTGGGGTCCATTTTTATGTAATCACCTTTCTATTAACTAAATATCTGTCATAATTCAATTGAACACATTCGTTTTCAGTTTAACAAAAAGTATTCGTCGTTAAAAAGTAATTAAAATCATTATACATATAGTTTTACATCAGATCACGACCCAAGGAAAAAGCAAGATCTATCAATAAGGTGTCATGTGAAAGTATTGGTCTTTTTTAAAATTCTAATTGGTATATTTTTAAGATTTTAGGGTTCTAAAATATTAATCACCATTCTTATTAGTTTTTTTAAGACGTCATTTTGGCTTCAGGGATGCAATAGACAGATTAAAGGGACGATGGATGGGTCGTTGTTGGCAAAATGATTGATACAAACATGGTTTGCAGCTGTGTAACACCCCGTTTTTTGAAAAGCCGATTTTTTTTTTGTCAGAGTAGAGCATCGGAGCAAGTGAGTAACTGATAAATATTTAAAATGTCAACTATAGTGTGTTTGACTGATTATAATAGCGGTACAATTATCCAAGTATTTCAAAAGCAGTACATATCGAAATGAAAATCTCCGGCCGGGACTCTAAGCGTGCTGTTTGCCCTTATCTTCGGCCCTCGGTCCTCCTAACCCTGAAGCTATTGTAAGAGCTGAGGTCCAATGCCCATCGGACCTCAGGTAACGGTTAACCTTATGCTCAAATATGACAGTATATGTATGACAGATATTCATAACATTACAAATGATAATCAATACATAAGCACACAGCAGATTCAAGATTATAATAACACAACAGTACATAAGCACACAGCAGATGTAAAGTCACACACATGTCTGCACTAACCAGTGCCACGACAGCTGCTCGTGTCCTCAACGCTAGGAAAACTTGACGGTATTTATCAAGACTATAACCCGTGTAAAGCTGAATTTATAAACAGTGATCTAAGACGGAGTCTTAGTCTATGAAATCGTCTATCACATATAAGCATATAATAAACATTAGAGTTAGTGTTACAGTATGCGTCCGTACCTGAGTTGGTGATAGCGGTACGTACGTCAGTCGGTATGCGTTCTCGGATAGCCTATAATAGTAATATCGCTTTATTAATCCATAAATAATATCCTAAGAGATATTTTTAGCCAGTAATGACTATTTTATCCTTGGTGAATTTATTTTACAACCTATTCCCCCAAAATTTCGTAAAAACGCTGGTTACAGATTTTAGGGCAAATTTTTCGTCTAACTAAAAATTCCCAGTTTTCACGTTTTTAGCCTCTGCCCAGAATTTTACCCAGAAAACGTAGCTTTTCTTCAAGAATTTTTATCTCCTTGCAAAAAATTCAAAATGACACACTCTAGGTATATTTGGAAATCCCTATATGTCTAATTTAATCATGAAATTTTTTAGAATTAATTAACTTCATCTTCAACATAAAATTATGGCATTTTTACTACTGACTCCAGAAATCGCCTAACCGAAAAATTTCGCCAGAATTTTGTTACTTTGATGTTTCTCTTCCAAAAAAATTTCTCTATCACTTCCTTCATCATTTTTTCGAAATAAAACCATTTCTAACCATAAAAACATGAAAATAAAATTACTCTAGCATATTTAAGATCAAAGCAAAGTCTATCTATGAATTTAAGAACTCAAACTTAAAGAACTTACTTGCAAATGCTCTAACTCCTTCTCCAAGCTCCTCCTTACTCACTCTCTACTCTCACAATGATATTTCCTTGCTTGTTTTGGTGTGAGAATATGAAGAACCCAAAGTCCCTATTTATAGGAAAATGCTATATGACAATTTGGTAAATCTTCCAAACCTAACTCTTCTTGAATTGGAGCCATGGGATCTAGGTTAATTCATTAAACACTCATCCTAGCCCTCAATCCCATATGAATCGCCCCTCCCCCCTCTCTCCATTCTATCCTCTTCCATTCTTTTACAAAATACCCTTACACAAGTACCTTAATTTGACTTTTTAATCCAACATGTGTTTATAAGTTAATATCTAGATCTTTTCCAATTCTCACTTCTTCTCCAAGCCATGTAACCATGGCTTCCCCCTCCCCCATACACTCGTGGATTGTGTTTTATTCATGTCTTACAATTACCTTCTAAAGCCTCTCATTGGTCAAAATCTTCTCTCATGGATTAAGCTTTATTAGATTTAATCCAAACCTTTAATTTGTGTTGAAAAAATCCTACCACTATTGATGATTTTTGTTCATATGTTATGTGCTCTTAGGATTTAATATTTGTGTAATTATCTTGCCTTTTCAAGAGTGAATTTTCGCCACCCATATTTGAATTAGGGAAGGTTAAATTAATCTTGATTAATATCTCTAATATAGTGTTTTAGGTGTTATTAGGCCTAATTGTCAAAGTATGATTGGTTACTATATTAATTATGATCATTAGAAATCCCCTTTATGCTAATCTTGGGTTTTTTTATTAAACTTTGATCACTAATTAATCTCATACATTTCTTAATTATGCCTTTTTAACTTAATTATTAATTAATTACGAAAATTAACATAAATATTTTAATTTTTGCAAATTTAATTGCCCATTAGTTGTTGATAATTTTCTTTAATTGGAATAAGTATTTCCATGTCATTTTATTGTCTCTTATGATTAAATTAAGATTATACTTAATTATGATACTTTATGGTATTTTATAATCCCTAATAGAATTTAGAAAATTTAACCATTGGTTACCTTAATTCTAAAGAAAATTTGCCCAAGAAATAAAATAAATACACTACAAAATTAGAGACAACATATTCTCCTATTTTTAATAGGTATTATTTGCCAAAATATAATATTTAGGAGAAATATAAATTTTAGGGTATTACAAGCTGTGTCTTGTGATACTATTGATAGGTTTTGACCAAAAAAAAGATACTATTGATAGTAGGGCTGATCAAGATACCCGATAACCCGGCAGAACTTGGTCCGGTCCCGGTCATGACCGGTCCGGTCCAAAAAGGAGATGAAAAACCCCGATCAATTTCGGGCAAGACCGGGTTAGACCCGAGGACCGGGTAGGACCGGGTTCCGGGTAAGGGTAGACGACAGTTAGCCGGTCCTACCCGGCTAAAATTATATATATATATATATTTATTTATTTATTATAATATATATTACAGCTTTTACGTAAAAAAAAAAAAAAAAAAAAAAAATATTCCTAGCTTCCTCGTGAGTCGTGATGCCCCTGTCTCCCACTACACTCTTTAATTATCAATCTTTCACCTTTTCTGTTTTTTATTTCTTCATTTTTTTTGGTTAATGATTACAATAATTTAGGTCACTCCCCGCGTCTCTCTCTCTCATGCGTCTCTTCTTCTTCTTCTTCATGTTTCTTCATACCACCGCAACACACTCGTCTTCTTCATCTTCTCTTCTTTCCCTTCTCTCCCCCTCCCGGATCCGCAAGGGGTGAGGGCGATAAGGCCGGTGCGATGAACGTCGTCCGGCTATGTTACGCAAGTCGCTGAAAAGTGAAACCCGAATCGCGAATCTTTGCCGGAAAGCTCGAAGAAAATTCGCCGGATCTCACTAGATATTGACGGCCGAAAAACGGTGGAGCACCGGTGAAGCTCGATCCGCTATGGTGAAGAGAACTCGCAACGGTCAAACGATGAAGCTTTCCCAACTAGACCACCAACCCGGTCCAAGTTTGACCCGGTCTATCTAGCCCGGATCGTAGGGTTTCTTCGGGTAGGACCGGGCTTCGGGTTGGCATGTCTAGCCCGACCTACCTTCCGGGCCAGACTACGGGTTAATGACCAACCCGGTCCGGTCTGGTTCTTGAACAGCCCTAATTGATAGGACCATCTGCAGGAGATCGCACAAATTCCAACCTAAAGCTTCAAGCCATTTGTAGAAACCAATCCTAACAAGGAAAATGTAGGACACACGCATACACGCATAGAGCAATATATATAAAAGGAAAAGTTAATTAACATTCCGTTATTTAATGTGTCATGCATATTCCAGTGTTGTTATAAGCCTTACAATGTGAGGTTCTCCTTGAAAGGAGAGCCATATAAGGCGTTGAATTTTCCAACTCTAACAACTCATTTTTAGATTGTGGTGCTCACAAAGTCTTGTACTTAATTATTACAATGATGCTTTAATTAAGAACTGATAAACTATAGTTGGAATTTTCCAACTCTAACAACTCGTTTTTGGATTGTGGTGCTCACAAAGTTTTGTACTTGTTACAATGATGGTTGACCAACAAAAGATTGAGTGAGAAATGTTGTAGTGTAGAGCCGCTAACAGGACGTCGATCTTAGTCGTCCAACCAGAGAAGGCTACCTATGAAGGGTCTTGACCACCAATTACTTAAGTATACAAGGCCTTAGCTTTCCTAACTCCACTAGTTAGTTTTTAAGGTGTGATTCCCCTAAAAACTTATGCATGTAATGCACATTGTCGGTATTCACACATGGAGTAGTTAGCGTTCAAGAAGCAGGTCCACGCAAGTCAACACAAAACTCCTCTCACATACTTACCTGGTATATTGTAAATCACGTTGGAAAAATAGCTTCTACCACTAACCAAAACAAACACTAAATTAATGATTCTTTGGGTGATGTACTAATATCTACTATTAAGGTGGGACATTTTAAGCTTCTTCTCTGATCTATTCACACTTAACATTATTTATCAAGAAAGCAAATTTTTTTTTAATATGTGAATGAAAATTTGAATTTTGAGCACAAATGAATTATTTTTGCATATAAGCAAATTGTTTTGACCATATAAATTCTTTGATGATCTTTTTTTTTTTTTTTTTTTTTTTTTTTGGAAATTAGAGTATTCCCAAGTCATTTTAGACATGAGCCAAATGTTTGTAGGGCTGAAACGTTAAGATTAGAATTGGAACTTGTATTCTCATTACGGGAGTCCACCGCTTATGATATCAATCAACATGCTTGTTGATATGGAGATCTTTAATTATGCATGTCAGGTTTTGTTTACCCTGAAAAAAAAAAGTTCATATACTAATAGTTTTACACTCTTGCGTAAATAAAATTGGCTTGTTGTTTGGCATGAAGGGCGAGAGTTGTCCCTGGTTCATTATGTTTCTTTTATGTGCTTTTAAAGAAAGGAATCATCATAACATTTGTTCATATTCTAAATTAAGGATATCAGCATTTGTAATGTGACTGAGTTTGTGAAACAATACAAATTGGGAAGCAATTGCAGACCGTTCACCTAATGAGTTACTCTTCTCAGTATCTGAGCAGTGTTTATTTGGAATATCAGATCTTAAATTTGAAAACACCAAATCAAGTCCCAAAGCGGCGTGGAAGAGGAACATTCTCCTATGAAAAACGTGAGCTTTATAGTGATCAGTTACTTGATAACCCGCCATGTTCTTGTATTGGCTGACTTCTTTCCAAGTACTACGACATTGGATTTGGAGAAACTTTTTGGGGACTGCGCAAGGATCGTGGAGTTGTGATTCGCTGGGTGAATGATACGGCTGCACTTGCAGTATTCCGAACACCGTACCTTCAATTGGTATTATGTATACATTATAGTCATCGTCGAATGCACCTTTGTTTATATTATTAGAATGAGTATACTATATATGGCGGTCAATTGTGGTTTGATGGCAGAGGAGTAGAGACATAAAAAGATGCTATCAGTCAATTATGGTTTGTATGTCTATGTATTGAATTGTGAGTTAAGAGTATTTCAATCAGCATTAGGGGGCTGTGTTTTTTCTTTTTTAAATTAACATTTGTGTGGTTACCTGATCGATAATCTCAATATTATAAATTTTTAATTATAATGCAGCTCTTGAGGCCCTAAACAGGATTCGTTGTCCATTCACTGAGGATACTTGATGAAGAAGATGCACTGCTGAGTTCAATTAAAGCAAGAGGTACCGACTGCTTTATCTTTCTGCTGTATATGGTCAAAATCTGGTTGCTTCTTTTTATAAATTGTTGATGCATTACCTTCGGAATTATAGAATCTCAGATCAACTTTTAGAGAACCAACTGGATTATAATATGCTTTGAGAGTGTGGATTATTTCGATATGGGAATATTATAAGAAATAAATAAATAAAATATAAATTATTAAATTTTGATATGAATAATTCAATACTACATTAAAAAAATTAACATAATATTTTGCATAAAAAATTGGACTATTCAAATATTGATCTTATAATTAGAAAATGAAGAACCAATCATTTCGGGTGTTTTTTTAGGCCAAGTGTGGACGAGCTTTCGTTGCTTTGAGATGCTGCTTTAAAATTTTCACAAAAATATTCTTTATATAGCTATTTGAGTATTCACTATTATCCAAATCAAGTTTCTTTCACTAGATTTAACCACAGTTAATATTTTACCTCTTGAAAGTGGCATAGAAGAATTGACAAACATAAATTTGAATTTTTTAATGCACAAACAAGAACCACATGCGTTTCCAAGAAATTAATATCATCATAAAATGTTACTTTTGGGGTCAAAGTAAATTTTCTTTGATAATGCCGTCTATTATTCAAGGCTCTCAATGTTGGAAAACAAATAGAGAAAAAAAAATCAAAATTAATTGAAGTTTCCATATCTGCAAACGATATAAATTATAAACAAATATAGAAATACATGTAAGGCGACAAGTTTAAGCATTTCTGCAATTTGTAAAATTACTCTTAGATGAGTAGATCTAGCACGATAATATTTTATTTTTTTTTAATTTTGTCTTTCAATTTGACCAAGCAGTCTATCCCAGATTTTAAAAATACTAGTCCGGTCTACAAAGTCTTTGCCATCGAGCATTGTATTCTTATCAATCTGTAATTTCCTATGTATTTGTAGGCTGGGGTGGATCCAGAAAATTATTGAAGGGGACACTAGTGATGGGGTGATTGCCCTCGATTTTTTTTTTTTATAAAAAGTTTTAAATGCATAAAAAAAACAAAATAATATAAACAAGAAAATAAAATAAAAAATTCATAAAATCAAGTGAATACTGATGATGTAATAAAAGAGCGGTTATTTTACAAACCTGTCATTTAGAAAAGTAAGGTTAAGTGTTGTTAGAAATGCAAATTTACATAAATTATAATGAAGGGTGACACTCAATAAGTTCAAGACATATATTTTAATAACAAAAGTATATTACAATAAAAATAATTACAATATCATCTTTCTAGGCCTTATTTTTTAGAATTCCAACATAATTGTCTTATTATCAATGCTATAAAATACATTTTTTTAATATAAGACACTAAATAATCATTCAACCATTCACCCCTCATCATATTACAAAGTGCAATCTTGATGTATTAAAGGTGGACACTTAATTTAAGGGGGACAATCATTCAAATATGTACTATTAATTTAATAATAATAATAATAATCCCCAATTTAAGGGTGGACACTTGCCCCCCAATCTAACACCTAGATCCGCCCTTGCTATTAAGGTCAAATTTTGTATATTAAATAGAATAAACATTTGTTTATCACTTCACTAGTTTCTAAATCCCATCTCATTCAAAGTTTTCGGCACTGGTATTATTTATATTTTAATTATATATAGGCTAAATTACCTAAAACTTCCTAAACCTAAAACCATGTATAAATAAATCATTAACCTTTAATAATTTACGTAAATCATAAATAGACATTCAACATTAAATAACAAAAGTACGGCGCCACGAAACTCTCGGGTAAAATCCGTGGTACATACAGAGAGAGAAATTAAAAATAGGTTAATATAATCAAGAGGAGTATTAATCATTAATCTTCCTCGGCATAAAAGACAAAAGGAACAAAGTTTATGTTATTCGCGGGGTTATATTCAACTTTCTTTTTTCTTTTTGGTCAATCATTTATATTCAACTTTCAACCCCTCTTATTTTCATCGGATTTCTGATCTGATATCCGTGATGCATGTATTCAAATCATATATGCACAAAAATTTGAATTAAAACTAGTCATACATAATAAGAAATATTTTTCATCAAAAGTGTAACTTATTAATCAATGCATTTTTTAAAACTGTTACTTGATTAGTATTAGAAATTCCTTGTGTTGTGCGAGAGGAAAACCATCAACTGATTTCACGAGTTAAATTTTTTTTATCCATATAAAACATAACTCTAATATATATTATAGCCAGGATTTAGATCTCCTAAAGCAATTTATTGTTATACATAGTAATCTTTGTCGCACTGATTTTTAGTTAACCCATTGATTAAAAATTCTATTCATTTCAAGGTTTTATCATTAAGCTTCGTGTTGTAAATTTGTCATGCGTTTGAAATTTTTTTATTACGTACAAATTACCACCAAGCAAACTTTTTTTTTTTTGTAGCTAAATTTATTGTCATGCAGTGTATGTTTTTTTTTTTTTCCTTGACATTGTTCACTCAACAAATGGAACTCATGCATCAATCATATCAATAAAAGGTCAAACCAGCAAACTCACATTTAAAAAACATCTAAGGAGACGTTTGGTGTCACTTGGGCCGGCCAATCATGGTTACATCTTACTCATATGGTTGGAGAAATAGAACAGTGTGACATCAATATATACATATATATGCGCGCGTATGTATAATTTATAAATAAGTAGGCGACAAATTAACGGTCTCTGGTCTTAATTTGGCTATGATGAGTAGGCATTTTGACATCGTCGAGTTGCGTTGGCCATTTTTTTTTTTTTTAAAAAAAAAATCCTATATGAGTAGTCGAAATTGCTTTTCTACCACCAGCCATTTCACATATAAAATTTCAAAATTATAATCCAAAATTCAAAAGATAAAGTTATCAAATTTGTAAAAGTTTACAAACAAAAACATCAAATCATCCCCAAACAATTAAAATATAATAATTTAGTTTAAAAGAGGAAGGATGCAAAGATTTTTTCCCTTTGGGATTGGAAGGCATGACCAAGGTGGGAGTGTGGGACATATTATTCATATTAAAAAAAAATTGTGCTGGCTAACTTGCCAACCTGCGGGCGAAATGGTGTTAGCTTGCGGGCTTGGAAATCCCCAACCCTAACCCTGTCAAAATCCGTGGGCTACGGGTTGAACCTGTTTTACCGGCTCTACTTTTGAGTAAATCAAAACTAACCACTCCCGTTTAGTTTTTACTCCTCAAATTTTAAAATGCGTTTAAATTTTTTGAAAATAAAAAATATTTGAATTTTTTTTTTCTGATCGTGGGACATATATATATGCGAGAGTTGAATTCAAATTCAAACTTCACACCACGCCATTGAAAACTTTACTCTAAATTGCAGGCATTCTAATATAGTCAAATATGTTCATCGTGATGCCCACTTAAGGGCACTAAATTAAATATGTTCATTGTGATCGGACAAAATAGCTGCTGACATTTTATGAGCTATAAGACTAGAAGAACGAGAAGCTCATCGTCACACGGTTTCCACAAGTTGAGATAAAACATCCTCACATGTTTATCTCTATTGCGGTTAAAAAACTCATAAAAAGTAAAAACAAACAGGTATATTTAAATATAAAAGAAAAATTTTGTTAAGTGGAACATAAAACACTTTTCAAGCTTTAACTAGTGGCTTTGGGCTTTGGTTACCATTACCAAGCATTTGCCATTTTATTTTTCTCTTTTCATTAATCCTTTAATTTGGACACAACATTAATTTATACCGAATGATAATTAAAAAAAAAAAAGAAGCTCATATCCTGAGCCTGAAATCCTGAATAGCATTGACCATTTGGCGTAAATGTCAGCCACTAAAATCATGCCATGTGGCAATGCACGTTAAGCACTCCAAGGATATTCATGCACCTAATACTAAAAAATCCCCCATTCAATAATGATTTTCAAATCATTACTGGTGCTTGGTTTGACCACTCCCCATCTGATCTCCATATTTGACAAAATTATAATATTATTAAAGTAATCGTTTTTTATTTTTTGGGTTCATAAATATTCGTTTCTTAAAACAAGGAATGTTATTGCTCCGTATATTCCAAACGCACGTATATAAAAACCTCCTTCCAAGTTCCAACCTTCATATATTATATAGAGCCGCTTTCTCTTACCCAACGAAACCAAACCTCACCTCCTCTTCCTTCTTCATCATCCATGGAAGAAATCGAAGTTCCTCAGTATTTCGTGTGTCCGATTTCGCTTCAGATCATGAAGGACCCTGTCACAGCACTCACCGGGATAACCTACGACAGAGAAAGCATCGAACAATGGCTGCTCAAAGCTAAAGAACACAAGTGTCCTGTCACGAAGCAGCCATTGCCCAGAGGCTCCGATCTCACCCCCAACCACACCCTCCGCCGTCTCATCCAGGCTTGGTGCTCGGAAAACGCCGCTCTCGGAGTCGATCGCATCCCTACCCCTAAATCCCCTCCCACCAAAACCCTCCTCCAGAAACTTGTCAGAAATCTCAATCTTCCCCATCTCTACCAATCCGCATTGGATAGATTCCATACTCTGGCCACAGAAAACCAGAGAAACCTCAAGTGCATGGCGGAATCCAGCGTGGCCGAGTCCATGATTCATCTAATTACCAACAAGTCCAACGAGTTAGGTAACAGCAACACTAATTATTCCCTTGAACTCGAACAATCTCTGCGAATTCTACGCCTGCTCTGGGGTACTAGTTGTGACAACATCAAGCCTCTTCTCGTCCACAACATTGACTTCATCAAATCACTGACTCGGATTCTTCATCTCCACGACGTGGACACCGACGTCAATTTGATAAACGAAGCAATGCCCGTGTTAAAATCCACCATCGAACTCGCAGATTCAACACTTTTAGGAAGTTTGAAACCCGAATTCTTCATCGAAATCACAAGAATACTCAGAAACAGGTCAATCTCACAACAAGCCATGAAGTCCGTCTTGAAAATTCTCATAGAAACGTGTCCTCTAGGTAGAAACAGAACGAGGATAGTGGAAACAGGGGCAGTATATGAATTGATCCAACTTGAGCTAGAGAAAAATACCGAGAAGAACATAACGGAGCTTATATTTAACCTCCTTGCGCAGCTATGTTTGTGTGCGGACGGGAGGGAACAGTTCTTGTCCCACGCGGCGGGGATCGCGGTGGTGTCGAAGAGGCTTCAGAGGGTGTCTCCGGCGACGGATGATAGGGCGCTTCATGTGTTGTGGTTGGTGGCGAGGTACTCGGGGTCAAACGGCGTCGTTTTGGAGATGTTGAGAGTGGGAGCTGTATCCAAGCTTTGCATGGTGATTCAGGCCAATTGTGATCCCACTTTGAAAGAGAAAGCGAGATCAATCCTGAGGTTACATTCCAATATTTGGAATGATTCGCCTTGTATTCAAGTTTATCTGTTAACCAGGCACCAAAGGTGAGGATGATTCACAGAAAAACTTGCTAGCTCTCCAGAATCCAGAGATCATCTTGTTCCTTTTCTCTCTCTTTTTTTTCTACTTGCTTTATTTTGATAACTAATTAATTAGTTTTGATGAATTAGAATAAAGAAGCAACTCTCAGAATATATGGATCATATGATCTTTTAGCGTGTCCGCAATTCACGGTACTACCAGATCTGATCAATAGGAGAGTATAATACCTACTTAATTGGTATCTGTTTGGATTAGTAGTAGAATTTTTTTTCCTAATGTGATTTAGATATACAAGGTAAGCATGTGAGAGGAGTTTTATTTCGATTTGCATAAACTTGTTTTTAAGAAATAATCCAAACAAGCCCTCAAACGCCAAAAGGCTAAAGGATCGAAGATGAATTTGTCATTCTGTGATTTGTTTGTTGAAAGCCAAAAATGCGAAGGAGTAATTGTTATTTAAATAATTTATATGATTAATATTGGACGTGCTTTAAATTATTGTGGACGATCACCTCCTTCGCGTATGCGTTCGCTACGAAATCCTGAATCAGATCATATATTTGATCAGATAATTATGGATTATTCAAAACCAGAAATGAGAATAATGATTGTGTGCACGCAACGTTTGAGCATCTTTAAAACCTATGCTTTATATATATAGAGAGAGATAAAGTAATTATATATATAGCTGAATTAAAATAATGTTTGTATCTCATCATTTACTTGGTTACATTTGTTCTGATTAGAAAGTGATCAATAACTCGCATTCAAATGCATATCGGACACATATATGACGCAGGCCTAGGCTAATTCCCGTTTAATTTCCTATCAAAATTCTCAAATGAGGGGTTTGATAATCAGATTTCAAATTGTTTCATGTGGTTATTATTTTCCGTTGGTCATTTCATTTCCTTAAAAAGCAACTACATATAACGAGTCATGCATAAGATCATACCTAAATTATTTTTTATGTGAACCCTATATATACCACATCAAGTATTCTCTATATATAGTTAATGTCAACGATAGTAAACTGTCTATGTGACCCATGTATACAAATGGGCATTGAAAATATATAAAAAATATTTCACATGACAATATGATACATTTATTAGGGTAGAGTACTAATAATTTTCCTATGCATATAGTTGCAATAAATTTTCTTGGAATTGATAATGTTTAATCTTATAGGATACCAAGTATTATATGGGAGAAGATCGAAATACCCAATGATGTGGTATATATATTGGATCAAGTAAATCATTTTTTTTCCCCTTTTTGTGATAATTATTTAGTATTCAAGTATTTTATATCGGACCAAACTAAATGAGAAGCAAATTTCATAAGTGAACATATTTTTGTTCGGTCCAATATATATATCAAGTTGGAAGGCAAGACCAAGTAAAATGATGTCCTTCAAAGTCTAATTACAGTGACGGCGATGAGTGCAAATATATAAAAGTCATAATGGCACGAGAAATGCATATGTTTGAACCATAAAGAATTATCTCTCATCACTACCACCGAACGTTTTATTCAATGCTGACTTGTTTGACTCTTGCTATTTATTCAGCCCTCCTTCTTTAATTTTTTTCCTCATTTCTGAGCGCTTGTTTAGGTCTAACTATAAACCATATTGTTTTATCTTGTCTCTATTCTCTAGACTCTAGCCATTTTGTTGTCTCATCAAAACATATACAAGTTCTCCTTGAACAATATAACATGGTTGAATTCACTCTTTCTTTAACGTTTGTGTGTTAGGTATTCATGTCATTTATGAATAATAAGTTGCGTCTATCTCTCGCCATTTTTTTTTTAATATAGGGTATTATATATATTGTTTGTTTTACTATTTTTTTTCAATCAAAACTGTGCATATTTGATTTATACTCCTAATTGATAAGAAATGTGTGGCACGTGACTTACTATACAAATTGTCGAGAGCGTTGAGTTTTTTGAAAATGGCAGTGAATTATGTAAGAGGAAGGCATCAAGAGGGAACTAGTGGTTGAGGATCCATATCAATCCAACTCATCGATCTTTCTCGTGTTTGAATACAAAGTCAACCTTTGAATGAAGCACACACGAACATCTCTCGTTAATGAGCCGTCACGTCTTCCATTTATTTTTTTCAATTACACCCACCCTATCTAGAGCATAAATTTAAAAGGCCTATGTTATACATAATTGTCAACTTTGAATAATATTAGCAATGAAAAGTTGAAAACTTCTGTATATATAGGTTGTCATCAGCCAGAAAATGTCTATGGTGGCACATGCTTTTTTATTTATTAATCAGTGAAATCAAATCAATGCTAGGCCGAAAAAATAAAATAAAAGTAGGTAGAGTAATATTTAAAATGATAATAAAAAAGCCTTGATTAATTAGGAAATAAATATAATCACTCCATCTCCCACATATATCTTGCTTTGCCTCCTCGCCCTTCAGCCTTCTCTCACCTCACAGAAGCTAGAGAAGTGGGAGATTTTCATTCATCGCCATTTTTCAAGTACTCTCAAAACTTTCAACATATAAATTTATGTCCATAACTCGCAGACATCCAAGGGTAAATTACCCAAGAGCTACTAATACCCTATTTGCTTCAAAGATATATATATATATATATATATATATATATATATATATATATGCACTTGTTAAATTAATTCCATTCAACATTAGGCTTTTTAATCTCTAGTGTTAAGCGGTGGAAATATACTCCAATCCACAAATATATAGGTTCATAGTAACTTTAGGTGGAGGAAAATTGTAGGCACAAATGATTATATTCCACGCAAAGCAAGATATATACTAATAATAACACCTCAGACCAAAGAGCAAAAAAGAAAGGAATGGATTAATCCGTTCCAATTTGGCTCGAATCCTCAGTCTCCCTATATAAATCTAAGCATTCCCCCCAAGCTCCAAAATGTGTTTTTTTTTTTTTTTTTTTGCTTCGCCCAATTCCAAAACATACAATGTTTCTGATATCTGCTATCGCGTTCTCTACAAAAACACTTATTCTGCCTCTTCAAATATGCAATTTATTGATGAAACTGTGCGTTTCAGCCTTAATGTGTGGTGCAATTTTTTTGGAATAAAAGGGCGTATTGGATTATCTAGTTAATGAAAGCCTATGCCTTAAATCTTCAAAGAGAGTAACTCTATAAGTCCAGGGAGGAATATTCATGGTGATAGCTTCGACATCCATTTGATGATCTGGCAAGCAAGAGAATCAGCAAAGCGATTGGCCTCCTTTGACATGAGATCAAAAGCAATCGAATCTTGCATTAGAAGGTTCTCCCTCCAATCCTACATATAAGATATAATTGACTTTTTTAGAGAAATTAAGAAAGCTAAATAAGTTACTTAATCATATCATATGTTGTGTATCCTTAGATTATATATCAGTTTATTAGCAAAGCTACTTAGTTTGGGAAAAAAATAAAAATAAAAATACTATAAAGTAATTTAATTAGCTTTCTTAATCTTTACAAAAAGGTCAACTTTATCTTATATTTAGGACCAGAGGATGTAAAAAAACTTTTATGATGTGGAGGTTTAGGTGATGATCTTGAGTCATGCCTTCAATTCATTGATTAGATGCAATGCTTTTGCTAGTGCAATTTCATCGTAGAGCAGCAGAAAGCACTCAAGAGTAGTGAACTTTCATTAGAGAGCATCTTCTTTAGTTTCTCACTTTATAAATCAGTTTCATCTTGCCCCATGTAACATTCTAGGATTTCGCTCTTGATATTATATGTTTTAGGGGCCCATCACCCTTTACTGATATCATCCGCATATTGGAATTTATATAAATAAGCTTCATTGACCCTTCAAAACATACCAAAACTAGGGAGGAGTTGATATATGTCAAGATCAACCCAATACTCACTCAGGGCTTGTTTGATTCTATTCTCTATTTTTTGTTCTCAAACAGTTTTATAAAACAGTTTTTGGAAGCACGTTTTTTTTTTTAAAAAAATAATAATCTTTTTGGATGGTTGTTTTGCAAAATTTGTTTCTGAAGTGACGTGGCGATGTAGTCACCGGTGGTGACGTGGTGGTGGTCATCACTAGTAGTGTAATGTCGATAGCAGATAAGTGGTGGCCTCAAAAAATAAAAAATAAGAAAACAACTAAAAGCTGTTTTTTAATTTTAGTTTTTAAAAACAACTTTTTACTTTTTGTTTTTAAAAACAATTTTTTGAAAAATTTTACCAAACAAGTTTCATTGTTTTTTAAAATAAAATACAAAAAATTAAAAAACAAAATTCAAACAGCCCCTTGATTTTCTCCATAAATCTCCCAAATGTACAAAGCTCAACTATGCATTGATAATTCAAATATAAAATGCAACGATGACTCTCAAAAATAACTCGTAAAAATATATCAAGGTAATAAATTACTCACTGTATTTCAAGTGTCGAACTCACAGGGATCGTGAACTTCACTATTCCGATCAATTTTAATTCATAAAAATAACAAGAAATTAAAAAAAAAATGAGTTGAGAGACTTGAGATTAATACTTCATGGAGATATTTCCACGAGCTCCAAATATTATAATAAAGAAGTTATTATAGAAATCACACACACGCGCACACACATATATAATAACTACTTGGATGATCTGCCACGTCTCACGTTTGAGCTTGTTCTTTATCTGTTTTCGAAATAATATTACAAGGAAAGCGCCAGCTCTCTTTATATATATAAGTTTAGTGTGCTTTTGTGATATTGTAGTTCAGAAGCTAATACATAAAATACTACCTCCAGTCCTAATTATAAGAACATTTTTATAGTGAAATTTACATTACAAAAGTGTTCCTATAATTAGGACCGAAGGGAGTACTACATAATTAAATAGCACGTTAAAGGCATGCCTATACTTAAACAAAAAAAAAAAAAATCAGGAAATAATTTCAGTTGCATGGTTTTGATCGCAATCAGAACAGCAGATTTCCAAGTTTGTATTAAATTTTTGAAACCCATTTGAATTAATTGCTTGCTCTTCTTGTAATTATGATCTGACGTTCATTCATACAATCACAAGGAAATAACAAGATCACTCGAAAATCTGTGTTACGTTGAGAGAGTCGGGAAATTCTCAACCCAATTCGTGGAGGAGCCAACTTTAAAGATATATATATAAAAATTTAGAGGCATACACTAACAGCGTGATATTATAATCAGGATTAACCCAAGACTTTCCACTTACATGGGAGATTGCATGCTCTACTCGGCTTTAAGTGTATTGACAACTTTAAACATGTTTGGATTGAGTGTGTAAATGCAATTCAAAAGAGAGAGAGGTTTTTGATGAGCTAAAACTGGGAATTCAAGTGGGACCTATCTTTTGGGCAAAAAGAAAAGAAAAGTGGGACCTATCAAGTTCAGAAGGTATCAGAGCCTGCAGGAGCTCAGAAGATTCAATGAAAGGATCCAAATTTACGTAAGTGTTGGAAAATAACGTAGCCATGGATCTACTTGTTTGTTTGTTTGCAGCTATAATAGGTCATTGAATATCAGTGGCTCATATGGGTTAGTGTATCAATTGTTAGTTCTTTTGAAGGTCAACCACTGATGAGTCAATTAATTGCATTGCTGTTCAATATGACGTCGCTATCCTTCATTCACAACCACGAGTACTTTTTCCTTGGGCAACCGCTTCACTTACTATTTTATTCATACATAATATATATATATTCCTGTGAGATACATTTTATAAATTATTAAAAAATTCAATTAAAATTATTTAGAGAAAATAAAATTGTAAGATATATATATTTTAAAATACACTAATATTATATATTTACGGAGAAGGTGAGAGAGAATGGGTGGCCAATTGTTATATATATATATATAAGTAAATATTTAAAAAAAAAAAGTACATTAATAAAATTATATGTATATTCAAATATAACTTATAAAAAGGACAAGATCTATTTGAGAATTATAACCAACTTATGAAAAGCCTTAGTGAGGAGACTCCTCTGGTTGGGAACCATTTCCCTACTAAGCAAAAAGCTTAGTACGTAGGGAGAGCTCATTAGATCTAAGTGGTTGAGCCATTCATATATGATTTTAGATGGTTCACATATAATTATTTTTTTAAATGTTGATTTTTTAAATAAAAATAATTTTTTTGAAAGAATAGTAGTGGAGAGATTATCTTTATTACCAATATAGAGTTGGTCTATGATGAGAGCCTTTTTGTCTTTAGCCTTGGGATCCACAATCAAAAATAAACCAAGGATTGCGTATAGTCAACCCTAGGATTGTTTCTCTCTACCGGTGAGCCTTTTATCAATCCTAAGTAATCTAAATGACATGCAAATGCAATTAAAACAAGGGAAAAAATAGGTTTTGGATTTTCAAATTAATAAACTAAAATAAAATATGCAATCTAATTAAATGCTAAACTATTGTTTTTGGTATTTTTAATAAAATGGAATGGAGTATGAATATGAATGACGAATGACGATAATTCTTAGTAATGAAGAAATCTTTATCCTCGCTTTCATAAAAGATTATGGGAGTTAAAATTCATCAAGTCTTAAGATCAACCTCAAGTAACACTTCGAAAGTCCAATATTCTCAATTAATAAGAACTCCTACAAACATAGCTTAACTACTACCTTTTGAAAAATTGTTAAAAACCACTTGATATGCAATTAAAATTGGAATTATGCAACATGAGTCTTCTTGAAATTGAAGACATAATGTGATCCTCAAAGAAAGACAAATTAACCACATTAACTAGACAAGAATATGCGTTAATTAATATAATCTCATTGCAACCACAAGAAATTAAAACACATATATTTTTCACACTTCAAAATCCAATCTCAACTACAATTATCAAACTAACAAAGACAATAAACATTAATCTCAGTTTCAGAATTTATACACAATAATCCTTAAAACTAGGCAATCTAAATATATAAATCTGGATTAATAGAATGAATAAATTAACTCCCCTCCCTTTGAAGCTCTGAACTCAAGAACACATCATCACCACAAGAAGAGAAGGAATTAGCCTCTCATTGTTTTAAAACACCCACAGCTCAAAGTCTACCAAACTGACCAGCCAAGAAATTAAACAAGCGAGAGTCTGAAATAATTTAATTGAGTGAAGGCAGAGTGAAGTAATTAGAGAGAGGCGAGAGAAAGATGGGTCTGGAACAAAGGAAGGTCCAAGGTGGTTGCTGGGATGAAGCTCGCCAGCGGACTTGTGGTGGTGGTTGATGCCGCCGGCGAGATAGGAGGAAGAAGGGGGAAGTGACGGATCTAAAGTCGCGAAGGCGTGAATGTGGCAGCGTCCAGGTGAGTCAAGAATCCAAGTCGTAGATGATGCCCCTCCGTCCAAGAGTGTTTGCGTTGAAGACAATGATAATGGGCATGTTTGGGTTGGCGGTAGGAGCGGTGGCTTAAAAGCTATCTGACTTTAAAAAAAGCTCGGTAGGAAAAAAGTCAGGTTATCGATAATGATTTGTGTTTGGATTGATAGTGGTAGAAGTGGCCACGTCAAAAAGTTTGAAAGCGTTATGGAAAAAGGTTTGGGTTCTTTTTCCTTAATGCGAGCTTTTGAGGCTTTTTGATGTTAAGTTAACTTAACGCGTAACCCAAACACACCACGTCGTTTTTCTCCAACGCCCATTAACTCTACCGTTAACGCTGCTAACGCTCTCCTAACGTTGATTCCAAACAGGCACAATAGCTCAAGGTCCAATTCCAAAACTCCCGTCCTTTATTCAATCAGCGGCGCAATCAATATCTCCCAGCCCCCAGGTCGCGTCTTCCTGCGTTTTCAATTAGGGCTGAATATGTCCCTGGTCAAAACGCAGAGTTTTGACCAGGGACTTAAGTGCAAAGTCTGAAACGTTTTCACAGAGGACTAAACTGAAACTTTTAGAATTTGGGTTCAACCTTCCATTTTTGAATTTGATCTAATTTCTTCAAATACCTACAATCAAAAAATAATTAATCTAACATCAAATATTCTCAGAAAAATCAATGATTAAGAGTAATTACATTTTTTTTTGACAATTTTGCCCTTTTAGCCCTAATTTAATCTGTTTACTCTTAATCTCAATTTATCATAAGAAATACATTTTAAGCTCAATAACTATGAAAAAAATACATTAAGAATCCCAATTTAATTATAAAAAATCATATAAAAATATGGTTCAATCAGTCTAACGATATAAGGCCCCGCTAGATCCCTCTGGGTCTCAAGCTCAAATCCCATAGGTGATACTTGTGTTGGGAGAGGAAGCTACTAACTCGAACCTGGATATCGGATAATATTATTAAAAATATATCTTTTTTTAGATTCTATTAATTTTTTTTTAAAAAAAAAATATACTTTAAAAAACTTACCACTCTGGTCCTATTTATAAGTCTCTTTTGATCAAATCACACATACCAAGGAGACGTAGTTAGCTCAATAATTATGGGGTGAATTTTTAACTTTACCCCTCATTTATGATTGAACACATTTCAACTCTTTATTCTTTCTCTATTTTTATTGGTATAATTAATATGTGCAAAATTGTCACAATCTCATTTATTTGGTTAAAAGAGACTTATAAATAGGACATGATGAGATCTCCCTGCTTTTTGCTTACCAAAGAAATCAGTTCCTTCTAGCAGCGCCCTTTATCGCGCCTTAGCGTTTCTACTTCGGATGCTTCTCAAATCTCAGTAAACCACACAATTTCCAATAATATTGCAAATACATAATGAACTTTCAGTCCCCAAAAAACATATAATGAACTTATGCCAAGATATTTGTTTTATACCTCAATGATAGCTATACTAGTATTTGTTTATATATATACAGGCGGGTCCCTTTCACAACTTCTATGCCCCAAGCATGGACAAAGGTTGAGTCTTTTTTAATAAATATCCAAACAACTTTATCTATATCTAAAATAATATTGCCAAGGTAAGCAGATGAAACAATTATGGATCTCTCAGTATAACTTTTATGAGCGGAATCTTATCTCTTAAATTCATAATTATGTAACCCCGCAAAACTTATCTCTCGAGAGAGAATATATGGGTCAAGCCTAAATTTGTATACATTGTTAATGGACTAGTATCTCTGTGTTATAATCTAATATAGAACTGTTCATAATTCATAAATAGAGAAGTTTAATTTATTTCTCAAACTTTATGCAGCAGCACCAGGACGTTCATATGGTTAACTATATTTATTTAAACTTGAATTTATGCGATTTACTTTGGGTTCAATGAAGTTGGGAACTTAATTGGTAATTAAGTTTAGCTCAAGTGGAAGGGGCTTGCGGTACAAGCTTTAAGAAGTACCGAGTTCGAGTTCTTGTGGATGCGAGAAAATTCTCCAGGAGAGGTCCGCATATGCGCCCGACGAACCTCGATCCAGACTAGTCGAAGAAAGCTGCAGTGAACCTGATGCGATAGTGAAGAAAAAAAAAAGTTTATGTTGATGGCAATTGGATAGATGGGGGGAGAGATGATACAAGCTAAGGGCCTCTTTTTGAAAAAAAAAAAGTGTTTTTTGAGTTTTGGGTTCAAAACAAAAACATCAATCATATTGGACTCTTGAGGTCCATCAAGAAAATGGGATAACACACACAATACAATGCACACATACCAAAGTAAAGCGAGACATTCCTATTAGAAATTAAATAATTATATCTACAGAAAATCGTAAATTATGAATGCTAGAGCCAAAATGCATCCAATTACACACACACACACCCTTGAGCACATCATATGTATTGAATTCATGCATAAATATCATTCCAACATGGATTCCCCTATCAGATTAATGCTAGTTGTCACGAAAATGAATTACTCTGGTCTTAAATATAAATCATAGTTAATTTTTTTAAAGATATTAAGAAAACTAATTAAATTACTTTAAAATATTAATATTTACCATTTTTTCTTCAAAGTATTCTACTTAACTTATAAACTGATATATAATCCAATGATACATAACATATGATATGATTAAGTAACTTATTTAGCTTCCTTAATTTCTTCAAAAAAGTCAATTATGTTTTATATTTTAGACGGAAGGAAGTATTATTCTTAGGAAAGCGTGTCCTCCTAGCTATAAGAATCATCCAAATAGTGAAAGCTTTTAAGAAAAAAAGTTCAGGAATTAACAATAATAATTCGGAGGACCCAGAAGCCATCATGACCACCTTGCATCACCAACTGGTAGTCATGATTTCTTCAAAAAAGTCAATTATGTTTTATATTTTAGACGGAAGGAAGTATTATTCTTAGGAAAGCGTGTCCTCCTAGCTATAAAAATCATCCAAACAGTGAAAGCTTTTAAGAAAAAAAGTTCAGGAATTAACAATAATAATTCGGAGGACCCAGAAGCCATCATGACCACCTTGCATACCCAGCTGGTTTACAAAGTCCAGAACCATTCCCTGTTCCTCCACTTTCCCAACTCCACAAAAGATGCTCTCTATATGTTTACTGATAGAGATCATGACCTTGCAATTATCAATATCTGTGGCAAAATCCAATTGAAGAGCTTGCACGAATAGTATATCCTGCAACTAAGCCCACTACTCTCTCGTCATGAGCTTCTACAGTAAATGTGACTAAGGAGCATGTGAACTCATTCTTACCAAACAGACATAATTATTGGGAAGGCTACAATATTAATACGGCCAATATTAAGATTCAAGAGGACAACATAATTGCCACTAATTTTGTTTGGCCAAAGAAGAGGACAATAATCCGACCATACTAATGTGTCCTATATTGTTTATTTTGTTTCCCCGAAAGCACAGCAACATTAGTCCCCGTCACTCCATAACTTTCGCCATCTCTTTTGCGTTATTGTCTCCAAATTCCAACACTATAATATAATTCCAAGTTAATTGCTAATATCACATGTTCTGTCCTTTCTTTCTTTTTTCAAAGGTGGCCCCAACATTTCGTGGTTAGATTAATTTTGCCACCGGAAACTAGTCATCTTCATGGCCAATTCAGGCAAGTCGCATCTGATAGGTGGAAATTGCCTGAAGCTTATATTACACACAACTATATATATGTAATTTTAATTTTGAGCCGCTAATATGTATTCATGCATGATTCGTTTTACTTCCCTTAATATGTGTAGTAGTTTCATGGACTACTTGTAATAGTAAGAAAAAATACAGTATGTAAATGTATGTGCGTGAGAATGAAATAAAGGCATTCTAAAGGGGTTTTATTCGAAATGTCGGCCACCTTTTTTAATATTAAAAAATAAACTAAAAACCTATATATGGGAAAGGTAAAACTGCCGTACGTAAACCAATCCCATACGTTCATGGCAGCATAATTATGGTGTTTCCCATGATGTAGTTACCAAGAAATTCCAGGTGGTTGGAATCTCTCTCTCTCTCTCTCGTAAATGAGTGAGATTTTTACGTATCATTGCACATGCTTGCATGTTAAACTATTGGGTGACATCTTAATATTCTGCACACATGGTTTCCCAGTCTTTATTGTGTTCATGGTTTCACAGTACTCCCTCTAACCCACAAATAGAGCACTTCAACCATATAATGAGAAATAAAAAATGATAATTAAGTCATTTAATATATCATAAAATATAATATATATTTTTCACTTTTACCCTTTTTAAGAAATGTGTTTAATATTGATAATGTTATTTTAGAGAAATGGGATATAATGAGTAGACAAAGTTAAAAAGTAAATATTAATCATAGGGGAAAAATAGGAAAAGGCCATTAATTAAATTAAATGTGACTTATATTTTTGATCATGCCTTCCTTCTAAAAGTGTCATGTATTGTGAACCGGAGGGAGTCCAGCTAGGTTAAACTTTATTAACCTCCAATTATGAATATTGATAATAAGCATAAAATTGCAAATGAAAACTTTGAAATACTCCATCCAATCCATAAATAGAGTACTTTAACTAATTCACGGGAAACAAAAATTGACAATTAACTTTTTAAATACGTTTTAAATTAAAAGCTTTTTCTACTTTTACCCTTATTGAAAAATGTGTTTGAAAATTTAATCAGTAGGCAAAATTGAAAGTGAGCATTAACTACGAGGGAAAAAAAACTGTAAAATAAGCATTAATTATCTTGCAAATCACTTATATTTTTGACTAAATTATTCTTCTAAAAGCGACTTATATTGTGGACTAGGGGAATAATTATATTCGAACAAAAGCATAAATGAAATACCAATATAATAAAATAAGTGGTGGAGAGTTTGCAGCATGGGGAAAGCTTTTAAATAAGATAATATAGGTTTATGAAAGGATTTTTTTTTAATGCCAGACAGCTAGCTAATTCATTGTTATGGGGGGAGAATTAATTCGTAATTAGCAGTGTAAAAAGGAAAGTGAACGAGATAAACAAGAATGCTAAATATAGAAGGAATTAATTCAAAGCTAGGAAGTAGAGACAAGAAAAGAAAGGAAGGCGGTGAAGGGAATAAATTAAAGGCAAAACAGTACTCATTCCTACTCTTTTAGTTAATGAGAGACAGACTGGGAGGATAGGGTTGGTTGAGAGGCTATCATACTCTCATGTGGAATTCTGCACTTCCATCTTGCAAATATAGAGAGATAAATCTTTATGGTATAAAGATTATATCTTTTGCTATATAACCGTATATTTAAGGGTTGCATAAATTCCTAGGTGACCATACATATAGGATGTAGGATTGAAGGAGTAAAGAGTCTGAATATTATACACACAATCCTCCCTCTAAAAGTTTGTCTTACAAGAGTGTCATCTCTTTTTCTCTTTGTTGTATTTATTGTATAATGTGATTAAAGTTTAGATCTGGGTTTTGGTTTTATATGGGTAGTCAGCAAGTCGGTAAAATTTCAGATACGCCTGAAACTCTTACAATTAAGGATAAGAGGGGAGTATATATATATATTGGACTGTAGTGGGTATATGTACATATATCCATCTAGAAATATACCCTTTTAAAGTTGGTTCTATATCTATCTGTCTCTCTTGAATTTGAACGCATAGTTGAATAGATGAGAAGAAGAGAGCAATCGTTGAGGTAGGTGTCAGCGCATGGGATTGGTGGATATAATAAACCCGAGGAATATTCCTAAAATTCTGCTAGGCTGGCTGGCAATACCTCAAAGTGGTGGTTCATACATACCCTGTACCAGTAATTTAAAAAGACGAACCCATAGCTACCGCTGGTCTCACCATCATGAGCATCGTGGTGTGGTCTGGCTCTTCATGGCTTGGACCACGACACATCACAAAATTAAAGCAATAAACCTAATTCCCACCTCACCACGCGTGTCCAAATCCAACTCTCTCACCTACACGTGGCATTCCTTCATTTGCTACTACCTGCGGTGCCTCTCTTTTCAGTTTTCATGCTAGATTCTTTCATATTTGTGTGTGTACTCCATAATATTTGAATAATCCAACTCTCTCACCTCACCATATGTAAAATATTTGTAAATTGTGAACATATTGGTTTGATATTTTTCATTGATCTGGCTGTCATAAAATTGACTGAAAATGTATACATAAAATATCGTATAATTAACATAGAAGACATGTTTTTTTGCATGTTGTTATTAATTCGTTTTAATTATTTGTTGACACAGGAATAAAAGATATCTGTTTATTTCTGTTTTCTTGGTTTTGATTGATTTAAAAAACTTTTTGAAACGGGCTAGCTAAGAGTTCAATTCCCAGGTTCACCTATCAAATTGATTGATCCCGAAATTCTGATAAGAGATCAATTAACCAGAAGGAAGTTTCAGTAACACATTATTGGTATTTGAAACTGTTCTTTCATGCATCACAAATTAATCAAAAATATATTAATAAACACTAACAGATATATACCCAAGTTTATTCCATTTCTAAACCATCCATCATCTCAATTTGATGTAAATGCGAAAGAAGGGAGAGAAAGAAACTGGATAGTTGAAAACATATTCTGGCATTTCCCACTATCTATCTTTTAAGTTTTAACTGGGCGCCATAACGGATCTTCCAATCACTGTGTTAATGGGCAAAAATCTTGTCGCTTATGAGAAGTGTGTGTATTAGTACATGTATATGTGTCTGTGTCTGTGTATGAGTGTTTTAGTAAATTAAATTGAAAGCCTTTTTTAATAGGGACAATTAAAATAAAGGACGACCTAGAGAAAATCATATCTATTATAAATGACCATAAAAATTATAATTACTTAGAAGGATCAAACGTCATAATATAAATTCAAAATTATTAAATTTCCCCTAACTAAACTTCCTCCATGATCTCTTGTATTCATAATTAAAAATAATAATAATAACTCAAATCAAAACTACAACCGTCCATCATTCACATGTCACATGAGCGTATCTTTATCTTCTTATTTTTCACAAAGTTTCATATTTATGCATGTAATCAATAAATTATTTAAATAACAACAATCAAACTCATATTTTTAATTCTTTTTCCACCAAGTTCCATATTTATTTAATCAATAAATCATTTATATTTTTTAATTTTATTAACATTAAATGACTTTTCTAAACACACATAAATTTTATTCTAAAATAAAAATAAATTGTATAAACTTATTGGTTGAACATATATAATAAATTATAAAAGACCTTGAGTTTTATTAAAATTATATAATTTTTATTTTTAAATTTATAATTTTTTTAAAAAATAATAATTATAATTTTGACAAAACCAAAGAATGTGTAAATTTTTTTCATATCCATAGATATCTATGCAAATAGTGAAAATATATTACAAAATAGAGGTGCTTCCGCTGACGTTTAATATGTTCTCTTGGTTTCTTGTTTTTCCTTTTTCCTTTTTTCGTTGAAAACCAAAAGCCACGTATATAATTCTGATAATTACGGTTTTTATATTCTATAAAGAGTCCTGGTCAATGTTAATTTTCTTTGATATCCCTGATTCAATTAGACAATTTTCTATAGGAAAAAAACTTAGGTCAAGTTCATAAATGAGTTTAATAGGGTACATACACTTTTTAACTAGTAACAACAAAAAATTAATAAGTACACATGAAAATTTACAAATCCTAATTTTAACAACTAACAATAGTAAATATAACAAGAGTTCAAATCAAAATTTCCATCTTAAGAGCTTACACAAAAATTTACAATTGTTCACACGCATTTTAACAACTAAAAATAACAAAATAACAAGTGTTATTAGAAAAGTTGACTACATAGATATAAGTAACTTGACATAAGTTTTTTTTAAGTTAACTTTCCAAAAGCTTAATATATAAGTTGCTTGGGTGATATTGTAATTTTTTAGAAGTTGCAATTATTTTTTAATATATTATTTGCTTGTGTGATGGAATTATATATAACGCTCCACTTTTGTGAAGCTAAGTTTTCTAAGAAAGATGTATTTCAATATTACCCATGGATGATGGTTTTAGTGAAAGGAGCTGATTCCTTACAACACAGCAGATTAAAATTTGAATGCCCATCAGGAAATGTGTCAATCCTCCTTCAATAAGAGAATATTTATGTCTATTAAAAAAATGTATTTCATTATTATTATTATTATTTTGAAATCTAACTATTTTAACGTACTGACCCCCAACTTTGGACAGCTCTTATATACTAGAGGGACCTCCACGGACCAGGGGAGCAATTTTACCTTGTTGATCTCAATTAAAGAAATTACATAACTCCTTTATTCATAACTCTAAATTACTAGCTAGTTCAATCGCACATGGTGGTGTACAATATAATTCTGACGGCTAATTCATATCATCCTAATAAGTTAAATATACGTACCTCATAATCCCCTAAACATTCTTCAAGCTATTCAAAATCGCATATAGATATATCAAAATGTTCGATTGTGTGTGCGTTATAAACGATAAGTTATTCCTGTCCTTGGTCGGTTTTGTGCTTTTTGAAAGTTTCATAATTGATAAAAAGCAGAGTCGTGCTTTGCTTTTTTGTTTGATTGATAAATAAAAAGAAAAAGGCTCTATACTCAGTGCGTTGCTAGCCTTTGTATGAATTCGTTGAGATTTTCTGATCATTGATTAACGCTTTTTCTTGGGCAGGGTTCTGAAAATTCCATTATTCATGCACGTATGTGGCCCACACAGCACTTCATAATTTTCGGACTATATTAAAACAAAAAGTGGCAGTGGTCGATTAAGAATTATTGATTAACGAAGAAGGAAATGTGAGTTCAAAGAGGAAATATCAAAGTTAACATACATGTCGATCAAAAAGGAGCTTAAAAGAATAAAATATTGCGGGTATATTATATTCCCAATGTGTTTGGGGTCCATTTTGATGCAATCACCTTTCTATTAACTAAATATCTGTCATAATTCAATTGAACACATTCGTTTTCAGTTTAACAAAAAGTATTCGTCGTTAAAAAGTAATTAGATCATCATATAGTTTTACAACAGATCACGACCCAAGGAAAAGCAAGATCTATCAATAACGTGTCATGTGAAAATATTGGTCTTTTGTTTAAAATTTTAATTGGTATATTTTTAAGATTTTAGGGTTCTAAAATATCAATCACCATTCTTATTACTTAGTAGTTTTTTTTTAAGACGTCATTTTGGCTTCAGGGATGCAATAGACAGATTAAAGGGACGATGGATGGGTCGTTGTTGGCAAAATGATGGATACAAAGTTACAAACATGGTTTGAAGCTGTACTTTGATACTATTGATAGCACCATGCATCTGCTGGAGATCGCACAAATTCCAACCTAAAGCTTCAAGCCATTTGATAGAAACCACTCCTAATTAACAAGGAAAATGAAGGACACACGCATACATGCATAAAGCAATATAAAAGGCAAATTTAATTAACATTCTTTCATTTAATGTGTCGTATTTTAGTATTGTTATGAGCCTTACAATGGGAGGTTCTCCTTGAAAGGAAAGCCTTATAATGCCTTGAGTTTTCCAACTCTAACAACTCGTTTTTAGATTGTGGTGCTTACAAAGTAATGATGCTTTATTAAGAGATGATCAACTAGAGTTGGCTGAGAGAGAGAGAGGATCAATCAAAGAGGGCTACTTGCGGGGTTCTAACAAAGGGATTGACCAACAAAAAATTGAGTGAAGTGTCGTAGCGTAGAGCCACCAGCAAACGTTGTCTCAGTCGTCCAACCAAAAAGGGCGGGGCTAACCACCAAGAAACTAAAGGGCTTGTTTGGGAAGACGGTGGGGACTAAAAAAGTATGGTAGGAAGGGAAAGAACACAGTTGGGAGTAAAATAAGGTGTTTAGGTTGATATTTTTTCAAATAAGCTTTTAAGTCAAAAGCTATTTTTAAGAAGAAGCCACTAATACCAGCTTTTCATGGTGCAAATGGGCTTTTACCAGCGCCAATACAAACATAAATCACATTTACAATCTGACTTTTATTCTATCTTAAGTTTGCAAAAGTCAGATTGAATATATATATATATATATATATATATATATATATATATATATATATATATATATGCACATTGTCGTTATTCACACATGGAATTAGACTCAAAATTTCATGCTTATACTTTCAAATTAGAGTCCCTCTCCCTACAGCAACCCTCGTTAATGATCGAACGGAATTTGTTTCATAAAAGAGAGAATAAATTAAAAAAGGAAAATTGCGTCTAGGTCCCAAGCAAGGGAAAATACAACAAAATGATCTCTTGAAATTTTAAAATTGCGATGAAGTCCCATCAGACTTTTTTGTAATATTTTCCATTTATCTCTCGTAATCTCATTTGCATTCGTCTATGTTACACCTCAAACTGTCTACCATATTTAATGATGTCAATTTGGATCTCTTCGAGTGAGCTACAACTAGGTTATCCTTTGTGCTCACCTTCAATGTTCTTATAGGTAGGAATTCAATATCTTGCCATTCTCCCATTGAGAACAGTCCCAAGTACCATGGACAACCATCTACCATGCATTTGACAATGATCTTTTGATTATATCTTTTTTTTTTGACATATGTATATGCCAATGCTATACTTGTACAATGTTTGCCAAAAGACACCGCATTGGGAAAAACTTGTCCTTCTCCAATAATCAAACCCTTCTACTTTGTGGAGTTCATTTCAGGTATTGCATGTTGACATCATTTCAACAGTGCATACTAATGAAGGTGAATCTTCAATAGCCATAATGCCTGATAGTCCATCTCAACCTTATGAAAAATTATCAAACCTTCACGAAATTGAGATATACAATATGTTAGTAGTGATAAGTTAACAACACCTCATTCACTGGTTAATTTCCATAACGAAATACAACTTACAGATATTTCTCATCCCTTGGATCATCCCTTACTTCCGATGTAGCATCATCTTCAATTACTCCTTCATCTACATATGCATGCCCACTTTCTCTATTGAAGTTAATTAAATGTTCAATTGCTTCATCATCTAGTAGGTCCACATATTTGTTTGTATCAAATGTCAGTGTGAACTTTATAACACGTCTGATATTCTCTTTTCCCACAATGGAGGATATCATTGTTTTGAACTCTTCATAACTAGTGTCTTCCTTAATGGTTCTTGTTCGCACCGTTCCCCCAACATATGTTATATTACTGGCTCCACTAACTATAAACCTTTCCCCTGTATGAAGGAAACATAGTAGAATCTTCTCAAACGTGCTAGCCATCACCACTGTCCACCTGCACAATACAATTGTCGTCATTAACAAGTTTAGCACCTATATTAACAACTCTCGCAGCCCCTATTAACAACACATTCTCACTTCGTACATATCAGCACTTCCAACCACACAACTTTCACCCTATTTTGATTATTTCTCACTTTTAATGAGTAAAAAGAGCACAAAATGCCCAAACCATACAAAACATCTTAAACCCTTCCCAAATACCATTACACCACAACTAAAACATTTAAATATGACCTACAGTTATATTAACAAGTTCATCACAAAAATTAACAACTCTCGTTGTACCAATTAACAACATTTTTTTCCTTCACACATCAGGTGTTGTCAAGACAAAACTTTCACCCTCATCTTTATTCCTTAACCCTTGCAATGCAGAAACACAACACAGTAAACCAGAAAACAAAACATATTGAACCCTACCCAAACACATTTAAACCACACCCCCACATCATAAACATTGCATTTAACTATATATGACTACCTTGATAGTTTACAAATATAAAGGAGGACAATAGAGGTGAGCACTTCAATACCTACACACCTACACCCAATCAATATTCAAACAAACAAGATGACATATTTTTCATTTTTGACACCAAAATTCAAAATTCGTTCACATGGTCCAGTGAAAACATCAATGAAATGGACTAATGAAGAAAATAGAGGTGTTCGCATCAATTCCGTATCTTCCTTTTTAAGCTTCTTTCATCACTAACACACATCCATTCAACGGCATTTCCGCGCCATCTCCGTGCTTTGTTTTCTCTTTATCCTGTTGCTTGCCTCTATTTATTAGATGGGAGATTTTGTGTCTTATTGTAAAAAAGTCTCACGAGACATCATTACAATTTTAAGGCAAAATTTTCCCAGTCCGGAAAGGTGATATCGTGGCAAGTACGTGGGCATGAGATACTACATGCATTAGCATTAGAGTAGTACTATATATAGTACCAAGAGACAAATACAGACAGAGAGATGTGAGGGTCAAATCATCATGGGGGTTGTGTGGTGGGATTTAGCTATTGGGTTGCTTTTTCTGGCAATACACAAAGAAAGATCTGTAGGATAGGAAATGCCCTAAAATCAAAGGTAGGGCATAACCTATCTGTAATGACACATCAGAGGAAAAGCCTCACTCATAGTGTGTGGGCAGTGTACAAGTGGGGTATTAGCTAGGGACAGAACTATATGCTTTCTTCAATTTTTCAGCCTCAAAAATTTCCATGACCATTGGTCTGCCCTTTTATGGCAACTCCTTTTTATTTTCCTCGTTCAAACCCTTCTTTATTTGTCTCCTCCCTATTGGTTGCCACCCTTCCATATCATCAAGCTCTTACTTTTTTACTTTAATGTTTGCTCACTTCGAAAATCGTTTCCCTCACATTTAAATTTTACTCATGTGTCTCTCTCCTATTGGCTCTTAGCAACACTCACTTCTCACCTTTCCATGTATTACTTACCCTTAGTTCTCTAGAATGAAAAGAAAAGAAAAATATTTTAGGTGTTTGATTTGTACTAGAAAAAAAAATTAGTTGATATATAAGCAATGTTTTATTATATTTGAAAAAAATGAGGTGGGAAAATAAGTCAAAAGACCATTTTACACCTAAAGTAAAAATATTGTCTAAATGTTCATGGGACCCACGCACCCCATTCCCCTTTTTGTATCACATCTAAAGTTATATTAAGGGGCTTTTGTGCCTTTAGGCCATTTCCCTCCCCACTTAAAAATTGGTCCCAACTAATTTTGTTGAAAACACATTTTTAACTATACAGCTAAAAATGGGTTCCGGGAAACCATATTCCACCTGAAAAATGGGAGCCAAACACCCGGCGCTGGCAGGAAAATTTAATTTTCCCTTACCCGCTATTTTCAGCTGACCAAAAAGGGCACTTAGTCCATATATAGGATACAATAAGAGAGTTCACCGAGTGTGTGTAATTTATACGAATCTTTTTTTTTTTTTGCCAATGAAACATGTTTAGTATCATTTTGAAATTTTGTGTGTGCCTAGGGGGTGTACTGTCATATTGATTGTCATTTCAAATAAAGTTCGGAACATATTAAAAATATTACAAGAGAATAGTATATAGTACGAGACGATTTAATTATTTTGTAAGCTTCTCATGTAATTAAGGGAATACTAGAGAGAATATTTCTGTCGGGAATGAAAGTAAATTTAGGGAGCTTAATTGGTGCTTGCAGAATACAGAGTAATAATTCTTTGACAAATAATTTCTAAACTATATATGCAATTACGAAATTCTGAAGATGAAAAGTAATATTCTTTTTTAATTTGTTTATGTGGGTATGTCCTCAGAACAAATTCATCATGGCTAGAATCTAGCTCACACCTGTATTAAACTAATTTAATTAACTTGAATGCACTCTTACGCAATCTTCCATTGCCTTTTTGGACGGCGATAGATCAAATATATAATACTTCACTGGCTTTTACAAATCCAAAACCAAGCCGTTAAATTATAGGAGGGTGACTATATAAATTAAACCGAGCCTTCCTGACATTTTAAAAGAACAAATTAAAATAATTTAAAAAAGAAAGTGAAAAGACACTATAAATGAATTTTGCGTTAGAGTTTTGAGTTAAGATCCCCTACTCATTGACTATATGTATTCTCAGAGTCAGGCTTGGTATTAAGACTTGTATGACATCGTTTAAAACCTGTAATTGCACACTATATGAAACCCAAAAAATGCGACTTGTTTCGGTCTCACATAGGAACTTTTTTCCTAGTATCAGGGATAGGCTGGGTATTAAGACTTGTTTGACATCGTTTAAAACTGTAATTGCACACTACATGAAACCCAAAAGATGCGACTTGTTCGGTCTCACATAGGAACTTGTGTGAGCCACACGGTTTAAAACCTAACAAATTGAGTTGTCCGCCCTAGTTATAAGGATTTGATGTTTGTGGCATCTTCAACATGGGGAATTAATAAATTTACACTAGAAGGAGAGATTAATAATATCACCTGAAAGGAAGTTCATGTTTTGATCTTCAAATGTGGGTAGTGGACTTGAGTTAATATAGAAAGTTTCGGATTGAATAAAAATAATAAATACTCTTTTCGGTTCTGAATATAAGATAAATTTGACTTTTTTTTAAGATATTAATGAAGCTAAATAAGTTACTTAATCATATCATATGTTGTATATCATTAGATTATATATCGGTTCTTAGTCAAACTAATTAGTTTAAAGAAAAAAAAATATAAATATAAACACTCTAATTTAATTTAATTAGCTTTATTCATTTCTCCAAAAAAATCAATTTTATCTTATATTTAAGACCGGATGGAGTAATATATACAAGTGTGTGTACACGCTCAAGATCAAACCATCAGAGCACTGTATAGAATTTGTTTTGTTCCTTTCGGAAATGAATAGTTAATCCAAATGTATAGGTCATCAAACACCACTAATTAAGCTATCTCAAAGCCTAACTAAAAATAATTGTCAAAACTTTTCAATTGTCAATTTGGCTTCTAACTTTCCAAAATTAGGTCCACTAATGATGCATGCTAATCCAATACCTTTAAGATTTGAGAAACACGTAGCTCGTAGGTTGACGGAATCCTACAAAATAACCAATAATAATCATCGTCCTGCTAATAATTAAATTAAAGTATTATACCGTCTACACCATTACCGTTCATTGCTAAATTTAATTGATTCATCCCATCACTTATTACGTACACACATTTTTATGCTATCCGGTCAAAAAAAAAAAAAAAAAAAGAACATGAGGTAATTAAAGGCTAGCTAGGCCTAGGCCTAGCATGCAAAGATAGTAGCTACCCGATTCATTAATTCATAATAGTATTAATTTAAAAATTAAACTTCTATACATGATTGGCTAGCAAAGAACCTACTACTACACAAAAGCAAAATTCGGATTCTTGAATGTAAAAGCTTACAAATTGTTGAGTCAACTTCGAATAGATCCATCTAGTTAGAGGGCATACAAGTTAATATAGTGATTTTAATAATATAATTATTCAATGCTTATGCTTAGACCTCTAAACTCGGTTTTAATTCTTATACAATTATCATTACTCATATTTTATATATATATATATATTTCTTTTAAGAAGAATAAAGTACACACGAGTTTCTTCCCTTCCATATTCCACAATTAATTTGATCGATTTATATGTCACTAGCTAGCCCAAAGAGCGCCATTGACTTTGTGATAATTAAAATAATGTCAAACTTTTTAATCGGCGGTAGATACTTGCACACGATATATTAGAGGAAATGTGGAAGCTTCAGTCACCAAACATTATAACAAAAATCTAAAATATTGACTAAATTATCAATTAAGTTGAAAAAATGTTCATCACATCAATTATAAATTCTACCATCAATCCTGAATGTAATAATTTGTGTATAGTGTAAATATAGTGTAATGTACACGATAAACAGGATCTTATACTAAAGATAGGATGTGATAGATATATTTTAAATAGTAGTCAGTTATGTAATAGGCGAGTCTATTTGAGTTGTATTGGGCTTCGATATAAACAAGTTTTCTTAATGTATGATTTTTGCAATTCACAAATTTATACTGAAAATTTAATTGTGTCATTCAATTTATTATCCAGTGAGTAGTTATTAGTCTCTTCATTAGATGTCTATATCTAAATTAAAATTAACAAAAATTTACGCTGTTAATTAATAATATGAGTTAATTAGATGAGAATGGTTCGGGTTACCTTAAAGCTCTTATAGGATAAAAATACATTGAATTGAACATGTAATCGCGGGTCCCTTGCAGAGTATATATAGATATATATAATTTGAAGAGAGGACTAAGGATTTCCAATTGTTTATTTTTTATCCGCGTGATTGAGAAAAAATAACATCTACTAAATAAATTTATCGGCTTCAATTTTTTTTCTTCTTCTTTGTTTCTATTATATTCTTTTTTTTTTTTTTTCATAAAGCCTATAATTTCCAGCAATCGAACATGCTTTTAGAATCTAACTAATCCAACTATTGATTATTCGTTTTGCACTAGCCGCATTTTTATGATAACATTCCAAATTCAGCAGAAATTCTCCGATAAAGTGTCACATGACTCACATCGCCTTTTAAAAAAGAGGGGGAAATTAATATTAATAAAAAATGAAATAAATTAAAGAAAGAAAGGTACTTACATTTATTTCTGAACCATCGGTTATTAATATCGATTTTAAAATAGTCAATAAGTGAATTTTCTTTGTTCCATCACCTCGGGCGAGTTTACGGTAAATAACGAAATCTTACTGAATCTTCGCCAAGTAATCTCAAACTTTGCTCAAGAGATGTTGCAATATGAAGAATTGAAGCTAGCCTCAAAGATATCATAATTAATTTTCTAATTATAGATTTACATCTTGATATTTTCACTCTGATAACTACGAGAGAATATGTATATTAAAGTATTGATATGCATTAATATAATATAATCATCGTCTGTGTGTGTTTGTCGCTAAAAAGAATAATGGTGTCATAATTAATGATATTAGAGGACTTGGGGGGACATAATAATATTCTTTAATTTATTGGATATATATATACACATATACACCACAGAAATATTTTCTTTGTAAAAAACTGTCTTGACCATAAGTTTCACCAACTGCATGACGAGCCTCCAAATGAAGGGAATGTGATTCTTTAACAAGTCTGTTTTCATATAAATGGAAAAGAAATATATATAAATAGAAATGATAAACATTGAAAAGGGCATATAGAAGATGCAATATAATGCTGAAACATTAAAATCCACCCGATGTGATTATTATGCCTGCTTCCTCCGAATTTGGTACTCAAACTATCTTTATCTGTCAATTTTTAGGATCGTCCTTCCTTTTTTGGAACATTATTTAGTTATTCTCAATCTCTACCATTCCATAATTGCAATCAAACGTTGTAACTTGTAACTAATGTCTGTTCTTTATCCCCAAATAAATAAATAAATAAAACTAATGCTGGTTAAACTTTTTAAAATGGCAGAGAAAGTTCAATTCTCCAATTTGAATTTCATCAATGGAAAACATAAAATATAATACTCTCCCAATCCTGTATGTTGGAATTAAATAACTAATGTGTAGAGATTAATAAATTAAATTAGTTAAGTTAGTTATTTGTAAAAATATGTGTTAATTTCTCTAAAATATCATTTTAATCATTTTCACCAGAAACCTATTTTGTTGGTGAAAAATTTTGTTGGTGAAAAATACCCTTAATATGTTCAATCAATATGCATGAGTTTGGAAGGAAAAAAATTATAACTTTAGAGATAAAGTGAATTGGGGTTTTATATCCTTAGGATGGGAGGGAATATATGTTTTCTTGTTTCCTATATATAATTGTAAAATTGAGTGACATGATGTGAAGAAAATATTTATAATGACCTACTGATGACAAAGTCTAGAAGTCCCAATCCATCAAGACATATTTGCCTGATGAGGAAAATAAATCTTACAGCAACCACAAGCAGATGCATATGTATATGAGCTGCAAGCTAAGAGATTAAGGATAATACTTAGATATAGTACTTTGTGAGATAAGTAAATAAAATTAAAAAGTCATTTAATTTGATAGTGCTTTATTGAGTCTTTCAAGCATTATATAATATATGACATAATACAAAAAAAAAAAAAATTATGCATACTCAAAAGTAGTTTTTGGGGAAAAAAAACATAGGCTTAATGGAATGCCTTGGTGGAGCATAACAAAATAAGCCATGATATTAATCACATTGCACTCTTCACACATTAAACTTTTCAGTTGAATGTTTTCCCCCTTTAATTTATACAAAAGGGGAAAAAAAAATTAACACTTACGAAGTGCGATTTGTGATGGAAGGTCGACTATTTGGTCTAAATGAATAGTTAAGAAAAGTAAACATTTTTTTTTAATTAAGAAAACACATAGCATTAGGATGAAGGTTTTGTAGGCATTGTTTAATACTAGTTTTATAGGCAGACAAGGCGCATCTAGTTTTGTGATGCCGCTGATGGCAAGGCCTACCACTAGCTTTCCAGTTTCCACCTCATATTATTAAAATAAAATTAAGATTCTTTTTAAAGAAATACTAGGTTAATCATATAAAATTTTGCTTTTATTTTAGAAAATATTATTCTATTATATATTTTATTTTAACTATCTTTAATAACATAAGAAATATTTTACTCTCATTCAGTCATATTTTTGTTCGCTTAAAAATCAATGCACATATATAAAAGAAATGTATAATAAAGTGTAATATATACAAATTATAAATAGTATAATTTTTATATGAAAAAGTTAAACCTTTTAAATATCAAATTAAAATGATAAATATATCTAAATTATAATTAATTCAAGATGTTGATATGATAAATTAGTAAATATGTCAATATTTGAGTGTCATGTTGGTTTTAACTTTTGAAAAAAAGTGACATTAAAAAAGAGAGCAAAATAAATTAAAAAAGATCCATGATAATTTTAGAGGCAAGTTTTTTTTTTTTTTTTAGAGTTGCGTGTAACTTTTTCCTCATAAATAGTAACATCATGTGTTATATATATGAGCAAGTGTATATCCTCATAGCGATGTGATGCATGCATGTCCGTGTCTAGTATTTCTCAAGTAGGAGACTATTATCTTCAAATTGAAATATATATATATATATATATATATATATATATATGTAAACATAATTAAGTGTGGAAATTATTGTGGAAGGCGATCAACGTCAGAAACTTTTCAAGTGGGAATGAGTGGCACAAAATGCCTCATCCCCCCATAAATGCAGATGCCACATGCCTTTATATACTCTTTCATTTCATTTTCACACAGACTTTCAAAACACACACGCACAGCTGTGGGACAATTCAAGTCAGCCCTAAATCCAAAGGGGGTCCCCTAAAGGATCCTGACACTAGCAACCTCTTTTGTTTCCACACACCTTATTCCTTTCTCTCTCTTTTTGAATATTAATGAACTCTATATACGTAGACCCATATGTATGATTGTGTATTGTATATTTATATAATGGGCATAACCCCTTTAGGAGGTCACATATACATGACTTTTCAAAAAAAATAAATAAACTACCTCCGGTTCTAAATATAGAAATAGTTTGCAATATAATTTGGACTACAAACTATGTCTTATATTTAATGAAGGAAAGATCTTCTTCCATTCTTAAATATAAGATCCAGTTGAATTTTTTGGGAAAATTAAAGAAGCTAATTAAATTATTTTAAAGTATTTATATTTATCATTTTTTTCTCTAAACTAGTTTGTCTTGACTTATAAACTGATATATAATTTAATCGTACACAACATATAATATGATTAACTTATTTAACTTCCTTAATCTCTAAAAAAATTCAACCAGGTCTTATATTTAAGACTAAATGTAGTAATTAAGAAAATAAAATCGCATGTTTAGGGGATGATTATAATTAGAACTTTGTTAGATTTATTATCCTCATTGGCATTCCCCAAAGTTGATTCCTTTGCTTTGTTCTTAAGACATTTTCACCTAATTAATGTCTCTTTCTGTTTTACCTAATTAGAAATATTACTTATTTGTGTCCCTTTTTAGTAATTTTATGGTGCATATGACCTCACCAAGCTTTTCATGGTTTCTCTAGTGCTTCCTCTACCTGTCCCTCCTTTTTAAACGCCTTTTCTCTCCCATTATCAAATTTAATTTAAAGACATGCATGCTCATGTCACTAAACAAGAAGATCATTAGCTATGCTTTTAATATCTCTAAAAGTTTTCCAAGTTACTACAAAATAATAAAATAATAAAAGCTGAAAAAAACAGAGAGGCGGCCTACTTAGTGAAAGTGGTTCTGCATATTAACCAATCATCATCAATTAACAAAAGCATGTTTTACTAGTTTAGATTTTGTCAACATTACACAAAATTTTCTATTGGTACAATACAGCTATTAACTGGAAAACACAGTTGACGAAATTCTTTTGAATCTGAGTCTAAATGGAGTCCATAATATATTTTTTTTATCCCACTCGGTTTCACGAACCTTCGATTCGACTAATCCTGATTTTATTTCCGTATTTGGGACCCACATGAACGGGAAGAAGAGCTCCCAACACCATTTTTTTCATTCTCACGCTCAAACCAGGGGCGTGGTGGTGGGAGAATAAATAAATCCCGTATCACTTGTTCCCAAAGTATATTAGTTAAATAGAGTCCATAATTGAATGGTAAGATAGTGAAAATGGTATGAACAGACACAATAATTCTTGAAACAGAGGGCTCACCTGAACCGACATGCCCTGTTTTTTTAAAAGAAATAATATCAAAAAAAACTCATAATTTGTTAATAATAGCCTTTTTACTTTTCTATCGTTATTCTTATCCTTATTATTATTGATAAGTTATGAGACTTTTTTTACATTATTTTTTATTATTTAGATCATTTTCCCAAATTTTTAACGTTCATCCCACCGATAACGGGGTAAAAATACAGGGCAGGATATAAAAGGCGTCTTTTTTATGGTGGCGTAGTAGAAGGGTCCCACTGAACCCTGTGCTGTGAGCCTTTATTTTGCACCTACAAATACCCCTCATTCCCTTCCTTCCATAACCATCATCATCCAAAGCAAATTCCCAACAACCTTTCACACCTTCGTCATCTTCCTTCTTCCTTTTCCTCTGCAACTCGCACTCACAGTGGTCTCTCAGAAGACCTCTGTTGGATGCTTGTTGCCCCATCCTCTAAGGTAAATGAACTTACCCTTTCAAATCTTGAAGATTTTTTTCTTACCTGATTCTTGGGTTTCTTGATTTTTGTTCTCTTTTGGAGTTTTTCTGATCAAGTTTGGGTCTTTTGTTATGCAGATAAGTAGTTGTGTGTACTTCTCCTCTGAATTATTGGAGATGTCAGCTCAAGGCTTAATGTCCTCAGAGACTAAGCTCTTGCAGCAGAAGCAGGGCATAGTCACTATTCTGAACTCTGACACTGAGAAAAACAGAGCTTTTTCTTCTTCTTCTTCTTCCCTGCGACGCACTCTATCCGCAGACCTGTCCTCAAAGGAATGGCTCTCTCAAAATGGGTTCTTCTCTCCCATGATGAAGAAGGCTGTTTCATCCCAGAAGCTCTCACATTCAGATGCTGCTGACTCGTGCTATTCCTCTTCTGAATCAGAATCATCAGATGACTGCGAAGAAAGGAGGAAAGATCTGGAGGATGAAACTATTTGGAGTGCAATCCAAAAAGACAAAAACAAAGAGAGTGATGAGAAGCCCGGAGCTTTTGACATCTGGAGCTCCATTGTGTCCCAGAAAACCAACGAGGATGCTTCCAAATCATCACTACCTCCTCCTTATATTCATCCACTTGTGAAAATATCACAAAGCTCTCTCAGTAAGAAAAGCCTCGAGATTTGCACAGAGAGTCTCGGATCCGAAACAGGGTCCGATGGGTTCTCTTCAAACCCGTCATCTGAGATAGGGGAAACAGAGGAAGATAAGGATGATGAAGAAGAAGAAACGGAGAAAGAGACACTCCAAGAACGTCATGAGCCAGAGGAGGATTTCGTTGTGCCAAAATTCAACTACTCTGCAACTTCCAAGAAATCTGGTCCTCGTTCTTTCCCTCCTCCTCTTTCTTCTCTAACTTGTCAAGATGGACCTTCTGTTCACATGAGGTCTCGCCGTGAAAATGGAAGGCTTGTCCTCGAAGCTGTGTCTCTTCCTTCTCAGAACAACTTCTGTGCTCGTCGCCAAGATGGTCGCCTTCTCCTCACTTTCAGTGATCTCGCCACCTATGAAGAAGAAGAAGAAGAATACGATGTGGACGTCGAGGAGATGGAAGAAGATTTTGAGGAGTATGAGAAAGATGACGAAGAAGAAGAGGAGGATGACGATGAGGAAACAGAGGAGGACGTGATTGACAAAAGTGAGACAGAGCAACAAGCACCAATATTATCTAGTAGTGTTGATAGTATGTATAGGTTAGGATTAAATATGAACAAGCCAATTGGGTTTGCAAATAGGATCCCAAGGTGGTCGGAGAAGTTGAACGAGGTGGTGAATTCAGAGGTTGTTAAAAGCACCACGGCGGCGAAATCATCACTTCCACCACGGCCAAGGGTCGCTCGATTGGTCCCATCAGAACCGGCAGGGGCAAATTCCGCAGTATCATATTCCAATCCTTATGAATACTTTTGGAGAGCCAAATCAACAAATCATCATCCCCAGAATAATAACGCACCAATGAAGAAGCATATTGTCTATGAGGCAATTAATCAAACACCTTGTGAACAACAGAAATTGCTGGCTCTGGAAGGGAAAAATGGAGATTACTTGGTTCACAATGGGAGGAGTTGCAAGGAGTCTAGAAGATCCTTCCTATTCAGGGGACCCCATTGTATCGCCACATCTTCCTGAGTCACATAACACACAAAATTAGACAATTCACAATCAGAAAACCCAATGTGGCCCCACGGCTAATCCACAAAATCCATTTGCTTCAAAGTATTATTAATTACTCCATCTGTTTCTCCCTACCCAGTTCCCCTCTTTCAGGGGAGAAGTCGTCAAATAAAAGATATGGAGAAGGATAGAGAGAGAGAGAGAGAGAGACTTTTGATTTGTCAGATCAAAGAAATGACTTGAACAGTGTCATATTTATATATGATATTAATGCCATATGTATTTTATGTTTGCGAATTCATCTTGCTTGTTAATTTCTTGGCTGCTCTTGCTATGGATGAAGAGTTTCGCACTAAAATTTTGAATTTTTTTGACAAGACAACAAGTTGGAGATGGAATCCAGAACGCCTTCCCACCGCGAAGGCTTTAGGATAGTTTATTGCGTCCTCTTGCTATGATATTCATATATCTTAATCGGTTAATTTATCGATCAAAGTGGTTGAAAATTCATCCCGTAACAGCTAACAAGTGTTCAACTCAAGAAGCTTCCCTTTACTATGCATCATTGATAGAGGAAAAAAAATTCAGAATCACATTTATTTTTTATTATTTTTTTAAAGTAAAAATGTGCAATATTTGCTTAAATGATATATTTCATTCTGAATAAAGGAAATTATTATACCACCTCCCGAGCTAATTAAAAATTAGATTTAGTCCAAAATATAATATTTCAATATATTTTATACTTATCAGTTTTTTCTTCAACTAACTTTACACGTGAATATTTTAGGAATTTCAAGTTATATTTATTTAAATTAACCAATATACCCCCCCCCCCAATCACACATCTATTACCATTATATATATATAGAAGATTCGAACTCCATTAACTTCACCCTTAAAAAGATTAAGAAGCTTAACAAGATTGAATAAGGATTTGATCTATAGACCTTTTTTTTTTGCAATTAAACACTAATTGCTTGATATTACAAGTGAGATCGAACTCACGGTGTTTTTTATATAAAGGTGCTTTTATGCCAGTTGGCTTCAAGACTTTTTGGCCAGTCTTCATCTATTTGAAAGGTCTGTCTCTATTATTTTTAAATTTAATAAAGCAAGAAATAATAAAAAGGGCAAAAGATAATTGAAAAAGGAGGTGAGGTCATGTTTGACTAGGGTGGACCGTCTTGTCCGGGAGAGAAATATGAAGGAGGTTTGCCTTTTGAATTTGGAAGCTTTTAAGTGAAATTGGGTCATTTCCAGATTTTATGGTCCTCTTTTTTGGAAACATTACGATCTTCCTCTTTGATTTTGTCTTGCTTGCTTCAGCTCTAAGCTTAGACAGTGACTGCTACCTGTAACCAATATGTGAGATATATCATCCCCCAAACATTTTGAATTATCAACACACACCTTGTGGGTTGTGGCATCGCACATATATTTCTGTGGCTCTCTTAAAACAATAAATACCATTATAACATTGATTATTATTTTTTGGGTTACAGTGTTGATTTGATTTAATGTCTGCATTAATCTAGAAGAAAACAACATATGGCAGTGGGGTGTGTTGTGTAACATAACATCCCAATGATTTTACGATTATACCACTTTTGGTATTTTTTTATAAGCAATTCTCTATCTTAGAGTTGACCCTTTTTGTAAGCAATTTTTTTTTTTTTTTGTATTTCAAAATTTACTTTTTTTTTCCTTTTATATCTCTATTAAATACACATCTTTATATTAATTACCCTCACTTATCATTAATTCTTTTTCATTTACTCATTTATTACACATTCTCGCTCATATTTGTTACTCATTCTATCTTCTATGTTCTTTTCATAAATATGGGCATAATTTGGAAGAAACATAATATTTTTGATATATTTATTGTTTTTAACTAATATTAACCGTAAGTTTGTTTTACATAATAACAATAAAAATTACTTATAAAAAAAGGACTGGGAGAAGTATATGATTAAACAATGATGCAAGGGACGGTGACATCATTATCCACTTTAACTGAAAATTGCATTAACTGCTGCCTTTTTAGGTAGGTGGGGGTGACTCCTCCCACGTTTAATAGGCAAGCCATGAAAATGTTAATATTTTTATGGGATAGGATATTGTCACTACCAATTTTGGTCACTACCACTTTTTCACTGTTAGATCATAATCTCAATAGGAGAGAGAAATGATAAATGTAGATGATATTCTGATCTAACGATGAAAAAGTTGTAGTGATATTGGTAGTGACCAAAATTGACAGTGACAATATCTTATCCCTATTTTTATTATGAATTTTTAACAGAAAATTAGGTATTTGTTTTCCTAAGAAGATATAATATTATGGAAAAAAAGTATCAGATGATAAGATTTTATATCCATTTTTGTTTTACAGTCAGTCTCAAACTCAAATAAATGAGGAGAGTTGCATTAGGTTCTTGATAGCCAACATAAAACCGCGTTGATTCTTCCATGACATAGATAAATGACAATATTATGCTAATGTTAGGTCATTGCATAGAAGCAACGCATTGTATGGCGCATTAGTACTCAAATATAGTGTTAAATATACAAGGGCTACCACACTCTTAGTGGTGTGTCAAGACTTGTTGCTATTGGATAATACGGCTTTAAACACAAAAACATATTTGCAGGGTTCTTTGACTCTCTTATCCGATTGAAGTTTCTCTGAATGCTGTTGTTGTGAGCTCACACTTCACTCAAATGTGTATTTTGTGGGGAGGGGAGATTCTTGTTTTATTTGTCTGCTCACTGAAGGTTAATGATCAGTAACACTAATGTGTAGGGAAAAACTCACAGAATTTACTATTGAAATTTAGGGGTCAATGACCTTATAGTTTAGTAATATAAAAACTCTCATGTAACTAGCAGGTCGCAGTTTGATTCTACTTGTATCCTTAAGTTGTCGGTATCAGCCTCTCGAAATTTGGAAAAAAATCTTTAAGGGGCGTAAGTTTGAGGGAATTGGAAGCTGGCAGGACTAAACTAGTAGAAACAAAATGCAATTATCTCACTCACTGAAAGAAGAATGCAATTTACAGAGATAACGTCTTAGCCGTGCAATGGAAGCCGACAGGACTACAACATTTTCTGCTATTTGGGCAATCTTGGCACTTCAAAGCATACAATATAAAATTATATTGATCAAAATTCACATCCTCCGTCAGAATATATTTTAATTCACACAATAATCATACAGTGCAAGGACGAGAATTACACAAAGCAGCACCTTTATGATACATAAATAATGGACCCCCCATGACTTTTGATTTATATATCTCACCATTACATAAAAAAGCTCTCTGTTCCTCTTGAAAGGAAAAATAAAAAATAATAATAATAATAACAATAGCCTAAGGACGAGGGAAAAATATATGTAAAAATAAATGATAAAAATAGCCAGAACTACCAAACCCATAAGAAACAACCGTGACCTTGACTTTGCCTATGGCTCAATTTACAAGGGGGTGTGGGTGAACCCCGACTCCAACTTCTAGCTTGTCAAAGTAAGCCTAGCTGCAGCTATCAACCTTCATCTGGAACTTGTATCTTGCTCATGGGGACTGCTAATTTGAAGGTTGAAAATTATGAAAGCCTTTGAACTTCCTGCAGAATTGAGAGTACAAGTTGGCAAGCCCCCGTAGTGCCATCATGCTATATACAGAACACCAGAGAACCGGGCGATAGCACAAGCCAGTAATGCATAAGTATTAGGGACAATCGTATCGATCGATCACTATATCCAAGCAAGAGAACCTCGGTCATTTGCCACTGGAGGTCGGCCTCTAGTTGGTGTTGGCGGTCTGTTAGCATTCAACTCCTGTCCATGTAAATAATGCAATCCAGAAGAACTTAATACCATGCAACAAAGAGAGTACAACAGCAGCAAGAAACTTGTAAACTTGCAATTCACTATAATACTCAGCTTCCAAGAGGATGCAAAAAATCTTTCTGTACCTGCATCCATGTATCTTCAATATGACGTTCTGGTGATGCTTCTGGTGAAGAAATTGCAGGTGGCAATGGATGAATCAGTTTAGGAACCACAACAAGATCTCTACCCAAAACGAGTATTGCCCCAGCATTATTGGCAGTACCTATTGGGACAAGGAAGTTCTAAAATTTAACGAGGGTAAATGATCCAATGTGGAATAGCTGTGTACTGGTAGAAGACAAACATACCACAGTAGTTTGTGGCTGAGAAAAGTGTTATCAGATGACCCTGGGCAAAACGCTCAAAACCATCCATCACACATTCGTGGGCACGAACAATTAGCTGAAGATCATTGTTGTTGCAGAATTCCATGACACGGTCAGGCTGCAATAGTAGACATGAAAATAAACCCAAGGCAGCACAAGTTTATATAAAGAGAATTTAAAGAGTAAAGACAAAACCAACCATGAAAATATGCTTATGGTTAAGAAAATTCCCAAAATAATACATCTGGAAAATATTTAACACCTACACAATAATATCAGGAAAGTGGAAGTGGAGAAATAAGAGGAAAGGTGCAATACAATTACTTTTAAGTGCTAATAAATAAAAATAAATCATATTTATCATCTTTTCACTCTACATAATATCTGGCCTTAAATTAAATGATGCAGATGCCTTGCAAAAGTTTAAAATATTGATACCCTAATAACTTTAAAAGTATTAAGAGGATTTGAAAATCCAGCAGCAGCATCAATAAATCAAATACAGTATAACTAAACTTTTTGCCCCAGAAGTTTCCACTTAGGAGCACTGAGTATCCGGAAGTTTTTTTTTCAGGAGCAGGAAGTTTAAAAAATGTAGCAATGCCAACCAAACCAACAAAAGTCTAACAGATGTTTGCCACGTATGATAAAATGCCACATCATGAGCCCATTAGGCTGAGGTGGCATCACCTCATTTTTCCCCACCTCCCCCAGTTTCTCTTCTTCCTCCAGCAACTTTTCTCCTCGCACAAATCCCTCCCCCCAATGGTGGAAATGGGTCTCCAACCAGCATCATTTTTTTTCAAGAAATCACAGATTCAAGCCAAAATGAATGAAAGAAAAGAATAAAACACTCCCCAGCTACCATTGTCAACTAATAATAACCTGGAATCAAACTGTAACAGTATAAACATTTCAAAAAAAAAAAGAAAATATGAATTGCTAACTGAAACCAAATATTTCATCATCTTGCTACAAAATCAGATTAGGTGCTTAATCTTCCCAAGAATGAAAATGCCGATTAATGGAAGCCCCAAATCTTATCATTGCCTCAACCAGATTTATGACTCAACCATAAGCCGTGATTTCGAAACCCATATCTATTTTCTCCTCATTCATTGCCATTATTGTTCTCATTCACAAAAGAGGATGATTATCAGTCTCGTAATGATATACCCAGTGCTCCTAAGTGGAAACTTCCAGTGCAAAAATGGTACTTATGACTTATCCCATCAAATACTGACTATTATTACATGAAAACTAATTTACAATATACACAGTAGTATCAATGTGGTAAGAGTTATTAATAATGTTGAACATTAGCATTTATTGCTGACTTATTTGGTACCCTATGAAAAAGAAAGCAAAATAAACAAGTGGCTTAGATATTATGATTTCATCTCTAACTAAAGTAAGGGAAAAGGTCCATGATTGGATCTATTAATTTCTCAAAAAAATATAAAACAAAGAACTTGTGGAAAACAATGAATTTCATTGAAAATGACAGCCTTAATTTATGTGCCTTCCAAGTACACAAAAGGGGGAAATAACCATTGGCTAATTCATGGAATGTTCACATGATTCAAAGTAACAGACAATGAACACTCACCCCAAAAGTAACTAACCCTGGACCTCTAGCATTGGGTCGTAGACCTTCCACACTGTCATTCTCTGTTGGATCAGACCTAGGGAGAAGCATTTCACTGTCACTTTTCTGAAAGAACAGAACATTTAATCGCAAAAATACAGATAATACACAGATGCACTAACCACAACAAATCCATGAGCACAATTGACCCTGCTTCCATTGTAATTGGACGCTGAATGTTCTCAATTTGTTCCACATGGTTTATCGAACGACCAATACCCCCATGCATGCAAATAATTTTTTTCTCAATCAGAGCGGCTAGAGGAAGCCAATTAAACAACCTGTTTATCCGATGCCACGACCAAATTCCATCTCTCTCACCCTGATCAATAAGTTGAACCAGACTCTTGATTAACATGACAGCAAGAAAAAACTTTGGATAGTTTGTTCAGTAGAATGAATACATAAAATTCCCTACCATCCTTTCAATGCACTCAATCCGGAAACCAAAAAGGGCATTAATATCTGCTGCTTCATGGTTTCCACGTATTAAATGCACATTGTTTGGATACTCAACCTGCAATGTTTACACAAGTATGCATAAATCTTAGGCTTCCAAACTCAACAAAGAAGAGAAAAGCTCGGTAAGAGAACCCAAATAGCCAGAGTACCTTCAAAGCAAGCAGAAGGGTTATAGTTTCTAGGCTGTGTTGGCCTCGGTCAACATAATCTCCTAGGAATAGATAATCGATATATCTGATAGTCATTCATACAGATTAGCAACATGGATAATAGAATGCCTCATTCACGATTGTTATAATAGTCCAAGCAGAATTCTATGTAATAAGAAATCATCAATGAAGAGATACAAAACCCCATGGGGGTTTGCTTCATGGCCTTAGGCTGGCAACATCCTTTGAAACACCACAAATAAGACATCTTTTATATTAACTACAGACAATTCATGAATGATTAGTATGAAAAGAAAATAAAAGAACCATTGCCAAGGTAGATTGTCTTTTGCTACTTGTCAAAATACAATGCCATGTGAATAATATTTGAAAGAGGATGAGACAACCATATGATATGTAAATAGTTTATTGTACATTTCAAAGCATACACTAATTTGTAAGAGCTCAGTTTGAAATCATCTACAGTACCCAAAAAACTTACGCTATGTCGCCAGCAGTTGATGGTGCACCATACTCATCAAAAAGCCGCATAAGATCGCCAAATTGACCATGTAAATCACCAAATATTTTAATGGGCGCCCTAAGTTGTAGGACACTTGGTTCACTTGAAAATATCCGCTCTGCATTATCACAAAGATCTGCAATTTCATTGCAGTCTAAGAAAAATTGCCGGCGAACTGGTGGTTTCCAGCCTCGAGGCTTTAAGAGGTGTGCTATGACCTGACAAGTTGAGGAATCTCCATAAGATACAACAAAAGCAAACAAAGATAAGGCAAAGAGGCACAGGTGACAGCAAAAATGAGACTGAATGAAAGCTAGTGTTGCTACACCAGTTCAAGTGCAAGTGAAGGTCTGGCTTAGGCCACAGACTTAGGCTTGAGCCCAACACAATGTGAACCCACCAATCAAGGTTGGGTAATTTCCCAGGCCCACGGATAAAGCCAATATTAACCACAAGCTAACCTGGCCTGCATACAGCTCTTGTCATCGAAAATACCTACTCCAATAGTTTTGAAAAACATGATGGAACATAACAGGTAGACTTTAGTCCCCAATGAAAAGAAAATGGAGCTCACGTAACATGAGCCACCAGATATTAATAAACCCAATCCACAATTCATTGCTTTAACTTCCAACACGTGATATCTCAGATCCATGACATCTGACAGGGCCAAATCATTAATTTGATAAACCCATTACTAAACTGCTTTGTATGATACAACCTGACTTATCAGATGTTTTGGACCTGAATAAAAAATGGATAACTGAAAGCACATATTTCACATATTATAATATCAATCATACTTATTCTGATATGATGCTCAATAATTAATAATTATATAAACTCGTACCTTTTTTGGGACACTATTAATAGACATCTGCCGATCTAATAGTTTTCTGGCTGCAGTTGCATTTTCTGGAGTTCCGTAACTGACCCGCCTGCCTTCATTTTCAAATTGATCAATGGAAAGCTGTCTAACCATCCCACCTAATGCCCCACCAGTCTCAGCAGCAACAACCACCTAAAGAAAAATCTAGTTCATATCATAATTTGTGCTAAAATATTTAATGAAAAACTCAACACTACATGATGCATGTTGGGGAAACAAAATGAGTGACTCACAGCTCTATGATGCAGTCTGACTCCACCAGGAGTATTATTATTTGATACTGCAGATTCAGGCTTAATCAAAGAAGATATAAGCTTCCCACTTGGAGTAGCCTCAGCCCCACCATCTCTGTCAGGCAAATCAACTTCTCCATTCTCCTGCCGTGCCTTAGCAGCAGCCAATGTGGCACTGATAGCTTCAGCTTCAGCAGCTGATGCTTCAACTAGATATTCAACACCTTTGCTAGTTCGCCTGTTCAAAGTTCTTCTAATACATCACAGAGCCAAACAACTAAAAATCAATCGCTAAAATACAATCTCAATGACAAGTATCTTACCTAGATCCCTGTAGCATGGCATTTTCAGTGCTAATATCAGTATACAAGTCACCATTTATAGGGGGAGCAACAGGATTGCCCAGAACAACTGCACCATCAGCAACCGCTTCAGGCATTGTTTGCCTTGATCTATCATCAAATCCATATCGTCCTAGCATACATCCTGGTTGTAAATTAGTTGCAGCAGCTGCAGCAGCATGCGAAGCAGCAGTTGTAGTTTCAGCAGCAGCAAGATCTTCAGCAACAAGTAGGTCATCCAGCAAAACTCCTGCAGGATAAACAACTCACTAGCATCAGCCTGGCTTGTGAATAGTAAAAATGCTTATAACAAAGTTTAATTTCAAGGGGAGTATTATATACCACAAAACTAACTAAAAAACATTAATCTTCAAAATCCTGCCTATGACCAGAGATCTCAGTATGAAAGATGAACATGTATTTACAAATAAAAAAGGCAATAAGCTGAATTTAAAGGATAAAGACAAAAGAGCTTCTCTTAGATAAACTTGAAGGAAAAAATGTCAACAAGCTAATAGTAATAGCATTGTTAACTTTATGTTCGGGCTTTGTGCTAGGGCATGGTTACATCATCAGAGTAGCTTGTGCTACTTGATTAGGATTGCCACAAGCTTACACACCATTCATCTTTCTCATTACACTCTTAGCTGTGAGGTATTCTCCAACATTCCAACACTTTTTTCCCTAACTTGTGTGTTCTTTGACCTTGAACCTCAAAGGCCTTTGATCTATCACTTTTTTTTTAATGAGGTCACCCAATGCGCTATTAGACTCTGGTAACATGTTAAATTTTTTCAGGCTTTATTCTTGGGCATGTTAATTTCACCAAAATAGCTTAACCTACTTAATTAGATTGCACAAGCTTATATACCATCATTTTTCATATTACTTTTAGATGCGGGACACCTAATCCCCAACAAGTATCATATTTGGAATGTAAAGAAACCGTTCAATGAAATTCCCTGCTATAACTTTTGTGCCAAACCTAATTGAGTGGCATCCCCACATTTTTAAAACAGAAAGGCTATCCTAATCCCCAACAAGTATCATATTTGGAATGTAAAGAAACCGTTCAATGAAATTCCCTGCTATAACTTTTGTGCCAGACCTAATTGAGTGGCATCCCCACATTTTTAAAACAGAAAGGCTATGCTTTAGTTAGTTTAATCAACTTGATTTTTACTTGAAACAATTTGTCAAACCATAGTGTTCGACAGAATGAAAGCTATGGCTGTTAGGGTTATTGAATCATCCCTTAATAGTTCCCATCTACCAACTCTTATAGCATCGATTAGAGACTTTCATGTTCTGAATGCAGACACTAGCATTCCTTCTCATCTGAACAAGAGTGACTATCCAACAAATATAAAGTACACACCACATCCAAGATTCAAATGTCCCCTTATCTTCAAGCTTACACAAAAATCGAAAATGAATTCAACCAAAACTAGCAGAAAAATCAAATACGAGATATAAACAAAGTCACGAGAGAGGAGCTTTAAGCAATAAGTGTAATCAACACAAAGAAAACAACTAAATTGTCATTTGAATGCAGATTAACTTAAGGAACTAAATCAATCAAACTAATCTCATGACATTGACCAGATAAAAATAATAATAATCCAGCAAGAGAATACCAAAAAACTTATAGCTATGTCTTACCACCACGTAAACCACCATAAATGAAAATTAGGTCACCAATAGCAGCAGCTGCATGCCTACAACGTCGGGTCAACTCTACTGAAGCATCCCCTCCAGCTGCATCAGCGCTGTATCTTCCTGTCCTTGGACTGGTGACAACAGATTTTGTATCACACCAAACACCAGCTGCAGTATCCAACACTACAAACAGAAGAAACATCAATAATTTTCCCTAAAAGAAATTTTTTAAAATCCATTGGCACATCACTAGGTCTTGATTAAACGTAGAAGATAATTGGGGAAAAAAGAAAAGCAAAAGAGAATAAAAGAAGAGGCATTTGGTTAGAAAGAAATCACTAAAGGCTACAACACCAATTAAACATCATAACACCACCCTCACAACAACAGAATATTTATGGAAGTACCCAAAATATTCGTTTTTGCTAATAGCTTTTCTCTTTTATTTCATTTAATAAAAAGTCCTGTCAGAATGTTAAACAGAGAATTAATATAAACTAGAGAGTGGAGGCAGAAGAGTGAAAGCAATGGCAATGCTAATAGATACTAGAATATAACACCAGCAACCAGGGCCTACAAGCCCGAAGCATTCTCCAACAAACAGAAATTTTAAAGCAACACCATGAGTCCATGATCAAGTACCTGCAACACTTGACAAGTCTTCTACCATCCGTCCTCCACCAAGAGCTCCTCCAGATACATGTAGCCTTGCATTAACAAATACCTAAAATCGTTGAGGCAAGTGAATTATGATCCTTAAATATATAATCAACTAAGTAAACAGAGAATAAAACAAAAGAAATGAACCCTACAGCTGCATGCTGATATCTTGGAGATGGTGAAACACCAGGGGCAATTGCCCATTCCCATCGGCCATCCCTATGCTTTGCAAGTCCATATGCACTTGCCAATGGCTGTAAGAGTTGGAGCGCCCAAAAAAATCACACGCAACCATAAATATCAATCATTTAGTGTTAGACTGTTTACTAATATGATAATAGGTCTGTTAAACAGAAAGATAAAGGGAAACTTATTTAACAGGAACAAGTCATTCCAGACATGTAAAATTGCTCAACATAAACTGAAAACGGCTATCAGAAGAAGACTGAATTTTACTACAATCACTACTGGATCGTTTATTTTAATACTTAATTTTTAAAAAAAAAAAAAAAAAAAAAAAAAAAAAATCAATAAAATAAGCACTGAAATAAAAACTAAACTCCTAACAGGTACGGAAAAATAAGTGTTAGTTCCTGCAATTTGAGGGAGTTTCTTACTGGCAAGCCAGAATCTATTAGTCATTCTAGCAAAAGATACAACAAAGAACCCATTATACAGGCAAGCCATACATGCAATCAGGGTGTGACAATGGGAAAAAAATAGCAAAGACAAAATCAGGTAATTGAATCACATATAATGAAAAAACTTCCAGGTATACTTAAACAAGAGGATGAGAGAAATGTCTGATTCAGGATAAGTGACTCACCACACTATTGGCATCCCTCCCCCCACAAAGTAAAAGCAGCCCATCAGAGCGTGCACTTGCTGTTGCATACCTATTCAAAAACATGACAACTAATCGTTAGATTGTCTTATCCTACATAACGTGAAAGTGCTAAAGAGTAGCCAGCTTAAACAACAAACAGATCTGTAAAACCAGATAAATTGAATGTATTATAATACCTACGCAAACTCAAAAGGAGATAATCATACTTTCTAGAATAGAGAATATAATTTAACAAAGAGTTTAAATCTAACCATGCAATTTCACTAAAATGGCACATAATAATATGGCAACAGAATTACCCAAATAAAATCCTTTAAAACCCAATTCAAGAAGTCAAAGGTTTCAAAATAAACATGGTTTCTAGTATACATATTAAAATCATGTTCACAAATGTGTCCAAATGTTAACTTGAATGGACATAAGAAAATTACATGCATGGCGGTGGACCCTCTCCTTCTGGTTCCAACTTGCGCCATTCATAAGGCTTGGCAGCTGTGTCCAAGGCCCATACATCAGCCAAAGGTCTCTTTCCTGGAAAGCAAGCACAAAATATTGTAAGTTTATAACATCCATTAAACTTGCACAGGAAAAAAGAAAAGAGAGAATAAACAGCTAAAGCACACAACACAAAAAGAGCTGCATTTTAGCTACCATCATTTCCTCCAATAGCCATTAGATATCTCTGCCCCACCAAAGCCATCACATGTCCATAACGTGGCCCTGGTCCAGGACCTTGAACAACAACTCTACAAAAGTTCAGCTCCCAAGGTATCAGATAAATGCCAATAGAAGCACAAATAAAATAAATACATAGATCAAAACCCAACCTATGCCATCGTGGCCGTTGCTGAGTGAGATCAAGAACATGAAGGTCTTCTGCTGACAAGCCAGCAGGACCAATGCCACCCTGATTAATAATGTAATATTCAACTGAGTTAGGGCAGGAATTTATAAGAAAACTAGATTGAATGAAACTATGATAACTAAAGTGATTTCTTCTGCATGCTACCTGAATAACTACCATTGTTCCCACAGCAGTTGCCACATGAGCGGCCCTTGGGGTTGGAGGTTCTCCATAGGGAGTTATCCTGTGTAAGAACTCCTTCATAAGCACTAAAGTACAGGTAATATAAACAAATACTCTTAAGTCATACAAAAAGATGAACGGAAAATTTTTCTTTTTTTTTCTTTGAAAGCAAGTCCTAAGCTTTACCTAGACCATTTATTAGTTAAGACGTCATAACAATGGACATCAGCCGTGGCACCAGCTAAACCTGCAGAGTAAATAAATAATCACGGACATGATATAATTCATGTGTAAGACTTTATCAATCTCAATAATCAAACCTACTACACAAGCATTTTCCTTCACAAAAGTCATTCTTAAATACAACCACTATTAATTACTCAACCAAGAACAAATTTTTAAAGAAATATAGAAAAGCTAATCATCATCTCATACCAGGTAGAAGAGCAGATTATGCCAGATGTCTATAAAATCAAGAATAACTACCAAATCAAATTTGGGTTACATGGATTCCAACACCAAAAGGAATCAGAAACATTAAATACAAATGATATCCTACAAGGCTAACGTGGACTTCCTGCAAAATATTATGTCAACTAATGAAAAGATGACATAGAAAACTAAGAAGGAATTGGACTGCACTGTCATCTTCAACAGGTTGCACTAATTTGTTATGTCATTTGGAACAAGTATTGCTCACAACATTATCTGATAATATGACCATCCTAGAGTACATTAATGAGGTTCATTGGCTTTCATTCTACTGAAACCAGAGACGAAATCTGATAAGGATACTCAAACTGAAATCAAAGAACTGAACAGAATATGGAAAACATAGTCCAAAAAATTAAAACGCTCTGGATTGCTGGGAGCCCCACACACGCACATGCACAAACAGGTAGGTATATAGAAGGGAGTAAAGTTTATGTCACCACAATAAAAGTCAACATGTATTGGCAGCTTTGAAGCAACAACACAGTGAAGTTTAAACACAATTGCTTAATGTGAAATTAGGATTGCTTTTATACAAACAATCAACATAGTGCAACTTGAATTGTCATTGGCCAATCAGAATTAATGCCCCCTACTACTCTAACAGTATCTTTCTGCAAAGAAACTTATTGTCAAAAGTTGGGATATAGAAAAACACAACCTAGGTCACCAGCATGCATGAGTGCAGCCCTTTCTTACTTATATATCCCCAGTGTAAAGAAATGGTACCAAAAGATAGACCTACTGAGTTTAACTGATTGCACCCCAATTGAAATTTTTTTTGATTATTAACGATTGATACATAAGGAATTTCTGGAACACTGAAAAACCAAAAGAACCAATGCACCAAATATATCCCCTGATATACAAAACAGATACTTTAGCAACATACACATCTCAAAGTCAAGGGCAGAAGAAAGCCAAGAAGAAAAGGGGGAGACTAAATTATGGATAGACAAAATCATAACCATGCAAATCACAAGTGGTACTAAGTGATCCAACCCAACTATAGCCATGAGAAGGCTTATGCCATAAATAATACTGAAAAAAGGATTCTGGCATGGATATGGCTAAGTGAGAATTAAAGAAGAAAATAGCATTAAAAAACAGGTTTGGAAGAACAGAAGTTGCAAAGTAACAGAAGGAAACACCAAGACCATTGCCTAGACGCATTGTAATTAAAGAAAGAAAATTCCGGTATGAGGTTTTACATACAAACAAATTTTCCTTGACTAACTTTTTATCCCACCCAAAGTCAGCATAAAAGAATATTAATTAGAAAGGCTTTATTGAATATTGACATTTAAGAACATCCAATTTTATCTGCCAAAAATAAAAAATGAAAGGAAGATTTGTTACAGTCAGAATGGTAGAATTTATTTAGTAAATATTCAACCACTTTAATTCCATTCCATAGTATTGCCAAGCAAATATATTGATATTAATCTCTCACATAGTGGATAAGGCTTGTTGTCGTAATCTCTCACCCCTCAGATAAGCTATCCAATCAAAGGAATTATCAACAGTACATTTTCCATTCTAATCCATTTCTTTCCATTCAATACAACAAAGCATCCTAATGAACTGTTACAGAGCTTTTCTGATCAACAAAATTAAATCATACTTCCCAGAAGGAAGCAAATGTTCCTTCAAAATGACCAAAGAACAAAGTATAGAATAGACCTAAAAGCCATGCAGTTGTTGAATTAAATGCTATTCCATTATCTAAGCAATGCAATTGGCGTCTTCACATTCAAACAGCTGGGCCCAGCCCTAGATACTCAAATCCTTTCTCAAATGTGTTCCCATTTCAAATCAATAGACATACAAATAGAAGCATCTCGTTGCACAGATTACGCGATAGTAGCTAAATTTACTTGAGCTCTAATATACAAAAAGGATGCAAGCGACAAAATTTATTAGATTAAGTTCAAACTGAAAATTCCCAAATTTAAAATAAGAAGCCACCAATTATCTGCAGCTTCTTTTTCACAATATATATTCAGTACCCAGAAATAATATATGCTGGCAGAGAATGAAAAATGGTTTATAGAAGAAAAACATACGTATTCCAGCATTTCCTGCCGATGAAGGAGTCCCGGAAGCTGCCGAATTCCCTTCAAGTGCAGTGGCACCACCGAACAAAATCAGCCTTGGTCCAATGTACCCAGGTGTACCTTCCTCTCCAACAGCTGCGACAGCAGTCAAGGTGTGGCCACACCTAGGCCCTGGTCCATCCTCCTTCTTTTCAATTATTGCATTCACCACAGAGTAAGTTGGCGCAAGCCTAGGTCCAATAACCGGAGTCTGCTGCACCTGAGAAGACCCTTGCTGCTGTTGCTGCTGCACCGGCGACTGCGTAGTCGCTGGAGATCCGCCCGCTGACGCCGGCTGCTCTCCAGGCTGCTCCCTTTCCATTGCCGCAGAAGATGGAGCTGTGTTGTTGTTCTGCGCAACTGGATCCTGATCGGTTTCCGGCACCATGGAGGAATCGACATCCATTGCTTCAACACTAAGATTCAAGCAATTCCACCAAGATCAGAGCTACCATTCCCGCACCAGAGCATTCCAAATCAACATTTCTTATTTACGCCTGAATTCCAAACCCTTTAAACCGTCCGCTTCCTTTGATTATATAGGCAACATACAAACTTCGATATTCACAATTAAAAACCCTAGCTCAGATCCTTGACACCTTCATCAAATAAAAATATATGTCAATTATGAGGAATAGTAACAGCTAGACGAAAAATTCTTTGGGTTTCCTCCCTTCTATTTCTCTTGCCCGAAACAGAACCTCAAAGAATAGGAGAAGGGATGAGGGAAAAAACGGAACGGAGACAATATCAAAGCCCAGAAACACACTCACAAATAGAAAAGCTGTCGGTCAAGCGGCCGTTAAGGAGGTAAAAATGTAATTACATATATATATATGTATTTTTTTTTTTAATAATTAAAACTCTCTGCCCAGTGAATTTTAAAACAAACAGAGCCAATTCCTCCAAATCATTTCCGCGTCACGACCGCATCTGCCTCGCCGCGACTGTGTGTGGCTAACCCTAAGTCCCCAAATCCCTAATTTCTACGATCGGCCTCACCGTCCCCACTCCCCCACCGCCGGCGATTCTCCTCCTTCTACCTTCTTTCTCGTCGGCGACTGGTGTGTGTCTCAGACTCCCAAGCTGCGATTCTCCTCCTTGCAGGTCAGCGTTTTCAGGCCACGATTCTCTTACTGCTGATAAGCGCCGGAAGACTCAAGCTCTCAGTTCTCAGTAAGTTCCTTTCAGGCCGCGATTCTTGCTGATATTTGCTTTCAGTCGTGTGATTGTTATGCACGATTATTTTGTAATTTTTGGCACTGAGTAGAAACCCAGAGCAGGGGAAAAATAAAAATATTTAGAATAATAATAAAATAAAATCTAATCAATTTCTCTGTCTAGAAATTGCTCGCTGTCTCATTATCTTAAATCTCTTTTCTCGTATGGTATCTCCTCTCTCTCTGACAACTTCTTTTTTTAAGAAAATTAATAATTTTTTAGGACATGCATATTCTCTCTCAAAAATAGACTGACCGAGATCAACCGGTTGCAGAATGTACGGACATGAAGAGGCGGCGGCAGATTGGTGTATTATTGGTTATTGCGGCGGAAAACGGAGATCCAGTGACCGGAACAACCGGGAATTGGCGTTCGCTAATTTAACGTTGTTCACCAGTTCCTGGTTTAACGGAAGTTTGCCTTTTAGCCCCCTTTCTAGCGAAGAGATCGCTAAGCACCGAGTAACTGAGTGATAACAACGAGAGTGGGATCACGCGCTGTATTGAAATAAAATAGTAAATGGTTTCTTTTTTCAGTTTGATATTTAACAGATTGTTTGCGTTGGAACGGAATGACAAAACAGGAGGAAAAAAAAAATAGTTTAATTATGAACTGAGTATTTTGGCATGTTTGAGATAAATAACCGTAAATGAGATTTTATTTACCATTTACTGTCGTAAGAATATGATATGATTCATATACACATGTTATATTGGCTTCAGTCTTTGTGTTTACAACACATTTTGAATCAAACATCTTTTGACATGCCGTTTCAAGGATATACACACACATATGAAGTTACACCTTTCAAGGGTGATTAATCTTTTTACTTTGAATTAGGAGACTTTTAATATAGTTTTTTAGCAGAGGATTAATATTCTGTTATGCAGTGGCAGAACCAGAAAAAAAAAAAAAAAATAGCCCGGGCCAAAAAATAAACATGTTGAACTACTCTTTTTAATTCTTATTATAAGGCACAAACTAAGAAGTATATTTGGTTCTTTTTATAAAACACTTACTTGTTTCCAAATAGCATTAAATATTTTTTTTCCATGTATACCCATAATTAAAAAGGTAGTGAGTGAGAGTAATAATTAATATGATATTAGAGTTTAGTGTAATTAATAGGGATAATATTGAAAATTACTTAAATTTTAGGACAAATTTAATGACTTTAACTGTTTTTATTGACTTGTGAGAATTGTTAGTTGGTTCTTAAATAAGAAGAGAGGGAGGAGTATTTATTAAATAGTATCATATAACCCTGGAAAATACAAACAAATAATAATGAGATAATTATAAATCAAAACAATATATAAGATGATGCTAATCTTTTCGGTATCTCAAACAAGAATTTTACTTTCCTCTCACAGCCTAATAAGGAATGAAACAAACATTATATTTACCGAGAAGATAAAAAATTCGCTGGAGCCAAATTTGTGGCCAAATAAAATATCATATAATAAATACATATACATTTTAACAAATTTTATAATATCGGTTGGTAAATTTCGGGCAAGGCCCTGACTAGCCATCACAACGTTCCGCCCTTGCTGTTATGGTCTATCATATAAGAATTAAAGAGTTAGTATTTGTTTTAAATATAAGACTTATTTTACATGTTTACTGTTTTTTTTAGATTAACTCTATTGATATTTTCTCAATAATAATTAAATATAAACATAAACGAAGATAATTAAGTTACTTAAATAATATACTTAACCTACTAAAATTAAATAATTAAGTCATACATTTATGAACGAAGAAGTTGAATTTCAAATAATTTAGATGAGGGTTGTATAGCTACTGTTTTGCCAAGTACTTTTAAAAGAAAGATCAAAGACGAATTCAACAAAAATATAACGTAGTAATGCTTCAATTTAGCTGATGAATCAAGTCAAATGGATTAAAATTGAGCTAATAAACAAAATCAAATAATTTTTACATGTCGTAATTGATCTTGTCAAATGGATTTTATAATTTGGTCTGGTTAAGGTTGCCCAAATCAAATCAATGGGATTATTTATTCTCCACCTAACTTTTAATATATGACACCTGATTGATTGATGCATTATCAATGGCCAGGCTATGAGAAGGTATAATATAGGAGTAATAAGCTATGCAAGAGAGATTAAGATGGTTTTTTTTTTTTTTGAACATTGATTAAGATGGTTAATTATTACAGTAATTGGAGTCAATTTCTTTTGATTTTTTTTTTAAAAAAATTACATCAACAGTGTTAGAATTTGGACATTTATCACTCTTCGATTTTTACCAGAAGCAGATCTTCTCATGATCCATTCTTCTCATTATCCCTTATGACTCATTTGAGACGTTGATTGGAAGAGGAGAAAATTTAAAATAGTATCGTTACCTTTCAGATTGATTGGAAAAACATGATTTAGAAGTAATAAGGGATTATGAGAAAAAGATAAATGAGATAAACCTATACCGCCTGATTTTTTTTCCTTGAATTTTATTCAAACCAGATAGTGGACTTTGTGCTTTGTATAGAATCCATAATAACTAATAAGTTGAATATTACTATCTCTGATCCTAAATATATGACATAGTTTATAGTGCAATTTGCTTTACAAATAGCCATATTTAAACAAATAGTAATACTTACGAATTATTGAAACAAATTAACAAATGTTGACCTAAATACATTTTTTAAACTAAAATAGCCATATTTAAATCAAAGAATAGTAATATTCGAAGAGAAAGAACTGTTGGAATATATGCTCTTTGGTCACTTAAGCCCAATTGGACTTAAGTGAGACTACAGCCCAAGAGCCCTATGGCCCTTTAGGGTTTAGGGTTAGGTCTTGGTGTAGTAGTATATAAACCTATTTTCACCCATTAAGAAACATAATTCACAAGGAGGCTCTCATCAAAAATAAATCTCTAGAGGCAGACGTTCATCATCTGAACGGTTGCCCACACAACCATCCTATCCCCCTCGAGAGATAGTCTGGAAGATCGATCATAGAGCGGACTTGGACCGTTCGTGACTTGGATTGTTCGTGACTTGATTTGTTCGAGAAGAGGCTTTTAGATCGCTCATCTTTCCAGGTAATCAAAACGATGAAGGTTCATCTTTTTTCTACATCGTCTCGGTTCGATACGCTTCCGCGCTTCTGGTGAGATTCCTACAATTGGCATCAGAGCCGGTTCGCGATGAGGAAAAGAACCAGTTTTGATTTAGTTTATGCGATCAAAATTTTTCAAAATATTATTTTTTGAAAAATATGGCATCGATTTAGTTTATGCGATCAAATCTCGATTTTTCAAAATTTTTTTTTTGAAAAATATGGCATCTAATTCTATATTTGTTATTGATTTCATGAGTTTTATTTTTTATAATTTAGATTTGATATTAGTTTTAATTTTAATCGCTTTAATCCATGGTTAGATTTTCTCGTGTATTTCTTGATTTGTAACAAGGAGGCTAATCCCATATGATTAGGTTTCCTCCTTGCTTGTTCTTATGTTTTTTTCGCAATTTCTATGTAAATTTCCAAATTTCGTAAAAGTTGAAGATCGAGAAAGCTGCGAAGAAAAAGAAGAAAAATTGCCCATCGTCTTTGAGAGATGACTTACGACGGCACTAAGAAGATCGACGGCTAGGGTTCCTCTTTTGCATCCTAGGTTTTCTCGCCAAAAGTGGGTTTTTGGGTTTTTTATGGCTCATAAATACCTTGAAGGGGCTTGAGACAGATCCTAAAAAATTTGGACAAAAGAGAAATTCCAAAGTTGTAATTTTATATTTTATTTTTAAAATAGGAAAGCCATGGATTAAAGTTTTTTGTTTAATTTTTTAAATGCTTTTATTGAATTGATGAATTAAATGTGCGATTAACATGATTTTAGAAATAACATGTCATATAGAATAGGAAAGATGTCATATTTGATGCATAATCACATGTCATTCTTGCATAGTAGCTATTATGTCTTGATTCGACTAGTATGATAGTTATTTTGCAAGATTATTTAGGTTATCCACTAAATTAATTATAAATTATTATGATTTTATATTAAAATCTAGATTAATAATTGGATTAATTAATTGTGGAATTAAAATCTAGACAAATAATCCAGAAAATTTCCTAAGAGAATTGTATATTTGAGAGTGATTTAAAAATACTCTAAATTAAACAATTTTTGGAAATTGAAAATTCTTATTTTAAAAAATTATTGAATGGGTGAAGGTTTTAAATTAAGCAATTAATTTTAAAACCTACGGGCCCCAATTGTGGGTTTATTAGTGAAATGGTTATATTTGAAGTCCCATCGGATAAGGATAATCGGATTTCGCTAGATTAAACCCTAATATTTTCAAAGTTTTAGTAAAGTTTTGTACGGCCCATCGTCGGCAACACTTAGACACTAAAGATAATTTTGAAAGTAAACAATGGTTAAATACATTCAACTTTGGTAAAATTGTTAACCCTCCCATCGAGGCTCGCAATGGAACCGAAGGCCCAAAATAACAATATTAGTTTTACAAGTATCTTGCCCATCGTAAGCCTTGTAAAGATAACTAATGGATTGTTAAAAAATAAACGAATAGTAGTTATTAGAATCTACTAGCGCAATATCTATTTGTTGTTAATTATAGTTTGTAATTAGTGTGATTTTTTTTCCTTCTTTATTTTCAGAAAAATGTCTTTCAATCCTTTAGCTACCATCTTGAGCCAAAAACCTATGGATGGTACAAACTACAAACAACGGAAAAAAAAAATTGGATATTGTTCTTCAATATGAAAAGCTCAACTTTGTTCTAACTGCCCCTATGCCAGCGCACTGAATGCAGATGCGTCGTGGCAATCCGGACTAAATTTCAGCAAGAGAAGGAAAAATGGGAGAAGGCGAATGTAGCGGTTCATTTGCTATATTTTAGCCGATCTCGCCGATCACCTTCGGGAGCAAGTAAGCATGATTGAGAGTGGAGCAACAATGCTCCGGACTTTTGATGGCATGTTTGCTACGTCTAGCGGCTCCGCTAGGCAAAATGCGCGAATTCGATCACCAAGACAAGTGATGTCCGGAGGAAGTGTGCGGGATCATTGTCTAACAATGATAGCAAACTTTAAGATGGCGATGACCATGGTGTCAAATTTGAACAAGATTTAAAAGTTGACCTTCTCTTACAATCACCGCCTCGAATACTTCAATCAATTCAAGATGAATTATAATATGAATAAGATGCATCTTGACCTCACTCAACCGATGCACGAGCTTGAGAGTGCTTTGAACGTCTCTAGTCAAGCGGGGGCGGTGCATTATTTGCTAGTGAAAGTTCTCGTGAAACCTAAGGGGAAACCCAAGGGAAAGAACAAGAACAAGAAAAAGAAGAAATCAGGCATTCCAGTTGCCAAAACAGTTGCAATGAAGCAGCCAAAAGGCAAGTGCTTCAAGTGCGGACAAAAGGGGCATTGGAAGAAAAATTGCCCACGGATGAATCAACCAGGTATGGGTAATTTACATGTGATTGAGGCTTGTTTAGTGGAGAATTACGATGAAAAATGGATCGTTGATTCAGAGCCACTAACCATGTTTGTTACTCTATGCAAGTGGTTCAAACATAGCTTGCTTTTAAGTGAAGGACAAAGAGTTTTGAAGCTTGGAACTGGGGAGCTTATGTCTGCACTAGCAGTGGGACAAGTTATTTTATCTTTTGATAATTGCAGAACTTTGGTTTTAGAAGACTGTTTATTTATTCCAGAATTTAAGAGGAATTTAATTTTTGTTAGTTGTTTGGAAAAACATGGTTTGACAGTTTAGTTTAATTCCTCGTTTCAATAAGAAGCAAATCTTCTTTTATTTGTTCTGGGTGTAATGATTAATAGTCTTTATTTCCTTAATCATGTTCCCCGTGAAATTAATCATGTTGAATTAAGAGATGTTGAGCATAATAATTCATCAAAGAAAAGAAAAGTTTCCAAAACTTATCTTTGGCATTTGAGATTAGGTCATATTAACTCTAACAGATACAAGGTTTGGTCAAAAGTGGGATTTTAAAATCCTGAACTTTGAACCGATACCGTATGTGAATCTTGTTTAGAAGGTAAAATGACAAAGAGATCCTTCAAGGCCAAGGGAAAACGTGCCACGCAAATTTGGAATTGGTACATACCGATGTATGTGGACCAATAAATGTCCAAGACAGAGGAGGGTATCAAGTATTTCATCATATTTACCGATGATTACTCTAGATTTGGACATGTGTACTTGATGCGTCACAAGTCCGAAGCTTTTGGAAAATTCCAAGAGTTCAAGGCCGAGGCGTAAAAGCATCTTGGTGTTCAAATTAAGACCCTTCGATCGATCGAGGGGAGAATACCTATCGGAGAGTTCAGTCTTACCCGATCAAAAGGGGATAGTTTCACAATTATCCTCTCCAAGGACACCCTAGCGAGAATGAAGTTCTTTGAAAGGAGAAATAGAACCCTTTTAGAAATGACAAGATCTATGCTCGTTATTCATCTCTTTCGATTCATTCTGGGGATATGCCTTAGAAACTGCTATGTATCTATTTAACTTAGCACCGTCCAAGTCGGTTTCAAAGACACCAATAGAATTGTGGAAAGGGTGTAAGCCCACCATGAAACATATTCGTATTTGGGGTGCTCCGGCACATGTCTTGCAACAAAAACCAGATAAGATGGACTCGTGTACTGAAGTATGCATGTTTATAGGCTATCCTAAAGGAACCAGAGGTTGGTTGTTTTATAGTCCAAAAGATAAGAAGGTCATAGTGAGCACACACGCGATTTTCTTAGAGGAGGACTATATGGAAAATCATAAGCCAAGAAGTAAGGTTATTCTTGATGAGCTAGTCTCGATCAAGTTTCACCGCCACCTCCTCAGCGGTTCCAAAGATTTATTCCGTGGTTGTTCAAAGAGGGGAAAATATGGAAAACATACCGAACAAACACGGGGAACCGAAATAGAACCGAAGTTCAACATAATGATGAACGTATGGAAGAACAAAATCACGAATTGGTTAATCCACCTAATGAGGGTACTCATCAATAAATTGTTAACCCACAAAATATGGACCCACATGTAGATGCACAACATCAAGTGCAACAAAGTCGTAGTGGGAGATTGATTCGTAAACCTGCAAGATTTCTCTTGTTGGGTGAGTCATATCAGGATGTCATCATTAATGAAGATGATGATCCCACGAGCTATGACGAGGCACTAGGAGATGTTGATGCTCAGGAATGGCTTGAGGCTATGAATCGTGAAATGGACTCTATGTATTCCAATTCAGTTTGGTCTATTGTAGATGCACCTGAAGGGGTAAAACCCATTGGGTGCAAGTGGATTTACAAGAGAAAGAGAGGATCGGACGGGAAGGTTGAAACCTTCAAAGCTAGATTGGTGGCGAAAGGGTACTCCCAAATAGAACATGTGGATTATGAAGAAATTTTTTCGCCGGTTGTCATGCTTAAGTCCATCCGGATTCTCTTAGCTGTTAAACAAATCTTGATTATGAGATTTGGCAAATGGATGTCAAAACTGTTTTTCTAAATGGAAATTTGGAAGAGGAAATCTATATGCAGCAACCAAAAGGGTTTATAGCCAAAGGGCAAGAAGAACTGGTATGCAAGTTACAAAGGTCCATTTATGGACTTAAGCAAGCGTCCGATCATGGAACATCGATTTGATCAAGCCATTAAGTCTTATGGTTTTGAGAAACATCCCGATGAGCCGTGTGTGTATAAAAGGATCCAAGGTAATGCAAGTGTCTTTTCCGGTACTTTATGTGGATGATATACTCCTTATCGGAAATGATACAGAGGTATTGTTTGGCATAAAGACCTGGCTGAGCAAAAATTTTGATATGAAGGACTTGGGGGAAGCCAATTATATTCTTGGTATTAAACTCTTAAGAGACCGGAAGAATAGGGTTTTGGCATTATCCCAGGCTAAATACATCGACAAAATACTTGCCAGGTTTAGCATGGAGAATTCCAAGAGGGGAATGATACCCTTCAGGCATGAGATTCATCTTTCTAAGGAGCAATCTCCTAAAACCCCTAAGCAGAGAGAACGCATGAGTAGGATACCTTATGCATCAGCTGTAGGTAGTCTCATGTATGCTATGCTTTGTACCGGACCGGATATCCGTATGCGGTGGGAGTAGTAAGTCGGTACCAATCTAATCCCGGAGAGGAACACTGGGTAGCGGTCAAACATATACTCAAGTACCTACGGAGAACGAGAGATTATATGTTGGTATATTCTAGTGGGAGTCTTGAAACCATTGGTTATATGGACTCGATTTCCAAGGAGATATTGACTCAAGTAAATCCACCTCGGGATATGTGTACACCCATAATGGCGGTGCCATTTGTTGGAGAAGTGTAAAACAATCATGTGTGGTCGACTGCGCCACGTAGGCCGAGTAAGTAGCAAAGATAGCATCGAAGAGAACCTTGTCGACCCTTTTACTAAGAGTTTGCCTGAACGTGTATTCGAGAGGCATGTTACATTTATGGATCTTTGGAGGATTCCGATTTGCTATAAGCTTTAGGAAGTTGAAATTTCATTTTGTTATTTTGTGCTCTTTGAGCAAGACATTATAACATTGCAATTTTTTTTACGAATGGTATAAATGAGGTGTTTTTCATTTAAATTTCGCACACTATTTACGAGACTTAAAGGTCCGGATCAATTGTGGAGTATATGATCATATGGATACGTTCATAGAGGACATGGTCATAGGTACTCACAATTGATGAATAGCTTCACAGCTATTAAATTAAGTTGGACACTTTATTTAGGCTGCAATATTTTATGAAATGGTTTTGTCCGAATCATTATAAAATATTGGTGTGAGTTAATATATACTTACATTGAATGGATCAAGGAGAGATTTGATTAAGGTTGCTCTTTCTGTCATAAGGAATCAAATCTCCAGATAACTATAGTCATGTAGTTGCTCTTAATCCTGAGTTTATTTTAAATAGGTAGTCAAATAGTTTTCATTCTTTGATTTACCAACGGGTGAGGTTTGATCTATATGACGGCCAATAACTTGGTATTTTGGGATTGAGACTTTTTGGTTATTGGTGTTTATGAGATAAACAACATGGAATTTATAGGAAATGTCCACTTGATATGTTTCAGTACTTGGATGTTGAAGACATTGGCCAGTGCATGTAATCCATTAGAGAAACTATCATAGTCAAGGGAATAAATAATTGATTGAGTTACAGAAAACTAATCAATCAAATTATAGACATTCTATAAAGGGGTAATGCATATTCGTGTTATAATTGTCATTAATCTTGGAGTTCACATTCGAGCTTTTAGTGGAGTAGCACCGAACTAGATAATCTTCAAAGCAGATTATCATGAGCCTCGATAAATGACAAATGATAGATCCCGTGCTAGCTCGAAACAAGGGATGGGGTAAATTATCAAATGATGATGGCTTAAGGGCTACATGGTCTTGGGTTTACGAGCTCAAGTTTTGTATCTCAAAGAGCAAGTGGGAGATTGTTGGAATATATGCTCTTTGGTCACTTAAGCCCAATTGGGCTTAAGTGAGACTACAGCCCAAGAGCCCTATGGCCCTTTAGGGTTTAGGGTTAGGTCTTGGTGTAGTAGTATATAAACCTACTTTCACCCATTAAGAAACATAATTCACAAGGAGGCTCTCATCGAAATAAATCCCTAGAGTGCGTACGTTCATCATCTGAACGGTTGCCCACACAACCATCCTATCCCCCTCGAGAGATAGTCTGGAAGATCGATCATAGAGCGGACTTGGACTGTTTGTGACTTGGATTGTTCGTGACTTGAACTGTTCGAGAAGAGGCTTTTAGATCGCTCATCTTTCCAGGTAATCAAAACGATGAAGGTTCATCTTTTTTCTACATCGTCTCGGTTCGATACGCTTCCGCGCTTCTGGTGAGATTCCTACAAGAACTTGCTAATTGAAGGTGAAATCATACCTAAAACTAAATTCAAGTATGTGATTCGCTGTTGAATCAAGAATTTATAATCAAGAAGAACATCAAAATATTATTTTTTTAAAAAAACATCGAAATATTCCCTCAAGCTTGTTCTAGACTTTGGCGTCCACCAGCCGCCGGAGGGGTGGGTGAAATGAATATTGATGAGGCTTATTCTAGAGCTGTGCTTGTGGGGGAATTATCTGTGACGCGACTAGAACGTTCCTTAAAGGTTTCATATATCCGATTGAACATGGGGATGAGTTATCTTCGAAAATTTGGACTTGTCGTTTAGAACTTAAAACAGTATGGGCGATGGGGTTCAGGAGAGTGTGGTTGGAAACAGATTCCTCTGAATGTCTTGAGTTGCTTACGCACGAACAGAGTATTAATCATCGAGACTTCGACATCCTTAATGAAGTTAAAAAGCTACTTCATACAAATTGGGTGACAAAGGTTACTTATGTGATGCAATTTTGTATCCCTGCAGCCAGGGGCGGAGCCAAGATTTGAAATTAAGGGGGGGCGAAAACTACAGAATAGAACTAGTGGAGTTAGCATTTGAAATTAGGGGGCGAAGATTACAGAATTGGACCCAAAATTTTAGGAAATTATGCTTTAGCCTCATAAATATTTCAATATTTTCATTTTAGTCATTCTGTAATTTTAGGGGGCGGGGGCCAACCCTAGCCCCCCTTGATTCCGCCCCTGTTCGCAGCAGATTACCTAGCAAAGAGTGGCCTTGAGTTGGGATGGGGGCTTCATGAGCTTTATCAGCCTTATAGATGATTCTTTGTGAGGACTGTAATAGGTGTAATAATCACATAGGTGTTAGCTGAAGTGTCCTAATTTGATAAAAATACAAAATATTCCCTCAGGCAAAAAAAAAAAGGCACGCCAAAATATTGTGCATAATTTCCATTAAAAAAAAGGAGAAAAATTCTAAGTTCCTATAAAACTAGAAGAAATATTTTAACGAAACAATTTAAACTTACAGTGACACACACACTATATATATAATATAAACGACTTTATCCCAAATTAAATAATTATAAATATGGATTGTGTGAATGATTTAAAATAGCTAGCATGTAATAGCCAAATTATATCATAGTAGAAAGATAAATACATACAGATAAGCACATAGCAGATACCAAACACCAACTTATAAGAAAGTTTACAAGAAAGAACATGAAAACTTTAAATACACATATTAAAACTACCCAAAACAGTGGTTAAATTGAAGTTTCCAATAAATTGAGGGATAAAAAGTTACTACATCCGATCCTAAAAATAAGACAGGGTTGATTTTTTTTTTGGAGGAATTAAAGAAATTAGATAAGTTACTTAATGATATCATATGTTGTGTATCCTTATATTATATATCATTTTATTAGTTAAACTAATTAATTTGGAGAAAAATTTAAAAATATAAATACTATAAAGTAATTTAATTAGTTTTGATCTCTTTAAAAAAGTTAATTTTATCTTATATTTAGGACCAGAGGTAATACTAAATATCTGATAATAAGAAGAGATAAGTTGTTAGCGCGCGGGGGGGGGGGGGGGGGGGGGAGGAGTGACCAACAATGGCATATGCTGAACAACACAGCTTGAGATTTAAAGCAGTAGGTGACATTGATTTGCTAATCCCATGAAGCATGAGCGAAATTGAGCGTGGAATTCTATTTTAGGTCAATGCCACCACAACCACCTATCGACTGCCACTTCATCTATTGTCCCTTTCTCTTATCCTCCTCTTCACTTATGACAAATAGACCACAAGATCATTGGTATATAAATACATACAAAGAATGACCAACGGTAAATAAAGATTATCACATCAAATATTTGCACATACTCGCTTTAATTATTACTTTCAATTATAATGTTTTCATTAGAAGATCATACTGGAGTTTTCCTACTTCAGCTTCATGTTCTGTATTGTCAACTGCATACCTTTTTGGCCCTCAGGAGGAAGCAAAAATTCTCTGATGTCAACACTCAACACTGTTTTATTAGAATTTGGTTTGGAGAATAGTTGTTATGATTTATAAGGTAAACATATGAGAAGAGTTTTATCTCAACTTGTGAAAAAATGTTTCTAAAACCACGGTTTCAAACAACAAACATAGGATACTTGCTAACCTTGTTTGCTTCTCCTTAAACAATCGTTTCTTTATTTCTATTTTCATGGAAACATAGGTGTCCTATCTGGCCGGTGCAATCTCTATAGGATGTAATGATCTCAAACGCCATGCCTTATATGAATTTTGATAATCAATAACAAACACAATTGATTTTTTAACCGGAATATAAGAAATAGTATTAACTAAAACTAAGTTTTAAGGTTCATATATACACAGACAAAAGTTGATAAGGTTAATAAAAGGGTTAGCTTATAACTATAAGGTTATGTATTCAAATTCATTTGAGAGGATCTTGTAACAGCCATTTGAAAGTAACTTGCCCAAACTTCTGTATATTTTTTTAAAAAAAATGTTTCATATAGATAGAGCTGTAACTTTGTAATTTTTCACTGTTGGAACTTTCACTTTTAAGTAGTAATAAATTCATTTGAAATCCAATCACCTAATTGAATAAACGCAGTTTCTCCAAATATTCAAATACATTATATATTTTAAACATATTTCAATGATTTAAACTCTTTGATAACTAATCGAAATACATTTTACTTGAAATAAAAGTCCTCTATCCTTGTATCCAAGAGACCTTATACTCAACTTGACAATTGACAATAAGTAACGTACACGAAACCATTAAACAGATCAAAATTTCAAATTAGAAAGATAACATGCCTTTGTTGGCTCATATATTACAACCCAGCCAGCTATTTAAATTTCCATCCCTCATCAGTCATCATCCCACTAAAAAGATCAGAAAGATTACTTATTGGCACATTATAACATATTTTAGCTTCAGTGGCTGTATATGAAATGCCGCATAAACAAACGCCATTAACTTAAAACAACCGGCGGCGGGGAAAATAGACGAGCATTTGGGCTAGTGCCATAGGATATGACCCTTATCAGACATTCATTGGACGTGTATTTACTGGTTTCTGAAAGAATCTGGCAACTGGCATCCCATCATCATCATCATTTCCTACTCTCCATGAATGATCTTTTTTCCTCTGAGGCTTCTTATGATGTTTGTGAGAAGCATTAGACTTCTTGACAGTAGCTTTCTTTGGAGCAAGGTCATTAGCCATGTCAAATGAATTGAGATCATCCAGAACGTGCCCAAGCTTAGGGGCATCTTCACTCTCCACATCTGAAGAATTTTCAATATGGGAAGAATCTGATTTATTTAAGTTAACTGAGTCAAGTCCTCCGGGTTGGGCCACAACTTCTTCCTCATTCGACATTCCAGGTGGCAACTCATAATGAGGCAACTTTCCATCAATGTAGTCTTTCAGTATCTGACGGGTAGCTCTAGTTTCATCGGGTAGCCCACTAGAGGCCACATATCCACGAGAAGCGCAATAAGTTCTCAGAAGTTCAGCTGCAAGAGGAGGCCTAGATTGGGGTTCATATGGCTTAGGCTTTGGAAGAGTGATCCTATAAACTTCCTCAATGACATGTCTAGGGACTTTATCGGCAACAACCTGGACAGCCTCCCGGTGTTCGGTAATCCTATCGATGGGCAGCACCCCACAAGCAATCATCTCATATCTTGAGCTTGTAAAAGATGGAAAAACTAACCCAGGACAGTCACAAAGGGTTAGCCTATCAGAAATAATTAACGTTTGGAAGTGCTTTGTCTTCCCTGGAGTGGAGGTGACACCTGTCCGTTTTTGGCCTACCAAAGCATTGATGGTTGAACTTTTACCCACATTAGGATAACCAACAAATCCCACAACGACATTACTTGATGACGAGGGACAGGAAGTATTTTCACTACAAGATTGAATATCAGAAGGCCCTGTGTCAGAGGAGCTTGATTTTCTCCTCCTCTCTACAATCTCTTCTGCTTCTGACTGTAACCGAGCCAGGAGCTCATCTCTGCCATATATTTTTATATTTAGGTCACAGGACTTCTTCAAATTTTCAGCACCCGATGATGAAGGAAGCTTTTTTCCTTCCAGAGCAGCAGTAGCAGCTTTAGCTGACCAGAAGATGAAGAGAATATCATGAGCCCGGAAGTACTCTGCCCATTTCTCTCTGCAGTAAAAAGAGAGAGGGAGAGAGAGTAAGAACCTTAGCAGGACAGAAAAATAAAGAAATCAGTTCACACATAAACTTCACAAGGGAGATCCAAACCTAATAGGTGTGGGCAAAAGATCAGCCTTGTTAACCAGCAGCAATGTCCGTTTATGCTCATCTACCTCTCTTGCATATGCCTGAGCCAGAGTAGAGTTAATGCCAAAACGAATTGAGTAGCTCTAATTGAATTCTTTTAGACATGATTATATATGAGATGTGCCACAGGAATTCAAGGTTAGATTTTTTTTCCCCCTAAAAAAAGGCTCAATAGTAAGAGCTGGAATAGTAAAAGATAACGGTTGTAGTTTGGGTAAAGTTGAAGGCTTTTTAAGGAGCATCTGTGACTTTAAAGAAGTAGCTAAAGAAGCACTAAAAACATTACCAAGCAATAATTTATGGCTTTTATAAACATGATTTGATGAGCTTTCAAGGACAGTGCAAACCTTAATTTCCATAAAGTAAAACCAGTTAAAAGTATCATGTAACCCCAAACATCATTGTATTCCCATTAACTAATATATATATATATATATCACTTCAAAAAGGTCTTGAACAACTTTTGCAAAGGTGCAACATTTACACATCAATTGTTTTAGATTTTCTGTCGACAAGAAAGATTTCAATTCTCTAAATTTGTCAGCTTAGATTGAGTTCACAATCCAAAAGTCATCAATCAAGAAAATAGGCTCCTTACCTCAAGATCAGGACAGCGGTAAAAAAGCGGATCTCGCGAATCAACAACCATCACCAGCTGGTTAAAAAAACATATATATGAGATTTGCATATTCAATAATAATACAATGGAATTGGCTTTTAAAAGAATTACATGGTCTTGAAAACAGAGATAGACAGAAGCTAATATTTGGGTGGATGACATAGACCAATTAAAAATGATCTTACTAAGTCTATTAATATCAACCGTAAATGTCAGAAGGGAACAGAAACTTAAATTATCCATATCCACATAAATATTTAAAATAAGCCTTGAGATTTTCCATTTTGATAAAATAAGGAGAAAAATATTATTTGAGACTTCATAAAGAGGATCTTGCCTTCCACTTGCCAGTACATGACAATCATTCAATACGGAAGCCACATGGAGAGAGTAAATTGGATGAGAAAAGCAAATGCAATCATAGCATGCTAATATTTTCTACCTCAAGCATCAAACTGCACATTCTACGACAGAAGCAAGCACAGATACAGAACCAGCGATGAAGTAAGATCATAAGAGAATAATAGCTTATTCACTTGAAAAAAAAAATGAAGTAACCTATGACTATCCACAGGCTGATTGTCCAAAGATAACAATAATAGTTTTCCTTTGGGCTAAATATGTTTTTCCCTGGAAATCATCATTTTGACCATTTTTCAACTACAACTCATCATAATGAGCAACCCAATTTCATAATTACCAAATCACTACGCTCAAGGACTCGCCAAAGCTGTCTCCAAATGTCAAGATTCTTCTCAAAGGGTGTAAGGACAAGCTTCTCATTTTCCTCGAGTCTGAAACAAAATCATTCAACACATGTAAATGGAATTATATAAAAAAACTGTCCTCATACTGTATTCCTCTGAGTTCTAATAAATCAGTCATCTGTAGTATGAATTCATTACAATTCAAATTTTCTAAGATGATTTATTAATCAGTTAATCACAAGAACTCTACCTCACTAGATTGCGACGCCAAGTCAAGAAAGCTTGTCTTTCATTGGCATCAAGCTCCTCCACGGACATGTTCACACTCCATGGCGGCCTAAGGAGAACAAAGAGTCAGAACAAACAGACAGAGGAGAGTTGCAGAAATAATTTGGTTGAAAGAAATACCTGCGTGGAACTCGGAGACTGCCAGCATGCAGCGCCTCCTCTCTCTTCTGAAGATCTCTCCTCTCTTCAGGCGTCATTTCACTAGTGCTAGAGCCTGTATCCCTGCTCCCATGCAATAAAGATTGCTTAATAATTATATTCAATATACACAGTACAATTTGATAGGAGATATGCCCTTCTTAGTAACATGCTCATTAAGCTGTAACTTTCAAATTCCAAAGGCAACCAATTTTTCTTCTTTTTTTAAGCAAAAGTGGAACAAGGCCTTGACAGCAAACTCAATAGCACCAAAACAAAACGTTAACTTAGGAGTGAGTCATTTTATTACCCAGCTTAGTTATAGAGATAGAATTGCAACCCAAGTAAACAAAAAAATAGGAAATAACGCACTCTACTTGTCGCAAATTCAATAGAAAATAACTCACAGACGAATGGGGAGGTCAGGGGCAGACTGGTTGGCCCCGAAGAGACGCTCGGCCTCGTCGGCTTGTTCAATGATGGCATCAATGTCGGTGACCTCTGTGACCGATTCCATAATCTTCTTCTGCTGATTCCTGTAGAAACGACCCTTTTCCTTGCTCTGCTGGATCATCTGGTTGTGCTGCCTCACCAAAGCCCTCCCAAGTTCCGACTTCTGATTCTTTCCCATTGAAATCAGAATAAAAAGGAAATCCCAAACCAGTGTCAACAGGAAACTCTCGTCCAGAACCCTTAAATTCCCCTGGCGTATGGAAAGCTTGTCTTCTCCGTTCTATACTTCTGCTGTCGCCGTCGTGGGTGGCTAGAGATCAGTGATAGGTGATGGAGTTAGGCTCAGAGGGAGTCGAAAAATGAGGGGCAAACCTAGAATGCCATGAAGAATGATGAGGAGACTTCACTTAAATGAATATCGAATAGAATTTAGGGCCCGTTTGGTAAGAGGGAAAGGAACTTAAAAGTAGGGAAAGAAATGGAAGGGAAGATTGAGAGGGAACTTTAAAAAAGTGAAATTTGTTTGGTAGAGATGGAAAAAAAAAAGGAAGATGATAATTTAAAAAAATATAAATATAAAAATAAAATATAAAATTTCTAAAATACCCCTTAACCTAAAACAAAATTTTCCTCTTTCCTTCCTCTCTCACTCTCGCCGGCCATAATCAGGGAAAAAAAATCGATCCTCCCTTCATTCCTCTCTCTCTCTCTCGACGGCAAACTGAACACCAAAAGAAAATCAGATTCCTACTTCATCCTCGAAGCTTCTTCCTCTCTTGCTTTTCACAAGTTCTCGGAGAAACCAAACCGGACCCATACGACTTCGTTCGGTTGCGGGTCCGTCAAGATTTTGTCGGAGATCGATAGTAGTCTTCCTCCCATGCCGCTTCTTCGAGTTTTTACCGGGGGTTAAGATAGGAATTTGCGGGGAAGGAAGATGAGATCCCACCTATATGTGAGGGATCTCATCTTCCCTTAAACGTGGGAAGATTGCCGCGCCATTTGGAACTTAGCTCGTGGGAAGATGAGGCAACCAAACAAGCCACGGCAGGGAAGATTCAACATCTTCCCTTTCCTTCGGTAGATCTTCCGTGTACCAAACAGGTCCTTAGGGTTAAGGAGTAGGAGTGCCCAGCCTAAATAACTTTTGAGTGAACTTAAAATACCAAAAAACTTTTAAAAATGTTCAATCAACACATTTTTTTTTTAAAAAAAAATGCCGTTAGTACAACGTCGTTAGAAAAAGATAATGTCTGTTATCAAAGGTGCAAATTGGCCAACGAACTTTTACTCCAGAGCACTCAGCACAAAAAAGTTTTACTCAGGAGCCTAGCACAAAAAAGTCCATATGCAATCCATCCAAAATCCTACTGTTGCAAATCCTTACCCGTCATTGAGGTTAGAAATAGTGAATGCAACAAAAAAATCACAAATTATTAAATTGTCCTTAATCAAGCCTCTTAGGTTATCCTTTTTTTTTTCCAACAAGTCTCATATTCATATAATCAATAGATCATTTAATTAACAAATATATCATCAAGTTGTCAAATTTATATTATTAAGTATCAATGTTGATATTCATTAAGCTCTTTTTATAAAAATAAAAATTAAACTCATTTCATTTCTTTCAGGATATAATAGATTTTTTAGATTTTATTAGCATTAAATGAATTTTTTAACTCACATAAATTTCTTCTAAAATAAAAATAAGGGTTAAGGTCATCCAACACAACAAACTATCGGCCAAGAAAGCGTCAACACAATTAACTATTAATTAAGTGGACCAACCAAGACAACAAACTTTTAAAAAGGAACGCCCAAAGACAACAAACTTTTAAAAAAGAGCGCCCAACACAATAGTTAGCAAAAAGTTAACGTCGTCATCTAAGCGCCAGGTCGTCCAACACAACAAACTATTACTCCAAAAATATTTCAACACAAAATTCTAAATTTTACTAAATTAAATAATTTTTTTCTCAATTGTCATTATTCAAAACTACTTGTATAAATATCTATAGACAAAAATTACTCATTCTTCAATTTTGTCAAAATTATAATTTGCTAAAATAAACAAAATTTTCATTAAAAATATAATTATATGATTTAAATAAAACTCAAGGTGTTTTAAGTTTATTATATATGTTAAACAAAAAAAAATGATTTATTTTTATTTTAGAAGAAATTTATGTGAGTTAAAAAATTCATTTAATTTTAATAAAATTTAAAAAATCTATTATATCCTTAAAGAAATGAAATGAGTTTAATTTTTATTTTTATAAAAACAGTTTAATAGATATCAACTTTGATACATAATAATATAAATCCGCAATTTGATGATATATTTGTTAATTAAATGATCTACTTGATTATATGAATATGAGACTTGTTGAAAAAAAGATAACTTAAGAGGCTTGAGAAAAGATAATTTAATAATAGGTTAGAGAAGCAATTATAATGGGTTAAGGAAGCGATTTGGCTACGAAAGTCTCATATCCATATAAGCAATACATCATTTAATTAACAAATATATTATCAAGTTCTTAGGATTTATATTATTAAGATCAAAGTTGATATCCATTAAACTCTTTTTGTAAAAATAAAAATAAAAAAAAATCATTTCATTTCTTTGAGGATATAATAGATTTTTTTAGATTTTTTAAATTTTATTAACATTAAATGAATTTTTTAACTCACATAAATTTCTTCTAAAATAAAAATAAATCATTTTTTTTTGTTTAACATATATAATAAACTATAAAACACCTTGAGTTTTATATAAATCATATAATTATATTTTTAATGAAAACTTTTGTTTATTTTGGCAAATTATAATTTTGACAAAATTGAAGAATGAGTAATTTTTGTCCATAGATATTTAAATAAGTAGTTTTGAATAATGACAATTGAGAAAAAAATTATTTAATTTAGTAAATTTTTTAGAATTTTGTCTTTGCGCATTTCTTGGAGTAATAGTTTGTTGTGTTAACGCACCTTGGAGATAACTAACGTTAACTTTTTTGCTAATCTTGTCTTATACGAAAGACTCCTTTTTAAAAGTTTGTTGTCTTTGGCGCTCCTTTTTGAAAAGTTTGTTGTCCTGGTTGGTCCACTTAATAGTTAATTGTGTTGGACGCTCCTGAGCCAATAGTTTGTTGTGTTGGACGCACCTTAACCCTAAAAATAAATCATACAATTGTTTTTGTTTAACATATATAGTAAATTATAAAATAAATCATATAATTATATTTTTAATTAAAAATTTTGTTTATTTTAGCAAATTATAATTTTCACAAAATTGAAGAATGAGTAGTTTTTTCTACATAGATATCTATACAACAATTGAGAAAAAAAATTATTTAATTTAGTGAAATTTAGAATTTTGTGTTGGGTGCTTTCGTGAGTAAAACTTTTTTATCTTTGAGTCTTTCTTGGAGTAAAAGTTAGTTTACTAACGTCCCGTCTGCACCTTAGATAATGACGTAATCTTTTTCTAACGACGTTGTGTTAATTGCACATTCTTAAAAGTTTTTTGTCTTGATTTTGCACATTTTTAAAAGTTTTTTGGTATTTTTGGTCCACTTAAAAGTTATTTGTGTTGGATGCTCCTGAAGTAAAAGTTTGTTAGCTAATTTGATGCTTAACCCTAGAATTTAATTAGTGAGTTGATATTGAGGAGATACTTTTTATATTATCCATTTTTTTAATATATCGTATCCATGTTTCAAACAATAATCAATTAAAAACGAAATTTAAGTAATATCACGTAAACTCTAATAACATCTTAATTGTTGATCTCTCTCACTATCCTTATTAAATAGGGACAAATAAGTGCCTTATAAGCCCATTTTTTAATAATAATTTATTATTATTTATCAAATTTAAATTTTTATCTTCAATTACCACAATATATACAATTAATATAATATAGGGTAAAGGTGAAAAAATACACATGTATTTTACCTTCGGGAGCGCCCAACATCAAATATTTTTTTTGGTTGCAAAAATACACATGGGTTATAAAATAAGTTCAAAAGTCACACTCTCCGTTATCTTATCTAGCCGTTCTCATTGAACCATGATCATCTGATATTACGTGTTCTGCTTTCACGTTTTGAGCTGGCTTCCAACGCCTTGGAATTTTCTTATCTCTGCTTTCTACTTCTTCGAGACCACAGTCCTCCATGGCAACCCCATGATTACTTTGCTTCAAATGTCCAAACTTCTCCACAGCTACATCACCATTGTCCTCCGCTCCAGCACCTTCTTATTTTTTGTCTTTTTACAACCTCTCCTATGTTTCTTTTTTTTAATTTCGTCTTCGTCGTCGTGAAAGTAAACAGGATAGAACGATTTCTGCCGATACTCTAGCGCTACGCCTTGTCGCCTCTACCGAAACCTCGTTCCCAGAGGCCTCCGTCTCTGACTACGCTTTCTGCCGCGTCTTTTCTTGACAATTTCGGACTGGTTATGGTTTTGGGATGGTATAAAATAATAGTGATATGTGAAACTTACTTTTCGACTTTGTAAGTGGGCTTGGTGCTGAATATACGATTTGCCCAAGTGGGAATAGAACATCCTCATCTTCACTAGATGCGTTTCCCACTTTCGGCATCCACAGCTTCCCTCTTTTTATCTCAGTTTGATTCCTGAATTACCAATTGTTCTCAACGCTCAACAATTATACATCATAAGCGTCATCTCAAATCTCATCTGATCTTTAGTTCCATTGGAAGAGATATATTGAGAACAATGACGACATAATCAGATTCCATCAAATCTCCATTAAAAAAAATCATCGCAAGGGGGCGTCCAAAGGAGTCCAAGAGCTAAGTGGTCGATTTTCTCTTTTTCGGTGTCAAGTTCAAGATCAAAATTTTCTTGCTTTAACCTGATTTTCACTTGTTCGGAGTCAATATCGAAATTTTCTTGCTTTAACCTGATTTTCACTTGTTGAGCAGCTTCCAATTCGTTTCAGGTTCCTCAGTCGATTGATTCACAGTCACCTCTGATGACCAAGACAGAGGAGAAGAAGAGCACTTGGCTCATCCATTCACAGTCGCCGCCGCCAGTGACCAGGGCAGAGGAGAAGAAGTGCACTTGGCTATATCTCTCTATTTTTTTTTTCTCCAGCTACTGCCAAATCACCCTCCAAATCAACATGGTTAGTCAAAATCTTCCTTGTTAACAGTCAACGTTTTCCTGTTAATAGAGAGTGTGACTTTTACTCCTAAACTATAACCACATTTGTATTTTTGCACTAAAAAAAACATTTGGTGTTGGACGCTTCCGAGGGTAAATCACATGCGTATTTTTGTACCTTTACCCTATAATATATATGTGTAGTTTTCAATAAAATTCATGTATTTTTTAATTATTTTTCATCTCAACGGAATTTTTATATAATAATTCAAACAAGATCTTATTTGAAAAAAGTTACTTATATCATTATCATTTCAAATACAAATCGCATTTACAATCTGACTTTTGTCTTAGTTTACGTTCGTAAAAGTCAGATTGAATATTCCAAATGGTCACAGAATAGGGAAGGGTTAAAGGAGCAAATTTCCATGCAAAAATAGAATGGGGAAGGGTTAACAATTTTCCATGCAAGTGTAACATTGTTGTCGGCTCGGTTGATTTTTATCGTTAATTGACTAAACATGCAAATTGGAAGTCCACATATCATCTACGTTATTTTTGTTAAGGTATAAATCTATGTTGAAACCTATGTGTCATTTTATTCATCCTTTTTAAAGTTAGATTTAAAATTTTTGGACCAAATTTGCACCTTAACAAAAATAATGTGATAAAATGTAAATGACCAACTCAACACATTAAGTCAATTAACATCAAAATTCACCGGGACAATGGCCATGACCAAATTCCTCCCTTTTTATACTTCAATTTTCGGGTCCAAATTGCCTCTCAGTGAAAACTTCCGGGATAAATTGTCCTTTAACCCAATGAGTATTACATATACATTCAATTTATTTTAAAAATTAATCTAAATCATTTAAGCTGGTAAAAAAAAATCATTTACGTGGTGTTAATATTTTTTTTACATGATTAAAAAGTATTTTTAATTGAAAATTATATTAAATGATTTAGAAAGAATCCCAAATAAATCTATTTTAAATATCAAAATCCAAATTCACACTTACACTCTTAACAAATTACTAATAAGGTTAAGAGGCTTTTAGAAAATAAACTTTAATGAGGTATACTTACTCACCTTGATCTTTATTTCTGAGAAAACTCCAAACTAGAGTTGAAGTCCTTGTTCAAGGATCTTAATTTATGAATCCCACTGATTTTGGTTTAGCCTAAATATTCTATTGCTAGTAATAAAACGTATGCAAGTTAAGATGTCATGTTGCAGAGCTGCATTACGGATGCTTTCTCCAAATTTCCTTTAATTTTCACTAGCAACTTCGGCTTTCATTGCTTTGGGCCAAATAGGAGAGGCTGGCTCAAGTTTTCATATATAGACCAAACGGGGGAAAAAATGTTATGATAAGAATGCATATATTGATAAATTTAAATAATTTTATATATAAATAAATTGTTACAGTTTTCAAAAAATAATTTTATATTATATATTATATGGGATAAATATTTTTTTGTTTCGTGAAAATCGAAAACATAAAACAAACAAATAATTAAACTAAAATTAAAGGGAGACGCCCAACTAAATATAGTGGAAATCATGGAAATTGAAATCAAGACTATGCCTACCCTCAATTTTCCTTTTTAAGTTTTAACTATAGAGGGGCATTCTGGTCTTCAAACAATATTTAGAAATCCCTAATTAGACTTTTTAGCTTTATTAAGAATTTGTTAAAAGTGTAAGCCATAATTTAAATTTTTAACATTGCAGCTGGATTTAATTAGCATCCTCCATGAGTATCTTCTAATTTATCCGTGCCATTCTAAATCTTTAATTTAGACAAAAGTGTGCATTTAATATTTTAATTTTATAGAAAATTTCCATTTTTTTTAATGTTAAAAAGTATTTTTTCGAGATCAAAATATAAATATATAATCTTATGTAAAGTTAAAAGGACTAAATATACACTTTTGTCCTCTATTTTATCTTTTAACAATTTATTTAACATAAATTTTCCCAAAAATAAGTTTAATATATATTTTCAAGTTTTTATATTATTAAATTGATTAATCATGATCATATTATAAATTTAATCAATTTTATAACTGTAAATTTTTATTACCAGAACTGCCAAGAGTTGCTCATGCTTGAAGAAATACAACAAGAAAAGAAACTACGAGGAATAAATACTTGCGAGGAAAGAACACTTTTTTCCCATAGGCCAAAAGAGAAATACACATGTAATGCAAGTATGTAACCATTTATAATCAATACACTCCTTAGGCATAAAAAAAACAAACAAATACAATCTGTAGGCATGGTTATAAATCGCATGATAACACAAGAACCAAAAAAAGGTCAAGAATCAGCATTAATAAACACATATAGCAGCACTGTGAAATTAGAAGACAGTCTCAAACGAGCAAACTACAGGGAAAGATTGAAATTTTTTTGTTAAAAGAATTTGTTGTACTGGCCGGTCAAGGAGTCCCTCAGATTTGAATACAATCCGTAAAGTGAGTACTGGCGAAGGTTTTCTACTTCGTACCATGAATTAAACACTGTGAGATGCTTGTCTGTACCAGAAAACGCTAGCTGTATTCCAAGACTACAATCCACTGAACCTCCCCGGTTCTTACAAGATGATGTTCTAATTGCACAGTCTTGTTTATTGAGGCAAGCAAAGCTAGATTTTCCTTTGCATGAAGCACATCCGTCTCTCTTCCAGTACAAATTCTGTAGCCTACCCTTCTTAAACTCTAGCACCTAATGTGACAAATCCAAGGTGTTCAAAAAGGTTATGAAAAGGCCAAAATCTCAAATTGTCATGTCCGTGATTCAACATTCTTACCAGTGTGAAACTCGTCACAATGTATGAGTTGTTTGCAACAAACGCAGGTAGAGACCTTGCAGCATATTTTCGTCCAGCAAATGCCACCATATACCCACCATAAGAATCCTATGTATCATGATGGGAAAAAAATCCAATTCAGTAATAATGGAGAAGCTGCTCAGATGCAACTTTTGTTTTTAGCTTCCCTAGTTTTTCTTTTCAGGGGAACATAAGATGCTCATCTACACAACCAGTTTGTAGACATGATAGTATACCTTTTCAGAACTTTAATTGTGTTCCAAAATATTCATGCTGTCTGAATGACCTTGTCCTTAGAATCTTTTCAGAACAGTAATCACAGATCTTCTAAAGAACTATGGCTTCTAAAATGTCCCGTGGCTGAAAAATTTTAGTAGAATTTTCTTGAAAACGAAGACACTGACAGTTTTGTTCATGTATAACATACTCCTTACGATCTTATGTGCAATACATTTTCAACATTTTTAATTGGGATCAAGGAAAACCTTAATACTTTATTAATTCCGCTTAAAAATTAAATAAATTTCCTACTTTACTCCAATCAAACACATCTTTATATAGGGGTAAAAGGAGAAAATTGTAATAAATAATCAATGTGGTGCTTTATATAAAGGACCACAAAACCCCTTCTCCCCGTGCCTAAGAAATAGAACCGGAGAGAGTCATGGACAAACAAATTGTATGTCAACTAAATCTACAGAGTACTCTCTAATATTCAGTCGCCAGCAGGAAATCTGTTTAATCATTATGCAGAAGTAGATCTTTTTGCCACTCGTCTTACTAATTTGAACATCAATTAGAGTCTTCTTGTGTACACAAATTAACCTAATAATACTTTGGTAAAAAAAATTTAAAAAAAAACTAATAATACAGTACACATTGAACCAAAGTCTCATTCAGTACAGTTGCTTCCCTACTAAGGAATAATGATTCTTAACCTCACTAAGTTTCTTTTGGCGATTCAAAATAATATGTTCAGTACAGTGGGTGATATGTACTTAGTAACAAGGTGCTTCGTGAAGAAATGCAAGTGAAAAGGAGACACAGTAATGCAAATAGGTTTGTCCAGATTGAATTATAATCTCCAAAAAAAATAAAAACATAATAGATGCAAACATTCACAATCAGGCATGTAATTTGAAGAGACAGAAATAGCAGATCCTTGAAGAAATTGAATCCGAGCATAGAAAGATAGAACCAGAAGAAAAAGATATCATTTGTTGCCATTGAGAACAATGCAAAACTAATGGTAGTAGGCCTGTGGTATGTTGGGAAAACAAATAAAGTGACAAGTGCAGATCCGAACTTATAACAATGATCTCTCTTCTCTCCTTCAGCACACAGCCATAATTATAAATTGATTTGTTGTTTTTTCAGATGGAATATTGTTCTATCCTACTTCACCTTTTATCTGTTAGTAAAGGTCATTGAAAATTTTGAAATGCTTATGGGAAACATCTTCAAACAAGTTCAGGTCAAAGCAGATTTTGAAGCAGAAAACATCTCTGTTAGGCTCCAACAAGAATGAGCAGTGACTAAATAAAAAGCGGAAAGTGTCAAACAATAGCTCTATACAGATTAGAGCAACCCGAAGCCATCAAATTTACAATAACAATATTTAAACCAGTAAGTGGTTGTAACCATCACATTCATTTCCTAAATTCCACCTTCAGGAACAGACTGAAATCGAATGCAAAAGCCAATGCTGGGAACAAAAGAAGGGAAAATCAAATGGAAGCATACCGGGAAGAAATTAGAGGTGTTAATAGAGAGGAGGGAGATCTCATCGACTTTTGGGCGGAACAATGCGAGCTGCGAGTTCTTCGACGACGAGGCCAGACCGAGACGACTGTCACATGGCGAGAGCTGGTGGGACTGGTTGGAGAAGAATGAATCCCTGGAACTGAAAGCAATGCCAAAAGTGAAGCCATCAGATCTCTGAATCTTGGAATCGGCGCAAGGGTGGTAGACACTATTCGTGTTCTCAGCGTCGAGACAAACTACCAGCAGCGTCAGGATTAGCATCACCAATGCCGCCATTTTTGCAGACATTGTATAGACCCGAGAAGATCTTGATTGGAATCTACGCTAATGATAGCTTTGTATTCTTAAGGCTTTCTCTCTGGTTTTTTTTCCAGGGTGGAGATTGCAGAGGAGTGATAGGTCGGTGGTGATAATCGGCGAAGGGAAGTGTTACCGTCAACTTTTATCTTACTAGCTTCTTGCTTATATTGTTACAAAAAAAAAAAAAAAAAAAAAAAACCGAGCTTCTTGCTTACCAACTTGAGTCTACTTTTTCAGTCTTTGGAAACGGAAAAAAAAAAAATCCAGGAAAAAACGAGCTTCTTGCTTACCAACATTGAGTCTACTTTTTCAGTCTTTGGAAACGGAAAGAGAAGAAAATTAATTGTACGAGGAAAAATTATCTAAATCAAAATACCATTACTTTATAAATACGAAAAAGGTTTTTCCCCGATTGCGTTGTTAAAATTGCCGAAAATAGGTGCTTGAATCGCTGGAAACCACAGCAAAAAGATTCTGGTCGCGCGTCCTTTAGCAGGTCGTAGGGCTCCGGCTGCGCGAGGAGGAAGAAGGTCCCCCTCTCGTAATGAAACGTCGTTTTAGTTAGGGACCAAAGAGGGGTCTGTGTTTTTTTTCAGGGACCCAAAAAGGTATTTAGTCTAATAAATATATGTGATGAGGAGTGAAGATGGTGTGGTGGGACGACGTCGTTTTTGGCCTTCCTCCGTGGCATGTGAGTGGAACAACTCACGTTACACGTCAGCAACGTTAGTGACGCCGTTATAAGCTAACTGACGGAAAGACTAACGTGTGATGTTTTTTGATTTCTCAAAGATGACGGGACGAATTATTTTTAGTTAGGGACCAAAGAGGGGTCCGTATTTTTTTCCAGGGACCAAATTGGGTATTTACTCTTAATTGTACGAGGAAAAATTATCTAAATCAAAATACCATTACTTTATAAATACGAATTTTGTAGAATATACGCACTTTTTGTTATATACAAATTTTCCAATTTTACTGAAGAAAAAAATGTATGGTTTTTGTACTTTTTTAATGATACTTTCCAATACAAAACAATAACAATGAACCCTTATTCTACTAGCGGAAGTCCGGCTATATGGAACAAACAATATTATTGAGTTCGGTTAAAAATCAAATCTCATGATAAATTGTTAAATAAGAGATTTTGCCTAATAATCTTATTGAATGTTTTTTTGGTTTTTTGTACTATTTTTTTACTGGGTTCCAAACAACTAGATATACACTATTCACTGGCGCATCTAATAACCTTCTTTATATTTATCTAAACTTCCAATTACCTCAAACAATTTTCTATCTAATCCTTTTCTTGTATAAGTTTATTATAAATCTTGTTTTTCCTTATACTACCACACATATATCTTGATATTCGCATGCTCATGAAGACTCTTCAAAATCTAACATTCAACATCATAGGTCGAATAGAAGTACAATAATATTTTCCTTTTACTTTATTATATATTTTCAATCACAAATAACCTCAGTAATTTTTTTTCCATTTATATCATCCAGCTTAAATTCTGTGAAATATATCCCAAGTATCTAAACTTTGTCACCTGTGAAATGACCTAATCTCCCATTTTAACCTCCAAATCACTTCTTCTCCATTTATTGATGCAATCCAACATTTATTTTTAACATTTGAAGCAGCATGTTAAGAATTGCGACATATACTTTCCAAACAAACCAAAAAAAAAAAAGGTTAGAATAAAAATAAGGAGAAAAGTCGTTGTAACAATGTTAAATACATTAATTACACTGAACAAGACATTAACAAGATATCTTCCTGTGTACCTCCCATCTCATTTAGCTGCTTTGTCACACTGATTTTGCAATACTAAACCTTTTTGAAAGCTCTTTTTTTCGAGGTAAAAACTTGATATCTTCCTGCGTTAGCCTTTCGTTTTTGATTTGTTCCTCCCCAACTCACAACATCATATATACAAACCAGCATAAATAAATAACAAAAAAACAATTGGTACACTTCCACAAGTTATGCTAAAGGTAGAAGTTACATGTTTTCACATTTCAGTATTTTAAAATTTAAAATATTCAATTATGATGGCTTTTCATCCGAGCATTTTGTTTTTAATCAATATAAATAATCAATCAATAACGCAAAAAAAAAAAAAAAAAAAAAAAAAGAGGGCAGAAACATTTTCAAGAAAGATAGGATGATGATGATACTGGAATTGACTTCCTTCCACTAACTTTTATATGATGATGATACTGGTATTGGTATCAAATTATCAATACTAATAATTCATAAATTTTTATTTTTCTTCGATCAATTTTTTATTTTTATTTTTTATAATAAGATTTTTTTCATCCAAATCCGTTCTGCGCAGGCCTAAAAACAAGAGCGCACTACTTTTTTTTTTAAAAAAAAAAAAAAAAATTCTGGGCCCAAAGAAGCCACAACTTTTTCAAGGCATCATTCATTTAATAAAGGCACCATGGTGATTAGATTAGATAAGATAATTATTTCTTGGACACAAAAAAGAAAAAGAATAATAATCAAGCACAATGATTGTGTCAATGAAAAACATGGTTTGCTTGTATTTCCGGGAAGGTCAAGACTAAGAACAACACTCAAATCAAAATCTAAATTAGTAACACTAACACACCCTTCTTTCAACCATGACATAAAAATCCCCTCTATTCTTAAGTATAAAAGTTAAATAATTAATTTAGTTTTTGCAAAACAACAAAAGTGTGTTGAGCCGGTTAAAAAATGTGTACTATATGTTTTAAAATAATTTATATTGGAAACCACCTTCATCGTTGAAAACCCTCGAGTATTTGTGATCAATATGGATCATTTGGAAAAAAAACAAAACCCCCTATAAATTTAGGATTGAACAAATATATGCCATGTCCTACCGTGGCTTTAATGAAACCCAAGTTCTCAAATCCGGATCGGACTGACCAGTTCGACCTCAAATCCAATTGTAAAATTGGTCCTAGTCCTGGGCGTTGACTTAGTTCTTTTTTTTCTTTTTTAATTTTTCTTAAAATTTTATATCAATATCTTAAAAATCTTTGGTTTTTGCTTGGTTCACCTAGGTTTCACTTTGGCCTAACCCATCGACTTAACGATCCATCCAAATTTAATATTCTTAAATGACCGATCCGAATTAAATAATAGATATCCATTTTTCTTTCCTCTGGCTGATATTTTACTAAAAAAAATCCTTACGAGAGGATAGGATTAGTAGAAGCAAGTGGTTGGCAATCCAATAAAGTTGAGCTGTTCATCAATCATCATTAGGTGGCCATTAGCAAAACATTCATGGCAGATGCAAGAACTTCATAACAAAACCTCCATTTATGTTGGTAGTAGTTGGGGCTCACCCAAATAAGGTGGCAAGTTAACAACTTAAGTACCTAACTTAAAAGACTTTTACTTTACCTTTGACTTCATCTTGATTCACATATGCTCGTTTAGTGAGAGTAAGAATATTATCCACCCTGGCCCCACCATCACTTATCACTAAGACTTGAGTACAAAATATCCCACCAAAGTGATACCAACTATTTCTTCGGGTCCTTAATTTAATATTAATGTTAAATATAAGATATAGTTTTGATATTTGTCAATCATCTATATTGATATTCTCTCAACAATAAATAAGGAGGCAAGAGAATGAGAGAATTAATGAAGATGAATAAGGTAATTTAGAAATTATATGTTATACTAAGTCAATTAATTTTTTCATTTTAATTAAATTAGCTAAATATATCTTATATTAAGAAGGGACATAATTTTTTCTCCAAAATGAAGAATGCGAAGCTGTGAACTTTAGAAAAACAAAGGCGCATGTCCTTATCACATGGGGATATGCGTTGCCACGAATGTAGTGCAAGGAAGAGTTAATTATGCATATTTGAAATAATAATTGTAGTTTTTAGAAGCAGTTTTTCAATAAATATATTATAGGAATTTTATTTTAATTTACGTAAATAAACATTATTAAGGTTTTAAATATGATCCCAAACAAGCACTTGTGAGTTTGTACAAACGGCCAGCTGTTTTGGATAACACGCAACTCCTCAGGCCTTGTGTGGTAGAATGAATTGGGATCCCCAGGACTAGAACTAACAAAATAAATTGGTAACTTCTTCTTGGGTAGTTGGGTGTATGCAGATTGCAGAGACGGCCCCTTTTTTTGGATCCCGCCCAAAACAAAAAACTTATGCTTCTGATTTTTCTGTTGAAATCATGATTCCACCCACTTTCCAAAGCAAAGATAGTACTTGTAAAACTCACTTCCACTTCCTTCAAAAAAAAAAATTGAGCTGAATTTCTCTTATCGTCTATTATAATCTTTAAATGTTAAAACAAATAAAAATCTAATAAACATAAAAAGGCAACTATATCATAATACTACGTTTTAACATTCACAATACTACTTTAACATTTTCTTTTTCCTTTTTCCTTTTCCCAATCAACCATCTAGATGAATTCATGAAGGATAATAAAAAATCATAAGAAGATGTACTTCCAACAAATTCTTGCTACTACCAAACGGAGCGCACAGATGGCATCCAGGTCAATTACGATTGGGTCGTCCCTACCAGAGTTGAACACTTCCACGAAGCCACTTGCTCTGCAGACTCCACAGCTTGCAGCCCACCGCCACCATCTATTAGTTGAATTAATTAAATTAAAAAAAGGAATCTATTGTCCCCTGTGTTTGGGGAATTACGAAATTTATCATATTTTTCAATCCACCTAATAAATTGAGTGTTGACAAGGATAGACAACACCCATGAGTTTTGCCAAGCTCAACTTGCCTCCTTTCATCTCTCTCCCCTAGGATCCTCTCACTTTCCCAGCCTATCATTTTGGATGGGGAGAGCTTGTTCGTTTAGATGAAATCTGAACTATTTTTTTTAATAGACAAAGCATCTAAAATAAAAATAATTTCTCAACTAATGTTTTTTTTTTAAAATGTTTTTTTATTTAAAAATCATTAAATAAAAAAATTAAATATGAGCCATCTAGATCCCATCTAGACGGTCCATAGTAGATGATTTTGGACCTATCCTTTAGGCAGGGAAACTGGATCCGGATCGTCTCTTAGTCTCTTAGTCGGTGATTTTGGACCTAGTCTCCATGTTTCAATCTCTAAAGTCTAAACCACATAAAAACAAAGGATGGAGGGACTGGGAGGGAACCGACAAAGTTTCCGAAGCCACGAAACTCACAACGATACATAAACATATATATCAAACAAACATACAAAAAATAATCTACTTTCAGCACAATTACATGTCTCATAAAGATGAAATAAGCATCGTTGTAACCTCTACTTTCCTCGTTCCTACGTGCCCGGTGCCTCTAGGATCTACTTTGAATTTCTTTCAAGAGTGGAAAACTGGAAATAAAGGTAAATAAATAGAAGGGAGAAGCAATTTGCCAGAAGCTTTCTTTCTTGTTTTTTTTTTTTTCCTTTGCTACTCATGGTAACTGCTCCCTCATGTTGAGGCAACAGGATTGGTTTCATCAATGTTTGTCCACAACTCTATCTATGTACAGAAACATCCCACACACAAAAAATAATAATGACCAACATAATCTTTTATAGCAAGTTAGCAACTAATTCAGCATTACTGTTTTTTCCTACACCAACAGAATACACATAATCGAAGTACCTGCCTTTTCCTTTTAGGTTTTGGCTCACGCTGGTGTCCAATATCCCCCTGCTCTTCTGATTCCTTTCTTGAATCAGAGTTACATTGTCTCGGCTCTCTGTGCTGGATAGCTTAAGGCGTATAGGTTGTGAGCTTTCATGCCTCTTCAAACCATACAGTTCCCTCTCAAACTATTCCAACAGTAAAAAATTCCAGTATCATTAGAGATTTCTTAACCCTGACATTGTCACCTGCGAGAATAAAATTAGAATTGAAATGGTTAGCTCATTAGCCAAATCTGATAAAGAAATTTAGTAGCATTGAACCCTAGCATGGTTACCCAGTGGAGCGTGTGATACTGTGATATTCTAGGAGATTGAACAGAAACACACCACCAAAGAAAACAAGAGAAGCAACTACTAGCACACTATATTTTAACAGCCAGCATTTAAGTAAGATGGCATCACCCCGGTTACTCGTCATAAAACAAGCAGGCATAAATTCCAAAAACAATGGCACATGAAGCAAGAGGAGAAAACACTTCTCCACTTTTTAAAAAGAAACCCCTAATCTCTAATAGTAATCTATTCTTCAGAAGAATCAGCCACTCACAAGTCACAATTAGGATCTTTCTTTTGACTCCGGAACTAACCTCTGGCGCATGTTTAGCAGTAAGAACGAAGATAAATCGAACCAAGAGGCCAGCCAGTGTTAGTGGAGAACAGGATAAAGTACAAGCATCAAACCTGAGATCTAATATCTAATGCCAGGCGCATCCATTATAAAAGTGAATCTGACATTGGCTTACATAGGAGTAAAGAGTCAATCTTAATCTGTGAAACATGCATTATGACACAACAAGATATGGATTGATACGCATCTATTCGATTTTGGCAAATCCATCATGTTTATCCTGTAATCAACTCAAACTTAACAACGCCGCCAACAAAAGAAAACAGAAACAAGAAATCAACATACCCTGTTCAGATTTCAGTCCTTGAATATGACCGATTTAGTTATGCCCATCAACTTTTCCAAGCAATTAGGCGTGAATTTTCGGGCAAACAAATAAGATTCCGAGTAGTTTGACACCCGCAGTTGATGAATCAGTTCCGGCGATACTTCAGCGGGATGATATGTATAAGGGTGCCCATTCACCGTACCCGTCCAATTGACATGCGTTAGGGTGTATTTGGTGCAACCATCAGGATCTGCCATTGATAACAAAGTAGGAAAATAATGTTCTTCTGGGTAGCACTCGTCGTCTCTATAACAGGGCAACTTGAATTTTCCCCAGAGGACGCGATCTTTTATCACCAACAATGCGTGTCGGCGGATGAGCGTGAAAAACTGAGATCCAACTCGAAATTGTTCGAATTTCACCTCAGGCTTCATCGCGAATCGACCTCTAGCAATGTATCGTTTCCAAAGGCTACGCTCCTTGGAGAGAATCTCGATGAAACTCTTGTACCTCAGTCGTACACCCAAGCGAGCCGCTTCAGGATCATATTCATGGGAGGTCAAATCGAAGGTAGGGGACACAAGAAGGGAACGATAGACATATCGGAAAGAATGGAGAGGGATACAATACTGCGAGAGGACGGTAAAATAGGCATTGGCAGGATCGTCGACAAGCGCGGTGGCGAGCAACCGGCGAGTGGCGGAGATGAGCGTGGGAGACGCACGGAAGGTCCGCTTCGCCGGGATGAATCGTCCCTTAAAAACGCCGCTGGTGGGGCGCGTAACATTCACGGTAGGATCTGCGTGAACATAAATGTTATACAAATCGGTGGGGCTGCCATTGAAGAATTGATCCCAGAGAGGGGCAAAATGGAGGTCAGAATTTGTAAGGAACAAGAAAGCGATCTTGAGCTTCGGATTCTTGGATGACGAAAGATGGAAGTGCCTGTTGGGGTTATTGGGATTGGACGACGCGGACGATTGTGCAGCGGCGCGACGAAAGAGAGCAAGATCGTCGAGCTCGTCGTCGAGGGAAATGGGGACGGAGTTTCGAGGAGGAAGAATGTGAGGGGAGAGGAGGAAGAAGAGGATCGGAAGGGACAAAAGAAGAGAGAAGGAGAGAACAAAGGGGGTTGAGAACATTGAACTGGGAACAAATCTCAGGGAGGAAAGAAAATGAGGTGAAATCGATGAAAAGGGTTTAGGAACTCGTGGGGATAGAGTGTGGGATACATGGTCTGGAATTGTGAAAGAAACTGCGGGAAATTCAGGAAGAAGAAAGCGTGCTGCAAGTGAATTTCAGCAGAAGCGCCTGGGATTGTGAGAAATTCAGAGGGAAAAAACTCATAAAGATGTGAATTTTTTCTTTTTCCCGGGAAAGTGAGAGAGAAAATTGAAAGAAAACTTGTGGGTTTATGTTAGGTGTCTGCGACTGCGAGCTCTGTAATGGAAAGAGAAGACAACGTGGAGTCTCCTCCCAACTTCAACTTGAAGTCTTGTACAGAGGAAGAAGACATGGACGATTGGGACGGCGTCGCTTTATCCCTCGGCACGGTTGGTGTAAGGTGGGAACCGGGTGAAGGAAGTTTGCCGTTATATTTGACGACGCGGCACCCGATTTCGCCGGAGCACAAGTAACGGCGTTTGTTAGTGCGACAACAGTTATTAAAAAATAACTGTCACATCATAAGAGGAGAAAATGTGCTAACGGTAAATTTGGTATGAATTACTCTATATTTTTTAAATGGATTTAGGATCATTCCTGATTCTCCGTCGCTCTCCCCTCAATCAAACAAACAAACTGCAAATCCAAGTGGGGATAAAAAAACAACCAGAGTCTCAAATATGGAGGTCTTTAGAAACGGCAAGCGTGCCTAAATTTATATAAGTACAGTATGGTTGGGTTTTTCTGATCATTTTTTATAATTTTTAAATCATATTCGTTCAATCAATTTAAAAATTACATTATCACTTTAATTTTTCTCTCTTCCTCTCAATCAACGGCCCAAATGAGACTGATCACTGATAAGAGATATGGAGAAAAAAGATGAGGAGAGAATCTTCTTCTACATGTATAATACTGGCTTTTATACAAAAATGGCAAATGTAACTGTGGTGGTTGTGTTTGATGTTGAAACTGGAAAATCGTGTTATCATAAATGAATCCCAATAAATCATCCTTGCAACTGGTTGAAAAAGTAATTCTTGCACAAAGATTGCTTTCCGTTTAAGGCTATGTTCGTCATCTTCGAAAAAAGAAAAGGCCAAGTTAAAAAAGTAAGAAGCTCATAAGTCATAACAAACCAATATGAAGTTTGGTTAGCTTCTGAGCTAAGTGTTTTTTTTCCCATATTTAAACTTTCTAATGCCAACTTCTTAATATATTATTTAAATAAGTTTATGTCTAATTTACTATTTCTATTTTATAAAAAAACTATATAAACATAAATCACATTATATTATGGTGCAAACAAGCCTTGATATTGATCAATACTATATAGATTTTTTTTTTTTTTTTAAAAAAAGGGACTAAATGTTGAGGGAAAAAACATACATGACAGGAAAAACGATGTCACTTAAGTAAGATTCGTTTTTTAACAATAAAATATAGGGAAAATCTCACTCAAGTCCTAAAAATAGAAAAAATATCCAAAAAATATCTCAATATAAATTTTTCTATCAAAAAAGTTCTTAGGCTTGTTAATGACATAAATAGACTTCTCAATGACCACTCTATGACTTGTCAATATAGTTATATACACTTGTCAACAGAAGTTATTTTAATTAACATAGGTGGTCTTAACAATAGTAATTATATGTCTTGTTAATATAGTCACAAAAACTTCTCAACATGAGCTGCTTTAGTTAACATAGATAAGTTTGTCAATATAGTCACATACACCTGTCAACGGGAGCTGCTTTAGTTAACATATATGAGTTTGTCAATGGTCACTTCATGACTTATCAATATAGTCACATATACTTGTCAATAAGGTAATTTCACATTTAGAATTTATATCACTGAGGTCTCTAATGACCTTTTTGATAAAGTAATCTACGTTAAAGAAAAAATTGATATTTTTTTTTTATCCTTATTGAGATTTTCCTTCAAATATATATATGGGGGAGAGAATATTACAACTTGTATCAGCTGCATGCTTTCGGATATTTGGGCCATTAGTTGACTTGACATCTTTCTTTTATACTATTACCTCCGGTCCTAATTATAAGACATAGTTGACTTTATTTAGAGAGATTAAGGAAACTAAATAATTAGGAGGGAGTATAAGGGCCCTCGTGTCTTATAATTAGGACCGGAGGGAGTATAAGGGCCCTTGTGTATTATAAGACATAGTTGTTTTATAATTAAGACCGGAGGGAGTATAAGGGCCCTCATGTCTGCACGGTTTTTATTCTATTTCTCATCTTGACACCTTTTTACTGCTCTATCCCGTGGCTCTCTGGTGTGAAAGTTAATTGAACACTAGAGCGTCTTGGGTTCGAGATGCAGTGGGGAAAATTCCAAAAAAAAAAAGGAAATAATTTTTTAGGAGGAGGGGATTGAAAAAGGTTCCTCTTTTTACTTAAATCATGAAAGATTGACCGTCTTCTAAATTAAAGTAAGCTTGATGTCATGTTCATCTCTTACCTCTTCCTTGCTCTCCCCTCGACGTAGATGACTTTCTTTTAGTGCAAGAGCCCATGGTTTGGCACCAATAAATGCCGGCTTGGTTTGAGGGGACGGAGTAGGAGGGGAAGGATATTTACCAAATTATCATTAATGAGAAAAATATTTTTTTTTTTGAGAGCATATTTTTAGAATATTGAAAAATTTCCATAAACTATTTAGTAAAGATGAGTGAAAAAAATTCTCTCTCTTCTCTCCTACTTCCTTCCCTCAAACTACTTCTTCCTTCCCTCAAACCATACAGGCCCTAAGGGCCAACAAAGTGCCACTAATACAACGAGATGAACTAGGATTTAAATCCTTATTGAAGAGATGTCCATATCTAGTAGCCGACAGTACTTCAAATAGAATTATCTTCCATAAGAGGTTACCTATGCTTTGGGGAAAAAAGTGCCACTAATACCAGACTATTGTGGCATATATGACTTAGATTTATACATGAAAAGCTACCAACCAACAAGGTATAGGGGGAAAAAGAATTCCTCATTTCTTCTAGTTTCATCCACATGAATAAAAACACTTGAATGTTCCTAGAAAAGAAACATTATGAAATGATATGCCCCGCAATCGCACACTCTGAAGGTTGTACATTTTGAGTACAGATACCGCATCATCACGACGGACAAGAATAAATAATAATGCATAATTACAACAACCATCTTGTCAACTTTGAAAACACATCTCCAAGCCAATATCCTCGAACCGAGCAACCACTCCACTCACTACAACAGCAAATCAACATCTTCACGGAGGAGCTTGTGCATAGTGACTTCAAGCCCTGATAATCACAAAGCATGGATGGTATGTACAAACAGACAACGGGCAGGTGCCTCAATTGAAGAGAGGTGGGGTATTTCTCTACCATTACATTTCTTCCTGCTGAGGAACAGCTTTTGTTGAATTCACATCCCCTCCTCTTCCATTGAGCTTAGCTTTGTCACGAAGGGCTTTTTGAGTGCTGATCGTTCCCTTCACATTAGTTCTGGCAGGATTTCTGCTTGTTTGAGCCCCAGCGCTTCCCCCTGCTATATAAAAAAAAAATCATAAACTTCTCATTCTAACCAAACACAATCTTCTATTAGATTTGGAAATTTCATCACATTGATTGTTAAAGGGATAACATCAGTGTTGACATTACATCAGTCTATTTTCTCATACTTAAGAACCTCTAGGTAAGGACGTGTGTTAGAACCACACCAAGATAAGCCCGTATTCAGCATAGTGGTTAGAGTGAAATTGGTCTTGTGACACATCTTCTATTAGATTTGGAAATTTCATCACATTGATTGTTAAAGGGATAACATCAGTGTTGACATTACATCAGTCTATTTTCTCGTACTTAAGAACCTCTAGGTAAGGACGCGTGTTAGAACCGCACCAAGATAAGCCCGTATTCAGCATAGTGGTTAGAGTGAAATTGGTCTTGTGACACATTTGCCATTTAACAAGGGGTGAATTCTAAGGTGTTTATATGAACAAATTTGGTTGAAGTCATCCCAAAGGGAACAACAACCTGCATGCTTAGCTGTTTGCCTAAGCTACCAGCATTAAGGCGAATATCTGACACATATGTATAGGAAGAAGGAAGATAGTAGTTCACCATTGTTAGGCAGAGATAATCGTTTTTTGGCCTGTTTATCAGCTTGTGTGATTCTCTCCTTCGGATTACTATGAGATCTCGAACCAGGCCCAGGTCTTGAGTTGGCTTCTTCAATTTCAACTTTTGCATTAGATTTTATCTTAATCTGTGTTTTTGATGCCTCCAGCAAACCTGCAGACTTACTAGGTGAAGAGTCACCACCATCAGATAGTGATGGCCCGGTTATCTGACTAGTGAGGTTTGGACTAATATCTGGCAGAACTGATTTCTTGCTAGCAGATCTTAATTGAGATCTGATTCCATTTTTACTCTCCACTGCTCCATTTTCACTGACCATTACTCCATCCCTTGTATTAATGTCAAGAAAACGGTTCTCCCAAGGCCGGACAGCCATCCATCTTTCCAGCCAATTCCAACCCCAGCCACTCTTGTCTGGTTCAAATCCAGAAGAACCGGCCTGCTGCCTTGATGCTGCCTGCCACTGGAAAGAAAAAAGAAATTTTGTTCATGAAATTCTGGGTGAAAGAGATGTATTTTAAACAAAAATGTATCACAACTCTCAAGGTCATCAATAGAATTGAATAGTCGAGTTGTTGCTTTGTAGTATTTTGGGCTTATAGCCTCATTTGTATACCCAGAAAAAAAAAAAAATCTATAATTGGATAGTTGAGTAATTGATCTTCAAAATTGAATTCCATTTTCTAAGCACCCTTTATAATCCTTATCACAGAAATTTTTTTTTTTAAAAAAATGAGGCTATAACAATCATTTATGACTTATGACGGATAATAGCTTGAAGGAAGGCAACATTTTCAAGGGCCTGATTGCCACGCACATCTTAAGTCAAGACTGTCTGTTTGGATTATAGTTGAATATTACTTTCAGAAAGTTACTCTGAAGGTGACCTCTGCTTTCAGGAATTATAATTAAAGGGGAAGTCGAGGAGGCTGAGCATTAGTTTTCAGCATTTCCATTATTCACAATTTGGTTGTTAACCATGAACTGCATTCATTACCAATTTAAAAATAACAATAGGTTTTTCTATCAAAAACTGAAGAATGAAGTTTAGCAAAAATATCAGAAATAATAAACACTGTTATAGAATATTCTAAGTTTAAGAGTAAATATTGTGCTTAATGTTTGATCATAGGAATTAGCCATAGTGATAGGACTATTCTGTAATTAATGCTAGAGGCTCCCAATGTGTATAAATAGGCACATTCCTATGAATGAAAAGCAAAACAACTCACAGTCATCTCTATCATCTCTATATCATTCTCAAGCACTGTAATGACGAAACTCTAACAACCCAAATCTAGTCACACGTTTAGGTCAGAACATTGGAACCATAACCAATATGGATAATAGGCCAAATCGTGTGTACACTGGCAAGACAATTTATTCTTGAGTTTTACAACTATACTAATGTGTCCACATATGTTGACATATAACGGAAACTCATTATCACAAATATTAGAAATTTCTTCCATGTAATATCAGAAAAACACTAAAGGTAAATTTCTCGAATGTACATTTTCGACCTGCATGACTCAAGAAGAGGCAGTAACTTACCTGATGCGCCAGAGCATATGCCATTGCTCTCTCTCGTTTAGCTGCAGCCTCTTGTCTTTTCAATAATTTGGCTTGAATTTCTTCAACAGATCCCATACTGTCACACCAACCTTCCTGTATGAAACATGCATGATGTTTAATTGTTAAATTGCAAGGCGGCATTAAACAAACACTTGAAAAGCAAACTACAATAGAATTTTTTACCATAATATTCCGCAACAGCAACAAAAACCGAGTAATCATATCATAAATATGGTTTCTTCAAGAAATTTTCCCCTTCACAGTGGGATTGATATGAAACTAGATCCAAGAGTATAGTCGTTTCCAGAATTATGTGAAAAGACAATTGTTTAAGAAGCAGGATATAGAAATAGCATAAACAATTACAAGGTAGTGTGGAAAAGAATGTTAATATGATCACGTGGTCATATTCTGCAGCAAGATAACTTTTGGAAAAGCATGCACCATATACAGAATTACAATTGGAATTATCTAATACTCCTCCGGTCCTTAATATAAGACATATTTGGGGAGTTCATCTTAATCCTAAATATAAGACAGTTTTCATATTTGTCAACTTTTTCCTAATTTATCCTTGTTGATGCTCCTCCCACAATAATCAAGGAGAGGGAATGGGGGAATTGAGTAAGAAGACTAGGGCGAAAATACATGTTACATTAACTAACTCAACTAACTTCCTTGAATTAATCAAATTAGGTAAATATGTCTTATATTATGGACTAGAGGGGGTACTACTTACTTCTATTTCTCGAACACGAGCTTCATTTACAAGTTGTTGCTGAAGTTTCTGTTGTGATGATTGACTTTCCAATGCTATGCGAACACGCCTTGCTCGAACGCGTGCCTGGACTCTCACCAAAGCTTGCATACAACGGAGAGTTATGGCAGCTTGTTTCCTCACAGCATGACCTCTTACAAGGGCCTGAAGCCGTACCAATCCTTTCAAAGCTCGTAGTGCTCTTCGGGCCTGACATGTATAACAAAACATCCTAGAACAGTCAAATACGTATGGTAGTAATTCTAACAACCTCCACACATCCAAAAAAAATGCTCCTCTAAATAACCCAAGGTAAAATGGACTCCAGAACGTAACATCCCCATGGCGAATAATAAATCCCTTGAGTCAAGTACTAAAATATCATATTCTTCAATAGTAAAAGTAATATGAATAATCTAAAGCCAAAAATAATACTCTCATTGCATACAGTACTAGTATTATATAGCGGTTGGAGTTTAGTTATGGATTTAAATTTAAAAGCTATTCCTAGTTTACTATTTAGTAGTATCATCTTCGCATAAGGAAATTAGATTACTCAGTTTGGTCAGGCACACAGTAAGAGAAGGTGGCATAGCGGAAATTTTTGCAGACAAGGGCACTAAAACATGAAGGAGAACAGACAATCGGGCTATCAAATCAGATAAGATATAATCACTGAGTTCCTACTAGTCCAGAGTTAAACAAGATGAAATAGAGGAAAAGCTTTTAGACAAAGACCCAAAAAAAGAAGCGGAAAAGATGATTGGGTATCAAATTAGATAAGAGACTGTGTGTGGAAAGGAATACTGCAAGGGTAATATTTCCTGTGGGAGATCTTTCTCACACTATTCTGTTTTAACTAGGCCACAGGATTGGGCGCAATCTTTTATTGAGAACTCATGTGAATATGCTGCCTCTTATATTGGTTTCTGGTAAAAACAAGGTTACTTCGTAGATTTCTGTAAGAAAGGTTAAAAGATAAAGAACACAAGTTTATCACATCAATACTTCCCTCTAATCATTTTCAGGTAGAAGGAAATAATTCACAAATGATTCTTAGTGCAAATTGATTAGCTATAAACAATATGAAGTAATTACCAAAAATCCTCGGAATGCTGTTTGAATGCGTGTTGCTGCCCATTCCTCCCTCATAATTTGATGGCTATATGTGGCATCCTGTACTTGTTGTGAAGTGGGAGGTGAATGCTGGACATCAGTGACTGAATGGATATTGGCATCTCCAAAAGGAGTAGCATCATGATTAAACTCATTTTGGAGTTTTTCATTGTCGACGTCAATGGATTGTTTCCTTCGGTGTCGGATTTTTCCAGTCCTCTAATCATTGAAAAACACAACATTGCATAAGTTCTTCTTAGCAGTGAGTAACATGCAGTACGCTAAGTTTTAACATAGTTTTCTCCAAATTCTAGGAGGAGGAAAAATCCTATAAGCAACGTATCGTAAGACCTCATATTAGAATATCAAAATCAAGTACGACCAAATGAAATGATGACTGAGAAAGTTTGAAACAATTCAAATTGCTGTTAATTGTAAAGCATTCTCTAAACTAATCCAAGAGGTGAAAGAGAAGATGGCTTTGATCCTGAGCAGAACCAGACATTAGTTGTCTTTGTCAACGACCAGTCTGCAAATAGTGAAGATTCTAGATGACCTACCAAGGTGTTTATTCCCATATGAATATAGTGCGTGCATAAACAAACATAAGCTAAAACTTGTCCCTATTACTACCCAATTGAATCAGAAATCAAGGATGAAATAGAGAAAATGTTTATATGAACTTTTAAACAGCCATACCCAAAATGCTAGCTGATAAGGTAGGAAAGCTAAAGGTTCATATGCACCCCACATTAGAATCCACACTGCTAATATGGGAATTAAGTCCCAAACCTCACAACTGGGTCATAACAATTTTTTTCCCCCTCCTAGTGTCAAGGGAGGTTACCAGAGAGGACTTCATTTGATTCCAAGTTCCAAAGTTTGTTATGAGTAATATTTTAAATGCTACAAGCAGGATAACTGAAATATCAAAGTGACAACTCATCAGTGTCATATATGTTGGGATAGATACCCATAAGTTAGCCACTACTCTAGGAATAGGACTTACTACAAATGTATATCTGATTTTCATGCTATAGTTTCATGCATAGCATGAAAAAAGGGAAAATAGAGGATAGAGCAAACTAGTAAAGAACTAAAATGAACTCAAGCATCATGACAAAGGAGCATAAGGATGCCGTGCAATCCTATACCATCAGGATAAAGTATTATTCTTACTAATAATTCAGGATATATAGACTAAAGACCCAGGTCTAATCTGGTTTTTAAAGCTCTCTATAAATAGGACTTCAATTCAAAGATCTGAATGAAAAAGTAGTTGCATTTATATTTAAGCAACATACTTTCTCAGTGGGTTCATGCAATAGGACATAATAGGCAAAAAAAAAAAAAAACATGCAAGGAAAAAAATAATAATATGAATTTTCTATCTTGCCATGTAGATGCCTTCAATAAAATTTCTATATATACACATAAACTAAACATCTAACCTCACCTGGTGGGAGCCTTGTGCACTGAACCGCTCTTTACACATAAACTAAACATTGTCCCTAACAAGACCCACTTAGCCAAACACCAAGGATGAATTTAGAAAAATGTAGAGCACACTTAGCAAAAAATGAAACAATTCACAAAAGCAGTTTCTTTTCTGCTAGGGCTGGGATAGGGAATGCTAACAGAGATGGCTTGATTCTAACTACTCAAGCTGAATGGCATGCGCAAAACCTCAGCTAAAAGCAACATACGTGATAGACATGTTTTCCAAGAGAGAATGGGGGAAAAAAACTTCAGAAAAAAAAAATGTGTTAAGACGATTAAAAAAGGCTAAAGAGAAACAGAAAGCTATACTCACATTTACATCCTTATCTGAAGATTCTGCCTTTTCAGATTTCTTTAGACCGACCAAAGCTTTAATCCACTTCCCTGGGACACCCATAGTATCATTCACTACTTCTCAACCAAGCACAAACTTAGCAAGTGAATTTCCTGGCAAAATCGATGCAGAAGTAGTGATTATTCTAGATATAATTAACTAGCCAAAAGTTGAACTCTGTTGAACTATGATTAATGAAATGATGAAGCAGGTAAGAGGATCCAGAAATGCACAAACTCAACAGGTGAAAACTGTCTAAAACCAATTCAATTTTAGAGACAGTACCAAATCTAAGGGACCTAAATAATCTACGATTGAATGTTAATATGATTGATCTGATTCCTCAGGTCATTTCCTAAAAGTTTGTTCACTGATCAAGTTTTAAAAATGGGTTGGATTACGAGCAGACATAAACATTCACTACAGGATAAAAATTGTTAAAATAATGGGAGCAGATTATGTGGAATAACTTTTCTATAATTCTGATAGGTTGTTTGATCAGGACATTGCACTTAAAACAAAGACCATTAGTAGTAAAAAGGATACATTTCACATAAAAACAAAGACCATTTGAAGTAAAATGAAGGATGGTCCGTGGGAAATAGCACCCAATCTCAGAGCCAAATTTGGTGCTATAGAAGATCAGCCATAAAATGCAAATTGAACATGGGATGCCAGGATTTTAATCTAGAAATAAAGCAAAATTCTTTCAGAGGAATGTTATGTCACATGGAAGGAATTAAATGAAAAAAGTAATAAAAATCAAATCTCAAAGACTTTGAGCATTAAAGGGGGAAGGAAAGGTAGGAAATCCCTGTATAATGTGGTTTTGAGAGAAAGCAAATTTCTTTCAAAAACACATCAAGACATGGATTTTATTGAATTGAAGAGTTAACAAAATCTGAAGCAAGATTTTCAGGCAGTCAATTTAGAATCTTCAGTCAAACAATTTGAAGGAGGCCAATTGGCTCGATTCAATAAGACCAAGAATGAAAATTATTCGTGTGGAAGAACAAGGAACGTGTGAGAATTTTTAAAAAATGGAATCATCACAACGTTCAATACTATTTTGAGTTTACTAATCATCACAACGTTCAAGCACCAACTGCATTCATTATTCCTTGTTCAACTGCCTTTAGATATCAACATCCAAAATAAAAAAACTTCATGGCTCAAGCTTTTAAGCAGTCATTCTGAGAAATCCAGGGGAGCCAGGACCAATTCTTAAGCTCATTAATTGCTTAAAATACCAAAAGTCCTACATTGAGACGATGAAACCTTGCTATGCAAATGAATAGGGATTAAGACGAGCTAAAAACGTCACGACTGATTTGCACAGGAAAGTCACCAAAAATGCAAATACCATGAGAGAAGACATAAAAGCAGTGCGCTGCCCATGAACTATTTATCAGTCTGAAGATCCAAAAAAGCTTGCACAGACCCGCACAAAGCAGACTGACAAGCAATAGCCACTTGACTCGGTTGTTCGTAGATTGACTCGCTGTTTGTTGTAAAGACCTAGTAGATGGATATAATGGCCATACAATTTAAAGAACAATAGAACTGAGAATTCCAAGTTTCAGAAATGGCTCGCAGGTAAGTTCAACATCGGGGAAAAGAGTGGCCAAGCAGGACAATCTCAAATACAGCAGACGCCAATGAACCAGTACAGATCAAGAGATCAAATAGCTGAAGCTCAATTCAGCTGAGATTCATATGAAGTAAGACTGAGCTAAAGCATCAGTGAGGGGTAAAGCGAGTAATACCTTTTGAAGTGTTGATCCATCAATCAGTCAAAGCAGTAAAATGGCTTCTTCTCACAGCTTTTGAGATGATTTACAAGTGAAGTGAACTGGAGAGAAAGCTTTATCTAATCTCTCTCTCTCTCTCTCTCTGACTCCCTCCGTGGGCTTTTGTATTTTTATTTTTCGTCGTCCTGCGAGACAATCAGAGTCATCAGACAATGCAAAAGCCGGCAAAATGCCAGGACCGGTGTTGTCTAACGTGCGCCGGGAGGATGTGGAAGCACGAGAAAACGGCGTCGTGCGGTGACTGTGATGACGTGTCTCTGTCAGGAGCGAGGGCCATAGAGTCAATCACGGGACGTGGTCACCCCACCTCGCTAACGAAGTTGTTTTCGGATGGTGCATTTTATTGGATTTGGCTTTCCTATTATATTCATTCCCATTAATTTCCTTCATTTTTCTTTTTTTAATATTGATTAAGATTTCAACGGTCTAAATTTATTATATAATAAAAATATTATTATAATTTTACCTTAAAAATATAAAAATAATTTTAGCAGTTCACATTTTTTTTCATCTTGTATCAAAAAAATTGTTTTTATATGCTTACTGTAAAATTATAATAATATTTGTTCTGTTCAAGAACAGGATCTGGCTAGCCTTAATGGACTAGTCTATTTGATATTGATTGAATCGGACTTGACCTAGGAACAATATCTATGGCCTATGTACCCTGTAGAAGGATCAAAGTCCACGTGGTTCGAGACACCAATAGGCGTTTAGCCAAGGGGTGGTGTGTGCGCTCTGTGACGACTGAATTGTGAATAGCCAAAGAGAGCTTAGAATATGTGTACTTTAGGGTTTTACCTCCTTATTTATAGAGTGTACCTTAGGTTAGTATAGGCCCTAAGCGATCTATGGCCCAAGTACCATAAGCGCAGATCTAGATTAAGATCTTCCTGGATTGTAGATAAGATAGGATCCTCCTTCATTATAGATAGATCCTAATCTGCAGAATATTCTCTGTTGGGTCATTAGGCTATTGGGCCTAATATAGGTCCGTAACAATATTTTTATCATATGATAAATCCAGAACATTGAGATCTTAATTGAACATTAAACAAGAAAAAAGGATGGGAATGAATATAAGAGGAAAGCCAAGTCCCAAATCCCCTAACTCTCATTTTCCCTATTTTTCATCATGGGATTAAGATCTCAATGGTTCAAATGTAATATATTATACTCCCTCCGATCCTAATTATAGAACAACATTTGAGAGTTTGTTTTGGTCCTAATTATATGACAACATTCTAATTTTTATAAATTTCTACCTAAAATACCCCTATTAATATGAATGAGGTATTATATGAAAACAATAAGGTAGTTGAAGTGAAAAATTTATGTGGGGGCATTTTAGGAAAATGAGTAAAATAAATTAATTTAACCTCTATCCTTAATCCCTCCAAAATCGGTTAAATATATCTTATAATTAAGACTTGAGGGAGTAATATGTTAAATCTGTATACCGTGGAGATCTTAATCCGATGATAAAAAAGGAAGGAAGGAAAAAAAAAAGAAGGTAAGAGAAATAGAATGAAGCCAAATCGATTTTTTGGACGGTGCATACAAATATGCCGTCAGTGGTCGGGTGACTCATGCGAAGAAATACAATTTTAATGTGGACTTGCGTTTGAGAGGGAAGATGCTTCAATTTGTCAATCTCTCTTTGAAAAAGATAAAAGAGCTTGCAACTTTGGTTTGTTTTAAAAAATATAAATAATAATCAAGCTTTCCATAAAGAAATCAATCAATCAAAGTGTGGCGAGTTTCATGCGTAGGCTTGTTAATTAATAATATCTTTTGGAGGGGTTCTCCTCCTTAGACATAATTTTTATATTTATCAATATTTTTATAATTGATCCTTATTAATTTTTCAACAATAATAAAGGAATGAAATGAGGAAACTAATGAAGATAATTAATTAATTAGAGTGTTTTAGAAAATATATATCATATTAACTAACTTAAATAATTTTTTAATCTTATGTGAATGTGTCTTATATTAAAAATTTAGGAGTTTGAGGTGCGTTGTTGTTCATCCGAGAGTAGTGAACTTGCAAAATTCTTTGGCGTCATGTTGACTCCCCCCTCTTTGAAAGGCATCGAAGCCTCCCTTGAAAGGCATCGAAGCCTCGCTTTGAGGCCATAAATAAATAGATACTTTAAATCTATCAAAACTTATATAAATATACCTTGAAATTATAATATATGAATGACAAACAATAAATATTATCTTATTTATATGATTCTGGCCTTAATAAAATAAGTCTTACTTATTTACATATTCGTGCCTTTTTAACAGCCTTTTTTTATGAAGCCTAAAGGTTAAATAGGTGTTTGATAGGGCCCTACTTATTTCCACCCCGGACTTTTGAAGGACGGATGTGGAGCACAAGTGGATCCGATGAGAATCTCTCTTATTTGGTCTAAAATATATTTTATTTATTACTTTTTTAAAATATAAGTCCTAGTTTATAGTGTACATTTCACTATAAACTATGTCTTATATTTATAACTGGAGGTAATACAATTTTTTAAAATTTAAAGGACAGACGCTAAAGAAGGTTATGAGCGTAGTTAAACCGTTAAGATTTGTGTCTAGAAAAGGTGTGCTTCAACGGACCAGTTTCCCTACTCATCCAAATGATGAGTAGGAGAAGCTCTTTTCATCTGGACGACCGATCTAGATGAGATTTGAATGGTCTAAATTTATTTTTTAAAATGTTTATTTGTAAATGAAAATTATTTTAATAGGTAAAGTTAATCTAAAATAAATATCATCTTTCAATGCAACTAACATATTTTTAAAATTGATTTTTTTATTTAAAAATCAGCAATTTAGAAAAATTAAATCTGAACGATCCAGATGGAAAGAGCTCCTCTTATTCATCATTTAGACGAGTAGCGAAAGTGATTCCTACTTTAACTTTCATCGGGTATGCCTTGTTGTCCCTAAACTCGATGTAATAACATGCGCTTCCTTGCATGGTTTGCGCTTTGATTTCAGAGTAAATTATTATGAAGATGTTGCAGAGTGATTAATCAGTGTGTGATTTGCAATGATCATCCTGAAAACAACACACCATCATTTTCTTTAATGAGTGAATTTTTTCGTATAATGTCTCAAACAATTTGATGGGTTTTGAATTTCGCTATTATTGGCTTTAAGTGCTTTATGGCATGGCAGCAAGTGTGCGCAGAGACGAAGCTTAGTGTAGACAATGGGGGACCATGATCCCCTAAAAAAAAAACGTGTTCAGAAATATTTTTTTAAAAAAATTAATAGGTATGTTATCTTATATATTAGACTTGTTAAAATATTTTTATTATACATTTAGTCCTCCAATTTTTTTAAAAAAAAATTAGTTAATGAGTATACATTTGGTCCCCCAAATATTTTTTTAATTAATTAGTTAATGAGTATATATTTGGCCCCCCAAATATTTTTTCCAAATTCCATCACTGTGAGTGTGCCCATAATCAAGAGATAAGACTACTCGTTATATTTTCGTGTTAAGGGTGACAATGAGTTTGTTGTGCTTGTTCATGTATCATACTACCTCCGGTCCTAATTATAAGATCTAGTTAACTTTTTTTTGGAGAGATTAAAGAAGCTAAATGTGTTACTTAATTATTTTATATGTTGTGTATTCTTATATTATATAATAGTTTATTAGTTAAATTAAATAGTTTGAAGAAAAAAATAAAAATACTCCAAAATAATTTAATTAGCTTTCTTAATCTCTCTTAAAAAGTTAACTAGGTCTTATAATTAGAACCGAAGCCAGGAGTGAGTACTACAAAAGAAGCTCCTATATATTTTATAGAGAAGGAAAATCCATCGTCCCGATATAATTATAAAATTCACAAGCGTGATTATTAGATTATGCATCCGTTTTGATGGGCAGAAATATTTAATGAGGCTCTTTTTTTGGGGTAAAAATTTAATGAGGTTGTTTGTTGAATTAAACTAGGGTTTAATTTATTACCTGACGAATCACAATAATGTATTTTAAATCCAAACCATATCCGTGTTGATGAAAATTTAAACATGTCAATGAGTAAATATTTAGCCTTAATGTTAAAAGATTTCTTGTCTTTTCTTGAATATTATGTCTTGTTATCTTAATTAGACTTAAGGCTTTTATGAAGTTTTAATTAGACTTGATGCTTTTTATAAAAGTTGTAAATCGTAAAAACATTTCTAAAAATTTAAAATAAACGGACACTTAGGTATTATAGTAATCCTGGAATAATACCAAGAGAAAAATCGATGGTAAACGAGGGGATCTTACCGAAGTTGAGATTGGAACATTTGGGTTTTTTTTTTTCCCAATTTGCCCCTTTTTAAATAACTATTTCCCAAAATGCCCCTGTCTAAACTATTTCCAACGCTACTTGTTTGAAACTATTCCCAACGATGTCCTATTTAGTCGATTAAATCATAGGGTTTAGTCGACTAAATCACGGGTCAAATTTTTTTTAAGTGACCACAGTGATTTAGTCGATTAAACCTCGACATGGGGTTTTTTTATCATTTTATTTTATTTATTATCATTTCTCTATAATTAATTTAAACTCGAAGGCTATCCTAACTCTTTTAAATTAGGAATTTAATAAATGCTCACACCATGTAAAATATGCTTCACTATGAATATATATATTATTTTGTAAATAATATTACAAGTGAAATAATATAAGACTTAGTTAGATTAGATCCTATTAATTAGGAGTTTATAAATACTAACTACATAAAAATATATTTTATTATTATATACATATATATTTAACCACATAATCTCAACTAACAGCAAAAAAAATCATGTTTCCTTTCTTTTATTTTTTTATATATATATATATATATATATATATATATATATATATATATATATATATATATATTATTGCTTTTGGAAAGAAAAGAAAAGGTAGATTAATATATAAATATATGTGTGGCACCGATAGATATATATAAGTATGCGCATAAGAAGAATATGGCGCTGCACAATATATATATATATATATATATATATATATATATATATATATATATATATAAAGTTTCCAAGGCAACGTATATATTTATGAGTCTCGTGGTTGCTGGTTTGAAAACTGAAGCAAACTGATGAATAAAAGCATATACATTGCCTTGGAAAAGAATGAAAACAAAAAGGGAAATTAAAACTTGCTAATATAAATGGTTTGTTGCTACTCATATGAAGCCAAACCGTAAAAAAAAACAATTGATGTCAGATAAACATAAGTATTTTGTTTTTATGGAAGCATGACCTTAGGTATTAACTTCTTGGTTGCTGTTATTAAAAAAAAAATAGGGAAGAAAAAAGGAGGCTTAATATATATATTAATATATGTGTGTCAACGCCAACACCATTGTACGTAGGAAAACTATTACTCCATTATCACTGGAAAAGTTGGATATATATATATATATATATATATATATATTTATTTATTTATTTATTGTGCGCCATATTCTTCTTATGCGCATACTTATATATATCTATCAAGTGCCACACATATATTTATATATTAATCTACCTTTTCTTTTCTTTCCAAAAGCAATAACACACACACACACATATATATATATATAAAAGAAAAGAAAGGAAACATGATTTTTGTTGTTAGTTGAGATTATGTGGTTAAATATATACGTATATAATAATAAAATATATTTTTATGTAGTTAGTATTTATAAACTCCTAATTAATATGATCTAATCTAACTAAGTCTTATATTATTTTACTTGTAATATTATTTACAAAATAATATATATATATATTCATAGTGAAGCATATTTTACATGGTGTGAGCATTTATTAAATTCCTAATTTAAAAGAGTTAGGATAGCCCTCCGAGTTTAAATTAATTATAGAGAAATGATAATAAATAAAATAAAATAAAAAAAAAAATGATAAAAAAAACCCTCGTCGGGTTTATCGACTAAACCCTCTGGTTTAGTCGACTAAATCACGGGTCACTTAAAAAAATTTGACCCGTGATTTAGTCGACTAAACCATAGGGTTTAGTCGACTAAACACAAGACATCGGAAATAGTTTCAAACAAAAAGCACGTTGGGAAATAGTTTTTGACAAGGGGGATTTTGGGAAATATTTATTTAAAAAAAAGAAGTGGGAAAAAAGTTCTTAACATTTGTTTGACCCGACCGTGATGTTGTATGAAGGGAAAACCTTGGATACTCCAAACTCTTTATATAAGCTGGTTTATAGATTTATAGGTAGAAATTGAAATTCATTGCTTCAAAAGAAGCATATATATACAAGACGATACCACAACTAACTTTCTCAGCCATTCCTCATCCCTTGAAATATAGACGAAGGTTGATTGATGATGCAAAACACGTCCCCTATGTTAGGGGAGGATCTAGCTAGGTAGCATGCAAAGGTTAACATTTCCATATTGTCATGTTCGACATGACTCGCCACTCCTTGTATGCAAGTAGTCTATAGTTTTATACGTTAACAATATCATAAAAGGGATGAGATTTACTATTGTTAGAATCAGCTGACACTTAAGAGGGTGAATTCGGTGTAAGATAAAAACTTAGGAACTTTGAAATTTTTTTCGCATCTTATACATATAAAAGTAATGAATTATAAATTCATAATCAGTTATTTAAAACGTATATGCTAGAAACATAAGAGATAAGGGAAGAAAATATCCAAACTGTGATTTATACTAGTTCAGTCTAATCCTTGATGACCTACGTTCAGCCCCCAAGCTCCACTTGAGATTTTTGATCCATGATTTTCTTCTTTAATCCAGACACAAGAGAAGCCTCTACAATCTCATAAGTTTAGTCAGGAACTTGTGAAGCCGTTTACAAATCTCTTACCGACATACTTCCCTTATACATCGTAAGGATACAACACTTGTGATGAAGGATTACAATCAATCTTTTCTTTCATAAGTGAATAAGATGAATACTAAAGTACATTACAAATCATCTCACTCTCTATGGTAAACTATATGAACACTGAGAAAACAGAGAGTGCATGAGATAAACGTTGGAGTCAAAGTGTTGGCATTTTGATAGTAGAGTTTTAAGCTATATGTTCGACTTTGAATGATTTGCCTTTTATAATCGATGAAGATCATATGACAGTTGAGCATATTCTTCTCATTGTGTATCTTGGAATATGACCGTTGGAAGTAACCGCTGGAGCGTTTGTACTTTCCCTATGTTTTGTTTGCTATTTAACTTAGTTAAATGACCGTTGTGATATTCCAACTGGTCCATTAGAAATCGATTGGAGCTGTTGAAGGATTTTAATGATAAGTTGTTCCATCTTCGCTTCAAAAAATGCTTCAGATGCAATCTCTTTGGTCTGCTCTGCAATTCCTTTCATCTACTTTGTTTTCTGTAGTGCATTTAATGCTCTGACACACAGGAATGACTATCGAGCTTTTTGAAGATAATCTGTGAATTCAAACATCTGTAACTCATGCACAAACAAAATTAGTAGCATTAAGAAGTAATATGAGTAGTAATCAATTAGAAACAAACTTTTAACAACAATGTATAAAGTTTGGAGACGTAGTGAAATGAAATAAGAATAGTCACTTGAGTGTAACTCCATAATCACTCAAGTGGACTTGTTGTCTCACTCGAGTGCTGATGAATTCTGTCTCTGGTAGAAGACTGCTGAAAAATAAGTTACTCAAGTGTTTGAAATACTTAACTTCGAGCGTTAGTTTAAAAGGTTTCAACTTCTGCTAGAGACCCGAGTATTACTGAAAGTTGACTTGTGTTACTTGAGTGTCATAGAAGTACACTAGAGTGCACCTCATAAAAAAGGACATCACTCTTGATTTATCAGCGAGTGTCTTACACTGAACTTGCAAGTGTGTTCGTCTTTACTAGAGTGTTAGTTTGCTCACTCGAGTGCTAACCTTAATACTTGCAGAAGGAGTGTGAGTGACTTGCATTTTTCTTGTGAGTAATCACTGTCACTCGAGTGGCAATGGATATCTCAGAGAATTTCTTCAACTTTTTTTCTTCATTACTTGAGTTCTCTTTTTCATCACTTGAGTGATCTACTTCAATTCTTTGATCACTTGCAAATTCATATTAATACTGAATCATTCAATTGCTTATCCAATCACTCGATTGATCTTGTATAACTTTCAGAATATTGACGGGTGACTTTCAGAACGTACGTACTTTGGCAGCACAAAGGTCAATTTCTAGTGAGCATAAAGTTTTGAATATAACTCCAAATTTGGTAAATGACATATCCCCAGAAATCTATTTAAGTCTTCCTTTTCAATGAAAAAAGAATTAGCTTTAAATTCATTGTATTGTGAAAGTTTTGATCAGATTAATAACAGATGTTCTGGAGTAGCGTTTTGCATCGTCTTTATACGACTGTAAATTTCCAGAATTCATATCTCTTCCAGTTATTCTTTGTTTACCATGATATTGATGTTTTTGAAACTTTTTATAAGTCTAGTTTCATATAAAACAAGTTTCACTTCAATTGAATGTGTATTTTGTGAGATACTTCCAAATTACTGAACATGTTTTGAGCTAACTCCAGAAATTATAGTGTCAACTTCAAAATAATATATCTTTTTCATATGAATTCCTTTGAGCTTGATCTTGGTGTCTATGTGTCGAATTTTGAGTCTAATTTTATATGAAACAGGTTTCACCTATTAGATTTGTGGTTTGAGAGATATGACCGAATTACTGAACCTTGTACATGTTGAAAGCAGAACAAAGTGGCTGGAACAGTGTTTTCACTCGAGTGCTTCGTGTTCTACTCGAGTGATGTTACTATTCACATACTTGATTGGGATTTTGAAAATCCGTGGTACCAAACTGTTATTTCTGAAATTCGAGCCTCAAACTACCATTTTCAGTTTTAATCCAATTTCTTTCTTCTTTTTCCTCTTAATCAATCCAACTCAAAAACCTCTTTATTTATCATTTTCTTAATCATTCTTCATAATTAAACTTCATATATTCTAATATTTGAATCCACATTCAATATATGAATTAGTCAATATAGAAGATAAATATACTATGCAAACTTTTTTGCTTTTAATATTGACATCTATATTTGACATCATGAAAACTAATCATATCTAACAACCACAACCCTAAGAATTACTCCCTCCAGAGTTAAATATAGGACCTGTTTGATGAGTTAATCTTAACCCTAAATATAAAACTTATTTTTCATATTTGTCAATCATTTCTCAATTTGTCCTTATTGACGCTTCTTCAACAATAACAAAGAAAGAGAGAAAATGAGGGAATTATAGAATATGACTGAAATATTTTTGAAAGTACGTATTATATTAAGTAACTTAACTAACCTTTTAAATCCAATTAAATTAGATAAATAAGTATTATATTATAAAGACTGAAAGGAGTAAGTAAAATTAAGACAACAAAGGTAATTTCAAACAAAATTAAAAAGAAACATTTTTATAATTTGAAAAATGCAAATTTAATTTTGGGTTCCATCAACCGGTTATTTATTTTTGGCAAAATTGCACCTAACTCCTAAATAAGAGAAAATACAATAGAAAGGTCCTTTGAAGTCTCAAATCAGTGAAGTCTCTAAAACATTTTTACAATATATTTCAAATGTTAAAAGTAAAAAATACCGCTAATGAATAAACAATAATCTATTCCCTCTCTCTATTTAATCAAAGGGTTATTTTGGACTTTTTACATCTAAAATATATTGTAAAAACGTCTCATGAGATTTCACTGTAAATTTGAGATTTTAAAGGATTTTTTGTCATATTTTCTTTTGCATGGAATTATGTATAATTTTTGCTTTATTTTTTAGCTACAAGGATTAATTATTTTTGTCAGTTATAATTATGGGCCGGAACAATTAGTTTTATTTTTGGGTCGATGACAATTAACTCGGTCAACTCTGGATGGCCTAAATAAAACAGAAAATTAAATCACAAGGGCGAGGGGAAACACCCTCGATGGGGCACAAAAAAAGGAAACACGCTCAAGCTCTTTCCTTGAGCTTGCCGAGAAGCATCTAGAAAGAAGTCGTTGATCGACGAGAGTTCACATCCAGCGGTCCACATTTCTCAAAGCCAAACCTGTTAGGAGGGTCATAAAATTCTAGACCCTTCTACGGTCCCACTCACTCACAAGGGCAATCTGGGCCGTTTATTAAACCCTATTTTTAAGTGAAATTAATCTTGTGTCCCTGTATATATGCGAGGCTGAGAATTACTTCGTCCTTGTGCTTCTTCTGCTGAAAAGTTCTCTCGCCTGCGGCATCAGATCTAGAGTCTTCTTCCTTGGGCCTCACTGAACGGGTATTCCGGGGTTTCTATTTGAGGCCTTTCTTCGATCAATTGGTTTAATCTGTTTCTGTAATCGGCGGGTAAAAAGGTAGAATCGAAGATGTTTGGGAGGGCACCGAAGAAAAGCGACAACACCAAGTACTATGAAATCCTGGGAGTTTCGAAGAACGCTTCCCAGGATGATCTGAAGAAGGCTTACAAGAAGGCAGCAATCAAGAATCATCCCGACAAGGGCGGTGATCCGGAGAAGGTAAAAAACTTTATGTTCCTCTAGCCGAGTATGTGGTTGTTCTTACAATATAGTTATTGGCTATTGCGGTTGGAATATTTCTCCTTTAATTTGAGTTGGCTTTATATTTCATCTCTTCAACTGGATGGCTCTGTTGTGGCCTATATTACATTGGCTATTTTTTTGGTTCAATTCTCTTTTTAGCACAAATTAAGCGTCTCTAATGTCTTATTAAACTGGGTTTTCAGGTATATTCATATTGTATAGTTATTTGTAGTCTAGAAGATTATAGGGTTCTAATGTTTTTTAATATGTAGTTCTAAAGTTGGATTTGGGAATGGAGTTTAACTTAATCAATGGTTTACGATCTATTTGTCGCTGTACTCATATCCAATTTGTGTACTTGGAGTCGTTGTTATGATGGAATTGCCTCTGTTGATCTGTTTGCCTCTTTATTATTTTACCTAGACCGGGTAGGAGTATCAGCGTGATGTGGTTGTAATTTTGTGTAAGCTGATGAATTGAAGCCTCATATGTTTGTTTTTGCTGTAGTTTAAAGAGCTGGCCCAAGCCTACGAAGTGCTCAGCGATCCTGAAAAACGTGAGATTTATGATCAATATGGGGAAGATGCTCTTAAGGAAGGGATGGGTGGTGGAGGCGGCGGCCATGACCCGTTTGACATCTTCCAGTCTTTCTTTGGTGGCAGTCCTTTTGGAGGTACGATTTTATATAGAGGATTTTTTTAGACAGGGGCATGTTTATGATTATTTATCTAGTCTCGGAAGGGAAGTATTTGAACCGAATTGTGACATTTGCGTGGATAGGTGGTAGCAGTAGAGGACGGAGGCAGAGACGGGGAGAAGATGTGGTTCACCCGCTGAAGGTCTCTCTGGAGGACCTATACCTTGGGACATCTAAGAAGCTCTCGCTGTCACGAAATGTGATATGCTCAAAATGCAGTGGGTGGGTGTCGTTGGCTTGCTTTTGGTTTAGTTTTGGCATGCTTGTTACCATTGTTTACAATATAATTTCTTATATAAATGTTAATAATTGACTGCAGTAAGGGGTCAAAATCAGGGGCTTCCATGAAGTGTGCTGGATGTCAAGGAACTGGCATGAAGGTTTCTATTAGGCACCTCGGTCCCTCTATGATTCAGCAAATGCAGCATCCTTGCAATGAATGCAAGGGAACTGGAGAAACTATAAATGACAGAGATCGCTGCCCTCAATGCAAGGGAGAGAAGGTTGTTCAAGAGAAGAAAGTACTTGAAGTTATTGTGGAGAAGGGAATGCAGAACGGACAGAAGATTACATTCCCTGGTGAAGCTGATGAAGCGGTAAGCTGAGGACTTGTGTTTTTAATAAATAATTTAATGGAGAATTCGAGTAAAGCTAATATCTTTGCTTTATTGTTTTATTGGGTGTGCAGCCAGAGACAGTTACTGGGGATATAGTCTTTGTCCTACAGCAGAAGGAGCATCCCAAGTTCAAAAGAAAGGGTGAAGACCTTTTCGTTGAGCATACTCTGTCGCTCACTGAGGCTTTATGTGGTTTTCAATTTGTGCTCACTCACTTGGACGGAAGACAGCTCCTTATTAAATCTAACCCTGGTGAAGTAGTCAAGCCGGGTATGTATATGATTCGCATTGGCCTGCCATTGCTAATTATGCGTAGAGACTAAAATGACATTATTTTTGGGTTTTGCTAATACTTGACAATGCAGATTCGTACAAGGCTATCAATGACGAGGGAATGCCAATGTACCAGAGGCCATTCATGAGAGGAAAGCTCTATATTCACTTCACGGTTGAATTCCCTGATTCTCTTAACCCCGACCAAGTTAAGGCTTTGGAAGCTGTACTGCCTCCCCGGCCTTCATCACAGTTGACAGACATGGAGCTGGATGAGTGCGAGGAGACGACACTTCATGACGTGAACATGGAGGAGGAGATGAGGAGGAGGCAACAAGCTCAGCAGGAAGCATATGATGAGGATGATGATATGCCTGGTGGTGCTCAGAGAGTACAGTGCGCCCAGCAGTAATGAGTTCACGTGGCCAGATGTAGAATCAACTACGATAAAGGTTCGAACTGAAGACATATGTAGTGTTTCATTATGGGTTTTGAAAATCTTAATCGTCTACTTATCTGTTGTCGAATGGATAACATCCACTTTGACGTCCTAAATACTTTAATCTATCTGAGTGAATCTTATCTTTCTCTGCAGTTCCAGTTTTATGGCTTATTTTTGTGTGGTTTCTGATTGGAGATCCATGGTTTTATTAGCACTACAACCACTTTGAAAACCTGCACGTATTGTTGCCTGCGGGCGCTAACTCTTAGGCATGGAAATATGCTAGATTTTGGCTAAATAGGTCTGAGCCTGCAATAGGGGTAGAAGGCCTGAGCTTGGGCCTGAGCCTGAATTCAGGTATTTTTTAAGGCTTAGGCCTACGGACTTGGCTTTGGTCCTATACCCCTTACCATCCTTTTCCCTCATTTTCCTTTTTCTACCGTTTGATTAAGATCTCAACGGTCTAGATTTACCACCATATTTTTACCATTTTTTCCCCACTTTTTCCCTTGTTATAATATTTTTATCATATGTTAAATCTGGACCGTTGAAATCTTAATCTAACAGTAAAAAAAAGGAAAAGGATGGTAAAGGGGTATAGGATCAAAGCTAAATCCCAGTGACTTGGGACTGAGCCTTCATAAGCGCCTCGATCAGCTGAAAAGTTTTTTAAAGCGCCTACTTACTACGTAGGCTTTAAAAAGATCATATCATGGCCTCGGAGACCATAAAAATACTTTGTATATTTTAAGCCCTATTAAATCTTATATAAATATATCTTGAAATTATAATATAAGAATGAAAAATAATAAATATTATCTTATTTATATGAGATAAATATAATTATAATTATTTAATATTTAAATATAAAAATGCATATAAGCGCCTACAGGGTCGCTTAAAAAAATAGGCCTAAATATGATTATATTTATTTAATATTTAAATAGGCCAGACATGAAGGCCTACAGGTCAGGTTTAAAAAAATAGGCCTGACCTATATACATATTCAAGCCTTTTCTTTTTTAACAAACAGGTCTGATCAGGTTCTAAGCCGGCTGTAGGTTGTCTGACAGAGGTCTAATCTATTTCCTTGATGTTGGCTAGCAAGATTTACTGTTTCTTTTATCATAATTTGTTTTGAACAACGCGAAATAAAATAGTCGAAATGTAAAATTAAGGATGCACTACGCTACAGCTGGTCGAACCAATCATCATAATCATTTTCATTTTCATTTCGACGCTATTACATTGTCTTTATAAAATTAATTGACGTTAAAAGGGAGAAAATTTATGGTAAAAAAACACCTAAAGAGGACTTTTGAATTTAGAGAAGTGAAAAGGTTTTTATTAAAAGAATATTCCTGCCTGTTACTGGAACTCTGGCTGCAGGGGCAGGTGGTGGTAATTTTTTGTTTAAAAGAAAAATATATATAAGGGTATTTGTGTTATTTCTTTTAAATATCAAAAAGATAAATTGGGTACTAACATCCTTTCTGGTATTATTAATAATCAAAACACCACTTTTTTTTAAAAAATAAAAATAAATTATTTTTATAGAATTTTCCCTTGATAAAAGGTAAAGTGGAAAAAGGCATATTTTTTTTAAAGAGAGTCGAATGTATATAAAAGAAAAAGAGTACATCGTCAAAGAGAGTTGACATAAATGGTAAAGGATTTGTTCAAGTCCCAAAGGGATGTGTGTTCGATCATTGTCGTGGGGACTTTGGTAAAGCGATCTCGTAAGTCTCCGTTCTCTTAAAGAAGCGCGCCGTAAATCTTCCGATCTTGGTGAGGGACTAATGCCGAATCCCTCCAAAACTTTTTTTTACCAAAAAAAAAAAAGAGTACATCAGGAAATTCAGTCTAAAAAATCTAGCCATTCCTAAAGAAATTATAACTTAGGCCACAGAGATGCTAGAAAAACTAGCTTGCATGAAAATGGAATTAGAAAGGAGCTGTTCTGTATATCATAATGAATCACATCAGACGGTATTCCTTCCGGTCTTAATTATAGGAACACTTTTGTAGTGTAAATTGCACTACAAAGGTGTTCCTATAATTAGGATCGGAGGTAATATTTGATTAAATTCACTGAGAGGGATTCGATTGAGACATATGATCCATAAAGATAGTCTCTGAAATTCTTGAAGAAGGCATATTCTGAGACATAAAAGAGTAAATAAAATAATAGAAACAAGAAGATCTTTCTCTCTTAGAATGAAATCAATTCTTGGATAAACATAAATTGCTACTTATCTTTATAATCACCGCATGTGAGAGGATGTTAATAACTTAGTAAACAATTTTTTGACAAGTGTGAGGGTTGAACTGTACTACGTGTCTGGTACGAAAAAAAAAGTGTTTGATTAGGGGAAAGAAACATCATAGCCCGCAAACACGCGATGCACGAGGGGTTTTTTAAATTATTATTCTTGTTTTTCATTTAAAATATCAATACTATTTCTCATTTTGTTCTACATTAACATTGGAATTTTCACCTACTCCCTTCTAATTTGTTTTCTTCAAAACATGTCCATTCATTCCATTTCCAAGTAACGAAATGAACACTCTTATACATCATGAATGAACAAGTGAGTTTACACTCTCGTAAGGTGGAGTAAACGACCAAATTTTACTGACTCAGTTGGGTTTAGAGCTTTAGAGTACATTTGATACGATATATATGTAAAAATTTAAAAAATTTGTGACATAATTTAGTTCGCTTCCACCAACTTTTGTGTTGTGGCATTATTGTTGCTGTTGCGTATTCTTTTGGCCTTGACTTCAATCAATGAAAGTTTCCAATTTTTTTAAAAAATGTCAATCCAATTTCATATTTGTACCAAAATTCTGGTCTTTGTTCAACAGACAAAGATGCTTTTGCTTGATAGTTTGGAAGAGGGAGATTTTAATGAGTGTTTATATAAACGAGTCCTTTTCTCAATTGGTGGAGGATGTTGATAAAAATAGGGTGGATAATATGGATGACAGGAGGTCTGCACTATATGCTTAGCGTATCTATGAGCTTAAGAGCTTATTCTGCAGGATGTTGTTTTGCAGGATGAACTGAGCATCTAATATGATCTGGGGTAATAGAAAAGTGGATGCATAATCGTGTCAAGATATTTTTAATTTGGTCATTTCAATTTGTCTTTATTTTGATTTTGGCTCTTCAAATTTCATTCTATTTAAAACATTATTCACTATAATTTAATAAAAAATTGGATTATTTGGTGCCTTGAAGTAACAAAACTCATAGTTTAAAATTTAAGGGATCATAAACAAAATTAGGACAAATTTAAGAGCCATGAGATTGTGTTGACTTTTTTATTTAGCCATAATTTCAAGAGGGTTAGGAAAAGGGTGTGTGTTTAAGGGAAAATAAAATATTGATGTGGGTGAAACTGTGAAAGTGAAATTTTAAAAAAAGATTCAGGAGTAAAATGACAGTTCAACCAAGTACTATTAAATAAATATCCGGGCTCCCCTGATTTGTATTTTGTATGGAAGAGTGACGAGTGACGACAGTCAGGAATCGAGAATATCTAGACGGGAATTGTCCAGTACATACTACAGAGGCCCTCTCATCTCTTTCAATTTCCTTGTTCATCCCTCTTTCGTTTAGCGATCCATGGAGATTCAGTCTACTCTTAGGCTCTGCCTTCTTCTGTGCTTATCAATCCTATTGCTTTCGTCTTCTCATGCTCAAGCTCGGAGGGTCAAATACTGCGGTGAGTTTGCTGTGCACCACTCGTTTGACCTATCTTTGTAATCAAGCTGAGTCAGTTGAGAGGATATGAATTTGATTTTAGTCTCTTTAATTACTTCTACAGTTCTACTGCCCCGTTTATTTTGTCCTGGTTGCTGATTACTGTTACTTATAAATGTAATCTTTGATCCAAACTGATGATAATTGTACCTCTTTTCATTTCTCACTCGGTAGGTTTTCTTCTCTTTCACTCGTTACTTTTCGTCTTTTGAAATTTGCTAGCAGATTCTTTTCTGTCTTCAGTCTTGATCTACAGATTTTAGTTTATTCTTCTATTTAAATTTGCTTGCAGATTTCTTTTCTTTGGTCAATTTTTCTTATGTTCTTTATATAAAGCTTGATGCATAGTAAAATAATTTTTTAACTGCAATTTTTTTTGAAACAATATTATTATATGACGTAGGCGTTCTAGAAAGTGTGTTACCTTGGTTGCTAGCATCATGGAAGTGCTGTCCTTTTTTCCTTTCATTTTGAATGTCTAGATTGGTGTTTAATAAATTTCTATATTCTTACAGATAAATTTTGGTGATTGTGTCATGTCGTTTTTGAGCATCTTGCTGGCTGATATAGCTAGATAGCCACTTCGATCATTTTTATATTACTTTTCATTTCGCTCAGGTCGTTATAGATATTTTGTATATTAATATTTCCACTCAAAATCCATGCAGATAAGGATCAAGATTATGCTGTGAAGGTGTCTGGAGTTGATATATTGCCCAATCCTGTGGTCAGAGGGAAACCAGCTACTTTTAAGATATCAGCTTCTACTGGTGACCTCTCTCTTCTGTCCTTTCTTTCTATTTCTCTTTAGTTTTATTTCATATTGGTGTTTTTCCAATTTCCATCATGCTCTTTTCTTCTCACATTTGGGATGAAGTTAAACACACATAGTTGGAACATGGTTGAATTTGTTTGTATTTCTATTTGCAAAGAAATAGAATGATTTATAGATCAAACATACTTCAATACTCTGGATTCTTTTAACAATCAGATCTAACTGTTTTTTATGATGCATTATGTGTGTGAGAGATACTTTTGTTATTTAATTTATCATCATTCGTTAGCTTTGATTAATAACAAGTGGAGTTTGTGCCTATCTTTCTTGCAGGTGAAGCTATTTCTGGTGGGAAGCTAATAATTGAAGTTTCATACTTTGGGGTGCATGTTCATTCTGAAACTCGTGACCTCTGTGGTGAAGTGTCCTGCCCTGTCGCAGCAGGCAACTTTGTGATTGCTCACACTCAAACACTGCCTTCATTTACCCCACCAGTTAGTTTCATTATACCAACTATTTGTTCTTTGCATTACTAATTAAATACACTCTAAAACAGCAACTTATCTCATTTGCAAGATGACGGATTTTAATTGGCTAAATTAATTGCCTCAATTATTTTTTCTTGAATGTAAGTTTTGTTGACATCTGTTTGGGGCCTCTAGAAGTTATGCTTAACAAGGCATTTACAAAATTGAAGTTGGTATGCTATCTCTCCTTTAGGATCTCAGCTGCTAAAACTGCTGCAATGTAAATGTTACAGTAAGGAAAAGTAATTAATTTATTCTCTTATAGATTCACTTGTTGCCATTAAAGTAAGTAAGATGTTTTGCTTGCCAGACTTGTATTCCTTGATGTTTAAGTCAAGCAAGCTGGTAATGGCAGCAAACATCCAATATTTCTTGACAGCTTGAGATTTGAGATAATGCTTAATGTTGTTTAGATTCTTTATGATGTTCATGTTTGCATTTTGTTGGCTTCTCACTCTCTTCCACGCACACCATTGGCTCATTGAAAGTGAATAATACCATAGCTAGTCATATTGTGTTGTCAACATCGCTATAAGTGCACTCTTTGTCTGGATTTATCTTTAAGTTCTTGCAGCTCTAGCATTTGTATGAGCAATTTACTCTGTGGTTCAGTTTTGACTTCATATTTACTATAAAGTTTATATTCTTTTGAAAACTTCTAACAATATTCACTTATTGACTGTCTTTCTATCTTAGCTCATGCTTATACTCAAATCACTTTGTTAAGTTGATCAATAACTTCAATTAAAATTGATGGAATATTTAAAGTTAGCCTGGAAGCAGAATCATTATCATTTGGCAATTGGCAATTGGTTCAATCCATCTGTTTGACAATGAAGAATAATTTAAATTCCTATCTGTGAGAGGGAGCCTGTAGTGGATGGTATGTGCCTTGAATTTAGCCTTTTATGCATTAGGCCTTATATTTTGGGAAGCTGTAAATTATAGAAGACCTGAAATGCCTTCTCCATAAACAACTATTTATTGTGAGACTCTGGAAGAATTAGGTTGAGGTCTCTTGTGTGCTGCTAATTGCATATTCATGTCATGCTTCCATTATCTAATGCCTTTCTTTTAGATAAATGCTACTAACGTTCAGTGTAGCTCCCATTCCCTACTCAGAACTTTTTTTTTGTAGTTAAACAAATGTTTTAGCCATTTTTGCTACTTTACGGATTGATTCACCTCCTGTGTCATTCGTATCTTTCTTGGTAACAACATTTCTTCATGAGTAACAAGGATTCTTTTCCATTGTCTTTTTTACCTCATGTTTGATTGTTAAATGAATGTTTTAGCCTTTTCTTCTACTTCCAGGAATGATTTGCCTTTTGTACAATTTCTGTTGTATGGTTTGGTTTAGTACTGGGTTCACATCCAAGTCAACGTTTTAATGCTGTTAATTTTGCAGGGTTCCTATACATTGAAGATGACGATCGAGGGTGAGAACAATGAGCACTTATCTTGCATCAGCTTCAACTTTAAAATTGGTTTTAGGTCCTCAGTGTCCGATGTCTAAATGCCCTTTCCACCACTTGTCTACTATGTTCCTTTAGCTTTCAATTTGTTGTTGCTGAGTGTTTTGTTATAACGTGTAATGTTGTATGTCAGCTGTCACAACACATGAACCAATGTGAACTATTGTGCGAACATATAATTTGATTGTATGATATCAGTGGGTCTGCTCTGTGAACTGAGGTAGTATTTGTATAGCATAACGCAGTTTCACGTTAACTCGATATCTCTCCTTGAGGATATTGTTCTCACACCAGAAACGTCTGATGTGGCGTAATGTTACCCTGAGGAATTCAGAAAACTAGGTAAAATGTAAAGGTTCGATGCTGCTGTTAAGAATTAATAGTGTAATTTGTACTATAAAAGTGTTCCTATAATTAGGACTGGAGGTAGTATTATAGCTGTGGGACCTCGGGAATGAGATTAAATTTGGAACTCTTCAGATCATGTCTAGGATCTTGAAATGAGTACGGCATGAGCTGTAATGAGAAAAGGAATCTTATACATTTCAAATTCAAGCATGTTTATGGGCATTTTTACCAAAATAATAAGGTTTTTTTAAAAAATTACCAATCTGGGGCATTTTTGAAACTATATACCAAAGTAGGGTAGTTTTAGCCAAGATCGTCGGGCCAGATGACCAAGATTGTTTGCTGGCCGTCAGAGACCCCGACGGCACCACTAGTGCCGTTAGTTAGGGAGCCTAACTAAGACACAAATTTGTGTGCCGTTAGAAACCCTAACGCACCACACAAGTGCCGCTAGGCCTTCTAGCAAGCACACAACACGTGTGCCGCTAGAGAGTTTAGCTAAGACGACCGAATTGAAAAAAAAATTAAAATTACTCTTTTATTTTATTTTATTTTAATAAAATTGATATAAAAATTTTAAAAAAAATATTAAAATTCAGGGAGGGGATGAATTTTAAAAAATTGTATGAAAAATGAGGAATCTTTTACATTTTCAAAATTTTTATGGAAGTTTAAAATTATTATTCATATTTAAAATGTGGTGGATATTTATTTTTATATAAAAAAAATCCGTACTTTTTATATTTCCTATTAGAATTTTTTTGTATCGGGTTGATCAACAGAAAAAAGTTTGTATTACTTAAATTATTTATTTTTATAACAAAAAATATTTAAATTTTAATTAAGAGATGGTTAGAGAGAATGTAGGGAGTTTAGTTAAGGCAATTTAATATTTACGTATATTAAACTAAGAAATCGATTGATTTCTTAGTTTACATTAACAGTGTAAAAATCCGTACTTTTTACATTAACTAGTGCCGTTAGGGAGCCTAACTAAGACACAAATTTGTGTGCCGTTAGGCTCCCTAACGGCACTAGTGATGCCGTCAGGTCTCGACGGACAAACAACAAATCTTGGTTAAGACAACCTTTTAAGACCTACCAAAACTACCATACTTTGGTATATAGTTTTAAAAGTGCCCCAGATTAGTAAATTTTTTTAAAAACCTTATTATTTTGGTAAAAATGCCCATGTTTATGAGTATGTTTTTGTTTCCACGCTGCAACTGTAAGGTTGCCTTTATCGGAAGTTTCCGCAATATTGACAACGTAATCATTTTATCCAAGAACAATTATGATATGAAAAGGAGGAGGCGCCATGGAACTGGAAGATTGGGTGAGGACGAATGAGAGCAATATGGAGTCAGGACTCAGGACCATTCAGCTTGAATATGGCAAGCCGCTTCTCTCATTGTTGTTGTCGCTGCCCTCCTTTTCCTTACCGTGTTGGGTAAAATGACTCATCGATCCCTTTTTCTTTAATGCGTTTTATAATTTAGTTGCTTTACTATGATTCACTCATTGATCCCTTTTTCTTTAATTCAGTTTTTCAAGTACCACACTCAGTATTTGAACGTAATTTTTAGTATAAGCCATATATTTTAGAGTATTGAGTGGGCCAATACTAGACGATATTGAAAAAATATTTTAAGATATGAAGGGCCGTGGAAAAAAAAAAAAGGCTGGAAAATCATGGTGTTCCAGCCCAAACCATAGTTTTATTGTGAAAAATAAATTGGAGGAAAAAGTATTTTGTTTTAAAAAAAAAAAAAGTTGAGGAGAAAGTGTTTGGGTGGTTTATCATACCAAAACTCTTGACAGAAAAATTGATTGTAGAAAAAAAAGAAAAGTACTTATTTTCCCCTTCAAAATCAGGTTTTGGAAAGTATCCATAACATTGTTAGTTTTGGATCGAAAGGGTTATTTACCCACCAATATGTCCGATCTTTTTCTTATTGGGTTAAGGGTATATTTCGTCTCCAAAGTTGTTATGATAGAGAAATATTGTCATGGAATTTTTTTAAAGTGTAATCCCAGAAGTTTACAAACCGCAACAATTTTGCTATGACCTTTATCACCGTTAATTTTGGTCGTTAATTAACCAAATATGTTAAGTTAACAGTTTATATGTCATTCACGTCATTTTTTATTAAAGTGTATATTTGCTCAAGAAGTTGATTTTCTCAACTCTTATACACACGCGTATCTTTGTCTTTGGGCCGCCTAAAGACCATACGCTTTTTTGGGAGCAAAAATACATGCGTTAGTTCATTTTGGAAGAAAAATCACACAACCGTTAAAATCTAACTTAACGGTGTTAGTTTTGAGGTGGGCCCACACTATATTTTCATGAAAAAACTAAAATGCTCCTAGTTTTTTTTTTTTTTAAAAAAAAAAAAAAAAAAAAAAAAAACCTGCTCCAACTCAATCTGGAAACACCCCGGTCTCAATCTCAATCTCAATCGGAACCCCAACCCCCTCCAATCTTGATCTGAACCCCACGCCCCCAATCTTGATCTGAAACCCGCTCCTCAATCTCAGATTTGAAACCCCCCCCCCCCCCCCCCAATCTCGATCTGAATCCCCCAGCTGGAAGCTTGGTCTGATAGAATAGGCGAAGGTCGCCGGAGACGGTGAAGGAATAGAATAGGCGAAGTTGCTTTATAGATCCTGTGCTTAAAGAGTCCTCAATCTCGATCGTTTCATCAGCGGCTCACTGTCTAAACTCGTCTTCCTATCACGCCATCTAAGCCGTCACCTAGCGTGGTTCGTTCTTCTATCGTCTCTTCCATTAATCTTTCTTACTAATTATTGTGATTTTTCACCGTGCTGCTCTATTCTCCCTGCTTTCAAATAGAAATCAGCAACAGTCATTCAAAGGAATGGTTGCACACTTTCGCTAATGAATGTGCTGCTATTCAAAATACTCCATGTTTCATTTCTTGGTCCGAATCCCACCTCCTGCTCCTCTTGCTGTACGTTTTTCAATTGGAAACAGGAACTTTGTTGGTACCATGAATGTGTTGTAACTTGCATTGTCCGTTTTTGTTTTAAAATATATTTTCACGCATCTTGCCTGAGTCTTTCAATTGATTCTACTAAACTAATTGAATTTTGGAGCTAGCTTAGTTTCTGCAATTCACAAGAATAAGCGTATGAAATATTGAAAGTATATATGAAGCTGCGCTTTGGATGTAATAAATTTTTGTCCATGGATTATTCGTGCCCAGCCCACCAAATGAAAAGAAACAATTTCTTGTAACCTTGAAGTAATGAATCTTGACTGGATTTTTTGTGAAGTTTGTTTGTTATGTTGTAAAATTTTAAAGGCTAGAATCGTTATAATAAATCGTACATATAGACCCAGTGTTAATGCAATTCAGTTAGATGCTCAAAGGATTACTTCTTTCTTTTGCATCCATATGCTATTCAAAGGATTTTAGAGGGCATTTTGGTATTTTCATGAAAATAACATTGGCCCCACCCAAAAACTAACACCGTTAAGTTAGATTTTAACTGTTTTGTGACTTTTGTTTTGTGATGTTTTGTTCTAAAATGGTAACCAAAGATAAAACACGCGCATTATGATTTTATCTTTATTACACAAAAATCTTTGATTATCTCTAATCCTTTAGATGAGATTTTCGATTTTTTTTTTTTTTTTTTTTTTTTTACTTATTTTTAAGTCTAACTTTGAAAAAAATGAGGTGGATGATATGTAGACTTGTCAAATAAGTATATTTGGTTAACTAAGAGTTAAACTTAACCTAAATAACTATCGGGCAACATTACTACGTCTGAGACAACATTGCTCTTAAATGAAAACTTATGGGTAAATTTACACTTTAACTCGAAACAAAAATGAGGTGGATCAATGAACAACATGTGAACTAGTAACTTACCATATTTGATCAACTAACAGCCAAACTTAACTGGGATAATTACCGGACAAAATTTCTACAATATGAAAATTTTGAGAGTCACGAAAATTTTGAGAGTCACATTGGACCCCTAAAAACTTCCACAATAAAATTTCTCCACCTTAACAACAACTCCCGTAACAAAATAGGCCATTAACCCTTTTCTTATTAGTTAAAATGGGATAAAGTCCAGATTCAAGAGCCTCGCTATTTATGCCAAGTTGCCAACGTAGTTCTGAGTTGTGTCTGTCATACTCCGGTCTCAGCGTCACCTTCCCAGCCCAAGGCCCCAACTCCGACAGAAAACGGAGAAGACAGACTAACACGTATGGTAGTATGATTGTTTTCCTGCTTATTTCTATTTTCATTCCTCCTATTTTTCAGCTCATTCATTGTTTTATATTTCGAAAGGCTGGTTTCGGTGAGCTCCTGTTGAAATTGCCTTTTACTGACACTTAGGGTTCTGATCAGCTTTCGCTGGGACATATGTCGCGGTTTTAGCCCCCATCACTTGTCTCATTTGTGGTTATTTCTTACAATTTGTTTTTTTTTCCCCATGTATCGGGTAAGAATTGGCGAACTGAGAATATGTGATAGCTACCTATTTTGTATCTTCCGCAACTGTAGTGCATGGGTCTATGGTATATGCTCGGAACTGGGCAGTTTTCTTGCTCACAAAATTTATGATGCAATGGAGGAGGAATTGTCGTCTTTTTTAATATGGCAGATTGATTGAAGTTTAGAACTTCAGAGCATTATGCTAGTTTTCATTGATGCTATCATATATCTTTTTTCTCTCCTATCTGATATGTTAGTTGGCTTGTTGACTTGTTATATCTTCATGGTTCACTACTTCACTTTCCCATCCTAATATTATTACGCCTAATATGATGTTTATGCTTTTAATTACTGTTCTTTCTTTGGGACTAATATTTGTGCTCTTCAGTTGTAATTAATTCATAGGTTTTACCAAAAAAAAAAAAGTGATGTTGATGGTGAACTTAAGCTGAAGTTGATTTTCATGTGTTGGTCTTTTCTCTAGTTTGGAAGTTTTCAGGACATATCTAATGTGATTGTGCTTTGAAATATGAGTTTGATTTCTCCAGGGGTCTATTTATAAAATCCCATTATAAGTCTGTCTTTTATTTGGTGTTCACTTTCACACGTTCACAAGAATTTTTTTCTTTAAAATTTCTAATGCAATTGTTAAGTGGACTATGCCTTTTTCTTTACCTTGAAGTAGTTCGTATGATAACAAAACACACACACATATACTTGCAATCTTGGTCATGTCTGATTAGGTTTAACAATTAATCTTGGGCTCCTGTGGTTCTTGTGTCTGACAGGTCCATATAGGAATAGTCTTCACTATTTGGTAAAAATGAGACAGCAGGGGCAGTATGGTGATCCATCGTCCAATGCTTATGTTGCTGCTCAGATGCATCACATGGCTGATCAGAGGATGGAGACCAAGGCTAATAATTTTGAAGAACAGCTTGAGGCCTTTACTCCAGAGAGAGATAATCCATATGCAAATTCCAAGCCAGAGGTCCAGCGAAGATGGGAAATGGATGGATCAAATACAATGAATTCAGTGGCATCTTGTATGTTAATGTAGAAAATGTGCTATTTGTTGCCCCTGCATGCATGCTTGTGAAGTTTTCTTTTGATGCAGACAGAGTGAGGTCAAAGCTAGATATTCTAATTACAAGATTTTATATTTTGAAGTTTTAATGAGTGAATTTATTGATTCTAGATGCAGTGAGCATGTTAGTTATCTTTATCTTTGTCACAATGAATATATCCAATGATTTGGTCATGATAGTCATGGGCCGTGAATAGATTAATAAACAGCGTTCCAAGTTGATGGGGGAATTCACTAAATCATTGGATGTATAGGTTTAGTCATCAGAATTGGTCTCAGTCCGCCAAGAAGTACCAATGCCTCATGCTGGTTGGGGTGAGGGAACTGCATCAGGACCCATTAATGAAGGACTACTTGTTTAATGATGTGTGGTTAAGACAGTGGTGCCTTTTTTTTTTGACACTTCTTGCTTTATTGGTGATTGGAATTGAATAACTGCTACATGCTGATGAGCTGATCATTTCTCTGAGAACTAGGTATCTAGAATGGGAAAACACTTTTTTGATTATCTTTTTCTGTTTTAAAATGTTAAATTATGAAGCATCCTGTTACTAAAGGAGATGTGGCATGCCAAGATCCCATGGGCAATTAGGCAAGTTTCTCCTTTCCAGAGTGAATCGCTTTTGGTATCATTTGATTTGGCTATGCTTCAAAATCTGTCTAAGTGCTGCATTTTTCAGTTTAATATGGTGCTTTTGTCTGTATGCATCTTTTTCCTTGCTGTACATAATTAATTATAGAAATTACTGACATCAATTAACATCATTATAATTAATTTGTAATATATATCGGAAAAAAGATTTCTTGTTTGTCCATTGATTAAACTATGATAATATTGCTGTTCAGCAATTATTTCCATATTTGCAGAAACTGTCTCACTTTTGAATTTTCATAACATTAGATTCCATGTGTGAAACGCCAAGATGCTGATGTCTATATCCATCTGCGACATCATTTTTGAAATCTTTACTTAAGGAAACTGTTGTTTGTCAGGTCAAGGGGGTGACGCTTCAAGATCCTATTTTCAGGATCAGAGGCCAGATCATAAGATGGCTTTGCAGAATCAGAGCAAAAACCCCAGATCTCTGGTCCATAAAGAAGACACAGATCTTATGTATGAGGTGAATAATTTGTCACCAACTTATGAAGGTCTTGAGCAGAAGTTTCTGGATGACATTCTAAATCTATCCAAAGAACAAAATGATGCTGAAGATGTAGAGAATGCCAGGCACAGAGAGGTTAGTTAGGGCACTTTGTCTCCATCTTTTTCTTCAGTTTAGGTTAACATTGTTAATTTATTTCCTATGTCCTTGAAATGACTGAATTCTCCTCTGCCTCTCATTACCATTTGGTCTTTCGTCTCTTATTATCATGATATGTGATGCTCCAGAGACCAGACCTCTGCTGCAAAATCTGAGCAGCTTGTGATTTTTGCTTTCTTGTTCAGTATGGATTTTTGTTTTTTTTTTTAAAAAAAAAAATCAAATAAGGTGATATCAATCCATTTAACTGACTGGTTAGACTTCCAACACAATGAAAGGTGGTGATCAAGGTAATTTAAGTCCTTTTGTATGGAATTGTGATATTTCCTTTATAATGAGAAAGAAGTAAGTCAGCATTAAATGGGTGATGGAATGTGCTGAGAGTGTTTTCACTTTGCATTAAATGTGTGAAGGGTGTGCTAGTTTGTAAGGCAAGGAGTTAGCAAGCCACTAGGTTTGTTTCATTGGTGAGAGGTATCAGTTAGCTCTTTGCAAGGGGGAATTAGCATGGGAGTTCAGGTTTTTCACAAGTTTTGTTTGGTGTCTTTTAAAGGGAAGAATTTGTCAGTTGTATGTAATATATACATCTTCCAACCAAGGTTGTGGCATATTAACATAACTAGCTTTTTTTTGTTCTCTCTCAAAAAACAAAAACAAAGAAAGAAAGAAGAAAAGATATACATTATGAACTTAGTGCACATCTTAAACTCAAGATAGTTAGTTTGGTATATAGGGCGATGGTCTGTTTCCTTGGTAAGTAAAAATTTTAAAGTGACTATCGTGTTAAGCAAATTTGCAAAAATGGAAACTAACATACTACATTTTGCATCTTTTAAAGCACAAAGTTAAACTTTCAGTATTGAATGATCTTGATATTATATTGAATATTAGTTCTGAGTCTGATCCATGTCTTAAGATGCTTCTTGAATCTTGAGTTAGGTTCATCTTGCAGCACCAATTCAATACGATAGAGTTCTTGGCTGCTTGTAGCTACCTACTGCCTCCCTGGCCGCTACTTCTTAAAAAATCACCTTTGTACTGTAAACTACGGGTAACTTGTTGCATTCATAGACTCACCAACCAAAACTATACTTGAACATATTTTTGCTTAACTGAATGGTTTTTGAGAGCACGGTGAATGTGGGGTAAGATGATGTTTTTTTAACGTTTTTGAGAGCATGTTTATCACAAATTTTAGATGTTCTCTTGAAACAATTTTCTCAAATCCTAATAAATTTTACAATGTTCTATGTTATGGCCATACCTTTTACTTTGTTTTTGAATTGTCTGATTTCAGAAACTAAATGCTATCAATGCTCAGTACGAAGAAAAATTGGGGGCGCTTCGATTTCAGCATGCTAGCAGAAGAAATGAGTTTCTTCAAAGGGAATCCAAAGCAAGACAACACCAGTATCAGCAAACCATTAGAGATCCTCACCCAAGTAGTGGTATGCCTCCCGGTGATCCTCACGGTTATGGTTCTGCTGTTGCTTCCATGACGGTTGGAGAAATGCAAATGCAACGTGGCTATGCAGCCGATCCCTTTGAACGATATGGGGAGCGTAATCGGTTTCTCGGAGGAGGCGCAAGAGTTCAAGAATTTGAGCCCAGAGGATCATATCCTGGTGGCCGTGTCTATGACACTGGATCGCGACACTACAATTGAGTAGCCACAGGTTCAAATTAAACTGCTTATATCCATGTGTCAGTAATGCTCAATGATCTGTGTCTATGAAACTGTATCTTACATGTCTATTTCCCAGAATTAGGATTTCTGGTTAGCTCTATATAAATCAAGTTGTGAAAGCATATTAATAATCCGTGGGGGAATCTATTGAAGTAAATTTTGACATCAAAATGTTGATTTTCCTAGATCGGAAAGGCAAATAGATTTTTTTGGCTTTTGAAAGCAACAGCATTCTTTGCTTTGTGTCTTGACAGAGTTATTCTGTTGAGCGAAATGCAGGGTTTTTCTTTGAAACATTAGACGTAAGTGTTTTCTTCTTTACGTTCGTTGGTGTTGATTGTTTTTTTCAAGATTATGAAAGAAGCAATAACATTCATAATTCAAGACCATGAAAATTTCTTAAAAGGCCAGATTTTAGCGAATCCATATGAAATATAAATCTCACGTCCGTATGGATATATATCATTACCTGAATTTATATATCACTTCTTTTCTTTTTAATTAAAGGGGCAGATACTAATGGTTTGAAAATAAACATGATCGAATCTGTGATCTCTCAATAGGAAAGTTTACACGCCATTAGGCTGCATGTGTGTCCTTTCAAATCCTTATCATTCCCACCAAACTTACAGTGAGGGAGGTTGGGGATTGAATATACCATAATATGCCTTTGTCCTGATCATGAAGGATCTTTTAGGAAGACTATGGTAATAATGATGTTGTATATTACATTAAATATTGGTAATTTAAAATTGCTTAAAAAAGCTTTGATTTAAGCAAATGATATATATTGGACGAAAAGCAGTGACCTCAAGCTATAGAAAAAAAGTCAGGTATAAGAATTAAGAAGGATTGAAAAGTTAAACAAAAGATTTCAAGGACCATCCTGGTATGTTTTAATAAAGCTTTGTAGAACCCAAAATCAGGTGTCACTTTCAAGTTTAAACCTTTGACCATCCTGGTACTTTACCATTTTACCGGTTTTTAAAAGGATCATGTTGGTCTTTCTTGATCTTGACTTTCTTAAATATATACTACTCGCCCGGTCCTAATTATAAGATATAGTTGGCTTTTTTGGAGAAATTAAGGAAGCTAATTAAATTACTTTAGAGTAGTTTTATTTTTATTTTTTTCTTCAAACTAATTAATTTGACTAATAAGCTAATATATAATCCAAAAATACACAACATATAAAATGATTAAGGAACTTATTTAGCCTTCCTTAATTTCTCCAAAAAAGTCAACTATGCCTTATAATTGTGACCTAGGAGACAAGATTATTTTCTGTCCCTTTTTTTCACTCGATTGGTGTGTCAGAGTCCAAGAGATCCTAGTTATACTGAAAAAAAAAAAGAAATTGAATGATATTGATAATTTTTTGGGTGGGGAATGAAATATAATTTTGTTAAATATAGATGAGAAAAGAAAAAAAATTCGCGTGCATGCACACACATTTTTATTATATGTGTGTATTCTTTGATGTTTCATCGGCTAAAGTATATTTTTAGTCATTTTAAAATTATATGAGTTATATTTTTTATTCATTAACTTTATAAAGTATATTTTTGGTTCAGGATTTTAACCTCCTTAATGTTGCTACTGGAAAACATTGAGACAACAAACTTAAGAATGATTTAAAGTAATTAAACTTATTAATTTTGAATACAAAACATGTATAAATTGAAAAATATATAAAAATCTAATGAAGAAGTTAATGTTAACAACTTGATTGTATTAAAAAAAATAGTTTAATAATCTAAATAGCAAAACTTTGATTTCAGTTGCAACAATTTGTTGATTTATTTTAGTTTGATAATCTAAATATATTATATTAAAAAAATTAAACTTAAATATGTTTTGTCAGCTGCAAAATTATCACTTGAGTTTGTCGCATTAACATTTTTCAAGAACATTAAGCGGTGTTTAAATATAATACCAAAATTATAATTTATAAAGTTAAAGGACCAATATTTTTAAACTAATATTTTTAATTCAAGCGATACATAACATATTAAATGATTAAGAATATATTTAGTTTCCTTAATCTTTCTAAAAAAAATCAACCCGATTTTATAATTAGAACCAAAGGGGTAGTACTAGAGATGAATTAATTTAAATATCTGAATTAAATGTTACAGACATAAATAATTATTAACAATAAGAAAAAGGGACAATATTGTAACACTATATTTATTTGTGATATTAAAAATGCTTCGCTGATTACTGCATTATCCTAAAGCATGAACATGTCCTCAATTATACAAATTAAATTAGCACGCTTCAAAATATATTGCATCAAAATTGTATGAATTTCCATCGCGAATATTAGAATAATAAGTACTCAAGTTTTTAAACCCGTGAATACGCATAAAATTTAAATACGTTCAATACTTTATATATATATAATATGTTTAGTACTCTACTGTATAAAAATCACAATAATGAAATTCTCGCTCGATTTAAAAACTAGATAAAACCTAAACAAACTTATAGAATTTTCAAATTTAAGAAAGTTATAGGCAATCAAACAAAAGTTGATAATAATTATGTTCAGTGATGTCATAGGAATATGCATGGATTGCAGTTCTGTATTTATGGAGTTTATATTTTGAATATATTAATATTAGAATTAGCAGAACTGTGGAAGTGAGATCCCATTAATTCATTGTACGTAATTCTTTTCAACATCAAGAAATGTAATTAATTCCATTAATTGAGCAACTTTGAAAATTTTCAATTTTTTCCCTATATAAATAACCAAGTTTACTTTTTCGATATATATTTTTTCCCTCCGTGCATCCTCTGCACAGAAAAGCTCCACTTGTTTCTCTGCAAATCCGCCATTCTCTTCTTTCTCTCTCCTTCTGTCTTGAAATGATCTGCATTTTCCCAAGTAATTCCTAAATTCCTCTCTCTCTGCGATGGGCAGTACCTCCGAAGATTTCTCCGATAACACTCAACGCTCTGAGGACAACGACCAACGAGTCTACTTCGTTCCTTACAGGTCTCTTCGCTCTCCAGATTCACTCATTTGTCACTTCAATTCTGTACTTTCATCACCAACTTCTTCGAATCTGAACTAAATTTTAACGTTCTTATTATAGTGTCGTCATTGACGCTCGTTTGCTTTTCAATAAACTGCTCATAAAACCCAATGAATGAAAGCAAGTTTGAAAATGGCTATTCTAATTGGATGATTAGCTGCCAAACGAAAATAATAAAGACAAATCAAGCTGAGGCTTAATTGCTTGCCTTTATGTATCAGCTTTCTATCTTTTTCATTATTCACTATCAGCCAGTGTATCGGTCTTGTGCTTTACTTTTACTTTCATACGATCTGGCTTTGTCTGCATTAGCAGATATTTATTGAATGTATCAATAGAGTGGGTTTAGGGGTTACCGGTGACTTGCGTGTTTCAGGTGGTGGAAGGATGCGCAGGATTCAATTCCTGGAGATTCGGATGGGAAGAGAGGGATCTTGTATACGGCTTTTCCATGTTCATCCTATGCCGGTCCTATGAAGATAATCAATAACATTTTCAACTCGGATCTTGTATTCAATCTTAGGAGAGAGGATGATTCAGCCCAGAATCGTGAGGATGGTGAAGTGGGAGTGTCCGGAAGGGACTTTGCTTTGGTGCCTGGGGATATGTGGTTGCAGGCACTGAAGTGGTGAGTGGTTTAAGCTTACTTCCCCCATCTCTCCCTATCCCCCCTTGTTTTGAAGATTGCACGTGTGTAGAGAGCTGCTTGTATTAAAGCTCTGTGATGTTTTAGGTAGAAAGTAAACTGGGGCAAGTATTTGACTGAGCCTTTAGTTTTATGTTCATTTATTAAAACATTATTAATTTTTTTGTCGATTTGAGATTAGAAGTAGTTCATGTCCCTTGATGAAACTGATTAAAGTTTTCCAGTATTAAGTTCGTTGACACATTCCCTACCACATGCTTTGAAATTTCATTAGGCATAGTGATTCAAAAAACACAACCAAGGATGGTAAAGCCTTTTCAGCTACAGAAGATGATATGGCAGATGTCTATCCCTTGAAGCTCAGGCTTTCTGTTCAGAGGGAAACAAACTCATTGGGAGTAAGAATAAGCAAAAAGGTAAGTCTCCTTTCTTCCTTCTCTGTCAAGAGTTGCTGTAGTTAGTGGAAATGCATTTGGCTTCACCAGCCTCCTTTATCTGGTCTAATTCTGTCAGTATGGTTTTTCGTGAAATGTTAGAGGAAATTGATACATGTGATGAACCTATGGCATGAACTTGGTTTTTGTAATCAATCAATGTGATTTGAAATGATGATATTGCTACTGGAACATTTACTGTCTAAAATTGATCACGTCATCTTATTCAACGTATCAAGGTGTTTTGGTGGGTTTCTGGTTTTCAGTTTTGAGGAAACTGTGAACACTAATGAAATATGCCATCATTTTTGGGTAGTTTGATCATGCACGAGTTATTTTTTTATTCACTTATTATCGGTGAATCATGGATGCCATTCTTAGTGTTCTTTTTCCTTTTTAATTTCTTCGAGTTCTGAGACGTTCTTCCCATTTTTCATTCTTTCTAGGACAATACAATTGAGCTCTTCAAAAGATCCTGTAAGATATTCTGTGTGGATTCGGACATGGTAATGAAACATTCTGTCTACAATTTCACTTATTGAAGAAAATCTTGCTATAACAATGCATCTATTGCTGTCAGAGAAGGATGACATTTTAATCTGTAATTGCAGTTACGCATTTGGGACTTTTCAGGTCAGACAACCTTGTTTCTTTTGAACGACAATAGTAAGGTCCCAAAGGACTGTCAAAAACAGTCTGATCAGGAGGTAAGTAGCAGAGTGTTTTTAAGATCAATATTCTCTGTTTATGTTTTTTTATTATCATTTTCAGAATTTTCTTTAAGTTATTCCCAATGTCAGGAGGGAGTGCTAGTTTGTGCAACACCCCTCTGGTAATTTAGCAACGCTATTTAAGAAAGCATCAATGTTTTTAGATATTTTGACTTTTGAAGACTGATAGTTTGAAATTCTGGAGAAGAAGGCCGTGAAGGCTTAATATCACAAGTTTTGATACACTTTTAGAATTTTCCTACATTTGATCCTCCTCTAGGATTCATTTTATAGTTCATTGCATACAATTGGGTGCTTTGGAAGAACTCTATATGAGTGCATATATTTGAGGCGTACCAGTATTGTCATAATGACACGTGACATTTGCATTTATTGCTTTGATGAATGACAGCTCTTTCAACCTCATTCACTTTGATGTGAAGGACATCTCTGTTTGAGTTCAGACCCATTGGGTTTATTCATATGCGGTCAGATATCTGTTTAGGCAACTATTTACCGTGAGTTTTGTAAATAACCTAGGTAGTATCATAAGGCTGTCCCTAAAAAAAACATTTTTTTTTTTTGGGGGGGGGGACTTTTCACTGGTTTTTTTGTTATTAATTGTAGTTTTTAGTTTTTGGGTTGCTGATTCTATGTTAATCCTGAATTAGATTTATAGATGAAAATTCATTGATCAATATCTGTAGTTTTATGCTTTATCAACTTATGTTGAATGCAAAGGAAAAAACCAATAATTACATGAAATCAATTATTTGTGTGTTTGAATGCTTCAAATGTTATCATATCTTTGTTCTTGTCACTACTCTTTTCGATCTAGGCTAGGGAACATAAAATGATTATGAATTATGAAAATGGCTTACTTTGAATCATAGGCTGTGATTGGACACTGTTCCTTATTGATGTGTGGCTGTAAATGATACACAGATTTTGCTGGAGTTGCAAGTTTATGGGTTGTCGGATTCAATGAAACGAAGGGAAGGAAGAAAAGATGATATGGCCAGTTTTTCTGGGGGTTCTTCACTGAAGATGAATGGAAGTGCCAGCAGTATGAATTCTAATCACACTCATGCGAATTCTTGGACCTTCTCTTCAAGGCCTAGTGAAGCTGGTTCCTTGGGATTGACTGGTTTACAAAACCTAGGAAATACATGCTTCATGAATAGTGCACTCCAGTGCTTGGCACACACACCAAAGATTGTTGATTATTTTCTTGGAGATTATGGTAGAGAAATAAATCATGATAACCCGTTGGGAATGGATGTATGTCTAGTGCCTTCGGATAGTTTTAGATTGATATTTTTTAGCACTTCTATTGCGTTTACCTTTTTTATGCATTTCTTGGTATATTTTGTCTTTGCCAGGGTGAGATAGCTTTGGCTTTTGGAGATTTAATACGGAAGTTATGGGCTCCTGGAGCAAGTCCAGTGGCACCAAGAGTATTCAAATCAAAGCTTGCTCGATTTACACCTCAGTTTAGTGGATTCAATCAACACGATTCCCAGGTCAGTGCATCTAGTTCTTTCTTTCATTCTTTCTTAGGGATTTAACTTTTGGTTTATGTCTTATGTAACCTTCCATTGTTATGATCTTTTGTCCTACAGGAGCTTTTGGCTTTTTTATTGGATGGGCTCCATGAAGATCTGAATCGTGTTAAATGCAAGCCTTATGTAGAAGTAAAGGATGGAGATAATCGACCAGATGAAGAGGTAGCTGATGAATATTGGCACAATCATTTGGCGCGCAATGATTCTATCATTGTTGATGTGTGCCAAGTATGTTCCCATCTCATTCTACGCAATTGCATTATTTTTTTACCACATCAAGGATTCACTGAGAAATGTTTCAATTCTAACTTAGGAAATTACTTAAAATAGTTGAACTCTGGTGTCAGCAATTGGCTATAAGTAATTATGAGGTCTTTATTCCTGTCATGTTAAATTTTTAGTTTCCCATGAGACGTTATAAGATGGTTATTCACTACGATATTTGTAACTCATTTCAATTATATGATTTAAATGTCATATTTAATTTGGAAAATGTACATTAACTTGCATAAAAACTTCCTTAAAGAGATCAAAATTCTTGGTAGTTCTTCCACCGCTGCTGTTCATACTTTGCTTTCCCTTTGTTTTCTTAATTGAAAGGGATCTGAAAATAAGGTTACATTTGGTCCAAGGTGGTGAGAAGGTATAATGGAATGAAAAAGGTGAATAAAATGGAGAAGAAAATGACACTCATGCCCCTGCTTTAGAAAAGATAATAAAAAGAAATCTACTATTGAGTAATAATAACAGAGATGGATTATAATTCCCCTGCCCCATTCATCTCTCTCCCTCCAACCAAACATGCCCATAGAAAGATAAACTTAGTAAAGAGAGCCCAAATCAAAATTTGTACTTACTGTTATTCTAATAAATCAAATTGAAATTTGTTCTCTTCTTTTATGTTCAGGAGAACTAGTTTATTTGCTCCATTCTTCCTAATGGCTGCTTTGCTTACCATTTTACCTGATGAAATGCATTATTCATTCAGGGACAATATAAATCAACATTAGTTTGTCCTGCATGTAGAAAGGTCTCTGTCACATTTGATCCATTCATGTACTTATCATTACCTCTACCCTCAACAACTATGCGGACTATGACTTTAACTGTTATGAGCACTGAAGGAATTACTCAATTATCAACATATACTGTTTCTGTCCCCAAAAATGGGAGATTTGAAGATCTGATCAGAGCTTTAAGCATTGCTTGTTCTTTGGGGCCTGATGAGACCATATCAGTAGCTGAGGTATATTGTTTTAGCTTTGAATTCTTTTCCTTCTTCTTTATTGAGTTTTCTTTATGGATATAGAGTATAGACCAATGCTGTGCAAATACTGTGTATCTGAAACTAGGGTTTTGTTACAGATATACAACAACTGCATCATACGTTTTCTTGAAGAACCAGCCGATTTGTTATCATTAATCAGAGATGATGACCGACTTATTGCTTACCGATATATGAAGGATGTCAGGAATGACCCTCTGGTTGTCTTTGTAAATCAGCGGTTGAAAGAGTGAGTCAATATTTATATTAATATTGGTAATCTTGTACTTGCTTTTCTTGTCTTATACAATTAGACTCTTTGGATGTTATTTCACTTGAGCTAGTCTGTATCAAACCGTCTTTAATCAGTGGTTATTTAAAATAATTGGAATAGCCCATCTATCTTCTGAAAAACCAGACCTGCTAACCTTTCAAAAGAAACAATTGGAAACATGTATAAATGCGGCATTCCAAATAATGATGTGCCATTTATTTGGATCATAGAGATGGTGGAATTATTTGATTAAGACACATTGCCAAGATAGTTGTCAACCTGATTGCTTTTTATTATGTCTACTGATCAACAAGCTTTGCCATTAGGTGCCTGATCCTGATAATAATTATTTCAAGGCAGTTAAGTTTCTTGCAAAAGTGAACCAATCTCACCCAATACAAATACTAGTTTATATAAGCACTTGTCATTTTATTGCGTTTCTCAGAGGGTAGGTGATAGGAACCAGCCATTATTTGTATTTTATTATGTTTCATTATGTGTCTTATGTTAAATGTTACAAGTGTCTAGTGTTGGTTATTGTCAGTTTTATATGGATAAGATAAGGTAGTTATTTTCAGTTATGGATAAGGTAGTTATTTTCAGTTTATGTGTTAGCCTATAAATATCATAGATGTGTTCTACAAAAAATATGGATGAATGAATATATGAATGTTTATGTATCTTGGTCGAGGACTCAGATTCTGGTTCTTGAATATACTACTAGAGTTTCAGATTTTGGCTCTAGTTTTCCTTTCTCTTCCCCTATTTCTATTTCTATTTTCCAGGTTCTAACAGTAGGGTTTGTATTTCTCTGTGATCTCCTGTGATAACTGAGTTTATTGTTATATAGTCTTAGTTAATGCATTAAAAAGAATTTCTAATTTGTTATTTCATTCCACATTGATGGTTAATGTGTATAAATGAGCATGTCTGTAAATTTCTTATTAGCTTAGCAAGCATTCGTTTGTAATGTTTATTTAACTTTGTAAGGTCCTAATGTGCATTTTCTTTATACTCGGGTTGTCTGATCACTGTTCCATCTCTATGACTTGTCAATTGCTGTATCTTGTATCTTTTCTTAGAAATTTGTTTATTGGAATGATGATTTTATAGGATTTGAATGCTGTGAAGACCTTCAGTTTTCCATCTTATTTGTCCTCACAAATATAAAAGTTTTATCTAATTTCCTCGAGTTTTCATGAGATATTGTGGTCCTAAGTTGGTAGCAAATTTGATGGCTTAAACAAGAGATTTTGAAGAAGAATTAAAGGATATGAAGCCATTTGCAGGCTGAAGTGCTTCAAACTTTGCCATCTTATAATCAATAGAATATGTGATTTTATTTTTGAACGCTGCCAACATTATATGAGATTTTATTTTCCGTTGGTAATGCCTAATCCTTTGACCTTTACCTCCTTCAACTTAAGGCACGGAGGCAAGGAGTCAGGACAGTGGATGAAATGGATGACCTAGACCTTCCTATTGTTAACTTGTATTAACAAAATTGCAAAGAACTTTCCCTTCTACCGATGGGTTTGGGACTAGTCTCTCACACGTGGTGAATCGAATACCCGCTGGGAGATGTGCCTTATTTCTTCTATTTTACATTTAAATGTGCATTTGACTATATTGCAAAGTGCAGTCACAATGTTTGGCATTCATTAATCACCACCGAAATCTCACAAGCCTTTAAAGAAACATGGTTAACATACGCATGCATGCTTTAAGGCTTTTGTCTCACCTGTCATTTCCTTGGCTTAGTATAAATTCACTGTTTACCAATATTTTCAGGCAGCATATCCATGGGAAATCGGAGTTTGGAATTCCTCTTGTAGCCAGGTTTTGCAATATCACGACTGGATCTGATCTCTCCAATTTGTATCTAAGGTTGCTCAGTTCATTTCTATTATCAACTGATGATGCCTTAGGAGGCTCTGACACCGCTAAGAAAACTGAAGAGGCTGCTGGAATAGAGGGGGTAGGTCCAAGTGAAAATGATTCAGATTCTCCTTCTGATGGAGGACTGGAGTTTTACCATACAGATGAAAAGGGAGCTGTTAAAGGCTCCAAGATTTTAATGGATGAGCCATTCCCAATGAAAGAGGAGTTAAGGCAGTTCAATGTGATTGTATGTTGGTCAGATAAACAGATTCAACAATATGACACACGACGTTTTAGTTCATTGCCTGAGGTTTTCAAGCCTGGCTTTTTGGCAAAGAGGCCTCAAGAGTCAGTTTCTTTGTACAAATGCCTTGAAGCATTCTTGCAAGAGGAACCACTTGGACCTGAAGATATGTGGTTAGTGAACCTTAAACCTTCAGCTGCATGTTGTTACTCTGTTATGTCTGGAAGAGGCAAAAGTTAGCTTTTTCTCAAGTGATGATTGGATACATGTATTAAATCCAAAATTTTACATTACTTCTGTTCCATGACGTTCTGATTACTTTTTAGTACTCTATTAAAAACTGATAGGCAGCGGTTACTTAATGTGGACTTCTGTATGCAATTAAAAAAAATCATAGATTAATCTTTTTTCCCAGTACGTATAGTTAATAAAAGGTTATATTGTTTCTATGCTGCAATAGCATCTTATGAAACAGCATTTGCCAGCCGCAAATATGTGTAATGTTTTATACTGCCACTTCTGGTCATCTGTTGTTTCTTCTGTATATGAACTTCATATACACTTGGGACAAACCCTTTTTCAAGATAACCTCCATTTCTTCCAATTTGAATGATTATCAAAATTTGTTCTGACTAGAGCATAATACCTATTGTGAACTAGTCTAACAGTATTAATAAGGTTTGGTTTTCTGCATTGTTAGGTTCTGCCCTGGCTGTAAAGTGCATCGTCAAGCTAGCAAGAAGTTAGATCTTTGGAGACTTCCTGAGATTTTGGTTATTCATCTTAAAAGGTTTCAATATAGTCGCTTTATGAAGAACAAGCTGGATACATATGTTGACTTCCCCATCGATGATCTTGATTTGTCAGCTTATATCCCTCATGGGCACGACAAGACTTCTAACCGTTACATGCTTTATGCAATCAGTAACCATTATGGAAGCATGGGAGGTGGTCACTATACAGCATTTGTTCATGTAAGTTCTTGTCATTCTTTTCTAGTACTTTTTTTCCCTAACCAGATAAGATTTTTACCAATAGATCAACATGAAGCCTGCAAAATATAATCAAATTGCTCAAGAACTCCTGGAAAATCCAGAGTATTACCTCCGTGAGGGTTATCCTAAATATGTTTCGTGTAAATACTTTTAAACTGTTGGCAATATTTTTAATGTTGGACAACAAATTGACTTTTTGAGATAGTGGCTTATTATATGCCATCTGGAAACTTAATTTTATTTGGTTGGCATTACTATAATCATTGTCATACTGTGGAAGGGATTTTTCCGATGTAGATTGTTACAAATTAAGCCAGGTACAACTGTAATTTTCTTACTTTTTCTGATCCTGCTTTTCATGTAGCACGGTGGTGATCGATGGTATGACTTTGATGATAGCCATGTTTACCCCATCAACCAAGAGAAGATAAAGTCTTCAGCTGCTTATGTTCTTTTCTACAGAAGAGTTTTAGACGCATAACATAATGGTAGAGTAGTGAATGATTTGAACAATTTATTGAAGCTAGATACTATTCATTAACATTATTGCCACCGTAGTCTTACAAGTATACCTGACAAGTTAGCATTCTTTTGACTTGCATATTTTTTTAACAAGTTTTAGACTAGTTGAATTTACGGCCGGGTAGAATTATTGGAGGGGATAATGTAAAACTTAGTGGGGTTCTGAGGAAAAGTGTAACATAGTCACAACTGAGATGTCCACAGGCTGGAAGAGGGTTTTACTAACTTCTACAATTTAGTTTTTCTCAAATAACATTTTTATTTTTAGAAGCCTGTGAACCAAGATTTTGAATTCTGTCATGGAATGTCAATCTATTGTAGTTTGTCATTTGTGTTCACCAAAATTACCCAGTTGTCATTACCATGGGACTTGGCTACCGTCCTGTGCAATCATTGTATTACTCTTTCAAGTAAGAGCTCATTGTTTGTAGGATATTCTACCTATATATTGATCCATTTACAGTGGAAATTAAACTCTCAAACACAATATTCTTTTTACTCAACGAGAACATTCTCTTTCTTTTAATTTTCAATGTCCACTTTACAGTCTCTAGCAACAAGCAGTGGGCGGAAAAATTCATATTTGTGATACTGGCAGAAGAAATATATGGGAGAACAACTTGTGAAAACTAGCTTCTGTATCTCCTGTAAAATTTCACAGGCTCTTGTTTCCCCCATAATTGAATACTTCATTCAAGGAAGAAACGCATTTTAATTAGTTTTCAAAGAGTGAGAATCTGAATATCTGATGTACTAGAGATATTTTTTTGTTGCCACATGGGGATGAATACTTAAACGAAGTGACAGGGTCCTACCATAAATAGAGTTGGTTGTTGCAGCTCAAGAGAAGTCTGCCATGGCAGAAAGATCAGAGGCCAAGCCATGATATTGATGGAGACCAGAGGGGGTGAATTCGAAACTTGAATTCAATGTTAGTACTGAGAGAATATTTCTTGGCAATTCTTTGTATTTTTATTATTATTTACAAACAGAAAAAAACAAGTGAGGAAGAAAAGTAACAGAGAATTGCACAGCTTGTTGGCAGCAGTGGATCTATGGAGAAGTGTATAGCATCTGGCATTTTGTTAGCACTCAGCAGAATGGACCACCTCACCTTGGTTTCCATATTCGTGTTAAGTGGTGGCTGACCCCATCTCTTTGATTATTGGAGTACTATGGTACTTGAGACCTGTCTTAATCAACTCTAGGACCACTCTTTTTTGACCCTCTTTCACATTCTCCTCACAATTCTGTGGTTCCTACTTCCTACAATAGCCCATCGGAGCCCCATTTACCCACCCGCTTTGAAAATGGTCTCAGAAATTCATCACCATCACCATCATTTCAAAGAAGATTCGTTGGATCGACGTGTTCTCTTTGATCATTTAAGTGCATAGCTTAAAGATTAGGCTTTGATGATTCTGATCAGTTTATTATCCATAAAGAAGCCACAGAACTGGTAGAGAAAAATGAAATCATGTCTGGAAACTTAAAGATAGTTCACATTCCACTACAAGATGACTAAACTGATTTTGCCCTTTGAAAATAGAGATGGAACCCAGTTATTTTTTCTTATTTTTATCAACACAACATGTCTTTCTTATTTTGAAGAAAATTGTTTTAGTGTTTGATGATTCTGATGGAGCTCTGAGCTTACTATACCCCAGCATATATGGAAATGCATAAACTTATTATAAAGCTAATCACATTTTAGTTATCCCCAACCATATGTCTAAGATGGCATAAAAGCTACTCCTTCCTTTCGGTCCTAAATATAAGACAAAGTTGACTTTTTTAGAGATATTAAGGAAGCTAATTAAATTACTTTAAAATATTTATATTTATCATTTTTCTCCAAACTATTTTGCCTAACTTATAAACTAATATATAATCCAATGATACACTATATATGATATGATTAAATAACTTATTTAGTTTTATTAATCTCTTCAAAAAAAATGTCAACTTTGTATTATATTTAGAATCAAAGTATATATATCCATCATTCAAAAAAAAAAAAGTATATATATCCAAATATCTCATCAAGTTTCCTTTTCCCTTTTTCTTTGGGTGACCCTTTTCAATTTTGTAGAAAAGAAGAAAATATCTGCAACCAGACAATTATCAACATGCTTTAGTACGAAACTAACATGTCTTGTTTTCCAAAATCTATCAACAGGCTTGTGGTCGTTCCGTTACTGCTACACACACACATGTATATAGTAGATTCCTCGATCAGCTTGAAGTTGTTATATGAAGTTGTTGTTTAGTTTTTAGCAATCATAAATTAAAGTATTAACTTTTTTTCCTACACCAACGTAACGGAACCTTTGTGTTATACATACGCTCCACCAAACTGACACTCAAGGACCAAAGAGGGAGCTTCATTCTCTTATTTATATATGACTGTGTCAGCTTTTATTATATTCTCAAATATTTGTCTGTTTAACAGAAAAGATTCTTTTTATTCGTACAATCTAATTATCTTCAGTAACTCAATCACTTCTGATAGCTAATAGTACCTTTTTTTTTTTTTTTAGGGGCCTGACAGCTAATACATATTTAGAACCATGGAGTTCATGACTTGATCTACATCCATATAATTTACTCGATCTGTATTCATTTTTTTTTATAGCAAAAGAAAGTAATTTACGTGGAGAGTAAGAACAACCAAGAGGTTATATAATACTCAATTAAATTGGTGAAAGGGGACGGTATAATTAAGATATGAGAAAGAAATTTGGTGTGCGGAAAAAGTGCACAAGCGAGTGACATGACAAGGCCAATGTCTTTAGAGACATTCCATTTATTATTATTACTCTTGAATATAAGATATAGTTTTTTTTTTTTTTAGAAATTAAGGTAGTTAAATAAATTACTTAATCATAATATATGTTATATATAATTAAATTATATATCAGTTTATAAGTCAAACAAATTAATTTCGAGACAATGATAAATATAAATACTTTAAGGTAATTAAAGTAGCTTTCTTAATATTAAAAAATGGTTAAAGTGTAAAAATACATATGTGGTTTTCCAAAAGTGTACATATGTTTTTTTTGGATGCAAATGTGACTATGTGATTACAAAAGTTGAGCAAAAATACCCATTGAATGTTAGGTGACTGTTAGTTTGATTTTTTTGTATTTTTAAGGCTGACATAAACGATGACTTAGTTAAATTTTATCCCAGCTGGCAGCAAAGAACTGGAGAAAATTAGAGAAAATGACGTAGATATTTTGAAAATTACAGTTCCACCTTTCTCTCTCCAATTCCCTTTCTCTCTCTCAATCCCAATCTTACCCATCGAGCCGCCCATTTCCGCCTCCTCACTGCCATTGCCACCATTCTATAATTTTCAAAACTATATGGGTCATTTTATGTAATTTTCTCCAGTTCTACACTACCAATTGTGATGAAATTTAGCTGAGTTATTGTCCATGTCAAAGCCTTAAAAATACAAAAAAAAAAAAATCAAACAAACGGTCCATAAGTATTTTACTCCACTGTTATAATCATATAGTTACTTTTACATAAAAAAATAAAATAAATATTATATTGAAGAACAAAATTGTTTTATATAACAAAAGAAAAGACGAAGCCAACTCACACTCCTGTATATAAAAGGTTCCGACAAGACCCACTTGGTGAGCAGTGGCACACATGGATCACAATTCCCATATCAATCCTCTTTGATTTGACGTTTCAGATTCTCTACTTTTCAGTTTTAACCTCTTCACATCAGACAAAACCCTCCCTCCCTCCCTCTATTATTATCATATGTTTATTTCCTGTAAAAAAAACAAAGCAATACATATATGAAAATGAGCAATAATTGAATGCGATTTTAGATTTATAAAATGAGCAATAACTGTATTTACACACACACACACACACACAGTTAGCTCGTTGAAGTTTTAAATATTGTAATGTATGAAATTTTAAAAAATAAGTCACATCGTAAAAGTTTTAATACTATGTGTGTGTGTAATTGAAAAAATGAGCTCTCATGCATGTCACTATTCAATTCTGAGGGGATTTTGTATTTTCTAATTATATAAACGTGCTTATCTTATGTTACTATTTGTTCTTTTTGGGTACGTTTGTCTGAAATGAATTAAAGGCAGAGATCATTAGGTTTTTGAACATAGGAACCACAGTGTCAACCATTATACGTCATGTCACCATTACTGTAGCAACATGTTGTAATAGTATTTCACTGTTTCTAACGCGTTCGATCCCTTTCACCCTTAGAATAAACAAACACCATATATATATATACACGAAAGATCCAACATAATTTACCCAATTGAATTTTATATATATAAAAAAAATCTTTCTTAAGCTGTGCTATAGATTATCAAACTAAATATGAATTAGCACTTTGTTGACGACAAAAAATGCCACCCAGGCCATGATTTGTAAACCTATTATGGGATGATAATACTAAGATTGATGTCCGTTTTACGTTAATTGTCTCTTTTTCTGAAGACTTTGTTTCATAGACGAAAGTCAATATATTATAATTGAGCAATCAATTTCTGTAATAGCATCATTAATTAATTGCATTTTGTGGGCTAACAAGTATTGACTCTTCAAAATATGATCTTATGCATGTTATTCCGATAACACTAAATAACCAGAGAGTAAAATTCAGAGAATAGGCACTATCAAGCGTACGTCATAGAATGAGCTTGTAACATTGAGGAATATATTGGGAATATAACACTAGTCAATACTCAATAGTTTAAAATACATGCTTATATATATAATTAACGACCAGAGTCCAGATATAAATGGGTCTTTCTGTTGTTCCTGTTAATTGCAATTTATATTTATTTAGGAATCGTTATTTTATGCGACAGAAATGATCTATCTTTGACTAATGTCATGATCCACGAGATCCAACAGCATTATTATTGAAAGGAAATATATATACTGCGATATGTGTATTTCGTTGCACTTTTTTCGTCTTGTTTTGTTTCTTTACCTTGCTGCGTGCGGGGCTGCTTTGCTTTTATGAAACTGTCACCTGGTTTTTTTGTGATTTTAACAAGACTTGATCATGCAAATTAGGGTTTTCTCTACTTTTATCTCATTCCTGTTCTCTTATGATTTTTTCTTGGAAGAATAAAAGGAAATGTGACTGTGTCAGGTAAAGACATGCATGCAAAACCTGCATTATTACATGTTGTTCCTTTAATAGGTGCCTGTACTGCATTAACTGAACCAAGCGGTCCAGCATATGATAAAGAGAAAATAATCAATCAATTAAAGAACGAAAGAAAGAAGGCTAAGAAAAAGAGAAGAAAGAATCATATAGATATAGCAGGCCAGCTAATTTTTTTATTTAAATTAAAGGGACAAGCCCCAATTGTCTAATATTAAGTAGGTGAGATCAAACATGCAACCTCCCACTTACAAAAGAACTTTCATACCATTAGGTTAAGCCAACTTTGATCATAGTTTATCTTCTCTCTTCCTTTCTTTCTTCTATTTTACTATATTTTGTTTCCTGTGGGATTGTAGAATCATTATTGTTCAAATAAACCCAGAGCAGAAGACTCCAAGGCAAAGGTAGAAAATGGAATGGTTAAAAAACACTGTCTCCCAGTGCAGGTTGAAGCACGTAAAAGACTCAAATGGTGACTGAACCAGCAATGAAAAGCACTATTCATGTGGACATGTGGTCCTATCTATATATAGAGAATGAGACTACTGATATAAATGTTGCCTCATCCCTTATTTTTTGCAATTATTATAGACAGTAGCATGACAATATAATTAGCGCAAAAGAGATAAGAATACTTGAAAGCTTTCTTAATTTATGACCAAAATGGAACATCATTAGAATCAACGTATGGCTTACTTAACTGCTTCAATATTTATAATAATTAAATGCAATCATAAATATAGCAATCATAGTCATTTCATAGTATAACAAACCACTAGAAATTAAAAAGGGCAATACATGATTTAACTAAAACTGTTATAATTATTATAGTTATAACACGTGAGGCTGAGGTTTTTGATCAGAAGATCAGTCTCTCTCTCCCCCATATCCAGTTGGGTGTATGAGAGAGAAATTTGATCAGATCAATCTCACTTTTTTTCTTCTTCTTTTACACAGATTTAGGTCAATCATAGAGAAAACTAGCAGAGACTCACAGCCTTCTATTTATATATCTCAGTAGAATCCATTAGACTTTTGAGTTCCCTCTTCCTGGTCCAACTTGGCTTGCTTGTTCCCATCCAGCTTTAGTCCAAAGTGAATGTGAGGGAAATGTGCCCACTGCAACCAGAAAATATAGTAGTATGGGTTATTCAAATTCAGAGAAAATCAAAATATATAAGAAACATAGGATTATTTTTTTGCTACAATGAACTGATTATTCATACAGCAACAGCTGAAAATAACTGTGTGTGTGTGTATCTCGCCTTAAGTTCAAGCGATAATACTTTCTCTGGTACTTAATATATATAGATTTATTTGAGTAATTGATCTTTGTTCTAAATATAATACATATATTTGTACCAAAAAAATACAAGATTTGGTTTTCATATTTATAAATCTTTTGAAAATTTACCCTTATTGATGCTCCTTCAACAATAATCAAGGAGGAGATGAAATGAAAGAAAATAACTAGGATATTTTAAAGTAACTTAACTAATTAACTTCATCAAATTAGATAAATAAGCTTTATATTAAAAACACAACGGAGTAATAGTTTCAGTGAATCTTGGAAAGTGTGTGGGTTTATGTGTATAATAATGGGTGCACCAAACTACGTACTATGATTTTGTCCAAAAAAATAAATAAATTTACGTACTATGACGGTAAAGAGCACGTTATTATACAGTACACGAACTATATATATAGTCCTCCCCCTCTCTTTTACTTTTCCATGCTTACTAAGTAAGGTATATGACGGGACGTCACTGAACTGGAAGATTCTAAAAAAGATGCTTTTATGTGTGAAATTTAATTAATTGTTCTCAGCATATGAACATGGGAGAGATTGGGGACTATCACCATCAATATGATAAGGGCAGATGCCAAGCTGTATGCACCGAATTGATGAGAGACTATTAATGTGATGCAGATGGAGAAAACTCAACTAGGGCAAACATGAAGTTTACATATATAATCTTACGTGAAGCTTATTGAAGACGTTAATTAATTGCAGAAAATAATATTTAGAGAGTGTGTGTGTGTACTAGAGAAATAATTAATAATGATACATCCTAAATAAACTATGCAATGACTCGTTAAAAAAAATGTCAGGTAAGTGTAAGGTTCCCTGAGAACTATAAATAGCAGTCTGCAATATGTACATTGTGTAATAATGAGTAGAGCTTTTGAATAATACTGGAATTTTTTTTTTTCCAAAAACTATTGTAAGTGTAAGGTTTCCTGAGAACTATAAATAGCAGTCTGCAATATGTACATTGTGTAATAATAAGTAGAGATTTTGAATAATACTGGATTTTTTATTTTTTTTTCAAAAACTATTGTAAGTGTAACTGTGTAAGTGTAAGGTTTCCTGAGAACTATAAATAGCAGTCTGCAATATGTACATTAATTGTGTAATAATGAGTATAGATTTTAGTTGAGATCGTCCTATTGTAATACTACAAAAGAGTAAAGAAACTCCTTCAGTTAACACGACATTTATATTAAACTTTGGCAATCTTGTTACCCTTGTCCTATTAATTTAGGTGAAGAATATTATTTTGTTGAGCACAATTAATATAATATCCACCTAAACCCTACATAATATGTACTATACATGAGAAATATTGTTATTTTTCAAATAATAAAGAGTCGGTTAGGGAATGAATTACGTAAATATATGAATCTCCTGAGTCATAATTACCGCCCCTCGTGATATTATGATTTAGTATCTCTGGCCAGAACCAACGAATCACCACACACACACACACACACATATATTAATCATGCATGGCTGTTTCATTAGATTTAATTGGCTAACTTTTGCATTGATGCAAGAGAATATTCATGAAGATGATACAGGCTGAATAACTACGAGTAATAAAAATTAACTTACATTTTTTGCTGCTGTGCTAAAAGCCTCCCTGTGGCTGATATCAGGATTACTAGCCTTAATCCTTTGGATTTCCTCCCTGCAAAACCATATATATAGTAAGAAAATTACAAATTGTTCTTTTTTTAAGCTTTCCCTCTTTTGACAATGGAACCTGCAGATACAAGGTGAAGATATAGTGGTATATGTGCAGTTAATTCAATTAAAAACATTAATTACTTACTTAATGAACCGGTTATAAGCAGAAGGAACACGTTGTCTCTTCTCAGGGGCTGCAATAATATTGAATTATAGGAGAATCATAACTAGATCATGCATAAAGTTTAGAATGTATGTAATGAAGCACAGAATACCAGGTTATTAACAGTAAGTCTACACAACACACATATATATAGTACACATTAAGTAACTCATCATAGATACTTTTTTTTCTTTACATCAAAAGGGATTAATTTTGAGCAAGTGTCTTTGACAAGTGCAGGCTCCATAAATAGATCACTGCACTGCAGGCAGTAACATGATATCATTCACGTCTCATCTGTTTACCTGAAGGTCCTTTATGTGCTCTAGCTCCTATTAGTCTCTTCTCTTTATTTTTGGCTTCTATGTATATACATTATTTTAAATTAAAAGGTCACATTCTGCCCCAGTGAGAGAAACTGATCATGATATGATGTGTTGTACAATTATCTATCTTTATCAAAGTTTACCTCAGCAGGCTTTTATGGTAAGTGGAATCTGTAACTGTATAAATTGATTTTACATATATAAGAGATATGTTCTAGGGCACAGTAATCAATTACAGATGGGTCAATTTTTTGTGTGTGTAAGATCACCATCTAAGAGAGGGGGGCAATATACAGTTTTGGATACCCTTTGTACCAAAACAGAAATTGAATAATGTTACTCAGACATTGATTCTCCACTCTTGTGAAAACTTGTTTTGTGACAAGTGGGCTCAACCTGGGCTGTTCTTTAACATATGCCAGTTTGTGATGAAGTGTGTCTTAATTAGTGTCTTCGTCCTTTAAGCTTCTGGGTGTAATAAGTTATACACCACTTAAAAAAAACAAAATGGTTAACATTATTATTGTTGGTCCTTACACATTTTGATCGAATTTTGATTTTACTTCTTATAGTTTCAAATTATTGTTGACTTAATAAAGATCAAATCAAAACTCGTTAAAAGTATAGAGAGTCAATAAACTCAAACCAATTTTTTATGAAATTATAGGGACAAAAACCAAGTTGAAACACCAGGACCAAAACTAAAATTTAATCAAACTATAAAGACTAATAAATGATATTAACCCAAACAAAAATTGAAAGGAAATAGAGGGTGGCCATTTGTCAAGTGCCTACCACATCAGTTATGGACCACAAATTATCACAAAAGTTTGTTAAACAAGACCTCCAGCGATATAATAAAAAATTGTCTATTAATTTGTTGTTAATTCATTCAGCTGGAACTGTGGTCTACATTAAAGGATCATCGGACAAGACAACACAGCCTACTTTAAAAAAAATTAAAGGAAAATCCAAAAAGAAAGTGACTCACGGCGAATGGCAGGAATCCTAGGTTGCTCGTGTTCTACAGACTCAAATGGAGCTAACTTGCTGCCTTTTGAGGATGATCCCAGATCTTTGTCGCCTTGGTTCTTCAAAAGTCAGATGCTGTTTCTGTGACTTATTATAGCAACAGAATAGACAAAGTTAAATGAAGACACACACATTCACTCACACAAGCACAAATTAATGAACTTATATCCTCCTTCCTCTTGTTTTCAACATAATAAGGAATGCAAATCAATTGTAAAGAAACACTAAAAAGGGAAGTAACATCCAGTTATCCATTAGGCCATAAAAAACCTGAGGGTGACTCTGATGGGGAGGAAAAGCTTGAAGTGAAGCACCCATATTGACTGACAGCAAATTGGCACAATGCCCACATCTAACCGTCACTATGGTTAGTAAGCTGCCGCATGGAACACTAACCTGCAAAAGATTCCCATTTTTGGAATCCAACAACAAAATCAAGCATTACTCGCACTTCTACTAGAAAACCCCAAAGATTCCCTCTCTCTCTCTTAAAGACACAAATATGAGAGTTTCTCAGATATCTATGTAAGACTAACACAGTTAATTAAGTAGTATGTAGTGCCAAGGAACCAATGTATAGAAACTAACTAAAGTGGATGTGTCTCGTCCCATCATGTTCTATATCCAGTTAATTTATTAATGAGTTTCTTGCATTGTTATTTGACAATGCAAGTAGTACCTAAGAATTACTATCTACACATAAAACAACACAAACACTCAAAAACTATATAAAATCATGCACGTGTAGCCTCAAATTTTGGGATTTCCAACAAACCCTTCCTCAAATTCAAAGATATATCATTTTTTGAATCATTACTATAGGCAAAGATCCGAGCTTCTGGCGGATAAATTTGAAAATATAGGAGCAGGGAAGCTAGCTTCCACATTTCCAAGAATGGGGTTTGCAAGAACCAGTAAATTAAGGTGATAAGATGAAAAACAAGAGAAAACAAGAAACGAAGTTTTGGTAAGGGAGACCCAGAAGAGAAACGGACGAAAGAAGTAGTAGATGATGAAAAAGAAGCTTTCTTTTTCATGATTCTGAGAGGTCATGGTTTGCTTTTAAGGGTTTAAGAGAGAGTGATGAGCAATTCAATACATACATGTGTCGGCCAGCAATAAGATGATGAGGACCTGACATGAGAGTAATAACTAAGAGGGCTAGCTAGCTAGAGAGCTTATCTGACCCTGAAATTTTAAATAAAGTTAGCGCTGTCACAATGCGTCTTATGACATTTTAATTACCTGACTCTGCAAGGCAAGATGATAAAAGAAAGAAACGGTAGAGGTGAAAAGGACTTGACATGAACGAAAACCATAATTAAAGGCCAACACAACTGAACACCATTAGCCCGCACACCTATATTCAAATCAAGATATAGAGAGAGAGAACCCAAGAAAAGACAAGAGGGAAGCATCATCTTTTTTTCTTGGTAAAAATACTGAATACCGTTACCTCAAATCAGAGTGGTGTAAACCATTACATCAATAACCTATAACCTAGATACACTAGCTTTTTAGTTGTTTAACATAAGAATTTTTCAGAAGGTCACCCATTCTAGTACTACTCTCTCTAAGCATGCTTAATTGCGGAGTTCTATTAGGATCTGGGGCATTAATGTTGGTTTGATGGAACCCAAATATTTCACTGCTCTTTTGTGCTATGGGGAGAGGGAGAGATAAAGAAGGGATCCAAGAGAGAATGCTTTCTCAAAAGGAGTAATTTCACAGAGATGTTATGATAAAGAGAGAGGGGGAGAGAGGTTAAAAAAAATTAAATGGTTAACTTAACTCCTGAGTTTTTGCTTAGAAAGAAATAGAAACAAGGCCCTGAGTACCTAAAGGAAACAGATGGGTATAGTTTCATAAAAAAAGATGTTTTACTTGCAAACCCATGACGAAATGAAATACCAACCTTCCTTCTCATCACTGAAAGGGAAGGCGTATATTGTCGGAGGAGAGAGAAAACCATACTGCGAGCCATCACATGAGCAGAAAAAAACAAACAAATTATGAAAAACTTGAAGAGCACTAAACTTTCTTTGGACTACACATTATATATATATATATATATATATATATATATATGAGATTATGAGTCTATATGTATGTTCATTCATTCTGCTGCAAAGAAGAAAAGTGGGGGGAAAAGCTTTTTCCAGTATCGGATCGAAGAACCCTAATCCCTTGAATAGCCCTAGTTAAAGGGCTCACAGAATAATCCTCTGTGCTGTATGTCTATAAAATTTAGGATATACATGACTAGCTTGTAGGTTCTTTTAGTGAAACATCGAAAAGTGCTTTTAGGTTTTGATTTTGCATTTCTTACCTTACACTACCGTATGTATGTAGAGTTTGAGATTTGTGGAACAAGATCCAGTAGTTGCACTTTGTCATTAAATATAAGATAGCAAATCAAAGTTCTGGGTCTGAATTACATGGGAAGTAGTAAATTAAAGAAAAAGAATCACTTCTAATTAATGGACTATTCCAACCCTTAGGGAAAGTTTACCCAGAAGAACACAGGCTTGACTTTTATACGAATCGGGGTGACAAGTATGCATTTCGATATAAAGGTCAATTATCATTCTCTCATGTACATTCATAATTATATTGTTCTATACTGAACAGAATTTTAGTCTTTCATGGTTCCCTTATAAATCTTAGCTGGATGCCGTAATATAGCTGATGAAGGACGAAACGGCATCATGAAAAGCTCATTAGAAGAACATGGAATTGAATTAAAACCAAGAAAAAAAGAGAGAAGAGAGAGAGAGAGAGAGAGAGAGAAGAAAATATAATCGATGAGCGAAAGGGCTGTACCGCAAGAATGGTGTTGCAGAAGTTGCAGTGAACATAACAAACACGGTCAGCTGCCATCATTTCCATTGACATTTCTCTCTCTCTCAAGTCTTTATCTCTCGTTTTTTTTTTAATATTTGGGACGGAATAATCTCTGTGTGCTTCTGTTAGAAGAACTAGATTTAGAAGCAGATCACAGGATGATGAGATGAGAATTCCTCAACTGAAAGAAAAGGAAAAAGCCGAACAAGATCAAGAAGGAAAACAACAAAAATGAAGAAAGAAGTCCCAGAGAGAGAGAGAGGGAGGAGGGGGAGAGAGAGGAGAGTACAACAATCTGAAGAAGGAAGAAAGGGATGGGACTAGTGAAGAGTGATGTGAAGTGGGGTTGGGGGCTAGCTAGTGGCTTGAGATTGATGAAGGAAAAGATGGATCATGGGAAAGTAGAAAACTTGTGTGGATTGCACATCTGAATGATAATGTGAAAGTGTGTACTGCTTAGCAGTAATCCTATTTATAAGTCTATTTTGACCAAAAAACTTTGATTATATTTATAAGTATAGTTTTATGTAATAAATAAAATTGTGACAATTTTACCTATATTAATTGTATTCATGAAGATAAAGAGAGAAGAAACAGTTAAAAAACACTCAATCATAAATAAGGGCAAAGTTAAAAATTTACTTCATAATCATTGAGTTAACTACCACTCCTTGGTATAAATAAGACCAGAGTGGTAGTCACTTCTAGAAAAATAGCTTGATTCAAAATATAAGTCAAATAATTAATACTCATTTTCTATTTTGCCCACTTATTAAATTTTCAAATAAGAATAAATAAAAAGTGAAGAAAATAGATTGAATGAATGAATTTGATTTAGGGTGTGGGTGAGGGACAGAGAGGCAGAGAGTGGATGATGAATGGAGCGTGATGATTGAGAGAATGAGTGGGTGGGAGTGACCCATGTTTGTTACCATACTGCCATTTCCCATTTCCCATTTCCCTGTAGCGGACGAGGGGGGCGAGATAGATATTAATGCTTCGAATGTTTTAGGGATTAGGGAATTCCTGCGAACTTGTTTTAGTCCCTTGTTATTATCAAGGGATCCGAGACAATAATCCTTTGAGTTTGTGCCTTCATGTCTTAGATTCTATCCGCCTTGTCTAAATCCAACCATCTAATCAACTCTAATTATACCTCTCCTTTTTATTATAAAATGAGAAATAATTTAATTTCTTATCATATAATCCATAATTCTAAATACTATATATTATTTCAAGACTTTAAATCGGTAGCCAAATAATTATATACTTTGTCAAATATTGTTTACAATTTTCTTTACAAATTGATATCAAAAGATCATATACCACTAACGACACCGACTCATTTGTAATGGAATCACAAACATTCAAGATAACAAAATATCAAAAACCAAGTATATGATAACAAAATATTCTCACCTTCAATCACTAAACTAATAATCATAAACATGAAAATCATCATTAAGATCAATCAACTCCCTAGGTAAAATCAGAATATGAAGGACATACGTTGATAATAAGTTTGACTTTATAAAGATGTAAAATATGCATAAGTTTAAAGGAATCGTATGGTTTAATTTGTATATGTAATTAATTTGTCTTGTTACAAAAATAGAGGAAAAATAGAATAAGGGAAGGAATTAAGATTCTTTGCGTAGGACAAAACATTAGAAAAGTGGTTTTTGGATTGTATTCTTAATAATAATAATAAAAAATAAAAATAAAAAAAAACACTCGGTTTAGACCAAATCAAACCGGGCGGGTTAAGACGGTTCGGACCGGTCACACCGGTTTCACCAGGTTTGGCTCGGTCGTGGGGTTAACCCGGTTTCGACTCTCTTTCGCACCGGTTCCAGTCGATTCGGGACGGTTCGGCCGAACCGTCGGTCCGGGTCGATTCGATAACCATGGTTATTATAGGGATCCGAGACAATAATCCTTTGAGTTTGTGCCTTCATGTCTTAGATTCTATTCGCCTTGTCTAAATCCAACCATCTAATCAACTCTCTAATTATATCTTCTCCTTCTTATTATTATAAAATACCAACTAACAATTCTCACAAATCAATAAAAATAGTTAACGTCAAAAGTTGTCCTACAATTTAAGTAACTTTTAATATTATTCTTACTAATTACATTAAACTCGATATTATATTAATTATTATTCTCACTCACTACCCTTATTAATTATTGGCATATATGAAAAAAAAAACGCTTTAGAAACAAACAAGTGCTTTATAAAAAGGACTAAATACACTTTACTAGTTGATGTCTTATAATAAGAACAAGAGGAAGTACTACATTCTTGTCCTTAGTAGTAGTACTACATACCTCAATCTTTTAATATAAGAGCTTGTTGACTTCTTTTAATTAAGATATTAATGAAGCTAATTAAATTACATTAAAGTGTTTATATCTCTACATTTTTCTAGACTAATTTGCTTGATTTATAAATTGAAATATAATGTATTGAAACACAGTATATGCATTCTATATATGCATTCTATAACTAAGTAGATTATTTAGTTTTCTTAATTAATCTCTCCAAGAAAAGTTAAATGACTCTTATATTAAAGACTGAAAGAACGTATAGGAATTGGAGAAATAATTGGTGGATATTATGGAAATTAATTATTTAGATTAGTTATTTGTGACAAATTTGTGTTGGTTGTCTTAAAATACACTCCTTAATCATGTGTATTATAACAGTAATTCATGAAAACTGCTTTAATAATATGTACAATCAGTAAAAGTACGTATTTTGAGAAAAGAATTATAAATTCAGAAAATAAAGTGTATTGAAATATTATACTTAAGACCAAGGTAAATTTATTATCTAACTCTTATACTATCTCTGATCTTTAATATGAGAAATAGTCTATATATAATGTAATAATACAATAACTAGATATTATATTAAAGGCCGGAGATATTATTTAGGACAAAAATAAAGGAGTGTCAATTAATGATTTGTTTACTTTTACTTGATAAATCTATCAATTAAGTAGAATATGAGGATAATTAACTGGGGACCAACTTATTGACGATCGTACTTGGGAGTCTGATTTTTTTTTGTGGACAACAGTTAGGCTGTAATTGATTTGAGGGAAGGTTAGGGAGGGGAGGAAATTTTTTGACCAAATTACCTCTGAAATTTTTTAAAAATTACATAGCTTTTTACATCATTTTTCGTGCATTAACTTTGAAAGCATGTCACATCCGGGACATATCTGACTTTTTATACTAGGGAGGGACACCTCCCCTTCCTCCTAAACCTCCAACCAATCACAGCCTTAGGGGGCAAAATGTGGTTTACTAGGTCTTATTTTTCATTACTGTCACTTTACTTCTTTCCAAAGATTTGAACTTTTTTTCCCCTTCCCAATGAAGTCTAGCTTCACAGAATCTTGTTTCAAATCAAAGACTTGGTTTCATATATGATGATGGGCGGGGACTGGTACTAAATAAACAAAATCAAGCTGTCTTAATCAAGTTATTCTAAAAGCTCTATCTTTTGGGTTAATTTGTAGCATTATTATAATAATAATAAGTCAACAAAAGATTACTGGGACGTAGTACTAATCAATATAATCATGACGTTGAAAAGACTGCGACAATAAATTGTAATTTGAAATTATAATTTGCCTAATTTCGTCCTTTTTTCCGTATTTGGTCATCTCTTTGTTTTGTCGTATTTTCCTAGGTTTTCACTTATTAGACATTTTCCAGCGCTCCATTCATGAATTTCCCAGAAACATGTCTAGGGGGAATTTTCCATTTCTTTTATATTCATTTGTTAGAATTAAAATGTCTTTTTTACATATAATAAAACTCTACGCAAATTATCACTTTCGAAAACGAACGATCTTGAAATCCAACAATAACGTATGTATAAACCTTTTTAGGTATACAAATAACACATGCAGATTCGATGTTGTTTATGGATAAATTAGATTCCTTAATTCAGTTTTTATTATTAGTCATTGAATTAATTAATTAATACCCCAGATATCAGTATGGAGTGATTTAATCTGCGATCTCAGTAAAAAGCAAAAAATAAAATAAAATAACTGTTATTCTGTTCGTTATTAGATAGTTTCTCTCGATATTCAGAATTACATTCTCAATTATTGATTAATCAAAGTTCATAACACTCATCTTAAAATTAATCATACAGATCATCAGATATACTTAGCATCAACTTTAGGCTGGCGGACCTGAAAATTAGTTTTATGTATATTGTCTGTTTGTGTGCGAGGTCATCAGATAATATAAATTGGAATAAATAGATAATTACAGGCACTTGAGATAGAATGATTCTTGGAGAGTAACAAAGACTGGAGAGACTTATGGTTGATGATATATATGTTAGGCATCTTTCTATACGACAAGTCGTATTCTATTAGATTATGACTGTCGGAGATTTCTCTCACCCTAACCAAACGAATCGAATCGAATGATCACTTTTCTTTCAATTATTTTCATTATATTCTTCTTTAATTCCTGATTTTTTGTTGGCAAAAAATATATCCTACCTTTTATTTTTCGTGTTTAAAGTACATTTTTATTATCTATATTGCACAGATACGCATATATATATATAGAATATATGATGGGATATGATATATATCATGCTGCGGATAAACTTGAAAGTTTTAATTGGAATATATATATACACACACATATATGGGGGGCCAAAAATGTGTGTGTTATGTGTGTGTAGCGCAGACAAAAAGTAAAATAACACATGAAAATGAAATATTTTAAAAAATGTAGTCCTGAACCTACGTTTGAAATTTGTAATAAGCTTGTGAGTGTTTTGAAGTATTTGGAATATAAAAGTTGGCAAATACAATTTTTAAAAAATTATGTTACCTTAGTGCATAGTAGAATAATGCTCCCTTCAGTCTTTATTAATATAAGATATGGTTGACTTTTTTTTATAGAGATTAATAAAACTAAACAATCTAGTTAATCATAGCATATACATCGTGTATTATTTGATTATATACCAATTTATAAGTTAGATAAATTAATTTATTATAAAAAAAAGATAAATATCAATAATTTGAAGTAATTTTTAAACTTCCATAATCTCTTCAAAAAAAGTCAACTATATCTTATATTAAGAATCGAGAAAAGTTTATTGTCTCACTAATTCTAAATGTAGAAATTAATTGAAGAATTTTTTAAAATTTTTAATTTAAAACTTTAATTCTTTTGACTCGCAAACTTATACTAGTAACTTTTTTCTCAAATTATCTATATTGATTGTATGCAGCTAATACAAACTTAACTCGTGCATATATAGTACTCTCTCCTATCCTAATTATAAGAGCTAGTTGACTTTTTTTGGAAAGATTAAAGAAGCTAATTAAATTACCTTAGAGTATTTTTTTAAAAAAAAAACTAAATAGTTTGACTAATAAACTAATATATAATAATATATGAAATGATTAAGTAACTTATTTAACTTCCTTAATCTCTCCAAAAAAATCAACTAGCTCTCATAATTAGGATCAGAGGTAGTAAATTAAATGACTTCCAAAGCTAATGAAACATGTTTAAATAAAAACGTGGTATCCTGATTGGCCTGAAATAGGAATGTAGACAGACATAAAACATCGTGGTTGCATGATGATGAGGAGATAGAAACGTAAAGGAGGATTGAATTATAAGAGAGAAGAAGGGGCCATGTGAATTTTGGAACGTATGAGAACTTGGTTTTGCATGGGCATGGACCACACTGGATTGGATGCCCAATCTAGATTGTGCCCCACATAAACTCATATTTACAATCTTGGCCCAAAAAAATTGAAAGACACGCTTGTCTTGTATCCCCACAAGAAAATTGGGCTTTAAGCCAACAAACATGAGGACCAATTTTATACACGAGTGAAAGTGAAACCACTGTGGGGTTATTTTTTCGATTCTTTTTAAAAGGTGATAGCTAGTTAGCTACTCACAAAAGCCTATGTTAGGTTTAGATAACAATTTGATATTGTAATATGATTTATATTTTGATTAGTTATTATAGACATTAATAGCAGCTCTTTACCCAGCCTTTTTTAGAAACTATTTTTTTTAATACTCCCTCCGGTCTTAATTATAAAACCAAATTGACTTTTTTGGAGAGATTAAGGAAGTTAATTAAATTAATTTATTTAGAGTATTTTTATTTATTTTTTCTTCAAACTAATTAGTTTAACTAATAAACTAATATATAATTTAAGGATACACAATATATGAAATGATTAAGTAACTTATTTAGCTTCCCTAATCTCTTAAAAAAAATTCAACTAGGTCTTATAATTAGAACGGAAGGTAGTATCATTTATGTTCAAACTATGGAAAATAATACTCTCTTTGGTCTTTAATATAATACATATTTAATTAACTTGATTAGATTTAAAAAATTAGTTGAGCTAGTTAATATTATATATATTTTGTAAAATGGCCTAGTCATCTTCTTTACTTTCTTCATTTCATCTCTTATTTAGTTATTGTTTGGGAAGCAGCAATAAGGATAATTTTTTTTAAAAAAAAATACGTCTTATATTAAGAATCGAAAAGAGTATCAAAAAAGTCTCTATTGACAAGTGAAAAGCTATTTTTAATAAGTTATAGGACTTGTCAGTATATTATTTCTTTTGTTTAGGACCTAAATGATGAAAAGCATGAAAATATGTCAAAAAGATGTATTGATCTTGAAATTAAATTCGGGTAAAAAAATGAGAAATTAAATGCAAAAATCTTAAAACTTAAATGTAAATATTTTGGTACGGGCTTGAATTAAAAAAAGATAACGATATCATAAAAACAATAATAAATGAAGAGATTACAAGAAATAAAAAATATTCTAAATTTTTAAGAGCCTTCAAAACAAATGTTGTTTTTGTTCGTATTTCCATCATAATGGTATTCCCGGTGTGCGCATGTTAATTTGGTTGGCTTTTTGCATGGTACATTGGTACTACTACTATGTGGTAGAGATGAGTGTCTTCATTAATCTCTTTCTATTTTTTTTTCTATTTAATATATCAATCATTAGATAAATTTATTTTAATCTTAAGGGAAGGCTCAAACTTTTCATATTTATAAAATATTTTCTCCTGCCCAAAAATTGTTAGTTCTATGTGTTTTGATGATAACGACAATCAGAACGCAAATTAAAATGTGTTTTGGTAAGTTGAGAAACTTTTGTAAGTGAATACTGAAGTATTGGTTTCAATACTCAAGTATTGAGTTGACAGAGAATGGCTCATTGTCACAAAGATGAGCAATACTTGAGTATTCCCATGAATACTCAAGTATTGAAGTTACTGCAGAAAGATTCCAAGTTTTTCACAATGAGTCAATAATCAAGTATTGGTTTGAATACTCGAAAGTATTGATCATATAGAGAATTTTTCACTAAAAGACAAAATTGTCAATACTCAAGTATTCCAATTGGATACTCAAAGTATTCCAACATGTGAATCACCAAAGTATTCCAACATGTGAATACTCGAGTATTGGGTCAACAGAAAGTTTTTAAACTTTACACATGTTTATGAATACTCAAGTATTGAAATGAAAACTCAAGTATTCAATTTGCAAAGACTTCACAAAGTTTTTGAAAACATTTCAATACTCGAGTATTGAGTTGATTACTTCGAGTATTGGCCATACAAAAAGGTTTCATATTTCCAAGTGATTTGAATACTCAAGTATTAAAGTGAATACTCAAGTATTGACTTGGAAAAGATTTCACAAAGGTTTTCAAACAAATTGATTACTCGAGTATTAAGTTGAATACTCGAGTATTGGATATATCTAGAAGAGCTTGGCTCTTTTTCAAATGTTTTGATTTAAAACTCAAGTATTGAGGTTTTGGACTTAAACTTATTTTCACATAAAAAGTTCAAAACTCGAGTATTGATTTGAATACTCGAGTATTGACATTATTCAAAGATATGGTCCAAAGCTCAAAACTTGAAGTTCTTCTCTGGAAAAGGAATACTTGAGTATTGACATGAATACTCAAGTATTCACATTAGTGCACAGTGACATACTCGAGTATTGAAGAACATACTCAAGTATTGGTCACAAGTTTTGAAAATCAAATTGAACGAATTTGTGAAAACCTCTTTGTTTGATCTCAATACTTGTCACTATTATTCTCTGATATTCTCAGCTATGTTTAACCACTCTGTTAGTGAGTTTCAGATAAATTAGAGAATGTTAATTGAAGGTTTAAAGCAAAAGCAAAAAGCATGTCAAAACATTAAATGTTAAACCCAGAAAGTTGCATACTTTTGGGTAATCCTTCCGCACACGCTTACAAAGGATTAATGTCTACCTACCACATCCGAGTTGCTATTCCAACGGGTTAATATTCAAGAAGTCAACTCGAACTTCGTATAACCGGATTGGATTAAGTGAAGAGTAGAGAGAGAAAACTCCAAAGTGCTTCCAACAAACTAGATTAATATTACAACGGTCATAATGGAGTTTGCAACGGATCTTTAATGCTCTCTTAGTATAAATATAGTAGCATTCAATTTCTCTCAACAACCAAGACCGTAAAAACGAAAATCATTCAAGTTTCCAACTACTCTTAAGTTTTTTGTGTAAAGTATACGTTGATACATTAGAGCTTCAGTGTTTATTTCTATCCACTCTTAGAGGGAGTTTCTTACCTACAAATCATTTATTGTAAAGAATCACAAGTCAGGGGACTTGGTGATTGGGTTCATTGATTACAACTTGTAAGGGGGAGTAAGTTCTAGTGAGAGAATTACTCTTGAGTGCATAGTGTGTAATCAATTGTGATAGTGAAAATCCCGAGAGTCCGGGAATTTGGACGTAGATCAAGAGATTGGACCGAACCAAGATAATTCCTTGTGTCTTGCTATTCTTCTCTACTCCATAGTCTACTCTGTTTTAGTGCTCGAAAAACAGAGTTTTTCTGAAAGAATTTTTAAAATCCCCAATTCACCTCCTCTTGGTGATTAAGCTCTACTTTCATTTCCCCCATGTTTCCTCATATAACATATTTTATCTAAAGCATTAAATTAATTTTGCCCATTTAATATTCCTAACTAACTATAAAATTTCTTGACTAATTAGTTAGAATGAATAACATTTTTAAGGAAAATTTTGATAATTTACTAGAATAGATAATTTTATTAATTTATGTAAAGTTATTATATAGAAAGGACCAATCTTCATATATAACAAATCATTATATCATAATTAAAAAATAAACACAAAGTGGTGTGAATTTGAATCTTGGGTTAAAGTGTGAATTTGTTCTGGAAGTTTTTGTTGAGGAAAGTATTGACGTGTTGCCCTGAAAGAATTTTTCAAGTTTAAGGTTATCCTAAAAGTTTGAAAATGTAGCAAGCAATGTTACCCATTTATGTTAAAAATCTAATGTTAAACGTTAAGAAATTGATGTTGACTTGTAGCTTTTTAACTTTAAAAGATGACATTGGTTAATTTTAATACTTTTGAATAACATTAAACCTGAAAAAAAACTTTCAAAATAACATTACTTCTTAATATGAATCTTTTTAAAAGATGTGAGATGTTCAAGTGGAATCCGTTAAAGGTGAAAGTTTTGTACCCATACACTTAGGCACATGACTAGAGACGGACCTTCTTTAAGACAATGGCCTCCTAAAAAAATTAATATAATGTAAAAAAGCATGTTATCTTATACATTAAAATTGTTCAAATATTTTTATTATATATTTAAAGTTTACATCTTACCATCAAACCAAATATTTATCTTAAAGGTGGGTGCAAGTGCACCCACAAAATGTTGAGAATATATATATTTGGAGGAATTTGTTGACAATTTATTTGGATAGCTTACATGGTTAAAGCGTTTCTTACCATCAAATGTCAATGTTCTTATGTTATATATATATTTTCTTTTTTTACTTATTATTCTAAATTTTAAGATTATATCATTGTCACACTATTAACGCAGAAGAAAAATCCAAAATAAATGGAGAAGCGTGGTTTTAATATACACAAACATTAGATGACTATACTATTATTATTCTTTTTAAGTATATCATACTATTAACGCCTAAGAAAAATCCAGAGCGTGGTTTTAATATACGTGACTGACTAAAAAAAGATGTAACTGAAAGAGAAAGTTCATTTGATTAACATATTGGTATTTGGAAGGCGACATTGGCCGTTCGCGGGATTCCGACAGTTGGACACTGAATCAAAATAACGGTCTCTGCATGACATAACCAGAAGCTGAAGCAAATAAGAAAAAAGAAAGGGGAAATATTTGAATCTGGAAGTGAAAGTTCGAGGACAAGAAAGTCCTTTCATCCAATTCTAAGGACATAATTGGCACTTCACCCCCAACACACTGCTACTCGCAATCCATCCTAACCAAATGGCTCACCTACCACTCTTGCACTCCAAAATCTTATGAGTTTGCCTCGTCTTCTTCTCCTACTCTTCTCACTGACCCTCAACATTTGAAAAACCTTGTCTCTTCTGTGCTTTGCATTGTAATTTTCGCTGACCCCTGGACTCTCTACCTTTCATCTCCGTACGATGACGCTGGCGGGAGCTCTCGCCATTCTCTTCCTCCTCCTTGCTCTGTACTGTGGGTTTGACCCTTTTGGCCACAGCCCCATTGCCGACTTCCCGGAGTTCGAAGCCCTGAAAGTCGACTTGCCGGCTTGGTCCGATGTCCCCACGGACGTTGACTCTGAAAACTTGTTGCAGAAGTCGGAGATTAAGTTTTTGAATCAAGTTCAGGGACCTGAGAGCATTGCCTTTGATCCTCTTGGTCGTGGGCCTTACACGGGCGTCGCTGATGGCAGAATCTTGTTCTGGAATGGGCACTCTTGGACTGATTTTGCTTATACTTCATCCAACAGGTCCGAATTTTTCTCCCTCTCTTCTATATCAGTAGCTAAATTTTGAGTTATTGGAAATGGATTTTAAAACTATTTTGTCTCAATTTTGTTTTTCTATTTTTTGTTTTTCCCCTAGATAACTGTATGGTTCATCTGTTGAACCACTCGTTTGTCATGTTATTAGCTGTGAAATAGTTCTCTTCTATTATTTACAACTGTTTTTGTTTCTTTTCTATGTTGGGTTTGATGACAATGGTATGGTCTTTCTGTTCGTGGTCCTTGTGTGATACTGATACATCAGTAATGCTGTAAATAAAGATTTTTTGTTATTGGTGTGATACATGGTACCACCTGGATTATTATGTCCCATTAATATTATATTTTTAGATATCAGAATTCCATTTTCTTATCAACACTGTAATCACAAAATGCTGTCAGATAGAAATGATTTGTTATTTTCAATTATAACTCTTAAAGAGAAAATTGTTCGCTGATTTTGTAGAATGAATAATTGTTGTAATCAAGTGGTGAAATGAGATTATTGAGATAGAAAGGTGAATGAGCGGACAGTTTATTTAAAATCTACCCTAATTGTATTCACAACCCAGTACTGATGCTTCCAATCTCCGTTTGAGATAGTTACGGAATAATGAAATTCTCAGATTTCGTTTTGTCTTTGGTTTGTTGTTTTATATTTCGTATTTTGCCATACTATTGTTGAGATGTCTAATGTGTTTGATATAGCGCTGGACCTTACAAATTGTAGTTTTCTTAATCTTTATCAAAATTTAACGAACACAATACTCCCAATTCTTCTCATGGCTTATGAATATGAAATTTCGGATGCAGGTCAGAAATATGTAATCCTATAGCATCTGCCACACCATTTAGTTATGTGAAGAATGAGCACATCTGTGGAAGACCTTTGGGACTCAGATTTGACAAGAGAACAGGTGATCTATACATCGCAGATGCATACTTTGGGCTAATGAAGGTGGGGCCTGAGGGTGGCTTGGCAACCTCTCTTACAACTGAGGCTGAAGGAGTGCCTCTCAGGTTTACTAACGATGTAGATGTTGATGCAGAAGGAAATGTATATTTCACAGATAGCAGCACTAAATATCCAAGGAGGTGGGCTTGTTCAATTTTTTTAGATACTGATTGCTGAGACTGCACCTTTTGCGATGGTCATGATTCCCAAAATAAGAAAAGTTTTCAAATAGAACACGCGGAAAGAAGTCTGCAGTGATTATAGTTTATTTCAGTTGCAATTCTATTTGCCCTGTGCTTACATATGATGTGTTTGTGTGTGTGGATGACAATTTTTCTTATTACCATCTTTCTAAGTAGTATGAACAATATGAGTTGGTTGTGGACTGCCATAACCATGCCAGTGGATAATTATAGTAAATCTAATGATGAGTATCAAATTATGGGGTCACTTCTCTTTCCAAAACAGAAAGCTACAAAGAGATGATACATTGTGATTCAAAGACTCTTGAGGCTACTTGAACGTTTTTGTTGTCTGATGTCATTTTCCGGGTATAACATCTGATGTTATTTTGTTGATACTCAGAGCACGAAAAGAATTTCACATTAGGCAGTTTGTTGTCAGTTGTGGAAAATATTTAGAATTCTAAGCTCAGAATTATATTGTACTGCTTCTTATTAATTTCTTGGTTACTACATGGATTTTTTGTAGGAATTTCATTCAGCTGGTATTCTCTGGCGAGAATAGTGGCAGGGTTTTGAAATACAACCCGGCCACAGGGGAAACCACTGTTCTTGTCAGGAACGTCCAATTTCCAAATGGCATTTCCTTAAGCAAGGATGGTTCCTTTCTCGTCTTCTGTGAAGGGGCTATTGGCAGGTGAAACTATCATTTAGCAACTTCTGTTTTCTCTGCATGTATGGTACTCTAGTGTCATTTATAAAATTTACATATATATGATCCATATCCATGTCTAGTTTTTGGAATCTCAATGATTTTAGGTTGTCATTGCTACAAATATTTTTTTCACAATTAAGTCTAACGCTTATCAATTATCCTACTTTTGATAGGATGCTAAATTTAGTTTATTGTTAGTTAATAGTTGGTAGTTATTGGGTGAGAACATCTCTTTTTGGATTGCTGCTCCTTAATTACTATGAGTTGATCCCTGGATTGCAGGTGTCGGCCTTCAATTGGGGCAGCTCAGAAGAGCTTGATGATTATTTCACATTAAGTTACATGCTCAAGAATAGACAATTTACCTTAATAAGCTTTTATTTCAAAACGATGTGAACCTGATTTTTAGGTTGTAGAAAGGCAAAGCCCCATTTTTGTTCCTTGAAGGATCAATAAATAGAGCAAATACTTTTGACAATGTAGAGTTTTGGTCTAATTTATTTATTTATTTTTTGTAGCACTGGATTCAGAGAGTCTAGAACTAACTTGGATCAACTTCTCATTTTCTAGGTTACGTAAGTTCTGGCTAAAAGGCGATAAAGCTGGGACCTCAGAGGTGTTGGTCATTCTTCCTGGATTCCCTGACAATGTGAGAGTCAATGAGGATGGAGACTTTTGGGTGGCTCTTCATTGTCGAAGGTATATGTACAGTTACATAAATGCCCACTATCCACAGCTCAGAAAATTCATACTCAAGCTTCCTATTCCAACAAGGATTCAATACTTAATTCAGATAGGATGGAGGGTCCAAGCAATAGTTGTTAAGTATAGCCCTGAGGGTAAGCTTCTGCAGATATTGGAGGATAGTTCAGGAAAAGTTGTTAGAGCTGTGAGTGAAGTGGAAGAGAGGGATGGTAAACTCTGGTTTGGAAGTGTTCTCATGCCTTTTGTTGCAGTTTATGATCTGAAATAAAGCAGGAAAGTGGGAGGCTGAATTTTTCTTTCACATCATCGATAGTTATACTTGTCTTTGTAGTGTAAGCAACAATATGTGTAATAAGCAAGAAGATACATTGAGACTTGGTTTTGTCAAAATCGTGAAGCAGTGGTATGCCATTCCCATTTGGGAAGCTTCCCCCTTGGTATCATTGTTTACAGCATAACTTTTTACCAAGGTGAATCCGTAAAGGTTATGTCAAAGTCTCTCTAATTATAACTTATGAATTGTGATTTTGAAAAAGTTTGGGAAAGAGGAAAGAAAATATTATTTGAACTTCAAAATTTCAAATCAATCTTATTGTCTATAGGAGGATAGGTTTAGCTACATTTGTGTAGTAATTAACTACTCATTTTTCGAGGAAAAAAATTAACTACTTATTTTAATAGAAAATCACTGATTTAATATTTTGAAGTTCAAGTGATATTTTTTTTTTATTTTTTTCTCTATTTTTTTTTAAATACAATTGGGGATAACATTGTACCTACGTGAATATGTAAAGAAGGTTATGTCAAAGTCTCTCTAAGCTAATTATAACTTGTGAATTGTGATCTTGAAACGATTTTTTTTATACAATTGGGGTGTAAAAGTAATTCAATTGGGACATTTTAAGGTTTAAATCTTTGGTTTTGAAATGTTTTGAGAAAATTTTAGTTATGTTTTTCAGTCTCAAAATATCTTACACAATCTTAATCTCTAAAAATTATGACTTGGATTCTCTCCTCTCCTTATCTCACAGTTTAGATCAAAATTTAAATGGTTTAAGTTTAACCTTTCATATCATTAAGAATAAAGTGTTAAATTATTAAAAAAATAAGCAAATAAATTTAAAGTATTGAAATTTGCTAAAATTGTCATAAAGAAAATATTAATTTTTTTTATATAAAATATTACCTCTTGTTATTAATATAAGATCTCAATTATAGTTAATTTTTCTTTTTAACTGAATTTGTAGTGTAAACTATACTATAAATGAAATATGAACCATATATATATATATATGGTGAGAGACTCACATTGCCATGATCCCTAGTTACTAATAATAAATTATGGATCTTTTTGTTCAAAGGGTTTATTTTTATCTTCTCCAGCACCATATGATGAATTTACCAAACATTCTAGCCAGAAATAAATAAATAAATACCGAACATAAAATTTTATCAAATCTTATAAATTAGGGAGAATGACGAATAAATACCGAATGAAATTTCAAAACCTAAAATGTATATTGAAAAGGGAAAAGGACAGAGAGGCAAGCAGGAATGAATCTGAGTTTTAAATATTTGGGTAAAAGATCAAACTACCCTTCTTTCTCACTGCCGGCAGAGACCACAGGCTTCTTCTTCTCTTCCCACCTAGTGATCACGAGACCTCCATCTTTAACCTCAATCGTCGTCCCATCGTCTTCAACCTCCCTCTTCAAAGAACGAGATCAAAAACTAGATTTGCAAACAACCTTCTTTCATAGCGTTGTTTGTGTTCGTGCTCTCCTTCCAAATCTGTTGCGCACAACTTTATTCTTAGTCTGTTATGTCACTATCAAACCTACCCCACGCCATCGTCCAACCTACCCCCTCCTAAGTTAAACAGTATTTGGGTTTTGAGGAAGAAGAAATTGAACAGTAAATGTAAAATTTCACAAAATTTATAATGAGATTCACAAATTCAGTAATGAGTTAGACAAGATTTTTAATAGCTTTTACAAGAGCAATAATCCTGACTTGCTTGTTTTTATCAGCAATCACTTTTAACAAAAATTCTCACAGGATTAACAAATTCATCAATGGTTTTCACAAAGACTTGTAATTGGGTTAACAAAGGTGTTTTCTGGTTATTTTCACTCATATTTGTGCACTTCGATCAACATTCTTAATGGGATTCACAAGTTCAGTAATGATTTTCACAAGACTTGTAATGGGTTTCACAAATGTGGGTGAACCCAAACTGACATGATGAACGTCTTTGTTAAACCCAATATAAGTCTTGTGAATACCATTGATGAACTTGTTAATTCCATTACGACTTTTGTTCATAGTGTTCAAATGTTGGTGAACTCAGACTAACATGTTTTTACCTGGCGAACGCCTTTGTTAAACCCATTACAAGTCTTGTGAAATATCATTGATGAACTTGTTAATTACATTACGACTTTTATTCATAGTGCTTAAATGTTGGTAAACTTAGACTGACATGTTTTCACATGACAAACGCCTTTATAAAACTCATTACAAGTTTTATGAAAATCATTGATGAACTTGTTAATACCATTACAATTTTTGTGAAATGCCAGGGTTACTGTTTACCTTATTCTTCATCTCTCCTTCCTTCATCTTCTACCAATGGAGTCCAAACGCAACAACCACCATATCCCAAACCCATCACCAGATCCGAATCTGCCGCCCCCTTACCCCACCACTTTCGTCCAAACCAACACTTTCTCCTTCAACCAGGTCGTCCAAATGTTCATTGGATCCTCCGAGACCGTCCACCTCCAAACCCAACTCCTATTCCAAGAATCACATATTGCCCATAAAATCCATCATAAAAACCTGAGATCTTATCCCTCTCTCTCTAGATGCGGCGACGATGGCAACAGAAGCCCCCCTGTTCAGTTCGCTGGCGGTGGTGGTGCTCATTTTTCCTTTCCTTTAATTTAACAACTGAGGGTATAATGATAAATTCATCAACATTTTAAAATCCTTATTTGATACATGTCACCTTTATATTTTTTCTAAATGTTAATAGTTTTTTAGGGGTTTTAAAACTTCATTTGGGATCCGTCATTCTCCCTATAAATTATAATATGCCACCACCAAACAGTAAAAATTACACTAAATAGTTTTTAATATTTTTTTTATTAATGGTAAGAAATTTATATTTATTTATATTAATTCGGATTGGGAACCTTCCAAGCTTCCATTTCTATGTTGTTTACTATACTTCTGCGCTACGCTTCACCATTATTTTTTTTAGGAACCCCATTGATGCGTTTAAGTGGATTGTCTCATTATTCTTGAACACCCTGCCCAGTGTCCCCAGTCCACACCCATCGTTTTGGTCGTTAGTGTTTCACGGCAGAGACGAAGCTGTACGATAGCCTTCCAAGTTGAAACTGCTCCCGCCTTTGCGTGCAAATGGTGAGTTTTAGGGTTCTTGGTTTTTTATCTCCCTGCCTCGTGCTTTCTTTGGGTTCTTGAAACAGTTGGCAAGGAAATTGTACTTTGCCGTGATGTTTTGCTCAGGCTCTTTTGATTTTTGTTGGCGCTCTTGACATTCTTTAACACATTGTTTTGGGGTTTTCTGTTGATATTACAGTCGGATATACGGAAGTGGTTTATGAAATCCCATGACAAGAACAATGCTTCGGAGTCGAAGCCTACGAACCGAACCAAGCCTTCTCCAGCTAAACCACAACCGACAAAACCAGTGAGCTTCGTGGCCTTTTCCCCCTGTGTTTATTTCACTTTGATCGAGCTTTTTATAAAATGGGTTTATTAAGTCTCCGTTTAGCAATAATTTCAACGTTGTAAGTTAACAACTTTAGGGAATGTCGCAGGGAAATGGTTCAAGTGTGAAGAGTATTATGGGATTCTGACACTTGCTTTCTTTTCTATGGCATGTATAGACTTTCTATTGAGCAGGATTCCTGTGTTGAAGTCAATATAGCTGAGCATTTGCTTCCATGTCTAAGTTGCATGTCAATGGGAATGCGAAAGGCTGTATTTACTTTTCAAGACATCACTTAATCAAAAGTAGGGCTTATTTGGTTCCTGATTGGCCTGAATCCTGACGTGCATGTCCAAAGTTTTGCAAATCAAGGCACCAAATGTCCCGTAGGGTTGTTATGGGGTGGAAATAATGGGTGGCTAGATACGGTTTCATATTTCTTTTGATTGTCCTTGCGCACTTTGTTCACTGTCAACTTCATGAACATGAAGGAATGAAAGATCTCTTTCTGCAGGTAGATGGAGGCCAAGATAGTACAGGGAAGAGGAAAACTAGCAAACATGTTGCCGCTGACAAAAACAAAAAAGATGAAAAAGAGGCACAGGAGCTTCCTGCTAAAAGGAAGAATCCTAAGGACAGTGAGGACTTGCAGAAGCGTCTTCCTAAAAAAATTCATTTAGATGATGATGACGATGACGACTCTGACTTGCTCCCATCTAAAAGGAAATCAGTTGATACCGCCCCAATAAAAAAGTTGAAGAGTGAATCTGGTAGGGAAATTTCACTGAAGTCTCCTGATTTGGAAAAAACCGATGAGGATGATGTTAAAGATGATGCATTACCCATTAAGTCTGGCGGAAGGGGACGTGGAGGAAGAGGAGCATCTGCACCATCATCTAGTGGACGGGGTAGAGGAGGTGGAAGGGGTGGATTTATGAATTTTGGCGAAAGAAAAGATCCTCCTCACAAAGGAGAAAAGGTGCATGATTAATGTATACGCAAGGATCTATCAAATAATAATGTCACGTCTTCTTAAAGACATTAAAACTTTGATACTATTTTTTGTATTTCAGGAAGTCCCTGAAGGTGCTCCTGATTGTTTGTCTGGTTTGACTTTTGTCATCAGTGGAACATTGGACAGGTATTTCTTCTCCCTTCTTTTAAATCTAACCTCTTTTTGTGCTTGCATAGGCAGAACTTGCCTCTGTTTCTTTCTTCTCCTCCATATATTTTTCAGCTGTTAATTAGGCTTATCCATGTTTCACCATCTTGAATTTTGTGGAATTAACTTGTACATATTTATAGTTTGGAACGAGAAGAAGCAGAAGATTTGATTAAACGCCATGGTGGTCGTGTCACTGGATCAATCAGCAAAAAAACGGTGCTATTATTGAACATCTTATTTCATATGTAGTTGAATTCACGTTATTCGCATGTGATTAACATATTCTGTGTGCAGAATTATCTTCTATGTGATGAAGATATAGGAGGTCGGAAGTCTTCAAAAGCAAAAGAGCTGGGGTTAGTAGTATGGCATATTTTAAGAAATCTCTTTAAACAATACCTTTCCTATTTTCTATTTTGACTTATATTTTGTTACTTTGTTTTACAGGACGCAATTTCTCACTGAGGATGGGTTGTTTGACATGATTCGTGCATCAAAACCTGCAAAGGCTCCTCCACAGGAAGAATACAAAAAATTGGTGAATAAGGTTGTTGCAATCCAGTCAAAAAGTCCTCAGAAAGCTGGAGTCAAGGGTAAGACCTAAAGGGCATATTCCTTTATGCTTTTGATTATCAACATTCTCGCGTATTCTTTTTCTTTTTTCTTTGTATCTTTGAATTGGCAGCAAATCTTAAGAGTTGAGAAGTTGTTAGAATATATGGGTATTGATTTGTTTGTATGTTTTAATTATTATGCTTCTATCATCACCTGCAGTCTCCCAACCTTCAGGCTCAGCTTCAGCTCCAGTGAAGCCCAAGACAGAAAGTTCTGTACAGTCTTCTTTCATGTGGACGGAAAAGTATCGACCTAAGGTTCCGAATGACATCATAGGAAATCAGTCACTTGTACGTGTCAACCCTTATCACCATACTTTGTGATCAAGTTTAATTTCATTCATACCAGGATTTTAAGAAGCGTTATAAAATTCTTGATGTTAATGGAATACAGGTTAAACAGCTTCATGATTGGTTGGCACATTGGAATGAACAATTTCTTGACACTGGTAAGAAAAAGGGAAAAAAGCAAAGTGACACTGGGTCAAAAAAAGCTGTCTTATTAAGTGGAACCCCTGGCATAGGAAAAACCACTTCAGCAAAGTTGGTCTGTAAGATGCTTGGTTTCCTGGCTATAGAGGTGGCAACAAGTCCCTTTTCAATCCATTTGTGGCAATATCTTTTTATCATCTAATTCATCTCTTATTAATTTCAGGTTAATGCTAGTGACAGCCGTGGTAAGGCTGATAGCAAAATTGTTAAAGGAATCAGTGGAAGCAATGCAAACTCTATAAAGGAACTTGTCAATAATGAATCATTGGGCGCCCTGGCAGATCGGTTCGTCTCTCTTATGATAATTTTTATGCATGAATGAATGTATAAAACACATGTTCCAATAGATCCCATAATATTTCAGGGTGAAGGATTCTAAAACTGTGCTCATCATGGATGAGGTTGATGGCATGTCAGCAGGTGATCGGGGTGGCATTGCTGATCTTATCGCTAGCATCAAGATATCAAAAATTCCTATTATCTGCATTTGTAATGACCGCTACAGCCAAAAACTGAAGAGTCTTGTGAACTACTGTCTGCTGCTTAACTTTCGAAAACCTACAAAGCAACAGGTATTTTTGCCCCTGCCTTCCCCAAATATTCTTGTTTCTCATTTATAAAATCTGTCCATATTAGGTCCTGGCATTCAGTTTGGTTATGCTCATGAAATCTGTAGGAAATCAGGAATACTTTCTGACAAATGATCAAAGCTTATTTGTACAAAGCACACTTGAGTTGGCTTTTCTTGTTTTAACAGAAGCATACCAGTGTTGAGAATTGAATTCTTCTCCTGCAATTGCTTGATCCTTCTGTGGCAAAAGTGCATCACATAACACGTAGTAGTGCTGGCCTTGTTTTCAAAAATACTCGTTGTTGAAAATTGAATTCTTCTCCAGTAATTGCTTTGATCCTTCAAGGGTAAAAATGGTTTGTCTTTTTTTGAAGGTTGTTACCTTATTTTCTTAAGGTTCATTTGGTACATGGAATGGAGATATATGGAATAGAGTTAAAGATAACAAAATTGTCTTTTATGTTCTCACTTTTAAAATAATACAAAAGAACACAAAATGTTGAGTAATGATTATAGGGACATAATAAAAATTGCTAATGGAGGAATGAGAGGGAATCCCTCACCCTCTAAGATAGCAAATGAGGCCTTAATTACTCCTCAATTCATCCTCTTCAGTGATTACATCGGCTTCATAAAATATATCACTTAACTTTGGAACATGGATTATTTGCAAACAATCCATGTTCTTGGCCCCAAGATGTATAATCTCTGCTAAGTAGGTTGCTGAATTATTGAGTTTAGTGAGCTCAAAGTTTGACCAGACCTAGATATATTTTTAAGCATTTAAATTTAGTTTCTGAATTCTGTTAATCTTCTGTACGTTTTGATACAAGTATAATGATACATGGAAAGTTTTTCTCTATATTTTGATGTCGGATTGGTTTATTCCAGATGGCAAAGAGGTTGATGCAAGTTGCGAAGGCTGAAGGACTTCAAGTCAACGAGGTATAAGCCTGATCCATCAATTAGTTCTATCTTATTGCCTGGAGCCTGTAATTGCAATTAATTGTGTGTATTTTGAGGGTAATGAACTTATTTGAACCATTGATATTGATATTTCTCAATCACAAATCAGTATTATCTTCACTGTATAATCAATTACAGATTGCTCTTGAGGAGCTTGCAGAAAGAGTTCATGGAGATATGCGCATGGCACTGAATCAGCTACACTATATGAGCCTCTCCAAGTCTGTTATTAACTATGATGACATCAGGCAACGCCTTTTGTCTAGCTCAAAGGATGAGGATATTTCGCCATTCACTGCTGTTGATAAGTATGGAATTAGTCCTTCTCTAGTTAAACTACGTACTGTCATAGCCTCATGCCTTGCGCAACAAGGACTTTTCCATTATGGAACCCAAAGCATGTTTATTTTAGAAGATATAAAATGCAAGCCATCATATATGCTAACTTTTCATCCTATCTTGCAGGCTTTTCAGTTTTAATGCTGGGAAGTTAAAAATGGATGAGAGGATTAATCTTGGCATGAGTGATCCTGACCTTGTTCCTCTTCTTATTCAGGTTCTTTCATTTCTTTTGACCCTTAAATTTGGAAATGTAATGTTGCAAAAGCACCTGAATCCTGCTTTATGACTATTTGATTCTTGCCTGATCTTGGTGTATGCATAACTTTGGTTTTGACGAATTTTAACTTTTGGGGTTCTACTTATGTTTAAACCCTGACCTTATTGGCAGAACCATTTGCTATGCAGCACAACCTGGAAGTTTAATACTGGATAATAGCCATATGTTCAATGCTGCATTAGAACAAGTAATCAAATTACACCTTGTAACTTCTTTTTGGGATGTTATACATGGCAGGAAAATTATATTAATTATAGACCAAGTTTGGCTAGTAAAGATGACAATGATATGAAGCGCATGAAGTTAATTGCCCGTGCTGCTGAGTCCATTGCTGATGGAGATATAGTGAATGTACAGATTCGAAGATATCGACAGTGGCAGCTCTCTCAAGCTAGTACTCTCGCATCAAGCATAATTCCGTATGTACCTTGTATCTGATTTGGACTATGAGAACTTTTGCTCATCAATTTTCTCCCATCTAGTCATTCATTCCAATCTTTTTCTTTGCGTCTGTTTCAGTGCCTCATTGTTGCATGGGCAAAGGGAAATCCTTGAACCGGTAAAATGTGTTTATCTCATGGATGCTATCGCAATATGTCCTTTCTTCCTTTTTATTATTGTTTTCTGTTTGTGATTCTGTCTTAAATTTTTGATCTAATTCTTAATATTCTGTATGTCCCTAAATTTCTTCTCTTACCCGCTTGATAAGGAAGATCATGAGTTTGAACTTTCACCCCTTTGTCAGAGTTAAATACCTGAGTTTATTTGCTGTCAACTCTTTTCTTATTGATTCAGTATGAGGGATGTTGATAATTATTCAGATTCACGTATAATTTTGTTGCGATTTAGGATAGAAATTGTGTTCTTATATAATTTGAGTTATTGGCATTTTAGAACTTGGGTTGATTAGGCGTTATTTCATTTTCACGTTGAATTTGGATTTCTTGAGTTAGTGTTGCTTAATCTTCAGTTTGGATCATAGTCATTTGCTGATCTAGTTGAACAAATTTTTTAGAAGATAACATAGAAACGATTTATATATAAAAATAATAATTAAACAATGCAATAAATATTTACTGATTAAATGTAATAAAAATATGTCTGTGTATAAATTGAGATAATTTTAATAAATCATGACGAAGCTATAAAAGCGATAAGGTCTCAGCTGTTATTTCTGTTGGGTTCTGCTTGGATTTTGATTATAATTTCAAGTTGGAAATAACTGAATGCATTGAACAACACATCCTAGTACCACTTCAATTATTAGAAACTTTCTTTTCACTCCCTGGGTCTATGCGCTTGTTTTTTGAAGTAGTTTTACCGTTAATTAGTTTAAACATCACAGCAGTTGTAGCCTATGTGGGAGGACTTTGGCGTCACATGGCCTTTAGATCTATCTTAAGCGAGATACTCACTTGTTTTGAAGTGTTTGTTGTTCTGATTTCCTTCCCTGTTACACGTAATACATTTTTTGTTTTCCCATTTTTCTCGTTCATGTTGGTTTCTCATTGAAAGAGTCCTGATAGGCTTAGATTCTTGAGTGTCACAACTCACGATTTGCATCATACATGCAGGGAGAACGGAATTATAATCGGTTTGGTGGTTGGCTTGGGAAAAACTCAACAATGGGCAAAAACTTTAGGCTTTTGGAAGATCTGCAGGTTCACATTCTTTCTTCTCGTGAATCCAGTCCAGGAAGGTAAATACGGATTCACCATAATAATACCTAAGTTTATTATCTGCTTCTTTTCTGATGCGTCTAACATTTTACCTGCTTTGTTTGCTTGTTAAACATTCTTCTGTGTAAATGCAAGTCAATTATTTATGATTTTGTTTAAAAAAATTATTTATGATTTTGTTAAGTGTTAGCATGGGACTGATCTGTCTTCTGCAACTTGCAAGCAGTTTCCGTTCAAACCTTCAATTCAAACTCTGTGTGTAATTTTCAATATTAGGAACTTCTATTAATTTTAAACATCAGCAATAATTTGATCTGATTTGTCTGTTTTTTGATATCGTAGTTGAAGATTGGTGTCATGTAGATTTATGGACTTGATAGTTCTTCAATAATTGTCGCAGGGGAAGTCTCCGTTTGGATTATCTTAAACCACTTCTTCAACAGTTAACAGAACCACTGCGGACCTTGCCTAAGGTTGGAAGTGTATCTATTGCTGAAGATTGTAAACATGGAATTATTTAATCTGAATATTACCTGAGTGGCACATTTCCTTGTGAAAATTATCAGGATGAAGCTGTTCAGAAAGTTGTGGAATTTATGAACACGTACTCAATCAGTCAAGAGGATTTTGATACTATTGTCGAACTATCAAAATTCAAGGTGATTTACCGAATCTGATGGTGTTATTACAAACTTCAACGACACCTAGTTTATTTTTGATATTATATGCATCAGGGTCATCCAAATCCACTTGATGGCATAGTGCCTGCTGTTAAATCTGCACTGACAAAAGCATACAAAGAACAAAGCAAGTCTAGGATGGTTCGAGCTGCTGATCTTGTCACTATTCCTGGAATGAAAAAGCCTGTTAAGAAGCGAATTGCTGCTATCCTAGAGCCATCTGACGAAGGACTGGAACAGGGTGAAGGCAATGCCCTGGAAGATAGTGAAGAAGAGAATTCCTCAGATACAGAGGAGTTGGGTAAGTTTTGTCTGCAGTTCTGATTTTTCTTGTTAGCTGTCTAATTTATGGCAACTAACTTTTCTGTATCCTTCATTAGAAGGTACCACCACTGGTGAGAAGCTGCAGTCAGAACTTCTAAGTTTAAATTCAAAGGGTATATCATAATTTCCCTTTATTGTCGGGTAATATATATATGTCGGGTGATAATTGTTGAATGAGAGAGATGATAATTGATAATTTTTTATGCAATGTAGCCACGCAAGTAGAATTGGATTTGAAGGGAACAGGAAGTTCAAGTGCCAAGAAGACACCAGTTGGAAGAGGTAGAGGTGCTTCTGCATCGGCCGGGAAGGGCGGTCAAGCTTCGAGAGGCGGGGCAAAAAGAAAGAGGTGAAAAAGCAATGTGAATATTATTGGAACCAGGGAATGAACACTTAGTCTTGTATTTTGTTGTGCAATGCTGGAGAGATTCCTGTTTCCTGTCGTTGATTTATGATTTTATAATATTTTGCCATGGGAGAGTTAAAAGCATTGGATTATGGACTGCTTCAATTTTAACGCACTAGCAGAAAGTTAAAAGAAATCAATATCATCATCAACTCTTCTGTGTTTAAGAAATGAAGAAAGTATAAACTAAAATTAAGTGAAAATATAAAATAGATCAAGCCAATAGGGGGAACCGGAGAAGTTTAAAAATCACGGGGTGCAAATGATTTTTACTAACGTAGTGCTATGTCCAATATAAAAGATCTTCTCTTCTATTTCAAGTATTCTAATCACTGATAATTTAGCTCCCTTGAGATATCAATGAAAATGGACCTCGTTAGGTAATAGATAGGAGAGGTTTAATTTCTATCTTGACCATTAATTATCCTTGTAGTGGGGTTGGTATTTGGGAACATTTTCACTTCTCAAACTCGAAATTAACATGAAGCCATATTGACTTGAGATACCTCATTTTATTCCCGAACTCTCAATACTGATTCGATCACACAAAAAATACGAAGTAAGAACTTTATTTCAATTGTTATTTTTGACCGGTTCATTGTTTATTCAAAATTTTCCGACATAAAAAATGCATATCTCATACTGCATATTTAAAAAAAAAAAAAAAAAACTCCCTCCGGTCCTAATTATAGGAACACAAAAGTGTTCTTATAATTAGGACTATTGCACTACAAAAGTGTTCCTATAATTAGGACCGGAGGTAGTACTAATTAAGACTATAGAAATCTTGAGTATACTTTTTTATGCAAAAAGAATCACCAACAAATATTACCATTTGATTTTCAAAAATTCTCAAATTCCAAAACTATTCCAAAAAATGTTTTGTTTCAGATACCGGTGGGAAAAATGACTTATAGTCAATGTTACTTGTGGAAAAGTCAGATTGCGTAATGTGATTTATATTTGGGTTGGTGGTAGCATAAGTAGCTTTTGATATTTAAACTTAATAGTCAATCTGAGATATTTTTGAGGATATTGACTAGTACTAAAAATATACTTCAGGATACTAAATGATACTAAAAAATACTTCATGATCTTAAAAAATTATTTTAGGATTCTTAAAAAATTATTTTTAGTATCAGTTAGTACCCTAAAATATTTTAGGGTACTGAATGATACTATAAATATACTTTAAGATAATGAACGGTACTTAAAAAAATACTTCATGATCTTGAAAAATTATTTTAGGATATTGAAAAAACTATTTTTAGTACCAATTAGTACCCTAAAATATTTTTTAGGGTATTGAATGGTACTAAGAATATATTGAACAGTACTAAAAAAATACTCTATGATCTTGAAAAATTATTTTAGATGTTTGAAAAAAATTAATTTAAGTACTAGTCATTACCCTAAAACATTTTTTAGGGTATTGAATGATAGTAAAAATATACTTCAGGATACTGAATGATATTAAAAAAATACCTCATGATCGGTCTATAAGTCCAATTGGAATAAAAGCTCCCCAAAGTAACTTTTGGTCCATAAATCCGATTGGAACAACTTCTCAACGCATTTTTCAATAAGTCTGATTCAAACAATGCATAAATCCGATTGACATATTATCGTCCTTACCGGTCTAATCCAACCCAACGAGGTTCAACTTGATTCCAATCCAACCCAATAACCCTTAGCCTACTACCTATATGGGTTCAGTGGGCGGTCCAGAGTTTAATAACCATGTTTAATCGACCAAAAGTATTCAGTTATCTCATTTGAATTGAAATATTACATATTTGTGTCATTTTGGCAGAACAGCAGAAAAAGTAATACGTTTAGATAAACCAATATTTCTTTCCGAGAGAGAAAAAAATAGTAGTTCCACCACACAGATGGAAGACCTTCTTAGCTACTAAAGTAAAAATGCAGTTCGGTGGAGATAGCTTGTATTGTAGGGCTAACAAATGATGAGTTCTCAAACAAACAAAGAGCTTAGTTGCTTTGCTTGGGAAGGAGGTCTTATTATTACACAAAAGAATCGATTTTTTTATTGTATTTCCCACTTTCTTGGGTGAAAATACTTACTGAATGGACACGTATCAGGCAGAGACATCCCTTGCCTTCTGTTTCACAATATCCTTTGGATCCCACCAACACAAACCCTCTATGATATCAATGAAATTGTCCCCATAAATCTACATACATTATATGCACTATATTGCATTTGTACGATAAGGCCAGCGAAACTTTTGTTCTTCAGCCTAACACCATTCCACAAACAAAATATGGGCAAAAACCACGTCTTCTATTCTTTATTCAAGCAAAGCTACCTCCATAATCCCTTGGTTTTTTACATCTCTGGGATTTCCACCAATCTGCATCCAACATATGCTCAACCAGTCAGCCATTACGTATAACACAAATTAAAAGTCTTCTACAATCATGCAGTCATGTGTTACAGTAAAGAATAAAAAAAAAATATGACTCCAGATTGGGGTGAACTTTCCTATCTCTCCAAGTATATCATATACCATCATTTCTTTTAAGATGTAAAGGATCTATATTGATAAAAATTCAGCAACCTTGAGAAAAACGACAAACTTTAAAGCGGAAGACTATTGAGAAGGTTATGAGTAGTAGTAAGGAATACAAAACCCTATATTAACTGACATTTACAATGGGAGAACATGAGATAATGTAAGTTGGAATCTCACATAATTGTGAATACGAATGTTGCCAGCCAGAGGACTGGTTCTTCAATGGCAAGTGGTGAATCTAGAATCCTGACCAAAGGTTCCAAGCATCCAGCAAGCAGCTTCCAGCAATTTTCCTGTCATTTTATACTTTTTTTTAGATTAAAGACATTCATGAAAAATTTGACTAGTTCAATATGTCTGATCCCACATTAAATCATCAACCATTGTATAAATTTAGATATAATAAGGTGGGACACAAGTCACATAACCAGGATTGAACTGACAAAGATATGAACAGAAACAACATTGATGCAGAACAATTTAAGGATCGCTGTTCTAGAGTAGAAAAGACAAATAAAAATGAACAGATGTCAGTGCACAAAATCTCGTTCTGGAACTGTTCCCATTGTTTCTCCATATTCCGTTATTTCAATTCAGTGATTTTCAGCATCATTCTTATGCTTCAAGATCTCACAATCTTTCTTTTAACCTGGATTCAGATTTTGGAATCACTTTAATCCGAATTTTCTATGCTAAGTCCTGTCTGTTTTCAGATTGGCATCTTATTGCGTTCCACATTAGACACGTCTCAATTTTTGAGCATCAGGCATAACAGTCCATGTCCATAGCATAACAGCATATACAATGAAGATAAGATTCCTTTTAGCTAATTGTGCTGGGCATTGTCGTGTATGAATCCTAACTTTGTTGACTTATTTTCAAAGCATATGTGCGCAAATATGCTAAATCTGAGTAGTCAATACTTTATCAGCAAATATTCATCCTTTGATTCAGGTTTAATCAAACTTATTTTCCTCCTCCTAATTCATTCCCCTCAATCCAACTATATTCTGTGAAAAAATATATTAGATATAAATCTCTATAAAGAAAAATGTCTAAATAAAAATTTTACATGTGTCCTATTTCACTTGGTCAAATACAAGTCAATAAATTCTAGTAATACCATCCAGTCCTGTTTTAATTTGTCCTTTGCACCAAACACAAGTAAATTCCTAGTAGAAAGGCCAAGCAGGGACAAAGTTATACCATGTTGGATTAGTTTGACTAATTCACACTAATAATATCTTTTAACGGCTAACTTGCAATTGCAACCATCATCACATGAAATTTTCATCTAAACACATATATGATAGTTCAAAAGTCTCGGGTCAAGCATCAACATGAATTACAACGTTGTCCTTCTAAGTTGTGGCCCTCTCAATAATTTTGTATTCATAAGTTTCACCTTATTTCTTTCGGCTTAAGTCTTGAGTCTTAAGTCAAGCCCTCGTAAAGAAAACGCAATAACAAAATATCAAATAGAACAAAGCCATATCACACACACACACATCATTATCAGTATCCACTTTTCCAGCTAACAAACAATTCACCAAAGTAAGAGTAGAGAAAAAGAAAAGTACCTCTTCTATGCTTGACCACGACTTTGGCGGGTTGAACCGTCCGGGTCACCGGCTTTTCCTCCTCCTCTGCTGGGAACAAAACCCCGTCGATACCCTGAACCGAGATACGACCGTCCGTGTATATATCGGGGTCGAACAAATAAGCCGACCCGTCTCCCTGCCCGAATTTGACCGACCCGTCTGCCTCCTGAGCGACCACCTTATGCGGCAACCGGAGAGTGTCATACCGGACTTTTCCGAACCTTCGAACTGAATTATACATACTCTCTTCGGTTTGATATTCGGGTATTAGATGGTAGTACATTATCTGCTCCGGAGCACCCGGTTCGCTCAGCTGGTCCGTGGTTAGTTTAGCCATGGCTTCATCGTTCGGAGCCAAAACAGTTAGGACATAGCCCTCAGACACCAACCGACCCATTTCGGTAGCTAAGGAAGTCAGATTCACCAAAATGTCGGCCATTTCATTGTACCCACCATAATGAAGCAGTGTCTGAATGAAATCCTTGACCTGTGCTTCGCCGTTGAAATGGTGGTGTGGTCCACCGGGACCGGGAGCTGGGGCGGGCGCCAGAGAGGGTCCCGGAGCCATGGCATCGTAAATGGGCAAGACCGGCGGCGAACCTGGTTTAACAGGCGGAGCCGGCTTCTTGAGCCGATGCGTCCTCGGGTCAACCTCCGGTGCTCCCTCGGGCTTCACCGCCGTAATGGACTGAAGACTACGCCGACGGTTGAAGTCATCTTGGACGGAACGAGGGACCAGGAGGCGCTCAATCCCGTGGATCACTCCGTCGGGTCGGGAGACAACATCAGGGTGAATAATCTTGGCGCGATCCACTGTCCATTCCCCGGTCCCATTATTGGCAAGGTGAATGAACTCGGAGTTAAAGAGCGTCTGGTGACGGGCTGACCCGGTTTGAGTGGGCAACGCCTGCGATTCCATTCGAGTGGGAATGATATGAAACATGAGCAAGGACTGAAGAGACTTGAGATTACCGGGTTCAAGAAGGAAGCGCTTGAACTCAGGGTCGAGATCGCGCTCGAGAGCTTCGTTTCTGGGTGCGAAGATGGTGATGTTGTGGGCACCGACAGTGTCTTCAAGAGTCTGCAGAAGCATAGCCTTCTCGACCAGCTCGGCGAGTTCCGTGTAATGCGAGTCCAGAAGAGCTACCAGAACTGAGTTGGAGTTTATCTGACCCGAGGAAGAAGAAGCCACCGACAATCTGGGATTTAGAGAATCGGAGAATGCGAGAAGGGGGAAGCCGGAGAGAAGAAGGAGAAGAGAGATACCAAGCATGGTGGCGCCATGGATGCGACGATCCATGGCGACGGTGGGAGAGAAGACGCAGGAATCAGAGAGCTGAGAGAGAAGGCTAGCTTTAGCTTGGGGACTGAACAATTTACAAGGCTCACTTCGTTGCAGGTAAGTAATGTTTTGTTTAATGTTGGGTGGGGTAGAAGAAGATGGTCCCTAATCACCAGATTCTTTACAGTTAAGTGTTAAGTGTTAAATGTGAAACGCAATGTGAGAGAATAAATGAATTGGCAGGAATTTGTTTAATTTATTGTTATTAATCAGTTGATTAACAGGTCCCGTACTTGTAGGTATTGGATTAACGGTGAGTTAGTAAATAAGTGTCGGTTGCTCTGCCAGCTACTCTTTCCACGTGGCAAGTTTGGATTCGATGAAATCCAGCCATCCACTGTGGGATGTTCTTTGATTTTATTTTATTTTTATTTTTAATGTTTTTGGGCTAATAGTGGGATGTTCAGTTGAGAATTAAGTTTAAGTCAGGCATGTCCAAACAAACCCTGATGGATTTACCGTAGTGGTTTTAAGGAGTGGACGCCAGTGATTTACTGTGTGAATAATCCTTAGATCCTATTTATTTTTAAAAAAATTACTGAATCAATGACCCCAATAAAATGTTTTTAGAAAGATTTTATAATGCTGGATGCAATACTAAATTCTAGCTCAGTTTTTTTTTTTTGGTCATTACCTCCAGCACACACCTAATTTAAAGGGAAAATCCCCCTTAGGCTTAAATTAGTAAAAAATTGTTTAAAAAGGTTCAAAAAAAGTTATACGTCAAAAAAAGCCTCAAAGTTCTTTTCTAAAGTATTATTTCATAAACGTTAACAATTATATCAATAAAAAATTAACAATTAAATCAGTAGATGTTAACAACAATATCCTAACAACTAAATCAGTATTCGTTAACAACTAAATCAGTACCTGTTAACTACTATATCAGTACACGTTAACAACTAACGTTTTATGAAATAATATCTGAAAATGTCCTTGAACCTTTTTTGACATATGACTTTTTCTTAGCCATTTTTTAACAATTTTTTAGTTATTTGGGCCCAATTTTCCCAAATTTAAACTCACAACCTAATGCTAGAAAACGCTTTTAAGAAAGGTGATTTATATCATTTAGGTTACAAGGCTGGGACTCATAATTTAGCTTATTGGCAATTTTATTGCTCACTATTTCTTTTAATCCTAGTACATAGTAGTTTATTATACTATAAACTAGGAGGACCAAGTAATAACTTTTATGTAACACTTTGTTTTATTTTTTATACATTTTATTTTAAATAATAAACACTAAGTAGATTTAATAAGTTTAAAGGGGTTGGAATTCACGTGCATATAGAGAAGTAATTGTGACAGTAAAGTTAAGAGCTCCATTGCTTTATTGCTACAAGATCTTCGAGTGGAGCCTCCCCTCGTGATATTGAAACCCTAAGCCCTCACATAATACGTAAATAAAGGACACTTTTTTTATTCTTTTTAAATACATATAGATAACACATTTATTCATTTAATAAATAAAAAAATACCGATCACCAACCGCGGCTTCTCTCATGTGCTTCCTTTTTTATTTTTTGTTTTTTTGGTCAAAGTGTAGTAGACATGCATCACATACATATAATACATTATCTGATTTTGCCCATTATATTCTGAAAATTTAACTTTTTGTACTTCAAACTTCTTAAATTTACAACATGAACTCATCATGAGGAAATTCATCCAAAAATTGTAATCTTTATGGGATGAAAAGGACATATAAATCAAGAATCATGTTATGTCTAAGATACTACATGAAGATTTATCAGATCAACTTCTAGAAACTCTGTGACGTTTCGCCTCCCTCCTCAGCTTCATTTCATTTATTTGTCTTCTTTGTTGACTTTTTGCTGCATGTGAGAAGTAAATTCATTTTTTTATTAACCTTGCAACGATTTTAATTTAATTATTTATAAAAACAATTTTTCAATTTAACAATGATGAGCTGCTAATTTTTCTATATCCGAAACTAACATTTCTATGTACCCACTAAAATAAATCTCCCTTGAATGGTACTCCCTCGGTCTTAAATATAGGATAAATTTTATATTACAAATTACACTACAAACTTTTTCCTATATTTAGAACTAAAGGTAGTAATATTATTCTTGAAAATAAAATTGAATTATGTGCAAAATTATTCTCTACATACACGTTTGAAGTTTGTGCTTATAAGTTTCCTGTTTTTTTTTTGGACGGTGCGTAATTATAATTATTAATGTTATATATGAGACAACATGTGATCGATAAAAATATTGAATGATACTCCTATTCATTTTGGTAATGTGTAACCCTCAACCGTTAGGTGTACATAGACTATAGTGTTGTTTATCGTTGGCATCTCATGCGATTCATTAATCTTTTCAATCTTGTCGGTGGATCTAATTCTATAAGAATTGTTTTTTGGCAGCTTCATTATATTATAGAGTACATGTTAGTAAGTGCTTCATAATTTGGCAAAAAAAAAAAAAAATCTTCATGGACCAGTTTTTAATTTACAAATGGTGATTATATTATTCAAATCTAATCTAGAACATGACTTAGTTAATACTATTACAAACATTTATTCGTACTTTATTAATTAATACAATTGAAAAACCATTACTTCTTTATTATAAAACAGGCACATAGTTTAACTGGTGGAGGGTTCGTGCTCACTAAATATTATTGATATTAATTTAATATTGCTATAAATATTAATTATATAGATGTTCATTGACTCATATCTTAATCAACATCTACTTGGATGTATTTAATACTACTTCCGGTTCCATATTTAAAACCGGAGGAGTAATTTTTTTTACTTCCTCGAGTCAACAAGTTTTCTCTCCAAGCCAACAAACTTATTCTCTAAGTTTACTTGTTCCCTAGTTCATTAGTTCTCTAAGTTTGCTTATAAATAGAAGCATTATATAAGCATTGAACACAAGTGAATGAGAATTAATTACTCTCCTTTTTCTTTTTTGAATTTCTCCTTTCTCTTATCTCATGCTCTCTTATCCCAGATATCTTTATTTTCGTAACAAATACTTTAATTAATATTACTTATTAGGAGTACTTAGCTGCGTCATTTAATCATATATCGATTTTTATCATTATTTTATGAAAATCATATCCTTGTTTCTAAATCCATACATATATTCATCCTTTCACTCGTATATCCGATATTGCTGCACTCATACTTATTCTGGCATTAGTGCAACTGGGGAAGAGAATAATTAGTTAAATTACAAAGAACAAGGAGCTAGTGAGGTTATTAATTGCAGTTGGTTTAACCAGACAAGGTCGATCCCAAGATGTTAAATGTCACTGCTGGGTACTTTCCAATACCAGACTATTGTCGACATTGTGGTAGCAAACCAGACCTTTTAATACTGCATTGCTCTCTTGATACTCTACACATGCATGTGTTTGGTGATTGGATTGATGTACTTGAGTACACAATGGAGTAACGAGTGTGACTGCTTGACAGCTTATAATTGGCAAAAACCTCCAGATAATCTGATGGGTGCAAGATAGCGTCCAATGCAATACTACCTAAGTTGGTAGTAGCTACTAAGGGCCTGTTTGGAAGGTGATAGGGGCTGAAGAAGTACAATAGGAAGGGAAAAAGTATGATGAGAGTAAAATGTGGTGTTTGAGTTATTTTTTTAAAATGAGTTTTTAAGTTAAAAGCTACTTTTAAGAAAAAACCACTAAGATCTATTTTTCGATAGGTTTCTATCACCATCAATTTAAACATAAATCACATTTACAATATGAATTTTATCCTATCTTAATTTTTTTTTTGCTATAGAAAAGTTTTGGAGGGGTTCGACATCGCCCCCACACTAAGCTGCAAGACGCCGCCCCATGAAGACTTACTGTGACTTACGAGATCGCCTACCAAAGCGAGTCCCAATGACGGCAGAGAGATCGAACCCACGACCCAAGGGCCTAATCCTGGATCCCTTACCATCTATGCCAACTCAAATTGGCTCCTATCTTAAATTTTCAAAAGTCATATTAGGAAAAAAAACTAGATCTGTCACTGTTAATCCAAATGGCCTAGATCATTTAAGAGGAGCAGGCCAAACATGGCCCAGATCCATTGGAAGGTCAAACGGCCCAAATTCAAGCTCATGAAGGAATTGGGCTCTGAATGCAAAATCCATGAATGAAGAGCATTAAAATGCCAAGGGCCTGATTAATGATTCATCATATAATTAGAGTCCAAGAAGACGAACATGATGGATTTGACATGAAAGATACCCAATTTGATGAGGAAGATGTGGCCTAGACATTAGCAAATTTTGGTTTGAATTGGTCCAAGACTACGACTTTATTAAATATTCAATATCGCGTTTTTCCAAATTCTGACGTTACTGGGTTATATCCAAATAGTGGTGGACCTACACTAGTGTCAATGTGGGTAGACACAAAATATATATAATTTAAAAGAAATTAGTAATAATGTGTGTAGGTAGTGCAGATGGTTAACACTCTGGTTCTCCTCTTAATCAATAGGTCCTGCCAAAGCCTCTTTTACCTTTTTTTCCCCTTTCCATTTCCGTCGTTTTCGTTCTCTGCCCTCTCTCGTCTCCAATTCTCCGTGCAACCACGTTCTCTGCCTTGTCCGCCGTCATTCAACCGTCGAACGACCCTCTCTCGTCACCAACTTTTTCCCCCATTTCTGTCGTTCTCGTTTTTTGCCCTCTCTCGTCTTCAATTCTCCAAATCATGCAGCTACGCTCTCTGCCTCGTCCTCCGTCGCTCAACCGTCGAACGACCCTCTTTCGTCTCAAGGTAATTTTCCAGATCCCCCTCTCAACAATAATTTTCCTTTGCTCAATCGATTCTGAATTTTCCAGACAACGAAATTGTATAGGACAAATACCCTAGGGGTTCGGAATCTTGTGCTTCTCTGTTCTCAATTCTTGTGGTTGTCTCTTGTATCCTCCCTAATTCAAGTTAGTTCACTCATGCGAAGTCTAAATTTCAAGCTTCTCAAGCTCAAGATCGTTAAGCAGGCAAGACTATCTGTTTCTTTTTTGAATTTTTAGTTAGCCTATTTTCAATAAACTGCTTAACATCTTCTAAGTATTGGCCTTTAGTGCGGAATTCACTTTGTGCTGTTTGATTGTTGCCGAAATTCTTGGAGAAATGTGAGCTTGATTGAGCTGAATTGAGAATTTCAATTGCATGTCTGGTTGTTATTATATAACAAGAGTTTTTGCTTTACATTAGGGGATTAAGTAGTTAAAATGAAAAAGAAGTTAAAACTATCTTGTCAGTGCAAGACGGATCTTTCTGAATTTATTCATGATCAAACTTTCTACGAAAGCTTGAGTCTTGGAGTGCACATAAAATCTCTTTCTGATGTAGAACTAGTAGCAAAGAATAGAGAAAAAGTACGAAGAGAATGAGGGGGATGTAGAGAGGGAGGGATAGTTGATAAGCCAAGAGAACATTACTAATAATGAATAATGAATGAAAAGGCTATTTTTAAATACAAAAGCATAACCAAATTTGAAATAAAACCAATTAAATAAAGAGCACATTTTGATTATGAAATAACAAATGCATAAGGAAATAGGTTAGTTCTTGTATAGTGAAAGATGATTCCTTTCATAGATTTTCTTGATGTCTGGGAAGGACTAGGGCTGTATTTGAGCCTTTTTTGGTTAAAGTCCATCATGTAGGATAAAAGAGTAATATTTTAGGGAAGATAGAGGGTGAGAATTTATATTCAAGTAGATAATTTATTATATATAGTAAATTACTCAACTGTTGTTGGAATTTGGAAGTACTGTAATCCCTTTTTTTGTGAAGCTCATCCGATTCAAATTATGTCAGGATTAGAAACCTTGATGTATTTTTCAAGTAATCTAACTAGTTGAAATAGGAAGAATTACAATGCACTAATCACCAAGTAAACCCAATCTCAAATCAAACTTATCTATTTAGAGTCCATAATCAATATAATTATAATCAACTTAAAGTAGTGTTCATTAGTTTTCAGTTATCATTAGGATTTTATTATTTTGACTAGTGAAATCAATTTTAACATGTAAAATTGGAAAACAAACTTTATATATCAAATCCTAAATGTTTTTCACAGGAGCTTTGGTAAATTTGATGTGGCTAGTTTGATGCTTCAGCCTGATATGAGGCTTGACCGGATCTGTTATATGAAAGTCAGGACTTTTGTTGGCAGGAATACCTTTCATCTTTATTATCTTGATGTGGCCTGAGCCTGATGAGATGTAGTTTTTTAGCACTGTCTTACCAAATGTATGTCTATCTTCTGTTCTACTTACATTATATTCTTTTAGTTGTTATTAAATGGTTAAGTGATGTGAATACAAGGGAGGGATATTTCTTTGCTTTCCTTTTGACCTTAATGATTATGGAAACATCGATTACTTTCTCAACTTTTTTTAATTGTTTAGTTAATCTGATACTCAATTTAATGCATGAATGATCACTTTTATTTGTTTGTAGCTCTTTGATGTATTTTCAAGGAATGAGAATCGAAGAATACTTTTGTAATCGTTCTGATGTAAAGGTAAGTTGACTTTTGATTATTATTTTTCTATGTTAAGTTGAAGTTTTCTTTTCTTTTATTATTTATATTATTTTGTTTTTTAATGCGTTTAAAAATTTCCTTAAAACAAAATTTCTGGGGCACTCTTGAATCTTACCACTAATTGTGCACCCACAAACCTAAAATTTTGGGTCCGCCATTGTATCCAATGAAAAAGGTCTAACCCTTTGATGGAGAAGCAGTCTCTTTTCATTACATACTAATCGAGATGCAAATATGCTAGTAATCAACCATGTACATCCAATATTTTAGCATACTACAGAGTGATGCTACCAAATATTGTGCGTATGTTTTTATAAAGCCAATTTAAAATACAACTTAAAATTATTAGGACATCATGTGCGTGATAACGCATATAAGGGGTTGCCCAAAAATAGAAGGGAAAATTCCAAGTAAACACCAAATTGAATTTGAAAAACTCTAAAAAAGTCTGTTAATATTTAAAAAGGACATAAAGGTGATAGAGAGTAAATTGAAATTTTAAAATGTTGATGAAATTACCATTATGTCTTCAGTTTTTAAATAAAAGCAAAATGAGTCATTGGCGGAGCACCACCGCACCGCCCCGCGTGAGCCCTAGCTTTAGCCGGCTGACAATTGCTGGCGGCTTGAACTTTGGCCATTGGGGGCCCTTTTTTGGTGGGTGGGTGGGTTGATTTTTTTTTTTTTTTTTTTTTTTTTAAAATTGAATCAATGGTTAAGGAGTGGGATTTGAACCCACCTCACAATTTTGGTAAAGGAGCTAAGTAGCCATTGGGCCACCAAAACTCCGTATATATATATATATATATGTGCATTGTTATATATATGTATAATATAAATAAAAGCATGATGACATTGACAAAATAAGTAATGAAAATGACTGAATGCGTAATAGTATTGACTGGAGGTATAATTTGAAAGTGGTGCTTAATCACCAAGAGGGGGATGAATTGAGGATTTTAAAAATTCTTTCAGAAGTGCTCTGTTTTTTGAACACTAAAACAGAGCAGAACAAAGGATAGAGAAGAATAGTGAGACACAAGAGATTTATACTGGTTCGGTCCAATATCTTGACCTACGTCCAATCCCCAGACACTCTAGGATTTCACTATCACGATTGATTACACACTCTGTACTCAAGAGTAATTCTCTCACTAGAACTTACTCCCCCTTACAAGTTGCAATCAATAAACCCAATCACCAAGTCCCCTGACTTGTGATTCCTTACAACAAATGATTTACAATAAAGAAACTCTCTCTAAGAGTGGATAATAATAAACATTGAAGCTTAATGTATCAACAGATACTTTACACAAGAAAACTCAAGAGTAGTTGGAAACTTGAATGATTTTTGTTTTCTGCAGTCTTAGTTGTTGAGAAGAATTGAATGCTACTCTATTTATACTAAGAAAGCATTAAATGACCGTTGCCAACTCCATTATATCCGTTGATTGGCTAATCTAGCTGTTGGAGGCACTTTGGTGTCTTCTCTCTCTAATCTTGAGTTAATTCCTTTTGCCCAGAGAATTAGTGTTGACTTTCCTTGTAATAGATCCGTTGGAAGAGCAAGTACTGCTTAGGGAAAGCAGACATTAATCCTTTTGCAGATGTGTAGAGAATATGGGCTTAAAAGGATGCAAGCTTCTGGACTTGCATTTAATGTTCTGACATGCTTTTGATCAAATCTTCATTTAATGTTCTCTAAACAATCTGAAACTCACTAACAAACTCATTAAACATAGTTAAGTACAGTAGTGAATGTAAAGGAGAAGCATTGAGATCAAACAAGAAGATTTCACAAATTCGTCAGTCTTGATTTTCAAACTCCACGACCAATACTCGAGTATGTTCCTCAATACTCGAGTATGTCACTGTGCACTAATATGAATACTTGAGTATGCATGTCCATACTCGAGTATTCTTCTTCCAGAGAGGCACATCATGTTTTGAGTTTTGGATCATTTCTTTGAATCAGAGTAATACTCGGGTATTCAAATCCAATACTCGAGTTTTGAACTTTTATGTGAAAATGAGTTTAAGTCCAAAACCTCAATACTTGAGTATTCAATTCAATACTTGAGTTTTCAAAACATTTGAAAAAGAGCCAAGCTCTCTGTATGCCCCAATACTCGAGTATTCAATTTATTTGAAAAACTTTGCGAAATCTTTTCCAAGTCAATACTTGAGTATGCATTTTAATACTTGAGTATTCAAGTCACTTGAGAATGGCAAAGCTTTCTGTATGGCCAATACTCGAGTTTCCAAATCAATACTCGAAATACTCGAGTTTCCAAATCAATACTCGAGTATTCAGATCTTTTTAAAAACTTTGAGAAGACTCTTTGTTAACCCAATACTCGAGTATTCACATGTTGGAATAATTAGGTGACTCTCTGTATGATCAATACTTGAGTATCCAACTGGATACTTGAGTATTCATAAGCATGTGTAAATTTTGAAAACTTTCTTTCAGTCCAATACTTGAGTATTCAAACCCATACTCGAGTATTCACATGTTGGAATACTTTGGTGACTCTCTATATGGCCAATACTTGAGTATCCAAATGGATACTTGAGTATTGAAAGTTTTGCTTTATATTGAGAGAATCTCTGTATGGTCAATACTCGAGTATTCAAGCCAATACTCGAGTTTTGGCTCATAGTGAAAAACTTGGAGTGCTCTCTGTGAGTTCAATACTTGAGTATTAAGAGGAATACTCGAGTATTGCTTAGTTTAATGAAAATGAGCTACTCTCTGTCATGTTAATACTCGAGTTTGCCTTTGACAGTAAGTTTTTCAACTTAACAAGACAAACTTTAAATTGTGTTTACAATTGTCAGTTATCATCAAAACACATAGAGAACTAACATAATTGTGTTGACTAAATGAATGATGCTATTAACTAAAGCGTAATGATATTCATTTTTGAGTAATGATATTCATTTAATCTAGAAATAAACTTACTAAAGGTGTGGGAAAAAACCCATTCGTCCGGTCCATGTTCATTGCTAATAATGGTATTAACTAAACGAGTGATGAGATTGACTAAAGGTGTAATGACATTGACTAAATGAGTAATGATATTTACTAAAGGTGTAATGGTATTTGACTAAATGAATGGTAACATTGATTGAAGGCGTAATGACATTAACTAAATGAATAATAGTATTTATTAAAGTCGTAATAGTACTGTTAAAACCATTATAATTTTTGTCAAAATTATTACTCAATTGGTCACAATCCAAAACCCTTTATCAAACTTTTTACACATATTGTTAGTATTTATGGATTTTGTCAAAACCATTATTCTTCTAGTAAGAGGCACCTGCTGGAGCACCGATAATAATAATTCATCCCACCACCTTGCCCTCACCGACCCCACTTCTTCCTCCTCACCAAGTCGTTGTTCTTCCCCCACCAACTTCTCCTTCTCCCATCTCATTGTTATCTTTCCAAATCTTTTTAATATCACATTGATTAACACAAAAGATATACAAAAATGAATTAACCAGCACAAACCAATGAGAATCGGTATCAAAAAATCCATAAATCTATTAACAAAATTAAGACAAAAGCTAGAAAATAAATCAAAAGAAATTAGAGTTCCTTAGGGCCCGAGCTTCAAGAACAAAGAAGAAAATTTGGGAAAAAATTATCTATGGAATGGGAAATCAGAAACAAAATCCATAAAGAATTTATAAATGGAAATGTGAAAGAGAAAAAAATTATCACCAGTCTTGAGAGTGTCTTTGTCAATGCAAGAGAGAAGTTAAGGGACGAGAGAAGGTGAGGATCAGATTGACGTTGGTCCTTAAGAGACATCGCTAGTCCTCGAGAGCGTTCTTGTCGGTGCATGAAAGGAGCATTGATGGAGAGAGTAAGGCTCAAATTGACATATTAGTTTGAGGAGGGAGGAGCTTCAGTCACCCAGGTGAAAGGAAGAAAAGGCTTCAACGGGTAGGATTTGGCAGGGATGAGTTCGATTGCAAGTGAGATGAGGGAGGGTTTGATCATAGAAGGAGAGGGGAGAGAAAGAGGGAGGAGCTTTAGCAACGCAGGTGAGAGGAAGGAAAGGCTTCCAACGTTGCTATTCTGACGAGCCCTGAAAGCGCCGGCGCAAACAAGTCAGCGAGGGGCTTCTAATTGTCACTGATGTTGTTGGCTTCATCGGCGGCGGGGAGGGAGGAGGTTGGACGTGTTGAGATCTGAAATGAGAGCCAACACAAGCTGGGAAGAGGGAAGAGATGAAAGGAGGGAGAGTGGAGAGAAAGAGAGTCGACACGGGCCGGGAAGAGAAAGAGATGAAGGGAGGGAGAGCAGAGAGAAAGAGAGCTGACACGAGCTGGGAAGAAGAGGAAGAGTTGAAGGAAAGGAGAGCAAAGAGAAAGAGAGCCAACATGAGCTGGGAAGAGGAAGAGATGAAGAGAGGGAGATAGAGAAAGAGGAGTAGGCTATGTGATTTTATGTTATGTGAGGGGTAGTGAAAACACTAAATGTCAAAATCCTAGATTCCTCTCAATCAATCTTTGTGTCTTTTTAATTTCTAAACAGACTTTTTAGGGTTTTAAAAATTTGTATGATATTTAAATGAAATTTTCTAAAAAAATAAGGCGAGGAAATGTTGAAATAATGTTAAATTAAAAGACATGTTGTTTGCTAATGATCTGTTATTTTTTGGAGAAGCCATTACAGATCAGGCGCTCCTGTATGATGTCTTGCTTAGAAAAATTTTGCGAGATTTCGAGTGAAAAGGTTAGCAAAGCTAAATCTTCCATGTTTTTCTCGCCAAGAGTTTCTACAATTGTAAAACAGAGCATACTGCAATAACAGACATGAAAATCTCAGCAGAAATTGGGACATATCTGGAAGAAGCTCCAGGGAGACTTTTCAATATATTATTGACCAAGTGTGATCTAAACTTTCGGCCTAGAAGGAGAACTGTCTTTCAATGGCGGGAAGAATTACATTGGCGAGGTTGGTATTAAGCACAATTACCTTGTATCCGATGCAAGTAGCCAAAATTCTGATTTCAATATGTAATGAAGTTGAAAGAGTTTTGGCACTCAACATTGGCACAAGGTTATCATCCCATTAGGTGGGAGTAGATCCTATTACCTAGGAATCAAGGGGGGCTTGGGCTTTAAGCATCTCTCATCCATGAATAGAGCTTGTGGAGCAAAAGTTGGCTAGAAACTTCTAATGGGTGCAAAAGATCTATGGGTAGAGGGTTTATTAAAGAAATACATGTTGCGAGATGGGAACACTCTGATGCAAGTCAAAAGTAATGATTTGTTCATCTGGAAATTTATTGTGCAATAGAAGCAGTGGAGCCATGATTTTTTATTTGTGTTTGCACAATTAGCGAGGGTATTTGAGCCTGATTTTTTTTGTAGGGAAAGTTTTAAATATATTAAAAAACAAAAGAATATAAACAAGAAAAGAAAAGAAAACTTCAACTTAACATAGAAAAATAATAATCAAGAGTCAACTAAGTTATTACAACAGAACGATTACAAAATTATTCTTCGATTCTTGGTCCTTGAAAATATTGCATTATATTTTCATCATTAATCTTATCAAACATATCACGTTCAACATAAGTGTGTCAAGAGTTCTCTAAGATCATGCAAGGTGAGTTTGAAACGTTTACAATAGGAGAATTAATTTTCTTCTTAAGACTTCGAATCAAGCAAAAGAAGAATGAAATATTTATTTCCTAAACCAAATACCTGCGAGAGCTTCTTAAGAAATATGGAATGCAGTTCTCTAAAATCATGCAAGGTGAGTTTAAAATGTGTATGATAGGATAATTAAATTTCTTTTTAGACTTCGAATCAAGCAAAAGAAGAATGAAATATTTATTTCCCAAACCAAATACCTACGAGAGCTTCTTAAGAAATATGGAATGGATCTTTGTAACAAAGTTGATACCTCTATGAGCTCAACGACTTTTGTAATATCTTAATTTTTACTTTTAGGATTTATTTATACTTAAGAGTGAAATTATATATAATAAATGTATTTAATTTATATTTTTTAAAAATATATAAAAAATGGAAATAATGGGTATTTTGTTGTAATTTTTTTACCTATAAAAAAAGGAAAAAAGGAAAATGTCTTCAACATATATAACATGCGAATTGCAAGGAAAAGAATAATGCACCAACATATATGACATGGATTGCTTTTAACAATAGACTTCCGACAAATTTGTGGCAAAGTAGTCCTCTGTTTCAGCGTTATGCCCCTAGTGTACCAATGGCGATAAAAGTGTTATACACATTCTCAGGGATTGTAGGTATGCAAAAGACCTGTGGCATGGTCTAGTAGATTCCACCTACTTCCCAGTATTCTTTTCTTTGTCCTTGAAGAATTGGGCCCTGTTCAATTTTAAGAAGGATATTGGGGTTCAGAAAGTGGGGAATTGGGATTTAACATGGGGAGTAACCATTTGGGAATTGTGAGGTTGGAGGAACAATTTCTGCTTTAACGAGGATTTTGTGAAACCATATAACCCTGTTGCTATCATTCTTAATAACTAGAAAAGCTTCGTTCAAATACAGAGCTTGTGCGGTGACTTACCACTGGATCCCTCGGTTAGCGTTTAATGGTAGCCTCCGGGTGTAGGCTGGATAAAGGTGAATATGGATGGGGCAGTTTCACAGTGCACACAGCGAGGTGGATGTGGAGGAGTATTAAGAGATCATGAGGGAAACTGGGTAGCGGGGTTCATGCTTTTCCTGGGGATTTGTGACGTCTTCGATGCAGAGGGATGGGCTATTGTCAAGGGTTTGAACTTGGCTTAGAAGTTGGGGTGTAGGAGTGATACTGGAATCGGATGCTAAGGAGATCAATGACCTACTGAGTGATGATACCAGGAGTCTTGTCCTTTGGCAAATCGAGGAGTTTACAAGGAAGGACTGGCAGCTCAAAATTAGGTACATACCAAGAAGGAAGGAGGAACAAAGTAGCAGATGTTCTAGTTAAAGAAGGTCTATCTTCATCTTCTTCGAGTTTTTTGGATGGATACATGTGAATAATTTGGGAGAAAAATATTATTCTGAATCAATTAATCTCTTAATCTATTTCTTTTAATCAAATAGAGTACATAACCCTATAATCTAATAAAGTCTAATAAAATAAAAATGATTAAAATATAATATATCTACATCTAATCGTAAGATATGATATATCTCTATATATAATATAATAATAAGATAATGACCAGTGGCGGAAGCTTGTGATGGGCCCCAGCTGGCCTCGACTGATCTTATAAAATTTGTTAGAATATATATGTATTTATTATATGATATTTTATTTGGCCACAAATTTTACCAAATTTAATTTTTAATCTTCTCTCGTAAGGATAATGTTTGTTTCATTACTCATTCGATTGAAAGAAAAGTAAAATTCTTGTTTGAGATACCAACAAGGTTGGTATCATCTTATATGTTGTTTTGATTTATAATTATCGGTTATTATTTATTTGTATTTTTAAGGTTATTTATTTATAATTATCGGTTATTATTTATTTGTATTTTTAAGGTTATTTGATACTATTTAGTAAATCCTCCTCATTCTTATTTAGCGAACCAACTAACAATTTTCACAAGATCAATAAAAATAGTTAAAGTCATTAAATTTGTCCTAAAATTTAAATAATTTTCAATATTATCCATATTAATTACACTAAACTCTAATATCATATTAATTATATTACTCTCTTTTTTGCTCCAAAAAAAGAGTAATAATTAATTTTTATTAATTATTACTCTCACTCACTACCTTTTTAATTATGGGTATACATGGAAAAAAATATATTTAATGTTATTTGGAAACAAACAAGTGTCATTTTATAAAAATGATCAAATATATTTGTTAGTTGTGCTACTTATAATAAAAACTAAAGGAGTAGTTGATATGTTTATTTTTTAGTAGAAATTGCTAAAAAATATCTCTGGTTCCGCCACTGATAATGACTAATCTAAATAATCCATAATAAATGCATAATATTCCCACAGTATGTCCAGAATTTATAGGGGTTATAGGGTTTAATTCCCCTTGTAATTCCTTTTAATTAATGTTATCTCATACGTATCAAAAACAAAAAAAGACACATAGTTCTTAGTGGAAAGAAAGATGCTCTAAGATGAGATGAATATTAATTATTCGTAGCATTTTGATCTGAATTTAAATCCTACAAAGTCATTGGGTCGGACATAAAATCAGATTGCCATTAAGAAGGGAGGGAAAACCTCCAAGACTAATCAACGCAACAACAACCACACTTAGCAGCCGTACCCAACTGGCAATATGACTTAAACACCCTGTCATTTTTTTTGTTTGTTTTTTTGTTTTTTTTCAATTTCTTAGTAGAAGCCGCACTTCCCTCCATAATCCCAAAAGCCAAAACCAAATATATCCCCAGAAAATACAGATAATTTTTCATAACCTAACACATCGTATATGAGCAATATTAGAACACTTTTTACCTCATAATATGATTTTTTGCGAGCATAATAACAGTTTTTGCTTGCAAAAAGCATTGGTGGCTAACATATATTGTTCATACAAATATATATAAGCTAACACTTTAACTCAAATTTTATTAAGGAATTCACTACATTTATTAAGTTTTACCAATTTTATTTACCCAATAAAAATGTCTTCACTATCAACTCATTCACAACATTCCATTAGATTTTACCAATCTGCGCTTACTCTATAAATTTTGAATTAATCGTAGGGTCACAAAGCTAAGTGCAGATCGCGTTAATATTTTAAAAAGAGATGACATCTTTGTCAATTTCATCGCCCACCCAATCTGGTCAGAGCCAGCAAAAGACTCAAATATTTCTAGCAAATGCATGCAGTAAACACATAAAGTACGCGGCCAACAACTTCCCTCTTCCTTGATGGCCTTCCCCTTTTGTAACCCTTCTTTTCTCCCCAAAAAACTGACAAACTCGTATCAACTGTACTCGAAGGCAACATTTGGATTCCTCTCCAACACCTAAATCGGGACGTCCTAGATTAATTTAAGTATTGCCGCTAAAATGAGCATCACTATTGCCAATATCAGATCAGGTTTTCCAAGTAGCCAATTCTTTGTCTTCTTTGCACCCTCAACTCCCTTCTGAACCCGATCAGCCCATCGCACCTGCAACCAAATAATTAAAGGATTCATCTCGGTAATACTGAGGAGGATGCCAACCTACGTGTTACTGTTTAACACGTGTCAGACACACATAACGGCATTTTAGGTTGCATGAAACAAGTCTAATGACTAATGAAGCTGCATTGAAGCAGTATAAGGATGCTAAAGTGAACATTGGAAAGGAAAGTACCATTCTATCCAAGGACTCTGGTGACAAGGATGACAAGGCTTGCTGGGCCTTCGCTGCATCTTCTTTTGAAAGTTTGACACCAAATAGTTCCCCCATGTTTGCCATCATGTCCGGGCTCATATTTGTAATCATTGATGTGAAAATCTGCCAAGACAATATGGCAACTAAATATTAATAGGAATAGAAATATAGAGCAAGTAAAATTTTAACCAAGAAATGGAATCAAATACAAAATTTATATCCCACAGTAATACTTGACAGAAAAGGACATGACTAATGAATAAACAATAAGCCCCAAGCTAAGGAAGACGAAACTAAAAGCAAGGTGCATTAAAGCAAATAAAGTGCAGGCACAACTAATCAAACTGTCTTATTATCACAGAATTAAAGGACTCAATGACAAAGTTCAACCGCATCGTACCTATTCCATGTGATGTGAATAAGGAAAAATTAATTGTTCATACCTGTCGCATGGCTGGATCATTCATCTGGTTTCTCATCAGTTCTAGCAAATCAGTACTTGAGGACGGGAAGTTTGACACAGCAGCATTTATCATATTTAAAAGCGAATCAAGACATGAACTTGATTCAGTAAAAGCATTACTTCCATTAGCATTCGAGGCGGGGAAATTTGACTGAGAAGCATTTCTCAAATTCTCGTCAACAGCTGCAGACGATGAACTAGATGCTTTCCCAGCCATTGAGGAAGCCATTACAAACCTCTCCTGAAGATCCAATGGTGGCATTTTACTTGTCATATCAGAAGCTGTTTTAATCATTGATGTGAACATCTGCCAAGACAATATGGCAACTAAATATTAATAGGAATAGAAATATAGAGCAAGTAAAATTTTAACCAAGAAATGGAATCAAATACAAAATTTATACCCCACAGTAATACTTGATAGAAAAGGACATGACTAATGAATAAACAATAAGCCCCAAGCTAAGGAAGACGAAACTAAAAGCAAGGTGCATTAAAGCAAATAAAGTGCAGGCACAACTAATCAGACTGTCTTATTATCACAGAATTAAAGGACTCAATGACAAAGTTCAACCGCATCGTACCTATTCCATGTGATGTGAATAAGGAAAAATTAATTGTTCATACCTGTCGCATGGCTGGATCATTCATCTGGTTTCTCATCAGTTCTAGCAAATCAGTACTTGAGGACGAGAAGTTTGACAGAGCAGCATTTATCATATTTAAAAGCAAATCAAGACATGAACTTGATTCAGTAAAAGCATTACTTCCATTAGCATTCGAGGCGGGGAAATTTGACTGAGAAGCATTTCTCAAATTCTCGTCAACAGCTGCAGACGATGAACTAGATGCTTTTCCAGCCATTGAGGAAGCCATTACAAACCTCTCCTGAAGATCCAATGGTGGCATTTTACTTGTCATATCAGAAGCTGTTTTAATCATGTCCGGAGTCACATTTGGAGGAATTGATCCAGAATTGATAATAGAATTAGGGGGACCTCTTAAAAATGGGTTTCCCCCCTGATCCGAGGAAGCCATGTCTAACATTTTTTGAAGTTCCAGTGGTGACATCTTGCTAATCATGTTTGAGGCAGTTCTAATCATATCAGGAGACATATCTTTGGATTGTCCAGCATTCAAAGAAATAAGAGTGGCAGGGTCGGCATTTGAAATGAAATTTTGAAATGATCTATAAAAAATAAAAGTCAAATTATTTCAGACACCGATTAACAGTAAAAAGTGTATATAGGGCGGAGGAACAAGGGAATTGAAGAATATTTCATGTCAGGATAGCATGAAATCTGCATAATTAGAAATCAAGCACACAAGTCCAAATTTTTCTTTCAAATCAACGCCAACCACAATCATGAACCCTATGCCCAGAAATAATTGCCAGAAGAGAAAGGAACCAAAGTAGGTCCAATAGACAATCTATTGCAAGATGATCTGAAAGGTAAGGTTTCAGGAATTCCAAACATTCACATCAAGAAAGGGTTTCGGAAAGCTAATCCACTTCAAAATAAGGCAGCAAGCTTCAAAAAAGTAGTTCAACTAGCCCACCCTCTTTACTTCCAAAAAAAAAAATTTGACTGCAAAAGGCAGCAAATAACTTGTTCAGTTGACTTCCTCCATGTAAATTGGGGCTAGCTCATAGGTTGTAAGGAAAACATATTGAGCTATTAGCGTTCAACATAGATCACTGACAATAGCTAATGAAAAATTTATAGCTGTGTTAACCCAAATGGAAAGTGGATATTTAAAACAAAAGGGCTCACTACCTCTCACAAAAATGCTACCTTACCTGATAGCTTCAGGATCATTTTCCAATGCATTTAAACCTTCCATATTTGATTTTAAATTGTCCTTGATGACTGTACTGGAATTCTTAGAAGAAGTATTCCAAATTTTCGGCTTAGCCGTTGTTTGCTCAACAGATGAACTTCCAGAGTTTTGTGCCAAAACATTCTGATCTTCTTCAGTTATTTCTTCAAATACTAATCCTAAAACATAAAAGATAAATCTCTCATTCATTGAACCTTCAACATTAGGGGATTGGGACAAAGTAAACATAAAAGATAAATCTCTCATTCATTGAACCTTCAACATTAGGGGATTTTCTTTGCTTTTTTTTTCCCCCCCTTTTGTCGTGGGGGAGTAACTTACCTTTAGGTGCATGCTCGCCACCATCCTCTGCCAACATTGCCTTGGTCTCCCTGAAGTAAACATTCAATGCAATAAAAAAGCAGGTCAAATCCATCTCCATCCTTTTTCTACCAAGTAGAAAAAAGGTGTTCAAACTACGAAACTTTAAATCTCATACGTCTACTTTCTTATTGTTTTGGAGGATAAATGACAGACAAACGTCAATTTATTTCCCATAAAACATTCCTTTATTTGATAGGCTATAAAACCAACTGGAAGATGACCAACAACGGGGAAAAAAAAAACACATCACACATATGCTTGACTTGGCAGACCATCTGTTGCTTACATTGTCATTATGGGAATATCGAATGAAAATCACTTATATTCACAGGCTCATAAATCACAAAGGCTATAAATATATAAATAGTAGCACGTATCATATATGAGGCCAAAGAACATTTCATACGAAGAAAAGTGCATGTATGTGGAACAGAGCAGCATTGAACCTTAAACGCTTTGAAACTGTATCATCATCAGGGCAACCTTCACATGCCATGCTCAAATCACTAACAGCATCCTGAAAGAATTAAGGATGTCAACAAATAAAATAAGTACTCGCATATTAGAACACAAAAGCTGTCAACAGTCTAAACAAATCCATATATAAGGAGTGGAAGCACACCTTTAGCAGACCAAGTTCCTTGTACGCTTGACCTCTTCGATAAAGAGCTTTAAGATTTTTTGCATCATAAGCCAAAACCTACAGTAGTGAGCAGTTAAGCACAGTAATGCATTAATGTAAAATTGCCAATTATAAAGACCTAATTACAATTATGATATAATAAAGATGATAATACAATACCGTACACTTCTTATCAAGTTACATGTGCAACAACACCAACACCAACAAAGCTTTTATCCTACTAGGCGAGGTTGGCTACATGATCGCACAACACCAATGTGCTCTATCACAAACCATATCTTTAGATATATTATCAAACCAATAGATCTCGCTCTATAACCTCATTGAGTTTTCACTTCGATCTTCTTGTACCTCTTTCTAGAGGACTCTATACTTTTGATCGACCCTTCTCACTAGCGCACTCAATGGCCATTTTCGAATGTATCCAAACCACCTCAAATGATGTTCTACCATTTCCTCCTCAATAGGTGCCACCCCAACTCGTTTGCATATATGGACATTACGAATTTTATCTTTTCTTGTGTAACCACACATCCATCTTAGCATCCTTATCTCAGCTACTCCAACTTTATGTTCATGTTGTCCCTTTAAAGCCCAAAATTCACTACCATTGAGCATTGCTGGTCTTATAGCAATGCGATAAAACTTCTCATTTACCTTATTAGGTACTTTCCGATCACAAATAATTCTGGTAGCTTTTCTCCATTTATACCACTCATCTTGAATTCTATGATTAACATTTCCATCAATTTCACAATTTTGTTGCATAATTGATCCCAAATATCTAAACTTTGCCACTTGTTGGATGACCTGCTCTCTCAATTTAACCTCCAAATCATTTCTCACTTGTGGCTTATCAAAATTGCAATGCATGTATTTTGTTTTGCTCCTACTTAGACGAAAACCCTTCTACATGTGCAACAAAAGGGGGGAAATTTTCTTACATGTTATAATCACAATGTTAGTTTCTTTCCTATCATTTTTTTATCATCTTGCTGGCTATTATCCCCATATCACTACTACTTAAAAATTATGCCTGATTATTGAAGTTATAGCTAACAAGCAACATAGTATTTTGCAATGATAAAACAACAAAATTATAGTTACCTCAGACCCTTCTTTCACACATTCATCATACTGCCCTATCTTTAGGTAACAAGACATCAAGTTGAGCGAGCATGCTACAAGAAGCTTTCTACTTTGGGAGGATGGAATTCCTCTAAGGTTTTGCTTGGCCTAGAAGATAAATTGAAACCAAGAAATAAGGCCTCTATAACTGAATAACAGATGCAGAAGCAGAGGATGAGAGAAAAAGGAGGGAGGGGGATTGGGAAGAATATTAAATCTCACAAAAGAGCACTTACAAGACAATACTTCTGCATAGCTTCATGGAATCTACGCTGCCTGTGAAGTTCATTGCCCTGCAAATTTTAATTTTAGTCCATAAAGGCACCTAGTGAATGGCATCATGCCAACTATTTTGAGAACAACTGAGAAACTGAGTGCAACAGACGGGGCGCCATTTCCTACCCTATCATGTAGTGATGCAACAGGATTTTCTGACCAGACATTACTTTGCAACAAAACTAGGATGAAATGTAATTTTATTTAAGAAGCTTTCTTTGATAAAAAAGAAACAGTGAGTCTGAATTTTGGCCTTCAAGGGCACACGTATGATCATAATATTCTTCAATTGAGAAAAACAGATTTTAATTTTTGGAACTTAATCCTAGCTTTAGGTCTCATCTTTCTCTTTCAACTTGGATTACTGCGACACATACTTCATAGCTTTCAAAATAAATCTCTAACTGTTGAGTAATGCTTAACAAAGATAATATTGATTAGTTATTCCTAACGACTAATGCAACACACCTGCTTCTTCAACATCTCAGCTCCACTTACTTCACATTTCATCAGCGCATTAGCAAGGGCAAACATAGCTGCAACTGCTTTAGGTGTTGCATTTGCCATCTCCTCACCAATCTCAGCCATCTGTTCAGGACAAATATGCTTTAACTGCTCTGCAGCAAGTTTGAAGTCTTCAAGCCTCATGTTCTTCATACATTCTTCATTGAATCTTTGACGTTAGGGGATTGGGACAAAGTAAACAGAATAAAAAACTCTTTGCTTCTTTTTTTCCCCTTTCGTTGTGGAGTAACTTACCTCTAGGTGCATGCTTGCCACCATCCTTTGCCAACATTTCCTTGGTCTCCCTGATGTAAACATTCAACACAATAAAAAAGCAGGTCAAATTCATCCCCATGCTTTTTCTACCAAATAGAAAAAAGGTGTTCAAACTACAAAACTTTAAATCTCACACGTCTACTTTACTATTTTTTTGGAGGATAAATGACAGAACATTCCTTTATTTGATAGGCTATAAAACTAACTGTAAGATGACTGACAATAGTAAAATAAAAAAAAAAAACACATCACACATATGCTTGACTTGGCAGACCATCTGTTGCTTACGTTGTTGATAAATCCCAATTTTTATATATTTTATCCCTCCTTATTCATTTATTTTGGGACTATTTTAGGCTAATTTGGACTTATTAGGTAATATTTGGATTATTAGCCAATTTTAGGAAATAATATAAATCAGAATTAATCATGAGATTATTGGGCTTAAATTATTAATATTTTGATTGATATCTTGTGATTGAATAATATTTCCAAATATATGATAGATCACGATTTTATTTAATTCTTGCAGGACAAGGAAAAACATATTAGAAGATCTACGATGCAGAATTAACCTTGGACGCTAAAAGAAGATCTAATGGTGGAATTTTATTGGGCTTCTTAAATTGTAATTGACTCTTGGTACCCAAAACTATCTCTTCCTTCCTATTAAATAACCTAGCCACCAACGAGAAAGACACGCTCTCTCATCGAGAGCTGAGCTCTCCTATTCTGCAGCACCCACCTCCTCTCCATCATCAATTCCTTCAATTCCATACTTTCCACTCATGTGATTTTTCCATCCTTCCACCAACACGCAATGGCGGATCCAGGAAATTAATGAAGGGTGGGCACCAGTGGCAGAGCTAGGATTTTTTGTTTGTGTCTGCACAATTAGTGGGGGGTTGTCCCCAAATTTTTTTTAAAGGAAAGTTTTAAATTCATTAAAAAAAATAATATAAACAAGAAAATAAAAGAATATCAAAAAAATATTCATGAAATCAAATGAATAGTGATGATGTAATAAGAGAGACAGTTATTTTACAAACCTGTTATTTAGAAAAGCAAGGCTAAGTGCTGTTAAAAATGCAGCTACATAAATTACAATGAAGGGTGGGCACTCAATAAGTTCAAGTACATATATTTTAATAACAAAAGTATATTACAATAAAAATAATTACAATGTCATCTTTCTAGGCCTTATTTTTTGGAATTCCATCATAATTGCCTTATTATCAATGCTATCAAATACATTTTTAACAAAAAAACTTTTTTGGAAGAGACAAATTCAAGGGTAGGCACTTGCCCCCTTCTCATGCACCTGGATCCGCTTCTGCCAACACGTTTCATTCTCACTCAGCCACACACCCACGCCATTTATCCGCAATTATTCCGCAATTCCTTCTAATGGCTGTGACGTACTATTTGGAGTTTGGAGGGAGGACAATTTTCATGGAAGCTTAACTTATTTGGGAGGGGACTTGGGAGGAGCATGGAGGAAGCTAAGGCCTAGAACTTACACTTGAAGATCATAAGGGAGTGTCTTTCTTTTTATCTTTTTTAATTCAAACTTGGGGTTATTTTGTTTTAAAGGATTTCGAGTTATGTCAATTGAGAACAATCTAGTTTTAGATTGTAAACATATTTATTTTGAATTGGATTGGTAATTTGAAGCTTTTATGCTTGAGACAGTTGTTGGAGTCTTGTTTGCAACCCTTGCATTGTCAATTGAATTAATAATTGAGTTTTCGTTATTAATTTAATTGTCAATCAGGTTTATCGATTTAATTGTTTAATTGAGTTGATAAATTATCTAGTTGTTTAATTGGATGATTGTAAATAAAATTCTAAAATTAATTAGAAATTAATTGTATTGGTTTTTTATGAGTTTAATTAGTCACCGCATATTTCACTATGAGTTTTCTAGTGTAATATGTGTTATTAAACTTAAGGGTTTCCCATGTTTAATTAGGTAATTAAATTTATTACTTCCAATCTTTCATCAATCTCCCTTTGATCTAACTAATTAATTTGGGCTAAGAAAGTTAACTCTATGTAAATCCTGAGTTGTTCTCTTCACTGTACTTGAAGTAAACCTTTTGTGTCTTTTCTTATTTGATTTTATTAATAGTTAGTTAATTTCTTTTCTTAGGATCTTAATTATTCTCTCATAACAAAAACCCTCCAGAATTGCATTTGCATCTAGCTTAGTTCCATTCTCATATAGGTTTTAGAGTTATTTTCATCTTGCATTTAGTTTAGTTTCATTTCATTACATTTTCATCACCTAAATTCAACCTAAAGAAAAACCCACAAATTGCTCCTTGGGAGAATGACCTAGGATGCACTATATTGCATTATTAGTTGTTCCTAGTTTAATTGATTGCTTTAGCGACAAAAGCAAGACATCAGTTGTCATTATGGGAATATTGAATGAAAATCACTTATATTCAATGGCTAATGAATCACAAAGGCTATAAATATATTAATAGTAGCACGTATCATATATGAGGTCAAAGAACATTTCATACGAAGAAAAGTGCATGTATGTGGAAGAGCAGTAGCATCGAACCTTAAAAGCTTTGAAACTGTATCATCATTAGGGCAAACTTCACATGCCATGCTCAAATCACTAACAGCATCCTAAAAGAATCAAGGATGTCAACAAATAAAATAAGCATATTAGAAGAGCAAAAGCCGCTAAAAGTCTAAACAAATCCTTATATAAGGAGTGGAAGCACACCTTTAGTAGACCAAGTTCCTTATACGCTTGACCTCTTCGAAAAAGAGCTTTAAGATTCTTTGCATCATAAGCCAAAACCTACAGAAGTGAGCAGTTTAGCACGTGGGCAGTTAAGCACAATAATGCATTAATGTAAAATTGCCAATTATAAAAACCAAATTATGATTATAATATAATAAAGTACACTCCATTTCAAGTTACATGTGCAACAACAACAAAGCCTTTATCCTATTAGACGGGGTTGGCTACATAGATCGCATGACACCATTGTGCGCTATTGCAAACCATATGTTTAGATATATTATCAACCAATAGATCTCGCTCTATAATCTCATTGATTGTCCGCTTTGATGTTCCTTTACCTCTGTTTAGAGAACTTCATACTTATGATTGACCCTTCTCACCAACACCCTCAATGGCCCTTTTCAAACGTATCCAAACCACCTCAAATGATATTCTACCAATTTCTCCTCAATAGGTGCCACTCCGACTCAATCGCATATATGGACATTACGAAACTTATTGCTTCTTATGTAACCACACATCCATCTTAGCATCCTCATCTCGGCTACTCACACTTTATGTTCATGTTGTCCCTTTAAAGGCCGACATTTACTACCATATATCATTGTTGGTCTTATAGTAGTGCGATAAAACTTCTCATTTACCTTATAAGGTACTTTTCGATCACAAATAACTCCGGTAGCTTTTCTACCAGCTTGAATTCTATGATTAACCTCCATCAATTTCATCATTTTGTTGTATAATTGATGTAACATCCTAATTTTTAATTTAGGATTTAGGTATAATTATGAAATAAGTATTTATGCTAAATGTGGTTATTACGAAAAATTTCCCTAAAATAATATATGAAATCAATATTATTTGGTCAAATGATTTAAAATAATTATTGGGAAATTAAGAATTAAATGTTTCCTTATAATATTTAGAAATAAAATTTTGGAAATATTGCAAAGGATAAAATTTTAATAGAACATATATATATATATATATATATATATATATTCCTAAGCCCAATATATATATATTTAACTCATCACCGTGGGCCCATGTGCTATTACGAGTAAAGCCTAAAAACACTTATATATATGTATCTAAATCCTTCCAGCAAATCAAAATAACCAAAACGCAGCATATCCAAATTCCTCTTATAATTATTCGTTAAGCCCATTATTCATTATCTCATTCCATGCATATAAGCCCAACACGTGAAAAGATTAAAACACCTCCATCTCTTATATTCATCCAGCCAGCACGTGTTAATTTAAAAAGGCAGCAATATATATATATATATATATATATATATATATATGTAATCTTTCATTATCTCGGCAAATCCGTTCGGTCTTCCTCGCTGCGCACAAGCCGAACACGTAACACCGCAATCGAAAAGAAAATAATCACAAAGTGCCGTTTCCTCCGGCCTACGAGCGCACGAAATTGAGTGGCGGTGGGAAAGAAATCAACCACACCATTCCCTTTCATCAGCAAATTCAGACCTTCCCTTACCTCTCGAGCACCACGCCAGTAAACCGTTGTATTCCTCTCCTCGGACCAGACCCGTTAACTATTATAAATAGTTGCCTTGTGTCTTCCATTCCTCCCCTCTGTTCCAGCCGAGAGTGAGAATAGAAAGCTAAGAATACAGGTGAGAGAGAGAGAGGGAGAGTTGTGATTGAGGAAGGGGATAGAGAGAGAGAGAGAGTTTCTTGCTCTATTTTTAGGAGCCAAAAACGGAGGTAGACCGGCGTTAGGAGGAAGCGTGGCCTTGGCTTATCGGAAAGCTTGCTGGTGAGTCTTTAAGCTACCTACATATTGCTTTACTTGATGCCTTGGGTTCATCTGCTATATATATATATAACGTGGTACAGGGGCGTAGAAAAGAAAGGAATGATTCTATTAAGCTATATATATATATTTATGTCGTTGTTGCATAAGGATATTGTTGTCACGTAGACTTTTGTATATATAAGTGTGTATACACACACACACACACAGAATGAAAATCGTGGCTTTGAAAATGATAGGGAATTGTGGACATAGAAATATATAAGTAAGCATGTCACTGTACTCAAGGGCGGAGGCACACTAGTGCCTATGGGGTCAAGTGAACCCATAATTTTTTTTTAAAATATATATTTTGTAAAGGACTTTAATTTTAATAGAGCTAATTGGATGACTTGGTTAAGGTGTTACATATCTATTGCGGAGGTATTGGTTTCGATCCTTGCTTGGCCCCTTTATTTTTTTCCCAATTTCGTGTACGCCCCCGCCTCACTTCCCCCAAATCGGCGACAATTCAGCTTCTCACTTTCCCCAAATCATTTTGCCCCAATTCGGCTTTTGAAGATCGGCCCCCAAATCGTCGGCCACGCCGCCGCCGCTCCTCCGTCGTCGATCCGCCCCAAGTGTCGTACTCTCACTCTCACTTCCCCCAAATCATATCGGCCCCAACTCGCTTCTCACTTCCCCCAAATCATATCGCCCCAATTCGGCTTTTGAAGATCGGCCCCCAAATCGTTAGCCACGCCGCCGCCGCTCCTCCGTCGTCGATCCGCCCCAAATTCGTGTCTCAACTCCCACGTCACGATCCGCCACCGATTCGTTCCGCCACGCCGCCGCTCATCCCTAATGGTATTTCTCGAACTCTTGGTTTGGTTTTCGGGTCACCGGTCACGCATCTTATATTTCAAAATCAGATGATTGAGTACTTCCATTTTGCTTTGCTGTCGATTGTCGTGTAGGGGATTTAGGACATGAATTGAAAAGATTTCTGGTTGTTCGACATCGTGAACTTCGATTCGCCTCCAAATCCTTGAGTGCTTCCAGTTCCAGCTCCTTCATCGTTGGTGATTACGCGAGGTATGCTTCTCGTTCTCGGTCGTCTTCCATCGATCGTCCGTATGTGACTTCCATCTCCTCGCCCTTACGGTTGTTTTAACTCTATACTGCTCATTGCCACAACCGAATACGATTATGCTTATTTCGGTTTTCTTGGTTGTAAATTTACGGATTACGTCTTATCCGTATTGGGTTTATTCTTCCATCTCCTTGCCCCGGTTGTTTTAACTCTAGTTGTTTTAACTCTCTGTCCCGTATGTGACTTGCTTGGGTTTATTCTTTAAAAAATTTCACTTTTCATTATTGAATTTGATTTTCTTTGACAAGTGCACATCTGTTCGGAGAATGGTAAAATACGGTTGGTTTCCAACTAAGCTTGTAGTTTTTGGCCTCGCCAATCCCATCCAAAAGGAATCTCACATTGAAGTGTGTCGGTGTGGCTTAATTTGAATTTGCATTTCGTACCTTGTGTTATTTATTTGCTTAATGAAGAATGTTATTGGATATGTAATTGTAGTATATAAATCTGAAATTTAGATTTAAAGAAGAATGTTATTGGAGCTTGTAAATTTGAATGCACATTGGATGTTGGGAGAGCTTGATTTTATTGGGAAGGAGGTTAATTTATAATTTAAACACAAGAGTGCATGTTTCCGTGCTAATCTTTGGATATGGGAGTTGTTTGATTGTGTTTTGCTAGCATAGGCTTAAGTTATAATATTAAGATATTGATTAGTGAGGTAGTGGATATGAATTAAGTGGATGCACCTTTATGTGCTTGTATTTGGTTTTGCTCGATGTAAACCGAAATGTAGTTGGGCTAGCATATGCACTTACTTGGTGCTCATTGATGGTTCCAAAGGCTCAAACTAATACTTTGCATTTTACGGTTTAGTTGCTTTAGAGAATGAATTGTTTAGTTGCTTAGTGTCCCGTATGGAAAAAAAGATACAATCTTATAGGTCTTCTTTTCTTCCGAGAAAATGTCAACGATTCAATCTTATTTCAAACGTCTAAAACCCACAAATACAGAACCCGAATCTCAAAGTGAGCAACTTTCAAACGGTATTTCAATTCCAACGGTCAAGAATCCTCCCAACCACCACCAAGATCTCAATTTCAATTACAACCTCAAGCAAAAGTTAATATAGAAAATCTTGAAGCGGATCCGGGAAAAAGACCTTCAATTTATTCAATGACGTCAAATCCTATAGAAAGAGAGGATATTCGGAGAGCTTATTTGCTTAAGGGGCCAACTCAACCAATTCTTAAACCATTCCCTCAAACGGATGTGTATGGGAAAATGCGTAGATTCAATCCTAAGTGGTATGAAGAATTTGGTTCTGGTTGGAGTATAGTGTGTCAAAAGATGCATGTTTTTGCTTGTATTGTTATCTATTTGATATGGAGATTGGAGGTAGTGGTTCGACGCAGGAAGCATTTGTCGGTGTGGGGTTCAATAGTTGGAATAAGAAGGATAGAATCAAAGTTCATGTTGGAGATCATAAGAGTGTCCACAATAGATGTTATCAATCTTGTCAAAATTTGATGAAGCAAAAGCAACATATTGATATTGCCCTTTCAAATATTTCTGATCAACAAAAAATTGATTATCGTATTAGGCTGAAAACTTCTTTAGAATGTGTTAGATTCCTACTACGCAATGGTCAGTCTTTTCGGGGACATGATGAATCTACAAGTTCAAATCAACAAGGTTTATTCCTTGAAATTCTGAAGTTTTATTCTAAGCCTAATAAAGAGATGAGTGATGTGGTCTTGGAAAATGCCCCCGATAATAACAAATTGACTTCACCAATGATTCGAAAGATCTTTCCCAAGCTTGTCTGATTTGACATTAAAGCAATAATTAGTGATCTCGATGATGATTACTTTTCCTTGCTAGTTGATGAAGCTCGTGATGTTGCAATTAAAGAACAAATGGCGGTTGTACTTCGGTATGTAAACAAAAAGGGTCCATTGTTGAACGTTTTATTGGCATAATTCATGTTTCCGATACAACTGCACAATCACTAAAAGCAGCAATTGATGGCCTATTTTCTACACTTGGTTTAAGTTTGTCTAAATGTCGCGGGCAAGGCTATGATGGTGCTAGTAATATGCGGGGTGAATTCAAAGGGCTTAAAAGTTTAATTTTGGCAGACAACACATTCGCATTCTACATTCATTGTTTTGCTCATCAGTTACAATTGGCACTTGTGAAGGTTGCAAAACATCACAAGAAGATTCAAGAATTTTTTTGATATGCTTCAAAAGATGACTACTGTTGTGGGGGGTTCATGCAAGCGGAAGGAAATTCTTCAAATACATCGGTATGAGCTAGTAGTTGAAAGAATTGCTAGTGGTGAAATACCAACTGGAAAAGGTTTAAATCAAGAGACAACCTTAAAGCGGCCTGGAGACACTCGTTGGGGTTCTCATTTTGGTACGGTTACAAGTGTTATCTCATTATTTTCTCCAATAATGTCGTTGATGAAAGTTATTGAAGACGAGCCGAAAAATGATCTTGCAAGAACCGGCGGGTTGCATTTTGTATGCCATGGAGGATTTTGAATTTGCATTCTTGTTGCATCTTATGAAATTGATATTGGGGATTTCTTATGAGTTGTCACAAGCACTGCAAAAAAAAAGATCAAGACCTTTTAAATGCAATTAGTTTAGTAAAGGTAGTCAAGTCTCGTTTACAAGATGTGAGGGATCATGGTTTTGATAAATTGCTTCAAGAAACAAACATTTTTGCCAATAAATATGATATTGACATTCCAAATATGAATGATGTTTATCTTCCTAAAGGGAGATCGAGACGGAGATCAGAATCATTCACATTCCTCCATTACTTTAAGGTGGAGTTATTTAATACAGTGATAGATACTCAAGTTCAAGAGTTGAATGATCGATTTGATAATGTCAATATCAAGTTGCTTGAGTGTTTGAGTTGTCTTGATCCTCGCGGATTCATTTGCAAATTTTAACGGTGAAAAGTTGATTGAGTTTGCTAGATTCTATCCTTCGGAGTTTGATGAACTTGCGAGATATTCCTTTTCTGTCTTCAAGTCTCGATAATTTTATTGTTGATATGAGGGCTGATTCTGATTTTGTCAATTTGCAAACAATTTCCGACCTTGCTTTGAAGATGGTTGAGAAGAGAAAGAATGTTGTTTATCCACTAGTCTATTTGTTGATAAAGTTGGCACTCGTTCTACCGGTAGCAACTGCTAGTGTTGAGCGAGTTTTTTCTGCAATGACTTTTGTTAAGAATAAGTTGCGCAATCGGATAAGTGATGATTGGTTTAACTCATGCATGTTAACTTTTGTTGAACGTGATATATTTGATACGATTGATAATGAGAATATAATGCAACATTTTCAAGGAATGAAGAATCGAAGAATGATTTTGTAATCCTTCTGATGTAAAGGTTAGTGACTCTTGATTATTATTTTTCTATGTTAATGTATTTGTGTTCTCATTGTTTTCCTTCCTCCTTTATGTAGGTGTTTGGTGTTGAACCTATTGAAAGTGCCGTGCTCTCTAGTGGATAGCATTTTTTGAGGCATGTTGAACTTGGAGTGCCAATTTGTAACTATCCTTTGCAACATGTTATTTAATCTTGTCAAACTTTTTTCCTTTCAGAAAATGTCAACGAAACAATCTTAATGCATTTAAAACTTTTCTTTAAAAAAAAAAAAAATTTCGGGGGCGCTGCCCCCGAACCCCTACACTAATTGTGCACCCATAAATTCTAAATCCTGGCTCCGCCACTGACTGTACTTGGGAATATGGTAGAAACTAGTATTATATATGCATATATAAGACGTTGCCTTGGGATGATTATGAGAAGTTTTGCTCACTAAGGGTTGAGAGAAATAGAGTGTATATATATATATATATATATAGATACCCAAAAAATCTTCTACTATATATTTATTTTTATATTATTATATACAAGTACTATATTAGTATTTGACCCAACCAATAATTTGGGAGAGTTGTTGTAAACTTGGGAGTTGGGATTTGGATATATTCTGCAAGGTGTGATTCGTGTAAGATATGAATTGTTGTGGTTATTCAATAAAAGCTAGGAGCGACTTTGACCTTAATTTAGAAATTTGAAATAATAAGACTATATTTTTGAATATCCAAAGAAGTATAAATGATTTATTTAATATATCTAAAGAGCAAAATTTATATAATGATTTATACAATTCTAAATTTAAGTGTTAGGATAGCGTGAGAGTTTAAATTAGTTAATAATAATAAATAAATAAATAGTGATGAATAATATTAATACTATTATAATTTGTATATTTTTAGTTATAGGAAATTATAAGCTTAATTGTGATAATGTAGAGCCTTCTTGTGATCGGTGATTGTGCGAGTAGTGCTCCTCAAGCTAAGGTGAAGCTTGGAATTGAGACTCGTTGAGAGCGGAGTAACTCTTGTGTGATTACCTATAAGCTAAGAATTAACGGGTAACTCGAATATTCTTCCATATACTTGTAAATTGTATGTGATTGTGAGTAACTATCTTTTATTTAAAATTAAAGGACTGAATTATATGTATGTATTGTAAATTGATATTTTATATGAATTGAAGCATGATTTATTGTACCTTGACATTTAATTATATTATTGGTGATTTAATATATGTCTGACATGGCGGATGCATATGTGATGGGTTGGAGTAAGGAGGGATTTGTATGTTGAGATCTTTTACCACGTGGTATGTCATCACTCGGTGCACGGTGGATGACACTTGTCGTGGCCCCTTCTTCCATGCTTTCCTTTGGGGATTGCATTGAGCGTGGGACATGTGACACCTCCTTGTGTTGTTTTAAGGAGGGAGCCATAGTCCATACTTAAGCTCTATACCTTTGGCCCGGTACATCTTAAGTTTTGGTGAGCTTGGGACAATCCAGTCAAATGGATGAGTTGCTATTGGACTATATGTTAGCCTATGGCTCCAGTTAGCGGTTGAGGATGGATGGTGATATAAGGGAGGCTGCATGTTGCATATTTTATTATTGTATGGTTCACTTTGATATCATGGTAATTAATGTTGTATGAAATTATGATATTTACAAATATATATATATATATATAATCAGCTCCTGTATTTTGTCATATGCGACTTGCTTGTGTACGGTATAAACTTTCAGTAGTTACTGGGATGTCAATCTCACTCTATTAACAAATTTCAGGTGATTGTTCTAGTAGGGAGCAAGGGAAAGAATCTATGGAGTGTACTCCTAGAATTTATGTTGTGTTATTATATTTGCCATGACTATAAGACTTCCGCTTTGTATTTTATTATTAAATATTTTGAGAATTTATGTTGACTCAAAAATACATTTTGATTTGAACTAGTTATGTATTTCAATGATTTGGATGTTGATCATCCTTGTTGAAGCTATTTCAAGTGTTTTGGCCGAGATTTTGGGTGTTAGATTTTGAGGGTGTTACAATTGATCCCAAATATCTAAACTTTGCCACTTGTTGGATGAGTTGCTTTCCCAACTTAACCTCCAAATCATTTCTCACTTGTCTCTTATCAAAATTGCAATGCATGTATTCTTTTTGCTCCTACTTAAATGAAAACCCTTCTACATGTAATAGGGGAAATTTTCTTACATGTTATAATCACAATGTTAGTTTCTTTCCTATCATTTTTTATCATCTTGCCAGCTATTATCCCCATATCACTGCAACTTAAATATTTTGCCAGGTTATTGAAGTTATAGCTAACAAGCAACATCATATTTTGCAATGATGAAACAACAAAATTATAGTTACCTCAGAACCTTCTTTTACACATTCATCATACTGCCCTGTCTTCAGGTAACAAGACATCAAGCTGAGCATGCATGATAAAAGAAGCTTTCTACTTTGGGAGGATGGAATTTCCGTAAGGTTTTGCTTGGCCTTGAAGATCAATTGAAACCAAGAAATCAAGCCTCTAAAACTTACTAATAGATGCAGCAATAGAGGGTGAGAAAAAAAGGAGGGAGGGGGGATTGGGAAGACAATTAAATGTCACAAAAGAGCACTTACAAGACAATACTTCTGTATAGCTTCATGGAATCTACCCTGACTGTGAAGTTCATTGCCCTGCAAATTTTAATTTTAGTCCACAAAGGCACCTAATGCATGGCATCATGCCAACTTGTTTTGAGAATAACTAAGAAACTGAGTGCAACAGATGCAGCGCCATTTCCTACCCTATCATGTAGTGATGCAACTGGATTTTTTGACCAGACATTACTTTGGAACAAAACTAGGATAAAATGTAATTTTATTTAAGAAGCTTTCTTTGATTCAAAAGAAATAGTGAGTCTGAATTTTGGCCTTCCAGGGCACACGTATGATCATAATTTTCTTCAATTGAGAAAAATGGATTGTAATTTTTGGAACTTAATCCAAGCCTTAGGTCTTGTCTTTCTCTTTTAACTTGGATTACTGCGACACATACTTCATAGCTTTCAAAGTAAATCTTTAACTGCTGAGTAATACTTAACAAAGATAATATTGATTGGTTATTCCCAACGACTAATGCAACACACCTTCTTCTTCAACATCTCAGCTTCACTTATTTCATATTTCATCTGCGCATAAGCAAGGGCGCACGCAGCTGCAATTTCTTCAGGTGTTGCATTTGGCATCTTCTCACCAATCTCAGCCATCTGTTCAGGACGAGTACGCTTTAACTGCTCTGCAGCAAGTTTGAAGTCTTCAGGCCTCATGTTCTTCATGCTTTCTGAGGCCATCCTCATTAACTCTGGATTAGACATCATCTGAAATTCCATTTTTACACGATGAGCATAAAACAAAAGAGGATGAGTTATACTTACTATGCATGATTTAATTCAAAGCAACAACCTCCCGAAACACTAGGGAAACAGTTTGTTGGTATCAAATATTAAATTTCTCTCATTTTGATATTTGGGTTAAATTAAACTTAACGTGTTTCGTTTCCCTTCTTGAGATGTAACGTGTCATCAAGTCAAGCTCCGAATAAGGATAATCATGACAAGCGACTCAAGGCAAACAAATGTTCTATCTAACGTTCAAAATTCATGGTACACAAGACATGATCACTTCACACGGGCTAATGATAAAAAAACACTAAAATTTTATCATCATTCTTTAGCCATATGCCAATACGCAACTTTACATCTATGAATTAATAAGAAGTACTCCTTAGGAACAACTCTACTGCTAGGCCACCAATACCTAAACTTGTATCTTTTCCCGTTTCCCGAAAGGATACATCACTAAGCTCAATCGATTCCCCATACAAGAGCATCAAAACCACAATGGATCCGTCTCATTCTGAGTCCAGGACTCAAAAGAAAGGGGAAGAATGAAATTACATGTACATTTATGACAATTTCAGAAAGATAGCAACTAAAAAGGGGAAATCAAGGGAGGAAAGAAGATGAACTATTGTTGGATACAAGTAAACTCGGCGGGCGACATGCAACTCATCTACTCCTGAGCGATTCTGATCATCTGTTGTTGTAAATCCAATCCAGTCAATAAAAAAATCTTGCAGATCAAGAGAAGAACGGTTATCGCCAATTGTTTTCCAGAATTCAGAGTTGTTTGTACTAGATAATAGGATAAAAGAGAATGAATAGCTCTGGATCATATTATTACTGAACTGTTTGTACACAAATATATAGAAGAGTTACGCAGAGCAAGTGGGTGTGCTCTTTTGTACACGTGTAATCATCTGAGCTTAAGTCTGAAACTAACTCTAAGTGACAGCTAATCAGAACTGTATATGCCAGCTAAGCACAACTAACACAATGCATGAAATCAGAACTGAATAAATCTTGAAATTAAAAGGCAAGGAGTTGAGACAAAGCTTTAAATCATACTGGTTCTTCAATGGCAAGTGGTGAATCTTGTTCTGGAACTGTTCCCATTGTTTCACCATATTCCGTTATTTCAATTCAGTAATTTCAGCAACATTCTTATGCTTCAAGATCTCACAATCTTACTTTTAACCAGGATTAAGATTTTGGAATCACTTTAATCCGAATTTTCTATTGCGTTCCACATTAGACACCATCTCAGTTTTTGAGAATCAAACATAACAGTCCATGTCCATAGCATAAGAGCTGGGCATTGTCGTGTATGAATCCTATCTTTGTTGGCTTATTTTCAAAGCATATGTGCGCAAATATGCCAAATTAGAGTAATCAATACTTTATCAGCAAATATTCATCCTTTGATTTAGGTTTAATCAAACTTATTTTCCTCCTCCTCATTCATTCCCCTCAATCAAACTATATTCTGTGAAAAAATATGTTCGATATAAATATCTATAAAGGAAAATGTCTAAATAAATTTTTTACTTGTGTCCTATTTCACTTGGTCAAATACAAGTCAACAAAATGTCTAAATAAAAATTTTACTTGTGTTCTCATTTATTCTTCTCAATCAAACATGCAAGTGCCTTATAAATAAGACTAAATATAGTTGCTAGTTGGTGCTTAATAATAAGGACAAGAGAAAGTGTATGGTAGTTCAAAAGTATCGGATCAAGCAAAACATTAATTACAACGTTGTCCTTCTAAGTTGTGGCCCTCTTAATAATTATCATTCATAAGTTTCATCTTTTTTCTTACTGCTTAAGCCTTAGGTCAGGTCCTCGTAAAGAAAGCGCAATAACTAAATATCAAATAAAACAAAGCCATATCACACACACTCACATCATTATCAATATCCACTTTTCCATCTGAGCAAAAAAAAGTATCCACTTTTCCAGCTAATAAACAATTCACCAAATCATCTTATTTCTTACTTAAGGCTTAAGGCTTAAGTCTTAAGTCAAGCCTTCGAAAAGAAAACGCAATAACTAAATATCAAATAAAGCAAAGCCATATCTCACATCATTATCAGTATCCACTTTTCCAGCTAATAAACAATTCACCAAAGTAAGAGTAGAGAAAAAGAAAAGTACCTCTTCTATGCTTGACCACGACTTTGGCGGGTTGAACCGTCTGGGTCACTAGTTTTTCCTCCTCCTTAGGTGGGAACAAAACCCCGTCGATGCCCTGAACCGAGATATGACCGTCCGTGTATATATCCGGGTCGAACAAATAAGCCGACCCGTCTCCTTGCCCGAATTTGATCGACCCGTCTGCCTCCTGAGCGACCACCTTATGTGGCAACTGGAGAGTGTCATACCGGACTTTTCCGAACCTTCAGATTGAATTATACATACTCTCTTCAGTTTGATATTCGAGTATTAGATGGTAGTACATTATCTGCTCCGGAGCACCCGGTTCACTCAACTGGTCCATGGTTAGTTTAGCCATTGCTTCATCGTTCGGAGCCAAAATAGTTAGGACATAGACCTCAGACACCAACCGACCCATTTCGGTAGCTAAGGAAGTCAGATTCACCAAAATGTCGGCCATTTCATTGTACCCACCGCAATGAAGCAGTGTCTGAATGAAATCCTTGACCTGTGCTTCGCTGTTGAAATGGTGGTGTGGTCCATCGGGACCGGGAGCTGAGGTGGGCGCCAAAGAGGGTCCCGGAGCCATGGCTTCGTAAATGGGCAAAATCGGCGGCAAACTTGGTTTAACAGGCGGAGTCGGCTTCTTGAGCCGATGCGTCCTCGGGTCAACCACCGGTGCTCCCTCGGGCTTCACCACACTCTGACGACGGTTGAAGTCATCTTGGACGCAACAAGGGACCAGGAGGCGCTCAATCCCATGGATCACTCTGTCGGGTCGGTAGACAACATTAGGGTGAATAATCTTGGCGCGATCCACTGTCCATTCCTCGGTCCCAATATTGTCAAGGTGAATGAACTCGGACTTAAAGAGTGTCCCGTGACGGGCTGACCGTTTGAGTGGGCAACGCCTGCGATCCCATTCAAGTGGGAATAATATGAAACATGAGCAAGGACTAAAGAGACTTGAGATTACCTGGTTCAAGAAGGAAGCGCTTGAACTCAGGGTCGAGATCGCTCTTGAGAGCTTCGTTTCTGGGTGAGACGATGGTGATGTTGTGGGCACTAACAATGTCTTCGATAGTCTGCAGAAGCATAGCCTTCTCGACCAGCTCGACGAGTTTCGTGTAATGCGAGCCCAAAAGAGCCACAAGAACTGAGTTGGAGTTTATCTGACCCGAGGAAAGAAGAAGCCAGCAACAATGTGCTTGTTTGGAGTGTGGACTGTGGAGTGTAGCGTTAGGCCAGGAAAACAAGTCCAGTAACTGATGACTTCTCATTTTTAATAGATTTGAGATATATTTTGATATATTTGAGAAGTCATTACTACTAATTTAAAGAGATTTTATTAAGATTTTAAGAGAAATCAATTTGGACACATCATTTATTGGGATTTCAATTTAAAATAAGAGTTTGAGTTTAGGAAATAAATATATTATTATTATCATTATTATATAATATTGCTTCTTATTATTTGGACAGCATAGCCACACATTCAGCATCTCATTTACAAGGTTATTTTGAATTGAATAGAATGAATGGGCCCACGGATTGCAATTGCAATTGAAGAAGGCATGGAATTGATGGCACCATCTTGGACACATGGGTCCCACCAATTGAATTAAAAAGAAGACCTAAAAGCTACGAATGGAGGGAATAGAAAAAAAAAAGAAAAAAAAAAAGTGGGGGCCCACGAATTGAAGGAATTGAAGACCTAAAATCAAAAGAATAGGAGGCAGCATTTTATCATCATTCTCGCTGGACCACAACTTGGGTGAAAAAAAGCAGAGAAGGAGCGGCGCGTACGAGAGAGGAGGAAAAAAGTTCAATCTTCTAGCTTCTCACAAATTCACCCTTTCCTGTCGCCGGCGACCTTCACCCACACCTCCATCGTCGCCGGCGACCTTCGCATCTCTCCATTCTCACCACCACAGGGCTGAGCTTCAGCAACTGAAAAAGGCCAAGCAACCACCAAAAAGCAGAGTAGCAGTTGGAGTCTAGAAGGAGGAATCAGAGGAGTAGATAGTGGGGCTGTTTGTTTTTTTCTTTACTCATTTGCCTTTGATTTCTTTTATAGCTTCGAATCTGGAATTTTGTGTTGCTGCTGTGATGTTAATTAAAGCCATGTGTGGCTAGTTGATTTTGAAACCTAGAGGAGCTTTGAACTTATAGTTGTGGATTATACTTTATTTTTATTATTTAGTTATAATTAATATTAATTTTGGTTACTTAATCTTGTTTAGCTTTATCTATTTAGTGTCCGATCATTATTGAATATGAATTTGAGAATTAGGATTTACCTTGACGAAGAAGGAATTTTAATTAAGCTCGAGATTAAGTAATATGAGATTAGATTGTGATTTAATTTGCGATTAGGATAGACATATACCTAATGGCCCCATATAATTGTTGAGGAGTGTGTTCGAGTTTTATTGCCTCTTGAGTAATTATGTTAGACATAACAAATTATACTCGAGAGAGGGTTGTAAGTGGATCGAACAGTGCACTTATAGCTATTTATACTCGAGATTAACAAAATTGATATTAAGGCTAATTAAATTAGTGAAATCAAGGTTTATGAAACTAATAAGGGATTAGTGACTCTGGGTTGCTCATTTTATTATTGTGGTAGTTTGTTTGTTTATTTTGATTTTATTTTATTTTCCCTTTAATTAAATTTAATTTGGTTTGCTTAACTTAAACGAAATTGTAAAATTAATGCTTAACTGAGATTGTGATACAAAGTCCTCGTGGGAACGATACTTTTCTTATCACTTTATTACTTGATACGGCCCGTATACTTGCGGAGTTTATAGGCTATAAAGTTTTCCCCTATCAAGTTTTCAGTAACACTGCTAACTGATAAATGGTCCGTTTGGGTTGAGCGTTAAGGAAAAAGCTCTGAACGCTCAAAAATCCTGTTAAGGAAAAAGCTCTACCATGGAGCTTTTTCCAAAACGCTTTCAGCTTTTTGACATGGGCCCCGCCACTTCTATCACTATCAATTCAAACACAAATCAGATAGTTTTTAAGCCACCACTCCTCCCAAGCTTTTTTTTTTTAAGTTAGATAGCTTTTAAGCCATCGCTCCTACTGCCAACCCAAACAGGCCCAATCTGGGATTTGGAGAATCAGAGAATGCGAGAAAGGGGAAGTCGTACCTCTAGGTATTGGATTAGCAGTGAGTTAAGCGGGATGGCGGCGGGATGGTAGAAAACTTTTTAGAAAAAAAAGATTATAGATGTGTTTGTGTTTGGTTTTTCCCAAACGGGCAGGTGTTTAAGTTACAGTTGAAAAGTCTGTTGATATGAAAAATAACTAAAAAGGACATAAATCTTATTAAAATTTATATTTATATTCCAAAAATTTTTAGTTCCTCCTCAGAACTTTCAAAATTTACAAATAGATCTTTGGTCAAAACTTGCGTTTTGACCGTGAACTCTTCTTCCTGAGAAGCTACATGCCTGAGAGCACACTCTAAACATTATAGTAGCACCGCGAACTTTAATCTAGGAAAACACAGAGAGAGCTTGACAAAGGAGAGGGTCGAATCAATCTGGGAAGCTTGGAGGAGGAGACTGTCACATCCTCTGATATATCAGCATTTATCAAAGTTGTAGTGCACAACTTAATGAGCATAAACGTTTTAGCATAGTAATGCTGATATTAAATTCTGATTACATAACAAAAATCCCATAGTTATACAAATACCTTTTAACCCAAAATAGGCTAATAAAAATAACCTACAACATCTCTTGGTCCGCTGATGTCCACCATCTTGTCCTGGGAGTCGTGTCCGATATGCTATACATATCACAGGTAGCAAAAAATACTGGGATCCCGAAGGTTCCCAGAGTAACAGGTTAATCTCACATTCAATGTATAAAATAGTATATGACAGTTAACCATCATTTATACATTCAACACAATCAACTCATTCAATACATTCAATACATATATATATATATATATACGAATGGTTCATACAATCATATAAAAACATACAAAGAATGCAACATTAGAGTTACTACCTGGACACTTTACCAATCCTTATTACGACTCCCAAACACTTTAGTCGATCCGGACAATTGTCAAGTCCTATAAACATACATTTATAGACTACGGATTATTACTTATCCAATTCTCTCTTTTCTCACAAAACCTAGTTTTATACACCGTATATGCGAATAGTAACTCTACTACAATACAACATATACACGAATAGTGTCATTGTATAGTTACAATTACATCACATATCCGATTTCTCTTTTCCAGCAAAATACGTTCGGATGCTACAGTATCGTATACATAAATAGTGTCGTATACTGCTATAGTGCCGTATTCATGAATAGTAATTTAATATTGATTTACTACCCCTGTAAATAATTTTCGTTGCGTCGATAAATAATGTTTACTGTGTCAGTAAATAATATTTTCTGTGACGGTAAATAAATATTTACTACGTTAGTAAATAAATTCACCATAGCAAATAACTATTATTTCCAAATACGTAAATTACTGTAGCAACCGATTTTGATGAATAATAACTTGCATTTTCTGTCCAATTTCCATCATATATTCTCTCAAATCCTCAGAAAAATGCATAATACTAAGCTAGAAAGAGGATAATAAGTTTTACCTTAATCTTTCTTTAGTAAATCTTACAGATCTCCCTCTTCCATAACCTCTTCGACCTTTTACCAGATCTCTCAAAAACACTAAACAAAAGAGCTTTCCACGATTAGGAAGTAGAAATAGAGAAGGACTAAGGATTACAAATCTGTAGCTTAAGATGTAACACCCGCTTTATATACTCCATTTATTACGTACACGGAAGCGTTCTTTAAATATATAATGTTACTATTCACGTATACGGTACTATTCACCATTCATATATACGGTGTATTATACCTAAAAATTTCTGTTTTTATACAACTGAATTATACTTCAGTAAAAATTATCAGACGGAAGTAAAAACTTATTTTGTCTTGTTCTACTCGTCCACATACGTCTTCTTCGTTCTTAAGTCTTCTTACACAAGCTGCAAAATTTGCTAATTAAAAATATTCTGGGATTCAAATGAATTCCAGTAGTAACATCAATAATTGCTTACATACAATGCATACACAGAACATGCAAGACAACCATCATTTATACATACAATTCATTCAACACATTTATCATTCAATACATTCATACATTCTATATATATACATACAATGGTAAATTCAAGCATATTAAGGCACACAAAGTATGTGAGAGAAAAGTTGCTACCTGATGATATTTCCAATTCTTGATATGATTCTTAGTTTTTTGGTCATCCCAGATAAATACCGAATCCTATATTTACATATTCATGGACAAGAAGTTAATACTAATCCGAATTTTTTTTTTCTATTCTCGAACATATTTTGAAAACTCACAGAATTTTCAAATAACTTTGAAAATTCATATTTAATTGCACAGAACTCCAAATGGAGTGCTTCCAAAACTCACGTGTCCCTTATTAAGTCTATTTTCAGGGAAAAATACATTCCACTGTCAAATATACATAGACTGTTCCCAAAATTTTCATTTATCTTCATTGTTCCAGAAAAACGTTCAGATTCATTGTCTAACTTCAAAAATCCATATCTAGAGTTCTAGGTGTCCAAATCAGGTGGTTCAATAACGTATGAACTCCTTATTAAGTCTAGTTTCTAGAAAAATTGGTTTCAACATTTTAACATAAGCCAATCCTTCCCAGATTTAAAAAACGTGACTACGGTTCAGAAAACGTTCCAAATTCTATTCTTAATTTCAAAAATTCATAATAAATTCTCTAAAAGTTCAATTGGGGTGATTCAAATTTCTATTAGAAATATCTTTAAGTCTAGTTTAAGGGAAAAATAATCATCAAACCAATTAATGGCTGTATAATTCCCAGAAATTTGAAAAAGGAACGTTATTTGAATCTGGAAACATAAATTTTCAGTTTTTCTGAACAAACTTTGAAAATTCATAACTAGAGTTCTAGACGTCGGATCAATACGTTATAGCACTCATTTTAAAGCTTGAGAAATCTATTTTATTTTTACTAAATTTCACAGTCATAGAAAGTCATTTTCTTGGTCAAAACCTCATACGTATCTGAATAACTTCATAGACTTTCAAAAAAATAGCGGTGTTGTACATATTGACCAATGCTTCACACCAACAACACTCCACTTTCAACAACCTTTGATTCCATAATTGAAAGAAAGAGTGTGCTTGTGAGTGTATAGGAAGTGTGTGTGTCGGCATGAATTAATTGAATGGGTAGTGTTGTATGCATGTTTGCCAAAATATGTTGCCATGCGTATAAACTTTCAGGAATGAAAATGTGAGGGAGAATGAATTTTCCCATAAAATAATAAAGTGTGTTTCATGCATTGTCTAATGTGTGTGTTGTGGGACCCACTCCAAAATAATCCCATTTAAGTCTTTTTTGACTTCACTCTTGTTTCCAACTTAATCATTTCCTCATTAAATTGCAAACATTATATAAATATTATAAATAAATCCTTAATACCATATAAGGATTTTTCTCCCTCAATTAACTTCTTAAATCCATAAAATATTGACTCTAAAATTTCTAAGCCAATATTTATTCTCCAACTATTTTTCCTCGAATTTATTCTTTTCCCAAAAAATCCAAAGAAAATAGGTCTTAAATTCCAATAATTATTTATATAATCATTTTAGGCCTTATTTTCATAATAAATTCCCATAAAATATTTCTTATTTTCAAATCCCGAAATTTGGGATATTACCTAAGAGATTACCTTACTCTTCACGGATCTTTGATTCATCTTCTTTCATTTAGCCTTCTTCTTCCTCTTTACAACCTCTCACTCTCTCCCTCTCTCCCCCTTCCTCATCGTTCCTCGAAGGAACGAAATGAATGAAGCAACGTGTCATGCGTTTTTAAAGAAAAGGAAAATGGGTTCTTAAGTGTAATTTTTCTCTACGGGTCATTTTATGTAATTTTCCCGTACCAAATTTCAACACATTCAAGCGCGGTAATTTGAGAAGTAAATATTGTTCGTGGGTCCCACACCTTTATATATTATATTATTTTCACATAGTAATTACTATGCAAATAGTAAATTACTATTACATGGGTCCCGCGTGACATTTTTCACGCGTGAATGTGTCGGCAGAATGAAATATTTTGCCGTAGGTCCTGTGTGAATAGTAAATATGTATTTGTGAATAGTAAATACTATTCATGGGTCCCATAAAATACTAATTCTAAATTTGTCACTTTAAAAAATAAGGCCTAATAGTCTTCCAAAAATAAGCCCAAAATTCGGGATATTACAGAGACCACCACCATCGACTCCGTCACTGACCCGTACCATCACAGTCGGCGTCTCCTCCTCTCCACTTTCAAAATTGCTTCACCATTTTTCACATCAACTACCATCGATTCCGTTCATAGGTGAAGTTCCGCCGCAAAGGGTTCTTGCCGCCGACTACTTACTTGCTTAACTGGAGACTATCTATTGCCCATTGCCTAGCCATCTCTCTGACCCATCACGCCTTCACTGTAGTAGCAACAGTAAAAGCTGAAACCGTATAATGAGCCTGTTTGGAGAGCCCAATTCCAAGAGTTTGGAGAGCATTGGAGCCTGTTTGTGCAGAAGCCCATTGGAGTTAATTTGTTTATTTAGGTAAGCTTTTTTTATCCTACTTTTCCCTAAAAAATGGTTTTTTATTAAAAGCCACTCCCCCAAACTTTTATCCTATTAAACAAGTAACTCTAATTCGTTATTATTCTTTTTTTCCCCCTGTTTGTGTACTACTATGTTGCCATCATAATTAATAAAGGTAATATTGATAGGGGTGATATTTTTTCCAATCACAATTGTCCATATTTAGTGTTATTATTCCATTATCACAGCGTTTTTTTAATAATCAATTTAACATTTTTTTTCAAATTTAAAATTAATTTTTTTATCTTTAATTATCTCAATATATACAACTAATATGTGTATGTAGTATTTAATATGATTCATATTATTTTCAATCATTTTCCATTTCAATTGACTTTTGAAATAATAATCTAAACACTCATCAGTTTAGAAAAAAAAAGATACTTTTATAAAAGCCAATCCAAATACAAGTCACACTTACAACTTAACTTTTTTCCTATAAGGCTTCTGCAAAAGTCAAATAGAAAATAAGTCATCACTCCCACCGCTAACCCAAATAGATCCAATATGGCTTCTTCTCATCAAAGCCACTGTACCTAAAAGCTCCAATTTCTGGCTTCTCCTCTATTAGGACTTTTTTTATAAGCTCAATTGATCAGATGGAAATCCAAACATATGCCCAATGCATTTTTTCACTGCCGGGCGTTTTTTTTTTTTTTTTTTTTTTTTTTCCATTGCATTTTTTTCCCTTCAACGCGAAGCCCAACACACTCTTAAGTAAATGAGTGTTGGTTGCTCTGCCAACTACTCACTTATATGTAACATTTCGTTTTATTTTTGACAGATTAAAATAATAAGTAGTAGATTTAATAAGTTTAAAGGGGTTGGAATTCACGTGCATATCTAATTGTGACAACAAAGTGAAGAGCTCCATTGCATTATTGCGACACCAAACAAACAAGAGATCTTGGAGTGGAGCCTCCCTCCTCGTGATATTGAAATCCTAAGCCCCACGACGTAACTATTACTCTGATTTTATTTATAAATCTAGGTTGATTAAAAAATTTAGTTCTATTTATGAGTTCAGTTTCATGTAATAAATAAGATTGTGACAATTTTATCCATATTAATTACATCTATGCAGATAAGAAGAGAAGAAATAGTTAAAAAATACCCAATTATAAATAAGGATAAAGTTGAAATCATTGTGTCAACTAACTTTTCTTGGTATGTGAGATTTAGTTAAAGTGGACTTATAAATAGGACCAGAGGAGTAAATGATACTTTTATTATTCTTTTTAAATATATATAGATAACAAATTTATTCATTTAATAAATAAAAAAAATACCGATGACTAACCGCCGCTTCTCTCATGTGACCCCCCCCCCCTAGGACTAGGAGACACGCACATGCATAATACATTATCATTTTGCATAATACATCAACCAAAATAAATTTACAACATGAACTTATGAGGAAATTCATCCAAAAATTGTAATCGATATGGGATCAAAAAAGACATATAAATCAAGAATCATGTTATGTCTAAGATACTACATGAAGATTTATCAGATCAACTTCTAGAAAGTGGGTGACGTTTCGCCTCACTCTTGAGTCTTGAGCTTAATTTCATTTATATGTCTTTTAGCATGTTAGTAAGTGCTTAGAGGGGGGGAAGCTTCATGGACCAGTTTTTAATTTACAAATGGTGATTATCTTTTTTTTTTTTGGGTCGAGATTATCTTACTCAAATCTAATATAGAATGACTTAGTTATTACTATTACAAACATTTATTCGTACTAGATTAATTAATACAATTAAATAACCATTAACTCTTTATTATATAAATAGGCACATGGTTTAATTGGTGGAGGGTTTGTGCTCACTAAATATTATTGATATTAATTTAATACTGCTACAAATATTAATGATGTGGATATCCATGATATTGACACATATCCTAATCAATATCTACTTGGCTGTATCTAATATTTTCTTTTACTTCTTCCCCTGCTCTCCAAATCAACAAACTTGTTATCCAGGTTTACTTTTTTCCCTAAGTTCATTAGTTCTGCAACTTTGTCTATAAATATAAACATTGTACAGGCTTTGAACTAATACAAGTAAATGAGAATTACTCTCCTTTTTATCTCTCTTGAATTTCTCTCTTCTCTTATCCCATATATCTTTATTCTCATAACAAATACTTTGATTATTACTTATTAGGAGGACAATTAGCTGCAGTAAAAGCTTGTGAAGAACAATTTTATTTGAGTTATCAATTGGTCGGAATCTTAATGGATATTTAATTTACCAGTAATAAATTATTCACTTGTTTAAGATGAGATATATTTCATTTATTTATTTTTCGACAATAATAATGGATTAAATTTGCGTGTTTTTGTGTCGAGGGATCGCGTTTCTCCCAGTTATAAGTGTATATTAATATTTTGATTATGAGTTCAGCTGATCGGTTTAACGCATATAGAGCTGTCATCCTCATAGTATGCAATTGAGCCAAACACATGTAAAGAATCATAATCATTAGCAGGCTTACCATACCATTGTTCTAACGGTGTCTTGCCATCAATAGCAGAGATGGTAGACGATTAATGAGATGGCTCGCATATGTTATTGCCTCGGCCAAAATTCTTTGCCCAAGCCAAAGCATTGGACAACATACACCGAACCTTCTCCGGAAAGTCCGGTTCATGCGTTCACCCCCCGTTTGTGGTGTATTTCTCACGGTGAAGTGTCGACAATGCCATTGTCTTCACAAACCTTTCCGGAAAGGATCATTCCCGTATTCTCCACCATTGTAATACGTGCGAAGATATTTGATCCTTCTACTGTTTGTGCTTCTATCATCGTCTTCCATTTGAGAAAAAATCCCAAAACTTCATCTTTGGTCTTCATCGTATACACCCAAACTCTTCGGGAAAAATCATCAACAAAGGTTACAAAATAATGCTTTCCTCCCAATGAAGCTGTTTTGGAAGGACCCCAAACATCGAGTGTACATAATCCAAAATACCTTCGTATTATGAATGGGCATCTTGAACTTAACCCTCTGTTTCCCCTTTACGCAATGCTCACAAAAATCCATGATGCAATGCTTCAATCCTTTCAACAATCCTTGATTTGCTAGAGCCTTCAAGGATTTTCCTCCAAAGCATGTCCCAAGCGCATATGCCATAACCTAGTTGCTTTCGCATCCTTCTCACAAGCTCTCTTGGATGTCCTTTGCTTTGCCGTCATCCAATAAGCGTACTACCATGATAGTGGTACGTGTTATTGTTCTTCCGAATACCCTTCATTACCACCAATGCACCGGAGAAAATCTTCATTACTCCATTTTTGCGGTGATCTTGAACCCTTTTGAATCGAGAGTTCCCACGAAATGAGATTCTTCTTCAAATCCCATGCGTATCGAACGTGTTTTGTCAATGTTCTGATCAATCCATCATGGTTCCTTAATTTGATTGAACCAATGCCATATGCGGTAAGTGAAGAGTTATCTTTGTGTGAACAATTCCACACTCGCTTCTTCAAAATCGTGAACCGGTCTGTTAGGACACGTATGATGGTCGCAGTGAGTCCAACAACCATTCGTCCGATGGTTTTGACGACGTTGTTGTAGCCAATGAGAAATCTGAATTCTCATCATCACAATCAGCTACATTTGAGTCCATAGCGACCTTCTCATATCCAGGTTTGCCCTTGTTCTTGACTTCGGACAGTCCCTCTTCCAGTGTCCTTTTTCTCGACAAAAGGCACACTCATCTTTCTTTGGGTGCGGACCTTGATTTGGATCGGCCTTTCTTTGATCTCTTCTTCTCGTCGACGTCCTCTTACTACTAGAGCCTCTGCATCTCCAACCTTTTGTTTCTCTTTCCTTCTTTGTTCATGGTTTGTACAAAGAAGAACAAACTTCTTCTAGAGAAACTTTTTCCTTGCCATGAAGAAGAGTAGTCTCCGGGTGCTCGTACTCATCGGGAAGTGATCCCAACATTATTAAGGCTAGATCTTCATCTTTAAAGGTCGTCCATATTCGCAAATCCGTCACCAACTTATTGAAGCTAGTGATATGCTCATTCATTGTGGTACCGGAACATAAGTGAAGCGAAAGCGATCTTTTCTTCATATAGAGTTTATTCGACAGCTTTTTCTTCAAGAACTTGTCCTCCGGTGCCTTCCATAGTCTACATGCGAAGGTTCCTTTGTGTATGGATACTTTCGCTCTCTTGAAAGGTACGATCTAATAGTACCACAAGCACACGATTGACGACCCTCCATTCTTCTTCCTCCATGCTATCCGGTTTTTTTCTCTTCAAGGGCAAAGTCTAGTCCTTCTTTGAAAAAGGACATCCGAATCTCGCCTTGCCACATGCCAAAATGCCCGGTTCCGTCAAAAATTTCAACGCAAATTTCGCATTGGACATTATTCTTGACAAATACGAAGATGCGAACGAAGCTATAGGCACTTCTTCGTGGACACATCACTCTTTTTGTCTACGCCATTTCGCTCAAAAAAATTATTTAATAGCCAAAACAAAAGCCCAAAAGTAATTCTTTTACGATGTGGAAGCTCGAGACTAAGCTGCAACCACGAGCATACTCGACATTTAACACAGCTCGATACCAATTGTTGCGGAAGCACAATGATATAGAGTAACTTAGATTATACTAGAAAATTACCCAACTAGAAAACAAAGTTTCTAGACGTAATTTAATAATATAATAAGCCACAACTACTATATTTATTATTTATTAGCTGCATTTATATATAGTAGTTGTGGCTTATTATATTATTAAATTAGAAACGTCTAGAAACTTTGTTTTCTAAGGTAATTTCTAGTATAATCTACTCTATATTGTGCTTCCGCAACACTCCCATTAGAGAAATGACATCATTTAATCATATATCGATTTTTATCATTATTTTATAAAAATCATATCCTTGTTTCTAAAACCGTACATATATTTATCCTTTTGCTCGTATATCCGATATTGCTGCACTCATACTTACTCTGGCGTTAGTGCAACTGGGGAAGAGAATAATTAGTTAAATTACAAAGAACAAGAAGCTAGAGAGGTTATTAATTGCGGTTGGTTTCACCAGACAAGGTCCAACATGTTAAATGTCACTGCTGGGTACTTTCCAATACCAGACTATTGTTGACATTGTGGCAGCAAACCAGACCTTTTAATACTGCATTGCTCTCTTGATACCCTACACATGCATGTGTTTGGTGATTGCATTGATGTACTTGAGTACACTATGAAGTAACAAGTGTGACTGCTTAACAGCTTATAATTGGCCAAAACCTCCAGATAATCTGATGGGTGCAAGATAGCGTCCAATGCAATACCTAAGTTGGTAGTAACTACTAAGGGCCTGTTTGGAAGGTAATAGGGGCTGAAAAAGCATGGTAGGAAGGTAAAAAGCACGGTGGGCTGAAAATGTGGTATTTGGGTTTTTTTTTTAAAAAAAATGGGCTTTTAGGCCGAAAGCTACTTTTAGGAAGAAACCATCAATCCAGACATAAATCATATTTACAATATGAATTTTATCCTATATGAAAACTAACTAATAATGCACCCAAACATAGTAAGCAATTTACCCAGCCAACCAGAATTGACTGGTCATTCTCTTATTTATAGAAAGTAGTATGTACATACAACACAAAATGGGCCAAGGCTAAACTTACAAGCCCAAACAGTACAAGCCCAAACTATACAAACAACATATTCTAACACAAACAACATATTCTAACACCCCCCTTCAAGTGGGGGACTAAACAAATTTGTAGTGCCCAACTTGCGAACACAATTATCATGCCCTTCTCTACCAAGCGGCTTTGTCAACACATATGCCAACTGATTTTTTGAAGCTACATGCAGTAAATCAATAATACCCTGTTGCAGTTTTTCACGTACGAAGTGACAATCAATCTCAATGTGCTTCGTACGTTCATGAAATACAGGATTTGTAGCAATGTATATCGCTGCCTTATTATCACAATGAACCTTAACCGGTTCCAAACCCTTTACACCGAGATCACTCAATAACTGTAAGCCAAACTATTTCCGACACCGCATTTGTTCCAAGTGCCCTATACTCGGCTTCGGTGACGACTTGGAGACGGTATGTTGTTTCTTTGATTTCCAACACACCAATGACTCTCCCAACTTAATGATGTATCCAGAATCGATCTCCTAGAGTCATGACATGCGCCCTTGATCGAATCTACATAGCACTCCATACTGAACTGGTTTGTTGAAGAGAGAAGAATCCCAAGTCTCGGGCAACTCTTGAGATATCTCACCGCACGAATTGCAGCCGCCATGTGTGACTTCCTCGGAGCACTCATAAATTGACTCAAAGTTTGCACAACATAGCTAATATCAGGTCGAGTATTAGTAAGATAACATAACCTACCAATCAAACGACGATAGACATTTGGATCCAACAACAAAGGATCTACTTTGCGTCTTCGCTTCTGTTTTGTACGAGCACTCTTGCTTGTATCAGGTTTCACATGTCCTTCTAGACTCAACCGGGTGCTTCTTTCCATGGGAATGGATAGTGGCTTTGCCCCACTCAACCCCATATCACTAATGAGATCAAGAGTGTATTTTCTTTGATTGAGTACTATTCCCTTCTCTGAACGAGCCAATTCCAACCCAAGGAAATATCTCAAATGTCCTAGATCCTTGATTTTGAATTGGTGGTGAAAAAAAGCTTTAACATCCTCTATTCCCTGCATATTGTCTCCTGTAATAACCAAATCATCTACATATGCCAAAACAAGGGTTATTCCATTATCATTCGATTTAATAAACAAAGAGTAGTCATACTTGCTCTGCCTAAACCCCCCTTGAATCAATGCATTAGTAAGCTTCACATTCTATTGCCTAGATGCTTGCTTCAACCCATACAAGGATTTGCAAAGTTTACAAACTTTATTTTCGCCAAAAATATCAAATCCTTGTGGGATGCGCATGTAAACCTCTTCATCTAAGTCCCCTTGCAAAAACGCATTGTTGACATCCATTTGAAAGAGATGCCAACCATGCATTGACGCAAGAGTGAGGATGGTCCTTACTGTGACCATTTTAACGACCGGGGAGAAGGTCTCAAAATAATCAATCCTTTCCTGTTGACTGTATCCCTTAGCCACTAACCTGGCTCTGATACAATGAAAACTAACTAATAATGCACCCAAACATAGTAAGCAATTTACCCAGCCAACCAAAATTGACTGGTCCTTCTCTTATTTATAGAAAGTAGTATGTACATACAACACAAAATGGGCCAAGGCTAAACTTACAAGCCCAAACTATACAAACAACATATTCTAACACTATATATCTTAATTTATTTTTTTGGTAAAAAGGAGGCCTCAACCTTTATATATAAAATTAAAGAATGGGAGCAAATCCCATACAATCCGGTTGCTAACACGATCCTTAGATGATTAGGACAGTTAAACAAGGTGGATGATATAGAAATACCTTCCTTAGCTAAAACATCAGCAAAAACATTTCGACTCCTGGGAGTAAATTGCAACTGAACTACCCAATCTTTTGTAAGCATATTCTTAATCTGGAAATGAACAATACTACCCAAATAGGTATCCTTGTGAAGAACCAGATCATCAATCAGCGATTTAGACTCAGAGACCAATATGACTTTTTTGAAGCCTTCATCCCATGCAAGCTTGAGGCCCATTAGAACGGCCCATTCCTCAGCATCATATACTCGGAGTATAATACTCCACAACATCCCAAACTGTGAGAAAAACCCACCACCCATCGGCCAGAAGAATCTCTGATAACCCCTCCGCAACCAGCCTTATTACTAATCAAGTCCACTGCACCATCTACATTAATTTTAACCCAAGATTCAGGAGGAGGCCTCCAATAGTCTTCATGATCTTCCCCAACTACGAGATGATTCGAGTTACAATATGGGCTGTCATTAATTATGCAGAAAGTGCGCCATAATCTATTAATTGCTATAGGATCTGATGGTTTCTGATAGCTATCATTAAAAGTGTAGTAGTTACGCCATGTCCATAATAACCACATGGAGACCCCCCATATCAGATTCCAGTTGTCATCTTTAGAGATACAAAAATCCTCATTCAGGTTAGCTGTCATCCATTCACGCATAGGAGTTCCAAAGAAGGATGCATAAAGCTCTGGCCTAACCGGATGTTTCCAGATCCGTACGGCATAGGAACAATCTCGGAATATATGAATACTATCTTTGATTTCTATATTGCAAAAAATGCAGAGCGGACATATTGAAGACCATCGACTCCGCCACTCGTTAGTAGGAAACCTACCATTATAAGCCAGCCAAAGGAAAACTCTGATCCTCTCAGCGCCCTTCCAGAACCAAATAAGACGAAAGGCTGAATTAAAGAGGTTTGCCGGGGGTTTTCAATCCTTTTATAAGCGCTTTTGACAGAAAATAACCCGTTCTTAGACCCATTCCATGCCATAATGTCATTTCTATGGCCCACTAGAGCACCACCACCAGGCGGCCGCTAGAGCTCCGGCTCTAGCCGGCCTACAACCACCGGCAGCTTGAACTTCGGCCGTCGGGAGCTTTTTTTTGGGGGGGGAGTTGATTTTTTTTTTGTTTTAAAAAAATTGAATCAATGGTTAAAGAGTGAGATTCGAACCCATCCCACCATTTTGGTGAAGGAGTTAGGTGGCCATTGGGCCACCAAAACTCCATTGATATATATATATATATATATATGTATATATATATATATATATATGTGCATTGGTGTATATATGTATAACATAAATAAAAGTATAATGACATTAACAAAATAAGTAATGAAAATGACTGAATGCGTAATAGTATTGACTAGAGGCATAATTGTGTTGACCAAATGAGTGATGACATTAACTAAAGGTGTAATGATATTCATTAATTGAGTAATTATATTCATTTAATCCATAAATAAACCTACTAAAGGCGTGGGAAAAAACCCAATGGTCCGGTCCATGTTCATTCCTAATAATGGTGTTAACTAAACGAGTAATGAGATTGACTAAAGATGTAATGACATTGACTAAATCAGTAATGATATTTACTAAAGGTGTAATGGTATTTGACTAAATGAATGGTAACATTGACTGAAGGCGTAATAATATTTACTAAAGGCGTAATGGTACTGTTAAAACCATTATAATTCTTTCAAAATCACTACTCAATTGGTCACAACCAAAAACTCTTGGTCAATCCTTTTACACATATTGTCCGTACTTACTGATTTTGTTAAAACTATTATGGATTTTGTCAAAACCATTATTCTTCTAGTAAGGGGCACCTGCTGTAACACCTCAAATTCAACATCTGAAAACTTGGTCAAAATATTTGAAATACCTCAAACATGGATAATCAATATCCAAATCATTAAATTACATAACCATTTAAAATAAAATTCATAATACATATTCAAAATAAATTTCCGAAAATGTTTCAGAGTTTAATACAAAGCGGAAGTTTTATGGCAAATAAAATAACATAATATAAACTATAGGAGTACAAAAGAGCCTTCAAAGCTCACTCCGTAGGTGCCTTCCCTTGCTCCCTACCAGAATATTCACCTGAAAAAATGTTAATATGGGATGAGATTCCACATCTCAGTAACTACTGAGAGTTTCTACGGTACACAAGCAAATTACATATGACAAAAAGCATGGCTGATTTCAAATATATTTATATATACCATAATTTCTCATACAAAATTCTTTTGCAAAAGTAATCATCATTATTCGAACTGTGAATTATACAATTTTACAATATGCAATATGCAACCTCTCTTATATCACCATCCGCCCTTGTATCGCTGATTGGAGCCATAGGCTAACACATAGTCCAATAGAAACTCATTCATTTAACTGGATGGTTTCAAACTCACCAAAACTTAAGATACACCCACCAAAGGTATAGAGCTTAAGTCTGAACTATGGCTCTCCTCCTTAAAAATAACAACTAAGGAGGTGTCACATGTCCCACAATTCTAATGTAATCCCGACCAGAGGAAAACATGGAAGATGAGGCCCTGAAAAGTACCATCCACTGTGCACCGAGTGGTGACATAAAGAAATCTTATCATTTAAATTCCTCCTTACTCCAACCCATCACACATATAATCGCCATGATAATTATATTCAATAAAAATAAAGTATATTAAAACATGCTTCCATTTATATCATCACAAGGAAAAATCAGCATCTCATAAAACCTCATCAGACCAATCTTTCATACTTGAAAATTTGAAGGACTAAATTGCCATTTTTGAAATTCGAGACTAAACTGTCATTTCTGAAATTCAGGGGCAAAACCGTAATATTCAATTTTCATCATGATAATATCGTAATACATATACATATAATTTAGTCTATATAAAATATAACATAATTTATAATCATACACAATTCACAAGTATATGGAAGAATATTCAGAGTTACCTGTTACTCTATAGTTCCCCAAAAAATACCACGAGGCTTCCTTACGTTCTCTCTCTCTCTCTCTCTCTCTCATCTCTCTTTCTCTACCTTTCTGTGAGTCTTGAGTGTTTGTGTGTTGTGAAAGAAGAGAAGGGGTGAGGTATTTATAGAGCTTTGGGTCTCAACCATTTTTCAAAAATCACATGTCTATCTACTACCCAACTACTTTAAACATATCAATCTACCATCTATCTACCACCCTTATGTCCATCTACCATGTAACTACCGTTCACATCTCCATCTACCATCTAACTACCATACATATGTCCATCTACCATCTAACTACCGAATACTCATCTACCGATCAAATTTCACATGCTTATCTACTACATAATCATCTACTATTCAAATTAATATCTGATTTTTACCCTGATTGCAAAAAAATACCGATTATCAAGAGCCTAGTAGCTTTCTTATCTCAGTCTTATTCCTAAACTCCTTGTTCCAAAATTTGAGATATTATTGTATTATAAAAATAATCTTAAATGGTAAATTTTAATTATCATAAATTAATTTCTTCCGAAAAAATTCAGGATGTTACACCTGCTGGAGCTAGGGGTGAGCATTCGGTTTTCGGTAAAAAACCGAATTACACACATTCACACAACTGAAACCGAAGTGGCTAAAAAACCGAATAGAAATATTTTGATTCGGTTTTACAGTTAATTCGGTTTTTGGGCTTTCATTGGGCCTTCTTGTTTGGGCTAATTCTGTGAAATGGCCAATCCTTTTTTTAAAAATTCGGTTCAAGGCTTTGGAACCTCATTAGTTACAATAGAATAAGTTGTGAGAACATCATATTTTGCAAGTTCAACAGAATCCTTTGTCCTATTACACCCATGATAAATCAACACTTTGACCAAAATAATAATAATAAATCAACACAGAGAGCTTCTCTTCATCTCCTACTTTGTCACCCAATTCCCGTGCCCATTGTCGAAGAACACTAGCAGGGCTCTTCCTCCAGTGTACTAGCAAATTGTCTTTCCAAGGCCCTATTCGAACAACGCTGGACATGTTAAGCAAAACACTTAGATATGCATGTCAATTCAAAATCCTATGCTACATGACCTGATTAATGATTTATTAAGTTTAATGACTCAAATTAAAATTTAAATATTCAACATCTTGTAATAGGATTTTCTCTAAGCATTTCATTTCAAGCATGAAGTAGTAGGCGGAGTAAAATAAATAAGGCAGTAAATATACAAACATTTTAATTATCAGGATGAATCTGAGAACCATATTCCATCAATATCCTTTTAAGTGTTCTTTTTTAGCTACTTCAGTAAATAACAACATATTGACAGTTTAAAAAATTCAACAATCAACAACACACTATTGAATCATTCAAAGAATCTATTCCAAATGTCATAATTATAAGAAAACTTGAGAGCAAACACTTCAGAAATACACCCAAGTTTCTTTTTCCTTAAATATGTCTTCTAGAAATATGTAAGCAGCAGAAGGAAATGGAGAGCATATCAAAAGCTGGAATCTTTTAGAGAAGGCAATGCCATAGGAATTGAATAGTTATACTAAAAATTCCTTCCACGGCAACCTAAGTAAAGAAAGAAAGACAAAATTATTTGTTGCTGAAACCATCCAAGTCCAACTATACCGAAAGCCTCAATCATGTTCTGTTTCTCATTTTTTTACGACGCTATAATGTGGTTCCCCAGTTCAACGGCTAGAAATGTTGAGGTCGATTACAGAAAGATAGAAGAAGATATAGTGTATTATTATTTCCTACAAATTGAAATTAGGAAGGGCAATTTTGACTGAATAGCTATATTTTGACTGAATCAATTCTGTGCAAGAAGCGAAATTTTGTCACTTGGGTATAAGGAAAGTTTTCTCACTCGAGGAACGTGGGTGAGTTGACCAAGATCGAACCCTAAATTCATACCCACATCAGAAAAATCGACACCCACATCAGAAAAATACAAGCATACCAAGTGAAGTGAAGGAACTCACCAAAGTGAGAGACGGCGCTAAGACGACAAGATCGACCTTTGCTTCGGACTTACACTTCGGAAAACTGATGAAGAGGCATATCTGCAGAGTTCGGCATGATCGGGCTGTGAGACTCAACCGGAAGTGAAGGGAGAAAGCAAAGCGAGAGTGTAGAGTTGAGAAGTCGAAGTAAGAGGATGATTGTGCGAGGACTACAACGGAATCAGAGCTAAGAGGCGAAGTGAAGAGCTAAGAACTTAGAAGGCGAAGTGAGTATGACGATTGACGGCTTAGGGTTTTCAGTGGAGAGGAATTGTGAAAGTGAGGAATTGGGTTGGGTTGGGTTTGGTACTTGGAGTCTGGTCTGGACGTGAGGTGGGCCGAGGGTGGTCTACACTTCACTAGGCCGAGGGTTCTCTTCATTTCACTGGGTCAAGTAAATTCGGTTATAACCGAATTAAATTTAAAAACACCGAACCCAACACCGAAATAAGTCTATTTTATAAACCGAACCGAAACCGAATAGCCTTCGGTTTTCGGTTTTGGTTATGATTTGCTCACCCCTAGTTGGAGAACTCGATAATAATAATTCCTCCTACCACCTTGCCCTCACCGACCCCACTTCTTCCTCCTCCCCAAGTCTTTGTTCTTCTCCCACCAACTTCTCCTTCTCCTATCTCATTGTTGTCTTTCCAAATCTTTTTAATATCACATTGATTAACACAAAAGATATACAAAAATGAATTAACCAGCACAGACTAATGATAATCGGTATCAACAAATCCATAAATCTATGAACAAAATTAAGACAAAAGCTAGAAAATAAATCAAAATAAATTAGAGTTCCTTAGCGGCTTGAGCTTCAAGAATAAAGAAGAAAATTTAGGAAAAATTATTGATGGAATGGGAAATCAAAATCCATAAAGAATTTATAAATGGAAATGTGAAGGAGATAAAAAAAATTATCACCAGTCTTGAGAGCGTCCTTGTCAGAATGTCAGCGCAAGAGAGAAACTGAGGGGCGAGAGAAGGTGAGGCTCAGATCGATGCTGATCCTTAAGAGACATCGCCAGTCCTTGAGAGCGTTCTTGTCGGTGCACGAGAGGAGCATTAATGGAGAGAGTAAGGCTCAGACCGACACATTAGTTTGAGGAGGGAGGAGCTTCGGTGACCCAGGTGAAAGGAAGAAAGGGCTTCAACGGGTAGGCTAAGCTCGACCCAGGTGAGAGAAGGGAGGGTTTGGCAGGGATGAGTTCGATTGCAAGTGAGATGAGGCAGGGTTTGATCATAGAAAGACAAGGGGGAGAGGGAGGAGCTTTAGCAATGTAAGTGAGAGGAAGGAAGGGCTTCCAGCGTTGCTATGCTGACGAGCCCTGAAAGTGCCGATGCAAGCAGGTTAACAAGGGGCTTCTGATCGTCACTGATGCTGCTAGCTTCATCGGCGGCAGAGAGGGAGGAGATTGGACGTGGTGAGATTTGAAATGAGAGCCAACACAAGCTGGGAAGAGGGAAGAGATGAAAGGAGGGAGAGCATAGAGAATAGTTGACACGGGCTGAGAAGAGAAAGAGATGAAGGGAGGGAGAGCAGAGAGAAAGAGAGTCGACACAAGCCGGGAAAAGGAAGAGATGAAGAGAGGGAGATAGAGAAAGAGGAGTTGTGATTTTATGTTATGTGAGGGGCATTTTAGTAAACACATTAAACGTCAAAATCCCAGATTTCTCCCAATCACCTTTGTGTCATTTTAATTTCTTAACAAACCTTTAGGGATTTTAAAAATTCAGATGGTGTTTAAATGAAATTTTCCAAAAAAAGCCCTACGAGGGGAAATGTTGAAATAATGTTAAATTAAAAGACACGTTTGCTAATGGTCTATTATTGTTTGGAGAAGCCATTACAGATCAGGCGCTTTGTATGATGTCTTGCTTAGAAAATTTTTGCTAGATTTCTGGTGAAAAGGTTAGCAAAGCTAAATCTTCCATGTTTTTCTCACCAAGAGTTTCTAAAACTGTAAAATAGAGTATACTGCAATAACGGGCATGAAAATTTTAGCAAAAATTGGGACATATATGGAGGGAGCTCCAGGGAGACTTTTCAATATATTATTGATCGAGTGTGATCTAAACTTTCGGCCTGGAAGGAGAACTGTCTTTCAACGATAAGAAGAATTACATTGGCGAGGTTGGTATTAAGCACAATTCCCATGTATCCGATGCAAGTAGCCAAAATTCTGATTTCAATATGTAATGAAGTTGAAAGAATCCAGAGGAATTTCATCTGGGGGCACTCAACATTGGCACATGATTATCATCCCATTAGGTGAGCAGATCATATTACCTAGGAATCAAGGGGGGCTTGGCCTTTAAGCATCTTTCGTCCATGAACAGAGCTTGTGGCACAAAAGTTGGCTAGAAACTTCTAATAGGTGGAAAAGGTCTATGGGCAGAGGGTTTATTAAAGAAATACATGTTGTGAGATGGAAACACTCAGATGCAGGTCAAAAGTAATGATTCATCCGTCTGAAAATTTATTGTGCAACAGAACGATCTAGTTGAGAAGGGGTCACAGTGGAAGGTACGGAATGGATTAATAGTTAAGTTCTTTGTTGATCACTGGTTACTTCCAGATAAAGATTTAAAGGATGTATGTCTAAGACCAATTAATTTAGAGGAAGAAAATAGCTTAGTTGCGAACTGGGCTAAACTGGGCAGTTGGGATTTTGCCAGGCTATTGGAAATTCTTCTGAGTTAACTGTTGTCATGCCACCCAATAGAAATGTAGGTAATGATGGGCTAGTGTGGAAGGGAACAAACAGTGGTGTATTTTTTTATTAAAAGTGCGTATACGCTATTGGAGGATAATAGAAGCACGGAAACAGAGTCTATATTCAAGCTAGTATAGAAATGGAGAGAAGCTGAGAGAATTTGTGTTTTCATGTGGATTGCTTTTAACAATAAACTTCCGCCAAATTTGTGGCGAAGTAAGTAGTCCTCGGTTTCAGCGTTATGCCCCTAGTGTACCAATGGCCATAAAAGTGTTATACACATTCTCAGAGATTGTAGGTATGCAAAAGACCTATGGCATGGTCTAGTAGATCCCACCTACTTCCTAGTATTCTTTTCTTCGTCCTTGAAGAACTAGGCCTTGTTCAATTTTAAGAAGGATCTTGGGGTTCTGAAAGAGAAGAATTGGGATTTAACATGGGGAGTAACCATTTGGAAATTGTGGGGTTGGAGGAACAATTTCTGTTTTAATGAGGATTTTGTGAAACCATATAACCATGTTGCTATCATTCTTAATAACTAGAAAAGCTTCGTTCAAATACAAAGCTTGTGCGGTGACTTTCCACTGGATCCCTTGGTTAGCATTTGGTGGGAGCCTCCAGGTGCATATGGATGGGGCAGTTTCACAATGCACACAGCGGGCTGGATGTGGAGGAGTATTAAGAGATCATGAGGGAAACTGGGTAGCAGGGTTCACGCTTTTCCTGGGGATTTGTGACGTCTTTGATGCAGAGAGATGGGCCATTGTCAAGGGTTTGAACTTGGCTTAGGAGTTGGGGTGCAAGAGTGATACTAGAATTGGATGCTAAGGAGCTAAATGACCTACTGATTGATGATACCGGAGTCTTATCCTTTGGCAAATCAGGGAGTTTACAAGGAAGACTGGTAGCTCAAAATTAGGTACATATCAAGAGGGAGGAACAAAGTAGCGGATGCTCTAGCTAAAGAAGGTCTATCTTCTTCAAGTTTTTTGGATAGATGTGTGGACAATTTCAAAGAAAAATACTATTTTGAATCCATTGATCTCTTAATATCTTTCTCTTAATCAAATAGAGTACATACATGTTAGTAAATAGGTGTCCTAAAGACAATCTGCTCTGACAGAGGAACACCTTTTTCTATTTAGTATTTTATGATTTATGCATTTGAGTACATTTTATCTTTATCATATTTATGTCTCGCCTTTATGTTAAGGTTAATATGCATTTAAAGATAAAAACCCTAGGAATAGAATAGGTGTTCGCTTGAGGATCTATGATAGGATCATGATCATGAGGACTCAAGAACACCAAATGTCTATTGCCTGAAACTTGTTCCTAGTCTTGAATCACCAAGAAAGGGCATTGGTGATTTCGATAAGACTAGTATGACATCGTCTACTTGTATAGAGATGCAAGGTAGGGACCTCATGGAATACATGCATAATGATGTCTTAGCTGATGTCGTGGGTGGATTTATTGAAGAACAAATAGCACTGAACAGACCCACCAAGAGACTCCACAAAGATTTGTAGGAAGTATCATTGGATATAAAAGTCTCTTAACATTTGGTAGTGTGGATTGTCCTAGACTTGAGGATGTCATCGATCACTGTGTCCTAATGTCATACTTTGATCGTACAACTCTATCCGCCTGAGAATGGGGAGAATAGTGTACTCTTGGGTATGACTTGAATGCATGAGTGTAGATGTACATGCCGAAAGGACTCATTTGTCTCCTACAAGGGATTTGTCGTTCACGGGGACCGGTAGGGCTTGGATGACTTCTAGTTGACTCAGAAATATGTGCACAGTAAGTGATCATGAAGAGTCATGTTCCATCTTAGAGTCAATAGAAGAAGATTCCTAGTTCTGTGAAAAAGCTATATTTAGTCAACCAAGAGAGATGATACTCTATCTTTGCTCTCAACTAAATGTGAATGACGTAGTGAGGGATGAAGCCAAAGACGATGTCCAAATTAGAAAAGGTAGATCACTTGATCAACTCAATTAATTCGGGGCCATGAGCATTGCTAGTGTCTTATGTGGTCATTAAATAACTTGAGCTCATTAAAGAAGTTTGATTAGTCCAAGGTTATTTATGTCAGTGATTAATTGAGCCTAATGGGTCACACACAAAGGTTATTCTTGATTGGTTAAGATTAGTAATCTTGGGTCAATAATTGTTATTGAGCTTTCTTGAAAGAATGGGTATATTTGGATTGGAGTTGGACTACAAGCCCAATCTATTACAATGGCGCCATATATGGTTATCTAGTGGAAAATTAATTTTCCATTAATAAGCCTAAATATATTAGAAGACCAAACGCGATCTTAGGCCATTTTGAATTTTAAATTCAAGAGTATATATTATAAAAGATAATTTAGGATTATCTAATATAAATATACCTCCAATAAAGATATGGATAAGATCCATTATCTTGAATTATTAATTCAAGAATTAATTAAAGATTTGGATATAAGATCCATTATCTTGAATTATTAATTCAAGAATTAATTAAAGATCTGGATAAGATCCATTATCTTGAATTATTAATTCAAGAATCAATTAAAGATTTGGATGAGATCCATAATCTTGATTAATTAAATAATACCAATTAATGGGCCATAATTCTTTTAACCCTAAATTAAGTTTTTGACCGTGTAAATTATAAGATTTTAAAATCTCATAATTTTCGGCAAGAACTAAAAGAAACTAGGGGATAAGCCGTAGAAAAAGATTTGAGATTTTATTAGTCTCATCTTTTGCGGTGACTTAGTGGATCTAGGATTTTAACTATTGGAATAATAATATTTAATTATTTTATTATTTTTTAGTTAGAAAAATAAGGGATCTAGGTTTTGTCGCAAAGAAATAATATAACGCTACGCGTGAGTCGTATTTTTTTCTACGGCATTCTTTGAAAACCTAGAGCATTGGCCAAATAGAATTCTTAGCCAAAGCAACTAAGAAAAGAAAGAAAGGCGCCATCCAAAGAGAAAGAAATCCCAAGAACGTTGAGTCCTCAACCTTGCGTCGTCTAGCAAGCATCCAAGGAAAGAGAAGAATCAAAGAGAATGAGTTCTCAAAGCAATCGAGAGATAGTGTGTGGATCGGCGTTAGAGGACTTCATACACTTTGAGGTCTTCGGTGATCTAAGGTAATCCTAAACCCCCTCACGTATTTTAATGAGTAGATCCTTTCTTGGAATATCTCATGATCTCCAGTAAATGTTACGGGATCACATGATCAATATTCCGAGAATACCCATAGTATTGAGATGACTCATGATACCATAAAAGTTATGGGTTCATGAGAATCTTTAAGACATTGTACATTTGTGATGGGTTCTTATGATGACATTATAAGAACCCATGAGTATTTATTTTAAATATAAGTTTTAACTCACGAGGACCATAAGAGTTATGGATTCTCATGAGCACCCATTAAAACTCACAAATGTGTTCAGTGTTTATAAGTCATGATAACCGTAAAAAGTTGCGGTTATTGATTATAGTTTCCGCTGCAAATTAAGGAAAGACAATTTTTTGTTTTGTTTTTCCTACTCATAAGGTCACGCCTGAATGTCAGGCAGGGACCGATTTTACCAACAATACCTAGAGCTAACCTTAGAATCTAATAAAGTCTAGTCAAATCAAAATGATTAAGATATAATATATATACATTTAATCCTAAAATATGATATAATATATCTATATCTAATGTAATAATAAGATAATGATTAATCTAAATAATCCATAATAAATACATAATATTCCCACAGGATGTTTGGAATTTGTACGGGCTTTATGGTTACAAGACATTATGGGATTTAATTCCCCCTGTAATTCCTTTTAGTTAATGTTATCTCACATGTATCAAAAAAAAAAAAAAAAAAAAAGACGCATTGTTATTAGTGGAAAGAAAGATGCTCTAGGATAAGATAAATATTAATTATTCGTAGCATTTTGATATAACTTTAATCCTACAAAGTCATTGGGTCGGACATAGAATCAGATTGCCATCAAGAAGGGAGGGAAAACCTCCAAGACTAATCACCACAACAACCACACTTTGCAGCTGTACCCAAGTGGCAATATGACTTAAACTCCCCGTTATTTTTTATTTATTTATTTTCAATTTCTTACTAGAAGCCGCACTCCCCTCCATAATCCTAAAAGCCAAAACCAAATACATCCCCAGAAAATTCAGATAATTTTTCATAACCCAACACATATAAGTGATATGAGAACAGCTTTTACCTCATAAGATGAACTTTTGTGAGCATAATAAGGTTTTTGCTTGCAAAAAGCATTGGCTGCTAACATATATTGTTCAAGCAAATATATACAAGCTAACACTTTAACTCAAGTTTTGTTTAACTCAAATTTTGTTAAGGAATTCACGCATTTGTTAGATTTTACCAATTTTATTTACCCAGTAAAATTATACACACTATTGACTCATTCACAAAATTTGTTACAGAATTCACAACATTTCATTAGATTTTACTAATTTGGGTTTACCCAATATAAATTTTGTATTAATAGTAAGGTCGCAAAGCTAAGTGCAGATAAAAAAAAAAAGTCATTCCCCACTATGAGATGACATCTTTGTCAATTTCATCGCCTACCCAATCTGGTCAGGGCCAGCAAAAGACATAATATTTATAGCAAATGCATGCAGCAAACACATTAACTATCAACACCTTCCCTATTCCTTGTTGGCCTTCCCCTTTTCTAACCCTTCTTTTCTCCGAAAAACTGACAAACTCGTATCAACTTTACTCAAAGGCAACATTTGGATTCCTCTCCAACACCTAAATCGGGACGTCCTAGAATAATGTACACGTCTCTTGTTCTAGCCACCGATGAAACCCAGCCGAAGTATTGCTGCTAAAATGAGCATCACTATTGCCAATATCAGACCAGGTTTTCCAAGTAGCCAATTCTTTGTCTTCTTTGCACCTTCAACTCCTCTCTGAACCCGATCAACCCATCGCATCTGCAACAAAATAATTAAAGGATTCATCTTCGAAATACTGAGGAGGATGCCAACTTACGTGTTAGTGCTTAACATGTGTCACACACACATAACGGCATTTTAGGGTGCATGAAACAACCAAAAAGTATAATGACTTATGAAGTTGCATTGAAGCAGTACAAGGACGCTAAAGTAAACGTCGGAAAGGAAAGTACCATTCTATCCAAGTCCTCTGCTAACAAGGATGACATGGCTTGCTGAGCCTTCGCTGCATCTTCTTTTGAAAGCTTGACACCAAATTGTTCCCCCATGTTTGCCATCATGTCTGGGCTCATATTTGTAATCATTGATGTGAACATCTACCAAGACAATATGGCAACTAAAAATTAATAGGAATACAAATATAGAGCAAGTAAAATCTTAACGAAGAAATGGAATCAAATACAAAATTTATACCCCACAGTATTACTTGATAGAAAAGGACATAACTAATGAGTAAACAATAAGCCCCAAGCTAAGGAAGACAAAACTAAAAGCAAGGCGCATTAAAGCAATAAAGTGCAGGCACAATTAATTAAACTATCTTATTATTACAGAATTAAAGGACTCAATGACAAAGTTCAACCGCATCGTACCTATTCCATGTGATGTGAATAAGGAAAAATAATTGTTCATACCTGTCCCATGGCTAGATCTTTTATCTGGTTTCTCATCTGTTCTTGCAAATCAGTACTTGAGGACGGGAAGTTTGACTGGGCATCATTTCTCATATTTAAAAGCGAATCATGACATGAACTTGATTCAGCAAAAGCATTACTCCCATTAGCATTTGAAGAGGGGAACTTTGACTGAGAAGCATTTCTCACATTCTCGTCAACAGCTGCAGACGATGAACTAGATGCTTTCCCAGACATTGAGGAAGCCATTTCAAACCTCTCCTGAAGATCCAACGATGGCATTTTACTTGTCATATCAGCTTTAAACATGTCAGGAGTCACATTTGGAGGAATTGATCCAGAATTGATAATAGTATTAGGGGAACCTCTTAAAAATGGGTTGTCCCCCTGATCCAAGGAAGTTAAAAATGGGTTGTCCCCCCGATCCGAGGAAGCCATGTCTAGCATTTTTTGAAGTTCCAGTGGTGGCATCTTGCTAATCATGTTTGAGGCAGTTCTAATCATATCAGGAGACATATCAGAGGAAGTTAAAAATGGGTTGTCCCCCCGATCCGAGGAAGCCATGTCTAGCATTTTTTGAAGTTCCAGTGGTGACATCTTGCTAATCATGTTTGAGGCAATTCTAATCATATCAAGAGACATATCGAGGAAGTTAAAAATGGGTTGTCCCCCGATCCGAGGAAGCCATGTCTAGCATTTTTGAAGTTCCAGTGGTGACATCTTGCTAATCATTTTTGAGGCAGTTCTAATCATATCGGGAGACATATCGAGGAAGTTAAAAATGGGTTGTCCCCCGATCCGAGGAAGCCATGTCTAGCATTTTTTGAAGTTCCAGTGGTGACATCTTGCTAATCATGTTTGAGGCAGTTCTAATCATATCAGGAGACGTATCAAAGGAAGTTAAAAATGGGTTGTCCCCCCGATCCGAGGAAGCCATGTCTAGCATTTTTTGAAGTTCCAGTGGTGACATCTTGCTAATCATGTTTGAGGCAGTTCTAATCATTTCAGGAGACATATCAGAGGAAGTTAAAAATGGGTTGTCCCCCTGATCCGAGGAAGCCATGTCTAGCATTTTTTGAAGTTCCAGTGGTGACATCTTGCTAATCATGTTTGAGGCAGTTCTAATCATATCAGGAGACATATCTTTGGATTGTCCAGCATTCAAAGAAATAAGAGTGGCAGGGTCGGCATTTAAAATGAAATTTTGAAATGATCTATAGAAAATAAAAAAATAAAAGTCAAATTATTTCAGACACCAATTAACAGTAAAAAGTGTATATAGGGCAGAGGAACAAGGGAATTGAAGAATATTTCATGTCACGATAGCATGAACTCTGCATAATTAGAAATCAAGCACACAAGTCCAAATTTTTCTTTCAAATCAACGCCAACCCCAATCATGAACCTATAGTTGGGCCCAGAAATAATTGCCATAAGAGAAAGGGACCAAAGTAGGTCCAATAAACAATCTATTACAAGATGCTCTGAAAGGTAAGGTTTCAGGAATTCCAAACATTCACATCAAGAAAGAGTTTCGAAAAGCTAATCCACTTCAAAATAAAGCAGCAAGCTTCAAACAAGTAGTTTAACTAGCCCACCCTCTCTACTTCCAAAAAAAAATGACTGCAAAAGGCAGCAAATAACTTATTCAGTTGACTTCCTCCATGTTAATTGGGGCTAGCTCATAGGTTGTAAGGAATGCATATTGAGACATAAGGGTTCAACATAGATCACTCTAACAATAGCTAATAATGAAAAATTTATAGCGGTGTTAACCCAAATGGAAAGTGGATAATTGAAACAAAAGGGCTCACTACCTCTCATAAAAATGCTAACTTACCTGATAGCTTCAGGATCATTTTCCAATGCATTTAAACCTTACATATTTGATTTTAAATTGTCATTGATGAATGTATTGGAACTCTCAGAAGAAGTATTTGAATTTTTTGGCTTAGCCACTATTTGCTCAACAGATGAGCTTCCAGAGTTTTGTGCCGAAACATTATGATCTTCTTCAGTTACTTCTTCAAAAACTAATCCTAAAACATAAAAAATAAATCTCTCATTCATTGAACCTTTGATGTTAGGAGTTGGGACAAAGTAAGCGGAAGAAAAAACTCTTTGCTCTTTTTTCTTTTCTTTTTCCCCTTTTGTCGTGGGGGAGTAACTTACCTCTAGGTGCATGCTCGCCACCATCCTCTGCCAACATTTCCTTGGTCTCCCTGATGTAAACATTCAATACAACAAAAAAGCAGGTCAAATTCATCCCCATCCTTTTTCTACTAAATAGAAAAAAGGTGTTCAAACTACGAAACTTTAAATCTCATACGTCTACTTTCTAATTGTTTCGGATGATAAATGACAGACAGATGTCAATTTATTTCCCATAAAACATTCCTTTATTTGATAGGCTATAAAACCAACTATAAGATGACTGACAGCAGGAAAAAAAAATCAAAAACATATCACACATATGCTTGACTTGGCAGACCATCTGTTGCTTACATTGTAATTATGGGAATATCAAATGAAAATCACTTATAATCACAAAGGCTATAAATATACTCCCTCGAGTTCTTATTATAAGGCACCAACTAACAATTCTCGCAAATCAAGCATATTTAAGGAACTTCCAATATTACCCCCATTAATTGCACTAAACTATAATATTATATTAATTATTACTCTCACCCACTATCCTTATTAATTATGGGCATACATTGAAAAAATAATAATCAATGCGCTTTGGAAACATGCAATTGCCTTAAAAGAATGACCGAATACAATTACTAGTTGGTATCTTATAACAAGGACGGGAGGAAGTATAAATAGTAGCACATATCATATATAAGGTCAAAGAATAGAGCATGTATGTGGAAGAGAGCAGCATTGAACCTTAAAAGCTTTGAAACTGTATCATCATCAGGGCAACCTTCACATGCCATGCTCAAATCACTAACAGCATCCTAAAAGAATTAAGGATGTCAACAAATAAAATAAGTACTCGTATATTAGAACAACAAAATCCGTCAAAAGTCTAAACAAATCCTTATCTAAGGAGTGGAAGCACACCTTTAGTAGACCAAGTTCCTTGTACGCTCGACCTCTTCGATAAAGAGCTTTCAGATTTTTTGCATCATAAGCCAAAACCTGCAGTAGTGAGCAGTTAAGCACAGTAATGCATTAATGTAAAATTGCCAAATATAAAAACCTAATTATGATTATAATATAATAAAGATGATAATATAATACAGTACACTCCTTGTCAAGTTACATGTGCAACAACAACAACAGCAACAGCAACAAAGCTTTTATCCTACTAGGCAAGGTCGACTACATGGATCGTACGACACCAATGTGCTCTATCGCAAACCATATCTTTAGACATATTATCAAACCAATAGATCCCGCTCTATAACCTTATTGAGTATTTGCTTTGATCTTCATGTACCTCTTTTTAGAAGACTCCATACTTTTGATCGACCCTTCTCACCAGCGCACTCAATGGCCATTTTCAAACGTATCCAAACCACCTCAAATGATGTTCTACCATTTTCTCCTCAATAGGTGTCACTCCAACTCGTTTGTATATATGGCCATTACGAATTTTATCTTTTCTTATGTGACCACACATCCATCTTAGCATCCACATCTCGGCTACTCCCACTTTATGTTCATGTTGTCCCTTAAAAGCCCAACATTCACTACCTTATAGCATTGCTAGTCTTATAGCAATGCGATAAAACTTCTCATTTACCTTCTTAGGTACTTTCCAATTACAAATAACTGTGGTAATTTTTCTCCATTTATACCACCCATCTTGAATTCTATGATTAAGATCTCCATCAATTTCACCATTTTGTTGCATAATTGATCCCAAATATCGAAACTTTGCCACTTGTTGGACGACTGGCTCTCCCAATTTAACCTCCAAATCATTTCTCACTTGTGGCTTGTCAAAATTACAATGCATGTATTTTGTTTTGCTCCTACTTAGATGAAACCCCTTCTACATGTGCAACTAAAAGGGGGGGAAATTTTCTCACATGTTATAATCACAATGTTAGTTTCTTTCCTATCAATTTTTTATCATCTTACTGACCATTATCCCCATATTACTGCCACTTCAATATTATGACTTGTAATTGAAGTTATAGCTAACAAGCAACATCGTATTTTGCAATGATGAAACAACAAAATTATAGTTACCTCAAACCCTTCGTTTACACATTCATCATACTGCCCTGTCTTCAGGTAACAAGACATCAAGTTGAGCGAGCATGCTACAAGAAGCTTTCTACTTTGGGATTGGGAGCATGGAATTCCTCTAAGGTTTTGCTTGGCCTAGAAGATAAATTGAAACCAAGAAATAAGGCCTCTAAAACTGAATAACAGATGCAGAAGCAGAGGCTGGGAGAAAAAGGAGGGAGGGGGATTGGGAAGACAATTAAATGTCACAGAAGAGCACTTACAAGACAATACTTCTGCATAGCTTCATGGAATCTACGCTGCCTGTGAAGTTCATTGCCCTGCAAATTTTGATTTTAGTCTACAAAGGCACCTAATGAATGGCATCATGCCAACTGTTTTGAGAACAACTGAGAAACTGAGTGCAACAGACAGGGCGCCATTTCCTACCCTATCATGTAGTGATTCAACTGGATTTTCTGACCAAACATTACTTTGCAACAAAACTAGGATAAAATGTAATTTTATTTAAGAAGCTTTCTTTTATCCAAAAGAAATAGTGAGTCTGAATTTTGGCCTTCAGGGGCACACGTATGATCATAATATTCTTCAATTGAGAAAAATGGATTGTAATTTTTGGAACTTAATCCTAGCTTTAGGTCTTGTCTTTCTCTTTCAACTTGGATTACTGCAACACATACTTCACAGCTTTCAAAATAAATCTCTGATTGCTGAGTAACACTTAACAAGGATAATATTGATTGGTTATTCCTAACGACTAATGCAACACACCTGCTTCTTCAACATCTCAGCTCCACTTATTTCATATTTCATCGGCGCATCAGCAAGGGCAAACATAGCTGCAACTGATTCAGGTGTTGCATTTGCCATCTCCTCACCAATCTCAGCCATCTGTTCAGGACATATATGCTTTAACTGCTCCGTAGCAAGTTTGAAGTCTTCAGGCCTCATGTTCTTCATGCATTCTTCATTGAACCTTTTGACGTTAGGGGATTGGGACAAAGTAAACGAAAGAAAAAAATCTACGCTATTTTTCCCCCTTTAGTCATGGGGGAGTAACTTACCTCTAGGTGCATGCTCACCACCATACTCTGCCAACATTTCCTTGGTCTCCCTGATGTAAACATTCAATGCAATAAAAAAGCTGGTCAAATTCATCCCCATCCTTTTTCTACCAAATAGAAAAAAGGTGTTCAAACTACGAGACTTTAAATCTCATATATGTACTTTCTTATTGTTTTGGAGGATAAATGACAGACAGACATCAACTTATTTCCCATAAAACAGTCCTTTATTTGATAGGCTATAAAACCAACTGTAAGATGACCGACAACAAGGAGGAAATCAAAAACACATCACACATATGCTTGACTTGGATGACCATCCGTTGCTTACATGGTAATTATGGGAATATCAAATGAAAATCACTTATAATCACAGGCTCATAAATCACAAAGGCTATAAATATATAAATAATAGCACGTATCATAAAGGTCAAAGAACAATTCATAAAGAAATGTATAATGTGGAATAGAGAAAGCATTGAACCTTAAAAGCTTTGAAACCGTATCATCATAAGGGCAACCTTCACATGCCATGCTCAAATCACTAACAAGATCCTAAAAGAATTAAGGATGACAACAAATAAAATAAGCATATTAGAACAACAAAAGCCATCAAAAGTCTAAACAAATCCTTATATAAGGAGTGAAAGCACACCTTTAGTAGACCAAGTTCCTTATATCGACCTCTTCGATAAAGAGCTTTCAGATTTTTTGCATCATAAGCCAAAACCTACGAGAAGTGAGCAATTTAACGTGGGCGAGTTAAGCAATAATGCATTAATGTAAAATTGCCAATTATAAAAATATAATTATGATTATAATATCATAAAGACGATAATATAATTCAGTACACTCCTTGTCAAGTTACATGTGCAACAACAACTGCATCAACAAAGCTTTTATCCTACTAGGCGGGGTCGGCTACATTGATCGTACGACACCAATGTGTTCTATCGCAAACCATATCTTTAGATATATTATCAAACCAATAAAACCCGCTTTATAACCTCATTGAGTATTCACTTCGATCTTCACATACCTCTTTTTAGAGAACTCCATACTTTTGATCGACCCTTTCACCAGCGCACTCAATCGCCTTTTTCAAATGTGTCCAAACCACCTCAAATGATGTTCTATCATTTTCTCCGCAATAAGTGTCACTCCAACTCATTCACATATATGGACATTATGAATCTTACCTTTTCTGGTGTGACCACAAATCCATTGTAGCATCCCCATCTCGGCTACTCTCACTTTATGTTCATGTTGTCCCTTTAAAGGTCAACATTCACTACCATATATGCAATAAAACTTCTTATTCACTATCATATAGCATTGTTAGTCTTATAGCAATACGTTAAAACTTCCCATTTACCTTGTTAGGTCCTTTTCTATCACAAATAACATAGGTAGCATTTCTCCATTTATACAAGGTAGCTTTTCTTCATTTATACGACCCAGCTTGAATTCTATGATTAACATCTCAATCAATTTCACCATTTTGTTGCATAATTGATCCCAAATATCAAAACTTTGCCACTTGTTGGACGACCTGCTCTCCCAATTTAACCTCCAAATCATTTCTCACTTGTGGCTTGTCAAAATTACAATGCATGTATTGTGTTTTGCTCCTACTTAGATGAAAGCCCTTCTACACATGCAACAAAAGGGGCGAAATTTTCTTACATGTTATAATCACAATGTTAGTTTCTTTCCTATCAATTTTTTATCATCTTGCTGGCCATTATCCCCTTATTAATGCCACTTCAATATTATGACTTGTAATTGAAGTTATAGCTAACAAGCAACATCGTATTTTGCAATGATGAAACAACAAAATTATAGTTACCTCAAAACCTTCGTTTACACATTCATCATACTGCCCTGTCTTCAGGTAACAAGACATCAAGTTGAGCGAGCATGCTACAAGAAGCTTTCTACTTTGGGATTGGGAGCATGGAATTCCTCTAAGGTTTTGCTTGGCCTAGAAGATAAATTGAAACCAAGAAATAAGGCCTCTAAAACTGAATAACAAATGCAGAAATAAAGGGTGAGAGAAAAAGGAGGGAGGGGGATTGGGAAGACAATTAAATGTCACGAAGAGCACTTACAAGACAATACTTCGCATAGCTTCATGGAATCTACGCCGTGAAGTTCATTGCCCCGCAAATTTTGATTTTAGTCTACAAAGGCACCTAATGAATGGCATCATGCCAACTTGTTTTGAGAACAACTGAGAAACTGAGTGCAACAGACAGGGCGCCATTTCCATGTAGTGATTCAACTGGATTTTCTTACCAGACCTTACTTTGCAACAAAACTAGGATAAAATGTAATTTTATTTAAGAAGCTTTCTTTGATCCAAAAGAAACAGTGAGTCTGAATTTTGGCCTTCAGGGGCACACATATGATCATAATATTCTTCAATTGAGAAAAATGGATTGTAATTTTTGGAACTTAATCCTAGCTTTAGGTCTTGTCTTTCTCTTTCAACTTGGATTATTGCGACACATACTTCACAGCTTTCAAAATAAATCTCTAACTGCTGAGTAACACTTAACAAGGATAATATTGATTGGTTATTCCTAACGACTAATGCAACACACCTGCTTCTTCAACATCTCAGCTCCACTTATTTCATATTTCATCGGCGCATCAGCAAGGGCAAACATAGCTGCAACTGATTCAGGTGTTGTATTTGCCATCTCCTCACCAATCTCAGCCATATGTTCAGGACAGATATGCTTTAACTGCTCCACAGCAAGTTTGAAGTCTTCAGGCCTCATGTTCTTCATGCATTCTTCATTGAACCTTTGACGTTAGGGGATTGGGACAGAGTAAATGGAAGAAAAAACTCTTTGCTTTTTCCCCCTTTTGTCGTGGAGGAGTAACTTACCTCTAGGTGCATGCTTGCCACCATCCTCTGCCAACATTTCCTTGGTCTCCCTGATGTAAACATTCAATACAATAAAAAAGCAGGTCAAATCCATCCCCATCCTTTTTCTACCAAATAGAAAAAAGGTGTTCAAACTACGGAACTTTAAATCTCATACGTCTACTTTCTTATTGTTTTAGAGGAGAAATGACATAACATCCCTTTATTCGAAAGGCTATAAAACCAACTGTAAGATGACCGACAACAGAAAACAAAAATAAAAAACACATCACACATATGCTTGACTTGGCAGACCATCTGTTGCTTACATTGTCATTATGGGAATATTGAATGAAAATCACTTATATTCATAGGCTCATAAATCACAAAGGCTATAAATATATAAGAGAGTAGCATTGAACCTTAAAAGCTTTGAAATCGTATCATCATAAGGGCAAACTTCACATGCCATGCTCAAATCACTAACAGCATCCTAAAAGAATCAAGGATGTCAACAAATAAAATAAGCATATTAGAAGAGCAAAAGCCATCAAAAGTCTAAACAAATCCTTATATAAGGAGTGGAAGCACACCTTTAGTAGACCAAGTTCCTTATACGCTTGACCTCTTCGAAAAAGAGCTTTCAGATTTTTTGCATCATATGCCAAAACCTACAGAAGTGAGCAATTTAGCACGTGGGCAGTTAAGCACAGTAATGCATTGATGTAAAATTACCAATAATAAAAACCAAATTATGATTATATTATAATAAAGATGATAATATAATACAGTACACTCCATTTCAAGTGACATATGCAACAACAACAAAGCCTTTATCCTATTAGGCGGGGTCGGCTACATAGATCGCACGACACCATTGTGCTCAATCGCAAACCACATCTTTAGATATATCATCAACAAATAGATCCCGCTCTATAATCTCATTGAGTGTCCGCTTTGATGTTCCTTTTCCTCTTTTTAGAGAACTCCATACTTATGATCGACCCTTCTCACCAACACCCTCAATGGCCTTTTTCGAACGTGTCCAAACCACCTCAAATGATATTCTACCATTTTCTCCTCAATAGGTGCCACTACGACTCGTTCGCATATATGGACGTTACGAATCTTATCGCTTCTAGTGTAACCATACATCCATCTTAGCATCCTCATCTCGACTACTCACACTTTATGTTCATGTTGTCCCTTTAAAGGCCGACATTTACTACCATATAGCATTGTTGGTCTTATAGTAGTGCGATAAAACTTTCAATTTACCTTATTAGGTACTTTCCGATCACAAATAACTCCGGTAGCTTTTCTCCCAGCTTGAATTCTATGATTAACATCTCCATCAATTTCATCATTTTTGTTGTATAATTGATCCCAAATATCTAAACTTTGCCACTTGTTGGATAATTTGCTTTCCCAACTTAACCTCCAAATCATTTCTCACTTGTCTCTTATCAAAATTGCAATGCATGTATTATGTTTTGCTCCTACTTAAACGAAAACCCTTCTACATGTAAAAGGGGAAATTTTCTTACATATAATCACAATGTTAGTTTCTTTCCTATCATTTTTTATCATCTAGCCGGCTATTATCCGCATATCACTGCTACTTAAATATTTCGCCAAGTTATTGAAGTTATAGCTAACAAGCAACATCGTATTTTGCAATGATGAAACAACAAAATTATAGTTACCTCAGAACCACCTTTTACACATTCATCATATTGCCCTGTCTTCAAGTAACAAGACATCAAGCTGAGCGTGCATGATAAAAGAAGCTTTCTACTTTGGGAGGATGGAATTTCTCTAAGGTTTTGCTTGGCCTAGAAGATAAATTGAAACCAAGAAATCAGGTCTCTAAAACTGATTAACAGATGCAGAAATAAAGGGTGAGCGAAAAAGGAGGGAAGGGGGATTGGGAAGACAATTAAATGTCACAGAAGAGCACTTACAAGACAATACTTCTACATAGCTTCATGGAATCTACCCTGACTGTGAAGTTTATTGCCCTGCAAATTTTAATTTCAGTCCACAAAGGCACCTAGTGCATGGCATCATGCCAACTTGTTTTGAGAATAACTGAAAAACTGAGTGCAACAAACGGAGCGCCATTTCCTACCCTATTATGTAGTGATGCAACTGGATTTTCTGACTAGACATTACTTTGGAACTAAAGTAGGATAAAATGTAATTTTATTTAAGAAGCTTTCTTCGATCCAAAAGAAATAGTGAGTCTGAATTTTGGCCTTCAGGGGCACACGTATGATCATAATATTCTTCAAGTGAGAAAAATGGATTGTAAGTTTTGGAACTTGATCCTAGCTTTAGGTCTTGTCTTTCTCTTTCAACTTGGATTACTGCGACACATACTTCATAGCTTTCAAAATAAATCTTGACTGATGAGTAATGCTTAACAAAGATAATATTGATTAGTTATTCCTAACGACTAATGCAACACACCTGCTTCTTCAACATCTCAGCTCCACTTATTTCATATTTCATCTGCGCATAAGCACGGGCACGCATAGCTGCAATTTCTTTAGGTGTTGCATTTGCCATCTTCTCACCAATCTCGGCCATCATTCGGGACGAGTACGCTTTAACTGCTCTGTAGCAAGTTTGAAGTCTTCAGGCCTCATGTTCTTCATGCTTTCTGAGGCCATCCTCATTAACTCTGGATTAGACATCATCTGAAATTCCATTTTTACAGGATGAACATAAAACAAAAAAAGGATGAGTTATACTTAGTATGCATGATTTAATTCAAGACAACAACCTCCCGAAACACTAAGGAAACAGTTTGTTGGTATCAAATATTAAATTTCTCTCATTTTGATATTTGGGTTAAATTAAACTTCACGTATTTCGTTTCCCTTCTTGAGATGTAATGTGTCATCAAGTCAAGCTCCATATAAGGATAATCATGACAAGCGACTCAAGGCAAACAAATGTTCTATCTAACGTTCAAAATTCATAGTATACAAGACATGATCACTTCACACGGACTAATGATAAAAAAAACACTAAAATTTTATCATCATTCTTTAGCCATATGCCAATACGCAACTTTACATCTACGAATTAATAAGAAGTACTCCTTAGGAACAACTATACTGCTAGGCCACCAATACCTAAACTTGTATCTTTTCCCTTTTCCCGAAAGGATACATCATACATCACTAAGCTTAATCGATTCCCCATGCAAGAGCATCAAAATCACAATGGATCCATCTCATTCTGAGTTCAGGACTCAAAAGAAAGGGGAAGAATGAAATTACACGTACATTTATGACAATTTCAGAAAGATAGCAACTAAAAAGGGGAAATCAAAGGAGGAAAGAAGATGACCTGTTGTTGGATCCAAGTAAACTCAGCGGGCGACAAATATATAGATAATAGGATAAAAGAGAATTAATAGCTCTGGATCATATTGACTACTGAACACAAATATATAGAAGAGTTACGCAGAGCAAGTGGGTGTGCTCTTTTGTACACGTGTAATCATCTGAGCTTAAGTCTGAAACTAACTCTAAGTGACAGCTAATCAGAACTGTATATGCCAGCTAAACACAACTAACACAATGCATGAAATCGGAACTGAATAAATCTTGAAATTAAAAGGCAAGGAGATGAGACAAAGCTTTAAATCATACTGGTTCTTCAATGGCAAGTGGTGAATCTTGTTCTGGAACTGTTCCTATTGTTTCACCATATTCCGTTATTTCAATTCAGTGATTTCAGCATCATTCTTATGCTTCAAGATCTCACAATCTTACTTTTAACCAGGATTAAGATTTTGGAATCACTTTAATCCGAATTTTCTATTGCGTTTCACATTAGACACCATCTCAGTTTTTGAGCATCAAACATAACAGTCCATGTCCATAGCATAATAGCATATATAATGAAGATAAGATTCCTTTTAACTAATTGTGCTGGGCATTGTCGTGTATGAATCCTAACTTTGTTGGCTTATTTTCAAAGCATATGTGCGCAAATATGCTAAATTAGAGTAATCAATACTTTATCAGCATTTATTCATGCTTTGATTTAGGTTTAATCAAACTTATTTTCCTCCTCCTCATTCATTCCCCTCGATCAAACTATATTCTGTGAAAAACTATATTAGATATAAATCTCTATAAACGAAAATGTCTAAATAAAAATTTTACTTGTGTCCCATTTCACTTGGTCAAATACTAAGTCAACAAAATCTAATACCATCCACTCCTGTTTTAGTTTGTCCTTTGCACCAAACACAAGTAAATTCCCAGTAGAAAGGCCAAGCAGGGACAAAGTTATACCATGTTGGATTAGTTTGACTAATTCACACATACAATATCTTTAAACGGCTAATTTGCAATTGCAACCATCATCACATGAAATTTTCATCTAAACACACATACGGTCCTTATTATAAGGTATCAACTAACAATTCTCATAAACCCATAAAAACAGTTAAAGTCAATAAAGTTGATTTAAGTAACTTCCAATATTACCCGTACTAATCACACTAATTATAGGCATACACGGAAAAAAATAATTAATGCACTTTGGAAACAAGCAAGTGCCTTATAAAAAGTACTAAATACAATTGCTAATTGATGCCTATAATAAGGACAAGACAAGAGGGAGTATATGGTGGTTCAAAAGTATCGGGTCAAGTATAACATTAATTACAACGTTGTCCTTCTAAGTTGTGGCCCTCTTAATAATTTGCATCATAAGTTTCATCTTATTTCTTACGGCTTAAGCCTTAAGTCAAGCCCTCGTAAAGAAAACGCAATAACTAAATATTAAATAAAACAAAGCCATATCACACACACGCACATCATTATCAGTATCCACTTTTCCAGCTTATAAACAATTCACCAAAGTAAGAGTAGAGAAAAATAAAAGTACCTCTTCTATGCTTGACCACGACTTTGGCGGGTTGAACCGTCCGGGTCACCAGCTTTTCCTCCTCCTCTGGTGGAAACAAAACCCCGTCTATACCCTAAACTAAGATACGACTGTCCGTGTATATATCGGGGTCGAACAAATAAGCCGACCCGTCTCGCAGCCCTAATTTGACCGACTCATCTGCCTCCTAAGCTACCACCTTATGCGGCAACCGGAGAGTATCATATCGGACATTTTCGAACCTTCGAACAGAATTATACACTCTCTTTGGTTTGATATTCAGGTTTTAGATGGCAGTACATTATCTGCTCCGGAGCACCCAGTTCGCTCAAGTGGTCCGTGGTTAGTTTAGCCATGGCTTCATTGTTCGGAGCCAAAACAGTTAGGACATAGACCTCAGACACCAATCGACCCATTTTGGTAGCTAAGTAAGTCAAATTCACCAAAATGTTAGCCATTTCATTGTACCCACCACAATGAAGCAGTGTCTGAATGAAATCCATGACCTATGCTTCGCCGTTGAAATGGTGGTGTGGTCCACTGGGACCGGGAGCTGCGACGAGCGCCAGAGAGGGTCCCAGAGCCATGGCATCGTAAATGGGCAAAATCGGCGGCGAACCTGGTTTAACAGGTGAAGCCGGCTTCTTGAGCCGATGCGTCCTCAGGTTAACCACCGGTGCTTCCTTAGGCTTCACCGCACTCCGCCGGCTGTTGAAGTCATCTTGGACGGAACAGGGGACCAGGAGGCGTTCAATCCCGTGGATCACTCCGTCGGGTCGGTAGACAACATCGAGGTGAATAATCTTGGCGCGATCCACTGTCCATTCCCCGGTCCCAATATTGGCAAGGTGAATGAACTCAGACTTAAAGAGTGTCCCGTGCCTGCGATCCCATTCGAGTGGGAATGATATGAAACATGAGCAAGGACAGAAGAGACTTGAGATTACCGGGTTCAAGAAGGAAGCACTTGAACTCGGGTCGAGATCGCGCTCGAGAGCTTCGTTTCGGGTGCGAAGATGGTGATGTTGTGGGCACCGACAATGTCTTCGAGAGTCTCGCGGAAGCATAGCCTTCTCGACCAGCCTCGGCGAGTTCCATGTAATGCGAGTCCAGAAGAGCCACCAGAACTGAGTTGGAGTTTATCTGACCCGAGGAAGAAGAGGCCACCGACAATCTGGGATTTGGAGAATCGGAGAATGCGAGAAAGGGGAAACCGTACTTCTAGGTATTGGATTAGCGGTGAGTCAAGCAGTTATTCTCTATATGACTTTTGTACAAATAATGGGTTTAATATTTCTAGTTTTTTCCGCCAGAATCACATAAAAGTGAGTGAGTGTGTCCTATTGAAAAGAGAAAAAAGAAAATATTAATAGGATCCACTTACTTTTATGTGAGTGTGGCAAAAAAAGATCTGCAGTAAAAGTAGAAACATTAAACCCATAAATAATATAAGAAAAAAAATTATATTATAAATGTGATTTGTGTTTGAATTGATGTAGCATAAGTGGTTTTTTTCCACACGAAGACGTGTTTGGGTTACCGACTGAAAAGTCCATTGAGATAGAAAATGACTAAAAGGATATGAATCTTTATTAAGAACCACATTTATGTCACAAAAATGTTTCAAAACTCTACATTTTAGTCCCTCCTCAAAACTTTCAAAAGTTACAGATAGGTCCCTGGTCAAAACGCAAGTTTTGACTAGGAACTCTTCTTCCTAAGAAGCCACAAACTCGAGAACACACTCTAGACATTAGACGTTACAGTAGCACCATGAACTTTAATTTGGGAAAACACGGAGAGAGCTTGACAGAGGAGAGGGTCGAATCAATCTGGGGAGCTTGGAAGAGGAGACCACCGCCATCGACTCGTCGCTCACCACCACCATCATATTTGGCGTCTCCTCCTCTTCACTTTAAGAATTACTTCACCATTTTTCACATCCATCGCTACCGATTCCGTTCATAAGTGAAGTTTCGCTGCAAAGGCTTCTTGCCTTCGACTATTTACACTCTCGACTCAAGACTATCGATTGCCCACTGGCCAACCATCTCTCTGACCCATCATGCCCTCACCATAGCAACAGCAGTAAAATTTGAAACCGTATAATGAGCCTGTTTAGAGAGCGTTAGGAGCGCGTTTGCGCAGAAGCCCAATATAGTTAAATTTGTCTATTTGGGTCAGCTTTTTTTTTATCCCACTCTTCCCTAAAAAGTTGTTTTTTTATTAAAAATCACTCCCCCAAGCTTTTATATATCCTATTGAACGGGTGACTCTAATTTGTTATTATTCTTTCTTTTTTTCCTATTTGCGTACTACTATGCCACCACCATAATTAATAAGGGTGATATTTTAACCAATCACTGTTGTCCATATTTAGCGTTGTTACTCCATTATCACAACGTTATTTTTTTAATAATCGTTTAACTTTTTTCAAATTAAAATTAAAATTTTATCTTCAATTATCTCAATATATATAACTAATATGTATATGTAGTATTCAATATTATTCATGTCATTTTCCATCTCAACCGACTTTTGAAATAATAATCTAAACACTCATCAATTTAGAAAAAAAAATCACTTAGCTTCGCAAAAGTTAATCCAAACACAAATCACATTTACAATCTGACTTTTTTTCTACTGAGCTTCTACAAAAATCAAATAGAAAATAAGTCATTGTTCTCACCGCTAACCCAAACAAACTCAATATGGCTTCTCTCTCGTCAACGTCATTGTGTCATTGTGCCTAAACGCTCCAATTTCTAGCTTCTCCTCAGTTGGGACTTTTTTTATAAGCTCGGTTGGTCATATGGGAATCCAAACACTTGTCCAATGCATTTTTTCACTGTCAAGCATTTTCTTTTCTTCCACTTCATTTTTTCCCCTTCATTTTTTTATTCTTTTTAAATATAGATAACAAATTTATTCATTTAATAATAATATATAAAAAATATCCGGCTTCTCTCATGTGCCTTTTTTTTGTGTGTAGTAGACATGCATCACATACATGATACATTATCTGATTTTTCCCATTCTGAAAATTTAACTTTACGTACTTCAAACTTCTGGTCATCAACCAAAATAAATTTACAACATGAACTGATGAGGAAATTAACCCAGAAATTTTAATCTTTATGGGATGAAAATGACATAAATTTTTATCAGATCAACTTCTAGAAATGGCATCCATGCGAATATATTGCGAAGGGTTATAAAGCTCTAAAACACCCAAAAAAAGAAAAATCGGATTCCTGCACCGGGATGATATTTAATTTACTAGTGATGATGAGATATATTTCATTTATTTATTTTTCAACAATAATATAATGAACTATGTCTACGTGTTTTTGTGTCGAGGGATCGCGTTTCTCCAAGTTATAAGTGTATATTAATATTTTAATTATGAGTTCAGCTTATCAGTTTCAGTTTAACGCATATATAGAGCTGTCTGTCATCCTCCCATTAGAGAAATGGCATCATTTAATCATATATCGATTATGACCATTATTTTATGAAAATCATACCTCTCAAGGTCCAAAAAATTGAAAATCATATCCTTGTTTCTAAATCCATACATATATTCATCCTTTCACTCGTATATCCGATATTGCTGCACTCATACTTATTCTGGCATTAGTGCAACTGGGGAAGAGAATAATTAGTTAAATTACAAAGAACAAGGAGCTAGAGATGATGAGGATATTAATTGCGGTTGGTTTCACCAGGCAATTAAGGTCCAACATGTTAAATGTCACTGCTGGGTGGTTTCCAATACAATACTATTTTCGACATTGTGATAGCAAACCAGACCTTTTAATATTGCATTGCTCTCTTGATACTCTACGCATGCATGCATGTGATTGGTGATTGGTGATTGGTGATTGGTGATTGGTGATTGGTGATTGGTGATTGGTGTACTTGAGTACACAATGAAGTAACAAGCGTGACTGCTTAACAGCTTATAATTGGCAAAATCCTCCAATAATCTGATGGGCGCAAGGTAGCGTCCAATGCAATCCCTAAGTTGGTAGTAACTACAAGGGCTTGTTTGGGAAGAGGTGGAGGCTAAAAAAATAGGTGGGGGTAAAATGAAATGTTTAGGTTGACATTTAAAAAAATGGGCATTTACACAAAAAGCTACTTTTAAGAAGAAGCCACTAAGATCTGTTTTTCACAATGCAAATGGGCTTCTACCACCACCAATCCAAACATACATCACATTTACAATCTGACTTTCATCATATTTTAAGTTTATAAAAGTCATATTGAAAAAAAGTCACTTTTATCACCGCTAATCCAAACAAGCCCTTAAGTCCTTGGTAGTGTGACCAGGTAGGGGTGAGAATAGGTCAAACTCCTATCAGGTGGCCTACAATTTAGCTTATTTAGAGTCTGGTCTAGCCTGTCTTATTTGTTAAAAAGGTCAGGCCAAAGTATATTTAAAGGTTTAAATGTGTAAATAGGTCATGCATATTTTCTTAAGGCTAGCTTGTTTACACATTAAATAAATATAATTATATTTATATCATATAAATAACACAATATTTATTTTTCTATTCTTATATTCTAATTTCAAGTTATAATTAGTTAATTACATTACTGCCCTTACTATTCTTTGGATGGGAAGTTTTCTTTGGAACATCCTCTTAACTATTCATGGTTGCATCCTTACTATTCTCTTTAATAGCAATAATGTTTTATTTTGGATGATTATATTATAAGCTTTGGATGTTGGTGAAATCATTTTTTAATAATACTCCCTCTTATTTTTATTATAAAGCACCAACTAACAATTCTTACAAACTAAGAAAAACAGTTAAAGTCAATAAAGTTGTCCTAGAATTACGTAATTTCCAATATTACCCCTACTAATTGCACTAAACGCTAATATCTTATTAATTATTACTCTCACCCACTATTTTTATTAATTATAGGCATATATGGAAAAAGATAATTAATGCCTTGGAAACAGTTAATGATTCATCATATAATTAGAGTCCAAGCAGACGAACATGATGGATTTGACATGACAGATACCCAATTTGATGAGGAAGATGTGGCCTAGACGACATTAGCATTCGTAATAGGTTTCAAGCTGCTATATACTACTCCTTATTATAATACACCAACTAATTTTTCTCACAAACCAATAAAAGTAGTTAAAGTCAATAAAGTTGTCATAGAATCTAAGTAATTTTCAATATTACCTCTACTAATTATACAAAACTCTAATACTATATTAATTATTACTCTCACCCACTATCTTTATTAATTAGGGGCAGACATGAAAAAAAAAAAATCATTCTCATCATTGGGAACAAAGTTGTGTCTTATAAAAAGGACCAAATAAACTTATTAAGTTGATTTATAATAATTTAGGAGGAGTATTGGTTTAGAGTCCATCCATTCTCTCTTGTTTTAAGGCTCAAGTATCCGCTATTAGTAATGGTAACTAATCCCTCGTACCATAAACTTTCCGAATAGATTTTAGTATTGATCACAATACCCTCTCCATACACATCATCAGGATCGAACCCTTGACTAAATAATTAAAGAACCTAGTTAAGTGTCAACTCTATTAGACCAACTCCATCCCTTCCATTTTTATTTGTTGAGTTATGATTACAATCAGGATGGCTTTTAAGTTTTAAAAGTAATTCCAGCTTCCCAATGAAAACATGAGTCAGAAAAGAAAACACTCAAGCTGCTTTATATATCATTGTGAAGTTTAATAACATTAAATCCAGTTTCACGATCATATCAAGCATAACTAAACATACTTCTCCTCATCATGAATTTAAACAAGACCACCTATATGAAGAGCTTGCACATTAAATAAGAATGATATTTTGTCAATAATTTTACCATAAATATTTCAAATATGTTTTCTTGTTTACAAAGTAAATGAAAATTATTATTTGTTCCATTGTTTCAATAAGAATGATGACATTTTGGCTTGATTTGGTCCAAGACCTTTATTAAATATTCAATATCGAGTTTTCCCAAATTTAACGTTACTGGATTATATCCAATGAGAAAGGTCTGATGACCCTTTGATGGAAAAGCAGTCTCTTTTCATTACATAACAATCGAGATGCAAATATACTAGGAATCAACCATGTACGTCCATTATTTTTGCATACTGCAGAGTGATACTGTCAAATATTGTGCGTATGTGTTTCTAAAGTCAACTTTAAATACAACTTAAAATTATTAGGACATCATGAGCGTGAAAACGCATATAAGGGGTTGGCCAAAGAAAGAACGTCTACAAAGGGAAATGTTGAAATAAAGTTAAATTAAAAGACACGTTGTTCTTAGTGGAAAGAAAGATGCTCTAAGATAAGATGAATATTAATTATTCTTAGCATTTTGATCTGACTTTAATCCTACAAAGTCATTGGGTGGAACATAGAATCAGATTGCCATTAAGAAGGGAGGGAAAAACTACAAGACTAATCAACACAACAATCACACTTAGCAGCCGGACCCAAGTGGCAATTTGACTTTAACTCTCTCTCTCTCTTTCAAATTTCTTGGTAGGATTCAGGCGTGTTTCAAACGCCTTTTTTCAAAGTCGAGAAAAAATTGTTTCATATATTTATTTTCATAAATCGTAAAAACTATTATTTAAAAGTTAATCCAAACACACAAAAAGCCGCACTTCTCTCCATAATCCCAAAAGCCAAAACCAAATATACCCCTGAAAAATTCAGATAATTTTTCATAACCCAACACATGGTATATAAACAATATTATGAACAGGCGCTTTTACCTCATAAGATGAACTTTTGCGAGCATAATAAGGATTTTGCTTACAAAATTCAACCTATTGAAGCACTGAAATTTCTCTATTGACCATGGTTTCAAACATTTTTCTTTGGGGGAAAAATGGCCTTTGAGGTTTGGAAATTAACATGCATGAAATATTCTTTTTAAAAAAATATATAATTCCCGCACTTGCATACACACGTGGTTATAGTGTACTTCAGGTGTGATATCCTCAGGATTCATAATTCAAATGCGGTTTACAATTTCGTGCGGTTCAGCATTCCATAGAATGTTAACACGTGTCAGATACCTCACCAAGACCCATCGGATCACCGGAGAACAACCACCCCGTTTTGCAGTTACGGTTCTTGCCGCCGAGAAGAGCTCCTCCAGAATCCGGCTCCATGGAACCGGGCCCACATCTCCTTCTCCAACTCATCGGCCTCGGATACTCCTTCCTCCTTCTCCGCCGTATTAGCGGTGCCGAAGGTCTTCATCTCCTCCGATAGACATTGCTCCAAAGTGATAATCGCGTTGCCATTGTTGGAACATTGTTGCTGCAAGTACATCTTGTTTTTCATCTTCTGCAAACGCTTCCGTTTTCTCCGACGAATCGCCTTCTTGAATAGCCCCGCCGGAAGCCGGTACACCGCCAATAACAAAACATTGACCACCGCGCACGGACAGCAGCAACAAACCACGGCGCACTCCGCCGCCGTCCCGCCGGCAATCTCTCCCGCCCGACGCTTCCCTCGCGGCGATAGCGGCACCAATTGCCGAGTCATCAGGGTTTTTATCACAGCCTTCCCTTTAATTCAAGACCATATGGGGAAAAAAACGACGGAACAAAGACAAAAATGAAATCGATCGGATGAACCGAGAAAGGTCGGATAATCAGGAACAAAATGGTATTAAAATTATCGAAAAAATACAATAGGTAAAAGGGTTTGGCTCTTGGGCGATTGATGCCTACACGTAAACACCATATACGATATTCCCAGAAAATTAATGATATGTAAAAGATCAAGAGATGAAAAGGGAAAAGGGGGGAAAGAAGAAACAACGGGATCCAAAAAAAAAAGAGGAAGAAGGGATTTCTTGGCAGGACGAGATTGACGCGGGGGTAGTTAGAAAAAGAGGGAAATCAAAATCAAAATAGCGAACGTGACAGAGGAATCACAGAGAAGTGTAGTAGGTATCGCAGAGAACAATTTAGGGTTACTATTTGATTTTGTGAAACGAAACTACCTTATCAATGTTCGGGTGCGTGTTTATGTATGACACACAAACAGGTGGGTAGGCTTTGTTGCGTGTTTGTTTTGATGCTCTGTTTCTATCTTATAACTGATTATTGTGATCTTCATGATTTGATTTGGTGTTACGTTCGAGTATATCATTCTTTTTGCCTTTCTTTCGCAAACCGTTGTATATCCTACCCTTTTAACCCTGAAAATATTATGACAATTTATCCACAGTAGTAATTAACATTATCTTTTATTTTATTTAAAAAATATTATGAGATTATTAAAAATATACAATTACCAAAAAGTTCTAAGGGCATTTTGTGCGTCCGAACTATACTTTTTATTTTGAGAAAATGATATTAAAGTCTCAATTGAGAAAAACAATATTAAGAAAAATCTTAAAAATGGTTAATGGTGACTGTTTCACTTGTCATTAATAAGTTATGAGAATGACCATGATGTCATTTTCTATATTCAAGCTAGGAAGATATGCAAAAGCAAAGAAGGCAAACAGCGTGGCAGGCTCTCTAGAGTAAGTTTGGTTTGAGGGAAGGGGGAGGGGAGGGGAGGGGAGGGGAGGGAAAAAATGTAATGGAGAGAAAAAAAAATTGTGGGCCCCACTACACTGATTTTAGTACAATTTTCTCCTCCCCTCAAACCAAACTTACCCAGCTTGGAGCTTGAGACCAGCGGCATGTGAGGTCGATATGTGAGGGAAACCGTGTACCAGACAAGGATGGTTGCTAATTATTGAGAAGAATATCTAGAAGGCACAAGAATGGCCCCACTTGTTTTGTTTTTATGAACTATCAACCATTTTAGTATTATGTAGTGAAGACGTTTCTAGAAATGGCACCTGTTTGGCGGCAAGGCCTGTCTCCACATTTGATATATATATGGTTAGTGTAATTAAAAAGAAAATTGAATCATGCTTGATTAATTACAAGCATGATGTATATTGTGTTGGATGAAAATGCATGTGGACGTTTTATGTTTGTGTGTACTTTCCTGGCCGGAACATGAGTGCGACATTATTACAGTGATCATGTGGTGTTCTGAAACATGTGACCTCAGGTAGCTTGAAAGGAAAAGGTTGCTCGTGAAGGTGGCAACATAAAGCTGAATAACTATGGAACACCTGGCGATGTGAAATGAAATATCATGCGTCTGTTGTAGATGCACTGAGAAAGAAGCACATAACTGTACCCCAGCGCACCACTCATCCTAATCAATGTGATTTGGTCTATACTCCCTCCTCTCCTATTTATAAAAATCTTGAAAATTAAGAAAATTTAAATTTTGAGTTATAAACACCTTGTTTAAAAGGTAGGTAAAAATTATTTAAAATGATTAAAGATTTTTTGCTTAGGAAAATCCCTAATAAATAACTTTAAAGATTCTAAAAAACAAAAAGGTTTTTGATTATTCATATTCCTAGAAAGATGTTAGGCTTAAATTGTCTTTTTTGAAATTACAAAAAAATGACCAATTGCCCTTAAATATATTTTTTTAAAAAAATATTATCCCCACCAACCGGCCGTCGCAGGCAACCACTCCATGCCGGTGATCGAAGCTCCTATGGGAATATTATGGTGGGAATAAATATTCTCAAAGTGTCAAGGGTGGGATTTGAACCCCCCACCACTTGGTTTACAAAAAAACATCATGGCTAACATATATTATTCAAGCAAATATATATAAGTTAACACTTTAACTCATCCACGTTTTATTAAAGAGTTTACAACATTTCATTAGATTTTATCAATTTGCATTTATCATGTAAAAAAGTTTATACTATCAGCTCATTTATAAAGTTTGTTAAGGAATTTACAACATTTCATTAGGTTTTTTTGTAAGGGGTGGTCGCCAGGCGGTGGGGGTAATATAGTAATTTTGTGTAATTTTGAAAATGGACAATTTAACCTAATATCTTTTTAAGATTATGAATATTCAAAATATCTTTTTTATCTTTTAGGATTTTTTTAGTTCTTTATTAAAATTTTCCCATTTTGTTTTTGAGCACGGACTAGTTGAGAGGATCCCTCGAATATGCCAAACCAAACCGGCATCGTTATCTATTCCACGTCACTTGCCACTATTATATGTTTTATGAGAAAATACTTATATACTTCACCAACGTCATCTGTAATCTCTGTAATCTGATTAATTAAAATATGATAACTCATTTGATTTTAAGTCTACATAGTAAATGAGTCATCTGCAAAAATTCAAATTTTATATTTTTATGATTTTAGAGATCATGGGAGGAAATTCAGTTTTTTTATTTTCTAAATTAAGAAGTTTATGTCTTTTAAAATCATAAAATTTGAATTTCTACATATGACTCATTTGTCATCTAATACTAAAATAGAATAAATTATTGTATTCTAATTAGTAGAGTATAAATAAAGTAACCTTCTTGAAATATATAAATATTTATCTTTCTATATTTGATACGCGTCATTATCTGCTCCGTGCCTTCATACGCCCACATTTTTTGGGCCAAGCTTCATGCACCCGCTACGCTAGACTAGCTAGCTTGCTTTTGATATTTTGATTGATTAGAAATGTGTTCATGAGTAGTAGCCGAGTCAGGAATTTTATTAATGAGGCGAGAATTAAAAATATCATATAAAATAAAAATACTTGAAATACAATACAAAATTTAATATATAAAAAAAAATCGTTAAATCTATTGATAACTTCACTTAAATACAATACAGATCTAAGAGAAAAGATGAGACTTTCTTAAAAAAGATACTTATTAAAACACGAGAGACAGTTAGGTTGCTTACTTGTTTTGATGGATGAACACGAGCTTGAAAGAGTCAAAACGGATTTGCACTCACATGAGAGACAAATTAGATTTGAAATATATTTTAACATATTTAGGATGACATTAATACTAAATTAAAAGATTTTCTTAGGATTTTAAAAAATATCAATCTGATACATCATTTTTAGGATTTCAACTTAAAATATAAATTTTTGATTAATTTTAGGAAATAAAAGAATAATAAATAAATAAGAATTATAGGTTTTCAAAAGAAAAAAAAATAAAGTTGTTATTATTATCAAATTTTATTGTTATAATATAACACTTTTACAACTCATCATTCTACAGCAGCCACGACGGGCTTGAATTAAACAAATGGGGGCCACAAATTGAGCACGGGATGAATCATTTGAATTTTGAAGATACTCGCTGTCAATTTTGTTTCTATTGTGTATTAGAGTATATATATTTTTTCCAAAAAAAAAAAAAAATTAGGGGGCCCGGGGCCACCCTAGCCCCTTCCTCCGCCATTGACCCTGAGTTGAATAATACTCTAATTTTAAATATAAAATAAAGTTAACTTTTTTTATAAAAATTAAAAAGTTTTAATTAAATTACTTTAAAGTATTTAGAATTGTCATTTTTTGTTCAAACTATTTTGCCTAACTTATAATGATATGATATTGTTACTACCATTTTTTCACCGTTAGATCATAATCTCAGCTACTTTTATCATTTCAATCTCCTATTGATATTCTGATTTAACAGTAAAAAAGTGGTAGTGACATTGGTAGTGACAAAAAATTGGAGTGACAATATTCTATCCCAACTTATAAATTGATATATAATCTAAAGATATACAACATATGATATAATTAAGTAACTTATTTAATTTTTTTAAAAAAAAAATAAACTATATCTTATATTTCAGTCCGGAGGTAGTAGTACAATTCAATATAATTGTTTTCTTGTTGTATATAAATAGAATAATGTAATATTATATATTTTTCATATAAGTTATGCTTCTTACATTCTACATGGACAATATTTGGCTTTTTATTGAAAACAAAGTAAGTACTAAATACTAGAATTTTAGAGTTCTCCATTTGAAGATGCACAACAACAACAAAATATTATTTTTTTGAAAAAAAAAAAAGGTATTCCAGAAATGGTCTATTAAGTTTACTCGTCCAGGGACTTGAATTTTTCAAATCATACAAAGTTCAAAATGGTAGATGATGATTATGTTAATGAATAGGAGTAACAAAGAAACAACACTCGCCCGTGAAACTTGTATATGTGGTATTGTACCTCAGTACATTTTCAAGAGTCAGATTGTGACTGGTGAATTATACTAGTATTTATCTCTTCTAAGGGGATATTAAGTCTGAAACAGTGGTTTCACAACTTACCTCATAAATCGTAAAAATTATTCTTAAAAACCTAATCCAAACACACAAATTTAGATTTGATCAAAGGATCAAGAGTACCATGCAACACTGGATTAGATGAAGTCATATGGACTACTGGTAGCTTTTAAGTTTTATTCCTATTCTCATTTTCATTTGTATTCTTATTTCTGTAAAAGAATTAAGCGAGCATTTATTATTATTTAGATTAAATTCTGATGGGCAGCGCGTTCCTGGCCGCTCGTGTGAATATTATTACTGCACAATCTCAAAAGGGGCCTGAAGTAGTATGCAATAACAGCAGGCACAACAGATAATGCGGATGCCTAACCAGTTTATTGCCATCAAATTGAATTAATAGTAGGGTCACAAAGCTAAGTGCAGATGGCGTTCATATTTTACAAAAAAGAAAACTAAAAAAACAAGAGTCATTCCCCCCTATGAGATTGACATCTTTGTCAATTTCATCGCCTACACAATCTAGTCAGAGCCACCAAAAGACACAATATTTCTAGCAAATAAATGCAGTAAACACATTAACTACGTGGCCAACAACTTCCCTCTTCCTTGTTGGCCTTCCCCTTTTGGAACCCTTCTTATCTCCTCCAAAAAACTGACAGACTCGTACCAATTGTACTCGAAGGCAACATTTAGATTCCTCTCCAACACCTAAATCGGGACGTCCTAGAATAATGTACACGTCTCTTGTTCTAGCCACCGATGAAACCCAGCCGGTGAAGTATTGCTGCTAAAATGAGCATCACTATTGCCAATATCAGACCATGTTTTCCAAGTAGCCAATTCTTTGTCTTCTTTGCACCTTCAACTCCTCTCTGAACCCGATCAGCCCATCGCATCTGCAACCAAATAATTAAAGGATTCATCTTGGTAATACCGAGGAGGATGGCAACTTACGTGTTACTGCTTAACATGTGTCACACACACATAACGGCATTTTAGGTTGCGTGAAACAACCAAAAAGTCTAATGACTAATGAAGCTGCATTGAAGCAGTGTGAGGATGCTAAAGTAAACGTTGGAAAGGAAAGTACCATTCTATCCAAGTCCTCTGGTGACAAGGATGACATGGCTTGCTGAGCCTTCGTTGCATCTTCTTTTGAAAGCTTGACACCAAATTGTTCCCCCATGTTTGCCATCATGTCTGGGCTCATATTTTTAATCATTGATGTGAACATCTGCCAAGACAATATGGCAACTAAAAATTAATAGGAATACAAATATAGAGCAAGTAAAAGTTTAATGAAGAAATGGAATCAAATACAAAATTTATACCCCACTGTATTACTTGACACAAAAGGACATAACTAATGAATAAACAATAAGCCCCAAGCTAAGGAAGATGAGACTAAAAGCAATAAAGTGCAGGCACAATTAATCAAACTGTCCTATTATTACAGAATTAGAGGACTCAATGACAAAGTTCAACTACATCGTACCTATTCCATGTGATGTGAATAAGGAAAAATAATTGTTCATACCTGTCGCATGGCTGGATCTTTCATCTGGTTTCTCATCTGTTCTTGCAAATCAGTACTTGAGGACGGGAAGTTTGACTGAGCAGCATTTCTCATATTTAAAAATGAATCCTGAGATGAACTTGATTCGGCAAAAGCATTACTTCCATTAGCATTCGAGGAGGGGAAACTTGACTGAGAAGCATTTCTCACATTCTCGTCAACAGCTGCAGACGATGAACTAGATGCTTTCCCAGACATTGAGGAAGCCATTTCAAACATCTTCTGAAGATCCTCTGGTGGCATATTACTTATCATATCAGAAGCTGTTTTAAACATGTCAGGAGTCACATTTGGAGGAATTGATCCAGAATTGACAGTAGAATTAGAGGAACCCCTTAAAAATGGGTTGTCCCCCTGATACGAGGAAGCCATGTCTAGCATTTTTTGAAGTTCCTGTGGTGACATCTTGCCAATCATGTTTGAGGCAGTTCTAATCATATCAGGAGACATATCTTTGGATTGTCCAGCATTCAAAGAAGTAAGAGTGGCAGGGTCGGCATTTGAAATGAAATTTTGAAATGATCTATAGAAAATAAAAAATTAGAAGTCAAATTATTTCACAGACACCAATTAACAGTAAAAAGTGTATATAGGACGGTGGAACAAGGGAATTGATGAATATTTCATGTCAGGATAGCATGAAATCTGGAATAATTAGAAATCAAGCACACAAGTCCAAATTTTTCTTACAAATCAATGCCAACCACAATCATGAACCTAAAGTTGGGCCCAGAAATAATTGCCAGAAGAGAAAGGGACCAAAGTAGGTCCAATAGACAATCTATTACAAGATGCCCTGAAAGGTAAGGTTTCAGGAATTTCAAACATTCACATCAAGAAAGTGTTTCGGAAAACTAATCCACTTCAAAATAAAGCAGCAAGCTTCAAACAAGTAGTTCAACTAGCCCACCCTCTCTACCCCTAAAAAATAATTGACTGCAAAAGGCAGCAAATAACTTATTCAATTGACTTCCTCCATGTAAATTGGGGCTAGCTCATAGGTTTTAAGGAATGCATATTGAGATATTAGGGTTCAACATAGATCACTCTGACAATAGCAAATGAAAAATTTATAGCTGTGTTAACCCAAATGGAGAGTGGATATTTAAAACAAAAGGGCTCACCACCCCTCACAAAAATGCTAACTTACCTGATAGCTTCAGGATCATTTTTCAATGCATTTAAACCTTCCATATTTGATTTTAAATTGTCATTGATGACTGTACTGGAACTCTTAGAAGAAGTATTGGAAGTTTTCGGCTTAGCCACTGTTTGCTCAACAGATGAGCTTCCAGAGTTTTGTGCCTGAACATTCTGATCTTCTTCAGTTATTTCTTCGATTACTAATCCTAAAACATACAAAATAAATCTCTCTCATTCATTGAACCTTTAACGTTAAGGGGATTGGGACAAAGTAAACAGAAGAAAAAACTCTTTGCTTCTTTTTTTCCCCTCTTGACGTGGTGGAGTAACTTACCTCTAGGTACATGCTCACCACCATCCTCTGCCAACATTTCTTCAGTCTCCCTGATGTAAACATTCAATGCAATAAAAAAGCAGGTCAAACTCATCCCCATCCTTTTTCTACCAAATAGAAAAAATGTGTTCAAACTACAAAACTTTAAATCTCATACGTCTACTTTCTTATTGTTTTGGAGGATAAATGACAGACAGACATCAATTTATTTCCCATAAAACATTCCTTTATTTGATAGGCTATAAAACCAACTGTAAGATGACCGACAACAGAAAACAAAATCAAAATCACATCACACATATGCTTAACTTGGCAGACCATCTATTGCTTATATTGTATTTATAGGAATATCTAATGAAAATCACTTATATTCACAGGATCATAAATAGCAAAGGCTATAAATATATAAATAGTAGCACATATCATATATGAGGTCAAAGAACATTTCGTAAGAAAAGTGAATGTATGTGGAAGAGAGCAGCATTGAACCTTAAAAGCTTTGAAACTGTGTCATCATCAGGGCAAACTTCACATGCCATGCTCAAATCACTAACAGCATCCTAAAAGAATTAAGGATTTTAACAAATAAAATAAGTATATTAGAAGAACAAAAGCCGTCAAAAGTTTAAACAAATCCTTATATAAGGAGTGCAAGCACACCTTTAGTAGACCAAGTTCCTTATACGCTTGACCTCTTCGATAAAGAGCTTTAAGATTTTTAGCATCATAAGCCAAAACCTACCGTAGTGAGCAGTGAAGCACACGAGCAGTTAAGCACAGTAATGCATTAATGTAAAATTGCCAATTATAAAAACCTAATTATGATAATAATATAATACAGTACACTCCTTGTCAAGTTACATGTGCAATACAGAAGCAGCAACAACAACAAAGCCTTTATTCTACTAGGCGGGGTTAGCTACATGGATCAAACGACACCATTGTGCTAAATCGTAAATCATATCTTAGACATTATTAACCAATAGATCTTGCTCTATAACCTCAATGAGTGTTCTCTTCAATCTTCCTCTACCTCTTTTTAGAGGACTCCATACTTTTGATCAACCCTTCTCATTAGTGCACTCAATGACATTTTTTGAACGTGTCCAACCACCTCAAACGATGTTTTACCATTTTCTCCTCAATAGGTGCCACTCCAACTTGTTCGCATATATGGACATTACGAATCTTATCTTCTCGTGTGTGACCACACATCTATCTTAGCATCTCCATCTCGGCTACTCTCACTTTAAGTTCATGTTGCCCCTTTAAAGCCCAACATTCACTACCATATAGCATTGTTAGTCTTATAGCAGTGTAATAAAATTTCTCATTTACCTTATTAGGTACTTTCCGATCACAAATAACTCCGGTAGTTTTTCTCTATTTACACCACCCAGCTTGAATTCTATGATTAACATCTCCATCAATTTCACCATTTTGTTGTATAATTGATTTCAAATATCTAAACTTTGCCACTTGTTGGATTACTTGCTCTCCCAATTTAACCTCCAAATCATTTCTCACTTGTCTCTTATCAAAATCGCAATGCATTTATTCTGTTTTGCTCCTACTTAGAAAAAATCCCTTCTACATGTGCAACAAAAAAGGGGAAATTTTCTTACATGTTATAATCACAATGTTAGTTCCTTTCCTATCATTTTTTATCTTCTGGAAGGCTATTATCCCCATATCACAGCTACTTAAATATTATACCTGGTTATTGAAGTTATAGCTAACAAGCAACATCGTATTTGCAATGATAAAACAACAACATTATAGTTACCTCAGAGCCTTCTTTTACACATTCATCACACTGCCCTGTCTTCAGGTAACAAGACATCAAATTGAGCGAGCATGCTAAAAGAAGCTTTCTACTTTGGGAGGATGGAATTTCTCCAAGGTTTTGCTTGGCCTAGAAGATAAATTGAAACCAAGAAATCAGGCCTCTAAAACTGATTAACAGATGCAGAAACAAAGGGTGAGCGAAAAAGGAGGGAGGGGGGATTGGGAAGACAATTAAATGTCACAGAAGAGCACTTACAAGACAATACTTCTGCTTAGCTTCATGGAATCTACCCTGACTGTGAAGTTCATTGCCCTGCAAATTTTAATTTCAGTCCACAAAGGCACCTAGTGCATGGCATCATGCCAACTTGTTTTGAGAATAACTGAAAAACTGAGTGCAACAGACAGAGCGCCATTTCCTACCCTATTATGTAGTGATGCAGCTGGATTTTCTGACCAGACATTACTTTGGAACTAAACTAGGATAAAATGAAATTTTATTTAAGAAGCTTTCTTTGATCCAAAAGAAATAGTGAGTCTGAGTTTTGGCCTTCAAGGGCACACATATGATCATAATATTCTTCAATTGAGAAAAATGGATTGTAATTTTTGGAACTTAATCCTAGCTTTAGGTCTTGTCTTTCTCTTTCAACTTGGATTACTGCGGCACATGCTTCATAGCTTTCAAAATAAATCTCTGACTGATGAGTAATGCTTAACAAAGATAATATTGATTAGTTATTCCTAACGACTAATGCAACACACCTGCTTCTTCAATATCTCAGCTCCACTTATTTCATATTTCATCTGCGCATCAGCACGGGCACGCATAGCTGCAATTTCTTCAGGTGTTGCATTTGCCATCTTCTCACCAATCTCAGCCATCTGTTCAGGACGAGTATGCTTTAACTGCTCTGCAGCAAGTTTGAAGTCTTCAGGCCTCATGTTCTTCATGCTTTCTGAGGCCATCCTCATTAACTCTGGATTAGACATCATCTGAAATTCCATTTTCACATGATGAGCATAAAACAAAAGAGGATGAGTTATACTTACTATGCATGATTTAATTCAAGACAACAACCTCCCAAAACACTAAGGAAACAGTTTGTTGGTATTAAATACTCCCTCTGGTCCTAATTATAAGAACACTTTTGTAGTGTAAATTGCATTACAAAAGTGTTTCTATAATTAGGACCGGAGATAGTATTAAATTTCTCTCATTTTGATATTTGGGTTAAATTAAACTTAACGTATTTCGTTTTCCTTCTTGAGATGTAATGTGTCAACAAGTCAAGCTCCAAATAAGGATATTCATGACAAGCGACTCAAGGCAAACACATGTTCTATCTAACGTTCAAAATTCATAGTACACAAGATATGATCACTTCACACGGGCTAATGATTAAAAAACACTAAATTTTTATCATCATTTTTTAGCCATATGCCAATACGCATCTTTACATCTATGTTCTATGAATTTAGAAGAAATGCTCCTTAGGAACAACTCTTCTGCTACGTCACCAATACCTAAACTTGAATCTTTTCCCTTTCCCGAAAGGATACATCACTAAGCTCAATCGATTCCCCATACAAGAGCATCAAATTCACAATGGATCGGGGTCTCATTCTGAGTCCAGGACTCAAAAGAAACGGGAAGAATGAAATTACATTTACATTTATGACAATTTCAGAAAGATAGCAACTAAAAATGGGAAATCAAGGGAGGAAAGAAGATGACCTGTTGTTGGATCTGAGCAAACTCGGCGGGCGACATGCGACTCATCTGCTCCTGAGCGATTCTAATCATCTCAGGATCCATCATAGCGTTGTACATTTTTGCAACCCAATCCAGTCAATAAAAATAATCAATCTTGCAGATCAAGAGAAGAACGGTTATCGCCAAAAAAAATTCCTATTATTTTGGATATGGAAAGATTGAATATGGGAGAGAATTCGGAGTTGCTTGGACGATGAAATCGGAACTGAACAAATCTTGAAATTAAAAGGCAAGGAGAGGAGACAAAGCTGAGGTCGGATTCACAAATGCCGCCCGCCCACCAAACCTGAAAGAGGTTGGACTCGGAAGGAGATTACCGATTGCAAAGGAAAAGTCGAATATGCCGGATGCTGCACTGAAGTTACCATCCTGCCCTCCTTTTTTTCGCTGATTTGTTGACTTCTTGTTGGGGGTCACAATTTTGTAAAGTTATTTTGTATAAGTCGAAACAAATTTTTTTCAAAATTTACCTCATAAATCCAAAAACTATTCTTAAAAAAGGTATCCAAACCAGCACTAATGTGCCTTCCACTTTCTGCCTTAATTCTGAGAATTTTCTAAATGTATTTTCCATGGTTTTTAGGTTATTAGATTTTATAGGAAATGGGTAAACAAAAAATAGAGATGTTTATAATTTTTTTTGTACTTTTGAATTCTCAAATCTTTAAAAAATTATAAAATAATTGAAAACAGTTCTATCTTGTTGCCCATAAGATACCAAAATGCCATTTAATATATGTAGAATGTAATAATCAAAGAACTATAAAAAATACATTTAAGAATGTCCCTAAAATTAGGCGCAGCATGAAAGGCATATTAGGCACCTGCTCCAATTCCAAATGCTTTTTCAGCTTGCGAAAGTGAGGACCCATTTGGTACAAGGAATATTTAACGAGGGAAAGGAACTTTTAAAGGAGGGAAGGGAAGATTGAGAAGGAACTTAAAAAAATTGAGCTGTTTGGTAGATATGGAAATATAAGTAAGTTGAGGGAAAATAAATTGTTTGGTAAGAAGAAAATGAAATTGGTTAAGTGGGAAGAAGAGGTAAAATACCTATAATACCCCTCAAAATTAAAACCACCACTCTACTCTTCACTCTCATCTCTCCCTCTCATGAGTTTGTCTCTCGCGCTCACTCTCGCCTCTGCTTCATCTTCTTCGTCTCCACTCGCCGCACCTCGCGTCCTCCACTCTCCGGCGTCTCTCCTTCCTCCACTCTTGCCGCTCGTCCTCCACCTCACCGGCGCCTCTGCTTCCTTCACCATCGCCAGCGCCTCTCCAACTTGAAGCTCGATCCTTGTTTATATTTGGCAGGGGCTTTTCAGTCAATATATTTCACTCTCCCGGGCAAAGCTTCAAGATCCCGCCACAAATGGAAGGAGCTGAAATTCCCACATTTGTGGGAGCTTGAGCAGAGGTGGGAAGCCGAGTTCCTGGAGCTGTGCACACCAAACGTTGTTTCTGCTTGGGAACTTAATTAAGTTCCCTTTCCCTCCCCTAATTTTAGTCAACCAAATGGGGCCTGAAGATTTAGGATAAGAGAGCAATCTTTGAAGTGTTCCCCCATAAATAATCAGTATCCAGACAATAATTAATATAAGATAAATACGATATCTAAATAACTCATCACATCTAAACTGGGAATATTTACTTTAAATATTATTATGTTATCATGTATGTAAGAAGTTTTAGTATTTTAATTTTTATAATAGATTAAATATTTCAATTTATCTGATTTAAATTTTTAGTTTTAGGCTTTAAAAATTAAAAAGAAAGTTATGATGACATAATCGTGGCTACATCATTGTTGAGGCCAAAAGCACGAGAGGTGGAAAGTGAAGTGAAAGGATTCAATGGGGACTACTTTATACTTCAGTATTAAAAATATTTTATAATTTGTAATTATTTCGAGATTAATTCTTTTTATTTTGTGAAGCATATTTTATTTTTTATCTTTATTATTTTAGTTGTTACGGTATTCCCACTTTCGAGATAGTAGGAGAAAGACATATGAGCATGAAGAGGGACTCTCAACATCCCTCATTTTATATAATCAATAGATATACAGATGAAGTGTGCAAAATGGGAGGAGGATCTCACATCACAACACTAGCTTTTATGAGGACTTCTTTTCCTTTGTGAGGAAAAAGCTTTTCCTTGTTCTAGCGGGCATATCCTCATTCATGTTTGGTAGACTATAAATATTCTTACTATTGAAGATTGAAGAATATAGTAATAATTTCACCCCAAAAAAAGCAATAATGAATAATAAAAAGATAAAATCCTAACTTTCTTTTCATTTTGCTGCCATTGAAACCATAAATGAAAATTTTCAAAAAGAGGCTTACTCCTTTGATTCTTAAAGATATATTTATCTAATTTGAGAAAATTAAAAAAGATAAATAATTTAATTATAACATATATGACATACTTGTTTTTAATTACTTTACATACTTGTTTTTATTATATAATATTAGATTGTACACTAATTTATAAATTAAGTAAATTAGTTTATGAATATAGCAGTATATCATGATGATATTGACTATGGGGTAATAAAATTAGGGGTAAAGGTGTAAATCTAGGAAATGAGTTTTTCTCTGAGTTTGTTGGATGCAAAAATAGCCATAGACAATTAAAAACGGAGCATAAGAATCAAATCTGTTAATTGCAGGTAACTTCCCTTAAGTGGGGCTATTTACTGGTTAGGTTAAAAGTTTGACTCTGACGGTAAAGGTTTTTGATCCACGGCAAACTGCAACATATTTTACTCTGTTGCTTGGTTTTTTTCTTGTGATTAATTTGCCAGCGGTGGTTATCATGGTGTTTTGTTTAATGATTTCAGCGGCAACATATCAGATGGAATGTGGATCACGTTTTCTTCAATGATTTTCGTTTGAGACGCCTTTGTTTTTTTTTTTTCCAGGTTATCGATTCTAGGATGATTTTTGCTTGTTTTAGATTGTGATTTTTGATTGAGATTCGGGTGTGGTTTTGACTGTACTTCTCATGGTGTTCTTGCCGGAGATGGTTGTTCGTCGGGAGAGGAAGATAGTACAGTATTTTTCTTTTTTTTTTTTGGTATTTTGTCTTTAATGGAATCAGTCACATCTGCACCTGCCACGTAGGAACTGGTCAAACAGCAAATGCCAGCTAGAAGCCTTGTGGGTCCCACAATGGGGAAAAGAAATGTGCCAGTTCTATTTATAAGTTTTAACTAAATTAAGAGAGGTAGTTACCCAACAATTATAAGATAAATTTTTAATTTTGCCCTAATTTATGTGAAAGATTTCAAATTTTTATTCTCTTTCTATTTCATTTGCAAAATTTTCATAATCTCATTTAACAAACGAACTTATAAATTAGACCCGTTTAAGGACAGAGTGGTATTTATGACTACTTTGCCGCCAAACAAACTATTAGACCCGTTTAAGGCAGGAATGGAAAAAAATGAAAATGAAAATGATGGAACCAGACGGAAAATACTTTACCTTGATGAGTTTTGTTCGCAAAAAAAATGGAAAAAATAGAATGAGACGGAAAATATTTTACTTTATGGGTTTAGTTTGCAAAAAAAAAAAAACATGAATTGATAGAATTTTTTTTGTTTAATTAAAAGAAAATGAGTTAAAATACAATTTTACCAAAAAAAATAATAATAATAATTAAACCACATCAATTTAGAACGAAACCCTTCACACTCATTCGTGTCAATTTTTTGCGCTCCCCAAATTCACCTGTGTAACGCTCTGAAAATCCACCACACTCAAGTATAAGATTGGAACACTCGAGTGCCCTCGCTTATTATTGCCGCTGCCAAGCGTGGGCATCAACCCGCAATTCATCACTTTTACGCATTTGACGATGGAGTCTGATAAGTACATATGCGTTCGAGAAACTTCTCCGCAATTCATTACTGCTGATTCGGCTCTTATGGTTCATGTGGTTGACCGTGGCGGGAATCTCGCCGGACGATCGGGACGGTACAAGCGGAACTCGGTTTTCTTGGTTTTCCCCTTGGTTTTCTTGCTTCCGTTGTCAATTGCTCTATGAACTCGGTTGTTTGTGGGTCTATATTTCGATTTTGAAGCTTTCAGAGTCTTCTGGTGAGAATTTAGAGGGTTAAACACCAACTCTTCCTGATCAGTTTAGGATACTGTTTTAAATGTATATCCCATGTAATAAGTGTCAGTTTTCCCTCTTTGCCTGTGTACAAGCTACTAGCACTGAAAATCAGATGATGAGGCAATAATGGACTGACATTGTAGCACGGAAAAGTTTTAGGAGCTATTCCATTGACTATAATTGCTAGAACGCAATTTGAAGTGGTGACTTGGAGGTAAATATAAGAATTTTCAAGAGAGGATGCGGCACCTAAACGTAAGAAGACAGTGAGAAGATTACTATTGATGTGTAGACTGATCATCATATCATGGCACAAATAGCTTCTATCCCGAATTTGTTACTCTGATTGCCTATTATTTTTCATAATATTTAGCAATCTCTCATTTTATGTTAAAATAGGCATTAATTTTGAATTTTGAAGCTTTTGCTCAATCATTAAACTGAGACAGAAGTTTGCTTGGGTTGGAAATTATGGTGGTTAATGGGAAGTTGCACTTACTGTGGAATGGATTAGGCTGAATAAGTATAGTTTTTCTTAAGAAACATAAAGCTTGTAGTTTTTTCCAGAAGTGGCCGTTTCTTTGGTTTCTGATAGATTTAACTGACTAGGGAGGGAGGCTTATTTATTGTTGTTCACATAACTTTCTCCCTCATGTTATCAAATGCTGATCTGAGAGAAGGAAAAATCAAATAAGATCTGAGAATAATTTCAGAGTTATAGCCATCCTTTTGAATATAAAAATATATTCGGTAATTGGCAGTCTGAATTTGCATTAAGTCACGTAAAAGAAGTTAGAATTTTATTATGCCTTCGGTTAGCACGCTTCAGAATAACCTTTTACCTGTGGAAGCAGCAAATGTTTGTCGGTGACATTTTTTTCATTTTTTTATTTTTCTCTTACTTTTCATTGCATATTTGATAAATCCCTGCAACTGATGCCACAAGCGGAATTAATCCTTTGAATAATTTTATGAATTGTCTCTCTGACAATCCTGTATCATAATTTTGTGTAGTTTGTCCAGCAAAACGCTTCATTATCACTATGGAAATGAATGCTTTTTCCTTGGATTTCAATGGGTTCTACCACTATAAATATAAAACTTACTGTATGTTCTTCAGCTTCATGCAGAATGCGTATGTGGCACCACGAAGCCATTGGAATCATCCCGAATCAAGCAGGTGATGATTGTGTTCTGTTGAATCAGGATCTGATGAAGGTCCACAGAACATACCTCCCCATTGAGGGAAATACAAAAAACTCACTCGTACAGTGCACAATACCATCATAATGCCCATTAGAGAAATTCTTGTTTGCTTTGACAAGTGGGCTCCTGAGAACAACAGTGTTTGAGTCACCACGGTCCATAGTTCCCTCCACAGAACCAGTCTCGATCTTCTCCCACCAAGACCTCTAATCTATGAGACTCTATGACTGAAACTCGAGTGTGAAAATGGCACACTCGAGTGCGATTGCCCTATCACTTGAGTTTGAAGCAGAGAATTACATGCGACGAAGCTCAAGTAAGAATGACGACGAAAAGGTGGCCTGTTGCTGCGACCATTTGCGCCGGAGACGAAAGAGGGCTTGAAAATGGCTTTAAGTGCAAGCGGCAATGGAAGAAATGGGTGGGGCTTGTGAGCAGAGGAGGAAGAAGCATAAGTAGTGGTGTTGGAATCGAGTATGGCTAGGCATTCGCAGAGGCATATGGGACAGAAGCTAGTGAAATTCTCTTCTAGGTGACGGTCACAGGAGGTGGAAGGTCAGCGAGACTGCAATGGAGGTTGTGAGGCAACGATGGCGACAACCATTGTAGAACGAAGAGAAGAGAGGGATTATTTGGGGATTTACTCGCATTGGAAAATTGGTTCCCACCAATAATGAAAGGAAAATATTTTCACATAGATGAAGGAAAATTGACTGCCGCTGAAAAATATTTTCTTGGAAAAATGGTGAACCAAATGGCCACCGCGGACGAAAAATCTTATTTCCCTTTTCCCTCCCTTGATTTGCAGCAATGCAAACAGGCTCTTGGGTGCTTATAGTGGTTTTATTTATGGGAAAAACACTTCTTATGTTGTTTGCGAGACGTGTGATACCGTATTTGTCTTGTAGGAGAAGATTGTATTACACACACACGAAATGGTAGGGACCCACATAATTATATATATATGCGGTGATTTTCTTCTTCTCATACAACATGAGAAGTTTAAACCCTTTTATTTATATAACTAAATTTGCACATTTGTCCTAAAATTAAAAAGGTACAGAGTGAATCTAAATGTCTACTCCTAGCTCTAGCCCTAGCCCTCTCAGTTTGATTTTTGGCCATTGCTGATCGAATTGGCAAACAATGTATCTATTGTGTTCATGCAATTCTCAATTATAATTGACTCCAGGTTATCATCAATACGTAGAGAACACAAACATAAAAACGTGGAGGTGACTCAGTGAAAGTGATTCAAGTAAAATTTCATATAGGAAATTAGGTTATTTGACCAAAATATTTTTTTTTTTATTTTTTTTTTTTTACCAATCTAAATCATTTTTAAAACTATTTACCGGAGTATGATTGTTTTGGGGAGCCTGGCTTGCTTTTTCCGTTAACCCTGACGGAACTGGTTTGTCAGAAACCCTAACAGAATTGGTATCCAGTTCGCGTCAGGGTGGGGCCCTGACGCTTAGTTCCGTCAGGAACCCTGACAGAACTGGAGACTAGTTCTGTCAGAGTTTCTGACAACAAGGTTCTGTTAGAAACCCCGCAAGACTCCCAAAACAACCCTACTCCGATAAATAGTTTCAAAAGATTTTAGATTAAAAAAAAAAAAAAAAATTGGTCAAAAACCCTAGGAAATTAACACTGTTATTGTTTTGGAACTCAGACTAGTTAATAAACTGGCTTCAACAGTTTCACTCGTGACAAGAACCTTATTGGAAAGTGATAGTGAACACACCCCACAAGTTTTTGGCAGAGGATATTCAAGCGTTGCAAAAGATTGTCCGAATAGTACAGATTCAGAATGAGTGTTTCTCTAAGAATTTTTTGATGATTAGCATCAACTCATTTGCAGCTTCTGAATTAGGATCAACAGTGAAGAATCCATGTTGCTTTCCTTCAAATTCTGCATACTCTATGTTCTTCCCCCAATTCTTAAGCCTATCTGCATAATCCTTACACCTATCTCTCAGCAAATCACTTCCTCCCACCACCACTAGCATTGGATCCAGATCAATTCCTTCAAGGCTCTTGCTCGATGGCCCAAATGGATTCACAAGGGGACGATCCCTGTCAGCTCCGATCGGTACAGAGAGCCTCCAAAATCTGATTCATCAAAAAACAGAGACACAGAAACTGAACAATTTGCTCAAACTATAAGATTAACGCAAGAGAAATTTATAATCCTCGAACCTGTCCATGAGTTCTAAATTGAGGAAAGCGTCTTGTGGACCTTCAGCCTCCAATTTGGTTCTGACGATGCCGCTAAAGAAGGGCGCCAAAAGGATGTAACCTCTGACCCTAACCGGCGCCAACTCGGGCGATCCACGGCCCAGCCGAACTGCTAGATAGTGAGCAAGGTTTCCGCCGGCGGAGTCGCCTGAAATGAACACCCGACTGAAATCGCACACTTCGGTCAGCCACGGATCCCGGTTATCGCTCGTGGCTTGAGCCTGGAGCCACTTGACGGCCGCGAATGCGTCATCCATAGCGGCTGGGAGTCGGTTCTCCGGAGCAAGCCGATAGTCCGGCGCGATTATGACAGCTCGGAGATCCGAAGCGAGGCGGAGGCAGTAGTTGTGAAAGTTGGGCCAGGTGAAGGAGCCGATGCAGAAGCCACCACCGTGGATATAATAGAAAATCGGAAGCCTGGAGGAAGAAGACGAATCAGCGGGCTTATAGAGACGAAGCCGAAGGTTATGGGTCGGGTTGAGAACAACATCCTTCCACAAAACAGAGCCGTCGTCGTGGACCGTAACGTTGAAGCTTGGCTTTGAAGAGCGTACGATGGAACCGTCACTGTAAACTTGAAGGACGCCGCGACAATCGTCCACCACAAAAGGAGAAGGATGATCAGAAGCAATAGATGACATGCTTTTTAATTTATTCTCCTTCTGTTGTGATTGACGGTGTGGGTTATGACTTATGAAATCTTGAATATAAAGGACAGACGGAGGAGTTAAGGGAGAGAGGGAAGAGAGCAGGCAGAACCGCAGAAAGAGCGGGAGTTATATCCTCTTATATTTCATCCACTTCCTATCTTCTTTTGAAATTGCCGGATTGAAATCGAACGATTGCATTTAATCTTTTTATAAAAAATATTTTTTTTATATTAAAAAAATATTAAATTATTAAAAAAATATAAAAATAATACTTTTATATAATATTAGATCTCGAACGGTTAAGATTTTAATCCAACTACCGGCATTTGAGATAGGAAGAAGATGGGAAGTGGATGGGAAGAAAGGGAATATGACCGTAGCTCAACCCAGTAAATAGCAGAAGACCTCGCGCTTGTACAAAATAAAGATTGAAGGTTTATTTTCACCCATTTAAAAGTGGGGATAAGATATTTGTTCTACCAATTTTATGTGACTACCAAGTTACTATCATTTTTTCACCGTTAGATTAGAATCTCAATAGGAGAAAGAAATGATAAAGGTATATGAGATTCTGATCTAACGGTAAAAAAGTGGTAGTGACTTGGTAGTGACAATATTCTATCCCTTAAAAGTGATACGGTTAATTTTTTTACATAAATGGTCAATTTTATTATTCACGCTATTATTGAATGGATTCCCCCATACTCTTGAGATAAGGTGGTCCTTACATTCAAAAACATAATTGATTTTTTTAAAGATAATTATTTTAAAATATTTATATTTATCATTATTTCTCCAAATTATGTCATTTAACTTATAAACTTCAATAAGACATAACATATAATATGATTAAGAATTTATTTAATTTTTTTAGTTTTAAAAAAAGTCAACTCTATCTTTTATTTGGTTCAAATGGAGTATTTATATTACCTCCTAGCCTTAATTATAAGGCCAGTTGATTTTTTTGGGAGATTAACGTTAAATACATTACGTAATCATTTGATATTTTGTGTATCCTTAGATTATATATTAGTTTATTAGTCAAGGTAATTAGCTTGAAGAAAAAATAATAATCTAAAGTAATTTAATTAGTTTTTTATTTAATCTCTCTAAAAAAGTCAACTAAATCTTATAATTGTGATGATTAGAGAACTAAATAGGAGTAGAGTTATATAGAGCTACTATTTTCGGGCGGAAAAAAGGCGACTATTAAATTTCAATACATAATTAACAGGATTTAAATTTTTTATTAATCTGACAAACATTGAAAATGATTTACAAATATTAAAAAAATCTAAACATGTGAAGTTATCTTAGATTATTTTATTTTGAGTGATTCTAACATGAGTAGATGTGTAAAAAGAATTTCTACTACCTTTTATCCTTAATGTAAAACTCATTTAACTTGTTTAGAAAAATTAAGGAGGCTAAATAAATTATTTTAGAGTATTAATATTTATATTTTTTTACATTAAACTAATTTGTTTGACTTATAAACTGATATATAATTAAATGATATACAATGTTTGTTATTGTTAACTAATTTATTTAGTTTTCTTAACCTCTTCAAAAAAGTCAGTTGGTGTGTTATTATCTTGTAAAGCATACAAATGCTTTGCTATATATGGATATGTGAGATATCTAGGGGTGTTCATGGGCAGGGGAAGACACTTGCCCGACGATCCGTCGAAAGATCAGCAAAGAATAACTTCCCGATGCCCGCCAAATGTCCGCCCCTACCCGATAGAAGCTTTAACATGTTTTAAAGAGGCAATAATGAGCTAGGCAGGCGACCCTTCCACGCCTTTGCGACAATACCCTACTACACCCTATGTGAAAAAAAACAGCTTAAGTAATTAAAAAATTAAATAACATCCATAATTAGACTTTTAAATATTTTAATATAAGTCTACAAATTAAGTCTTAAAATTAAAAAGACAACCATATGTCTTAACAAGACATAAAAAGTAGGACATAATCCATTAAATACAAGACATCAAAAAATAGAAATTAAAGCTTTGTAGACATCTGAAACTCCTAAAGGTTGCATCAAGGCCCCAAAATGTCAAAAGGATGAAGCATATAGAATCACCTGCAAGAAATCATATTATTACATCATTTACATGTGAAAGTAACAATTAATTGTAGGCTCTTAGCCTTATTTTAAACTTTAAAGGTTCCAAATTGCCTACTTCATCCACCACTACCAACCCAAGAATAAGAACCATTACATTCCCCTTCTCCATGTTCAACATGTAGGAAGAAAATAAAATAACAGATTACGTTACAAAATAAGAAGTAATATATATGCAAAGGATCCGTAAATTTATGGAAGGGGACACAATTTGCAGGGGGATTGGGGGCAGCGCCCCCGATTTTTTTTTTAAAAAGAAAAGCTTTAAATACATTAAAAAAACAAAAGAATATAAAGGAAAAAAACAAGCAAAAAGATTATTAGAAATAACAAAAGTGATGTTAAAAATAGCAAGGCCGAAAGACTAAATAAGTTCAAGACATATATTTTTAATAATAAAAGTATATTACAATAAAAATAATTATAATGTCATCCTTCTAAGCCTTATTTTTTGGAATTCCATCGTAATTGTCTTATTATCAATGCTTATCAAATACATCTTTTTCAATATAACGCATTAAACAAATGGCAAAAGTTTGATCTTAAAATTCCGGGCCGTGAAAGAATTCTCAAGATTTGGATTTAACCCTAAATTTAAAATTACTTTTAAAAAAAACACGTCGTTTTAGGGGGGGCACTTGCCCCCCAAGTCATACACCTGCATCCGCCACTGTATATATGTTCAGGTGTGTATATATCAAATGATCAACCATAAAGAATTTGTGTTCAAGAATATATGCGTTCAGGTGTATATATATCAAATATACATGTTCAAGCATCTAAGAATATATAATGTGTTCAAGCTTATTATAAAATATATATATATATATATAGGTTATATAATTTATAACAAATATATAATACTATTTTATTAAAAAAATATATACTATCAAGCGGTGACGGCATACCCGCCCAAAGGTCTTTAGCTCCTGCCCATAAAACGCCAGTTAAATGAGCCCATTGTTCTTTTGGCGGTTTTTCCTTGGGCAGGATAGAGCGATTTTTCAAGGCATAAGCGGGCAGACGCTAGTAAAAAGATCATTAATAGCCCTAGAGATATTGATGAGTTTTATTTCCTACTGTGTAAAAATGTTTTTTTTTTAAAAAAAAAAATCATCACGGTGTTCACCCTGATAATTAAATAAGATTTATCAGTGCTGGTGTTTAAATTAGGAAATCTTGACCCTGCAGGCCAATTTGCAGGAGGAAACACAAGAAATGTTCGCTTTGATGTGTGTTGGAGTCATGTGAATGGTGTTTTGTAATAGAGCTGACGCTTTGCAGGCGTGTTTGTTAAATAGAACAAAGGAGCCAGCGTGGTCGTGAGATCATGGGCATGGAGCCAGAACTTCTTCTTGTTTTTTTTATTTGGGTCTAAGTGTTTGTTTATGATACTGATTGAATGATGCTTTCAAAAATAAATTTTGAATGAAATAAGTATAAGAGAAGAGTTTTATCTTGATTTATGTGAATAAATTTTTTACAAAACTCTAAATGTAATCTCAAACAAACGCTAAGCCCGAATGCTTCTTTTTTGGCTTTTCACTTTGATTTATTTATGAAAATTTCATATCTACCCAGCGAAGCAGTTAATCATCTGTTGTTAAAAATACCATCCTATTCAACTACTACCTCCGGTCTTAATTATAGGAACATTTTCGTAGTACAAATTACACTATAAAAGTATTTCTATAATTAGAACCGGAAGAAGTATTTCCAAAACGGCCCAAACCGTCTCACCAAAACATGCCTTTGGTCTGTCATAATGACTTGTGCTTTCTAATGGTTAAAATTAACTTTATTAACATGCAAAGATAACATATTTATGTCTTAATACAATAATACTTCTAACATGACATTGAGACAAAAAAAAAAAAAAAATCTAATGAAAATTTCTCAATATTTTTTATTTTTAGGATGGATTTGGACATTAACTCTTTATTTAATCTGATATATATTTTTTATATGTTTAACTAAATATATAATGTATACCTCATAAATACAAATAAAAGGGATAATGTAATCCATGATTAAAAAGCTAGGATAGCTCAGCAGGTTGTCTCATATGCCAGTCCCGTCCTATGTACTGACGAATGACGGGGCACGCATTAATAAAAATTTCATTATTTGAAAGGTCTTCAGAAAAATAAAGCAACAAGCCAACAACCTATAGCCAACACTGCACTCTGACCAGCATCCCGACATATTTTTTGACATTCACATGAAATTCTAAAGTTATTTGTGGGATTTTTTCACTTATGGTGCAATTTCATCCTACCCTAACGAAACCAATTTTGACTGTTAAAGTGATGAGTCAGCAAAAGTTTGACCAAAAAACTTGAGTTGACATATGAGAGGATGACAGGGAATATGAATTGGCACTTTTGTGATTGTGTTATAAATATATTATTATGTGGATGTCCATCAGATAAGAACTATTAAAGCCGCCTATAAATAGAGCGCCACAGAAACATTCGATACACTTGGAATAAGAATTTCTCTCTCTCCTCTTTCTTGAACTTCTCTTGTTCTTGTTCTCTTTTCCTTTAGTTTTATAACATGTTATCAGCACGAAGTTCTAACCAACTGAGTTGATCATCACCACTATCAGCACGAAGTACAAATTTTCCATAACAAATCGAATTTCTCGCCTGGTTCGAGCAAATTCTTGGTGGATGGACTCGGTTGCGAGTAAGATCGAGCTTGGGTACCGATTTTCCTTGACTCCTCACTAGCTCCTCATATATCGGAACCATGTAACAACAACAGAGATTAGCCAACCATACCAAAGACGTCACTCGATCCGTGAGAATCAAATTTTTCCCATACCTTTTGGCTAACAATTTGTTCACCAAGCCGTAATCACCATACGTCTTGAGCCTCTCGTAGATCCTTCTCCATCGGTCTATCATCTTCCTCGGTTACTTCGTGATTCTCAGACCGGACCCTTGTCTTCTTATTTAAAGGCTGGTCCATAGGAACCAAGCTGGAGAAGGAGGGAGAATAGAAGAAAGAGTGAGAGAACTTCCAGTGGTGGTGGTTCGGTTTTGAAGCCCGAAAATAGGGGGTTGTTGTTGACGATGTGGAACAAAGCATCCAAGGTGAGTTTCAGACAAATCTGCATGACTTTGGAGGACACTGGATTGTTGACGAATGTAGGGAGGAAAGAGGAGGAAGAAGAATGTGAGTTGCAGCTCAGGTATGTTTTCTATAATATTCATATTGTAGCCAAATTATTTGACTTAATTTTTCAATCAGGAAGACCAATATGCACATACATTCATATAAGCCACCGCAATATAATATTAAAATGCATGATTTTAACATAATATCATCATAATTAGATTTAGTTAGATTTGGTGCGGATTGATGAATGTTGAAAATTTTGTAAATGGGGCCTACATGTTTATATTATTTTGATAATATTATTACTATTTGCTTATTTTATTAGTATTATTACTATTTACATATTTTATTAATATTATTACTATTTACTTATTTTTTTATTATTATTACTATTTGTATATTTTATTATTATTAATACTATTTTCATAGTAATTACCATTGGGTAATTACTATTCACACTGGTAATTACTATTGATGCAGTAAATTATAATGGTAATTATTATTTTACCATTTACATAGTAATTACTATTTACATGGAAATTACCATTAGTGCATTAATTTACTATAGTAAATATTATTCTACCCTTACTATAGTTATTATTATGTAATTAATGTCATATGATGTCAATTCATAATTCCATTTATATGTATTAGAATTAGAATAATGGGATATGAGAAATAAATTATAGAGCACCCCATATTCGATAGTAATAGATCATGAATGTTGACCTGAAAAGAAAATTAGAATGTGACCTATTTACCAAAATAAAATAAAGAATGCTATTTCAAATATCAAGAGCAACAGTTGGTACAATCCCACCACAAGCTTCGACCATTTCATGTTTAAGTCGACTAATTTCTCTTTCAGCAGTTGCTTTTGAGACAGGATCACCAGAAGAAAGTGTTCTTCTCAATCCAGTGATTCGACTCATGGTAGTTCGCACCTTTACGTAAGGCCAATGTATTTTTCCCTACGACATATTTTTCGTATAACATTTTTGCATAGATCGACTCGTTTAGCCGCTTCTTGTTGAGGTAAATGGAAGAAGTCTTTTAGATCATCTATTGACATTAACTCACCCCTAATGTTTTGTTCAAACCCTTGACCTATATGAATCTCTAGGTATGAGGACTAAAGGATTATTACGTATAGGGATAGGAGGATTATTATTTACAACCATGAGTTCTTTACCTTTATTGGTTATGTTTTCAGTAGTGGTTGGAAATGAACTACCGATGGGTTCATTTTGAGTTTTGGTCCATTCCAAACCAACACAAAGAGCCTCATAGTAGGCTAATAGGGGATCTGACACCAGGACATACCCTAAAGAGTTTTGATTCAAACAATAACTATTCAGAAAATGTTTGATTTCTTCTATATTTTTCTTACCAAAATCGAACATTTGAGGTCCGGAGGAACCTCCTTGTACGTCCCGGTGAAAGATAGCATGGCTTATCATACCGATCCTCCCATGAACTTCAAGTTTATGGTATTGAAACCTATTGGTATGAATGATCTCCCTCGAACATGGCAAAGAACTACATGTGAATGGATTAGAAGTCTCACGCCAAACCGAAGCGAATTCCTTGGTTGAGCGGGCTTGGTTGATTCCATAAGTTCGGCCATGTTACGACATCTTTGACGGTCGCCTTGATGGACCGTCGAGATACTTCTTGGTTTGTTATTAAAGGAGTCGGATCTTGAATCCTAGGGGATGGATGAGGTTTATTAGCCTCGGAACATAAGACATTGAAGTAAAAGGAGGAACGTATACCTCTAAGGGATTATAAGAAGGTAAGGAATGACGTACATTGTTAGATAAATCACCCAATATATCGATGGTTATCATTTAGTAAAGCTTCAAGAAAGAAAGGGTTGTATGACCCTTAAACCGGAATGAAGTTACTTGGACCGCCATATTTAAAGATAATATGAAAGATATAGAGAAAGGTATGAATGCAGAGAGGAAATGGGTATCAAGTTTTGAAATACTTGATAGTGAATAAGGCATTTACCCTTCGTCTTCCTCGATTTATAGCCGAGCTCGTAACGTCTAGATTTATTTTAATTAAGCAACGCCGTTTTCTAACTGGGGTCGTTAGCTCGTAACCGTGTAAACTTTTGATCACGCAGAAATTTACGCAAGACCGCACCCTAAATGAAACCTAATGCAACCTAGTAGTTGCTAGTTCTACATCGTTTGGATTTTTGTACGCCACGTAGTGATTATTTTATGATCGTATCTCCGGAAATCTATCTTGGATGTGCATTGGTGATTCGAGATGTCAGCTGGTTTTTGAAAATGGAATTCGATCTTAAGCGTGCTAAGATGATAGTAATCTCGAAAAGGGTGAGTTTCTCGGGAAATATTTGAAATTTGAAACTTCTTGATTTAAGATCCGATTATATTGAGGTATGCGAATATTAGAATTAATATGGTATGATTGAGGATTGGTTTGACTCGATCTAAGCCGAAATAATAGATCAAAATATGACTAAAGTTGATTTGCATTAAAATGCATTATATTCTAATCATATCCCGATAAAATGAGATCCTTTACCATGAATATTAAATGACCTGAAGTCATAAGTTTTAAGTTTGTATTCTAATCACATTAGAATACATTTGATTGAAGGCTTCGAAAGAGCTAATATTTTGTTACTGAAGGAACAAAATTATGTATTAAGATATCTACGTAAATAGATATCATATAGAAAATACATGTTTTTGTAAACCAGAAGGTAATGTAACGATTTTAAATTTGTGTGATTCTACATTATTTTAATTATGAATATCTTCATATATGGTGAACTGCGTATTTAGTGATGTAATATTATATGTTTACTCCTATATGTTTACTCCTGAAGACTAAACATAAATTTTTTCGAAAATGCTTTTGAAAATGCTTATATGACTCACACTTGAGGGGGAGATTGTTAGAAAACAAGTGTGAGTTAGAATACAAGTGTGAGAAAATGTTTGATTTCTTATATACTTCTCACATTACCTAATAGATCTCCTAAAATGGATGTCATAGTATTAGAAAAATTTATGATTGATTGAAATATATGTTACAGTAAACAAGATGTTTATCGATTTAAATTAATTGTTGGCATGACTTGTATGATTATCCAAGTCATATATACATAATGCAAATAAGATTATGTATTGACATCCATTGAAGAACTAGAAGATTCTTCATGAATAACCAACATATTGTCTATGTGTTATATGATGCTTGTTCTCATTGATCATGATTAGTAATGGATCTCAGTATCTCTGGAAATATATCAAACATATTTATATGGGCCCATCAAAATAACATGTAAATCTGAAAGATGCATCTACAAAATGATTACATGTGATATTCTAAGCTTACAACCAAAAGTTTGTAAGAATGCAACCTGAAGTTTGCAATGATGTTTGTATATATTAAGCACACTATTTCCAGATTGTATGATCCAGAAATCATGTATTAAAACATCCATTAAATAGTTAGATCAATGCTTATGAGAACAAAGTTTCTATGTTGGTATATTTGATATTATATATTGCAAAGATTTATAAAATTCTCCCGATTTAATTGGTTTTAGGATTCAGAGCCAAACAAATTCCACCTTAAAAGGGTTGAATGTGCAATGATTATTAATCCACCACAATGCACATAGATGGATTTAAAAGAAAGTTGAGATACAAGTTGTGTGAAGATCTCCTTTTAATTGTTTGTTTCTAAAGGAAACAAATGTATTTAGGAGACTTATATTGTATAATTAGTCAATTGATAATTGACATTGTTATCTCAACATAAGGGGGGATATTGGATAGCCGGAAAGAGAATATATGGAATGCATTATAACAAAGTATATATCCTCGAATAAAGTAGTATGAACCAGAAGTTCATCCGATTATGCATTCATGAATTATTTGCCGATAATATTACCGACCTAAATATTAAATCTCATATTCCAAACTAATAAAAAATGCTCCAATCAAGTATAAATATGAATGCGACATGCCCGAAGCATGAGAAATTATTCGGTTCCAAAAATGTTATGGATAAATTGGAGCAATAATTTAGATGATCATATTAAAGTAGGATGTCATCTAACACTATGTCTTAGAGTTATACTTTGACTGTACAACTCTATCCGCCTGAAATATGGGGATAACAGTGTACTCTTGGGTGTAGCTTGAATACATGAGTATAGATGGACATGCCGAAAGGAAATAGATACTCCAGAAGAGTATTGAGACATAACTTATTCCAAAAAACCTCATGATGTTCAGGTACCTGAATAATATTGATATTGATAAGTTATGTCAACTTGAAAAAATGGAACCAAAAATATAAAGTTGTTGACAACAATTTTGATGAAGATATCACGTGATCAAATGAGGATAATTAAGAAATGTTAGTTGCTCCAGAAGAGCTATTTCTTGAAAAGTTATTATCTCCAGTAAAGATATCTCCAGAAGAGAATGTTGTAGTCCCAGAAGAGACTAAGATACATGAAAAATGTGAAAATAATGATATCTCAATAAACTGTGAATGTTATCCGATGGGATCAAAAGAAAGTCAACGTTGACGATATCTTTGCTTATGATATAGTATATGATAATGATGATCATAAAACAAAATTAATAAGAAGGTGCCAGAAGCACACATGTCCCAGAAGGACGTAAGATGCTAGAAGCACATGTCCTTGAAGGATTTAAAATGCTAGAAGCATATATCCCTGAAGGAATTAGGGTGCAGGAAGCACAAGTCCATGAAGGATTCAAGATGTTAAAAAAGCATCAAATTCAAGTTCTCGAGAATATTATGAATAAGTTCATATATGGCTCGAAGCCTGAATATTTATTGAAAGAATGATATCAATGCATATTTATGAAAAGATCTCGAAGTATATGATATTTATGTGATTATTTTAGTGTTTATGTTATTATCCATTATGCTTTTATTGGCAAACTTAGAATTTGCAGGAACACAATGGACAAATGAATGATAAGAATGAATATTTTTATTGTTCCATAGCAAACAATACAATATTCGACTACTGAAAGAAAGAACTTGAAAAGAAGATGAAGAAGAACTACATGGTCCAGAAGTACCATAAAGTATGGATGTATCTTGATTATCAGTAAAATATAGTTATTCATCTTTACAAAGTTATTGTATGTAATGTTGACATCAGGGGGAGAAAAATCTGATGTAATGAAGAGGGGAATCGATACACGCTGTACTCTTTTTCCTTTATCTAGGTTTTGTCCCACCGAGTTTTCTAGAAAGGTTTTTAATGAGGAAAGCATTAGGAAGTGTATCAATGGATGTTGTACTCTTTTCTTTGGCTAGGTTTTATCCCATCGGGTTTTCCTAGTTAAAGTTTTTAATGAGGCACATTCATAATGGACATCCAAGGGGGAGTGTTATAAATATATTATTATGTGGATGTCCATTGCATAGTAACTATTAAAGGTCTATAAATAGAGGCCTTGTGTAAACATTCAGTATACACTGGAATAAGAATTTCTCTCTCTCCTCTTTCTTGAACTTCTCTTGTTCTTGTTCTCTTTTCCTTTAGTTTTATAACATATTGGAATTTAAAATTGACAACAACAAAAAATCAAATCCTTTTTGCAATTTTCAACTTAGGACCCGTTTGTTACGCGGAAGATTTAGGAAGGGAAGGGAAGATTCACCATCTTCCTTCGTAGATAACCGTTTGGAAGCTCCATCTTCCGGAAAAGCAAGTTCCGGCGGTGGTCCATCTTCCCTCATTCATGGGAAGGCTAGTTCCCTCCATTTTCGGAGGGATCTGAACATCTTCCCGGGAAGTCATTCTGTGAGACAAAAAAGCCCTTGCGTCGACCCTCCCCCCTCTCTCTCTCCCTCATTCCATCTCTGTCTCGAGTTTTGATGGTGGGTGAAGGCGAGCGCATACGATGGTGGATGAAGAAGCACAGCTTGCAATGGTTGATGAAGGATTGGTGCCGGCGATGGTAGATGAAGGAGCGGCGCCGGCGATGGTTGATGAAGGATTGGCGCCGACGATGTGAAGGAGAGGCGGCCCTTGCGTCGACCCCCCCTCTCTCTCTTCCTCATTCCATCTCCGTCTCGAGTTCCGATGATGGTGGGTGAAGGAGCGGCGCCGACGATGGTGGATGAAGGAGCACAGCTTGCAATGGTTGATGAAGGATCGGTGTCAGCGATGGTGGATGAAGGAGTGGCGCTAGCGATGGTTGATGAAGGATCGGCGCCGACGATGTGAAGGAGAGCGCGGCGATGTGACGGAGAGGCGTAGATGAGAGGGCAAGAGAAGGATGAAGGACTCGGTTTTTTTGGTTTCTGGTGATGTCGGCGTGAGAGTGTGATAAGGAATGAAGAGAGAAAATATTTTTTAGGTTAAGGGGTATTTTAGGCAATTCATATTTTCTATTTATATTTATATTTTTTAAATTATCATCTTCCTTCCTTTTTTTCCATGTTTACCAAACATCTCCTTTTTTTTAAGTTTCCTCTCAATCTTCCATTCTATTCATTTAATTTCCCTCATTTAAGTTCATTTCCCTTTTTAAATCTTCCCTATACCAAACGGGCCCTTAGGGTTTGTTGCTCGACTTCATGAAATTGGACCCGGCCAGCGTCTGTTGCAGTTCTCTTCTATAAAATTGTACTGTTTTGGTGTAAAATAGTGAACCTAGTGCCTTTTTAAAAAATATATATATATTTCAGGGTAACGACGAAGATTAAAAAGATACTTGTATCACCGATTGTACTTAAAAAATACCGCATGATCTTGAAAAATTATTTAGTTACTTGATTGGTATTAAAAAGATACTTTAGGATCTTGGCTGATACTAAAAAAAAGACTTCATCATCTTAAAATAATATTTCAGGGTACTGACTCATACTAAATGATACTTTAAGATACTTCCTGGTATTAAAAAAATACTTTATAGGATCTTGAAAAAATATTTTAGAGTATTGACCGGTACTTAAAATATACTTCAAGATATTTTTTCAAGATTTTAAAGTAATTGTTTAAGATCATTAAGTATTTTTCAATACCTATCGGTTCAAGATTTTTAATACCCATCATATCTTAAAAAATATATATATTTTTTAAAAGGCAACAGGTTCACTGTTTTACACCAAAATGACGCAATTTTATAGAAGAGGAGAGCCGGCTCCCATGAAATTCCCTTATCTACCGGCAGAGTATTGGCTTGTCCAAGACGGATTGTTTGAATCGATAAATAATCAGGGGAACAAGAGTTCTTAATTCAAGGGTACGGATTTAGAACTAAAGTTTAGTCCAGACATTTACTCTCTTGCCAGGGTGGAACTAAGTGGGTAAGGGGTGGCCCAGCCCACATAAAATTACAGAATAGTATCTAGATATTTAGGAAATTATATTTTAGCCTCATAAAATTTCAATATTTTCATTTTAGTTTCCATTAAAAGTTGTGGAGGGAATAAAATAAAAATATTGAAATGTTTATAATATAATTTCATGGACACCTGAGTTATATTTTGTAATTTTTGCTCCTTAGTACAATTTCTGACTCCACCTCTACTCTCTTGCTCCATAAAATGAAAATATTGAAATCTTTATAATGTAATTTCATAAACACCTCAATTATATTCTATAATTTTTGCCCCCGTAGGACAATTTGTGACTCTGCCTATGCTCTCTTGTGATTTTTCTTTTTCTTTTTTTCATTCTTTTCATTTTTTTGCGTATGTCATATGCCAACTCAGGTTTTTTTAATTCAAACTCTTACGTACTCCTCACTTGTTCACTTTAACGTCAACCAGGTTCATATTAGAGTTGGATGAGATTACACTATTTTTAAGTACTTTAGGGATGAGATTGTATACCATTTTAAGTACTTTAAGACATTAGGTGCACCTCAAAAAATACAAAAAGGTGCTCAGCACCTTTATCCAAGTAACGATTATGATTGGATATTGTTATGGATTCGTATTTTGGACTCAGATGAGATATGACCTAATAAAGACATATTGTAACTAAGGCCCTCCACAAGCAGGAGAAACACTAATCTCCCTATAATTCCGGCACTAATCTGACTGTACAGATAGTGGAGCAGAGGCATGTAGTGGAGCAGAGATTTCTCAAGTTGTGGAGCGTGCATCTAGAGAACGTGGGAGGTGCGTCTTCTTAAAACAATGGACATAAAACTAAGAGAATGAAACCCTAGATAATCTCTATAAATAGGAGATTACCCATCGTGCACATATCCTATTCATATCCTTTTACTATATCTTTGTACACGCGCACATACCCCACTCTCTTTACATTATCGTCATTTTCAGAAGAAGACGGTGATCGACGATATTTTTTGATGTCTTCCTCATAGGCACCACTGAGTACTCACCTTTTCTTCGATATCACTTATTCACTTACCGGAGATCACACAGATCCTATATTAACCAGATACTAACCCATATGTTAGATATTTGTGTTCGTAGAACCGATATAATATAAACAATTACTATTCAATCTCAAACTTATAGTCACCATTCGATGGATAAGGCCATTGGCGTTCTGAAGAACATGAACAGCGAGTTAGTGATGACTAAAAACATTGCTAGAGCAACAATATTTTTATTAATGAGAGATAAGTATTCATAGAACAATTATATATAACTAACTAGGGTAATACATAACAGAAAGCTAAGTATGTTCTAACTTAATAACAACTTTTATTAAATGATTAAACACCTCATTGGCTTAGTTACTAACAAACCCGAGAGAGAAAATGATCCCAATTTACATATGCTCCACGGTCAAAAATCCAAATTAAACAATATGTGGTCCTAAAGGCTTTCCTATTGAGGAATTATTATTATTTTTTCAAAAAAGCATGGCCTGATGCGTATATATCTTGAACATCAGGCGATCATATTTACATGGAAACAATGTTTAGCAGGGGGAAGCATATATTGTTAATTGTTCCGGGAAGACGTCCATATCTTCGTCGTGTGGGCAGATAAAAGGCAATGGAAAATACTTGGATCAAGTTTTTTATATCGATTTCAAGTTCTTTAATCATATATAATCACGTGCCAAATTTTGATACAAGATTGCATGTAATTAAAGAATTTGACGAAATGGACATGGAAAACTTAATATAAGTAATGAGAAAACAATGTGGAATTGATTCTCCTAGCTAGAGGTCCAATTTTTTCTGACTGTAGTTCAGGGGCTGTCACCGTCTCCTATCTATAAGCATATTTGGGCGGTTGCTGATAGTTGAAGGAGATTCTCCTGAGAAATACGAACATTATGCCCCCAGTTTGAAGGCCGGTGTTGAAACTGACAAGATAACACATGATCTTTCAATCTTCGACGCATTTCTAGGTTTTTTTTTTTTTTTTTTTTCTGTAACAATGTGTATGTCCAGTTATTAATTAATATGAGTCTTTTGCCTCTTCATTTTTATCCAGCTATATTATGAAAGTGAAAGAATGGATTAATTTAAAAGATGCGTGTGGCTGGCAAGGATGAAAGTGAAGCACGCGCGGTTTCTTGTGTATGAACATCTCTAGCTTTAGCTTGTTTCAGATTCTAAGAATTGCGTACATGGTTTTATGATTTGGCCAAGGAATCTATCCGCTAATATTTTTATTTGTTTAAACTCTGATAGATGCCTTTCTCCTGTATCAATCTTACAAAAAGGACTTATTGCAAGTTTTTTAAACTTCTTGATCAAGTCAAGGGGCTCAATTTATTGCACCTGTTTAATATAAGACCTAACTACAAAGTTGATATTGATTTTAAATATAAGATTTATTTATTATATTTGTAAGTTTTTTCTTAATTTATTTTTATTAATGTTGCATCAACTATAATCACATAAGAGATAGAGGCAAATGAGGAACATGATTAGGGCGTTTTTAAAAAAAATATACTCCTTCAATTATTAATATGTAATATATTTTCTAATTGATTAGATTAATGTAATTAGTTAAGTTCATTAATATAATATGTATAATAAGTATTTCCTAAAACACCTTTGCCCGCTTCCTTAATATACTTCTTACTTAATTATTATTGAGGGATTTTCATAAGGGTAATCTAATAAAAGATTAACAAATATGTAAATTATATCTTATACTACATTTAAAATCAAGATCAACTTATTAAATATATTACATATATATTAAGGAGAAGGGGATTATTATATTAACTATATTAACTGACTTTATTAATTTTTAAATTAAGTAAATATATCTTATATATTAATTTAGTTAAATTAAGGTGGGGCGATGACCGTATATATATAATAATTAAGATTATATATATATATCTTATATATATAAATGATAAATGATTGAAGAGGGTTATATAATCAAGTTCCGTTGACGTTTTAACGTTCAATCCTTATTAGAAGTATTACTATTACTTGCTTTGTTTTTATGACGAATCATTTGATAGAAGAATCCATCCATTATTCAACATCTTTTAATTTATATTTTAAGAAATGCAATATAATTAATAATTTAATTTTTGTCTCAACTTGTAAATTTTAATCCACGAAATGTTTTTCATTTTTCTATTTCGCCCTCGTTTGGAATCAGAATAATTGTAGTTTTATGCTTCACTGTGCCAATCGCAGATATCTTCTGTAGGAGCAACGTCGAGATTGACAGGCCACTTCCTCCTGCCGGAATCCGGATCGCCCAATATTTAATTCGCCGGCCAGTATACGTGCAGTTGGTGAAACCCTTCCATCCGCTTATCGAACTCTAACTCATCTCTCTCACGTCACTTAATCTGTTGTCAGGGAGAGAAGAGCTTGCGATTTTGGTAACGAATTGGTGTTTTTCGCTGTTATTCCTTTGTTCCATGGACGAAGTGATGACAATGGCGGATGTCAATGCGGCCACCCAGTCGACGTCCTCTGCTGCAACTCCTACATCTCTGCTTCCATCTAATCTGCCCCTTCTCTCAGCGTTTATCGCGTTTGCGCTCGCCCAATTTCTGAAGATCTTCACCACCTGGTCCGTGCTTATGCCCATTCTTTTCTTTCTCTCTCCCCCTCCCCAAATTTTTCGAGCTTTATGTAGATCTCATTTTTTGGGTATGCTTTCATTTTATTGATGTTTGATTTATTTCATTTTTTCGCTGACCGGTAGATTTGGTTTGTGATCTTTACCGCACTCAGCTTTCGATTTGCTGATTTGTAGCTCAGTATTTTTCCTGCTGCCACAGAAAATTGTTTACTGTCTCATCTATCACACAGAAGCCTCAATATTGAGTGGGGTTTGTAACTCCTTGAGCTCTGTATAACTTTGACGGGCAGGATCGTCATAGAATGCAGCAGTTTTAGGTCTATAGGCTTGTGTTCGTAGAATAGTGCTGCTGTTAATAATTTACATTAGATCTAGAGGTTTAAAATTTAGGCTTATATACTTTCTAAGTTCTTTTGATCCAAGGTATAGTGAAATGGAAGTTTTCCAGGCAAATTCAGGGTATGCTTTTAGAGTTCTTACATTACTACTCCAAGCAGTTCTGCGTTTTCCTTCCATGAAGAATTAATGATTAAATTTAGTATTCAAAATATCTAGGATGTGTTGTTTGCATTGGCCGTGTTATGTAATATTTTTTATTAAGAAAAGAGAGCAAGAAAGGGAGACCTTAAGACCTAATTTAAAGCGCTTAATTTTTCTTATTCATGGAAGACTGTGGAGCTGCTTCTTTTTCCCTCCTTCTTTTTAAATGTTAGCTGAAAATTGAATAAAATGTTGCCTTCTCCATTCTAAGAATTTAGATACTTGTTTTACTCAGAACCTTTTCACATAATCTTGGGGATATTTGATAAAATGTTACCGATTGGTTTCATGATTTAAGCTCTTCCTTGTTTTATATGTGAAGCTAACTCTTTAATTTCATATTCCTTATGACTTGTGCATATGTTTGTTGTCATGTTAAGTTGGACTTCACAAGTGTGATTTAAACTCAAGGTTCTTGATACCTAATAAGCTTTAATTTCATATTCCGTATGACTTATGCATATGTTTGTTGTCATGTTAAGTTGGACTTCTCAAGTGTGATAAAATTCAAGGTTCTTGATACCCAATACTGCACCTGCACATTAGGCTCTCGAAAAATTTCATTTCTACAATCCTAAGTAAGATGAGCTCAAGTTTTCCAGATTTTTCTCCTAGATACTCAGGTATAAGGAAAGGAGATGGGATTCTAAAAGGATGCTTGATTCAGGTGGAATGCCTTCATCACATTCTTCTACTGTGTCAGCTCTAGCAGTGGCTATAGGTCTCCAAGAGGGAACAGGGTCGCCTGCTTTTGCAGTTGCTGTAGTCTTGGCATGTGTGGTATGAATTTCATTTACGATCAAATATACTGCCTTTTCTCTAATCAGCCTAACTTATCAACTTCTTACATTTTTGCCTTCATTCGTATACTTTATATCATTTATTTATGTGTTTGCATTTCCGTTTCGAATAAACTGTACTCATTTAGTTCTTTCCAGATTCTTATGTATTCAGTCAACATAAGTTGTAGTTCTTGATGAGAAGCCATAAGTCTTTCTTTTGTGAAGAATTAAGTTTAGCAATGACCTTCTGTAAGTCTAGGGAATAAAAAGAGAAAATTATAACTACACACCGAATGAATACTCTATTATTTGGTGTGCAATGGATATCTTTTTGGAACCTCAAATTCTCTGATAAATCATGAGATATTTGTGAAACCTTACTGTATTTATGATCTTAATGATATATCTAATGATGAGTAATAAAGAATACCATGGATCTGAGTTTGAGATTAACTTACTATGCTTCTTGTATACACAGTTTGCAGACTGTTAAAAGTTTGGATCTGTTATTTGAATAATAAAAAGTTTTTTAATTGTGATGTTATGCGGTAAAAACTGGAATATACAATGGCATGCTGATTATTTTTTTCTCCATGCTTATTATAGCTTTGATGAAAATACATAAGTAACCTGATGTGTAAGAAAGATAGGAAAGAAAGAGAGGGAAAAGGAGAGAAACAGAAGAAGAAAGAGAGAAGGGAGAGGGATAAATATAAGAGAGAGAACAGAGGAATCAGTTTCTCATTACTCACTTAAGCCTGTTTACAATTAGTCCGAAGCCACCTATATATAACCCCTAGCTACTAACAGTAACCTTGCCTACTCACCCCCAGCTAACTTCTCTTATTTATTATATTTATATATCATAATCATTTTCTAATAGATCACTTATGTCCTTATCTATATCTATAATCACTATTCTCCTTTTGTATGAGTGATTTAACCCCTGGGAAAGCATCTGTCTCTTTGACGATCTCAATTCCATGCTTTCTGGTTGGATTACTATGTGCTTCTTCTAGTGAAGTGGGGATGACTAATTTTTGTGAGAACTTTATAGGTAATGTATGATGCAACAGGAGTTAGACTTCATGCAGGTCGGCAGGCAGAAGTAAGATTCATTATTTAATGTTAATTTTGTTGATTTGGTTTAGTTTAATACCTGACTTTATTACTCATCTTCTTCCAACACATCTTATATAATGAATGCTTGTTTCATATGCTTTCTGTCAATTAAAAGTTTGTGTCCGTGACAGTTGCTGAATCAAATTGTATGCGAGCTGCCACCAGAACACCCTTTATCCAATATCAGACCACTGCGTGATTCACTTGGTCATACTCCTCTTCAGGTTTGTTATGTTTTTTGCTGGATATTCGGTGTTATTGCAGCGATTTCTTGCCTTGAATCCAACGAACTACTGGGTTTTGGTTTATTTGTTTGAGGATGATATTGTAACAAGATGTACTAATTTAGAGAGTTTTATAGTGGGTGATGGTGAAGTGTTAATTGGAGTCTGGTGGTTATCATTTTACTTATGGCAGTGGAAGAGCGTGTTTCCTGCAAGTTTTGATCTTTTAGGAACTGATCTTGATGGTAAGAGGGAGGGAGGTAATATGGGAAATACATAAGTATACTTCCGTGTCAGCTGACTAGCAAATTTCTTATTTCTTGTAATCAAAGATTAATATCTTTCTCTAGAATAAATTTTCCATGAACAACAGGGTTCTCCGGAAACTATTGCAGAATTGTATTTCATGTGTGATGCACGACTTTCATGTTCTTGGAATTGGCTGAACCTTTCAAGGCCTAATTTACTAACATGATTTATGGAACCACTCATCACGCTGGTCACTAGTCCACATTGCTTTAGTTTTATCACTTAATATGTCGCATCCCCTTTGACGACAATGGACTTTATACAGTATTCACTTTCATACTTTATGTCATTTTGTTGATCTTGCTTAAGAGACTTTAATTTCAGAAGACTCAAATATCATCATTTATGATAGAGAGAAGCAATCGAGTTACTTTTTATACTTCTGTCTGGCTGTGTCTAAATATGTGTTTAATTTGGTACTCTGGTTTATGGCAAATTTTTTTTTTTTTTTTGGCGTGCAGGTTGTTGCTGGTGCTTTATTAGGCTGCTTTATAGCGATTTTGTTGAGCACATCCAATTAGGGATGCTATTTGAACAATACTTCTACCATGGCAGAAAGTGTCGCTGCATAGCATTAAGAAAAGAGAATGCCATCGAAAGAGCAAAAAGTACCTACTCTTGTTGAACGCCTGTAAAGAGGGTGGATATTGCCACTTGTACACATCAATCGACAAGTTTGTTACTATAGCTTAATTTGACTGAGTGTAGTCATTCTTTAAGGGATTAAAATATGCACATCCTGAGATTGAAGGAATTATTGGTATGAAACAAGCTAGTTACTTCATTTACTTCAACCGTGCGTGAAATTTAGTCCATATATTTGTTATAATTATCTTTGTGGATAATCTGTTTTTCTGCTTCGAAACACTTGTATGCTTTTCATTAATGGGTTAACGTCATATTTGGCGCATAAGCAATTTCCAACAGATTTTATTGATTTTAAGCAAGGTTATTAAACCAGAATGACCACTGAACTTCTTGGGGTACTGGGTCAAGGGTAAGTATGTCAGATTGGAGTCATATCCGTGAGAAAGTGAGGATTTTAAGGTTATTAATATGAAACTTTTAAAGAAAAAAAAATTGATTTTTCTTTTTTTTAATCTAAAAAAATGGACTAAGTTGATGTTTAGATTGAACCGGTTTATCAACCATTTTGCTGGTCTCTAGGCCGAACCGACAGGTCTGATCTGTTTTATGGCTTTCTTTACAGTATGTCTGGGTAAAACAAAACCCCAGTTTCCCATTGCTGTCTGATCTGTTTTATGGCTTTCTTTACAGTATGTCTGGGTAAAACAAAACCCCAGTTTCCCATTTTCATATTGGGGGATGTTGGGATTTATTTCCGGTACTGATATATTTCCTCCGATCCTAATTATAAGACTAAGTTTGTAGTGTAAATTGCACTACAAACATGATCCTATAATTAGGACTGGAGGTAGTAACATTGAATATTTAATACTGTTATTTTTATTAGGTTATATAAGATTTTGATATAATTATATCGTTTTAAATCACAGCTGTAACTAAATAAATTAATATTCGCCTGTCATATGATTCTCATGCGCATTTTTTGTTTTATCAAATAACAAAATACTGTGCATTAAAATTTGAATGTCCCAAATACCAAGAATAATATACCACTCTAATACGTATTATAAGTCTATTTTAATTAATTCTTACATATTAAGGAATGGTAATCAAGACATTAAATGTGTTAGATTGATAAATTTTTAAGCTTATCGTTATTAAAATTTTATCTCTCTATATTTATAAATCATTATCTCCCCTCTCTCCTCTTTCTCTTTTTCTGATGAGAACTAAATAAAAGTAAAATTGAAAAATAATTATTAACAACTTTCTAAGTGGGCTTATATTTATGATAAAAAATTAATTTTGCAATGGACTTATAACCAGGGTTATTAAACACGGACCATATAATTCAATCCGGAAACTGACAAACCGACCACCTACTAGGTTTGGGTGAACCACTAACCCGGGTCAATATTTTTTTTCCTTATTAATTTAATTTGATTTTTTAAAATTTTCTTCATAATTTCATATTAATAACCTTTGAATCTTCATTTTCTCACCGGTTTGGATCTGTGTTAGTTCGGTTTGACTTCAATCTAATCCGTTGACCTATAACCCACTACGTCCAATAGTTCAGAGTCAGTCCAAGTTTAATAACCATGCTTATAACAAAGAACAAAATGGTACTATCGTGTCTTTCTTTATGCCATTGTGTGTGTGTGTGGATAAGTATTATTTTTGCCTTGGAAGTTTTGGCTAAGGAGCACTGGGTATACAAAAATTTTTTTAGGAGCAAAATTGCCCTAGAAGTTAACAAAACGTAACAATTTTGCCCCTAAGTTAATTTTGACCGTTAAGTTTAACTAATGTGCACACATGACATGCCACTTCATCAATCAAAATAGAGTTAAGTATCATTTTGGCTCGGAAGTTTTCGCTAAAGAGCAATGAGTATCTAGAAAAAAAATTTAGGAGCAATTTTGCCCTAGAAGTTTACAAGACGTAGCAATTTTGCCCCTGAAGTTTACAAAATGTAGCAATTTTACCATTCTATCCCCAATATTAAATTTGACTATGAAATCTGTCAAAGAACACACATGTCATACCACCTCATCATCCACAACACTTGGCCCAATATGATTTCTTGTTGAAGGAATCATCAGTATTGAGGGCATCACTTAGCCCAATACGGTGAACAAAAAGAAATAAACGAAAATATATCAATCTCGTCTTGTTGAAGGAATTATTAGTATTGAGGGAATTAAATAGATAAACAAACTTAACAATATTGGACTGAACAACACAAGAAATCTCGTCTTCTTTAAATTGCCGAAGGACGCAAAGCCAGGAATCAAGGGTGCGGAGGAAGAAGTTTACCTTGAAAAGTTCAAACTTTGAGTGAGAGAGGGAGATCCTTAAGATGTTGAGCTCAAGCGCGCCATAATTTGCATGTTCGAACTACTAGTCAAAAGTGATGAAAAGTACGTCATAAAACCTAAAGCGCAAAGATCACTTATAATCTAAACAAATGAAACACACAACGAGAAATGAATTGTCCCAAAAATTAGTTCAGTAAAACAAATCAATAATGATAATATTTACCTTTGTATAGATTGATCTAGGCCACCTCCTTAAAATCGCTGGAATTGCTATGTTTTGTAAACTTTTAAGGCAAAATTGCACTTAAAAAAAACTTCCTGATATCCACTGCTCCTCATTTAAAACTTTCAAGGCAAAAATGATACTTAACCTTATTTTGATTAATGAGGTGGCAAGCATTGGTGCCACGTGTGCAAATCAGTTCAACTTAATGGTCAAAATTAACAAAAGAACAAAATTGCTACGTTTTATTAACTTCCGGGGCAATTTTGCTAAAAAAAAAAAACTTTCATCTACCCAGTGCTCTTAAGCCAAAACTTCCAGAGTAAAAATAATACTTATCCCTATATATATATATATATATATATATATATATTATAACTCTCATGTTGCACAATGATATTGCTATCTTTTTTTTATTTTTATTTTTTTTATTTCAAACATTAAATATGAACATTTCTCTCACTAGAGATTCAAACCTTCATTCACTATATTGTGAAGAGGTATCCCCATTTTCTAGACCAAACCCCGTGGTTATTGCTATCCTTTTTACAATTAAGAGATTTTTTTTTGGTCAAATACAATTATTTTTCAAATTTTGGGAGGACACTTTTTGTTTTTCAAGTTGTGGAATTCATGTCTGCACAAAATTGTGGTGAGTCTCGTACCAAAAAACAAAGTGGTGATCCACGCGAAATATTATTATTATTACTATTATTATTATTTTTATACAGGAATTTTAGAAAAGGGGTTGGGTTCACCCACGATCCAAGGGTAGGGCGAAATCTCTCTTCTTTTTAGGTGATAACGATGTTGGGTAGGGTGAGCCGTCTATTACCCTCAAACGTTTACCTAGGCAGGAGTTAAGATGTCTCTCTCAGCACCTTAATTAACTCTAGGATCGAACCCCCTTCCTTTAGTGAGAGTGTACGACCCCTTTGACCGTTAAACACGGTGCAAAATATTATTTTTGAATAATGTAACATCTACTCAGATAGTGCCTTTGACCAAAAAAAAATAAAATCTACTCAGATAGTGGGCTATTTATGTATTTATGCAGCCCAATAGGCCTACACTATTCCCACCTTCGGTAATTTTATTCAGTCACGTGGGCCATATTCTGCTCAGATATTGGCCATTTATTTTTATTTTTATATTGATAAGGAGTCTCGCTCCCCCAATTCAAATTACTAATCTGGAGGGAAACTCCATGACTGCCTTATGAATCTTAAATCGAACTGCCAGAACTAAACCGAACGGAGAGCACCGACCGAAATTTTTTGCTCAGTGCTCAGAATTCAACTCTGAACTCCCCAAAACACGCCACGGAAACAATTTCCAATTGAACTGTTGAAATTCCATCTTCCATGGCGGAAACCCTAAGCCCCAATCCTAAGCAGAGGCTCCCTGTGTCTGCTCGCATCCAATCACCTACAAGTCCTTTTTTCTTGGGCTCCAACGATGACCAGCTTGAACGCGCTCAGGCTCGTGCTGCCCGCGCTGCTGCCATCCGCCGCAAGGCCGTTGCTGCAAAATTGCAGTCACAATCTTTGGATGACAATTCCGATCCCTGTCTCAACAAGCAGCAGATTTTTGATTTGCTCCAGAACTGCATTAAGCTTGCCAGTGAAAATGTAATTCTGCAGTAATTTTTTTTACAGTTTTCTGAACTCTTTTGTTCTTACCAAGAACTTGCATTCTTTTACGCAGGTTTGTATTCACTTGACGTGTAAAATTAAACTTTATCGTTTTATGCTTTTCGTGAAGCTTATAGTTGAGAACTCAATATATATGCGGAATTTATTCTGATAAATGATATTGAGTGCGCTCTTAAATCCATGCCCTTGGTAATCTCTATGCGCACTGATAGCTTTCGGCCATTTTTCGCACTAGATATAAAGATAGAGTGATAGTTCTGCCTCTTGAGCTTTTGGTTCCACTCCAATCATATTGAGGTTTTTTAATATTGTATTTTCTTGTGTGCAGAAAATTAATCAGAAAAATACATGGGAGCTGAATTTGATTGATCACCTCACTGATATCATTAAAGTTGAAGAAGAAAATGATGTGGAGACGAATTTTCAAAAGGTACGTTATGTTGATGAAGGAAGTTACGATGCGCGATTCTTATTACTTGATTTGGGCATAATTTGGGTGCAGAAGTACATCAAAACATAAAATATTTTGTCCGCTTTTCTGACACTGGTCGCTCCAATGACTTAGAGATCTCGATTGGAAAGTTTAGTTATCTTTTTTTATGGTTTTTGTAATTTGTTATGACGCATTTCTACAGTGCTGATATTATTAGCTTCAGACAATAATCATACGCATGCAACGGTATACTCCATCAGATTATGTCGAATTGAATTCTTCATTTATGATTGAACAGACGGGGCAAAGTTATGTATCTGATCAAGATATTCTCTGGTTTTTTTGGCAGGCAAGTTGCACACTTGAAGCTGGAGTCAAGATTTATGCATTAAGGGTAGATTCAGTGCATTCTGAAGCTTATAAAGTCCTTGGTGGAATGAATAGGGCAGGCCAAGAAACTGAACAAGGTTACCATCGTTACGATGTTGAGCCTAATAATTTCTGTTCTAATATAGACCCAACTTGAACATCTACATTCTACTTCTAAACAATCTTCAAAATAATGTTCTGCAAAAGATTTAATGCCCATAGTATTACGGGCAACTTCATAAGTTAATATGACCAATTTTCATTGAATTTAATCAGTTCAAAAACAAGAATAAAAAGCATTGACATGCTCCTATCATTGGAGGTGCATGTCATGGAAACATCTATACAATGTATATTCTCTAAGATAGAAGTCCTATATAATGTCTTTGATAATTCTCCATTGGTCATATTGTGGATATGGTATCTTGTGCATTTTTTGAATATCTTTTCTGCATATGACTTTTGGTTATACAATCATTTGTTATTTACTAATTCTAATGCGTCTAATAATTTCAGATACTGCTCTGGAGAACGATAATGTTGAAAAAGAACAGGAAGGTAGCAAAAAGGAGAAGGACAGAAAGGTCAATGGTCTTTGAATCTCTGGACACATTGCTTAACTAAAGTATATGCTTAGTTGTAAGTCCTAACAGTAGTTTATTCATGCAGTTGTCACCTTTGTCTACACTGGAATCGTCTTTTGAGGTTCTTAATGTGAAGAAATTTGATGGTGATATCCAGTCTCATTCTATCTCTTGTTACTTGTTTGAGTTTTGGAATTAATATAGTGCTGAAAATATGCATTTTTTTTCAGCCGCCTTTGCTGTGGATCCACTCTATCACCAGACATCAGCACAATTTGATGAAGGTGGAGCGAAGGGTCTCTTAATGAATAATCTTAGTGTATATGGTAAATGTAGGGTCCTCTTTGATTCACAGGAAGTTCCAGGAAAGTGCATGACAAACGAGAATCAAGATGAGATTTCAGAGACAATCGATCTTTCTTTTGCTAAAGGTTTGCTGCTTTTGATTTGGCCATATTGTTGTCTTTTAATAATAGAATCATTCAACTCAATTTTGATAATTGTGTTGTACTTGTCATTTTATAGAATGTGTCGAACAGATGGTAACGAACATGCGCATGAAGGATGAAATTTCCCCTACTCTCAGGATTATAGTAAATCAATTTGATGAGAATAATAGAAGGCCATCAGATTTTCAATTTTCTCGTCAGAAGGCACCAGAAGACTTTGTAGAAGCCAATGATTGTGAAATTGAGATTGACAGAGAAGAATATGGAAACTGCACGTCTTGGGTTGATGACCATGATGACCAAACAGTTGATGATCTAGGCTCAAGTGATGCCAATGCAAGTTTCCCTAGTTATGCTCAGGTTGATTGGTTTGTGTGCTTATGTTATAGAAGATTTATGCTTATCGTCAATGATCTTTGACAAAATAATGCTCTGGTAACATGATTGATTAGTAGTTCTGATAAAATGTTTATTTTTGTAGGAAAATGAATCATTTCCTCCTCAAGACCCTGCTATTGAGGACACATCTGAAAATGTCGACGGCTACTTATTCTTAAGTCTAGGTTTTAATTCAAAGCACAACGCATGGGCAGGCCCTGATCATTGGAAGTACAGAAAAGCGAAAGGTAGAATTCAGGGGACAAGTTAGATATAATAATTATGTATATGGGCATTCAGAATGGTTGTCATTCAAGAATTTTTTGCAGGTGCTGAGGTTAATCCTGAGTCAGAGGATGGGTCAACCCTAAAACCTAAGCTGTCAAGATTTAAGAGACAGGCAGAAGTTGACTTAGATTTCGCAAATTTTGTTGATAAAGAAATGGCAGATATCTTTTCTCCTCCCAAGAATCCCAAATCATTACTGCTCCCTGAAAATAGACCGCTTTGTAATACAAAACTTCCGGAAGACTGCCACTATCAGCCAGAGAGTCTTGTCAAGTTATTTATTTTACCTAATGTGAAGGTATTTTTTTAGTGCACAAATTTTACCAAATTCTCTGGAATGATATTTACTTGTTTCTCTAATGATTTCCCCTCCTTTTTAGTGCCTTGGGAGGAGAGCGAAAAAATACTCGGGTAAACTATTGTGCCACTATGATTCAAATATATATATTTATTTTCAGTACGATTTCTCCTAATTCTTTTGGCCAGTATATAGAACATTTCATAGTCTTGCCATCTTTTTTTTCTCAAACTCAGGTGTATTTTCAGAGGGAGCTCATGAACAATGCAATGGGTACGAGCCGTTCCCTTCATACGAAGATGGAAGTAATTGTGGTGGTGACTATGGGGATGTTTATAGCGACCATGAGGAATCTACCACACTTGTTTCTCAGCCTCGTCAGGTTGGATTGAGTTTTTATCCCACTTTTGACATGTGACCATTTTAGGCATGGATCGTGGAGAAGAAATAAACTATTGTCACTGATAATCTATATCACTAAATTTCTTTTCAACTGACAATTGCATTGGAAATTATCGTTTAAGCTTTAATCTGCTTAATTCCTAATAAACAGGTCAATAAAATCGAAGTTGAGTATGACAAAACCTCGAAACAAGTTGATGTCCAGGCTCTGAAAAAGACTCTCTGGGATCATATTCAAGAAAATGGTCAGGTGCCTCTTCAGGTATGCTAAGATTGCTTTTTCCATTTTTCTTAGCTTGGACCCACTCTTTGTTTCTGTCTTTTTCTAGCATTCCCCTGCTACAGACTAGCATAAAATGCTTTCTGCATTATGGTTTCCTTATGAAGTACCATGTTTATTGCAACATTCTTGTTCAGTTTCTGTATAAATATCCCTTGGGAATCTGTAGTCTTGCTAGTGCTCTATATTTCGGCCTTAATAGTTCTGTTCTCAGACTCTTACCAGATAATCAAAATTTTTGGTTTGAGGATTAATCCTGATTTTTGCCTTGATTTATTTTTCGCTTCTTTCTTCCTTCCAAAGGAGCAGAAGGACGTGGTATCTTTTAGGGAAATACTGGCAAACTTTTCTGACGATTGCAAAGCTGCTGCGACTATTAGTGACATCTCTCCTCATTTGTGTTTCATATGTCTATTGCATTTGGCAAATGAGAATGGGCTAAGCATTCAGAGCAGCCCGAATTTGGATGACCTTGGTATATGCCTTCCTCGTGTAGCTGCAACTCGAAGTGGAACGGTTTAGGGACTAGTTCACGGATTTGAGTTCTACATGTAAACATTTGGTGAGTGATCTCTACTACTGATTGCTCCCTCGTACAATCACAAGTCTTGTGAATTCGCAGTGTCAAGAGTTTGGTGCATATTTGACACTTGAAGATGTATGAGAATATTTTGCCAAAGAAAAAGAAAAAGACGCGTGAAATTTAAACTAACCATCACTGAATGGTTTACCCAAAAAGAGGGGGGAAAAAGACGTCAATGAAGGAAGGGAATATATATTCCTCCGAAACTAGGTCATATATTTAGAAAGGGAGGGAGTATTGACTAAAAACTGCCAATGTATTTTATTCTATTAAATGTGCTGTACTTATATTTTTTCTGTAGTATTCGGGGCTGTAAATTTTCTAAGCCTCTATACTTTTGTCGTCATTATTTTTCCCTTTAGAATAATGTAAATCAGTATCTGTCGCGTCTATTGTTTAAGATTGCTCTGTGCATTCGTTATTCCTTGGACATTACATTGAGTGCTGTGTAATCTAGGGGATACACAGATGCCGTTTTGCTGTTTCTTTAGATATAAAGCATATAAATTGTTCAAAAAAAGATATAAAGCATATAATAATTATAGATGTAAATACTCCTTGCATTTCTACTTATAATTCATATAAACCTAGAAAATTAGTTTAAAATAATTTATGTTCAAGAAAATATGTTTTCTTTTGAAAAATTTCTTTAATTGAATGTTATAAATTTTTTTAAATTAATCTTCTTCATTTATATTTCACGCTATAATTATTAAATAATATTCATACTAAAGTCATTATTAAAAAAAATATATGAATTTCTGTATACATATAAATTATTAATTGCATTTTAGGCCTCACAAAATAATTAACAATAGTTTTTATAATGCGATTCATAAATAGGAACAAAATTAATATAATGAGAAGAATATAATGTAATATTTTTTTTGAACATAATATAATATAATATGAATTATTGTTAAAGTATACATTTGGTCTTTTATATTTGCATTAAATTTACTTTTAATCTTTAAAAATTATGAAGTGTATTTTTAGTTTTTAAATATTAACACCGTTAGTCTTATTTAACGAAAAATACTAACTTAACAAAGTCATGTTATTTTAATTCTAGGTGGATGCCACATTAACACAATTTTTTAGGAAAATTTCATTAAAATACCATCCGAATTTGTAAAACCCTCAGAAGTCCATCGAATTTGTAAAATGACCGAGAGGTGATAAGGACTTATGAGGGATATGCAATTTGGGGGAAAATGACCATAATGCCCTTAAGTAATAAAAACACTATCTCTCTCTCTCTCTCTCTCTCTCTTCTTCGATCGGACATTTTCTCCTGCCGTAACTCGCTCGCGGTCTTCATCTTCACCCACTGCCGTCGCCCCACAGCTGTTCTTCATCACGACGATGCCGTCACTGCCTCTACCGTTGACGTGGACACCATTTTCGCCGCCGTCGTCAAGTATCTTTCTCATCCCATTAGTTCTGAGCCCTCAACTCAACTTGTTCTTCCTCTCTGTTTTTTTTTAATTGATCTTCTAAGTTCGAACCCAGTCAAGTGAAGAGGCACATTTGCCTGCCCTAGCCCTCAACTTGTTCTTTGGCGAGAATTGGAACTGATCCTCTTGCCGATTCTCGAGAATGGGTGAGAGAATTGGTTCAATTCTCTTGCCAACTCTCGAGAATTTGCGAGAGAATTGGTTCCAATTCGCCAATTCTCGAGAATTGGGCAGCCCGGCACCCCCCCGGTGGCCGCCGCAGCCTTTTAATCGCGGGGGGCCGCGACGGGTATTTTATCTTTATTTATTTATTTAAAACTAAGGGTAAAAGAGTAATTTCACCCGAATTTACATATCCCTCAAAAGTCTTTGTCAACTCTCAGTCCTTTTACAAATTCGGTGGGTTTCTGAAGGTTATGCAAAGTCAGATGGTATTTTAATGGAATTTTCTCTAATTTTTTTAACAAGTCATATTTTAACTCAATAATGACAATAATAATAATACTACTACGCGTAGTAGTAGCAGTAGAATAAATTCTCAGTTTTTGATCAATCTTTTTTCCTCTCCTCCCCTTCCCCATCGATCGGAAAACCTTCTCTTGATGCCATCCACTAGCTGTGGTTTCTAACCTTTGCTTCCCAAATTCATTCCCAATTTACCTCCTTTTTTAATCACCTCAATCGCCCACCATCGAACAAATTAAATCTAACCTTTTGTCGCAATATATAACACTCATTCAAGATAGTAGAGAGTTGAATTCCCAGCATTGATCAACATTGAATATTTAATTGGGCATGTAGTTAGAAACAAAAGGGAGGGTTAGAAACAAGTCAACAACGGCCAGCGTGTTAAGAGATTCATGGAGGAAGAAGGGCATTGCGACATGAGAAGGGTTTTCGATGGTGAAGGGGGAGAAGATGGAAAAATAAGCTAATAACTGCGGATTTATTTATTTATTTATTAAAATATGAATTCGTTAAAAAAAATAAGTTGATGTAACTTTGATGAATAAACATTTTTGTTAGATGAGACTAACAGTGTTAGTATTTAAGAGGTAAAAATACATTTTATAAAATTAAGGAAATAAAAATAAATTTAATACAAACATAAAAGATTAAATGTATACTTGAACCTATGAATTATTTACCATATAGAAAATTTTGCTATGATAGCAAGGAGGGGTATTATGATATGAGCAGAACAAGCATAAGGGGGCACGTCTAGCTATTGTAGTGTCCAGATTTTTGGCTTTGATCGTTCCTACGATACCTGAGAGACATACGGTAAGAATTTTATTTCCTGGCACAAAAACCATTTTCAAGCAAGATCATTGTACAAATTGCTAGTTTCCTGGGCAGTATCGCGATTTACTTTGTCAGAAACTAGGAAATACCCTTCGTCAGGACCATTTTATTGATACTTATTCATAGAATAAGCCATGAAAACACAGTAAGTCATGCAGGTGACAGAATGAGAAAATTACTGACCAGGGATGGGTACCACATCATCTCCTTGATGCAGAATCCATGAGAGAGCGAGTTGTGATGGTGTACATCTATGCTTCTGTGCCAACTTCTCTATCTTCAAATATATGATCTTGTTCTTCTCAAGGTTTTCTCCATTTAACCTGGGCTCATTGAACTGAAAGTAGAAAAGCATAGAGGCCAATATAAATAAGGCACTTGTAAGTTGTAACAATCCCAGATATGTGACGCTTCTGTGATGTCAGGTTTAATGAAAACAAATTAGAATATGAAAGCTTAAGGCCACTATACCAGAATACTCTCAGCAGGTAAGCTTTGTATGACAGCCTTGCCACCAAAAAATCCACGCTCAAGGGGACTACAAGTTACTATTACTATCCCAAGTTCCCTTAACGTGGAGTCATAAGCAAGATTCATGAATATATGATCAAGAAGAACGACAAGTAGACAGAGATTTGATGTAGGCATCAGTTTATGAAGCAGAGATGTATTTATTGATTCTTGTTATAATTAGCACAAAGTTTTACTCGCAAAGTGGAACAATTTCTTCTCCAAAGCGACCAGTGATTGAATGAACTACATGAGCCCTTCTAATGGTGTCGGGGCTAGCTTCATATAATCCAATGTACTTTATTTTTCCCTTTTTCACCAACTTCTTCAGTTCTCCCATCTCCTCATTTTCAAAATAAACTCAAACAACAAATTCTTCATAATGCGCTATGCCATATCAAAGGACAATGAAAAAAGATTCAGATGTTATATGTCAACACGGTGCCGATAATAAAGATCAATGTATTCCACAGCAAGGCGCCGAAGGCTACTTTCACAACAGGACCTAACAGATTCTGGGGTCTAGCAGTTTCATTTTTGTGGCTACCTGAAATTTTTTGTCTGGCTAGTTCCTTCAGCGCCTAAGAGTTCGATCATGAAACCAAAAAAAAAGAAAGAAAGAATCGGAATCAACTGACAAGTATATATTATTCATTCCACAGTGCTGTGAAGGTCATCTGTTCCAAGTGCTACAGTTGAGAAACTTTAGCATGAAGAAGTGAAAAATGTTATGTAATTGAATTGATGATGAATAACGTTGTTTAACAGTCGTTCCACACATTGTGAAGACAAGGAGCATCGCCGCACGAGACATCATATATAGACAGAGAGCTTTAATACCTTTCCCAACAAAATTTCGTTAGTGTGGGGTCCATAAACATCGGAGGTATCAAAGAATGTGATCCCTTTGCTAAAAGCATCCTTGATAATTGAAACTCCAACATCGTCAGGGACAGGAGCGTCATAGGTTCCAGTAAACCCCATACACCCAAACCCTAACTTGGAAATCTAAACACAGAAGAAAACAGAGGAACAAGATTGAAGTATTGGATCAAGATATCCGGTTCATTAATCAGGTTAAATATGTCAAGGGTTAATGGGCGTTTTTGCCCATAAGATTTTATCGAGTAGCAATTTTATCCTGAAATTTTTTACTTTAAAAGTGTAAAAAATGGAGTAATTTTGTACGAACTGTTATCCCAGTTAATTTTGATTGATAGTTGATCAAATATCTTTGAAATTGCGGATTCGCGTTATACGCCATCTATATTATTTTTGTTATGGTGCAAATTTGTCTTAAAAATTTTAAATCTAACTTTAAAAAAAGATAGAAGTGGATAACACATAGACTTTGGTTGCAACTTTACCCCTTAACGCCAATGTGAGTTGGCGTAGACAGAAGGGATCAGGATTAGCGCGGGTCGTGGGTTGGATCCCCTCTCATCGTTGGGACTCCGACTTTGGTAAGCGATCTCGTAAGTCACCGATAAGTCTTCATAGAGCGGGGATCGTCTTGCAGCGCTGATGAGATCGATGTCGAACCCCTCCAAAACCTTTTCTTCTCAAAATTTTTTTTTTTTACCCCTTAACAAAAATAAAGATGACGTGTGCAACATATTTGATTAACTAACAATCAAAATAAATTGAGATAATAGTCAAGACAAAATTACTCCATTTTTTAAACTTCCAAAAAATGCAGAGACAATTGCTCCACGGTGAGAACTTCTGGTATTAAAATGCCCCCCTAATCCAATATATCAAGAGATTGAGGTCATGATGTAAGCATTGATGTAATATAATGTACTTCCAATTTTCACTTACACTTTAAGCTTTTAGTAATTCCTTGCCAAGGCTTCTGGTTCTGGAAAGGCTTGGAGAGAATAAGCAGGAGTGAATCTACACCTTGGAGATCCAAGCGTACATTTGGCACCCACAAAAGGATATTTAAATACTGAGTACTCACCATTTACATACTTTTTTGCCATGACGACTTTTTACGTACTTAGTCCATGCTGTGCTAAATTTTATTTGGCTTAATACAACATTTAGTCTTGAAATTTATTTTTATTTTTGTTTTGGTCCCTGAAATTCTAAATAAGAGGTTTTAGTCCTTCAAATTTATTCTGTTTAAAAACGTTAGTTCCTATAATTTTAAAAGGACTTGGAAGTGAGATTAACGGTGGTACTTTTGCTTACGTATCACTAACGCCGTTAATTATGCTAAGATGACTACATACACAATAGTATAATAACGGCGTTAGTGACACATAAACAAAAGTAACACGGTTAATCCTACTTCCAAGTCTTTTTGGAAATATAGGAACTAAAGGTTTTAAGGTTAAACTTGAGAGACCTAAACCCCTTGTTTAAAATTTCAAAGACCAAAACCAAAATAAAAATAAACTTTAAAGATCAAATGTTGTATTAACCCATTTTATTTCTGGCATACTCCCTCAGTCGCTAAATACATGTGACATATTTTTCTTTTAGTTTCTGATCTCTCTCTTCTTTTGCCAACCGTTTCTGTTCTTAATTATAGTAGACAGTTCAAAATTTTATGATTTTTTTTTTTCTAAAAAAAATCATATTTAAATGATTTGTCCTCCTCCTCCCATTCATAATAGGAGATCTTTAATACTCCTATAGTCCTATTCAATTAGGGGCATATTTAAAAAGAAAAAAAAAACAGATAAAACAAACTTCTTTCTGTTATGAATTATTGATATGTGGATGTCTACACATACCACTAATATTGTGAAGATATAGTAGTATATATTTAGTGGTGACTAGAGCGTCAGCCAACAACGGGCCAGCCCGTCTGGCCGATCCATTAAACCCCGGCCCTTGGCTTCGCGGCAAAAAAATGGACGAGATATTTGAAATTAACTCGGAGGCCGGCCACGGCCACTTGCGGGCACGGCCGGCTGGGAGGGCGCGTGGGCCGGCCTGCGCTCTTTTCACCGTAGCTTTTTCTTTTTTTCCTTTTTAAATTTATCAATTTATATATATTTTGTATTTGTTATAGAGTTGTTTATCCATTTAACTACAAATACATAATAACTATACTTTAATTTTATGATATTCTTACTCAGTAGGAGGCTACTACTCAAAATGAAGAATTTTATGTTTTATGTGAGTTATTTGTGAATATGGTTTTCTTTTGATTATGAATTAGTGTTTGTGCTTATTTATTAGATGATTCGTGTTGTAATTTACTAATTATATTTCTTTGAAATACACGGAGGAAAAATAGTTAAAATTTAGAATAGTAATTTCGGGCCTAGCGGCCGCCCGCCCTGGTACTCGGGCCGCTTTGAAAAACATGTGTTTTTCTTATTAGAATCTGGAGGGCCGGCCTGTTAGGCCCTGGCCCTTCACGGGTCGGCCCTGGAGGGCCAGGCCGGCCCTGATTGACAGCTCTAGTGGTGACCTAATAGTCACTATGTCAATTTTCTATGTATTATTTTCTACTATAAATACCCCCCATATGAACCTAAATGTGATACACATAGAGATCAATAAGAATTCTCTCCTCCTTCCTCTTGATTTCATCTTCTCTACTCTTCTACCTTTTATCTTATATTTTCTTCAAGTTTTCGTTAGTTTCATAACACGTTATCAGCACGAAGCTCTAATCAATTGAGCCTCCTTCTTGTATTAATCATCATCACCGTAGTCGTTCACCTTCATGGCGAGAGAAGATTTCAAATTGCTCAAAAGGAGGCGTTTCAAGCTGAGAAATTGATTTCTGATCGTTGATTATGCGATCTCTTCACGTTATTATTATTGCTGCTAATATATTTATGATTCAGCATTTAATTTTATGCCATTTAAATTAAGCATTTAATTATGTATTTATTTATATTTTGTATACGACACCTACTTGGGGTTAAACCTCCTAACCGGAAGTCTAGTTATTTATATTTAAACATTTACTTTAATGTTACTAACATAACATTTACTTTTATGTTACTAACATATTTATGATTCAGCATTTATTTTTATTGCTGCTAACACATTTATAATTCAGCATTTACTTTTATGTTACTAACATAACATTTACTTTTGTGTTACTAACATAACATTTATTGTTTATATTTTATTTATTATTTGTCATTATATTATTGTTATTATTAATATTAATATCTTTCTCATTAATTATATGATCAGGCGTCATATGTGATGGCGAGAAACCTTTGTTTTTCCGAAGATAAAAGCAGTTGGAAGCCATCTTGATTTAATTTCTCTTGAAGAGAAGAATGAGCAAAAAGTTGGCGAAGCCATAAAATGGCTTGAAGCTATAAAAGTTGGTATAATTTAGGCAAGCCAAGAGTAGGCATAATTTGGTGCAAGCCAAATGATAATGTGGCTGATCTAAGAGACATATTGGCTGAAGCAAAGAGACATATTTGCTTGAAGTTATGAGACAAGCCAGATCCATAATTTTTGTATGGTATCATTTGTATAAATGTCTCAACAATGAGATTGTATGACCTAGGAAGATGGTTGTTCTTCTAAAAGTTTATTATAAATTAGAATATTCAATTTACTCAGAAGTAGCAATATTGTCAAAAGTCAAGAAATATTTTGAATTAATTTCTTGTCTTCATATTTTCAAACAAAATAGTGGGTTTTTGTTTTAAGAATCATAAATCTTATCCAATATGCTTGACTTCATTCCCTGAATGAAGTATTAAATAAATTTAATCGTGGTTGTGGATATGTGTGTAAGTATATTTACATATGAACATGGTTTTATTTATGGTAGTTCAAATTCTCACTGGAAGTGAGGAAAGATTATTGATAAGAATCGCATAAAGTGATATTATTGGGTATAATAAACATGATAGAAATTCATGTTATTGTTGTGGTGACAAGAGTCATTTGTTTTGTATTTATTTTATGCCATGATATATTTGTTAAAGGTCAAATATTTGATATAAACTATCTGATAAGATAAGTATTATTTGTAAATTAGCCTCAAAATCAATTTCAATAGTTGGAGGCGGTGATTTTCGGAAAATGAGACCAATTTAGAATTTTAACATTTCAGGGTATTATTTTGTAATTTAACATGGTACTAAAATGTTATTTATTTTGGGGTCAAGATATGTAATTTTCCCCAACACATTTTCAAATCTCCCACGTGAAGGTGGCTGAAGGTGGAGAAAGTTTTGGCCATGGGTCCCACGTGTTTTAAATATTTTATTATTATACATAGTGATTACTATTCACAAAAAAAAAACTCTATCTAAAAAAAAAAAATGAGTTTATGGTAAGATGTTTTATTATTTTTTCTTTGCCATAATATTATAATTTAATGGCAAGAAGTTTGATCATTTTTAATGTTGCCATAAATTTATTATTTGATGTTTAAGAAGTTTACCAATTTTATAATTATCTTTTATAAAAAAAAACAATATTGGTTTAAAGAAATAACATGATAAGAAAAAAAATTGAATTATTATAAATAATAAGGTACTGAAGGTTTATGTTTTAAATATTGTATGATACAATGATTTTTGTAGCCTTGGAAAAGTATTGTCCAGAAAACAATAATTTGCAGAGATTATGTAATAATAAGTCTGAAGGCATCATAATAAGTCTAAAGGCTAATAGTTCTTGGGACTAATTAGCATATTTTGAGAAACTATTGTTTAGACTATATATTTATATGGTAGTATAAATTTGATTGAAAGCTCCGAAAGAGCTAATATTTTGGAACAAAATCATTCATTGATTATTCTACCAAATATAAAAAGAACTTATTGAGTTTTAATGATATCTGCAGAAATAGATATCATGTAGAAAATACATGTTACTGTAAACCAGAAGTTTACAGATAATAATGCAAATTGGAAGTTTACAGTAAACTAGAAAGTTTACAGATAATCAAAGAGGTTGGAATTGTAAACTGGAAGTTTACAAATGTAGCAAATCAAAAGGTTGCTAATAAAAATCAAATTATTACCAATGTAAACTAGTAGTTTACTACCAATGAAATATTCAAGAGGAAATGAGCTAGAATTATTGAAGCAAGGCTCAAAATACAAGAATAAGCCTACAAGGTAATACGATGTTTAAATTTGTTATTTTTATTTAAATTTATTATAAATACATATCATAAATTTATTACCATTTCTGCTAGCAAATTATCATATAAATGACTCTAAATCTGTGTAATTCTAAGTTATTTTAACATGAATATCTTCACATGTGATAGACTGCATATATTTTATGCATATAGAATTTAATTGAAGTATATTAATCATGAATCATGAGACTATCTAAGTAATATAATATTATATGTTTATTCCTGAAGAATTAACATAAATTTTCCTTTCAAAGTTTAAAGAATTTGAAAGTGAATTAAAAATACAAATATAAAGAAAATATGTTTATATAACTTACACTTGAGGGGGAGATTGCCAGAAAAACAAGTGTGAGTTATATAATACAAGTGTGAGCTAATTTTTGAGAAGTTGAAAAGTTATATACTTCTCACACGAGTCTAAAAAAGTCTATGATTGGTTGAGATATATGTTACAAAGAAATGAAGTTCTTGATTTAAATAAATTTATTGTTGGCATGACTTGTTTGATCATCCGAGTCATATATAACCAACATATTGTTCAAGAATAATTATGTGCTGCTTGTTCTCAAATAAAAATGATTATGTGGATATCATAGGTCATGATTGGTATTGGATCTCTAGAAATATATCAAATAAATCTATATGGCCTATTGCAAACCGAAGTTTGTAAGAACGCAACCTGAAGTTGCAATAATGTTTGAATAAATTAAGCGTACTATTTCCAGATTATACGATCCAGAAATCATGAATTAAAGCATCCATAAAGAGCTGGATTAATGCTTATGAGAACATAATACTATATTGGTATATTTGATATTATATATTGCAAAGCATTTATATAAGCCAACAAAATTCTCCCTCGACATTGGTTTTTGGTCGTAAAAACAGACAATTCCATCTGGAAAGTTTTTAAATATGCAATGCTTATAAATCCACCATAATGCATATAGATGGATATAGAAAGAAAGTTTGGATAAATGTTATGTAAGGACCTCCTTCTTCTTGTTTGTCTCTAAATGGAACAAAATGATGTTTCTAAAGGTAACAAATGGGTTTAGGAGACTTACACTACATGATTAGTCAATTATGATTTGACATTGTTTTCCCAACATGAGGGGAGAAAATAGGCATTAGGTAAAGAGATTATTTGGAATGAATTATTATTGGCTCATTTTGATCCTCGTACAAAATAATGTGAATTTGGAAGTTCAAATGATAATTTATTTACAAAGTTTAGCTAATAAAATGCCGAAGCATTCTTGACCCAAAGACAGTGACAAAGTCACATGTCGGTATTAATGCTCCTATTCGAATTAATGTCCCTGAAGGATAACCTATTATGAATGAATATATAACACGCCTGAAGCGTAAAAGGTCCATCGGTCCCAAAGATAAAAATCCTCGAAAGAGAAAAGGAGCTAAGAATATAGATGATCAAGTTGAGAATAATCAAAGAAAAATAGTAGCTCCGGAGAAGAGCCATCTCGAAGAGATATTATCTCCAAGTAGAGATATCTCCGAAGAGAATGTTGTAGTCCCAGAAGAGACCCAGGTACCTGAAATATGTGAAAATTATGAGATCTCAATAAATTGTTATGAATAGAATTCGATGGGACCGAAATGAAGTCAACGTTGATGACATCGTTGCTTATAATATAGCATATGATGAATGATGATGAGGATCATGAGCCACAACCCATTAGTGAGTGCCAACTGTGAAAGTATTGGCTCCTATGGAAAGATGCTATTAAAATCACTGGCAAAACGAAAAGTATTTGAACTGTAGTCCATACACGAAAATATAAAGCGGTTGGATACAAATGGGTTTTTTACGAAAAAGAAATGAAAAGGGTGAAATTACAAGATATAAGGAACGTCTTGTAGCCCATGGTTTTACACAAAGACTGACATTTGATTTTGAAGAAATATATTCACCAAGTAGTGGATGTGACTATTTTTTCGTTATTTGATAAGCCTAGTAATAAAAGAAGGGCTTGATCTGATCTAATGGATGTTGTTCCGCCTATTTGTATGGCTCACTTGATAGAGATATTTATATGAAAGTCCTGAAGGACTCAAGGTGCCGGAAAGAGAACAATACTTGATTAAGTTGAATAAGTCCCTTGGCCTGAAGCTATTAGAGGCGCATGTGGTATAATCTTCTCAAGAAATTTACGTAGAAATATGAGTACAAAAATGACCCAATATGCCCATGCATTTTTATGAGAAGAATTTGCTACAATTCTTGTTTATATTGATGATATCAACATCATTGGAACTCTTGAAGAGCTTCAAAAAGTTAATTAATTGTTTAAAGAAAGAATTTGAAATGAATATTTAGGCGAAACTAAATTGCCTTGGACTACAGATTCGAGTACCTAAAGAATGAGATCATTGTATATCAAGAAGCTTATACAAAGAAGGTCATAGAATGATTTTATATGGATAAGTCACATCCATTATGTACTCCTATGATTGTAAGATCCTTGCACATTAATAAAGGCCTCGAATAATTAGCGAAGAAGGTGAAGAAGAACTAAGGTCCGGAAGTATCATATCTTAGTACTATTTGAGTACTAATGTATGGTACTTATTAGCAAGATATAGTTCTTTGACAACACAAAGACATTGGAACCAATGTTGACATCAGAAGGAGCAATGTTAATGTTGTTATCAGGGGGAGTAAAACTGATATTATCAAGAGGGGGAGTAGATCATCACTACTTTTTTTTCCTCATCAGGTTTTGTCCACCTGGGTTTTCTAGAAAGGTTTTTAATGAGCGGCATTAGAATGTGTATCGATGGATGATGTCTTTCTTTTCTTTTGCTAGTTTTTTTATCCCATTTTGGGTTTTTCCTAGTTAAAGTTTTTAATGAGCGCACATTCATTATAGGCATCCAAGGGGAGTGTTATGAATTATTGATATGTGGATGTCTACACATACCACTAATATTGTGAAGATATAGTAGTATATATTTAGTGGTGACCTAATAGTCACTATGTCAATTTTCTATGTATTATTTTCTACTATAAATACCCCCCATATGAACCTAAATGTGATACACATAGAGATCAATAAGAATTCTCTCCTCCTTCCTCTTGATTTCATCTTCTCTACTCTTCTACCTTTTATCTTATATTTTCTTCAAGTTTTCGTTAGTTTCATAACACTTTCTTATATGTTTCTTTTAGTGGAAGGAGTTTTGACTGCTTAAATACTAGGTCTCAAGTTCACATTTGTGTGAATGCAGAAAATATATTTGAAAGAGCTATCCCCAATTAGTCCTTACAATACTTGGATCTAATACTATTAGATAGCCATATAAAAAAATTATTTACTTAAGCAAGAGTATTAAGTTAGGCATTGATTTTCAATGATTCAACAAGTATTTTAAGCCGGTAGGCAATATTTTATTAGTGACGGGTGTGGACAGTTAATAAATGGTCTCAATCCGCCCAGAAAAATAACCAAAATAATGGTCTCACTGATGATTCCATCTTATCTGGAAAACAACATTTTCAAGGAAAGGTCCCTGTATAGCTATATATTGTCAAAGGAAAAGACAAATTTTGTTGTATTACTTCACTTTTTCTTTTTGACAGACTAGTATGTACTCTAGCAGAAGCAAAACAAAGCTCTCCAGATAAACTTTTTTATCATTTAAAAAGTGAATCACCCATGGCATAACATATAAGAATGATATATATATGTCAAATGATGTGATATTATTGGGAGACCCAGAGAGAGTAAGGAAGATAAGACAAGTCTTGTGCGTAATAAAAAAATTGAGCAATGTAACTAATGGTGTGTGATGGGTGGGGTATTAGCAAACTTCCAAGAACAGCCCATAAAAGCATCAGTTGTTCTCTCCCCTGCAATCTCACTATCTGGTACCGCATCTGAAATCTCCTTCAAATCATCCCTGCTCAACTTCACTTTAAACGAACCAATATTAGTGTCCAGGTTTTTGGTTTTGGTCGTTCCTACAATACGTGAGAGATTCAATATCAGAATGCTATTTCCTGGCACAGAACCATTATATATATTCAAAAAGCATGTCATGTAGCAATAAGATCTCTGTACAAATACTAGTTAGTTTCGCATTTTACTTTGTCAGAAGATACTCTGACTAGGAAATGAAAGACCGTTCTCCAGGACAATTTTATAGATGAGCCATATAAATACAGTTAAGTCATGCAGGTCTCAGTACTAAATGATCACTCACCAGGGATAGGAACCACGTAATCTCCTTGATGAAGAATCCATGCAAGGGCTATTTGTGATGGTGTACATCCATGCTTCTGAGCCAATTTCTCTACCTTATAGTATATGTTCTTGTTCTTCTCAAAGTTTTCTCCTTTCAACCTGGGCTGCATTGACTGCAAGAAGAAAACACAAATACGTGACAATCACAGATGAATGAGGTTTTTGTGATCCTTGGTTTGATGGAAAAAGAAGAGAAAATGAAGCTCATGTCCAAAATATTAAGCCTATACCAGAAAACTTTGTGCAGGTACGCTTTCTATCACTGCCTTGCCACCAAAAAATCCACGGCCAAGGGGGCTGTATGGTACTATTCCAATTCCAAGTTCCCTGAAGGAGTTGTCACCCCATCAGAAAGATTCATGAGTGATGCAGAAAAACAGCAAGTCAACAAAACAATTAACCCAATTTCATAACTACAATTCTCATATTTAAATAGAAAGAGTGGTGTTCAAGCAGGTCATATAAAGGGAGATTAGTTCGTTGGTATTTGAAGGAACGAACCATCGTTCTTGGATAAATTGAAGGGCCATCTTTTTGATATGATCAAAGGTTTCCCTCAAGGCTTAGAGGGTAAATGGTTCTCCTTTTTACGGGGTGAGGCCCTTACCACCTTATCCAACAACTTGTTAGTAAATTGAAGGGTCATCTATAATAGTTGTTACTACAACTATATAAGAGGATGAACAAGCCCAGATATTTGAAGTAGAAGACATTTTGACATAGGCATCAGTTTCTCAAACAGAAATATGTTTATCGATGGTTCTTATTAACACAAGAATTTACTTGCAAAGTGGAACAATTTCTTCTTCAATTTCACGAGTCCAAAGGGACCACTCCAATTGCACTGCTGTGATGGGATGAATTGCATGAGCCCTTCTAACAGTGTCAGAGCTAGCTTCAGATAACCCTATGTACTTTATCTTTCCCTCTTCCACCAACTTCTTCAGTTCTCCCATCTGCTCATTCAGAATGAACCCAAACAAAAAGATTCTCCATAATACACTCAACCTTATCAAAGGACAAAGAAGAAAGATTCAGATCTTATGTGCCACTTACTGTGACTTCAATAGGAACTGTTGTGTCAACACGGTGCTGATAATAGAGATCAATGTATTCCAAACCAAGGCGCTGAAGGCTACCCTCACAACAAGACCGAACATATTCCGGTGTTCCTTTTACTATGACATCACCAGCTTCAATTTTGACAATCCCAAATTTTGTGGCTACCTGAACCTTTTCCCTTGGTAGTTCCTTCAACGCCTAAGAGTTTCAGTTAAATAAAGCTTGAAGTTCATGAAACAACAAAGTATCGGAATCAACTGAGAAGTATTTATATTTATTCTACTGTAATACGAACGTCATTTGTTCCAAGTGGTACAGTTGAAACTTACTTGCAGAGGTAACTTTTGCAAGAAGAAGGAGGGAATATTGTCTTACTTAATTGAAATGGTGACGATATAGCCGTGTTGAACAGCCATTCCACATTGTAAACAACAGGGCAGATTATAAATTAAAGATATATATTTATTTACCTTTCCTACCAAAACTTCATTAGTGTGGGGTCCATAAACATCTGATGTATCAAAGAAAGTGATCCCTTTGCTGAAAGCATCCTTGATAATTGATACTCCAACCTCATCAGGGACAGGAGCGTTATAGACTCCAGTAAGCCCCATGCATCCAAATCCTAACTTAGAGACCTGAACAGAGAAGGGCCATGCTCAATCATTGCTAACAGAGGAACAAGATTGAAGTATTGGAATGGAGAAATTGAGGGTGGGATAGGAATCATACCTCAAGGCCCTGACTTCCAAGTTTCACTCGAGGAATCTCTACACTCTGTGCAGCCATTGCAGTGTTTCAATTTTCAGGTGGTTTCACGCCTCGTTCCAGAAAACGCTTCCTGTATTCTGGGCCGAGCTAAGGAGTGAAGAGAGGAAGATGATGGTAATTAAGAATTGGTGGAGGTTTGAACGAAGAAGCCTGCTTGTCAAAATGAGAAAAAAAGGAACGAGGCTATGGTGGTAGGTGAGTGCGTTGGTAGGTGGAAGGCATGATCGAGACCATTGGGCGAAGTAAAAAATTAACGGTTCAATGCCCTCGCCGCCTAAGAAATTATAGCTTAACAAATCATTCAATCGAGTTGTTATAGATTCGAACCACCTTGTAATTACGTTCTTAAGTTTGAACACTTCCATATACTAATTGCTTGTTTAAGATACTCTCTTTGATATCTTAATTTAGAAAGATTAAGAAAATTAATTAAATTATTTTAGAGTATTTTTTTTAAACTAATTAATTTGATTGATAAATTAATATATAATATAAATATATATATCATATGATATAATTAAATAACTTATATAATTTTCTTAATCTTTTTAAAAATTAACTCAATGTTATAATTAAAATCGGAAGTAATAATTGGACGGCTTTTAATTACACACACCATTCTTTGAGGGGAAAAAAACAATTACACACACCATTTCTCGCTCCTTTTTAGTTTTACTTTTCACCCCACAACGCAACATCGATCTTATATCCTAATACTTTAATATATTTGTATACGTCACAACTCACTTTAATATATTTGTATACGTCACAACTCACAATGTTTACGCCACTACATATTTACAATGTTTATGCCACTACATATAATTGATAATACTCTAAGCGCCATTTTTTTGGGGTCAAACTCTAAGCGCCATTCCAACTTCCAATAATTTCCGCTTTCCAGTTTCCAGCTCCCGACAAATTGACGCCGTCACCTAGTCCTTCCCATCTTTTTTTAATAAAAAAACTTTAATTCCAAAAAATTAAATAAAATGTTGAAATATATCTATATTTAATTTAAAACAGAGTGGGTTTCATAAATGGATATATTCTTTTGACATGTAATGCATTTCGTGGAAAACAAAAACAATCTTAAATCTTATTAATTCATTTAAAATTTAAGATCGTCGGAAAAATATGTTAAACCTATAAAACCAACCCAAAAGCCTATTTAAATCGAGGGTTGGACTTCTAAAAAACATGATTTTGGGGTAGTGAGGTTTTTAGGCTGGGCTCTTTTAAACCCGAACTTATTAAGAGCTTGCCCTGTGAGGCTAATGGCTCGTCCGTTAAGGCCGCCTAACATTATTTTTCTAATTAGAGCTATATTTTTAAAAATTTTAAGAATTATGTTTGTTCAAAAAAAAAAAAGTCCTTTATAAATTACAGGATACAAAAATATCAAGCTATGCGATTATAGATCACTTTTCTATTAGGGTCCAGGATAATAGTTTGATTTGATTTAGTTTTAGTTATTTGGACTTAGCTTTTCACTTTAATTTGCTGATAATTATAATTTGAATTAGATAAATTTCATGAGATCTTTGATTTTATTTTTAGCTATTTGAAAAAAAATATTAAAAATGTTTAAAAGAGCCTAAAGCCCACAAGTTTGAGGGTTAAGTTTCAATTTTAGAGGTATTTTGTAGATGCGAGTTTGGTTTTATAGAGCCTGGTTGGCACATTTTCCCACCTCTAATCGCAATAGACAAGCACTAAATCAAGATTTAAGCATTAGAATTTAAAAAATTGGAAGCCTTAAATAGAAAATCATATCAAGGTCTTGTACGAATATCCAAATAAATGTGAAAGAGAAGACTCCTCCTGTAGTTTTCGTCACTGAATTTTCTCAAACTCTTATCAGCTTATTTATACTTTCATTTGTTTTATAGTGCAGACAAGTTTTTTTTTTTTTTTTTTGAAATGTTAGATAGAATAAAAAGGAATAACCAAAAAAAGAATGAAATGCTGGTGATGAAGCCAGCCACGCGTTCAATTCACATACCCCAACATTCTTAAAAAATATAGAGTCATTTTTTTTAATGAATGATATAATCTGGGGAAAATTGTTTGCAGGGCCCTGTGTAAAAATCCATGAAAAGCGCCAAAAAATCGATAATACCCGAAAAGGCTAAAGCTTTTCATTTTCAAACAATTTTCTAACAATGAATCGAATTTCACCCATTTAACAACTATATCATCGATCTAAGTGAACAACTATATCAACCCCGTTAACAACAATTTTCTTACAACTGAATCAACTCATTTAACAACTATATCAGTACTTCATTAACAACTATATCAGCCCCGTTAACAACTCACCCCAGACTTTAAAATCAGTTTTTACGGGTCTTTTCAGGAATTTTTACACCTAAAAGGCTATAATCTAGGCCCCTACGCTATATGTGATTGTTGTCTTCGTGGAATGTGTAGAGAAGAGTCCTGTATATAGATGCCATATATTGTGATTGTAGATATATTATTATTATGCCATTATGGTTATAAATGTCAACACATTTATTTTATTGTCTTTTTAACAAATTAAAAAATATCCTGCCAACAATAAAAGTCGATCTAGTTGGTAAAGGGTTTCGCTTATAACCACTAAGGTTGTGGGTTTAAATCTTACCCATGTGAAGAGATTGACGATTTATAAAAATATCTATAACTATAAGCGCTCTTTGAGTTTAGAGGCTAAAATCTTTTTTTATATTGATATGTTTTTCCCCTTATTAATAAAATAGCTTTTAAGAAAAATCCCTTTGTAATTAGGGGCACATTTGAAAAGAAAAAAATTGAGACGAAGATAAACTTTTAATTAAGTACTCAAACGATGTGATATAAGGAAAAGATGGCAAGTCTTGTGCATAAATAAACAATGAAGCTAAAGTTGTGTGAAGGGTGGGGTATTAGCAAACTTCCATGAACTGCGAATTAAAATATTAGTTGTTCTGTCCCCTGCAACCTCACTCTCTGGTACCGCATCTGAAATCTCCTTCAAATATTCCTTTCTCAGCTTCACTTTAAACGTACTAATATTAATGTCCAGATTTTTGGTCTTGGTCGTTCATACAATACATGAGAGATCCCATAACAATATTATTTCCTATCACATAACGTTTTATTCAAAAGCATGTCATGTAACGATACTTAAACAATCTCAAAATTACCCTAATTAGATTCGACAATACTTAAATTTAACTCAATCAGATAACTATGTATAAAAAATACAGTTAAGTCATATAGGTGTCAGAACCGAAAATAATCACTGACTAGGGATAGGAACTACATCATCTCCTTGATGAAGAAGCCATGCAAGAGCAAGTTGTGAGGGTGTACATCCATGCTTCTGAGCCAATTTCTCTATCTTAAAGTATATGTTCTTGTTCTTCTCATAGTTTTCTCCTTTCAACCTGGGTAGCACTGGTTGACAGAAGAAAACACAGATCATTTGAAAGGGTACTTCACATCACAAAAACACAAGTTCGTAACAATCCCAGATAAATGAGGTTTTTGTGATCCTGGGTTTGACGAATAACAGAAGAGAAAATGAAGCTCATGACCAAAATATTAAGCCTGTACCAGATTACTTTCTGCCTTGCCACCAAAAAATCCACGGCCAAGTGGGCTATGTGGTACTATTCCGATTTCCAATTCCCTGAAGAAGTGGATGCGGAAAAACAGTAATGTCAACAAAACAATTAACCCAATTTCATAACTACAATCAAGCAAGTGATATAAAAGGAGCCAAGTTCGTTGGTATTTGAGAGAACCAGCCCAATTTCTTGGATAAATTGAAAGGTCATAAAAAATTAGGTGTCACTTATGGTTGTTACTACTTACTACTTGCTATAGCTATATGTTAGGAACCAGTGAAATAGGAACCTAAACAATGATATATTTCAGCACAAAAACAGGATTACACTGAGTAACACAAATCTGTCAAGAGTCAATAGACTCCCACAGCCAAGAACAGAGGCAAATCTGTGCTAACAAACTTGTCCCCCCCTCTCCTACAATCTGCCGAGAGTAATGCTACCCCCCACAGCCAAGAAAGTCACCGTTCTGTTACTCAGAACCAGTTTCCTTCTCCTACAACCTTCACTCAAAAATCAGCATAACCTCCTTACTCCATCCTACGTCTAATATAAGTAAAAAGCATATGTGCACAGTGTTCAAAAAGAGTGCTACAGTGCTAAAGACTAGAGCCACTCTATGCAGCGGCTATATGTCTAACAATTACATCAAAATAGGAAAGTCAGCCTTAAAAAGTATCCCTTCCTTTAGTGTGTGTCGTCCTAGGTTGCCTTGTGTAGGTCTTTCCTAGGAATGGGGTCCTTTCACTATATAAAAGGATAACAAGCCATGCATGATATTTTAACTTTTTTAAGTAGAAGACATTCGACATTGGCACCAGTTTCTGAAACATAAATGTGTTTATTGGTGGTTCTTATTAACACAAGAATTTTTACCTGCAAAGGGGAACAATTTCTTCTTCAATCTCATGGGTCCAAAGCGTCAAAGCGACCACTCTAATTGCACAGCAGTGATTGGATGAACTGCATGAGTTCTAATGGTGTCAGGGCCAGCTTCAGATAATTATATGTACTTTATTCTCCCCTCTTCCACCAACTTCTTCAGTTCTCCCATCCGCTCATTTTCAAATTGAACCCAAACAAAAACATTCTTCATAATGCGCCAAGCCATATCAATGGACCTTAAGAAGAAAGATTGAATTCCTATATGCCACTTACTGTGACTTATATTGGAGTTGTTGTGTCAACACGATGCTGATAATGAGATCAATGTAGTCCACACCAAGGCGCCGAAGGCTACTCTCACAACATGACCTAACATATTCTGGGGTTCCTTTTACTATGACATTGCCAGCTTCAACTTTGACAATCCCAAATTTTGTGTCAACCTGAACTTTTTCTCTGGGTAGCTCCTTTAGCGTCTAAAAGATTCAGGTAATGAAGTCTATATATATCATGAAACAACAATATGAAGGTGATTTGTTCCAAGTGGTAAAGTTTCCTTCCCAAGTTGAAACTTTTGCAACCAGTTGTAATTTAATTGAAATGGTGATGATATTATGGCCTTGTTTTATAGTCATTCCACATTGTAAAGATGGGTAATGCAACAGGACACATTATGAAGATAGATCTTTATTTACCTTTCCTATCAAAACTTCATTAGTGTGGGGTCCATAAACATCTGAGGTATCAAAGAATGTGATCCCTTTGCTGAAAGCATCCTTGATAATTGATATTGCAACCTCTTCCGGGCAGGAGCGTTATTGAATCCATTAAGCCCCATGCAACCAAATCCTAGCTTGGAAACCTGAACAGAGAAGGGTCGTGCTCAATCATCATACACACAAAGCAAAGTTGCTAACAGAGAAACAAGATTGAACCTTTGGAATGAAGAGATAAGAAAACACAGAAATTTAAGAGTGATTGATTCGCAAGTAAAGCAATCACTGTTGAAGAATTCATGGAGGGCTTAGGAATTATACCTCAAGGCCCTGGCTTCCAAGTTTGACTCGAGGAATTTCTACTATCTGTGCGGCCATTACTGTGTTTGTGTTTCTGGCTAAAGAATGAAGTTGGAATATGATGATATTTGAGAATTGGTGGGGGTTTTAATGAAGGAGGTTATTGCTCAAAATGAGAAACAACCTTATCATTATTTTCATTTATTACTTTCATGAATCATTCATTTTAATACATCCGGTTCATGAATCAAGTAAAATTATTAAAAAAATAAGCATTCACATGAAAGCAAATACATGAAGATTCATATACTTTGAAAGATGTACATCTTAATATTAGCAAAGATACAATGTAACTCATTCTTGTAGAATTTAATAATTGGAGGCATATAAAGTATAAACAGAGGCTTATACCAAAGTCTTATATAAATCATCCAAATTAAAGTGAATGGAAATGAGAGCACTCTTATCAAGTTATTCAAATTTTTGTCAAGTTTAAAGGTAAATTTTGTCTCGAAAGTATTTGCGAAGCAACAATTAGTATTTAAAAGTTTTGCTTTTGACTTAATGCGGTCCTAAAAATGTGAAAAAAAGGACAATGTCACATTATTGTTAGAAAATGTTACTCCCTACACGACTTTTTATAAGGAACACTTAATAGAATAACGTAAATCAAAGCAGTAGTTAAGGACAATAAATATGTAAAAGTTGTAATCTTTTTGACAAAAATAATCTTATTTATGAGGACATGGGGAATTAGAGAGAGAATAAGGAAATTATTATAGGGTTAAAGACTTAAGGAGCAAAAATGCCCAAGAAGCATCCAAAAAATCCTAATGTTCCCTGTAAGTTTTTTTGGTCTCAATATTACCCCAAAATTTAAAACGTAGCAATATTGGCTCTGATCGTTCACAAAGTTAATTTTGACTGAAATAATACACATAACACTCTTACCTATCACTTATTAGTCATTACACCACCTCTTCATCTTTAAAAGATCAAGTGTCATGCTGAGTGTTAGGAAAGAGTTCTATATGTATTTTTTAGTCAAACTAAAGAGTCAACCGTCAAAATTAATTTTTGCTAAGAGGTAACATTATTACGTTTTTAAACTTCTTGAGGCGGAATTTTTTTTTAAGGTAACATTGAGATTTTTTTAATATTTTTGGGGTGGATTTGCACATTAACCTATTATTATAGTAATAAAGAGGATTGTAGAAGAGAGATAATAATGAAATTAATGTTGAATCCCAAGAGCTGCTATATGAAAATTCAGCTTTGGGATTTCCATGTGCGTTTAGGCTTGGTCATGAATCAACAGTCGTGAGCACCACAGACATCAATAACAACACTTCATATTTTCCTTCCAATGAAACAAAACAAAGTGTTTGATGGGACGGAGAAAGAGACTTTGAGCCAAAAAAATGCCTTTATTTTAAAATACTAGTATTTTCCCCCTAATTGTTAGATATAATAAAAAGAAAAAGAAAAAAAAGGGAATAAGCAACAAAAGAGAGTTAAGATTAAGCAAAGTGATAATATCTCTTATCATTTGAGGGTGACCATCTTTATCTAGTTGATATAAAGCTTCTTTCATCCAACTTTTAATTTCCGATAGAGGGCACACAAGAAATAAATGATAAAGAGTTCCTTTAGCTTCGCATCCAAATACACACAAGCAAGGGGACTTCAGGTGATGCAGTTTAAGATATCACAAGACTGAATTGCATCATGCATTAATTTCTAGAAAAAGAGAAGTTGTTTAGCTGGAGGTTGAATTCTCCAAATGAATTTCCAGAAATAATCACTAACAGCTTGGCTTGATCATTTAGAAGAGTAGCTACCTCATTTTTCACCAAATAGGAACCCATAGAATTACCACATCACTGTTGTTTGTCAGAATTGTTCAAAATGGAAATGGGAGTTTGAGCAATAGCATTTCCAGTGTCCATCAGATAAAGTAATCGAATGTGCTGCAGATTCCAAAAGGTAGGTTCCATAGAATAGGGACATTCAATAATAGGTCTGCCCAATAAACCTCTCTTATTCAGTTACTATAATTTTGTCTTGTGTATATATAAATAAGAGGTACAATGCAGCTAACGTTGTGTAATGGGAGGGGTGTTAGCAAACTTCCATTGAAAGCGAGTAAAATTATCAGTTGTTCTATCCCCTGCTACCTCACTAACTGGTACCGCATCTGAAATCTCCTTCAAATCATCCTTGCTCAACTTCACTTCAAACGAACCAATATTAGTGTCCAGATTTTTGGTTCTGGTCGTTCCTACAACACATGAGGGATTCAATCAGAATGCTATTTCCTGGCACAGAACCATTATATTTATTCAAAAGCATGCCATGTAGCAAGAAGATCTCACAAATACTAGTTAGTGGTTTCTAAGGTAGTTTTGCATTTTACTTTGTCAGAAGAGACTCTGACTTGGAAAATGAATACTCTTCTTCAGGACCATTTTATAGATGAGCCATAAAAAGAGTTGAAAATAATCGCTGACCAGGGATTGGCACCACATCATCTCCTTGATGAAGAATCCAAGAAAGAGCAAGTTGAGCCGGTGTACATTCATGCTTCTGAGCCAATTTCTCTATCTTAAAGTATATGTTCTTGTTCCTCTCAAGGTTTTCTCCTTTGAACTTGGGCAATAATGGCTGACAGAAGAAAACACAGACCATTTGAAAGGGCATGTCACATCACAAAAAATGGAGAAAACAAAAATTCGTAATAATCCCAGATGAATGAGGGTCTTGAGATCCTTGGTTTAATGAATAACAGAAGAGTAAATGAAAGTTATGGCCAAGATATTAAGCCTATACCAGAGAACTTCCTGCAGGTACGCTTTCTATCACTGCCTTGCCACCAAAAAATCCATGGCCAAGAGGGCTGTATGGTACTATTCCAATTCCTAGTTCCCTAAAAGTGTTGTCACCCCATAAGGAAGATTCATGAGTGATGCAGAAAAACAGCAAGTCAACAAAACAATTAACCCAACTAAGGTTCTTTGATAAATTGAAGAGTCGTCAAAAATTAGGTTCCACTAATAATAGTTGTTACTACAAGTATATAAAAGGATTAACAAGCCAAGATATTTTAAGTAGAAGGCATTTGATATATAGGCATGAGTTTCTGAAAGAAAAATGTTTTTATTGATGGTTCACTGGTTCTTATTAACACATGAATTTTTACCTGCAAAGTGGAACAATTTCTTCTTCAATATCTCTAGCCCAGAGGGACCACTCCAATTGCACTGCAGTGATTGGATGAATCGCATGAGCCCTTCTAATAGTGTCAGGGCTAGCTTCAGATAATCCAATGTACTTTATTTTTCCCTCTTCCACCAACTTCTTCAATTCTCCCATCTGGTCATTTTCAAAGTAAAAACAACAAATTTCTTCATTAATGCGTAAAGCCATATCAATGGGCAATGAAGAAAGATTCAGATGTTATAAGCCACTTACTGTGACTTCAATAGGAACTGAAGTGTCCACACGATGCTGATAATAGAGATCAATGTATTCCACACCAAGGCGCTGAAGGCTACTCTCACAACAGAGCCTAACATATTCTGGTGTCCCTTTTACTATGACATTGCCAGCTTTACTTATGACAACCCCAAATTTTGTGGCTACCTGAACCTCGTCCCTGGGCAGTTCCTTCAACGCCTAAAAGTTTCAGTTAAACAAAGCTCAAGTTCATGAAACAAAAAAGTATCAGAAATCAGCTGAAAAGTATTTTTTTTATTCTACTGTGATGTATTAGGAAGGTCATTTGTTCCCAGTGGTACAGTTTCCTTCCCAAGTTGAAACAAACTTGTTGAGGCAACTTTTGCAAGAAGAAGAAGAGGATATTGTATAATTCAATCGAAATGGTGATGATATTATAGCCTTGTAAAGATGGGTAATGCAACAGGACACATTATGAAGATATATCTTTAATTACCTTTCCTACCAGAACTTCATTAGTGTGGGGTCCATAAACATCGGAGGTATCAAAGAATGTGATCCCTTTGGTGAAAGCATCCTTGATAATTGATACTCCAACCTCGTCAGGGACAGGAGCGTTATAGATTCCGGTAAGCCCCATACATCCAAATCCTAACTTGGAAACCTTAACAGAGAATGGGTCGTGCTCAATAATCATACACACAAAGGAACATTGATAGCAGAGGAACAAGATTGAAGTATTGTGATCGGAATATGACAAGTCCTCTTCTGGTGTATTATAGAAGAAAGACACATGTCTAGGTTTGTTATTATCAGTTTAGGGAAGTTATTATGTATTATATATATTACAACACTTATTATAGGTAGTTATGATGGCAAAACTCTATAAATATGTGTATTATGTCTTATGATGATATGAGAATTATTACCTGAAAATTATTGTGTATTAGCTAGAGTTTACTGATCTGACTTTAGATTATTTTCTTCTTCTTTCCTAACTTACAAATTTGCAAGTGCTAACACCTTGGTATCGAAGTGGTGAATCTTCGAACCTGTAAGATACCATGGTTAACACTCAAAAATCTTCTTACGAGAATGGTTCACCTTTAAACACAAACCAGAACTTAGATAACCCTCCAAATTCCAATCCTTAGAATGACCCTATTGTGATTTTGTTGCAACAACCATCACAAACGCATCAAGAATCTAATCAGCAACAATTAGCAGCCATCCTTGCACAATTGAACTTGATGAATTCAAAAATCAATGCTTTGAAGAAGCAAAAGACACTAGTAATGGTTCATGGAGAAACGAGTCATAACAATAGGGAAACTTACGGTGATCATGATGAATTTGATATGGAGAATCCTTAGTGGAGTAGAAACCCTTCTAAACGACCTCATTCGAATGTTGAATTTCCAAAATATGAAAGAGGTGATCCAGGAGGTTTGGTTTTAAAGGCTGAAAAATATTTTGATATTACCAAACACCGAAGATTTAAAAATTGATGTAGCAGCAATGAATTTGGAGGGTGACGCCTTGGATAATTTTACTTGGATTTCTTTGGGAGAAACTATAAAATATTGGGAAGAACTGGTAGAAGTCTTTCAAGAGCAGTTCGGTCTTGCTGAGTTTCAAATCCTGATGTGCATCTCTGTGGCACCAAACAAATCGGAATTGTGGGACAATATAAACAAGAATTAGTTCGCTGACAATCTCGAGTCCAAGGTTGGCCTGAACATTGTCTTCTCAGTGTCTTCATCAATGGACTAAAGGAAGAAATACAAGCAGATGTCAAGATTCAAAAGCCGCGAACCATTTATAGTGTGATGAGTTTAGCCTTGGAGTTTGAAGCAAAATCCCAGACGCAATAATAGCTGCGATCATTTCTGCGTAACCCATATCCATGTGGCACTGAAAATTCAAATAATTGGAGGGAAATTTTTTTTACACCACGTCAGCCTTGGGAAACGTCCACTTACGCAAATCAACCGGTTTCTTCTAATAAACTATTACAATCAGTGGTTTCACATAAGCGATCATGCAATATGCATCAACCAACTATTAGGAACAACAGTTTCGGCGTGAAAAGGGATTGTGTTTTAAATGTGGAGATCGATTTGAATCGGGTCATTGTTGCAAAGTTTCAAAATTACAATTAATGGAGATTTCTGATGAACCAGAATAGACAATTGAATTTACAGAAGATGATCATCTCTCCAACGCCAATCTGGCCGAAATCTCCTTCCATGCCATTCTTGGCAACCCATCGGCCTCTACCATGAATGTAAGAGGTATCTTGAGAAATAAAACAGTTCTTATCTTTATGGACAGTGGATCAACGCATAACTTCGTTTCTAATAAATTACTTGCTGCCTTGAATTTATCAACTCATTCTCTTCCTCAAACGTTCGTTGTTTAAGTTGGAGACGGGACTATGATCTCATGCGAATCAGTTTGTAAACAGCTTGAAGTTAAGGTCCATGAATTAACCATTAAAGACGATTTTTTTCCTTTTACTTTGGGGAACATAGATATGGTCCTTGGCATAAAATGGTTGGCCTCTTTGAACATGGTGGAAGCAAATTGGCAACAAATGTTTATGATATTCAGGGTGGAAGGCAGGAGGTACAAATTACAAGGTATTCCTCAGCAAGTTACTTCAGCTTCTTTTTGTAGTTATTTATGTGCAGAACTTATTCAGCGATTTGATACCTTAGAAGAATTGTTGCAATCTTATTCCTTTGTGTTTCAAGAGCCTCATACACTAGTACACTACCCCCATTCAGACAATATAGTCATGTCATACCTCTCTACATTAATGCAGTCCCACCTAATATTCGACCTTATAGATATTCTTTTGCTCAGAATGATGAAATTGAAAAACAAGTAGCTAACTTGTTACAAAAAGGTTTTATACAAACCAATGTGAGCCCATTTGCAAGTCCTATACTTCTAGTACAAAAAAAAAGATGCCACTTGGAGATTTTGTGTTGATTATCGAGAGCTCAACCATCTTACCATTTCAAATAAGTACCACATTCGTACAATTGATAAGTTAATTGATGAATTGTACAAAGCCAAATTCTTTTTTAAGATTGACCTTCATTCTAGCTATCATCAAATACGTGTATTTCCTTCTGATATTTCTAAGACGACCTTCCATACGCATTCTGGTCATTATGAATTTATTGTCATGCTCTTTAGTCTTACAAATGCACCTGTTACTTTCCAAGCCACAATGATTGATTTGTTCTATCCCTTCTTAAGTAAGTTCATCCTAGTGTTCTTTGATGATATATTGATGTATAGCAAGACCTTTGAAGATCATATGGTGCACTTAAATAACATTTTTCAGATTTTGCAACAAAATGATTTTTATGCTAATCCAAAAAAATGTGACTTCCTTCAATTGGATATTTCCTTTTTGGGGCATATAATTTCTGCTCAAGGAGTTTCTGTTGATCATGATAAGGTTGTTGGTATTAATGATTGGCCTTTACCCAAAGACATTTTCAAACTCTGTGGTTTTCTGGGTCTCATAGGTTATTATAGGGGTTTGTCTATCATTATGGGCAGATTGTAAAACCTCTAGTTGACATGACTAAAAAGGATGCTTTTCATTGGGACAAAAATTCTTTGACTGCTTTTAAGAACCTCAAGGTTGCACTTACTGAGGTTCCTGTTCTTCAACTCCCAAATTTCTCTAAAACCTTTCATTGTCAAGTGTGATGCTTTATCAACGGGTATAGGTGTAATTGTACAACAAGAGGGTCATCCTATTGCTTATTACAACAAGGGCTTATCGGTTTTTCACCAAAAAAATCTGTCTATGACAAGGAATTATTCACTTTAGTGATGACATTGGATAAATGGAAGCATTATCTGCTGAGCCGCAAGTTTTTGGTCCACACTGATCATTTCAACTTGAAATATCTCTTACAACAACGAGTTACTACACCAGCACAACATCGTCTTCTCCTTAAGCTTCTTCCATTTGATTTCAACATCATTTATAAACCTGGTGTAAATAATCAAGGTGTTGATGCCTTATCTCGTTGTCCTCATTCTGCTGAATTTTTCCACCTAGAAGTCCCATATGCTACTGATTTTACTGACCTAGCAGAAATGTTGCAACAAGATCATTTTACAAATCAACTCTTTCAATCACTACAAGATGATCCATATTCGGTCCCTCATTATTCCTTGGTGTGTGGAAAGCTTTATTTATAAAAACAGGTTGGTCATACCTACAAAATCTCTTCTCTCTCTAATCTCCTTATTGCTTAAGCACATACATCTTTAATTGGGGGTCATGGTGGTGTCTTTAAGACTTGGAAGAGATTGCAACATATCTACTTTGGCGAAATATGAAAGAGGAAGTGAAAAATTTCATTTAGCAATGCCTTCCATGTTAACCAAGCAAATATTTGCCTCAATTTTATGCAAGTTTATTACAACCTTTGCCCATTCTGCAATATATTGGGAAGATTTTTCGCTTGATTTTATCATCGGATTACCAAAATCAAATGGCTTTGATGTGATTTTGGTTGTGGTGAACTTTTTAGCAAATTTGCTCATTTTATTGGTCTTAATAGACCTTTTACTGCCAAATCAGTTGGTGCTATCTTTTGTAAGGAGATTATTCACCTTCATGGGGTTCCTAAATCCATAATTTTTGATCGGGATACTCTTTTCTTAAGTTCTTTTTGGTAGGAATTGTTCAAACTCTCAGGCACTAAGCTTAAAATGAGTACTTCTTATCATCCACAAACTAATGGTCAAACAGAGGTTGTGAACATATATGCTTGGGAACTTATCTCCATTGTTTTTGCCAAGATCATCAGAAGAGCTGGTACCATTATTTGCATTGAGCTGAATTTTCTTATAATACAGGCTGTCACACTTCCACAAGTTATACTCCTCTCAAAATTGTCTGTGGGAAAGAATCTTCTATTCTAGTGCCTTATGTCCTAGGTACTACTCCTATTGATGAGTTAGACGATTTTTTTTTTTATTGAACGGATGCTATTTTGGAGTTAATCAAGTCCAACCTTTCAGCTGCACAAGCCCACATGAAGCACCAAGCATATTCTCATAGGTGACAGTTGGAATTTAGCTAGGGGATTGGGTATTTCTTGAAATTCAACCTTACCGACAGCATTCCTTTTCTGCTCAACGTTTCACCAAGCTCTCAGCAAGTTGTTTTGGTCCTTATCCGGTCCTACGTCACAGTGGGGCTGTGGCTTATGAGCTCCAACTTCCCCTCAATTCCAGAGTTCATCCAGTCTCCCATGTCTCTTTGCTCAAACCAGTCCATGCATCTGATTCTCAAGTTTCTGTCTAGCCTCTTCCAGTAAATGAAAACTGAGAATTCACTCTTGAACTAGCAAAGGTTCTGAACTCTCGTGTGTTCGATGACAATGAGAATCAAATTATTGAACTGTTAATTCAATGGCGTGATTGACCACAAGAAGAAGCCAGTTGGGAACCATATGATTTCATTGCCACTCAATTTCCTACTTTCAGCCTTGAGGACAAGGCTTATTTTCTAGGGGAGGGTATTGATAGGAATATGACATGTCCTCTTCTGGCATATTCATAAGAAAGACACATGTCTAGGATGGTTATTATCAATTTAGGGAAGTTATTATGTATTATTTGTATTACAAAAGTTATTATAGGAAGTTATGGTGATAAAACTCAATAAATATATGAATCATGTCTTATGAGAATTATTATCTGAAAAATATTGTGTATTGGCAAGAATTTACAGATTCTAGCTCTAGATTATTTTCTTCTTCTTTGTTAACTTACAAATCTGCAAGTGCTAACATATTGGACTGGAGAAATTGAGGGTGGGTTAGGAATCATACCTCAAGGCCCTGGCTTCCAAGTTTGACTCCAGGAATCTCAAATTTCTGTGCAGCCATTGATATGTTTGTGTGAGTATTTCTCTTTTTTCTGGTAGTTTTCAGTTTTCACGCCTCTTTCCAGAAAAAAACTGGCCTTGTATCTTCAGCCGAGCAAAAGAATGAAGTTGGAAGATGATGGTAATTAAGAACTGGTGGGGGTTTTAAAAAATGAGGGTGTTGGTCAAAATGAGAAACAACTTTATACAATTACCTCCATGAATAATCATTCATTTTCATTCATTACTTTCATGAATCAAGTTAAGTTATTCAATACCGACGCATACTTTTTTTCTAAAAAAAGGACAAAATGACACACACACACACACATGAAGATTCATTCACTTTAATAATTGGAAGATGTACATCACAATGTTATCATAGATACAGTGTAATTCATTCTTTTTGAATTTAAAACATGAAGATCCATGTAATTCATTCTTTTAAGCATTCAATGTGATTCATTCTTTTAAGCATTCACATGAAGTAAATACATGAAGATTCATCCACTTTAATTTGGAGGATGTACATCACAATGTTATCATAGATACAATGTAATTCATTATTCTTTTAGAATTTAATAGTTGGAATCGTATAAATAAAGGCTTACATTAAAGACTTATACAAAGCACCCAAATTAAAGTGAAAGGAAATGAGAGTACTCTTCTTGCGTTCTATATATCTCTAAATCTTCTTTTGTTCTTATCAAGTTATTTATATTTTCATTCATTTTACAGTGGAAAAAAATCCCTAGAAAAGAACTTTAAAAATAGAAAAGGATAAAAAGGTATTATGAATATTTATAATATTAGAGTGGTTAAGGGTTTTGATATGTCCTTTTTATAATTAAATAGAAATGACAGAAATGTTTCTTTAAGTTTAAAAAACGTGTTCTCATTTTTTATAAGGATTTAACAAGTTCTAAAAAGATTTTTATAAATTCCAATTCAAAATATAAAGTTTTGACAAGTTGTGATCATATTTGATAGTTAAAAGAGGCAAACAACTTGTACTTTTCTTGGTCTTCCAACCTGAAGTATCCCTTCGTTCCTACTTGTACTATACATATGCGCCTAACCCTCCCGTCATCAGTTCACCCTCCTTCTTTCTTTTAGGGTGTGTTTGATATGAGGGGAGGGAGTGGAGACTAATATTTTGGGTTAATATTAGCCCAAAACATTAGTCTCGATCCACTTCCTCCCTCAAACCAAACATACCCTTAAACCTTCTCTTTCTCTCTTCTTGAAAAGCATAAAGCTCTCCCTTCCTAGCTTCTCCTTAGTTCTCTCTGTTATATTTCATTCTTTTCATGGTGCCAAACACCACCACCTTCACTCTTCACGTACACCCCCACCCTCTTCATTCATTCATTTACTTATTTAGTAGTTGCAGGTCACAAATTCTGATATGAGTAAATATTTTTTTAGGTGAAGCGGCCTACTTGATTTATCAGAATATCCTGGACGTTGCATATGTGCACTCTTATTTGTGTTTTATCGCAACACCTAAGTAAAATAGTTTTTTTAACAAAAAAACATTAATCTCAACCTTCCAAAATAGATCTGGACAATGTACGGTAGTGATGATAAGCCTGGTGTTAATGAATCCAGTTAACAGTTAAAGTGTTCCTTCTTCGTTTGTCTCATATGAGATGGATATGGGGGATCAGACTTTCCTCCTTTTCCCAATCCCTCCGCTGCCATTCTTTTCTCTAAAAACTAACCGTTTTGGTGTAAAATCCCACTGTTCACCCTTTCTTCTTTTAAAAAAATAGTATTAAGCATTTAAGTTTTTTTTTTAAGTTAATTAAATTAGTTTAGAGTATTTTTATTTTTATTTTTTTCTTCAAACGGAATAGTTTTTGAAATATCTTTTTTAATTTACCTTAATCTTTGAAAAAGTCAATTCAACTACCTCTTATAATTAGGATCTTGAGGTAGTATTAAAAAAGTATTTTTTATGATCTTAAAAAAATATTTTAGTTTCTTTGTATTGAAGAGTACTTAAAAAAATATTTATAAAGTATTTTTAAAGTATTAGTTAGTAAGATCCTAAAATATCTTTTTTAGAATCGGTCAAGATCCTAAAATTTTTTTAAAGGTATTTTTTGAAAAAAATTTTGAAAAAATATTTGAGAATGATGAATGCTATTTTTTAAAGAAAGAAAAGAAAGATAGGTGAACAACTGGATTTTGCATAAAACGGTGCCGATTTTAGAGAAAAGAAAAAAGGGGGTCCTCGTTAGGTCTTTATTGTGCCGCTATTCTTTTAGAAAAAAAAAAAAAAAAACTACTATGAGAATGATGAATGCTATTTTTCGGGAAAAAAGAAAGACTGAAAAAAGAAAGATAGGTGAACAGCTGGATTTTGCATAAAACGGTGCCGATTTTAGAGAAAAGAACGGCAACAGAGGGATTGAGAAAAGGAGGAAAGCTGGTCGAATCTGGGGAGGAACATGGTGGCGCTTTCCGGCGGGGGCCCCTTGAGACATTAGGGTCTGTGAATCAATCACATGAGAATCGTCGGACACACCGTTCCATTCCGTTCACCCATGAAGAAGATGTAACAAATTAAATCATGGCATGGCAAGATATGAAACACTATTGACAAAGATTATTTGAGCAAGAGAGGGAGGAAGCCAGAGATAGCAATACGAAAACGAGGTGTGGAAATTGAAGGTTTTGTAAAGTGTTGATGCATTTATACAAATCATATATATAGTGAACCATACAGATTACAGATCAGTAGTTGGCTCTGCAGGTGACTGTTGTTTGAGTCAGAAAGAGGAATGGATCATCTATCTCACACACTGAGAGACTATTGAAGGGGTTAGACTGAGTTGAGCATCTAGATTCAATAGGTCGCACGCGGAAATGCCGAAATGCCAATGATCTACTTAATTTTTATTCAGTTTTTAATCAATCAATTAATTTTCGACATGTATGATATCCCAACTTTATACCACTATTTTTATCCACCCCTCTTCCTTTTAATTTTGAAAACCTCACCCCCTGCCTTTTAAAATTATTTTTTTATTCTAATTTTATGAATTATATTTTTATTTTTTAAAATTGTAAAATTTATGTCCTACCTTTTTTTCTGTTACTAATTTAAAATGTTATTTAGTGCTCATAAAAATTCCTTTATTTTTTTTAGCCTCCTCAAAGGTAGCTTTTTAAAATTTTCTTTAAAAAAATTAAAGAATAAATATTAAATGTTTTTATTAGTGATCCGAAAACAATTCAGTTACTCGGTTGTTCGTTTCTTTGCACCTCCACTTTCGGCGTTTTCTAATCATATGAGTAAAATATCTTGGACTTCCGTATGAACCACTGTCCAAATTAATTTAACAATAAGTTCAATAAGTAAGAGACGGCCACACAATACCTCGTTCCTTTTCTGAACATAATCGAAATTTATAAATACAAAATTCATTTTTATTTTTATTTTTTTCCTCCGATAGAACCCCTTATTTCTCAACAATCTCATTCTCCCAAACTCTTCAGACCAACGCAACACCATGCCTTCATTCCGCCTGGTCATGTCCCCAATCATGTCATTACCCCCATCATCGCCGTCGGTGGCTGCTCCGTCGCCGCCCTCATCGATCGACTTGCCGGTGCGGCCCGTTCCCGGTAGTTATGGCTGGCCGTTGGTCGGCCCTTTCACCGACCGTTTAGACTACTACTGGTTCCAGAAGCCGGAGACCTTCTTCAGGAAGAGGATGGACAAGCACAAGAGCACTGTGTTCCGTACCAATGTCCCTCCTTCCTTCCCTTTCTTCACCAACGTCAACCCAAACGTCGTCGCTTTGCTCGATTGCAAATCCTTCGCTCACCTCTTCGACGTCGACCTCATCGACAAAAAGAACGTCCTCGTCGGAGATTTCATGCCCAGCATCGCCTTCACCGGAAACATGAGGGTCGGCGTTTATCAGGACACTACTGAGCCTCAACACCCCAAGGTTTGCCTCATCTTTTTTCCCTCCACTGTCCCCCTTTTTTTCAATTTTAGGTATACGACTTGCAGAATTTTACTTCAGAGTTCAATCGATTAACTGCTCATAAAAGCTTAAATTCCAACGACGTACATGAATTGTCTAGCTTATTAGGCATGATTACTGAAGATGAATACAGAGCGTGTAGTGCTGGTAAGGATCAGGGGAATGATTACTAATTAATTAAGTTGAGTTTAGAGTGCAAGAAGGGGCAAAATAGGGATAACACTTTGGCTTGAAGAACAGTAGTCGTTCTTTAACGAAGGGAGATAGACTTGGGAGTTGGGAGTTGGGAGTATAGAATCTAGTACTTCAAGTAAAGACAATGCTGTGACGGGTGAGAGCAATTGAATGAAAGGAGGTCCCATGTCGGTCTGGACTCTGGACCAACGTGATTGGGAATCAGATTTCCACTGTCCGTATTTAAATGTTTTTATTTTTTTTTTAAAAAAAATATTCTAATAGATACATCATACATAATTTAAAATAAAAATAATTTCTTAGGTAATATTTTTTTACAAAATAATTATTTTATTAAAAAATCACCGATAAAAAAAAAATCAAGTGTTGCTCGTTTTGATCTCATCTGGAATCCACATGGCATGCTTATAATTACATGTTTATTACATACTTATACCTCTAATTAGAGGTATAAGCATTTTTTTAATTTTTTTATATATTGTATTTATTTAGATTTAAAGTATATCCGCTTTTCGAGATTTTTTTCGCACTCAAGATCTCAAATTAATTAATTTTCAGATCTCAAATTAATTAATTTTTAGTTCTGCATTATCATGTAACACTTAGTATTATGAAAATTAATTAATTTGAGATCTTGGGTTAAAAAAAAATCGAGAAAGTTAAAGATATACTTTAAATCTAAATAAATACAATATATAAAAATTTAAAAAAAATATGTTAGAGGTATAAGCATATAATTATAAGCATGCCACAATCCTCTCTGCCAATCGGGAAACGGGTTCCACGTGATTGGTTTTAGTGGGGACCACAAAGACAATGATCGCAGAAAAGAAGATAGAAAAAGAGTTTTAAAATTATAAAATTTTAAATTAAATTTATTATTAAAAATTAATAAAGAATGATAAAACTTAATAAACAATTCAAATTTTTTTTTTAAGAAAAAATCTCATTTAAAATTTTTGCCCTCGATTTTATTTTTAAGATAAAAATGATTTTTAAATTGAATAAAGAGTGCGATAATGATAATCAATGAACATAACTTTAGTGTGCAAGGAATCTGGATTGAGTAATTGTAGGGTGGTCCGCTCTTGTCGGAGCCCGACATTTCCCATGAACAATGACGTACTCATCACTTCTGGCAAGTAGAAAATTTTAAGAAATACGTATTTGACAATGATTGAGCTTCAGAAAAATCAGGGCAAATGAGTAAGTGTCCTAAGGGAAATTTGATCTAGACAATTATTAGTTTTACTCAGCAACCAGCCAATGATATGGGAACTTCTCATCTTTTTTCCTGTATATCCCATCACTCCGGGAAGATAAGAGAAAAAATAAAGTAATATTTTTTTTAATTAATTAAAAGAATATGATTTAGAGATTATGAAATTATTGAGGGATTGAAAGAAAGAATATGATCTGAATCTGAGATCTGGGATGGATTTGTGTAGGTAAAGAAGTTCATCTTCGATGTCCTGAAACGGAGCTCCGGCGTATGGGCAACGGAACTGGCGTCCAATCTTGACGTGATGTGGAAAAACATTGAAACAACGCTCTCCGAATCCAGCTCCGCCAGCTACATCTTCCCGCTTCAGCGATGCCTCTTCGCTTTCCTCTGCAAAGTGCTCGCCGGCGCCGATCCTTCGCGTGACCCCGAGATCGCCAAGTCCGGTTACGCAATGATCGACCGGTGGCTCGCCGTCCAGCTCCTCCCCACCGTCCCTCTCGGCATTCTTCAACCTTTAGAAGAGATTTTCATGCACTCTTTTCGCTATCCTTTCTTCCTTGTTAGCGGAGACTACAATAAACTCTACGAATTCGTTAAAAAAGAAGGTAACTTAGCATTTCAACAGCTTTAATTCTGAACCGAACGAAAATATGCTTTGATTGATGTGTTGTCTATGGAACACGAGAAACAGGTAGAGAAGTGATAGAAAGGGGTGAGACCGAGTTCGGGTTGAGTCAAGACGAAGCGATTCACAACTTGCTGTTCGTGCTGGGTTTCAACTCGTTTGGTGGGTTTTCGATTTTCCTACCCAGTTTGATAGAAGCAGTAACAAGCGACGAAACCGGGTTACAAGAGAAGCTGAGGACCGAAGCGAGGGAGAAGGGCGGGTCAACCCTGAGCCTCGACTCGGTCAAAGAGATGCATCTCATTCAATCTGTGGTGTACGAAACTCTGCGGCTGAACCCGCCGGTTCCGCTTCAATACGGTCGAGCCAGGAAGGATTTCCGGCTGTGCTCGCATGAGTCGGCGTTTGAGATCAAGAAGGGCGAGCTGCTCTGTGGGTACCAGAAGTTGGCGATGCGAGACCCGGTTGTGTTCGAAGATCCGGAGAGCTTCAGACCGGACCGGTTCACGGGAGGGGGCGTACAGTTGTTAGACTACTTGTATTGGTCGAACGGGCCTCAATCCGGGTCGCCTAGCGAGTACAATAAACAGTGTGCTGGTAAGGATGTGGTCACTCTCACTGCGTCATTGGTTTTGGCCCACCTGTTTCGCAGATACGATTCCATAAAGGGGAATGCAAGTTCAATCTCGGCCCTCCAAAAGGCCACATGATGAAGGGTCAGGATGATATCACGTCCCAGGTGCTGATGGGTGTGGGTGAGACGAGACGCTGCTTGTTCTCAATTATGGCTACTAGTGTGAATTTTACGATTATATGTATGTTCTTCGTAATTATCGCATTGGCTATCCTTGCAACCTCATTATAATTAATGAGATAGAAGACATCCTTTAATGGAAGAGGAAGACTCAGTTGCTTAAGCTTCAAGTTTGCACATGATCCACTATAGAGAATTTTTGGAAGATGGAATGAAATAGGTATTTGGAAAGGTATTGAGTGATTAATATGAACAAAATAAAAAATTTGAGGCTTGGAAGCAAACAAAACCAGCTTCACTTATAAACGAAGACAAAACAGGATTTGCATTTTCAAATCCTCAAACCCCCTTAATTTGATTGCAATACCTCCCCTCATAAAGCAAGAAGATTCTTTAGCCCTAAAAGAAACCAATAGAAAAGGTACCGAGTTGATTGAATGCATTCAGAAGAGCTGAAGCAGTCTTCAGCATGAACGTTGAAACCTACCTAATGGCCAGGTAAAGCATTTAGTGGCATACAACTGGAAAGTTAAAAAGTCACCACAAATATATGCCATCGTTCCCTATACTTGAATGAATGAGTACACAGTTATTTGGACCAATAAAGGGGATTTCAGAAATAAGTAGCAAACTTAAGACGTAGCATACTTTCATCCCAACATTGTGACAATTCCCAGCTCACAACATTCAGCGGAGCAGAAGTAACCCCGAAAACATCAGCATAAGCTTTTTACACTTGACATTTATGAGTACCTTGTCTGTATATGGAATCATACTATGATTTGTAACTGTTAACGCTTGTAATTTAGTAGCAAAAAAGCTAGCATGCAACAACCATTCCATTGAAGACCATGCCATGTTTCTAAGAAGTCTGTACTTTCCCCCGAGACTGGGCATTATTAGACTTGGAAGCCCCTTCCTTCCATCCTTTCTGACGAGCCCTCAGTTCCCACAACACTGTCAACTTCTTTTGTGTCGCTAATGATGCCTCGGCTTTCTCCCTTGCATCCTCGCATGTCTCCATCCCTGAATTACACTTGTCTGCTTCCTTTAGATACTGAGATGTAATTTTCTTAGCCTCAAGCAGAGCCATGTCAGCACGTCGCTGACTTTCCAGAGCTTCGGTTTCTCGTAATTTTAGCTCTTCTGACAGCAACTCTGCAAAGTTCTTTTCAGTGTCTCCACTCACCTCTGGATCATGCTTTGCGCAATCTGAACATTTCCAATCAAGCAAAAACAGGAAACAAAGTACTTGGTAAAGGGGGTTGGATCTGGAAAACACCAGTAAAACCAAAATGGGGAATGCTTGATCTTGTGTCAAATTTCAGGAGACTTTAATCAGCAAATTGCTAGATTCTAAGATTTCTGTATATAATGTGCATTAGATCAAACTCAACTGTGAAGCAACATGCAATCTGAGCAAGTCTAGTGCAAGTTCAAAATGTCAAACAAATCCTTACTAGTCTGATCTCTTCATTATTTTTTTCACATTAGAGATTATTTAAATCTTACAAAGAAACTTTTGGGTCACTTGTTTAGCACCAAAATATTGTTTAGCTTGTTACATGAGTCCCTGATGATCAATAAATGAAGCACGATTTCTTATTTTGTTTTAAAAGGAAAATCATCAGGAAAAAATAGGAGATTTGAGATCCTAAAAGATGGTCCAAGCTCAACTGAAGAAGAAATAGCATACTATCCTACAACATAATGTGCTACAACATAATGTGCGAGCAACTATGTCACTTGTGCTCCTTCCATCATGCACATGTGAGTCAAACAGAAATTTATGCACATTGTACACTGAATAGAAACTTAAGTGGAGTTTACTACATAGGAAAAAGGAACCAACCTCCAAACGAACCATTGCTAAGCCCTGCACAATTAACAGACAATGAAAAAGAGATAAGTACAAGTTTAATTAGAAGCAGAATTGCATACCATAAGTTGTGTTGAGAGCACAAAAAAAAGAATTAACTATAATTTAAGGTCTCGTTGGCTAGCAATTCTATTATTGAGAAGCAACAAGCGGTAATGAACAATGAGAGGTCAGGCTTTTTAGGTTAATATTTCCAAGTAATTAAAATTCGGAAAGAAACTGATAGGTAATCGTTTTGGACACTAAAATGTTTCTCAGTACTTCATTATATATTTCTTCTTTCATTAGCATCGTTGTTCTGAGCCGTGCCAACCAGTCTCCTCAAACTATTAGTGCAAAGCATGAAACTTTGAACAGATCAAATCTCACTGGAAAAGGGTAGATAAAAGTAAAAGATTTCCCCCCACAATTATTTATACTCTGTCAAGGATTACGTGAGGGAACCTGTGGCGCAATGGGGATGAGCATCACGTTATCACTTAAAGAACTGAGACAGAGCATAAGACAGTAGAAGTTTAAACTATGTCAAGAGGCACGATAATTCGGAAGACCCAAAATGATCATTCCAATTGGAGTCTCAAAGTGAAAGTTTAAACTGCTTGTGCCACAAGATCTACCCAAGTCAGAAATTTCCATCAATTGAGTCACGCGTCCAAATGAGGCGACTTTATGCCCACAATTTCAGAAGTCCCTTAACGCTAGATCTCATTAAATTTCATTTTTACTTCTGAATTCGATCAAAACAGTACAGAAATGAGTTGCCAAGGTGTGCCCTAAAGTATGACTCTGAGATCTTCAATTCTAACCCAATATCCAGCAGATGAGAATTTTATAAAAGCATTCAACCGTCAAGGGACACAGTTAATAAGGCTAGGATTCAAACTTAACCACAGCAAGACACAGAACCCCATATCCACAAGAGATCTGACCAGATCCAGAACCAAGAAAACAAGGATTATATACCATAGAATAAAATTACCTTGGGGAATGGAGAGGACGGGTTCAGAAGAGCAATCACAGACGCAGGGTGCACAAGTAGAAGAGGAGTGCTTCAGTGCAGCAACACCTTCCATGAAATGCCAGTACAGAGGAGGACCCAGAATGTAGCCGGCGATGCACAGTGCCACCACCCCTAAACCCACCTTCAACAGAACTACCCGTGATTGATTCATAGCCATATCTCTGTTTCACACACTCCCCTCCTCTTTGAGATGGAAGAAAGGAGAAAGTAATAGACAAATAGTTGAGTTTGAAAATTTAACTGAAATCGATGTGATTACAAGTAGCCGCAAAAATCAAGCTGTCACCACCCAGAAGCTACTTGCTCCTCTTCGTTTTCTTCTATTCCACGATCTCAATTTATTTCCATCTTCTGACTCCACTGGTTAATTTATTATTTATTTATACGCCGACAGACACGTAGTGGAATAGACCCCGTCTCGGACTTGGGTCTTACCCTGCCAACATTTTCAATCTCTGGTGCAAGGGCAATTAAGAATTTAGCTCATGCTACTTTTTTTTTTAAAAAAAAAAAAAATTATTTCTCAAATAATGAGATATCACTATGATCCTATTTATAAGTCATTTTAAGATAATAAATGAGATTATGAAAATTTACTCATATTAATTATACCAATAAAAATAGAGAGAAAAGAAAAAGTTGAAAGATATATATTTATAAATGAGGGCAAAATTAAAAATTTATCTCATAATCATGAAGCCTAACTACCTTTCCTTAATATATATAATTTAGTTAAAAAGAATTTATAAATATGACCAGAGTGTGGTAAGTAATTAAATTAATTGGTTGGTAACTATCTGTCCATTTTATTTTATAATTTAAGTCGTTACAAGAAATTAACAATTGTAATATGTAAAATAAAAATAAATAAATATCACAATGATTTTGAATTACTAGTGAACAAGTGAATTAGATTTTACATGGAGAATGACATTGAAGTTCTAATCAAGAGACATAATATTAGAAAAGTCTCAATTGACAAATGAATATAGGGAATTAACAGATGTAGCAGTTACCATTAACAACTCACGAGATTTGTTAATTGATTATTTCTCTTGGTTGAGACCTAAATATTATTCCCCGGATGCTGCCTTCTTAAATACTTTGTACCAGAAAAGAATGCCCTCATATACATGGCATGGCACGTTACCTATAAGGGCGTTCTTTAAACACTACCTCTACCTACGGAGTGTCCAAATGGAAAGTGTTTTGAGAGTGTTTCTGTAGGCAGATAAAAATAAGCGCTCTTATAAATAATTCATAGTAGCGACGGGCGGTTAAAAGACAAAGGGAGAGTAATAGCATGAAAAGATCATACTTTTATAATATCACACACACAGACACACAGCGTGCATTGCATATACACTTGTTGTACAATAAGGAAGTAGTAGTCGCAGAATATAAGAAAGATTGTGAATGGACCAAGCCATTAATTGGTGGTGGCGATGCAACTTCTAGAAAACTGCACGAAGAGAAAAGCCAGAAGAGCTGACTTAAAGATTGTGGACATGGGAATCCCATATTGTGCTTTCCCAAACAGCCCTTTCAAGAATGGCCAGAAGCACACCACAAAGTACACACTGCACAGTACCTCCCCAACCCCACTCCCATTCTCTGATGCTGGATCCAACCTCACTAATTTCATCACCAGACCACTGAGTTGAAGCAGTAAGATAGTAGTTCCTGGCACAAATATTGCTGACTCGTCAAAGCTGAACCTTCCGGCGTCTGTATCTGAACCTGAACTCGGTATCTCCTTCTGTGTTATATCGAACACTGAGTTAGAAAGCCCCAACATCTCAACTATGCCACTCAGAGAACCCACAAACCAGGCGTTCATGGGCGTTATTCTTCTCATTCTGTGATTGTTCCACCATGTTCGGAGTGATAACCCGATTGCCAAGTATTCTATCACACTATATATATTGTATATCACGAACACTGTAGCAAAAACCCAAAGCCAATGTCCCTGAAAATTCAATATTCTCATGCACAACTTCATATTTGTGAATCAACTTATAATTGAGAAATATACTAAAATTTGAAAAGTTGACCTTGGGTAAGAAGGTGGAGTTGGTGAGGAGGCAATAGGCGGGTAGGGCAGCATAGCATATTTCAGGGAAAGCGTGGAGGCCCCAGTGCAGGAGCCACAAATAGCCCAAGCACTGCCTGAATTGGAGCTTACCGAAGAGGAGGCCCAAATAGGGACTTTGGGGGCCAAACAACACTCTAAGCAGGCCGGAGGCCCATCTCTTTTGTTGGGCCATTGAGGATATCAAACCTCCAGGGGCACAGCCTGTGAAAGCAATAGGCTCGGGCATGCAACACTCTGACCTCCAACCTCTTCTGTGGATGCTCAACCCAGTTTGTTGATCCTCTGCTAGTGATCCATATAACCATCCCACCTAAACTTCCAAATAATTCAATTATAATAATTAATTAAGGCAGAGTATGATTCTTCTAAGATGACAATTGTGTGGTGCTTACAAGAAAATTTCTGCATTTTAACTGCCAACGACTGATATGAAGTTAATTAGGCATATATATATATATATTGATGAACTTGAAGATGACCTGTTTGCCCCATGCAGTGCCATATTCATATTCACAACTAGAAACCTGGATTGCAGCCTCCAGAGATGTGGAAGGATTAATAACATCACTGCTGCTGTTGTCTTCCCAAGCTTGAGCTGCTAGTTTAACAAATTCCTTCGAACTTCCGAATGTCTGTTCCAGTTCCCTATTTGACAATTTGTCTGCACAAGTTGCAAAACGATATCATGTCCAAGTTTCTTAGGTAGATGCCTATAAGAATTAATTAGCTAATCATGACTATCGTAATTACATATGGGTATGAGGATAAAACAAATGAAGATAAATAGTGAAAAAAAGGTGAATTATATTATTATTAGATTTCAAAAAATTAATGACCTTGATTTTCAGGCAGGATGGTATCAGGGTAACGGCCGTAAATAACTTTTCTTCTGTGAAGGCAATTGGTTCCACAGTAAAAGGGTCCTTGAAGGCCCGCCAATCCAGCTAGTAGGTACTGTATTCAATCACAAGGACAAAACAAGAAAGAAAATTACAAGTGATGTTTAATCAATATTTACCCCACTGCATGGCTGTACCTGTACAGTAAGAGTATTTGTACATGGTGTGTGTTTCTGCCTTTGAAAAAGTGAATATAAATTTCAACGCACCACAGAAGCAGCTACCAACTGGTTTCCGAAGGGATCATCTTTCAAGCCGTCATGAAATTGCTGAAAAGACTGAACAAATGCGACTTCTTTATAACCCTTGGGATCCAGAAATATGCACATGGCATGCTCAACTATCTTTGGGTTGTTCACCATCATGTCACAGTCTACGTTCAGCATGTAGGGAGCGTTGCTCATCAACCCTGATACTCTCGTCTACACATTATAATCATCATAGCACAGTTTTTTATGGAAATCTGAAGGTGCTTATAAATATGCGATTTTATACGACAGAACAAAAATGCCGAGGTATAATTAAAAGAAAGGGACAAGAAACAAGGTGTTTACCAAAACATTCATGGCGCCAGCTTTGTGCTGATGAGGATGTTGTGGTCTCTTTTCTCTTGACACGTAGATTAAGTGGGGCAATCCATCAGATTGGGCTTCTTCGTTCTCCCAAATAATAACCTGTGGTACTCACGAAAAACAAGTTCCCCTGGTGAACAATTATTTAATTGATGATCAATGATACTATTGGTAGAGAACTAAAATTGGTTCACCTAGTGTACGAGTACAAGCCATAAATGAAACTTGTTCAACCAATCAGCATAAGCAAGACCCCCCCAGATCCCCACTATCCAATAGTTGTGGGTCACATACGAGTATCATGAGAAAATCACAATGATGTGTTTGTAGGCATAATTAGATACCTTAATTATGGCTTGGTGATTTCTTCGCTTTGCGTTCATGAAAGCTCCAAACTCTCCCTCAAGCTTTATTATTCGCTCTGGTTCTCTGCTCGCCTCTTCAATTTTACAGCTCAGTTTTTCATATTCTTCCTGTTAAAACCAAGAGTAGCGATGAGACTTGAGGTCCACCATTCTCTGTATTTCTATTTAGCACTACTCTACCTTCATTCGTAGACAATCTTGGGTGAATTCTGGGGAGGGTTGGTTATTGGCTCCAGTGGACTCATCAGAAAAGAACCTAAGAGGAGCTCTGTGTTGGACATTGTATTTCTTACAGAAAGGTACCCACAGCCTAGCGAATCGAGAGGCTTCGAGAAGTGCATAGAATGTAACAGGGGAACACCCATCATCGGACACATAACAAGCAAGCTTGTGAGTTGGATAGTCCAATGCCAGCAGAGACAGGACAGTGTTCACGGCGATGATGGGTGGTTCTCGCACTGGGTCCGCCGTTGTCACCAACAGGTCCACCGCCGGCAGCTCCGCCGTGGGTACCCTATTCAAATGGAAGAGCTTGACAAATAAGAAAACGAGAATGAGGTAAGTGAAGTAAGAGTGAGCTAGCGTAGATACCGTTGAGAGAGAGAATGGAGGAAGGTATTGACTCTTGCTCTGGCCCACTTGGTGCTGAGAATAATAAACCAGTTGAAGGTGAACCATGATTCGCAGAGGAAGCCAAGAAAGCAGGGGAGAGTGAAGTGAGTGGAGAAGGTGATAAGCCTGTGAGAAAGAAGCAAGAGAAGGAGGATGAAGATGAAGCTGTCAATTAATCTCTGAAACGTGCTTTTCAGCCTAATCTTTTCATACAATTGGACGTCTTCCATTGAATCTTATTGTGAAATGGTTTTGGACGTCAACCAAATGCTGCAAATGTGAAATGACCAGAGGTTTGGGATATTCTTATAAGAAGCTCATTAATGGAGACAGACGAGTCGGTGTCGAGCAATATATGCCGAATATTTCAAGTGGGATGGTGGAAGACGGATCCACAATATGTGCTCTAATTAAATCTGCATTTTATTTTATTTTTTAAATTTTTTTATATCTTTTATTTCTAATATTTATGTATTTAATCGAAAATTAATTAATTTGATATATTGAGTGCTTAACTGAAAAAAAAATCGCAAAAAAAATTTCAGAAAGAACATATAATTTTAATCTAAAAAATAAAAGATATAAAAAAATTTTAAAAAATAAAATAAAATGTATTTATCCCTCTAATTAGAGGACAAGACATAAGGACAAGAACCTTATGTGCTTCCGTGGAAGACGCCTCCGTACCTTACTGTATATTACAGGGGCACAAAATCTTCTTGTTTCACATGCAAGACCATATTATAGATTTTGAGCTCTTGTTTTATGCAGAATTTTTAGCATAAATCTTTTTTTTTTCCTCGTAAATACAATGTTTAGTTTTAGTTTTGATCTATATAGCCTTTTTAAAAAAACTAAGGTCCTAAAGTTTACAAAATAGGTTTTTGTCCCTTGGGTAACATGGTCCATGTGCTTATTAAGCCACGGGGACTAATGATCGAGATTCTAAAGAAAAGAAATTTATAAATCAAACTTATAATTGGAAACTATATGAATCAAAATTAAAAAGAGCACAAACTTATTATAAATAATTTTATTTTTGGTTAAATCGTACATCAATTGTTATTTAGATGAAAAGTAAAAAAGGGAACTCATGTGAGATCCTAGGGACCATAAAAAAATATAAAAAAGTCTCATACCAAATTCTCATATTAAAAAGATCACCAAGGACTACATTGGGATTAATTCGAAGTGTGAAATTATTTTGTTCTTTTCGATAAACGCCAATTTTCATATATTTTATCTCACATTAATCATTTATTTTGGGGATTATTTTGCGCTAATTTGGATATATTAGATAATATTTAGATTATTAGCCAATTTTAGGAAATAATATACATCTGAATTAATTATGAGATTATTGTGCTAAAATGATTAATATTTTGATTAATATCTTGTGATTAAATAATATTTCTTAAGATATGGTAGATTATTATTTTATCATATTAAAGATCCTATAGTGTAGAATTTTTTTTCGCGAAACTAAAAAGGAATCCAATAATAAAATTTTATTGGGCTTATTAAATTTGGATAAGTTTAAATTGTTATGGAAAAATTCCATCTCTTCTTCCCCATTTTATTTAACCTAGCCGTAGAGCACGAGAGAAGGAGGCAGCCGCCAAAATCACGCACACGCTGAGAGACCTGACCGCACAAACTCAATCACGCTGAACCCATACACGCACAGGAGGATTGAATTGATTCATTCATTTAATCTTCATCTACTACGCGGGACCCATTACCTTGAATCAATTCATTCCACTTCCCTCTCACGCACAACCACGCAACGTTAAAGGATAAAGGAGTGGTTAATTATTCATTCACAATCTATTCATCAATCATTCATTCACAAATCCGTTCATCAATCATTCATTCACAAATCCGAATGGCCGTGGTTTGCTGCTTGAGGGAGTTTGAAGTGGAGATTTTCATGGCAGCTTGAGATCTTTAGGAGGTAACTTGGGAGGAGCGTGGAGGAAGTTAAAAATCTTACACTTACACTTGAAGGCACTATATGTGAGTGTTTTTCCTTTTATCTATTTATTTCAAGACTTAAGATTATTTAGTTTTAGATAGTTTTAAGTGTTTTTATTGGAACAATCTAGTTTTAGATTGTAAATATATGATTTAATTTGGATTAAATTGGTAATTTGGATTTGAATTGTGTTTAAGATATTTATGGGGTTTTTGTTTGCAAACCGTTTGATTGTCGATTAAATTATTAATTGAGTTTTCATTATTAATTTAATTGTCGATTTAAGTTTATCCTCTTAATTGTTTAATTAGGTTGGTGAATTGTCTAGTTGTTTAATTAGGCAATTGTGAACCGATTCCCAAAACTATCTTGAAACTATTTTAAATTGGTTTTAATGGACTTAATTAGCCACAACTTATCTCACTAAGAGTTTTCGGTGGAATAAGTGTTATTGAACTTGAGGGTTTCCCATGTTTCAATTAGGTAATTAAATTCATTAACTCTTATATTTCATTAATCTCCCTTTGGTCTAATTAATTAATTTGAGCTAAGAAAAGTTAACTCCACGTAAATCCTAAGTTGTTCCTTCACCGCATCTTGAGGAACTAAACTATCCTACCTTTTCTTATTTGATTTTCTTAGTTATTAGTTAATCTTTCTTAGGATTTTAATTCTCTTTTCATAAACCCCCAAAATTGCATTTGCATCTAGATTAGTTCCATCATATAGGTTTTAGAGTCATTTTATCTTGCATTTAGTTAGTTTAGTTTCATTACATTTTCCATCACCTAAATTCAATCTAAAGAATAACCCGCATATCGCTCCTTTGGGAGAATGACCTAGGTTGACCCTAATTGCATAATTTAATTGGGACCTAGTTTAATTGATCGCTTTTTGCGACAAAAGTAAAGTTCATCAATTTTGGCGCAATTCTTGGGAGCAACGGTTAGGCTTTAGATTTGAGTTTTTAGGTGATTTCGTAGGTAGTTGTTTATTGCATGACCCGATCCTCTTCTCGAAAAATTGATTGAATTTGATCCTGAGATTGAGAGGACGTTTCACCAACAAAGAAGAATAAGAGCTAGTACTCTTGTAGGCAGTAGTTCCCTTGTTGAATCCTCTAATTCTAAGATCAATATGGATGGTAATAATATTATTGTTAATGCTGATAATAATGCAAATCCAGATGCTCATATTGTTGTAAATGCTGGTAATAATGCAAATCCAGATGCTCATATTGTTGATCCTATTACGACCATTAATGAATTGGGTTCACCTGATCTGCATTTTCAAAATTGGTGCATAAATTATCCTGATATTAATGCGAATTTTGAGTTGAAATCTGGATTGATACACTTACTTCCAAAATTTAATGGCCTTTCGGGGAGGAAGCATACAATCACTTGAAGATGTTTCACATGGTTTGCATTGCTATGAAGCGGTTAATGTTAATGTTGAAGATCAAATTAAGATGTGTGCCTTCCCATTCTCTTTGGAAGGATCTGCTAAAAGCTGGTTGCTTCGTTTGCCCCCTGGATTTATTACTTCGTGGAATCAACTGAAGAAACTATTCTTGGAAAGGTATTTCCCAGCGTCTCGTACTTCATCTATATCAGGAAGAACATAAGTAGATGTCAACAAATTGTTGGGGAATCCTTATATGAGTATTTGGAGCGTTTTAAAACACTCGTGTGCTAGCGCCCTCACCATCAAATTGCAGATACATTATTGATCGAATACTTCCATGAAGGGCTCTTACCTTTAGAGAGAGATTTGTTAGATTCGGTCGCCGGTGGTGGTCTTCTTGACCTGACTGTCAATGATGCTTAGGAATTGACCGAAAAGAAAGCTAAGAACAGCCAACAATTTGGTTCTAGATAACCAGTAAAATTTAATGAGGTGGGATTGCTTTCTTCTGATTCTGAGTCTCGCCTAGAGAGCAAAATTGATAGGCTTACATCTGCTGTGGGAAAAATGGCTATGTCCCATACGCAAAATTCTTCTAATATGACCAATCCTATGGGGCCTTCTACTTCTTTTAACCCACAGCATACCTCTTCTGCTTTAATAGGGCCACTCTGCTCTATTTGCTCTCTAGCCACTCATGCTACTGACTCTTGCCCCTACTTGAATGACGGAGCTGAATCTTACAATGCAATGTATCTTTCTAGACCCATGACTCAAGGTGGCCAAAAGTATGATCCTTACTCCAATACATATAATCCGGGTGGCGTGACCATCCAAATCTTCGATATGGAAATGGCCAACCTCAAAGAAAGCACAATTTAATCAAAGTGGAAATTCTAGTGGCAAAATGTTTCAACAAGTTAGACAATCAGTGCCAGTGCAAGATGAATGTTCCAAGTGGGAGGCTATGATGAAAATCATAATAAAGCAACAACAACAAATTGACCTTCTTCAAACTCATGTTGATCCATTGTCTAATGTCCATGGTAATGAACAAAATCAAGGTTCAGGAAGACTTCCATCTCAAGTGGTAACCAATCCAAACGCCGGAACTCAAAGCCAAAATCCTAATATAGGTGGAGTCAATGCTATATCTCTCCAACGTGGGAAGATAATCCCCTCTGCGAGATCCCGTTACCATCAATACTTCAAAAGACAAGGAAGTTCTTTGATGACTCTCTTTTCGCTTCCACATCACGGGATCCGTCCACCTTACCAAAAACACATGTGATGCCTAATGAAGAACAAGAAAAGGAGGATGAAGGAAAGCAAGTGATCAAGCAAGTCCTGCCTTTTCCTATTGTGGTAGCTAAGGCTGAACGGAAAAAGAAGGAAGCTGAGATGTTCAAAGAAATCTATGATATATTCAAGAAGGTGGTGATTAATGTTCCACTAGTTGACTTAGTCACACAAGTGACTAAATATGCAAAATTCTTGAAGGAATTGTGTACTACAAAGAAAAGGCTTAAGCATGAAGGCAAGGTTGACTTAGGGGCAGTTGTCTCCTCTCTTTATCAAATGCCAATGCCAATGAAGTGCAAAGATCCTGGTAGTTTTCTCATACCTTGCACTATTGGTGATGTTGAATTCTCCGATGCCTTAGCAGACTTGGGAGCCGCTATTAATGTTATGCCAAAATCAGTTTTTGATCAACTCAAGGGTGTAGAGCTTAAGCCCACAAATCTTGTTGCATCCCTTGGCGATAGACGTTGACAAGTTCCGCAGAAGGCGTCCGGAGGACATCTTGGTTAAGGTAAAAGATTTCATATTCCCCGCAGACTTTTTATGTTCTTGATATGGATGATGGTCGGTTTAGGCGAAAGGACATTCATCTTTAATTTTAGGTAGACCCTTCCTTAAAACTGCTAGAGCCATGATAGACGTGCATGCTGGTAGCCTTACTCTGGAATTTGCTGGTGAAACCATTAAATTTAATGTGCTTGAATCTATGATACACCCCTCTGATGATTGTGCGGAGATAGATGTTAATGTTATTGATGCTATTACAGATGATTCTGTAGTAAAACTTAAAGAGGGTATGCTTAGTAGATTCCGTGATATTCTTGGTTTAGATGATAATATCTCTTGCTCATGTGCTAAAATTGGTAATTGTGATACATGTCTTTGGCCTTGATGATGCTGATATTGATATTTTCACTAATGCTATTGAGATTATGCGACATTCTAGACATGATGCTTTTGTGCCTATTTATAGCATTAGTGATTCTAGTGATAATGTATCCAATACTTCTCTTGATTCTGATGGACTTTCTCAGTTACTTAGTGTGATTGATGCTATGGATAAAACTAATTTACCCTCACTATCTGATTCTAAGTTATTGATTAGCATTGATCATGTTTCTGATGGGACGATTTCTGATTCTAATTCTATCTCTGACATTAGTGCTACTGATGGCACTATTGATGTTGATTGTGATGTGTTTGTTGATTCTTTTGCTCTTGCAGTTTCTACTAATAATCCCCAAAGTGGGAAAGTTTGCTCTTCTGTTTGTGAGTCTGCTGTGCAGGTTTCTAGTTTGACTGATATTGAATTGAAGCCGCTCATACCTTCAATTCAACAAGCTCCATCTTTAGAGTTAAAGCCACTTCCTGACTCATTGAAGTATGCCTATTTTGGGAAGGACGAGACACTTCCTGTGATCGTAGCTAGTGACATAACTGCTGATGAGGAGACCCGCCTACTAGAGGTACTTAGGCGATGGATGAAAGCTATTGGATGGACTCTTGCTGATATCCCGGGATCAGCCCAAATGTGTGCATGCACCGGATCTTGTTAGAAGATGGTTCCAAAGCGTGCGACATGCCACAAATGACGACTCAACCCATTGATCCTTGATGTGGTAAAGAAAGAAGTCTCTAAACTTCTTTCTGCAGGTATAATCTACCCTATTTCGACAAAGTAGTTGGGTAAGTCCGATTCAGTAGTACCTAAGAAAACTGGTATTACTGTGGTTCGTAATGATGAAGGTGAGCTAGTTCCGACTAGAGTTCAAAACAGTTGGAGGGTATGTATTGACTATAGAAGATTGAACTCAGTGACTAGAAAGGATCATTACCCCTTTCCCTTCATAGATCAAATGTTGGAAAGATTGGTGGTAAATCACATTCTTGCTTTTTGGATGGTTTTTCCGGTTATTTCCAAATTTCTATTGCACTCGAGGACCAGGATAAAACCACATTCACATGTCCATTTGGAACCTTTGCATATAAACGCATGCCATTCGGTTTATGTAATGCACCAGGTACTTTTCAGCGTTGCATGGTTTCCATATTCTCTGATTTTCTTGAGCACTGCATGGAAGTTTTCATTGTTTATGGTGATTCTTTTGATGCATGCTTAGCTAGTTTGGACATGGTTCTGGAAAGATGCATTCAATATAATCTTGTGTTGAATTTTGAAAAATGTCATTTCATGGTTAAGAAAGGAATTGTTTTGGGCCATGTTGTTTCGCATGATGGTATTGAGGTTGATAAAGCTAAGGTTGATATTATTTCCTCTCTTCCATATCCCTCATGTGTGAAAGATGTACGTTCCTTTCTTGGGCATGCTGGATTTTATAGAAGGTTTATCCAGGATTTTAGTAAGACAGCATTGCCATTGTCTCGATTATTGCAAAAAGATGTGGGTTTTGTTTTTAATGATGCTTGCAAGCATGCATGGGATGAATTAAAGAAGAGACTCACTACACCCCCCCATCATTCGGCCACCTAATTGGAGCCTTCCATTTGAGCTCTTGTGTGATGCTTCTGACTATGCATTAGGTGTCGTTCTTGCCCAGAGAATAGAGAAGAGACAATATATCATAGCATATGCATCTAGAACTTTAGATGCTGCTCAAGCTAACTACACTACCACAGAGAAAGAATTATTTGCAATCGTCTTTGGGCTGGAGAAATTTCGATCCTACATCCTTCACACGAAAGTGACTGTGTTTACCGATCACTCAGCTATCAAGTACTTGTTTAAGAAATCGGACTCCAAACCCCACCTCATTAGATGGGTAATGCTGATACAAGAGTTTGATGTGGAGATTCGTGATAAGAGTGGTGCAGAGAATATGGTAGCTGATCATCTGAGTAGGATTGAAACACCCGCGGTAACATCTTTACCCTTAGATAACTTTCCTGATCAAAGGCTCTGTGAGGTTATAGTTTCTATCCCTAGGTATACTGATATTGCTAATTATCTAGTTGCATCTGTTTTGCCGGATGACATGAATAAACATCAGTTGAATAAGTTTAAGAGAGATGCTCAATTCTATATTTGGGATGATCCCTACTTGTGGCACATATGTAGTGATCAAATTATTAGGCGATGCATTTCGATGTTGAATTAGAGTCTGTCTTGACTTTTTGCCATACTCTTGCATGTGGGGGACATTTTAGTGCCAAGCACATCGCTAGGAAAGTTTTGGAAAGTGGATTGTTTTGGCCAAGTCTATTTCGCGATGCCCATGAATTTTGTAAGAAGTGTTCTGTGTGCCAATTTGTGGGTAATATTTCTAGGAAGCATGAGATGCCCCAACAACCCTTATTATTCTCGTGAAGTCTTTGATGTTTAGGGAATTGATTTCATGGGACCTTTTCCCACTTCATTTGGTTATCTATACATCCTTTGGCCGTGGATTATGTGTCAAAGTGGGTTGAGGCAATCCCCACTCGTACTAATGACTCTTCTGTAGTGGTTTCCTTTGTTCGCTCTCATATTCTTTGCAGATTTGGCATTCCTAGAGCCATCATTAGCGATCAAGGAACTCATTTTTGCAATCGGAGTTTGCAAAGCTTGCTTAGTAAGTATGGGGTGATGCATAAGGTGGCCACCCCATACCACCCTCAGACGAATGGTCAGGCATAACTCTCTAATAGAGAAATCAAGCTCATTTTAGAAAAGACAGTGCAACCCAACCGAAAGGATTGGAGTAAACGTCTCGATGATGCACTTTGGGCATATCGCACAACATATAAAAGTCCCATCGGCATGTCTCCATACAGGATTGTCTACGGCAAAGCATGTCATTTACCAGTGGAGGTGGAGCACAAGGCATACTGGGCAATTAAAAGGTGCAACCTCGATCTTGATAGTTCCGGTATTGAAAGGAAGTTGCAATTGCAAGAGCTTGAAGAATTAAGAAGAGAAGCTTATGAGAATGCTAGAATTTATAAGGAAAGAACTAAAGCAGCCTATGACAAACTTATTATGAAGAGAGACTTTCAAGTGGGCCAAAAAGTTCTACTCTATGTTTCCCGCTTGAAACTCATGCCCGGAAAGCTCCGCTCTCGATGGGAGGGACCTTTCGTTGTCAACGATATTTTCCCATATGGAGCCGTGAAGATCAAAAGGGAGCCACATGGAAAATGCTTCACCGTCAATGGACACCGCTTGAAGCCGTTCTTTGATGGGTTCTCCACTCAAGACAGTGGAGGTTCCGCACTACGTGACACCACGTAGACCTCGGTTGTATTCCTTCCTTCACTCTTTTATCTTGCTTTGTCATATTACTTATTGTTATATGCGAGTTGTGTGGTGCTACGTATTACTTGACTTTGTGATCTATCATAACTGTTTTGCATTGAGGACAACGCATTGTTTAAGTGTGGGGGAGGGATCAACTGTTTTAAATGTTTAAATTGCAAGTTTTAAGTGACTTTGGTATGATATATCCTTTGATTTGAAAAGTGATTGATCATGTTTTGAGTTGGTGAACCTAGTGGCAATGAATTTGACTTTGATGAATTTAGGCTAGTCATCATATTCCTAGTGAGATTTTGAGCCTAATATATATATATATATATATATATATATATATATATATATATATATATACATTTTTTTAGTGTGTACCCCTATCTCTTTACTTGATCTAGAACTTGACTTGAATCTTATTTGAGGCTGCATTTTATGCAGGAGTATTCATAAAAATGATAAAGGCATTCATTTCGTTTTAGCCAGATACGCCAAAAAGCCTACCTTTTTCATCCATATATCCTTTGTTTAGCCCTTTGAGCCTATATTTTTATTTTATTGCATTTTTCCTACACCCACTGCTATAAAAAATAAATAAATAAATCTCTATCCTTTTAAATGTCTTAGGAGTTGAAGAGTATTGCATTATATCTGTTTTGGATGGAAGAACATATATAAAGTTAGGAATCGGGTCATTGTGAAAAATATGGTAGGTTATTTTGAAAAAGAAAAAAAAAATGAAGAAAGGAAAAAGAAATGAAGAAAAGAAAAAGAAAAAAATAGAAGGAAAAAGAAAAAAAAAAAAATTAGAAGGAAAAAAAAAGGAATGATGACTAAGTTTAGGTTTGGTTTAGTTTTTCAGATCTCATATTCTCTATTATATCATTCTCTTCAACTTTTAAGATATTCAACTTTGTTTTTCTACACATCGTACCCTTCTTTTCTTAAAATTAGCCCCATTACAACCTAATAAAAGTCCTTTGGATTTATGGATGCACTTGCTTTATTAGTGGTGGAGAATGTAGATTTTTGTCAAGCCTATGGAAAGAGTATTGGATAGGGATGAACTTGAGTGTAAACACAAACCTATACACTTTTGGTGAAGAGTGACATACACATTATCTTTGGTGAGAGATTTTAAAGCTTAGGTTTCCCTTTGTCAAGTAAATTGCCATGACGTTTGCTTTCTTAATTTATGAGAAGATCATTTGGATATGATAGGTGTTGAAATGCTTTTGTTTACTTATTGCTTGTAATTGAAACATTCCCTTGGTCTTGATTTGTTTTTTGCAGGGGGCGCAAATGATAAGTGTGGGAGAGTTGATAAACGCCAATTTTTATATATTTTATCTCACATTAATCATTTATTTTGGGGATTATTTTGGCTAATTTGGATATATTAGATAATATTTAGATTATTAGCCAATTTTAGGAAATAATATACATCTGAATTAATTATGAGATTATTGTGCTTAAATGATTAATATTTTGATTAATATCTTGTGATTAAATAATATTTCTTAAGATATGGTAGATTATGATTTTATCATATTGAGATCCTATGGTGTAGAATTTTTCAAGGAAACTAAAAAGCTTTAATCCGATGGTGAAATTTTATTGGCTTTATTACATTTGGATAAGTTCAAATTGTTATGGAAAAATTCCATCTCTTCTTCCCCATTTTATTTAACCTAGCCGTAGAGCACGAGAGAAGGAGGCAGCCGCCAAAATCTCGCACACGCTGAGAGACCTGACTGCACAAACTCAATCACGCTGAACGCATACACGCACAGGAGGATTGAATTGATTCATTCATTTAATCTTCATCTACTACGTGGGACCCACTACCTTGAATTGATTTAATCAATTCATTCCACTTCCCTCTCACGCACAGCCACGCAACGTTAAAGGTAAAGGAGTGGTTAATTATTCATTCACAATCTATTCATCAATCATTCATTCACAAATCCGTTCATCAATCATTCATTCACAAATCCGAATGGCCGTGGTTTGCTGCTTGAGGGAGTTTGAAGTGGAGATTTTCATGGCAGCTTGAGATCTTTAGGAGGTAACTTGGGAGGAGCGTGGAGGAAGTTTAAAGTCTATCTTACACTGAAGACCATATGTGAGTGTTTTTTCTTTTATCTATTTATTTCAAGACTTGAGATAATTTAGTTTTAGATAGTTTTAAGTGTTTTTATTGAGAACAATCTAGTTTTAGATTGTAAATATATGATTTAATTTGGATTAAATTGGTAATTTGGATGTGAATTGTGTTTAAGATATTTATGGGGTTTTTGTTTGCAAACCGTTTGATTGTCGATTAAATTATTAACTGAGTTTTCATTATTAATTTAATTGTCGATTTAAGTTTATCCTCTTAATTGTTTAATTAGGTTGGTGAATTGTCTAGTTGTTTAATTAGGCAATTGTGAACATGATTCCCAAAACTATCTTGAAACTATTTTAAATTGGTTTTAATGGACTTAATTAGCCACCACTTATCTCACTAAGAGTTTTCTGGTGGAATAAATGTTATTGAACTTGAGGGTTTCCCAATGCTTTGATTAGGTAATTAAATTCATTAACTCCTATATTTCATTAATCTCCTTTTGGTCTAATTAATTAATTTAAATTTAAGAAAGTTAACTCCACGTATAAATCCTAAGTTGTTCCTTCTTCACCGCATCTAAAACTAAACCATCTTACCTTTTCTTATTTGATTTTCTTAGTTATTATTTAATTTCTTTGCTTAGGATTTTAATTCTCTTTTCATAAAACCCCAGAATAATGCATTTGCATCTAGATTAGTTCCATCATATAGGTTTTAGAGTCATTTTCATCTTGCATTTAGTTAGTTTAGTTTCATTACATTTTCCATCACCTAAATTCAATCTAAAGAATAACCCACATATCGCTTCTTTGGGAGAATGAGCTGCAGGTTGACCCTAAACTGCATAATTAATTAGGACCTAGTTTAATTGACTGCTTTCGCGACAAAAACAGTTCATCATTGCCCCTATACAAAACGCTGGTATGAGATAATAAAAAAGTATTGCTTATGGAAATTGTAGTTGTTTATATGACTGTTGTAATTGTTAATACAAAGTGTATGTTACAGGTTGTTATGAAAGATGGCTAGTATATCAGAGAAGAATCTATTATGTTTCTTTCATGTGGGGGGAGGTTTTTAAATGGTGGAGGAGATGAAAATCAATATATTGGTGGTTTTGTAAGAATATCTAGTTGTCAAACTAGATTCATACAATTATGAAAATAAGTATAAGAACTTGTCAAAATTCTCATATGCACTTGTGAAATTTCATAACTTATCCAGGTAGGAAAATCTAGTTGTTAAAATAAGCTAATGCATAGGCATAAGCAAAGTTGTCAAACTCGTGAGAGGGACGTAAACTCGCAAGAGTTTACCTATATTAATAAATAACAATTAAAATTATATGATAAAATAATTAAAATATTAAAAATGACAACAATTTGATTTAAATATATTTAAAGTCTAAATAACTGAAATTAAATTTATTAACATTCATAATTTTTCATACTTAACAATAAGTTAAAATCTGTGAAGGAAAGGACGAAATACCTTCACCCAAATACTATAACGTCTAATATTATCTTTGCTGAATTGCTTCACAATACTCTAACACTTTAGCCTCACAAATCAAACCTTCACCCAAACCAAGAATAATTTTTAATAAAAATTTTGGCAAAAAAAGGAAGTTTTGGAATCACCCAAACTCTTCACCCACTTAATCTACTACTACTCTATTCCATATCTAATGCCTAATACCTTTTTTTGGTCAACAAAAATGCCTAATACCCAGGCCCCAACAACTCCTTTGATTACTTGATATTCTCGCCTGAATGTAAAACGTGAAAGTCTGAAACCACTCCTTACAATTGCAATTATGGTGATGCAATAAATGAACCAGTGTGTAATTGAGCAAAACAACAAATGAACCAGTGTGTAATAATTTTCCTGACACATACCCTGTCCCAACCGTACAACCAGCCTTTATTTGAAAAAAATAAACACTCACGTAATGTTTAACCTTTTTGAATTGCTGCACAATCTCTAATGTGGGGACGGATCCTCTCCATATCTAACTTTCTCCTTATCCTTCAAAAATCAATCCACACCATTCATTTCATTTAATCTTGACCATTTATTTTTTTAATATTTTAAGGTACTGACAGATACTAAAAAGATATTTCATGATATCGAAGTCTTGAAAAAAAATACTTCACGTTTTTGGAAAATTATTTCGGGATCTTGAAAAAATATTTCGCAGATCGACCAGACTTAAAAATATATCTTCACTATATTTTTTCAAAATCCTAAAATAATTTTTCAAAATCATGAAGTGTTCTTTTAGTACCAGTCAGTATCATGAAGGCTGAGACCTTTTTTTTTTTTGTAATATTTCAAGGTATTGATGGATACAAAAAAAATAGTTTATGATACTGACCGGTACTGAAAAAAGTATTTCATAATTTTAAAAAATTATTTTAGGATCTTGAAAAAATATTTCAGGATAATTAATAACACTAAAAATATACTTCACAATATTTTTTTAAGATCATAAAATATTTTTAGATCTGCAACTCACTTAACTCAGTTTTGAATCGTTGAGTTTAATGAGTTTGAGCCTAGAACAATTTTGCATCCGAGTTAACACGTTTTTCTGAGGTAGCAATGCAAACTCATTAAACTCGGCGAGTTGACTCACGAGTTTAACAACACTAGGCATAAGCACTTTTTAAACTTGTGAATTTTAAGACATTAACTTATGAAATTTCATAATTTCTCTCAATAGGAAAATCTAGTTGTCAAAGTAGGTTTATGAAGTTATGAAAATAAGCACAAGCACTTTTCAAATTCCGCATATGTACTTTTCCAGGTAAAGGCAACTCAGTAACTTCACATTACGAATAATCACAATGCAATCCTTTGAGACTTGAAAAATTTGGTATGAGATTTTTTTAAAATTTTTTTTATGGTCTTTAAAACCTCACAATGATTTTCCAAAGAAAAAATCACGGTTTTGTTGTCCAGTGCATGTGGCTGTGAGAGGTCAATGTCTTTTGGGTCATAAACCTGTCTCTCTATATAATGTGCGTGGTGTGTGTACTGTGTCCTTATCCTTCTGTCTCTCTCTTTTTTGTGGCACATATTATTTAGTGGATTTGAGCAAGGGGACATAGATATTTCCAATTCCATGCTCAACGGCCATTCAAAGGACCATGCATCTTCAGGTATTGTAATACCGCATCATAAACCAGGTGTAACCCCATGAATAATTGTGTTCATATATAAATCAAAACCAAATTTCAATAGAATAGGATTTATATCCGTCTGGGAAAAAAACAACAAATCTGAAAAGTGACTTGAGGGTCTTCTTAGGCAAGAAAGGACAATTTTGGATGTGATATTATACTGATGTCGTTTATTGGTGCGCTAATCCTTGGTTTATTGATTACATTTTCTAGGGGAGCCCATTTGGAGTCTTGACAAAAATTAATCATTGATGCTGTTGATGTGAGTAGATTTCTTCAATTGCACGCCTGCAAGTCTGCAGCTTCAAACGCACCATTTGAGCTCAATGACAAAGGCTTCAATAGAGAGGCCCCACTGCCCTGCGATAAGGGGATATGCATTTTTGGTAAACTAGTTTTTATGAAAAGTTACTTAGTTTAGAAAAGTCACATAAGCAAAAGAAAGTCACTTGTTGAATGAAAGCATAAGGATTGGCATAAGGATTTTTTCAAAAATTGTTAGAACGACACTTATTGTGAGACGAATGGAGTAGTGTTGAGGGATATCTTTACATCCCAAGGCAAAAGAAAGACATAGCAAAAAAGGAAACAAAGAAAAAATAAATAAATGCACCACTGCATGAGACAAATTAGAGAAGTTTTTTTTTATATATATATATACAAGATCTAGAGTTTCCTATAGTTTACACACTTTTGTAATTAAGTCCGTATACTTCAAAACCACTGGTGCTTACATAGTGGTGTTGATCCTTGAAATTTGGGATTAAAAACAAGTGAAAAGAGCAAATTTAGAGATTGATGTGAATAGAAGGGATGACCAAAACATGAAGCTAATTAAGTACAAAAGAGGAGAAAGAGAAAGGCCATAGTTGCAGACTTGAGAATTGTGGATGAGGGGATTCCATGTTTTCCTATTCCAAACAATCCTTTAAGAAAAGGCCAATAGCACACCACCATGTAAGAACAACAAAACACCTCTCCATTCCCACTCTCATCCTTCAATGATCCTCCCAACAAACTCCATAATTTCATACCCAGAGCTGTGAGTTGAACCATCAAAATAGTGGTTCCCACCACGAACACTGGAGACTCGTCGAAGCTGAACACACCAGCATTCTCTAAATCATTATTAGAATCACTATCGCTTGGGGGCTCTTTTGGTGTTATCTCAAATACTGTATCATAAATCCCAACCAACTTCGCCATGGCGCTCACAAAACCCAGAAACCAGGCCGTCGTCGTCGTTATTCTTTTCATTCTTTGGTTATTCCACCATGCTCGAGTCGATTGCCCAATTGCCTTGTACTCTATTAGAGTGTACACATTGTAAACCACGAACAGAGAAACTAGAATCCATACACAAGGTCCCTGAAAAATCCATGAAAGATTTTAAAGCAAGACTAAAAATAATTGTTCATCTTGGCTGTGATCAGTGTGTGGAAGTGGAAGCTAACCTTGGATAAGAAAGTGGAGTTGGTTATGATGCAATATGGAGGCAAAAGAGCATAACATAATTCAGGAACAGATCGGAGGGCCCAATTCGTGATCCACATGTAGGCCAAGACCTGCCTAAATTGGATCTTACCGAAGAGGAAGCCCAAAATAGGACTTTGGGGGCCCAATAAGTTAACATGCAGGCCTAAAGCCCATCTCTTTTGTTGGGTCATCGTGGATATGGACCCTCCAGGGGCGCAGCCCGTGAAAGCAATAGGCTCGGGTGTGCAACACTCTGACCTCCAACCTCTCCTATGGATGATTAACCCTGTTAACACATCCTCTGACAACGACCCATATAACCACCCCACCTAAATTCACCGTAACAAACATGTTAAAGTTTCAACAATCATTTCAGAGGGAAAAAGTTTAATGTCCATTTGGGTTAACTTTGAAGACTTACTTCGTATACTTTAAATCATGTTATAAAAGCAACTTCTACCGCCAACTTAAACAGGTACTTACTAAGTACTACCTCCGGTACAATTTACACTACAACAGTATTCCTATAATTAGGATTAAAAGGAGTATTAATTTTTTAGTTTTTCAACACGATTAGCAAAGGACAACTTATTTAAGCATATTTTATGAAATGATGTAAATAATTTTGTTGATGACCTGATTACCCCAAGCAGTGCCATATTCATAGCCACTAGTGGCAACATGGTGAGCAGCCTCTAGAAATTTGGAAGGAGAAACAGTATCGGTGCTAGAATATGTCTTCATTTCCAAAGCTTGTACTGCCAAGTTGCAAAACTCCTTGCAACTTCCGAATTTTTTCTCTAATTTCTTGTCTGACAATTTTTCTGCAAAATATACAAAATGTTAAAGAGGTTAAAACTTGTCTGGAAGGTCATGAAGAGAAGAGAAACTTCTTGTATGCAAATGACCTTGATAGCCAGTTTTGATATCTTCAGGAGAAAGGCCGTAAATAACTGCTCTTCTGTGGAAACAGTTGGTTCCACAATAATAAGGCCCTTGAAGCCCTGCACACCCAACTATTATGTACTGCACTTTCATAGAACAAGAAACAATTAAAATGCGTGTTTGCATGATAGTTTCATAATTGATTTTATCAAAATATGGGTATTTGGACCAAAGACTTTGTAACCTAGTAGTATATATATTCCCCAATGCCCCAAAGGGAGGTCGCAGGTTCAATCCCAAGTTAGTACTTGCCCCTGTAACTAAAAGAAATACTCTCTCCGATCCTAATTATAAGACAACATGTGAGAGTTGATCTTGATCTTAATTATATGACAAAGTTTTAATTTTTATCAATTTCTTTCCAAAATACTCTTATTGTTTTCATAGTGGTTATGCGTTTTACAAATTTTTAAGAGACGCTAGAGTAGAGCAACACAAGGCACGGAAAAGGGGCGCTACACTGGAGGGGGATGCTAAGGGGGAGAGGGAAAAATCGCAGAAACAGTTTTAAATAAAGGTATTTTAAGAAAACAAATATAATTAAATAATTTAACTACTATCTTTAATCTTTCCAAAATTAGGTAAATATGTCATATAATTAAGACAAAAGGTTTTGGGGTGCCAAGAGCAATGTTTTGATAGATAATTAATTTTTAATTGGGATCCAGACGGGCTCTAAAAAGACAGAAATTGTATAGGGTTTTTCTGTAGTTAAATTTAGAGGTACCTCAAAAGCAGCAACCCATTGGTTTCCGAAAGGATCATCTTTCAATCCATCAAAAAATTGCTGAAAACACTGAACGAATGCGACTTCTTTGTGGCCCTTGGGATCCTTGAATATGCACATTGCATGCTGAACTATCTTTGGATTGTTCACCATCATATCACAATCTACATTCAGCATGTAAGGAGCGTTGCTCATCAACCCAGATACTCTAGTCTGCGCAGGAAAATTTAAGAGCACTTTATTTCACTAAAAGGTTGTATTTTTATATCATATCAGCACTTATAATATGATTTATTTTGTAACTTGTAATGGGTGACAGAACAAAATTGGCGAGCAATTAAAGTAGAAAATTGGTTTACCAAAACATTCATGGCACCGGCTTTGTAATTATGTGGCTGCTCTGGTCTTTTCTCTCTTGAGATGTATACTAAGTGAGGCAACCCATCAGATTGGCCTTCTTTACTCTCCAATATAACCTACGGTTCATGAAAAACATGCTTTAATGAAGGTGAACAAGAATAAGACACTCATGAGCCTCACAGTGACATGTTTTAAGGTTTATATACCTTAATTATGGGCCCATGATTTCTCCGTTCTGTGTTTGAGAAAACTGCATATTCTTCCCCCAAAATCTTGATTTGATGATGTGACTTGCTGCTCACATCTTCAATCTTTTGCCTCAGATTTCCATACTCTTCCTGCAAAACCCAAGAAGCAAAAGCATTATTATTTATTTAGCTTCCTTAACCCCTATCAAAAGAAAGAGGTTTTATATTTAGGATCAGAAGTAATAAAATATAACATATTGAGTATTTAGCTTTCTTTTGAGCCAAAAAAAAAAAAAAGTATTTAGCTTTCTTATTTTATTTTTTTTAAAAAGTGAACTAACTCTTATAGACATGAGGTAGTGTGTACACACACAAATGTCATTGACCTAAGATACCTTCATTTGTAGATAATCTTGTGTGAATTCTGGAGAGGGTTGGCTATTGGCACCAGCGGACTCATCAGAAAAGAATCTAAGAGGAGCTCTGAGTTGGACGTTGTATTTCTTACAGAAAGGTACCCACAGCTCAGCAAATCGAGAGGCTTCAACCAGAGCATAGAGAGTAGCAGGGGAACACCCATCATCGGAAACGTAACAGGCTAGCTTCTGAGAGGGGTAATCTAGTGCTAACAGAGACAAAACCGTGTTCGCCGTGATGATGGGTGGTTCAAGCACTGGGTCCGCCGTCGTCACCAACAGGTCCACAGCCGGAAGCTCTGCTGATCTGTTTTTTTGGGGAAAACACAGAGACGTGTGATAAAACAGCAATTACTTATTCATATAACATGCAATACAAGGTGTATGTAGAGTATTTTCTACCGTTGAGGGAGAGAATGGAGGTAGGTTATAACGCGTGCAGGAGTCCATTTAGTGCTGAGAATTACAAACCAAGTGTAGGTGAACCATGATTCACACAAGAAGGCAAGGAAACAGGGGAAATTGAAGTGGTTGGTGAGGGAGATCACTCTGTAACCAAGAAGCAAGAGAAGGAGGAGGAAGATGAAGCTATCCATTGCTCTCTGAAACGTTCGTTTCAGACTAATCTTTTCATAAAGTCGGTCCTCCATTGATGAACATCCTAAAGTTTTGCACCGCTCTACCATTTTGTTACCGCCAAAGCTGCAACTACAACTTGTTTATATATTGCAATCAAGGTTTATATATTGCAATCAAGGCGTTGTCCTCTTACAAGATAGAATTCTTAGGTTGAGTGGTCCAACCGCCTAGGTTATGCACTGGTGAAATGAGTCTTGTAAGCTTATATTTCGTGTTCTTGAATTAATATATAATTACAGCGGCTTTGTTACAGTAATCTTAAAGGATAGTATATGACTATAAACATATATGTAGAGAGAGAGAGTATAGAAAAGCAGTGCTTGTCAATTTTGAAGAGGATACGTTAGCTTTGGAAAGAGACGGAGATAGAGAAGGGGTGAAGTTGTTTGCTTGCTGCCCATTTTCTACAGCGTTCAAATTAGACTCTCAATAATTGAAGTCTTGTGGCTGTAATGGCCCGTTAAAGATGGACACGAAGAAAACGGCATCGTAGCATAGAATTTCCCCGAGGTTCCGGAATACCTGCGATTGACATTCATTTGGATTCTAGTGTGTCTTTGAGGTTGTGTTTGGTTTGAGGGGAGGGAGTGGGAGGGAAGAGAGTGAAAAATAGAAAATTGAACAAATTGTCATTAATGAAGGGAATATTGTTTTTTGTTGAAAATATATTTTATGAATATTAAAAAGTTTTCATGGATTTTTTTGTAAAGAGAGATTTGAGGCAACTTGCATCATCTTCCACCTTGTACCAGTTGTACGTGACTACTTTTGATTGCATTAATAAAGATTGTATTAATATTCTCCTGGCCTATCCTGTTTTCATTCTTGTTAATTGTTATTGGTCCAAATAAAGAAAAAATTTATCATTCTTATCATCACCACAGCCAGAATATTCTCCAACTTTGCCCCACATATTCTTTTTCTTATTCTCCTACTCGCCTGATTAGCTCTCCTTACTAAGCAGTAAGCACTTTACTTAGGAGGGAAACAAGTTGGCCACTCTATGTCCGGCGCACAAAGGTAACCTCAATGAAAAAATTAAGAGAGAAAACATCAAAACAATATTATATAAAAAAAAACTAACAAATTATTTGCAAAGACCAAGTAATTACATACAAGATAGACTTATAGATAACAAGCAAGTTCTAGTCCCGGGGAAACAATTAAAGATAGGAAAAAAAATACACAACACAACCAAACTACAGGGACAAAAATATAAGAAAATTCAAGACCAGAAGAAGCACCATGCATGAACCCTTAATGGTAACTTGTACAAAGGTGGACGAAAAGGAAGGACAATGCTGCTGACTTGCATACTGTGGATAAGGGAATCCCATATTTTTCTTTCTCAAATAGCCCTTTCAAAAATGGCCAATAACACAGTATGATATATGACACACATAAGACCTCGCCTACGCCTGACCCATCATCCCCTTCCCGTACCACTGGTTGCAACCCTAAAAGCTTCATGGCCAATGCTGTTATCTGCAGAAGCAAAATGGTGGTTCCTGGTATGAACATTGGAGAAGTATTGAACGTGAACCTACTGGCATCCTCATCATCATGATCACTAGAAGTGGATTGTTCCTTCTGTGTAACTTCAAACACTGTGTCAGAAATACCAAGGAGCTTCAGTATCACGCTCAAAACAGCAAAAGGCCAAGCATTCATGGATACTATTCTCGCCATTCTTTGGTTATTCCACCATGCTCTTAGTGACAGTCCAGTCGCAAGGTACTCTGATAAAGTGTGTATGTTGTAAACAACAAACAGTGCAACATGAATCCACATGCCTTGTCCCTGATATAAAGAAAAACAAGTGTAAGCTTCACAGAAGTACAATGATGGTTTGGGTCACTCCGTTGAGTAATATATATACTTCATGTGATGCTCATTATTAGGATAGTTTATTTATTAATTATTTATATTATTGTTGTTGTTTTGGTCTCGTCCACTTTCGTCTCTCTGATACTTTCCAACAATTATCTGATATTTTCTCATCACACTCATGTGTGCTCACCTTGGGGAAGAAAGTGGAGTTGGCAATGATGCAATAAACAGGAAGAAGAGCATAGCACAATTCAGGAATACTCCGAGCAGCCCAGGTATTGATCCACAAATACGCCATGGCCTCTCTAAATTGTAGCTTACCAAAGATTGTGCCCAGAATTGGAGAGTGATTGGTGAAAAGGATTTCCAAGAAGCCCGTGGCCCATCTTTTTTGTTGTGTCAGTGCACTAGGACCACCTGCTGGGGCACACCCAGAAAATGCCATTGGGTCTGGGGTACACAATTCTGATCTCCAACCCTTGTTATGAATTGCCAGCCCAGTAAGCGTATCCTCTGTCATTGATCCATACATCCAACCCACCTGCAAATATTCAGAAATATCCAGTGTTGGAGAGTGTTTACTGTTTAAATATATTAGCTCACATAAACTTCTTCAAGGGACTAGTTTCTAGATACATTATATGGAAAGTGATAGCTCAGTTTAGGAAACTCAATTTGTTTTAGCTTTTTATAAGTATTTTTACAACGTTCGAAGTAAGTATGAGAGATGAGTTTTATCTTTTTTAGCTTTTGAAATCATGTATTTAGTTGCGTAAAAGTTTGTATAATACTATCTCTAGTTCTAAGTATACCACTTAGTTGATTTTTTTTTTTTAGAAACTAAGAAAGTTGATTAAATTACTTTCAAGTATTTATATTTTTTTTCTTCAAAATAATTTGTCGTACTAATAAACTGATATATAATCTAATGATACACAATACATGATATGATTAAGTAACTTATTTAGCTTCCTTATTTTCTTCAAAAAAAAAAGTCAATTAAGTCTCATCTTTTTGGCGGAAAAGAGTATATAGTTTATGTGCCAGACCTGTCTACCCCAGCCACTGCCATATTCATATCCACAAGAGGCAACACGGTAAGCTTCCTCAAGAGATTTAGAAATATTTGGATTAGGAGAATATGTTTTGTCTTTGAAAGCGAGAGCAGCTGATTTTACTAAATCCTTTGAACCTCCAAATATTTGAGCCAACTCCTCATCTGAAGTACTGTTTCCTGCAAACAGCCATCGTAGAAAATGAATCTGTCCTATATGCTTTATTATCAGGGATGCTTAAAAGAAGTTGCTTTCGCTGTTATTAGATACAATATAGCCTGTATAAACACTTCTGATGAATCATTAATCAATCATAATGAATTTAATTAGTACCAGTTTCAATGTCGCGTGGAGAAAGACCATATAGTACTTTTCTTCTATGAAAGGCATTTGTTCCCCCATAGAAAGGTCCTTGGATTCCTTCCAATCCACCCCCCATGTACTGTATAGTATAAGTTAAAAAGTAGAAAATGAGGAAAATAGATGACTTGGAAATGATAAGACAGAGTAATTAAGAAAGTTGGAACACTTGCTATAATGTTGACAAAAAAGGAGTACCATTGAGGAAAGTGAGACTCACCGTGAACAAAACGACAAGCTGGTTTCCAAAAGGGTCGTCCTTTAAAGCGCCACAGAATTGCTGGGGACACTGAACAAAAGCAACATGGTTTTGGGCCGTAGGATCCAGCAAAATGCACATGGCATGGAGAGCAATTTGTGGATTGTTCACAGACATGTCGCAGTCAAGGTTCAAAGTATACGGAGCATTGGTCATCAAGCCTGATACTCTTGCCTGCAAGTACCCATAACCACAAAACCCAGTAAATGAATATCAAGGTTATTAAATCTGGATAAACCTCAACCAGTCGAGATAGTGAGATAGTGGCTTAAGGGTCAGTGGGTTATATCGAAGTTAAACCGGAGTTAACTCAGCGCCAAACCGATAAGGAAGGGAAGATTTATCGTTATTAATGTGAAATTCTGAATAAAATAAACGAATAATCGAATTTATTTATTTTTTTTTAAAAAATATTGACCCAAGTTGGAGTTCACCCGGGTTCCCTAATGAATATGCTCGAGCTGAGTAGGATAATAAATGTGACAAATCTCTATCACCAAGTATTTACACTGCATATTCTCAGGTCTTGAACTCGAGACTTCTAGTTAAGTTAGTACAAGTGTTTGGTGGTTGAATATGTTAATTGTTAGTGAAGTAAATGGAAGATAAAGGAGAGGAAATGGCAGCTTAGTTACCAGGGTATTCATAGCACCCGCTTTGAAGTGATGATCAGACTTTGGGTGCTTCTCTCTTGATATATATATCAAGTGTGGCAATTCATCTGAACTTGTTTTCTTGTTCTCCCATATAACCTACAAATTCATGTGTAACACGTGGGTTATTTGATTGGTGTTCGCCAACATTACATTGGTGTGGGTTGGGAGATTTTATTAACTCAAATTTGAAAGCTCCTTTATATTGTTTAAATTACTAAAGAAACAACACATGCATTTTAAGATGCATGTAATATTGATATTGATGAATATCATGGATTTTGTTATGATGCATTTAATATATGTAATGAATTTACTGTATATAAATTTTTAACTATTTATATTATTCTGTAATATTAATACTTTTATTTACAAAAAATATATAAATTTATGCATGCATGAGAAAAGCAAAGTCACACACATGCTCATGTGCCTTTCCCCTCTGATCCTCTTACTTTTTATGGTTTAGATTTAATACTAGTATTCTATAAAAAGGATTATCTTTATATCAAGTTTTTTATAATTATTCGGTATGTCAAATTTTTTATTCATACAAGGTTACGTGGCTTGTTTTCAAAATATTTTTATTTAAGTATAAACCACTTAAAAAAATGTATAAAAATAGTCACATGCTATGGGAAATATAGTCACGTGCTATGGGAAAACTTGACATTATATATATGAAAAACTTGACCTAATATTTTCTTTTATTAAAAAAATGTCTATGTAATTTTACTTAAAAATGCATACATAATTTCTTCAAACTACTAAAATTTGATTCGAATAAGGGCCATTACAATTGTTATTATTTTAATATAAATTTTATTCCTTTTTCTTCATTATATAAATAAAGTCACAATCTCCGGGGAGAGCTTTTATATCACGAGGGTATAAGACATTTTTTTTATTTTTTATTTTATAAAAAGAGGGTATAAGACAATTGGCATAGGAAAGAGTTTCCCAGCTTGGCGGCGATAGATTTGTACGGTCCAGCTCTCTTCTTTACTTCAAGAAAATTTTGTTCAGTATCAGTTTCTTAAAGTATCTTTATAATACTAGTGGTCCAGATCTCCTCTTTTTTTTTTTTTTTTTTTTTCAATATAAGTTTTCAAGATCTTTTTTTAAGATCATCAATATTTTAAAATAATTTTTCAAGATCATATATTATTTTTCAGTACCGGTTAATACTTGAAGTATCTTTTTAGTATCAGTCAGTATTTGAAATGTTATTCTAGGATCTTAAAAAAAAAATTGGGACCTAATTGAGACTAAAAAACTATTTTAGGGTACTAAAAAATACTTTAGTCAGTACTTTGAAATATTTTTTAAGATCATAAAATTTTTTTTAGGGAATTGGATGAGAATTTAAAAAAGATACTTGAGCCGAATCGATTAATATTTGAAAAAATATAGTTTATGATCTTAAAAAATTATTTCAGGGTAATGACGGCTAAAAAGATACTCATAAACTAGTATTGAAAAATTTATTATTAAAAAAGAGAGAGAGAGGGGTCTTCCAAATCTCAAATCTATTATTGCCCAAGATGAGCGCTGACGAGCAGAAAACTCGTTTCAATTGGCGTAGCTGCAAACTTCAAATCGGACCATTGATGCTTGAATAGCCAGAGTTCAGACACATGAGCAAGTCTCACTTGCCTTTAGCATAACGGGGTTTAGGCTAATAAAACAGGGTAATTAAAAACAATTCATAAACGCGAATGTTATTTGTTAAAAGCAAAATATATATATTCCTCCGACCTCCGGTCCTACGTACTGGACATAGTTTGCAGTGCATTTCTGCAAACTATTGTCAACCGGAGGTAGTACATATTTTGGAACTAACCTTGATTATGGCTGGATGATTTTTCCTCTCTGTATTCAAGAAATTTGCAAATTCTCCTTCAAGCTGTCCCGGCCCATGTTCGATTCGACGCTTGAGATCCTCGTACTCATCCTGCGACAAACAAGCTAAGCAATAAGCAAAGTATCATGGCAGCCTATTTCTACCCTTTAAATTGACTAACTACCTACCTTAACCATTGTTAGATGATTGATTCTACAGTTTTTTCGGTTGACTTGCATGCACGTAAACCATACTAACCTTCATTCTTAGCCATTCTTGTTTGAACTCCGGCGATTCTGTGCCACTGAGTGCGTTATCATGGGAGAAGTATCTAAAAGGAGCTCTTACTTGAACATGGTGTCTTTTACAGAACGGTACCCAAATCTCGGCGAATTTGCAGGCTTCGACGAGAGCATAGAAGTTGAGAGGGGAACATCCATCATCAGAAACATAGCAAGCCAGCTTGTGAGCTGGATAATCCAACGCTAGCAGAGACAAGACAGTGTTCACGGTGATGATGGGTGGTTCAAGCACCGGGTCCGCCGTCGTCACAAACAAGTCCACCGCCGGAAGTTCCATTTCCGACACCCTATTCACAACAGCCACAAAAATGATGGAACACTGCACATACTAGTAGATATTTTTTTTTTTTTTTTGGAGAGGATAAGAACATTAAATAAATTATTTTAAAATATTTATATCTATTTTTTTTTTGTCTAAACTAATTAATCTAACTTATAATCTACTACTGATATACAACATAATGGAATATTTAGTTTCTTTTAACCTCTAAAAAAAAGAGTCATATATGTATGATGGCTAATTAGCATGAACATGAAGAATACCGTTGGAGAAGACGAGAAGGGTGGGTTGTGAGAAAAGCAGGGGTCCATTTAGTGCATAAGCAGAGGAACCAAATGAAACAGAAGATTGATTCGCAGAGGAATGCTAGGAAGCAAGGGAAAGTGATGGAGTTGTGGAAGAAGGAGACGACTCTGAAAGCGAGGAGAAGTAGGAGCAGCAGAAGAATTAGAGTATCAGTGAGCCTTTTAGTGAAAGGTGGCTTAACCCAACATTTTTCGTAAGGGGGAAGAGACTCCAGCGTCCTCGTCGACGCCATTATTGCTGTGTGTTTAGGTGGCTGAAATCGCTTGACTAAAAGATTAGGCTATCATGCATGGGATCGTTTCATTCAGTTTGGCTTATTGTGTTTGATCTTTTCGTCTATTTAAAAGGGAAGAAGTGGCCTTGTGGCCCTGGGGTGAAAGAGAAAGGTGAGTTACATGACAACTTAGTGAATAGTGAACTTGCGATACAAGTCCATAATAGCCTTGTTTTTAATCACAATAAAGTAATTTAAGTCCTTTAACATTAACCTCGTTAAATTAAGAGTAAATATCCTTATATCAAAAAAAAAAAAAAAAAAGTTGAGCAAAAAAAAAAAAAAAAAAGAGTAAATATCTTTTTGGGTCATGGAAAAAAACACGGACCCCATTTACCCCTCACACAAAAAATACTTTTTTTTAGTCCCTAAAAAAGACGAATAAGGTCGATTGGTGAACATTTTGGTCCCTCACAAATTTCCAAAAAGTCATTTTTAGTTCATAAAAAAGTCTCATTTTAGTATCTAGAGACAAAAATGGGGTCCGTATTTTTTGTCGAGGACCCAAAAAGATATTTACTCTTAAATTAATCAAAGCTTTCCATTTGAATTAATTAAATCTGTCAATTTTTCTCACTCTCCCTTTCCCTTGGAGTCTTAATAACCCTTTATAACCTTCACCAATACTTTGATATATTTATGATGTATTGTGTTTCTTTCCTAATTCTTTTCTTATTATTATTTATCATTTTTAAATTATATTTATCTAATTAATTACAATACTATTTTAACATCTCTTTTTACTCAATAACTCAAATGGACTGATAAAAAAAAGATGAGAAAAAAATCACTTACGACATTTGGCGGTCATCTATGTGTCAGAATTTGCTCTTACCTGCACGGCAACGGCTCAAGCTCAAGGTGTGATGGGTCCCTGATTTGATATCACATATCTAACGAAGATTTTTTTATGTATATTGTAAGTCACTTGTAAAATACACTTATATTTATTTATTAAGTTTATCTATATATTTAATGTTGAAACATGATTTATTATATATTTTTTCTTATTCAAATCTTATTTAATATGAATAAAGTTAATTTTTTTAAAATTTAAATAAATTTAATGATTTAACTACAAGTCTACAACACTTAACTTTAAGAACAGTAGTCGTTTTTTAACGAAGCAAGGAGATAGACTTTGGTAGTGGTTCAAGTAAGGACAATGCTGTGACAGGTGAGAGCAATTTGAATGAAAACACTAAAACAGGTCACATTTCGGTCTGGACCACCGTGATTGGTTTTAATGGGGACCACAAAAACAATGATCGCAGTAGAACTGTTTACGTGCTCATCATCAACACCACTGCTACACGTCAAATTATATTGCTTCTGTCGAGTCCATCTCAATTACAACCCGCCCTTTAGCTTAATCTAAAACTTAATACTGCTACACACTATGCTTTTCTTTAAATAAAAAAGGGTTTTAATTTTTTATTTTTGAAAAAAATAATCCAAACACCAAAAATTAATTAACTTAAGATATTGGAGGTTGAAAAAATATTTTAGATATTAGGTGCTACTGGAATTTTTTTTTAGGATACTGGTGTCATAGACTCATAGGGAAAATATTTTTAAATGTAGAACAATAATTAATTCATTTAAGATATTGGATGTAAAAAAAATTTCAGGATGCAATATACAATTTAATCCAAATAAATAAAAATACATAAAAAATTGTCCCCGTCCAAAATTTAGAGGGATGATCATCTCATGCTCATCTTTTGGATGAACATGAAATGTGAACCCTCTTATACCCTTACTCTAAAACTTAATACTATTATGTGAATGAATCCACATTTCATACTCATCCCCAAATAAAAGGGGAGTTTTTTTTTTTAAAAAAACAAAAACATACTTCATGCACTAAAAATTAATAAACTTAAGATATTGGATGTTGAAAAAATATTTTAAATATTATGTGGTATTTGAAAAAATATTTGAGGATACTGGTGTGACAAGAAAAATATTTCTAAATGCACGACAAGAAATTAATTCATTTGAAATACCGGATGAAAAAAATATTTCAGGGTGCAGTATACAATTGAATCTAAATAAATAAAAATACATAATAAAAAAAATGGTCACCAAAATTAGAGGTGTAACATCCTAATTTTATTTTTAGAATTTTATTGTGATTATGAAATAATTATATATGATGATTATAATTAAATTGTTATTGTGGGGAAAATGATGAAAAAAAATGAAAAAAAAATGAAAAAATAACAAAAAATAATAATAAAAATTGGGACTTCTATGGAAATTTTTCCCTAACAAAATAAATAAATAATCCCACCGCCTTTGAAAAATGAGGAGGGTGTAATAATTACACCACTCTTGTCTATATATATGGTGTGTGTGGGGTGCCTAGCAGTGAGAGTGAGAGTGAGAGTGAGAGAGAGTGAGGAAAGAAGGAAGGAGAAGAGAAGAAAGTTAGGAGAATATTTGAGTTTTATGAGGTATGTTATTTATCTTATAAGATCATTTAGGTAGTTAAATTAACTTCTTTTCAATAAAATTTCCTCATGAAAGTCGTTCCATATATTTTTCTCTTTCCAATGAATATAATATTATGTTGGTTAGTGAAAATTTTGAGGTTATAATTTTAGAAAAAAAATTAGTTTTGACAATAGATGACTGTATTTATGTATAGAATGAATAATAACTAATTTCAATCGGTTTATATTTGTTGATTTGTTGCTGTAGGAATTTAAATTAATGTTTTATATTTAAGAAGTTTAGGATTTATATTATACTTGATATTTATACTGATTAAAAGTTGTATAAATAATTTATTTTGGGTTAATGGAGAAATTACTGAAACTTTAATCGGTTTAGAATTTCATAGGACCTCTATTTTTTTTTTCCAAGTGAGACCTCTAATTTTACTAGAGGACAAGGAAAGCAACCAGAGGCATAGGAGTTGTGAACTTTGTAAGCCTCTTTTGGTATTGGTGATGTATGGATTTCTTTATTGTCATTCTAGGGCCCTCATGTTTTCAAAATATTATATTAACTGTTTTGGGATAACTGTATATCTATTGTTAGATCGAAGGCCTTATTTTATATACGATAATATTTTGGGGAAACCACAATCAAATCTTGTGCGGAAATTGTTTGGTGTAGACCATTTGTTGTAGATTTGGTGTTGTCAGACTCGTGGGCTATGTATTTTTTTGTTCGTTAATTGTGCCCATAGTTATGAAATTTTCTGTAGTAGGTTTGTGGGTATAATTTGTACCCTGGACTCTTATAGGTCTGTTTTTGAGGAAAATATGTTATCCTTAATTACTTGTTAATCCGGTTTTGTGAAAACATTATGGTTAATTGTTGTTTAGTGAGGAAGAGTCTTTTCAAGAGGGATGAGCATCTCATGCTCATCGTTTGGATGAGCATGAAATGTGAACCCTCAAATTATACCTTTAATCTAAAACTTAATACTACTAGTATGTGAATGAATCTACATTTCATGCTCTTCCCCAAATAATTTTTGTTATAAAAAAATACTCCATGCACAAAAAGTTAATAAACTTAAGATACTGAGCGGTGAAAAAAATATTTTAGATATTAGGTGCTACTAGAAAAATAGTTCCCGATAATGGGTTACAGGTAAAATATTTTTGAATGCAGGACAAGAAATTAATTCATTTAAGATACTGGATGCAAAAAATATTTCAGGGTGTAGTATACAAATTAATCAAAATAAATAAAAATACATAATATCATTAAAAAAAGGTCCCCATGCAAAAATTAGAGGGGTGAGCATCCCATGCTCATCCAAAGGAAACTGGTGTCACAAGAAAATTATTTCTAAATAAAATGGGTTTTAGTTAAGGATACTGGTGTCATAGGAAAAATATTTCTCAATGCAGTACAAGAAATTAATTCATTTGAGATACTAGGTGCAAAAAATATTTTTGGGTGCAACATAAAATTTAATCCAAATAGATAATAATACAGAAGAAAAATTGGTGCCCACACCAAAATTGGAGGGATGAGCATCTCATGCTCATATTTTCGATGAGCATGGAATGTGAACCTTCAAGTTATACCCTTGATCTGAAATTTAATATCAGTATCTGAATGAATCCACATTCCATGTTCTTCCCCAAACAAAAGGGGGGGGGGTTTTTGTATTCTTGAAAAATACTCCATGCGCAAAAAGTTTATTAACTTCAGATACTAGGCGTTGAAAAAATATTTTAGGACACTTGTGTGACATGAAAAGTATTTCTGAATGAAGGACTATAAATTAATTAATTTAAGATACTGGGTGCAAAACATATTTTAGGGTGCAGCATACAATTCAATCTGAATAAATGAATTTACAAAAAAAACAAATAATGGGCCCTACCCTAAAATTGGAGGGATAAGCATCCCATTCTCATTTTCTTTGGTGAGCATGAAATGTGAACCTTCAAATTATACCCTAAATCCATAACTTAATAGTGGTATGTGAATGAATCCATGTTCCAAGCTCATCTTGAAATAAAAAGGGGTTTTTTATTTTTGAAAAATACTCCATGCACTAAAAATTAAATCACTTATCATACTTGGCGTTGAAAAAATATTTCAAGATATTGGTGTCACATGAAAAATATTTTAGAATGCAGGACAAGAAATTAATTCATTTGAGATACTGAATACAAAAATAATTTAAGGGTGCAACATACAACTTAATCAAGAAAAAGTTACATAAAAAAAATTATAAAAGGACCACACCCCAAAATTAAAGGGATGTGCTTCCCATGCTCATCCAAAGGATACTAGTGTCACATGAAAAATATTTCAGAACAAAAGGGGTTTTAGTTAAGCATATTGGTGTCACAGGAAAAATTTTCTGAATGTAGAAAAAGAAATTAATTTATTTGAAATATTGGGTGTAAAAAATGTTTCAAGGTGCAGTATAAAATTTAATCCAAATCGATAGAAATGCACAAAAAGTTTTTTTTTTAATAAAAAAGAGGTCCCCACCCCAAAATTAGAGGGATGAGCATCCCATGCTCATCTTTTGCATGAGCATGGAATGTTAGCCCTTAATCTAAAGCTTAATACTAGTATCTCAAAGAATCTAGATTCCATGCTCGTCCCCAAATAAGAGGGGGGGGGTTTATTTTGTTGGAAAAATACTCCATGCACTAAAACTTTATTAACTTCGATCGAGCGTTGAAACAATATTTCGGATATTAGGTGGCACTTTGGAAAAATATTTTAAGATACTAGTGTGGCATGAAAAATATTTCGAAAGAAAGACTCGGAAATTAATTAAATTGAGATATCGGGGAGCAAAAAATATTTTAGGGTGAAGCATAGAATTTGATCCATATAAACAACATATACATAAATAAAAATATAAAAAAATGGTCTCCACCCCAAAATTAGAGGGATGAGCATCTCATGCCCATCTATTGGATTAACAAGAAATGTGAACCCTCATATTATATCTTTAATCTAAAACTTATACTAGTATTACAATGAATCCACGTTCCAAGTTCATCCTTACATAAAAGGAGTTTTCTTTTGAAAAAAAAATAAAAAAATTGAAAAAATAATCCGTGTTGGAAAAATTAATTAATTTAAGATATTGGTCATTTTTGAAAAAATATCTCAGGTTTTAGGTGGTATAGAAAAAATATTTTAGGATACTGGTGTGAGGGAAAAAATATTTCTGGATGCAGGACAATAAATTAATTCATTTGAGATACTGGATGCAAAAAATATTTCAGGGTGCGGCATACAGTTTAATCCAAATAAATAAAAATACATAATAAAATTAAAAAAAGGTCCCCATCCAGGGATGCTCATCCAAAGGATACTGGTGTCACAAGAAAAATATTTCTAAATAAAATGGGTTTTAGTTAAGGATACTGGTGTCATAGGAAAAATATTTCTCAACGTAGTACAAGAAATTAATTCATTTGAGATATTGGGTGAAAAAAATATTTTAGGGTGCAACATAAAATTTAATCCAAATAGATAATAAAATAGAAGAAAAATTGGTGCCTACCCCAAAATTAGGGGGATGAGCATCTCATGCTCATATTTTCGATGAGCATGGAATGTGAACCTTCAAGTTATACCCTTAATCTGAAATTTAATATTAGTATCTGAATGAATCCATATTCCATGTTCATCCCCAAACAGAAGGGGGTTTTTTTTTTTTTTTTTTTTGCATTCTTGAAAAATACTCCATGCGCAAAAAGTTGATTAACTTAAGATGCGGGCGTTGAAAAAATATTTTAGGACACTTGTGTGACATGAAAAGTATTTCGAATGAAGGACTACAAATTAATTAATTTAAGATATCGGGTACAAAACATATTTTAGGGTGCAGCATACAATTCAATCTGAATAAATGAATTTAGAAAAAACAAAAAACAAATAATGGGCCCCACCCTAAAATTGGAGGGATAACCATCCCATTCTCATTTTCTTTGGTGAGCATGGAATGTGAACCTTCAAATTATACCCTTAATCCATAACTTAATACTGGTATGTGAATGATGTTAGAATTTTAATATTATATTTAATATTCCATTAATTCTATTAAGTGGCCCACATTAATTCCGGTTATGTAACCGACCAATTAATTCTGTAACGGCCCATTCATTACGTAATAATTGCTAATTGATACACATGAATGCCTTTATCTCTGTGATGGCCAGAGTGCAATTCGTACGTGTATAAACTTTGGTCCCCTGAGCCCTTTCGAACGTTCGTGAAAAAAAAAAGCACACCATCTGCAGAGTGAGAGAGAAGGCTCGAAGGATCAAGATCGAGTTCATCTGTCTTCTTCGGATAACAAAAGGATCGAAACCCGAGTTCATTCATCTCTTCTGCATCCAGAGTACATATCAATGGCTGGAGGTATTTCTAGTCTTTACTTTATTTTCCGCATTGATCTAATTGTATGATTAGATCACTATATTTCTAACATTTGGTATCAGAGCTGTTCTATATGCCTCTGCCTTGATTTTATATGATCAAGTTTTTAAAATATTATATCGTTTCAGTCTGAGTATTTGCATGCAGTTTATTTTAATTGTGATAATAAATTGCTTTTGGGATATGGCTTGAAATTGATGATTTTATGAAATCTGAAAGTTCATATTAGCGATTTTGGGTTCTCTTAATCATTGCTCATGTGAGAAACCATTTTACTAGAGAGTTTTGTTTCGATCGAATACAAAATTTTTGAGTTATATCTCTGAATATTTTTAAATGCTTTCAATCAACCTTGAGAAATCATTATTTTCCATAATTTTTGTTCGGATTTTGAATGATGTTGAATCATTGGTGAAATTGTGACTGTTGTTCGAATTCGGAATCGTCTCGTTGGTCCTTCATTGAGAATTATTGTCTGTCTCAATTAAAAAAAAAAGGCTTCGATTGAAATTGTGTGGATTTTCATAGCAATTGTTTCCTGTTCATAATTGATTAATATTTGGAGGTCGAAATCGGCGACAAACTAGGATTTCTAGTTTGAAATTGTATCGATTTTTTGTTGCAATATGTTCTGCTTCTATAATTGATTAAAAATGAGCCCTCCGGTCGTCTGAAAACGTCACCTGAGAGTCGCGGGTCGCGGCGTCTCCTACCGGATCGTCTTGGGTTGGCGGGTCGGGTAGGGTTATGAAACCGGGTAGGGCAGAAGCAAGAAACGGCGTCGTTTGGTCTTTTAATGAAACACAGTGTTTCATTAATAAGGAAATGGGCCGACGCATTCGGGTTGGGCCGAAATCCATTTTTGTTTGGGCCATACGTGGCCTGTTTTCAGAACAAAAAAAAAGGGCGAATTGAATTAAAATGCAGAAACCGGTCACGACAGGATTCAAAACCATGACCTGAAGGCGCGTGGGCGCCTTAAAGGCTGGCCTTGCGCCAGCTGAGCCACGCGCTCCTTTAGGTTTTGTAATCAACATTTAATAAACTTAAATGAATCTTAAATGATTATTAATTTTTAAGAAAAGGTCAAGAGTGGGATTCGAACTCACATGCTTTGGGTCCAAAGCCTTGACTGGGCCTTTTGGACCATTAGGCAGAAATAACATTTCTGTTATTGTGATTGATTTTATATTTAGATATCATGACCCTTTTGTATTTAAATATAAATATGATTTTAATTAAGATTGGAATTTCATGTAATTATGAATTATATATTCTGTTATTTGCATGAATTAATTATAATTATTATACATGCAATATTTAGTTGAATAATATGCAAAACATGAATATCCAATTTTATTTTGATATTGCTTATGGTTTGTTGCAATATTATTCAGAAAATCTTAAATGAATACCTTAGATCACTGGGCCAATTGTTCAAATTTTTTGAACATTTATTCTAAGCTTTTAAATCTTTTAATTGTGCTTCTAGAAAATTTCTTTATGGATCCTGTTGCGTTTTTTTAATCACCTGGGCCATGATTGTTTATTTTCTTGGCAACCTGTTTTATGTGTAATGTATTTTCTTACATCAAACTGAATTGTTTAAATTGAGAAAAGTTAATTTTGGTGACTTTCACATTTTGGAAAATTTTGAAAAAATATTACTATTGTTTTGAGTTATTTAATTGTCTAAATATTTGGAAAAATTAACTTTAGACAATTACATATCTTTTTCAAATTGTTGAAACCAAGTCTTAGATAAATTATGCCAAGATTAATTCTTTAAACAATATTTGGATACATAAAACGGTGGGAGGATTTTTATTTGATTATTTAGTTAATCGATTAATCCCTCCATTAAGATGTGCATATATTGGATTAATTTTGAATGTACAAAATAGTGGGAGAATTTGTCTAAGATGATTATTTAATCACATTTTGTTGATTAAATTGATCAATTAAATTCTCATTAAAAAAAATATATTTTGTACATATTTGGAATCTAAATGCACAAGATTAATTTTGGTGATTAAAATTGGTAATATTAATCAAAGTGTGAGGATTGTATTTAGTCACTTATGTTGATTAAATTAATTGGTTAAGTCCTCTATGAAGCTGTGCATATTAGAATTTAAAGTGCACATTAATGATATTTATGATTAACTTGACATGCATAAAGAATCATATATGGATTTTAGAATATCAATAATTTTTGGAAGGTGAATAAATGTTAAGATTTATTTTATTAAATTAATTAAATTAAGATTCCTATTGACATTGTGTGTATGGTATCAAGATTGTACATATTTGACAATAGTGATCAGCATACATATTTTGCTTAAGGATATGCATATAAAGTTATTCCATATCAAAATTATGATCTTATGAAATATTATATACACAATGATGTGATGTCTTTGTGATAAATATGTAAAATCAAGGAGTAGCCAAAACATCCTTACTTAGGAACATACACTCTACTTTGTTCTAATGAACAAAATACATCACAAAAGGATTTAAAGACATCATTTGTAATTAAATGTGTGGTTATAATTAATCTTTACCCACAGGTAGATAATTATGATCATGTTTTTAATTAGGGTGGAATGGAACGGCTTTATATTTTCTAAGTAGCCCACAGGTATTAGGGGATATAATTGCATTCTAGTTTCATCAATTCGAGATAAATTCATGCTATGCTAATGTTTGCCCACAGGTAGACATTAGTGATACGAATTTATAATTATATGATTAATTGAGATAAAAATATCAAATTATATTCTTAATGTACCCGCAAGAATTAAGAATAAGGAAATAATTTGATAGTTTTATCATATAAGTATATATATGGATCTAATTGAATTATAACTTTAGCCCACAGGTAAGTTGTATGTCAGTAGATTCATGTTTTTCAAGCATGATTTACATTGGTAAAACATGATATGATTTATTAGTCTCAAATTTTAGTTATAAGCATGTATGTTCAATACTATGTAGTCATACAATGCAACCTGTAAATTTCTCTGATATGAAATGTGATATTCCCAAATTGAGGGGTGATAACTATAAAGTATCAATCATTTGGAGTGGATGGACATTTGTTATGCTATTAGGAAAGACAAACCACCTTCTATTACTAAGACCAAAGACTCCGGATGAGATTGATATGTATGTAAAGTGGGAGCGATCTAATCGCCTCTCGTTATGTTCATAAAGACCTCAATCTCTCGCGGCATTCGTGGTTTTGTCGAACAGCATAACAAGTATAGGGCCACTTCTGAAGGCAATTGATGAACAATTTATTACTTCAGATAAGGCACTTGCCGGCACCCTAATTATGAAGTTTTCATTCCCCAGACTCATTATAGTAAAATATGTGTATAAGCATATCATGCAGATAAGGGACATTGCAGCTCAACTGAAGTCACTTGAGATTGACATGTCTGATTCCTTCCTTATACACTATATTCTGAACACTCTTCTACGGCCATATAGACCCTTTTAGGATATCTTACAACACACATAAGGATAAATGGTCAATGAACTTTTGACCATGTGTGTTTAGGAGGAGGGAAGGTTGAAAATGCAAATGGGAGAATTCCTTGAATATGACTTAATTAGTGGGAGCAATCAATTTTGAAACCTTGTTTTTGAAAAATATTATTTAAATAGTCAACCTTCCACTTCAAGTTTGAGATTGATTGTTAACAATATTCCTTCGGTTCAACCGAATATTGTACAATCAGTTATTCAAGATCCACAACCTGCTGATATTGATCTAGTAGATCAAGTTGTTGATGAGGAACAATAAGAAATTGTTGAATAACAAGTTTCTCAAGAAGATAATGAAACAACATTAAGTAGATCTACTAGAACAATAAGATCAGTGATACTTAGTGAATATATTGTGTATCTGCAAGAATCTGACTATAATAGGAGTTGAAAATGATCCCGGAACGTTTTCACAAACCATGAACTGTAGATCATGGTATGATGCTATGAAGACTAATATGAATACTAAGGCATCTAATAGAGTCTGAGATCTTGTTAAGTTGCCTGATGGTGTAAAAGCCATTGGATGAAAATGGGTCTTTAAAACAAAGAGAGACTCAATTTGCAACATTAACATATATAAGGCAAGACTCATTGCTAAAAGATTCACTCAAAGAGAAGGAATCGATTACAAGGAGACATTTTCTCCTGTATCTAAAAAAGATTCTCTTCTAATCATTCTAGCATTGGTTGCACATTTTGATTTAAAGTTGCAACAAATGGATGTGAAAACGGCCTTTCTCAATAGAGATCTAGCTAGAGGAAGAGGTTTACATGAAACAAACCATCGGGATTTTCCTCTAACAATGGTGAGCATTTGGTGTGCAAACTCAAGAAGTCTAATATGGATTGAAACAAGCTTCCCATCAATGGTATTTAAAATTTCATGATGTTATCTCTTCATTTGGTTGTGTAGAGAACATTATGGATGAATGTATATACCAAAAGGTTAGTGGGAGCAAAACTTGTTTCCTTATTCTATATGTGGATGATATTTTACTTGCAACCAATGATAAAGGTTTACTATATGAGGTGAAACAATTCCTTTCTGAAAACTTTGACTTGAAGGATATGGGGGATGCATCTTATGTCACTGGCATTAAGATACATAGAGACAGACGTTTGAGTTTGTCTCAAGAGACCTATATCAACAAAGTTTTGGAAAGATTTTGGATGAGGAATTGTTCACCAAGTACAACTCTTAATGTGAAAGGTGATAGGTTCAATTTGGACTAGTGCCCAAAGAATGACTTTGAGCGGGAACAAATGAAACACATTCCTTATGCTTCAGTAGTAGGAAGTCTTATGTATGCTCAGGTCTACACCAGACCTGCCATAGCATTTGTTGTTGGAATGCTAAGGAGATATTAGAGTAATCCAGGTAAAAACCACTGGAGAGCTGCAAAGAAAGTATTGATACACCTTTAAGGTACTAAAGAGTACATGCTTAAGTACAAACGAATCAACAATTTGGAAATGACTGGTTGCTACGATTCAGATTATGCTGGCTGCATTGACTTAAGAAAATCCGCTTCAGGATATATTTTCATGCTAGCCAATAGAGCTGTATCATGGAGTAGTAAAAAGCAATTTTTAATTGCTACTTCCACTATGTAAGTTGAGTTTGTATCTTGTTTTGAGACTACCTCACATGGTGTATAAATGAATAGTTTCATTTTTTGGTTTGGGATTATGGATCCAATTTCTAGGCCATTGAAATTATATTGTGACAATTCAGCTGCTATTTTTTATGGCTAAGAACAATAAAGGTAGTCGAATCAAGCATATCGACATTAAGTGTCTAGCCATAAAAGTACGTGTTAAAAATAAATCAGTGGTTATTGAACACATGAGCATTGAATTGGTCATTACTGATCCTTTAACTAAAGGCATGCCTACATTGAAATTTCAGGATCATGCAGAAAGAATGGGACTTGTTTCCTTTATGTGATTTTCGTTGTAAAAACGATGTTATTTATGAAACTCTATTTGTGATATTTTCTCATTCGCATTGCGCACATATTCATTTTGAGAAATGTCATTAAGTTTGGACCAAGAATAAACGTAGGGTTTATTCATTAAGTTACACGGGCTTGGGAAACATGATGACCGTGATACATGGAAGATATTACTCGCTTTAAGAGGACCTATCGCTATGATCCATGCATTTTGTTTCTCGAAGGTATATATCTTTGAAGTATGTGGACCAAGTGGGAGAATGTTAGAATTTTAATATTATATTTAATATTCCATTAATTCTATTAAGTGGCCCACATTAATTCCGGTTATGTAACCAACCAATTAATTCAGTAACGGCCCATTCATTACGCAATAATTGCTAATTGATACACATGAATGCCTTTATCTCTGTGATGGCCAGAGTGCAATTCGTATGTGTATAAACTTTGGTCCCCTGAGCCTGCTCGAACGTTCAATGAAAAAAAAGCACACCATCTGCAGAGTGAGAGAGAAGGCTCAGAAGGACTAAAGATCAGAGTTCATCTGTCTTCTTTGGATAACAAAAGGACTGAAACTCAGAGTTCATTCATCTCTTCTGCATCCAGAGTACATATCAATGGCTGGAGGTATTTCTGGTCTTTACTTTATTTTCCGCATTGATCTAATTGCATGATTAGATCACTATATTTCTAACAAATGAATCCATGTTCCGTGCTCATCCCGAAATGGAAAGGGGTTTTTTACTTTTGAAAAATACTCCATGCACTAAAAATTAAATCACTTAACATACTGGGCGTTGAAAAAATATTTCAAGATATTGGTGTCGCATGAAAAATATTTTAGAATGCAGGACAAGAAATTAATTCATTTGAGATACTGAGTACAAAAATTATTTCAGGGTGCAACATACAACTTAATCAAGAAAAAGTTACATAAAATAACAATAAAGGGACCACACCCCAAAATTAAAGGGATTTGCATCCCATGCTCATCCAAAGGATACTAGTGTCACATGAAAAATATTTCAGAACAAAATGGGTTTTAGTTAAGCATATTGGTGTCATAGGAAAAATATTTCTGAATGTAGAACAAGAAATTAATTTATTTGAAATATTGGGTGTAAAAAATGATTCAAGGTGCAACATAAAATTTAATCCAAATCGATAGAAATGCACAAATTTTTTTTTTTTTTTTTTTATAAAAAGAGGTCCCCACCCCAAAATTAGAGGGATGAGCATCCCATGCTCATCTTTTGCATGAGCATGGAATGTTAAGCCTTAATCTAAAGCTTGATACTAGTATCTCAAAGAATCCAGACTCCATGCTCGTCCCCAAATAAAAGGGTTTTTTTTTTGTTGGAAAAATACTCCATGCACTAAAACTTTATTAACTTCCGATACTGAGCGTTGAAAAAATATTTCAGATATTAGGTGGCACTTTGGAAAAATATTTTAAGATACTAGTGTGGCATGAAAAATATTTCGAATGAAGGACTCGGAAATTAATTAAATTGAGATACTGGGAGCAAAAAATATTTTAGGGTGAAGCATAGAATTTGATCCATATAAACAACAAATACATAAATAAAAATATAAAAAAAATGGTCTCCACCCCAAAATTAGAGGGATGAGCATCTCATGCACATCTACTTGATTAACAAGAAATGTGAACCCTCATATTATACCTTTAATCTAAAACTTATACTAGTATTACAATGAATCCACGTTCCAAGTTCATCCTTAAATAAAAGGAGTTTTCTTTTGAAAAAAAAAATTGAAAAAATAATCCGTGCTAGAAAAATTAATTAATTTAAGATATTGGCTGCTGAAAAAATATCTCAGGTTTTAGGTGGTACTGAAAAAATATTTTAGGATACTGGTTTGAGTAGGGGTGGAAATAGGCCAGGCCCCTATCAGGTGACCTACGGCCTGGCCTGCTTAGGGTTTGGCTTGGCTTGGCCTATTTATTAAAAAGGTCAGGCCAAGGCCTATTTAAAGGCCTAATTGTGTAAATAGGCCAGGCCTATTTTGTTAAAGCCTGGCCTATAAGCCTTCAGGCCTGGCCTGTTTATAAATATTATATATAATTTTTTTTATCATATATATATATTATATATATATACACAATATTTAATTTATATGTTTTTTATACTCCTATTTATATTTTTTATTCTTATATTTTAATTTTATTTTCCCCCATTGTATTATCATAGGTTTTTCTTTTCCATATTCTCGTTCTGTGACTGTGTCGCTTGCTATTCCAATATTCCTCTCCCTCGCCTCATTCGGTCACTCGCCGCTCACTATTCCCCTTGGCTCTCTTTCGTCTGTCCTCACAACTCACCCCAAATCCTCTTGCTCTCCTTCGTGGGTCGCTCTATTTTTGCTTCTCGATTTAAACCCGAGGATCGTTTGGTTTCGATCCGAGCCTCGTGCTCCGCGTTTGCGTACTCACATCGCAGTAACTCTCCGTGCCATTTGTTGCTTTTTAAGTATTAGGTGTTAGGGCGTTTTTTTTTCAATCGAAAGTGTTAGCTAGTAAGTTCTTTTCTTTTGCTCGAAAAAGATGCTCTGTGGTGATGATGAAATCCGTTCCAAAGCCATGAATATAATAGGATTGTTCCAAAAAAAAAAAAGCAAAGTGTTTTGTGCCTCGTCTTTTAGTGCTAGTAAGTCTTTTCATTTGCTTGAAAAAAGTGCTCTATGCTTTGAAACTCTTGTCTTTTAGTGCTAGTAAGTCTTTTGGTTTATCACTATATTGATGATATGAGTTTATTAAGTGGTAAATTATAATGAATACATTTTCCTATTATTAGTAATTATGTTTGTTTTAATTTTAAGATAAAGCTTACAATTTGTAAATATGTTGTCTTTGAAACCTACCAAAAGCATACATTTATTTAGGTTTTAGTAGGTTCAAAGCCTACTTATGGCTTTCAAGACCTGCAATATGAGGCCTTTTTAGAGGCCTACATTGTAAATAGGCCTGTAAAAAGGCTTCAGGCATACCTAGGCCTCATATAGGCTCAGGCCTGAGCCTAAAAAAAAGCCTGAAAGCAGGCTCAGGCTTAGGCCCAGGATGCAGATTGCTCAGGCCTATTTAGGCAAAGCCTGGCCTATTTCCATGCCTAGGTGTGAGGGAAAAAATATTTCTGGATGCAGGAAAATAAATTAATTCATTTGAGATACTGGATGCAAAAAATATTTCAGGGTGCAATATACAGTTTAATCCAAATAAATAAAATTACATCATAAAATTTAAAAAAGGTCCCCATCCGGGATGCTCATCCAAAGGATACTGGTGTCACAAGAAAAATATTTCTAAATAAAATGGGTTTTAGTTAAGGATATCGGTGTCATAGGAAAAATATTTCTCAACGCAAAGACAAGAAATTAATTCATTTGAGATACTGGGTGAAAAAAATATTTTAGGGTGCAACATAAAATTTAATCCAAATAGATAATAAAACAGAAGAAAAATTGGTGCCCACCCCAAAATTAGGGGGATGAGCATCTCATGCTCATATTTTCGATGAGCATGGAATGTGAACCTTCAAGTTATACCCTTAATCTGAAATTTAATATCAGTATCGGAATGAATCCACATTCCATGTTCATCCCCAAAAAGAAGGGTTTTTTTTTTTTTTTTTTTTTTTTTTTGCATTCTTGAAAAATACTCCATGCGCAAAAAGTTAATTAACTTAAGATACTAAGGGTTGAAAAAATATTTTAGGACACTCTTGTGACATTAAAAGTATTTCTGAATGAAGGACCACTAATTAATTAATTTAAGATACTGGGTGCAAAAATATTTTAGGAAAAAGATACAATTCAATCTGAATAAATGAATTTAGAAAAAAAACAAATAATGGGCCCCACCCTAAAATTGGAGGGATAACCATCCCATTCTCATTTTCTTTGGTGAGCATGGAATGTGAACCTTCAAATTATACCCTTAATCCATAACTTAATACTGGTATGTGAATGAATCCATGTTCCGTGCTCATCCCGAAATAAAAAGGGGTTTTTTACTTTTGAAAAATACTCCATGCACTAAAAATTAAATCACTTATCATACTTGGCGTTGAAAAAATATTTCAAGATATTGGTGTCGCATGAAAAATATTTTAGAATGCAGGACAAGAAATTAATTCATTTGACATACTGAGTACAAAAATTATTTCAGGGTGCAACATACAACTTAATCCAGAAAAAGTTACATAAAATAATAATAAAGGGACCACACCCCAAAATTAAAGGGATGTGCATCCCATGCTCATCCAAAGGATACTAGTGTCACATGAAAAATATTTCAAAACAAAAGGGGTTTTAGTTAAGCATATTGGTTTCACAGGAAAAATATTTTTAAATATAGAACAAGAAATTAATTTCTTTGAAATATTGGGTGTAAAAAATGTTTCAAGTGCAACATAAAATTTAATCCAAGTCGATAGAAATGCACAAAAAGTTTTTTTTTTTTATATATAAAAGCAGGTCCCCGCCCCAAAATTAGAGGGATGAGCATCCCATGCTCATCTTTTGCATGATAATGGAATGTTAACCCTTAATCTAAAGCTTGACACTAGTCTCTCAAAGAATCCAGACTCCATGCTGGTCCCAAAATAAAAGGGGGTTTTTATTTTGTTGGAAAAATACTCCATGCACTAAAACTTTATTAACTTACGATACTGAGCGTTGAATAAATATTTCGAGATATTAGGTGGCACTTTGGAAAAATATTTTAAGATACTAGTGTGACATGAAAAATATTTCGATTGAAGGATTTGGAAATTAATTAAATTGAGATACTGGGAGCAAAAAATATTTTAGGGTGAAGCATAGAATTTGATCCATATAACAAACCAATACATAAATAAAAATATAAAAAAAGGTCTCCACCCCAAAACTAGAGGGATGAGCATCTCATTCCCATCTATTGGATTAACAAGAAATGTGAACCCTCATATTATACCTTTAATCTAAAACTTATACTAGTATTACAATGAATCCACGTTCCAAGTTCATCCTTACATAAAAGGAGTTTTCTTTTTTTTAAAAAAAAAATTGAAAAAATAATCCGTGTTGGAAAAATTAATTAATTAAAGATATTGGCTGCTGAAAAAATATCTCAGGTACTAGGTGGTACAGAAAAAATATTTCTAGATACTGGTGTGAGGGAAAAAATATTTCGGATACAGGACAATAAATTAATTCATTTGAGATACTGGATGCAAAAAATATTTCAAGGTGCAGTATACAATTTAATCCAAATAAATAAAAATACATAATAACATTAAAAAGAGGTCCCCATCTGGGATGCTCATCCAAAGGATACTGGTGTCAAAAGAAAAATATTTCTAAATAAAATGCGTTTTAGTCAAGGATACTGGTGTCATAGGAAAACTATTTATCAACGTAGTACAAGAAATTAATTCATTTGAGATACTGGGTGCAAAAAATATTTTAGGGTGCAACATAAAATTTAATCCAAATAGATAAAAAAAACATGAGAAAAATTGGTGCCCACCCCAAAATTAGAGGGATGAGCATCTCATGCTCATATTTTCGATGAGAATGGAATGTGATACTTCAAGTTTTACCCTTAATCTGAAATTTAATATCATTATCTGAATGAATCCACATTCCATGTTCATCCCCAAACAGAAGGGGGGTTTTTTTTTTGCATTCTTGAAAAATACTCCAAGCGCAAAAATTTTATCAACTTAAGATACTGGGCGTTGAAAAAATATTTTAGGACACTCTTGTGACATGAAAAGTATTTCTGAATGAAGGACTAGAAATTAATTAATTTAAGATACTGGGTGCAAAACATATTTTAAAAGATACAATTCAATCTGAATAAATGAATTTAGAAAAAAAAGGGCCCCACCCTAAAATTGGAGGGATAATCATCCCATTCTCAGTTTTCTTTTGTGAGCATGGAATGTGAACCTTCAAATTATACCCTTAATCCATAACTTAATACTGGTATGTGAATGAATCCATGTTCCGTGCTCATCCCGAAATGGAAAGGGGTTTTTTACTTTTGAAAAATACTCCATGCACTAAAAATTAAATCACTTAACATACTGGGCGTTGAAAAAATATTTCAAGATATTGGTGTCGCATGAAAAATATTTTAGAATGCAGGACAAGAAATTAATTCATTTGAGATAATGAGTACAAAAATTATTTCAGGGTGCAACATAAAACTTAATCCAGAAAAAGTTACATAAAAAATAATAAAGGGACAACACCCCAAAATTAAAGGGATGTGCAACCCATGCTCATCCAAAGGGTATGAGTGTCACATGAAAAATATTTCAGAACAAATGGAGTTTTTTTTAAGCATATTGGTGTCACAGGAAAATATTTCTGAATGTAGAACAAGAAATTAATTTATTTGAAATATTGGGTGTAAAAAATGTTTCAAGGTGCAGCATAAAATTTAATACAAATCGAAATGAATGTACAATTTTTTTTTTAAATTAAAACATGTCCCCACCCCAAAATTAGAGGGATGAGCATGGCATGCTCATCTTTTGTATAAGAAAGGAATGTTAACCCTTAATCTAAAGCTTGATACTAGTCTCTCAAAAAATCCAGACTCCATGCTCGTCCCCAAATAAAAGGCGGGGTTTTTATTTTGTTGGAAAAATACTCCATGCACTAAAACTTTATTAACTTATGATACTGAGCGTTGAAAAAATATTTCAGATATTAGGTGGCACTGGAAAAACATTTTAAGATACTAGTGTGGCATGAAAAATATTTACGAATGAAGGACTGAAAATTAATTAAATTGAGATCTTCGGGAGCAAAAAATATTTTAGGGTGAAGCATAGAATTTGATCCATATAAACAACAAATACATAAATAAAAATATAAAAAAAATGGTCTCCACCCCAAAATTAGAGGGATGAGCATCTCATGCCCATCTATTGGATGAACAAAAAATGTGAACCCTCATATTATACCTTTAATCAAAAACTTATACTAGTATTACAATGAATCCTTGTTCCAAGTTCATCCTTACATAAAAGGAGTTTTATTTTAAAATAAAAAATTGAAAAAATAATCCGTGCTGGAAAAATTAATTAATTAAAGATATTGGCTGCTGAAAAAATATCTCAGGTACTAGGTGGTATAGAAAAAATATTTCTAGATGCAGGAAAATAAATTAATTCATTTGAGATACTGGATGCAAAAAAAATTTCAGGGTGCAATATACAGTTTCATCCAAACAAATAAAAATACACAATAAAATTTAAAAAAGGTCCCCATCCGAGACGCTCATCCAAAGGATACTGGTGTCACAAGAAAAATATTTCAAAATAAAATGGGTTTTAGTTAAGGATACTAGTTTCATAGGAAAAATGTTACTCAACGCAGTACATGAAATTAATAAATTTGACATACTGGGTGCAAAAAATATTTTAGGGTGCAACATAAAATTTAACTCAAATAGATAATAAAACAGAAGAAAAATTGGTGCCCACGCCAAAATTAGAGGGATGAGCATCTCATACTCATATTTTCAATGAGCATGGAATGTGAACCTTCAAGTTATACCCTTAATCTGAAATTTAATATAAGTATCTGAATGAATCAACATTCCATGTTCATCCCCAAACAGAAGAGGTTTTTTTTTTTTTTTTTTTTTGCATTCTTGAAAAATACTCCAGGCACAAAAAGTTTATTAACTAAATATACTGGGCGTTGAAAAAATATTTTAGGACACTCTTGTGACATGAAAAGTATTTCTGAATGAAGGACTACTAATTAATTAATTTAAGATACTGGGTGCAAAACATATTTTAGGGTGCAGCATACAATTCAATCTGAATAAATGAATTTTTAAAAAAATAATAATTGGCCCCACCCAAAAATTGGAGGGATAACCATTCCATTCTCATTTTCTTCGGTGAGCATGGAATGTGAACCTTCAAATTATACCCTTAATCCATAACTTAATACGGGTTTGTGAATGAATCCATGTTCCGTGCTCATCCCGAAATGGAAAGGGGTTTTTTACTTTTGAAAAATACTCTATGCACTAAAAATAAAATCACTTAACATACTGGGCGTTGAAAAAATATTTAAAAATATTGGTGTCGCATGACAAATATTTTTGAATGAAGGACAAGAAATTAATTCATTTGAGATACTGAGTACAAAAATTATTTCAGGGTGAAACATACAACTTAATTTAGAAAAAGTTACATGAAAAAATAATGAAGGGACCACACCTCAAAATTAAAGGGATGTGCATCCCATGCTCATCAAAAGGATACTAGTGTCACATGAAAAATATTTCAGAACAAAAGGGGTTTTTGTTAAGCATATTGGTGTCACAGGAAAAATAATTCTTAATGTAGAACAAGAAATTAATTTATTTTAAATATTGGGTGTAAAAAATTCTTCAAGGTGCGGCATAAAATTTAATCCAAATCGATATAAATGCACAATTTATTTATTTTATTTTTTTTTATAAAAAGAGGTCCCCACCCCAAAATTTGAGGGATGAGCATGCCATGCTCATCTTTTGCATGAGAATGGAATGTTAACCCTTAATCTAAAGCTTGATACTAGTCTCTCAAAGAATCCAGACTCCATGCTCGTCCACAAATAAAAGGGGGGTTTTTATTTTGTTGGAAAAATACTCCATGCACTAAAACTTTATTAACTTCCGATATCGAGTGTTAAAAAAATATTTCGATATTAGGTGGCACTTTGGAAAAATATTTTAAGATACTAGTGTGGCATGAAAAATATTTCGAATGAAGGACTGGAAATTAATTAAATTGAAATCGGGAGCAAAAAATATTTTAGGGTGAAGCATAAAATTTGATCCATATAAAAAACAAAAACAAAAATAAAAATATTAAAAAAAATGGTCTCCACCCCAAAATTAGATGGATGAGCATCTCATGCCCATCTATTGGATTAACAAGAAATGTGAACCCTCATATTATACCTTTAATCTAAAACTTATACTAGTATTACAAGGAATCCACGTTCCAAGTTCATCCTTACATAAAAGGAGTTTTCTTGTGAAATAAAAAATAAAAAATTGAAAAAATAATCCGTGCAGGAAAAATTAATTAATTGAAGATATTTGTTGCTGAAAAAATATCTCAGGTACTAGGTGGTACTGAAAAAAAAAATTTAGGATACTAGTGTGAGGGAAAAAATATTTCTGGACGCAGGACAATAAATTAATTCATTTGAGATACTGGATGCAAAAAATATTTCAGGGTGCAATATACAGTTTAATCCAAATAAATAAAAATACCTAATAAAATTAAAAAAATGTCCCCATCCGGGATGCTCATCCAAAGGATACTGGTGTCACAAGAAAAATATTTCTAAATAAAATGGGTTTTAGTTAAGGATACAGGTGTCATAGGAAAAATATTTCTCAATGCAGTACAAGAAATTAATTCATTTGAGATACTAGGTGCAAAAAATATTTTAGGGTGCAACATAAAATTTAATCCAAATAGATAATAAAACAGAAGAAAAATTAGTGCCCACCCCAAAAATTAGAGGGATGAGCATCTCATGCTCATATTTTTGATAAGCATGGAATGTGAACCTTCAAGTTATACCTGTAATCTCAAATTTAATATCAGTATCTGAATGAATCAACATTCCATGTTCATCCCCAAACAGAAGAGGTTTTTTTTTTTTTTTTTGTATTCTTGAAAAATACTCCACGCGCAAAAAGTTTTTTAACTTAAGATACTGGGCGTTGAAAAAATATTTTAGGGCACTCTTGTGACATGAAAAGTATTTCTGAATGAAGGACTACTAATTAATTAATTTAAGATACTGGGTGCAAAACATATTCTAGGGTGCAGCACACAATTCAATCTGAATAAATGAATTTTTTAAAAAAAAAATTGGCCCCACCCTAAAATTGGAGGGATAACCATTCCATTCTCATTTTCTTCGGTGATCATGGAATGTGAACCTTCAAATTATACCCTTAATCCATAACTTAACACGGGTTTGTGAATGAATCCATGTTCCGTGCTCATCCCGAAATGAAAAGGGGTTTTTTACTTTTGAAAAATACTCTATGCACTAAAAATAAAATCACTTAACATACTGGGCGTTGAAAAAATATTTCAAAATATTGGTGTCGCATGAAAAATATTTTTGAATGAAGGACAAGAAATTAATTCATTTGAGATACTGAGTACAAAAATTATTTCAGGGTGCAACATACAACTTAATCTAGAAAAAGTTACATGAAAAAATAATGAAGGGACCACACCTCAAAATTAAAGGGATGTGCATCCCATGCTCATCAAAAGGATACTAGTGTCACATGAAAAATATTTCAGAACAAAAGGGGTTTTTGTTAAGCATATTGGTGTCACGGGGAAAAATAATTCTTAATGTAGAACAAGAAATTAATTTATTTTAAATATTGGGTGTACAAAATTCTTCAAGGTGCGGCATAAAATTTAATCCAAATCGATATAAATGCACAATTTATTTATTTTATTTTTTTTTATAAAAAGAGGTCCCCACCCCAAAATTTGAGGGATGAGCATGCCATGCTCATCTTTTGCATGAGAATGGAATGTTAACCCTTAATCTAAAGCTTGATACTAGTCTCTCAAAGAATCCAGACTCCATGCTCGTCCACAAATAAAAGGGGGGCTTTTATTTTGTTGGAAAAATACTCCATGTACTAAAACTTTATTAACTTCCGATACTGAGCGTTAAAAAAATATTTCAGATATTAGGTGGCACAGGAAAAATATTTTAAGATACTAGTGTGGCATGAAAAATATTTCGAATGAAGGACTGGAAATTAATTAAATTGAGATACTGGGAGCAAAAAATATTTTAGGGTGAAGCATAGAATTTGATCCATATAAAAAACAAAAACATAAATAAAAATATTAAAAAAAAATGGTCTCCACCCCAAAATTAGATGGATGAGCATCTCATGCCCATCTATTGGATTAACAAGAAATGTGAACCCTCATATTATACCTTTAATCTAAAACTTATACTAGTATTACAAGGAATCCACGTTCCAAGTTCATCCTTAAATAAAAGGAGTTTTTTTTTGAAAAACAAAAAATAAAAATTGAAAAAATAATCCGTGCTGGAAAAATTAATTAATTTAAGATATTGGTTCCTGAAAAAATATCTCAGGTACTAGGTGGTACTGAAAAAATATTTCTGGATACTGGTGCGAGGTAAAAAATATTTCTGGATACAGGACAATAAATTAATTCATTTGAGATACGAAATTTGAAAAAAAAATATTAGTAAAAAAAGTATACGAGTTTAATCCAACTAAATAAAAATACATAATAACATTAAAAAAAAGGTCCCCATCCGGGATGCTCATCCAAAGGATACTGGTGTCACAAGAAAAATATTTCTAAATGAAATGGGTTTTAGTCAAGGATATTGGTGTCATAGGAAAAATATTTCTCAACGCAGTACAAGAAATTAATTCATTTGAGATTCTGGGTGCAAAAAATATTTTAGGGTGCAACATAAAATTTAATCCAAATAGATAATAAAACATGAGAAAAATTTGTGCCCACCCCAAAATTAGAGGGATGAGCATCTCATGCTCATATTTTCGATGAGCATGGAATGTGAACCTTAGAGTTATACCCTTAATCTGAAATTTAATATCAGTAACTGAATGAATCCACATTCCATGTTCATCCCCAAACAGAAGGGTTTTTTTTTGCATTCTTGAAAAATACTCCGAGCGCAAAAAGTTTATTAACTTAAGATACTGGGCGTTGAAAAAATATTTTAGGACACTTGTGTGACATGAAAAGTATTTCTGAATGAAGGACTACTAATTAATTAATTTAAGATACTGGGTGCAAAACATATTTTAGGGTGCAGCATACAATTCAATCTGAATAAATGAATTTAGAAAAAATAATAATGGGCCCCACCCTAAAATTGGAGGGATAACCATCTCATTCTCATTTTCTTTGGTGAGCTTGGAATGTGAACCTTCAAATTATACCCTTAATCCATAACTTAATACCGGTATGTGAATGAATCCATGTTCCGTGCTCATCCCGAAATAAAAAGGGGTTCTTTACTTTTGGAAAATACTCCATGTGCTAAAAATAAAATCACTTAACATACTGGGCGTTGAAAAAATATTTCAAGATATTGGTGTCGCATGAAAAATATTTTTGAATGAAGGACAAGAAATTAATTCATTTGAGATACTGAGTACAAAATTATTTCAGGGTGCAACATACAACTTTATCCAGAAAAAGTTACATGAAAACATAATAAAGGGACCACACCCCAAAATTAAAGGGATGTGCATCCCATGCTCATCTTTTGCATGAGAATGGAATGTTAACCCTTAATCTAAAGCTTGATACTAGTCTCTCAAAGAATCCAGACTCCATGCTCGTCCTCAAATAAAAGGGGGGTTTTATTTTGTTGGAAAAATACTCCATGCACTAAAACTTTATTAACTTCCGATACTGAGCGTTGAAAAAATATTTCAGATATTAGGTGGCACTGGAAAAATATTTTAAGATACTAGTGTGGCATGAAAAATATTTCTGATTGAAGGACTAGAAATTAATTAAATTGAGATACTGGGAGCAAAAAATATTTTTGGGTGAAGTGTAGAATTTGATCCATATAAAAAACCAATACATAAATAAAAATATAAAAAAAAATGGTGTCCACCCCAAAATTAGGGGGATGAGCATCTCATGCTCATATTTTCAATGAGCATAGAATGTGAACCTTCAAGTTATACCCTTAATCTGAAATTTAATATCAGTATCTGAATGAATCCACATTCCATGTTCATCCCCAAAATGAAGGGAGTTTTTTTTTTTTTTTTTTTTTTTTTGCATTCTTGAAAAATACTCCATGCGCAAAAAGTTTATTAACTTAAGATACTGGGCGTTGAAAAAATATTTTAGGACACTTGTGTGACATGAAAAGTATTTCTGTATGAAGGACTAGAAATTAATTAATTTAAGATGCTGGGTGCAAAACATATTTTAGGGTGCTGCATAAAATTCAATCTGAATAAATGAATTTAGAAAAAAAAAAAAGCAAATAATGGGCCCCACCCTAAAATTGGAGGGATAAGTATCCCATTCTCATTTTCTTTGGTGAGCATGGAATGTGAACCTTCAAACTATACCCTTAATCCATAACTTAATACTGGTATATGAATGAATCCATGTTCCGTGCTCATCCCGAAATAAAAAGGGGTTTTTTACTTTTGAAAAATACTCCATGCACTAAAAATTAAATCAATTAACATACTGGGCGTTGAAGAAATATTTCAAGATATTGTTGTCGCATGAAAAATATTTTAGAATGCAGGACAAGAAATTAATTCATTTTAGATACTGAGTACAAAAATTATTTCAGGGTGCAACATACAACTTAATCCAGAAAAAGTTACATAAAACAATAATAAAGGGACCACACCCCAAAATTAAAGTGATGTGCATCCTACGCTCATCCAAAGGATACTAGTGTCACATAAAAAATATTTTAGAACAAAAGGGGTTTTTGTTAACGATATTGGTGTCACAGGAAAAATATTTCTTAATGTAGAACAAGAAATGAATTTATTTTAAATATTGGGGGTAAAAAATGTTTCAAGGTGCAGCATAAAATTTAATCCAAATCGATAGAAATGCACAAAAAGTTTATTTTTTTTTTATAAAAAGAGGTCTCCACCCCAAAATTAGAGGGATGAGCATGCCTTGCTCATCTTTTGCATGAGAATGGAATGTTAACCCTTAATCTAAATCTTGAGACTATTCTCTCAAAGAATCCAGACTCCATGCTCGTCCCCAAATAAAAGGGGGGTTTTTTTATTTTGTTGGAAAAATACTCCATGCACTAAAACTTTATTAACTTCCGATACTGAGCGTTGAAAAATTATTTCAGATATTAGGTGGCACTGGAAAAATATTTTAAGATACTAGTGTGGCATGAAAAATATTTGAATGAAGGACGGAAATCAATTAAATTGAGATATCGGGAGCAAAAAATATTTTAGGGTGAAGCTTAGAATTTGATCCATATAACAAACCAATACATAAATAAAAAAATAAAAAAAATGGTCTCCACCACAAAATTAGAGGGATGAGCATCTCATGCCCTTCTATTGGATTAACAAGAAATGTGAACGCTCATATTATTCCTTTAATCTAAAACTTATACTAGTATTACAATGATTCCACATTCTAAGTTCATCCTTACATAAAAGGAGTTTTCTTTTGAAAAAAGAATAAAAAAACTGAAAAAATAATCCGTGCTTGAAAAATTAATTAATTTAAGATATTGGTGAAAAAATATCTCAGGTTTTAGGTGGTACTGAAAAAAAAAATTAGGATACTGGTGTGAGGGAAAAAATATTTCTGGATGCAGGACAATAAATTAATTCATTTGAGATACTGGATGTAAAAAATATTTCAGGGTGCAGTATACAGTTTAATCCAAATAAATAAAAATACATAATAAAATTTTAAAAAAAAAGGTCCCCATCCGGGATGCTCATCCAAAGGAGACCGGTGTCACAAAAAAAATATTTCTAAATAAAATGGGTTTTAGTTAAGGATGGTGTGTCATAGGAAAAATATTTCTCAACGCAAGACAAGAAATTAATTCATTTGAGATACTGGGTGCAAAAAATATTTTAGGGTGCAACATAAAATTTAATCCAAATAGATAATAAAACAGGAGAAAAATTGGTGCCCACCCAAATTAGAGGGATGAGCATCTGATGCTCATATTTTCGATGAGAATGGAATGTGAACCTTAGAGTTATACCCTTAATCTAAAATTTAATATCAGTATCTGAATGAATCCACATTCCATGTTCATCCCCAAACAGAAGGGGTTTTTTTTTGCATTCTTGAAAAATACTCCATGCGCAAAAAGTTTATTAACTTAAGATACTGGGCGTTGAAAAAATATTTTAGGACACTTGTGTGACATGAAAAGTAGTTCTGAATGAAGGACTATAAATTAATTAGTTTAAGATTCTGGGTGCAAAACATATTTTAGGGTGCAGCATACAAGTCAATCTAAATAAATGAATTTAGAAAAAAAAAACAAATAATGGGCCCCACCCTAAAATTAGAGGGATAACCATCCCATTCTCATTTTCTTTGGTGATCATGGAATGTGAAACTTCAAATTATACCCTTAATCCATAACTTAATACTGGTATGTGAATAAATCCATGTTCCGTGCTCATCCCGTAATAAAAAGGGGTTTTTGACTTTTGAAAAATACTTCATCCACTAAAAATTAAATCACTTAACATACTGAGGGTTGAAAAAATATTTCAAGATATTGGTGTCGGATGAAAAATATTTTAGAATGCAGGACAAGAAATTAATTCATTTGAGATACTGAGTACAAAAAATATTTCAGGGTGCAACATACAAATTTATCCAGAAAAAGTTTCAAGAAAAAATAATAAAGGGACCACACCCCAAAATTAAAGGGATGTGCATCCCATGCTCATCCAAAGGATGCTAGTGTCACATGAAAAATATTTCAGAACAAAAGGGGTTTTTGTTAAGCATTTTGGTGTCACAGGATAATTATTTCTGAATGTAGAACAAGAAATTAATTTATTTGAAATATTGGGTGTAGAAAATGTTTCAAGGTGCATTATAAAATTTAATCCAAATCGATAGAAATGCACAAAAAGTTTTTTTTTTTTTTTTTTTTTAAAAAAAAAAGAGGTCCCCACCCCAAAATTAGAGGGATGAGCATCCCATGCTCATCTTTTGCATGAGAATGGAATGTTAACCCTTAATCTAAAGCTTGATACTAGTCTCTCAAATAATCCAGACTCTATGCTCGTCCCCAAATAAAACGGGGGGTTTTTTATTTTGTTGGAAAAATACTCCATGCACCAAAACTTTATTAACTTCTGATACTGAGCGTTTAAAAAATATTTCAGATATTAGGTGGCACTGTAAAAATATTTTAAGATACTAGTGTGGCATGAAAAATATTTCTAATTGAAGGACTAGAAATTAATTAAATTGAGATGCGGGCGGGAGCAAAAAATATTTTTGGGTGAAGCGTAGAATTTGATCCATATAAAAAACAAATACATAAATAAAAATATAAAAAAATGGTATCCACCCCAAAATTAGAGGGATGAGCATCTCACGCCCATCTATTGGATTAACAAGAAATGTGAACCCTCATATTATACCTTTAATCTAAAACTTATACTCGTATTACAATGAATCCACATTCCAAGTTCATCCTTACATAAAAGGAGTTTTCTTTTGAAAAGAAAAAGAAAAAGAAAAAAAATAATCCGTCTTTGGAAAAATTAATTAATTTAAGATATTGGCTGTGAAAAAATATCTCAGGTACTAGGTGGAACAGAAAAAGTATTTCTGGATGCGGGACAATAAATTAATTCATTTGAGATCTTTTGGATGCAAAAAATATTTCAGGGTGCAGTATACAGTTTAATCCAAATAAATAAAAATACATAATAAAATTAAAAAAAGATCCCCATCCAGGATGCTCATCCAAAGGATACTGGTGTCACAAGAAAAATATTTCTAAATATAATGGGTTTTAGTTAAGCATACTGGTGTCATAGGAAAAATATTTCTCAACGCAGTACAAGAAATTAATTCATTTGAGATACTGGGTGCAAAAAATATTTTAGGGTGCAACATAAAATTTAATCCAAATAGATAATAAAACAGAAGAAAAATTGGTACCCACCCCAAAATTAGAGGGATGAGCATCTCATGCTCATATTTTCGATGAGCATGGAATGTGAACCTTAGAGTTATACCCTTAATCTGAAATTTAATATCAATATCTGAATGAATCCACATTCCATGTTCATCCCCAAACAGAAGGGGTTTTTTTTTGCATTCTTGAAAAATACTCCATGCGCAAAAAGTTTATTAACTTAAGATACTGGGCGTTGAAATAATATTTTAGGTCACTTGTGTGACATGAAAAGTATTTCTGAATGAAGGACTATAAATTAATTAATTTAAGATGCTGGGTGCAAAACATATTTTAGGGTGCAGCATACAATTCAATCTGAATAAATGAATTTAGAAAAACAACCATATAGTGGGTCCCACCCTAAAATTGGAGGGATAACCATCCCATTCTCATTTTCTTTGGTGAGCATGGAATGTGAACCTTCAAATTACACCCTTAATCCATAACTTAATACTGGTATGTGAATGAATCCATGTTCCGTGCTCATCCCGTAATAAAAAAGGGTTTTTTACTTTTGAAAAATACTTCATGCACTAAAAATTAAATCACTTAACATACTGGGCGTTGAAAAAATGTTTCAAGATATTGGTGTCGGATGAAAAATATTTTAGAATGCAGGACAAGAAATTAATTCATATGAGATACTGAGTACAAAAAATATTTCAAGGTGTAACATACAACTTAATCCAGAAAAAGTTACATAAAAAAATAATAAAGGGACCACACCCCAAAATTAAAGGGATGTGCATCCCATGCTCATCCAAAGGATACTAGTTTCACATGAAAAATATTTCAGAACAAAAGGGGTTTTAGTTAAGTATATTGGTTGCACAGGAAAAATATTTCTGAATGTAGAACAAGAAATCAATTTATTTGAAATATTGGGTGTAAAAAATGTTTCAAGGTGCAACATAAAATGTTAGTTCACTATGTGTTTTGATGATAACTGAAAATTGTAAACACAAGTTAAAATGAGTTTTTGATAAGTTGAAAAACTTGATGTCAAGTGAATACTCAAGTGTTGGTTTCAATACTCAAGTATTGAGTTGACAGAGAATGGTTCATTTTCACAAAGATGAGCAATACTCGAGTATTTCCCTGAATACTCAAGTATTGAAGTTACAGAGAACATTCCAAGTTTTTCACAATTAGTCAATACTCAAGTATTGGTTTGAATACTCGAGTATTGACCATACAAAGACTCTCTCACTAAAAGGCAAAGTTGCCAATACTCAAGTATCCATTTGCATACTCAAGTATTGGTTATACATAGAGTCATCAAAGTATTCAAACATGTGAATACTCGAGTATTGGGTTGAATACTCGAGTATTGGACAAACAGAAAGTTTTCAAAGTTTACACATGTTTATGAATACTCAAGTATTGAAGTGAATACTCAAGTATTGACTTGGAAAAGATTTTACAAAGTTTTTCAAGCAAAGTGATTACTCGAGTATTGGGCATACAGAGAGCTTGGCTCTTTTTCAAATGTTTTTGAAAACTCAAGTATTGATTTGAATACTCAAGTATTGAGGTTTTGGACTTAAACTTATTTTCACATAAAAAGTTTAAAACTCGAGTATTGGTTTGAATACTCGAGTATTGACATTATTCAAAGACATGATCCAAAGCTCAAAACTTGAAGTTCTTCTCTGGAAGAGGAATACTCAAGTATTGACATGAATACTCAAGTATTCACATTTGGGCACAGTGACATACTCAAGTATTGAAGAACATACTCGAGTATTGGTCGCGGTTTTTGAAAATCAAGTTGAACAAATTTGTGAAAACTTTTTTATCTGATCTTAATACTTGCCATTATTATTCTTTGATATTCCCAGCTATGTTTAATCACCTTGTTAGTGAGTTTCAGATGAATTAGAGAATGCTTATTAAAGGTTTAAAGCAAAAGCAAAAAGCATGTCAGAACATTAAATGCTAAGCCCAGAAAGTTGCATACTTTTGGGTAATCCCTCTGCACACGCTTACAAAGGATTAATGTCTACCTACCACATCCAGTAGCTGCTATTCAAACGGATTAATATTCAAGAAGTCAACTCTGAACTTTTGTACAACTGGATTAAGTGAAGAGTAGAGAGAGAAGACTCTAAAATGCCTCCAACAGCTAGATTAATGCACCAACGATCATAATGGAGTTTGCAACGGATCTTTAATGCTCTCTCAGTATAAATAGAGTAGCATTCAATTTCTCTCAAAAACTAAGACTGCAGAAAACAAAAATCATTCAAGTTTCCAACTACTCTTGAGTTTTCTTGTGTAAAGTATCTGTTGATACATTAAAGCTTCAGTGTTTATCATTATCCACTCTTAGAGAGAGTTTCTTACTTGTAAATCATTTATTGTAAAGAATCACAAGTCGGGGACTTGGTGATTGGGTTCATTGATTACAACTTGTAAGGGGAGTAAGTTCTAGGGAGAGAATTACTCTTGAGTACGAGTGTGTAATCAATTGTGATAGTGAAAATCCCAGAGAGTCTGGGGACTGGACGTAGGTCAAGAGATTGGACCGAACGAGTATAATTCCTTGTGTCTTGCTATTCTTCTCTACTCCATAGTCTACTCTGTTTTAGTGTTCGAAAAACAGAGCTTTTTTGAAAGAATTTTTAAAACCCCCAATTCACCCCTCTTGGTGATTAAGCTCCACTTTGATAAAATTTAATCCAAATCGATAGAAATGCACAAAAAGTTTTTTTTTATATATAAAAAGAGGTCCCCACCCCAAAATTAAAGGGATGAGCATCCCATGCTCATCTTTTGCATGAGAATGGAATGTTAACCCTTAATCTAAAGCTTGATACTAGTCTCTCAAAGAATCCAGACTCCATGCTCATCCCCAAATAAAAGGGGGGGTTTTCTTTTGGAAAAAATACTCCATGCACTAAAACTTTATTAACTTCCGATACTGAGCGTTGAAAAAATATTTCAGATATTAGGTGGCACTGGAAAAATATTTTTAGATACTAGTGTGGCATGAAAAATATTTCGAATGAAGGATTGGAAATCAATTAAATTGAGATACTGGGAGCAAAAAATATTTTAGGGTGAAGCATAGAATTTGATCCATATAAAAAACAAATACATAAATAAAAATATAAAAAAATGGTCTCCACCCCAAAATTAGAGGGATGAGCATCTCACGCCCATTTATTGGATTAACAAGAAATGTGAATCCTCATATTATACCTTTAATCTAAAACTTATACTAGTATTACAATGAATCCACGTTCCAAGTTCATCCTTACATAAAAGGAGTTTTTTTTGAAATAAAAAATAAAAAAATGAAAAAACAATCCGTGCTGGAAAAAGTAATTAATTTAAGATATTGGCTGCTGAAAAAATATCTCAGGTACTAGGTGGTATAGAAAAAATATTTCTAGATACTGGTGTGAGGGAAAAAATATTTCTGGATGCAGGACAATAAATTAATTCATTTGAGATACTGGATGCAAAAAATATTTCAGGGTGCAGTATACAGTTTAATCCAAATAAATAAAAATACATAATAAAATTAAAAAGGTCCCCATCCGGGATGCTCATCCAAAGGATACTGGTGTCCCAAGAAAAATCTTTCTAAATAAAATGGGTTTTAGTCAAGGATACTGGTGTCATAGGAAAAATATTTCTCAATGCAAGACAAGAAATTAATTCATTTGAGATACTAGGTGCAAAAAATATTTTATGGTGCAACATAAAATTTAATCCAAATAGATAATAAAACAGAAGAAAAATTAGTGCCCACCCCAAAATTAGAGGGATGAGCATCTCATACTCATATTTTTGATAAGCATAGAATGTGAACCTTCAAGTTATACCTGTAATCTCAAATTTAATATCAGTATTTGAATGAATCCACATTCCATGTTCATCCCCAAACAGAAGAGGTTTTTTTTTTTGTATTCTTGAAAAATACTCCACGCGCAAAAAGTTTATTAACTTAAGATACTGGGCGTTGAAAAAATATTTTAGGACACTTGTGTGACATGAAAAGTATTTCTGAATGAAGGACTATAAATTAATTAATTTAAGATACTGGGTGCAAAACATATTTTAGGGTGCAGCATACAATTCAATCTAAATAAATGAATTTAGAAAAACAACCATATAATGGGCCCCACCCTAAAATTGGAGGGATAACCATCCCATTCTCATTTTCTTTGGTGAGCATGGAATGTGAACCTTCAAATTATACCCTTAATCCATAACTTAATACTGGTATGTGAATGAATCCATGTTCCGTGCTCATCCTTAAATGAAAAGGGGTTTTTTATTTTTGAAAAATACTCCATGCACTAAAAATTAAATCACTTAACATACTCGGCATCTAAAAAATATTTCAAGATATTGGTGTCGCATGAAAAAATATTTTAGAATGCAGGACAAGAAATTAATTCATTTGAGATACTGAGTACGAAAATTATTTCAGGGTGAACCATACAAGTTAATCGAGAAAAAGTTACATAAAAAAAATAAAGGGACCACACCCCAAAATTAAAGGGATGTGCATCCCATGCTCATCCAAAGGATACTAGTATCACATTAAAAATATTTCAGAACAAAAGGGGTTTTAGTTAAGCATATTGGTGTCACAGGAAAAATATTTCTGAATGTAGAACAAGAAATTAATTTATTTGAAATATTTTGTGTAAAAAATGTTTCAAGGTGCAGCAAAAAATTTAATCCAAGTCGATAGAAATGCACAAATTTTTTTTTTTTTATAAAAGCAGGTCCCCACCCCAAAATTAGAGGGATGAGCATCCCATGCTCATCTTTTGCATGAGAATGGAATGTTAACCCTTAATCTAAAGCTTGATACTAGTCTCTCAAAGAATCCAGACTCCATGCTCGTCCCCAAATAAAAGGGGGGTTTTTTTTGTTGGAAAAATACTCCATGCACTAAAACTTTATTAACTTCCGATACTGAGCGTTGAAAAAATATTTCAGATATTAGGTGGCACTGGAAAAATATTTTAAGATACTAGTGTGGCATGAAAAATATTTCTGAATGAAGGACTGGAAATCAATTAAATTGAGATACTGGGAGCAAAAAATATTTTAGGGTGAAGCATAGAATTTGATCCATATAAAAAACAAATACAGAAATAAAAATATAAAAAAAATGGTCTCCACCCCAAAATTAGAGGGATGAGCATCTCACACCCATCTGTTGGATTAACAAGAAATGTGAACCCTCAAATTATACCTTTAATCTAAAACTTATACTAGTATTACAATGAATCCACGTTCCAAGTTCATCCCTGAATAAAAGGAGTTTTCTTTTGAATAAAAAAATATTGAAAAAATAATCCGTGCAGGAAAAATTAATTAATTTAAGATATTGGTTGCTGAAAAAATATCTCAAGTATTAGGTGGTACTGAAAAAATATTTTAGGATACTGGTGTGAGGGAAAAAATATTTCTGGATGCATGACAATAAATTAATTCATTTGAGATACTGGATGCAAAAAATATTTCAGGGTGCAGTATACAGTTTAATCCAAATGAATAAAATACATAATAAAATTTAAAAAAAGGGTCCCCATCCGGTATGCTCATCCAAAGGATACTGGTGTCACAAGAAAAATCTTTCTAAATAAAATGGGTTTTAGTTAAGGATACTGGTGTCATAGGAAAAATATTTCTCAATGCAGTACAAGAAATTAATTCATTTGAGATACTAAATATTGTATTCTTAGTTGATTGCTGAAATGTTTTTTGTCTTTCTATTTGGATATGGATATTTTACAGGTTGTCAAGGCTGATGACTATATCGGTTCAGAAGTAGAAAAGTTGGTGGCTTCCCTTCTAGAAGGAGGTGTTCTTCTTCTGGAAAATGTGAGATTCTACAAAGAAGAAGAGAAAAATGAGCCTGAATTTGCATAGAAACTTGCCTCTTTGGCCGATCTATATGTTAATGATGCATTTGGTACTGCACATAGAGCACATGCATCAACTGAGGGTGTCACTAAATACTTGAAGCCTTCTGTTGCAGGATTCCTTTTGCAGAAGGTGAGTTTTTGTCTCTTTTCTTTTAGAATTCAAGTAAAAATGTATATTTATCAGGTTTCCTTGATTCCCCCTCTTCAAAATATCAAATTTTTACTGAATGAATTTATGGCAAGTCTAAGGAGGCAATGGAAGCCTAAATTTTGCATTTTGATTTGAGTTTATGGATGATGTATTTTTGAAGGTTGAGTTTTGATTTATCTGGTAATGGGAGCGTTATGAATGAAGGTCACTGTTCTTGTTCTTCGATAGAAAAGATAGAGTTGCAGAGGATGAAGGTTGGGAGGGAGATGGTGTGAGGGGTATTTTTGTATTTTTGTAAGGCACTTAACGTTTGTTAAGAAAAGTTAATTGTGATGGTATATTTGCCCCACTTTTGAAAGTTCATGTGTATTTTTGCTCCCAAAAAAAGCATATGGTGCTGGGCTCTCCTGAAGGTAAAGCACATGTGTATTTTTACTCCTTTACCCTTATCCAAAACATATAATATCATAATTTTCTGTTTCAATAACCATTTCAAAATCAATATCCATATATTTTCATTCTCATAACTATTTCATAAAATACTCACAAACAACATATTAACACATATAACAAGTGGATAGTGGTTACCTCAAATTCTTGACACAAGAATTAAGCGTGAGAGAAGTCAAGTCCACTCTAAGAATAAATATATATAATTATACGTTAATATAATTAACCAAAAATACCAACTAATATAATAACAAGTTAATTAAACTATAACTATTTTACTTTAGTTTTCTTATAAAAATGAAAATTTATCTATTTCTCAAATTATTATTATAATCCTATTTTCTTCCTTCATAAATTATTTTTCACTAATTATGATCATTAAAATATTACCATATCCTCAATTTAACCAAAATACCCAATTTCTTACAATAAAAGCTTTATCTAAAAATTTCAAATATTCATATTCATTTATAAACCTCAAATCTAACCCATCTAATCCTTTAATAAATTAAAAATGAATTATAAATTCAGATATAAGCGACCTATCATCACAAATCCTCAATTTTCCAACCTAATACTAACTTATATAAACATAACCCGATTTATTAAGAAAATCTTCAAATCTCCACATGATAAAATTCATATCAAACTTCAATTTAAATTCCAAAACCCAACTCACAATTTTATATAGTTCAAAACTTAGCAAAACTAAATTGATTAGACCAACAACAATATCTCCAGTAATCCAAATAAATGTCTTAAACATCATTTAATCAGTAGAAATATCCTATAAAGCATAAATCCTAAATTCTTTTAGATAGAAAATTAAATTTAAATTCCCACAACTATTAACTAAAAAATCTAAACCGATTAAAATTATATATTAATCACGCTCTACAAATATACAGTCATCTTATCAAAACTCAAAACTATACCAAAGTTCTAACCCCAAAATTTTCACTAATCAGTATTATATTATCCTATTTAGAAATAGAAAAACACGTAAAATAACTTTCATGAAGAAAGTTTGTTAAAAAGAAATTAATTTAACTACCTAAATGATCTTATGAGACAAATAATGTACTTTAAAAACTCAAACAGGCTCCTCTTTTTCTTTTTCTTTCCCTTCCTCCTCGTTCCTCTCTCTTTCTATCTTAATCTTAAGCTCTCCCTCTCCCCTTAACACACCTCACAACACTTCCCCCCCCCCCACACACACACACATTTATATACAGATGGAAGGCGGTGGGGATTTCCACTCCCCCACGCCAATTCCTCTTTATCAAACAAATGATGGCAACATGCTTTAATTTTTTTTAAAATTTTATTATTTTGATGAAAAAATTACTATAAAGGACCCAATATTTATTTTTATTATTTAGAGTAAATACCTTTTGGGTCCCCTGACAAAAAACACGGACCCCATTTTAGTCCCTAGAGACTAAAATGAGACTTTTATAGACTAAAAAGGGCTTTTTTGAAATTTGCGAGGGACCAAAATGTTCACCAATCGACCCTTATTCGTCCTTTTCAGGGACTAAAAAAGGAATTTCTTTGTGTGAAGGGCCAAAATAGGGTCCGTGTTTTTTTCCAGGGACCCAAAAAGGTATTTACTCTATTATTTATCTATTTTAATCTTCTCTTCTCTCTTTCTTTTTATTTATATTAACAACAACAATAAAAAAGATATTATTATTTTCACTCATTTATTTTTAATAAATCATATTTTAAAATTAAAAAAAATTAATCTTGATAATTATATGACAAATTCATGTATTATTATTATCTTTCTTATTTGTAATTAAATTCTAATATACAAGTTAGGATGTCACAAATCCACATTTCAAACTCATCCCCAAATAAAACAGCTTTTTTTTTAAAAAAAATACTTTATGCACTAAAAAGTAATAAACTTAAGATATCTTGGTTGTTGAAAAAATATTTCGAGATATTAGGTGCAAATATAAAAATATTTCAAGATATTGGTGTTAAAGGAAAATTATTTTGAATGGAGGACAAGAAATTTATTTATTTGAGATATTGGATTCAAAAAATATTTCAGGGTACAACATACAATTTAATCTAAATAAATTAATTAATTAAAAAATTGTCTCCACCCCAAAATTATAGGAATGAGCATACCATGCTTATTTTTTGGATGATCATGGAATGTGAACCCTCAAATTATATCCTTAATCTAAAACTTAATACTAATATGTGAATCAATCCACGTTCCAAGCTCATCCCCAAATAAAAATGGTTTTTTTTTTTTATCAAAAATACTCCATGCACTAAAAATTAATTAACTTAAGATACTGGACGTTGAAAAAATATTTCAGATATTAGGTGTAACTGGAAAAGTATTTCAGGATATTGGTTCACAGGAAAAATATTTCTGAATGGAGGACAAGAAATTAATTCATTTGAGATATTGGATGCAAAAAATATTACAGGGTGCAGAATATAATTTGATCTAAAGAAATAAAAAAACATAAAAAAAAAAAATGGTCCCTAGCCCAAAATTAGAGGGATAAGAATCTCATGCTCATCTTCTGGATGATATGAAATGTGAACCATCAAATTATACTCTTAATCTATAACTTAATACAAGTATTACAATGAATCAGCATGCTCATCCCCGAATAAAATAGTTTGTTTTTTATAAAAATACTCCATGCACTAAAAATTAATTAAGATAATAAGTGGAATTGAAAAAATATTTTAGGATACTGGTGTGACAAGAAAAATATTTTTGAATGCAGAACAAGAGATGAATTCATTTGAGATACTGGATGCAAAAAATATTTCAGGATGCAGTATACAATTTAATCCAAATAAATAAAAATACATCATAATTTTTTTTTAAAAGGTCCACACTCCAAAATTAGAGAGATGAGCATGAAATGTGAACCCTTAAATTATATCGTGAACTAAAAATTCATAGCAGTATGTGAATGAATCCATATTCCATGCTTACCCCTAAATAAAAAAAATTATTTTTATTTTTGAAAAATATTCTATGCACTAAAAGTTAATAAACTTATGATACTGAGCATTGAAAAAAATATTTCAGGATACTTGTGTCAAAGAAAAAATATTTTTGAAGGCATGACAAGAAATTAATTCATTTCAGATACTGGGTGCAAAGAATATATCAGAATGCAGCATACAATTTAATCAAAATAAATAAGAATACATAAAAACAATTAAAAAAGGTCCCCACCCCAAAACTATAGGGATGAGCATCTCGTGCTCATCTTTGGATAAGCATAGAATGTGAACCCTCAAATTATATTCTTAATTTAAAACTTAATACAAGTATGTCAATCAATCCATATTCCAAGCTCATCCCCCAAATAAAAGGGTTTTAAAAATTAAAAAAAAAATACTTCACGCACTAAAAATTGATAAAATTTAGATACTAGGTGCTGAACAAATATTTCATATATTACATGCAACTGGAAAAGTATTTCAAGATAATGGTGTTAAGAGAAACATATTTCGAATGGAGGACAAAAAATTAATTCATTCAAGATACTGGATGCCAAAAATATTTCAAGGTGCATCATACAATTTAATCCAAATAAATAAAATACATAAAAAATTAAATAAAATAAAAAAAGGTCTCCACCCTAAAATTATAGGGATGAGCATCCCATACTCATCTTTGGATGAGCATGGAATGTGAACCCTCAAATTATACCCTTAATATACTAGTATTACAATGAATCCACATTTCATGCTCATCCCCAAATAAAAGGTTTTTTTTTTACAAAATACTCCATGCACTAAAATTTAATTAACTTAAATTACTTGGCGTTGAAAAATTATTTCAAATATTATGTGCTACTGGAAAAATATTTTAGGATACTGGTGTCACATGAAAAATATTTCTAAATGTAGGACCATAAATTAATTCATTTGAGATACTGAGTGCAAAAAATATTCAGGGTGCATCATAAAATTTAATCCAAATAAATAAAAATACATAAAAAAAAAATTGAAAAAATGTCCCCACCCCAAAATTAGAGGGATGAACATCGCATGCTCATCTTTTAGATGAGCATTTAATGTACCTTCAAATTATATCCTTAACTAGAACTTAATAATAGTATATGAATGAATCCATATTCCATGCTCATTACCAATTAAAAGGGATTTTTTAAAATTAAAAAAAATGTCCATGCGCTAAAAATTAATCAACTTAAGATATTGAGTGTTGAAAAAATATTTCTAACATTAGGTGCTATTGGAAAAATATTTTCGAATGCAAGATAAAAAGTTAATTCATTTGAGATACTAGGTGCAAAAAATATTTTAGGGTGCCACATACAATTTAATCCAAATAAATAAATAAAAATAAAAATTGTCTATGTAATATATGGATTTAGGGGACCTGATTAAAAATCAGATAAAACTATATAAGCATATGATAAAAAGGAAAAGAACTAAAGAGATTTGATTAAAAATAAGGTGAAACTATAAGTATCAACAAATTAATTTTCTCAATCAATATTTCAATTTAATCCTTTGACACGCGTACAAATTTTTGTTCCACTCATTTTTCTATATATTCCATCAAGGTATACGAATTCTCTGTTGTCCCGAACAACCTTACTTTTCTTGGCAAAATTCATCTCCCTTCTTGTGACAAGAGAACGTGGGTCGTATGTTGACATTGTCGACCTTCATTGTCATAAGATTCCTGTAAATTTAGACTCCATTCCTCTTGCTTTTGTTCAAATGCTTCCAAGTCTACGTCCGCCAAACATTGTATGTGTTTTTGGCTATTCTCCCAAGTGATTGAGAAGGAAATAAGCATGCATGAGGAATGTTACTCCTAAAGACAAGGGGCAATGGTGAGGCTCTTCACCCTCATCAGTCATCAACTCGCTATTTGTCTCTAATAGGACCTTGGCGAAGAACCTCTCCATTGTGCCTTGTCTCCATTACCTCTCTATTGTGTTGTAACGACGCCATGCATTTTGATAAAATACAATCTTAGCCCTTGATTCTACTATATAATTTTGGCCATTAACACAATTACCCTAGAGAGAAGGGTCCGACCAACCACAATCTTCCACCATTGAGAACTTTTTTGGCAGGAGCAAGAAAGATGTTTGCTTTAGTTTTCAATGGATTGCCATTTTTCATGTATAACTTACTCTTGGATTAATTGCTTTACCCTCTTCAAATAAAATTGCTCCAAGAATTTGAGCCTTTTGATTCTACTAAATTGTTTTGACCTCCACCATTATTCTGAGAATGACATGAAGCTCTAACTTTTTCTATAATTACTCATCTGCTTCTGACCCATCTTACGGAAGAATTGGTTTTGGGGGCACGCTCACTGGAGTCACCGATGTTGGAGGCTTGGTCGCTAGAGCCGCTGCAGCCTTCAAAGGAGAAGATGCTGGATAGGAAGCCGAGGATGCCGATTTGGTAGAGGATTGCTTTAACAGCCAAGATTATATGGTAGAATCAAGGGTTGAGATTGTATTTTATTAAATAGCGTCGTTTTAATGCAATGGAGAGGTTCCACACCAGAGTTGATGACGAAGTGTATACGCAGTGGGCGAAATTTCTAACAACCAAGCAACATATGTACTCTCTAGTGCAACATCATCATCTTCATCTTGTCACTAGTACGTGCAGTCGTGCACCCAATCTCATTCTTTTCCTTTTTTTCTGGTACAAGAGATGTCTGCAACAAGCATTACAGTTTTAATTTCTCTAAAGGGGGATTAAATCCGAAAGACTCATTAAGGTCCGTATAGGTGAGATAGAGACGAGTCTAGAAGAACTAGATAAACCCTCCTTTATTAAAGCATCGACAAGATTGTTTTATTCTCTTGGTATGTGTTGCAGCTTCACCTCTCATGAGTACATCATTAGATTCTAGCAAGTTATTGTACATTTTGCTAACAATTTTTTTCTGCTTCAAGTCAACCAAATTTTCTTGCATCTGACTCTATAATAACTTTCTTGAATCCTAAGGGCCCGTTTGATATGGGGAAGAGGGAATATGACTTAAGGAAAAATGAGTTGTTTGATAGGAAAAAAAATGAATGGATGACAATGGGTAAAGAATCAGAAAATATATATTTTATCCTCAAAATAATTAATTCAAAATGAAAAGGAAATACTAGTATTTTTTTTTATATAATTCGAATTTGATGTGAATTTGCTTACATTAAATTCTAATTTTACGACGAAGCATTTATTTTGCAAACAAACAAAAAGTTTGAATTTATCTAAAATATTCTCTCACCAAAATTCGAATTTGTATAAAATATTCTCCCGCAAAGTTCAAATTTATCACTTAAGTTTGAATTTAATCTTATTTTCTTGTCAAAAAAAAATTTATGAGGGGTAAATATGTCCTAAAGTGTCATTGTTCACAAGAAAACTTGGATTCCCACCAATTTTGGCAAGATCTTATCTTTCCACCTTTAAAGAAAATTGATAGGCCCGAGAAGTTGAGTTCTTAAAAAGATTGGTCACAAAAGTATACCAAACAAGGAAATTTACGCATCTTCTCTTCCCACTTATTCCGCGTACCAAACAAATCCTAAGTCACATGCAAGTTGAAGGCTCTTAAAACTAGTCCATTCTTCCGCTTCAATGACATACATATCTCAAGAGAATGCTTAAAACCTACAACACAATGACCATGGCCACTATAATCTCTAATGATTCCACCACCATCTTCATTCCTTTTTTTTCTTTTCATAAGCATAGGTACATATCCTCTTATTGGAAACAATCTTGTTCGAGGTATTACCAAGTACTAGATGTGAGCACCTTTTCCAACGAAGATTTAAATCTTGGTTTTGTCACATTGTGATGAACTAGCTTCTTTCGCTAGATCCTACCCCCATTATTGTCTTCATTCTTTTTTTATATACTGAAATTTTAGGAAAGGAGTTAGGCTCACTTACGATCTAAGGGCAGCGTGAAGTCTTCCTTCCTCCTAAGTGATATCAATGTTGGACACGGCGAACCATCTATTACTCTCAGGCGTTTACCTAAACACTCATGAGTTAGGATCTCCTCCAACGCCTTGACCAACTCCAAGATTAAACCCCTCCTTTGATGAGAATGTTCGACCCCTCTGCCAAACCAAAGACAAGGACGAGGGGCTCTTCATTCTTATTTGATAACAAGCACATGTCTGCAATGATATAGGCTGCTACAATACTCTCAGAATCATCGTTCATTAATTCAAGCCCAAAGACCGCCCTAAAAATTCCGGCCCACAAGCAGTACTGCTCAAATCTCAATAACAATTCCATTCGATAATTTCATGATATGATTGAGTCATCAGTGTTAAACATTCTTTCCTAAAATTTTTATATAATTCGATAATTTCATGATATGATTGAGTCATCAGTGTTAAACATTGGCCATAACGACTGATTTAACTGTTTTCTAAAATATACCATAAATTTTTAAATAATTTATATTTGATATTCGAAATAACATGATTTAAATATTTCAAAAAATTTAAATAATTACATTTTTTGTATAATGAATCTTTGTATTTAAAAACACCCAAAAAGAACACAAAAGAGACCAGAGGCCCAACACAAAAGACAACTATCTCCTTTCTGGTTACATTAGTGCTTGAAACAATTTTGGCTTCTCCGTATTGCTATCTCTTTTGAATCAATAATTGTATATGAGAAACTATTGAACCCAATCACTTGATATTGTTACTCTTCAGTTTTATGTTAAGGTCTATCCTGTAAAGGCACTCAAATTGGATTAGTGATCATTTTTAAGTTTCACCGCAAACCTAGTTGGTTACATCCAATTTCATAAATTAATAGTTCAAACCTCAACCAAAGATAGGGCATTTCCCATTTTATAGAAGTGCTTCTGTACCAGAAACAATAGTATTGAGGACTTGCTTAAGAATAAGAAAGAGGAATTATGTGTAACTATCATGAAAATGGGTTTGGTCCTATTCATAAGAATTCTATAAATATTCCATTTTAAAAAAAGAAAATTTGAAATAATTGAGATTTTCTTAGAAATTAGATGCAATTACTAATTCATAATTTGGTGGGTAAAAAATGGAAACTCCATTTTTTACCCTATCAGAACTCTTGTAAAAGCCTTTCATTTGCTTTTCTTATACCATGGATCAAGCTTGCCCAACAACAGAGAAGAGCTACCATGGCCTAAGAAAAGTAGAGGGGGAGAGAAACTGAGAAAGTCTCGGAGCAACTGAGAAAGGATCGCACCTAAGGGCCCGTTTGGTATGAAAATGATTTAAGGAAGGAAAGAAACTTAGGGCCTGTTTGTTAGGCTGAAGATTGAGGGAGGGGAGGGAAGAGTCATCATCTTCCTTGCAAAAACCTGTTTGGCTGCTCAATCTTCCCGGAATCAATCTTCCCACAGCTCACTATCTTCCTTCATTCATGGGAAGATGGTTTCCCTCCATTTTCGGATGGAAACTGATATTTCCTTGGAAGATTCCCAAATAACCCTCATCTTTTTCTTCAATCCATCTGTAATCCTTGCCCTTGCCGCCGCCGACGCTTCTCTTCTTCCTTCGCAAATCCCTCCATCCCTTCTTCTTCGCGTGTCACCGTTGTGGGTTGCAAGGATGAAGAAGATCTGGAAAATTTTGTGTGTGTTGTTGTCGGGTGTTGTTGCAGGGATGAAGAAGATCTGAAATTTTGTGTGTGTGTGTGCGCTGTTCGGGTGTTGCAGGGATGAAGAGAAGAAGATCTGAAAATTGTGTGTGTGTGGGTGCGCTGTTGTCGCTGCAGGGATGAAGGTCTAGATAAAAAAAAAAAAAAAAATTGTTTTTAGAGTAAGGGATATTTTGGACATTTCAAAGCTTACATTTTAATTGTAATTTTTTTAATATTATCATCTTCCATCTCAATTTCCAGTCTACCAAACGAAACACCCTTTTCAAGTTCCTCCTAATCTTCCTTTCCATTCTTTCTCTTTCCTTTCTTAAATCTTCTTCATAACAAACGGGGTCTTAGGCATTTGAGGAGGGAAGGGAAGGGAAGATTTTGAGGAATGATGGAAGATTGTTTGAGGAAAGATAAATTGTTTGGTATGAAAAAAATGAAGGGGTAGTAGTTGGTAAAGAATCAGAAAATACTTATTTTACCCTCAAAGTAATTGATTCAAAATGATTTATTTATTTTTTGCTAAAATATATTCAGAAAAAATTATCCTTTTATCAAGTTCGAATTTATCTAAAATATTTTCTCGTCAAGTTCAAATTTGCCTAAAAAAAAAAAATCCCGCCAAGTTTGAATTTGACTAAAATATTCTTCCTCTAGTTCGAACTTATCGCATAAATTTAAATTTAATATTATTTTCTTTCATTTTTTTTAAATATTTTATGAGGGGTAAATATTTCTAAAAGTGTCACTGTTCATGTGGGAACTTGAGATCCCTCCAATTTTAATGGGATCTTATCTTCGTACATATAAAAGAAGATTGGTGGGCACAGGGTAGGATGAAAACTTCATTTCTTGAAAGATTTGACACAAAAATTATAGCAAACAAGGAAACTTGATAATATTCGTTTTATTTTCCACTGAATCCGTGAGCCAAATAGGATACCAACAAAGTTCAGGTTAAGGCAAGGTCCAGACAAAATGCCGCTTTATTTCATAAAACGAATCTTGTAAGTTGTAGCCGACCAATGCCAGTGCCAGCCATACCAGGGAAAAGGAAAAGGACTCATAATTTACAAATTTTAGGTTATTAATAACATATATATTTATCATCATGTTCTTCTGGCGATTATTACATCATTCCTTCAGTCTTTAATATATGACGTATTAGAAAAGTTAATATTTCTCTTAAATATAAAATATAATTTTTATATGAGTTAAGGTGCAGATTGGCCAATGAAATGTTATGTTACGAGCATTTGGCACAAATATGTTTTGAAGGTATCAAAAATACTAATGAACAATTAAAAGGGAATAAAAATACCAATGAAGAAATAATTATGATGAGAGTAGCACAATCTTCATTTTGATCTATTCGCTAAAATTTTAAATTCTTCATTGGTATTTTTGCTTCATTTCAATTGTTCATTTGTATTTTTAATACCTTCAAAACATTTTTATGTTAGATACTCCTAAGCGCAACACTTCGTTGGTCAATCTGCATCTTAACTCCTTGTTTTATATTTATCAATATTTTCTTAACTTATCCCTACGATGCTTTCTCAACAATAATAAAAAAGGAAGTCGAATGAAAGAGTTTAGGAAGATCACTAGAACATTCTAAAAAATACATGTCATATTAACTAATTTCTTTAAATTAATTAAAATAGGTAAATATATTTTGTATTAAGATGAAAAGTTATCGACACTTGCAAATCAATCCAACACCACCCACTCCGAGGCGAATTCACATTACACGCTTCTTAGGTATTTGTCCTTCTAATTAGAAAGTTTAAAGCATTTTTTCTAATTTTTTTTATATATTTTATTTATTTAGATTAAAATTATATGCTGTATTTTGAAAAAAAAAAAATTGCACGGTGTCTCAAATTAATTAATCTTCATGATACTTGGTGTTACAAGAAAAATATTTATAAATACGGGACTAAAAATTAATTAATTTGAGATGCGGGGTCTAAAAAAAAATTTAGGGTAAAAGAGCGAAAATACACATGGGCTTTTCCTCCAGGAGCGCCCAGCACCACGTGGTTTTTTTGGGAGCAAAAATACACACGTGGTTAGCATTTTGGAGCAAAAGTGACACCAAGCCGTTAATTCAACAAACGCCGTTATGTGTTATGTCCCTGTGCCGTGTTCTGCTCGAAGCTGATCCCTTTCTCTAAGCCAATCAAAACATCTTTGAGAAACAAAATCTCTTGCTTCATCATAAGAAATGCCGAGCTGGTTCTAAGAGTTCAAGACCGACGTCACGGCTTTGTTTCTTGCTTTGTTCATACGAGGAATGCGAACCTCGTTAAGAAGCTACCGGTAATGAGCGTTCGGAGGCTCATTTTTGTGTGATTCATGCTTCACTTCCTCCAGCCAAGTGAGTCCGAGACTGAGAAAGAGAGGAAGCCGAGAGTGGGAAACCGAGAGAGAGTGAGAGAGAGGGTATTATACAGTTTCTTTTGCTCTGTTTTATGAAGCCAAAAACAGAGGCGAATCCGGCGTGGAGTAACAAAGTGAGCCATGGCATATCCGAAAAGCTAGTTAGGTAAGTATTTAAACTACCGATTCTGCCGGATTCGAAGGCGCGATTTGTTCGATTCCGTTGCGGCAAAGGCGCGACTCTGCTGAAGCTTCGAGCTCACTAGCCGTTCGCCCGACAATGACGGTATTTTCACGCAAACGAGGTGTTTCCGGTGGACTACGAGGCGAGGTGTCGCGGCGCCTCCTCGAAGCTTGTCACCCCGGGGATCGAGCTTGGCTTTAGAGTGCATTGCCGATCCATTCATGGACATCAACTTCGTTGGTGCGGTGAGCTTGAAGATCGAAAGGCCGAAAGGGTTCTACGTGAGGAATCGCTAGCGAAGTTCGCGTCGAGTTCGAAGAGTTCAAGACCGACGTCACGATTTTGTTTCTTGCTTGTTCATACGAGGAATGCGAGCCTCGTTAAAGCTACGGTAATGAACTGTTTGGAGGCTCATTTTTGTGTGATTTTAATTAGGCGATTTTAATTATCGTCTAGATGGCATTTCTTATGATGAAGCAAGAGATTTTGTTTCTCAAAGATGCTTTGACTGGCTTAGAGAAAGAGATCAGCTTCGAGCAGAAATGGAAGCTGGGAATGTTTTCCAATGAATGCATGAAGCTGTTAGCTGTAAAAATCAGAACACGGCGCAGGGACATAACACATAACGGCGTTTGTTGAATTAACGGCTTGGTGTGACTTTTGCTCCAAAATGCTAACCACGTGTGTATTTTTGCCCCAAAAAAACCACGCGTGGTCTTTGGGTGCTCTCTGGAGAAAAAGCCTGTGTATTTTTTTAGCTTCTTTACCCAAAAATTTAAGATGTAACAGATAATTTAATTTAAATAAAAAAATATATAAAAAATAAAAAATGCTTTAAACCCTCTAATTAGAGAGACAAGTACCTAAGAAACATGTAAAGAAGAAGTATGAAATGTATACCTCTCAAAGGCTCGTCCATCCATCGCTACTTCTAATTTCATAAAAACAATATTTAAATGCTGATCTATAAATATTTAAAAAAAAGGATTAAAAAAAATACTATTTGAATTTAACAAAAGAATGAAAAATTTAAGAAATTGTTATAATTTTTCTTCCTCAATCAAAAACATGTTAATAATTAATTTATGAATTTTGTTATAATTTAATGGGAAAATCCTTTTGAGGGCCCTTTTTGGTGTAAAAATCCTAAAAAAGGTATTTTTCAGATATTTTTAGAATCTTAAGGGAGTTGTTAACTTAGATTGATATAGTTGTTAACGAGTGCGATTTAGTTGTTAATGGAATTTGATTTAGTTGTTAAAAAATTGTTATTAATTGGGCCTGATATAATTGTTAACTAACAACTATATCAACCAAATTAATATCTCGTGTATTTGAAGAGGTTTTTTTTTTGGGATTAAAAAAAAAAAAAAAAAAACCCTAAAAAAGAATGCAGTGAAGTGAAACCCCAGCGAGGAATGTTCACTGTTCTGGCATCCTCTGCTTCTAGAGTCCTCGGAGCAATCCCTCGCAAATCTCCTTCTCCTATCTCCGTTTCACGCTCCATTCCCCTCTTCGCTTGCCGCTTCTCAGTCCGTTCCATGGCTGATTCTGCATCTTCTCCTTTCAAGAAAATTCAGATTCAGAGGGATGGCACTGTGAGCACCCCTCCTTCCTTTCTTCTTTCTTTCTCTTTCTCTCGCTTGCTTCCTGATTTTGTTTTTATTCTACTAATTTGTTGCGTTTTATGTGTTTGTCTAATGGTTTGATTTATGACTATGAAAAAATTTTGTTGGATCATTTTCTTTTCTTTTTATATTATTGAGTCTGTCTGGGTTCTGTTGGGAATTAGGTGCTTTGCTTTCTTTTAATGGTCAAAACACATTATTTTGCATGCCGGTGTGCTGAGATGACGTGCCCAGTATGATTTTATGGGAGGATTTTATGAACGTCTGCTGTGATAGCTTCTAACTTTCTTATGAATTTGTGAAGGTAATGAATGCTCATCAATTTGAAACTTTGCAGACACCCTCCTACTAGTATGCTTACATCCATTTGAAACTTTATTCACATTCTGTTTATGGTTGTTTGTGGACCAACTTTGAATGAGGAAATACTATCATGAAATTGTTCCTTTTGCTCCATTGAATAGCGAGGAAGTAGTGTCTAAACCTAATCAGAAGACTGAATGATGCCATTTAGCTGGTGTCAAGTTTGTTCTCTTTGGAAACTGCAATTTTTACCTAGAATTTCTGTTTGACAACTTGGGCTGATCAAGTAAGTAACAGAATAGGAACTGATGGTCACATCTCATATGTTGTGCTAGTCAGACCTCATGGCCATATTATATAGATGCTTTTTAGCTGTAATGCAGTCTGTTGTGCTTTAGAACAAACTCATTTTTTACCTTTGTCATCATGTTGTACCTAAAGTTTTATTGTGGTATGCTACCATTATTTGCTATGTTGTTTTACTTTACATGCAGTAGAACTTCATTTTCTATTTTTTTCCTTCAATGATCAGACATTCGATGCTTATGTTGTTGGCAAAGAAGATGCTCCTGGAATTGTTGTGCTCCAAGAATGGTGGGGTGTGGACTATGAAATTAAGAACCATGCTGTGAAGATTTCTCAGCTTGGTTCTGGATTCAAAGCTCTTATTCCAGAGTAAGATGTTGGTGCTAAAGATTTAAAATTTCATTATGCATCACTTCATATTATAGGTTGCATTTGGATTGACTTATCGCAGGTTTTTCTTTCTTTTTCAGTCTTTACAAAGGAAAAGTTGGTCTGGATGTTGCTGAAGCACAGCATTTGATGGATGGTCTTGATTGGCAAGGTGCTGTGAAGGATATCCGTGCTTCAGTTAATTGGCTGAAGGCCAATGGTTCGAGGAAGGTTTGCCACTGTTCATGTGTTGTCCAAATAAAAGTTAATTTATTTCAAAATGTCCTGTCTTGGGCCATCTATGACATTGCAGTTGCTGTAAATATAAATTTTTTTATTAACCTTTTTTTTTTTCAGTTCTGAAGAATTGATCACTTCCTAATGCTTTTACTGTAATGTGGATTCCATAGTTTCGGAAGGTTCTTCTGGTTTTCATCTGTCCATAAAGTAGGCATGGCATAAGATTCAAAAGCAGATTATTCTGGGTCTTCCTTGTGACATGACTTGTTCAATGGTGAATAGGTAGCTGCTGTAAGCTGTAGGTATTTCTTTAAAATGTGAAGTTTCTAAGAATAATGCCTCTTTAATACTGCAGACTGCAATATCTTTATTCCAAATCTAAATTTCCCTACATTTAAGTCCAACAAGGCAGCAATGTCTCATTCTTTTCTTTGTTCATTTATAAAATGATTTAGTGATCATAATAATGTATTGATATCATTAAAGAGAAGTACACTGAAAGTCTTTTTTTTTGCCCCCCGAAAATGTTCACTGGCTTAAATAATAATGGGTAGGGAGCAGACCTGTCTTAAGTCTTAGATCTGACTGTTGAGATGCTCGAATTTTCAAACACTGAGCACATCATTAATTTGTCTTTTTTCCTTAAAGTTATGATTTTTCCAATGCTGTTTGCTTCCATTTTCAAAGTGAAAGCTTTAGAGTTTTGATTAACATGCTGCTTAAATTGAAGCTAGACCTTTTGTTAAATAAATAATAAAAATCATTGCCACAGGCTGGTGTTACTGGATTTTGCATGGGCGGTGCTCTCTCTATTGCAAGTTCTGTTTTGGTTCCAGAGGTTGATGCTGTTGTAGCTTTCTATGGAGTCCCTTCTCTAGAGCTTGCAGATCCTTCCCAAGCCAAGGCTCCTGTTCAGGCTCACTTTGGGGAGCTGGATAATTTTGTCGGCTTTTCGGATGTCACGGTATGGGAGTATCTTTGACCTCTGTTAAATAGTACTTCTGTTTTGGTGAGTTTTGTTATTAGTAGCTTTAGTTAGAGATCATTGTCATCCTATAAAGTATAGGATGATGGTATGTAGAAAAATGGTTCATAGGAGAGTTTAGTATTGAGGATCAAAGGAATAGAAAACTATTAACTACCTACTTTGCTGTCTTTTGACATCATTTGATGTCTTAGGCTGCCAAGGCCTTGGAGGAGAAACTGAAAGCTTCTGGAGTTCCATACGAGGTACACTTGTACCCGGGCAGTGCACACGCATTCATGAACAGGTCTCCAGAAGGAATCCAGAGGAGGAAGAGCATGGGAATGCCAGATGAAGACGAAGCCGCAGTTCAGCTGGCTTGGTCTCGCTTCCAGTCCTGGATGACTCGTTATCTGTCTAACTAAATGTCCTCAATATGGCTGCCACATGCTATATTTTATCGCTCACATTTTCTTTAGCTTGCTTGTTTGTTATCCTTGCCTTGTTGTCTGGCTTCAGAATATTTCCAAACATCCCGTGGGTCAGATAATTATTTTAGTATATGGCATTGGCTTGTGACTGTGGCAGTGTGCTTAACTCTTGGTCTCATCTCTGTCTGGCTTGTATGTATGTTAAGACTTGCAATAATAAATATCATAAGTAGTACTACTTGATATTTGTGTTTGACATAGTCAGCAATATCTGCTACGAGGGAAGACCGTGAGTATGATGATGTTGGTTTCAACAATAGTGTGTAGTCCAAGAAGACTGAGCTGTGTGTGGGGCAACAACTTTAATTAATCTGATGGCCGACCATTTGGAGTATGATCTCTCCAATGCTTATTACTTTCAACATATGAAATGTGAAAGCGACTAAAATTGCTGGTGTTGGTCAAATCAGTTATTACGGCTCCCTAGTTCTCCGTCAAAATTGGATCAAGTTTGAATAAGAACGAGCAGGAGCGTGGTCGCCTCACAAGTTAGGGAAGAAGAGAACATTGAGTGATGTAATTATAATGTCATGGTGCTTGATATAATATATATTTACCTAATTTAATTAGATTAAGAAAGTAAGTTAAATTAGTTAATATGATATGTATTTTCTAAAAAATCTAGTCATCTTCCTTAATTTATCCAATTTCTCTCCTCTTTAATTATTGTTGGGGAGCATCAATAGGAGATAAATTATTGAAAGATTGAAAAATATGAAAATTATATGTTATATTTAAAATCTAGATCAACTTTTCAAACATATCTTATACTACCTTTGGTCCTAATTATAAGATTTAGTTGACTTTTTTGGAGAGATTAAGGAAACTAATTAAATTACTTTAGAGAATTTTTATTTTTATTTTTTTCTTCAAACTATTTAGTTTGACTAATAAACTAATATATAATTTAAGGATGAGATAGGATATTGTCACTACCTTCTTATGTCACTACCTTTTCACTACCTTCTTCTCACCATCGATCTATTTTTCATCCAACGGTTCTCATTTAACCTACTAAAACCCAATTTCCGAATTCACTTTTCCCTCTCTTCCATTCTCTCAACTCGGCCGCAGTGGATCGCTCTTCCCACCCCATCGGATACTTCTTCTTCTATTGAACCCTCACCCTAATCTTGGGACCAATCGGATACTTCTTCTCTATTGAACCCTCACCGTAATCTTCGGACCAATCGGCAACCAACGAATTGTCCGAACTGTTCCTCCCGTAATCGAGAGAATCTCGCTCGGCAAACCCGAACGCATGGGAGGTCGAGTTTAATTTGATAAGTATGCATAAGTACGTAATATGAGATTCAGTTTCAGTGTTTAGGACATAGATAATTGATTCGAAAGAATTATGCTCTTAAAAGTTCCGATAGTAGTTATTGATGTGCTTGATGCATACGTGTAATGTAGACGATATTGGGAGTGTCCTGTTACAAGAATTCACATAGTTTGTTATTGCTATGATGTCTACGATGAACTGATGATTGTGGCCATCAGAATGGCGACACTGTTAGTCTATATTAACTCAGTGATACTTTATAATTATGCTTATTTGATTGTTTCTTTTACTCTCTTTCTTGTTTTCATACACTTGTCATTTTGTAGGTATATTTCTTAACATTTAAACACTGCTGGTTCATTTCTTAACATTTAAACATTGCTGGTTCATTTATGCTGTTTCTTAATTTTCACCTAAACACTACTGGTTCATTTCTTAACATTGCTTCACAATAATTGACATGTCTTGCACACCATACCTTTTTTTTTTGTCCTGATTAAGAGTTTTGAATGTTATTTATATGTTTCTTGATTATAAATTTGTAGGTATATTATGGATGAGCATCCGGACGACATTGACTTAAATGATGAAATTAGGAATGACATACCTCGTGAATTGGGAGATGACTTATTGAATATGGATGATGATCCAATAGATTACATCAACTTCAGTGATGATGAAATTATAGAAGAGATGCATCCTGGTGAATTGGGAGATGACTTGTTGAATATGGATGATGATCCAATAGATTACATCAACTTAAGTGATGATGAAATTATAGAACAGACACATCTTAATTTAGGAGATGACATATCGAATGATTTAATTGATAACATTCCAAATGTCATTCCCTTGACACCGACAAAGAATTCTAATATTTTGATTGAGGTTGGAATGAAATTTTCCGAACAAAAGGATGTAGTGGACTTGTATACAACATATGGCAAGGTAAAAGGTTTCGGCGTCAAAACACGAACAAGGAGGGATGACTACTTTAAGCTAGTTTGTGCTAGAGGGTTATCCACGACCAAAAACGAGATAAAGATGTTGCTCAAGTTTGTCGACCAAATCAAAGAAGACATCATCATTTCGCATTGGGTGTGAAGCTTGTGTAAAGGCTTCTAAAAGTGGAAAAACAAAAATGTGGAAAATTACACATTTTGATGACAACCATAATCATGTTCTTGTGACTCCAAAGAGTGTTCATTATCTCAAATCACACGAGAAAAATGCACGATCTTCGCAAGATTATTGGTTGAAAAATTTAATCAATCGAGGCTTGCCCACAGGAAAAGTGGCTACCATCTTCGAGAGGCGATGAGTTATTATTTGTGATCGAGATTGTTACAATCATCTAAAAAGTGTGAGGAGAAGAATGTATAACATTGGAGATGCACAAGCTGTGTTACACTATTGTGTTAAACAACAATCATTGAATCCAAATTTCTTTTATTCCATTAAATATGACAATGAGGATCGCATGGAAAGCTTTTTTTGGATTGATGCAAGGTCCACGCAAGCTTATAAGCTTTTTGGTGATGTCATCACATTTGACACGACATACAGAACTAATAAGTATTCAATGCCATTTGGACCTTTTGTTGGTGTAAATAATCATTTACAGTCAATCTTGTTTGGATGTGCTTTATTGAAAGATGAAACAGAAGATACTTTTGTGTGGCTATTTAAGGAATGGCTCCGAGGAATGAATGGGAAACATCCAGGCGCCATAATTACTGATCAGGTATAATCATTTTAAGTACATCTTTTCAATTGTTTCATATATTAATGATTGTATTCTTACATATGTCATTGAATTTATAGGACATGTCAATTACCAAAGCAGTATCCAAAGTTTTCCCAGATAGCAAGCATCGATTTTGTATGTGGCACATCACAAAAAAGTTCCCAGAAAAGTTGTCTCACGTCTATCAGCAGCATGCCACATTTAAGAGCGATTTCAATAACTGTATCCATACAAAAAAAGAGCACTCAAGATTTTGAAGACAAATGGCAACGTATTCTTGATAAATTTGGTCTTCATGAGAATGAGTGGTTGCGATCACTTTATTCTATTAAATCCTCTTGGATACCAATCTTTAACAGGTCTATTTTCTTTCTTTGGTATGAACACCACTCGTAGTGAAAGCATTAATTCATTCTTTGATGGTTTTGTTACATCCGGCACAACCTTAAAGGAGTTTGTAGAAAAATATAATCAAGCGTAGATGCTCGTTATGAGTCATTCAAAAAACAGGACTTTGAATCTAGGCACAAAGAAAGGCGTTTAACATTGAATATGCCATTGGAAGAGCATGCAGCTAAGGTCTATACACGTGCACTTTTCACAAAGTTTAGTGATGCGTTTTCTCATAGTTTTCCTCTGTCTAAGGAGAAACTTGAGAATGATGGTGAGTGGGTTACTTATCAAGTTTTTAATAGGAAAGAGACGGATCATTCTGCAACTGTGAAGATGAAGTTGGAAAATAAAGAAGCTAGATGTTCTTGTCAGTATTTTGAGTTCATGGGAATCCCATGTGAGCATATTCTTGCTATTTTTTGGTTGAAAATGTTGAGCAGATCCCGAACATATGATTTTGAAAAGATGGAGGAAGGAAGGAAATGATATAATTTGTACAAATAAAGACAGGTTGTCATTTTGATGGAGAAGGACTCCTTCGCGGCTTTGATATACGCTCTAGATTTTCCAAACTTATTGATCTTGCAGATAGGTCCAATGAAGCAGCTAAATTTGCTTGTGACGGTCTTGATTCTCTTACTGAATCTTTAGAACAATTTCCAATACCTTATGATAGTATTGGTCTTGAGGATTTTGATTTACAGTACTTGAGTTCCCAAATTGAAGAGTCATCTATGATGAGATTGAAGGATCCCAACATTTCACAGACAAAAGGTCGAAAAAGGAGTCGCACAATATGTCACAAGGACATAGAATTCATAGTGGGATTGAAGAAGCATCAAAGAATACTAATATTTGTGGAAATTGTAAGAAACGAGGACATAATAAACGTACATGTACGGAGAAAATTTTACATTGACTAAAATTATGTTTTTATTATTACTTTGTGTTTTATCTTCCTGAATCTCCTCACTTTGGTGAATATAAATGTCTAGATTGGATGTTTACTTGAAAAAGCTGTGAATTTGAGACTTCCAAATTGGACAGTGTTGTCCATTCTTCTCTTTCTATTTTTTTAAATTTTATTGTTGGTGTTGGTGCACTTTATAAGATGTTCGACTCATTTAAAATTTCAATTAAGATTATTAATAGTATATTGGCCATAGCTTTTAATATTATATGTTGATTTGATCCACTTACAGACTTGACAGCACATTGAATTATGATCTTGAAAGAGTTTGGGCTATTGGATACGTTAAAGGTTCATGTTGGGGAGTCTTCTTGCCAGAGGTTTCTTAAATGATTTTTTTTCTTGGCCGTGAAATTATGAAGAGTAGGATGATAGTGTGAAGTCTTCTTTATGAAGTCAACATGTTTGATGACTGATTTGAGAAACTGTGTTTCACAAAACTTGTTGCTTCAATCTTTCCATCAACAGATATTTTCCTCCACTTTTTATTATCCCTAAGCTGTAAAGGGTCTCTTTTCATTCTGTCCTCATGGCATAGAACATCAAAGCCTACTTCTTTCATCTCCTTGAACTTTCTTGTTTCCAACCTGAAAATATTAGAGACATACATCAGTAACAGAGGTTTTAAGTTGAGAGCATTCAAAACTAATCAAACATTTCTCAAGTTTGCAAGGACTTCTTCTGATTCTGCCATTAGAAGCCGTAAGCAAGTGCATGGTGGCGATTATGGGACAATCACTTTTTCAAACTAGGTGACTCCATTAACGACATAGAAAAAACCAAACAGTAAGAAGCGAAAGTAATATTGAGCTTTGATGTACATTTCTAAAGAAGAAGAAGAAGATTATGAAAGGAGATGAGACCTGCAATGCTAGTAGTTAAACGATAGGTCATTCAGTTGAAAAGTATAGAAAAACTAGAGCGTGTTCCAATAAACACAGCGCAAAATTACAACCCATACTCAAGCTGTCCAAAACTAAATGGTAGAGTATCAAAAGAGAAAGCCTGATTTTATTCCAGCCACTGCACCTACTTAGATCTCTGTCTCATCTTTCGGCGCTTCCTCTTCAACCTCCTCATACGCTTCTTCTTCCACTGATACAGAATACATTATATTATGTTATATTAAAAGGAAAAATGTATCGATATTCATGCCAAAAGTAACAATCTAAACAAAATATACGACCTTCCATGTGTGAAAGGAAATATATAGTAAGGTATACTGCATCATTCAAAAGGATTTTCTTACAAACTAAAAATGCATCAAAACAAAAATATCAGCAGGAGATGAAAAGTAAGTTGTACGCCTCCAAAGAGGCAAATATTTAAACATTTAAATTCTAAAAAAATGAAGATACAATTCATGCAACTAACAGATGTCTTTATGAGTTTGCGATCGTGAAAAAAATAGATAGAGAAGATGCCGAAATGTGTTTAGAACATCGAGACAATTTTTATCGGATTCATTGATTCCATAAAGACGACCAACAGTGTCGCCATTCTGATGGCCACAATCATCAGTTCATCGTAGACATCATAGCAATAACAAACTATGTGAATTCTTGTAACAGGACACTCCCAATATCGTCTACATTACACGTATGCATCAAGAACATCATTAACTACTATCGGAACTTTTAAGAGCATAATTCTTTCGAATCAATTATCTATGTCCTAAACACCGAAACTGAATCTCGTATTACGTACTTCTGCATACTTATCAAATTAAACTTGACCTCCCATGCGTTCTCTCACTTTTCAACAGTAACAGCTTTCTTTCTGTTCAAGATATTAAAATTAGAAGTCAAAGAAAGAAACCAACCGATGCCAAATTTATCGCGCGAGCCTCCCTTAAAAATCACATAACAACAGAAATGGAATTAGAATCAGAGCGATGAGCAAAGAAATTAACACAAACTATAATTATATTTCAACCTTCCAAAGAACGGTGACCTTCCGATGGACTTCGTCGAAAATGGAAGATTACGATGCTTCATCGGTCGAATCCCTAAGCGGAAGAAACCCTAGCAGAGAGGGAGTGGGGCGCAGGGGAGGGAGAGGGACGGTGGTGTTGCGAGAGGGGCGCAGTGGAGGACGGCGACCGTGGGTGGCCGATTGAGAGAATGGGGGCGCAGGGGAGGTAGAGGGCGCAGTGGAGGACGACGATCCCTAGCGGCCGAGTCGAGAGAATTTTGCGAGAGGGGGAAAAGTGAATTCAGGAAATTGGGTTTTAGTAGGTTAAATGAGGACCGTTGGATGAAAAATAGATTTGATGGTGAGGAGAAGGTAGTGAAAAGGTAGTGACATAAGAAGGTAGTGACAATATCCTATCTCTTTAAGGATAGACAACATATGAAATGATTAAGTACCTTATTTAGCTTCTTTAATCTCTCCAAAAAAAAAAGTCAATTAGATCTTATAATTAGGACCGGAGAGGGAGGGAGTATTAAAGATCAAGAAGGTAGCACCCTAAAATTTAAACTCACGCACCACCCTCACCTAACTCATGCCCTGATGAACCGTTCCTTTTTAGTGATGTAATTAATAATGATTTTCCTCTGTTTATGATTCACACGTATTTGTCCATTGAAGCGCATATATTCATTCATACGTCTTATGATTTGACAAGAGTATTTCATTATTAGCACTTTTTGAACATAAATTACTTAATCTAGCGCAGAGTGTGAAAAGTATCTCTAATACAAGTAACTACACATATAAATCACGTTTTAATTTTCCTTTCAAATATAAATTTAAATCTCATGAGAAAGGAATAATATACTACCTCCGCTCCTAAATACGGAGTATAAGATATAGTTGACTTTTTTTAGTGAGGTTAAAAAAATTAATTAAATTACTTTAAAATTTTTTATTTTATTTTATTTTCTCTAAACTAGTTTGTCTGACCTACACACTAATATATAATATAGTGATACACAACACATAATATGTTTAAATAATTTATTTAATTTCCTTAATCTCAAAAAAAAATCAACTGAATCTTATAGTTAAGATTTAAGGGAGTAGCACAATCATTTTCCTCCTTCATAACTATTGGATCAAAATCTAATGATCCATATTTAATATTTCATTCACATTATTTTTTCCATTTCCTTCTCATCATTCTCTTTATTGTAATAATATTTTTATAAAATATTAAATGCGGACTATTAGATTTTGATCCAATAGTTAAAGGGAGGTAGCAAACAGGAAAAAAGAGAGAGAGAGAAGTGTTTGGTGTCATATTATTTATGTGGCTGGCCCCTTGTTAAGCCTCTGCATCACCATATTCATTTATTTTTATTTTAATGATGTGAATGAGCTATAAAACCGAATATACTACCAGTTAAGCAGGTTAAAACAACCTTTTATGGGAAGATGAGAAAAATGCCGTTAAATTGGAGCCATAGATGAGCTAATAAATGCCGTTAAATTATATAGCCATATTTTTTCACTAATTTGTACTAAATTGATATATATTTTTACATTTGCTAATTTCTTTTTATCTATTAAATAGGGGTAAAATTTAAAAAAATGTCATTAATTCCCTTACAAGGGGCTAATATTTAGAACCAAACTTTTATCCTACAAGTAACTTACATATAGGTACAGAGTGGTGTAGAAATAGGTGTAATACTATCTCCGGTCATAATATAAAACACTTCAACTAATTCATCAGAATTAAGAAGTAATAGTTAACTCATTAAATATGCTTTAAATTGATTTTTTTTTTTTTCAATTTTACACCTATTAAATTAGTTTTCAAATGAAAGAGGATATACAAAAAGTTATATTTAAGCATTAACCATGTAGATAAAATTAATAAATAAATATTAATTATTATTTAAATGACTTGTATTGTGGTGTGGACCAAGACATTTTCTAGATGTGACTTATACCGTGAAAAGGGGTGAGTATTAAAAAATTATGTGGAGGGAAGGATGAGATGGAAGAAGAAGAGGAGAGAATTGAAGAATGTGGAGAGGAGGAAGGATTGACTTTGACTGATAGGTACATAGACTTTAAATACTTGGACAGATTCATTACAGTAAAATTAGTAAACGGAGTAACAAACTAACAATAATACAGTATTATTTTATATTGATCCTATTTTTACGTGATAGGGTCAACCATCGAATTCACGGCTTTTACGTGTCCAAAGTCAATACTACAGAGTATTCGGGCCCCACTTCCTTCGAAATCGTTGACTCACTACCCACCACGCGCCTTCCTCCTCCCCCTTGGCTTTCCCAATCTTCTTTTATTTATTATATTTGCCTCCTTCATTCTCATTCATTTAATACTAAGCATGAAGCAATTTTGATTTTTTAAGACAAAATTACAAAGAAAAACCCCGAATTTTGAACTATGTATTAATAACTTCCTTAATACTCTCTTAGATCCTTATTTCAGTGCATCCTTTAACTTAGTTTGCATAAATCAAGAAATGACGGTTAATACCTTAAGTATATCTTAAATTAAACAAAAAATAATAATTCAAATTTAGCCTGATTAGTACAATTCTGAAGGAGATAGAAAAACACAGTCACAAAAAAATTAGTAAATTAGCATTAATAACTTTTCGAGTTACTTGTGTTAAGGGGGTAAAAATGCTTTCAAAATGTAGCGTATAATAGGGACAGAGGTAGTAAACCTTAATGATAAATCACCTTTAAATTTGTTTGCACAAACGTCAATAATAAAATATACCTCTTAGTCTTTACTCATGTGATCCTTTTTATAAGTTGTTCTTAGCATATTTTATACTTACCAAGAAAATTTTAAAATTCATCAATTTTATCTTAAAATTCAATAATTTTTTAACTTTATCCCTATTTAATACTCCATCTAGGTTAAAATGTATGAGTCAAACTTATGAGGGGTAAAAAAAATTTATAAGAAAATTTATTTATTTATAAGACCCATTTTTTCTTATTCCCTTAATTTTTTTTTGCTCGGTACTTATTCCCTTAATAAATTTATTTATTTATTTAAATTTGTCATACATTTTTTTTTGTTTTTTTTTTTAAAAAAAACATTTATCGTTCAATTTTTTTTTATTTCTCCCTCAATTTTTTTTTTTCCTTTTTTCTTTTGGATTCATATGGATTTTATTTGGATTTGTTTTTTTTTTCTCATTTGTTATCTCTCTTACTTATTTCCTTGGGTTTTTTTAAGAATGCTCACAAGTAGTATTGATTATTTTCCCTTAATAAATAAGGGTATATATTGAAATTAATTATTTTTAATTTTTTATAAAAAGAAAGTAGATATCTTGCGTATTTATTGATTTTAACTACTTTTAACTAACTTCTTGATAAATGTAAAGTAGGTATTTGATTGTTATATTTTGAACAAGAGGGGGCATACATTATACACAATGAGAATAAAGTCAACAAAACAATAAATGAAGGATAAAATTATAAACTCATATAAAAAATTTGATAATATGACATAAATAAAATAAAATAAACTTCTCTCTATCTTATAAATCAGATTAGAGGAGTATTTTATAATACATAGCCTTAAAATTTGGAGTTGGCTTTTCTCATATACCTCTTACCATTCTTTTCCCTTTTTCACCGTTGGATTAAGATCTTAACGGTCTAAATTTACCATCTTTTTTCCTCTTTTCCCCTTATAATAATATTTTTATCATGTAGTAAATTTGAACCGTTGAGATATTAATCCAACAGTAGAAAAATAAAAAGAAGAAAAAAGGATGGTAAGAGGTATAAGAGGAAAGTCAAGTCCTCAAAATTTTAGGGATAACTTCCTAGGAAATATAACTCTTGTTGCTAAACTATTCTTCCATAATTATTTTAATAGCCCTAAACTTTAGAGGAAATTGAGGGCTTGAATCCATAATTAAGAGAAAATTCAAGAAGTAAAGATTATATTTTCTCTCATTATTTTAATAGAATTTAACAATATTCAATTTCAGATACGTGTAATAATGAATTGATTTGTGAACTTTTCAATTACAAAGAAAAGAGGATTTATTAGTTTCAAAAATATTATTTTGACCAAACTTTCAATCCAAATAAAAATGCATTAAACAAGGGAAGACTACGTATTGAAATAGAAATTATTATTATGTTTTTTTTTTATATTAAAAAAAAAAGTGTAAGAGAGATGCGGGGATGGTTTGACAGTTCAACGCAAAACACAAACAAGATGATCGCCATCACATATCACTAGAGCTTATCAGGAACGCTTGGTGAGATGAGACTTTATTGCCGAGTCCTTTGCACCACTTTTCAAGACTTCACCTCTCTCTCTCTCTCTCTCTTCCTCTCTCTATAGAAACTCATGGCTGTGAGAAGCTTCTTCCTCTGCAATCCCATTGTTCTCAACTCTTTCCCTCTTGAAGACCATCTTCAACCTCCCATGGACTCTAATTCCCTCTCTTTCCCTCCAGAGATGGACTTCTTCTCCAACAACGATCTCAAGCCTCTCTCCGCCTCTTCCAGCGATGATTCCTCTACCCCTCCTCATCTTCTCGATTTCAAACTCAACGTGAGTTCCTTCTTTCCCATCACCTCATCTTCATATGTGTGTGTGTGTGTCTCTGTTTCATGCATATATATTCACTCTGCTTTTGCTTCTTGTTTTGTCATTTAGACTGGTCTCAATCTCTTGACTTCTAGCGGCGACCATTCCGAGGTGGAAGATACGTTTGGCATCTATTCTAATTTTAAAGAGAAACGAGCCAAGACAGAGATCGCTGGTCTTCGAGCTGAGTTAGAGAAGATGATGAGAGAGAATCATAAGCTGAAAGACACGCTAAATAGAGTTAACACCAATTACAATGCCCTGAAGATGCATATAGACTTTCTCGAGTCTTCTCGAAAGGGCAGTGAGGACGCCGAGAAACCGGAAAACCAGGTGCGTAATGCAAGTCCAGAAGAAAAGAAAGAGACAGAGATTAACAGAGGAACCTTAGTGCCAAGGAAATTCTTAGATCTTGGATTAGCTTCGATCAATGATGGTGAGGCTAAAAGTGTTGCGCCTTCGCTTTCTTCATCTGTAAGGAGAAGCAATGAGAGATCAAGATCGCCCTTGGAGGTGGAATGTATCGCCAAAATTAGTTCTGATGAGAAGGAATTCAAAAGAGAAAATGAGACTGAAGAGGAAGCTGACAAGACTCAAAAGTATAGTCCATCCAGAAACGTTGATGATCAAGTGGAAGCCACTTTGAGGAAGGCAAGAGTTGCAGTTAGAGCTCGATCAGAAGCACCTATGGTGTGTCATATAGCATTTTATGTGGATTATTTTACTATCTTCTTGCTTTTTTTTCCTTTGTCAATTTAATAATGTGGTACATAATCAGATTACTGATGGATGTCAATGGAGAAAATATGGGCAAAAGAAGGCCAAAGGGAATCCATGCCCTCGAGCTTATTATCGCTGCACCATGGCTGCAGGTTGTCCCGTCAGGAAACAGGTATTTGTAAAAATTCCAAATTCTTTTAATCGTGCACTTGATTATGCTAATGAATCATAATTAAATATATAAGCTCTTTGTTTATATGTGTTGTGGACAAAATTATAGGTACAAAGGTGTGCAGAGGATCGAACAATCTTGGTGACAACATATGAAGGAAACCATAACCATGCATTGCCTCCAGCTGCGATGGCGATGGCACAAGCAACATCAGGAGCAGCAAGGTCATTGCTTTCAGGATCAATGATGTCAAGCAATGATCGTTTACTTCCTTATTCTTTAAGTTACATGGCAACTCTATCGGCTTCGGCTCCATTTCCAACTATTACGTTAGACTTGACTCTTCCTCCAACAATGCAACCTTCTACCCAATTTCAACTGCCCTTTTCAAATCCTGGTTTCACTCTGTCTTTGACTCAAGCACTTTGTAAGAGCAATCAATCAAGTTTTGCTGGGCTTCAAATGATGAATAACAAAGACCCTTTGCAATTGAGTGCTGCAATAGCAGCTGATCCTAACTTCACTGCAGCTTTAACGGCGGCTATTACTTCTATTGTGGGTTCTTCTCTGCCAAAGAATGTTGACGCTATCAATAATGGCAGTGTTACTTCCTTCAACAATAATGGTTCAAAATTTTCGGGAAACTAGATAGATGACTAGACTAGATCGATTTAATTTCTTTTTCTTGAATCAAGCTCAAAAACTTGAGTTGATCATTCTTTTGACATTATCAACCAAGGTTCAGGTTTTTTTGTTATTTGTAGCAGAGGCGGACCCAAGAATTTTAACGACGGGGTGCAAATAAAAAATATTATATGAAAAAATCATTAAGAAATTGGTCTTTCATACTATTTTGAAGTTTGTTATTGATTATCTTCATACAAAAAAAGATCTTTCAGTAGTTGCTATAACGGGAAAAATTAGTACAAGTCTAATCACTCTATTAATAAGAGAGTAAATGATAGACTTTTCAGTTCTTGCTAGCCCTTGACATAATTCAAATATAGTTGATAAATTAATGAAATTTGGATGTTTAGGAATTCAAACTCAAAATGTTGTAATTCAATCTTTAAATGCAATTTTTCTAGTTATGTGAAATCTCTAGAATAAAATTTATCAACAAGTTTGGAAATTGATTCACAAAATTTCATATCACATATTCTATTTTGCAGAGATATAATTTATAAAATTTCATATCACAAATTACATATCATAAATCACAAATTTTGTAATTCATATGCAATATATACTTACACACTATGATTCTAAACTTCTTTGCTCATTAAATTGTTTGAGTTGACATGTGCTTACAACTTACAATAGCTTTGGATTGACCTATATTTTTTCAATTTCTAATCTATAGAGTTTTTGAAAAAATTTACAAATAAATTACCCATATGTTTTTTATTAAAATACTTACAGGTAAAAATATTTTTATTTTACATGGTCAAAAATTCAAAATATTTATTCCTTAGAAAAGTGGCAAAAATAGTCCATTATATTGTTTTTTCACCCATATTTTTTTTTATTAAAATACTTATAGGTAATTATTAAAAGTGTGTGTTCTCCCCCATTTCTCATATATTCTTTTTTTCTTTAAATTTTAGGGGGCAGTGGCTCACCCTAACCCGCCCTAACCCGCTATGTCTGCGCTTGATTTGTAGTATGATTAAAAATGTAATTAAAATATTAAAAAATAATTTATAAATAAAAAATTATTTATTTATGCCTAAGAAATAAATCTAATTACTGTTAAGTAATTATAATATAATAAAAATGTCAATTTTTAAAGAAAAAGAATTTTCCTTCACTTTCATACATTTTTTTCCTTCTCCAGCCTGAGCTCTTCTTTACACAAATGAAATGGACCATAGTGACACCCCATGGGCTAGGAACAAAGCCCCAACATGTATTCTACCCAAAGAAGAATTATTTTATAAAAGTTTGCCGGTTCGTTCGTTATTCTTGTCTGGTTTGGCTTGGACTTATGTTAAGACTTGCAATAATAAATAGTATCATTAGAGAGTACTAATCAATATTTTATGTTTGGCACAGTGAACAATATCAGTACCGAGGGAGGCCACATGAGTCTCAAAAGTGAAAATGACGTTGGTTGCCATAATATGGTGAAGTATAGTACAAATCCCTCGGCATCTAGTTTGGGTCTTGCTAACGGGCGACAAAAGGATGTTGGCCTTCCCATTTGAAGCGGGGAAGGGGGCCCACAGAGATCTACCTGGCCTCGCCAGTCAGAATAAAGTCGATTAAATTAATAGGAAGGAAGAATAGGCATCGCCCTAGTTACTCGTTCAGACTGAAGCTGAGTAGGTTTTTGGACTAGTTAATCATGTATATGAAAGGCGTTCTATAAAGTGTCCTTTTTCCTGCCTATGTGTGACAACGAGTATGTGAACAGAGCATCTGGAAAACTTCGAGATTGGGTTTATGTTCCGTGGGCAAGTCTTGAGTTCGAGTCCGAGAGAAAATACCCATATTGGGAGGAGCAGCTACGAACGATGATAATAGAAAAATAGTATAGTGTAAAAATACTGAGTGCAACGGCTTTAATTCATCCGATGGCCAAATGTTTAGAGCATGGTGTCACAGTCTCACAATGACGAGTCCTACATTGGGCAAGATGAGGAAGGTTTCTAGGGTATATATAATATGGAGTGTGCCTCTACTATCTGCTTAAGCTTTTAGCACGGTGGTTAGTGCTCCCCAAAGTTAAGTGTATTTAGCCGAGGAAAATTTTAGGATTGGTGATCTCCTAGGAAGTTTCCAATGGAAGTGGATCCTCCCGGTGATGAACTATGGTGGTGGGCCCCCTATGGATGGAATAGGGTGTGGTTTAGCACGGTGGTTAGTGCTCCCCAAAATTAAGCGTGACCAGCCGCACAAGAAGTTTCCTGTGCTGGGGCCCGTGCTCAGCCGCACGAGAAGTTTCTTGTGCTAGGGCGTTACAATGGTCTCTCTAATGCGTCATGCATGAAAGCGATTAAAATTGTCGGTTTTAAATCAATTATTACTGCAGCAGTCTCAAAAAATTGAAAATTGCATCAAATTAAGTTATGGTAAAGGTGAAAAATTTAACAACGAAGTTTTTCGGTATAAGCACCCAGCACAATTATGTTTCGTTAGGTGTAAAAATAGAGATATAATCATTTTAAAATGTAACAAATTTGGCATTCCAGTTAACCGGGGTTAACATTAGTTCCTTTTTTATGTTGTGGTCCCATAATTCTTTCATCTAGCATGGCGTGCCTTTATTTTGTTCTAGAGATTCACGCCACCTAATTCTCTCCCTTCCCTCTTGCTCCATCCCCTCTGACCTCCATCTTCATCTTTTTTCTTCAAACTCTCCCTCCTTATTTACTTTTTCTAAATGAATCGATAGGGGGTCGTATAAGAGATCCAACATATGGCTTAGAAACAGGGCCATAGCTGACAAGTGAAATATCCTTAGGACTTAAGGGCATGTGCTTATGGGGAGCTGGTGTAACATCCCAAATTTTTATAGTAATTAAGTATTTTTCAGGTGTGATTTATCAAGTATTACGAGGTTTAAAGGAGACTTAGAGGTATAAAATAAAGTTTTTTTAATATATATATATATATGTATTATTGTTATTATATTATATAATATTATTATTACTATTATATTAATATATTATATTGAAAAATTGGAGGACATAATGATCAAAGGAAAGAGAGAAAAAGAAAAAAGAAAGAAAAGAAAAAGAAAAAAGAAAATAAAAATAAAAATAAAATTATTTTTAAAGTGAGCGGTGCCTACCATTTGAAAATGGGGCGCCACCCACATTCCGAATGGTGGGTAGACCCCATTCAATAGAAAATTGTGCCCCATTTTAGGGGAAAAAGGGGCGCCAGATATAAGGCAAGTGGGGGATTTTTGTATAAATACCCCCACCACACACACAGCGAAGGACATGGCAGGAAAGGTGAGAGAGAAGGAAGTAGGGTGGTAATTATCTGGGAGTCTTACAATAACTCTTGGTGATTATTTAGGAATTAGATAGTAACAAGTAACTCTAAATATTCTTCCATATACTTGTGAATTGTATATAATTATAAATTATATTTTTTTAACATATACTGAATTATATGTATATGTTATAATATTATTATAATAAAAAATGAATATTACAGTTTTGTGCCCAGCAAAAATTACGGTTTTGCCCTTGAATTTCAAAAATGACAGATTAGTCTTTTGAATTTCAAGAATGACAAATTGGTCCAATGAGGTTTTATAAGATGTTTAGTTTACCTTGTGATGATATTTTATATATGGAAGCTTATTTTAACATACTTTATTTTTATTGAGTACAATTACCATGCGGTTGTATTTGTGATGAGTTGGAGTAAGGAGGAATTTGAAAGATAAGTTTTCTTTATGTCATCACTTGGTGCACAGTAGGTGGTACTTGTCAGGGCCCCATCTTCCATGTTTTTCTCTGGCCGAGATGTATTGGAGTTGTGGGACATGTGACACCACTTTAGTTGTATTGTTTTTAAGGAAGGGAGCCATAGTCCAAACTTAAGCTCTATACCTTTAGCCGGATGTATCTTAAGTTTTGGTGAGCTTGGAACCATCTAGTCAAATGAATGAGTTTCTGTTGGACTATGTATTAGCATATGGCTCCAGTCAGCAGTATAAGGGTGGACGGTGATATAAGGGAGACTGCATATTGCATATTGTATAATTATATAGTTCACAAATTGACATAATGATGATAACTTTTTCAAAAGCATTTTGTATGAGAAATTAAGGTATATATATATATATGTAATTAGCTCCTACCTTTTGTTATATGTAATTTGCTTGTATACGGTAGAAACTTTCAGTAGTTACTGAGATGTGAAATCTCATCCTATATTAACATTTTTTAGATGAATATTTCAGTAGGGAGCAAGGGAAGGCACCTATGGAGTGAATTTTGAAGGCTCTTTTGTATTCCTGTAGCTTATGTTATGTTATTTTTATTTGTCAGGACCCTAGGACTTCCACATTGTATTTAACTCAGAAATATTTCAGAAATTTATTTTAACTTTGTATTATGAATTTTATTTGAAATGGTTATGAAAATTAATGATTTGGATATTCATCGTCCTTGTTGGAAATTTTTCAAATACTTTGGTCAAGTATTTTGGTGTTGGATTTGGGGTGTTACTGCTGGTAGGTGCTATAACTAGCAATGTCTATTGCGATATGATTCAAGTTCCTCTTTCTCCTTTTTGCTTCTTTGGAAATATCTGTTGTGATATAATTCAAATTCCTTTTTCTCCTTTTTGCTTCGTTGGAAACATTTAAAAGGGATGTCGGAGGTGAGGGATGACAAGAGTGAGGAGAGAGAAAAAGGTGGATATGAATCAGCAAAATAATGTTTAAATACAAATAATCAAACTCAAGTAAATTTAAAGGCTAACAGATTAGCTTAGATATTATATTAAATTCAGTGAAGTGGTATGCTTTCATTGGTCAATAGCATAAATGATGTGATCAACATGAAGGAACTGTAGGACCCACAATGCAAAAAAATGAATGGACATTAGCTTTGATTAATGACCATGCTAAATTTACTATATCTTAAAATAATTATGTTTACTTTTGCACCTTTTTAAAATGATTATGTATACTTTTACACCCAACAAAACATAATTGTATTGGGTGCTCATAGTAAAAAACTTCATTACTAAATTTACAACTTTACCATTTAAGTTTTATAGATGTAAAGAAATTAGTATACTTTTCCAAATACACTTTTGTCAAAACTTAGTATTATATTAAGAATAAAGAGGGGAAATGGGAGGGAGAGGATCAAAGTAGTAGTTACTTAGAACCTTGCCCTCACATACAAAACTTGGTTTGGATAATTTGACAGGAGCAATTCATTATTAAGAGGTTGACAAGGTGATTAAAAATTGTTTTTCACTTTTACCCCTTATAATAATGAGAAAGAAGTTATGGATAATAAGTGCATATTTAATACATTGTTGTGTTTGAGAGTATATTTTTCACGTGTTGGAATTTCTGCCTTTACTAGCTCACTTTGGGGGTAAAAATTATACTATGGGCCTGTTTGGATCGAAAAAAATGTAAGAATGAAAAGAAATGAAAATAAAAAGAATGGAATGAAACAGAAATTATTTTACCTTAATGCGTTTGGTTCACATTGGAAAATAAAATGAATTGATTAAAAAAATTTTATTTGTTTAAGAAAAAAATGAGGTAGGAAAATAAGACAAAATACTATTTACCCCCAAATTTCAATTTCTATGTGGTACTCGAGTGTTACAAGGTAACACTTGAGTGTCTAATGTGCATTCAAGGGTTACTATGTAACACTCGAGTGCCATAAGAACTCATCGTTTAATTTTAACTACGGATGCTAATGTAATTATTCTCACACTCTTTTTCACCCATAATCAATCAATTCCTAATTTCTTAGAGAATATTCCACTATTTTATTTCCTAATTCTCTTCCTCTCATCTTCTCATTCAAGGCTAAAGGTCTTCAAATGGAGACTTCTGCGATTTCTAATTCCTCTTTCGTTCCCGCCCTTCTCCCTTTCTTCTCCGTCATTCATACGGGCCCTGAGGTTTGCTTGAACCTCGGAAGTTTCGCGCGCTGGACATTGTTTTTGTGGACGCCATTGCCACTGCCATTGCCTCTGCTGTCAGCCCTAGTCTCTAACTTGTTCTTCCTCGTTCTTTGTCTTGTTCGTGAGTCGTGGTGGTGCAGGAATTGTTCTTCCGAGTTCAAACCCAGTGAGGTATGCTTTAGCCTTCAATTTTTTTATTCAATGTTAACAACTGTAATTCTTAATTTTTGCTTGGTTTGATCCTTCACGTTTTCTTCCAACCTCCGATGCTGCGACCTCCCTTCCTTGTTCCAACGCCAAACACCAATTTTTGTTACCTTCTTCCTTGTTCCGTTAGCTTCTTCTTCCTCCGCCGTCACTGACAGATCTGCACATGAGGAGGCGGCAACAACTAGTCTGGGTTATTTGGGAATTTACTATCATTGGAAAATCAGTTCCCATCAATAATGAAAGGAAAAGATATTCACATGGATGAAGGAAAATTGGCCGTCGCTGGAAAATATTTTCCTGGGAAAATGGTGAACTAAACAGCACTGCTCGACGGAAAATCCGATTTTCTTTTTTCCTCCCTTGATTTGCAGGGATCCAAACGGGGCCTATATCTTAGGTATTCTTGGTTGGTTAGAAATATTCTTCTCTTAGTTTATTGTGTTAATAGATGCTTTTTGCAACTCTGCTAATTCCGCACATTTTGACCAGTAACACAGCAGGAAATACTTTCTTTGCTTTATGACTTAACTTTCTTAGTGTTCAAACTATTTATTGCAAATGTTTTCGTCTTTCTTATATTTTTCGGTAAAATCTCTTACTATATGTAATATGTAAAAGTTATCTCTCATAAGCAACTACACAAATAAAAATCACGTTTTAATTTCCTTCTGAAATATACCTGTAACATTCATAAAAAAATATATGATATACCATTTTTGTTCTTATTATATTAGTCCACTTGTAAAAGAATTTTTTTATCTTACATATAAATCCACTTAGAAGCATTGAAAATAAATTTTGTAGGTAAAAAGACAATAACACCCATTCCTTTATTTTTTTTTTTTAAAAAAAGGTTTTATCGTCCCCGGAGTTCCAACGACCGGTTATCGATAGCCTCCAGGCTATAGCGGCCACCACCGGCCAGCCATTGAAGCTCCGATGCCAACTGGTTAGAGCTCCAACCACCGAAAATTAAAGTGTTGTTTATAGAATGATTCTACTTGTTCATGAAGAGTTAAACACCTACAAATAGAACTTATTGAATTTGTGTTGTTCATTTGCAAGTGTTAAGCTCATTATGAACAAGTAAAGTAGGCATATGAACAACACAAATTAATAGATTAACAAGAGAATATAAGATCATGAACAAGTCCCATTTGCAAGTGTCCAACTCTTCATGAACAAGGAGATTATACATATGAACAACACAAATTGTACAAGTCATATTTGCAAGTGTTATACGCTTCATGAATAAGTAGAATCCTCCTATAAACAACACATTAATTTTTAATAGTTGGAGCTTCGGCAAGTCGGTGCCGGAGTTTTGATGGCCAACCAACAGTGGCCTCTTCGGCCTAGCAGCTACTAGTGATGGATTGCCAGTGCTCGAACAACTATGAAACATTTAAAAATAAAATAACATAAGGGGAATTATTATGTTTTTACCTACAAAAACTTTTTATTTTATTTTGGTCTTTAGGCTTATAGTAAAATTTCACAACGTTTTGGTCATTGATTGAAATAAATTTAATTTTTTAATCCTTGACTGAAATTCTCCGAAAATTAATATGCAAGTCAGTTGTATCGTGAGTTGTATCTTATCCTCACATTTCAAGAAATGCATTAAATTAATTAAAATTTTCACATTTACTCTTATTTAGGGTTTATGGTTTAATTGAAGAGCCATATAATATAACAATACATTTTTATTGAAAATGAAGTCATGTTTATTTTATTTTAGGTAGAAAGCTTAAAAATAAAAAATAAAAAAAATAAGAAAAACGCAGGTAAATTGAAGCCATATATAAATAGGTATAATATGTGTGGACGGATAAAAATACAATATATACCGTATTGATATTGTTGACTATTTATATCTTAGGAAAATGGGGGAGGAATGGGTTAATTTAATGGACGGAGGGAGGGGGTTGACTTTGACAAGTGGTTTCGAGATTTAAAATACTTGGACGGATTGATTACAGCCAAATAATTGTAGATAACATTAATTTAATATAATTTTAATTTCCTGAGAAAATATAATTTTTGGCTGGCATTAATTTATTCCCGAAACAATTTGGTCTCCACGATTTCTTTACTTATAACAAGTCCGGTCTCTCCGTTTTTTTCTTCTTCTTTTGACTCGGAACAATTCAATCAATTAAAGGAGAAGGATTGGGTTGTTTTAAGTTCAAAGTTAAATCACTGAATTAATAATTTAAAAAATATTCATGAGCTAAAAATTATATTTTTTTCTTATTATTTTAAAATTTAAAATGAATATAATTTAAATCATTTAATTGAAGACGCGCAAAGCATCTCAATTTATCAAAAAAGGGGAAAATTTTATAAAAATTCGTTTAAAATAGGAAAATGACAGATCCGGGATCCAATATCATAAATCTCATCTCAGAAGTGGGAGGAATATGAGTTTTGCAAATGTTTCAAAATGAACAATCTACCTTTGACTATTTTAGTATAGAAGATAGCAATTAAAAAATCATAATTAGCAACTTCAGTATACATATTGGTAACTTGAGCTCCTCAAATATTGTCGCGCGTCAATGATTAGTTAACGCATCGCACTTAACAACTTCAATATATATATATTGATAACTTGAGTTTTCTAAATACCAATAACGTTGTAGGTAATTTTTTAAAACCACACATGTCACATGTCACTAATTACTTAGGTATAAAGAATAACATTTTAAAAATAGCAATTGACAATTTCAATATAGATATTGCAAATTGAACTCTCCAAATTTTCTCACGGGCAGATTGGTTATACAGAAACATTTACAAATCTCATATTTCTCCCATAGGTCTAACTTGGAATTTTTGAAATTGGATTCTTTAATTTATCTTTTTCTTATTTTAAACGAATTATTTTCCCATAAAAAAAGAGGTTTAATGTTTTAAATTATTATTTTGACCACACTTTCAATGGCAGACTGACTAGCTATTGAAATGGAAATAGAAATTAAATTTTTCTTTAAAAAAAAAAAAAAGATGTAAAAGAGAGAGGCGTGGATAGTTTGACAGTTCAACGCAAAAGCCAAACCAGAATATATGATAAGCATCACTAGAGCGTAATTGGGAACACTTGGTAAGACTTCCTCCTCCATTTTTAGTGCCGAGCACTTTGCATCACTCTTCCAAGACTTCACTTCTCTCTCTTCCGCTCTTTATAGAAACTCATGGCCAGAGGGGTTGAACTCTCCATTGATTCAGATCCCCCTGTTAAAGCCTTCTTCTCCAATCCCATTGTTCTCCAAGACCACGACCTTCAACCTCCCATGGATTCTAATTTCCCTGTAGAAATGGACTTCTTCTCTAACAACAACAACAATCTCAAGCCTCCCTCTGCCTCTTTCAGCGATGATTCCTCTACCCCTCCTCCTCATCATCTTGATTTCAAACTCAATGTGAGTCCCTTCTTTCCCGTCTCCTCATCTTCATATATATGTTCACTCTGCTTTTGTTTCTTGTTCTGTCATTTAGACTGGTCTCAATCTCTTCACTACTAACGGCGACCAATCCCTGGTGAACGGTGCGTTTGACATCTATTCTGTTTCCAAAGACAAACGAGCCAAGACTAGTGAGGTCAGATTTCTAGATGTAACAGTGAACTGAATAAGTTTTTTCTTTGTGTGTTGGGTGATTCTTGTTTCATTTAATTACAGAATGTCTGGGGCTGTCATTTACAGTTGCAGACTGAGAATGCTGTTCTCCGAGCTCAGTTAGAAAATATGATGGGAGAGAATCATAAGCTGAAACACAAGCTTGATAAGGTGAACACATATTACAATGACCTAAAAATGCAGGTAGAGTTAATCGTGTCTCGCCATAAGGGCCGTGAGGAGGCTGATGAGGAACCTGAAAACGAAGGGCTTGGTGGGGTAAGTGGATCAGAAGAAAAGAAACACAGTGAGAGTAACAGAGGAAGCTTAGTGCCAAGACAATTTATAGATCTTGGATTAACTTCCATCAATGATGGTGAGGCAAATAATAGTGATGAGCCTTCGCTTTCTTCGCCCAAAAGGAGAAGCAGTGAGATATCAAGATCACCATTGGAAGTGGAACATCAGAAGGAACTGATCACCAAAGGAAATCAAAGTGAAGAAGAAGCTGATCAGAAGACCCAAAAGTATACACCTCCGAGGAACATTGATGATCACGCGGAAGCCACAATGAGGAAGGCAAGAGTTGCAATTAGATGTCGATCAGAAACACCTATGGTGGGTCATATGTCTCCATTATTTTACTATGGACTTAATTTACTAAGATGATTAAATAATATAATGTGATGATTAATCAGATTAGCGATGGATGTCAATGGAGAAAATATGGGCAGAAGATGGCCAAAGGGAATCCCTGCCCTCGAGCCTATTATCGCTGCACCATGGCCGAAGGCTGTCCCGTTAAGAAACAGGCATTTATCTATCCAATATATTTTAATCGTACCGTTCTTCATAACATGTATTTTTAATATTTTTGCCCAAAAAATGTAAATGAAGCTTGGGGCCAAAATTATAGGTGCAAAGGTGTGCTGAGGATAGAACAGTCTTGGTAACAACATATGAAGGAACTCATACTCACGCATTGCCTCCTGCAGCAATGGCGACGGCACAAACAACAGCAACAGTAGCAAGGATGTTTCTTTCTGGATCAATGTCAAGCAATGATGGTGTAATGAATGGAAGCTTCTTGACAGGGACGACATTGCTTCCTTATTGTTCGAGTAACATGGCAACTCTCTCGGCCTCAGCTCCATTTCCAACCATTACGTTGGACTTAACTATTCCTCCAACAACACAACCACCTCCTACCCAATTTCAAATGCCTTTCTCAAATAATGCCTCTCACGGTTTCACTCAGTTTTTGTCTCAAGCTCTTTGTAACAACAATCAATCAAGTTTTTCAGGCCTTCAAACCGGTAACAAAGACCCAATGCAATTGAGTGCTGCTATAGCACCTAACCCTAACTTCACTGCAGCTTTGACGGCGGCTATCACTTCCATCATGGGTTCTGCCCTGCCAAAGAATGCCAACGGTGACAATAATGTCAATGACAACAACAATGATTCTAATTTTTCAGGGAAATAGATAGATGGCGAGACTATATTTTTTTAGGGTTAAGGTGCAAAAATACACGTTTGGTTTTCTCAAAAGTGAACTCAAACACTTTTTTTAAAAAAAATGTAAAAGTGACTATATTGTTACAAAATTGGAGTAAAAATACTTATTCACCGTTAATTGACCGTTAGTTTGACTTTTTTGTATTTTTAGGCTAACAAAGATGATAACTCAGCTAAATTTCATCTTAGCTGGCAATAAACCGAAGAAAATTACAGAAAAATGACATAGATATTTTGGAAATTACAGTTTGGCTCTTCTCTCTCCAATTCCCCTCCTCTCTTCCAATCTCAATCTTACCTATCGGGTTGCCCATTTCTGCCTTCTCGCCGCCATTTTGTAATTTTAAAACTATCTATGTGCTTTTCTGTAATTTTCTCAAGTTCTCCTCTGCAGTTGGGATGAAATTTAGCTTAGTCATCGTTCATGTCAGCTTTAAAATTACAAAAAAATCAAACAAACGGTTAACGCGAGTATTTTTTTCTATATTTTGGTAATCACATAATCACTTTTACACCTAAAAAAAACATTTAGTGTTAGGTGTAATTTTGAGAAAATCACATGTATATTGTTACACCTTAACTCTTTCCTCTTTTGATTCAAGCTCAAAAACTTGGGTTGATTCTCTTCTATTTATTATTTTGACTTTTGAGATTATCAACATAGATTTAATTCATTTATTTAGACGTTTTTCTTGAACTAGGCTAATAAACTTGAGTTGATTCTTTCTTTTTCAACCTAGATTCAATTTTTTGCTATTTGTAGTATGACTGGAAAATGTTATTTTCATTTGAATGTAACCGAGACCTGCAAATCATTGTTTAATTCTACAGTCTCTAATGTGGTGCAAGATTGTTGGCTAGTTGCGCAGAATGTTTGTAATTTTTTGCGAGAAAGAAAAGTAGAATTAAGAAGAAGAAGAAGAAGAAGAAGAAGAAAAAGGGAAAAAAGGTCACGTTGGAGAAGGAAGTATAATACTCATCGAAAAAAGGAGGAGGAAGTACAATTATATATGAAAAATGATAATAACAAAAAAAAGGTTAGCAGAAATAGTGCAATGAGAATGTTGTTGACGAGCATGTCATTCTTTAGATAATAGCCCCATAAATAAATTAGTGCTTAACCTGTATTTGCTCTCTCTACATAATCATAAGTATTAGGTAATCAAATTCTTTGTTTATTTATTTATAAAAGGTAATCAAATTCTTGAACCAATCCAATCTTCACATAAATAAAACGGACCTTAGATACATTATACAGGCTAGGAACAAAGCCCAAACATGCTATCAATCAATCATCATCAAATATATACTACTAAATCTCCTAGCCCATCATTCATTGGTCCATCTGTAAATCTGATGTGTACATTTCCATCAACATTACTGGTCCTGACGTGGAAATCATCACAAATACTCCACATCCACACTCATCAGATATTATTTATTGTGCCCACTCATTTTTCCAACGTGCATCATAAAACCATTGGCTATTTCACACATGAGTTGAACCGGCGCATTTATACTGCTATTTTTTTAACCAACTGAGATCTTTCCCAATGTATTTGCACCATTTAAGCGGCAACGTCTTTAATGTTTCCATTAATTTTTTTCCATCATTTACGAAGGGTTTCGACGAAGCATCATGGTATGTCTATTTAAAACAGATAGGTTAACAATTTTAGCTTCAGTTGTACAACTCATATCCCATTGTCTTATTGATCCAGAATTCTCAGTAGTGGATTTCTTTCGTAGAATAGAATGAGCACTTGTAATGTATTGTCTTTTCTTTCGCTGGATGGAAAAACAAATCTGTGGTCTATTACTGCGAAGGTCGTGTCTAGCTTTTGGATGTTCCATACACCAAGATGCGTCATCCCATTACGTTTAATGTTGTACTCGCAGACTTGAAGGTTTTTTTTTCTGTGTTATGTTTGTTAATGTTATACTTTTTTGTTAATCATTCTGCTACTCATTGGTTGTTGATGCTCCCCTCCTTATTGTAGGGGTACCATTGCTTGGCTGTATTGTGAAGGCGGGAGCTTATACGCAGACTGTCTGGTGTGCTTATGGCTTCTGTTTTGTTCTTAAGCATTTTAGCGTAGAACATGGCCCGAATCTCATAAACCACCATTTGAAAATCGTGTTTACTGAGATTAAATTTTTGAGTGAAGTAATAAGGACTCCAGATACGATATTCCAACCCCTCTTGCCTCTAGCTACTACAACAGTTGTCGAAATGAGTCTCATAAGTATCAATACTTTTTCTCCTTCTTACTGTTGCTTTTATATATATTCAGATCTTTGTCGAATGTCTTTATCAATATTCAGCTCATTCATTATATGCCTGTTTTCGTACCAGATGTTGTAGGACTTGTCACTCGTCTTGATGCACTTTCAGATATAATGGACGGTAGAGAATGCAATTACCAGTTGAAGTTCGAAATTATGGATGAATGGTTTGATGATGACTTCTGTTTTGTTGATTCTTCAAATTTATAAATGTCAATATTAATTTCATTCCTTTTTTGTAGCGCAAATCCCTTCCAATGTTGTTTAAGAGGTCCCCCCGCTTTTTGGGCCTCAAGTAGCTATGCAAGTGTTTTGGACAAAACAGATGTTGTTGTTGCTTTGTTTTCTGTGAAGATGGTTAGGACTGATGGTTAGTGTTTTTCGTTTTATCAAGTTAATTATTTTGTGTCATTTTTACTTTCATCATATTTGATTTACTTATTTTTATGCCCTTTTCATTGCAGATGAGAAAACCACCTTCCATAGCCATAGTGACATTTCTGAGGCTGTTTTTAATTACAACCATCGGGAAGTAGTGGACTTTCGATTGAAACTCAACCGTCTCTCTGCTGCACATTTGACTCAGGACAATGAAATTCCTGGATGGTCTCGCCATGAATTCGAAGTCTCTCCTTAACATCAGTTCATCATTCTGCATATCAGCCTTTGCCTCTACGTGTTTATAGTTTTGTGGTTTTTTAAAACGATTGTAGTTGAAATTCCTTTTTGTAATGCTCTGTCAAACTTTCTTCCCATTTGTAGTACCTACAACATTTATTACTTTTTCATCGAACAATGAATACTTCATGTTCTACGTTTTGATCTCATTTTTGTACTTCAATCAATGATTTATCCATTTTCTATGTTAATTGTTGACATTTGTTCTGTGAAAAAAGTCAACAATTTTACACCATACAACGTCTTTTCAATGTTAAGTATTATGCTAATATCATACAATAATATGACTCTTTTTTTTGTTCTCAATCTATGTAAATTCAAATTATCATTGCGTTGTTCAATTTTATTTAGAATCTTATTACCACAAAACAATCAACTATCTTATTTATTTTTTATTTTATTTTTATTAAGTAACTGTTGAAATCATTAATCATTTTTTTACTTGACTAAAGTTGTGTGGAAGGTCAATTTTTTTCCCGTTAATATTAATATCAACATAAGTCTAAATTTAATAAGGTTAAATAACATTTATAAGTTTTTGGGGAATTAGTACAAACAATAGCCTATTTCTCATAAAATTTAATGGAAAATGCGCACGTCAGTTGACTTGTGTAATTTTACAGGATTTTACTGTGACGTTTAAAATTACATAGCGTAACTGCAGATGACGATTACAAAAAAAGTGGCTTCATATGTTAATAAAGAAGTTTTCCAATACTTTTTAAAAAAAATCATCTATTCCTTAACTACTTGTAGTCAAATATTAAATGTATTTATTTTCCTTAAAAATGCCATACCGATACCATGCAGGTCATCGTCAAGTTCTATAATTTACTTCCAACCATTCAATACAAAATTCCAACAACATTATTTAATGTATTACTATATAGAAAACTGTATGGTTACTGTATGTAGATTTTATCTTCATGTTGGTTGAATTAAGTTTTTTTTTTTAAACGTTGCTTTTCCATTTGAATTCCTTTCACAAAGAATAAAGGTAGAAATTTTTTAAAATTTCGTCAACCCTCAAATTCTTATTTTCTCCCTTTTGTTTTAAAAAAAAAATTGTTAAATGTTGCATTAATTCTCAAGTTGTCGTCTTATTTCGTCAACCATCAAAATCTTATTTATCTTCTTATTGCAATATGAAGTCATATTTTTAAGGTTAAATCCAAAACTTCTTCCATCTCCAAGTGGCTAATAATGTTTATGTCAATCTTTATGAAGTTCCTAATAAAGTCACCTTCATAATAATGTTTATGCATGTCCGTAACTTGAACTATCTCATTTATAGTGTGTTTACTTTCCACAAACTATTTGTATTTCCCATGCAGAAAGATGCTGAGGCACGTGGAAATGCCCACAAATACTCCACATCCACTCTTATCAGTTATTATTCATTGTGGCCACTCATTTTTTCACCTTTGAAATGCGACGTCATCGTCCAGTCAGCAAAAAAAGTCAAACTTAATGGTTAAAGTCAAACTTAACGGTCAAACGCTATTTTTGCACATAATTTGTAACCACATAGTCTACTTTTGCACCAAAAAAATATTTCTTCTTGGGCATTTCTCGGAGATAAAGCGCGTCTCATTTTTGCACCTTAACCCTTTTTCAAACTATACCTTGTGTTCTCGTACTTAATTTTTTTGATATTAACGTAGGAATCCACTGCCATTACGTCTTCACAAGTGAATGATATCATTGATGACGTAAACACATTTTTGCAGGCCTTTTTACCAAAATACTGTTTTTTTAAAAAATAATTACCAGATTAAAGCACTTTGGAAAGTATTTTCCAAACTAATGCTTACGTCATCAAAGGCGCAGGGGAGAGTAACGTGGTAGGCTCGACACGGGGAAGTGGTACGAGACCAGTGGCGTGGGGCAGAGTAACGGTACTGGTGGCGTGGAAGTCATTCACGCCTCCCATGTGGCGTGAAGTACTTTCACGCCACCTTGCCACAGGTGGAGTGAATAACCACAATCAGACCCACTAAGTGGGTCGATTCTATATATATATAAAAAATTAATATCAAATAGAATATTAAATACAAAAATATTAATATTAATATAATAATGATAAATGATAAAAAATGGAATAATTTAAAAAGCTCTACTTCATTTAATTTGAAGTCGAAAAGAAAGAAAGTATGGAAATTTAAATAACTCATTAAAACGCGCTTTTAAAAGATTACGCGGTACAATTTGGTTATAACAACGGTATTAATTTTGGGATCTGTATAAAAAAGTGTACCGCGTAAAAGTGTTTACGGGATTTGTATAACTTATTAGAATACACTTTTACGCGGTACACTTTTTTATACAGATCCCAAAATCAAAACATTGTTATAACCAAATTATGCGCGTGTTTTAAAAGGCGTTCTTAATGAGTTATTTATTTCCATGTTTTTTTTTCTTTTGACTTCAAATTAAATGTAAGTGGAGCCTTTTTAAATTATTCCACTTTTTTTATCATTTATCATTATTATATTTAATATTCTATTTAATATTAATTTTTTTAAAATATAGAATCAAACCCACTTAGTGGGTGCGATTGTGGTTATTCACGCCACCTATGGCAAGGTGGCGTGAAAGTACTTCACGCCACATGGGAGGCGTGAATAACTTCCACGGCACACAAAAGTGCCACTCCGCCCCACGCCACCTTATACCTTGTGTTCTCGTACTTAATTTTTTTGATATTAACGTAGGAATCCACTGCCATTACGTCTTCACAAAATAAATATTATTTTGGTAAAAATCCCCATTTTCGCAACTTACAACACCACCTGATGCAAACACAAAAAGGAAGACTCTTGGAAATGATCTTCCAATTGTGTGTGACCTTGGCATTAATTGCTGAGATGTGCACACCAAAATTAAGCTCTACCAAACCACTGAAGAACATAAAGAAGGAGAAACGATGTTTAAAATTTCAGCACTTGATATTATTATGCATTCAATTTCAGAATTATGTATTCCGCATTGTTATATTGTTGTGAACATTGTCTTAAATCTTTTAGATAATGTCCTATTTTAGAATGCTTCATGGGTTTTATATATTTATCACATTTGATGAAATATTCTTATCATTATATGACATTATCTTGCGAATCTATGTATGTTTTAATATTTACGCTCAAAATTCATTAACTTATACTGATATTATATATGATAACAATTTTAACAAAGTATATAACGGGTCAGATAACGATACTACATTAATCGGATTGTTTCCAATAATACTTTTTAACATTCAAATTATATAATTTCAGACCATGATATTTTTAAAATTGTTTAATTTATTTTTGTCTTTGACCAGTGAAATCACATTAATTGACCAATATTAATGAATTGTAACTCATATTCTTTTCGTTAGTTAAATTTTTTTCCTGGCGAACCTTCATTGGTCAAAGACAGACAAATATGCAATTAGGGTGATAAATATATATATTAAAAAAACACCGGTGTATTATCGTCAACACAGGTGTATATAATTTGACTTGAGAGAAACTCATTAATATAGGTCAATTAATGTGTTTTGGTATTCGGAAATTTTGAAAATTGTTTAATTAATTAGTCAATTAAAAAATCATTATATTGTCTTTTATGTATCCACATTCAAAGTATCCCATTCGTGTTTCACACACAAAGTTTGTAAACATGTGTATCCGTCAACACAGGTGTAATGAATATTCGGATGAGTTAATTACACACGCTGACACTTTTGTCGATATTAAACTTCCAAGAGCCACTGCGTATCCGTCAACACAGGTGGATGTAATTATTGATTGTTTCTCATATTTAATGAGTTTGGTATGGTGATCCTTGCCATAAGTTCAGATGCATCATGAAATATGACCGTCGGATCGTTACCATCAGTTATTACGCAAAGCTATTAGACCGCCTGTATATTGATCCATTAGTCAACAAATGAATTAAAGCATGATCAGATACTACTTATAACGAACATAATAGTCATAAATCTTATTCAAGTTCCGAAGTCCTCAGGTTTTCATTACAAGACAAAATTAAAGATGAGGAAAAAACGTTCTGAGTATTCAAGTAAGAATCAAGATGAAGGAAGAGGTATGGATTGTTTTCTTTTCATTGTACTATCTACTTCTTTCTGTCAATCAAATTTCTTATCAAGCACTTTATTTATTTGTAATAATGTGTTAACTAATAATGTATGCAAACGTACGTGTGCAAGAAGTTCAGATTAAAATATCCCACGTAGTTTCACTTCTATTACTTCCAACTCAGTCAATCCGGTTACAATGAATTTTGGTTTTTCTATCACAGAGAATGAGATTCAATCTCCTCAATCTACAATGACGTGTCCATTATCACACCACACTACTGCTTCTGTTCTATCTGATATTACTAACAGAACAAGGAAGTCGCATCTTATCGAAAATAGTTGCAGCGGCTTAACGTCTGTTTGCAGAAAAAGTAATGTTCCTGATGTTAACCGATTATCAATATCAGTTAATCAAAAGAAGGTTCAACAGAGGTCGTTGAGTACAATTTCTCAAGTTGCGAGTAATTTAACCATCAGGCTTGATCAACAGTACGAGACAAGTAAGTATGTTTTGTTCGTTGTAATAACATAGTCATGATCTGCCAAACTTTATCAATATTGTAGTTCCTGTGACGTTTAATATTTTTGCATCGATGAATGAATGCTTTACGTTCTCAATTTCAATATGTCATTTATGGATTGGTACTGAGAATTGTTTTTATAAGTCTCTTTTGTGAACTTCAGACTTTTTGTTGTATAGTCTCTTTGTTTTTAATTTGTGGATATGAATTCGAAGCATCAACCAAACTTATTGCTCAATTTTATTTCAGTTATCAGCTGACAAAATGCTTGCACAACATTGCGAATGTAATTTTTTTTTGTCCTGTGTTATTTCGTTATTTTAAAAAAAAACAAAGTGAAAAAAAAAAATGACATGTGACAAATGGAGACGTTATCACCGTATTGAACGACATCACTAATGTAATTAATATACTTATTTGGTAGAATATTACGTTTCCTTTTTATGTTCTCTCTGTGTTTTTAAATTAAATTACATTTTGGACTCCTATATTTTTTCATCAACTTATTATGATTATTAACTTTTATTTATGAACTTAAAATAATATATGCATGCTTTTTTAGGTTAATAGCATTCTTCATTCTTAATGGAGTTGTAATTAGATTAGTCATTCACTTTTTACTGCTATTAATGATATATGGAAGGTCAAATATTTTTTCATTATTATTAATGAAGTGCATTCTAAACACACATAAATGTACTTCTTTGTTTCAGACAACTTGGAATTCAATCAGAATGAAAGTGATAATGCAACGGTTCTTGGAGAGGTGCAGGAGTTGTTGAATCGTTCATACAAAACAAGCTACTGAGACGATTGTGATGCTGGTCACAAGTGTTGTTTCTGTGGTGCTCAAATGTGGTTTGCAGAAAGTTTAAAAAGTGTTAAAAAAAATGCCAATCCACAGTTTGGAATGTGTTGTTCTAATGAGAAATTTATTGTGCCTCTTTTAAAAAACGCTCCCGAAGAACTTGCCAACTTATATTTCAGCAAACAGTCATCTTATTCAAAAAATTTCTTAAAAAATATCCGTTCGTACAACAATATGTTTTGTTTTACCTCAATGGGAGGAAAAATTAACCATTCAATAAATGCAAGTGGTAGAGGCCCTTATTCATTTGTCCTTTCTGGCTAGAACCATCATTTGATTGGGAGCTTACTTCCCACTCCAGGTAACCCTCCGGTATATGCTCAGCTGTATATTTATGACACAGACAATGAAGTCTCAAACCGTATTTCGTCTGTTAGGTAAGTGTTTGTACAATTTTTGTTTGTTTGCTTCCAAGTGCTTTGTATAGTAAAACATAATATGAAATAAGTGTTTAACATTATTTCCTTTATATTTCAGCCGTCATGCTGGTAACAAACATTTGGATCCTAGGATTGTTGAAATGCTGAAGGAGTGTCTTGACAAGCACAACTATGTAGTAAGACATTATAGAAAAGCTGCGGACATAATCAAGGAAAATGTTATACCTGACGTTAGCATAAGGTTGTTAGGAAATAGCAACTTAACTGTGCTTGGTAAACAATATAACATGCCAACAGCATATGAACTTGCTGCACTAATCGTTGGTGATTTTGACAACTCATACACCAAGCGAGACATCATTGTGAAACGACAGAGTGGACATTTGCAAAGGATAGACGAACTACACATGGCATATCTCCCATTGCAGTATCCTTTGTTCTTTCCATTTGGAGACAATGGATATGACTCAACAAATGACCATGCCCATGACTCATTGTCAACAACGAAGAAGAAGAAAAAACTGACACCTAGGGAGTACTTGGCATTTCGGCTAATGAGGAGAAATTCATAACAGTCTGTAATTTTACATGGGAAAAAATTGCTACAGCAGTTTATTGTGGATGGGTATTCAATGGTTGAAAGTGATAGGCTTGACTACATAAGGAAACATCAAAAGGAATTCAGGGTTGATCTTTATAGTGGACTCTTAGACGCGGTAACACGAGGAGAGATAGACCCTTCATCAACTGGACGATGATCATTCTACCGTCTTCTTTCACTGGCGGTGCACAATACATGATTCAAAATTATCAAGATGCTATGGCAATATGTGCTTGGGCTGGTTATTCAGACATTTTTATAACATTCACCTGCAACCCTATGTGGCCTGAGATTACTCGTCATTGTGATAAATATGGATTGAAACCATGCGACAAACCAGAAGTGTTGAGCAGAGTATTTCACATTAAGCTGCGCAAGTTGATGCGGACTTTGAAGGATGATAAGATATTTGGTTCTATCAAAGCAGGTAAATACATAATCGATGATTTTTATAATTTACATATTATATTTAACCAAATTTAATAGTCATTTCTTAATTTCATATACCATATTTATGCATATTCAAATATGTGTCAAAAATATATTATTTGATTTTTTTCCATGCATCTACTATTTTCAACATTTTAAAAAGCATCGTAAAATTATAAATACTAAAATATGTGAGAAGAAACTGTTATTTATACTTATTAAATTTGGTTAATTCATTTAGTACATGTAATTTGATGTTATTAAATGTTTGTTATTACAAAAGTATATACTATTGAGTTTCAAAAAAGAGGCCTTCCGCATGCACATATTATACTTTGGTTGGTGGATATTGACAAAATAACAACACCTTTTGATGTTGACAAACTGATATCTACGGAGATTCCAGATCGAGATACTGACCCTGAGTTATACGACTTAGTTGGAAGTTTTACGGTACATGGTCCTTGTGGAAGATCGGCAAGAAGTACTCCTTGCATGAAAGATGGGAAGTGTTCAAAGTACTTTCCAAAAAAGTATAATGCATGTATCATGTTGGATGAAAATGGGTATCCAACATATAGAAGGAGGGCTGATGGTCGTGTGGCATCTAGGAAGGGTGTTCATCTTGATAACAGATTCGTTGTCCCTTACAATCCTAAGTTGTTAAAATTATTTTCTGCTCATTTGAACATTGAGAAAACAAATCAATCTCGGGCTGTGAAGTACCTATTCAAATACATCAGTAAGGGGAACGACCGTGTAATTGCGGGTATATATAACACCAATGATAGTCCAGGCTCTCAACAACCATTTGATGAAATTTCACACTACCTCAATTGTAGGTACGTATCTTCATGTGAGGGATCGTGGAGGATTTTTGGGTTTGATATACACTACAGATATCCACCTGTTGAGAGATTAAGTTTTCATCTTCCTCATCAACAATCTATCTATTACTCTCAAACACAAAGTATGACATCGCTTGTCAACAATCCAAGAGTTAAAGAATCAATGTTCCTTGCTTGGCTACAGAAGAATACAAATGATCTGTTCGCAAGGACACTAACTTATTCTCAATTCCCTAACTACTTCACATTTGTTAGAGAAAAAAGAATGTGGAAGCTTCGTGAACGTGGTTTCTCCGTTGGAAGGTTGGGTCATTGTACACCTGTTCAAGGAGAACTTTACTACCTTCGGTTGTTGTTGACAAAGGTTCGAGGCCCAAAGAATTATGAAGATATCAGGACTGTCAACAATGTTGTCTATCCTACATTCAGGGAAGCATGTTATGTACTTGGTTTATTAGATGATGACAATGAGTACATTGATGCAATTAAAGAAGCATCTTTGTGGGCATCAGGAACTTACCTTCGCTTTTTTTCACAAGTATGTTATTAAGTCATTCCTTGACACAACCGGCTGTTGTTTGGGAACGCACCAAAGAAGTGATTTGTGAAGATTTGTTATATATTGCACATGGCAATCAACATTTCCAAGGGAAAAGCCTAGATGACTATCCATCTATGCCTAGACCAAGTGAAGACAACATTATTGACATGTCGAATCAACTGATACTGCAAGAGTTAAACTACAACAAACAAAGAGAGAGCGATGAATCCAAAATATTGCAGCATCTAATGACTGATGAGCAGAAAAAGGTATTCAACCTGATACTTTGCTCTGTTTTTTCAAAAAAAAGGTGGCTTCTTCTTTTTACATGGTTATGGTGGGACTGGCAAAACTTTCATATGGAATGCCTTGACAGCTTCCATTAGGTCTAAAGGGGGGATTATCCTAAACGTAGCATCAAGTGGAATTGCAACAACTTTATTACCATCTGGTAGAACTGCACATTCAAGTTTTTCAATACCTATCAACATCAATGAAGATTCTATGTGTTCAATTACTCATATATCACCAACTGCAAACTTGATCAAGGCTGCTAATCTAATTATTTGGGATGAAGCTCCAATGATCAAAAGACATTGTGTTGAGGCTTTTGATCGAACATTGAGGGACTTAATGAAGACAAATTCCATTTTTGGAGGAAAATGTGTTGTTATGGGAGGTGATTTCAGACAAATACTTCCGGTCATTCCTAAAAGTGGGCGAGCTGAAATTGTATATGCAGCTATCAATGCTTCTCCACTTTGGAAGGAATGCACTATATTGCAATTGACAAAAAATATGAGGCTGAAGTCTTCTGACAATCGAATTGAGGAGGAAAAATTAAAAGCATTTTCTGAATGACTTCTGCTTGTAGGAGATGGCGTCATTGGATTACCACATGATGGAACTGCAAACGTGACATTACCAGCAGACATGTTGCTTTATAATGATGTTCATCCAATGAGGTGCATCGTTGATGCTACGTACCCTAATTTAGTGGAGCGTATATTTGAAAAAGATTACCTAAACAATAGGTCTATTCTAACACCAACAACAGAAAATGTCGATTGTTTGAATGACTATATTTGTTCTTTGTTGCCAGGAGATGGTGTGGAATACTTCAGTGGTGATTCTATAAATCGTATTGATAATGAAAATGAGAGTTTCGATGATCTGTATGACACTGAGTATTTAAATTCATTAAAATGTTCAGGGATACCTCATCATAAATTGGTATTAAAGGTTGGAGTACTAGTCATGTTAATCAGGAACATTGATCAAGCCTCTGGGTTATGCAACAGTACTAGGCTTCAAGTAACACAACTTGGCAAAAACGTCATTAAGGCAAAGGCTTTGAATGGCACAAGTGTTGGTGAAGATATTTTGATACATAGAATGGATATGAGCCCATCAGAATCTAAACTACCTTTCAAGATGACTAGAAGGCAATTTCCAATGATCATTTCATTTGCAATGACGATTAACAAGAGCCAAGGACAATCGATGACAAACGTAGGTCTTTACCTACCAAGCCCTGTGTTTTCACATGGACAACTTTATGTTGCTCTATCTAGGGTCAAAAGTTTCAACGGTTTGAAGATATTGATATTGAATGAGTTTAAGAAATGCACCGACACTACAGTGAATGTTGTGTACAGAGAAGTTTTCCAAAACCTTATGCCACATCCACAAATGTAATCAACCAGATTGTATGATCGCATTCAGTAGTTCACATGGTTTGTATAAGTCCTTTAATGTATTCATATAAATTAGTACGTAGATTAGCATCATCGTTCCTTAGATTGATAAATTATTAGTTAAATCAAATCCGTGCAACGCACGGGTCGAAAATCTTGTTTAGCTCTCAAATGTACTACAGTAACAGGCCCAAATTCGCTCAAAGAAACAGAACAATAACGATTCTGAATGGTAGATTCTCTTTGACAAACAAGAATGGTGGATAAGCATGGGACTGGTAGCTGATATCGTTGGTAGGAGGGATTAGCAAATGAGTTTCCTTATTACTCTCTTTTGGTGTCTTCTGCTTCAGTTATTTTCTGTCTACGTGATTCTCAAGTGGATAACTCAAGAACTTAGTCATTCTTTTCTTTTCCATTCTCCATGGTTTCATCCTGTTGTGCTGGTTTAAATTCTTTTCTATGTCAGTGTTTTAACTTGCAACTTTAAAGTTCTGGTCTTTGCTGAGGTTGTATTCTAACATATTCATATGCATTTTCAGTTCTATAGAACTCAAAAATGGCTTCAATTTATTTTGTTGCTCTTCTCTTTTTACTTCTTCACCTGGTGGTTCTCTCTGATTAATGAGAATTGGATTAAAAAAGAAAAACTTGGATCAAAGCAACCTGCTTACCCGACAAGCTGAATCTAGAGAAGGAAACTCATTGAAAGTTAACATTAGTCCCTTTTTTATGTTGTGGGTCCCATAGTTCTTCTACCTAGCATATGGTGTGCCTTTATTTTGTTTTAGAGATTCGTACCTACCTTTTTCTTTACCTTCCCTCTTGTTCCATCCCTTGGACCTCCATCTTCACCTTTTTTTTTCAAACTCTCCCTCCTCATTTACTTTTTTAAAATGAATGGATAGGGGTTGTATGAGATCCAACATATGGCTTAGAAGCATGGCCATAGTTGACAAGTCAAAAATCCTTGGGACTCAAGGGTAGGTGCTGGTGGGGAGTTTGTAGGTGCTATAATTGGAAATGTCTCATGCAATCTGATTCAAGTTCTTTTTTCTTCTTTTTGCTTCGCTGGAAATATCTAAGAGGGAAGTCGGGGTGAGGGACCAGAATGAGGAGAGAGAGAAGGGTGGGTACAAATCTCTAGAGTAAAATAATGTTTAAATAAAAATAATAAAATTCAAGTAAATTTAAAGGCTGATAGATTAGCTTACATATCATATTAAATTCAGTGAAGTGGTATGCTTTCATTGGTCATAGCATAAATGGTGTGGTCAATAAGAAGAATTGCGGGACTCACAAGGCAAAAAATGAATGGACATTAATTAGCTTTGATTAATGGCAATGCTAAATTTACTACCTCTTAAAATGATTATGTTTATGTTTGCACATTCTTAAAATGATTATGTCTACTTTTGAACCCAATAAAACATAATTGTATTAGGTGCTCGTAGCAAAAAAAAAAAAAACTTCAGTACTAAATCTACAACTTTGCCCTTTAAATTTTATAGATTTAACTAAATTAGTATACTTTTTCCAATACACTATTGTCAAAATTAAAATCAGTATTATATTAAGAATAAAGAGGGGAAATGGGAGGGAGAGAATCAAAGTAGTAGTTACTTAGAACCCTGCCCTCACATACAAAACTTGGTTTGGAAAATTTGACAAGAGTAATTCATTATTAATTAGCAGTGTTGAACCCTTTCTATCTTAAATAAATTAATCTCTCTATTCAAAATATAAGAAGTCTCTTAAAACAATTTGGTCCAAATTAAAATATAAGATCAAAAATTGGTTGAGAAAGGTGATCAAAAATTCTAATAAAGAGAAAGAAGTTATGGATAATAAGTGCATATTTAATACACTATTGTGTTTGAGAGTATATTTCTCAAGTGTTGAAATTTCTGCTTTTACTAGCTCACTTTGGAAGTAAAAGTAACACTATAAGCCTGTTTGGATGGAAGAAAATGTAGGAATGAAATGAAAATGAAAAGAATGAAAAATATTTTACCTTAATTTGTTTGGTTCCCACTAAAAAAATGGGTTAATAGGATTTTTTTTTTTTTTTTTTTTTTTTTTTGGAAGAAAATGAGACAAAATGTCATTTTACCTCTAAAATTTCAATTTCTATGTGGCTGTGTAACACTCGAATGCAATAGGAACTCACCGTCTAATTTTAACTACGGAGTCTAATGTAATTATTCTCACACTCTTCGTCAACCACAATCGAATCAATTCCCACCTTATCAGAGAATATCCCCTGTTTTAATCGCTAATTCCTTTTCTCTCCTCTTCTTATCCAAGGCTAAAGGTCTTCAAACGGAGACTTCTGTGGTTTCTAATTCCTCTTCGGTTACTACTCGTCTCCCTTTCTTCTCTTTCATTTATATGGGTCTTAAGGTCTGCTTTACCCTTATTTAGGGTTCAGGGTTTAATTGAAGCGCCATATACTATAACAATTCATTTTTATTGAAAATGAAGTCATATTTATTTTATTTTAAGTAGAAAATTTAAAATTTTAATAAAAAAAATAAGAAAAACGCAGGTAAAATTGAAGCCATATATAAATACGTATAATATATGTGGATGGATAAAAATACAATATACATGGTAGACTATTTAAATCGAAGCCATATATAAATAGGTATAATATGTGTGGATGGATAAAAATAGCGTAGTGATATTGTAGACTATTTATATCTTAGGAAAATGGGAGAGGAATGGGTTAATTTAATAGACGGAGGGAGGAGATTTAAAATACTTGGACAGATTGATTACAGCCAAATAATTGTAGATATATTTAAAATAGAACTGTAGATGCTATTTTTGTGTGATCGGGCCATCCTGAATCCTCGCGTCTCATTATCCAAAAGGACCAAAGTCGATGCCCATTTCATACGAACATAAAACAATTTTAATTTCCTCAGAAAAATATAATTTTTGGCTGACATTTCATCCGAGATCTAATCTCATAAATCTCATCTTAGACTAGACTTGTGGGAGAAATTTGAGTTTTGCAAATGTTTTAAAATGAACAATCTACCTTTGACTATTTCAGCGATAACAATTTAAGAAACATAATTAGCAACTTCAGTATACATATTGGCACAAAAATTGTAATTAGGCAGCAAAAATTACATAATAGAACCTAAATGTTCATAATACTATTAGTCCCTCTACAAAATTTTTAGTATGGACTAAAGTAAAAATATTAAAAAATTTATGACGCTGAAATATAATTTTAACGCATCGCACTTAACAACTTCAGTATACATATTAACAACTTCAGTTTCTCAAATACTAACAACCTTGTAAGTAATTTTTTTGAAACCACACATGTTACACGTCATTGATTACTAAGGTATAAAGAATAACATTTTAAAAATAGCAATTGACAATTTCAGTATACATATTGAAAATTTAACTCCCCAAATGTCGTCATAGGTAGGTTGGTTATACAAAACATTGACAAATCCTAGATTTCTGAGGTCTAACTTAAAATTTGTGATATTGGATTCTTTTATTTATCTTTTCGTTATTTAAACGAATTTTTTTTCCATAAAAAAATTAGAAAAAAAAAAAAAAAAAAGAGGTTTTAATGTTTTAAAGTATTATTTTGACCACACTTCCAATGGCAGACTGACTAGCTATTGAAATGGAAATAGAAATTAAATTTTAAAAAAAAATTAAAAGAGAGAGGCGTGGATAGTTTGACAGTGCAACGCAAAAAGCCAAACCAGAATATATGATAAGCATCACTATAGCGTCATTAGGAACACTTGATAAGACTTGCTCCTCCATTTTTAGTGCCGACTCCTTTGACCCACTCTCCCAAGACTTCACTTCTCTCTCTTCCTCTCTTTATAGAAACTCATGGCCAGAGGGGTTTTGAACTCTCCATTGATTCAGATCCACCTGTTAAAGCCTTCTTCTTCTCCAATCCCATTGTTCTCCAAGACCACGACCATGTTATCTAATTTCCCTGTAGAAATTGACTTCTTCTCTAACAACAACAACAATCTCAAGCCTCCCTATTCCCCTCCTCCTCATCATCTTGATTTCAAACTCAATGTGAGTCCCTTCTTTCGCATCACCTCATCTTTATATGTATGTTCACTCTGCTTTTGTTTCTTGTTCTGTTTTTTAGACTGGCCTCACTCTCTTGACTACTAACGGCGACCAATCCCTGGTGGACGGTGCATTTGACATGTATCCTGTTTTCAAAGGCAAACAACCCAAGATTAGTGAGGTCAGATTTCTAGATGTAACAGTGAACTGAATAAGTTTTTTTTGTGTGTTGGGTGATTCTTGTTTCATATATTTACGTTATATCTGGGGCTGTCATTTACAGTTGCAGACTGAGAATGCTGTTCTCCGGGCTCAGTTAGAAAATAAGACGAGAGAGAATCATAAGCTGAAAGACACGCTTGATAAGGTGAACACGGATTACAATGACCTAAAAATGCAGGTAGAGTTAATCGTGTCTCGCCATAAGGGCCGTGAGGAGGCTGATGAGGAACCTGAAAACGAAGGGCTTGGTGGGGTAAGTGGATCAGAAGAAAAGAAACAGAGTGAGAGTAACAGAGGAAGCTTAGTGCCAAAACAATTTATAGATCTTGGATTAGCTTCCATCAATGATGGTGAGGCTAATAATAGTGATGAGCCTTCGCTTTCTTCGCTCAAAAGGAGAAGCAGTGAGAGATCAAGATCACCATTGAGAGTGGAACATCAGAAGGAACTGATCAAAAAAGGAAATGAAGGTGAAGAACTAGCTGATCAGAAGACCCAAAAGTATAGTCCTCCGAGGAACATTAACGATCACGCGGAAGCCACTATGAGGAAGACAAGAGTTGCAATTAGATGTCGATCAGAAACACCAATGGTGGGTCATATGTCTCCATTATTTTACGATGGACTTAATTTACTAAGATGATTAAATAATATAATGTGATAATTAATCAGATTAGTGATGGATGTCAATGGAGAAAATATGGACAGAAGATGGCCAAAGGGAATCCCTGCCCTCGAGCCTATTATCGCTGCACCATGGCCGAAGGCTGTCCCGTTAAGAAACAGGCATTTATCTATCCAATATCTTTTAATCGTACCGTTCTTCATAACATGTATTTTTAATATTTTTGCCCAAAAAATGTAAATGAAGCTTGGGGCCAAAATTATAGGTGCAAAGGTGTGCTGAGGATAGAACAGTCTTGGTAACAACATATGAAGGAACTCATACTCACGCATTGCCTCCAGCAGCAATGGCGACGGCACAAACAACAGCAGCAGTAGCAAGGATGTTTCTTTCTGGATCAATGTCAGGCAATGATGGTGTAATGAATGGAAGCTTCTTGACAGGGACGACATTGCTTCCTTATTGTTCGAGTAACATGGCAACTCTCTCGGCCTCAGCTCCATTTCCAACCATTACCTTGGACTTAACTGTTCCTCCAACAACACAACCACCTCCTACCCAATTTCAAATGCCTTTCTCAAATAATGCCTCTCACGGTTTCACTCAGTTTTTGTCTCAAGCTCTTTGTAACAACAATCAATCAAGTTTTTCAGGCCTTCAAACCAGTAACAAAGACCCAATGCAATTGAGTGCTGCTATAGCAGCTAACCCTAACTTCACTGCAGCTTTGACGGCGGCTATCACTTCCATCATGGGTTCTGCCCAGCCAAAGAATGCCAACGGTGAAAATAACGTCAATGACAACAACAATGATTCTAATTTTTTAGGGAACTAGATAGATGGCTGGACTATATTTTCTTTTTAGAGTTAAACTGCAAAAATACACATATGGTTTTTTTAAAAGTGAACCCAACACTAAGTGCTCTTTTTTTTTTTGGTAAAAAAGTGATTATGTAGTTTCAAAATTAGAGTAAAAATACTCATTCACAGTTGTTTGACTTTTTTGTATTTTTAAAGCTAACATGGACAATGACTCGAGTCAATTTCATCCCAAATTTGTGATAAGTTAAGCTGGAGAAAATTACGAGAAAATGACATAGATATTTTGGAAATTACAGTTCAGTCATTTTCTCTCCAATTCCCCTCTTTTTTTCCAATCCTAATCTCACCCATCGAGCCGCCTCCTCGCCGCCATTGCCGCCTTTTTGTAATTTTCAAAACTATCTAGGCTCTTTTCTGTAATTTTCTCCAGTTCTCCATTGCTAGTTAAAATGAAATTTAGCTTCGTCATCGTCATGTTAGCCTTAAACTTACAAAAAATTCCAACTAACGGTCAACGGGTATTTTTGCTTCACTTTGATAATCACTTAGTCACTTTTGCACCTAAAAAAACACTTAGTGTTAGGTTCATTTTTGAGAAAATCACATATGTATTTTTACACCTTAGCCCTTTCCTTTTTATTCAAGCTCAAAAACTTGGGTTGATTCTCTTCTATTTATTATTTTGACTTTTGAGATTATCAATATAGATTTAATTCATCTGTTTAGACGTTTTTCTTGAACTAGGCTAATAAACTTGAGTTGATTCTTTCTTTTTCAACCTAGATTCAATTTTTTGCGATTTGTAGTATGACTGGAAAATGTTATTTTCATTTGAATGTAACCGAGACATGCAAATCATTGTTTAATTCAACAGTTTCTAATGTGGTGCAAGATTGTTGGCTAGTTGCGCAGAATGTTTGTAATTTTTTGCGAGAAAGAGGAGTAGAATTAAGAAGAAGAAAAAGGAAAAAGGTCACGTTGGAGAAGGAAGTATAATACTCATCGAAAAAAGGAGGAGGAAGTACAATTATATATGAAAAATGACAAGAACAGAAAAAAGGTTAGCAGAAATAGTGCAATGAGAATGTGGTTGACGAGCATGTCATTCCTTAGATAGTCCCATAAATAAATTAGGGCTGAACCTGTATTTGCTCTCTCTCCATAATCATAAGTATTAGGTAATCAAATTCTTGAACTAACCCAATCTTCATATAAATAAAACGGACGTTAGATACATTATACGGGCTAGGAACAAAGCCCAAACATGATATTTAGCTCTCAAAAGTACTACAGTAATAGGCCCAAATTCGCTCAAAAAAACAGAACAATAACGATTCTGAATTTGCGTTTGGCGGTAGATTCTCTTTGACACACAAGAATGGTGGATAAGCATGGGACTGGTAGCTGATATTGTTGGTAAGAGGGATTAGCAAACGAGTTTCCTTATTACTCTCTTTTGGTGTCTTCTGCTTCAGTTATTTTCTGTCTACGTGATTCTCAGGTGGGTAACTCAAGAACTTAGTCATTCTTTTCTTTTCCATTCTCCATGTTTTTATCCTGTTGTGCTGGTTTAAATTCTTTTCTATGTCAGTGTTTTAACTTGAAACTTCAAAGTTCTGATCTTTTTCCGAGGTTGTATTCTAACAGATTCATATGCATTTTCAGTTCTACAGAACTCAAAAATGGCTTCAAAGTATTTGGTTGCTCTTCTCTTTTTACTTCTTCACCCGGTGGTTCTCTCTGAAGCCAGTAATGGGTTAATGAGAATTGGATTAAAAAAGAATAAGTTGGATCAAAGCAACCTGCTTACCAGACAAGCTGAATCTAGGGAAGGAAACTCATTGAAAGTAACTAAAAGATATCATTCCAGTGGAATTAGATATAGGAATTCTGATGACACGGGTATTATTGGGTTGAGGAACTACATAAATGCTCAGTATTTTGGTGAGATTGGTATTGGAACTCCTTCTCAGAAGTTTACTGTGATTTTTGACACTGGCAGTTCCAATCTCTGGGTGCCTTCCTCTAAATGCTACTTTTCAGTAAGTCTTCTCAATGTTTCTCTCATTATTTACACTTTTCATGTTGAAGCGTTTGTTTTAAATTGATAGAATAAGAAAAGAAAATGATTTTGTCCAAGTGCAGATTGCTTGTTATTTGCACTCAAGATACAAGTCAAGCCTGTCCATCTCTTACAACAAAAATGGTACAAGCATATAGCTCATTTCTCTTGAATTACCAGCTAAAAATCACCTTGTGGTTCCTCCATTGCTTCCCCCTTATCATTATGGCTTATTTCTAACTAGAACACATTGAAATTTATTTCTTGGATGTCCACCAATTGGGATGTGCTTGAACGTGACTGAAGACCCTCTTACCATCATATTCGCCAAGAAAAGAAAAGATTTTTAGACAATAAAATTGATAAAAGATATTATTATCTATTCATTTCTGTGATGTTACCTCATAGCTCATTGCTGTGATGACAATATATTGAAATATGTCCCCTTTTTTTCATTTTTGGTGCAGGGACATCTGCTGAGATCCATTACGGTACAGGAGCTATTTCAGGTTTCTTTAGCCAGGATAATGTTAGACTCGGTGATTTGATTGTTAAAAACCAGGTAAAATTTTACTGAATGGGAACTTTTGTTGTCATCAAGTTCTTTTATTGATTCTGTCTTCGCAACATTTTCTTCCATTTAGGATTTTATTGAGGCAACCAGAGAGCCTGGCATCACATTCTTGGCTGCCAAGTTTGATGGCATTCTAGGCCTCGGATTTCAAGAAATATCTGTCGGTAATGCCGTTCCTGTATGGTAAGTTGGCAGGTAGATTTTGTTTACAAAAGGTTTATAGACAAAGTTAATCATAGACGAAAACCTAAGCATGTGAAACATGGTTTTCATTTGATGTTTGAATTCTACATGATGAGACTTCTTCACATTTGTTCTTCATTGCTCTGCCCACCCCCACCACCTAAACTAGACTTGTTTTCCTGTATTGTGCATGGAATAGGAAAAAATCACATTATCCCTAACTTATGTATCTTGCCATTGATTTTTATAATTTATATTGATTGAAACTGTGTTTTTTGTGATATCTGATAATCATAGGTACAACATGCTTGATCAACAACTCTTGAAAGAACCGGTTTTTTCATTCTGGTTGAACCGCAATATTGATGGGGAAGAAGGAGGAGAGCTTGTGTTTGGAGGGATTGATTCACATCATTACAAAGGCGAGCACACATATGTTCCAGTCACCCAGAAAGGCTATTGGCAGGTTCTTCCTTTTGAAACTCCAACTTTATTTTCTCAAAAAAATTGCATACTTCAGGTTTCATCTTTTCTTCCTCCTTACCGTTTCCCCTTCAATGCAGTTTGAAATGGGAGATGTCCTAATCGGTGGTGAAACAACTGGTATTCATGACTCTGTAACTTTAATTTATATTATTGATTTTCTTATGTAAGTTTGTTCCATGTCTATATATGTGGGCCTCAAACCAATAATAATAAAAACGAAATATGCAGACATACATTTTAGTAACTTACCTATAATGGATTTATCTATCTATCTATCTAAGCTGAATCTTCTTAATAATCTCTTATGTTTTTTTATAATAGAGACTGTTTAATAAGATGCATATTTCATGCCTTACAGGAGTATGTGCTGCTGGTTGCTCAGCAATTGCAGATTCTGGAACCTCTTTATTAGCAGGCCCAACGGTATGAAAACAGTGACTTTCATTGTTTTGAAATAAAAAAATCAAATACTACCTCCTATTCTTAAAGATCCATGTTAATGAAGAAATTAAACTATAAAGTGGATCTTATATGGGGGAACGGAGGTAGTATATCATAATAGTCCTCATGCCATTCTAATGTATGCAACTATGTAAGTCTCGTTTAAATCAACTTTTGGGAATAAATGGTGGTTTAATTTAAGTTTTTTGCTATTGCATCAGTTTTTGTTCGTACATAAACTTTATCTCTTGTATTTCCAGACTGTAATTGCTCAGATCAATCATGCAATTGGAGCAGCTGGGTTAGTAAGCCAAGAATGTAAGGCATTGGTTAACCAGTATGGAAAAACCATACTTGATATGCTCATAAAAGAGGTAACCATGATCTTTTTGCATTTCTTATGTTTGCTTATAAAAATGTTGCACAAGCTATGTTTTTCTGATACTGGGATTGAATCTATCTAATGCGTCAATATACTTATGTATTCTTACTTTACAGGCTCTCCCACAACAAATTTGCTCTCAAATTGGTTTCTGTACTTCTGATGGGACTCACAGCGTAAGGTTAGAATCAACCAACCATGTTGTGATGACAAATGACTGCATTAACATCACCAACTTATAGAGATTATATTAAAACTTCACTAAAAGCTTAAACTTTTTGAGTTTGAAGGATTCATTAATATGGTGTTACCAAGTGATCAGGAAGGAATTTGATGCCTTAGCACCCATGTTTTTAGAAGTCAAATGAAATTTTCAATAGAAGATAGGTTGGCCTGTGTTTTGCCTATACTTCAATAAAAGAGTGACTAGCAAATTGGGAAAATGATAATTTGATTTCCCATCAATGAATCACCAATATTTATACAAGAGTGTAGAAGAGTGATTACATAACTAACTGAACCATATAATAGAAATTTGTTATAACTTAAACTAATATAGAAACTTATCTATTCTTGTCAAAAAGTGAAGGTATTTAGAGATTAATACTCCCTCTGATCCTAATATAAGACCCAGTTGACTTTTTTTAGAAAGATTAAGGAAACAAAATAAATTACTTAACTAAAACATATGTTATGTATCATTAGATTATATGTCCGTTTATAAAGTAGGCCAATTAGTTTAGAGTAAAAACGATAAAAATAAACACTTTAAAGTAATTTATCTAGTTTCCTTAATCTCTCCAAAAATATTAACTAGGTTTTATATTTAGAACTGGAAATAGTAGTAAGAAAACTATTGATGAGCCTTCACTTAAAGCTTAACCTTATGAGGATGGCTCCTCAGGTTCTTCCGCTGTAACTTTGATCATCTTTGTGCAGTATGGGCATAAAGAGCGTGGTAGAGGATAATACAGAGAAGCTTGAAGATACTGGATGCACTTTCTGTGAGATGGCAGTGACATGGATAAAAAGTAGGCTGAAACTAAACGGGACAGAAGACCAGATCCTAGATTACGTCAATGAGGTTAAGTAAAACATCCTTACATTCCATGTCTCACAGAAAGCAAACTTCCTTTCAGCAGAAGCTTAAATCCTCCATCTCATGTGCAGCTCTGTGATCGGCTTCCTAATCCAAATGGGGAATCAGCAGTTGAATGTGGAAGCTTATCTTCCATGCCAAACATTTCATTCACCATTGGTGGGAAAGCTTTTGACCTCTCACCAGACCAGGTATATCTTGACCTCCAAATTAGCATTTTGCATGCAAATACTACGTCGAGTACTTTATTTATATTTCTTGACCCCCAAACATTAGTATTTATCTTATAAATTGATATATAATCTAATGATAAACTATATATACTAAGATTAAGTAATTTATTTAGATTTCTTAATCTCTCCAAAAAAATCAACTGAGTCTTGTATTAAGAATCGGCGAGAGTAACATAATTTCTACTATGACTAATGAGACTTTTTCATGAACTAGTATGTCCTGAAAGTGGGAGATGGAGAGGCCGCTCAATGCATTAGTGGATTTATAGCCTTGGACATAGCTCCTCCTCGAGGACCTCTATGGTATTATCGTTACTCCTTAATCATATACCTTTTAGCTTCTTTTTTATATTCTTTTCGGTTAAGTCTCACTGAATTGATTTTTTTCAAAACATTCTCAATAAAATGTAGATGTTTCTCAACGACTCTGAAAACAGAGAAGTGCTTATGGATTCTATCTTTTCAAGCCTTAAACTTCAGATTTTTTATTCTGAAATGCAGGATTCTTGGAGATATTTTCATGGGTCGCTACCACACAGTGTTTGACTATGGGAATAACAGAGTTGGATTTGCTGAATCAGCGTAGCAGGCTTTATGATAAGTGGTGTAAAAATGTGCAATAGATAATACCTAAACTAGTGTGAAATATAAGCTTTTATTGGCACTCTAATTTTTATTGGCACGCCTGAATGTTGTCTTATGTTGTAGATTCTCATATTGTCTGATGGCTGCACCAAGAGTTGCTACTTTTGTGTCAGCATTGCTAGTTGAAAACAAGTGTTTTTGTGGGCCACGTATATGTATATATAGGACAAAGACAAGGTTGTTTATGGGATGCAGAATCATGTTTAACTATTTGGAAGGAAAAAAGAGAAGACCATATATAGGTACAGAAATCACAATATATGCCGAAAGGTGTATCAGAGTATGAGACTGAGTCAGTCTTTTTTGTCTATTTCAGTCCATTTTAGTGCTATGGTGAACCAAGAATCACACACGATTCAACTTTAGTGCCATGGACGCCACCACTGTTTGGAATGTAGCAAATTAAATTAGATGGAAGACACAGAGGATTAAACTTAGAATGCATCAAAGGATTAAATGTGATAATTAATTAATATATAGGAGTGATGATTATGATATTGATGGAAGATGTGAAAAAAGAGAGAAATTTGGATTGAATTGGCAAGTCATTGTACATCACTTTTACGTGGGTGAGCAGGAGAGGTTCTGGGATTTAAGCAATTATAAGGAGCATGGGGTGGATCCAGAAAATTACAGAAGGGGATACAATTGACGGGGGATTCGGGGGTGCCCCCGATTTTTTTTTTTTTTCTTTAAGGAAAGTTTTTGGGTTAAAAAACAAAAAAAAAAAAATATATCAAAAAATATTTATGAAATCAGTGAATCTTGATGATGTAATAAGAGAAAGCGATTATTTTACAAACTTGTCATTTAAAAGCGAAGGCTAAATACTGTTAGAAATAAATGCAACTACATAAATTATAATGAAGGATGGAGTCTTAATAAATTTAAGACATATATTTTAATAAAAATAATATATTACTATAAAAATAATTATAATGTCATCCTTTTAGGCTTTTTTTTTTTAAATTCCATCATAATTGTCTTATTATCAATCTTATCAAATACATCTTTTTTTCAATATAAGGCACTAAACAATCATTCAACCATTCATCCTATAATTAAGTAATCGATGTATTAAAGGTGGCAAGACTTAATTTAAGTGAAATCATTCAAATATATATTAATTATTTTTTAAAAAAATATCAAATTCAAAAACTTGCCCTCCTTCTCTAACAAGTGGATCCGCCCTTGAGGAGCGTCCAACAAGTTAAAAACAAGCAACATATTATAACTACTGTTTTGTTTTGGATAATTGTTCACAGGAAATATTATATACGGGTACTAAATTAATTAACAATCTTACATTTAAGAATATTTTAAAACATTTAAATCTTTTAAATATATTTGAAGATGAAATTATCAATATCTTAAGATACGTTAATTATTATGCTTTTCAATATTTATAATTGTATGACGACATGGCAATTTTAAAAGGTTAAATTATACAATAAAACTCAAAAAATTTGCCCCATAATTTAGAAATAACTCATTTACTCTGAATCTTAATTAGAATCCCTCTAATTAGCTTTCTAGGCTATGTGAATAATATTATAACTTTCTCAAACTAAAATTGATGTGCAAATAACCCTGTAAACTTCAAGTTATGTATGAAATGGGATAACTAACATTTTTTAGCCTAAAAAGCACGAGCTACCTGGAAGTTTTTGTTAATCATATTTTGCTCTAGAAGTCAGTAAAACGTAGCATATTTGTCCAACCGTCACATAGCACCAATAGATGTTTGCGTGTGGAGAAAAATCATTAGTCTACCGTGAGGTTAGGATAAAGTTTTACAGACTTCTAAGACAAAAATCATCTTTATATAAAAAAAAAAACTTGCAAGGCATAAAATTGAGGCATGTTAAAATAATAGAATAGATGAATTGAAGGTGGTAAAAGAGAGATAACGGAACGTGTAAGGAAGAATGAATAAATTGTAGAATATAATATTGTTGAAAAATATATATATATATGCCGCCAAGCTTCCAATGAAACTTTCTTCTTTTTCTCCCTTTTTCCCTCATGAATTGAAAGCCAACTCTCCTTCTTTATCTCTTTCACGTTTTCGTTTCCAAATCATAATCATAACTTCTTTTCTTTTTCCCTTTCTTCAATTCTCCTTCTTTATTTATTTCCTCCCACTTCCATCTTTACCATTTCATCATTAATTACGTACTCTTCATTATTTTCCCCCATTTTCAGTGTACCATTCCGGTCTTATTTATAAGTTCAGTTTGACCAAAAAATTTAGTCCTATTTATAAGTCCAGTTTCATGTAATAAATGAGATTGTAACAATTTTACTCATATTAATTATACTCATGAAAGATAGAGAGAGAAGAAACAGTTAAAAAATACTCAATCATAAATGAGGGTAAAATTGAAAATTTACCCCCATAATCATTAAGTTAACTATATGTCCTTAGTATGTAAGATTTGGTCAAAATAGACTTATAAATAATACCAGAGTGGTGTGTGTGTGTGTGTATATATAAAGTCTGCGTTTTAACCTTCGATCTTTATAATTGATTTGTGATTGTGTAACATTTAGATTTATTTGTTTTAACTAATGTCAGATATAGTTCGATCATCATCTATCTACTTCATCTTTTTATTAAATAGGACGCCTTATTGTGACCGATGTTGATCAAAAGAGAATGAGTTCCAAACTAATTAAAAACACATGTCGAAAAATCAGCTGTTTATATTATATTATGAAATATGACTAAAAATAGGTGATAAATTAAATGGAGAAAGAGGCAGGAAGGGTGGTTCATAAGTTTTTTTTTATTATTATTATTAAAAAAAAAAAAACACAGTATAATATACTATATGGAGTTACGTGGATGAGGAGGTACACCAAACACATGGAAATTGGAAACGTAGTGACTTTGACCGCCACACACAAATAAAAACGTGCGGTTTATGCTCTGTGTTCACACGTGTTACCTTCCTACGTGGGTCTTGGTGGACCCCACACTCTTAACCAAAACTTACTATACCACTTTGATCCACTTTGATCCTATTTGACCAAATAAAATTTATCCTTTTTATCGTCCAAAAAAGATTTGGCCCATATTTTAATGAGAGAGAATGTTCTACTTTGGAACCAAATAAATGAGATTTGACAATAAATTTTAAAAGGTACTTCTGGTCCTTATTATATATTAAGTTTATAATGAGATGATTAGATTGCGGCCCTAATTAATAAAGGTAGTTGAGTAATAATTAATATAATATTAGAGTTTAGTGAATTAAAATATTGAAAATTATTTAGATTTAGGACAACTTTATTGACTTTAACTACTTTTATAAGTTTTATAATAAGGATCATAGGGAATACCCATTAATATGAGGGTAAAGTTAAAAATTTGTTCCATAATCATTGAGATACTTACCTCTCATTGGTATGGTATGTAAGATTTAGTCAAAATGGACTTATAAATAGTACGAGATTGATACTTTTCTTGTTCGATCGTCTCGAGTTAGTAAAAAGAGAGGACCACGTGAGTTGCGTGGGAGCAAAGCCTCAGGCATCATTAACCATATATTATACCTTCGCGTCTAAGCCAAACACCAACCATTGTGTTTGTGTGTGAGTAGATTAGGATTAGTTGGTAACTGCAGTAATTGGAGGGGATGAACAGTAGGGGACATACAGTTAGGGAGTTAGCTTAGGTGCACAAATTTGATTGGGTGAATGGTAGTGTGACGTGGAACTTAACCCTCTCAACCTCTCCCTCTCGTCACACCTTCCTGGACATGGATCAAACCAGAACCGTGTTGTCATTTGTTCCTTTTTGGACATCACCAGTTATAACGTCTCTGTTATTTGATTGATTCTCCATTGGTGGTTATGTGTTAGCTTCTATTTCAAACCACCCTCAAACTTTTATTTATTTTTTTCCTGATTAATATATATATAATCATAATTAGAGACTATAATTAATTAATTAAATAAGGAGGGGTAGATGAGGGAGGGAAGGGGTTGGTTAGCGTTGATTTCACGCCTAAGATAGGACACCTACATATGTTATCAAAACTAACACACGCAATCAAATCAACCATTTCGTTAACTTAAAGAGTGTCATCTTTGTCAATATCCACTTCTTCACTCCTCACTTCCTTTTATATTTCTTACTTCCTTTTTATAGTTAACCCAGCTCATAATGAGCTTGTTTGAGATATAGGTAAGAGAAATTACTTATACTCAATCTAACTTATGAAAAAGTCAGATTGCGAAATGTAAGTTATGTTTAGATTGTCGCTAGCATAAGTAACTTTTGTGATTTAAACTTATAGTCAATCTGAAATATTTTTTAGGATACTAATTGGTACTAAAAATATACTTCATGATACTAAACAACATTAAAAAATACTTCATGGTCTTGAAAAAATTATTTTTAGTATCAATCAATACCCTAAAATGTTTTTGAGTACTGAATAATAATAAAAATATACTTTAGGATAGTGAACACTGAACAGTACTAAAAAAATACCTCGTGATCTTAAAAATTAGGATCTTGAAAAAATTATTTTAGTACCAGTTAGGACTCAAAAATATTTTTTAAGATAATGAATGATACTAAAAATATACTGAACGGTACTAAAAAATACCTCATAAGCCCATAAGTAATTTTTGGTCCATAAGGATGATTAGAATAACTCTAAACCAAACATTTTTTTAAAAAAAAAAATCCCATAAATCCAGTTATAAATCCGATTAAGTTGACCTAATCGACGTATCAAACATGCAATACAATATATATAACAGATTAAAGTTTCCAGTAAAACTGAACATGTGACCACCCTCTTATAAAAGAAACTTACATTATATTCGACTAGGCGGTTGGCTTATTTATTTACTTTAACTGTTCTTTCCCCTTTCATGATGTCAAATTAATTGTGAAACAGAGTATAAATGTTTGTGCTTTATGTAGGTACCTATTTTATAGCATGTTCTTTTTAAGTTATTATTCCCTCCAGGTCCTAATTATAAGACCATTTTTATAGTGTAAATTATACTACAAAAATGTTCCTATAATTAGGACCAAAGGGAGTATTAAAGTTTACTCTCTCCCTCATCTTTAGAAGAAATTTACTGTTATATAAATTAACGGAGACAACAAAAAGAAAAATCCGACTCAATGATTCAACTCTATGAAGTTATACATATTAAATAAATTAATATGAGTATCGGTTAGAGTCAAAACTCATCCCTTCACACTAACTTGTTGGAATGAATAACTTTTCTTTGCCATTTTTTCACCCCACAGAAGGAAGTTGGCACCTATCATGTACTCGGAAAAAATTGAACTTATAATCTCATACTTGAAAGAGACTTATCCTTTGTTTGGATAAAGAAAAAAATAGAGAAAAAGATCATATTATGAAGGAAAATTTCTATAAATGATAAAAATATTTACGATTTATGAGAGTTTTTCCTCCTAGTTTTCTCTCTCTTTGTCCAAACATAAGGTTAAAGATGTGTGGATGTGCTCAAAGCAGAAGAATAACTCTTTAAAATTATAAAACTTAACTCACTTCTCTTGTAAAATCTGATTAGATGATTTTGTTTGATAAGATTAAGATAAAATGATAATGTAAATTCATTTATATGCTTTGTTGAATAATATTTGCATTAATTAGCAAAATGAAATCTCAAGTGATGAAAATATGTAGTGATGAGATGAGATTGCTTCAGTTTTGCCCTTTTACTTCATGATGACGAGAATCAAATGAGATAGAAGCAATTATTATTAAATTATATATATATATATATATATATATATATATATATAATTTTATTTGGACGAAAGATGTCTCAATCTAAATTATAAGGAATTGCTGTTGAAACTGAAATGATGAATTTTGTGAAATGCGAGGGCGATTTTGATTGGGGAAGAGCGATATGGGAAGAAATCACGATCCGTCCGATGATCTCGTGCGCCACACATGACATGACAACCAACAACATTGGGAAAAAAAGAAAGAAACAGTTTTTAATAATACCCAAAACCCTAAAAAGAAAGAGTTTAAAAAAAAGAAAAAAGAGGTGAGTCCCTATTTGTCAAATTCTTTTTATGGTGACTTTCCTTGAGGACATCAAATTCAAAGGGCCCTCTTTCTAGAAGTGGCCATGGGAATGGAATAATATATAATATCACATAATATCCGAATTCCCATTTTTCACCCACTCCTATACGTGGCCCATTCGTCATCTCAACCTCCCAATATGTCCACCTTTTTAATCTCATTAACTAACTTCTCTAATAATTTCATATTCTCTCTGTCTTAAATATATGAGAAAAAAATATATATCTCATACTCTACTGGTCCTATATATAAGGAACTTCAAGCATGTTTCACACATACCAAGAAAAATCGTAAATCCATTTATTTTTCTATATAATTCAACAACTTTCTAATAACTTTACTCCTATTTAATATGGGTTTAATGTTTCTGCTTTTGCTGTAGAATTTTTTTTTCTGCCACACTCATATAAAAGTGAGTGAGTCCCATTATAAAGAGAAGAGAGAGAAAATATAAGTGAGACCCACTCACTTTTATGTGAAAATGGCAGAAAAAATATTTCTGCAACAAAAACAGAAATATTAAACTCATTTAATATACGTTATATCTCATGAAAACAAAGTCAATACAACAATAATGAAAGATAAATTTTTACATCTATACGAAAAAAAATTCTTTCTATCCTATAAATAAAACAAAATAAAAAATATTTTTTCTCTGTCCTATATATAGGACCAAATAAGTACTTCTTCTTTTTTTTTAAAAAAAATGTTTATAAAGCTTGAGTGTGAGATTTTGCAGAAGAAAAATTAATTTTTAAAGTAAGGATAAATGTCATGTAGGAATCTTCCAATCCCAAATGTACAGAGACTATGAACCAATCAAAGAATGAAACGTGAAAAGAGTTGGGAGACTCCTCTATGGATAGAGTCAACGTCAACGAAAAGGCCAAGTGCCTGCGTGATTCAAATTTTGGAGGAAGAGGAAATTAATGGAACCATCTATAGATATGCCCAAACGCAATAACATATGCTTTTGAATTTTTCTCACAACACCATCTGCACCCAATTGACCTTTACTATATCCAATCCACAGCAGACTTTTAATTTGTCAAAGCCGTGTGTTCACATTAATTAACTGTTACAAAGTTGAAGTCTCATTCTACCCTTAAATTAAAAAATCAAGAACTTCGACAGATCCTAAATTTCAACCATGTTTATCAGTGGTTCAACCCACCCACACGTGTGTCCTCGTTCACACCCCAAATTTAATTTCAACGTTGGAGCCAACTACAAAACAAACCCAGGAATTTTGTTTTAATTATTTTGATTGTGCACTCTAACTACCCCATCCATACTCTAACCTCCAGATCGCACAATCTTATACTTGAATCTTCAAATATGCATGTTTCATCAACTCGTTCAAACCAAGTGTGAAAAGAGCAAGTTAATTAATAATTAATTAACAATTATAAATATATATATATATATATTTTGTTTAATTTATTTACTTGTGTGCCTATCAAAAATCGAATGACAAAATGGGCTTTACGAAACAGCTACATCAGACACTTCTGCAAGAACATCAAATACGAGTATTACTGAATTTAAACAAATAGAAGCAGGACCAGCTCTTAATTAAAGAACATCAAACAAATACCACGTGGCAAATTAGCAGGCCACTGCCGACGAGGTTAACGTGATGCCCAAAAGGCCTACCAAATGTTGACGCGTGGAGGACTCCCCTTGAAGCAACTCTCACCTAGAGAGAGAGAGAGAATTGGCTCCAAAAAGCTAGTGAGAGAAAGAGAGAGCGCCAACCATTATAACCAACCCCTTTAAAAATTAAACACCCTCATCATCTTTCACTGTGCCCTCTGTTTTACCCTGTGACACGCACACTATATATACACACCCACCCATCAACGCTTTCACTCGTCACCATAATAATATTCACAAGCCTTTTCTTTCACACTATGGATTGGAGCAGAGGCTCCACCTTAGGCCACGGCTCCTCTGGCACCGTCTCTCTCGCCTCCTCCTCCGGCTCTGACCTCGTCTTCGCCGTCAAGTCATCAGAGCTCTCATGCTCTTTGTTCTTACAGAGAGAACAGAGTGTCTTATATACTCTGTCCTCTCCTTATATTGTTGCCTATAAAGGGTGTGATGTTACTAGAGAGAACAACAAGCTCTTTTACAATCTCTTCATGGAGTACATGCCATTTGGTACTGTTATTCAGGCGGCTCAACGGCACGGTGGCCGCCTCGACTTGGGGGTGGTAGGGTTTTACACTTGGCAGATTTTGCAGGGGCTGGAGTATTTACATTCAAACGGGTTGGTACATTGTGACATTAAGAGCACCAACATATTGATTGGTGAAGATGGAGCCAAGATTTCCGATTTTGGGTGTGCCAAGCGGGCTGATGACATGGCGGCGCCGATCAGCGGGACGCCGATGTTCATGGCGCCGGAGGTGGCGCGTGGGGATGAACAGGGGTGTGCTGGTGATATTTGGGCACTTGGTTGCACAGTGATCGAAATGGCTTCTGGGGTTTCGCCGTGGCCGAACATGGCGGACCCTTTCTCGGTTCTTCACCGGATCGCATATTCCGGCGAGACGCCGGAGATTCCAGGGTTTCTATCGGATGAAGCAAAGGATTTCTTAGACAAGTGCTTGAGGAGGGACCCGACAGAGAGATGGACGGCTACTCAATTATTAAGGCACCCATTTGTTACGGAATTCAATTCGAAATCCATGGAGAAGGAAATTCAAAAACTCAATTCGAGTTCACCCACATGCGTACTTGAGCAGGGGTTTTGGAATTCCACGGAAGAATTTGAAACTCACGGAAATCTGATTCGCACGAGGTTCGAAAATTCCGCAGCTGATGATAGAATCAGAAGGTTAGCTGAGTTCTCAGGAGAACCCACATGGACACGTGATGATGATAATTGGATCACAATCAGAGAAGCCGACGATGAAGCATCAGCTTCAACCAGCGACGATGGTTCGGAAGAGTCAGTGATCAAAAGCCACGTTAGAAGTAGAATTAGTGGGTGTTTTAGCGGAAATTACGAATTTAGTGAAATTAGTGATATGATTAGTACTCATTACAATTTTGAGAGAGGCAGTGTGAATAGGATGACGCTACAGCCTTCCATGTCATTTTATTCATGATTAATTTATTCAAGATTCAATTTTTCTTCTCTATCTCTGTTGTTAATTTCACAGAACAAGTTTTGATTGGCTTGAGCTTTACACATTGGGGTGGCAGAAAGAGTAGCAGTAAATTCTAAGGACAAAAACCAGACAAGGAGGGAGACATGTGGCGAGAGGTTGTTTCAATCTTAAAAACCTCCCAAGCTGTCTTTAGTTGTATTGGTCGATTTCTATGAAGCCACGAGGGAACCACGGTGGTCGCCCACCTGTTGCTGCAATGTCCCTCACTTTTATCTTTGGTGGCTCTGCTTGTTTGTCCCTTTCTCATTCCGTCCTTTTGTGAGTTCATGTGTCTATTATGGTGGGTATAGGACTTAAATCCTCAAAGCCCTAAACCAACTTAAATCACCAGAGCAATAATAACAAAAAGGCCCCAGTTTTAAATGCAACGCAAGAATATGCTCATGTGCTGCAAAATATCACATTAGGTCAGGCAATGGACCTTGTATTATGTAAGATATGTGCATAGATTTACTTAAACTTTATGGAAAGCAATAATTTTGATTGGTTTTTTCTTGTGAAGGCAAGAATCCGGTCAAAACCCAGTGGATGGTATGGGATCACCGAAATTGAAAGTTCAAACTAAAGTCAATACAAGTCCTTTGATCATATCTTGGGTAAGTAATTAGGAGCAGGTTATAAAGACACTTGGTCAATGAAGGCACTTCTTAGAAAAATTCCATTTTGGTGGATGTACTTTCACTGTGGCAAGAGTCTGTCCACTATTTTTTTCCTGAGAAGCATTTTTTAAAATTATCATGGCGATACCTTTTATAGTTTTATGGAAGCATCTCTGTTGTTTGGGCCTTGGAATGGAGAACAATTTGGGTTTGCTCTTTTGAGCATGTCCACACGAAATATCTCAAGATTATTTGTAAATCGGGCATGGTGTTCATTCAAAGTTTAAACAAAATTTTACCCAAATCTTATCAAAAAAAAAAATTACCAAAAAAAAAAGTTTAAACAAAATAGTAGGCCCCAGTATGAGCAGCCACAGAAAGGTTAATGCAATATAAAAAGTGAGTGACCCTCCATGTTGGATTTAACTAGTAATGGTAAAAGCGTCTGATACTCTTACTAAAGGGAAGGGGTTTGATCTTAGAATTAGTCAAAGTGTTGGGAGAATCATCCTACTTTCAGTGCTATAAGTAAATGTGCGAGAGGCGATAACGGCCGCCGCCCATCATGCAGATACGCAGGAGGAAGGGAGACTTCACATTTTCTTTAGATTGTGGGTGAGTCAACCCCTTTCTTAAAATTTTAATATATAAAAATAAAAAGTGAGTGAAAAGAGAGGGACTTTGAACCGTAGGAACTAGAATTGGTAGAATCTGCTTTTATGATTTGGTTTGATACGATCGGGCCATGAAGACGGTTCAAAAGTTCAGCCTTCTTTATTCTTTTCCATTTTGATCCAGACTAGCTCACTGTCATTTTATTTTAAATAGCTTCTGAAACTTTTCTTACTATTTAGGGTTAATGTGCATTTTTGCTAACAAACAATTACAAAAAGAGATATTAATTAAGGGTATCTTAAATACCAATAAACAATTAAAAATGTGCAGATTGGCCAACGAACTTTTAAAAAGGTGCGGTTAAGACAACGCCGTTAAAAAAAAAAGATAACGTCTGTTATCTAAGGTGCAGATTAGTAATAACTTTTTTTCAGAAGACCAAAGACAAAAAAGTTTTACTCATGAACTCCTAACAAAAAATTCTTAATTTCACTAAATTAATTTTTTTTTTCAATTGTCATTATTCAAAACTACTTATATAGATATCTATGGACAAAAATTACTCATTTGCTAAAATAAATAAAAATTTTAATTAAAAATATAATTATATGGTTTAAATAAAACTCAAGGTGTTTTATAATTTATTATATATGTTAAACAGAAAAAATTATATGATTTATTTTTATTTTAGAAGAGATTTATGTGAGTTAAAAAAATCATTTAATGTTAAAAAAAAATTTAAAAATCTATTATATCCGGAAAGAAATGAAATGAAATGAATTTAATTTAATTTTTATTTTTATAAAAAGAGTTTAATGGATATCAACGTTGACACTTAATAATATAAATCGCAACTTGATGATACTTTTGTTAATTAAATTATCGGGACTTGTTGGAAAAAAAATCATTAATTAAGTATCTTGGAATAGCCTCAAGCAAATTATTTATAGGACTTTTTTAATTTTCTTTTTAACAAGTCTCATATTCATATAATCAATAGATCATTTAATTAACAAAAATATCATCAAGTTCGCCGATTTATATTATTAAGTGTCAACGTTGATATCCATTAAGCTCTTTTTATAAAAAATAAAAATAAAAATTATTTCATTTCTTTTCGGATATAATAGATTTTTTAGATTTTTTAAATTTTATTAACATTAAATGAATTTCTTAACTCACATAAATTTCTTCTAAAATAAAAATAAATCATATAATTTTTTTTTAACATATATAATAAATTATAAAACACCTTGAGTTTTATTTAAATCATATAATTATATTTTTAATTAAAAATTTTGTTTATTTTAGCAAATGGGTAATTTTTGTCCATAAATATCTATAAAAGTAGTTTTGAATAATGACAATTGAAAAAAAAAATTAATTTAGTGAAATTAAGAATTTTGTGCTTTTGGGAGCTCGTAAGTAAAACTTTTTTTGCTTTTGGATGCTCCTTGAAAGTAAAAAAGTCATTACTAATCTCGCACCTTAGATAACTAACATTATCTTTTTTCTAACTACAAGGCTTTAACCGCACCTTTTTAAAAGTTCGTTGGTCAATCTGCACATTTTTAATTGTTTGTTGGTATTTAAGATACCCTTAATTAATATTTATTTGTTCATTTATTTAGTTAATGAAATTTTTAATTCATTTGTGTATTCTATTTTTGTTTTAATTTGTCTGGTGTAATTTGGGTGGAAGTTAAATCAATAAATGTGTATGCTCTTCACACACTAACTTTTTTTTTTTTTTTTTGGTATAAAGGAAGGCTAAAAGCCCAACAATATTAAAAGGGATTACACAAGGGGAATAGATCCCAAACTTTCCTGGTCAACTAAAGCTCTCAAAGCTAAAGGACAAATACTAAGAATAAGAGACTTTGAAAAGCCCAACTTTGCCAACGAATCAGCTACCTTGTTGCACTCTCTCGGGATATGGCGAAGGAGAACTAACCAATCTCTAGCCAACAACTCTTTTATTTGATGGAATAAAAGGCTGCCGGTATTGAAGCTTTGATCAATTAATTGATCAACAAGAGTACTAGCATCAGACTCCACCACAACACTCTTAAATCCTAAATCCCAAACCAGATTTAAGCCTTCATATAGGGCCCATTCTTCTGCAACATTGGCGCTACAAAGGCCAAGATATTTAGAGAATCCAGCAACCCAAGCACCCATACTATCCCTCAAAACACCTCCACAACCAGCTTTAGAGTTGGTTTGAATCATAGTCCCATCTATGTTGAGCTTCACCGAACCAACAGGCGGAGGAATCCAAGACCGGGGCGAAAGTGTATTAAAATCTAGACCCTGGACACCTGATCCACTGTCTTTAATACAGGAAAAAAACCTCCAGCAGTGCAAAATAATAATTGCAGGCTTTGGGGGCTTTCGAAAATCATAATCAAAACTAAAAGAATTCCGCCAACCCCATAATTTCCAAACTGATACCCCAAAAATCATTTTCCAGTAAGGTCCCATGTCACTACAGAAATGGCCAATAAGGTTCATTGCCATCCAATTTCTCAGGTCTGCCGCAAAAAATTGTGGGACATACCTTGGCTTAACTAATAGTAACCACATACGTCTGGCATAAGGGCAGTCACGCAAAACATGAAGCACATCCTCAGGTTCACCTTGACAGAAACTACACACAGCAGGAACAGGCCCCCATGAACTTCACCATACATTAGTTGGGAGCTTATTCAGAAGCACCCTCCATAAAAAAATTCTGATGCGTTCCACCCCTAGCCAACTCCAAACAGATTTGAAAAGTTTGCACTTCAAATGTATTGGGTTTTCCACAATTAGAGAATAGGCACTACTCACAGAAAAATTCCCATCTCTAGAGGCACCCCAAATTATAAAGTCATGTCCCATATATGTACGAGGAACAAGATGGGTTACCAGCCGTTGTAGAATAGACGGTTGTACCACCTCAGAACTGATCACTTACATGTATTCATCACACACAATTGGGCCTATACTTAGGTTAAGTGAAAGTTTCTACCAGTTTTTGTGGGGCATCAAAAGTTACTATCATTTTTACCAAAAAAAAAAAGTTACTACCACTTCAACCCCTTTCCTAAAAATTTCTTATCAAGAAAAAAAAAGTTACTATCACTTTTTATGTGGAGCTTTTAGAACCCTCAGAGGTTACTGTAAAGATGCATATTAAATTTTTAATCTATGTTAAATGTTACTACCGGTTCTAATTATAAGACATAGCTGACTTTGTTTAGAGAAATTAAGGAAGCTAGATAAGTTACTTAATCATTTTATATATTGTGTATCTTTAGATTATATATTAGTTTATTAGTCAAGCTAATTACTTTGAAGAAAAAAATAAAAATAAAAAATACTCTAAAGTAATTTAATTAGCTTCCTTAATTTCTCTAAAAAAGTCAACTATGTCTTATAATTAGAACCGAATGGTTTCATCCTCATTATCTATCTAACATGATAGTATTAATTAGTAGGTTAATGGTCAAATTTAAAACATAAAAGAGGTTAATTTTAAATTTACCCCTCCCAACAAGTTTTATAATTGTGAGGGTGGCTCAGATAATTAGGAATGGAAGTAGTAATATTTGTAGGGGTTAATATAATTATTCATCCTTGTAATTTAACTTCATTTTTATTTTGTTTTCTAGAGTTTGAAACTCTTGGTATTAGTCCCTCAAGTAAAACAAACCCAATTTTTTTTGAGAAATACTTACATACTCCAAGATTATTACATCATATGAACCCTATCCAATAAAAAAATAATAACTCATATCATTTTAATCACATATAGCTGATAACTTATTTAAAAAAATTTAAATTTTATCTTGTTTTTAAGGAAAAAATATCTTAATTTTAAAACAAAATGATCAACTAAAATTTTTCTTAAAAATAAGATACAATTTGAATTTTTTAAATGAGTCATCAGCTAACTAGGATTAAAATGATCTAAATTATTATGTTTTCATTGAATAGAATTCAGATAACATGATCCTCATAAAATAGGGTTAAGGTGCGATTTGACCAATAAACTATTCTTTCGGGAAAGCGTTCAACACAATTAACTATTAAGTGAATAAAAATACCAACAAACTTTTAAAAAGGAGCACACAAAGATAATACCATTAGAAAAAGTTAACGTCAAGTTATCTAAGGTGCAGATTATTAACGAACTTTTTCTTTCCAAGCGCGCAAAGACAAAATTCTAAATTTTACTAAATTAAATAAATTTTTTTCTCAATTGTCATTATTTAAAACTACTTGTATAGATATCTATGGACAAAAATTACTCATTCTTCAATTTTGTCAAAATTATAAGTTGTTAAAATAAACAAAAGTTTTAATTAAAAATATAATTATATGATTTAAATAAAACTCAAGGTGTTTTATAGTTTATTATTTATGTCAAAAAAAAATTATATGATTTATTTTTATTTTAGAAGAAATTTATGTGAGTTAAAAAAATCATTTACTGTTGATAAAATTTAAAAAATCTATTATATCCTGAAAGAAATTAAATGATTTTTATTTTTATAAAAAAAAGAGCTTAATGGATATCAACGTTGATCTTAATAATATAAATTCAGAACTTGATGATATATTTGTTAATTAAATGATCTATTGCTTATATGAATATGAGACTTTCGTAGGCCAAATCGCTTCCTTAACCTATTATTAAATTGTCCTTCCTCAAGCCTCTTAAGTTTTTTTTTTTTTTTTTTTCCAACAAGTCCCATATTCATATAATCAACAAATATATCATCAAGTTACCAGATTTATATTATTAATTATCAACGTTGATATCCATTAAGCTCTTTTTTATAAAAATTAAAATTAAACTCATTTCATTTTTTTCAAGATATAATAGATTTTTTAGATTTTATTAATACTAAATGAATTTTTTAACTCACATAAATTTCTTCTAAAATAAAAATAAATCATATAATTTTTTTGTTTAACATATATAATAAATTATAAAACACCTTGAGTTTTATTTAAATCATATAATTATATTTTTAATTAAAACTTTTGTTTATTTTAGCAAATTATAATTTTGACAAAATTGAAGAATGAGTAATTTTTGTCTATAGATAACTATACAAGTAGTTTTGAATAATGACAATTGAGAAAAAAAATTATTTAATTTAGTAAAATTTAGAATTTTTCTTTACGCGCTTTCCGGAAAGTAAAAGTTCAGTTTGGCTAATCACACCTTTAGATAATCTGGACGTTAACTTTTTCTAACAAATAATGCGCTTCCTTTTTAAAAGTTTGTTAGTATTTAGCCTACTTAATAGTTAATTATGTTAGACGCTCCTGAACCAATAATTTATTGACCAAATCATACCTTAACCCTCATAAAATATATAAGTATTTCTCGTATTTTGTTACCTTTTTCAAATGTCCAGCAGTTCAAGTCCATTTACTTTGCCATCTCAACACGACCATTGAGCACAAACTTTGATGGCGTTAACAATACGTAAGTAAATTTAATACTGTTAAATCAACTCTAAGTTTTTTTTTTTTTTACCCCTCGTCTTTGGGCTTAACTTGCAAAGGGGTCCGACACTTTCACTAAAGGGATGCGGTTCGATCCTGGAGTTGGTCAAGGCACTGGGGGAGGCATCCTAGCTCTTAGGTGCCTAGGTAAACGCTTGAGGGTAATAGATGGCTCGCCCTACCCAATATCGGTATGACCTAGGAGGAATGGAGAGTTCACCATATCCTTGGATTGTAGGTGAACCCAACCCCTTTCCTAAAAATTTCATATTTTTTTGAAATTGTTGGGATTAATGGTTTTAGATGGATTAAACTTGAGAGACAAAAACTAAGAATTTTAAATTTCAGGGAACAAAACCAAATTAAGAAGTCGGCATCGTTAGTTTTTCATATGCAATTTTACTTTTATTATCGTGTTCTCTGTTTTCTAATAAGGTGTACTGCCTCCACTCTTAATTATAAGAGCTAGTTGACTTTTTTTGGAGAGATTAAGAATGCTAAATAAGTTACTTAATCATTTTATATGTTATGTTTTCTTAGATTTTATATTAGTTTGAAGAAAAAAAAATATTTTAAGCTAATTTAATTAGTTTCTTTAATATCTCTAAAAAAAGTCAAGTAACTTTTATAATCAGTACGGAGGGAGTAATATATACATTACACAGGGATAAACTTCAACAACGAATGAAGTTTAATAAAAAATGCTGGGTGATGCTAGTGCTAACTAGAATAGTGTCAGTGCTCCAAGGAGGGTAAGTTGACATGAAGAACAGTGACCACCATTAACAACAGAGACACCACCACTGATATGGTAGATAAAAGCAACATGAGCGCTTGTGGCATCGCTCCTTTAACCTCCTCCGCGTACTGTGACGACGCCAATGCCAGCGCCGTCAGAGGAAACGAGTAAGCCCACCATGCCACGTCAAACTTCCTCATCGCCTTCTTGAATATCACCGGCCTCGTTACCAGCGTCATGAAGAGGAAGAGGGAGAGGAAAAATAGCATCTTGCAAGCAGAATCGAAGTGGCCAATTATGGAGCCCCAAGCCAAGCTGGCCACACTCGGAGCCCCAAAGAACAAAAACAGCACCGGCCTCAGCGTCGCCGGAACACCGCCGCCATGTTCCCCCGGCAACCTCTGATACAGTGTCACGAGCAGAACAATGTAATGTGCCATCCCAACTCCAAACATCCCCACCGCACTCTCCCTCCAACCCACACGCGCCGCCGCCTGAGCTCCGACCAGGTTCCCTATCACCGAAAGCTGGCTCGTCGGATTCCCCACCATTGCCAGATGCCTCTTCCCCTTGGTCAAATACTGGCCGTAGATCTTCAAATCCAGCGCCAACACTGGCACTACCAACACACACCATAGTACCTGGTGACAAATTGCTGTTCGGTGAAGAAACGGCGATGATTCAAGAAGCAGAAGGCAGGAAATCCAGGGGGCAAAAAGGTAATTTACTCTGATGCGGTTCAAGAAATCGTCTTTCACCATGTGGAAGTGGAAGAAGCATCTGAGAAGGTAGAGAAGAGAGAAGGCCATGAGAGTGAGGAGGGAGAAGGACCAAAGGAGAGTGAAAGCCGTGGAGGGCATTAATGAGAATACACGTCTGAGTGCATGAGCGTCTTGGATTGGTTCTTTGAGGATCTTCCATAGCAAGGCTTGGCTAGAAAGAGACAGGCTGATTCTGAAGTATCCTGCATGAAAGTTTTTAAGAATTAAGGTTAAGGAAGATTTGGTTTTGCTGATTATTGGGACTTCGATAGAGATTACCATATGAGGTTGTGAATCTTTCTGAGACTCAACCATTTTTGGTTGCTATGATCATTCTAGTGTAAATTTTTCGAAATTTATAGGCAAAACCCAGAAACAGGGGAGCGCAATTTGCAGAGAATTTTTAGTCCTTCTTGGGTGGGAGTAAGACACAGACAGCAGCAAATTAATAAAAGAATTATTTTAAAAAGGAATTAAATTGGAGGAGGCTGACTCGGCTGCTTTTTTTGGACTTTGTTTCATGCATGATTCATGAACTGTTCTGTTTCTGTGTAGTTGGTGTGCTTTACAGCTATACTTGATCTTCCTCAGTTCCTCGGACTCTGTTTGGATAAACATCTAAACCTTCTTCCTTCTTATCGTTTTCTGAAAGCTCTGAATGAAAAGTACTGATAGAACTCATGTTTTCTCTTGTGGGCATTAAATGTTTGATACAGAGTCCTTGTTTTCTTTTTATTTCCTCATGAAACATATACATAGAAGGAATTTGGTCCATAGTAGATCAAAATATCAATGATCATACCTTGTAGCGTTTAAGATTCTCTCCAACACCACAACGCCCATGCATAAATGAGAGTCGTCCATTAATTTCTATATTAGATGAAGTTTCTTGGCTGCATTGAGAGCGTGATGAATATATAGATTGGAAAAATCTTTCCTTGTTTGTGATTTTTCTAAGAAGCATCACTTACTGCGCACATTTCGTTGATTTGGCTCCCACATAACACACACTTCCATGCACATCGCTTTCGCCCGCCAGCGTAATAGTTGGTGAAGCATAAGTACATTAGTACAGATGACTCTTCTAAGCTGTAGGCACGAATGCTCACACTTCATTAAAAAAGGTGTTTCTTGCTTTTATGTTTGAATCCTGATATGAACACCTTCCTTTATAAAAATATCTTTAAATGCTCTTATTGAGTCTTAAAAGCTTATCTGACCCTAATTGTAAATTCAGATCTTAACTTATCTTAACCTTTTTTTGTTTTTCCTAATAAAATATTGAAGCACGCTGAGCGGAGAAGCTCTATATATCCTTCTAAGAGCAGAAGCAGAGTGTTCATCTAAAGTTTTGGGGAGTGAAGTCAAAAATTTCTGCGTCAGTTGGTGGGTTCAAGGCTCCATTTGTTGCTGCATGACACTACACATTTGTACGGAACTATGCAGAATCTCCACACGATACATAAGATAATTTTTCAGATTCTTATTTTCTTAAAAAAATCAGCAGGCATGTATGTTTACGGTCCCATTTGCATTTCAAAAGGCAAAGTCGAAATTGCCTACTTAGTTGAGCAGAGTCGTATAACGATTAACCTCTTTGGATTCTCGACCCTACTTATGTCAATTAAGTACAATTAGTCAGATATAAGGGTCCAACCGAAAAAATCTTGTCTTTAGTGGTGGAATCCGTCGGCCAGAAAAAGGACGTCGTACACTGTTGAACCAAAAGAAGGATTTCTTCTGTTGCTATTTTGATCTGTTCACTAGGCTTTTTTGGCCACTTTTTCCTTTAGAATTTACACACGAGTCTTCCTTTCAGTTATTGTATCATGGTGATCACCAAGCTTCAATTGTTGATGGTTGGAAGGAAAATGAAATCAGACCAGAAAGGGCAAACCATGTTGCAGAGACGTGAACCCAAATAGAAAGCAATGAAAAGGATAGATAGGTGAATGGTTATCGCTGAACGTGATGGTGCTATATGAGCGGGTCAATAATGGACAGTTCGCCATGCTCGCATTTACTGGCAGTGAGCGAGACAGGGATGATGGTTAAAGCAAAAAGATTTAGAGTTCCATAATAATCAAGAAGAATTTAATCCTCTTTGTTTACTAGCTGCTATATAACCCAGCAGCAATTCATGACTTACTAAGAGTACCTCCATCACAAATTCGGTAGCAAAAAACTAAAGAGCAGTTACAGAAAATTAGGAGCCTGATAGGGTAGCCACCAATTTGAAGGTCAATGTGAACAAGGAAAAATAAATAAAGAAATACAGTGCAGAGATAACAGTCAAAGATGGCTTCGCCTTTTCCTCTGCTAATGCAAGCTTAGCCACCATTTGCAACTTGTGCTGCTTTTGAACTCGCGTCAAAACTCTCATCATTTTATTCCCCAACATTTTGTTTTGAAAGTAATGTTTCATTAGATTGTGAAACTCGAGATGGACTACCTACGTGAAATGTGCTTGAACTTCGGCCGAAGATTATGTAGGTAAATTAAAAAGAAAAAAAAAAAGCAAGTTTAATCTGTCACAAATTTTGATAAATGATTGTATGTTGTCTACTAAAAAATATTCCATCGCACAAGCAAGGGGCACTAGAGGGTTAGGGTTCCATTCTGTTTTCACCTTTACAGTCAATGAAAGTGCATGTATTCATTTAGCAGACATCTCAACATCACAACAAATGGATTTAGAGTTGGGCAGATTACATGTACATTAATAGCTATATCAACTGCTTTTAACTACAGATAGTTTAATGAAGATACAAAAAAGCACCTCTCCGTTCTTCGTTTATCATTTATATCTCTCTAAGACCTCATTCTCAATGCTTCGAACACAAACGTTTGGAAACTCAACAGAAACAACTAAACGCATTCTTAGGAGTTTGAACCCTCACATGCTCTTTTTGTTATCAAGATGTGAAGAGCTCTGGTCAATCGCCTCCAACTGACTCCTAAGACTCTGATTGTCTCCCAAGAGCCGATCATATTCCATGAGGAACCCTTCAGATTGCTTTTTCAGAGCCTCCACTTCAGCTTCCAAATTCTTAGCCTTTCTTCCTTCCGCCTCACATTCAGATTCCAGATTCTTTATTTTGCTCTTCAGTGTTGCAACTTCTGCCGTCAATGCTTTATGCTCTTCAGCACTGCTGTTTTTACCATCCTCAAAGCCGCGATTCTGTTTCTTAACAGCCTCCATGGTCTTCCTGAGTAATCGAAGCTCTCTTATGTAATGATGCAACCTATCTATCATCAAAGAAAGGAAAAGCACAAATCCTGCATACATGACATGTGAAAACTCAATTTCAACAAATAATATATATTAAAGAATGTCACAAAAGTTTATCCAAAAAAAAAAAAAAAGTATATAGAACCTAGAGTTCCATCCTCTCGAACGTAACCAGTTGGAGCATATCACAAACTACATTGTAAAAGATAATCTTTTAAGAAAGTGTTACAAAACACACAACATGGTCCACACAATCCAGAAGCTTCGGCGCATAACCATAAAATATCCATTTTATAGTTGGATATTATTATAAGAATCAAGAAGGATTAGCTAAAGCGATTATAATGTTTCTCACTGAAAGCATTCATAAAAATTGAGGGGAAAATCAAGTATAATAAGCATGCTGAAGAAAATGTCAGCGGTGGCAACTTCAAACTCAGAACACCCACACCATAAGAAAATATCTCATACACTTGAAAATTGGAATAAGCAGTCCAACGTACAGTAAGTGTGAAATTAGACACCACAAGGAAGTTAAGCTCGTGCACAAAACTGTGCATATAATTTCAGAATAGGGTAGAAACCAAACATGCCAAAACATAACGGGAAACTCCAACTTAGACCGTAACAGGTTGAAATATATAAATGGGGAATGCCAGAATCCCATCCTTCAACTCACGTTTGTTCCGGATAAGATGAGGTATAGCGCTTTCTTTGTGTATAGTATCGATGTATCAGATATAAGTTAGCAGAACCCTCGAAGTCAATAGCCACACATATCTTAACTAAGATATTCAACAATCCAGTAATAAATAAGTTTACCAGGCTCTTCTTCTTCCCCTTTCTTGGAAGGGTAATGTTTTAATACGATGGATTAATTCAGCACAATCCGCAGACACCGGACCCACAAATCGTATGAGATTTTTATACATTTCCACTTTCCAGTAATCATAAACATCAGATTTCAATCATTCATATTTCCTATCAAACAAGTAAAGGATCGAATTAAGCAGAGGGCGATGGTATAGCTCAAGGTAGGTTTTGATCACCGCAATCGAGAACAAGAATCTTCAAACCAAAAAAAAATCAACAACTCTACAGAAAACCAACAGTTGGGAGAAACAAAATGAGAGGCGAAGACAGGAAATTACCCATTAGAGAAGCTTCAAGCATGTGCTTGGACATAAGAACCTCATCGGTGGGATTGACGAGTCCCCCTTCAAGGATTCGTCGCTGGATCTTGACCATACTATAGAGGCTGGAAGCAAGGACGATAAGCAATGTAGCACCGACAGTGGAGACGACGATGGGGCCCCGACCTCGCTTGACCCGATCCAGGGTAATAATCAGAAGCTTCCTGAACGGGGTCTTGAAAAGAAGGGCAAGAATTAGAAGCATTTGACCAAAAATCAAAGAGTAGAGTAGCTGAAACATCTTGTTGTGATGTAAGCAAAACCTAAAATCTCTTTTCAGGGGAGGAGGAAGAAGAAGAAGATGGGGAAGATTGTGGAAGAAACGAGAAGGAGAAATCGGTGATTTAAAACGCAGCGTCAGTGGCAGTGAAAGTGCGCGTGCGTGTGCGTATAAAGGGATGATCCGTGTGTGCCGTGGTCCAATGGAAAGGAAACACGTACACACAAGGAAACGGAGAGAGAGTTTACCGTTAGTGGTTCAGCTGTTAATTTTTTTTTATATCTTATAAATTTTCATATTTCTGGCCAAAACGTTTTTATTTTCCTAAGTTCTTTTGAATATCTTTATTTATCTTATTAATGTTTAAATTTATCTAGTAAATTTTTATATTTGTTTTATAAATAGTCAAAATGTTCTTAACTTCATAAATATTTTTATCTTCTGAATTTTTAAATTTATCTTATAAATACCCAAAATATTTTTAGTTCACTATGTTCTTTCGGATCTTTTTATTTGTCATGTAAATACTCTTTTAGAAAAAAAAAAATAAAAAAAGAAGGATATCATTATCTTTTTCACCCACAACAATTAATTTCATTTTAATCATTGGGATACACTGAAATTTCAAAATGTTTTGCGAGTTAACTGAAATTAATTTCCTATTGAAGGACTGATTGAAAATTTCCCAACTTTAAATTGTTGATAATATTAAAAAAATTGTTATAAGAAAAACTGCATGTTAATTAGAGTTAAGCACAATTCTGGCAGAAAACAAAAAAAGACTAAAGTACATTAAGTATCTGAGGATAAATATACGCTTCTTTTTCTTTTTCTTTTCAGTCTCACCTGTCTGTATTTCTAGAAGTTTACTTATTGTTTCAGTGTTAAAATATACATTCAGTCTTATACGTTTATATTAAAATTTATTTTAAATTTATAAAATACATAATCCTTCAATAATAACACTATCAGATTCCTCCAACAAAAAATGGTTACTCATCGAACTTAAACGATGACTATACAGTTTTAACGCTGGTAAGACATGCTCTGTCGAAGGAGAATGCTTCAAGCTGAAATGGTTATAATCTTTCATATGATCCAACAATTTCTTTTTATTATGTTATGTTTTTAAAAATGAAAATGGTAGGGTTTGGTAAATTCCTCAACTGCCCTTGTTTCTCTCTCTCTCTCTAAACTCTTGGATTCCTCTTTTGTTCGTTCGATCTCAGATTTCCTCACTCAAGTTCTCCATACGTCGACAATCTGTCTTCAAGAACCTGGGGCTGATTATGGTGTGATATTAGTTGCAGAAAATCAGAGATACTTGCTTTTGATTATTTCTTTCCATCTCTTCCATAAATTTTTGGTTCTCTGTTAATTTCTTGGTTCTTCGTCACCAAATTGGGAAATTGAAGGTAAATACACGAGAAAATAATTACTGTTGATTCATAAAAGGAAGTCTATTTAAAATAATTGTTGTTAATTCGTACGTGAGCCATCAACGAAGCATGACGACAAATCGAACCCATGACCAATAAAAGTTAGGGAAAAATAAGGACTTTTCTTATATGATTTCAGAAAACGTTGTATTAATATAGATGTTAAAATATACTGATATAGTTGTTAACGTATATTGATTTAATCGTTAACGTTATATTGATATAGTTGTTAACGTTTATGAAATAATACTAGAAAAGCCCCTAAGGTTTTTAATTTTTGACATGTGATTTTTTTAAGGTCTTTTTTGACAATATTTTAGTTATTTGGGCCTTGAGGGGGATTTTTCCTACAAGTTACTCCCTTGACTCTTAATTATATAACATATTTATTTAATTTTGGAGGGATTAAATATACTAATTATATTAGTTAATTATATTTTTTCCCTAAAATGCTCTTATTTAAAATTTAAAACGGCATCCAGTTTTCTAATTCTTTGTTTTTTGTCAGACCTCTCCTCCCTCACACACGACTTCTCAGAGCTCTTACATAATCCAGTGTCGTCGATCTTCCTCAACAACTTCCAGTCTACTCTTAGAGGTTAGAAGTGTAATTTAATAATGATGTCATTATTAAATATGACAAAATTGCTTAAAATTACTTTATTAAAAAAATAACAACAATAGAAAGAGGTGTATGTGTCATTAATAAGTTTCAAGCATGACTCAATTTATAAAATATATAGGTACATTATTAAATTATTATTGTGTTTAATTATGGAGAAAGTATCAATAGGGGTATTTTGGGATGAAATTGATAAAAATTAGAACTTTTTTTCCTATAATTAGGGTCAAGATGAACTCCCAATGATTATCTTATAATTAGGACCAGAAGGAGTAATATCTTTCGCAAACCACCAAGCCCTAAATTAACTTCAAAGGACCTGTAATAGGATTTTCTCCTTTTGATGTTTGATAAAAAAAATGGTAGAGATGGAGGTGGCTTCAATGGTGGTCTCAGATCAAAAGAATAGAGAAGGGAGGGAGAGGGAGATAGGAGGGACGAAGGAGTAGCTTAGGAATTTGCGGAACCTAGAATTATTAATTTTAAAAACAATAAAATAATAATAAAATTGTTGGATGCCATTTGAGATTATAACCATTTGAGCTTGTAGCATGCTTTGTCAGCACTAAATTGTATATTCATTACTTAAGTGTGAAATATGATGAGTAAGCATTTTTCATTAGAGGTGACTAATAATATTAAAATTGAGGATTAAAAATATACTTTATAAACTTAAGGGACTAAAATGAATCTTAATACAAACATAAAAGATTAAATGTATGTTTTAGGCTTCTTTAATTATTATTCCTTCCGGTTACAAATATAGAACAAATTTTTTAGTACAATTTACATTATAAATTTTATCCTATATTTAAGACCAGATGTAGTATTTATAGATTTTGATATTTTCTTTCACATAATGAGCCTCCACCATTAAAATCACCATACAAATGTACAAGGCAACACTAAATTTTTTTAAAGCGCGTTTGAATTATGTACCTTTTGTGGTTTGGAAAAATCTCAGTCTATCCCAGATTTTCATTATTCTTATTATTATTTTCATAAATTTCAAAAACACAAGCCTAACATATCGTTTTCTTTAAATCCACGAATCACATGATTACGTGTTAATATCACTTTTGGTCCTTCAACTTTCACCTAATTTTGGTTTTGATTTCTCAAATATAAAATTTGGAGTTTTGGTCCTGTAGTTTACTCTATTTATAATCGTTGGTCCCTGATCTTTGAAAAAGACTTAGAGTTGGTTTAACGGTGTTAAATTTATTTATGTGTACTTTGTGTTGATTGGACGAGTGATGTGGCAAAATAAATGTGAAAGCAGTCAAAGCATATACTGTCTTGGACATGATAATTTTTTTTAAAAAAAAATAGAAGAAGAAATTGATATTTCAAATCACGGAAGGAGATACTCTCCTTATCCTTCTTCTCATTGTCTCTCATTGGCCACATCTTGGCCATTGATTGGGAAAATGAGAGAAAAGTGAAAGTAATACTGTGTTGATTGGACGGATGTGATTTAGAGATTATGAAGGATAATGAGAAAATGATGATGAGAGAAACTCAACCCTCAAATCACCGCTTCCCAAATCCAAATCCCAAAAATTGTAAAGTAAGAAAAAGGAGTTCGAAAGAGGTCTCAATCGCTGAGGAAAATGGGTTTCGCTAGAACTGTTCTGCTCTCGAGCTTCTATTTTTGCAAAGTGCTCCCAGATTTGTAATACAACTCTTCCCAGATTTCTATTTTGGCGAAGGCTGTATAACGTTGTCCACTTTTTGGTAAGAAAAGCTTTGGGCCATATTTAAGCAATAAGGCCCTATTTATTACACGGAAGATTTGAGGAAGGAAAGGAAATGAATGGAAGTGAAAAGAAAGGAAAGGAAGATTAGGAGAGAACTTTAAAAATGTGAGTTGTTTGGTATACTAGGGAATGAAAGTTAGTTGAGGGAAAATGAAATGTTTGGTATGAAAAATTGAGTGTTGGTTAAGTGGGAAGATTAGGTGAAATTCCCAGATTGCCCCTAAATTAATCAGCACAATGAAGCAGCCACATAACAATAACGAAAATGACCTCTGTTAAAAAGGCCACAAGAAGTATGAACAATTGCAGTTGTGAGGATGAAGAAGAAGACATTAACAGCTATACAATATGCAGACTTGGAGACATGAACTTTTCAATACACTAAAAATATGTAGACACAGTAATTAAATGAATAAACAACATTGATCAGTTTTCACATGACAGAAAAATACAAAAGTTGAAGTTCGAACTCCCATCACGGCATGTAAACCACATCAGTAATAGTGAAACAACTGTCATACCATGTGAACTGTAGGGTGAAAGGAAATAAAATAAAGGAAGTTGGCTTTTCCAAATGCTGCATAACAATTAATTGTAAAGTTTATCACAAGGTGCATCAGGCACCCAAAAAGTAGCTGCATAAAATCGACATGTGATGCTGAGGAAGAATGTTAGACATGAACTCTAATGTAGAAAATGTTAAGACACGGTAATATAGATTAAACATCATTCAACTGTTTCAACATGACAGAACAACAAAAAAGTTGAAGTTCGAACACAACAACACAGTTCGAACTCTACATAACAGCATGTAAACCATCTCAACAACAGTGAAGCAACAGTGATAACAACAAAAACCATAGACAATACTGTACTGGCTCATTACATTTAACTCAAAACATACAAGATAAACAACTTTGTCCCTAGTTCTTCTTCTTCTTCTTCGATGGGGACCTTTTTGGAGCGGCGTGCCTAGGTGATGATGTCTGTGAACCAGGGAGGTTCACTGGGTTGAATAGTGGGGCAGCGGCTGTCGACTTGGAGGAGAAACTAGTGTTGCATCTGTGAAGAACGCCCATTATAGTTCCAAGCTTCTTCATCGACAGCTTCGTCTAGCTCGCGCCTTCCTCGTGCTTTTAAAGAGGTACAATGTTTTCAAGGGGCATTTTTGTCCGACATTATCTCTCTCTCGGCAACATTTCAACGTTCTGGGCTCTTTCAGATGGAATCAAGCTTCCAATGGTTGATGGAACTTTCACACTCGCGGGAATGTTACCCGACAGAAGACGTGCGCCCCAAACACGTTTTTTGCAAGGGAACCTTGTTATGTTCCCTTTCCATCGCCCACATTCACTTTAACAAACAGGGCCTAAAAGAATCACAATGGCATGAATGAAGATTTGGCAAAATCAAATTATGAAGAAAGGAAAATTTGCTTACCAACAGAAGCTTTCGCAAACATTGAAATTCAGCTCCTTTACTTTCCAATTTTTGGATTGGAGGGCTCTAGACTCAAAAATCGTGATGTGCTCCATTTTTCTATCTTAATCGTGTCCTATAGAGATCACCGCTGCTTTTAGGCTGTCAGACTGAAGGTTATCTCCAGCGTTAAGCTTGAAGGTGTGTTGCGTTTCACAATGATGATTACATAAACACGAGATTTGGGTTTTGGATCTTCCTCCTTTTGCTTCACAATTTTTGGATGTTGGATCTGGGAAGCGGTGATTTGAAATCTGGGAAAGGATTTTCTCATTAGCCCATTTCTCATTATCTCTCATAGTCTCATTCTCATCCTAGCCATTCATTTCATCTAATTCTAACCATCCATTTTACTTTCTTAAAACCCATTTAAAACTCCCTGAAAAATGCTTCTGACTCCCTCCCGCAGCTCGGACGTTCTTGTGAATATATGTTCTCTCCTTCTTTCACACACAACCCACACACCTATCCTTACTTCTCTACCTTGTTTCTATATAAATACTCACAACTACCACGCCTACATCTTCTACCAAATTCAGCTATCACAAATTGAACTTGAAAGCTATGGAGGTGTTAGTTTCCAGGTCCTGTTAGGGATTTTGATTTTGATTTCGAATTTAATGGAGGCAGTGCTACTTTGCCTTACCTGAGCGTTCCTTCTTCGCCCAAGGGTTTTGGTGATTACTACCTGAGTGCTCCCGCCAGTCCCTCCAGATTTGCTGAGTTTGTTTCTAACGTACCCAAACATGACAACGATGGTGATAATGGCAAATAGTTTCGAGTTTGATGTTAGCTAGGAATCAGAGAATCCGTCACTTTCCGCTGAAGATCTGTTTGATGGCGGAAAAATTAAGGCTCTCAAGCCTCCATCCCGATCTAGAGCTGACGGATTTGCATCTATTGAGTTCAAATCCTTCTTTAGAGATCAATTCAATTTTGGCTCATAAATATGTTGTCGCGGAGCTTGGGCTTTGCTGGTCAAAGTACATTTCTCTCATATGTTATGTCCCCCAAGTTTGAATGGGTGACTTTTCTGAGTTCTGATCATATTCATAAAAAAAAATGTTACAACAGATTTAATTAAGTTTATATTTTGGCCAACAAAGATTTAGTTTAGTATTGATCAAAACTTGGTTTCATTCGACAACTTGATTCATTTAGCAAAATAACACTTTAAATATATAGTAGTTGCCGGTGGTTCTTGTAGGTTGTCTCAAATCTCAATTTTCTTCTCCATGATTTTGCTTCCAGTTCCAGCATTAGTTTTGAAATCATCTAAAAGATGTAATCTTTTTATGGAAAAAAAATTATTTGGATCTTATCTTTGCCTCCTCAGCTTTCCCGCCAAATTGCCGAAGAATGTCCGAACTGCGGGAGGGAGTCAGAAGCATTTTTCAGGGAGTTTTAAATGGGTTTTAAGAAAGTAAAATAGATAGTCAGGAGTAGATGAAATGAATGGCTAAGATGAGACTATGAGAGATAATGGGAAATTGGCTAATGAGACAATCCTCTCCCTTGAAATCTCGTTTTCTTCTACTCTCTCCAATCCAAAATATAATATAGAATTGACATTTTTTTGGAAAAATTAAATAAGCTTAATAAATTACTTAATCAAATTATATGTTGTGTATTCTTATATTATATATCAGTTTATAAATTAGATAAAATACTTTGGAGAAAAAAAATGAGAAATATAAATATTTTAAAATAATTTAATTAACTTCCTTAATATTTCTAAAAAAATTAACTGTGTCTTATAAAGGAAGTATTTTTTTAAAAAAATAAAAATTCTTAGGTCCAAGTCATCATGTGCTTTTAAATTTATTTTGCCACCTCACTCATCCAATCAGCACAACGTTAACTGCATTAGTGACGCAAACAAATTTAACATCATTAAACCAGCTACAAGTACTTTCTAAAGTTCAAAGATCAACGGTTATAAACAGAGTAAACTGTAGTCTATATAGGGATCAAAACCACGGGTTTCAAATTTAAGGGACCAAAATCAAAATTAGATAAAACTTTTTTTTTTTTGAATTAATAAGACAAGAGTTACCTCTTGGGATGTATCATAAAGATACTACACAAACAAAAGAAATAATACATCATGAATGAAAATAACCTAGATCGATCGATATTTGATCCAAACAACAAGTTGGAGGAATGTAATAAACCCATTTCAAGTATTCGCCTCATGTGCCATTTTGGCCAAAAGATCTGCACATTTCAATGCCTCTCGATTTGAATGAATTATTTCGATATCCCAAGTAGAAAAAATCAAAGATCTAATTTCTGAAATCTCTTGAAACAAAAGATGATAGGGTCCATATTCAGATGTTAATAAGCGAATAGCCTCTGTAGAATCCGAGTACAACTTAATTTTTTGAAACCAAGTTGCCTACAAGTCATCATACCGGCTTTAATTGCTTGTAATTCTCGTCATAGTTATTGAACCGTAGCCAATATTCGTTGAAAACCCGCCAACCACACCCCATTGCTATCTCTAATAATGCCACCACAAGCCGCAACATTATTGTTGATTACCGATCCATCTACATCCACTCTAACATAACCAAAAGGTGGAGTATTCCATTGGGACTCCGCTCATCGAACTCGGTAGATCCGGTGAATAAATTTTCCATGCTCCACACCTTCCATTAATTGGTGAAGACAAACTATGAATAATGCACCGAGGTTGATCACCTTCGCCATCAAAAACCTTTTCGCATCTATTCTTCCAAATTAGCCAACAAGCCAATCCAAATATCCGCATCCAAGACCAAATACCGACTTTTTTCCACCCACTTCATGTTTATTATTCCATAATAACCAATCCCGCAAATTACCACTAAAAAAAGTACTATAGTATATAGGGTTAATCAAATCAAGCCACACAAGACATGCAATCTCACAATCTCTCAAAGTGTGCAGTAATTGTTTCCTCACCAAAACATTCAAAGGGACAATCATTATGATCACTCAAACCACGCTTCTTCCTCATAGAATTAGTAGGTAATTTTCCATGAAAAACTTGCCACATGAAGAATTTAGCACGCTCTGAGATAGGCCAACGCCAAATATTTTGCCAGAGAGGTTCCCTTATAGAGTCATTATTTTTTTCCAACATCTTATAAGCCGATCTAATGCTAAAATTACCATCGTTAGAGACTCCAGTAAAAAAGATCATTTCCTTCCATGATTGGAGGTTTAATCATCTTAATTTTATCGATCACCCATTCTGGTAAGAAGAATCTCCATTTCGTAAGATCCCAAGAACCATTTAGAGCTACAAAAGCCCTCACATTCTCATCATGACTAACCCACTCATGGTGTTTATCAACATATTGAATCAAAGGTTGATCAAGAGGGGACCAAAGCTCCCACCAGGCATTGGTATTATTGCCACTTCTAAGTTTACTTCTCAAATTACTTTTAAACTTATCCCAAACTTTGACAATGGCGGTCAAACGGAAGATTGTTTTTTCTTTTTTGTTATGCTAGGAATTTTGTCACTTCCACAAGCATATTTACTTTTCGACATTTAACCCAAAGTGCATCGGCTTGGTTATAAGACCCCAACATAACTTCATTATGAAAGATTTGTTTTGTATTTGAAGATCCTTAATTCCAAGCCCCCATCATCTTTTCCTAACTTGATAGTGTCCCGTCTATAAGATGAAGTTTTGTCGTTGTCGATCCTTGACTCCAAAAGAAATCTCTAATCAACTTCTCAATATCCATCGGGATCCCTTTGGGAATTAACGAGTTTGCATTTGATAGAATGGTAATGTTGACAAGACTCGATTTAATCCGTATCGATTTACCCACCATACTCAAATGTCTTCCTTCCAACCCGAGAGCTTTTTATTGACCTTTGCAATGAGAGGAGCAAATGTTGACTTAACCAATTTCTTATGCAAAGTAGAGGCACCCCAAGATACTTTCCAAGATCATCGTAATACCAATGCCTAGAACTTGACTAAGTTCTAGTGCCCCTGTTAAAATGGACCTTCGGTGAGAAAAAACATTTTGATTTAGGAAGACTAACTCTATGCCCCGAAATTTTACAAAAGGTAGTCATGATATCTCTAACCCGTTCCACTTGAATTCTTGAGGCTTCACAAAATAATATGAGATCATCGAAGAATAAGTGGGAGATAGGTGGGCCATCTGAGCTCATTCTCGTGGTTTTCACCTCCCATTCTTTACTTCACGATTAATTATTTGTCCTAGTCGCTCCATACACAAAACAAAGAGAAAAGGACTTAAAGGATCTCCTTGTCTAAGTCCTCTAGAGGAAGAAAAGTATCTGAAAGCTCCCCATTCCAAGACACCCTCATTGAAGTTGATGAAATACATTTCATGATAAGTTGCACAAATTGATCTTGAAGTCCTAGACTTTGTAGATTGAATTTAACAAAATCTCAATCTAATCTATCATAGGCCTTCTCCATATCTATTTTAATGGCAACATATCCTCTACCTCTCTTTTTGATTCTCATAGTATGAATGGCTTCCTGGGCAAGAATAATGTTATCACAACTTTGACGCCCACTAATAAAACCACATTGAGTCGGGTGGATCAAGTATAGCATAACCCTTTTCATTCTATTTGTAATAACCTTGCTTAGGATTTTGAAACACACATTACACAAAGCAATGGGACACATTACACAAAGCAATGGGACGAAATTCCTTAATAGATGTTGGAACATCCACTTTAGGGATTAAAACAATGTTAGTGTGGTTCATGTCCTTAATTTTATCGGGATTAGTCACAAACTTCTAAAATAAAGTCACACACTTTAGTTCCAATTATATCCCACCGAGATTGGAAAAAATGTGGATTTAGACCATCGACTGTGAGCTTTGAAGGCACCCATTTCAAACGTTGCATTTTTTATTTCAACTATTGAAATATCTCTCTGAATGGCATGTAATTGAGATTGATCCAGCGTGGGAAAATTTGTGGGCCATTCTTGCACAGGAGTGACCTCATTATCACGAGTGTAAAGGTTTTTAAAATACTCCATTGCTAAATGCTTTAATTCAAAGCTTGTTCAAGAACCCATTGGCTTTGATCATTTTGCAAAAAGATCTCAACTCTCTGTTGCGTTTTCTCTTCACAATTGTTGACGCATGGAAGTAACTCGTATTTTTATCTCCATATTGTAACCACTTACAGCGAGATTTTTGATACCATAAAAGTTCTTCTTGGTCTACCACCTTTAGATAAAACTTGAAAGACAAAAAATGATACTTCCTCCGATCCTAAATATAGGACATAATTTGTAGTGTTCCGATCTTAAATATAAAACATAGTTTGTAATACAATTTGCACTATAAACGATATCTTATATTTAAGACCGGAGATATTAACCTTTTCCATAATCTAATCTATCATTCATCAATCATCATCATCTATAACAATACTGGAAAGGCCCAATGTTTGAGGGGAAAAAAAAGAAAGGCCGAACAATCACCCCAAAGTTTATGGGTTAGCCTAAATGATGAGTTTCGTAAAAGCTAGTTTTATTTGTGGTAGTTATCTTTCAGTCAAACATATACAAGCCAATCCATATCGCCATCCTAATGGTAGGTATACAAACATTGACGCTAACATTTTTACTAAAAACTACAAAGCTTATCATCTTCAAACTGATGATGATTTTTGTCACCCTGTAGTCAATTCCATTTTGCAAACGAAGAAAATGTTTTTATAAAACATGCTGTGGCCAATTTTTTTTTAAGAGTTCAAAATCCATTAACAATTCTTAAGTTTCTCCATTTCGCTTAATGCTTCACAATTCAATGTGCCAAAGAAGTGAACTTTTCAAAAGCGGGAATTTACACTGATCAGGCAAACAGAAATCTCATGTCTTCCTCTGTGAGTTTGCCCAGAGCTTCGGAAGAGCCCCCCACAGTCCTATTGAGAAAAGGGACAAAAATAAGTATATATTGACATTGGTAAAACATATAGCACCTTCCAAGCCAAACTAAAACATTCACTAACCCTTCAAATATTAGTTCCTTCTTCTCTTGCAGCTTCAAAATCCTCTCCTCAATAGTGTTCTCGATCACAAACCTGACAATTCTGATCCCGGAAACAAAATAAAGTCAGATCTCTATCAAGAACATGCCTCAGCATCCATTATTTTTTCTGTTGGCTAATGCCTACTCAAAGCTTAAGAGTGCTACAGTGCAAGAAGGAGCACCTGATCGGTTTATATTGCCCTATTCGGTGAATTCTATCTTGAGCCTGACGCTCCACGGCCGGGTTCCACCAAGGGTCCATGATGAAAACCTATGCCGAATAGATAAATCCACATGTGAAAAGATAGAAGAGATAGATGGTTTAAGCAATATTATATACATATTTGATTAATATCACAGTTGAATCAGCAAATTAATGAATTTTACAAAAAACTCAACGTATAAAAGAAGATTACTCACATATGATGCTACGGTCAAATTGAGGGCAACACCACCAGCTTTCAAGCTCATGAGAAAGATTTTGCATTCTGGGTCGTCGGTAAATCTCTTAATGGCTGCATTCCGAGCAGTTAATGACATGCTTCCATTCAATTGAGTGCAAGACACACCAGACTGCAATTCAGATATCATATGATCATTGCAATGAATTTCACAAGCATTAATAATAAAGAAAAGCACAAGTGAAATTACCTTGAGCAGGGAGTAGTGTATGAGATCCAAGAATGAAGTGAACTGGCTAAAAACAATCCCTTTTGCAGAGCCATCCCTTTCTACCATGAATCGAATTTCTTCTCTCTACAGACATTTCAACATGCTAAGGCGCAAGGGTATAAGGATTGTAAAAGGTATATGCATGGGACAGAGAATATAGGTTTACTTGTGCAAGCATTTCATTCTTCGGCAATACTATAAGCAATTATCAACTAACCTGTATACAATGCTCTCCTTCTCTCTAAATTGGTCAGCGTGAGAAAAGAAACAACCATCATTTCAAGAAGAAAGAATTGCATAAAATCCAACACATTCAAAACATTAATGCAGAGATCTTGTTGGCTCAATGTCATCAACGCCAGAACTTGAAAAGTCAACAGATCTAGTTGGCTCATTGTAATGTGAGCTCATACTACTTTCTCAATAACTAATCAATTTTACAACAGCATAACACTATCCATTCATCTCTCATGACGTATGCAGACAAGAACTTCCAAGATGCATAAATCCAATTCAACTTTTATCTTTTTCTTTTCTTTTTCTTTTTCTTTTTGATAAATTTGGGACACCTCAGTTAACCCTTATGGGACTGTTACACCCATTCCAATGCTGGCACAAAATTTGAACCACAAAACATGCTTGCGTAACCCATCTTTTATAAATGCCATACTTCATAAAACAATAAACAATAAAAAAAAAAAGTAAATAAAAACATACTTAGCTAAACTACTCATACTTTCTAGACAATAGGAAGCAAAAAAAATTAATAAATATATCATGTAACTCAATTACGATACATACCAATGCCTCTATTTTAGTACTTGTTTGAAAGTTTTCAAGCTGAATTCTATTTAAAATGCTTGAGGATCTGAAACCCTTTATTGTTGTTTTTCTAGACTGATCCCCAACATCCTTATTTGAACTTAGATCAACAGTAAGTAATTTGGAGCATGAAGGGCATGACACTCGCCCCAAGGAAGAAGAGAAGTCTATCAAGCATGCCTTACAAAAGACGTGTTCACATGAGGTAACCTGAAACAATAGCAAAGAGGTAGTTGAAGAATAAAATAGCGCACTGATTTTGCAGTAAAGAACCAACAGACAGAAGATAAAAAGGAAAGGGGGCTATGAACTAACCACAGGATCTTCTACTGGGTCATGACAAAGCCCACATTCTTGTTCAACATTGTTATTGCGAACCTCAACCCCAGCTTTTAATATTGCAGCTTGAGAATATACCACAAGGTATGGATGAACAACAGCCTACAATAAAAGGAAGATATTTGTTAGTCAGTTAATAGCAGGCAGCTCTATCAGCTAGCTACTGAAGAACAACAGAAAATAAGATCTCGTAGACTTCAATTCCTATTCCCAACCCAAGACCAAAATGAGCTCAAAGTTCCCTTCATAACTTAGGCAAGCAGAAAAATCTTACATAAAGGAGGAAAAACAAGAATAGAAATTAAAACCAGCTCCCTAATAGTACTCAAAAAACCCACCTCCCAGTTCTTGCAAGAAAAATCCAGACTGAACTGAAGAATATGGAAACCCTATTCTTCTAAATCAAAATATAAATGAAGCAATAACAACAGAACACCCTACTATTCTTAAACAAAGTATTAATCATATCTAAGGAATAAAAAATTAGATACTTCAAAATAAAAAAATGACAACATCAAATTACAAGACAATTTAGGGATATGATCATAAAATGGGAAATTCAAGGTCAAGGACAACCAAAGGTTCCATACAAATGCACAGGTCTCTAATAATAATGTATATAGTTCTTCATTTAACAAATTTAAAATGGGGGAGGGAAGAGAGAGTTGAGGGGGTTGCATCATTTGAGGTATTAACTGTCAAAGTTCTTTCTTCCTCCATTGAAATAAATACACACCTGCCTAAGTCTGGTCAGGAGGTCAAATATATGAGCATAGTTATTTGTCAAAGTATTTGATTCCGCATATCTGCAAAGGAGAATCACATTGATGACTTAGATAGGAAGCAAAAAGACAATGTATCAAAGAATCAACAAAAATATACGGTTCTTCCTCCAGATTAAAAACAAATTTCTTCCATGCATATCTTGGTGACTAACATCTTGTAAAAAGGGCAAAATCAAATTTTATTATTACAATAAACAAATCTGATTCACATTATCTTCATTGTATTTTTACAGTAAGCAAAATAAGTGACATACGTGTTAAACTGTGCCTGACTCTCATTGTATAATGATTCATAATAGTCTTGCTCTTTTATATCCAGACTATCCTTTCTCAATGAAACCTGCAGAAAATTAATGGAAGAGATCAATATACCTTTTCAATATCCAGAATTGCAAACTTAGCCACATTGTAAATGATAACTTACAATTCTTGGTGGAAGTGCGAGATCAGCAGCCCGGCCTAATTTAGTGCGCCTTAATATTACTTTTTTTAGAACCTTGTATTTAAGCAATATCATTGCTCTCCTTCCAGGATCACTGTTTCCATATACTTGAATTGGTGTGGCTACATACTTAACAATATTCAATAACAGAATGTCAGCAGTATGAAACAGCAAGGATTAGTTTTTCTTGCCTTGAACAAGTAAGAAAAAGGCAAATAAATTACAAAAATTACTTTATTCCACCAACAGAAGTGTCTGACAGAACTGTGCTGGCAGTTTGAACATTCCTTAGAACTGCATAAAAGCATCATGATCACAACTCAGAAGCATAAAGTTAACAGCATCTTAAGACCGCAGTTGTTAGATATATAGAAGCACATGTGCCCTTAGAAGCATGCTCGCCTTTTCATACTCAAACACAACAAAGCATGATAGCTCATTTCGCAGAAGTAAAGAGAAGGAAAAAAATTTTATGAAAACCTCTCACAAATAGAGCAGCTTGCCTTTTTTTAAGGCAAGGTAAAAGCAGCTTGCTTTAATACAGAAGGCAGGGAATTACAGAATAGACAAGACATTCCCTTATTTAAGAGATAAAAAACACAAGAATAAAAAAAGAAGCCAACAATTCAGTTCCTCAATTAATAAGTCAAGAGTGTTAACAAACAAAACCAAAATGAATAAATGAATCAAGTTCCCAGTAGTAAGTTCATACATACCTATGATCAAGAATCTGGCAATCACAGTCCTTGCACAAGTAATGAGAAAAGGGAACTATTTGCAAGAAACGTATCTGTATTAACAGCATAGCAAATAAATTACTTTAAAAACATAAGCTTTCCACATTACGGCAAAAAGTATAAGATGGCATACTGACCAGAGAATACAGCTCTCCCACACGATTCTGAACGGGAGTTCCACTTAACGCCCATCTATAGGAAGACTCTAGTGCAAGAATTGCTTTTGCAGTGTTACATTGTCTAGATTTTATGTAGTGTGCCTATTTTATAAATTTAAAAGTATAAAGGTCAATGGCTTTCAATCGTCTGTCAAAATGAATAACATATTGTGATGTCATAACACAACATAGACATTAAAATAAGACTCAGTATGAAATATAGAAAAATATAAATAATGAAAAGCCGTCAAGTTAAGTCATAATTCATTTTCCTTTCGTGTCAAGATAAAAGCAAAAGAAATAAACCACGCTCCAACTACTTTAGAGAAATGATTGTAGTAGAGAACAATTTAAATGTGTAAACAGCTAATTTTATTTCGTGAAACAGAACCATTTAATTGCCATAATAATGACACAACTGACCTCATCCAAAATGATCCGCTGCCACTTTACAGTATGTAAAAGTGACTTCCCCTCGTGTTTGGTATCTGACGGTCCCATTTTCATCTGAACTATCTTCTTTATATTAAGTTTTCTTTTCTTTTTCTTGAACTGCTTCGATTGTTTTTCTGTTCTCTCAGCATCAGGCCCACAATAATATTTCTGGTGAATAGGTAACTTTGTGTGGCTAAAAGATTTGCCACAATATGGGCACTTCTCCTTAGGAGGCATCATATATTTCCTATACTCACATTCAACAGTAGAGTATGTAGTTATTACAAAATCGTACTTCGAGAACTCTTCACTATACTTCCCTCTCTTGGCCCCATGATAAATTAGCACCTTGGTGCTTCCTTTTAGAGTAAACCTATCAATCTCACTAACCCACTGAGTAACAGCGACCACAGGACAAATAACAAGCGTTCCTTTGACCCCAGGCAAGGCTGAAGATGAACCTGGCAAAGAGGATGTTTCATCTGGTTCACAAAACATTTTCCGAGTTTCACGTTGGGCAAGGACAAGAGCAATTGCTTGAATAGTCTTTCCCATCCCCATTTCGTCTGCAAGAATGCCCCCCTTAATTTCAGAATTCTCCTGTTTCAAAGCCCATGCTAGCCATTCCTTTTGGTATCTTAGTAACGGCATGGTAAGGTCGGATGAAGCCTCAGCAGTTTCAACCATTAGCTCATTCTGATGATCCAAGTCAATATCTTCTGATAAATTCTCATCAATCCATCTCTCATTCTGCTCTTCCCACACCTTCCACAACAACACTGGCTTTGGATCTTTTCTTGCTCTTTTTGTTTTTTTCTTCTTGCTCAGGCTAACCAAAACCTGGGCAATTGCGGAGTCATCAATGTCTCCATGCTCCAGTAATCCCATGTTCTGACTGGATTCTCCATTTCTTGAGCTGATTTTTTTCCTTTTCTTTCCTCCTTTCTTTCTACGCGGACTATTCTGGCTACTGGATGAATTGGAGTCATCGTCTACCCCATCAGAAGCACAAAAGCTTGCAATAGATTCTTCATTTAAGTCAAGAGAGAAGCTCAAAGCTTCTTTACCTGTATGAAATGATTTCTCATCAGCAAGCATGTCATGAGGATGAAATACACTACTATATTAGCAATATAAAGATTTCTATACCAAACCAAGGAAAAAAAGAAGACGCTTTATTTGAATGTTTAGATTTAAGTTGTTAGAACTCAAAAATAGAATCAGGCTGTCAACAGCCATCCACGGTTCGGAAAGAAATAATCAATAAGGTAAACACCAAGCAAGAAAGGCAATGTACCTTCAAAACCGGAATGTGAACCAGAAGAAACTTCATTTGCATTATTGCCACAATCGCTAGCAGTTTTAGCTTCTCCAGAGGCATCAATGGGCAGTTGTTCATTTCTTGTTACTACATTATACATAAACATCAACTTGATAAACAAGGAAAAGATTGGGAATTCAGTAAACCCACACTAAGGGCCCAAATCTTCAGCATTTTATTTGAAATAAGGATCACCCAGCGCCGGCCCAGACTGCTGGGATTTCTAGCACATGAGTGAGGGGCAAGGACACAAAATCATATCCCCAGATAATCACTGACGTGCATAGAAATGGAGCACAACGAGGGAAAAGTAAAATAAATAAATTAATTAAAAAAAAATCAAGAAATTAAAATCCAATCCTCTGTGCCAATCGTGTTCTCATAAAACAAAGCAATTCAAAAACCACAGCAGAGGCATGAAAATATGAAATTAATCAGTTTACCATCAGTATCAGGGGTAGGAAGTCGCCTACGAGAACGTAACTCCATTGATGTAGCTCACGGAAACTAATTAGGGTTTATGACGGGGAAGATGTTAGATTAGAGGAGCAGTTCACCAGAATGGTATGATTCTAGTGAGTGATTCTTGGAACGAAACGGCGGGAAGAGCCCATACTTATATAGTCAGGGCGCCGACGCGGCTTCCAATATCATAGTTGTGATTCTCTGCGGTTGCGACCACGATAGGAATACTACGTGGAGGATTCTACACTTGGAGAATTTCGAAGGATCGCGTGATTGCGGAAGACCTCTCTGTCAGTAAAACATGTAACGAGGATCACGAAATGCGCTGGGCTATACGTCCGTACGAGGAAACCACCGAAAATGAACTTCGTAGATAAGAAATGTTCAAATAAATTAGCTTCCCTTGCAAGATTCATCCCAACATAGAAGCAAACGTTTCAATGGGAGGCGGCTTTATGTTCAGCTCTTATGCACAATCTCCATGGTCGGATTGATCAAACGAAGGTCATGCTCACTTAAACAAAAGAGGAGTACTTCCTTGTTTAGATAAAGGGTAAAAAATCTAAATTTCATTGTATTTTATCTTAATTACACGTGCACTCTCCCCTTTATTTTGAAAATATACTTAATCAAACCGTTAACTCTATTAAGGATTTTTATTTTTTTTAATTAAAATCAATATTAAAATAAATTTTATTTACCAATTTACCCTTTATCATTACTAATTCCCTAATTTTGACTAAAATTGTTCAAGTAATTTAATTATTATTTTTTATTTTTCTTAATTTATTTTTAGTTTTGTAAATAAGTATCTGTTACTTTTTTTCATATTGAGATAAATACATAATTAATTTAATTAATGCAGAAATAGAAAAATTAATTAAAATATGATTAATTCTTTTAATTGATCCATAGTTAAATAAACGTGTTTATAAATGTTTGTGCAAAAATGTATTTAAAAAATTAAAATTTTAAATAAATATAAGTTATATAATATATCAAATTTACATCATTAATAACATATGGTGATTAAAAATATGCCTTTCAAATATGTTTTCAATCATGGTGTCATTGGAAAAAAAAATAAAGAAAGAAAGAAATATATTTTTAGTCATTTACAAGAATACTAAATAAATAAAATTCAATAAATATGATAAAAAGTTTAAGAATTTTAAATTTTATAATATAATAAAAACTAATTAATTTTATAATTTATTTGAACTTTTGAACATATATGTATTCGAATTATTTTTTGTTTGTATAAAAGTTATTTTTAGCAAATATAAATGTTTATTCATTTGTTAAAAAGGGTATTTTTGTCAAATAAAATATTTAATAATCAAACTTAACGGTCAACTAAAGGTTGGGTGAATGGAAATGACATCTCAAATGTGTAAGGGAGGTTTCTGTATCATGCATTTTAATTTTGAGGGAGGTCAACATACATTTTCAAAATAGAGGGGAGGTTTGTGTAATTTACATAAAATAGATGGGGTACAAATGTATTTTACTCTTAGATAAATCATAAAAACTAATTTTCCAATAGGCGGCAGAAACTGTTTTTCTGATGTGATTTATGGTATACGGGATAAGTATATAAAAGGAGTTTCGTTTCATTGTACTTTTCCAACGCTAACTTAAATAGGAGTAGTGTGTGAGACTCAAATTTTAGATTTCTTTAGGACTTAATGGAAATTAATTTGCTATAATGGTCCTTATCTGAAATTTGTCCTATTTCTTAATGAGTCCTACCACCAAAGAATACAAAGAAATTAAATAAAAAATGTTAGAGAAGGATCTAACAAATTTGTATACACCCAAATTATTGACACTCTGCAAATTTTGTACCGATAGAGTATCAACACTACGATTTAGGTTCTTCTTTCCAATTCTATTTTCAATGGAGATTTTTTTTTCCCAATTTCTCATAACATATAAGTATGTTAGGAAAAATTGTCACACTATATATATCATTTAATAAAATTAATGTCCTTTTAAATATTCTTGCATCCAAACTTACTTTTTAAATAATTATCTAAACAAGTTTCAATTTAAAAAAAAAATTATTTTTCTTATCGTAAATCCAAACATAAATTATATTATACTATTAGACTTTAGCCTAATCTTAAGTGTTTTAAAGTCATATTGAAATAAAAAATCCATTTTGGCCACCATCCATACAAATACACACATTTATGGTGTACAAGAGTAAATATATAAGAAAAATTTTATCTCAAATTATAAAAGCGGGCATTAATTCAAACATGCCCCATATGGTCCATATCACTCTTCGCAAAAACTAACGAATTGATGATAACCAACTTGATAATAGATAATCAATTGATCATCGTGCCCATGAGCAAGGCTTACCGTTATCGAGGAGAAAACTGAAAACCCATCGGAGGAAATTAATTTAATTTTATTGTTTTCTATGTAAATTTCAAAATTCAATTAAATGTCTACCGGAATAATTTGTGTTAACCAAGTTTGTGGAATATGGGATAAAACGTAATTAAGACATAATTAGATATGCAAGGCGTCCAATGGAAATTTGAATAATGATATTTATTTATTAAAACTAGGATTTATTACGTTAATTATCTTCTAACAAGTATCGCTACTGAAGGGGATTCTCTCCTCATCTTTTTTCCATTTTTTTCTCGTCAGTCCATCTGGGTCGTTGATTGAGAAAATCAGAGAAATGTTAAAGTAGTGTTGTGATTGATTTGACGGATATGATTTAGAGATAGTGAGGGATAATGAGAAAAAGATTATAAGAGAAACTCAACCCATATTGCTACTCGTGTGCTACATGGGAAAATTTATTTATAGCGTTTTGAGCTTGATAGAAGGATAATTTATGGTTTTAAAGCATTACTTTATGAGGCATGTAATATTTATTATATAATTTAGTCTTTATGGGTTGACAATTTTTCTATTGTACGCACAATAAGAAATATTTATAAATCATGTTATTAATTTATAATCCTTTATTTTGAATGACCTGTATAATTTTATTCTAAAAGTCTAAAATGTAATGCTAGTCGTTAAATATTGATAAGAATGATATTGAATATCCTTATCACGAGGGTGGCCATCGGAGTCTAGGATGAGAACCTTGATGTTGTCTGTATATCGGCAACGTTACTACACACATACAAGCATTACTCTAATCATGGAACTAACTATATTTCTTGAAAAATTAAGCATCTTGCAAATCTAGTTTAAATTATGATTATGATAGCTCTTTGACTTATGTGCTAAATCATTAATATGAAAACTCCTAGAAGCACAACGCCAACTTATAACATCCCAATTTTAAATTTAGGATTTAATTGTAATTAAGAAATAATTATATATGATTATGGTAGTTAAATTGTAATTGTAAATGAAAAAGAAAATTGAAATAATAATAATAATAAAATAAAGTTGGGGCTTATGTGGTAGTTTTGTCTATTTGCAAAAAAAAAAAAAAAAAAAAGTTACGTGGTGGGTTGGCGGAAGAAGAAAAAGGGGACAAAAATGAATGCATCACCGCTTTAATCAATTAATGAGGGGGTGACTTTGTCATTCTATATATATGTGGGGAAAAACACTTCTCATGTTGTAGGAGAAATGTATTCTCATGTCACACGCACATGAAATGGTAGGACCCACATATATATATAATGGGCAAATGATTTGTCCAGTGACTGGACCTAAGAGTTTCTCCTGTGAATCCAAACTACATCGTTTGGTTTAGTGAGGGCACGCGACACTCTTTTTGTTTGGAATGAAAAAAACAAAACCATTTTCCTATTTGCCTGTAATTTCCGATCGATCGGAAAAGCGCGACACTCTTTTTCTCCAATGGATTGCGTTGATCTGTCTCATCAATCCTTACAGGTTTCAATTCCACAGCGCATCAAGCAAATAATGCAGAAAAATTATTATAAAAAAGCTTTTAACTGTTCGGTGAGTGGAAAACAAAAGAGTGGCACTAGTGCAAAAAAGGGCTTTAAGACCAGACAAAAAAGGCATCGTAAGACCGGACCAGCGACCGGTCTTGTTCCAGCCGGTATTAAAAGTCCACATTTAAGACCGGACTACAACCGGTCTTAAAGAATATCTTCCAGACCGGACATTTAAAACATTAGGTCTTAAAAAAGTAGTACTACATAAGGTTGAAATATGTTTTGTTCGGTCCTAAAACTCAACTTTTAAGACCGGGAAAATATCACCGCTCTTAAAAGATCAAATTTATAAGACCAGGACAATTATAAAGCCGGTATGAAAATTATCGGCTTCTAGGACCTGATGACTAATTATACGCGGTCTTAAAAGACTGACTTTCAAGACTCGACAATAAATTCTCTGGTCTTAAAAATGAATTTTAAGACCGGACTTATAAACACACCGGTCTTAAAAGACAAACTTTTAAGACCGGCTTAATATCAAATATGTACACATGACCTTTAAGACCGGATATATGGATACCTCCGGTCTTAAAAGTTGAACATATAAGAGCGGCCTATTTATTACCGGTCTAAATTTTCCCGTATTTTATCCCTATTCTGTTCTTCCTGATCATATATATATATTCATTCACAAATCCACTAACCAATCCAAAGACATAAAAGTCGAATCTATAAGTACAAGCTTTGAACAAATTATGAATAAATTGAATTGGGAAAAAATTACAAATAATATTCACCTTGAGTCTGTGACAAATACAACATACACGCCCAATGGAATAAGTTAGTTACAATGCATAATATACATAAGTTACAAATACATTCCCAATGGAATATTCACCATGCCTTCCTCTGATTCCCACCCAACAACGTAACATCCTCTTTTATAACATGCCCCTTAGGATCCGATCCTGCCACAAAAATAGAACAAGAACAAACTTCATAGTCAATGACAATAATGTTTAAGAACATAGATCGAAGGAATATATAATATATATAGTTAAAACCTTAAAGTTTGCAAAGAAGTTTGCATATGAACATTACCTTATATATGAATTATATTGACTCTTTTATAAAGCGATATCCTCCCATATCCCTTCTTGATGATCATTTCTTATGCCGGGTTCATTATCCGCTTCATCTTCTTCGCTCAATATTTCAGGTAGACCCCTTGAAAAAGGAGTACTTTCGGGAAGACCATAATTTGAATGACTTTCCTCATCAATATCAATGACCCTTTTACCTTGGAGAGCTACTGCACCACATTTTATTTTCTTGATCGGTGATATAGAACACTTGTTTCGCCGGTCTCGCCATAATAAAAGGTTCATCACCAAAACTTCTACCGTTGACATCGACTAATGTAAATCCTAGCCGATCGATCGAACACCATTATTGACATTAACCCACTTGCATTTGAAAATGAGAAATCTAATTTTAACATAGTCTACCTCCTAAATCTCTTCAATAACCCCATAATATGGCATTACTGCCAATAAGGGCCTCTTGTCTTTCGAACTGGAGAAGTGCATAGATTCAGCCTCTAACATAACACCACTGTTCTGGACGGTGCTCCTATCATCTAGGGACTTCGTGTAAAATGTATAACCATTGATCACATACGAATTCCAACTTATGACATCAACCTCGGGACCACGGGCTAACCATTTAATTGTATCGTAAACACATTCCTCTCCCTCGACCTTTTGTTTGAACCAGTTTGCAAAAGTTTCGTTATGCTCCCTAATCAACCTTTGTTCGATCATTCGATGATTTTCCTTCCTTACAGCTTTCTTTATGAGCAGCTATGCGGCTTGAACTTCATCAACATTATTCAAGATGTATAAGTGGACTTGTGACAATTCATCGGATCCACACTCTTTATCGAAGCCCTCGTCTACCCCCTTCAAAGATGCCGACGTTTTGGAAGCCCAATATGTCTTACTTTGGCCAAATAATTTTGACAAAATTCCATGGCTTCTTCGTAAACATATTTCGAACAATTGATGCTTCTGGCCGGTATGCGTTCTTCACGTACCCTTTTAGGAATTTCATAGATCTTTCAATTGGGTACATCCACCGTAAATGGATAGGTCCGCACAACTTTATCTCCCTCATGCATGCCACCTCAAATTCTCTGCATCATTTTCATTCGCAAACAACCGCTTGAACCTTGGTATGATTGGAAGATACCACAACACTTTTGCAGGCCCCTTGTTTGACTTGTACCTTGGTGTTTCACATATCGGACACCGCTTCTCTTCAAACTCTTTTCTATACAATACGCAATCATTCGGGCATGCATGGATCTTTTTGTACTCCATCCCCAAAGGGACGAGTATTTTCTTAGCATCATAGTATCGATGCGACAACACATTATCATCCGGAAGCATGTCCTTAAAAGCCTCAAGCATTTCAGAAAAACTCTTGTCGCTTCATCCATGACGTGCCTTCAAGCTTACTAATTTCAATACAGCGTTCAACAATTGATATTTTTTACAACCAGGGTATAGCGGGGTCTCTACATCACTGCACATATTACCATATGCATGTGATTGATGAAAAGCCTCTTCTCCTACATCACGAATAATGTCCTCTATGTGATCATCCATATCCGTGTCATTATCATCAAAGACCATTTCCTCATGTTGAGACCCACTTGGTACTTTTTCACCATGCCATATCCATACTGTATAAGTCTTACAAAATCCTTCACAAATTAAATGTGTGTAGATAACTTCAGGACTTAGTCGCCTCTCATTCAAACATTTTACACAAGGGCAATAAAACTTCCCACTATCATCATGGGCATTTTGTTTAGCAAATTCTATAAATTCCCTCACCCCATTCTGATATTCAACACTTGTCCGTAACGCATTTATCCAACCGTGATCCATACTAGAATTCATATTTATGACACAGATACAAAATAAGGAAACACCAAATTCATATTTATGCTCAACGAAGAAACTTGCCCATTAAATGCATAATGAAGAAACACTTTTGGTCATAAATAACACAGTGAATCCAAGAAGAAAAATTAAAGCATGACGAGGAAATTAAATGCATCGCGTGAAATTAAATGTGGACTCACCTGTAGCATATAAATTCAAATGGTTTGCGGAGTCTTTCTTCTCCCGCCACGAACGTTGATGTTGCACAAGAGTAACCTAAAAACATTTGTTGGTCAGTTGGGTAGGTCAAAAGCGCAAATATAATCTTCAAAATACAATATTCATTAACAAAAGAGAAACCCACTAGAACATTTCATCAATTTCGTTAAACCCGTAAAACCATAAAGTTATTTAACCGAAACACCTCTTACAGCTTGGTCGATAGACGTTTAACTAAGGAAACAAAAAGCGATTGTCGAGAGAGCAACGCGAAGCGCATTTACGACGAAGCAACACAAACAACCGGAGACGAACCGAGAAATCACTATCGGCGCGACGAGAGAAGTTTTGAGAGGGAAATTTGTTATTCCACGCAAAGAGTTGTGTTTTAGTATATTTTGGATTTTATTAAGACCGGTTATTTATAAAGTAGACGGTCCTAAATATATAATTACATTTTTAAAACCGGCAAATTACTTTTAAGATGGAAGTTTTATTCATATCCGGTCCTAAGAGTCCTCATTATTTTTTTTAAACAAAAAGATGATTAGCTTGGGCGAGCGCAGCAGCAACTCAATGAAAAAAAATTAAAGGAAAAATTGAGAATATGAACAAAAAAAAGACACAAGCTTGGCGGTCGCAACTTTTATTAAGACCGTTTATTTACAAATGGACGGTCCTAATATGTTATTATTCATTTAATTTTAAGACCGGAGTTTTATTAAACATCCGGTCCTAAAAGTCCTCATTTGTTTTTTTAAAAAAGATGAAAATTAAAGGAAAATTCCAAGCTTAGTTCTTAATGCTTCATACATTACTGGAGAATATATATACACGTACACACAAAAAAAAAAAAAACAAGAATCTGATCGACTAAACATCCTTGTCGATATCGGCGTGAAAAGCATTAAATTCCCGCGGATATCGCAAGTTCCGCCTTTAATCGCATCACCGCAATAAATCGATAGAGAGGACGAGAGAGGAGAGGGGTTAGCGGTAGGTGCGCTGGGGCCAACTTGTTGGAGAGGGGGAGCAGGAACATCTTCATGGTCTGAAGGCTGGAGGGGGGTGGGGCAACTTGTTGGAGAGGGGGAGCAGGAACCTCTTCATCATCCGAAATAACAATGGGTCCAACGACCCGAGACTCCTCTGTCACAATAAAACGAACTCTTGATGGAGGAGGCGCACCGTATAACGATCTACGGAAGGCACGAGCATCACGAGTAAGAGTACCCCTACGAGCGGTTCTCTTGTATCTAACCATGGTTTGAGCGGTTGGGGAGAGAGAGCCGCGTAGTGTGGAGTTACGAGATTGTGATGAGTTTAATAAGGGAGAGATGTATGTGGAGTTAATAAATATGCGGGTCTAAAATTCATAATTAATTTTTTTTTTCAATTCCATTGAATTTAAGACCGACCTTTTTAAATATATCTGGTCCTAAAAGTCTATTATTTATTTTTCAATCAATTCAATTACTTTTAAGACCGACATTTTGTCTTATATCCGGTCCTAAAAATCAATTTAATTTTATTAAGAACGGATCTTTTACAATATCCGGTCTTAAAGGTTCTCTGTTCAAATGAATTTTAATCGCTTCGACTTCCGATAAACTTCCCAACTAGGCGTCTCCTCGTATTCTGCGGAACTATGCGTCTCCTCGTTATTGTTTCCGGCATTTCAAATTGTTCGGGCAGGGTTCTCTATTTAAACCAGATGTTACTTTACTTCCATCACATTCTTCCCCATCACTTCGAAACATCCACGAATGGCCGCTCCACCACCACAAGGTCCTCCACCACCACGAGGTCCTCCTCCTCCGTTGCCTCCGAACCGACAATCTACCGGATGATCCAAGACATCCCGGCCCGCCTCGATCATATAGACCGACGGTGCGGCCGGTTGTTTCAGGTCTATCACGCCGTCAACGCAAAGCCTGCGGCGGTACTCGCGCCCGGGACATTGAGTACCATCCTTCGATGACGACATGTCCGACCTCTCCGACGACTCCCTCCCCTCCGACAACGATGGGGGGAGTAGATATTTCATTTTTTTTGTTTTTTTTTGTTGTTATTGTCTCAGATAGCTGCGCCGCGCCGCTCCTCACGGGCAGCAAGAAAAAAATATAAATTAAAGATCTTTTTGTTTCTATATTCGATCGCCATGTCCTTTTCATTATCTTCTTTCTTTTTCCGACAAAAAAGGAAACAAACAAAACATTGTCGTTGCGTAAATCAACATTAAAAATTCTCACAATACAGTTAAGAACATACAAAAAACAAAAAAACATTAAAAAGATCATTGTCTGAAAACCGAGTCAAAAACTATTAAGAGGAAACAAATATATATACACAGTCCTTTAAAAAAAATATTTTTATGACTTAACTTTTAGGAGCGGATATATAACAAAACTACGGTCTTAAAAGTCTTTACATTTTTGAAATAATAAAACGTAGACTTTTAGGACCGGACGAAATATAATAACAAGGTCCTAAAAGTCTAGCGAATTTTTAGAAGACTTTTAAGACCGGACCAATAATTACGTCTGGTCCTAAAAGTATAGCCATAATTTTTTTATTAATATAAACGTAGACTTTTAGGACCGGCCGTATAATAAAGATGCGGTCCCAAAAGTCTAACTCATTTTTAAGATCGGGCAAATAATTACGTCCGGTCCTAAAAGTATACCCATAATTTTTTTAAAATTAACGAAGACTTAAAGCACCGCAGGTTTAATAACTATGCGGTCCTAAAGGTCTCACCATATTTTTTTGAACAAAGACTTTCTCATTTACAACATCATGTAACACAAATTTCAAGCATAAATATCTAGAATGAATAAACGAATTTATTCTTGAAATACACAGTTTGTATGTTTATTTACAAATGAATGACTTGTTCGAAAAAATAAACAAATTTACGTAAAATTATTTTTGCTACAACATATATTTACATCCACATTTAAGAATTAATAAGGCGATCTGAGATATTCACAAAACACATTGCGTATGTGCTCCACTTCATTATCGGATGGGGACCGTAACCTCTAAACATCTCGTAACATCAAAGACACTAAACCGAATTAACTTGTGTGCATATTTCATTAAGCCAGAAACTGAATTCAGACATAATATATGTAATAACACCAAATACATTTACTTTTGCTAACAATTTTGTCTTTCCTCGCCTGATGATAACATCATACATGTGTTTCATGACGTACATGCCACATAAGTTGGATTCTTTTGGTTGCCGATAGGTCTAAAACGAACAAGAAATAATATAGGATAAGTGACAAGAAATATATAGCATATATATATATATATAGGTTATCGACCAAGTTCTCAAGGCGGTGTTTCAAAGTTGTCCAAATTAAAATATGTGCTAACCCTCGGAGTGTACCACGAAGGTTTAATAGTGGCCTCTTTCCCACGCTTTTGTCTTACCCCGACTTGGTAGGTCATCATGGCACTATTATCAAAATCACAAATTTATCAATAATTCACCGAAACCATTACAAGTAGAGATTTGAGACAAGAGAATTTCAATGACATGCATGCTTACTTGTTGACGGTCTCCGTCATTATAGTATCCGGGTTATTGTGAGTGGAGCATAAGAAGATAACTTTATGATCCTCCATGCACATGAGGACCAATCGCAAATGGCGGCTGAAAATTCACGGTAGTATTATATGTAGAATTATATTAAGTTAATTGCATACAAGAATTGTGATATGTATATACCCGTGGAAGTATGGAAACACGTAAACCTTTCTTATCACTTCACACACCCTATTTGACATGTATTCTTGTCTCAAGTCCTTCTCTGTTGTACTTGCATAGACAGGGCACAAGAATCCAAAATCATTCATGTTCAACCAATTCTTGATGCAAGAACCTACAATAATGACATCGATCAGGGAATTAGTATATATGTATGTGTGTCTAAACGATGCATTTAAATTATGTACTCATATATAGAATCAGATACTTACTTCATAAACAATTGAATGATTGCATTACTAATCTCCTGTCCAGGAATCAGCAGGGACATTACATCTATTTTGTCAAGGTAGACATCTTCAGGATGAGGGACGCCTACTACTTCTTGGACAGACCACGATTTATCGTAAAATAATTATTGTTTGCCAAGTCGGTTATTTTTTGCCTGGCAAGTCAAATGAGCGTAGGGGATGGAACTTGAGGAGGAGGGATGCGGCTTGACGAGGGGATGGAACTTGAGGAAGAGGTTGCTCGATCGCCGTCCAACAATGCAGCTCCCCCTAGTGCTCGCCGCATAACCGCAGTGAATGTGTGACGGAACACCGGGTCTCCGGACGAGAGCTCAAAAGCACCTTCAATTGATTCATTTCCTCCTCCATCTTGCTCATCCGGGATTGAAACTCGGGTGGCAAATAACTTTGCGTCAATGAAGCTTCTTGAGCCGTTTTGACCGCCGCTTCTTCCTCATTTATTTTGGCCGTCTGCTCCATCTCCTCCCGGTAATCATACTTTGTTTGTGGCGTTTGGATTTACCAAAGTATTCCTTCAGGCCTACCCGTCCTCTAACCCCCTTACACGCCCCGCGTGATTCGGTTTTTCCGCCGCCGCAAATGTAACATCATTCCTCCCGTCCGACACGAAAGATCCCTCTGCTTCTTTATTTTTAAGATCTTCCTGTAAGATACAGATAACGAGAAGCTTAGTAATGAAACATGTTTAGTAACTAAAAAAATAACAATAACGATACTTACAATTCTTTCAGCAACTACACGAGTTTGTTCACTCGTGTAGGCGCCGCTTGGCTTTTGCCGAATATACAACCACAACTCCTCGCGACGTATAGGAGATGGCTGATCAACTACGGCTGAAGGATTGGATTCAGCTTCATCTTGCAATCTCTTCCGCTTGGCCGCCATCAATTCTTTTTCGGCCATTTCATATCCGCCGCGAGAAGGCCTATGCGGGCAATCATTCTTTCTCCCTAGCTCCTGTGCTTTTGTCCTTCTTATCTCGTGAATCGAAATGAAAAAAAAAACTATTACTTATGAATTCCAGCCATTGATGTCTAACGTAAATTAGAACACTTCGCTTCATATGAAGGTCAAACATTAGTCAAATTCACTTCATCAAGTTTCAACATTTTATTTAAGAAAGATGTAGAATTGTAGAAGAAATTGGGATAAACAGAGGAAAGGTAGTTGCGTAAATGCCGCCAACTCAGTCAATTAATTCATTCATCATAACTGGTTCCCACACATATTAGACTAACCTCTTACATATAGTTAGAGGCTTGACTCATAACAGCTTGCACCGAAACCATTACACAGTTAACATACTAACATCATAACACCAACGTCTAACAACTGCCTACTATAATAACTAAGACTATATAATTGAGACTTGACTCTTATGCCATCATTATTTCCTTAATTTACTTAATTTCTTTATCAAGGTCTACATATCAGACTTGCATTGACAAAGGCAAGAAATGTATACTTCTATTCACAAACCAAACCATTTAACTAAAAGGATTAGATGAACACAATAATATTCAAATATCCGCACAGGTTAATAAGCACACAAAAAGGCAAACTAAACTAAATATAAACTCACCAGAGCTTCAGGAGTGGTCCAATTTGAACAAATTGTTGCCAAGTTTGTTCATCAATATATGGGTACTTATCCCAAGGTCGTTCTTGAGGAGAACCTCGACAAAAATATAGGTGTTAGCTAGAAAGGTCTTAAACTTCCTCCACCGATCGCACAATAAGACAATGTCGTCTCTTTCAACTTCGGACGATCGGGGACGGTGTAGGTAAGCCGGATAGTGTCCCAAATAGGATCCTTTACTTTAGAATCGTCCACACTTTTCCACTCATCTATCAAGATGCTAACATGGCTGCGTGCTTGATAGCCAACAAAACTATTATATTTGGATTTCATGGGACCGAAAGGTTGAAACTTTTCATTAAATCGAATCTCCAGCTTTGACCCTTAAGTCCGACTTAGGGTTACATCCCGCATTCGTGTTCCTCTTCTACCACGACGTGCACGGCGGTTTCGAGGCTCATTGATGAGATGAAGACGGTTCGTTCAAACTCACACCGATCAAAGCGTGGCCGGCGTTCCGAACAGGAGTAGAATCGTTTTCACCGTTCATTTTCGAGACGGGAAGAGAGGTAATGCAACGGGAAGGGTTTCGCAACGTAAAAGAGGCTCTTCAAAGTGATAGTAACAAAAGCTTACGCGCGAAGAAATGTATATTTGGCGGTTTATTTTTAAGACCGGACATAAAAAGAGACGGTCTTAATAATTAACATTCAAGACCGGTCATACTACAGTCCGGTCTTAAAAGTAATTAATTTTTTATCCGAACTATTTTTCTATATTTTATACCTGCCGCATTTTATGTCCGGTCTTAAAAGAATAACTTTTAAGACCGGTGATTATTTACATTCGGTCTTAAAACTTTATTACCTTTATATTTAAATTTTTCCTTATTCTTTTGGCCCGCATAAAATATTAGTCCGGTTGTGTGAGATTTCTCCATAAAGTAATTGATATTTGAATATTTTTTAATAACATTTTTAAGACCGGCCTTGTTTTGAACTGGTCTTAATAATATATTTAAGACCGATGAAAAAATGATCCGGTATAAGAAGTTCTTTATATTTACAAAACTGCCACCGGTCATACATAAGAAGTTCCTTTTATTTACAAAACTGCCACCAGTCATACCTTTAAGACCGGTGCTTCCAATGTCTGCTCTGAACAAGGCGGTCTTAAAGCCCTTTTTTGCACTAGTGTGGGTGAATCATGACCTTGAAACCAGAAATTTTGGGCTTCAGATGAATCAGATCAGGTGGCTTCCATTCAATCGCCTCCTTTCCCTTCTCATCCTGCTCGGATGAATCCTCTGAAAAAACCAACGCCGACCCATCTGACTTCTCATTGGCGGAATTTCCCATCAAAGGTTGCTTTCTGTCCTTTGTCTCTCCGATTTTCGGTGAGCAAAGCACTGGCGGAGTAACTCGATTGTGAGGAGAGAGCCACTTTGCTTTCATGTACTTGGCCTTCCTCCATGGCGGAATGTGCATGCCCTTCCTCTTCAAACTCTGCTTCCGATACAATAGCTATAATGCTCTGCAAACCATCGGACTTGCCCACGAATATGTACGGAAGGGTTTGGAGAATCGCCTCATATGACTTGGTTGATCGAGCAATTTCGAATTCTGATCTGAAGTCGATGTCTATTATCACCCGTTCGTTTTTGATGTCTTTTATCATCCGTTGATTTGGGTTCACAGGAGAAACTCTTAGGTCCAACCACTGGACAAATCATTTGCACATATATAATTAGCATTATATATGTGTGGGTCCCACCATTTCATGCGTGTGTAGTAATCTTCTTCTTCTCATGCAACATGAGAAGTTTAAACCCCATATATGTGTGTGCATTTGGGGCGATGAGATTAAGAAAATGGAACGCAGGGAAAGTGAGGAGGAGAGGAAAAGAGGAGAGAAAAGAAAAAGATTTGGGTTTTTTTGAGGTATGTTATTTATCTTATAAGATTATTTAGGCAGTTAAATTAACTTCTTTTCAATAAATTTCCTTCATAAAAGTTGTTTTTATATATTTTTCTCTTTTCAAAGAAGTTAATATCATGTTGGTTAGTGAAAATTTTGAGGTTATGATTTTGAAAAAGTTGAGTTTTGACAATAGAAGACTGTATATATGTATAGAACGATTAATAACTAGTTTTAATCGGTTTAAAATTTTTAATTGATTTTTGTAGGAATTTAAATTAATTTTTCTACTCAAGAAATTCCAGATTTATATCCTACCGAATATTTTTACGGATTATGTATAAATTTTATTTTGGGTTAATAGAGGAATTATTGAGATTTTAATCGGTTAGTTTTGAAATTTGAAGAATTAAACTATTATTTTCATTTTTTATTGCAATAATATATTATTATAATAATTTGTGTAATTTAAGTTATATGAAATTATAATTGTGATAATGTAAAGTTTATTTGTGACCGGTGATCGTTCGTGTTTAACACATCGAGATAAGGTTTAGCTTGGAGTTGAGATAACCGGAATTAATTCATTTCATATTCCTATTTTGGATTGTAAGGTGTTTTCTAAACCTTATTTTCATATGTACTAATGACATGTGTTTTGAAAATTATGTGTATATCTGAATATGTAGTCAATTTAGTGAAGTAGTGTATTTTCTATTCTGTATGTATGTATGAGTGAATCTTGCTATTGAGATTGTTATTGTGGTGATTGTTATGATATTTGTTGTGGGTTGTTGTATATGGAGTAATATATTGTACGATTTTTTGAAAATTTTAGTGACATATTGTTTTTCTGTTATGGAATATGTTGGGTTGTGTGGAAGAGATTTATGGTGAAATTGTGCCTATTGGCTCTCTCATTCCTGGCCCGGAATTTGAGTTGAGTGTTTTGGGCTGACACCTTCCTGTTACGGTATATCGGTGGTGACATGGGAGGGGACAGTATTCTTGAAGTAACTAACTAACCTTGACCAGGTATACTAGCACTGATAGGCTGTACCACGTCCAGACAATATAAGGAGGAGCAAAAAGGATGAGTGGGGATGGTTCTACTTATTGTTAATTATTATAGATTAATTAATTATTTGTTGTTGATTTTATAAATATGTTAGTAAACCTGCTTCTCTGACTTGCAATCCTTTCCTGCATATGTGATAAATTAATTTTGGTTACTGGAACTTTATATCTCACCTCGTCATTATCAATATTTTTCAGGCGAGACCTCTAATTTCACTAGTAGCCAAGGGAAGCAGACAGAGGCATAAAAGTTCCTAACTTTGGAAGCCTCTTTTTGTATTGGTGTTGTATGGGTTTATATATTGCCATTCGAGGGAGGGCCCATATGTTTTGAAAATACTATTTTAACTGCTTTGGGATGACGATTTATTTGCTGTTGAACCAAAGGTTTTATTTTATACACTATATATTTTAGTGGATCCACGATCAAAAATTGTGTGGGATTGTTTTGATGTAGACCCTTTATTGTGGATTTGGTATTGTAAAACTCGTGGGCTGTGTATTCTTCTACTCGATAAGTGTGCCCAGAGTTTTGGAATTTTGCTGTGGTGAGTTTGTAGGCAGGATTTGTGCCTTGTACTCCGACGTGCTTATTTTTGAAAAGAAAAGGGTTTTCCTTAATCGTTTATTAACCTGGTTTTGTAATATCATTATGGTTAATTAATGAATTATGAGGAAGGGTCTTTTCACAACTAATAATTTATGGATATAAAATATAAAAGGGGATATCATTTCTACAGCAACCCAAAACGGCGTCGTTTTTCTGTGAAAAAACGCTCTCTGTGAAAACTGAAAAGATAGAGGGCCCCACCATGAAATAATTATGTCCACTAAAAAACAAACACAGCTTCACCGGCTTTTTGACCAAAATAATGTTTAAAAAAAAATTTATCAGATTAAAGCAGATTGGAAACATTTTACCAAAATAATGCAGTTAGTGGCGCATGTCAGAGTCACGAAACTAATGGCGCAAAAGTGTTTCACGCCACTGACGCATACTGACAAAATTTATGTCGGTGACGTGGGACTCATCCACGCCACCATGCCACCTAGTGGCGTGGATAACATCCACGCCATTGTGGCGTGGATGATTATTGAATCAGACCCACTTTAAGTGGGTCTGATTCCATAGTTTAAAAAAAAAATTAAAATTTAAAATAATATTAATATTAAATATAAAAAATTAAAATTAATATAATAATAAATGATAAAAAAAAAGTGGAATAATTTAAAAAGCTCTACTTCATTTAATTTGAAGTCAAAAGAAAGAAAGCGCATGGGTGAAATAACTCATTAAAACGCCTTTTAAAAGATTACGCGATAATTTGGTTATAACAACAGATCACAATACGGGGGGATCTATATATTTGTTATACACATACAATTTGGTTATAACAAAGTATTGATTTTAGGATCTGTATAAAAAAGTGTATCAGCGTAAAAGTGTTTCGGGATTTAGAAACTCTTTTACGTGGTACACTTTTTTATAATAAGTTATACAAATCCGGAAAACACTTTTACGCGATACACTTTTTTATACAAATCTCAAAATCAATACTTGTTGTTATAACCAAATTGTAGGTGTATAACAAATATATAGATCCCCGTATTGTGATCTGTTGTTATAACCAAATTGTACCGCGTAACCTTTTAAAATGCGTTCTTAATGAGTTATTTCAGCTCCATGCTTTTTTTCTTTTAACTTCAAATTAAATAAAGTAGAGCTTTTTAAATTATTCCATTTTTTTTTATCATTTATTATTATTTTAATTTTAATTTTTTATATTTAATATTAATATTATATATATTTATTTATTTATTTTTTAACTATGGTGATTCAATAATCATCCACGCCATGGTGGCGTGGATAACATCCACGCCATTAGGTGGCGTGGATGAGTCCCACGTCACGACATAAATTTTGTCAAGATGCGTCGATGGCGTGCGTGGAACACTTTTGCGCCATTATTGGCTTCGGGATGCGCGCCACTAACTGCATTATTTTAATAAAATGTTTTCAATCGGCTTTAATTTAGTAAAAAAATTTTTTTAAACATCATTTTGGTCAAAAAGCCCAGCTTCACCCTCTCTTTTTTTTCTTCTCCCTCCTTCAATCCATTTTACTCCTACGCCAGCTATTTCTTCCTTCCGAACAAGTCCGCGTTCGTTACCTGCTCTCTCTCTCTCCTCCTGTCCGCCAGCCGCCGGCGCCTTTTTATCGGATTCACTTCTCTTCAGTTGCAAGGTTAAGATGATTTTGATGATATATTGTAGTGAAGCCTGGGCGCCGGTCTAGCACCTTGCTGCCTGCACTCCGTCCGTAGCATACATGGGTTGTTTCAGTTCTAAAGTAAGAAGGCAATTTCCTGGGCATGAGGATCCTGTGACTCTTGCATCACAGACAAGTACTGGATTGTAGCATTTATTCTTGTGTAGTTTCATTCTCATCAGAGCAACATTTCTACTGTTAGATATAACTAAAAATATGGCCCTGCCAAGAATCTTAAATTTGTATATATTTCTGCGTGTAATGCAGATGACAAAGTAACTGTTTTAGAGTCAGAGAAGCGTGCCGGAAGCTCAGGCAGTCAGAGAAGCTCTCAATCCTTGGAAACATCTTGATGCTGAAAAAACGAAAAAATTCTGACTTAAGTAGGAAGCATTTTTTTCCCCTGCTGACAAATTTTCATGAAGATATAGCTACAAGAATATGCGGTAGAAGAAGGAAGACAAGAACAAAAGTAAAACATCAGTGGAGGGAACTAATAGCATGAGAACTAGCAATTATGTTATTAAACAATGGTATTGTACTGGCTATCCCCTGTCTTGTTGATTATGGGCTGCCTTTGGATGGATCTCAACCTTCAAACTGTACACATCTGCAAGCTCATACGCACAGGTTTAATTACATTCCTTGTTCTAAAAGAGAAAGCTCTGGGAAAATAAATTACAAGATGGATTATTACCCCCAGGATCTAAAATTTAAGTTTCACGGGTACCCCACTGCCATGCAAATGTCCGAAAATAGTCTGTCTTCAAGTTCATGGAAATTAACTCCACCTATCTTCATTTCTTTCTGATCAACTTCAATCTTCATTTCTTCTTGTTCATCTTCCACAGGCAAAGAAGAAAAACATTCTGACGTTGCGTCTGACTGCCATATCATGGAGCTCTGAGCATCCAATTCATCCATGTTATCTTCTTGGCAACTGAATTCACCAGAATCCTGATCATCCTCATGAACACCATACATACCATCTGTGTCGTAGTTACAAGATTCAGCGTCATCCTGATCATAACCAGCAATAGTGGCTGTGCCGTGATTTTTACTAAAGGAGCCAGAGTCTGCTTCTGGACAGCACGGGCTTCATAGAGCGACAAGAGGTCAAGCAAATGCTAATTGCACTTCTGTGTGAGTCTGAAATGAAGCTGGCGGATGAGACCTTGAAACAATTCTTGATAAGACTTTTTTGGACCCTGATCTGAACAAAGATGGGAAAATAGACAAGCCTGAATGGCAATTAGCTGTCGGAGGGTAGAAGATTAAAAGGGGTAAAATGGATCGAAGGAGGGAGAAGAAAAAAAAGAGAGGATGAAACTGTGTTTGTTTTTTAGCGGACATAATTATTTTATGGTGGGGCCTCTATCTTTTCAGTTTTCACAGAGAGCGTTTTTCTGTGGTTCCACAGAAAAACGACTCCGTTTTGGGTTGCTGCAGAAATGATATCCCCAATATAAAATATTGATATTAAATTATAAAAGAGAGCGATAAATAATTATGATAAACTAATCGTGATAGTCAAAAGAAGGTGATAAATATGGATATTGATATTTATTTGTGTCAAAATAAATGGAATACACTTATGGCATTAATGTAAACACAACTATTTTCTCTAAAAATGGTTGCTGACGGAAGGTACTACGAGTATTATAGAAGAGATAGATTATAAAAGAGAGTAATAAATAATTATGATAAACTAATCATAATAGCAAAAAGAGAGTGATAAATATGGATATTAATATTTATTGGTGTTAACCTAAACCAAATATACTAACAACGTAAATATAAACACAACTATTTTCTTAAAAAATGATCGCTCATGGAATGGTTTTTAAAGGCATTACTAGGTGTTACTTTGAGTATTTTAGAAAAGATAATGATATTGATATGGAATTATAAAAGAGTGCAATAAATAGTTATGATGGCCAAAAGAGAGTGATAAATGTAGATATTGATATTTACTGGTGTCAAAGTAAACAAAATGAGCTAATTGATAAAATAATTATAATAGCCAAAAGAAAGTGATAATTGTGGACATTAATTTTTCTTGGTAATTTAGCTTGCTGCATATTTAGTTATTATATTGATATTGAACTATAAAAAAGATTGCTAGATATTGAACTATAAAAAAGAGTGCTAAATAATTATTACAAAAATAATAATGATAGCTAAAAGAGAGTGATAAATATGGATATTGATATTTCTTGAAAATTAAGCTTCTTGTAGCCTAGTTTGAATTATGATTATGATAACTCTTTAATTCATGGGCTAAATTATTATGATGATTACTCCTTGAATCCAGGGGCCAAATAATAATTTATGGATATGAAATATAAAATATTGATATTGAATTATAAAAAAGAGTGATAAATAATTATGATAACCAAAATATGTGATAAATATGGATATGGACATTGATATTTATTGGTGTCAAAACAAATGGAAGACACTAATAACATTAATTTAAACACAACTATTTTTTCCAAAAATGGTGGCTCACGCGTTACTATAAGCATTATAGAAGAGATAAATATTTTTACAATTACTTGTATTATATTTGGTTTGGATTAAGATTTGATTTAGGATTTTATTATTTTAATATTTATAGAAACTATATAAATAAAGCTAGGACCACCAGTTGGACAACTTGGACTCAACTTTTAGTAATCAATCTCCCCTCCCCTCCCCTACCCCTAATACATCACAGGTGCTCGTAGGGGGTTATTTCATATACAAAATAATAGAGAATAATTCCCAACTTATATAGTTTTAATAGTAAATTATTCGCTACCACAATATGATAACTACAATATACTCCATCTGGTCCTAATTATAAGACAATATTCTAATTAAAACTATTAAAATAACCCCCTATGAGGAGAGTCCTAGGGAGTATTATATATACAAGACTCTCCTCTTTTATAACTGACTCTAAATGTGCACGTGAGATTTTGATCATACCATTACTGACAACTTAAGCTAGAAGATAGGTTAGCATAAAATGAACATTAGGAACAATAACATGAATACAACTTCATATCACTTGTGTGTGTGTGTGTGTGGTAAATGAGGCTCAAATGCTGAATTTTCTATTCCATATATTGGGCAAACAAAATCTCTATAAAGTACAATGATTTTAGAGGAAGACAACTTGTTGAAAGGAACAAAGGAAAGTGGGTCGAGTTGAGCCCTTGAATACAACTGAAACTGATACGGATGCTGAGAGTATATGAAAGAATTGGTTCTTATCGTATAGCACGACCACACAAGAGAGCATTGCTTGGTATAGGGTATTCATCTCTCCATGAATTTGCAGGCGAATACACACGAAGATAGAATTGTTGCCCCAAGTATTGACGAGGCCAGTTCTCTGACCTCACATTCCACATCCCCACGTTGTCCAGAGGCATGTATATTGCAGTCCATGACTTGGGATATACCTGACCCGTCACAATCACACATACCAATAAGCAAAATACTATATTTTCAACTAACACGGAGTTAGTCTATCAGTGTACCGCTAAATCCCTCTCGCCCTCAAGTTCAAGTTCCAGAGTAGACACATGTGTTGAGAGAGACAGCTATGAACCTCAAATCAGACGCGGGATACTACGAATTAATTCCAAATGAATGAAAGATCAAGGTTTATGAGTTTATGTACCTGAACAGTGCAGCGAGAAATGGTGTCTCTTAAATTGTAATTCGACCTGCTTGCAGCTGACCATTGTCCTCCATCCATCCTATGAAATTCCAATTCATGAATGTTGTCCAAACTCCTAAGTAACTCAATTGAACCAAAAAGAAAAACCAATTTCCGGTTTAAGGGTTAGATGAACTCACCCTACAATGAAGAAGTTGTGGCCATCAATGTGCCAAGATTGCAGGGTGTCTTCGGGATTCTCAAAAACAACCTCAGCGAAGCCGCGGAAATCGGCAGCCATAACAGAAGTTTGAAGGTAACCACCGGAGCCAGTGGGGTTGTCTGGTATGCTTCCAAGGGAGAAAACCCCTGAGATCTTGAAGTAGTCAGCAAGCTTGAGAGGTGTATCAGCAGGAATAAAGGACACACTATTCACAGCATATCTCTGCTTCCCATTGATGACTGGTGCAGAATTTTGAAGCCTAATTGTACGTGTTGTGTTTACCATACCATAATGGTATGATCCTTGAGGATTAGGCCTTGGTCCACTTGCTGTCAGATTACGCCTGGTTTTCATATATGGCATGCATAAATCATAATGAAGTTTTATAAAAGGATTAAGGGAAAATTACAGTATGGTCCTAAGGAACAAAAATATATATATAAAAAAAAGTCCTCATATATGATTCACTATCTAAGAACTCCCAAGAGATTTCAGTTATATAGATTTGAATTGTGAAATTACTTGTCTGCCCCAATTGTCAATATGTCACATAAACTTGTCAACGATAACACTATGACTTGTTGATATGACATATACGCTTCTCAACGGTAACACTATAACTTGTCGATATGATACGTACACTTGTCAACCGTAACATTATGACTGATCAATATGGCATATACACTTGTCAATTGATGGACTTGTCATTGGTAACATTATGACTTGCTGATGGGGGCAAATAGATAATTTCACAATTCAAATCTCTATCACTGAGGCCCTAGGGAGCTTTTAGATAGTGGATCATATACTGAGACTTTTTTAGTATTTTTTTTCTATTCTTTGGGACCATACTACGATTTTCCCAAGGATTAATCAAGAAATTTAGTTTTCACAGCTGAGTCACGAAAGAAATAAGTCAATGTACCTGAGAGATCGAGCTTGTTCCAAAGACCAATCAATCTGAGTGGTTGGGCCACCAGGGGGAGGGCCAGAAACAGAGGAAGCAGAGTTACTGTAATGGAGAATGGAGGTTGTAGAAAGCACCTGAGAGGTGAATCTTGTGGAGACAACAATATAATAGTCTTGTGGTGGTTGATCTGCAGTGACCAAAACAGAGTAAGTCTGGCCAAGATGAATGTCAAGAGAACTATAAGTGTTTTGGAGAGTGTGGGTTCCTTCCACCTCAACCAGAAGCATTTTATGCCCTTGGATTCTGAAATTGATGGATGTTGCCAGCCCCACATTTGATATCCTCAATCTGTAAGTCTTGCCTGACCAACCCATCAAACACATATAACAGTCAATGTCCAATTATAGCTTCATTTAGCATATGAGCACGGGCAGGCATATAAAAAAAATGAATTTTTTCCATACCTTGATCAACTGGGAATGTGAAACCATTAGAACCACGGCCATTGACGATGAGCCCGTCAGGGAATGGAAGATCACTTCCACCATCTAAAATGGCCTTCAAATCCTGCAAAAAAGAAACATCAAACCATCAATGTTAAGATTGGATTCCTTAAACAGTAACACAGACACAAGAAAGCAAAAGTTCAAGTCTTCACAATTCAGATGATTAGTGAGAGTGATGAAAGAGAAAAACTACTTACGGTGTGATTTCTCTTGTACCAGTCTCCTGCCAAGATGGTGAAATCTCCAGCTGGAGGAGGGAAAGGTACAGGAATAACAGAGCGGCTAGCAATTTTGAAGCCACCATAGCCTCCGGCAGCCTTGTGGAATGCAAGAGAAGGGAAATAAAAGTAGCTACCAATCTGATCTTTCACTTGAAGGACGTAAGTGAAGTTTTTTCCTGGTGGGATCGGACAATTAGTCCCATAAACTCCATCTTGCCATGAGTTCCTCCTCTGTTGCACTCCATTCCTATATGAACAATAGAATCATCTTCATATCAAACTTGACACCGACTATACTTTGGCTGCTCCAGCAAATATGGCTGCCAGATCTATAAAAATTACTAAACTAACACGTGTTTTTTCCCATGAAAGGGACATCGTTTGCTGTTGAACTTTGGAAAACTCTTATCATCTATTTGTCCTTGTGAAGAATGTGAAGAGAAAAGAACGCAGTACAAAAGGGGAAAAGACTATATTAAAAAAAAGTGATAGAGACAAGGACTAACCAGGAGATGAGAAAAGGTTCGTCCAAGCTGTTGTAAACATTGATAATTAAGTTATCATTGGTTACTGATTCGATCTGTGGACCTGGGAATTGGCCGTTAATCAGTATCCCCTGCAATTTCAGACACACCCAAGATTCACAAAACAAGATGATGAATAGTGCCAGGAAAAGAAAACGAAAGAACCAGAAAAAGGAATAGAAAATGCACCTGTTGTTTAACTCCAAGAGGATATATGTCTCCATAAGTGACATTCCAAGAGTAGAACCTGTAAGGATCATCTCCATTTGCGAATATAACCAGCAAAACTAGTAGAAAGAGACAGGCCAAATTCCTAGACACGCCCATTCACTTCTTTCCTCTGTTTTCTTCTTACCTTTCTAAGCCAAAATGCAAGTAAGGGAAAATGTTGAGAAAAGCCAAGTTCAAATATTTTGTGTGCTTTTAACAAAGCCTCATGCTTCTTTCCGCAAAGAGGATAGATGATTCCTCAACTTTGCTTCTTCTTTAGTCTGTCTGCTTTTGTGAGCTCGCTTTTTAGCTTTGGAAGTAATGTCGGTGGAGGAGAGAGAGAAGAAACAGAGGATTCTTAAAGAGTGTGGTAAGTAATGACTAATGAAGCAGCCTGCAGCGTCCTTTGTTTCTGAGCTGTAACGCTTCAGGGTCTTGAAAAGAGAGTCGTCTTTCTCGCTCCGTCCCTCACCACCACCATTACTGCTCCTAACCGCGTTCCTTCAATCACAGTCACAGCAAGTTATATTTATCTTTTAAAATAAATCTGTATCTGTAATGTAATCTAATTTTGTCCCCACCGAAATCTTAGAGCGAGAAAATAGTAAATAAATGCCGTGTCCTCGCTTTGTCAGGAAGGTGGGCCCTGATTCAGAAAAATTAATATAAAAAAACAGCAAAGCGGTTGATGATTTGATTTTGGTATCAACCTATCCTCTAAAGTCTAAATTGCTTAATTATTCGTACCTTGGAAGCTTCTCTTAGTCAAATTGAAGAATTAACTTTTTTGTTCTCTTCCTCTGTTTTCTTAACATCAGCAAAGCGGAAACAAACTAGACAACCAAAAAACATGTGCGGATGGGCTCTCCTATGATTGTGTGTTTGTCTGTCAGAGAGGATGTTTAGCATTCTTTATTTCTTTCTTTTTTTGACCAGAAGAGAATGTATAGCATTCACATGGTTTGCTTGTGACCGTGGAACAGTGACGCTGTTTGGGTAGTTTTGAGAAAAATGGATTCAGATTATAGTTTTGACGCTGGTAAATAGTTACTGTTTGTCTTCTTTTCTTTTCTTTTTAACTTACCGCCAAAAAAAGGTGACTGTGTTTATTTGGGGCAGGGTGACCAAAGTCTTGTGTGCATTCATGGCGAGTACCAGAACTCAGAGCCTTCTTGACCAAAGCAGATTTTATTTTATTCAAACATTAATATAGCAGGTAACAAATCAACGTCTGCTTGTTCCCAATTCATCACTAGCATTAGTTGAAAAAACATGACATGTAATAAATTATGGTCACATGCTCCTCCGAGTTTTCTTTATAAATACAGGACACTTTTCATTAACGTGGGATTTGTGGGCGAGGCCAAGCATCCAAAAGGAGGTTTGTGGCGGATATATGTTGCTGTAACGTGTGAAGAAAGCCCAAGTCATTGGGTTTGGTATTACCATTTATGTATCCCAGCACACATGTGCTTGATTAAGGGCATATTAGTGTATAATATAAAAAATTAATAAATTATTGTGTTCATCAGTTATAAAAGGTTAATTCCTAAATTCCATGCAATACATGAAAGGTCTACTAGTTTTGTACACAAAGCCAAAATCTAGGGTGATTAATGTTTAAAAATATGAATTTTTCTTGTTTGAGAGTCAAACTATGTGTTAAATAAATGAAACAATGAATAGCCGTCAATCTTGGGAGGATTTTGACTAGGGATAAAGTGTAATTTTAGTAATGAAATTTTTGGTCATGAATATCTGACATTATTAAGTTTTAAATAGTGTAAAAGTAAACAAAACCTTTTAAAAATGAAGTAATTTAACAATTTCTTTAAATTGGTTCAAACATTTGTCTTTTTTTTTTTAATGTGGGACCCATTTATTTTCCCTACAACTTTATGTAACAGACATTTGAGCTGATTTGCATAATTGCTAAATTTACATCGTTTCTAAAAGATTGTATTTACTTTTTTATCATTCAATTCAAAACTTAATTGCATCACACACTCATGTGAGACTTAACTGAAGCATCATACTTGGGCGAAAGCTTGATAACTGCTGTGAAATTTAGAAATTGGAAAATGAATTTTAACATGTGAACAAAACTTAAGGTGAAGAATAAGCACGAGGACGGAGACTGGTGGCCGGAGGAGTTAGGTTGAAAGGAGAGTGGAGAGGGACTCAACTACCAGTTCAAACTAACTCTCTATTGAAGTAGTTAATTTTTACTCCTCCGGTCCTCCTTATGGTGTGTTTAGTATAAAAGCTACTTAAAAATATTTTTGAGTGCACTAGAAATTAATTTGGATTCTAAAAGCTAAAAATATTAACGAGTGACTTCACCAAAAAAAAAAAATTCCTCATTGATGAATGCCTTTCCTTAAAAAAAAAGCTTTTTTTTACTCAAACTACGTAGTTTCGAGGTAAAGGATGAGAGCGGACCACACCGATAAAGGGGAGAATCTAGATCTTTTACTTAACTAATTTATCTAGATTCCTTAATCTAAAAAAAACTAAAAATTGTTTGGTGATTATATAAATTTTTAATTTTTTAAAAATTACTTAAAAGTTGAAATTAAAAATAAGTAGTTTGACAAAAATTTTGTCATAAAGACTTTTTCTAATAAAAATTATCATAAAAGGTATATTATAATAGGGTGGCGTAATAGTAGTAGTGTTCGATCGAGAGATTACGAGTTCTCTTTTCTTTTTCCTTTTTAAGAAAAAGAGCTTATAAAAAAAAACTTAAAAATAAGCTCATCATATGAACTTATTTTTAAGTTCTTTTTTCTTCATTATAAAATAAACTCTTATAATTATAAGAGCTTACATGTAAAATCTCGTTTTGGCTTTTATTTATACTTATAAGTAGAAGATAAAGCTAAAAATGTTTCAGCCAAACCTAAGACTTAATCTAATTAAATTTATTAAATAAGTCTTACATTAAAGAATAAACAGGGTGTTCATGATCTGGTGAAATTAACAAACCTAAATAAAATACTTTAACCTATTGATATTTAATTATTTATTATTGTTTCAAACTATTATTTCGTAGTAATTTCTCTCACTTAAATAAATAATGAGTTTAATGTTTCTGCAGTTGTTGTTGAGAAACTTTTTTTTCAGAAGACTAATATAAAAGTGAGTGGATCCCACTAATATTTTTCTCTTATATCTTTACTGATAACTCACTCACTTTTCACTTTTATGTGAGTGCTCAAAAAAAAAAAAAAAAGTTTATATGACAACTGTAAAAACATTAAACCCACGTTAAAACTACCCCTCCTTGGAGAAACTGAAAAATAACCAATTAAGCATTTGGCAATTCCTATTTCCCTCTTTTCGGCCAATGGCGTTTCTATTTCATGTGGCCGGATCAGGTATGACTTATGAGTGAATGAGTCGATGACCAACAACCAAAGGGGAACGTGCGAACCGGATTCCCACCTCGTCCTTGGGACGAGCTGGCTCGTCCGGATCTGAAGTTTTTTTATTTTTTATAAAAAAAATTTAATAAGTAGAGAATAAAAAATAAAGATAATCTCTCAACTAACATTTTTTCAAAAATGTAAAAAAAATAATGAAAATAAAATAAAAAAAGTGAATGAGTCGATGACTAACAAACTCCCCTGCTCGTCCCAAGGACGAGCAGGGAAACCGGTTCCGTGCGCATCGTCCCATTCTCTATTATTTTTTATCTGACATAAGCTAAGCTTATTGGAACCGTTGATGATACTCGGTGGGCCTTCGCTGCTCGGTAACTCTGTTCTCCGACGATATAAAGTACTATAAGAGCTTTGTTTCCTCACCATACGTCCTTCACCTCTCTTCCTCCACAAGTCCAGATTCCCACTTCCTAGCCATTGCCATCGGAGAGAGAAGAGAGGCTGAGGGTCTTCGAAGCTGAAGAAGAAGAAGAAGAAAAATGGGGTTGGTGAAGTCAGCCATAGGAGACGCCATTCTAACCTCAATCTGGGTTTTCAGCATCTCAACTCTCAGAATCATCGCTTCCCGAGTCACCTCCTTCCTTAACCTCCACCCTTCTTCACTCGCCGGCCTCTTCATCGTCACCGTCATCAACACCATTCTCGTCTTCACCATCAGTCTCATCGGCAGAATCCTCGGCGGCGCTAGCTTCAACCCCTCCACCACCGTCACCTTTTACGCCGCCGGGCTCCGACCCGACTCCTCCCTGACCTCCTTGGCCGTCCGATTTCCTGCTCAGGCAGCAGGTGGGGTCGCCGGAGTTCTTGCTATTCTTCACCTCATCCCCACCCAGTACAAATCCATGCTTAAAGGTCCTTCCTTGAAGGTTGATTTGCATACTGGGGCTATAGCAGAGAGCGCCCTGACTTTTGCTCTCAACTTGACTATTCTTGTTGTTATGTTTCAAGGTCCAAAGAACCCTTTTTTGAAATTGTATTTGATTTCTGTGGCTACTCTGTGTCTGGTTATTCCTGGTTCTGCTTACACAGGACCCTCTATGAACCCAGCTAATGCATTTGGATGGGCTTACATCAACAATAGGCACAACACTTGGGAACAGTTTTATGTTTATTGGATATGTCCTTTCATCGGAGCTACTCTAGCTGCTTCCTTTTATCGATTTCTCTTCATGTCACCAGTTAAGCAGAAGAAAGCCTGAATGGCACAATTTGGATAAACCTTGTAGTTTTTTTTCTTAAAGTTTTATGCTCATTAATTCTCACCTTCCCTTTCATTTTCTTTTTCCCTAATAGGTAGTTTGGGACTGTTTCTCTATTCTTGTGCCATTGATCTGTAGGGATGTTTCCATATTGGATTTGAGCTTCCTTTGTTGAATCCTCTGATTCACTATCTTGATTCGGACTTCAAGCTAGTTAACTCCATAGTAACATGTTGTTTATGGACGTGTCGGTATAATTGAGGGTGAAAAATGAAAGGATTTGGATGGAAAAGAGCGTAATATACCGTGGCCAGCTCTAGATTTATAACCAAGCTCTTAAAATTATCATCTCTATCCTACTTTCTCCGATAAGTTAGTTACACTTGTTAATACATAATCTCTTCCTTCTTTCGTCTTCTTAGTTGTTGTTAAAGTAATATCAATAGGGTAATTTAGGTAAATATTAATCAATATTGAAAATATGCCTTATATTTATAATTAAGATAAACTTTTTAAATATGTAGACTGTCAGGGAGTATTATGGTGGCAAGAGAACCATGCAAGGATATGTCATATTACATTGCAGGGTCTCTAAGAAACTCAATAGATTATATTGGACGGGCCAATGCGAGCAAGTAACTTTCTGGAAAGTATGCAGGTTGAATCTAGAAGAGTGTTAAGGAAGAAAGATAAAATTAAGCAAATATACTCATCACTTAAACCAAGCAATTAAGCTCATACAGTTCAAAGACATAAACTTTGGATGAAAGGAGGAGAAATTCATCAGCAATACTACTATTAAAGTAAGTAAAACTCTCTCTGACTCAATGCAAAACATAAAGTCTAGTTTAACTGTCTTCTAACAAGAAATTTGAAGAGACGGGTTTTGAAGTTGCTAAGGGGAACTCTTTTATGGTAGAGACCGATTTTGAAGTTGCCAAGGGGAACTATTTTATGGTAGAGACAAATTTTGAAGTTGCCAAGGGAAACTCATTTATGGTAGAGACAGATTTTGAAGTTACCATGGGAACTCTTTCACCATCACCATGATCATTGAGGAGTTTCGGTAAATGCTGTGAGAGAAATCTCATTTCTCACAGTAATATTCAGTGGCTCCAAATCATAACTGGGAAATAAAAGTCCTGTGCAACAAGAAGCTCCCATGTTCTGCACAGTTATTAATTGCTTGCAGGAAGAGCCACTATGGGAACTTGAAGCCCTCCATGGAGTACCATTTTCTGATCAGAGTTACATCTTCATCTTTACTGCAATGAAACCTTATGTAAATTCGTATACTTAATTAAGGAGCAACGGATATTTATATCGAGTAAATATCTACATCAGATATTGTAAAACAAAATAGCGTTGAAGTTCACAACTTAGCATCGGGGTCATTGACTGCTTAAAAAAGGCGCCTCCATGTAACTGTATTCCACTACAGAACTTAAGAAAGAGTTTAAAAAGAAAAAAGAAAAATCTTCCCAGTCAATTTAATTTCTTTTAAAGGGTTAATGGTCTATTTTGCCTTGAAAGTTGTTACGGCATAACAATATTACCATAGAAGTTTTTTTAGACAACGTCACCCTGAAAGTTTCTAAATTGTAGCACTTTTGTTCGGATCGTTATCCTAGTTAAATTTGACTGTTAGTTGATCAAACAATAAGAAAAGAGGTGAAACCAAAGAAATACGAAGTGGCGGGTAGCAGAGAGTCTGAACCATGGGGGAGTTAAAGTGAGGGGTATATTATATGGGAAAAACACTTCTCATGTTGTAGAAGAAGTGTATTCTCATGTCACACACACATGAAATGGTGGGACCCACATATATATAATTAGCATTATATATATATGTGTGTGGGTCCCACTATTTCATGTGTGTGTAGGAATCTTCTTCTTCTCATACAACATGAGAAGTTTAAACCCCATATTATATACCTCTCCTTGAAATTTGTTGCTAAACAAAATCTTCTAGAATAAATTTATATCTAAACTCAACAAAAAAGATGTAGATGACACGTAAATTGTTAGTTTAGTAAATTTAGTTAACTAACCGTCAAATTTGACTGAGATAACGGCTATGATGAAATTGTTATGATTTGAAAAATTTCTGTGTGACATTGGACCTTGAAAATCTTCCATGATAAAATTGCTTCATTCTAACAATTTCCAGGAGGAAATAAAACTATAACTCTCTTTAAAAAGGAAGACGCACTCATGAATAATCCCAGAAAAAACACTAATAAGTCATGTGGAGGCAATATGTACTGATAGCCGTTAAGAACCAAGCCTCGTTTTCAGTGTGTAGACTTCAATATTCCAATTCATAGTGGGCCGTATAACAAGTTTTTAAAACATTTTCTAGTCAGGGGACCCTTGCTGATTTTGTAAAACTTTAGCTATTAATAAGTTATACTAAAGACCAATAATTCATTAGAGCCTCGCGTCGCAGCAGGTGAATAATATATTATCCAAGTGGCCTAAAACAATTCGAAATGCCTTTTTTATAAGCAAAACAGCAGGTTTGTTCTCATGCTTTCCAAAATTTAACCTCTTATATTATTTATATAAGCTCAGTTTGCACTTTCCAGAATGTTAACCCGCAGGCTAAATTAATGATAATTAATCTCATTTAAAAATAATGATGATTAATCAACCCTTTTAGGTATGAAAATAACATTCAGTCACTGCTCTTTCTGCACACAAAAATCCACTACTAACCAATGATCTTCTAAAGAATTTGAGATTATATCTTGGCTAATTCATTTTTTTTAAAAAAATGGATAGTAAGCGTAATGTCTGAAAAGTATGAGGATTAAATCCAGACCTAATACCATAAAGGGCACATCTAGTGTCACTACACTAAACTAAAGGGTCTTTTTCATATCTTGACTAGTTCTGACTTAGATGTTTAAAGTATTTTAATCTAGAAATCTCCTAGTTACCAACCAAATCCCCATGAAGAAGACTTACAGTTTATCATTTTTCACACTTAACAAATGGTAAAAAAAAAAAAAAAAAAAAAAAAAAAAAAAGGGATATGGAAAGACAAGATAGAAGAGAACGAGCTTTCTAAGAGCCAATTCAATAGATCCTCAATTCAATGGTTTGGATTTAGCATATGACGAAAAATATTCACAAAAAGCACCTGAAAGATCAATCATATTGCAGTAATCTCTAATCTGAAGCGATTGGGCTAGTGATTGGTGAAGTGAGCCATAAAAAACACGCAGAGAAATTAAACCATATATGCGTGCATAAAGTCCTAACTAACCAACATAATCAAATCAATTCAAAACAAACTCATTGATCTTTACTTTTGAACCACAGTTTCTAGACTTTGGAGCAGAACATTAATCTCTCACTCTGTGAAGTGTATAGTCAGAGCATAATATGAACACAACGCAAACACAAAGCAAGGAATGAGTATTAAAAAAATTCATTACTTTGGACCAGATGGAAAGATATCATGGAAAAGAAAGCTTCTTTACTGAGTGTAAGAGAAATCCAGATGCATTTATGAAAGAAGCATATTACCATTGATCACAGAGGTTGAAGATGAAGTGGGTGAGGGAGCAGAAGAAGAAGCCAAGTTTACATGAAGGAAGGGGTCTGCCTCTTGCTTGCTACTCTTTCCCGCTGTCACAAGTTAGCTTAGGGCATATAAATAGTACTTGTAAAATTCATATGGGGAATTACGAAAAGACTAAAGTGAAATGTTACCACATTCATTGAATCTGGACATAGCATCACCGTACACTACGAAGGAATATTATAGAACATAGATTCCGGACCTTGCCAGGTGTTTAAAAAAAAAGGTTTGATATTATTATACAGCAAGCATGGCATAGACCTTGGGAGCAGTTCTATGTTTGTTGTTTATGTCCTTTCATTGGAGCTACTCTAAGCTACTTTCCTCTATCAATTTCTATTTAAGTCATTAGTCAAGCAGTGGAAAGCGTGAATGGCACAATCTGGATAATCTTGTAGTATTTAAGGTTTTATGCTCATAAATTCTTATATTCCCTTTCATTTTCTTTTTTCTAGGTAGTTTTTGTTTTTCTAAAAGGGTGTGAGAAAATGTGCAAGGACTAACAAGGTAAAGAAAGCATATGACTAAAATCTTTTAAAAGAGTATGTAGATGACAACATCAATGCCCATTTGATGACCTTGATGAGCCAAAGAATCAGCACGCCGATTAATTTCTCTTGACATAAAATTAAAAGTGATAGTATAGTCACATATTAGAAGACAACGAATTTGTCTAGCATGACCATTCAAAGGTTTCTAGAAAGTTCAATCCGGTATTGTTTATGTACTCTTGTCCCATTGCTCTGTAGGGACATCCCAATATTGGATTTGATTTGTGCTTCCATTGTTGAATCCGCTCATTCACTATCTTGATTAGTGCTTAAAGCTAGTTAACTCCATAATACCAAGTGTTCTATGTATGTGTCGGTATAGTTGAGGGCGGAAATAAAAGGATTGGATGGAGAAGAGTGTAAAAATGTAGTCCTTTTAAATGCTTGTGGAACTTAAGAATTTTTGTTATACACAGCGGTCTACTTTAGATTTATAATTAATCTCTTAAAATTATCCCCTCTAAGCTAGTATAGTGGCAAGAGAACCCTACAAAGATATATCAGATTATAGGGTCTCTAAAAAACGTAACAAACAATATTGAACAGGCCAATGTGAGGAAGTAGCTTTTTAGAGTGGAGAGTATAAAGGAAGAAACATAAAATTAAGCAAATCTACTCATATCACGTAAACCGGGCAATTAAGCTCATACAGTTCAATTACATAAACTTCAATGAAAGGAGGAAAAACTCATCAAGCAATACTACTACTTTGGGGAAAAGTACCAATATAAGAATTTTTTACAAAAATTGTACTCAATTAGAACAGATGAAAAAAGATTTACCAAACTAATGCAATTAGTGGCGTCGCGTCACACAAAGGACGCGTCGACGACCGTCGTCGACGTCAGATGCCGACGCCATTGAGTAGTGGCGTCATGTAATTTGACGCTACTACTCAGTGGCGTCAGATAGTCTGGGCTGATTTAACATAATTGTTAAAATTGTATCACTTTTAAAAGATTATGTTTACTTTTGTATTATTCAATTCAAAACTTAATTGCATGTGAACCTTAACTGAAGCAACATACTTGGGGGAAAGCTTGATAACTACTGTGAGATTTAGAAATTGAAAAATGAATTTTAACATGTGAACAAAATTTAAGGTGAAGAATAAGCACGAGGACGGAGACTGGTGGCCGGAGGAGTTAGGTTGAAAGGAGAGTGGAGAGGGACTCAACTACCAGTTCAAACTAACTCTCAATTGAAATAATTAATTCTTACTCCTCCTCGGGTCCTTCTTATATAAAAGCTACTTAAAAATATTCATGAGTGATTTCACCCAAAAAAAAATCCTGAGTGATGAATGCCTTTCCTTTAATAAAAAAGCCTTTTTTTATATACCAAAAACCATGTAGCTTCGAGGTAGAGGATGAAAGCAGTAAAAGAGAGAATCTTGATCTTTTACTTAACAAATTTAACTGATTTTTTTAATATAATAAAATTAGTTAAATATGTCTTATATTAGGAAAAAAAAATTTAAGAAATGAGTTATCGTGATTTAACAAGATTAAAAAACCTAAATAAATTTTATATTAATATTTATCATGGTTTCAAACTATTATTCCGTAGACTAACAACCAAAGGGGAACGTGGGCATCGTCCAGTTCTCCACTATTTTTTATCTCACAGAAGCTAGCTTATTGGAACCGTTGATGAATGATGATACTTGGTGGGCCTTCATTTGGCAATTCCTATTTCCCTCTTTTCGGCCAAAGGCATTTCTATTTCATGTGGCCGGATCAGATATGAGTGACCATAAAGAGTCTATGACTAACAACCAAAGGGGAACGTGGGCATCGTCCAGTTCTCCATTATTTTTTATCTGACAGAAGCTAGCTTATTGGAACCGTTGATGATACTTGGTGGGCCTTCACTGACTAATAACAGTAACTCTGTTCTCCAACGATAAAAAAGTACTATAAGAGCCTCACCATACGTCCTTCAGTCCTTGTCTTCCTCCACAAGTCCAGATTCCCACTTCCTAGCCATTGCCATTGGAGAGAGAAGAGCCGCTGAGGGTCTTCGAAGCTGAGGAAGAGGAAGAAGAAAAATGGGGTTGGTAAAGTCGGTCATAGGAGACGCCATTCTAACCTCAACCTGGGTTTTCAGCATCTCAACTCTCAGAATTATCTCTTCCCAAGTCGCCTCCTTCCTTAACCTCCACCCTTCTTCACTCGCCGGCCTCTTCATCGTCACCGTCATCAACACCATTCTCGTCTTCACCATCAGTCTTATCGGCAGAATCCTCGGCGGCGCTAGCTTCAACCCCTCCACCACCGTCACCTTTTACGCCGCTGGGCTCCGACCCGACTCCTCCCTGACCTCCTTGGCCGTCCGATTTCCTGCTCAGGCAGTAGGTGGGGTCGCCGGAGTTCTTGCTATTCTTCACCTCATCCCCACCCAGTACAAATCCATGCTTAAAGGTCCTTCCTTGAAGGTTGATTTGCATACTGGGGCTATAGCAGAGAGCGCCCTGACTTTTGCTCTCAACTTGACTATTCTTGTTGTTATGTTTCAAGGTCCAAAGAACCCTTTTTTGAAATTGTATTTGATTTCTGTGGCTACTCTGTGTCTGGTTATTCCTGGTTCTGCTTACACAGGACCCTCTATGAACCCAGCTAATGCATTTGGATGGGCTTACATCAACAATAGGCACAACACTTGGGAACAGTTTTATGTTTATTGGATATGTCCTTTCATTGGAGCTACTCTAGCTGCTTCCGTTTATCGACTTCTCTTCATGTCACCAGTTAAGCAGAAGAAAGCCTGAATGGCACAATTTGGATAAAGCTTGTAGTTTTTTTCTTTAAGTTTTTATGCTCATTAATTCTCACCTTCCCTTTCATTTTCTTTTTCCCTAATAGGTAGTTTGAGACTGTTTCTCTATTCTTGTGCCATTGATCTGTAGGGATGTTTCCATATTGGATTTGAACTTCCTTTGTTGAATCCTCTGATTCACTATCTTGATTCGGACTTCAAGTTAGTTAACTCCATGGTAACATGTTGTTTATGGATGTGTCGGTATAATTGAGGGTGAAAAATGAAAGGATTTGGATGGAAAAGAGTGTAATATACCGTGAACAGCTCTAGATTTATAACCAAGCTCTTAAAATTATCATCGGTATCCTACTTTCTTAGCTATATTAGTTAATATGATATGTATTTTTAAAACATCTTAATTATTTTCCTTAATCTCTTCCTTCCTTCATCTTTTTGGATTATTATTGAAGTAATATCAATAAGAAAAAATTAGGAAAATATTAATCAATATTGTAAATATGTCTTATATTTATAATAAAGGTCCACTCCTTAAATATATCCCATTTAAAGACGAACACCGGAGGAGGATTATAGTGGCACGAGAACCATGCAAGGATATATCAGATTACATTACATGGTCTCTCATAATCTTAACAGATTATATTGGACAGGCCAATGCGAGCAAGTAACTTTCTGGAAATTATGCAGGTTGAATCAAAGAGAGTGTTAAGGAAGAAATATAAATTAAGCAAATATACTTATCACTTAAACCGAGCAATTTAGCTCATACAGTTCAATGACATAAACTTTGAATGAAAGGAGGAGAAACTCATCAGTAATACTACTATGAAAGTAAGTAAACTCTCTCTGACTCGATACAAAACATAAAGTCTAGTTTAACTGTCTTCTAACAAGAAATTTGAAAAGACGGGTTTTGAAGTTGCCAAGGGGAACTCTTTTATGGTGGAGACAGATTTTGAAGTTGTCAAGGGGAACTCTTTTATGTGAGAGACAGATTTTGAAGTTGCCAAGGGGAACTCTTTTATGTTAGAGACAGATTTTGAAGTTGCTAAAGGGAACTCTTTTATGGTAGAGACAGATTTTGAAGTTGCCAAGGGAAACTCTTTTATATTAGAGACAAATTTTGAAGTTGCCAAGGGGAACTCTTTCACCATCACCATGATCATGAAGGAGTTTCTGTAAATGCTGTGAGGGAAATCTCATTTCTCACAGTACTATTCAGCGGCTCCAAATCATAACTGGGAAATAAAAGGCCTGTGCAACAAGAAGCTCCCATGTTCTGCACAGTTATTAATTGCTTGCAGGAAGAGCCTTTATGGGAACTTGAAGCCCTCAATGGAGTACCACTTTCTGATCAGAGTTACATCTTCATCTTCACTGCAATGAACCCATATGTAAATTCCTATACTTAATTAAGGGGCAACGGATATTAATATCGAGTAAATATCTGCATCAGATACTGCAAAACAAAATTGCTTTTGAAGTTTACAACTTAGCATCGGGGACATTTACTGCTTAAAAAAGGCGCCTCCATGTAACTTTATTCCACCACAGAACTTATGAAAGAGTTTAACTGGAAAAAAAACAAAACAAAAAATTCTTCCCAGTCAATTTAATTTCTTTAAAAGGGTTAAAGGTCTATTTTACCCCGGAAGTTGTTACAGCATAACTATTTTATCATAAAAGTTTTTCAGAGTACAACGTCACCCTGAAAGTTTTTAAATTATAGCAATTTTGTCCGGATTGTTATTACAGTTAAATTTGACTATTAATTGACCAAGTAATACGGAAGGAGGTGAAATAAAAAAAGAAAACGAAGTGGCGGGGAGCAAAGGGTGTGAACATGTTGGAGTTAAGGTGAGGGGTATATTACATACCTCTATTTCAAATTTGTTCCGAGCGAAAACTTTTGAAGCAATTTTATATCTAACCCAAAACAAAAAAGAAGTTGATGACAAGTTGACTGTTAGCTTAATATATTTGGTTAACTAACTGTCAAACTTGACTAAGATAATGACCAGGGATGAAATTGCTATAATTTAAAAACTTTTTGTGTCACATTGTACTTTGAAAATCTTCCATGATAAAACTATAACTCTTTTCAAAAAGGAAAACGCACTCATGAATAATCACAGAAAAAACACTAATAAGTCATGTGGAGGCAATATACACTGATATCCGTTAAGAACAAGCCCCGTTTTCAATGTGTAGACTTCAATATTCCAATTCATAGTGGGCCGTATAACAAGTTTTAAAAATATTTTCTAGTCAGGGGACCCTTGCTGATTTTGTACAACTTTAGCTATTAATAAGTTATACTAAAGACCAATAATTCATTAGAGCCTCGCGTCGCAGCAGGTGAATAATATATTATCCAAGTGGCCTAAAACAATTCGAAATGCCTTTTTTATAAGTAAAACAGTAGGTTTGTTCTCATGCTTTCCAAAATTTAACCTCTTATATTATTTATATAAGCTCAGTTTGCACTTTGCAGAATGTTAACCCGCAGGCTAAATTAATGATAATTAATCTCATTAAAAAATAAATGATGATTAATCAACCCAAAAGGTATGAAAATAACATTCAGTCAATGCTCTTTCCGCACACAAAAATCCACTACTAAGAACCAATGATCTTCTAAAGAATTTGAGATTATATCTTGGCTAATTCATTTTTTTTAAAAAAAATTGGACAGTAAGCGTAACGCCTGAAAAGTATGGGGATCGAATCCAGACCTAATACCACAAAGGGCACATCTAGTGCCACTAGACCAAACCAAAGGGTCCTTTTCATATCTTGACTAATTCCGACATAGATGTTTAAAGTATTTTAATCTAGAAATCTCCTAGTTACCAACCAAATCCCCATGAAGAAGACTTACAGTTTATCATTTTTCACACTTAACAAATGGTAAAAAAAAAGGGATATGGAAAGACAAGATAGAAGAGAAAGAGCTTTCCAAGAGCCAATTCAATAGACCCTCAATTCAATGGTTTGGATTTAGCATATGATGAAAAATATTCACATAAAAGCACCTGAAAGATCAATCATATTGCAGTAATCTCTAATCTGAAGCGATTGGGCTAGTGATTGGTGCAGTGAGCCATAAAAAACACGCTGAGAAATTAAACCATATATGCGTGCATAAAGTCCTAAATAACCAACATAATCAAATCAATTCAAAACAAACTCATTGATCTTTACTTTTGAACCACAGTTTCTAGACTTTGGAGCAGAACATTAATCTCTCACTCTGTGAAGTGTATAGTCAGAGCATAATATGAACAGAAAGCAAACACAAAGCAAGGAATGTGAGTATTAAAAAAATTCATTACTTTGGACCAGATGGAAAGATATCATGGAAAAGAAAGCTTCTTTACTGAGTGTAAGAGAAATCCAGATGCATTTATGAAAGAAGCATATTACCATTGATCACAGAGGTTGAAGATGAAGGGGGTGAAGGAGCAGAAGAAGAAGCCAAGTTTACATGAAGGAAGGGGTCTGCCTCTTGCTTGCTACTCTTTCCCGCTGTCACAAGTTAGCTTAGGGCATATAAATAGTACTTGTAAAATTCATATGGGGAATTACGAAAAGACTAAAGGTGAAATGTTACCACATTCATTGAATCTGGACATAGCATCACCCGTCACCGTACACTACGAAGGAATATTATAGAACATTGATTCCGGACCTTGCCAGGTGTTTAAAAAAAAACAAAGGTTTGATATTATTATACAACAAGCATGGCATAAACCTTGGGAGCAGTTTTATGCTTATTGTATATGTCCTTTCATTGGAGCTACTCTAAGCTACTTTCCTCTATCGATTTCTATTTATGTCACTAGAGTCAAGCAGGGGAAAGCCTGAATGGCACAATCTGGATGATCTTGTAGTATTTAAGGTTTTATGCTCATAAATTCTTACATTCCCTTTCGTTTTCTTTTTTCTAGGTAGTTTTTCTTTTTCTTTTTTTAATGAAAGGGCATGAAAAAACGCGCAGGGACTAGCTACTTCTAGGTAGTTTTTGTTTTCTCTGAAAAGGGTGTGAGAAAAAACATATGTAAAGAAAGCATAAAAATCTTTTATGTAGATGATAACATCAATACCCATTTGATGACCTTGACGAGCTAAAAAATCAGCACGCCAATTTATTTTTTCTTGACATAAGATTAAAAGTAATAGTCCAATCACATATTAAAAGATGACGAATTTGTCTAGCATAGCCTTTGAAAGGTTTCTAGAAAGTTTAGTCTGGTATTGTTCATGTACTCTTGTGCCATTGCTCTGGAGGGACATCCCATTATTGGATTTGGTTTGTGCTTCCATTGTGGAATCCTCTGATATACTATCTTGATTAGTACTTAAAGCTCCTTAACTCCATAGTGTCGTATAGTTGAGGGTGGAAACGAAAGGATTAGATGGAGAAGAGTGTAAAAATGTAGTCCTTTTAAAAGGCTTGTGGAACTTGAGATTTTTTAATATACACCGCGGTCTACTTTAGATTTATAATTAATCTCTTAAAATTATCACCTCTAAGCTAGTATAGTGGCAAGAGAACTCCACAAAGATATATCAGATTACAGGGTCTCTAAAAAACCTAACAAACAATATTGAACGGGCCAATGCGAGGAAGTAGCTTTCTAGAGTGGAGAGTATAAAGGAAAAAACATAAAATTAAGCAAATTTACTCATATCACGTAAACCGGGCAATCAAGCTCATACAGTTCAATTACATAAACTTGAATGAAAGCAGGAGAAACTCATCAATACTACTACTTTGAAAGAGAGAAAATTCTCTCTGACAAAATGCGAAAAATAAAATCAAGTTTAACTATTCTCTAACAAGAAATTTAAAGAGACAGGTTTTGAAGTTGACAAGGGGAACTCTTTTTATGGTAGAGAACGTAGGATCTCCATGAAGCACACTCATAGGTATTGAGTTACTTCAGATTCTGCTATTGGTTTGTGACCCTGGTTCTCCCCAACAGGTTGCAAATTGCTTTCACCATCACCATCATCATCGAGGAGTTTCGGTAAATTCAGTGAGTGAAATCTCATTTCTCACAGTAATATTCAGTGGCTACAAATCATAATCCGGGAAACAAAAGTATAGTGCAAGAGGAAGCTCCCATGTTTTGAACAGTCATTAATTGCTTGCAGGAAGAGCCACTATGGGAGCTTAAAGCCCTCCATGGTGTACCATTTTCTGATCAGAGTTGCATCTTCATCTTCCCTGCAATAAACCCATATGTGAATTCCAGCGTCACTAACAGTGGTTGTCCACTTACATTGAGTAAAATATCTGCATCAGATATTGTAAAAATTGCTTTTGAAATTTACAACTTAGCATCTGTGACATTGACTGCTTAAAAAAGTGCCTCTATGTACCTTTATTCTACCCAAGAACTTAAGAAAGAGTTAAAAAAATTTCCCCCTCGGTTTAGTTTTTTTTTTTTAAAAAAAAAAAAAAAGAACTAATGAAAAATCACAGAATAAGCACTCATAACTTAATAAGTCATGCCAATTGCCTGGGCAATATATACTCCTGAAGACCCATAATATAAGACATTTCAACTAATTTATCATAATCAAGAAATGGTAGTTAACTCATTAAATTAGGTTTTAAATGAGAAAAAACATAAGAAAGTTATATTTAAGCATTAACTATATGACAAAATTGACAAATAAACATTAATTACTCTTCAAGTGACTTACATGGATCAAGACATTCTTGTACAAGTTACAAGTATTACTCGTTTCCAATAAGAAGCAAACCTCATTTTCATTGCGTAGACTAAAATATTCCAATGCATAGTGGGCCCGCATGAGAAGTATAAAAATATTTTCTGGTCAGGAGACACTTGCTGGTTAAGTACAGGTTTAGTTATTAATAAGTCATAAAAAAAAGACCAATAATTCACATAGCCTCGCGTCGCAGCCGAAGAGGCAAGCTGGGAATAATATATGATCCAAGTGGCCTAAAATAATTGGAAAGCCCTTTTCTATAAGCGAAACAGCAGGATTGTTCTCTTGTTGTCCAAAATTATAACCTCTAATATTTATTTACATACAGCTCAGTCTGCAATTCAGAATGTTAACCTGCAGTCTAAATTAATGATAATTAATCAACCTTTGAAGACTAATAACATTCAGTCAAAGCTCTTTCCGTACACAAAATCCACGACCAACCAATGATCTTCTAAAGAATTTAAGACTATATCTTGGCTCATTCCGACATAGATGTTGAAGCATTTTAATCAAGAAATCTCCCTGTTACCAACCAGATCGGTATTCAGATTATTTTATAGTTTATCATTTTTCCCACTTAACAAATGGTAAAAGATAGGACATTGAAAGAAAAGATAGAGGAGAAAGAGCTTTCCATAAGCCAATTCAATAAACCCTTAATTCAATTGTTTGGATTTGGCATATGATGAAGAATATTCACACACAAAAAAGCACCTGCAAATCATACTAATTCTCTTGTTTGAATGGGTCATGTCCGAAATCTTCAGGGGACATCACATCTGATTGATCAATCTTAATAATGTCGTGATGATCTATAATCTTAAGCGATTGGGCTAGTGATTGATGCAATGAGCCATAAAAAGCTCGTAAAGTCCTAAGTGACCGATATAAACAGATCAATTCAAAACAAAACTCATTAATCATTACTTTTGAATCACAGTTTCTAGACTTTGGGACCGAACATTAATCTCTCACTCGCTGAAGAGTATCGTCAGAGCAAAAAACAAACACAAATCAAGGAATGTGAGTATTAAAAAAACCTTTACTTTGTACCAGATCGGAAGAGATCTTGGAAAAGGAAGCTTTTTTACTCGGTTTAAGAGAAACCAAGATACACATATGAATGAATCATATTGCCCACAAATCAGAACCAAGCAGAGGAAGACGTACCATTGATCGCAGAGGTTGAAGATGAAGTGGGTGAAGGAGCAGAAGAAGAAGCCTCTTGCTTGTTGCTCTTTCCCACGGTCACAGGTTAGCTTAGGGCATAATAATAAGCAAAAATCATATGGGGAATTAATTACGAAAAGACGAAAGGTGAAAAGTTACCACATTCATTGAACCTAGACATAGAAATCAAAGTGCACTGCGAAGGAATATTATAGAACATGGATTCCGGACCTTCCCAGGCGGAAAAAAAGAAAAAGGTTTGGTATTATTATACAGAATGGTTCAAACCTTTTCTGAGAAAAAACCAAAGAACATGTGTAAGCATCACTTTTAACGTATCGATACATCTTTGGAAACGTTTCCTTTCACTATGCAAAGAGCCGCCCTAAATTTTGATTTGTTTATTATTTGTGCGGATTGTCCATATCCTATTACTCCTCTCCTCCACTATATATATAAAGGGAAAGTATTTCTTCGGCCACTAGAAATAAATTCATTTCTAAGAACTCTAAAATTACGTCGTTTTGAATTAATAAATGGTGTATTTATAATTTTAAGTAAATTAATGAAAGTGTTTAGATAAAATTTATATGATAAAAAAATAAACGAAATTACAAAAACACCATTCATTAATTCAAAACGACGAAGGCACATTTGAAACTTATATCCAGGTGAATTAAAAAAAATCCTTTACTCATATATAAATGGTGGAGAGAGATGAAATTTTTTGGTTTTATAGAAGGAAACTTTTTATAAAAATGTACAATTTTATCCTCTACTTATTATCGTGTTGGTTTTTTGTTTTCATGAAGTATAATGTATATTAAATATGGGTAAAATTAGAAAGTTATTGAATTTTATAGTATAATTAATGAAGTTTAAGGTTTTTTTTATCTGTATGAAAAATATTGAAAGTATCATATAACTAGGAACATAAGAGTACTCCTATTAAATTGTGTAAAAAATGTCATATAACTTCTAAATATACATCTATTTATGAAATGAACATAGGAGAGAGTATATGTAACAAATATAAGAGATTATGAGTATAAAATATGAGAGATAATGTGTAATAAATGATTAAATAAAAAGATTATTAGTGACGAGTGGGGAAAATTAACATATTAATATAAAAATATGTATTTAATAGGAGTAAAAAAAAATAGTTTAAATTTTAAGATATAAGAAAAAAATTGTTTATAAAAAAAGAGTAACTATAAAAAAGTTAGTTTTACAAAAAGTATGGGATGAATATTTTATAGGTTGTCATATGACTGTTGTGGCCCGTAAGGGTGCAATTAGGAGGAACATGGCCGCCGTGGCTGGAAGTAAGGACTTAATGCTAACAAGACTAATTTTTAAATGATAAAGTTACACGATCTTTGTCTTTTTACCCACAAGACTTAATTTTATTTTAACCAAGCGGTGTAATAAAGTTTTAGGATATCTTGGGGTTAATTGAAATTAAATCTCTCCCGTGAGAATGGAATGAAATTCTTCCTTTTCCATCTGATTCTTAATTTAAAACCTCTAAGAAATAATTGATTTTTTTTAAAAAAAATTGCAAAATCAACCAAGTTAAGAAATTCTTAATTTGAAAGTTAATTTTTTTAATCATAAGAAAGTTAAATATTGTATATTATTATATTATATTATACCCTCCTGGTATTTATTTATAAGGCACCAACTAACAATTCTCATAAACCAATAAAAATAGTTAAAGTCATTAAAATAATCCTAAAATTTAAGTAATTTTCAATATTAACCTACTAATTACACTAAATTCTAATATTATATTAATTATTACTCCCATCTACTACCCTTATTAATTATGGGCATACATGGACAAAATATTTAATACTTTTTGGAAACAAGCAAGTGCCTTATAAAAAAGATCAAATACACTTGTTAGTTGGTACCTTATAATAAGGACTAGAGGGAGTATAATATTTTATAAATCAGACAAATTAGTTTGGTATGAAAACAATAAATATAAATATTTTAAAGTAATTTATTCAACTTTCTTAATCTTCTTGAAAAAAAAATTGAATCTTATATTAAAGACATGAGGTAGTATTAGGCATGGAAATAGGTTAGACACTTTGACTAAATAGGCCTAAACCTGTAATGAGAATCTGAAGCTTGAGCCTACATGCAGACTTTTTTTAGGCTCAGGCTTGAGCTTACATGAAGCCTAATCAAGCCTGAAGCCTTTATATATGCTTACTTATAATGTAGGCATTTAAAAAGGCTTCATGTTGCAAGCCTTAAATACCATAAGTAGGGTTTGAACCTATTAAAACCTAAATAAAAGTATGCTTTTTTGTGTAGGTTTCAAAGCCAACATATTTACAAATTGTAAACTTTAAATAGGCTTAAATTGTATATACATATATGATATAAATAAAATTATAGTTTTTGTGTAAACATGCTAGGCCTCAGAGGCTTATAGGCCTGATCTTAACAAAATAGGTTAAGTCTATTTACACATTTAGTCATTTAAATCTAAGATTGACTGACTTTTTTTTTAATAAATATCTTGGAGGCCATCAAGTAAATTAGCTAAAAATGTAAGTTTCCTAATAGGGGCCTTAACCTATTTCTATCCTTAGGTAGTATTAACTTCTTGGGAAGTTAATTAAGAACTAACTAACTTCTTAGGAAGTTAATTAGAAACTAACTTTCTAAAAAGTATCGTAATTAACTTAAACTTTTTAGGCTGCGAACCTGGTGGTGTTAGATTTGTCAAGAATTGTGTTTGGCTGAGTTTTATTTCCCAATTGTAAGCAAAAATTTTCACGAAAGATAATGTATGTTAACAAGAATAGCTCATAATCAAGGGAAAGAAATTAATAAATAAATCGAGTTCAACATCTATCACGACTAGGAAATAAACGTCGAGACTAAATTTTTATGGCTAGACCTAATATGTGTTTTTGTTCAACTTAAAATTTATTCAATCTAATCGGCAAGACCAAATAAGATTTAATAGATGGAACCTAAAATGTGTTTAATTCTTATCGATGATTTTAGCTATTAGATAAGATAATATTTTGATCTCATTTGTAATATGCATGATATTAAAAGAAGTTAAGTTGATTTTAAGAAATGGTCAAAATAAAAATGTTGAAATGTGCTAAAAATAAGCTCACAAGGTCATACTTTTATAACACCTAGTTGACATTTTTGGAGAGATTAATGAAGCTAATTAAATTACTTTAGAGTATTTTTATTTTTATTTTTTTCTTCAAACCAATTAATTTGACTAATAAATAATCTAAAAATATCCAACATATGATATGATTAGGTAACTTATTTAGCTTCCTTAATCTCTCCAAAAAAAGTCAACTAAGTCTTATAATTAGGACCAGAGGTAGTACCTTTCTCCATCGTATTGTCACTAATTATTGGATTTCCTCAAAACCACTCGAAGGTCTGTTTTTGTTTTAAAAAAAATTAACGGTACTTTCGCTTAAGACCCAAACAACATAATAGCCGGCCTTTTTTATCATCATATTAACCAGCCCTAATTCATGTGTAAATGTAAATACACGTAAATTGGAAAATATAAACGAATAATCATGTTGATATATAATAAAGACTTAAGGTCAAATTTTTTTTTGCAAGTTGTCACAAAATCTCCATTTTGCCATGAAATTTTTTTTGGAGCAATTTCCCATCGGCCGTTATTCTAAGCTAAGTTTGACAGTTATATGACCAAATATACTGAGCTAGCACCTAGCAAGTCTATGTGTCATACACGTTAGCTTTGTTGAGATGCAAATTTGCCCTAAAAGTTTTCACTCAGGAGCAATGTTACCCCAGAAGTTTTTGGATTTAATATTGCCATAAAAGTTTTCAAATTATAACAATGTCGCCATGACCATTATAAATGTTAAAGTTTGATTATTAGTTGATCAAATATGTTTAGTTGGCTGCGTGAACGAGATTGAACAAAAAGCCATAGATGGAGGTGGACCTAATGTTTGCTAAAGAAAATAAAGAAAGATTCAATATTTGGATTCAAGCACACTGAGCAAGATTATCGAGAATAAAGCCATCTATAACCCTTCATCACCGTACCCTAGCGAAGCCAAGATAAATCGGCACCTCTTCCATTTTCTCTTCATCGCACAAGATATTTTCATCTTTTTGATTTACTTCAATCATTCAGATGGGTTGCATGTTATTAAAAATATATTTCCTTATTTATAAATCCAAATTGGAAAAAATGAAGTGAATGCCACATGGATGAACTGTTCAAATAAGCATATTTATCCAATTAACGGATAAATTTAACTTGGATAATAATCAAGGTGAAATTACTACGATTTAGAAGCTTTTGGGATAAAATAGCTCGAGTGAAAACTTCTCGAAAAGCTTTGCACCTAAGCCCAAAAAAAATGACGCAGATAACATGTGGACCTCCTAGCTCAGCATATTTGATTAACTAACAGTCAAACATAAATTGGATAATGGTTGAGGCGAAATTACTATGATTTGGAAATTTTCAGGGTGACATTACTAAAAAAACTTATGGGACAAAATTGAGATTTTGTGACAACTTCTGAGCAAAAATGGATCTTAATCCAATAATAAAACAACATCCATATATAAAAAGGATAATGATTTTGTAAGTGGAATCTTTGTCCAATCTTTTGTCAACATAATTTATGTTCATTATTGTATAATGAGAAATAAAGTAACCGGGAGTATGAAAGTACGACACTATGCATCAGAGTGTGTTTTTCCCCGTATTATGTTTTTTTATATGTGGTTGGGTTTACCGGTTTAGCATGAACTTCAAATTCAAACCCTACTTTAGCTCCTGCATTATATACAAAACAAGAAGAAAACCAGAGCCTCACTCTAGTTTGGCTTAATTCTTGTACCTACCTGATATATCATCCTCCAGAAGATCATCTTCAGATTTTATCAAAATTCCCAGTTGCATCTCACGATATCTTTAAGACTGATTAACCATTGCCATCTTACAATCTGGCCACCAAGTTTCCTCCAAAGACCCTCTTTCACTCACTCAGGCTTAAGCATGACATCATCAATGGAAATCTCTTCAACTAGATGAAGCTAAATGGTTGCATCCATAGGATAGCAGCCCAAAACTCGAATGAATTTGGCGAATTCCTGCAGGAATGTTTTTCAAAATATGGCACTCAGTAGTCACAACAAGCAAATCAAAGAATTGACCATTTGTATAAACAACAAGCTTTATCCCACTAGGTGGAGTTTGCTACATGAATCACACGACGACATTATACTCTATCAACAACCAAACTTTTAGATGGATTGTTGACCAAGAGGTCTTGTTCAATAACTTCACTGACAATTATTTGTACGACTTTAGTTTTTTCACCATAACAGACAAGACAAGCTACCTAAGAAAGCAAAACATCATTGTGGACAAAGAATGAACCCTCTAATTATAGGCAGATATATGAGAGCATAGTTTGAAGGTTGCCAAGCAAAGTTATGGTGGATCAATGAAGGCCTGGTCAAATTCAAATGCTTAAATGTAGGAAAGCATCCAAAAGTCTAAGCCACTAGGTGTGATTTACAGATGAGGAGTGTAAGTAGTTACTAGTTAGCAAGGATATTTTAGGCTTAAGCATTAATTCTGTCATGTATAAAAAAGGTTGTCCATTTTCTTTAGTTAGTGTTAGCATGCTCCAATTTACGGATATCGGAGGATTATTCTAGAACTGCCACCTCAAAAGAATAGAGAAAAAATGAAGAATATGAATGACAGAACAGAACAATTTTTAAAGAAATTAACTTCCCTCATATAGGTTTACGCAGTAGCTAAAACAGGAATCCAGGATACTTCAGATGGAAAACAAATGGAACAAAAGATTTTCCAATGAGACAGCATGAATGTTTGTGATAGGAATAATAAGGAAAATAACCCTCTGCCTTTGTTGGTTTATTCCAGGCGCAAAAAGTTGAAGAAAGAGGATAAGTGTTATCAGTTATGTTGTCAATTAGGATCAGTTATGCAGTGTTATCAGTTATGCTGTCAGTTTAGGAGAAGTTGTTATGCTGTCAGTTTAGGAGAAGTTATATTATCTGTTTATTGACAAGTTATCTAGGCAGTTATATTTGTAGTTATGGAGGGAACTCCTCTTATATATTCATGTATTGTGTTTTATCAAAGTAGGAATGAAGATATGTTTCAGAAAAGTATTGTGTTGGCTAGAGTTAGATTCTGACTCTAGAGTGTCTTATATTCCCTTTCCCAATTCCCAAATTTGCTGATCCTATCAGTTTGATTTCAATAATTTCATCAAGCTTAAAGGCATACAACTTTCAATTGTCAAGTATAACGTCATCATGTCTTCACCTTGGGAAATTTTTCAAGACATCAGAATTCTACATTACAACTACATCTTTATGCTTGAAAATGTCCAAAATCCAAATTTACAGATTTATAATCTTTCTTTTTTATTCACCTGATAGAACAAAAGAACTCATATTTTCGCTTCAAACAACATGTTTTTATGCTATCCATATAACTTAAATTCAATTCTGGTCAGAAAAAAAGAATATCAAGCACCAAACCTGCAGATGTCCTAGAGCAGTTTGAGCCCGGGGTTCAGCCATAGAAGCCTCAAAATCAATATAGAAAAGGTAGTCAAAACACCTGAATCAGAAAACATCACACGTCATCAAAATGTCTGAATTAGCAACGGGAAAAAATAAAAATAAAAAACGCAATAGTGCCTTCAACCTCAAAAATAGCATGGGGACATTTAGAGATAAAAATCTTGCACTATTTGCTTTTGCATAGGGCACCTCAAAAATAGTCCATTTTAAAGATCCGCGTGAACTGTCCACATGATGACAGATTTATGTCACTTTACATGGCACAAATCTCAAGGAACCCTTTTCTAACCTTTTTAATCTAATCTGCATTTTACTTGTTCAGTTTCACCAATTCACCACCTTCTCCACTTTTTCCCACTAGAAACTTGAAAGTGAGCATTCAATCTCCATCCCATTGTCACACACAAGACAGTATAGGCAGCATATCAATCATCATAGAGATGACAGTCAGGTCCCTTTTCTTCCTGAGTAAATCACCTCAGCCATCCATTCCTTTCTCTCCCACGGCACAACATAATAACCCCTCTTACCCAGAGACAATGGAAAACTAAGCAGAAGCAGGCAATAATATGCAACAAAATGATTTTGGAGATACAGTAACTCAAAAATATTACTCACTTTGCAGTTCCAGTGTTGGAGTCATCAACCACTCTTAATGGTCGATTTCTTTGTGGTCGACTTTCAATCTGAGTTCATAAGTTACGTATTCATTAAACCTTGTAAAAACATGTAATGTAATGAGGTAGACTAAAAGAAGTAAAGTTTTTTGTTTCAAAAGGTTACCTTACTCAAATTGATGTCCCTCAATGCAAACACTGCCAATGCCTTAAACAATACCCCAGGACCCTCTTCCAAACTAAACACTATACTTGTCTGAAATTAATAGATGATGTTTGAATCCAGAGGTTTTGTAAGAAAATAAAAACCACAGTGACAGGTTAAAGGAATATTTACCTTAAACGGCTTATCAACTCTTGAAATTATCGGATCCCTCGCAAGAATTAGATAACGATTGATAATTTCAGCATCATCCTGTTTAAGATGCAGAATTAACAAACGAGCATTTTTTATTTGCATTAATTTTCTGTGTCATGTAAGAATTTGTGTTAATGGATAACAAGGATATGCCTGATGCATTATGTCCATTCTAACTGAATATGGTCTCTTGGTGCTGATTAACTTTTTATCTTGTAGAACAATTCTTCAACTGGTGTCGCTGAGAGGTGAACACATAGCATATGCATTATAGCTGGCTAATTGTGCACAAAAGTTGAAGGTTTTAACCAATTTAAAGAGATATCTTAAGAATTGCCTGACCAAAAATGCTCTATAAGTCTATACAACTGGTGATTGATCTCATCTAAAAACCATAATCATGGATAGACAAGATGTATTCCTCTTGCTTCTTCAATATAAAAAGTATGTGATCATAAGACAGGAACTATTTTAACTATCATCTTTCTAATCAGTGCACATTAACAAAGGCAAGCATCTATATGGCAATCCTTATAATATCAATGCTTAGTTTTTCAACTTAAGAGTTTTTTATTATCATCAAGCATCAGAATAACAGATGAACAAATGGATAATCGCTGGCAATCAGGCAAAAGGTAATGAAAACATGTCCATTAAAGATATTTTGCTTCTGGTAAGGGATTTTACTTGGATTCTTTCTGCAAGTACATTAAGCCCATAGATTTCTGCAGCTCGACGACTTGCAATCACACCAGCTTTGTACAGGCCATTCAAAGCTACATACTGATGTCAAGAGAATAAAAAGAAGAGGAAAAAAATATTTGTTACTAAGATGTCCAGAAACTCAAGAATCAAATAAGATATATGGAGAAACTACCTCAGCAGCACCAGCAGTATCATCAACACTTTCTCTAGCAACATTTAATTTAGTAAGGAAGGCATCACTAAGATCAAGAGCCTGCAGACAAGAATCACAGTTCTTCAATGCTATCTTGCAACTCGCTAGCACAGATTTTTGTCTCCTACAAATAATAGCCCACATCTTCTGCCCCACTATCGACCAAGTTAAATAGTCAAGTTTCGGAGAAGTACACATCTTACCTTCTGTTATACTTACAGCAATTACTAAAGTCTCAGGCAAAAACTTTGACCGTCTTGGAACTTTAAATTTCTCAAAAAACAAAGTCAACTTCATATTTTTCAAAAAATAGAATACCAATATTTTCCCTTTTGCACAGATTTAGATGCAATGAGAGCAAAATAGGATTTTTTTTCCAGCAGAAAATAAAAAAATTGACACAACCACATATCAGAACAAGCAGAAAAAAGAACCACTATTAGCCTGACCTGGGGATGGCTTAGAACACGTTCTAAATACTCTGCTCTGACTCCAGGCAGAGCTAGAAGGCAAAAATTAATAGCCAGCTGCACCTCACCAACAATGTGCAGCCTATGGCAGAGAAGCAAGTCATAGTTTCGATGAAGGCTTCCCCCTGAAGAATTTTCAATGGGAATGATAACTTTGTCGGCCAGCCATAATTCAACAGCCTGCCAAACAATTCTTCTATTAAAGATTGTTGGGTTAAAAGGGTCAGGATAATAACAAAAATTACTTGAGAGGGTTATTAGAAAGACATTGACATCCTTAATAGCTTTAAGAAACAGAAAGTGTGTTGGTTGGCAAAGAACATTTAAATTTATCCAGTTTATTTTACTGGATTTCAGAGAGTTAAAGATTGAACTTAAATCAAACCTTAAAAGAAGCTTCAAAATCATGGCATGGAACTGTCTCACAATTAGGGTAGGCTTTATGTGCTGCATCCTCACTGTATGAACCTGGTACCCCCTAGTTCAGTAATCCAAGCAATAAGGAATTGCAAGCAGCACATTAAATACCATAGCTATCATCACAAACATCATACCTTGAATGATATTCGAACTTTAGCACCATTATCAGAAGCAGCCAAAATATCAGATGCAGACAACGGTTCTGCAATAAGTGTTGAAAAAAAAATGAGGAAAGCGTGAAATCTGAAATTAAAACTCATGAAAGAATACTTAAATGAAACATGTACCAAAAATCAATGATTTAATAGGATGACAACAAAACAGTACAGCACTGCTAAAAAATATGAGTTGACGAACTTCTTTTCATGACAGCCAAAAAGATTTTGAACAATGTATCACAGAATTCAAGCAAGTGACCACGATATGAAACAAGAAAATCATTTCATGAGGAAAGAGTATAGCAAGAGTACAGATATGTCAGGCCCAGTCAATTTGGGAGATGTTATTCTTAACCTATAGTTGACAATATTTAGAAGTAAAATCCAACCAAAAAGTTCAATAATTATATTAGCAAGACGGAAAAGTTCCATGCTTTGCACTTAAAACAAGCACTACATAGAACAGGAAGGAAAGAAAATTATTTTATATCACCAAGCAGATTTAATTGAAGTTCCTATACCATGCTCTCACATGCATAGACGATTTCTCTTCATGATGGAGAAAGGGTTAATGGTTCATTTCGATGATGGAGAAGAGTTTCCATGAAGTCCAATCACCTCAAGCTCAAAAATCAGCACATATCTTATGGCCAAAAAATATTAGTACATATTTAATCATTAATGCATAAAGTAGTCAGTCCAGCTCAAGACATGCACGGACAATGGCAGGTCGATCGTTAGTTCAGATATAACAACCATGGACTAATAACAGTGCTGATGTAAGTCAAATGCGTAGTATTTACGCCCATTGACTTCATTTCTAGGGGAACTATATACTAGAATGTATAACAACAAAAGAAAAATGATTAAAGACGAGATAACCCACTTGGAAGCAAGCTTAAATCTTTCGACAATCCCTTGGACACGTCATGGCTCGTCTGATCAACCATCCGTACAATCACCTTATTTCCCCAATAGCGGGCCCTTTTCTGCTTATTCCCCCACTTCAATGCAATCCTAGAATGTTTAGTCAATAAATTATGCCAGCCAACTTGAGCATTTGTTGAACCAGGTATAAGATAAGATTTCACAGCCATAGAGAGCAACGGGATTGAGTCGAACTCGAAACTGAAAGTATTAGCAGAAGACCTTTTTTTGTACCCTTGGAATTCCGAGATCCCAAAAAAAAAAAAAATCGATGACAGAATCTTTTGCTGTCCTATAAGCTAGTACTGAATTGAAAACTACTTGTGCAGGTTAATCGTTGAAGTCCGTCCTCCAAGGGGGCAGTAATTCATGTGGAAAAAATTCCGACCTGCCTGAAAGTCATATTAAGTACCAATAATGTCCGGAGATGACTGAGAAAGGTGGTTATGCATTTACAGCAATACTTGTTGGCTGTTGATATATCAGCCGCTGCTTTGAATCAGTCGACGTGGCTGCTTATTGTTTGAAACTCGGTTGCTTCTGCGTGTTTGGTTGTGGAAAAGTCCAGAACACTAAAATAATAGTAATAGAAAATCACCCAATAATTTGGTCTTGGTGTGACCAGGTCTTTTTTTTTAACATATTATAAAAATTAGATTTCATGCACTTAATGTAGAACATTTGTATATAAAAAGGCATTTATAGATTATACGCTAGCAGAATTCTCGAAAGCCGATGGGCTGGGAAAAACAAAAACCCTCTTGCATGAGTGAAAATAAATTTTCCTCACTTACATTTTTTTTTTTAATTGAGAGAAAGTCAAATGGAATCCCAATGATACTACTAGTTGATTTTTTATAAATATTAAAAAACTAATTAAATTAGTTTAAAGTATTTATATTTATAGTTTGTTCTTTAAAATAATTTGTCTGACTTATAAACTGGCCTATAATTTAATTAAACACAAATACGATTAAGTAACTTATTTAACTTTATTAATCTCTCCCAATAAAAGTCAACTGGTCTTATTTTTAGGGCTGGAGATACTCCTTCCGGTTCTAATTATAAGGCATAGTTACTTTTTTTGGAAAAATTAAGGAAAATTTAATTAAATTACTTTAGAAAGTATTTTTATTTTTATTTTTTCTTCAAACTAATTATTTTGACTAATAAGCTAATATATAATCTAATGATACACAACATATGATATGATTAAGTGACTTATTTAGCTTCCTTAATCTCTCCAAAAAAAAGTCAACTGTATCTTATAATTAGGATCAGAAGTAGTACATAGTAACTCTTTGTCTCACATGTCAACAGTGACGAATTTGGTGTTTAGCTCTCTTAATTCATTAGATCTGGCCTGTCCAAAATTGATTTTGGATAATCAAGATTGGAGGTTTTTTTTTTTTTTTTAAAGAAATCATTTTTTAAAGAATAGAAGTTAATCGATTATCATTATTTTAGATTATATACCCATTAAAACAATTTTCATTACTGTCCAAATTAAGATTTGATAAGTTGGAAGAGTTAAGCACATTAGTAAGAACTGAAACCAAACCAAGTCCCAACAATGACAGTGATGCAAGAGTTTAAGAAACTCAAAAAAGTTGCATTTAACTGTTCAATTAAAAAGACATGCTCAAAAATATATTTAAAAAATGCTACCAATTAATTTTTCCCCCAACAAATAGTACAATTAATTAATGAGAAAAAGACAAAAAAAAACTTTAAAATTGCAAAATTTTAAATGAGGTATTTTCTAAAAATGAAATAAAAGTTGTGAATTACTTATCAAGTTTCATCATTCTCTTATCAACTTTTGGTAACAACTCTAATTTGAGATTTTACATTTTTTTTAAAAAAAATATGTTTTTTTTTTCGTTAATTAAATATAATAAGAAGCATCAAAATTTGTAATGCGAAAAACCTTAAATACAAATACACAATGGTAAAAATCACAACTCTTTGGTATTAATGAGATGGATTTCATTAGCTATGATTAAAAATATGAATGTAGAAAATTCTCAGTCAAGCGCACAAAAAGTGTTAGCCACCAAAATACAAAAAGCAACAAACTTATAGTAATAGATAATAAATAAATTGAAGGAAAAAAAAAAAAACTCAAAACAAAAATCGATACCAACTAAATAGCTTTGATAGGAGAGAAGAACAATCCAACCATAAAATTAAATAATCCGAAGTTCCAACTCAGCTAACAAGATTTCAGCCAAAGGAAACTAATTCGTAGGGAGAAATTTATTGAGATTCTACGAATGAGTGAAAATTGATTTCTATCTTTTCAGCTAGATCCCTCTGAGATGTTGAGTTCGAATCTCAGTCACAATCTCTAAACCAATAGCGAATGGTAATATCAAATGAATGTTCTTCTCACCTTAAATAAGATCTCAGCAAAAGCATTGATAAAAGGCCCAAAAAATGATTTAGCTCTCAAATGAGGGGTGGTGGTGGGACTATAAAAGATGGGTCCAGAAAAGGGCCCTTGAAGGAAAATTTGTTGGGAAAAGATGAAACTCCAAGTCATAATATTTAGCGAAGATATTGATACAGGCCCAACTAAAAGCATTCCCCTAACCCTATGCTATGGGCTGCCTTGTAGCTTGAAAGGACATATATAGCCTTTTCAGGCTTAGCTTCGAAGGTGGATGGTTGGGAGACACAAGACGACAATGTCCTGGCTCCCACTTGGCTTTGGTTTTTTTTCACCTTTCCATCCCCTGCATTCTTTACTAAAAATGCGCCGTTTTTGGCACAAACCTAAGCTATTCCCTCTTTTAAAAAAATTATTTTAAGATCTTGAATTAATATTTCAAGTATTGATTTGATCTTAAAAAATATATTTGTGATTTTTTAAGATCATAAAATAATTTTTTAAGATCATGAAGTATTATTTTTCATTCATTCAAATTTTTTTTTTAGTATTAATCAGTATTTGAAAGATTTTTTCAAAATCACGAAGTATTTTTTCAATAGCAATCAATATCCTGAACTATCTTTTTAAGTACAAGTGATTGCCTGAAATATTTTCTTTTAAAAAAAGAGGGAATAACTCAATTTTGTCCAAAAAACGACACCATTTCAAACAAAGGACGCAACAAATGGGAATGTGCAAAAGACTAAAGCTGCGTCCATCCTTCTTTACTCATACCATTCTCTTTCCCTCCAATCTCATCTCAACATTCAGATTAAAATTTGAGTAGTTCAAATATGATGTTTTATAAAAGTATTTTTAAAATATTTTTTATTGCAGTTTAAGATTATCATGAATAAAAGTTAGTAGTTTTTGAATTTATTTATTCATTTTTAATAATTTGACATTTTATAAAATATTAAATTCAAACAATTATGATTTAAATCTAAAAATTGAGATAAGTAGCAAAAAAGAAGAGAACGCTAAGAATATATGAGAAGGATCAAGTCCACAATAGGCCTGTTTGGGTTGGCGGTATGAATGGTGGCTTAAAAGCCATATGACTTTAAAAAAGTTCGGTAGAAAAAAAGTCAGGTTATAGATAATGATTTGTGTTTGGATTGTCCATTTGACTTTTACGAAGTGGTTTTTTTCTAAATTGAGAAGTGTTTGAATTATTATTTCAAAAGTCAGTTGAGATAAAAAAAAAAGACTAAAAATGGTATGAATTTTATTAAATACTCCCACTGAACCTAAATATAAGATAGAATTAATATTTTTTTAAGAGATTGAAGAAGCTAATTAAAAATGACAAAAAAGAGTATGAATCAAATTCATATATATATATATATATATATAATATGGTGTACAAAATGTGATAATTTAGGATAAAAATTAAAAATAAATATAAATTTACCAAATAAAATAGTAATATTACCATTACAAAATTTACAAATCTAATAATTATGATTATCTGAGCAAAAAAAAAAAAAAAAAAAAATATGCTTTTGATTATTCGGTGCATGCATGTATGATTAACAATAATGCAATTTACTTTTTAAATAAAATAATATTATATCTACAATCAATAATCCATTCATACATTAATCTCCCTCATCTTTCTTTTCCCGCATCTTTCTTTCTTTCTCATCTGTCTGCCACTTCTTTCTCATTCGTCTCACACTCTCACTTCCTTCTCTTCTTCTTCTTCTTCTTCACAGTGCCATAGATGAGAACGGACCAGATCCTTCTTGGCAAAGGACGATGAGATCGGCGAATGACGATGAGATCCGGCGAAGGACGAATGGATCATGCGAGGATGAGGACAGATGAGGCAGGCGAAGGATTTATTGAAGATGAGGATAGGAGGTAGTAATTGTTGAGGAGATGAGGCAGGCGAAGGAATTATTGAAAATGAGAGGATGGGAGAGAGAATTGGCATATGAGATGAGATGAGGGAAAGAGAAGGCACACGATGCTTTTTATGGGTGCTGCCTCTTGGAAGAAGACGATGAACAGTAGCCTCCACGGTGCGTTACAAGATAAGCTCTATTTTGGAGCGTTCAAAAAGCTCGGCGGCGTTGATGGTTTTGGAAGAAGACAACGAATCATCCAAACACTCCTCATCTGCGTTTTTCACCTTTGTTGATCGTTTGCTTTTCCGCCACTGAATATTTTTGCCTTCAACGCTGCATTTAACGTGAATCCAAACAGGGCCAATATCTCTGCTTAGTGCTTTAACCTTGGATGGATTCATGGGAACACAATACTCCCTCCCTGCCTATTATTATAAAACTGTTTTTTTTTAGAGATAATTTATTTTTATTGACAAAATACTTCAATAACATGTTCAGATTATTTTTGTATTATTTTTAATATTTGTTTCCATACATATATATAACTGTATTTACATTTGTTCTGTTTTTGAAGAAGCAGTACTAAAACACTACTTGTTCAATTAAGTCAGCTAAAAAATCTTGGCCCTAGTACGTGTTGGTACAACTTATGATGAAATTAACCTTCTAAGTCCTAACTAAGCAAAAGCGACCAAAATTCAAATTGAAATTGCCATCTTAAAGTCAAAGTTTTTGGAAAAGAAATTGAAGAATGGACCGTCACTCACGTTTTTTTAATGATGTAGTGGCTTCCCTTGCTTATAAGACTCAGGTATGTGTATGTGTGTATACAAAGAACTTGGAGCACGTGTTTCTAAAGAATTGTCACTGTTTTTAGACACAATACATCCAAGAAAAGGTTTCTGGATTAATTGATGATAATGCGTTTAAGTAAAAATGGCATATATCACATGTATTATGCAATATTTTATAGTAGATCAGTAGTAATTGGTTGTGCAGATTGTTATATATATTATTCTTATACGTTATTAATTTTTAGTTATCTTGTCTTGTCTGATTCTCCACTCGATTACGAAGGCATAACTACATGGTAGACAAATTATAATGGGAAAAAAGGACACTATATATATATATATATATATATATATATATATATATATATATATATATATATATATATATATATTTTCCACACATCTTATGAAACTATTAACAAGGGAAAATGGCACTTAGATCTCGAGTTAGGGAATTTACAAGAAAATTGTCCATTAAAACCTAAAAATTGTAGTGAAGTGTCATGAGACTTTTTTTGCAATAATTTTTACATGTGAAAAAACACGAATGCCCCTAGTGTGTTTATGTTGACAAGTTTATGAGTATGTTTTGACTAATCCATGTTGATAAGTCCATAAGCCTTCATGTGGGCATTTGTGTCTTTTCATATGAAAAATATTACAAAAAAGTCTCATGAAATTTCACCTCAATTTTGAGATTTTATATTGATACTTTTATTGTATTTCCCTTACTTGAGATCTAAATGCAATTGTCACTTTTATCAATTTCATGATCAATTGGTACATATATATGAGGGGTAGCTTTCCTCCTACTTTTACCCTCTCCTGCCCTTCTATTCTCTCAAACGACACCGTTTTTTGTGCAAAATGCATACTATTCACTCTCTTTTTTAAAAGAAAAATATCATTCATCATCTTGAAGTATATGTATAGCACCTGTCAGTGTCAAGATCCTAAAATAATATTTTTAGTACCGGTTAATATCGTGAAATATATTTTAAAGATATTGAAAAAATATTTCAGGGTACTGACTGATATTGAAAAGATATTTTAAGATACTAATTGATACTGAAAAATACCTCATGATCTTGAAAAATTATTTTAGGATCCTAAAAAAATATTTCAAGATACTGACTGATACTAAAAAGATACTTCAGCATACTGAAAAATACCTTATGATATTAAAAAATTATTTAGGATCTTGAAAAGATATTTCAAAGCACAAACTTGGTACTAAAAATTTATTTTAGGATTGTGAATGATAATATATATATATATATATTTTTTTAAAAAAAGGTGAACAATGTGTATTTTACACCAAAACGTGCCATTTGAGAGAAAAAGTTGGGCAGCGAAGGGTAAAGCTACAGGAGGAAAGCCGCATCATATGTGAGAGCATAAACAAATCTCCTTAAGATATGGAAGGTAAAAGACGGACTATTCCTAGCTACATTTCCTCTAAATATCCACAAGAGTTGAGAATCGATCAAAGCCCCAACCACTTGTTTAAGCCATTACACACCTATTAACAATCTAGTAGTAAGTAGTAATTGAGTTAAAATTAGTTCATGCGTCGTGTTTTTATATGTTAAAATTCACATTATGAATTAGAGGAGGTTGTTTAATTAATTAAGAAATATCAAAACGAGAGACACTTGAAAAAATAATAATATTTCGTTCTTTTATAAGAACCACGAGGAAGGTATATTATTATTATTATATATATAATATAGCAAAGGGAGTATATTCTCAATTTTTTGTTTAAATTATATGAAAAATAAAGCTGATTAATTAGGGACAATAATATTGTAGGGTTTACTTGAAAAGCAAGTTGGTCTTGTGTTTGATTAGAAAAATTAATAAAAAACAATTAATTAAACCGACAAATCTGACTCATTAGATATTAGTACTCAATGGCCAATGTAACGTTGTTATAAGAACTACAGTTACAAAACTTTTTTTGTCAAACGTTGAAAGAGATAGTCATTGACATGTGTGGCTCTGATCTCCACACCCTCCTTGTAATTTTCTGGGTTTGAACGGTGACTGCCATACATATTCAACACAGAAAAAGGATCATTTCTTGCTTCAATCGAGTTAGGTGATGAGTAGGTGCCCAACCACCACCCCAAAGATTTGTTTGCAAAAGGGTACGAAGAAATTTGATATAGTCTCCATATAATCAGAGGTTATGGCATATATTTATTCACACACACATATATATACACGTTCCAACTCACACACATATATATACACATTCCAACTGGAAAAAAAGGACTTCCAGTTCTATAATCAATGCATGAATTTAGATTTACCATTTGGAAGAAATAAAGTGGTCCTCGATCTTGTTGGAACTCATGAATATTACTAGTGAATTAGAGCCCGTGTGACTTTCAATATAACACCAAAACAGTAGAAACTGTACAAAAGAAATCAGAAGGCATCTCTAGGAATATTATCATAAATTCATACACCTTATAATTTTTTTTTTTTTTTTATATATATATTATATTCTCCAACTGTTAAAGGCATTGTCATTGTCAGTGGTCCAGAGTGGTAGGTGAAAAATCTTCCTATTCATTCAATAAATATAAATGGGCACATAAGTTTTTTAAAACAAAATTTTTAATAAAGTCAATATTTCATATATATATATATATATATATATATATATATATATATATATATATATATATATATATATTAAAAGAGGGTATGGTAGTGACAGGTTGTCTACCCACCAAAAGGTCGGAATCTATAAATTCCACGAAATTCCAATTTTTTTTTGCTCGAAAACGAAATTCCAATTCACCATCTATATCTATTTGGCATATATTTTTGCGGGGGGCAATTATGACAATTTGATAGAGAGAATCATCGGGATTAGTGGGTGGATTCCACTAACCATATATACAAGTATGTGAACACGAGCGCGCATATATATATATATATATATATATATATATATTATATATATATATATATATGACTTCTAACCACCTTACGATAATTAATTAAAGAGAGGATAATTGGCTCATTAACTTTGTCTAAAAATAAAATATTTTTCAAACTTTGCTCATATTAAGAATATAAGAAAGCATTACATTAAATTTCAAGTTTTCTAGTAGTAAATCATAATAAGGGTAATATTTGGAAAAAGTTTATCAATGACCTATCAAGCGGTTTATATCATGGATCAATTTTTTTTTTTCCCTTCTAAAAGACACTCTATATTTAAGACACGAAGGAGTATAATATATTAACTAAATAAAATAAAAAAACCCTTGGGACCCAAAAGAAATTTGGGGACAAACCGAAGTGATGTTTTGTTTTTCCAGGCGTTAGATTAATAGTAGTTTATTTGGATTAATTTCACTTTCACACAAGTGGAGAGATAAAAATCGCATATCATATTTATCTGCTCTTTCGATCCACAGTATGTGGCACTTCTAAAAGAATAATTTGATCTAAAATATAAATCACTTATAAAATAATTAATGCTTATTTTTTATTTTGTCCACTTATTAAATTTTCAAACACATTTTTTTAATAAGGATAAAAAAAAAAATTAAACATATTTAATGAATAAACTATCCTTTCTTATTTCTAGATAGTGAAAAAGCCTTATATTATTTACCTTATACAAAATAAAACGAGTAAACAAAGATAAAGTGGTGAAGGTGTGTAAGTAATTAGGGAGTGAAAAGGGTTAGTTTGGCACAAAACGAGGACCATAAATGAGAAAGAAAAGTGGGGTCCCAAGGTGGGTTTCGTGGAAGATGGAAACAATGAATGAATAGGGGGTCAACAGATAAGCACAACTGAGGATTTAAACCAGTCTGCTTCCCCACACGACGCAGCATTTCAGGTTCTCAAATCTTCATCCAAGATCCTTCCCATCCCTCACCTTATAATACAGGGTTTAGGGTTTTCATTTTCTGTGTCAAGATTCCATATATACATACATATACATATATCCTCCACCTTTCATCAGACGGCCGGTCGGAGAATTCCAAAGCAACCAATCTTATCGTCTGAGATATGAACTTATGTGCGGTTCATGTTCTGGGCAGCAGAAACAGGAATCAATTTTTGGGAGATGGAAAGTGATCACTATGTAATTAATAGCAAACAAAGGTATTGGCGCGCCTCAATTTGAAGACGTGGTTAACTAAGAGATGAAAAGTAACCATGTAGTTTAATTGAGCCGCGTCAATATCTCATTTTGCACCTCTTATTATCTTTCCCTCTCTCCCTCCTCTTACGTCCTACTTTGCTTCACCAACTGGTATGTCTTCGTTTTTCCCTTCTCAAATCCATTCTCTATTTGTCTTCATATGCTTTTAATTTCCCTTCTTCTATTATTGCTTCTTCTGTATCATATCATGTCTCCGGCTGTCTTTGTCCATCCCTCTAACTCGTGTATATATTTATGTCCTTGATTTTTCTTTATATGCACGTATATATCGCGTATATATTTAGATCGATTAGCAGCCATTTTATGCAGTTTAATTAATTAATTAGTTGACGGAGCCCCCTACATATCCCATTTTTATGATTAAATTATCGGGTTTTACAAGCACGATAAGTATTTTTTTTATCCAACCACCCAATATTACATGAATGGATATAGATGATAATTTAAAACCAAGCTCCGATCCTAGACATGGTAGTTTTTGATTAAGGAATTTAGCTAAGAAGGTTCACCTAGGTTTATTAACCATATGTAACCAAGAAAATTGAAAATATGCATGGACAAATTGGAATTAGGGAATGAGAAATCATGAAAAGAATTTATTTTAATTTGAGTACATACGAAGAAAAGATGTGTTGTACGTCAAGGATCAGTTGGATTGATACGGATGATCTTACGTTCTTACTTGTAAAATCCGTTTTCTGGTTTTTTGCTGCTAACTTTTCTCCCCTATATATTCACTATACCTGGATATATAGATACTGGTAGGTAATGAAGTCTTTTTCTTCCTTCCATTTATCTCTAAATGGATTTGCGTAGCAAGATGTCTAGCTAACCTAACTAACATGAATAGAATAGAAATGAGTAATCATTGAGTTCCGACCTAATCATTATAACGCCAATTCAAACTTGTGGTTTTCTGGTCTTGTTAACTAGTAGAAGGATATATTGAAACAAAAATAATATTATATATATACATATAACAATTATGTGATGGGGAAAATAAACTGAATATTAGAGAGAGCGTGAGCAGGAGGAGTAGGTAAAAATGGAGTATCAGGTCGGCCATGATCAGAGATTGCACTAAGCATTATTGAATTGTATTATCTACTTTACACAAAGCATATCGAAGGCATAAATGATGCAGAGAGAAAGGGGCAGGAAAAAAAAACAGGTCCACCCTCCAATTAAAACCACGATAGGGCCAGTATTAATTATATGATCCTTTTAATTAAATGCAAATGCATCAATCACCAGCTTATTAATTAGCATCCAAATATATATAACCCTAAATCTCTACTCTGTAACACCATCTCATAAACATGCTTAAGAGTTAATTAAGATGCTCCTACCACTCTGTACTATTAAACGAGTTATATTTTACTATACTTTCTAGAATTTGAACGATGAGACATATGGTTACAAAAACATTTTATAAATTATGCCACTAGTAAAATATTCACATATATAATTAATAACAAGACTTGATGAATATGATTCAAGTCAGTTGCAAGATATAATCAATGTTTGTTAGTTAATTTATTATTACGTCATTGACTAGGGTTGGGGGGTGATGAGAAGGATTGAGAGAGGTGGGGATGGAAAGGGAAGGGACAAAGGGAGAATTAATGGATTGTCTGTCCTTTCTTCACCAAAGGACCTTAGCCTCTAAGGCGAATTAGGGGGGGTGGGGTCCTCTTTTCCCTTTCTCTTGCATTCATTTGTGTCCCCATTTTTTAGGTACCCATTATTATCTCTTTGATTATTTTTTCCCCATCCTCAACTTAAATCATGTAAATGATTAATCCCACATTTTGCATCCAGTTATGCATTAGATGTGGATTTTTTTGAAATATAAATTATTTTCTATTTATCTATTCCAAATTAGAGGGCGATAACCTAGAAGTCATGAGTTTAAATCCTAAAAACAGTCTTTCTGGTTGCGGTGATTAATTGAAAACCATACTAAAAAATAATTAAATTATTTAATCTCTAATTTAAACTCGATCTCTGTAATTTTTTCTCTACGTTGTTGTTTCTCTTGCCTTATTTATATATTATCTTCCTTAGAGGTTGGAACTTGGAAATATGGAAAAGGATTTTCTTTTCTTCATTTATTTGTTGTTTTTTTTCTTTTGTTGTAAGTGGGGGTTGTTTTGGCTCTATTGGCGAAGAGGAGGGATCCAGATTCTCTTAGAATCCCTCCCCTCAATATCTCTCAATATCCATACATCCTTCAAAATTGATCTAAGCATTTAGAGAAAGACATCACATTTATTTCAAATTACCGTATGCGGTAAAAACTACTACATGCAGTAAAAAGAAAATTTAAAAAGTAGATGAGGTCTCTCTCTCTAGACGTTTAAATCAATTTTTGAACGGATCAGGATGCACAAATACTAAGGATACTGAGAGGAGGGATTATGAGAGAATCCAGATCCCCAAATAAGAGTGTATAAACTGACAGTCAAATGAGACCAAACTGAAAATATCGTACTTGAGTATTCGACAATGGTTTGTGTGTGTGTGAGAGAGTAATTTTATGTTCCATATTTGTAGCTGTAACTAAAACAATTAATCAATATACTTATGCAAATCATATAGAAAGTAATAATATTGTTTGTAAGCCATAAGTATCTGTACCAAAAAATCAGGAGATGTGTACTGTTTAAAATGAACTGTGTTAAATAGTGGGATTTTCGTAAATATTTTGACCTTATCTGAAAAATAATGTAGGCAAAAGTCTAGGGTTCACGACAAGGCACAGGGGAGAGGATTGTGATGGTTGAGAGAAGTGTAAACGTGAAACTTCTGGCATCGATCTTTAATTTGAATGCATCATTAGTGACGTGTGAAGAGCATCATATAATAGATTCATCCATCCATCATTTATTTTGTTCCATCTTTCTCAAGAAACCCTTTTTATATATATAATATGAATTATTATTTTTTAAAGTTAAATTTTTTGTTTTGTTGCGATTGAGGGGTGAAGAAGAAGATGGTGATCAGTGTATGACAAGTTTAATTTGATGATAATCCTATTCTGCTTATGACGTTTCATCTTCATTCAGAATAACATCAGCTACCCCACTCCCTCGATACGTTTGGATTTTCGACAAATCAAACCATACCTTCTTCTGACTAAATCTTTTTGCTTTCCCACTCACTCATCTTTTCATTATTTTGTTTCACTTCATGACTATATTATTATTAATTTATGAACATTATTATTAAACTAAAATAAGTAAGCTAACTGCTTCTTCTGTCCGTGATGTGAAAAGTTTACTTTTTGCAAACACACCCCCTTTTCCCTTTATTTAAGCCGTCTGTCTTGCCTTTTTCAACAAAAGATATTATTTTTTATTGCTTTTATGTGTGCCAATATATTGTGTTTTTGTGTTGCCCCCAGTGACACCCTTTCACATGGTCAAAGATCAGCTTATATATATATCTTCCATATCAATACCTTGGAGCAATTTCACACAAGGGAGAACAGAAGTTGAGTCGAATTGTTGGAGAGTTGTAGGCAATAAACTTCACGCTTAGTATTGTGATGCTAACTTCATCATCACATAGTAAAAAAAACTATTATACTCCCTTTGATCATTCATGTAAGATATTTTCTAGAAGAGTTTTTATGGTACAACATATGTTAGTTGTTTTGCAAGAGCTTGAGAAGTTTTAATTATTTTATTTTCTGTTCGGAAAATAATTTTATGTCTACTTCCAATGACATGTGAGGGTGTGTGTGTGTACACTCCCTTCACTCTCATATAAAAGTAAAAACTGCCAAAATTTCATGATATTAAATATAAGCAATACTGCAATGAAATAAAGGTTTCTAATTTCGCCCCATAGTTTAAGTCAATTGTTTTAAATAGGAGTAGCATTAAAAAAAAAACTATCATTTTGTAGCGGTTAAAATAATGTATTAGTAGCTGTTTTAACTACTACAAATGACAATATATAGTAGCGGTTTCAAAAACCGCTACAAAATACACGTACTGTTGCAAAGGATTTTGTTGCGGTTTTTTACGACTGCTACTCACGTGACAAAATCGCTACTGCATTGGTAGCGGTTTTGTATAACGTAACCACTACAATATACATATGTAGATGACACACTATCTGAGAATTTTGTGGTGGTTCTAAAACGCTACAAATGTTTGCACAAAATTTTGGCAGAATTTAGCATGGCAGGAACTAAGAATTAAAAATTTGGCGCCAACATTGTAGCGGTTATGAAACCACTACTAATATTGAATGAAAATTTAAAACTTGCACTAAAAGTTTAATCTGAATTTGAATTTTTAGTGGTTTTAAAACCGCTACAAAATATGGCAAAAATATAAAAAAGGCAAAGACTATAATTTGAGTCCATTGTTACAATATTATGTTGAATGTTTTATTATTTAAGTAATAATTAAAATAATAGTAATTAATATTTGAGAAGAATGATTAAATTAAGTTAGATAAGTATAAATATTATGTAGGTTTACTATTGAGAATGTGTCAAGTATTTCCACTAGATGTTATTTGATTATAGAAGGAATGTTGGGGAAATGTTCTTAAATTTTTGGAAAAGAAGAAAAAATAATTAGTATAAGTATTATAAGAAGGAAAAAAAATAAAATGTTGAAATCAAAGGTTTTTTTTTTAAATACCATATTTTATAAGCTTGCTCAACTCTTCAGGAAAAGTTTACAGATGAGAGAAAAAGAGAGAGAAGAAGGTAGGAAGAAATGGAGGCCGGATGGTTTAAAATCAAGTTTGGTGAGGGTATTTCTAGGGACTTGCGTAACACCTGTAGCGATTAATGTAACGGATTTTGTAGCAGTTTATATTTATAGCGATTTAGGTGACAAAATTTTGTAGTTGTTTCACATTTGTAGTGGTTTTTTATTTTTATTTTGTAGCAGTTTGAAAACTGCTACAAAATTTGGTTGGTATTTTTTTAAAGAAAAATATAAATTGAGATTTACAAAAACAAAAGTATAATTTGTTTAAGGGTCAAGGTGCAGATTGGCTAACCAAGTGTTACGCTAGAAGCACCGGGCACAAAAATGTTTTGAAAGTATCAAAAATACCAATGAACAATTGAAAGGGGGCAAAAATACCAATAAAGAATTTAAAACTTTAGCGAATAGACCAAAACGGGATTGTGCTATTTTCATCAAAATTTATTTCTTCATTGGTATTTTTGCTCATTTTCAATTATTCATTGGTATTTTTGATATCTTCAAAACATTAGTGTGCCCGGTGCTCCTAGCGTAACACTTGATGGGCCAATTTGTACCTTAACTCTTTATTGAATCATTCTTCGTTGTCATCCCAACAAAAAATGTGTAGAGAAAATGTTTATGCAAATTAAAGGGTTAAGAAACAATTTTGCCCCGGAAGTACACACCTAGGAGAAATTTTGCCTTGAAAGTTTTTTTTGGAGCAATGTTGTCCAAGAAGTCTAAAAACGTAGCAATGTTGCCCTTCCTTTAACAACTTTAACGGTCAAATGTTAGTTGATCGCATTATGCTCACATGGATTGTCTACATGGCATCTTTGTCACCGTTTTTTGGGTTAAGTAGCAATTTTGCCCTAGAAGTACACGCCACAGAGAAATTTTTCTCTAGAAGGTTTTTTTTTGTCTCAATGTTGCCCCCGAAGTCTAAAAACGTAGCAATGTTGCCCTTCTGTTAACAACTATAATTAATTGTATTTGACATTTTTTGTAAGCTTTATTCTCTCAATCATTTCTGCATACAATGCATCAAAGGTTAGTTAATCATTCGAGTAAATAATTCCACAAGCGAGTGATAATTGTTTGGAACAATTCGTTTGAACTGTCTGCGACGTACTCGTTTGATCTTTTATTTTGATAAATTCGTTCTTATTTTTTCGTTTGATTTGTTTGAAACATTTTTTCTTGACACATTCCACAAGTGAGTGATTATTTAATCATATCATATGTTATGTATCCTTATATTATATATTAGTTTATTAGTCAAACTAATTAGTTTATAGAAAAAAATAAAAAAATACTCTATAGTAATTTAATTAGCTTCCTCAATCTTTTCAAAAAAGTCAACTTGGCCTTATACTTAGGATCAGAGATAGTATTTTATAAATCTAACTTGTAAATAAGATCTTTTAGAAAAAGTGACAAAGATACTATGTAGACAATCCACGTAAGCATAATGAGGTCAACTAACGTTTCAATCGTTAGAGTTGTTGCGAGGGGAAACATTGCTTAGTTTTTAGACTTCCGGGAGCAACTTTGAGACAAAAAAAACTTCCAGGGAAAAATTACTCCTAAGCATTACTTCCGGGGCAAAATTACTACTTAAAAAAGTGACAAAGATGCTATGTAGACAATCTACATTAGGATAATGCGGCCAACTAACGTTTGACCGTTAGGGCTGTTAATGGAAGGGCAACATTGTTACGTTTTTAGACTTCCGAGGCAACATTGCTCCAAAAAAAATCCTCAGGGAAAAATTGCTCCTGGGCGTGTACTTTTAGGGCAAAATTGTTACTTAACTCAAAATTAAATTTAAATTAAGTGATAATAAAACGTACGTTAAAAAAACACACCAAAGTGCGGGTAAATTGTCATCGCCTTTAGGGAGAAACTTTTCGAAATTGACTGGTTGAAATGACTCATTCTCGTAGGCGATGTTATCACCATCACCAATATCGTAAAGGTCTCAAGGCTTTAAGTGAACCACCATATTCCAATCTCTGTACATCTCGTCCTCGACATAATAAACATGGTGTGCCTCTGAGGCAAGGATATATGGTCTATCATCTTTAGATTGACCAATGTGAATTAGGTGGGAAAAATTTACTGATATGATGCTTAAGTCTTCAGTTGTGAGTCCCCGAGAAATTGTCATATTTGTCCACAAACACTTGAACAGCGTCTCGGTGAAACGACCTTTGAATTTAGTTTGACAACATCGAGAAGTTTTCCATAATAAAGGATATATGCCTCTGAACTGCATGTTGTCGTCATTGCTACTCGCATAACTCCTTGTCCTAAAGGTCCCTAAACATTAGAGTTTTGAGTTAGCAATCCTTGATCTTGTGAAACTGTTCAAAACTTGAAACCATTGACATTGTATGCTGTAAACCTTTTTGCATGGTCAAGAGGGTCGATTGCGAGAGCTCTGAAATCTGGTGAGTGTGGGTTATGGTCATTTAGTATTCTTTGCGCAAACTAACTTGGGAATTCTTTGTGGACATTTTTGTCAATTTCGGAAGATATTTGTGTATAGATCCTAAGTTGATGCTTTACATAACTTCTGAATTCCCTGCAATTAATCATGAGATAATGATCATGAAATGTAAGTAAAAAATGTAAGGAAATATATAATAACATATGAGTGTACAATTCTTACTGGAGAAAGGGTTTAACTTGAGTGCAATTAATTAAGATATGTCTATGTGCTTGCAACTTTTCAGTTGTTGTTAGTTGGAAGTTCTTACTTCCTCCAACTGGTTTACCAACACGAGGGATTAATAACTCTCTTGATGATGACTCAGGTTTAGGACAATCGTTTACATGAGGCAGTTGGTTGAAAGAAGTATCAATGTCATCAAAGTACCTTGAGTAGAAATATAGGACCTCATCTCCTATATAACCTTTAGCTATAGACCCTCTAGCCATGCATTATTCCTTATGTAAGATTTTAATTTCTCAAGAAACCTATAAAGTAAAGAAGAATTTTTTTTAATAAATGCTTAAATGTGCGACTAACAAATTTAGAAATTAATGATGATGCACATATGTAAAATGAGTACCTCTCAATAGGATACGTTCATCGATATTGAACTGAACTAGCGAGCTTTGTTTCATGAACAAGGTGGATTGTCAGATAAACCATCAAAGTGAAAAAGGACGGAGGAAAGATCGGTAACATCCATTTGAAAACGGCGGATTTTTTTTTTTTAAAAAAACGTTTCCAAATATTTCAAGCAGAGTATTCATAGTAGAGCATTGGACCGAGTAAGTAATTTACATTACATTCAAAATATGGACCATAGTGTAATGTATCGGATTACGATCATCCGTAATTCTCAAAAGTTAAATAAACTAAAAAAAACGATAGATAATGTAGACACGTCTTGGCCTACTCCGCCGCTTGCCTCGATCGCCAAACATCGGTCCTCCGACCGACGATGCTACGGTGAGATCCATTCCACATATGGATCTCGTAACGGTTAACCTTATGCTCAAATAAAACAAGATACGTACAACAAATATTCATTTCAATACAACATATCATCACAAAAGCAAACAACAAGATGTATGATCAATAACATGGACGTAACATAAGCACAAAGCAAAGTATGTAAAGTCTCTCTCGACTAGTTCTCGCACATATCCAAGGCCACGCCACAATGTGTCCTCGCGCTAGGAATAACTCAAACGCATTACCAATACTATAATCCGTGGGTAAAGTTCGTAAGTATCTCCGACGATTCTCAACGTAACCTCGCCTATGAACGTATCTATAACGCAAAAGTATATAAGCAGCATAGAGTTAGAGTTACAGTACGCGTCCGTACCTTGGTTGCAGATATCCGGCTCTTCCGACTAAAAACGGTACTTTCGACGGCCGTACGTAAAAACAGCGAAACAGCGGCTCAACAGCGGCAAACAGCGGAACGATGGAATTTCAACAGCGGTTCGACGTCAGAAGTATTCTAAACAGAATAATAACACACTTATGAATATAACAGGCATTTTAGGTGAAAAAGACCATTTTGCCCTTACTACCCCTATTTGGTGGAATTTCGCCAGAACTTCGTTACTTTGACCTTATTCCATTTCAAAATTATCCCCACTATGTTTTTACCTCGTCAGGCATCTTTCAATGCAATGAGGCATAAAAACAAGTATAGGAATAAATTCTGAAACTTCCTAGATCAAAACAACAGTTCTACTATAACTACCGAAAGAACTACGAAAACTAAAAACTAAGACCGAAGAACTTACCCGTTGAAGACTTCTTCACAATTTTTTCCAGAGCTTCTCTCTCTTCTTTCTCCCTCTAGATTCGGTTTCTAGCTTGAGAATGGATGTGAAAATCCAAGAGGTGCTCATGCCTTTATATAGGCAAAATTTGTGCCACTTTGGTAATTTCCACATTCCAAATCTTGTAATTTTTCCCTACCTTATAACCATGTAAAATCAAGGCTAATTGGTGGTTAATTCTTGTCCATGGGAAGCTCTTGGTCGACATAGGGGTGATGTGGCAGCAAGCAATTGGTCCAAGAATGGTGACTCAAGCTCACTTTATGCCCGGCCCGATAGAATTTCCCCGATCGGTCCATTTCGCGCGATTTCGTAGAAACTCAAAAATGCGAGCGTGTAACTTTGAAGGTCTTTTCATCCTCTTTCATATTATCAATTTGGATCCTCTTTTTGATCATATCCAGGTATTCTCCGGTGCGTCGGAAGATATTCGGACAAACGCGTCCGATTCTTTAAATCGCTTCCGATAAAACCAACTTCTCGGACAACAATTCACTAAATCGTAAAACGTCCAAGTTGTTGCCTAACTTAATCTCGTGTTTAAAAAGACGCAATTGTTTCTATAGGTTCTCACTTTGCCTATCTCGACTCTACTCTATCTGATCAACTTTTCGTCTTATTTGAAATTAGGGTTTTCGGTTGCGGAAACAATGCCTGGTAAATTCTTTCTTCGTGTAAAAATTCACTTGTTCTTAATTTGATCAGTCTGAAAAGACTTTTACCTCTGGTTTACCTGTAGAATTTATTTCTAACTTTTCCTTCTACCGGCTGAATATGTCGACTCACCGCATTATATTATTATTTTATTCTAATTATCATTTTAATTATTTAAACAATTATTTTTAATTAAAAATAACCATAATTTCGCCCCCTCTTTTAAAAATTAAGTTTTAATTATTTTTCCATAATTTTTTCCATTTTTTAAAAATATAATATTTTTTACCAAAAATTCTCGTTTTACCCGGCCTTCGTTAGGGCTTAATTAGACCTAATTTCTTCGTTTAGTGATCTTTTTAGGATCAGGTTTCTTCATATATTTATCTTTACTAATTTACAGTATATTTTATCTTACAAACTTCTATCGATATTGTCATTTTATATCCTATGTAAAATATTAAAAATGTTTACCCCATCGTGTTACTTTATGGTTCGAAATGTTTTTTAAACTTTTCTTCATGTTATTTCCTCTGAAATAATTTATTAAATTCTCATAATTAGGGATAACACTTCCATATTTTTCTCATAATTTTTCATGATCTTTCGTATTTATCATAATAGTTTTAGACGTTTTTTATCACCATTATATCATTTTTAGTCATTTTGTTCATCTGATTTTTCAATAACTTTTTCGAAAATTTACTCGACAATTATAACAATTTTCTATAATAGTTTTAAACTCATGAATTTGCTTCATCAAAATATTCATTAATTTCTCTTATCTCAAGAATTCCAGATTTGCTAAAATCCGGGTATTACAGAAAGATCGTCTCTAAATGACAAAGCGTAAGAATCATTTTGTGTTGTTGCTAATTGAGTTCCTCAATGATCTAAACCTTGGAATACAACTTCGGAAAGAAGAACACAACTCCACTAAAATGATGGACACATCAGGAGGTATTGTATTTTTTATTGCTAGTAGAAGTAACTGTTGTATAAAAACATATGAGTCGTGACTCTTCAGCCCATCAACTTTTCAAGCCTACATGTCAAGACATCATGAAATGTTGCTTAAAGACCCTTCAAGAAATTTTATTTTCTTCAATGTCGTGAGGAAGATTTCCTTGTTCGGTCTTGTGAGGGTGAATTTTGCCAGTTGAAATTTTTCATGCTCATCTGGCAAATCTTTTGCACAAACTCCCATGGCACGTATATCTTTCTTCACTTGAAGATGATTTTTTGACTTGCTGAGTTCATTAAGCAACGTGTATAACACATTGTCACATACATTTTTTTAATGTGCATGACATCAAGATTGTGTGGAAACAAATTACATTTCCAATATGGACGAGTAAAGAATATGGTTATCTTCTGCCATTGTTGAGGCGCAAAAGCAGAAGTCATGTTAGTCTTTCTCCCTGCTTTTGTTGCATCGTCTTTTTTTTTTCAAACTCGAATTCAACATCCTTTAGCTACTATAAGATATCAACACCAAATAAAGTTTAAGGAGGTTCTCTTTTTTTTTTTTTTGATATTGAAAAGATTCCAATTGTAATGTAAACTTGTGCTTACCGTCAAGAAGCCTTTTTTTTAGAGGGTGCGTGAGAAAAGAATTTCCCATAAATGGTAAAAGGAGGAGTGACGACACATGTATAGCGTTGATATTTGTAGCGGTTTTACAAAAAACCGCTATAATTCAAGAAACTCTATCTCTCGTGCAACGTGAAAGTTTGTAGTGATTTCACGAAACCACTAAAAATATGTAGACCCTCTGCATTCTGTAGCGGTTATACTTCGGAACCGCTACAAATATGCGCCCCTTTGCATTTTGTAGCGGGTCTTGTCATATAAACCGCCACAAATGTGGCACCGCGGTTCTTATAACAAAACCACTACAAATGAACCGCTATGCCTGGCACCACATTTTTTAGCGGTTTGTTTGTAAAAACTACTACAAATGTTGTTCACTAACCAATGCGCCACTTAACATAAGTCATGTTGTTGCAAATATGTAAAAGGTTCAGGATAAACTGCCATAAATCCTGATATTTGTAGTGGTTTCGCTTAACTGCTACGAATTGACAATTTTTTTTGTAGTGTAGTTAGGAATATAATAGTGACAATGAATGATCACCATGAAGGAAGGAAAAGTATAAACATTATTAATGGCATTATTAATAGGTGTACTCCCTCTTGTCCATAATATTACTCTCTACAGTCTTATTTATAAGAACTTGATAATCAAATTATGTGGTTTAAGAAAGTGATTAAAATTAGTTAAAAATAATAAATATGTCTTGAAGTAAACTTTTTTTTCAAAGTATGACCTTATTTGTGAGGTGCAAGCAGGAGAGAGAAACAGAGTAAATATAAGTATCATAAACCTTTAATTTTAACTAATGCAATAAATGTAATTAATGAGGGGGAAAAAAAATCAAAAACTCACAAAAATGTTCAAACAACTCTTATATGGCTCTTATAAAAATGATTAACAGAAAATCCTATATAAAGTTGCTTAAAATAGAGAAACTCTAAATCAAGTTGTTAAACTTAACAAATCCCTAATTAAGTTATAGACTCGATTTGAGATTTTAAAATATAGGCAAATTGACTTTATTACACTCTCCTAATCTTCTCTATCATCTTTCCTCTTGAAAGAATTTAATTACTCTTTAACTTAGCCTTTTAATAAGTATGCATATATATTAAAATTAATATATAATAAAATAAAATATTATTCATTTAAATCAAAGGAGTTTTTGTGTTCAGGAAGAATGATTTGAGTAAAAAAAAAACACATAACACCGTTATCAATTAAATGTTTTTATTAAACATTTTGAATAAAATTTTATTTTTGAAAGAACTCAAATTAGTTTTTTGTCAAAAAAAAAAAATCAATCTTCATTAATCATGCAATTTTACTTATGAGATATATAGGTTGTTTTTTTAAGTTAATAAATATCTTTTCTTTTAAAAAATCATTAATGAAAATATTTGATATGCAAGTTTGCTATATCAAACAAGTTATTTTTTATATTAGCATTTTTTCCTCAATGAACAATTTTGTTTTTTTTTAAAAAAAAAAATATTCTCAATGTTCAACTAGAAATCATTTAGTTAATATTGGGTTGATACTTTTTTTTTTTGAATTATTCTTGATCATTCTTCTACAAAACATAAAATTTCTTTGATCTAAGTTAATCATATTTTATTTTATTATATATTAATGTTTATATATATTTACACTTATTGTAAAAATAAGTTAAACAATATTGAAACCCTTTTAAGATGAGAGAGGAGACTATGAGAGGGCAGTAACGTCATTTAATTTTTAAAATTCTAAATTGGGTCGATAACTTAATTAGAGATTTATTGAATTTACCAACCTAATTTATAATTTTCCTATTTCAAGCAGCTTTATATGAGATTTTTCCAATGATTAAAGCAATTCAAATTTTAGATTGTTATAAAAAGGACCGGACGGAATAGTGAATACTACTCTATTGTATTTATAAGGCAAAGAGAATATATTTTTTGGTCCTACTTATAAGGCATGTCATTAAATTTTTTAAATAAATTTTACAACTTTACCTTTCATTTATTATATTATAGATTATTATTTTCTTTGAGAGTATGTATATTTTTTTTTGTTCAAAACTACTTAATTATATTAATATTTCAAAACCAGATACACAAAATGATAACCAAAGCAAATACAACATAACAAACCAAATACAAGGAAAAAACTAATTATCACCAAATGAAGAACGGGAATAGAAGTAGCATGAAAGACAACACCGAATTCCTGTAAATCCAAGGTTAGAAGTGACACGAAAGAAGGTGTTGGTTGCAAAACCCACCCTATAGGGCACACCTCCTTATAAGCATAAGTTGCAAATAGAGCAGCTACACAGTAGCCCCGTCTTGGGGTAAAGAACATTAAAAACTCAACCTCAGAAAGAAGATCAATGATGTCCAGAAGAACACTTCTGCTCCTCCATTGAAATAGATCTGGTGACGTCGACCACATACCAAACAACGCCTCTTGATGATGCCTATGGCTAACAACGGTCCTCTAATAGGTAAAGCATAAGGCAATAGCGACCATTGATAAAACCATTCCCCCAAGAACGTGAATCTGAGCCACCCGAAGAGGATCAGATCTATTAACGTTCAAACAAACTTCCAACCAAGAGGAGTTATTTTCAGATCTCGTAGATCTGTTTATTAACACCACTACTAAAACCCAACACCACAAAAATGGGATGCTCGCACAAAGACGAGGGAGATAGCTTTCACCGCCTCAAGACAGATCTGGAGAAGGAGAGGAAAAACTCGCTCTAGAGACGAGAGAGGACCACAACCGACAAAAATTAGAGGGAGAAGGCCGCAACTGGAAGATCCGAGCTCCGATCTACATCTTTGACGTGGTTGTGGTAAAAGATGATGCTCTCTGGTGGCATGTGGTGGTGACACATGCCGCCGGCGAAAGAAAGCCAAAGAGGTGAGTGTCAGAGGAGGCAGAGAAGATTAGGGTTTCTTAAGAAAATTATAACCAAAACAAAACTAGGTTTGAGAGAGTATGTATATAAATAAGGGTAAAGTTCAAAAGTTATTGAATCTTAAGGTAGTGTTAATAAAGTTTAATTTTTTTTGGCCAATGCTAAACATGCTATAAGTATCTTATATATAAGATAGAAGGAGTAAAAAACACCAACTAACAAATATTATTTATCTTTTTTATAAGCCACTTGCTAGTTTTTAAACAGCATTAAATATTTTTTATGCATACCTATGTTTAATTAACGTAGTGAGATGGATTAATAATTAATATAATATTGGATTTTAGTGTGATGAATAAAAAGTAATAATGAAAATTACTTAAATTTCATAATAAATTTAATGTTTTTAACTGTTTTTATTAGTATATGTTAATTAGTTAAAGAGGATTTATAATAGTGAGAGGTGGACATACTTCAGAAAGAAATTCAATCCCAAAAATAATTAAAGAAATAAATTTATTAGTATGTGGCGACTGTTCTGTGTGTGTATATGTATATGTGTCTGTGTGTATATACCTATATTGATGTATGTGTGTATTGGGGGGGGGGTTGTGAAGCAATTATTTTTGGCAGGATATATTTTTTTTATAAGAGAATTTTAGGAAAGGGTTAGCCACCATGATCAGCGCCCTCGTTTCAGCCGTCATAAAGACACACGATTATCGCCGCTTTTAGACTCCTGTGACGGATCCCCCGCCATTGATTAACTTCTAGGATCGAACCCTCCTTTTGGTGAGGAAGTCCGACCCCTTCGTCAGTTAAACCCAAAGACATTTGGGGTTGGCAGGAGATATTGAGAACGAAACTCTGGCAGGTCTCCTTGGGGTTTTATGGGTCAGAACCTCATAAACATGAAATTTTATGGTTTTCTATTTGGGCTCAAAAGCCCAATTTTTGGTTGGAGCCATCCAACAGAGATCAGTCCCGGATTGTCCTCTCTTCCAACTCCCAAGTTCGAAATCATCGAGTCTATTACCAAATATTGGATATTTAGCTATTAACAGAACTTCGTCAGTTCACACATGTGCAGATTCTACTCCATTCCATTTTTAATGTACGACTTATTCATCTAATTTAATTAGATTTAAAAAATTTAGTTAAATTAGTTTATATGACATATATTTTCTAAAACATCCTAGTCATCTTCTCTAATTCCTCTCTTCTTTGGAAGTATTAATAAGTGTAGATTAAGAAAATATTGACAACTATGAAAAGTAATTCTTATATTTAAAACCAAGATCAACTTTCTGAATAGATCCTATATTAAAGACCAAAAGGATTATTTTTTTAAGCATAAGATTGCAAGTTCGAACATTTTATGGAAGATATAATGAGCACATGAGTTATGACAAAAAAAATATCATAAAGATAAAATTAAAATTACGCATACATAAAGGTTTTTTAACTTAGAGTTTAGGCAAACTTGTAACATTGTGATGTACGTAAACTTGAATTATAAATTCAATTCGTAAGAGGTTACTTTTATCAATAAAAATGTATTAATAAGGGTATAATAAAATAGTTAAAATAAAAAATTGATAACAATTTAATTTAAATATATTTTAAATTTTAAATAATATAAATTAAATAAATTAATATTCATAATTTATCATAGTCAACAAATAATTTTTATAAAATTCATATATAAAGCCACATAGCATGATCAAACCCGAAAGGTTAGTAAGGGTTTAAGATTGAGTTAACATGATTTTGTAAGATAAAAATGTAAAAATGATAAATTTGGTGTGTGAACTCGTGAGTTTGAACGAATTTACAACTATCACGTCTTTACTAATGACTCAACAAGATTTTATAAGTTAGAAACGTAAAAACGATAAATTTAAAGAGTCAATTCGTAAGTTTAACAACAATATATATATATATATATATATATATATATATATATAACAATATATATATATATATATATATATATAGAAAACTGACGTGAAAGTTTCAATGAACTCATTCCTCACAGTAAGTCAGAGACAAAATCAAGAGAGCAATCCAATTCTTAATTATTGAGAGGTATAATCAATGTAGTCAATGTGAACATGTTCCATTATATTCAAGGACATTAATAAGTTTTCATAACTATATTACTAGTAAATTAAAATAAATGCAGTGCGACAAAAAATGAATTAAAAATCGTCATGACAAAACAAAATTATTTACCTAACCTTTAGTTTGGATTTGAAGAAAATTATAGATGCAAAAAGTATCATAAGGAAAACCCGTCAAAAATTGTAATTGTTTTAATTATTATTTGATTTTTTTACATAAATTATAAAGTAAAAATTAATGAATACGACAAATCCTGAAACAACCCAGAGAGGCGGAAGCGAACCAAATTATAAACAATAGTTAATAATAAAAATAAAAAGAAGTTGTATTTAAACCACGATTTGAGTTATGTTTATCACGCACACTATATTTGAGGTAGCTGTTTTAGATATTACTTAGACACAGTTTTCTAATACTATCCGGTTTTAATTATAGGATATATTTAACCGCTTTTGAAGGGATTAAAGATAGAGGTTAAATTAATTATAATTTTACTCATTTTCCTAAAATGCCATTATATAAATTTTGCACTTCAATTACCTTATTGATTTCACATAATCCCTCATTCATATCAATATGAGTATTTTAGGAAGAAATTAACAAAAAATAGAATGTTGTCTATAATTAGGACCAAAACAAACTCTCAAATATTGTCCTATAATTAGGACTGGAGGGAGTACTTATTATGAGATTTTGGTTTACAAATAAGATAGATTTGACTCTCATCCTTGTCTTTTCTCATTCTTTTTTCATCTCAACCGTTGGATTAAAATTTGAATCTGTTTGATTTAATATTTTATAAAAATATTATTTTTAAATATTATTTATAAAATATTAAATCTGAACCGTTTAGAATTAAATCTAACGGTTGAGATGAAGAAGATGATGAAAAAATGATGGGAGCCAATCCCAAATAATATGACTTAGCTTGTTGAAATATAGGGGATATATATGCATGCATTAGTGAGTGTTTGGGCAAACTGTGGTTTTAGAAGTTCTTTTCTGTAAGTCAAAATCAAATTTCCTTTATATACTTACCTTGTTGATCATAAAAATTATTCTTCAAAAGTTAATCTAAATATACACGTATATAGGTAATCTAAAAATTTCTATCATTAAAAAATCAATATATAAAAATAACAAACTAATAGGACAATAAATGACTCCGACACTATTGTTTTATAAGAAATTAAAGTATGTCCAATATGCATCCAAGATATAAAACTCGGTTCATACTCACAAAATGCTTGTTGGGAATGAAATTAGTTTTTAGTCTTACGTAGTGAGTATTGTGTATTTCAAGCTTACGCTTGCCACTTGTACACAAAATAAAAAAAAAAAAAAAATCTCCAATGTAAAACGATTTCTTCCCCCAGATATGCTTGTATAAGTATACCAAAGTGGACTTACAATTTCATGTGTTTTTTGTTTTTTGAAAAACACACTCCCACAAAAATCTTTGACTAGACACGACATCACACAAATATTTTTTTTTGGTTAAAGGACACTTATATAAATACTTCAAACGATTACAATCCCAAAAGCAGAGAAGGGACATAACAAGAGGATACACGACATCAAAAGAACCTAAAAAGTCCATGAAATTACAAACAAAACAGAATACACACAAACAAATAAAAAAGAAAAAAAAAATGCAAACAATCACCACTCAATGAGTGATTGGGGAGAGAGCATCATGAGGAACAACATCCGCATTCTGGGAGTCCAAGGCTAGAAGAGACAGCAAAGAAGGTGTTGGTTGAAAGACCCACCCGATCGGGCACACCCTTTTATAAGCATCTACTGCAATTAGGTCAGCGGCACGATTACCCCCATTAGGGTAAATGACAGAGAGAACCCAACCTTGGTAACCAAAAGACGAATAATATCGAAAATAATGCTCCTACTCCGCCAATCAAACATATCCGGAGATTTAGAATCAACACATTCAAGAAGAGAAAGACAGTCGGTTTCAAAAACAACATTATCACGACCGAGATCAACAACGAGCATCAGAGCCCTTTTTAGAGCTAATGCTTCAGTCATGAAAGCAGAGATGAATTTCACCTTGTCCACAAAACCCCATTTGAAATCACCGAAATGATCCCTACAGATAACTCCGATAGTAGCACCAGTCTTACTAGACGAAAAGGCCATATCACAGTTATATTTGAGTTTGCCAGCAGGTGGAGGGGACCAGACAGCTAGATGAGAAGGAACAACCCTTTGGCCCTCCGGACATCGTGCTTTTTATCGCAATTCACCCAGAAGTCAAAATTGTTTTTCCTCGCACATTCAATGACATCAATAGGGTTAGGATCATTATGATTAAAAACTAAATTATTTCTTTGTTTCCAAATAAACCATAAGATCCAACACATTAATGAAAGGTTTTGCTTACTCAATAAAGTCATACATGTGAGTTGAATCCACCAAGCGTTGAAGTTCCTGATATTAGCAACATCAAGCTTTACACCAAGAGAACACCCGAACCAGACACACCTAGTCCAGGGGCAATGAAAAAATAAGTGCTCCACCGTTTCCACCGCATCAGAACAAACTGGGCAAGTGTTACTTTGAGATCTCTTTCTACGATAAAGGGCATCATTTGTAGCAACGGAATTACTTAAGATCCGCCAGACAAATTGTTGAACTCTTGGGATAATCTGAATCTTCCAAATCGATTTCCAGCAGGATGGGGTGATAACTATTGAAGACCCAGCCTTATTGCCTTTAGCAAGCATCTTTTCTTTATTGTTATGATACCCCCCCTTTCACTGAGTACACCCCGTTCTTAGCACTAATCCACACTAATTTGTCAGTCAAACCATTAGATGGGATGTCGATCTCATATATTGCACTCTTAACTTCCGGCGATACATACTGGTCAATGAGAGTAAGGTCCCAATTACCGTTGACAATAAGATCACAAATTCTGCCCTTTGTAAAAATAGGATCGTTTAGATTACTGGGTTTCTCTGGGAAAACGACATTTAGAACCCATTTATCATCCCAGATTTTGATTGCAGCGCCATCTCCAACATCCCAATGCAAGTCGTGCTTAAGAAAATCTCTACCATCCAGTATGCTAGACCAGCACCACGAGGCTTTATGTCCTTTATTTGCCTTCATGAAATCAGATTCGGGAAAATACACGCTCTTCAGGACTTTAGCCCATAGATCATTGGGCCTTATCATCAGTCTCCACGCAGTTTTAGCCAGAAGTGCGTCATTCATGATAGATAGATCTTGGAAACCCATTCCACCAGTACTCTTGGCTATAGTTAAAGACCCCCAGGCTTTCCAATGTGTAGATCCACCCGAAACGGTACCACTCCACCAAAAATTAGCAATAAGGCTGCTAATTTCTCTACATGTCTTGACCGGAAACTTGAAAACGTTCATAGGATAGATAGGGATAGCCTGAAGAACCGCTTTAATCATTACATCTCGCCTAGCAAAGGAAAGAAGAGAGTGACCCCATCCTTGAATTTTATTAGCAATACGTTCTCGAACATAGGCCAGCGCCTGATGCTTTGTCTTTCACCATATACTCGGAATACCAAGGTATCTACCTAGGTCTTCAGTCACTGGAATACCCAAGATTCCTCCCACCATATTTTTAACATCTTCAGGGGTATTAGAGGAGAAAAGGATACTCGATTTATCAAGATTGATGACATGACTAGAGGCAGTACAATACATCTTCAAGATATCAGCTAGGTGATTGCAGTTCCTTTGAGATGCACGCATGTACAGAAGAGCATCGTCAGCAAAGAAACTATGAGTAAGCTCGGGACAACTATTGCTCAATTTGACACCCTTAATAAAATGATCCAACTGGCTCTGTCTAATCATAATGGAGAGAACTTCAACAATAATGATGAAAAGATATGAAGAGAGGGGATCTCCATGATGAATGCCCCGGCTAGGAGTAAAGGAATTCACTTTTTCACCTAATAAACAAATATTCAAACTAACATAGCAAACACATTTCATTGGAAGAGACACCCACCCTGTTCAGAAACCAAATCTTAACAGCACTTTTTCCAGGAAATTCCACTCCACCCTATCATATGCTTTGCTCATATCCATTTTAAGAGCGAATTCAAACTTACCCATGGTTTTCTTGCGGCAAAGATAATGATATACATCATTGGCTATAATAATATTATCATGAATACACCGACCTGGAACAAAGGCACTTTGGTTCTGTGAAAACAAGTATCAAGAAAAGGCCACATTCTATTGGCCATGATTTTAGAAATGATTTTATAAGAAAAATTACACAGACCTATAGGACGGAAATGAGAAACATGCTCAGGCTTTTGAAGTTTAGGAATCAGAGTGATGTTAGTAGAATTTAAATCGTTAAGCACTAAATTACCTGCAAAAAACTCTTTAACCAAACTACAAACAGAGTCACCAATTTTAGACCATGAGGAATGATAAAATTTACCCGAGAAGCCGTCAGGTCCCGACGCTTTTGTACTCCCAAGACTAAAGGCTGCAGCTTTAATCTCTTCTATAGAAACTGGTAGTAAGAGACTTTGATTCATATCAGATGTGATAGTAGGCTCAATGAAACCCAAGACTGTATCCATTGGTCGTGTACCGAAGTAGTGGTAAACAACTCCCGAAAAAAACTAGCAATATTATCTCGAGATAGCATCCTTCTCGTACAACCAATTGCCCTCGTTATTTCTAATACATGAGATTTTGTTCTGCTGCCTCCTCTTGATAGTAGAAATGTGAAAAAATCATGAGTTCTTGTCACCAGCATCCAGCAAGTTAATCCGAGATCGTTGCCACCAAAACTGTTCTTCGCGCTCCAATAACCTGTCCAGATCTCCTTTAACCTCCGCAATCCCTTTAGAAATGTACGGGGTTCTAGTTTCCTGAGTCAGCTCAGCAAGATGGGCCTTCAATAGCTCAATAGTCCTACCACTATTAGGGAACTCCTTCTTACTCCAAGCAATTAACCTCTGCGTACAACACTTCAGGTTGCTCACAAAAGTTTCTAGTACCGAGTGATCCTGATCGCTAGAATTCCGCCAACATCCCTTGATTACTTCAAGAAAATCCCCATGAGATGCCCAAGCAGATTCAAAGTGAAAGGTCCGTTTGAGTTGGCGATATTCATACTGACATTGAATGAACAGAAGGTGATGATCAGATCCGGCCGGGTCAACATTAAAAACCTGAAGGCATGGAAACTGCTCTCTCAACTGCAAATTACCCAGGGCCCTATCGATTCGGTCATGAATTGTTTCCGGTCACGATTATTGCACCAGGTAAAAATGGGTCCGTTGTAACCCAAATCCTCAAGTTCACAATCCACCACAAAACACTTGAAATTGAGGATCTTCCTCCAGGCTCTAAGCCGACCCTCACTCTTCTCATGTTGAGAAAGGATATCATTAAAATCCCCAATACACATCCAAGAGTCCCTGATATTGCTGCCAATTCTTCAAACCTCTTGCCAACATATCATTCTTTCCTCTTCGTCAGTAGGACCATAGATAAAAGTAACATAAGCTGGAGTTGATAAAGTCTCAGACACCACGCTGGTATGAATGATATTGGACGACGAGTATAGGATATTAATTGTGAGCACATCAGACCACCATAAAGCCAACCCGCCACTTCTCCCCACAGGATTAACAATCCATTCCTCATTAAAACCACATCTCCGCCTCACTTTCCTTACTACCCTCGCCTTTTGCTTAGTCTCCATCAGGAAGACTAAGTGGGGTTTTTTCCAGGAACATTCTTCCCTCAAATTTCTGACTGTCAAGGCAACCCCTAAACCTTGACAGTTCCAGGCTAATAGATTCATGGCGAACCGGTGGTTGGTCCCATCCTAACCCGTTCTTGTGGTTGGTCCCTTTTACAATCCAACCACTCGGCGAAAATCAATTTTAGGAGTAGTGCAAACCATATCCTGACGAACTGTGCTACCATATTGGCGGAGATAATTTTTAACTGAAAGAACATTTTTCTTACGCTCTCTCGGAGCCTTTGCCGTCGTAATACTACCAGTAGCCGCTTCCACAGCTGGCTCAAAACACAACCTCCTACTAACATCACTCTTATCAAACACTTCCTCAGGAGGATCAAAATCAAGTCTCCTACATTTAGCACGCTCCTCAGGATAAAAATCATCCTCATATGGTCTCTTGATGTGTATTCCTTTCAACCCAGCAGATACAGCAGAAATAGGAGACAAGCCATTAAAAGGAATAATTGCTTTAATTTTAGACTCATCATCACTTGGAAAATCAACACTATATGGCTGGGAAGTACTTGAGGAGTTCAGACATACCACATCAGGAATTAATGGACTGATCATTGGAGCTTTGGCACAATTGATTTCAGTTATAATTGGACTTTCGGATAGCTCCCGTGGACCATCAGCTCTGCTATAAGAGGAATCGTGCAAATGGGCTGAAAAAGGATCAAAAGGAGCCAAGTCCTCAGGCCCAAGGTTCAACATGGGAGTTAATTGTTCACACATATCTCCCAACGTCCGGCCCAGAGTAGGCCCAAACCCAACACATGCCTCTTTATACATGTGGACCGCATCATCCCCCTTTTCACTCCCCACATGGCTGACATCATCCTCCTTCTCATCCGTCACCATCAGCTAACTTTCTCTCTGCTTTGACCGAGACACCCCCGCATCTCCAACTTTGTCTCAGGCTCGGCGTGCAGTTGTGCCTCCTCGAGGATGTAGTCGACCGTTGGGATTAGAGGACGCCGTGACAGCTGTGATGCCGGCACGGTGCACTCGCCCTCCGGCGGTGGGTTCCGGCGAGCTGAGAGGGAGACATTTTGTGGTCGTTCATTACTCGAGGAGCCCCTCCATCCAGACCTCACCATCGCTTTTGAGCTTCCTACCGAGGAGACATTGCCAGGCGGCGTCGGATTCCGGCGAGAGGAAAAACAATTTCTACTCCGATCAATATAATGAACTTCAGGCCATTCTTTTCTACATACTTCCAGTATATCTTCAAAGGTATGTACAGAAGGCGTACTCATCCACCGAATTCAACCTTGTCAACTTCGCCATTAGCATCTTTGGTCTCATTACAAATCCTCCCTTCATGTCCGATGCGGCCACACTTGTAACAAAAATTTTGTAGGCGTTCATACCTCATTGTGATCCAGACAACTGGTTCCTTACCATCCCGAGGAACCCAGAAGCCCGTAGCTAAAGGATTATCTAAGCAAAGAAGAGATCTGACTCTCATAAAGCTCCTCACTAATCTACTATCCACCATTTGTTTCTCAAACATCAACGTCTCACCCACTGAGTTTCCAAGAATTTTAGCATTTGAGTCCGTAAAAGTCTCCAGTGGTAGGTCATGGAATTGAACCCAGCAAGGTGCAAAGCTAAAATTAATATCTTTAAGAACCATAGAGTCCTCCCAGATTTGGAGGTTTAATAGATGGTCTTGTATTGACCATGGTCTTCCTTTGAGAATCCTAGCATAATTCTCTTCTTTTCAAAACGAAACAAAAAAATACGTTGGCTCCGGTCCAAATCATGCACTTCTAAATCTTCATTCAGTTGCCACCCTTTCTTTATCATGGTTACAACTGTGAGGACATTCAGATTTTTCCTTGTAACAATCTTCCCTACTAATGTACCCCCTTGTTTCACACACCTCGGATCGAAGTCGATGATTATTTGATTTGGTTTCTTCAAACCACTACCTTGTCCTTTCTCCATAGCTTCACAGAACTCTAACCTCCCACTCCCCTGACTTTAGCACCAACACACTAACTGGAAGGAGACCAGCTAAAGAGGGAAAAGAAGACAGGAAACAGACAGGCGGACACCGCCGGAGTGGCTCCCAGGGAACCTCCCGACACTCACAGAGGAGAGAAAAAAGCTCTCACAAAGGAGAGAAAAAACGAAAACTAAGAAAGGTCATTTCGCGATGACAAGATTGACATCACACAAATACGAGAATAATGACTCTAACACACACACATAGTTAAGTTTACCCTAACATTTCATATAAAGTATTATTTCCATTCTTAAATATAAAATATCGTTTATAATGTAATTTATACTACAAACTATATCATATATTTAAAATCGGAAGAGTAATTAAATTACAATGTGATAACTTCAACATCACATATGTACTACGGTGTACTTATATCTGCAAGAATAATATGTATACACACACATATATGTATTTATTTATGCTATTATACCTCCTAGTTAATTTTATTTCTTTTAATATATCATATGGATAAAATTATGCGTATATGTTTAGACAGCTGATGACGTTTGTGTTTCAATCAACTCGCTCCTACATGGTAACTCAGACAAAATGAAGGGAGCAATATGGTTGCTTGAGGAGGCAATAGTGATGGCAATAACAAATTGGATATATATGTATGTAACATCACCCACATTTATTTTTTCCATTTGAACTACAAATATCAAACATAACTACAAATGTAGAAAGAGATTACATTGCAAGGTTAAATAGTAAAATTAGGACAATGATGGTTATAAATAATATGTAGAAAATAAAACATAAGAAAATAAATTAATGAATACGGAAATAACTTCATAAGAGAATTAAATTTACAAATAATTACAATTGGTCATAATTAAAGCATATCACGTTCATTGTATGAACAAAATGCGTTTCATCTATTAAAACTAGGAGCGTGAATCTCTCAAATATGATTTGTTTATATATGACCGAGTTGTTTTATAATACGTTAGAATTCTATAAAATAAAAATAGAACTTAATGAAAGCACTCACTACAATCAATATATATATATATATATATATAAAAATATATATATATATATATATATATATATATATATATATATATATATGGGAAAAACTGTACGTGTTATAGGAGAATGTATTTTTTGTCATCATACACACCTATATATAAATATATAAAATTATATATATATATATGTGTGGGTCCCACCTTTTCATGTGTGTATAGGAATCTTTTTCTTCTCATGCAACATGAGAAATTTAAACCCCTATATATATATATATGAAAATAAGGGGAGAAAAAAAATAAGGAAAGAAACAAAGAGAAAAGAAAAAAGTGAAATGGGAAGGTGATGAAGAAGAGAGGTGGAAGATGATAAACGGTTCTATATGGGCGAAGCACAGAGCATGGAACCCGGCCCGAAATGCTAGCTCCACCCCTCTCTTCTCTTTTCCTTTATATTCATTCGTTCGTTCCCTCTTTCTCTGCAAAACCATTCCCTCTGGCCCCACACTCTCTCTCTCTCCCTCTCACCCCATTTCTCTCTGTTTCTTCATTCCTCACTCCTAAACACAACATCCCCTCTCTCTCTTTCTCTCAATCCCAGTATTTTCTTCTTCCTCTTCCTCTTCTTTTCTCTCTTTCCTCTCTTCTCCTTATTCTCGACTTGGGAGAGGAGAGAAATTAGTCTCCATTAATCAGACTATCTATCATTCGTTATCTCGCATTCGACCAATCAAGGAGAGGGAAAGCAGGTTCACTAGTTTTTGAAATATGCAGGGGATGATGATACACAGTGACGACGAATTTAGAGACGAGGCGGTGGCGGAAGATGCGGAGCAGAACATGAAGAAGGGGCCGTGGACGGCGGCGGAGGACGCGATATTGACAGAGTACGTGAACAAGTACGGGGAGGGGAATTGGAATTCGGTGCAGAAGAACTGTGGGTTGAGGAGGTGTGGCAAAAGTTGCAGACTCAGATGGGCCAATCATCTCAGGCCTAATCTCAAGAAAGGTGCTTTCTCTCAGGAAGAAGAAGACATCATCGTCCAGCTTCACGCCAAGCTTGGCAACAAATGGGCTCGCATGGCCTCCCTGGTAGTTTAATTAAACCACGACTTCATCACTTTCATGCGCTTGGTTTTTTGTCGGCCAGTTCATTCATTGGCTCATTCTAGGATGCTCATGCATGTTTTATGATTCTAAACTATTTCTCAAGCTTTGGTTTTTCTTCGGCTATGAAGGAACGGATTGGCTACCATCCCTTCCTACTTTATAAAAATACTCTTTTAAAATATTTTTTACTTTTTTTATTGTAGTTTTAAATTATCATAATTAAAATTTAGTAGTTTTTTTTATTTCTTTTAATAATTTAATATTTTATAAATCAAATTTCAATCTGATTGAGAGAGTATTGAATCAGAGATGATTCAAAGGATTCAATGGAAAAGCCATTTCTGTTCCTAGTCTCTGTACGTATTAATCTTACTGTTTTTTTATGGGAGTTTTATTCTTGTTTATACACTTTTGATAAAGAAAGAGACTTGTTAGAGAGAAGCTGCTCTTAACTATCCATTAATCCTCTAACAAACCCACCTAATAAAACCAAAAAAAAAAAAAAATGATCTCATTTTGTTTTCTTTTTAAGCTTTGAAACTGAGTTTCTTTTCCGTGTTCCGTGTTCTTATTAGTATCATATTCAATGAATGTCGTCCGCAGGTGACCTCACTCATAGTTTTTACACATTCTCTTTGGACCCCACCTCATGAAGTTCACATTTTTTTTTTGTGCTTTATGATTTTATTTTTTTTTTCTGTGTTCTTTCAGTTACCTGGGAGAACTGATAATGAAATAAAGAATTTCTGGAACACGAGAACGAAAAGACGCCAGCGATCTGGGTTGCCGATCTATCCTGCAGAACTTGAAGAAGAAGCCTATGTGCATCATCTTCACCAAAACCAGCAATACCATAATGCACTGCCAACTCACCATTCTTCTTTCTCATTTTCTTCTCTCCTATCTTCTCCCTCAAACACACCCCATAACCTCAATGGCCATCTGCACAATTCGGATGATTCTGATTCAACTTATGACATGGGCCTCCCGTTACTTCCCACCGCCGTTTCTCTAAATGGGTTTAATTATTCCGGTGGTGGTATGATGACAGAGATTTCTTCAATCCTATCGGAAACACCTCCTTCATCCTACAGTACCGGTGGTGGTGATTTTCATGGCTTGATGGGAGGTTCTACCATTGGTCCTGGTGGTGTTGACAACCACGAAGTTGCACCATTGTCATCATCAACTGAAGAAAACAGTGGGCTCTTGGAAGCTATACTTATGGAGTCTCAAGCCCTTTCTCGCAGTGACAAACGCAAGTGTAAAAGTAATGATTCTTCTGCAGGAAGGAAACGCTTTATCTCCAAGAGGAAACGCATTGCAGAAGAGAAAGACAAAGGCATTAATAATGAACAATTGGAGTCAGATGGGAAGAATAATAATAATGGTGAATTCCAGAGGGATGATCTACACTCTTCTAAACTATCTGCAGGTATATATATATATTCATTGGGTTAAGGTGTAATTATATCTCAAAAGTAATACTCAAGAGCACGGGTATACGGAAGTTTTTTGGAGGAGCGATTTCGCCCTCAGAAATGTTAAAAAATGAGAAAATTCGCCCTGAGCATTAAAAATTAATGTTGACTTTAACATTATGTTTTGCTAAACTTTCAGGATAAAATTGCTCCCCAAACAACTTTGGATACCCAACACTTCTTTGATTACTTCTGATATAGTTTTACCTTAAACCTATATTAGTTCTTGTTTGTTTGAAAAAGTAAGGTTTCATTAGCTCTGCTACGTGCTGTTTGATTACACAGAGAAGAAGGCATCATCGGTTAGGGATAATAATGATCCAATGGAGGAGATGACTTCGATGGACGATGACTTGTTTAGCTTGCTGAACAATTTTCCGTCAGAAATGCCTGTTCCTGAGTGGTACCGAAGGGGAGAAATGCAAGCAGTGGAAGTTGAAAATCAACAAAATGATTCATTGGGCCAACCTGATCAGCAATTTGCTTGGACCCTCGAAACCTGCTGGTCCAACAACTTGCCAAGTATATGCTAAATATGGATATAAATATGTTGCTTCCCAAACCTTGGAACTGAAATGGACATGAGAGTATGTTTACAGTAAAAGATATTGGCAAATATAAATTGGGCGTGTTTGTGTTAGTATAGGAGGGGTAGAAAGTGTGCTGTACATGCGTATGTGCTCGTTGAAGACTAGAATGAAGGAAATGATGATAAATTGTTGATTAGGTGGGTTATTATAATATATGTTTAGTATTAGGCATGAAAATAGGTGACTTTGTCTAAACATGCATAAGCCCGTAATGGAGGCAAAAGGTTTAAGCTTAAACGGAGGTTTTTTTAGATTTAGGCATGAACTTCTATAAAGTCTGGTCAGCTTGAAATCTTTTTAAATATCTACTTACAATGTATGCCTTTAAAAAGGTTTCACAGGCCTTGAAGACCATAGGTAGGCTTTGTGCGCTTTTAGCTTATCAAATTCTACTTTTAAAATAAGCTTTTAGCCTACATATAATTAAACAAAACCTTATTATTATTATTAAAAAAATAACTTCACCAATATTCAAAGTTAATAATATAATCATCCAAAACAAAACATAATTGTTACTAAAAAGAATAGTAAGGATGCAATCATGACTAATTAAGAGGATGTTCTAAAGAAAATTTCCAAAAGAATAGTAGGGATAGTACTTGTAATTAACTAATTATAACTTGAAATTAGAATATAAGAATAAAAAAAAATATTGTGTTATTTATAAGGTTAAGGTGCATGCAAAAATATATGTGGTTTTTCCAAAAGTGCACCCAACACAAAGTGCTTTTTTTTGGTGCAAAAGTGATTATGTAGTTAAAAAAGTGGAGAAAAAAATATCATTCACCGTTAGTTTGACTTTTTTTTTTTATTTTAATGACGATGACGATGATTCGGCTAAATTTCACTTCAAATTTGCAATAAAGAACTAAAGAAAATTACAAAAAAAATAAAATGGCATAGATATTTTGGACGTAATTTTCAAAACTATCTCGGGCTCTTTTCGCAATTTTCTTGAGTACTATAATTAACTAATTATAACTTGAAATTAGAATATAAGAATAAAAAAAAAATTGTGTTATTTATAAGGTTAAGGTGCATGCAAAAATACATATGTGGTTTTTCCAAAAGTGCACCCAACACAAAGTGCTTTTTTTTTTGGTGCAAAAGTGATTATGTAGTTAAAAAGGTGGAGCAAAAATATTCATTCACCGTTAGTTTGAATTTTTTGTATTTTAATGACGTGACGATTAAATTTCACAAATTTGCAATAAAGAACTAAAGAAAATTACAAAAAAAATAAAATGGCATAGATATTTTGGAAATTACACTTCAAAATTCTATCTCCAATTCCCCTTCTCTCTCCCAATCCCAATCTAACCCATTAGGCCACCCATCTCCGCCGCCGTTGCCGCCTTTCTGTAATTTTCAAAACTATTTGGACTCTTTTCTGCAATTTTCTTTAGTACTATAATTAACTAATTATAACTTGAAATTAGAATATAAGAATAAAAAAAATATTGTGTTATTTATAAGGTTAAGGTGCAAAAATACATATGTGGTTTTTCCAAAAGTGCACCCAACACGAAGTGCTTTTTTTTGGGGTGCAAAAGTGATTATGTGGTTAAAAAAGTGGAGAAAAAATATACATTCACCGTTAGTTTGACTTTTTTGTATTTTAAACGACATGGACGATGATAAATTTCACTTAAATTTCAAAGCAATAAAGAACTGAAGAAAATTACAAAAAAAATGTCATAGATATTTTGAAAATTACGGTTCAACAATTCTATCTTCAATTCTCCTTCTCTCTCCCAATCCCAATCTTACCCATCGGGCTGCCCATCTCCGCCGCCATTGCGCCTTTCTGTAATTTTCAAAACTATTTGGGCTCTTTTATGTAATTTTCTTTAGTTCTCTATTTAGGGTAGAATGAAATTTAGCTGAGTCATCGTCCATGTCAGCCTTAAAAATACAAAAAATTCAAACTAACAGTCAATAGGTATTTTTGCTTCACTTTTGTAACCATATAGTCACTTTTGCACACACACAAAAACACTTGGTGTTGAGTGCACTTTTGAAAAAAATCACACTTGTATTTTTTCACTTTAACCCTTATTTATATGATATAAATATAATTATATTTATTTAATATGTACATTGGTCATGTCTACTTTGTTAAGGCTTATTTACACATTTAAGTATTTAAATAGGCATTTTTAACAAACAAAGTAGGCTCTAAATAACTAGGCCCGATTGTAGGCCGCCTGATAAGGACCTAGTCTATTTCCACACCTATTTAGAGTAGTTAGAAGTTGTAGAGCTTTGTGTATGAAATATTATATATATAAAGACAACATTAATAGGCTTGTAGTGAAACAAATATATCATTATGTGAAGTTTTAGAGTTTTGATTTTCATCAGCAGGTATAGGTGGTGGCTGAGATGTGTATGGCATGATGAAGATATTAATTAATAAGCTTTTTATTATTAGATTTTCATAAAATTGAAAAAAAAAATTGTGATTGGATTTTCGCTTTTAAATTGACTAAACTTTCTCGATCACGGTTAGAAAACTGTAAATCTCAAACTGATCATAATGGAAATCAAATTCTTCATGAAATTAATTAAAAAATCGCATTTCATAGAATTTTCAAATTGAGAATGAGATATATGTGAACCATATATAAAATTGAACTTAGGATAGTGCTTGTAAATAATACGTAGACTTTATGGTTTAATTAGTAGAAAAAAAATATGAAGTAAAAATTTATAAATACAACAAACCCCTAAAACGTCCAAACCATGAAACAACCTTAATTAGAATAACCATATTATATTTTCAAGCAACAAACTAATTAACCATAAAAATATTGAAACATTGTTTATATTTTATTAAAGAATGTGTTTGATTGTCTTAGCACATATGCATTATATGAACAAAATGCATTTCATCTATCAATTGCGAGAGAATTTGTGACTAATTTGTCTGTATCTCATATAGTTGTTTTAGGGATATCAAACATCTTTTTCTGCCTATCATGAGTTTATGACTTATTGAAAGATTGTGACTAATGGACATTAGTTGTATAATGAGTAATATATCCGACAAACCGTTGAGGTAAAAATAAAGTAAAATTAATGAGGACGAGCGATAAACCTTAAAAACACCTTAGAATGAACTATACTAATTATAAGCAACAACTAACAATAATAATATTTAACATTGGCTATAATTAAAGCATAATCTTTATCGTATTCATCACGTAACATTGTATGAATAAAATGCGTTTCATCTATCAAAACCAGGGGAAAGAATCAGTGATGACTTAAATTGTCTGTATCCAGCTAGCTAGTTGTTTTAGATATTGATCAAACAGGTTTTTCTACATGTTATGAATTTATGATTTATGAATAATACAAACTTTTTGAAAGATTGTGAAATCTTACTTGATGGTGGATAATTTGAAGGTACCTCTATAAAAGACAGGTGTGAAACGTCAAGTAGGATACTCAAGAACAGAATATACGGTAAAGGGGTCTCGGATTTATTAAGAAGCAGGGAGTGTGTGTTGAGTCTGCATGTGCGCGTTAGTTTTAGAAATTGGATGGAATAATATTACATTAATTAGGAAATGGACTATGTCTTGAGTTGAATGATGACTTTTCCAACGTTAGAGCTTGAGAATAAGGAAGCCAAACTGTCCAAAAAGCTCTCGATTCCGTTGTTGATTTGAATCTTAGTTTTGATCTTGCCTTGCTTCATGTAGTCCTCCATTTGTTCAGCGAATTCTCCGAAACGTTCCCAATGTGAATCCAGAACAAACCCCTCCATCTTCACCTCCTTCCCCACCATATTCAATAGATTCCTTATGCCTTTTCTTTCTGTCCAAACCTGCACGATATATATATGTATATGGATGTTCGTGTCTGTGTCTCTCTCTCTATATATGTACACACAAGTCTGGACTGCGGAATGAACATTATGATTCATTTGATTTACCTTATTATATTCGGAAATCATGCCGCAGAGTGATATTCTAGCGTACTTCTTCACGTGGTTGAGAACGGCTTCAAGCATCTCACCACCAACGTTGTCAAAGTAAAAATCAATGCCATCAGGAAAGTACCTGTAAATTATTTTATTTTAAGAGAACTAATTGTGTGTTTGTGTGCAGTAATGTGATGTGTGGTGAGTGAGAGAGATGGAGGAAAATGAGAAAAAAGAGAAGAGGATTAATTAATACTTGGCCAAGGCAGCATCAAAATCACATTCCTTATGGTAATTGAATCCATCATCATAGCCAAATTTCTCTTTGATGAGCTTCACCTGAGATCATATATGATGTCAGTCGTTACATTTTCTCAATGATTCAAATAATGAGAAACGGAATATTAATCGTCATGATCATCTCGATCACTTCATTCAGAATGCGTAATAATCATAATTAGAGTAAGTACGAGATTCTCCCTCCCCAACGAAATATAATTAAGTTGCCATCTCACTGAAATTAAGGAAAAGCATGTGATTATCTCATTAAATTTATCTTTAATTGAAAAATAATAATAATAATAATATCTTTACCCATTCAAAACTTTTAGCACCTCTTTGTTTCTGTTTTCCTTTTTTTCAAAATTGTTTTATAAAATTGTTATTAGAAATAATTTTTAAAGAAAAAAAAATCTATTTGGATAAATGTTTTAAAAATCTATAGTTAGAGTGACAAGGCCATCGCCGGATTGACGTGGCGGTAATTGTCGTTACTCGTTAGCGTGGTGTCAATAATAAATATATTTTTTAAAAAAAAAAAACACCTAAAAAGATGTGGGTTCCATTATTTCCATGCTTGAGTTTTTTTTTTTAAAATAAAAAAGATGTGGATCCCATCATTTCATGTATGTGTAGGAATCTTCTCCTTCTCATGCAATATGAGAAGTGTAAACTCCAAAAATTATTTCAATCTTTTAGTTTTTACAGACAACTTTCTTTTTATTTGTTTAAAAACAACTTGTTCTGATTTCAAACAATTTTTTTAATAAATATTTTTAAAACCAAAATCAAACAGACTTTAAATTTCCTTTAATATTTAAGATATCAAATTACAAAAAAGGTAATTAATAATTTTTAGTTGATTTAGGTTATGAACTGAGATTTTTTTTTTTTTTTTTTTTTAATTCCTAGAAGTCTATTTGGGAACAAATGGAGTAGCACCTTATGATCAGAGCCGGTGCTTCCGATGACCCGACAGCCTCGGAGCTTAGCCAGTTGGCCGGCGCAGGTTCCGACGGCACCGGAGGCTGCTGATATGAACACATTGGATCCTGCCCTTGGCTGTCCCACCACCTCCACACCCAGCCACGCAGCAAACCCCGGTACTCCTATAATTATTCATCAACTACATATAATTATAATATCATCAATAGGCAATAATAAAACAATAAATGAATCACGATCCTTTGTTGAGAGTCCACCTAGAGAATTAAGATAGTCCGGCAACGCAATCCCATTGGAGGGATCAATTTTGCGAAGGAGATGAGACGGCGTGACACAATACTCCGCAACCGGAGCAGATTGATTCAGAACTATGTCTCCTTCCTTGTACTCTCTGTCCTTTGATCCTATCACCCTTCCTATCCCAAACGTTTTCATCACCTGCTTTCTCACGCAAACATGCTAGTCATGAATAGTAATCTCTATTAATTCTGAAATCTTTGTTATTGTAATCTCTAGTCCTCAAATTTACTCTTATTTTGTGTTTGGTGTTTCAAATTTCAAACAATCGGTTTTCATTCTTGTAGGGGCAAAATGATACAATTTTTTATTGAATTATAGGGATCAATATTTTAAACAAAGACAAATTTGGGGGACGAAGATTATAATATCCCCTTAAAATATATTGGTTTTCTCTTACTGTACTAATATTGGTTGAATTGAAAATGAGGGTAAATGTATAATATATAGAATAAATTGCGTGCCTGGTTAAGGGGAAGCTGGGGAAAGGAAAGGCCGTCGTTGGTTCCGGTGAAGGTGGCGCGAAGGTAAGGCTCCACCGACAGAAACATCAACTCCATTGCCACGTGGCCGTCGGGGATAGAATCTCCGCCCACTGATACTTGAACACTTCGGAGTTTCAGATGTTCTGTTGTCGGAACACCTTCGGGGCAATACGCTGCCACCTGCCATTCTCTGCTTTCCACCAAATGATGATGATGATGATGAATATGATCTCCCATTTCTGCTTCTGTATCTTCGACTTTTGGTGAAGCCAGTGATTGAGATTTCAGAGGCTGGGTTGGTCTTTATATAGATATATATATCATCAAACCATGCATCTTCCCAAATCGTAAGCTTCATTCAAAATTGGCGTTTTCCATTTTGGATCCCGCTGGAGTCCTCTGCTTATTTCCATCCTCTCTGCCGTTCTCTTCGCTAATGCTGCGTCGTTTTGAAGCAAAACAGCACATGCTTCCTTTTTAAAAAAATAATAATATCCCTCTTCCCTGATGCTGCATGTTTGACGCAAAACTGCACATGCTCCTTTTAAAAAAAATAATAATATTATTCATGTACTAAAAATGTATTTCAAGATAGTAACCGGCACTAAAAAATATTGATAGGTACTTTATGATGTTAAAAAAATATTTGAAAAGTCGACATTATCTTTTAAAAGATATTTCAAGACGCTGACTGAGGATACTGCTTGATACTTAAAAATTACTTCATGATCATGAAAAATTATCCTACGATCTTGAATTTTTTTTTTGAAGATCCTAGGATAATATTTCTAGATCATGAAGTATTTTTTTTAGTCTGGTCAAGATATCTCGTCAACGTCCCGAAATATTTTTTTTTAATCTGCGAAATATTTTTTCAACATCCTAAAATAATTTTTCAAGATCATAAAATATTTTTTCAGTGACGTGGCGATTACTATCCTGAAGTACCTTTTTAATACCCTGGATATTATTTTTTTAAAAAAGGAACATGTGCTGTTTTGCGTCAAAGACGGCAGAGGATAGTGGAGTAATAAGCAAAGTACCCCAGCCGGATCCTTCTATTTTGCCAACTTCTTTAGCTAATTGGCATTTCTACGTAATATAAAACGTCCAAACCATGAAACAACCTTAATTAGAATAACCATATTATATTTTCAAGCAACAAACTAATTAACCATAAAAATATTGAAACATTGTTTATATTTTATTAAAGAATGTGTTTGATTGTCTTAGCGCGCACATGCATTATATGAACAAAATGCATTTCATCTATCAAATGCGAGAGAATTTGTGACTAATTTGTCTGTATCTCATATAGTTGTTTTAGGGATATCAAACATCTTTTTCTGCCTATCATGAGTTTATGACTTATTGAAAGATTGTGACTAATGGACATTAGTTGTATAATGAGTAATATATCCGACAAACCGTTGAGGTAAAAATAAAGTAAAAATTAATGAGGACGAGCGATAAACCTTAAAAACACCTTAGAATGAACTATACTAATTATAAGCAACAACTAACAATAATAATATTTAACATTGGCTATAATTAAAGCATAATCTTTATCGTATTCATTGTATTTATCGTATTCATTGTATGAATAAAATGCGTTTCATCTATCAAAACCAGGGGAAAGAATCAGTGATGACTTAAATTGTCTGTATCCAGCTAGTTGTTTTAGATATTGATCAAACAGCATGTTTTTCTACATGTTATGAATTTATGATTTATGAATAAACAAATTTTTTTGAAAGATTGTGAAATCTTACTTGATGGTGGATAATTTGAAGGTACCTCTATAAACACTATTTAAACATAGATATGCTTTATTTGAGTACACATGCATGACCTAATAATATATGTATAGATGGCATGAACGAGACATTGCCGACCCCCAGAACACAATCTTTAACCAAAACGAGTCTCTCCGCAAAATAATTAAAGCCCCTTGTCCAGTGATATGCACGAAGCCAGAAACAGCAAAGGACAAGTTAAGCCAGAGACCCTTTCTCCAATACAACAAATTCTTTTATCCTTTGAACCTTCTGCTCTTATTAGTTTCTTACTGAACACAACTGGAACTTGCGCGTACACACACACACATATACATACAGAATATATGTCCGTATGAGCGTACGTGTAGTAAAAAATGGGTGTACGTATATATGCAAGTATGAAAAGACAGGTGTAAAACGTCAAGTAGGATACTCAAGAACAGAATATACGGTAAAGGGGTCTCGGATTTATTAAGAAGCAGGGAGTGTGTGATGAGTCTGCATGTGCGCGTTAGTTTTAGAAATTGGATGGAATAATATTACATTATATTAATTAGGAAATGGACTATGTCTTGAGTTGAATGATGACTTTTCCAACGTTAGAGCTTGAGAATAAGGAAGCCAAACTGTCCAAAAAGCTCTCGATTCCGTTGTTGATTTGAATCTTAGTTTTGATCTTGCCTTGCTTCATGTAGTCCTCCATTTGTTCAGCGAATTCTCCGAAACGTTCCCAATATGAATCCAGAACAAACCCCTCCATCTTCACCTCCTTCCCCACCATATTCAATAGATTCCTTATGCCTTTTCTTTCTGTCCAAACCTGCACGATATATATATGTATATGGATGTTCGTGTCTGTGTCTCTCTCTCTCTATATATATATATACACAAGTCTGGACTGCGGAATGAAGATTATGATTCATTTGATTTACCTTATTATATTCGGAAATCATGCCGCAGAGTGATATTCTGGCGTACTTGTTCACGTGGTTGAGAACGGCTTCAAGCATCTCACCACCAACGTTGTCAAAGTAAAAATCAATGCCATCAGGAAAGTACCTGCAAATTATTTTATTTTAAGAGAACTATGTGTGTGTTTGTGTGCAATAATGTGATGTGGGGTGAGTGAGAGAGATGGAAGAAAATGAGAAAAAAGAGAAGAGGATTAATTAATACTTGGCCAAGGCAGTATCAAAATCACATTCCTTATGGTAATTGAATCCATCATCATAGCCGAATTCCTCTTTGATGAGCTTCACCTGAGATCAGATATGATGTCAGTCGTTACATTTCCTCAATGATTCAAATAACGAGAAACGGAATATTAATCGTCATGATCATCTCGATCGCTCCATTTAGAATGCATAATAATCATAATTAGAGTAAGTACGAGATTGTCCCTCCCCAACAAAATATAATTAAGTTGCCATCTCACTGAAACTAAGGAAAAGCATGTGATTATCTCATTAAATTTATCTTCAATTGAAAAATAATAATAATAATAATATCTTTACCCATTCAAAACTTTTAGCACCTCTTTGTTTCTGTTTTCCTTTTTTTTTTTCAAAATTGTTTTATAAAATTGTTATTAGAAATAATTTTTAAATAAAAAATCTATTTAGATAAATATTTTAAAAATCTATAGTTAGAGTGACAAGGCCATCGCCGGATTGACGGCCATAATGGTCATTAGTGTGGTGTCAATAATAAATATAAAATAAAAATAAGAAAACACCTAAAAACTATTTCTATCTTTTAGTTTATAGAGACAACTTTCTTTTTGTTTGTTTAAAAACAACTTGTTCTGATTTCAAACAATTTTTTTAATAAATATTTTTAAAACCAAAATCAAACAGACTTTAAATTTCCTTTAATATTTAAGATATCAAATTACAAAAAAGGTAATTAATAATTATTAGTTGATTTAGGTTATGAACTGAGATTTTTTTTTTTTTTTAATTCCTAGAAGTCTATTTGGGAACAAATGGAGTAGCACCTTATGATCAGAGCCGGTGCTTCCGATGACCCGACAGCCTCGGAGCTTAGCCAGTTGGCCGGCGCAGGTTCCGACGGCACCGGAGGCTGCTGATATGAACACATTGGATCCTGCCCTTGGCTGTCCCACCACCTCCACACCCAGCCACGCAGCAAACCCCGGTACTCCTATAATTATTCATCAACTACATATAATTATAATATCATCAATAGGCAATAATAAAACAATAAATGAATCACGATCCTTTGTTGAGAGTCCACCTAGAGAATTAAGATAGTCCGGCAACGCAATCCCATTGGAGGGATCAATTTTGCGAAGGAGATGAGACGGCGTGACACAATACTCCGCAACCGGAGCAGATTGATTCAGAACTATGTCTCCTTCCTTGTACTCTCTGTCCTTTGATCCTATCACCCTTCCTATCCCAAACGTTTTCATCACCTGCTTTCTCACGCAAACATGCTAGTCATGAATAGTAATCTCTATTAATTCTGAAATCTTTGTTATTGTAATCTCTAGTCCTCAAATTTACTCTTATTTTGTGTTTGGTGTTTCAAATTTCAAACAATCGGTTTTCATTCTTGTAGGGGCAAAATGATACAAATTTTTATTGAATTATAGGGATCAATATTTTAAACAAAGACAAATTTGGGGGACGAAGATTATAATATCCCCTTAAAATATATTGGTTTTCTCTTACTGTACTAATATTGGTTGAATTGAAAATGAGGGTAAATGTATAGTAGAATAAATTGCGTGCCTGGTTAAGGGGAAGCTGGGGAAAGGAAAGGCCGTCGTTGGTTCCGGTGAAGGTGGCGCGAAGGTAAGGCTCCACCGACAGAAACATCAACTCCATTGCCACGTGGCCGTCGGGGATAGAATCTCCGCCCACTGATACTTGAACACTTCGGAGTTTCAGATGTTCTGTTGTCGGAACACCTTCGGAGCAATACGCTGCCACCTGCCATTCTCTGCTTTCCTCCAAATGATGATGATGATGATGATCTCCCATTTCTGCTTCTGTATCTTCGACTTTTGGTGAAGCCAGTGATTGAGATTTCAGAGGCTGGGTTGGTCTTTATATAGATATATATATCATATCTTAAGCTTCATCAAACCGTTTGAATCTTCCCAACCATCGTCCTCTTAATGCTGGTTTTGACGCAAAATAGCACATGCTCCCTTTTTTTTTAAATAAATAATATCCCTCTTCGCTGATGTTGCGTGTTTTGACCCAAAACAGCCCATCACATGCTCCTTTTAAAATAATAATAATAGTAAAAAAATCTTCGGGGATAGTGATCGACACTAAAAAATACTTTCGTGATGTTGAAAAATTATTTTAGGATGTTGAAAAAATATTTAGACGATTTAAAAAAATTGGTGGGATCTTACCACGGTATTTTAGTTCATGATCTAGAAAAATTATCTTAGAATCTTGATTCAAGATCCTAGGATAATTTTTCTAGATCATGAAGTATTTTTTTCATCTCACGTATCCAAATAACATCTGAAAGATCTTTTTAATGCAAAGGTGAGTTTTTAGTGTCGGCAAGATTATCGAAAGTACATTTTCAATACCATAGATATTTATTTATTTATTTATTTAAAAAAAAAAAAAGGGAACATGTGCTCCGCAGCTGCCTACCGTTGGAACCAATGAAGCAAATACTTGACCCATCATATCATCCGAAGAAACGGAAAATAGCAAAAAGTTCTGCTATTGTATATTAATTTAAGTAGCTCCCGATTTCGAAGAGAAGAGGAGTTGAAAGAATATCCCAGCTAGAATAGGAAGAGGATAGAGGAGATACTAGGGAATCGGCTGTTGAATAAACTCGGACGGCAGAGGATAGAGGACCCCAGCCGGATCCTTCTATTATGCCAACTTCTTAGCTAATTGGCATTTCTACGTAATAAATTTGCAATCTTTGAGATTTTTCATTCCTTTTACAAACCCTGATTTTTCGTGCATAATATCGGATCACTCGAATCAATTGTCATCTTAGCATTAAAACAAAGATTTCGGTTCCAAATATTGGTTATCAAGTAATGATGATGCCCGCGAAGCTTCTTTATTAACGATGTACAAGCAAAACGATAATTCGGTCCCCTTGTAATTCCAGGAAAAACAAAAAATACAAAAAACATACGCTAGAAGGAGGGCTTGAACCTCCGACCTTGTGGTTAACAGCCACACGCTCTAACCAACTGAGCTATTCCAGCTTCATTTATAACATCTCCATATCAAAATTCTTCAAATTGAACTTTTAGGCTTCTTTTTTTTTTTTTTTTGCCTCAAAGGGATTTCGATGTTTGTACGCTACGATTCATGTACTGACTGATGATACTTGCCCTGTTTATAGTGCGAGATGAGTTAACACTCCTGGTATATTTTAATATTTTTGAATCTATTTTACAATTGAAAATAAGTAGCAATAGGGTCCATTTTCAAGGCCAAAACCTCATATGGGCACTGACAAAATTTCTAGAATTTTTCTAATAATTAAAGACATTTTAATAAATGTAAATTAAACTTTGTTTATAAATAAAGGATAAAGACTTTAGAGTAGTCTGGTGATTTTAAGAGACATTTTTATACTGACTTCTTGGGACCTAAAAGTATTTTTTTAAAAAGTATTTTAGAGAACTATTCATAATGTTGCATCCAATTTGGTGATTTAGCAAGACAAGAATAATTTAGGGAACACTAATTATGACCATTTCGAATTGCATTGGACACCTAAGATATGGCAATTAATTAATTATTTATTTATTTATTTGGCTAAGAACTCTCAGTCCTAAATATAAGACATAGATCACTTTTTTTGAAAATATTAAGAAAGTTAAATAAGTTACTTAATCATATCATATGTTGTATGCCCTTAGATTTATATATCATTTTATAAATTAGGCAGGGTAGTTTAGAAAAAAAAATGAAAAATATAAATTTTTAAAGTAATTTAACTTTCATACTATTTCTAAAAAAATCAACTTTATCTCATACTTCCTATGGTCCTTATTATAAAGACCCAACTAGCAAGTTCATTTGGTTCTGTTCCGGTGAGGAACCAGATGTCTAGCCTGATGGGCTAGTATTTTGATCTTGGATCAAGGTATTCCACCAAAATATCTATGAGACAGATATCCTCGAGGAGACGGGATCACTGCACACTATAGACTATTCGCCTCAATGGGGGGATGGGGAATGTGTCAAGTGGGGATGTGCACAGTGATATTGAAATTACTAGGTTTTTATTAGAACGTGTGCACCTTAGATTTATGCCCTTGTATTTATAGGGCATGCATTGATATCGTAACTGCCCGGTCTATCATATCTCTTGATTGTAGATATGATAGATTTTCCATGATCGTAGGGATATACGAAATACATTATATATTTCATGTTGAGCCGCCTAAGCATGTGGGCCGTTATGTCGGACCGTAACAGTTGCCCCCCAACTCGGTAGTTCAAGTGTTTGATCTATCGAGATGTATCATGCTCTGGTACTTTCCGCCCGAGGTACAATACCGAAGTATATTATACCCGTCGGCCTAGTATATCGGATTTTTGATTCATTTGGGCTTGACCTAGGAATGGCGCCTAGGGCCTACGTACCCTGTAGAAGGGATCAAAGCCTACGTAGTTCAAGACATCGCCAATCCTATAGCCGAATGACGTATGGTGAAGGCCTGAGCCAGTTCACTATCACTCATCGGCCACGGTGGTTGCGTCCTCCAGAATCCGAGGTCTGAGCTCAGGATCCGGGGTTATGCATGGGGGTTTGCCGAGTCCGTGATATTGTCGAAATATTTCTATTTTAGAAAACTTTATCCCCGGGGGTCGGAGTCTGACACGAGGCCCAGCGTTCTTCCGTGTTTCTAGGTGAAAACCCTTCTGCCTTCTCCATTATTTCCCCCTGCCATGTGGCGCCCGTGGACTGGCAAGGGATTTTAACCGCCCTGCTTCGCCGTCTTTGGATTTCGTGCACATTTAATGTTCTCCTCGCACGTCGCACGTCGCACGTCATCCCTACGAACAAGGTGAGTTTTCCCCTTTTTATCCCTGTCGTTTGATCTTTTGATTTATTCTTCCCTTCATTACTCTTTCCTTCATTCTCCATTCACCTGTCATTTCTGCTTTCGCTATCTTTCTATATTCTTCGATACGACAATTTCGCCGCGACAAAGCTCCATTTGATCCTATCCCAGTTCTTCCTACATTCCTTCTTACCAAGTACTGTTCTTTCTTCTTCTCTACTTACTGTATTACGACTTTGGTAGTTTTGATCGTTCATTCCTGTTTTTCTTCTGCACAACTTCTGTCTGGTTGGCTTTTTCTGATTTTCTGTCTAGGTTTGTTCTAGTGAGTTCTAGTTATAGCCTTTGAGTCATTGTGGAGTTCTGAGTTTCTTCCTTTGGGTGTATGTTCCTTTTTGCTAGAATATTCCCTTTGACTTCTCCTGAGTCTCATCCCCTTTTATACCCGTTATAGGTTTCTTCCTCTGTGTTTTGATGGATAGGAATAATCCTTCGTCATTTTCAAACCCATCTCTCACCCCAAAAGATGAAGAAGAGGCATTACTCGCTCGTTTCCCAAAGGCCAGCCATTGGATATTGTGGACGCCTTTGCCCGAAGGAGTTAGATCTAACCTTTTACTCCTTGGTGGTTCCAATAGGGGGAGTACTGGGAGGTCGCGTTCCACCACTCTTAGACATCCAAATACTCGTCCTTTCCAAAGCGGGTTGGTGAACCCCGTAGGCCGAGATGTACCTGAAGCCATCCCGATCGAGGCTCTTAATTTCTATGAGCCCACTCTGCGCGCCAGGGTTGAATCTATGCATGAGGGATACTTCGGCATTTTGTTGGGGCTGTCTCGCCGAGCGGCTCGTATTTTATTGCGAATTTGGGATTTCCGGCGAATACTACCCTCGGCTCCTGCGACATAGGTCCCCCATAGTTTCTACCTTGGCCGCTAACCTCAGAAGTTACCCTTCTTCTAGCATTAATGTGCATGCGTCAGGTATATCCTTCAATTACTGATCTTTGCCTTCTTTCATTTTTGTTTGTTTTTAGGTCTACATGGAGTTATCCTCTTCTCAAGTAAGTGGCCGATCCGACCCCGAGGAGACAAATTCCTCTGTTCCTTCCAAAGCCCTCCTTAAGCGGTTTCCCTGGGTAACCTACGACGTGCTCATTACTAGCTCATTAATGACCATAGCCGAGATTAAGCGGATGAAGCTGGGGGAATTTGAGGGTTGCTGCCTGAGTCCTCCTGATGCTGATGAGCCCGTTTGCTCATCCAGGGCCGCCGGGTGCACTAATTTCTTTTTCTTCTATAAAGCCTACATGTCCCGGCTCGGTATTCGCTTCCCGTTTACCGAGTTCCAAATATCTTGCCTCGATTATCTTCACTTGGCCCCCTCCCAACTTCATCCCAATGGGTGGGCCTACATAGTGGCTTTTGAGCGGTTGTGCAGCTCTTTCATAGATCATATTCCTTGCACAACCGCCCTCTTTTTTTATTTCTTCTGTCCTTTTACCCCTGGCTCTAGTAAGGAGGCGGATAAATTGAAGAGGCATACTTCACTTCGAAGTGATCCTGACCGAAAGCTACTAACTGCTTTCTCGGACTCTTTCAAGCACTTCAAGAACGGCTTTTTTAAGGTTGTGGCCAAACCCGGGCAGCAACCCTGGTTTCTAAAAGGGGCAGAGGGAAACAAGGTGGAGTGGAGGTTTCCGTCGTACTGGACGTATGATCACCATAAGGTGGCCTCCTCCTCTTACCAAGTTGAACAAGACGATCTTCCCGCCGAGGAGGTTCTTTCCGTAGACCGGATGATGTCATACGTTACTACTTATGGAAGCCGGAGCATAGCTTACTTTATTTCCGGTCCCGGCTCCAAACCGGGATATGTTATTTGTATGAACTCTTTATATGGCCCGCTTTAATCTTTTTCCTAATTCATACGTTGACTAACAACTTTTCTTATCTTCTTATTGCAGCTCAGGATATGGCCGGGCTGCCTCCTTATCTTTCCCACGTGAATCCTGGTGGTGGGGCTCCTCCGCGACCGGAGTCACGTACCCGCGCTACCATTGAAGCCGGGCGAGGCCGGAAGCGAGCTGTGTCACGAACGCAGGCCCAACCGGCTAAGAGGGTCCGGACTTTGGCTCCCACTGAAAGCTCCAATCCTCCTTCGGCCAAGTCAAGTCTCTCCACGTAGAAGGAAACTTGGGTTGAGGAAGATCAACCTTCTTCTCAATCATTACCAGCTACACCTTCTCCTCCTCCCACTAAACTGTCGAGGGGGTTGGCTTGGGAAAATGGGGTTACTGAGGAGCTTAGTGTCGCCTTCTTCCTTCCATGGAGGTTCCAGGATCCTATAATTCCCTTGACGAAAGCTGATGAATGTTTAGTTCATTCCGAGCAACATCATCTGCTGCAGGGGGTCGGCTTGGCGCAATCCCTGCTTCATCTGAAGCACCAAATCGTTACCATCTCGGCCGAAAAGCGTCGCATGGAGGCACAGAGAGATTTGGAAGTGGCTGCACGAGAAAAGGTTGTGGGAGAATTGAAGACCGCCCAGGAGTCGGCTGGAAAGGCGGTTGAGGAGCTGAAAGCTGTCAAAGGGTCGGCTGATAAAGCGGTAGAGGAGCTGAACTTAGTTAAGAACAATCTGGCGTCAACAAGCTCCGAGCTCCTTAGCCTGAGGACTGCCCATTCCGACTGTATGGACGCGCTGAAGACAGTACAGGCTCAGAGGGGGAGTCTTGCCGAGGAGTTGGGTAGGACCAAGACGGCTCTTGAAGACCTCCAGACGGCTCATGCCAGCTGCTCCTCCACCATCGCGGCTATTGCCAAAGATGCCTTTGATATGACCTTGGCCCAGATCAATTACTGGAATCCTGATATTACGTTGGATCTGTCCAAGTGTCATTATCGGGCATATGTTCATGAAGGTCGGTTCTATCCTCCTCCTCCGTCGGTTGACGATGCCTCAGCGTCTATCCTTGTAGGTGATGTCTTTGGGAGAAGCGGGAGATGATCGAGGTTTCTCCGGACGATCTTCCCGAGGCCTCTCCCGACACTCCATGAGCTACCGTGCCCGAGGCTCGTTCTGCTGCTTTGTGCACCGAGGTTCTCTCAACGGAGGTACCCGAGGTTCCTTCGGAGATTCCCGAGCGAATGCTCTCGACCCTTGATGTCTTGATGTTTGTACATTTTACGGCGTCTGGTGTGCCCTTGTAATGTTTTGTATCTCTTTCGGGCGTCGTGCCCTTGTTATGTGTCGAACACTTGCCGCTTTTGTTCGGTGGTTATATAAAAATTAACAAATTAATCTTTATTTTTGATTGCTCGTTATGAGATGCCAATCTTTCGATCGCCGGGCCGGGGTCTTTAGATGTGCAGATGCTTTTTGTTCCGGACTTGCAATCTGGAGTTGGTTGGTAGGGTTTTCATGATGTAACCGCATGGGATGTGTTTTATCATAACGCACTACCGAGTTCTGGCTCCCTCGTCCGGGTTCATCACCAAGATAAGGGCAAAATGTCACATGTTTAAAGTATGGTGTCCGTAACACAAAGCCAAACATTTTGACCTGATCAGGGTCGGCATGACAATTCATCTTCTTATCAAGGAGCGAGCGTTGACGCGTCAATTTTGTGAAGACCTATACAAGCGACTTCACACTGCTCGATACCTAGGCACATCGGCCCTAGTGTCATCCATCTAGATGTGTTAATAGAGACCGGGTTCGTTGACCGCGGTGTAACCGGGTTCGTAAACCTCGGTGTAAACAACTTAAGTTATAACAGCACGTACTTTGAAATAAGAACTCCACTACGGGTTCCTTCTTTAAGATAAAACTTCAAAGAGTTGATAATGTGAATGGGAAACAATCAAATATAAACTACATGAATTTAAATAAAGAAAAATAAACCAAGTTCAATCGTAAACGACGTCCGAACTGAGGTTTAGCTATGGTAGGCCCTCAGCTTGTCGGCATTCCAAGTTCTTTTGACGAGCTTTCTTCCTAGGGTTTCCAGTATATATGCCTCGTTGCTTAGTTTTTCTTTGATACGGTACGGGCCTTCCCAATTTGCTGCTAACTTGCCATCTATGGCGTTTTTGTTTCCAATATCTGCGCGTCGAAGTACTAGATTGCCCCTGTTGAAAGAACGGGGTCTTACTTTTCGATTATACTTTTCCGCGATGAGTTGCTTGGTAGCCAGCTCCTTGCAATGCGCCCTGACTCTGACCTCGTCAATTAAGTCCAGTTCGGTCCTCAGGGCATCTTTGTTCTACTCGCCTCCCTCTTGAATTGCTTTGGCCTTTCTCCATGATGGAAGCTCTATCTCCACCGGGATCATCGCCTCACATCGATAGGTCAACCGGAAGGGGGTTTCCTGGGTTGAGGTCTGCACGTTGGTCCTATACCCCCATAGTACGCTGTATAGTTGTTCGACCCAGTTGGACTCTGCATCTCGCATCCGCTTCTTTAGGCCGTCTAAGACGACTTTATTGGCTGCTTCGGCCTGGCCGTTTGATTGTGGATGTTCGGCCAGGGTGAAGTCTTTGCACAATATCCAGATCCAACATCATAGCCTGGAATTCTTTGTCTATAAACTGGGTCCCGTTGTCCGTGACTATTTCGGCTTGGATTTTGAATCGAGAGACAATATTGTGTTGAAAAAACCTTTGAATCCGTGCTGAGGTGATAGAGGTTAAAGGCTCGGCTTCGATCCATTTAGTGAAGTAATCTACCGCCACGATGAGCCACCTAAATTGCCCGGGGGCTGCTTTGAACGGCCCTAGGAGATCCATTCCCCATTTGTAGAAACGCCGGGGCCGAGATGCGCGATTTAATTCGATGGCGGAGGCCAAATAATTTTGGCATGTTTCGGCAACTTTCACACCTTTTGATCGCTTCCATTGCATCTATCTTCATCGTTGGCCAGTAATATCTGGCACGCAAAGCTTTCCTAGCAAAGGCCTTACCCCCCATGTGATGGCCATTTATGCCCTGATGTATCTTGGCCAACACATACTTGGCCTCGGATGAGTCTAAACATCTCATCATTGGAGAGTGTAGACCTTTCCAATATAGCTGGTCGTCGACCATCGTGTAGACGGCGGCTTCCCGTATTAATTTCTTTGCCTCGACTGAATCCGTCGATATAATCCCTCTTTCAAGGTAATCTTCAATCGGTCTCCTCCAATCCGTAGCTGTCGAGATAGTCATGACGCAATTTGGCTCTGTTAGGTTTTGCTGGATGACGGTTCGGAAGCTTCCCGGGCCCTTGGTGCTTGCCAGTTTTGATAGGATGTCGGCTTGGGTATTTTCTTCTCTTGGGATGTGGGTAATTATAACCTCGTCGAAGTCGGAGATCACCTCCTTTGCTTTATTGAGATACTTAGCCAGTAAGGGACCTTTTGTCTGATAAGTGCCCTCTATCTGTGCGGCTACAAGCTGCGAGTCGGTGAAAACCCTTACTCTCTGCGCTCCATGTTCTCTTGCTTGCAATAATCCGGCAAGTAGAGCTTCATATTTAGCCTGGTTGTTTGAGGTCGGGAACTCCAAGTGGAGGGAGTGTTCAATGGCGACACCTTCCGGGCTTTCAACTATGATTCCGACTCCGCTACCCTTTTCATTCAACGAACCATCGACATATAACTTCCATATTTTGTCTTGAACTTCATCGGTCCCGTCTGTCGAGGTGAGTTCTCTGACGAAATCTGCCAGTGCTTGCGATTTGATTGCATGTCAGGCCTCGTATGAGATGTCAAACTCAGATAGCTGGATGGCCCAGCTAGTCATTCTCCCTGCCAAGTCTGGTTTGTGTAATATTTATCGGAGCGGCTGGCTTGTTCGGACAATAACCCGGTGTCCCTGGAAGTAAGGTCTCAATCTTCTTGCCGAGATAAGCAAGGCGAAAACCACTTTTTCCAGCTTCTAATATCGCAATTCCGAGCTCTGTAACGCCTTACTAACAAAATAAACCGGGGACTGGCCGGCCTCGGTTTCTCTTACTAGGGCCGCACTTACTGCCTCTTGTCCCATAGATAAGTATAAAATTAAGGACTCACCCGGGTCTGGTTTTGATAGGACTGGTGGGGTTTCCAAACAGAGTTTGATCTTAGCAAATGCTGCCTCGCAGTCCGTATTCCATCCTTCTTGTGTTTCCTTCTTTAGCAACCTAAAAAATGGGAGCGCGTTCTCGGCTGATCTTGGTAGAAACTGGTTAGCGCGCCAAAATACGGCCGGTTAGTTCTTTGTACTTCCTTCTTCGTCCTCGGCGACTGCATGTCAAGGATGGCCTTGCATTTATCCGGATTGGCTTCAATTCCTCGATTTGTTAACATAAAACCCAGGAACTTCCCGGCTGGGACTCCAAATGTACATTTGACCGGGTTCAAACGAATCTGAAACTTTCTCAATTTATTAAATGTCTGCTCTAGATCCCAGACATGGTTTTCCGGGTCCTTCGTCTTTACGATCATATCATCGATGTATACCTCAATGTTTTGTCCAATCTGATCAGCGAATACCTTGTTCATCATCCGTTGGTAAGTTGCCCTGGCATTTTTTAGACCAAAGGGCATCACGTTGTAGTAGTAGTTGGCCTTGTCGGTCATGAAAGCTGTACTCTCTTGATCACTCGGATGCATGGGTATTTGATTGTAACCGGAGTATGCGTCCATGAAGGATAGCAGTTGAAAGCCCGACAAGTTGTCGACCAACTAATCGATGTTAGGCATCGGGTATGAGTCTTTTGGACATGCCTTATTTAAATTGGTATAATCCGTGCATACTCTCCATTTTCCGCTTGGCTTTTTTACCAAAACTACATTGGAGAGCCACGTAGTGTATTGTATTTCCCGATGAACCCGGCTTCCAAGAGTTCCTCCACGTCTTTGCTCGAGCCTTCCGTACGTCGACCCCGATATTTCTCTTTTTACGTGCCCTTTGGTTTGGACTCATTTGGATAGCCGGTTGTGACATGCCAGGTTAGGATCGATACCTGGGACTTCGGACGACGTCCACGCAAATACATCTTGATTCTGCCTTAGGAATTTGGTCAACCTATCTTTCAAATCCGGATTCATTGCTCCTCCGATCTTTGTTGTTTTTGAGGGATTTCCACCGAGAATTAATTCTTCTAATTCACCTTCTGGTTCTGGACGTGGGATTTCGGGCTCGTCTCTGAGGTCGAGCTCCACCATGCTAACCGGTCGTCCGTTTCTTCTGCGGTTCTCAGCATTCAAGATTTGTTCGCCTCTTAAAATCCGAGGTGGGGATGATGGTCCCCCTTCTCCATCTCGGATTGTCTCGAAATAACATTGACGGGATTCCTTCTGATCTCCCTTAACAACAACGACTTTATTTTTGTTGTTTACCATCTTCAGCCTTTGGTGCTTCATGGATACTATCATATCCCAACTATGGATTGTTGGCCGGCCGAGTATAATATTGTACGGGGATGGGAAATCAGCGACTATAAACCTTACCCGTTCGGACTTGAACGCCTCCCTGGTTCCCAATGTTAGTCTTAGGTCGATGTATCCTTTGGGAGGTGAATGTTCTCCGTTGAAACCTATAAGGGTTGTTTTGCACAGTTTTTAATCTTCTGCATCCATATTCATCCTCTTATAGGCATCCCAGCTAATAATGTCTGCCGAGCTCCCTGCATCGACCAAAACCCTTTTCACAAGCCATTGAGCCACGGTTGCTGTAATGACCAATCCATCCTGGTGTCCCGGCACCACGTCTTTTAGTTCTTCAGTGGTAAAGACTAATGGGGGCGGTGTCGGTTTGGTTGAATCATCCTTAAACTTTGGGAGATTCCTTACAGAAAGCACTTCCCTCAAATATTTCTTGCACTGGCTTATCGTGTCTCCTCCCCCACCAAAACCTCCGCTGACAACATTGCAGTGGAATTGGGCTCCCGGGAATTCATCTCCCTCATCGGCCGACTTTCGGCGCTTCTCGTCTTTCTTTGGGTTGACGGCCGGACTTCTACTTCGGCCTCCTTGCTTACGTTTGTAATTTTTACGCCCCTGGGTTTGTATCACATATTGGCGTAGTTTGCCCTCTCTGATGAATCGTTCGATGGCGTCTCGGAGTTCAAAACACTGATCCATAGTGTGCCCCGATCCATCATGGAACGCACAAAACCTAGATTCATTAGTCGTAGGGCGGATTCTGGGAGGACGAGGTCTCTCTATTCTTTTCATCTCGATATGGGCCACCTCTTTCCAAATTTGGGAACGAGGTGCGTTTAATGGGGTGTATCTTTCATACCGTGCTTTTCCTTCAGGTCTTCCTTCTTGAGTGCGTGGATCTCGGTTCCAAGCACGTTGAATAACCTCGGCCTTTGGCTTTCGCGTTTGACCCTTACCCTCGGGCAATATATTTCCCCGCTTCTCAGTCCCGACGCATTGGCGATCTCCATCTCTGTTCCACGTCCAAATCTTTTGCTTTGCCGGTATGGAATTCGGTGAGCGTATGGACTCGGTTCTTAAAGATATTCTTAGCCAACCGGGACGAGGGATCCAGGCCATCTACAATGCAATGTACATGGACGTCTTCCGGGAGTGAGCGTACTTGTAAAGCCACTTCTTTGAACCGATCCAAATATTTTTGGAGGGTCTCCCCCCTTTTCTGCTTGATTTTGCTCAAAGTAAAGTGAGATTTCGGCTGCTTCTTACTTGTCGCGAAATTCAACTCAAATTTTCGCCCGAGATCTTCAAAATGGTGTATTGAATCGACAGGCAAAGTATGGAGCCATCTACGGGCCGGTCCCGTTAACGTCGCGGAAAATTCGTGAGATGGCCGGGCCTTTAATTAATCGAACGAACATGCCCAGCTCGAATGTGTCGAGGTGGACACGTGGGTCCTGAGTCCCATCATACTTCGGGAGATGCGTGAGATCCAAACGTTTTGGATACGGTGCGGTTGCAATTTCCTCCAAGAAAGGACCCCGGTTAAAATCGGCCAAGTACTTCATCTTGTACTCCTCGGGAGATCCCCGAGGCCGGGCTGTTCTCTCCCTATGTCGGTCTTTGGCTTGTGCGTTCTTTTCCAGGCGTAACTTTTTTACCTCCGACGCTGACAGTTAAGCTCGATGCGAACTAGTTCCTAGAAAAGCCCGACTCGTATCCCGACGCTTTGGCCTCATCTGTCTACTGGGAGACGGACTATTTGTCTCTAGAGGTGTCTTTTTCGGTTCTTCCAGCGAGTCTTCTCGGTCCTTTTTTTTCGACTAACTTCTCAAATTTGTTAAATCGATCCTCCATTATCTGTTGCATTATTCTGAGATCTTCCTGGCATTGGAGGTTATTGCGCTTTTCATTATTCTCCATGCGTCTCAGAATTAACACCTGTGTTTTCTGCAGGAGGATGACGTCAGGATTCTGAACCGAGACCTCGGTCGCGGCTAAATTTTGAGTTTTGGGGACTATAGGAGGGGAGGATGCCGTATCTAAAACGTTACCCTCCTGAACTTCCTCCGGTGGCCGTGGAGCCTCATTATTTTGAGTAGGTTCAACCTGCTGTGGATTTGCAGGGTGAGTAGTCTGACTGCAACTTCTGGTGTTGGCCATCGGTGGTCACGGGGATCGAAATTTACGGTCCCCACGGTCGGCGCCAATGTTCCGGTGTGGAACCAGATGTCTAGCCTGATGGGCTAGTATTTTGATATTGGATCAAGGTATTCCACCAGAATATCTATGAGACAGATATCCTCGAGGAAACGGGATCACTGCACACTATAGACTATTCACCTCAATGGGGGGATGGGGAATGTGTCAAGTGGGGATGTCTTGTGATGATATTGAAATTACTAGGTTTTTGTTAGAACGTGTGCACCTTAGGTTTATGCCTTTGTATTTATAGGGCATGCATTGATATCGTAACTGCCCGGTCTATCATATCTCTTGATTGTAGATATGATAGATTTTCCATGATCGTAAGGATCTACGAAATACGTGATATATTTCATGTTGGACCGCCTAAGCATGTGGGCCGTTATGTCGGACCGTAACAGGTTCTTTTTATAAGACACTTGCTTATTCTTAATGAGCATTAATTATTTTTTTCCATGTCTACCCATAATTAATAAGGTTAGTGGGTGAGAGTAATAATTAATATGATATTAGAGTTTAGTGCAATTAGTAAGGGTAATATTAGAAATTACTTAGATTCTAGGACAACTTTATTGACTTTAACTGCTCTTATTGATTTGTGAGAAAAGTTAGTTTGTGTCTTATAATAAGGACCAGAGGGAGTATTTAAGATATGAGCAAGTATATATATATATTTTTTTTATATAAAAATTTTATGAAAGGGGTTGGGTTCACCCACGATCAAAAGGCAAGGCGAAATCTCATTTCCTTTTAGGTTATACCGATGTTAGGCAGGGCGAAATCTTATTTCCCACCTAGGAGCTAGGATGCCTCCCCCAGCATCTTGACCAACTCCAGGATCGAACTCCCTCCCTTTGGTGAGAGTGTCCAACCCCTTTGCCAGTTGAGTCCAAGGACGAGAGGTTGAGCAAATATATTTTAACGACACAAAAGGTCCCTACTTGCCTGGTTGGTGACTACTATGAAGCCAAAAAGAAGAAAGCGTGCTCCTAAAGTCCTTCAGAATATAAACAAAACAATAAGATACTGCTAAGCCTTTGTGGAATAGTAAGGCCTGTCGTAGACAATCTTAAGGATGGACGTAACGCTCATTTGATTATGATTTCCAAGAACCATACAAATTTCATCTGTTTACGATTAGGAATGGAACAGAGTTCTCGAGTTTCAGCATTCATAAAGACAATCATTAAACATTAGCAACTTCAACAGAAAATAAACCAAACCAGAGAATTTACAACTAAAGCTAACTAGTTCGAGGTCGCTTATTCAGTATACACATGGTTGCTGTTAGGTATTATTCCATCGTCCCGAACGTGTTCTCCCCACTGTAAGTCATGTACAGGAACCCATCTTCATCCTTATATTCCTCATAAGTTGCAGACATCATAGCAGCTGCATCAACACATAACCACTGCTCAACTCACAAGATCACAAAAGCACAATTCAACACAATAAACTGGAAATTCCCTTTTAATCTCACCAGTCGGAGGTAAAATGTTCTTGACGAAGATAAAGATGGCCTTCTCAGGACTAAGCTTGATTCTCTTTCTCACAACATACACAAACTGTCCAACGGTCAGATCAGCAGGAACCAGATACCTACATTCATCCAGCAGCAAATAATGTTGATATCACATGTCTTTACAGAGGCATGCATCAAAAGACAGTAAAGGGATTCTTTTGTCATATTGGAGGGACAGCAAAAGCGAGTACAGACGCAAAATAATCAAACGTTCAAATGAATCAAAACTCAAAGGGGAGTAAGAAATTAAGGCATCTAGACGTACTAATATCATAACAAGAAAATGCAGGTTAAGATATGCATATGTCAACAAAAACACACTCCCCTGTCCCACATCCACTCTTGCGATTGATCTTCCTGATATCTCTTAAAGAATTCTGACAAACCTTTATTCTTCAATGTCAAAGAACAAAGGGGGAAGAAATGCTGATTGAAATTCAAAATTTTGCAACTCTGCCACTACACTACCGAAAATAACAGGGACTGCAGACCCTAGCCTCCATAATGAGCTTGTCAGTCTCACTTTCATCCCAGTTCAACCCCAAATATACGCAAGATTTGCAAGTTCAATCACTTTCATCAATTTGATCAATGCCATAAACAAACAAAGCAATATAAACAATTCAGCAGTACGAATCAAAACCATTCCATCTGAAGCCAAAGAAACATGATTAAAATGGCTCAAATCAAAGTAAGAGTAAGCGTTGATGAGTAGATAGGAGTCAATACCGTCCCATCTAAATATAAATCACATGACATTCAAGATTTTAAATAAATGAAACGACAATACTTTCCTGGAAGAGAGGCACAGGAAAAAAAAAATTATACCCAAATTAACTAATTAAGTGAAAGAAAAAAACAGAGAGAGAATCTAACTTTTTCTTATCAATTTCAGGAACATCACTCTTTTCAGCCCTTTCAACGATCACCTACACCAAAATCATCAACCAGACTAAGAAGCAAACAATGAGATAATGGCAGAAAGGCATAAATTGGGTGAACGCAAATCTTACAGGTATTCTATCAGGATACTTTTCTCTGATGCGAGCAGATTCCGCCTGCCTCCTTTCTGGCAAGTAATGCTTGAACATATCAGATGATATAAGATGGAAATAAGGGGTAAGAATCCAAGTTCATGTGCACTTGGGCGTGTTCATCGTTAAGACATGCTAACAGCATTTCATAAAATTGATAATTGATAAGTACAACATATCATGACTGGTTGCGAATATGATATCATTCGTAGGATCATTGTTTCACCAAAACTACGTACAAAGGGGGGAATAGAGTAAAAGTTTCAATCCATTTAAGGACACATTCTTCACAAAACCCCCAGAAAGAAATTACTAAGCATACTTCAAAATACTCTGATTACGTTAAATTCAGAAGCCCAAGAAAACAAGAGGAAAGCCTCAGGCCTAAAGTTACTTCTCGCATACAGTATACGATACAATTTATAACCATAAAGATGACAATAAAAGAATCAGAAAATCAAAATGAAGAGAAAAATAAACCAAGGGGGTGTTCCATCTTGAATGAAGCCTTAGTCATGGCAAGAAACCTGAAGCATAAAACGGGTAAATACCTAATCAGTAATTAGGGTTAACCATACGCTAAATGATCCACCGGAACAAAATTCGACTGGAAATAAAGAGAGAACATGGGAAAATGTAAGAAAAATTCGTACCAGCGACTGCGTAAAAGATGGAGAAATAGAGGGTTCAAGATCCCCAAGACGAGCTGTAAAAGATGGAAGCAATAGAGGGTTCAAGATCCCCAAGACGAGCTAAGCCGATGCCAAATGAACCAAATCTTCCACTGTGGGCAGCAGGAGAAATCTTATTATATAGGCACCTTTTCACGGGGTTATGATGTAATTTTGCCATAAAGTAAACAAGGAGAGGATCCACGGCTGGTCCTTATTTTTCATCATACCCATTCCCCACCGTTGATTGGAAAGAAAGAGAAAAGTTAAAGTAATAATATGGCTTTTTATATTAATTGAATAGATATGATTTAAATATTATAAATTATGATAAGAGAAACTCAATTCAACAATTTCACTAACTAGTTAGTTATTTTTTTAAGTAAGAATTTGGCGGAAGTATTTAAAAATAAAAATAAAAGCAAATTCACTGTAATACTTAAAAAAGCTAATGTTGATGGTTAATTTCTTAATTTATTTTTTTTTGGTAAGAGGCAAAATTGTTCCTTTCCATTCACTCCTATTTTCTTAGGCTTTGTTTGGGAGTTTTGAAGGAAGGAAAAGAAAGGGATGGAAGGAGAATGGAGGGAAGGGATGGAAGGAAATGGAGGATATTTTCTCCCCTTGTTTTGGGAGTTAAAAAAATAGTAAAGAAGGAAGATTGAGGATAATGGGTTATTTTTACCATTTTGTCATTTTCTTTAATAATTAATATAATTATTATACTTTACAAATAAATTTAAATTTAAATTTTCTAAAAAAATTATTTATGTAATTTTTATATTCAAAAAATTATTTATGTGGTGGTGGCGGTGGTGGTGGTGGTGGTGGTGGTGGCGGCGGCGGCGGTGGCGTGGTGGCGGTGGAGGTGGCGGTGGTGGGGTGGTGAACGAGGGTATAAAAGAATTGATCTATTTCCCTTTTAAAACCCCCCATATTGGGGAACTTTATTTTTGTGAAGAAGGAGGGTTTTGGAGGATTTGTAAAATCCTCCGATTCCTCCCCTCCTATTTTTAAAACTGAAAAAAGGGAAGGGGACTACCAAAAACCCTCCCTTCCCCTTTCCTTTCCATCCAAAATAACTCGCAAAACAAAGCTTTTAGTGAAATTGCTCCTCGTCTCTTAAGTGGTTAATTTTAGGGTAAAATTGCTGTTTTACTTTACTCACTATTTCAATAAATAATTTATTGTAGGTTTTATTTTACCTTTATTTAATTTTTTTCCAACTATTTTACTCTTTTTATTTAAGAGAAATCGCATTAGGCCTACATAACCAAATCCAAATAATCCTAAAATCTTAATTTAAATTATTGGTCTTTTAATTTTTTACTAAAATTTAAAAAAATAATGCCAGGGAACATTGATCTAAGTAGAAGGGGTTTCTTCTACGTTTTGATCACTTAAATGCAAAGTTTTGAGTTTGAATTTGTATCAATACATAAAACGTTTTAAGGGTAGTCACTCTCAATTAGATAGGGTAATATTTGATTCTAACCCTATCAAATAGTAATATCAAAAAAAGAAAATTACCCAAAAGTTGAAAAGTTAAACTGAAAATCTCATAAGTTATAAATCTAAAAATCACAATTAAAGTTATTTTAATTTTTATTCATGGGTAGTAACAAGCTATGTGTATTAAAAAAAAGGAGTTAATATAATTGTTTGTCCTTATAATTTACTCTCATTTTTATTTTAGTCCCGAAGTTTTAAACATATGGTTTTAGTTCTTCAAGTTTACTTTATTTAATATCATTAGTCCCTAAGGTTTTTGTTTCTTCATTTATTTTTACTTATTATTTATAAGTATATTAGCGCTAAACAAAATTTCCCTTATAAAGGTTTTAATGAAGAAAAAGAAAGCTTTAAAAATAAGCTCCTCATAAAAAAAGACTTAGTAATCTCGAGAAGTCACTACGCTCACCATCACCGCGCGCCACATGCCACACCAACTACGCCACCACCACCATATTATAATATTCTTTTTATGATAATTTTTATTAGAAAAAGTCTTTTTGATGTAACTTTTAAGTTTAAAAAATTTATATAATTACCAAACTTTTTTAAATTTACATTTAAAAAACGGAAGAGTTGACAATGTTAAATTTGCATATGTGTCACTAACACCTTTAAATTTACAAAACATGATGAATGGGCAAATTGCTGATGCTTACATGGACATGCGCCAATAAAAAAAGGGGGGAAAGCTTAGTCAATACTGTTCATGCGATGAAGGCGGCCATCGGCCAGTCTCTCCGACGGTTACCTCTTCCATCTCTGTTCACACCGCAATGTCTCTTGTGGTTCACAAATAGAAGATTTGAGAGACAAATTCCTCAACACGTGAACAGTGTCCTCTAGCTCCATCTTCTTCAGCCATTGCAGCAACAAAAAATCAAAATAAGAGTAAACTATAAGTAGCAACAATTATATTAACTTTTTGAAGCAAAAAAAGGAAAAATTAAAATGAAGGATCCGTAGGAAAAGATATTTATAGAGAAGGGCGAATAAAAATAAAAATAGTAATTATTTCGAATGACCAAATATAAAAATATATAACTAATAATACCAAAATGACCCTAATAAAATTATCTACATTCCCTCTTAAATTCTCTTCCACATTCTATTTTTAAAATTAGTATAGAATTCTAAGTTTCACTAAATTAATTCTTTCTTCTATTTTCATTTTTCAAAACGTGGATAGATATGAGATATCTATAGAAAAAAAATTATGCATTCTTCAATTTTATAAAATTTATATTTTCTTAAATCAACAAAAAAATTAAGTAAAGATAGAATTATATTATAACTTTAATAAAACTCAAGGTATTTTATAATTTGTCATATATTCCAAAGAAAGTTTATATCATTTATTTTTGTTTTAGGAGAAATTTATGTGGGTTAAAAAAATCATTTAATGTTAATAAAATTGAATAATCTAAATAATCTAATATCCTAAAAAAATATGATATGAGTTTAGTTTTTATTTTTTTATAAAAAGAGATTAATTGATTCCAACTTTGATAATTTGAATTGGGCAACTTAATGACATAAATTGATTAAAAATAAAAATTCAAAAAAAATATGAGTTTAACTATTGTTGATTAAATAATATATTAAAATATATATATATAAAGAACCAATTATATCATAATGTGTGGTTTTAGTTTTAATATTAATTATTTTTTAAATTATAAATACAACAGATAATATTGGAGTTTGATTAGGGACAATTTAGTGATTTTAAATTTATATTATGATTTTTGGTCCTTCTAAGTAATTATTATTTTTATGGTCATTTATAATAAATATTATTTTATTTAGGTCCTTTATTTTTATTTTTATTTTATTTTTTCAAAAAAAGGTTAGTTGTGATTACGAGATTTGCACGAAATTATAATTTATCAGTAGTTTTGAATAATAATTGAGAAAAAAATTATTTAATTTAGTAAAATTTAAATTTAGTTTTTGGAATAATATTTTGTGATATTTAATTGGTGGATTTCTTTCACAATCAAAAATAATATTAACCCAGGAGTTCTTTTCAATGAATTGTTAAAACAAGGGAAAAATAGGTTTTTTGCTTTTCAAATTAATTAACTAAAAAAAGAATGCAATTTAAATTAAATACTAACTAATGTTTTTTGTATTTTAAATAAAATGGAATGGAGTATGAAATGTATGAATGATCGCTTTCTTGGAAATGGAATAAGTACTATCACGCTCAATTAAATATAGGAGTAAATTTTTTAAGTTTGCATTTAAAAACCTCAAGATACCATTCGAACTTTCAATATTCTCAATTATTAGAATTTCACTACTACCGTAGCTAACTACTACCTCGAGATATTGTTTAAAACCACTTAGTGTGTGATTAGGATTAAATTAACGCAACTTTGCCTTCGATATTAACGCGATCTACGCCACTCAATTAATCCAATTAAATCACTTTATCTAACAATACCACGTAGAAAGACGAAATCATTGAATTAATAAGGAAATGCATATATATAAATCCAACAAACTACAAAATTCAATCCAATCACAGCCGCTCAATCCATGTAGTTATCCAACCTAAGATAAACTAAGTCTCAACAAATACAACAAATATTCCTAAAACTAGGAAATTTAAATGTAATTAGAGAAAATAGATAGAACAAAATTAACTCCCCTATTTTATGTTCTGAAATTCCAGCACTGGATCCATCTCCAAGAACCAAAATGATTAGCCCCACATCACTTCAATTTAAACCACAGCAAAAACTCTTCCAGAACTCATGACAGATGAACGAGTATTTGAATGAATCAGAAGAGAAAATGAGGGAGAGGTCTGATCTCTGTTTTCTCTGGTTCTCACTGAGGAAGAAGATGAAGGTGATGTAACGATGAAGGAGGGTGAAAGCTTGAGGTCGGAGTTGGCAGTGTAGTGATCTCCAGCGTGGTCCGAAATAGAGAGGAGGTACGGGTCCTCTCCTTTAATATGTCGGATCCCATTTAATATATCAGATCCAGCGCTTTCAATTTTAGACCTAGCTCCTAGACAAAACGCATAGCTTAACCACAGGGACTTAAGTGAAACATAAAAAAGTTCTGGAGTAGGGACCAAACTGAAACTTTTTTTTTTTTGAATTTAAATTCAGACTTTAATTTTCAAATTTGATCTAATCTTTTGAGGCGTTAACTTTTTGCTAACGGCGTTAACTTTTTTTTTTTGGCGTTGTCTTTGGCGGCTCCTTTTAAAAGTTTGTTGTCTTGGGTGGCCCACTTAATAATTAATTGTCTTTGGACGCCATTTCCTAATTTAATAGTTTTTGACGGGACGACGCTCCTTAACCCAAAATTAAATGATAAGTACGTAACATTTGGTAATTGCCATTTTGTCGTCTTCATAATCGGGGCTGCGGACCGAACCCGGAAGGTTCATAAATTGGCAATGAAGACGATGGGAATGCCAAAAAGAACTCCATTTGTCCATTTCCTTTGTTTTTTCCTTTCTTGAGCAATTTCCTTTATGGGTTCCTTTCAAAAAGAAAAAGAAATTTTTACGCAGGAAAAAAAAAAAAAAAAGGAAAAGGAGAGTGAAGGAAAAATGAAGAAAAATATGTATTATCCAAAAACTTATGGATCAATGTTAAAGCCCAATCATCCAATAGTTGGGCCAATTCATAGAAGCCCAATATTTTTTTATTTTATTTTTTTGATAAAAAAAAGTTTTAGAGGGGTTCAAGATCAATCCCACTAGGCAAGAAGATTTAGCCATTTTCTTTCGGGAAGACTTAATGGGACTTACGAGATCGCCTACCTAAAGGTGTCCCAACAACGACAATGGGGATCAAACACACATCCTTTTGGAATTTTCAATATGAAATAAAGCTCCATTCATTGAAGGCCCAATCCATCCAATAGCTGGGTCAGATGAAAGAAACCCGACCTCTCTTAAATAAATTGAAGTGTTCAATGCAACCAACGTCATGGCATTACGTATTGGGGAAAGGTATCCATCCTTATAAAGGATATTTCATTCCCTTCCCTAATTACACGGAAACCTTTTTTAAAATGTTTTGTCGATGGGTCTTAAAGCGAGGTAATATCTCATTTCCAATACTCACAAACTTGTTCTTGTTGCCCATCCTTTTTAATATTAAAGGATATTTCATTCCCCTCCCATTTTTTTTCTTATTTTTTTAAATTTTTTATATATACTTATTTATTTAGATTTAAATTATATGATGTTTGAATATTTTTGCGGAAACCTCATATTAATTAATTTCCAATCCGCATACGTAAATATTTGTAACACCAATATCCGTAAAATAATTAATTTGAGATAATCGGGGTAATGGGTCTATAATTTAAATATAATATCTCATTTCCAATACTCACAGACTTGTTCTTGTTGCCCATTCCCTTTTTAATATTCATTCATATGTCCTCCCAATTATTTGAGGCTATTTGGACTCCTGCTCGTCAGATTTTAAATATGTTAGGCTTATTAATCTGTTGATTTAGTTAGGCCTAACATTATTGTTGTTTTTATTGTTATTTAGTAGCACTAGTACATACATAGTACATAGTGCATAGTACACAGCAGCATGTTTAATTAACCTTGTATAAAGGTTACAGCGTTGTCTCATTACATAGAAGATGCCGCCTTTTAAATTTCCTGCTGTCCTTTCAGAGTTATTTAAACATTCAATATTCATATTTGACGTGAATAGATTTTTTTCATTTTTATTTTCCATTTTTCAATTTTTAAGGTGTTTTAATTGTCTTCTTAAATCCGAGAGGTATGCATATCGGTTGGGGAGGAGAACGAAAAATCCTTTATAAGGGTTTGGATACCTCTCCCTCTCGATGCGTTTTAAAGCCGTGAGGGGCTGATGGGCCCAAGTGGCGACAATATCAAGAAATGGCATTGCTGAGATGTTACAAATACCAAATAAAATTTTAACACCCCCAAATATCTATTAAATTTTGTAAAGGACTTAAAGATGACAAGGACTAAATTGGAATTTCCAAATTTAGGTGAATGTACTTTTTCCCTCAATTTTTAAATAAATTAAAAAAAGAAAGGAAAAATGACTCTTGCCAGAGGGCGACTATGGCCGTCAGCCGCTAAGCGACCAGAACGTCGGCAGCCTAAGACCCAAAGAATGGTGTTTTTTTTTTTTTTTTCTTTTGTGGGGTTGAATCTTTTTCTTTTTTTAAAAAAAAAAGATTGAATGAAAAGTGAGAATGTGGGGTTTGAACCCACTCCACCTTCATGGGGCCCAGTGGCCCAACCACTGGACCACTTGATTCCTTTAATATATATAAATATATATGCATTAACAAATATATATATATATTAACATTTTTCATCAAAAAAACACTCTTGTAAATGCTATTACTGATCTTGTAAATACATTAACGAATTAATAATTCTCATTACAAGATTTGTTATAATTGACCTTTATTTTTTGTTTCATGAGAGACACTTGTAAAAAACCTGACAAAAGCATTGGTGATTACCATTACAAAACTTGTAAATACCTTTAACGAATTGGTAATTATCATTACAAGATTTGTTATAATCGACCCTTATTTGTTGTTTCATAAGAGACACTTGTGAAAAACCTAACGAAAGCACTGATAATTACCATTAGAAACTTTTAAATACCATTAAGGAATTGGGAATTCTCATTACGAGATTTGTTATAATTGACTCTTACTTGTTATTTTATGAGACACTTGTGAAAAACCTGACACAAGCACTGATTATTACCACTATGGAACTTATAAATACTATTGACGAATTGGTAATTCTCATGACAAGATTTGTTATAATTGATTCTTATTTGTTGTTTCATGAGAGACACTTGTGTAAAACTTGATGAAAGCCCTGGTAATTACCATTACGGAACTTGTAAATACCATTAACGAATTAATAATTCATATTATAAGATTTGTTATAAATCATTTACGTTTTGTTAATACCATACCCTTCATTGATAATAAAATTACTGATTTACAAACATACATTATTTAGTCTTGTGAATCTCATTATATATAAATATATATTTATATATTATATAATACACACACTGTGAATCCCATTATAGAAATATCATATTATAAATATATATTTATAATTATATATAATATCTAAATATATATTATATATATATAATATAGATATATGTATGTGTGTGTATTGTATAATATATAAATATAAATATGATATGTTATATTGATATATATATATATATAAAAAAAAAATGGGATTCACAAGACTAAACAAAATTTACAATAGGAATAACAAGTTCAATGATGGGATTCACAAGTTTAGTAATGAGATTTATAAGTACATTAATAAGATTTACAAGAGTGTTTTTGATTAAAAGAAAAAAGAAAAGAAAAAGAAAACTCGCCAGATCTTAGGTCGTCTGGTGGCCAGCCACGGTGGCCTTTCGGCGAGGGTCATTTTTTTTTTAATTTATTTAAAAATGAGAGTAAAAAGGTAAATTCACCTGAATTTAAAAATATCAATTTGTTCTTTGTCACCTTTAAGCACTTTACAAAGTTTAACAAATATTTAGGGGTTTTAGAATTTCATTTGATATTTAAATAAAATTTTTCCTTCTTTTCGTGTGGGTAGAGTTCTGTGTTGCGAACTGCAAAAACATTTATTTAGGTGTGGTATAATGTTAATGATGGCAATTTTTTTTTTTAAAAAAAAAAAGAAAATAGGGAAAAGAAGGAAGGAGAATGAAATGGTAGCCCGTAGTAGGGAAGAGGGATGATTTGAAGAGCAATAAATATTTTTCGACAAATGAAGAGTAATAAATGAGAGGAGTGAATCTCACATGGAGTGCCTGTGCCTGCCTCCTTACCTATTACTCATGTCTCTATTGCCCCTTATGTTCCTCAACCAGTTTCCCTGCTATAAATGACAGCTCCCCTTACATAAACTGTCTAGGTTTTATTTTTTTCAACTGGTGTTTTTAAATTATTATTTTTTTAAAAAAAATATTAGTTAAAAGTTTATCTTTATTTTAGATTCTCTACCCATTAAAATATATTTTTTTTAAAAAAAAATAAATAAATATGAATTATCCAGATCTCATTGAAATTTCAGATATACCGAAGCTTTCCCTATTCATCCAGGATAGTAGGAAACGAGTTTTCGATCCCTACTCATCCAGGGATTAGTAGGAAACTCACATACCAGGAGAGGTAAGATCTCAATGATTATGGAACAAATTTCCAACTTTACTACTCGATCTTTTAACATTTATTTAAATTTCTCTCATATTTTAACCAAATTTCATTATATATCAATCTCATTTATTTGGTCAACCTGACTTAGAGGAGTGGATATCCTAAGGAGAAGAAGTTAACGCAATGATTATAAGGTGAATTTTCAATTTTACCCTCATTTATGATTAGGTATTTTTCAACTGTTTTTTCTCTCTCTATCTTCATTAGTACAATTAATATGGGTAAAATTATTACAATCTCATTTATTATATGAAACTAGACTTATAAATAAAATTAAATTTTTTAGTTAAAATAGATTTATAAATAAAAAAAAGTGTAATATATTCCACTTTCATACTCCACGTCCCTTTCTCTTTTTCACGTCCCCAAAAAAAAATCCCTTTTTTCATCCCTCTCCTCTCCTTCCCGCCAATCCTTTTATTTATTTATTCATTCGTCCATTTTCCCATCTTCTTAATTTAGCCCATCATCAATCGTTGTTCCGAAAAACTAGGCTTCTACATCAGCACTCTTTATTTTCTTCTTTTTTTCCATGTACACTGTTTTTCTACACTTACTGACTTACATACCCATAGTTTACGAGTAATAATGAAGGTTCTTCTTCAACTTAATTTACATTCATTCAAGGATGCCAATCTAGTTTGCGCGTCGATATATTTTGTGTGCATTATCAAAACAATTCGATATGGTGAAATAAAAACCAGCAAACGGGCTAGAATAAAGAAACGTTTCAGAACATCATGCCTTGGCTCTTACTATAGTAGTAGCTTTTTAGTACAGCGGCCAAGTACACTAATTAATGACCTTCGTTTCTACACCATTTCCTACAAAGAAAATGCAGACAGAAAGCCATGTGTAAAAAGGAACAGGTTTCAGAGACTCATCAATGGCACGAAGTAGTAATGGAATATCTGAACCTACGAAGTGCCTCGTGAGATAGAGGATGGGCATCATGACACGATGACTTAAACAGTACCAGAAAACCCAAACCCAGAAACAACACCAAAAGCAAAAACAGAGTTCCTCTGTTTCTTTTTCTTTTTCTTCTTCCTCCTCTCACTCGCTCACTCTCTGTTCTTTTGCATTAATTGCAGATTGAAATTTGAAAACAGAACCAACATCCCCTCTTCCCCTACCCTATAACACACATTAATGCTGCCTCATTAAAATCCCCAGATTTGTCTCCTCTGACAATCGTCACGATTCCTGTACCCTCCCCTCCTTAAATTAATATTCTCAACTTCCTAACTTGCTCGGTTGTTGTAACATTTAATGCCACTTCTTCAATGCTACCCATATTTCCTCTTGCCCCTTACCTTCTTTATAACTTCTGTCTCTCTCCCCTCTTTCTTCTCCATTCCTATTCGTCTCTTCAAGACCAAAGCCTGTGTGCTCTGTTTTTGTTTGAATTGTTTTGTGCTTCTCTGGGTTTTACTCTAACTGTGGGGTGTTATGGCATGTGGCTGAGAAACAAACAAGAGGCCAAAATGGGGGGTTAAGAGGACCCGGTTGAGCGAGATATTGGTGCGGTTCAATAAGAAAGCAAGGCTCAGATAGTGTTGAACCATGTTTTTTGATTGAGCCGTGCCAATATCACGTGCCACTTCTCCCACAAACCCCTAGCATAATTCAAAGCTTCAAAAGGTAGACTCCCACTTTTATTTTTGTTCATCTCTCTAACCTGCTTTGGTATATTAAAAAATTGTAACAACGCAAGGCATGTTTGTTTGTTTTCATAAAGTGGGGTGAAGAATGTGAAAACTAAAAAGTACTTGATTTGTAAGTGTATTCCTAACTTGTTCCAATTATTGTTTTGTCTTTTGGTAGACATCTGATATGGTATCACAAAGCTTACTGTATATTACTACTCCCGCATTCAGGTAAGAGGAAAAGGAAAGAATCTTCTTCTTCACTGACCATATAACAGGGAATCAGCTACCATATCTTGTTATTGTTGGCTTAGAATGACACATGTCACCTAAATATAATAAATATATAGTTCAAATCTGAAGCAAATCTCAAGTAAGGTAAGGTTGCAGCCCCACACAAAGATATGGAAAATCTGAGCTCTTCCCAAACACATCTTCCTTTTGGTATTTATACTTTACAATAAGATATAAGTTTTCTGTTTCTTTTTTCAGAAATGTAGTTGCTTTTAGCACACATGAAGACATAATATGCTTATTACTCATTATATTTCTTTCTAAGTCAGTGCTATGATCAGTTCTATTTGTTGGAAAGTGACAGTTTAGAAATGGCGTTGCTGTAAGTAAAATTTTGGACAGAAGAATTCATCAATGGAACTATGGAAGAAGCAGTTCCTTCTACTCATTTCCAATACTGACAGACTTGTTCTTGTTGCCCATTCCCTTTTCAATATTCATTCATATGTCCTCCCAATTATTTGAGGCTATTTGGACTCCTGCTCGCTAGATTTTAAGTATGTTAGGCTTATTAATCTATTTATTTAGTTAGGCCTAACATTATTGTTGTTTTTATTGTTATTTAGTAGCACTAGTACATACATAGTACATAGTGCATAGTACAGCAGCATGTTTAATTAACCTTTAAAGGTTACAGCGTTGTCTCATTACGTAGAAGATTCCGCCCTTTAAATTTCCTGCTGTCCTTTCAGAGTTATTTAAACATTCAATATTCATATTTGACGTGAATAGATTTTTTCATTTTTATTTTTCAATTTTTAAGGTGTTTTAATTGTCTTCTTAAATCCGAGTGGTATTCTGATATTTTGAATATTTAAAAATTATGCATAAAAATATATATTTTAGAACAAATATTACAGAATAATTACAATAATAAATTTAAAATTTTACAATTTTGTTTACGTGAAAGTCTTAAAATATCACAGTGAGGTTGAAGAATGGAAACCAGTCTCCATCTCTTATTCTCCACCTTCTTCATTCTTTAAATTTCTCCAATTCACTTCTATTTCTAACTTCCATAAATATCCTAAAACCGTTGTTGTGAATCTTGGTTGAAAACAAAATTCAGATACATCCCTTGTTTTTACTTTTACAAAAAAGGAAGGAAAAGGATTGAAGAAGAAGCTGGCCTTGTAAATATAGAAGAGATTAATGAGAGTAATACAAGAAATTCAACCTTGAAAACAAGAAAGCCAAATAGAGAAGATATCTACATTTATTTCTTAGGAGCTTGACAGCCATGGGATCTCTATTAACATTACGGATTGGCCCTTCAAGCGTTAAAGAATGGGCAGTACTTGTGTCGTCACTATCTCTTTGGTGCTTCCTCATTCTGGCTGCTACCATGGTCAATCTCCTCAAGTAAAATCATGAAGGTCCATGGAACAACCTCACACAAACTCTCTCCCCCCCTCTCCCTCTGTCTCTCATTTAATATGATAATTCTTTGTATTATATATATATAAGGGATCCCAAAAAAAAAAAAAAAAAAGAGAGAAAATCCCGCAAGCCTAATAATAGATTGCTATTCTGGTATTCTATCTTCCGGAGATCAGAAGAATTCCAAGTCACCAACCTAGAAAGAGGCACTCCATAAGGCCTTTTCGCCTTCTCCACATCGCCGATGGACCTCTTTGATCCTTTCAGCAGACCTGCAAATACCACTACAGCTCCAATCAAATGAAGCAACACAAACGTTGCCTGCTTGAGCCTTCCATTCACAATCTGCAAGAGCAAACACAAATCAAGAAGTCACATTTGTGTTCATGAGATTTGCAGATGATACATATATCAGGAGAAATCTTCACCTGGTGGGGTGCCACAGCAGAGTCTTCTATCATCTATATGCTCCACATCAATCCCTAAGAACCAAGCTCCAAGTGAGACGTCCTCGTTGGCATACTTGTGAAGAACGTGCCTGAGACAATCATTGACATATAAAAACCATCAAAAGCTCGAACTTGAATGAAAAGTAACAACACTGGAACAGGAATCATGGTCCATAATCCTATGAAATAGTTGGCATCTCTGTGTAATTTAAAAACGATATACGTGTAGCAGTGAACTAATGCCTTTCTCTGAAATTTAATTTCAAATAATCATTTTTGCTTTTACGCTTAGTTTCTTTGTAGTGAGGGGCAGTAGGACTTACTGGTTTATTGAAATATATGAAGCCAAGTCTTTAGAAATGGCATACAATTGCCCTGTGGCATGACGAAAGTACTTGTTTCCAGCTTCACCAAACTTCCAGTATTCAGGTTCATGGTACCTTACCCCTCTGGGGAACAGATTAGGCAGGGAATAAGCCACAATTGAAAAGGCAAATTCAAAATCTTTTGATAAGTAAGATGAAGATAAGAGAGAAGTCTCACTTTTGATTAAGGACAGGTCCAGATTTCATGCATCCAATGTATATTCGAGGTTTTGATCGGTGTCTAACTAGAGTTTCTCCTAATGTTGCTGAAACACAATAAAAAGGAAACCCAGTCAAAACATTACGGATACTTGCTAAATGAGTAAACTGAAACATATGTCCAGTTTTTTAAGGTATAAAGCCAGAGATTATAACATGACAGAAAAACTTTGCATACCAATGTTGACATGAACATCATCATCAACTTTAACATAGAAATCAGCATCCCACAAGTTAATAGCAGTAGTAAAGTATGTCTTTGTCTTGGCTGACAATTCTAGGTATCCTTCAACATGATCCTGCAGCAACAAAGCACGAAAGTTTGACAACCTGACACGTTATTTTCCTTTTTCTCTTCTAACACTGACCATGTCATCTTATAAAGTGATCACAGAAAAAGGATCAAAATAAATTAATTACCAGCTTCAGTAAGTCTCCATGCTTTTGGTCCTCTGCTTCGATAGCTCTGTCCAGGATACCCCCTGATGTAGCACTTGATGAACGAGAAGAAACGTGTCAAGCTTATGATTCATTCAAGAATATCTAAAACTAACATTGTAATTTATTTGTATTTGAACTCTCAGTGAGTACAATCATTAAAGATATAAATAAGCTAGTATCAATCCATCAACAAAAGATTTCAGGTTGAAGCTTCTCATATTATTTGGGGTTTGAATTGCACGATTCATCAGCCATTGAATCTTAATTTGAAATAGGGGAATTAAGCCATCCCTAGGTCTTTTAAAGTAAATCAAATGGAAATTATGCAATCAAAGAATAAACAGTTGCAACGATTACCTGTGGCCAATGACAAAACGGATGATAATGCCCTTCTCTTCCTCCAACTTCTTCCTTTTCTCACCTATTGTCCAGATTGTCATAAGAACCGAACATCAGAAATCACAGTCAAAAACAGGAAAAGATTAAATTAATATATAAGGCCGAAAGATAAATTTATGAACCTTGTGGCATCCAAGTTGCACGAATTGAGTCTCTTCTTTTCCGGCTGCTAAAAGCAGTATTAATTCCTACAACCATTAAATACCTTCTCTTGCCAGATGGTTGAACCATCTCAGAACCTTCTGATACAGGAGCACCACTGCGTAAAGATTCCTGAGTTGCCCTTGCAGCTGCTAATTCCATCTCTAAATTTGATATGGTCTTGTCCAATGTTCTATATTCAATACCAACCCACGATTTTGCAGTTAGAATGATTGAAAACCAGCCTAATAATAGCATTATGAGGGTAATAACTTCCAACTTACTGTATGGCATTATGAGTCTTAGAAACTTCTCCTAAAATGTCCTTAGATTCTCTCTTCACTTCCTTCTCACGCAACTAGAGGAAGAATAACAGAAATAAAAATAAATCATTTTAGATCATAGACATGTGATGATTGAGTGTAATTAAGTAACAAAAAGAAAAGTTTTGCTTACAATTCTTGAATTGCAACCCTCTGAAACTACGTTCAATTTTTGAGCTTCCATGGGTGTTAGTCGAGCAAGTTCTTTAGGTTCAGGAATAGTCCACATCCTATATCAATCATTTTATATACTTCATAAGAAAATTACCAGAACAACTCCAAAAACCAGTCTTTATCTGATAGAATGAAGCATAAATACAGGCATCGGATATATACTTGTCACTTCATAATCAAATCAGAATTTCATCTGGAATCTTTATTTTCGTCCCAGGTAAATCGCTTCCATATAACCATCTTATGTTCATTATGATAAACACACTACGAACCAGAGAAACAGATCACTAATGTACCTCTAAATACATTGAACTAAGCATAATAATTAGCGAAAATTAGAAAGTCTATCTTTTCAGGATTGAAAATTGGGGAAATGGAGGACGGTTAAGAAGATGTGTACAGTAATTAAGCACAAACAGTTATTATTTTTTAACCTTTGAAAACAGTAATTAAAGTTGCGGATAGATTTGTCAACATGAGTATTGCGAGCCGAACCAATTAAACCATCAGAAAATTGTTTGTTAGAGAAAGAGCAAAGCAGTTCTTGGGCAGAATTGACTCATAACTAATAGTCAATCTTGCATCCTGAACCTCAAAGTAAAAATTGAGGTGGTATAGATCATTCCAAGTGAATTCAGATCTATCCCACTTTTGCCATGAGCTTTGGCCAAAATATGGAAAGTATTAAAATCCATCTTGTGAGTGTCAAAAACTAAATCGGGATTTATATAGGAACATCGAAAAGAAAACAAGATCTTCAAAATTAAGAAAGCCCTGCAAGTGAGTAAATAAATTAATCCCTTGAAAACCAGAATAAATAAAGAAAAATCTGGCAACACAATTTGAAGTCATTTAGTGCTCAGTAAGCATACGAAGCCATAAATAAACATTAACACGAAACAAGTTCTTAAAAACCCGGATGAAATTTTTGTTCTGGAGAAAAGAACCGGAAAAAAAGGGGAAGAAGATACAATACAGTTAAGTTAGGGACCTGTTTGTGAAGAACATCCCAGCACAGAAGCATGCCAGACAGAGGAAAAGTGTCCATTTCTGCGAGATGACGCGTTTAGAAGGGGGCTCTCCTCTGGCTTTCCAGGTCATTTTTCTTGCAAATCTTCTTCCAACTTGGCTCTCCTCAGCAGGCAAATTCCATGAGCAATACAACAAAATCCAGCGAATAGAAGAGAAGAAAAAGAAGAGGAAGAAGAATTGAGGGGTGTAAATGAGGAAGAATCAGAACAGAGAGAGTGGTTTGTTCTTTAATTCATGGTTGGTTCCTTTCTTTTACGCCTTGCTCTCTCTCTCTCTCTCTCTGCTTTCTCTCTCTTCGCAGGTAAGGGACGTTTAGCAGAAGTGAGGAGACTTCCTAACCGCCGTGTTTTATGCTTCCAATTTTGTTTGAATGCATAAATTTATTGGGCGATTTTTTCAGCGGATGCTCTTTTCTACATTTTTATATGCCCATTGAAACAGGAATATTTTAAAGAAAGTGGCACACAATTTTTATACAGTAATTGATAATTAACTCAGCTGGTTTTTTAATATGTATGATTTTTTTTATATAATTATATATAAGCATGAGAGATTTCAAGATGACTCCAAGTATTACCTCATATCCTAATTATAAGACCTAGTTAATTTTTTTTAGAGAAATTAAGGAAGCTAAATAAGTTACTTAATCATTTCATATGTTGTGTTTTCTTAGATTATATATTAGTTTATTGGTCAAACTATTTAGTTTGAAAAAAAAATACTCTAAGTTAATTTAATTAGCTTCCTTAATCTTTCCAAAAAAACCAACTACGCCTTATAATTGTGACCAAGGAATAATAAATAAGACCATTGATCTATATGACTTGTGTCAAAAAACGGGTGGAGTACTGCCAGAGGCGGAGCTTCTCAAGGACTAGAGGGGCATGGTCCCCTAAAAAAAATTGTTCTAAATATTTAATATAAAATAAATTGTTTATACAAAATTTATACATTTGTCCCCTCCAAATATTTTTTTTTTCTTAATTAGTTGATGAGTATATATTTGGACTCTCAAATATTTATCCCAAAATCGAGTACAACGTTTTCATCAGCTGATCATTTTCTCATCTGTCGTATCGCCTTGTTTCCAAATTTTATTTCTACGGGTCTAATTTTTACTTTAAAATCTAAGAGATTCGGTTAACAGGGAAAAAAAATCTAAGAGATTCAACGTGTGTGGAGATTAATAAAAATAATAATGTGAAGAGTAAATACATTTTCTGGTCCCTGACAAAAAACACGGACCCTATTTTGGTCCCTTACAAAAAAATCAATCCTTATTCGTCCTTTTTATGGACAAAAAAAGACCTTTTGAAAATTTGTGAGGGATTAAAATGTCAACCAATCAACCCTTATTCGTCTTTTTTATGGACTAAAAAAGATCTTTTTTTATAAGGGACCAAAATGGGGTCCGTGTATTTTGTATTTAAGACAAAGAGTGTATTAGGTTGCTAACACATCAAAACTAAACTACTCATCAGGTCTTAAATACAATTGCACCATAAACTATGTCATATATTTAGGACTAGAGGTAGTATTATCTAAATTATTTGGTTGCTCACCATTGTGTAATACACATAGTTAACCGTACTTGGTGGAATAATATTTGTGGTTGTTGTTGTTGAACTATCATTTAATGCATAAGAAATTTATCGAGTTGAATTCAAATATTAAGATCTATTTTATATGCAATTTGTACTATAAACTATATCTTATATAAAAGGTTAAAGTTAGTATAATTTTTTTTTTTTTTTTTTTTGCCATACTCCATCAAAATCAAGAAAAACAGGTGCAAATTTTAAATAGATTATCTTACGCGGATTTGTTAAAAAAATCACTATTAAAGACAAACCATGATTTGTTTCATAAAATTAAAGGAAAGTTGTTCAAACGTAAGCACATGGAAATGGTTGTACCATACCTCTCAAATATGTACGAGACTTCTGTATCTTTTTTTTTTTTTTTTTTTTTTTTTTGAGTAAATTTTTTGGCCCGACATAAAAAACGCGATTCCCATTTTGATCTCTTAAAAAAAAAGGTTCTTTTTAGTTTATAAAAATGACGAATAGGGGTCAATTTTTTTGTAAGGGATCAAAATGAGGTATGTGTTTTTTATCAGGGACCAGAAAGAGTATTTAATCTTCTTTTTAATTATGTGTAAATGGAAATGTGAATTTTTCCCTTTTTTTGTATGAATATTTTGGGGCCAAAAAGTTTGAAGAGAAGCTATACTTGATCAAGAATAAAGAAAAAAAAAAAAAAAAGTGGATCAAGTTGGTAGAAAAAAGATTCACATGAATCATGTTCTCTCACTTGTCCTCTAATAATAATGCAACGCCCACTATATAATAAAAAAGGGGATTATTGGTCGAGTCAACCTTCTAATACGTGTTTGACTGTTAGCCCTTAACGATCATGGAATCTCCACCGACACATCACACTAGTCTTAGTTAGATTGCCAATACTATACATTCGTCTCATTTTTTTTAAAAAAATCCTCCCTAATCATTCATTCATTACTCGCGAGATGCGAGGCAAACCATCAATATTCATCATTAAAATACAAGACATGGTACGTGACCAATCATGTTATCCACGAGCTATAGAAATTGTAATCTATTCTTGGGCTCATATATAATATAAATGCTCTACTAAATTTTAACAAAGGCAAAGTTTTTAATTAAAATAATAATATCAAAAAAGTCCTAAATTTTTTAACGGCAGCCCATCTATTTATCGATGGTTACTCTTTTACTTGTTCTTGATAAGTTATGAAACTTTTATGATATTATTTGCTTTAATTGAGACCTTGATTTCATTTTCCCTTCAACAAATACTTCATTCACTCAAAAAGATACAGTAAATCATTTTCAATTACCTCATCAAAATTAAAAAAGATGAGTTAACTCGTTAAACATGTATTTCATTATTTTATTTCATTTAAAGTTTATCTATGTTTAGATATTCCTACCCCTCTTATCTTTCTCGATATATAGTTAATGTGTGTTACACGGGGATAAAAGTTAAAAAAAAATGATAATTAATAACTTTTAGGGAACTTGTATTATGAATCAAAATTTCGTTTAGAAGATGTCTCATATTTTAAACTAGAGGGAGTATGTACTTTAAGTACTTTTTCATTATATATTATTACAAACCAATTTTGCTAAACCAATTTTTCACAAAATATATTCAAACATAATTTTTTTGGGAGCGGGGAAAATCAACTAACGGTCCAAGCGGTTAAGTTGGATGGAAATGAATTAACTTGTGTAAAAATTCACTTTTTTTTAATTTTAGGTGAAATTACACTTTTGCCCCATAGTTTTAAATATTTTTTTTTAAAAAAAAAAAACTAAATACCCCGGTGGGGCCCACGGGGGGTATTTTATTTTTTTTAAAAATATTTAAAACTAGGGGGCAAAGTGTAATTTCACCTAAAAGTATGGCTAAAAGTGTAATTTTACCCAAGCATCGTTCATTTCCATCCGTTAACCGTCGACCGTTAGTCGACTAATTTTTTTTTGGATTTTCCCAAAACATAATTAAAGTATTTTGCTCCCTTGAAATCTCAAAAGAATCGCAGAAATTTTCCTTATCCCTATATATTATTACAAACCAATTTTTCACAAAATATATTCAAACATAATTTTTTTTTATTATAACCAGTTTTTATCAAGCTTCTTTGATTTGGGAAATCGAAATTTGAGCCCATCAGGCCGTTTTAGTTCTCCCTGCAGGACTCGAGCTTGAAAAATATGTTAGAAATTTGAAATTGGCCCCGTAGAAATGACTAATCGGGCCAAATTTCGCAGTGCTCGTTTAATCAGTAACTTTTTTCTTTTAAAAAAATTAATTACTTAGACTTCCACTTAATGAATGTGTTTATTTGTAATTACTTAGATTTTTTTAATTTAAACTATAACCCTTTTTATGTTTATTATTATTATGTATTAAAACACATAATTAGTTATTATAAATTTTAAAGAATGGATGTTTTCATATTAAATAAACACATACTTTGGTATTACAAAGTATTATATAAGTAATAAATTATAAATATATTTGGTGTAAAATAAGTATAATTATTTTTACCTATCAAGTAAAATCATCTATGAACCGAAGGAATCTACATACACATAAAATTATGAGAGGGAAAAGCATTTTGTTGTGGGTATACATAAACCAATTCCTTTGTTTAATATTTTTTTGAAAAAATAGGAAAAAAACATATTCTTTGTGTTTATTTATTTTTTATTATGAATTAATGAATATGTTTATTTGTTGAATGATTTATATTGTTTAGATATTAATGTTGATAACATTTATTTGATAGATTAGAACTTTAATGATTGCAATTTACTAATTATATTTCTTTAAAAAATCGAAGGAAAAATAGTTAAAATTTTGAATAGTAAAATTTTAAAAAAACAAATATTTTCCTTATCCTGCAAAACACCATAACCTTACGGGGAACAGCAAAGCCTTGTCGGACCACACCGACCCTAATTCTCAGCTCTAAACTTTTGTCACTTTTAGTAAAGACTAAAGAGGCTTTTGACAAGCCAACTTTGACATGCCAAAAACCAAACATACAGTACAGCCTATCCACCGTATGTGTGAAGGTATTGTTGCGGCCAACTGTTGACTTTCCTATTGGACTTTAACTTGAGGATGATTTAAGACATTTCAATTTTAATTACTGACCATTTGCTATACCTTTTCAATTTATTTTCTTGATGAATACTTTGTATATTATATTGTAAATTTTTCTGAGAAACTGTATGGAGAAATTGGAAGAGAAGATGAGACGTAAGTTTCAGAGTTGTTGGGCTTGTCAATATTGGAAAACACGTTATATATCAAAAAAGTCCCATGTGGAGAACACAGACATCTTTTTCCCCACAATTAAAAAAACAGAGATCTCTAGAAGCAGAAGCATCGTAAATTTAAATTATAAGATTGAGTTGATTTTTTTAGAGATTAAAGAAGCTAAGTAATTACTTAATCATATAATATGTTGTGTATCCTTAGATAATATTAGTATATTATTTTTTAAGTCGAATTAATTAATTTAAAGAAAAAATAAAAATAAAAATACTCTAAAATAATTTAACTAGCTTTCTTAATTTCTTAAAAAAATCAACTTAGTCTTATAATTAAAATGGGAGGAAGTATATCCTATTGTTCTCTCATTGAACGAGAACCTCGATCGTAATTAAAGTCATGTTTTAATTTATTATTGCGTGAGCTCATTTAACTAAAATAAATGAAAACAGTCGAGTATGTTTTATTTATCTTGTATATATTAAGAGATATACATACACATGTACCGTTTCATCAGCTCATGTGATAGCACATGGGTATAAGTATTATCTGATTAAATTTTACAAGACAGGAAAAATAATATTCAATTGAAGATATTCAGTATTAGTTTCTGCCTTTGCCTCATCAAAATTATTCAGAATTAATTAAAGCGACACCGTCTGGACCCCCAAATAATGTTAAGGAAATTAAGATCCAACATTTTAAATATATTGTCAAAAAAAATAAATCAAAAGTCACCACACTAACATATATGCCTTTAAGGTATCAGTGTTCCTCTCTATAATCTTTTTTTCTCAGCTCATCAAAACTTGTAACGTCAATTATTAAAATATCTACATCATATAAATTCTTAGAAAACTGCAGTATTCTTAAGTCATGAATAAATAAATAAGCATGGAAAATGTCTCACTTTTAACTCCATGGAAATGGAAGCCATGTTTTTTGTAACAATTATAATATATGATAAAATTTGACTGAGAAAAAAAAATTACTGGTATACGGTTTGACATTGAGAAGTGTTATCACTTAGGGCCCGTTTGGTACAAAGAATTGGTATGGAGGGAAAGGAACTTTGACAAATTCCTTCGTTTGGTACACATTTTACACTAATCTTCTTAACCAAGTTCCCGGCCCACACCGGACCCACCACTCTTCCTCTCGTATGTGGGAACTTGAGATCCCATCAAAATCGGTGGGATCACGTCACTATTCATTTTTTCAAGTTGAAATTCAAAGTCACTATTTCACTATTCACTTTTTTGGACAAATTAACCCTTGAAATTCAAACTTGGCGGGAAGTTTCAAACTGACTTGTGGGAAAGTTCGAACTTGGCGATTTTTTTTTTATACGAGTTCGAACTTAACAATAACATATTTTTTAAAAATATATTTTAGCAAAAAAATTATTTTTCTTTTTTATTTTGAATTAATTTATTTTGAGGGTAAAATGACATTTCCTAATTCTTTACCAACTACTACCCCATCATTTTCTTCCTACCAAACAACTCAAACCATATTCCCTCATCTTTCAAATCTTCCTTTCCCTTTCTTTAAGTTCCTTTTCCTCCTCTAAATTCCTTTTCCTCCTCAAATTTTCATTGTACCAAAGGGCCTCTATAGTTATTAGGAGTAGGATTCATAGCACGTGAGGGAAGTAAGAAGTGTGCGACGTGGAGCAAGTTAATTGGAGGGGGCCCCAGTGCGGGGGACATTGGTGACGTGAGGTTTTGGGGCTCCTACTCACATGGAGGGGGTTTAAAGGCTGAGTAAGAGTGGCCCACATCACGATGGTTATGACAAGTGTCATGATTCCGTCTGGCCCTTCAACTCCGTCTCATCTTCCCTCCTTCTCACCCCACTTCCATTAACATGGATTTTATAGAATTTTTCGAATCCTTATTTATCTTACAAATATTTTTATTTGTTTTATAAATATTCTTCTAAAAAAAAATAAAAGAATGATATTGGTGTCTTTTCACCCACAAAATTCAATTTCAATTTAACCTTTAAAAATATAGTAAAGAACCGACGTAAATTATGTTACATCTTTAGGATCTCAATAAAATTTCCCGCCTTTTAGAAAAGAAGTTAAAAGGAGGAGACATGCACGTGGTGGAGAGCATGGAAGCACGTTCAAAAGACAGCCTATAGGGTAGGGCACGTGTCCTTTTTTTCCCAAACCATATGTGCTGATGTTACATGCATTATTCATAATTCTTCTCAAACTTTTTAAATGCACTCTTCACATGGGTCTCTATATATATATATATCATTCTCATTTTTATTTGTAAGACAGAGACAGAATTTGATTTTTTTTTTTTTTTTTGCCCAAAGACAGAATTTGATTTGAATAAAATGATTACGACTTCCTCTCACAAAGTGTTAATTATTCTAATCCCAAAAAGTGTTGATTATGGAAATACGCAAAAAAAAAAAAAAAAAAAAAAAGGTTTAACTTTATTTGTTGTCACTTATAATTTCAGCAGCTCCTGCGTGCATGTGCGTATATGTGCTGCTTTAACCATTTCCAGCTCGTCATGCCTCCCCATTGTTGTGACAACTACCAAAAAAAAAAAAAAACTTTGTATGCGGGTGTCCACCCTTGTCATTATATTACTCATTCAGTTAATTTTTAATATAAGATATATTTATATAATTTAATTAGATTAAGGAGTTTAGTTAATTAAGTTTGTTAATATTATGACATGTACATCCTCATTCCTCCTCCTTTATAATTATTGTTAAGGGAATATCAATATAAGTAAATTAAAACATTAAGAAGTTATGCAAGTCCTTGAATTTAAGATTTTCTTAAAAATAAATAAATTAAATTAATACATATTTGAATGATTTCACCCTTAAATTTACCCTTTAATACATCAAGAAACTTCGTAATCGGATGGGGATGAATGGTTGAATGATTGTTTAGTGCTTTATATTGAAAAAGATGGGGTTGATAAAGTACCCGGAACACTTGAATTTAAGATTTTCTTAAAAATAAATAAATTAAATTAATACATATTTGAATGATTTCCACCCTTAAATTAAATATTCACCCTTAATACATCAAAATCCGTGGCAATTGACTACGGATATTTAAATCGTAGCAATTTGGGGATGAATGGTTGAATGATTGTTTAGTACGGCGCGATTTGTTTTTATATTGAAAAAGAGCAAATTTTAAATTTTTTAAATAGAAAATTGATAATAAAGTAACAATTATAATTCATCTACAAAATTGATTAGTACATTTATTATTTGTACTTCATTTGAATGGACAAGAGAATGAAAATTATCAAAAACAAATGTATTATGTTTACTCCGAACAAACCCCTACGGTGCGAGATGAGAGGTGCTTTGCCGCTTCGTCGGGTACCAGACTCACCGTATCCAAAGACCCTCCCTTCTTGTCAAATCCGCCGTAGCCTCAAAGAACGACTCTCGTTGTCGGATATAGAGGATGAGGGGTCGTCTCACACCGCGTGGCTCTCCCCGCGACAAATGCCTTCTCAAAGTTTTCCTACAAGCAAACAAATACATAACAAATAAGACATGTAAAACTATATAAATATGGTGGTGCATAAAACAAGTAATAAAGGCAATAAATGTCTAACCGCTATTTGTTGCGCCCTTGGATTAATCCATTTCCTCTCACTCCTTCAGCCGTCGGGAATGGGTCCGTGAAAGGTAACCCACTCAACCGATCCAGTGAGCTTCCCGCACTCTACCCGCAAACGCAAATGATGACCTTAATTAATTACTTCAAAGTATAAAATATTGAATACGTAAATAGAAAATAACGTGTACTTACAACTTTGCGTCGATGCTCACTAATTGATATGGAGCCGCAAAGATATGACGGTCCTTCCATTTTGGCCCTATTTTGCTTATTTTTCGCACTTATGGTCTTAAACTTGTCATTGTTTTCCCAATTGCCAAATAATTCATCTCTAGTGTCCCGTGGAAGCCAACTGTCTTGCCTCTCGACCTTCTCAATGCATAGAGCTTTCGACGCACCATCACGCCGGCCCCGTGGTTATAAGCTTTTTGATTTTCAAGATGCTCGAGCAACGTCATATGCTTATCCCGAAAATCAATAACGAACAATTAGTGCTCAAAATTTTAAAAGTACTAAATTAACACGCATAAAAAAATAACTTACCAAGAACTCCTTGAACCACGTGTCTCGTTGCTTTTAGGAATCTCTGGCCCACGCGGTCCAAGCTTGAGTGTAATTACGGAATATTTGGTCCGACATGAAAGTCGCCACGGAGTATCGAGGCAAAAATCTGAAAACAGAGATTATCATGCAAATATTAGCATACAAACCAATTAGAAAAGAAAATTGTAACATTAGGTAACTTTGCATGACTTACTCGTTGCCGTCGGGACGGATCCAAAGAAACCCCTGTCTCGGGATCTCTTGAGCCCCGCATTGGTACCTACGAAGAACTACCTTCTTCCCCGACGTGGCTCTGAGGCGACGCAGTGTGCTAAGGAAGAAAAAAAATCAATATCATAAATAATAATCATTATAGCCCAATAATAATAAAAACTCATATAAACTCCTACAAACTATAAGCATAATTCAAATTGATAAACAACTAAGTGTAGATCATTATGTAATTAATATATTCAGCTAAAGGAAAAACTAAAACAAAAAAGAATACTTAATATCATGTAACTTATAATCTTCTACTAACATATATGTTTCAATTATGTAATAGAATTCCGGATTTTTAAAAAAATAAGTTGCTACGGAAAATTTTCCGTAGCAAATTCCGTAGCTATTTCCTATTTTTCTAGTAGTGGAATTCCAAAAATAAGCGCCTAGAATGATGACATTGTAATTATTTTTATTGTAATATACTTTTGTTATTAAAATATATGTATTTGAACTTATTAGTCTTCACCCTTCATGTAATTTATGTAACTACATTTCTAACATCACTTAGCCTTGCTTTTCTAAATGACAGGTTTGTAAAATAATTGTCTTTATTATTATATCATCGGTGTTCACTTGTTTTCATGAATATTTTTTTTATTTTTTTTATTGTTTATATTCTTTTGTTTTTTAATGTATTTAAAACTTTCCTTAAAAAAATAATTTAGCGCCCCGAACCCCCAACTCTCCTCGCCAATGCGTGCCCCCTTCAATATTTTTTCGAGTTTGCCCCTAGTCACAAAATATACAAACTATGTCTTATATATTTGTATATTTAAGATAAACTTCTTAAATATATCTTATATTAAAAATTGGAGGGATATCAAACTAAAATATCCCTCCCATATGATAAGTTTAATTATTAAGGTTTCTAGCTCTAATTTTCGAAGAAAACGATAAACATGCACCAGACTCGTTAATCTGTCTATGATAGTCGTCAATGTACGTATCATACATTAATTCTTAACGTATTCCTCGCTGCAGTCATGTATTTGTTTATTAGCAATTACGTACGTGTACCATGTGACTTGTCCTGTTTGCCAGGTTCTAAATATATTACTCCCTTTCTTAAAATAAAATATATTTATATAATTTGATTAGATTAAGAAACTACCTAAGTTAGTTAATATGATATGTATTTTCTAAAATACTTTAGTCATCTTTTCAAATTCTCTTTATTACTTGATTATTATCGAATGAATATTAATAAGGGTAAATTATGAAAATATAGGCAAACAGAAAAAAATAATAATATTATATTTGTGACAAAATCAACACTCTAAATATACATGTCCTATATTAAGGAGATGAGAGAGCAAATTTGACGCGCATATATAAAGAGGAAAATTATAATAAATGACCTAAGAAAAATAATATTTATTAAGAAGGATCATAAAAATGGTAATTATTTTGAAAGACCCAAAATCAAAAAAAAAAAAAGAAAGAAAGATTACATTACCCTTAGCCAAATTTACTATATTCACTCTAATGAATCATAACTGAAGTGATTAATAGATAATAATAAACAGACACCAATTCAAATAACACCGTCCTTTAAAAAAAAAAAATTAAGATACTTCACCAATCTTGTCTCCCAATATTTGATTATCTTAATATTTTTCTAAAAGAACGAGGTTATTTGAATTGGTCTCTATTTATCATTATCTATCAATCACTCTAGATTCTGATTTAGGTAGAGAAAATATAGGAGATCTGACTAAGAAGCAATTTAATATTTTTATTTTAATGTTTTAATTTACGGTATTTCAAAATAATTACTATTTTTATGATCCTTCTTAATAAATATATATTTTAGGTCATTTATTATAATTTTTCCTATAAAGTATTGGTGGTTCGTGCATGAGATATATATTTATAAGGAACAACTACGAGAATTATACGTTTCAAAATATTTTTAAAATGAATAATGTGTAAAAAATATATTTTTCTTTCTAATTATACCCTTACTATAAAGAGATCATAAATGAAAATTTAATGAGGTAAAAATGGAAGGACAAATTTAAAATTTTAGACAAAAAGAAGTTGTTTCTTGTATTAAAGAGAGAATAATGTTGCTTATATTGGGTAATAAACTTTTTAGCTGAGAGGGCACAGAACTTATACTACTACTAGTACTATTTAAACGTTGGAGTGTTCCTTACATCTCATAGCACGAGGTTTTGAGGATGATAAATAGAGACAGTGGCCAGTTTATTAAGGGGATATATCCAGTTTCTCAATTGACTTTTGTGTTTGGTTTGAGGGGAAACCTGGATATAGAATGGGACTTTTGGGATGAGAAATGAGGGGATGAAGGATGATATATAAAGGAGGATATTAATGAATTTGAATTAATTTTTTTTTTGTTGAGAGTTTATTTTTGGAATATTCAAAATTTTTTATAGGTAATTTGGTCAATATAAGGTAAACAATTTCTCTCCCCTCCCTCCTCTCAAACCAAAGACATTGTAAACCTCACAGTATGGATGTCCATGGACCAGACTGGACCAGGTTGGGGGTCAACCTGAGGTTTGGTCCGTCGCACTGGCACTAGCGCCGGCTCTGGGCCGGGACTGCAGTCAATGGACTGACCTTCTGGACTGGTCCAGACAGTCGAGGACTTGTTTCATTTTTTTCCCACTTTTTTGGACCAATAATTAAACATACAAACATGCAAACATCTTAAATCCAATCATACACATATAAGAATCTCCAACAACACTGAACAAAAATACAAAATAACAACATTCTATCGAGTCAGACTGAAGAAGAAGGGAAGAAGAAAAAGACTGAAAAGGGAAGAAGACTTCGGATATTTTTTTAGCCGAAGAAGAAGACTCACTATGAAAAATCATAAAGAATGACGAAGGGTTAGGTTAAGTTGTGATTTTTTTTTTAAAAAAATATATATATATATATAATATATCGGGCCGGACCGGATCAGTCCAGGGGGTCTTAGCCCCTGGACCGAAGTCCGGTTTGACCCGAACAGACTAGTCCGGTTCGCCTCATATGGTCTCAGACCAAATTTTTTTTTTCGAGACGGGTCGACTCCACCACCCTGACGAGTTACTTGGGTTTTTGGGCATCCGTACCTCACAGTACTCAAAGGACAAGTAAGGGCAGGCACATATGTGTTCAGCTCACACGCTCAACGGATCAGATGCATTATAAAATTCATTTATATATGGTTAAGATTCTTTTTATTCCTAGCATTATTTTTGGGCTGCGCCAACGGCCAAATACTGTTGAAAAACCATTGGTCATAGCATGGGCAACTATTTACAGACGTAGAGAGCTTGCCAATGTGATTTCAAGTTTCTAGCTTTATGACATGAGAATACTCAAATAGTTCTATTTAATTTCTCCTCTTCCAGTACTTAATAAAAGACATATTTAAAGAATTAATTTTAGTCATAAATATAAGATAAAAAGTTTTTCATATTGTCATTCTTTTCCTAATATATCTCTATTAATGCTCTCTTAATAATAATCATGAAAAAAAAAGAAATATAGGAATTGAGGAAGATGACAAAAATAGTAAGTAAATAAGCAAAATTTTTAGGAATTGCTTGTAGCTACTTCCTTCTCACTCTTGTTCATTTTCTCCCTTGAAGCAACGTAACCCACCAAATCTAGCTACCATATTCCCCCGCCACCGACTCTTTAACATGTTGCCTTGTTGCTCATTCTTTATTCTCAAAGCATATTCCATTGAAAAGTCATCAAAAGTTTTTCTTTTTCTGTCTTCTTCTCGCGCACACACATATATAGTTGTGTGTGTATGGTTTACTCCTATATAGCATATATAATTAAAATGCCCCCACTTTAATATGGGGATTATTTATTTGCCTCTGCAATAATAAGTACACTTTTCTCGGCAACATAAACAAACAAGCCAATCATAAGAGCATGATTGGTTACCTTGCTCAAATCAAATAAAAGGCCCTACTTTTCTCTCCTTCCATAACAAAAAATTAGATTACTCCTGTGTTTGCCGTAGGAGTTGTATAGGAGATATAATGGCTAGCCTAGCTATTGGACCTCAATATTTTTAGGTGGTGGTTGGTGGTTGGTGGTGTGAGATTTCGTGTTGAGTTTCTCTCCTAATCTTTTTTTCATTATCCCCCATCTTCTCTAAATCATATCCGTTTAATCAATTATAATATTACTTTAACCTTTTTCTCCTCTTCCCAATCAACGTCCAGTAGGATAGTGATAAAGGAAAATGAGAAAAAGGATGAGGAGAAGATCCTCTTCCATGAGATTCTTATTATGCAATGTTCTAAAATATGCTAGACCGAACCGAAAACCGGCCAGTATTTTTTAAAAAACTGTTTTTTTTTTTATAAAAAAATTATCTTAAAATCTTTAATTTCACAGGTTTTACTTCAATTTAGCTTTGATTTAATTCTGATAGGATCCAATGACTCTTAACTCAGTACCTAGGTCAATTTAGTAGCTGAGTTTTAGAATCTTTATTATGCTGTGACTTATTCCAATATTTCCATTAGGATCCGACCAACTTTCATAAACTTGGTTGAGTTCTTAGGGTGGGGCCTAGTATGATTTAGTTTAATGAAATAATGAGTACCTAACTTTTCTATTAGAAGTTAATTATACTAATCCGTAAAGAAGCCCATGTTACTCTGCTTCATCACGTTCATATTGACCAAACTCAAAAGGCTACATTAATACATGTAGTTCAACCAATCCAACTACTCAAATTAATAACCAAGAAGGAAGATTAATCATTCATCTCACATCACTGTTCCAACTACTTCGTTCTCTCCATTTATTTCTACACAAACAACATCCTCTTTCTAGTTTCATGCAAAATACAAGGTTGTTGTGTAATTAAGAGCTTAATCTTGAGATATGTCATCTTCAATTATTCATCCATATTGTCATTTTAGAAACCATGGGCAGTAAGGACACGTGTAGTTTCAAATAAAGTAATAATTATGAAGTGATTTGAAAGTAAATGTCATTATATGTATGTCGCTGCCAAGAAAGTAAAGAGCAATTTTCAGGAATCAAAGCTCTTCAACTTTCTCTTGCGTCTAGATAAGCTTGCTTCTGTAAAGACCTAAAATGACTTTTATTTCTTATTGACTGATCTCGCAAAAGGCTCATCCTAACGCCACTATCATCCATTCAATCACACATCACTCTCTTATTACTTTATCATGTCTTAAATAACTTAAACTTTTTTTTTTTGAGAGATTAATGAAGCTAAATAAGTTACTTAATCATATAATATTTTGTGTATTATTAGTTTATTAGTCAAACTAATTAGTTTGAGGAAAAAAAATAAAAATAGAGATATATACTCTAAAGTAATTTAATTAGTTTCTTTAATCTCTCTAAAAAAGTCAACTTTGTTTTATATTTAGGATTAGAGGAAATATTTTTTTTTTTTTTTTAAAAAAAAAATTCAAACTTATATTATCATACAGATGTGAATGTATTTTGTTTTTTTAAAAAATACGTATGAGTATCAATTTAATTGTCACACGTATGAAAATTTAATTTAATTTATGTATGAAAATTTAATTTAATTAGCTTTCCTAATCTCTCCAAAGAAAAATATTACTACCTCCGGTCCTAATTATAAGACCTAGTTGACTTTTTTTTGGAAGAGATTAAGGAAGCTAAATAACTTACTTAATCATTTTATATGTTGTGTTTTCTTAGATTATATATTAGTTTATTAGTCAAACTATTTAGTTTGAAGAAAAAAATAAAAATAAAAATACTTCAAGCTAATTTAATTAGTTTCCTTAATCTCTTCAAAAAAGTTAATTAGGTCTTATAATTAGACCAGAAGGAGTATCATTTACTGTACCATATTCTGCTTGACATGTCCTGAAGGCACAAAACCTTTTCCCTTAATTTTACTCAAAACACTTCATCAATTCATTATACAACTCATAACTAAGTTGTCTGCAACTGCAAGCCAAAACGAGAACAGTATTTAATGTTCTGGTTGCTTGCCTTGTGTTCCATGACCAGCATCAGCCTCATTCCTAGAAACAGTGCGTTAAGCACAAATAAAAGTTGAAAGCCTCAAGATTCTTAATTCAGGTTTAACAATCCTCATATTACCAAAGTCCTAACACGTTAGACACAACCAAAATTGTTGTTAGGGTTTTAGGCTCTTCTTCATCTAAGCCCAATTATCTTCAACTAACTGGGCCTCATACTCTAAACCTCTATTTGTTTAACGGATGTCAGGTTTTTGGGCCTGAATAGAAGCCTACATCCCATTGCTTAGCCGAACAAAGCCCACAAGTGGAACATGTTAGACGCGGCGGCGGGAACCGTCACCGCTTCCGATTGTGGGTCTGAACAAAAACCGGAGCTGGTCAGAGCTTGGTCGAAGAAGGCGAAGAAGAAGAAAAGAAAAATAATATGGATTACGGATACAAGATGCGAGTGGCGTTTGCGATCGCTTCTTTGGTGGTTGTTTCAATCTACTTTACTGCTCGGTACCGGAGTCGGCGTAAACGGAAGTATCCACCGAGTTTGTGTTACTTACATACCGACCCCAAGCCACAGTATGCTTTTAAACGAGTATTAGCCGATAACTCGTACACTGTGTTCAAGCACTTGAAGCTCAACAACTCTGGTGGTGGTACATTTTTTGCTCTTTTTAGATACAATGGCTTCACTCTATTTGGTCCAGAGAAACTGAAGGAGTTATAGATAATATTTGTGTGCTTATTCATTAAAAAATGTTTGTCTTAAATCTTGATGCTCAGTTAGAAGTTGTACGGGAGACATTATTTTTGAATTTATTTTTTCTCATTTATCTTTGAAGTGGCATTCCTCGATGGAAAGCAATAAACTCTTTTTACCCGTTGAAATACTATGAAAATTTTGAAATAGCTTGGTCCGGTAAAGCAAATAAGCAATCATTGCATAAACGGTAGAATATGGTAAAGCTATCGGAAATTATTGACAAAAAAGAAGTACTTAATTGTTTCATTTCAATAATTCTGCTGATGAAAATGATCCAGAAAAGGTTAAATTTGATGTCATTAGTATCATTTAGACACCACCATGCTAAACACATTGTGTTGGTCGCAGCAACGAGTGTTCAAATTTACGTGGTAGAAAATTTGAGACCAATAAACTCATGTAAAGCTCATTCTTTATCTGCGCAAATAACAAGACGGGAATTTCAATTTTGACCGCAGCAAGTGGTTACTTGGTGAGCGTATATTTTTATCAAGCTATTGTTGCTTTTTTCAGAGAGGCCTTCAAATTCCCATCCCTTTAAGGCAGAGATTACAGCACTACTTAAAGACCATCAGCCTCAATTAGAATTCAGTACTGAGATTGAAGAACTGAAGAAGAAAGATACATATGTTTGGATTGATACAGAGTTTCAATTAAAGGAGCTTGTCAATGTATTAAATAAAGAGAGGTTCTTTGCTGTGGACACAGAACAACATACTTTGCGATCTTTTCTTGGCTTTACAGCATTAGTTCAGGTCAATTTATGCTTGTCTTGAGTTCTCTTATCTGATATCGATTTATGAAGTAATTTTTTTTGGGTTCAACCTTTGATAGTTATACATTTTTTTATATCAAGCAGATTTCTACTCAGATGGAGGATTATTTGATTGACACAATTGCCTTGCATGATTTAATGGGCATTCTTCGCCGGTTTTTGCAAATCCTTTAATTTGTAAAGTATGTAAGTTATTTCTATCACGTGTCTGGCATGTTTAATTATATAGAAGTAGGAAATATGTATTCAATTGTATCTTCTTCTTCTGGTGTTTTTTTAGCAAAATGTATTCAACTGTATGTGCATGAAATTATCTGTACATAGTTCTACCTTGCTTTCCCTTTTGATGAAAAAATGTTATTTACTTTAATAATTGAGTTTCGTGAAAGCTGGATTTACACTTATTTTGGTAATAAATTGTGGGAATTGCTTATACCTCTGTGTCTGTGTGTGTTGGAGATTATAATAAAACCAATCTCCTGCCTTCACCTAATAGCTTAAGTATTTGAAATAAAGTGATTATTAACACCTGTTAGTGTGTGTGGATGGCACCTAGTTCTCAGGATTAGATTTTGGTATTCATTGAGAATATCCTGGAGTTGATTTATGTTTCTGGGTTTAATCATGTGAAAATTTGTGGATAGGTGTTTCATGGAGCTGACAATGATGTTGTCTGGCTACAAAGAGATTTTCATATCTACGTTGTTAATCTATTTGATACGTCAAAGGTGAGATAACCAAGTTGTGTTAATGTTATTGGATTCTGTTTTATATGCCATGTGCCTTGTAGAAATGTCTTTGTAAGCGCTATAGTGACCAGAAAAGGTTGCATTTTCCCATGGATTGGCACCTTCTAATCTATCAATCTGCATTCCTTTGATGCAGGCATGCGAGGTGCTGTCAAAGCCACAGAAATCACTCGCATATCTACTTGAAACTTATTGTGGAGTTACAACAAATAAATTGTATCAGGTTTGACCTTGACCATGCACGATTTTCCTTTATTGGATGGATTCATTTGTTGTCCAAGCCAAAGCTGTAGCTAACTTAAGCAGCATGGATTTATGTTAATAAAATGTAACATCTAAACTTTTTTATTGATTTATCTGTAGTGTACAGCAGATTACCGTTTCTAGTTCAGAGTTTTAATCATGAATTCATAATTTTTGGCATCCTATGTGTATATCCCAAAGAATAAAAATATCTTATCCAGAATGGAACCAAGAATCGGATTTCCAATTCAGGTCACATCTCCTGTAATGAATTTTTTGAAATCTTGTTTTCAATGACAGATTTCAGTGGTATAGTCACATCAATTGCATTCATGATTTATATGTTCTTGGAATAAAAAAAAAGTAGTTGAGATTAAGGATTGAGTTGATATAATTGAATGAAGGAAACATTAGAAATATGTTAAATAAAGCCACAATATTTGGATGAAGTTTGGACTGTGATTTGGTGTCTTGCAATCCGAGTAGGCAATCATACTTAGTGGGATAGGGCTTATTTTTGTTGTTGTATTTATTAATGATCTAGGTATTTATTATGATTTGAATTTTTAAGACAAGTTATATCAATAAATGGAAGGTAGTTTAACCTCAGTTTTTTCCCCTTTCTCTTTCAAAAATATATTATTATGAAGGCATAAGGACAATTTTCTGTTCTTGGAATTTTTGGCTGATAATAGACTTGAGTTGTCTACCTTCTTGGCTTGCTTCTCCTAGGCCCTAGCTACTTCTCTGTCTCTTCTTGTTTTTCATTTCCGTCTTCATTTTTTTCAAAATTTAATTGCAGAGAGAAGACTGGAGACAACGTCCCCTCTCAGCAGCAATGATACAATATGCACAAACAGACGCACACTATTTGTTACATATTGCAAATTGTTTGATCACTGAGCTGAAACAACTGGATGATGGTATGCCTTGTTTGATGTTGTGAGGGATGAGACAAAAAAGTAGAAGTCCAAGATGTCTGTTTTGATTTTTTTAATTAAATATGAGGCTTATTAGCATGTTGCATTGGCTGAAGAGCTTCCCTTTACGCTTTGTCTACTTGATTACTCTTTACGACTAGCCTTTCTGAAATTTGTTTTATCAAAATTCTGAATTTACTGTATCAGAAAACTCTGGTTCCAATGACAAATTCCATTTTCTTCGTGAGGCAAGTCGACGTTCCAACATGACTTGTTTGCAACTTTTCACAAAAGAGATTGAAGCTTCTCCTGGGGAATCTGCTGCATTATCATTATTTTCACGATATGTGGGTGGTGAGAGTTCTTCAGTTTCCAGTGAAACCCAGGTTTGCTTCTTTCAGCACAAATGAAGTAGCGTCTCTTTAGTTTTCTAAATTGTTCTAACAGACTCACTCACCTCTTCTTCCTCTATTCTTCAGTTTCAGAATTTTGTGAGGCAACTATGTGCATGGAGAGATCTGATGGTAAGTTAAAATTCGTAAATGCTCACAAAACATGGCTACAATTCAATAATGGTTCTACTGTAAAGATCAGTAGTTCTCTACTCTGTGTTTAAGCTTTAATTATAAGCTTGAAATAATTTAATAAACCGAACATAAGTTTATGCTCCATGTTCAAAGATATATCAGGATTCTCCATGACATTGTTGGTATCTTATTATTTCAATAAAGTCAAAAGTTGACCTCAGAGTAACCTAATGATGAGCTAGGAATGGGGTTTACCATGGTTAGTTGAGGTTGCCTTCATGGCTTTGACATGCTAAAATGTATTTCAACAGTGATTTATTAATGACAATCTGATACTTAATTGGAGAAAATTTATGAAATTTATTGATTAGTATAAAAACAATTACGCTTAAATTTCTTTCGTTTCATTCTTTAGCCTCTAAGGAATTTGGAAGACTAAGTAATATATTCATCATAATTTTACATATGCTGATGTCTGTTTTTGGCGGTGACATTTGATCCTCAAATAGTGTCACTGTCTGCATGGTTCCGTACTGAATACTTTTCTCAGGGATTGTTGTCCCACATCAAATCCTATTGATGCTACTTAGGTAGAGTATTAAAAAAATATCTAAAATAATTTGATTGGCACATGCAGCTTCACTTGCACAATAATGAATAATTTATTTATTTTTTAAATAAGGTATTTTGATTGACTTGATGAATAGGGATAGCCAGGACCATTCACCTTAATACAAAAAGAAAAGAGGCAGGACATCATATTTTGCAACCACCCAGGCACAATCTCCATAGCCTTCTTACCTTCTTTATTTTCTTATACAACATAAATAATATTTGATTTTGCTTTGACTTTTGAGTTCCTGGAATTTTACATGTATTTGACATGTTTTTAGCAGAAAACATATTTATTTATTCATATAGTTACTTTGGTGTTTCCATGTCACATTGGTTGTGATATTAATCTTCTATTATTACATTAAGTTTTATATCTCTAATGAACAGACTCATAATTCTTGAGTTCTATGTTTTAATGTAGAATTTAAAGGTATTCCATAAGGAAATTGCTTGCAGGCTGATTGTTTTGTTGTATATTCATCTTTCCAGGCTCGCGTCCATGATGAGAGCTTGAAATATGTACTATCTGACCAGTCAATTGTTGCTTTGGGAAATCGGCCTCCAACGAGTGACTCTAAAATAAGCAGTATCATAGCTCAGGCTGATATCAATATAGAAATGGGTGCCAATTCTTTCTTCTCTTCTCCATCTCCTATTGTTGTCAGCCACCTAAGCGATGTCTATGATTTGCTTACAGACAATTTAGGTAACACTGAAGATATTTATTCAGTAATTCTTCAGAAGTGCCTTGGTCCCAATGGGAGTTGTCCAATTTCTCTATTTAATTATTGTTTGTTGGTTAGCAGTAATCTGAGACCTATGATAGCCTATAAACACCATAGTGTAAGAAATTCGAAACAAGTTTCTCGGAAGGCATCTCGAGATTTGTTTGTTCAGAAATTCTCTTGTAAATCTCCTGTTTATCACAATTGTCGGATTTATGCTAATGATGGGCGGCTGCTTTGTTACTGTGATCGGAGGAAGCTTGAATGGTAGGTGCACTTTCCACTTGCTTCTCTTTTATTTTTAAAAGAACTTGTTTCACTGATTAATGTTCTATTTTACAGGTACCTCAATCGGGATCTGGCAAAACTAATTGATGAAGATCCACCTGCTATAATGCTTCTTTTTGAACCAAAAGGTCGACCAGAGGATGAAGACAATGATTTCTATATCCAGAGCAAGAAAAACATATGTGTTGGCTGCGGTGAAGGAAAACACTACTTGCGGTACCGGATAATCCCATCGTGCTATAGAATACATTTTCCTGAGCATTTGAAAAGCCATCGTTCTCATGATATTGTCCTGCTTTGTGTGGACTGTCATGAAGTTGCTCATGCTGCTGCAGAGAAATACAAGAGAAAGATAGCAGCTGAATTTGGGATTCCTCTCTTTGTTCAGAGGGTAATTGATCCAGGACAAGCATCTGATGTGACCTTTGAAGAGGGAGGTGTTTCTCCCTTACAGTTGCGAACAGCAGCCATGGCCCTTCTGCGCCATGGACCAAGAATGCCTCCCAATCGCCGTGATGAACTGACTGAGGTATGATCTTATTTCTCTCTGTAAGCATTTAGTAAGATTCATGGTTATCACAGACCCTACATGATGACACATGATCTTTGAAGTGTTCAAACATGTATTCTAAACTGGTTTCTCGTTTTTCCTTGATATCTATAGTTATTAATTGACTGTGATTGTTTGAAAAAGTTCTTTAACAGCTTTTTAAAAGTATAATATATAAACATTGGTATTTGTAATGATTGTGATTTTGTTTGCAGATTGTGAAGAGGTACTATGGAGGAAGGGAGATATCTGAGGAAGATTTGGAGAGAGCATTGCTAGTTGGCATGAGTCCACATGAGAGAAGGCGATTTGAGAAGAAAAGAGGATATTCATTTAAACATTTAATAAGAGGTGCTGCTGGGGAGACGGTACAGGAAAATCATGGTGATTGCACACCCACAGTGGGAATTGTGGACACATCAAATTTTAATGCTCTAGATGGTTCATCTGCAAATAAAGCAACAAGCAACGGAGTAGTTAGAGAAGTTGCTATGGTAAAGGATGATGTTGGAAACCCCACTGTATCTTCTGATGCAGGAGTCAATGGAGCTGTCTCTGTTATTTTAACTCAACATGTGAACACAGAAAAAAATTTGGGTTCTAACGAGTTAAGTGCGTCTGTTATAAATCCTGATGATAGCTGTCTAGGAGGAGGGGCTCCCAATGGAATTGATGACTTATCCTCTAGAGATGAAGAGTCTGCACAAGTGAAACACAATTCAAAACTATCACTCTTGGGACATGGACCACATGGAAAGAAAGTTGTTGAACATTTAATGAAGGAATACGGCGAGGATGGCATTGGCCAGTTTTGCCAGAGATGGAGACAAGCTTTTGTTGAAGCTGTCAAACCACGGTTTCTACCTGCTGGCTGGGACATAAATCACAGGTATGCTAATGATTAGATCTTAATCTGTTTGTTTGCTTAGTTAGTAGCATAAATTGTTGATGTGGCATAACTGATGCATGCTTAATGAGCATTTAGCTTATTGAGGTATATCTGCCTCATATCCTGAAGTTGTGGGAATACACAGCTTTAATTTAAGATTGTCCATTGTTTGTAGCAGCATCTTCTCCCCTACTATTGCTTCATCTGCAAATGCATCTGATTTGACTGTTTTGTTCTTATACAATGTTATCATTCTGTCTCAATTTGCAGCGGGTGGAAGTGTTCATTGTCCAATATCATTCTCATTTTCTTTGTATATCCCCTGGTTCATAGCATTAATGATTGGGAGCAAACTTAAATATGGTTACAGCCCCTAAAACAGAAAATTCCTTAGTTTAATATTCGTCTGTTATTTATAATGCGCTTACAATATGATGTCTGGCAACTGAATAATTATGAACCATTTGTTCAAAGGGTTTGATGAGGGACAATGTTTTTGCCAGTGGCAGAAGGGATTTCGGAGAATTCAGTGTATACAATCCGCTCCGACAGGCATCTGCTGCTGCTGCTGATGTTAGCAAGTAACTTGCAACGAGCTTATTTTGTGACCTCTGATGCTATTATAGTATTATTTGTTCATATTTGTTGCTCTACATCCTTGCCATCTTAGGTTATTGAAAATTTATACAAATTTCTGTTGTAATTGCACATGTCAAAACTTTGAGATGGAAACAGGCTACAGAGTTAGCTTTAGCATCTTTAAACTCAGCTTGTTGAATTGAGTAAGTTACTCAAAATTTTCCCATTTAATTAAAGTGAGAATTTGAGCTCAATCCATTTGCTCAACCTCCATAAAGCTATCATTAAATCAACATGTTTAATAAGTTAGATAAGATTTCATAGTACTCTTAAATATCTAGCTGTGTTTGTTTCAAGTTCTTTTACTTTTACCTGAGTTTCAAGTTCTGAAGCTTGCATCAACATACACACACAATATATATGTATGACATGATATTTAAAACACCGAATCATTGCTTTGGGTACTAATTATATAATAATACTTTTTTTATTATCATAAATTATCTTTAAGGCAAAAAAAGTAAAAAATTATCTTAATATTGTTCTAGTTTTTGTTTGCCTCCCCTAAAAAAAAGAAAAGAAAAGAAAAGCAATTTTTACCCTGTAAGCACTAAGCAGTAAAACTCATCATATATTTACTTGTCAGTCCAGCCGCCACGTAGACTAGAAGTTAAGATCGGAGCAAGTAACTGCTTGCTCTGTTGCATTCACAAACAGTAAACGCCGTAAACACCCTGCTAGGGTACACTCGGAAACAAATCCCAGGTAGGCCATAGCTCCTTCCCTTCATATCGGATTTATGTCCCCACTCTAACGAGCATTCAAAACTAATAATCGCATATGAACAATCATAAATCCACAAAATTGAGACTTATGCAAATTTATTATTAATTTCAATTGTATCTTTTTTTTTTTTTCCCAACATAATTCGGAGTGCCAGGAGGGCACAGACATCTACAAATCAAGACCTCTCTGCATTCTACAACCAAAGAATTGCCTGAGTTTTTCAACAGAAGGAAAAACCACAATTAATTAGCGACAGCAACGTCATTATTAAACTAATCGGTGGTAAGATCGGGCGAATTCACGGCTAGATTGGAAGGAGCAGTGGCGACAAACAAAACATACTTGGCGGCCACGAGCTTCTTCCTCTGCGGACACCGTGGACCGTAGGTCTTGCCGGCAAAACAAGGGGGAGCGTCGGCAACGTTGACCTGAGAGAGACCATGGGTAGAACGCGGGGACGACGGCGGTGAGGCCGAGCGAAGAGAGATCTGGCAAAGGGAAGTAAGACGGTGGGATCGGGCACTGATTCGGGAGTCTCGGATGCGGGCAAGGGCGCCGGGTTTAAGAAACTTGTGAAAATGATCGGTTCTTGGCAATTGAAGGCCTCTGGTCCTGACCATCGTGAAGAAGAAGAAATAATTGAAAAGCGTAATAGAGAGGAGGGGAGAGAGTGAAGAGTGAAGACGGATATGGATTGGGGAGAGATTTAAATAGGAGGGAGGGGCGGGAAAACAAGTGGAGGGAAAGGGAAGAGGGGAGGCACGTGATTGTGATGCGGCATGTCTCACGTGAGAGAAACACCCGAATAGGGTTTTGCCACTCAAGTGACGCGTGTCATTTCCATCAAATTAATTTAACAAAATAATTGCTGAAAACCCATGCTGCAAAATTTATTACTCAAAAGTAAGACATTCTGATTCTATTTATAAGTCTCTTTTGACTAAAAAAATTAGTCATATTTACAAGTCTTCTTTCAGGTAATAAATGAGATTATGACAATTTTGCTTATATTAATTGTACCAATGAAAATAGAGAAAGAAGAAAAAGTTGAAAGATATCTATTAATAAGTGAAGGCAAAGTTAAAAATTTACCCTAATAATTGAGCTAACTACCTCTCCTTTAATTAAAAGGGATTTATAAATAAGATCAGAATGATTTTTTTTTTTTGGCTGTTTGCAATGTAAATTTAACTATATCTTTTATTTTGCACATCATTGATAATATGTTAGACGTAATTCAAGAGTTGCACTAGTTTTTTTTGGGTGAACATATGTTTTTTCTGAGTTCTAAACAAATTTCAAATGCTTTGAATAAAGAATTTGATAACGGGGCTTTTCAAGAATTTGCCCTTAATATCAAACTAGCCTTTTCAAAATAAAGCTAAGAACATAAAATATGCTCCTAGTCATCTCTTTAATCATGATATATGTTCCTAGTCAGTCTCTGTTCCTTCAACTACACGCATTGCTTGCCGCCAACAAGGACTCTAAAAAATCTCTGAATTATTATATATTCCACATGCGCGCTAAGATTGATTCCTAATGCTCATGCCTCATGGGCCTCTGTGGGCCCAACACATATACTCCAAAAAAAAAAAAAAACATTCTCTTCTAGTTGTTAATGTAGGATTTAATTGAACCCCATCCTTCCTTGGGTTCAATTGGTAAAGGGGTCGGACACTTTCACCAAAGGGAAGATGTTTAATCCTGGAGTTGGTCGAGTCTTTGGGGAGGCATCTTAGCTCACAGTCTCAGGTAAAGGTGCGAAGATAATAGGCGAACACTGCCGCAATATTGGTATCACCTAGGAGGAAGAGAGATTTCGCCTTGCCCTTAGATCGTAGGTGAACCCAACCCTTTTCCTAAAATTTAAATATTAAAAAAAAAATGTAGGTTTTAATTGAGGACTTGATATTAATCTTAAATATATTACATATTTTTTATATTTATAATTTTTTTTTTTTTTATTAATTTACCAACCGGTAGACTACCTAGATTAGTCCAGGACCAAACTCTTTTTTTTTTTTCAGAACAATATTTTTTTCCTTCTTATGTCTTAGTCTTAGAGCTCAAATAAGTGCTTTACAACATCAATTATACATATATGTTTATATGTGCGTGTACATGAATACACGCACATATATATATATGTATGTATGTGTATATATGTATATATGTATGAGTTCAAAATCATCAGTCCCAAAAGAACCCATTTTGCACCACATAATTGTTAAATCATTAGAAATTCAAACAAGGCATATCAGAATGTACAACTACAACTACATATGATATTATGCTTCTGAATTTGGAAAGGGAAGGAAGGGTCAATGGCGCTGCATATCAGAATATCAGAACAACAAGTGGGGAAAAATTTATACTCCAAAATTGTCTAAGCAATATAGAAGGAGTTAGTTCTTGTGGACCTGTGGTGGCGTGATCTCTAACTAAACTGGGCAAAACTTCTCATACGAAAAAAAAGGGCACAATTTTACTCTTTTCGATTATAAGAATAGAAAAACAAATCCTATGTAGAAATTTCACACACCCAGATGAATGAAAGCCCAACCTCAACAACCTCATTCAAATCAAACGACTGTGTGTTAGGAACTTAGGATATTAATATTATATTTTTAAAAAAACTCGGGTCATGTCTAGTCTAGCCCGATGAGATCAGTCTAAATTGGTTGGTCCAATCTTGCTTCGGGCCATTTTTTATAGACCAAACCGGGTTAGGTTTGTTCGGGTTTGAATGAGTTCACCTGGACCACCGGATTTTTTCTCATCCTTAGTTGTTATTAATGTAGAATTTAATTGGGGAGTTGATATTAGTCTTAAATGTAATACATATTCCTATATTTTTCAATCTTTTATTAATTTACCTCTAATTTATACTCTCTCAACAATAATAAAAAAAGATAGATATGAGAAGAATTAAATAATATTTTATAAAAAAATATGTTATATAAACTAACTAAATTATATTCCTTAACATAATCAAATTAAATAAATATGTCTAATAAGTGAGGAGGAGGGGAGTGAGTATAAATAACTACTTGATTTGCCAGCTCCTTTGTGGCAGGCGCATGAAAAATGTATTTTCTATAATATAAAAAAAATTGCACCTCTCATTCTATTACGTACGTCGAGAAGAAATAAGGGGAAAACGACAATTGGCAAAGGAAAGCACCTTTCAAACAATCCTTCTTTTTCAGTTATTGTATTCAAAGAGAAGGCACTATAGATACAAATCAAAAACCCCAAAATATAATTAACCATTTAACTTTGTTTAAATCTTCCATTGATAGACCAAGATCAGCAGTAGCTATCATGATTGGATGATTCTATATGTGCATCAGACAAGCGACTCATGTTTTTCAAAGATCAGAAAATTTTGGCTGCCCAGACAAAAGGTTACAACGTAGTTCATTCTTGAAGAACACAGAAACCATCATGAACCTACTGATCAAAGTCACCAAAGGCTCCTTTTTCACATTTCTCAATACCAGTCAGGAGTTGGAGCTAGCTAGCTCATTGACAAGGAGCTCAATACATATATATACTACTTCTACACCAAAACCAGAAGCTAAAAAAAGAAGAGTCAATTTTGTTTACAAGAGAGTGTCAGATTTTTTGGTGCTTAGTTATAACACACTGCTACTTCTCAACAGTTGTCGATCCATTACCTCGTATCCAATGATAGCGAATATCAATATGTTTTGTACGGGAATGGTACATAGAGTTCTTGCTCAAATCTAGAGCACTCGACCGTCACAATGTACCTTATACTCCTTTTGCTTGATTCCAAACTCTTGGAGATAACGCTTTAGCCACAACATCTCTTTTCCGGCTTTTGGCAAAGAATGTATTCAAACACGTTGTGGACAAAGCAACGCACTTCCGTAGTCGTGACTCGCCATGAAACGCCTCCCCGCAAAAGTATAAATGAATCCGAAGTAGATTTTCTACTATCAAGATCTCCGGCCATATCCGCATCCGTATAGCCTTCCAAGATTGGATCAGCTCCCCGTAACAAAGACATAATTTCAATGTACCCTTAAGGTATCTCGAGAATCCACTTTACCGCCTCCCAATGCTCTTTCCGGGGTTGGAGAGAAAACGACTCACCTTTCCACCGCGTGAGCAATATCGGGCCTCGTACACACCATAGCATACATCAAACTTCCGACCGTCGAAGAATATGGTACGGACGACATCTCCCCAATCTCTTCCTTGGATGAGGGACACGATCTCTTGCTCAACTTGAAATGGTTGGCCAATGGAATGCTAACTGGTTTGGCATTGTTCATATTGAACCGTTCAAGTACTCGTTCAATATACTTCTCCTGAGATAGCCATAACCTCCGTTTTTCCCCTGTCTCTCGGGTGATTTGCATTCCCAATATCTCGGTTGAAATGGTCCTAAGTCTTTCATGTCAAAAGACTTAGAAAGTTCCTTCTTCATTTGGCCGATCTTCGTTGCGTCTTTCCCCACGATTAGAATATCGTCTACATATAGTAGAAGAGCAACGAAATTTCCATCGAAAAACTTCGAATGTAGACACACTCATCTCGCTGCAGTTTTCTTGTACCCTTGACTCACCATGCACGAGTCAAATTTCTTGTACCACTGTCTAGGTGCCCGCCGGACCGTACATGCTTTTCTTCACTCTACAAACGAGGTTATCCCCCGAAACCTCAAAACCTTCCGGCCGCTCCATGTAGATTTCTTCTTCTAAATCTCCATGAAGAAAAGTCTGTCTTCACATCCATTTGTTCAAGCTCTAAGTTCATACTTGCGACCAATCCAAGTATGACTCTAATTGAAGTCATCTTGACTATCGGTGAAAAAATCTCATCAAAGTCGATCCCCTTCTTCCGCCGGAATCCTTTGACTACCAACCGTGCTTTGTATTTCACCACTTTTCCACCGCCATCTTTCTTCGCTTGAACACCCATTTATTTTTCGTGCCTTCTTCCTCGTGGAAGTTCTACGATCTCATAAGTTTGATTTTTCCGCAGAGATTCCATCTCGTCTTGCATTGCGAGCAACCACTGTTCTTTGTCCTTATGAGATACCGCTTCATGGAAACTCTCGGTTCTCCATCCTCGGTAAGTAGAAGGTATTCGATTTCGGATATCTTCTCGACGGAATCGACCTCGTTCGATCTACGAACTTCTCGGAGCAATTTGAGGAAATCCACCATCATCTTGGCCTTGTGATGGTTCGAACGTCTGGCACTGGGGTTGTGGCTCCCCCGTCAAAGACCGTCATCTTCCTCATTGTCTTCTACTTCGGCATTTCTTCTCGGCACTATATCATCATTTCTCACGAATGATTCCGATGTTGCCTCCGGGCACCCGAAGAGCAACATTTGTCTTCCGAGATATTGTGGGCTTTTTCAATATCTTCTATTATCGGCTTTCATGGAACACCACGTCCCTACTTCGATTACCCTTTTTCCTTAGGATCCCATAATCGTATCCAAACTCTTCATTTCCATAGCCTATGAATATGCATGGAGTGGTCCTTGCATCCTTCACCTAAGCTCTTTGGATACATGTGCGTACGCTAAACACCCAAATACTCTCAAGTGGGAGTATGATGGATCCTTTCCCACCAAAGTTTCTCGTGAACTTCAAAATCCAATGGTACGATGGAGATCGGTTGATCAAGTAACAAGCGGCTCGATCGCTTCTCCCCGTAATGGCTTTGGCGCTTAGCCATACCGAGCATGCTCCGAACACGTTCCATAATTGTTCGGTTCATTCTTTCGCTATACCGTTGTGTTGAGGGGTGCGTGGGACCGTCTTCTCATGTCGAATGCCATATGATCTCGCAATAGGCATTGAACCGCTCGGAGGAGTATTCACCTCCATTGTCGGATCGAAGACACTTCAACTTCTCTCCCGTCTCACGTTCTACCATGACATGGAACAATTTGAAGTAATCAAATACCGGTCCTTCGTCCGCAAAAAATACACCCACACCTTTCGAGAAGCATCATCGATGAACGTCGAAAGTATCGGTTGCCGCCGAGTGATTCAACCTCCAGGGACCGCAAACATCGAGTGTACCAGGCATCGAGCAACTCGATCTTCTCGTTGAAGAGGAATTAAACGAGACTCTATCGCTTACCAAACAAACAATGATTGCAAGGATCTAGTGCAGCGTCCTTGTCTACATTGATAAGCTCCTTCTTTACTAGGGTAGACAACCCTTTTTCACTCATGTGGCCGAGTCTCTGGTGCCACAGATTTTGTGACGCCTCCTTTTCTGCAACGTTGAGGCCGTCGTGCATATCTTCACATGAGTCTTGTATAGCGTGCCACAAATATGTCCTCGAGCGACTATCATAGCGCCTTTTGACAACTTCCATGTGCCTTTACCGAAGTGACTATCATAGCCCCGTTTGTCAAGAACTATTCGACAATAGATTCGGTGAAGGTCCGGCACGTACGCGGACATCCTTCAAAGTGATTGTGCTCCGGAACTTGTCTTTATCTCGAACATCACCAATTCCGACAATCCCCGCGAAACTGGAATTTCCCATTTTCACGGCTCCAAAGTCACCGACTTTGTATGTTGTGAAGTATTCTTTGTATGGAGTCACGTGGTAGGACGCAAGTATCTACCACCCATTCCGTGTCTTCTCGTGAGACGTGAAGGCATGTCTCATCTTGGGTTGAACAATAAGCTACATCACCGAGATAGTAACTAATGTTTCTCCACCCTTGTTCTTCGGCTGCGAACTGCTCTGGTCTAGCTCCTTTTTCCATTTGTAGCAGTTCTTCTTCATATGTCCTTCTAATCCACAATGATGGCAGTTATAAGATGGTTTTCTACCATCAATGGACCTGCCCCTGCTCTTGCTTCTGCCTCTCGATTTGTTATTACTCTTCTTTTGTTGCCTCCCCCTGTTCTCTGTGACAAGGGCATGGGTCCGTCGTGCCCATGTCCTTTCTCCTTGCTTCTTCTTCAATAGTAGGCATCCTTGACCATTGACATGGTAAGTTTGCCATTTGGGGCAATGAGATTCTTTGAGTGACACGACCAGCGTTTCCCAACTATCGGGAAGGGAACCGAGTAGTAGCAACGCCTGAACTTCATCGCCAAGTGGCATCTCTGCGACACGACAATTTGGTTGACCAAGCTCGGGAACTGTTTGGTATGCTTAAGAATCGAAGTTCCACTTTTAAGCTTCATGTTGACTAAACGCCTCATCAATGAGCTTTATTCCGAGCGGTCTTGGCACTGGTACATATCCTCCAACTTTTTCCGAGAGGGCATATGCGTCTGTTTCTTGTGCAACATGGTGGAAGACACTATGATCAATCCATTGACGGATTTGACCAATAGTTTTTCGATTTGATTTCTTCCACTCTAACTCCTTGGCGGGATCGGGATTTTTACCCATCAATTCTACGGGATCAAACAAATCTTTACAGCTTAGGAGATCTTCCATCCGAGGTCTCCATAGCGTGTAATTTGTGGCGATAAGCGTAATCATTGCTCCGAAAGATGATGTTGACTCTTCGTGGACATTATCACCTTACAAATAATTTTTCAACACGATCGGGGTTGAATCTTTAAAAATGGAGCTCACCGTTACGTCCGGAACGGTCAAAAAAAGATGGAATTGACACTACGGGGTCAAAATTCCACTCTAGGGGCAAAACAGCAATTTCGAAAACTTTGAGGACCAAACGCAATTTTCGTAAAGATCGGGGTCAAACGGAATTTCGAAAGATCGGGGGTCAATATGAAATTTCCCGAATATTTGGGGACCAAACTGAAATTTTAAAAAATTGAGGGGTCTTTCTTCAATTTCCGAAAAACTGCAAATTCGGCGAGGAACAGTATTCCCGGTCGTCTTCTCCGGCGGAACTCCGGTGAATGTGTCGTCTTCTCCGGCGAACTCCGGCAAGGTTGACCAAACTTTGACCGTGATTTCGGGCTCGTTTGAACTCCGATTAGGTCGCGTTTGGTGCGTTGGACTCGTGTCGATGAGACGAATCCAATGGTGCACTCAGAATTGGATTTTGAGTAAAACTCAGAAAACCCAAATTCGTCCCGGTGAACCAAAAACTCAACCAACACCTCTAACCAGGCTCTGATACCACTTGTTGGACTTTCTGGATCAACTGGGCATTGGTAAACATGAATTTGAGAGAAAATAACCTCTATTACTCACAAGAATAGATTACAAAACTCATATAAAAAAAAACTCTCAAACAAGGATCACTTCAGGATCACTCTTGTTCTCACTCTTTTGGTGATGAACGTTTTGATTTTCGGGGATGCTTTACAAATGAGGTATCCACCTCTATTTATAGTATGAGTTTTGGGGTAGGTGAGGTGTGAACAAGGGTGGTTGGTGGAGGCCGCTTCAACAATGGTGGGCGGTTGGTGGAGGCCGCTTCAACAATGGTGGCCGGAATATTCAAAAAACCTTCGGAGGGGGTGGAAGTCTTCAATTCTCCCCCTCCAGCCATATCTGAAGAAAAACATTCCAGCTATGTTTCTGCATAACTCTAGCTTCTCTCGAGTCACCACCTTCGTCATCATGTCTGCAGGATTCTCCTTTCGATGGATCTTTACTAGTCTCAGGTTGTCGATCCATTACCTCGCGTATCCAATGATAGCGAATATCAATATGTTTTGTACGGGAATGGTACATAGAGTTCTTGCTCAAATCTAGAGCACTCGATTGTCACAATGTACCTTATACTCCTTTTGCTTGATTCCAAACTCTTGGAGATAACGCTTTAGCCACAACATCTCTTTTCCGGCTTAAGCGGCAAAAGAATGTATTCAGCTTCATTGTGGACAAAGCAACGCACTTCGTAGTCGTGGATCGCCATGAAACACTCTCCCCGCAAAAGTATAAATGAATCCGAAGTAGATTTTCTACTATCAAGATCTCCCGGCCATATCGCATCCGTATAGCCTTCCAAGATTGGATCGCTCCCGTAACAAAGACATAATTTCAATGTACCCTTAAGGTATCCGAGAATCCACTTTACTCGCCTCCCAATGCTCTTTCCGGGGTTGGAGAGAAAACGACTCACCTTTCCACGCGTGAGCAATATCGGGCCTCGTACACACCATAGCATACATCAAACTTCCGCTGGAAGAATATGGTAGGGACGACATCTCCCCAATCTCTTCCTTGGATGAGGGACACGATCTCTTGCTCAACTTGAAATGGTTGGCCAATGGAATGCTAAGCGGTTTGGCATTGTTCATATTGAACCGTTCAAGTACTCGTTCAATATACTTCTCCCGAGATAGCCATAACCTCCGTTTTTCCCCGTCTCGGGTGATTTGCATTCCCAATATCGTTGAGGGGTCCTAAGTCTTTCATGTCAAAAGACTTAGAAAGTTCCTTCTTCACTGGCCGATCTTCGTTGCGTCTTTCCCCACGATTAGAATATCGTCTACATATAGTAGAAGAGCAACGAAATTTCCATCGAAAACTTCGAATGTAGACACACTCATCTCTCCAGTTTTCTTGTACCCTTGACTCACCATGCACGAGTCAAATTTCTTGTACCACTTTGTCTAGGTGCTCCGTCGCACCGTACAAGCTTTTCTTCATTTTTACAAACGAGGTTATCCTGAAACCTCAAAACCTTCCCGCGCTCCATGTAGATTTCTTCTTCTAAATCTCCATGAAGAAAAGTCTGTCTTCACATCCATTTGTTCAAGCTCTAAGTTCATACTTGCGACCAATCCAAGTATGACTCTAATTGAAGTCATCTTGACTGCGGTGAAAAAATCTCATCAAAGTCGATCCCCTTCTTCGCCGGAATCCTTTGACTACCAACCGTGCTTTGTATTTCACCACTTTTCCACCGCCATCTTTCTTCGACTTGAACACCCATTTATTTTTCAGTGCCTTCTTCCCTCGTGGAAGTTCTACGATCTCATAAGTTTGATTTTTCTCGCAGAGATTCCATCTCGTCTTGCATTGCGAGCAACCTTTGTTCTTTGTCCTTATGAGATACCGCTTCATGGAAACTCTCTCGGTTCTCCATCCTCGTAAGTAGAAGGTATTCAGATCCCGGATATCTTCTCGACGGAATCGACCTCGTTCAGATCTACGAACTTCGGAGCAATTTGAGGAAATCCACCATCATCTTGGCCTTGTGATGGTTGGAACGCCCGTCTGGCGGTGGGGTTGTGGCTCCCCCCCGTCAAAGACCGTCATCTTCCTCATTGTCTTCTACTTCCGGCATTTCTTTCGGCACTATATCATCATTTCTCACGAATGATTCCGATGTTGCCTCTGGCACCTGAAGAGCAACATTTGTCTTCTGAGATATTGTGGGCTTTTCAATATCTTCTATTGTCTGGCTTTCATGGAACACCACGTCCCTACTTCTGATTACCCTTTTTCCTTAGGATCCCATAATCTGTATCCAAACTCTTCATTTCCATAGCCTATGAATATGCATGGAGTGGTCCTTGCATCCAGCCTTCGGCCTAAGCTCTTTGGATACATGTGCGTACGCTAAACACCCAAATACTCTCAAGTGGGAGTATGATGGATCCTTTCCGAGACCAAAGTTTCTCAGAACTTCAAAATCCAATAAAACCGATGGAGATCGGTTGATCAAGTAACAATGCGGCTCGATCGCTTCTCCCAGAATGGCTTTGGCGGCTTAGCCATCGAGCATGCTCCGAACACGTTCCATAATTGTTCGGTTCATTCTTTCAGCTATACCCGTTGTGTTGAGGGTGCGTGGGACCGTCTTCTCATGTCGAATGCCATATGATCTGCAATAGGCATTGAACCGCGCCTGGAGGAGTATTCACCTCCATTGTCGGATCGAAGACACTTCAACTTCTCTCCTGTCTCACGTTCTACCATGACATGGAACAATTTGAAGTAATCAAATACCTGGTCCTTCGTCCGCAAAAAATACACCCACACCTTTCGAGAAGCATCATCGATGAACGTCAGAAAGTATCGGTTGCCGCCGAGTGATTCAACCTCCAAGGGACCGCAAACATCAGAGTGTACCGCATCGAGCAACTCGATCTTCTCGTTGAAGAGGAATTAAACGAGACTCTATCTTGCTTACCAAACAAACAATGATTGCAAGGATCTAGTGCGGCGTCCTTGTCTACATTGATAAGCTCCTTCTTTACTAGGGTAGACAACCCTTTCTCACTCATGTGGCCGAGTCTCGGTGCCACATTTTGTGACGCCTCCTTTCTCGCAACGTTGAGGCCGTCGGTGCATATCTTCACATGAGTCTTGTATAGCGTGCCACAAATATGTCCTCGAGCGACTATCATAGCGCCTTTTGACAACTTCCATGTGCCTTTACAAGTGACTATCATAGCCCCGTTTGTCAAGAACTATTCGACAATAGATTCATGAAGGTACGTCCGGCACACGGCGGACATCCTTCAAAGTGATTGTGCTCCGGAACTTGTCTTTATCTGAACATCACCAATTCCGACAATCCCTGCGAAACCGGAATTTCCCATTTTCATGGCTCCAAAGTCACCGACTTTGTATGTTGTGAAGTATTCCTTGTATGGAGTCACGTGGTAGGACGCTGCGGTATCTACCACCCATTCCGTGTCTTCTCGTGAGACGTGAAGGCATGTCTCATCTTGGGTTGAACAATAAGCTACATCACCGAGATAGTAACTAATGTTTCTCCACCCTTGTTCTTCTTGATGCGAACTCGCTTCCGGTCTAGCTCCTTTTTCCATTTGTAGCAGTTCTTCTTCATATGTCCTTCTAATCCACAATGATGGCGAGTTATAAGATGGTTTTCTACCATCAACGGACCTGCCCCCCGCTCTTGCTTACGCCTCTCGATTTGTTATTACTCTTCTTTTGTTGCCTCCCCCGTTCTCCGTGACAAGGGCATGGGTCCGATCTCGTGCCCATGTCCTTTCTCCTTGCTTCTTCTTTGAATAGGGCATCCTTGACCATTGACATGGTAAGTTTGCCATTTGGGGCCGAGTTCTTTGAGTGACACGACCACCGTTTCCCAACTATCGGGAAGGAACCGAGTAGTAGCAACGCCCTGAACTTCATCGCCAAGTGGCATCTCTACGTACGACAACCTGGTTGACCAAGCTTCCGGAACTCATTTGGTATGCTCGTAACCGAAGTTCCACTTTTAAGCTTCATGTTGACTAAACGCCTCATCAATGAGCTTTATTCCGAGCGGTCTTGGCCTGGTACATATCCTCCAACTTTTCCGAGAGGGCATATGCGTCTGTTTCTTGTGCAACATGGTGGAAGACACTATGATCAATCCATTGACGGATTTGACCAATAGTTTTTCGATTTGATTTCTTCCACTCTAACTCCTCGCGGGATCGGGATTTTTACCCATCAATTCTATGGGATCAAACAAATCTTTGACTTAGGAGATCTTCCATCCGAGGTCTCCATAGCGTGTAATTTGTGGCAGTAAGCGTAATCATTGCTCCGAAAGATGATGTTGACTCTTCTGTGGACATTATCACCTTACAAATAATTTTTCAACACGATCAGGGTTGAATCTTTAAAAATGGAGCTCACCGTTACGTCTGGAACGGTCAAAAAAAGATGGAATTGACACTACGGGGTCAAAATTCCACTCTAGGGGCAAAACAGCAATTTCGAAAACTTTGAGGACCAAACTGCAATTTTCGGAAAGATCGGGGGTCAAACCGGAATTTCGGAAAGATCGGGGGTCAATATGAAATTTCCCGAATATTTGGGGACCAAACTGAAATTTTAAAAAATTGAGGGGTCTTTCTTCAATTTCCGAAAAACTGCAAATTCGGCGAGGAACAGTATTCCCGGTCGTCTTCTCCGGCGGAACTCCGGTGAACAAAGTGTCGTCTTCTCCGCGAACTCCAAGTGAGTTGACCAAACTTTGACCGTGATTTCGGGCTCGTTTGAACTCCGATTAGGTCGCGTTTGGTGCGTTGGACTCGTGTCGATGAGACGAATCCAATGGTGCACTCAGAATTGGATTTTGAGTAAAACTCAGAAAACCCAAATTCGTCAGGTGAACCAAAAAACTCAACCAACACCTCTAACCAGGCTCGATACCACTTGTTGGACTTTCGGATCAACTGGGCATTGGTAAACATGAATTTGAGAGAAAATAACCTCTATTACTCACAAGAATAGATTACAAAACTCATATAAAAAAAAACTCTCAAACAAGGATCACTCTCAGGATCACTCTTGTTCTCACTCTTCTTGGTGATGAACACCGATTTTCGGGATGCTTTACAAATGAGGTATCCACCTCTATTTATAGTATGAGTTTTGGGGTAGGTGAGGTGTGAACAAGGGTGGTTGGTGGGGGCTGCTTCAACAATGGTGGTTTGGTTGGTGGAGCGTGCTTCAACAATGGTGGTGGAATATTCAAAAAACCTTCCGGAGGGTGGTGGAAGTCTTCAATTCTCCCCTCCACCCATATCGAAGAAAAACATTCCAGCTATGTTTCGCATAACTCTAGCTTCTCTCGAGTCACCACCCGTCATCATGTCGGGATTCTCCTTCGTATGGATCTTTACTAGTCTCAACAGTTGTCGATCCATTACCTCGCGTATCCAATGATAGCGAATATCAATATGTTTTGTACGGGAATGGTACATAGAGTTCTTGCTCAAATCTAGAGCACTGACTGTCACAATGTACCTTATACTCCTTTTGCTTGATTCCAAACTCTTGGAGATAACGCTTTAGCCACAACATCTCTTTTCCGACGCCGGGCAAAGCAATGTATTCACTTACTGTTGTGGACAAAGCAACGCATCGTAGTCGTGATCGCCATGAAACAGCTCCCCTCGCAAAAGTATAAATGAATCTGAAGTAGATTTTCTACTATCAAGATCTCCGCCATATCTCGCATCCGTATAGCCTTCCAAGATTGGATCAGCTCCCCGTAACAAAGACATAATTTCAATGTACCCTTAAGGTATCCGAGAATCCACTTTCGCCTCCCAATGCTCTTTCCGGGGTTGGAGAGAAAACGACTCACCTTTCCACTGCGTGAGCAATATCGGGCCTCGTACACACCATAGCATACATCAAACTTCCGACTGCTGAAGAATATGGTACAGACGACATCTCCCCAATCTCTTCCTTGGATGAGGGACACGATCTCTTGCTCAACTTGAAATGGTTGGCCAATGGAATGCTAAGCTGGTTTGGCATTGTTCATATTGAACCGTTCAAGTACTCGTTCAATATACTTCTCCGAGATAGCCATAACCTCCGTTTTTCCCTGTCTCGGGTGATTTGCATTCCCAATATCTCATTGAAATTGGTCCTAAGTCTTTCATGTCAAAAGACTTAGAAAGTTCCTTCTTCAAATTTGGCCGATCTTCGTTGCGTCTTTCCCCACGATTAGAATATCGTCTACATATAGTAGAAGAGCAACGAAATTTCCATCGAAAACTTCGAATGTAGACACACTCATCTGCGTAGTTTTCTTGTACCCTTGACTCACCATGCACGAGTCAAATTTCTTGTACCATTTTGTCTAGGTGCCCGCTTGAGACCGTACAAGCTTTTCTTGACTTACAAACGAGGTTATCCCCCGAAACCTCAAAACCTACGGGCTGCTCCATGTAGATTTCTTCTTCTAAATCTCCATGAAGAAAAGTGTCTTCACATCCATTTGTTCAAGCTCTAAGTTCATACTTGCGACCAATCCAAGTATGACTCTAATTGAAGTCATCTTGACTACCGGTGAAAAAATCTCATCAAAGTCGATCCCCTTCTTCGCCGGAATCCTTTGACTACCAACCGTGCTTTGTATTTCACCACTTTTCCACGCCATCTTTCTTGACTTGAACACCCATTTATTTTTCGGTGCCTTCTTCCCTCGTGGAAGTTCTACGATCTCATAAGTTTGATTTTTCTCGCAGAGATTCCATCTCGTCTTGCATTGCGAGCAACCACTTTGTTCTTTGTCCTTATGAGATACCGCTTCATGGAAACTCTCGGTTCTCCATCCTCGTAAGTAGAAGGTATTCGGATTACGGATATCTTCTCGACGGAATCGACCTCGTTCGGATCTACGAACTTACGGAGCAATTTGAGGAAATCCACCATCATCTTGGCCTTGTGATGGTTGGAACGTCTGGCGGTGGGGTTGTGGCTCCCCGCTCAAAGACCGTCATCTTCCTCATTGTCTTCTACTTCCGGCATTTCTTCGGCACTATATCATCATTTCTCACGAATGATTCCGATGTTGCCTCCGGCACCGAAGAGCAACATTTGTCTTCCGAGATATTGTGGGCTTTTCAATATCTTCTATTGTCGGCTTTCATGGAACACCACGTCCCTACTTCTGATTACCCTTTTTTCCTTAGGATCCCATAATCTGTATCCAAACTCTTCATTTCCATAGCCTATGAATATGCATGGAGTGGTCCTTGCATCCAGCTTCAGCCTAAGCTCTTTGGATACATGTGCGTACGCTAAACACCCAAATACTCTCAAGTGGGAGTATGATGGATCCTTTCCAGACCAAAGTTTCTCAGGAACTTCAAAATCCAATAATCGATGGAGATCGGTTGATCAAGTAACAAGCGGCTCGGCGCTTCTCCCGAATGGCTTTGGCGCTTAGCCATGCGAGCATGCTCCGAACACGTTCCATAATTGTTCGGTTCATTCTTTCAGCTATACTTAGTTGTGTTGAGGGGTGCGTGGGACCGTCTTCTCATGTCGAATGCCATATGATCTGCAATAGGCATTGAACCGCCGGAGGAGTATTCACCTCCATTGTCGGATCGAAGACACTTCAACTTCTCTCCTGTCTCACGTTCTACCATGACATGGAACAATTTGAAGTAATCAAATACCTGGTCCTTCGTCCGCAAAAAATACACCCACACCTTTCGAGAAGCATCATCGATGAACGTCAGAAAGTATCGGTTGCCGCCGAGTGATTCAACCTCCAAGGGACCGCAAACATCGAGTGTACCGGGCATCGAGCAACTCGATCTTCTCGTTGAAGAGGAATTAAACGAGACTCTATGCGCTTACCAAACAAACAATGATTGCAAGGATCTAGTGCGGCGTCCTTGTCTACATTGATAAGCTCCTTCTTTACTAGGGTAGACAACCCTTTCTCACTCATGTGGCCGAGTCTCTGGTGCCACAGATTTTGTGACGCCTCCTTTTCTGCAACGTTGAGGCTGTCAGTGCATATCTTCACATGAGTCTTGTATAGCGTGCCACAAATATGTCCTCGGCGACTATCATAGCGCCTTTTGACAACTTCCATGTGCCTTTACCGAAGTGACTATCATAGCCCCTGTTTGTCAAGAACTATTCGACAATAGATTCAGTAGAAGGTCGGCACATGGCGGACATCCTTCAAAGTGATTGTGCTCCGGAACTTGTCTTTATCCGAACATCACCAATTCCGACAATCCTGCGAACCGGAATTTCCCATTTTCACTGGCTCCAAAGTCACCGACTTTGTATGTTGTGAAGTATTCCTTGTATGGAGTCACGTGGTAGGGACGCAAGATCTACCACCCATTCCGTGTCTTCTCGTGAGACGTGAAGGCATGTCTCATCTTGGGTTGAACAATAAGCTACATCACCGAGAGATAGTAACTAATGTTTCTCCACCCTTGTTCTTGGTAACAATGAACGCTCCGGTCTAGCTCCTTTTTCCATTTGTAGCGATTCTTCTTCATATGTCCTTCTAATCCACAATGATGGCGAGTTATAAGATGGTTTTCTACCATCAATGGACCCGCCCCCGCTCTTGCTTCCGCCTCTCGATTTGTTATTACTCTTCTTTTGTTGCCTCCCCGTTCTCGTGACAAGGGCATGGGTCCGATCTCGTGCCCATGTCCTTTCTCCTTGCTTCTTTGAATAGGGCATCCTTGACCATTGACATGGTAAGTTTGCCATTTGGGGCCGAGTTCCGAGTGACACGACCAGCGTTCCCAACTATCGGAAGGGAACCGAGTAGTAGCAACGCCCGAACTTCATCGCCAAGTGGCATCTCTACGACGACAACCGGTTGACCAAGCTCGGAACTCACCGGTATGCTCGGCAACCGAAGTTCCACTTTTAAGCTTCATGTTGACTAAACGCCTCATCAACGAGCTTTATTCCGAGCGGTCTTGGCCTGGTACATATCCTCCAACTTTTTCCGGAGAGGGCATATGCGTCTGTTTCTTGTGCAACATGGTGGAAGACACTATGATCAATCCATTGACGGATTTGACCAATAGTTTTTCGATTTGATTTCTTCCACTCTAACTCCTTGGCGGGATCGGGATTTTTACCCATCAATTCTATGGGATCAAACAAATCTTTACAGCTTAGGAGATCTTCCATCCGAGGTCTCCATGCGTGTAATTTGTGGCGGTAAAGCGTAATCATTGCTCCGAAAGATGATGTTGACTCTTCCGTGGACATTATCACCTTACAAATAATTTTTCAACACGATCGTGGTTGAATCTTTAAAAATGGAGCTCACCGTTACGTCGGAACGGTCAAAAAAAGATGGAATTGACACTACGGGGTCAAAATTCCACTCTAGGGGCAAAACAGCAATTTCGAAAACTTTGAGGACCAAACTGCAATTTTCGAAAGATCGGGGTCAAACTGGAATTTCGGAAAGATCGAGGGTCAATATGAAATTTCCCGAATATTTGGGGACCAAACTGAAATTTTAAAAAATTGAGGGGTCTTTCTTCAATTTCCGAAAAACTGCAAATTCCGGCGAGGAACAGTATTCCCGGTCGTCTTCTCCGGCGGAACTCTAGGTGAACAAAGTGTCGTCTTCTCCGCGAACTCGTGAAGGTTGACCAAACTTTGACCGTGATTTTGGGCTCGTTTGAACTCCGATTAGGTCGCCGTTTGGTGCGTTGGACTCGTGTCGATGAGACGAATCCAATGGTGCACTCAGAATTGGATTTTGAGTAAAACTCAGAAAACCCAAATTCGTCCGGTGAACCAAAAAACTCAACCAACACCTCTAACTGGCTCCGATACCACTTGTTGGACTTTCTCGGATCAACTGGGCATTGGTAAACATGAATTTGAGAGAAAATAACCTCTATTACTCACAAGAATAGATTACAAAACTCATATAAAAAAAAACTCTCAAACAAGGATCACTCTCAGGATCACTCTTGTTCTCACTCTTCTTGGTGATGAACACCGATTTTCGGATGCTTTACAAATGAGGTATCCACCTCTATTTATAGTATGAGTTTTGGGGTAGGTGAGGTGTGAACAAGGGTGGTTGGTGGACCGCTTCAACAATGGTGGTGGTTGGTGGAGGCCGCTTCAACAATGGTGGCTGGAATATTCAAAAAACCTTCTGGAGGGTGGCTGGAAGTAGGGGTGAGCATTCGGTTTTCGGTTCGGTTTTTCGGTTAAAACCGAAAAACCGAAATACACATATTCTAAAAACCGAACCGAAAACCGAAAACCGAATAGCAGAAAACAGAAAAAACCGAAATATTTCGGTTCGGTTTATGGTTAATTCGGTTTTTGGGCTTAAGTTGGGCCTTCTTGTTTAGGTTAATTCTGTAAAATGGCCAATCTACTTTTTTTTTTTTTTCTGAATCAATCTACAATATTGACTATTGAGTGCAACTTGGCTATAGTATACTTTACATGACTCATAAGGTTGGGTCTGACTCATACATATGCATCTTCGTTTTAATTAATTTCGGTTATTTCTACCCAAAACATAATAAATAAATAAAAATCGGTTTTTTCGGTTTTAACCGAAATAATTTTGCAAAAACCGAACCGAAAACCGAACACCGAACTAAGCTACTTCAAACAACCGAACCGAACCGAAAAACCGAAAAGACCGAACCGAAAAAACCGAACACCGAATTATTCGGTTCGGTTTTCGGTTTCGGTTTTGATTTGCTCACCCCTAGCTGGAAGTCTTCAGCTACTTCATTCACTGATCCTCCGGTATGCTTTCTAAAGTTGGCCTCCAAGCATTTATGGCTCCACCATCATCTTCTCCTCCAATAACTTCACAAATTCGTCTGCTTCCTCTCAATTTCACGGAACTTATTAGTAATTGCTCCAACGTAGTTTGCTGTTGAGTACCGTTCTCATGGCTCAATATCCTCTTTAACTCTTTCTGAGTCACCACCAATTTTATCCTCACAGATCCACTTTTTCTGCGAATCTCTTCTCTTCCCTCTTGTTCATCATCATCATCATCATCTTCCTGCAACTCAAACCTCACCTTCTTCTTTATCCTCTTCTTCTTCTTCATGCCTTCTTCAGACTCAAATGAGGAACCAGCTGATGTTATTGTCTTCTTCTTTTCCTGATCAAGTTTTGATTCAGCTCGTTGCTCGTCGACAACGACATAGTTGTCATCATCATCATCATCTTGTGCTGATATCTGGTTGTTTCTGATCAAACAGTTCCCCATGTGTGAGTAACAAAGAAGTTAACGATGGTGGATAATAAGATGATGAAATGAGTAAGAGAATGAGAAATATAGTGGAAGCATAAATACAGAAGAAAGCACATGGATGATCCTGCAGTTGCGCCGGGTTTATTTGAAATAAACGAATTAAAGCGAGAGATTCTCTCTCACTCGAGACCTACACCAGCTTGTATCTAGTCTTTTATTAATTTGATACCCTTTTTTGTTTTTTAGTCTTCACTTAATTTTATCATTATTTTACTCTTTTTTATAGCCGTCTGTTAGTTTTTGCATCAAGCTCTCGTGGTTGGATATTTTAAGCCTAGAATAATAAAAAAGATCATTTTCTTTTATGGAAGCTGCAACATCTGTCGATTCTATATGTTGTCAATATATATTTCTCAGATCCTATTTATAATAAATTTTCAACATTTTTCACACAGATAAAAAAAATTCTTAAATTTTATTAACTACTCTATCATAAAATTTAACAACTTTTCAACTTTACCGTTATTTAAGATACATTATTTTCCATGAAAAAAAAATCAACATAATAATAAATGAACGGTAAAATTGTACATTCATTTTATAAGTTTCTCTCTTTGTTTTATAAATAGGGCTACAAATTTTCTTCTCTCTTTGTTTTATATATAAAACCATATGAGTATGTAGTTTTAATATGGCGACATTTTCGCTTAAGATGTTGTTTTGAGATTATTATTTTTTCCTTTTTGTGTGTGTAATTTATAGCGAGTGTTATTTTTATTCTCTATATAACGCAAACTAAGATATAGAAATTAAACAAATAAGAAAGACAAGAGGTAGTGAATAAACAGAAATAAGAAATTGATTTCCTTTAACATATATACAAATTAAACTAAGATATATATATCCGTTTGTATGCAAATTAATTAATGAAGCTTTATTAGTTGAGAAATTAATTATTGTGTCATTGTCAAAAGATTAATATATAGTAATAAATATGAGAAGAGTCCAAGTAAGTAAAGCATGTTAGATTAATTACATGTAAAGTTACCCGAATTAAAATTAATAAAATCCTGTAATCACTGCTCAAAATGTGGTTCATCTCCCTCAGCAGCACTACATGCATGGCAGATTCATGCGTTTGATTCGAAGGGACACTGTTTTATAATATCACTTTGTTCTTGATAAAGCTTTTTGAGTCGTGGAGATTATACCTTAATTATCGAAGTATCTTGATTTACAATGTACGTAGCTATGGGAGAAGATCGAAGCTTGTTCTTTACACTCCCACACATTATCTGAATGTAGCCTCTTCAAATTATAGGCGTTGACTGGACCTCATTTAACCTGGTCAACTCCTATATTTATATCGAGGTTTCGTTGCATGCCAAATGTAACCAAAAAAGAAAAGAAAAAAAGAGACGTATATATATACTTTCCAAATTTTATATAATATACCACTTTGATCCTATTTATAATTTTTTTTAACTAAATCACATATATCAAGATAGTTAGCTCAATAATTATCGGGTAAATTTTCAATTTTGCTCTCATTTATGAATGAGCATTTTTTTAACTCTTTTCTCTCTTTTTATTTTCATTTGTATAATTAATATGGATAAAATTGTTACAATCTCATTTATTATCTGAAAGCGGACTTATAAATATGACCAAATTTAATTTTTGGTCAAAATAAACTTATAAATAAGACTGAGTGTTATGAATTAGACCAAATTTAATTATTGCTCAGTCGTCTAAAATTACATTTGTGATTTCATTTTCGAACGATTAATCAAAATTCAATTCGATCTCAGCTGAATATATATATATATCTCTCTCTCAAAGAAATGTATATCTGCATGTTCTCTGATGTGAAGCAATTAATCAAAAAACCTAACTTGAGTCCGTTGAAACATAGCTGTGAAGAGATATATAAAATCAAAAGGTGGGCTATGCAATGAATGTGGTCATAAAATATAAACAAGTGCAAGAAAAGTGATTGTGTGAATGGCAATATATATATATACAAGGCACCAAATTAATTACCCTTTCATATATTTTTTGTTTGTGGCATATGCTACCTGTGGAATTTGGGGCATTGCTTCACATGTGCCATTTGAATTCGCAATTCTTTCCACTACCTTCATATCTCAAATAATATAATGTGTACTATTTGGAGCGTGTTGACTAGAAAAACAATATTACCTCCGGTACTAAATATAGAACATAGTTTGTAGTGTAATTTATACTAACAAATTATGTCTTATATTTAAAACCGGAGGAGTAGATTTTATTTATTTATTTATTTTTTATACATCATCACAATTAGTTTGCCTCATCAAAATATAAAAAATTTGTCTTCATTTCGGTTTTTTTTTTCAATTTAATTTAAATCTCTTAAAATTCAAGAGTTTCTTATGTGGTTAAACTAAATGCAAAGTATACATTTATTTTTTCAAAATAATAGACAATCTAAGGGATGAACTGTTTTTATATCCAAGAATAATAGAATTCCTTTTTGCCACATCAACATAGGTTTGAATAGTTTGCCTTCGTAATATATAGTTTATTTGGAAACGGAATTATGCTCATCCTCTCATGTTGCTAGCTTGCATCTTACTGCAAGTAATCTGCATTGCAAAAAAAATTCATCTCTTTAGATTTATCGTTTGCTTTCATCATTTTCAAGAGAGTTGATCTTCATACAGCAAAGCCTTCTTTTATATTCAAGTTTTTTTTTTTAAAAAAAAAAAAAAAATTGCACTCTTTTCCTATTTCTCTTTCTTCCTTGTTAACATTGACCATTATTAATATAATTTGACCAAGTGAGAATAAACACAGTCCAAACTGGGGAAAAAAAAGGCAAACTTGACAAAGCAGACATGAAGAAAACAGCTGTGACAGAAGATTGAAACTAAACTGGAATTGAGCTTCGGCCATGTGTGAGACACCACTAAGGGCAAGGGTGTGTGTGTGTGTGTGTGTATAGCTTTGGGGTCGTCATATAAAAAATAAAAATGGCATTAAAGCCAAAATTGAGGCAGCATATAATTATCATACTGAACAAACTGATAAAAGTAAGTAAACTTGAGATAATGAGTAGTAAATACAAGCCACAAGATATAAGTAATAAAAATCCCAACAGAGAAAAATGCCAATCATCATGACACTGCCCATTTTCATGGTTTCCAATGGAACTGAACTTCATTCTTCACAGGCAGTTCTTGACCATTTCCAGATGCATCACTCAATGTCATGACCTCACATCACCCTCGTCAGAACTCTTTGTTTCTTTCATTTATACATACTCCAAATCGATACCTCATGCTTATGTGGTTAAAGTTTCTTCCACTAGAATCAACGGTGTTGGTATAAATTTGTCTTGTAGATACAAAATGCTATTTCTTGGGCATAAACTTTGTGAATTTCATTATCCAGAACTGTTTTTCCTTTTCTCTTTTAAGTTTTTATCACAATTCTTAATATAAGAGCTGCATAGCTAATTTGTCAATATTTAAAAAATTAGTTACATTAGTTATTTGTAATAAATATGAGTTAATTTTCTTATAATACCTTTACTAATCATATACATTAATTATAACTATTATTGATGAAAACTCGAAACAATAAGATACTTGACAGAAAAAATTATAAATTTGGGAGATAAAATGTATTGACTTCTCATATTTGGATCAAAACAAGCCCCTTATCATCAGGTAATACATAATAAAGGGATTGCTGATTATTCAGGGCTTATTTCAATCAAACGCGTACGTAATCCCCACAAAACCCAAAAAAGGAAAATCAATTATTGCTAGGCCCAAGTATATGGTTGGTCCGGATCTCAAGGTAATAGAAGATGCGCCCTTTTTCTTTGATGGGACTCAGCTTTTTCTTAAGGGTTGAGTTTTTTTTTTTTTGGTTCCGCCCATCGGTATTGAGTTTACCGATTAATCCGAATCCGGCCGGTGAAAGACTTTTATAGTGGATGAGTCTCCCAATGACTTTTTTCGCATTCATAAGGCTCAATTCGAGAGGCGCTAACTGTGACATGCGTAACTGCCACACATATCAACCCCGTTGGTTAATGGTTAAGGGGAAAAAATTTGACCATCATGCCTGACTTTCCTCATTTTTTTAACACATATTTGTTGCGTGTCCATATATTTGAATATTGAGAAATGAGAATACTTAGGGACTAAAATTATAATTTAATTATAGATAAGGATATTAAAATTCAAAATTTACTATATAGGAACTAAGATTCTTATTTGAAAATTAAAAATTTATAATTAAAATATTCATGAGACAAATTATTTATCTTATTTAGTGGTGACATATGATCCAAAAACTTGTAGAAAGTAAAGTTTAAGCCGGGATCATACTCATTAATTATTTTTTAGTTTTATTTGCCCCGCCTTTTTAATACGAAGCCGCCAAAGTAAGTTCCCAAATCCCATTTTTGTTTGCTTTCCTATAAATTTCAATTTTCAAAACCAATTAAAGTTAATAAATTATCGTTAAATAAACATTTTTTGATACAATTAAAAAACACACGTACGTTACGTACGTATGTATGTGCTACTAATTTATTGTCTGGAGGCTTGGTCAGTAAGTCAATGGATGAAGATCCTACTTGTTTGAGATCACTTTTAGACATTTTAAAATTGTTTATTTATGTAAATTGAAATAAATCTTATCTCACATACTTTTTCATATACGTAAATCACAATTGAAAAACTATTTTTAAAGGTTTCAATCAGTATTATAAACAAGCATTTATGAATCAAGTGCCAACTTATTGGGTCCATTTCTTTGTTAGTTCCAAGTGCCTTGCCGGCAAAGCAATCACTTATGAATCAACGGAAAGCGTTACCCTGCTCGTCAGGATGAGCAGGAGAGCTCTTCCTTTGAGGGAGCATCTGGGTCGTGTAGATCTTTTTTTTTTTTAAAAAAATGATTTTGATTGATATAGAATCTAAAATAAAAATAATTTTTAAATTAACATTTTTTTAAAAAATGATCTTTTTTTTTTTTAAAAAAAAGAAATCTAAATCATCTAGATCTCATTTGGATGGTCAGGATCTTCTACCAAAGAAGAAGCTCTCTTTGCTCATCCAAAAGTTTGGACAAGTAGGGAAACGCGTTCGTGAATCAATAACACTTCTGGAACTTCCTTTCTTACTTTAATTTCTTCGTTTTTGTTTTTTGGTTAATATGTCTTACCCGAAAGTTTTATTCAAATATACTCAATCAGACATGCATATCCGTGTCACTTGATCGAAAGATGTGTGTGTGTGTCCAAGTTTAGGTTTTTATTAAGTATAATATTTTCTAGGAGTATTAAATTTTAACGTATTGATCATAATTTAATAAATGTGTTTCCAAAATTACATACGATGCACATGTCATTAATTAGGTGAAAAAAACGTTTCAATTTAATAGAGAATTATTGTTTTTATTTTGCCAACAGAGAGAATTATTATTCAATCAATGGAAAGAAATGACTCCTAAATCAATCCCTCAAGCTTCCTGAGTTAGGCTTAGAGCGTCTCTCTCCTTCCCCTTCTTTACAACTCCTCTCCCAGCCATCTACACCACCTTCTCGCCGGCAGTTTGCGGCTCCATTACAGCCATTGGCGATGGTATCCTTCTATGCCACACCTAAGATAAAATGGTAGATCTAGTCCCAGTGGTAGATCTGTTCTCAGATTTGTGATCTGCGGCTTTCTCCCTTTGAGTTGCAGGGTGGATTGTTGAAACGTCCTAAAAATTAACTTAACATAATGACTAATTAAGGGTTCCTTAACAACTAAATAATGCTCCAGCATTTACCAAAATATACAAAAGTATGCGGAATGAGCCCTAATGTGGCAATATACAAACATCCCACATAAACCAAAATGACAAGCACTACTTTTGACGTAAGTAGCCTAGGCTTCGGGGTCTTCCCGATGGACGCCCGCGAGAGTCATCACGCGAAAAATGTGGGTAACCATCAATCCAACTTATTACAAATATTAATACGTGCTAGTGAGGTGCCAAGTGGAACAATTTATATAACAAAATATTAAAAATCTAATTCACCAATATCCATTTCACAAAATTTCATATCATAAATTATGTATCATAAATTTGGTATTGCAATTTTTCATTAACATAATCCCCAAGATGCCTCCCACCAATCCAACCGAACCGCCTTATTTCCTCCGACTAGACCCATGGGCTAAGTTAAATCCATGTTACTAGTTACTCGAAAGCTCCTTTGGTCATGTGATGAGGACCGCCTAAAATCCTCGAGACATGTCCCTGCACCATGAGCCTTTTCCCCTCATTGAACATGTGGGGTGTCGTATGCCTCATTGAACTAGTGGGCGAAAGTCTCTCATTAAAAGATGGGACAATAGAAAGCCAACCATCATGCATTAATGGACCATTCACCACGTGGTGGAATAATTATTCCGTCTATTCCCAATTAAACCATTATCATAATTACCATAATAAATAGCTCAATTTCCAATTTCTTATACAAAATATGAATAAATGCAAATATTTCACAATTCAAATCATAAGGTTCCACAAGGCAATTTTTATTAAAATACTTATAATCATTTTACAAAATACTCACAAGCAACATACTAATACACATAATAAGTGGAAAGTGGTTACTACCTCTCGCCAAAGCCTAATTACTATCACACCGCTCCTAATCTAAGAGCTCAACACACGCCAAAAATCAATCTACCACAACCAATTTACTAATCATTAATAACTATTTAAAACTCTACATAAAATTATAACTTATAATTTCATAAAATTAAATAAATATACAAATTTTCAATAATGAATTTAGAATGCTAGAAGTGGACAAATTAGGAGGGGACTGAAAAAAATTAAGGAGACTATTAATTCTCTTTCTATTTATTTATTAATTAATAATACCCTTTTTAATTTATTCCCCCCCTTTTTTTTAAATAATAATAATTATCTATTTTATTATTTATTTATTTATGACAACAAGTGTGTATATATGTATATATATATATATTAGTAAGGTTTTATTATTATTATTATTTATCCTTTTTGTTTCTGTACAGTGACTGCATATATATGAATAATATAAGACCACACTTCTTATTACTTTGGGTTTCATGGTAAAATATATACATATATATATATAAAACCACTTTTGTTTTTTCCCAATTCATTCCCTGTACCACGTTGTGTGTGTGTATAAAAACAAGCTTTTCCTTAACTATTCCTATCTGTAGCAATGAGACATATATATATGATTAGTTTCCTCTTGGTTTTTCCTATAACAACGTTGCTATACACACATATACACTTTGACAGCCAACTCCTCCCTTATCAACGAAATACCCAGCGCCTATATATATATATATATACTTTCTTTTTATATACATGCAACTCATGACAGCAAGTTCTCATATAAGCAAGTATTATTCATAGTATCCCATTTATATATATATATATATATACTAGTCATGCGATACACACACACATATATATTTCAGCTTTTGTGCAGTGATATATGTATATAATCCAAGCTGAACCTTCTCTGTTTTGAGACTTAAAAACAGAGCAAAAGCTTCACGTTGGAACTCACGAACTAGGAGATAAAAGGCTTGAAGACTCACCTCGGTTTCCTGCCTGAAAATAAATCCTTGCTGGTCACAAATGCCTCTGTTTTTACTGGTGTAAAACAGAGGAAAGCTCACTTCGTTTCCATCTCTCTCTCTCTCAGCTTGAAATGCCTCTGTTTTTACTGGTGTAAAACAGAGGAAAGCTCACTTCGTTTCCATCTCTCTCTCTCAGCTTGGTTTCACTCTTTCTCCCGACTCTCCAACGCTCTTAGCTTCAGCTTTGGTTCTCGTTGAGGCGATGAGAATGAATGGGAGCCAAGGAGGAAAGTTTTAAATAAGCAAAATAAGGGTCCAGTCCAAGAACGAGGAAGAAGAAAGACCGATGGTTAAGGACAGGAGTGTGGTGCAGGACGCTGGGCTCAAGAAGCATGGCGTCTCTGTGCGAATTTGACCCTTCTGTGTTCACTGAAACGGCGCTGAGGTTTTCAGCTGATTTTACGCGATCTGATCTTTTGTTTCTTGCGTGCACGGTGGAGAGGCAAAAAGCTGATTTGCTAATCTTTGGTTGATACGTGTTTGGCCGAACAATGAAGGAGTGAATGGAAAATATAATTAAAATGAATATGGCCGAATGGGTAATAGATGAATAGTCTGGTATATGGTCTGGGTAATATGAAAGAAATGGGTCGGGTTTGTGGGCTTGGAGAGGAGTAATGAGAATGGGTTGGTGTCATGAATGTGGGCTTTGTGTTACTTAGGTTTTATTCCAAAAATTATTTTTATTTTTATTTTCCTTGATTTTATTTTATTTTTCTCCAAATATTACAAGGAGAAAAATTCCTAATTTTCCAAATAATTAATTTTAATCCTTTGGCCAAATTCCACTGATTAGTTCACATATTATTTCTAAAATCTTTTAGGCGTAATTTATTCCTTATTTGAATTTATTCTTTTTCCAAAATAAATTAATTAAGGGAAAACCAAGCCTAAATTTCATAATTACTCTCAATATATTATTCAAACTTTAAAATCTAAAAATTTGGGATGTTACAATTGTCGTCCCTGTAGCGACCTCTTCCCTCTCCTTCTTCAGATCTGTTCTGCGGAAGTGGGAGTTATATGCTTTTTAGTTTTTTTTTTGTTGTACTGGGTTTCGTGGCGGTGTTTTTGTCTTTTCAGAAAATAAGTAGATCTGTGAGATCTCTGTCCAAACCCTCTTGATTGGATGGCGGTTTGAGCGTTATTCGGTCCCGATTATCATCTCGGTAGCTCGGACTGCACTCTTGGGGAAGATCTAAAGAGGCGTTGGTTGATGTATGGTCGAGGTTACCAGATCTGCGTGAATGGAGGAGCAGAAGTGTTCTTCAAGACAACATAGGTCTTCTTTCTTCTGAGGTTGAGTTTTCGTTCTTTACCCCTAAACGGGGTTCTTGTGCACATTGCTTTAATTGCACTTTTATCCTTATAAGGAGGTGTATGCGCTTTAGGGTGGGTTTACAACCAACACTTTCTTCCTTATCACTTTTAACCTTGGATATCGAGGAGGCCTTTTTATCCATGATTCTACTTCTACTCCTAAATCTTTTATGTTCGGTGACTGGCTATTTTTATATTTGGGTTTTTCTAGTGTATTTGATTTGATTTTGTTTGTATTTCAGTTTGTGTTAAGTTTTTGTACCAATTTGTTATATTAATATAATTAGCTTTGAACAAAAAAAAAAAAACAGAGAGAATTATTGATTCAAAAATTCAATAGAGAATTAGTTCATTTGGAAAGTGATAACAACGTAAATTCCTAGAGAATGCACCAATAGGATGTAAAGATAAAAAAGAAAGGAAATGGATATATCCCATATTTGAATAAAGTATGATATATCAATAAACGATTGATTGAGATGATAATTGGTCTCGCTCTTCTAAAGATGAAAACACACATTCTAACATGGGAACCGTATTTCTTGAGAATGAAAATATCCTATTAAACGATGCACTCTAGCTTCTCAAGCTCGACCAATGAGTTGCTCAGATACCTAGCTGGTAGAGAAGGCTAGGGTTCCAATTAAAAAAAAAATGCTAGATGTAAGATGCAATCCCCTTATCCAAAAAAGGAAAAAAAGTCCGATCATGTATAATTAAGAGTAAAGGTGCGAGTAAATACACATGTGTTTTATCTCGAGAGCCCAACACCAAATATTTTTTAGATACAAAAGTACATATGAACTTTTAAAATTGAAGCAAAAACACCATCTCCGTTAATGTCTATTAGTTTTGTGGTGGGTGTAACATCCCAATTTTTGTTTTATTAAAATTCCATGTACAATTTAAATATTCATGGAAATGTAATTTTGGGATATGATATGATAAATTAAATATTTGTTATAGGATTGATAATCCATTGATTAATTGTAAATTGTCACAGGGAATAAAGCACAAGAATAAAGTCAAGATCACGTGTTGGTAGTTGGTACACAAATTGGTACTAAGTGTCAAAGGGAGAAAAACTAGGGGAATTGGGATACTTTGACAAACAAATGGAGACACATCCAAGAGGCATAAAGAACCACACTATTCGGTTAAAAAGGGTGGCTGAACATATGGCTATGTTATGACACTTAAGTCATGTAATTAGCAACTAAAACACCAAGTGATACATTAAGCTTTGATGGTAAGACACATAAACCACTAGGTATTAATTTGTTGTGGTATTTTGCAACCTAAATAAGTGCATAATTTCATGCCAGCAACAAGAGTTGGAAATTATGCCCTAGGGGTAAGTCATCTCCATTTAATTATCATTTTATTTGCATGTTTATAGTGATAACTGTATCCCTGGATATATCTTATAGATTATCCTAAATGTCCCTGGTTGGTCATCTACGCGAACGAAGATGAAATAAGACGTGTATGACTTTGATGAGGTATGGAGATACGAATCAAAGTCATGGGCACTTGTAAGAGTACAAGTCTTTGGACCGGCCACTATGAAAGTTTGTATGGAATAAGTCATAAGCTTTTCTAATATATAACCGGGCCACAACGCCCTTTGACATAAGATCATCATGGGTTCCTACATGATGAGTCGTTGATCTTTAACTTTGTCAAAAGTCACCTTTGACCAAGTGATGATAAAGGCTTAGATCGGGATCAGTGGTTTTCATGCAGAGGAATGTGAATAGTCAAGAAGGAATTTGTCCATCACAATTGTAGAGAGATAATACTGGGTCCCTCGATGAGTCAGTCTGAGAAATGTATGGGTATGACCATACTACGGTGGAAAGGAGTTTCCATTTCAATTATTAGACTACTCAAGAATCGAAAGTAATGGTCAAGAAATGGGAAGTTGACATTATCCATGCCTCATCCTTGACCAAATTATCGCGTGACAAAGGGACGTGACATAGTTGTATGATAGGTTGTATCGTATCATCGATCCCCATATGAATTGGGTAATCGCAATGTCTTGTTAGTAGCTTTGCGACTTGTGAGCTTCAGACATAATATTGTCCCAACGCCAATCCCATGCCTACAGGTGGTCACACACAAGAATAGCTCAACACGAGCAATAATGTCTAGATTTATTGAAAATCTTAGATGTGTTTAAGATCTAATGAATGCAACAATTAATTTAGGATGGATATATATAAAAAATTTCGAAATTAAATAATAATAATATTATTTAATGATATTATTATATAATATTTGTTTTGTATTTTATTTATTTGATAAATTAAATATTTAAAACAAATAGAGATATTGTATCTCGATTTAATTTTCGAATAAAGATATCATATATCGATTTAATTTGAATTGAGATCATTATCTCGATTTAATTAAATAGATATATATCATATCTCAGATTTAATTTATAGAAATAAATTAAATTAGCAGACTTTTAATTTGGATTAAATAAATATATTAGATTAGATTAGATTTGTTGGATGATTTAATTAATACTATTTAAATCTAAAATTCGAATTTCAAGATTAATTAGATTAGTCTTGAATATTTTAATACGGCCCAATGTGAGAAACTCTATAATAAAGCTTTAGTCGTATTGAAATAAGAGAGAGGCAAGCCGCGAAAGAAATCCTAGAGAGAAAAACGTGAGACACAAAGTGAGAAGGCGCTAGCACGTTGCCGTACATGTTGGAGAAACATTGGTGTGGACACCCATAGAGGGAGTGGATTCGTGAGAGTCGGTTCCTAGAGATTGAACAAGCAAGAAGGTGTTAGCCCACGTGTTTGCAAAGGACACATAAAAGTTCGTATAGGTTTGGTTTCTTAACGAACCGTGATTTAAACGCGGTTGATGGATCATCGGATGAGATTCGTAAAAGTTTTTAATTCCGGTGCGTGTACGGATCTCAACAAGAAGAAGATTAAAGTCATGCAAAATGAGCATAAGACACGTAGCATGCTAGGTGTAATTGTGTCGTGAATTTATAATCAACACCTCAACACATCCAATTACATCCTCCTCTTCTCATAAATTACGGACACCTACTCCTTCTTCTTCAAATTGAAAATTCATCCTCCACGTGTTCCTTTCTCTTTTTGCATGAAGATCACTTATCATTAAATAACAAACGACACTCTCTCCCTTGATTACATACGGATACACACACACAATCATTCAATCCATTTCTCTCATTCCTCTCTATTCCACCGCTCACACACACACAAATATTCCTCCAATTTCCATTTCGGGTTTCCCCTTCTCCAAACACTAACACCCCTTTATCCATTCATCTCAAGCCATACGGACTCCCTCTCCTCTACACCGAAACACACATTCAAGCCTCTCTTCTCCAACCATTCCTCCCTTTAATTCCACGATCAGTTCATCCTCTCCATCCCTCTTGAAGTAAGATTGGGAGTTCAAGAGGACAAATCACAAGAAGATCAAGGCAAGTTGCAAGAGTAATTGCAATTTCTTCTATCTTCAATATTACATGTTATGATTTATGGGTAATAATCAACATTCATGTGATTTTCTGGGTTGAACTGAAAATATGAAGTTTAAATGGGTGTTTTTCGGAAAAGAAAGTAAAAATATGGTGGAAAAACCATTTTTGGAACCAAAGGATTGAAATCACACAAGTTGTGAAAACTGCCAGAGGAGAGGACATGAAGATCTCTAATTTGATATAATATGGGAAATTGTTGGAGTTCTGCGCTAAGAGATGTCGATTTTAAAAGTTAAATAAAGTTTTTGGAAAAGTTTCTAGACAATGAAGGAAAAATTAAACACTCACTGGTATTACTTTGACGTGTTCTGATCTTGAGAATTATTTTTCTATGAAAATAGAATTGTCAAGGAACACACGGGTTTTGGAAGCACAATATTTTGAATTTTGTGCAATTAATTATGAATTATTGAAGTTCTGGATTTTTGACCAGTTAAGGGATTAATTCAGAAATGAGTAAATTAAAGGCCAGAAATAGTAAGCTTTTGCAAACGGGTTTTTAAGTGATTTATTATATAAAGATAACCCTTTTAACTTCCCCGAACGTCATGGATAATAATAAAGTGCAATGATGCTATTATAGGGATTTCCAGGAGCGCACGTATTACGAAGCATTTGGACGAATACGCGGATATGTGGTAACTTTAATCTTCTATGGTTTGTATATGTTATTTATGTTTAATTATCATGATTGTGGGGTCGTGTCTTGTACACGAGCTATTTACATACAGTGTTTCTGTTATTTGGCCAATAACATGTGTTTTCCTACGTGCTAAGGACTCGGAACCGGTAAGGTTCTGTGTTTATATTTTCCTGTGTGCTGAGGAACTCGGGACTAAATAAGTCCTACGTTTATTTTTCCTCGGGTGAGGAATTCGGGATCCACCAGGTCTTACGTTTACTTTTCCTAGCACTATGGAACTCGGGACTCGTAAGGTCCTGAGTTTATTTTCTTAGCACTGTGGAAGTAGAGACTTGTCTGGTCTTGTGTTATTTGGACTCAGAGTCCATTCGCAGTTAACATGAATTGTATGATATACTGTTTAATGTTGTTGTGCGTTTATGTTGCATGTTAATTTGCTTTTCCTGAATTATGGTTAATTATTTAATTATCATAATATGCATATGCATTTCATAGAGATTAACCTGTTACCCTGAGATTCAATTTTGAATCCCAGATACTGATAAAGCTTCAGGTAGTGACCCGAGAAGAAAGGGGAAAACTGTGCCGTAGAAAAGTGGGAGAAGTTGGAACTCAGGAGGAGTTCTTTTATTTTGTATATATTTTGGATTTATTTTGATGGGCTGTATAAGGATTTTTATTTTGTAGTTATATATATTTTGGGATGAATGTAATTAAATGTCCCAGTAGGTTTAACTTTTATTCAAAGCCAAGTTTATATTTTGTTTAATTTATCAATTACTCATTCGTCCAATTCAGATCCTATACGTTCTATTGTGTAGCAACTCTGACTATATCAGGAGATATAAGGGGGCATTACAGTGGGGCCCACCATATTAAAAAAAATAAAAAATGTGAAGATTTTGTAATTTCCCTTACTGCCCCTGTGAACATCTCTCACTCTCTTCCTCCTTCCTTTCACCTCCACCATTTCCTTCTCAGATGCGAAAGGCTGCGGCGGCAACCTATACGGCGACGGTGGTGCACTAAAACCATGGATGAAAGGAGATTTATTAAACAAGGTATATACTCACTCATTTGCTATATACCTATTACCTAACCACGTAGTGTACTGAACTTCAAAACCTTGAGGATCAAACTTTATAACTAGAAATTGGAAAACGTATTTTTCTTCAGTAAAATATTTCTATGCACAAGATTATTAACCACTAAAGTTTACTATTTATAAAAATCCCAACTAAATACAGCTAAACCATGTCGAAGGTTAGCACAATAATTCTTCCGTTTTTACAAAGGAATGGTGGAAAGAGAATTAGGAAAGGAAAGTCGGTTAACCTTCAAAATTCCCGTCGTCGCGAGGAAGACAGAAAAAATAAGTCCCAGTGTCGATCAATGATTTGAAGAGAGTTAACATTTTACAGAAAGAATAAGCAAAAGGGGTAACAAGAACAATAATTTTCTTCACACGACTACATCATCAAACAAGCTGCAATGAGCAACGCCTAGAAAAGAAGAACATGAAAATCCTATTGACAAAGAATAAATTTGACTTGATGGTAGCAAGTCCAGCTCAAAAACACTAAAACGACACCGAGCAAGTGAAGCAGACACATGAAGCTCATCCTAAATCTTAATGCGCTATATAAAAAGGACGGTGACTGTGAATTGTAATTGTCAGTGCGCGATTACTTACTGGGTTCGTTGAGTTTCGCGAAAATTGATCTCACCGAACAAGCTGCCGGAGGCGAGGGCGCGCGAGGAAGCACGCGCAATGGAGCACCCCCGCCATTGCTGTGCAAAGAAATTGATCGTCGTTGGATAAGATGACAGAGGTCTTGATGATCAGTGTTTTAATTATGGGCTGATGCTTCACCTTAGAATTTCAGCCTACTAAGCTTAAAGCCTTAAATAGTACTTTAAATTTTGGCGAGATAATGAATTTGGAAAGGAAGATGGAGGTTGAGTGAGACTGATAGTTTTTTTTTTGAATCGGAGGGTATTTTGATACTTTCAAATTGGTAATAAACGAAAGTTAGTATCTTTTAAGGGAGATGATATTTTCGTTTCAATTTTGAAAGTTCATGTGTACTTTTACACATAAAAGAAACATTTTATGTTAGGCGGTAAAATATATATATATTTTTGTACCTTTACTCTATAGTTAATTAATGGATTTTGATTAAAAAAAAAAATCAATATTTAGAACCTAAGTGTGAGAATATCCATATATAGATTATATAAGATTTAACTTGGTTTGGTTGATTACTCAAAAATAAGAGGTTTATTTTTACTTGTTAAATTATCATAATAATTTTATATATAATTAGGTTATATAACACAATTAGGGATTTAGAATTTAGGCCAAATTACCTCTATATCCTTAACAACTCTTGTTAATGTTCTATAAGAGGTGGAAAGAGAGAGAAAGACCGGGGGATTATTGGAGGACCCTGTGATGAGTTTGCTAGGGGAATCAAAGAATCTGAACAAGAAGTTCATACTCTAAAGCTGAGATATGACAAGGATTGAGCTGAAAGGGCCGATCATGATAATTCATTCTCCACATATCTGAATCATTTTATTTGCAACTAGAAGCGGCTCAGAATGAGTTTTCCGACGAGAAGTCAATCGTGGATAAACAAAGCCTTGAATTAGAGACATTCCTTAAAGCTAAACACAATAATAGGAGCATAGAGAATCTGGTGGCAAGAGATGGAAGAAATTCTCTTGAATCATAGTTTGATTAAATTTCTTTCCCAATAGCTGCCATAAACTCTCCAAAACAAGGCAGATAAGCTAGAAAACAAAATTATAAACATCAAACAAAATTTATGTGAACCTAACTAGAAATTGCAGACATGTAGGTTAACTTACTTAAGGTGAACGACAAGAACCATTCATTAAACCTCAGCTCTATACTTCATTCATCAATTGCAACGAAGTTAAGGTGAACGACAAGAACCATTCATCGGAACTAAAGAAAGCTGCATTAAATGGTCTTATCTTTTATTCGGATCTAATTAACGTGATAAGAGTAAAAGCACCTCCAACATTACAATTTGGGTGCAAATTTTTTTTATCTGGTGGACAATTGCAACAATCAGAGTTCCATCAGAATTGATGAGAATAATGACCGAGGAAATAAGATGACAAAGAATGGACAGGAATTGATATAAGAGAAACTACCAACATTAAATTGAAATCAAATCTAAGAATACATTTCAAGATGTTGCGAGAACACCAAGGCAGAAAACAATATCTAATTGAACTTGACATTTACAAATGCAATCCCTAAACAAGAAGCCCTAAGAAGAACCCCCGAATTCAATTATAAAGCTCAACCGCCGAAATCGTATAATGTCTTACCCTGCCTCTTCAGTGCGTAGACGACATCCATGGCAGTCACCGTCTTCCTCCTGGCATGCTCAGTATAGGTCATAGCATCACGAATAATGTTCTCAAGGAAAATCTTCAGAACATCGTGAGTCTCCTCACAAATAAGATCACTAATACACTTAACTCCACCTCTACGAGCCAATCGGCGAATCGAAAGCTAGGTAATACCCTGAATGTTATCGCGAAGAACCTTCCTGTGCCTCTTGGCTCCTCCCTTACCCAAACCGTGGCCTCCCTTTCCACGACCCAACATTTTCATTGAGAAAGTGACACAAATCCTAAGAGCAATGTACTGAGATTTGTTGCCTTTCATTTCTTCTTTCCGACTTTTTGCCTTCTCTCTCTCTTTTTAATCATGGGTTAGGGTATTATTGGAAAATAACCAACATTTAAATAGGAGAGGAGTATATAGATATATTTCATTTTGGTCCTGCAGGATTTGATTTTTATTTTAAATATATGGCATTAATTCATTTTTTTCTGCATTTAATTAAATTTCGCTGAAACAAACAATGAAACGTATGAATAAAAATAAAATTAGGCACATTCTTTATATAGATAAAACTAAATAGCCAGCTTCCAAAGGGTGAGGCCGTATATATAGAAATATTATATATTCTCCGATCCTCACCTTGCAGATGCATTCTAATTAATCATTCCTAAAGCCTTTCGTCTCCCTTGCTGAGCTCTCTTTCAGCTTCAGAAAGACGAAGCCAAAGCTTTCACCAGCTATGGCGGCTTCTCTGCAAAACGACGCTCATCAGCCATTGTTGCCCCCCAGCGATCCACCACCACCTTCGTTGTTAACTCGCTCTCCAAGCTCCAAGCACGAATCATCAAACGGCGAGCTCGAGATCGTACTCTCTGACACCACCCTACCTCTGCTCCGCCGTGTCAGAGCCGCCACATGGATCGAGCTGAAGCTACTATTTTTCCTGGCGGCTCCCGCCATCGTCGTGTATTTGATCAACTACATCATGTCCATGTCCACCCAGATATTCTCCGGCCACCTTGGTAATCTCGAGCTTGCCGCTGCCTCCCTCGGCAACACCGGCATCCAAGTCTTCGCCTATGGCCTTATGGTATGGCACCCTTTCCTCTTACTCTTGTTTAACAAAACACCAATATATACCGAAAGTTTTCGCCTATAACGAATGTTATCTGTTTTTATGGGTGCAACATTGCCCGTTAAAATGTAACAATGTTGTTGTCCCATTAGAAAGGCTACATTTTGAAATTTTGGGCAACATTAAACCTTAAAAAAAAATTGGTGCAACATTGCTATTTAGTCAAAACTTTCGGAAAAAATCTGCACCATAACCCTATTTATTAATACTTGAAGAAGACGATGAACTGCAATTAATAATTTAAATTTTGAACATGATAATATATATTTGATGAACATAGTTGGGCATGGGGAGTGCGGTGGAGACGCTATGTGGGCAAGCATTTGGTGCGAACAAGTATGAAATGCTAGGAGTATACTTGCAGAGATCAACGATTCTGCTAACACTAACAGGGATTCTTCTGACCATAATATACGTATTCTCGAAACCTATTTTGTTATTTCTGGGAGAACCTCCAAGAATAGCATCGGCGGCGGCTCTGTTCGTGTACGGTCTCATCCCTCAAATCTTCGCCTACGCCGTCAACTTCCCAATCCAGAAGTTTCTTCAGGCTCAGAGCATAGTGGCCCCAAGTGCGTATATATCGTCGGCGACACTGGTCGTTCATTTGGTGTTGAGTTGGGTTTTTGTGTATCAGATTGGGCTTGGATTATTGGGAGCTTCGTTGGTTTTGAGTTTGTCGTGGTGGATTGTGGTGATAGGTCAGTTTGTGTATATTGTAAAGAGTGATAGGTGTAAGAAGACGTGGCAGGGCTTCACGGTGGAAGCGTTCTCGGGGCTGCCGGAGTTCTTCAAGTTGTCGGCGGCGTCCGCCGTTATGTTGAGTTTGGAAACGTGGTATTTTCAGATTCTGGTTTTGCTTGCTGGTTTGCTGGATCATCCTGAATTAGCTCTTGATTCTCTCTCCATATGGTGAGTCATGATTTTGTTTTATTATTTATGATTCTTTTTTTTTTTGCCCGAATGTTTTATTATGATTCATTACACCCTTTTTTAAGTTCGTAAACAGTAATTAATTAGACCTTTAATTACGGACAAACAATTATTAAGTTTAACGCTTTGCTAACCTCCTCTCTAATCTTGCAATGTTTGTTGAATATAATATTGGCTCTTTCATATATTTAATATAGGGCGCTATAAATCTAAGATAATTAATGTTTATTTTTCAATTTTGTCATTGTAATTAATACTCATCTCTAATTTGGTAGACTCATTATATTTTTAAACACATTTTTTAATAAGGGTAAAAGTGATTTTTTATTTATTTAGTACATATTTAATAAATTAACTATTATTTAATTATCCTATGTTAATCGAAGGCATCTGGTGTATATTTTTTGGTATGAGTATGACTAGGAAAGGTTTTTGACAGGTAAAGGATGCGTTCATGTGGTGTACGTACTTGTAAGTGGGATATATAATATTCGTATCAGTATCTTCTTGTTTCATGAAATGTGAAGATATAGTGATCGTATTGGAATTGGAAAGCTCTATCGGGGACTATGGTCAATATCTGATCAGAGATAGACATGTCAGAATTGATTTGGTTAACCAGTGTCGTCAAGTATCATCACATTGTTGCTATTTCCACCCTTCTCAATCACTCGTTTGATTAAATCCCCAATGAGTTTGTCTTTTTTTCACTCATTAACTATTGGACAAAACCTCTTTTTTAATTTTTTCTCCAACTTAACTCATCTCTGTTGCAATCATAGTATATGTCAGCCCTTACGTCGGCTTCATGAAAGATTATGGCTTTGACATATCATTGCAGAGATTGAATGGGAAGAATGTCTGTTTGTAGGCAGCCATGGACCCACCAAAATCACGATCCCCCTAATTCGGATCCTTAATTTAATTAAATGGAAATCTTTGAAAACATAACAAACAGCTACTTTTGATTCATTTTATTAATTGGTCACTTAATAATTTATATGCAGTACCACTATATTGGGATGGGTGTTCATGATCTCAGTTGGATTCAACGCTGCCGCAAGGTCAGTCTCTCCCAACATACTCTTACTCATCTATGGTTATAGTATTATACAGGCGAATTACGAGATAAGGTCTAAGAAAGTAACTTAATTACTGAGAAGTCCAAAATTTGTCACAGTATGCCTTTTAGTTGTCATTGAGAGGCATCAAGTCCCTTTCTTAAAACCTCATCATAATTCCTCCTATTAAGTAGACACGATGAACTCATTAATTTTGTCTGAATTTTTTTTTAAAAAAATCACATTTACTCATACTTAGTACCATAAATTACATCCAAGAAGTCATACAAGTTGCAGATTTTAAACTGAGCAATCTTGGAGCATGTGAGTGATACTTTTGGGGTTCCCTATGCTTTAGAATTGAATTATTGAGTTGTGGTGGTGGTGGTGGTGGTGGTGGGTGGTTTCATGCAGTGTGAGAGTGAGCAATGAGCTAGGAGCAAGAAATCCAAAATCAGCAGCGTTTTCGGTGGTGGTGGTGACATCGTTATCTTTCATGATATCTGTAATTGCAGCAATGGCAGTGATGGCTCTAAGGGATGTGATTAGTTATGCCTTCACAGAGGGCGAGGTTGTGGCGGCCGCCGTTTCTGATCTTTGTCCTCTCCTCGCTCTCGCCATCGTCCTCGACGGCGTTCAGCCCGTCTTGTCTGGTAATACTAGGAGTAATATAATCATTCACTCACTAACACTCCCATACAAATCTCATACTATAAGCAAAATTCACTGACTTAGCTTAACTGTTACAATACAATATGAAGGGGTGGCTGTTGGGTGTGGATGGCAGACTTTTGTTGCGTATGTGAACGTAGGCTGTTATTATGGAGTTGGCATTCCCTTGGGCTCACTCCTCGGCTTCTACTTTAAGTTTGGTGCCAAGGTGTGTTGTGTTCTCAACAACATTATTAATAGTAATACAGAAAACTCCCATGAATTAAGTGTTATTTGTTGTTTGTTCAGGGAATATGGTTGGGGATGTTAGGTGGAATGTTCATGCAAACAGTCATTTTGACGTGGGTCACATTTAGAACAGATTGGAATAAAGAGGTAAAACAACCCTTTTTCTATCATTCATTTCTCTTCCCTGTGATCCAATGACGGATTGAAACAGGCTTTTGCTTTTGTCTGATGTGAGTTTAATATAATTGTAGGTTGAAGAAGCAGCCAAGAGGTTGAACAAATGGGAAGAAAGGAAAGATTCATCCCCCTTGTGAACTGAGAACACCTGCTTTGACTTTGATTTCAATGAAGCAGGGATGGTTGTCTTCACTTTCAATTTTATAACTTTTTTCGAGTTCCTTTTTTATTTTTTCCTTTTCACTGGTGGATTAAAATATTTCATCATGGGGCTCTGCTTTGAAATTCATTGCAAGTTCTTGCTTTGGTAACAACCAGATCTTGTTCCTCACCCTTATGCTGTTTGTTACCACATGGGGCAATCATGCCAATTGTCAACAAAATCCACACCGTAATGCATAGCCCCAATTTGATGGTTAAGCGCAAAAGCTATCATGAGTTTCTATTATTGCTTTTGAAGCCTCCTCCTCAACCAAAAACCATTTCTTGCTTCTGAAATACATTATGAATTATACTTGGAGTGACCAATAGCATGTCAGAAATTGAACATCATCATTTACAATGCAAGCCATCTTCAGTATGTAATCACTCTAAATGACTCAGATGTTTTAAGATCATGACTATCCGTGAAAAATAAAGGGACTCTAGCAAATCAAAATGAAATTGAAGCAACTGGCAGATAAACACAAACAAGAAAGTGAAGCCATCGCTATTACTTTTTCTTTCCTGCTTTTCCTTCCTTTCTTCTTACAACTTCATCAGCATATTTGATACCCTTACCTTTGTATGGTTCTGGGGGTCTCCATCTCCTTATTGAAGCCGCAAACTGGCCAATGTCTGACTTGTCATATCCGCTCACTGTAATTCTGATGTTATCTTCTACCTTCACCTTGAGGCCATCAGGGATCGCCATCTTGACTGGATGAGAAAATCCAAGATTCAAAATCAAATCTTTCCCTTCTACAGTGGCACGATAACCAACACCAACCAGTTGAAGCTTCTTTTCAAACCCTTTAGATACTCCAACCACCATGTTGTCTGTAAGAGTCCTAAACACATTATATTCCCAGCCAGTCAAGAGTCAGATAGACGCATATACAGAATTTTGGAATCTAATCTGAGGAAAAATTTATACGAGACTAAAATGTGACAGAATGCTTGAGTCTACAAAGTTGGATTCCAGTAATTTGCTTATACAAGAAAATCTTATATGTAACACAATCAGATTGATATAATGCCATTATGCCAAACTAAGATATAGCAAGGAGTTAAGCCATTAGCATCCCAAATTTAAGAGAAAGTGAATGACCAGTGCACTTCAGGAAAGTACAATAATCCATCTGAATTGAAACTAACAATTAGTTCAAATGGTTCTCACAGCTTCAGGCATAACCCTGCTTTGGGACATTATATCTCAAGGTCAATCATGCAAAATAGACAACATTCAGAATTATAAAGCAGCAACTATGATAACAAAGGTATGAGAAGTTACATTATGGTGATGCTACCGGAAGCCAAAGAAGTTGCAAAGAATTCAAAATTGTTGGCACATATGCACACACCACGAGAGATAGGGGACCCTTGCAATGGAAGTTCTCAGAGAACAATATCTCCAGCAACCCATCTCCAATACAATTGGTGACGTTTCTGAGTTTTTATTTAAGAATTTGTTTTCAATAACCGCCCCCACATCTGATTATCCAACTTACATAAATGTAGGCAATGACTAGATATTAACTAGCGTCATCTAGCTCCAAAAGTCTTATCATCAGAAGAAATAAAAGAAGTAAATTTCATTCACAGGTTTCTAACGAGTATATCAAGAAAAGAGTTTATATGTCCAGAAACAAAAACACTAAGACAATCAGAGTGTATTTATGGTTCAACAACAAAATGCTCTCACTTAAACAAGGGTCAGGAGGATGAAGTACCTGAAAAGCCCATGCATTTCATTGGCCCTTCTAGTTTCCACTGCCTTCTTAACCCTTAGAATTCCAGATTCCGTCCTCTCAAGTATTACTTCTCGAGGGTATGTCAATCCAAGTTCTCCCAGCGGTCCCTTCACTTTTATATCCTGCCCTTCTAATGCGATTGTCACATTTGATGGCACTTCAATTGGTTGCTTCCCAATTCGAGACTCCTTGCATTCTATAGTCTTCCTCAGGAAAGTAACATGAGCAGCAGGAACACGGGAAACACTTATCTTATTTCTCTCACCCAGGAATACAGACTTCAAATTGCTGAAATATGATAGAAGGATAACTCAAATTTATGAAATTCTACTTAGGAACTAATCTATCATTAACAAAGTTTATCAAAACATGAATACATCAAAAGGAAATGCAGAAAATCAATACCTAGAAGTGCCAAGAAAAGATATATGATGTTTTTTTTGGCCGAAAAGAACGGATATATGTTTGGGTTACTTATCTTCTTTAATGTGGAACTGACAAGTTTTAAGTTACACAGCCTCATTGTAGAAATGTACAACTTCAAAGGCCAGCTATAAGATGTCTCAGGTAGTGGCAGTAACAAAGGCAACTAACGACACAACATGTAAATCCTTCACATTATAGCAAAAACTCTGACACATCTAGTCACCCAGGTACAAAAATGCAAGACGATGGGAAACACCAAGGAAATTGGATAAGCAATATTATTCATCATGCCCCAATCCACTGAATAATGTTGAAACAGAGGTTCGCGTGAACACCCTTGAACTGAGGAAGTGCAAATATAAGAAGCCAATTCCAAAGTTTCTTTTCATGAATTGGAAGAAATAAAAACATTGCAGCTAAAGTTGGGATGTTGACCTGGTTTGGAAAGAAGAGGTGATTGAGGAAGCCATGGTTACGAGCTCGGGGAGCACCCCTGAGTGCGAGGTCCTAAAGAAGAGAAGAGACCTATCTAATGCAGTGTAAGCGTTATCCGCTGAAATGTTCATAATTGCCCTCTGGGACCCATGAAATTTCGATGACTGCCATCGATGCATTAGACCAATTTGGTTGGGCTTGGGTCTATTGACCTGTTGGAAGTATTGTCAGCCCAAATAATCTACCCTATTTTAAACAAAACCCCCAAACCATTGGGCCTTCTTTATCCGTTTTTTTTTTGTTTTTGCTTTTTAAGATCTAGACTATTGAATTTTGCAGTTAATAAATGTTGATCCAATTGATCATAATTATAAAATTGTGCGTAGTCTCACTAATGTGACAGCTGCCCCCTTTGAATTGGGTAAAAGCTTATTGTTGATGGAACCATAGTTATGAATTCCTCCAAAGCTGGCTGTGGTGGTCTTCTAAGGGACTCTCATGGGTCTTGGTTAGCTGGTTTCACCAAGATGATTGGTGTTTGTGGTATATTTGTAGCGGAACTATGGGCTATTTATGAGGGTCTTTGTTTAGCCTGAGATTTGGGTATGAAAAAGATCATTTTAGAATCTGATTCTAGTGATGCTATCAACAGTTTGATGGATGATAACTTCACTGCTGGTAATTATTTGATGGAGCCATAGTTATGAACTTCTCCAAAGTTGGCTGTGGCGGTCTTCTGAGGGACTCTCATGGGTCTTGGTTAGTTGGTTTCACCAAGATGATCATTTTATAAACTACGAGTGTAATATTATGTGAGCAAGAGCAATTTGTCCATCCCTCCTTTGGTGTCGTTGCCCCACCACCTTGGCTGGGGCTGATGTACTGTTGTCTCTTATGTTGCCCTAAACTTTCACTAGTTGGGGGAAAACGCTAAAAAAGAGAAGGACTTCCCCCAAAGAATTCTCCTTTTTCATTCTTTCTAAATTACTGGTATGCATTATTCAACAATTGTCATATTAAGGAGAAGAGAGGAAGAAGAGATTAATGAAGATAAATACGATATTTTAGAAAATATATATCATATTTACTAACTTTTTTAATCTAATTAAATTAGATAAATATATCTTATATATACTAAAGATCAGAAGAGTACTAAGTAAGGTGTTAATTAAACTTTTTTAAGGTTTCCTCTATTTAAATTTTAAAGTTTGATGTAATTTAAAACAAGGGTAAATTTTTAAACAAATAAAATGAATTAACCACATCTTTTTAACTGGGATGAAATTGTTGGAAGTGATTTATAATAAAGATCAAAATGGTATATCCTTTTATTTTGATATCTGCGTGATTTCGATGGAACCCTTTCTCATATTAATCTAACAGAGAATTTGATCCAAACAGTCCTTACCAATTAAGGTATGCAAATGATTATATATATATATATATATTTTTTATTTAGATTATAATATATTATTTAGATTAAACATATGTTGCACTACGAAATATTTTCTACACCTTAGTATCTCAAATTAATTAATTTCTAGGATACCGGTGTTACAAGAAAATATTTTTGAATGCGAGGAACAAAAATTAATTAATTTGAGATCGAAGACAAAAAATATATCGGATGCAACATATAATTTAATTTAAAAAAAAATAAAAAAATGTACTCACTCCGAAATAAGAGGGATGAGTACATATAAGGTGCAAATAAGGGATGTGTACCTAATATGAACCCCTCCCCTCAAATGTGCCCTATAAGGTATTAATAAAAAATAGGCATGGCTCAGGGACACAAACCATAGTATTAATGGAACAAAAAAAATTCCATTTGAAATTGTAGATATGATTTATATTTGGGATAACGGTGACATAAGTGAATTTTTTTCTTGAATGGACTCTTGTTTGGAATATCATTTGAAAGGTCATTTGAGATGAAAAACCAAAAATAACTATAAAATGATACATAAATCTTATTGATAATATATATATATATATATTAATGGTATATATTGTGATAATTGAAAATACAAATTTAAATTTGATAAAAAAAAGTTTAAAAAAACTCTAAAGTACTTAATTAAATATATTACAATGGATAAATTAGAATAGGGTTAAGGTGCAAAAATATACATATGGTTTGTTCCAAAGTGCACCCAACACCAAGTGATTTTTGTGTGTGCAAAAAGTGACTATGTGGTTACAAAAGTGGAGCAAAAATATCCATTGACTGTTATCTGAAGCTGACGTCCGTTATCTGAACCTAACGTGGCAGTGGGGGTCTGATTTCTCCATTAAAACACTGCCACGTGTTCCTCCTTCCTTCTCTTCTATTCTCAACTTCTTCTTCTTCTTCTTCCCTTCTTTCTCGCCACATTATCCCTCTCTGCTTCATACCAGCTTCACGCAACGTCAACTTCTCTGTTGCAGAGACCAGTTCAGTGACCTAGGAGACCATTTTCACGCAGCATTTTTGAGATCATTCTAATGAACAATGCCTTCCGTTCGTGCTTGTCGTCCGAGATTGGGAGGCTGAAGAGCTTGAGAGAGCGCCACGATATTGACAGACACAGAGAGTGCCGCAAGTTGAGTTTGAGAAAAAGGAGAGAGCTTGAGAGGTGAAGGGAAGGAGACGGAGCACCACCACTGTCGACGATCCCAACACCATCAACTCTCTCATCGAGACGAGAGCTCAAGCTTTGGTGAATCGACGATGAGAGAAGAACATCACCACCGTCGGACTTTTCACTCTTCCTTTCCATCGTCACCCTCTTCTTTTCCAGCCACCATCAACCTATTCCAAATTATCTTTTTTCATTCTTTCCAGATTCTAGTGACTTCCAACCTTTGTTTTTCACTACCACCATCACCACTAATGATCCCCTGCTCTTTGTCTCATTGTCGTTTTTTCATACCTCCATTGCTGACGACTTGAAAAAGAAAGAAGCAGTGCAGCTACACAAACGTTGATGACTAAAGGAGGGGCATCATTTTCAAGCTAGAGAGAGAGAGAGGGAGAACGAACGATGGCCTTCCTCCCTCTGGTCCTCACCAAAACCACACACGATCATTGTCATTATCATCTTCCCTCACTGTCTTTACAACGTTGTGTGTTTAATAGAGAATGGAAGAGAGGGAAGAAGGAACACATGGCCGTATGTTTAATGGAGAAATCAGACTGAGCTGATCTCTTTGGTCCACTTCTCAGGTTTGTCTTTGGAGGAAGAAGAAGGTCCCTGGTCAAAATGCAAGTTTTGACCAGGGATTGAAATGAAAATTTTAAAATTTTATGGACGGACTTAATTGAATTTTTTTAAATGTGTCTGAGGCTAAATTGTAATTCATTACAACTCCAAATCCATCAACATCCACGTCATCGTCTACGTTATCATTTTCAGTACAGAAAAAGTCAACTAACAGTCAACGTGTAAATTTTTTCCACTTTTTTAACCAAAGTCATTTTTACAAAAAAAAAAAAAAATCACTTGGTGTTGGGTACACTTTGGGACAAACCAAATGTGTTTTTTTGCACCTTAACCTATTATAATACATACAAATGTATATTTGCTTATTAAATCACATATCCCTAACATTTTTCTCTAGAAGTTGAAAAAATTTACTCCAAAAGCTTTAAAAAAATTTACTTCTATTAGAAGCCATTTTTTTTACAATAAGTCTAGCAACCTTTGAAACTACCCCAAACGGTCCAGATTAGCTTTTTTTTTTTTTTTTTTTAACCTTCTACTAGACTTATTTTACCGTTTGAAGCTATCCCAAACAAGTCCATAATATTTTCATGGAATGACAAATTAGTAATAGAATTTAATTTCATTGCATTTCACTATTACAGTTGATATTGTTCAATTTTTTGTTTTATATATATATATATATATATATTAAATCTAGATATTTCAGAAAATATATTCCATTGCATTTCACTATTAAATGTAGGGAATTTTAATGTATAGTACCATTAAATTCATTTTTTTTTACCAGAACCATTAAATTAATCTGGCTCTTTAGAAATCAAAGTAAAAATTACAATTAATAAAATTTTAAAATATAGATAATATTTTCAAGGAATGACAAATTAGTAATAGAATTTATTTTCATTCCATTTTACAATTACAGTTGATATTTTTCAATTTTTTTGGAAATTTATATATAGACAAATTGAATCAAGATATTTCAGAAATCATATTCGAACAAAGATAATTTAAAATATATTCTGTAAACAAAATTTGGGAAGGCACTGGTGGATCCCACATGTTTCCCGTGGAGCGCAGGACCAACTTGTAACGAGAAAACAAAATTGTTTCAAAAGGGTATATTCTACAAATGCAGAGTCTCTCCGACTCCGACTCCTTCTCATTGGAGAAGAATTGAATCTCTCCCCATTTCTATTTCAGTCAATAACCAACCCACTGCTCTGTTCATAGCAGACATCTTCATCGCCAATCATGGCATATTCTCCAATTCATTGGCCAGAAAAATAGTGAGAGAGGGGCCTAGAAAATATATATTCTCTTTTGTTATTGACTCATATAAGAGGCTCATCCACCACGAGACCCAACAAGGACGCAGTATATCAGGATCTGCCAATAATAAAGGAGATTCTAATCAACCTATTGTCAAAGCTACAATCAAGGGATTAGTTTGTAGGTGAGGCGGCATAAAGCATGGGTTGAGAGGCGCACAAAGCCCAATGTTCAAATTCTAAGGTAATCTCAATAAAAAGAGGTTAACTTAAAAGGTACAATCATATTTTACTATTCAGCTTTCTGTACACACACTCCACCTCTTTTTGGATAAACTTCATACTCGTGTTAGTGATCCTTATGTTGCACAGTGATCTATTATTTTTTTTGGTATCTGTCTTATAGATATCTTGGAGAGTCGTCTGATATTTTCTTCAGTATCTATCTTATATATATCTTGGGAATCCTTTTGATCCAATATAAATATACTAATTTGTTGAGACTAGACATTTGTATTCTACAGAACATCTTTTTTTTTAAAAAAAAAGATAATACCTATTCTCGAATTTATCTATCCAAAAAATCTGGATGTAGGTCGCTGGTGCTGAAGAACTCGGTAAAATTGGCGGGCTGCTAGAAAGCGATATGATTCTTTTCTTGAGCTTTCGATGCTGTAACTTCGCTTTTTGGCTCATCCTCTGAGTTGCTCAGCCCTTCAATCACATGCATCTTGGAGAATTGAAAACTATTCTGAGTTGCTCAGCCCTTCAATCACATGCATCATTAAATTAGCCATGTGGGTCTGTCCCAACTTATCTATATATAGCTCAAAGTCACCTCTTTAGAATTTCAGAACTCGATTCGCTGGGTTGGCAGCTTAACGAGAATATTGAAAGCAAAAGTCCGAATATCTTCATACCTTAGATTGCTAAATTTGAGAACTTTGAAATTTCAAATTTCTCATACCCCAGATTGTTCTTGTTCCCTGCCGAATCAAGCCTGTGAGGGTATGTTTTCTACCTAAACAAGTTATTTTGAATCTTGGCACTCCTTGGCTTTGAGTTGATACTATTGTGCTGTATTTCTCTTCTCTGCTAGGATTTGTTGTTTTTTCGTTTTTTTTTTGCGTTGTTCATCTCTGAGCTGCTGAAGTTGTTCGCACTTGACAGGTGCTTTTAGCTCTCTTGATTGTGAGGCCAGTCCTAATGGCTATGGTAAGGTTACTGTTCATCATGTTTTTATGCCTGTGGATTTCCACAGAAGTGGTGGCTCGAACAGAAAAAACCGTTACAAACAAGACTAATGTTCCTACGAGGCCACGCGTTGTGAGAGTCGGGGTACTGTTTACTCTCAATTCTTACATTGGAAGATCAACAAAACCTGCAATTTTTTGCTGCCCTCGAAGATGTTAATAATGATACAACCATTCTTCCTGGCATTAAAATGGAAGTTATTTTAGTTGATACAAATTGCAGCGGGTTTCTCGGCATACTGGAAGGTATTAGCCATAACTGCTTTTCTTCTATGAAATTGAAGCCCGATTTGTCATTGCAATTATAATTACCAGAAAAAAATGACTTCTAAGAAATTTGAGTGCGCGCTACTTATTAAACGTGAAATAACTGTTCTCTACTAAAAAATAAGATGATTATTTTTTTTACTTGTGGCTTAAAATACGAGTTAATTGTTTTCTCTTTATACTTGTGTGTGTGTTTGGCAAAACCAAAAAAAAAGTGATTCCGTGAGACAAACCATGGTTTTAGGAAAAATTTGACAAACACTCTCTAAAACCCAAAACTGCTCTTTTGTTCAAAACCATGGTTTTAGGGGGGGGAACTACTTTTTCCACTTTTTTTATATCCCACCTCCTTTTTTCCACTTTGTTCCGGCCTTTTTGAATATGATTTTTTGAATATGATTTTGAATTTTCACTTCATGATTCATGAATTGTGATTAATCTGTGGCCTGCTCATGAGTATTGAAGGAAGAGATGATTTGTTTGTTGGCCGAGGATATTTTGGTCTTTTCATTTTTTTTTGCATATATCATTAAATGTAAAAAGTAATTTTTCTTTTAATTATTCCAATGCCATACCAAACATCACTTTTATATGTTTAAGGTTCCATAATTAGCTATTAAGCATTTAACTATTTATTGTTTTAGATAATTACTATTTATAAAGGATTTTTGTCTACACAATTTATTAATACATATATATTTGATCTTCTTTTTTTATCATGTTACATAATTTACTAATGTTATAATTTTTATTTTGTACACAAATTTATGTAATTTTTGGTATTTATTATGAAATTTAATGTTAAAAATATTTAAAACAAAATCTTATCATTTATATGCAATTATCACAAAAGCTAATGTTCTTTTTTGTAATTTAAGCATGAAAAAACTATCATGATAACAATATCCAAACACTATCATTTTAACAAAATCACTTTTTTCACATAATATATTCTACTCAAAATCTATTATGAAAAAGCACTTTTACCACGTTTTCTATGGAAGCTATTCTCCAAAAATAAGGGCTTTATAATGTCCTTAATTTATTTTGCTAATATAATTAGAGTTTGAGTTCTGGATATAATCCTCCTTTCATTTTGGACCGTTCTTCAATCTTCATTGGGTATGTTGCAGTCAGCAAATATATTCAAGTTCATTTTTTTCTCCGTCACTCTTGCAATTGGAATGTCTGGTAGTTCTTTTTTTTTTTTTTTTTTTTTTTTTTTTTTTTTTTTTTTTTTTTTATAAATTTCTGCGTAACTTTACTGAGTTTGAAATAAAGCAGAGCGTTCATAAACCATTAATTTGTTTTGCAATTTTGGTGGATAGAAGGATAGGGAATCATTTTATGAACTGAACTGTAACCTGGATATTGGTTTGATTTGAAATATGATAGAATTATTTTTGCTTGTCAAACTTACAAAAGGAAACCTAAGGAGATACGTGAAAATTGAAAAAAAAAAAAAAAAAAACTTTTTCTGAAAAGAACGTTAACTTGGAGACTCCTACTATTTTGGAGAAAGAAACAGGACAGTTGATCATCTATAGAGTGTCTGTAGCTATTTTAGGAATTGTGAGCATCACTTTTAGTCGAAATTGAGGTACATTGATGACATATCCTGGCAACACTTAACAATAATATAGTATTTCAAATGTTTGAGTTGTCATGCCTTATTTTTAGTTTTAACATATAAGTTTCTGTTTTGCAGGTTTAGCTTCTCAACATTGTTTTTCTCACATAGTAAGTATCTTGTACCTTTATTATGTTGGGTAATTGGTAAAAATTTCTGACATCTTCGTTGTGTTGGCTTGATACAGGAGAAAATACTGTGAGCACTTTGGGGAGGATTGTGTTACTGATATGGCTTTTTGTGGTGTTAATCATCAATTCAAGTTACACTGCTAGCTTGACATCGATCCTCACAGTACAACTAACATCTCAAATTGAATGAATTGATAGCTTGATTTCAAGTCATCAACCTATTGGAGTTCAAGATAGGTCATTTACAACGGATTATCTAACAAGTGAGCTAAATATAGCTAAATCTAGGATAGTGAATCTGATAAGCGAGCAGGACTATATCGATGCCCTTGACCGTGGACCACAGGGTGGAGGCAATTGTTGAGGAGCTTTTGTATATAGAGATATTAATGTCTAAAACTAAGTGTAAATTAAGAACTGTAGGCTAGGAGTTCACTAAAAGTGGATGGGGATTTGTAAGTATCTTCATCTGCATATTTATGGTTGAGGTTCCCTGAAAATTTAAAATTTTTGTTGGTTCCTCTACTTTGAATGCACCAAATAGTTGGAAAAGTACGTACTCATCAAAAGAAGGGTGACTTACATTTTCTAGTAAAAATGAATGAAAGTTGGTGTATTCAATAAATATATGAAAAATAATTGGCCCCAAAAAACCATGAAAGAATACTAGAAAACATTTTGAACATGTTTGGACATTGTTTTCATGGTTTTGTTTTTTATGACGGGCATTCCAAAGGGACTCTCCCCTTGCTGTGGATTTGTCAACCGCCATTCTTCAACTTAACTCTCGGAGAACGGCGACTTGCAAAGGATCCACGATAAGTGGTTCAAGACATTTAGCTATTATGCACAAGCCAATGATTATGGTTCAAACCAGCTCTCTTTAAACAGCTCCTGGAGCCTCTTTCTCATATGTGGAATTGTATGCTTCCTTGCTTTAGTTACATTTTTTGTGAGGGTGTTCCTTAAATATAAGAAATATATCCCATACAGTGAGGAGGGTGAAGAAGATAGAGAGCATGTTGTGACGCTTGTTAGTGCTAGAAAGACATTCAGATCCACCACTAGCTTCAAGGACTTGATTAGTTTTGTAGATACAAAGGAAGCGGAAATAAAGGAGATATTGAAGGACAAGAGTAAGAAACGACAGCTTAGCCGAAGCTTAGATCGGCACTTCGATTATTCAAACAACTAAGTTTACTTTGTACAGTATTTGTTGGCCGGATGCTTATATGTATATTTTTCTTTATTTAGCATGAAAATGTGCTGAGAAGATGTCATGAACACTATGAATTTGTAAAGCACACCATGTGATTGCTTAAAGAAGTCATTCAATTATATTATTTTTTGGAGCCAATGATGTGTTACTAACTTGGGAAAATACTAGCATGATGATACATGTTTATTGCAAAAGGTAAACAGGAAATATCTATAATTTGGAAGCAAACCAGAAATTATATATGCTCTAAGGATGATGATTATTCAAGAATAATGAAAGTGACGTGGTCACTTAAGATTAAAGAAGAGAAAAACAGGAGTCACCAACCATAATCAAATTCTTTATATCCCCAAGTTTAGGTTTTTAATGGCGGTAAAGTGAAATTGACTAATAAAGGAGGTTCAATCTTAGTCCTTTAATTCCTTGATGTGCCATGATAGATATAATATCGACAATGGCAACCTGATCACAGGAAATACAAATAATGATGATGATGATAGGTCAATGTTGTTATTTAATGGTCAATTAACGGTTGGATGGATGGAAGTTGAATATCAAAATTAGAGGAGAGGTTTAAGCAATATGTATTTTGATTTTAAGAGAGGTACATATAGGTTTTTAGAATAGAAAAGAGGTTTACGTAACGTTAAAGCCTCCCTAGCCTTATGATGCATATGGAAACTTTTGAATTTGTATTACTTTTGCACTTGATGATCAAGGTCTTGGCAATAATGAATGAGTTGTCACAAGCACTTGGAAGAAAGATCAAGATATTGTGAATGCTATGAGTCTTGTAAAAGTTTCAAAGTTGTTATTCTCTCTTGAAGATGAGAGATAGTGGGTGAGATAATCTATTCGAAGACTTGAATTTTGTATAAAACATGATATAGATATCCACGATATGGAAAGTGTATCGCAAGTACAAGGGAGGAGAACAAAGCGTAGAGGATCAGTTATAAATGCATCACGCTTTAAGGTTGACATATTTTATGCGATTGATAGATCTTCGACTTCAAGAGTTGAATGATCGTTTAGTGAAGTTAGTTAAATTTCTTTGGAATGCATGGCATGTTTAAATCCGTGCAACTCTTTTCGGCATTTGACAAGAATAAGTTGTGTGAATTTACCCACTATTATCCTGATTTTGATTGGAATGATTTTTGCCATCCTTGGAATGTATCATTTCGACCTGTATATATTGTTGATGTCTGTTTTGATCGACGATTTTTTGAATTTGCGAGGAATAAACTTGATCTTCCAGAAGGATGGTTGAAAAGAAAAAAACATATTGTGTATCGCTTTGGTTTATTTTTTGTAAAGTTATCATTAACTTTCTTTTGCAGTGAACCGTGGAAAAAGCGATTTTTATGAAATACATCAAGACTACACTTCATTAATAGGATAGGAGATGAATGGTTGAATGATTGCCTAGTGCCTTATATTGAAAAAGATGTATTTGATAAGCGTTGATAATGAGGCACCCGATTATGATAGAATTCCAAAAAATTAGGCGCAGAAGAATGACATTGTAATTATTTTTATTGTAATATACTTGACCTTATTTTGGCTTTATATTCTTTTTGTTTTTTTAACGATTTAAAATTTTCGCTTAAAAAAAATTTCAGCACCCCAAATCCCCACCATTGGTGCCCCTCCACCAATATAGGTCAATGTTGTTATTTAATGGTCAATTAACGGTTGGATGGATGGAAGTTGAATATCAAAATTAGAGGAGAGGTTTAAGCAATATGTATTTTGATTTTAAGAGAGGTACATATAGGTTTTTAGAATAGAAAAGAGGTTTCTGTAACTTAGAGTAAATAGAAGGGAGGTTGATATATTTTACTCAAATTTTATTAGTTAGTGGTCTATAAATACTCCTATAAACTCTTTTTGAATCTTAAAGTGTGCCTTAATAGGGTCCTATGGATTATAGAAAACCAACTCACTTTTAACGTAGAATAAAAGGTTATGAAATATCAATTATAGTCATATGGGGCATATATCTACTGCCGAACTCTTAGATCAACTAACAAAGTTATGTCTTGAGAACATATCGATGTTAGATGGTAAGGGCACCACCTCAAAAACAATGATCATGTTATGCATCGAATCCAAATTAGTCGAAGCCTGTGAAGTTTCACGTGACAAGGGGTTAACATGGGATATCGAGTGCATTGAAAAAAAATGGTATTCCCTTCCTTACTCATTATAAAAAATAAATAAGTATATTTTTTATCCATAAACATAAGAAATAGAGGGGGGAAAACACGTTTAGAAAAGGGAAAAGACAAATCAAAGAGTCTAAAATCACAAATCTTAAGTCAAATATGCGGGAGGAATATGAGATTTGAAAATGTTTACAAATGATCAATCTGCCCCTAACAAAATTTGAAGAGCTAGAGTTGTCAACTGCGATTTTTAAGTTATTATTCCTTATACCTAAGTTGATCACGCATCACAATTAACAACTTTGGTATACATATTGACAAATTAAGCTCCTCAAAATAGTAACAACTGTTTAGGTAATAGTTTGAAGCTACACGTATCAAAGGCGTCATTGACTACTTAGATATAGAGATATTTACAATTTGAGCTTCTCAAATGCTGTTAGGGGTAAATTGGTCATTTGGAAATATTTGAAAATCTCATGTTCCTCCCACAGGTCTTGCTTGTCATTTGTGATATTCAACTCTCTAATTTATTTTTCCATATTTTAAATGCATATTTCTAGTATTTTTCCTATGAAATATTGGATCATTTTTTGATGCATTTATTACATTATTTTTGTTGATCAAATTGGTCATTTGAAAACATTTGTAAATATCTATATTATAGAGATGTCAACTTGAAGAGCCCAAGTTTTCATTTTTTTTACTCAGGTTGTTAATTGTAACATCCCATTTTGAAACGCATATTTTTTTTTTTTAAATCAGAGTAGAGCAATAGAGCGAAAGAGTGATCAGTTCATAGCCAAAACATCAACCATTGTGTAATATTGTATAGATTACAATAGTCCTAAGGTTTAGAAATGAAATAGCGGAAACGAGAATAACGTAAAACGATAAGATAGAAATAGTCTTAACCGCACGTCTATTCCGGGCACTTGCCTCGATCCCGAACCGTGGTCCTCCGACCCTGAAGCTAAGTGAGATTCAATTCACCATATTGAATCTCGGAGTAACTAAGTTAACCTCATACCCAAACAATACAATATACGGACAACGAGATATTTCTAGAGCTAATACCACAAAGTATATCATAAGCATACAAACGATGCATGATCATTATGCCGACAAACATAAGCACAAAGCAATATGTAAAGCCCCATAAGGTAAACAATAACACCGCACTATTCACCGGTGCCACGATAATTACTCGTGTCCTCGCTAGGAAAACAAAACGGTGTTACCAAAACTATAACCCGTATAACCTGTCTCGTATAACGGTCTACGAACATATCATTGACATATAAGTATTTAAGATGTACAAGATTAGTGTTACAAAGACGCGTCCGTACCTTCGTTGGCAACGTTAGGTACTACCGGCGGAAGACGTACTTTCACGGAAGAACGTGAACTTCAAACGGTTCGTCGGGCGGCGTAACGGCAAGCAAATCGAGATTCTGATATCCTATAAGAATAATATCACCTTTATTAGCGATTTGACACTATAAGCGGCTTTTTAGGTAAAAATTACCATTTTGCCCTTCTACCCCTAATCGGCGGAATTTCACCAAGACTTTCGTTACTTTAGCAAATTTTCTTCCGAAATTTTGCCGTAACTTCGACGCAACTATGATTTTCGAAAATAATGACTAAAATAGCCCTCCCATATGATACCCAAATCATACTTGAAATTTAAAGGCTATTCTAACAAATTCTACCCTTACCTTTAAAAAAAAAAAAAAGCGCTAAAGTTCCAACTTTTCGGGCGACTCGACCCCTACTATGTTTTTACCTCTTTAGGCACATTTTTCAATGCAATGAGGCCTAAAAACAAGCATAGGAATCTTATCACCTACTTCCTAAATCTAACTAACAATTCTACTAACTACCGAACTAAAGACTTAAAAGCTAATGGCCAAAAGACTTACCCGTTGAAGAATTTCAGAGCTTTTCCCAGAGCTTATCTCTCTACTTTCTCTCTCAAGAAATTCGGTCAAGACAAGAAAGAAATGGTGTGAGGATTTCTCAAGGAGCATGCCTCCTATTTATAGACTTTGGTTAAGGCTTTGTTTGGAATTCCAAATTGTAAAGAACCCATTAATGCAACTTGAACACAAAGTCACAAACTCCACCTCACCCCCCTTTGGTCGACATCTTTGGGCTGTTTGGCAGCCAAGGATTGGCCAAGAAGTGATGACTCACCTCACTTTATGGCCACCCAGTAGTATTTCTCGATCGGCACCGATTCGCGTAATTTCGGAGAAATCTCAAAATTCTAGATTTAGAACTTTGAAGACCTTCTCTTTATCATCAATAATATCTATTATAACTTGAATTTTGACTTTAGACGGGGTTCCAACTGTCCCGTCGAAGTTTCTCGAAAACGTGTCCGTACGCGTCCGGTGTCGAATCGGTTAGGAATCATCAAGCTCTAGATAATAAGTCACGATTCCAAATGTATTTTTATAATTATAAACTCATCCCTAGATGTTGAGTTATAATTTATTTCCTTATTTTCCCAAAATGTGACTAGCAAAGATTTTCCCTATTTCGTCTTATTAGGACAATGTGCTACGGGTCTCGGAATTGACTTAGGAAGAGGTCACTTGAAGGTAAAAACTCACCGATCAATATTTTACCTTGACTTTGAAATTCCTATTCCTGGTTCCCTAGATAGGATCTGTTTCCTAAATATAAGATTACTATTCATGCTTTTTAATTATATTATATAATAATCAAAAATTTGCAAAATATCAAGATATCAAATTTTGCTTCTTATTCTCAAATTCTTTGGCCAATTTTCGGCAGCCTTTTTTTTTTTTTTTTTTTTGTAAATGTTTTTCAAGAATTAATTAATTACTTAATTCAATTTTTATTAAAAATTCTACAAAATTCCCTAATTGGTCCATTCTTGTATTTAGGTTTAAAAATACCTAAACTCAACTATTTTCCTCAAAACTTTCCAATTTAATTAGTAAATACATTTTATTAATATTCAACTAATTTCCACTAATTTTAGAGCTTTACATAATTATTACTTGAAATTTCCTTTGCTTATGCTTAAGTAATTAGCTATTAATTACTTAATTACTCTTTTAACCATAGTTGGTATTTTTCTTAATTAGAATGCTTCATTACCTTCATATTCTTGTATTAACATTAGCATTTCCATGCCTCTTGCATTGTTTCATAATTACAAGGGTATTTTGGTCATTTTATTACTTTATGAGCATCCTTTCTCATTTTCCCAAGTTTGTAATTTATTTAATTACTGTAATTAGAGATAATATACTCTCTTAATTCAACTGGTCATTTTACCGACTTTTAGGATTTTTCATGAATTTTCTAAGTTAATTACCCTTTGCGGGGGCATTTTGGTCATTTTGGCACTTTGACCCTTAAACTCCCTAATTTCTTGCAGAAATTCTACCTAGAAAATAGACTATAATTACCCAAGAATGGAGATTGCAATTTCACTTATCGAAATATCCAACTTTTATTTATAATATTCCAGATAAATATCCGGGTATTACATTAATCTCTATACTCAAATTGTTGATCAAATTACTTAAGTTGTCACTAGAGATTTGACCCGCTTGCAGAGCTTTGGCGTCGGCAAGGGTTCTTTACTTTTAAAAAACACTTGAGGGTATTTTGGTAAAAACATAATATTTCAAAATCACATATACCTTCAATGTGACCTATGTGACATTTCCATGTACTAACCGATGTTTTTTGGGTTTTTCAAGTTCAAATGATATTTAAATGGAATTTTTTCTTTCAAAAGTTTATATATTTAAGAGAAAATCCCTAATAAAGAACTTTAAAAATACCAAAAGAAAAAAATGTGTTGCAAATATTCATAATATTAGAGAGATGTTAGACTTAATTTGTCTTTTTTGAAATTTAAAACAAAAGACCAATTTGCTTTTACATATTTTTTGGGAATATTTCGTTGGAATATTTTCAAAGTGGCGGGGGTGGGGTTTGAACCCCCACCACTTTATTTGCACAAAATGTTGGTGACCATTGAGCCACCAATACCATCCAATATAAATGATGCAAACAAGTTTTGGAAAAAAAAATGTTTGAATAGTTGTTTTTAAAGTGATGTGGTGGGTGGCCGTCGACAGTGATGACATGACAGTAGTCGTTACCGGTAATATGATGTCGATAGTAAATATTCAAAAAATAAAAAATAGAAAAATGAAAACTGTATTTGTTTTCATGTTTTTAAAATCAATTTTTTATTTTTTTAAAAAAAAATTTAGTGCAAACAATTTTCCAACCAAGTTTTTTAAATTTTTTGTTTTTAAAAATAAAATTAAACAAACCTAAATCATTTAGAGAGCAATTAATGCCATTTTTTTGCCAAAACCACGTCAGAATGTTGCTACTACCATATCCCATTCTAGTAATAAGAAAATATATTATCTAATTTGTAATTAAGGAAATGAGTTATAATTGATTAAAAATATAATTATGCCAGAGATGTGTTCTAGAACTCCGCAATTTGATCGATAGGATCATATATACAGGGATAGAACTGTACTTTTGATATACTCAGTTGTCAGTTTTTTATAGTTTTCATTAGTTGACTGCGGAAGTTGGGCAAAAAAAATAGTTGAGGGCGAAAGAGGTTCCATTGACAGCAAATGAACGAATCTGATGATTCAAGAGTGGAAAGGTAGAACAGAGGGAGGCATATTTGTTATATCTCTCTCTTTTTTAAATTTGGGGACGTCTATTTGATATATTTAAGTTTCCAGAATTTTTGTTTTTCTAAAAATGTAACCTTAATCTTTTTAAACAAACAATTTTAAGCAAATTCATCACAATGACGTAAAATCGTATCGTAAATTCGTAAAAGTTTACTCTTATCAATAAATAGATATTGATAGTATATAATTAAAAAATATAAAAATGATAACAATTTGATTTAAATAATTTTAAATCTAAATAATTAAAATTAAATATATTAAGATTGATTACATATCATTCTCTATAAAGAATTTTTTATAAAATTCATATATGAAGTCATTGAGTATGATCCAATCGAGAAAGTTAGCATGAGTTTAAGAGCAAATTAACACAATTTTGCAAACTCGAAACATAAAAACAATAAACACATTGTGTGAACCCGTGAGTTTAAGAGTGATTTGACATGATTATGTAAGATAGAGACATAAAAACACAAGCTCAAAGAATCAACTCATGATTTTTACAATTCATTCTTTGGTAAAAATCTTTTGTTAAACTAATATAGAATTAGTCTAACGATGTAAGATCTGATTAAATAAGTCTCCAGTTTAAATCCAGAAGAATTGTGTTAGGACTGAGGAGGGACAACTACAACTCACTAGATCCATTCTCACCATTCACGTTGTTTCCCCTTTTAATTATTCGCCGAAAAGGAAGGTACGGTTGTTACATTCTTGCATCCTGTGGAGGTGCCATCGCTCGAGAAGATGCTATATGTGTTTATATTACTACCTCTTGTTTTAAATAATTAATTTCAAACAAGTGACTTAATTAATTAAATTACTTATTAATAAAAGATGCGCGTCATTTATTTTTTTTTTATTTATATAAGGTGTGTGCCGCATTGTTTTAAAAAATCCTCCTTGAGCAATTATATCCGTGCCATCCATTGATAAAAATATTTTATTAGGTGCAATTAATTAAAATAGTTAAAAAAAATTAGAAATTTGGTAGAGAAATTGATTAAGACCTCACTTTTCAAAATAAAATAAACCTTATAGTTTATTACTACATTTAGGATAGGGAGAAGCATTAACCAAAGCTTACTTGTTGATATAATATATTTATTTTTTTTGTAAATTTTATGTTTTGTATTAAGAAATAAATTATAATATTAAAGGATAGTTTTCTAAGCATACGTATGGAACATTGCTATAAAACTCTTTTCATATATTTGTAATACAGAATTATTTAAAATAGACGAATCCAAACAAGTATTCATTTTAATGGTTCACATTCATATGTTTCTGATTTGACTCAAAAGCAAATTGTTTTCAAAACTTAATTATTCATCAGTCAATTTCTTATCTTGAAAGTCAATGGCCAGTTTTGTGATTTTGTTAGAACTCACAACCCCGATAATTTCCGGAAGAGGATCTTTCTCCTTATCTTTTTCTCCATTTCTCTCATGTGGCTATCTCGGCGTTGATTGGAAAAAAGAGAGATGTTAAAGTAGTATTATAATTGATTGGATGAATATGATTTAGAGATGATAAGGGATAATGAAAAAAGGATTAGAAGAGAAACCTAACCCATAATTCCCATGTGGCCTATAAGATAAAGTTATTTTTTTTAGAGAGATTAAATAAACTAATTAAATATTTTAGAATATTTATAGTTTTTCTTCTTCTTCAAACTAATTAGTTTAACTAATAAACTGATATATAATCTAATAATACACAGTATATAATATGATTAAGTAACTTATTTAACTTCTTTAATTTCTCTAAAAAAATCAACTATATCTCATATTTAAAATCCACATAGACACAAACTATAGTATTAAGGAACATATCTAATATTAAGTTATTTCTTTCACGTGATCCCTTGAGTTTACCAAAAATACAAAAAATAACACAGCATTAACACTTTGAAGTGGAGACCAAGACAGGGTTTCCCCGCAACTTCCATTGTGATATTTTCTAAGAAAAAGAAAAGGAGTTGTCTTTATTAATATGAAGACAAATATTACAACCTATTCATCTCAACCCACCACACCAAAAACCTTACCACAGTGAAGGTTTGGGTTTAAAGTGTCATTTTTCATATCATGAAGTCAACGGATTAATTTTTTGATTATCCTGATTCAAAGTTCATTTGACTGAGTGAATTAATTAAATGCAGGGAATTATAATATTCTGCAGGGAGTACCATTAAATTTTTTTTTTTTTACCTGAACCATTAAATTAATCTGGCTCTCTAGAAATCAAAGTAAAAATTACAATTAATAAAATTTTAAAATATAGATAATATTTTCATGGAATGACAAATTAGTAATAGAATTTAATTTCATTCCATTTTACAATTACAGTTGATATTTTTCAAATTTTTGTGAAATATATATATAGATAAATTGAATCAAGATATTTCAGAAATCATATTCCATCAAAGATAATTTAAAACAAAATTTGGGAAGGCACTGGTGGATCCCACATGTTCACCGTGGAGCGCAGGACCAACTTGTAACGAGAAAACAAAATTGTTTCAAAAGGGTATATTCTACAAATGCAGAGTCTCTCTGACTCCTTCTCACTGGAGGAGAATTGAATCTCTCCCCATTTCTATTTCAGTTGCTCACCAGCCCACTGCTCTGTTCACAGCAGACACCACTATCGCCGATCATGACATATTCTCGAATTCTTTGGCCAGAAAAATAGTGTTTTGGGGGGAGGGGGGATTTAAAAATATCGATTCTCGAATTTATCTATCCAAAAAATCTGGATGCAGGTCGCTGGCGCTGAAAAACTCTGTAAAATTGGCGGGCTGTTAGAAAGCGATATAATTCTTTTCTTGAGCTTTCGATGCTGTGACTTTGCTTTTTGGCTCATCCTCTGAGTTGCTTAGCCCTTCAATCACATGCATATTGGAGAATTAAAAACTATTCTAAGCTTTTTTTATTTATTTTTGAGGTGATCTTAGATGCTCTCCTTCCCTTAACTTCATCTCGAGGTCACTCGTGATTTCCCATGCATTATTAAATTAGCCATGTGGATCTTTCCCAACTTATTTATATATAGCTCAAAGTCACTCTTCATCTCGAGGTCACTCTTGATTCGCCGCTGGGCTGGCAGCTTAACGAGAACATTGAAAGCAAAAGTCCAAATATCTTCATACCTTAGATTGCTAAATGTCAGAACTTGAAATTTCAAATTTCTCATACCCTAGATTGTTCTTGTTCCCTGCCGAATCTAGCCTGTGAGGGTATGTTTTCTACCTAAACAAGTTATTTTTAATATTGGCACTCCTTGGCTTTTAGTTGATACTATTGTGCTGTATTTCTCTTCTTTCTGCTAGGATTTGTTTGTTTGTTTGTTTGTTTTTTTTTTGCGTTGTTCATCTCTGAGCTGCTGAAGTTGTTCGCAGTTAACAGGTGCTTTTAGTTCTCTTGATTGCGGGGACAGGCCTAATGGCTATGGTGACGTTACTGTTCATCCTGTTTTCATGCCTGCGGATTTCCACAGAAGTAGTGGCTAGAACCGGAAATACCATTACAAACAAGACTAATGGTCCTACGAGGCCAAGCGTTGTGAGAGTCGGAGTACTGTTTACTCTCAATTCGTACATTGGAAGATCAGCAAAACCTGCAATTTTTGCTGCCCTCGATGATGTTAATAATGATACAACCATTCTTCCTGGCATTAAAATGGAAGTTATTTTAGTTGATTCAAATTGCAGCGGCTTTATCGGCACACTGGAAGGTATTAGCCATAGCTTTTCTTCTATCAAATTGAAGCCTGATTTATTATTGCAATTATAATTACCAGGAAAAAAAATGACTTCCAAGAAATTTCAGTGCGCCCTACTTATTAAACGTGAGATAACTGTTCTCTATGAAAAACATAAGATGATTATTATTATTATTTTACATTTGGCTTAAAGTAAGAGTTAATTGTTTTCTCTTTATATTCTCCTTAATTTATTTTCCTAATATAATTAGAGTTTGACTTCTGGATATAATCTTCCTAAGGTTCACATTATGTGCTTGTCCTAATGTCTTCTTACACGTGTTTGTCCCTCTAACCCTCTAATTAGAGGGACAAGCACATTTTATTTTATTTTATTAGATTAAATTATATGTCGCTTTCTGGATTTTTTTTTTTTTTTTTTGCACCCAGTATCTCAAATTAATTAGTTTTCAGGGTACTGGTGTTACAGGACAAATATTTCTGTATGCAGAACTGAAACTAATTAATTTGAGATACTAGGTGCAAAAAAATTTTTTTAGAAAGCAACATATAAGTTAATCAAAATATATAACATATGCAACACAAATAACAAAAAATATAAGAAGCAGATAAGACAAGCACCTTATGTGCTTCCAATCAGCGGGCCTTTCATTTTGGACCGTTTTTCAATCTTCAATGGGTATGTTTTTTTGGTCAGGATCTTCAATGGGTATGTCGCAGTCAGCAAATATGTTCAAGGTCATTTTTTTCTCCGTCACTCTTGCAATTGGAATGTCTAATAGTTCTTTTTTCATTTCTGCCTAACTTTACTGGGTCTATTTGGATTAGCGGTAGAAGTGGTGACTTAAAAGCTATCTAACTTTTGTAAAAGCTCGATAGAAGAAAAAAGTTAGGTTATTAATGTGATTTGTGTTTGGATTATGATAGTAGAAGTGGCGGGGCCCACGTCAAAAAACTTTTTTTTTTTTCCAAAAAGCTCCCCCATGGAGCTTCTGCTTAAAGGAGCTTTTTTTAAAAAAAAAACCCAGTTGGATAAAAGCCACCCCAAACACTTCCCACTGAGTTTTTTTCCTACTGGAACTTTTTCTTGGTTTTTTTTTTTTCCTGATTTAAAGTTCACTAACGCTCTCACCAAACAGGCACACTGAATTTGAAATAAAGCAGAGCGTTCATAAACCATTAATTTGTTTTTCTATTTTGGTGGATAGAAGGATAGGGAATCGTTTTACGAGATGAACTGTAACCTGGATATTGGTTTCATTTGAAATATGATAGAATCCTTCTTGCTTGTCAAACTTACAAAAGGAAACCCAAGGAGATACGTGATTTTATTTTATTTTTTTAAAAAACCACCTCTTTCTGATAAGAACGTTAACCTGGAGACTCCTACTGTTTTGGAGAATGAAACTGGACAGTTGGTCAGCTAGCTATAGAGTGTCTGTAGCTATTTTAGGAATTGTGAGCATCACTTTTGGTATTTTTGTAGTCCTTAGATTGTTTTTTTTTAGATACGAATACCAGTGAGAGATCAAGTTGTGGTTTGCTGTGTTCTTGTATGAGATTTCTCTTTGTATTTTGAGAGGGGATTTGTCCAGAATCAGTGTGGTGTCTCTTGTAACACTGATTTTGTTTTGGCTTTCTAATACCAAAACCTGTGTTATTCAGTCTCATCACTCTTGCACCTTTCTCTATTGCTTTATTATTAATATTTAGAGCAGGTTGCATCAAAATCATTGCTAACATTTTAGACAGTATTTAATATCTAACGTTTCATGGGATGAAATAGGTGGAGTGAATGTGTTTTGTTATCTACAAATGGCTCTCATATTATGATATTATCTCCTTTATATATGTGTGTGGAAAGAGAAGTAAACGAGCTTGATAAGACTTTCCTGATCATGCAGCTATGCAGTTCATGGAGAATGACGTGGTTGCTGCTATCGGTCCACAGTCATCCGGAATAGCTCATGTCATATCTCATGTTGTTAATGAACTCCATGTGCCTCTTCTGTCATTTGGGGCTACAGACCCTTCTCTTTCTTCTCTGCAGTACACATATTTTGTTCGCACCACCCACAGTGACTATTTTATTATGAACGCAGTTGCAGACGTGATTGACTACTTTGGTTGGAAGGAGGTGATTGCCATCTATGTCGATGATGAAAATGGAAGAGGTGGGATTACAGCTCTAGGTGATGCACTTGCAAAGAAGCGTGCTAAGATCTCTTATAAGGCTGCCTTTGCCGTTGGCGCCTCTACAAGCGATATCAGTATATTGTTAAATGCGGTAAACCTAATGGAATCACGGGTCTATGTTCTCCATGTTAACCCTGATAATGGTTTGTCCATTTTTTCTCTTGCAAAGAAACTTGGTATGATGGGCAATGGTTATGTTTGGATTGCTACAGATTGGCTTCCTTCGGTTCTAGATGCAATAGAACCAACTGATCCTGACATAATGAATCTCTTACAAGGGGTTATTGCCATACGTCGTCATACTCCTGACACTGATCTCAAGAAGAGGTTTATCTCTACGCTGAAAAACAGTAAAAACAAGGAGACTACGGGCCTTAATTCCTTTGCATTATATGCATATGATTCAATTTGGTTAGCAGCACGTGCTCTTGATGCATTTCTTAATGAAGGCGGAAATATATCTTTTGGTAGTGACCCCAAATTGCATGACACAAATGGAAGCGCGTTGCATTTTACATCACTTCGTTCTTTTGAAAGTGGCCCACAGTTTCTCAAGAAAGTCCTGGCAATGAACTTCACTGGTCTGAGTGGTCAAATTCAGTTTGATGGGGACAAGAATTTAATCCATCCAGCATATGATATTCTAAACATTGATGGAACTAGCCGTAGAATTGGTTATTGGACTAATTACTCTGGCCTGTCAGTTGTAGAGCCTGAAGTTTTATATACAAAACCACCCAACATTTCATCTAGCAATCAACATCTTTCTGGTGTAATATGGCCAGGAGAGACTACAACAATACCCCGGGGATGGGTGTTTCCCAATAATGGAAAGCCACTGCGAATAGCAGTACCAAACGGAGTAAGCTATCTGGACTTTGTTTCCAAAAGCAAGAACCCCCCAGGAGTAAAAGGTTATTGCATTGACGTCTTTGAAGCAGCCATAAACCTGCTACCATATCCCGTCCCGCGACAATATATATTATTTGGAGATGGTCATACAAATCCCAGCTATAGTGAAATCACGGATGAAGTTGCACATGGGGTAAACTTGAATGCAGCTTTTATTTCTTTGCTATATGGTTTTTCCCATAAAAGCATGATAAGTGTATGATACAAGGAACTATATTAAGTCTAGTTTAAATTTAAGTTTTGATCTTAATTTACTAATTTCTTTCCTACAATAGGGATGATAATATTTGGTCTAGCAAGGTTTGGAAATTGACTGGTTTGGATTTTACTAATTGACTGCATGGTTAAAAATCTAGTAGTGATGTTTATCTTTTATTTTTTCAGAATTTTGATGCAGCTGTTGGAGATATAGCAATAGTCACAAGCAGGATAAGGGTTGTGGATTTTACTCAACCTTACATGGAATCAGGGTTGGTTGTAGTTGTTCCAGTTAAGGAGGTGAAGTCAAGCCCTTGGTCGTTTCTCCAGCCGTTCACTGCGCAAATGTGGGGTGTCATCGGTGCCTTGTTTCTCTTGGTGGGAGTTGTGGTATGGATTCTTGAGCACCGGCTCAATCATGAGTTCCGTGGTTCTAAACGCAAACAACTTATGACCATTTTTTGGTTAGTATGTTCAATCTTTGAATAGCCTTTTTTTATCTGAGTCTATTAGAGGATGAAAGAGGTCTCCTATGGATCTGGCTATTCCCACGGAGTCAATGATATTGAGTTTCATATCATACTATTTTCTTGTATTATGGATACCTTTGGTCCGAAATTGGGGTAAATTGATGACATATCCTGGCCACACTTGAGAATAATGTAGTATTTGAAATGTTTGAGCTATAATGACTTATTTTTAGTTTTAACATATAAGTTTCCCTTTTGCAGGTTTAGCTTCTCAACATTGTTTTTCGCACATAGTAAGTATCTTGTACCTCTATCTTTATTCTATCAGCTAATTGGTAAAAACTCTGACATCTTCGCTGTGTTGGCTTGATGCAGGAGAAAATACTGTGAGCACTTTGGGGAGAATGGTGTTACTGATATGGCTTTTTGTGGTGTTAATCATCAATTCAAGTTACACTGCTAGCTTGACATCGATCCTCACAGTACAACAACTAACATCTCAAATTGAAGGAATTGATAGCTTGATTTCCAGTAATCAACCTATTGGAGTTCAATATGGGTCATTTTCAGCGAATTATCTAACAAGTGAGCTAAATATAGCTAAATCTAGGATAGTGAATCTGAAAAGCGAGCAGGACTATATCGATGCCCTTGACCGTGGACCGCAGGGTGGAGGGGTAGCGGCAGTTGTTGCGGAGCTTCCATATATGGAGATATTAATGTCTAAAACTAAGTGTAAATTCAGAACTGTGGGCCAGGAGTTCACTAAAAGTGGATGGGGATTCGTAAGTATATTCATATGCATATTTATGGTTGAGATTCCCTAAAAATTTAAAATTTTTGTTGGTTGTGCTTTGAATTCACCAAACAATTGGAAAAGTACTCATCAAAAGAAGGGTGATGACTTGCATTTTCTGGTGAAAATGAATGAGAGTTGGTGTATTGAGTAAATATAGGAAGAATAATTGGCCCTAAGAAAACTTATGAAAGAGTGCTAGGAAACATTGAGAACATATTTGGACATTGTTTTCAAGGTTTTGTTTTTTATGACAGGCATTCCAAAGGGACTCTCCCTTTGCTGTGGACTTGTCAACCGCCATTCTTCAACTCTCGGAGAACGGCGACTTACAAAGGATCAACGACAAGTGGTTCAAGGCATTTAGTTGTTCTGCACAAGCCAATGATTCTAGTTTAAACCAGCTCTCTCTCAGTAGCTTTTGGGGCCTCTTTCTCATATGTGGGATTGCATGCTTCCTTGCTCTAGTTACTTTTTTTGTCAGGGTGTTCCTTCAATATAAGAAATATATCCCCGACAGTGAGCATGGTGAAGAAGATGGAGAGCGTGTTGTGACGCCTGTCAGTGCTAGAAGGACATTTAGATCCACGCTAGCTTCAAGGACTTGATTGGTTTTGTAGATAGAAAGGAAGCTGAAGTAAAGGAGATATTGAGGGAGAAGAGTAAGAAACGACGACGAAACCAGAGCTTAGATCGGTGATCCGATTATTCAAACAGCTAAGTTTACTTTGTACCGTATTTGTTGGCCGAATGCTTATATGTATATTTTTCTTTATTCAACATGAAAAAGTGTTGAGGTGATGTCATAAACACTGTGAATCTATACAACACACCATGTGATCGGTTAAAGAAGCTTGAACTCAAGTTAAAGAAGCCATTCGATTATATTATTTTTCGAGCCAATGATGTGTTACTAACTTGAAAAAATGCTAGCATGATGATACATGTTTATTGCAAAAGGTAAACGGGAAATGTCTATAATTTGGATGCAAACCGGAAATTGTATACGCTCTGAGGAAGATGATTATTCAAAAATAATGCAAGTGACACACTCACTAGGGATTAAAAGAGAAAAACAGAGTCACTAACCATAATCAAGTTCTTTATATCCCCAAGTTTAGTTTTTTTATGGTGGTAAAGTGAAATTGATTAACAAGGGAGGTTCAATCTTATGAAAGTGAGATTGTTAGGCCAAGTGATTTATTTTGGGTTTCTTTTTGATGAAGTAGACTCCACTAGATCCTTTGGCGATTCCATCATTGACACATAGAAGATGGGACAGGGAGGCTCAACTGCAAATCTTCTAATTTCAAGATCTGATGGATCTTATTCTCAATCAGTTTTGAAAAGATGCTTCCACGGTTCCTCAATCTGATCTTGAAATAAATAAAATATTTTGTTTGGATCTTGGGTTTAATTTTGGGACTTATGTGCGGCGGAGGTTGAGAGTTGTAATTCCTTGATGTGCCACGATAGATAGAATATCGACAATGGCAACTTGATCACAAGAAATACAAATAATGATGATGATGATGAATATAGTGACTTTTACATTTGTGCAAGGTTAGTTTTTGTGGTGAGAGTGAGATATGATGACATGAGTCATGGTTAAGGCTTAAATTTGTTGGTTTAAATCATGGAAATGAAAAATAGACAGGTTACCCAATCATGATTTAAGAGTCAATTGTTTAACCCAATGTTTTGAAAACCGGACCGGACCGGCCGGTTCAGGCCGGAAAGCCGGTCCGAGTTAAGGAGGAACCCCGGTTTCCGAGCTGACTCGGTTTAACTCGGTCAACTCGGCCTGAATCGGCCGAGTCACAGAGTTAGAGACAAAAAATGCAGAACGAGAAGGAGGAGAGGGAAAGAGATCTGAGGAGCTTCTCAATGTCGATGCCGTCGATGCTACTGTGGAAGCCGAAGGATGAGCAACGATAAGCTCTTTGTGGCCGAGAACGAGAAGAAGGAGAGAGAGAGCTGAGGTTTGAAATTGGTGATGAAAAGTTCAGATCGATGGTGGTGACTAGTGAAGATGAAAAATGGAAGGACTGCAGACAACAAAGAAGAGGAAGAGGAGATGAAGGAAGAGAGGGTCGGTGGTTAATTTGGTGGTGATAGAAAAAAGACGTTGGTGATGAAGATTGGAGAACCTCCGATGATCTCATTCTTCCTTCTTCCTTCTTGTCTCTCTCATTTTTCCTTCAAAAATTAAAAGTGTTTGTGTGTGTGTGTGTACGAAAGTGAGTCCTAAGGTGTGGTGTGATTTGATGGTTTTTGTCCTTGTTTGACTAATGGAGTCCCTTCATGATGAAGCCTGCTCCTTCTTTCTATTTAGGGAAAGGACGAAGCATCATCACTTTACTTAATACTTATCCAAATAAAATAAAATAAGTTAGGAAAAATGATATTAAGGAAGAGAGGCTTGGGCTAGTAGAAGTTGGACTTATTTTGTTGGGTTTGGGCCAATAGGAAAATAAGATATGCATAATTATTTGAATTATGAATATTTTTACTTATTTTAATTAAATTATATTTTTAATTAATACTGGTCTGACTCCGGTTTGACCCACTGACCCTTAACCCAGTACCTCTACCGGTTCAATGACTAGTCCGGGTTTCAGAACCTTGGTTTAACCATGATTGAATCGAGGTGAATATGTTTATAATTAGAATATATAAAACTATTAATATATAACCATGAAAAAAAGTAATATTTAGATTAAAAAAAGATGTTAATTCACAAGTAAATGGAAGATTTATGTATAAATATAACAAATTAGATTTATTAGAGCACAAATATAACATTTCACCGTTTTTTAATTCAAAATAACACCGTTTTAGATGTAATAAGAGGTAAAAGATATAAAATCCAATTCATTTAACTTGTTGAACCCACTAGGTTGACCAGGTTGCACCATGTTAATCAACAATTAGGTTGCAAATTTTTTCCAACTCAATGGTCATCGGATATCAGATTCTTGAACCAACAAGGGCAGTTCAAGTGTGCAGGTTTAATTTTTTTTAAAAAAAAAAGGAAGAAGAAAATTTCTCGAAAAGTACAAAATAAACAAGGCAATAGAGATATACAAGTGGATCGTGAAAAAAAAAACAAGCGAAATGAGGAGGAGATATTGGGTTTTAACTAGAGCTGTCAAAACGGGCCACTTTGGCCCGTTAGGCTCTAGCCCGCACGGGCTAGGGCCAAAAAGTCCACTGGGCCAAAAAGCCCGCACGGGCCAAAAAAGTATATAACCCTAAGGGTTAGGGCCAGCCCGCGGGCCAAATATAAATAAATTTTAACAAGTTGAAGCTCACAAGTTGCAAATGGTGCTTCGCTGATTTGTATACACACGGTGTCTTACCTAATATAATCAGACTTGAAAGAAACGAAATATAAAACATCCTTCATGAAATGCTAATCATAAATCATAACCAATTATACAATCATCTTTAGTCTTCAATTTGAAATTCTTGATGCCCCTTGGGATTCTGCTGTTGGTGCTTCATGATGAGTAATTTTACAATCATCTTCATCTAAAATTCACAATCAATTAAAATACAATCACTCAATTAGGCAATCAATTCCAACATAACCAATCAATATTACATGTACATATAAAACATTACGAAAATTAACACAACATTACCATCAGGATTGAGAGTAAAACCATGCAGCCAATTCCTAGTGCAAATCAACATCTGAAGATTTTCAGGAAGAGTAGAACTTCTATATTTGGTAAGAACACGTCCACCAATACTAAAAGCGGTTCCGATGCCACCGTAGTAATGGGGATACTTAACACATCTCGTGCCATAATACTAAGTGTGGGAACCTACTTTCATTAAGCTTCCAATAGCTAAGCACATCAAAATCTTCACCTTGACCAAATTTAACTTTTGGTTCATCCAAATAAAATTCTAATTCACTCTTACCAAAGAACATACATGCTCTCATTCTCAAACATTTCAAACTCCCGCAAAATATAATATATCAATTATCTAAATTAAACAATAATGAAGAAAATATTAATTTAGCATAAAAGAACATACCCTGATATATAATTTTGATTTTTTTGGCCTACTCCCTTCTCCACTAGACTTGTTGAAGATATCGGATTTGTTGGATGATAGAGAATGAGAAGAACTTGATCCTTGGAGATTGCTTGCATATTCTTCATAAAGCTTCTCAATCTTTTCTCTCACATTTCTAACCTTATCATGAGAGGTTGAAGGATCCAGTTTTGTATAACAAAATTCTAAGAAAACAAGCTTCAAGCGGGTCAAGAATAGCTCCAAAAGCTAGGACTACACTATCTGCTTCCAATATTTGTCAAACTTCTCTTTCATTCTCATTGACATATCCCTTATAACATCATCATCACTACTCAACTTTTCATTCAATATGCACTCAATCTTCCAAACTTGCATAAAATACAAGTTAGAGGTTGGATAAGATGAACTGAAATCATGTTTGTAGTCTCATAAAAGGGTTCCAAAAATTCACATATTCTCTCCCTATTCTCCATTCTTCTTGTGACAAAATATATTTATAATTCCTATCTAACACTTGGAGAATGTCAAATGCTTTTTCATACTTAAGCGCACTTTCTAGCATCAAATATGTTGAATTCCACCTAGTTGACACATCCATTCTCAAACCAATGCTTGTGTCTATGCCAGCTTGTTCCACGCAATCTTGAAATTTAATCATCCTCCCATCCGATGCTCTCACATACTTAACACTTTCTCTAATTTTATGCAATGCTTCAGTAGCCACTTTCAAACCTTCTTGAACAATTAAATTAAGTATATGTGCAGAGCAACGTATATGAAAAAACTCGCCATCACACAACAATTTGTTTTGCACACGAAGATGATTTATTAATATAAGCTGCATGTTATCATTCGCAGCAGCATTATCCAGTGTAATAGAAAATACCTTCTTCTCAATACCCCATTGCTTCAAGCAATCAAACAAAGTAGTTTCCATTTCAACCCCAGTATGTGGAGGCTTCATTCGACAGAAGTTCAGAATCTTACTAATTAATCTCCAATTATCATCAACAAAGTGAGCTGTTAAACAAATGTAACCCTCATTTTTCGGTAGTTCTTGTCCAAACATCTCGAAGTTAGACATACTCTATTAGGAATCCTCGACATTATTTGCTTAAGTTTTTCTTTCTCTTTGACATACATTTTCCGAACATCTGACACAATGGTATTCCTAGAATGCATCACAACATCAGGACTAATATAATTTATCCAATCCCTAATCATCTCATACTCAACAAAATTATAAGGCAAATCATGATAAACTATGGCTCGTGCAAGCTTTTCTCGATGGACCTCTTGATTAATCTATTGTGTACTAGACTTTTCATGTTGCTCATTTAATTCAGAGTTTCCAAGAAACTTACAAACGGGAATGTGAAGACCCAAATGTGAAGTTCCATAGCTACTTCCGGTCTTAGGATGTCTACCAACTACATATTCAGCAGCACAATAATTACACATAGCCTTTTCAAAACTATCCTTGTCCCTACCAATTTTTGTAAAATGCTTCCACACATTAGAGATTTCTTTTTTATTTATCTTAAAACTTCCAGACGCTTCAAGTGGAGTTTCATATTGAACTTCATCATCCATAATAAACAATGGGAGAAAGGTTTCTTTAGACAGAATCTCCCCTATTAACTACCTCCCGTAGCAAATTTACGCTGTAAAAATGAACCAGAACAAGGATGAACCAGAACAAGGCCACAATATGGAGCTTCACTATGAGCTAACAAACAAGGATGAATAATCCATTCAAAACAATCCCTAGCACACAAGGCCAAATAAATCATTAAATTGATGAACTAGAACTGAATCATAGCAGCAACATTCCACCAAGTGGCTAAAAGTAATACAAATATCCAAGTCCGTAAATCATGCTGTAAATCAAAGACATGAGAAATGAAGTTTCAGTGATCAAAAACAAAAAAACATTGCCTTAGAAAATACATTAGGAAGTGGGTGAGGCAAATAATGGACACTTAGAAAATTCATTGCTATCCACTAATATGGGAATATGGGATAGCAATGAATTCCAACTCACAATTAACACCCAAATATTTATGTATTATTTCTTATGTTGATTGATTCTTGCGTTGGGCCAGTGTCGATGAAGATGCCCCCACCCCCACCTATATATTCTGTATATATTGTGAAACAATGCAGACAAAAATATGCGAAGCTATATTTTTGTCAAATTGAGGATTCTACCAACCTAAGAGGATCAAGTTTAAATTGTCAAATTATGTGCTTAAATCATATGCGAAGCTAATCGAATATACACAACGGGTTGATGACAATCAAACACAATTTCAGATTTCTAATACCAAAAGTATTGTGACTAGCCAACAACTCACGTAACACTCACTCCAATGACAAGATCGTATGCACACAAACAGTAGCAATTAAGGCCAGAAGAACCAGAACAATAAATTTATAATAATATTTCGATTTTTGTTTTTATATAGCACCTTTCAGTCCTTAATTCACTTTTCTCTCCTAAATTTATAATTTTTAAATTCTCTTTGTTGATTACAAATATTATGGAGTCAAGAATTTTCATCAAAACAGATGTTTTACTTATTCATCTCTTGCATTTAAAACAAAATACCTCATAAGTGTTGACCATTTGAAGTGATTTTGTCTGCAGAATTACGATCCATCCTCTCGGGCAAAATCGCTACAACAGAAGTACCCGCAAGCCCGCGCAAGGTCCCTCTTCTTCGAATAATTTTTCTTAAACTAAAGAAGCAAAGATTCGTTAGCGAGAAACCCGTGGGTTCTTCAACCAACTTCTAGAGGAGGAGCTTAGACCCAAGAATCATCGTGGGAGAAAGAACACCGAGGTGGGTTAATTTCTCGAACAAAGCCGCCGTTGATTGGCGACATAAGAACTCATCATCATCGTCAAATTCATTATCAGAGAGATTTTTCAAAATGCCCAGTCCGTTATCCTGAATGGGTTGATGGATAGATAGGGCAAAATGGGTCGATTTTGAGAGATTGCAGAGGATGGGTCGAAGAATACAGAGATCGTCGGTGTGAGAGCTGGAGAAATTGCATAAGATTAAACCAGAAGAGAAAGAGTGGGGGAGAAATTCCAGAGATCGTCTTTTATTTTTTTGTCAATCTTTTATCGGTTTGTAGCTAATTTGCAATATTTTATCTCGGAGAAATGAGAATACAGATATCGGCTAATTTGGAACACTTTCAATTGGGCCCGCGGTTGGCCCTTTCTTAGCCCTAGAAAAGTGGGGCTTATTTAAGGCTAGGTAAAAAATAACCCCATTAAATGGGGGCTAAAAATCTGGGGGTCAATGATGGGGCTTAACGGGGGGCCCCCGGGCCGCCCGTTTTTGGACACTCTAGTTTTAACTTTTAACCTCCCAAACGTGTTTATGGGAGGGTCAATTAGGTTTTTAGAAGATTTTGGCTTTTTGCATATATTTGAGATAGCTTTGAACCAATTGAGCTTTTAAGGGAAAAGTAACTTTTTCCCATAAGTTACAAGAAGCACTAATTCCCCCCTACAATGCACAGATGCAACAATTCACTAACATGAAAGTACATCATCACCTTCCATTAATCCAAATTATTAAGAAATTGAATTAAACACAAAAGAACATAAAAAGAAAAAAAATTGGATTTCAAATCTACAAAAAATAGAAGTTGTCTCAGTACTCAAAAACACAACACAACACAACACGAACCACAACCACATCATAACAACTTTTGCATAAGCTCAAAAGCAACAAAATATTACATTAAAATGATAGCCATCATAGTCCATTAATATTCTAACATGAACACACAATATCTCACATATGTTACTAAACATTTCTAAATATATCCCTATAAACCACATTGATATTTGTATGCTTTCCATGATTATTCTCTTCTTGTATAAAAATCTTCAAACCTGTAATATTGTTAACTTTTGATAAAGAAACATATAATTTTCCATGTGTGAACACTGGTTTCGATAAATATAACCCAACATTTTGTAATGATTGGCCATGTTCAAACTTATCATTCAAAAGACAGTTATGAATTGACATATAATATGGATAAAAATTTTAGGTTCAAACTTATCTTTTATTAGGAAAAAAACAACAAAAAATAGATTATGGTTCAAGGAGTCATTAATCTCTTTTTCATTATTACAATCTATCTCTTAAGAAGTAATTCATCACAATAGATAATTAGAATATAAAATACCTTATTCACCTGGCCCGAACAAAACGTACATATAGTTGGCTCTTTCACATATGGATAACCAAGTTCACTCCTTCCACTCATGTAATGTTGTCCAGCAAGGCCCTTGCTTCATATTAATGGCTTTAGAAGATTATTACTAACATATGCTATATCCCCTTTAATATCAACTGCAGATTAAATTTGTTAGAAACCTTTTGAAAAGCACCTTCATCAGACCAAATCATCTCCAACATATATAGGCAGCACATCATCACAGTTGCTAAGCCTATAAATATATTTCCAATGTCACTTGCTGCAATAAAAAGGTAATTATAATATTCCATAAAGCAATGCAAAGGTTAATAAATAACAATAATTAATCTTTTATGAAAAGTAATAGGTAGCTAAGCAAAAAATCAAGCATAAAAACATAATCCTTTACCTTGTCCTCTAGTTTGAATCAAACAACCAAAATGAGAGAAACTTTACCTACCAAGTGAAGGCAGTCAAACATTGCACGACCCATGGCCGCCGTAATCATGCATATAACTCTATATCTGACTTCTGATGCATTTGCATCAATTCATACTAACATCAAAAGTACTAATAATCAGTATATAGTAGTATGAGATCACAAATCTTACTGAAAGAAACTGTAAAGTGGCTTAATATACATTGTTTTATCTAAAAGAAAAATTACCATTAGTGACAGTAAGGCTGAAGAAAATTAAAGTAATAAAAAAAAATAGAACATCAGAATTTGAAAAGTAAATTGTTCATGTTCGCCAAAAATTTAGCTTGACAAAGAATATGTTTCACCTAAGAGAAACTAAAAGTTAGCTACAAAAACAAAGAAAAGGTCTACTATTTTATGTATTAACTATCTCTTATCAACCATATTATGTAATTAAACGCAGTGACTAAAATATGTTAGTGGCAAGGAATTATGGATTAACATTCACATGCTCTTGATTTAAAGTACATTAATTTCACTTATGTTATTAAAAGCATAACCTCCCTTGTAATGCACAGGGTAATTTCACTTACCTGCGAGTAAGCCTACTTCTTCTAGTTAGAAAGAATAGAAAATCATTTAATTAAAAGCAAGTAACTAATTCCATAATTTGTATATCAAACATAATACAATCATATAAACCACACTCATCCAAAAAAGATAATAATAAGATGGCTAATAATAGTAATATGATAAAAATCACCCCACAAAACTAAATGAAATTAAATGATTATTCTAAACCATAAAGTAAGCTTTAATATCTCATTAAAAAACAGTTTTAGTGGCAATATTCCTTAACAATTAAGCTTTAATATCTCATTAAAAAACAGTTTTAGTGGCAATATTCCCTTAACAATTCAAAACAAAAAGAATAGTTGATGCGGATTTATGGTTGAGGCTACCACATCACCCACAATGATAGCAAGGGGATTTTTGGCTTGTTACTATTTTGTTTAAAATGACTTCAAAAATGTTCAGTGGCAAATCTCTATGTGCCTAAGTCACAAAGGGGTTAAAAATATACCATATACAATAAATATGCCAATCAAGTTCATAAAAAAACATCAAAATATATAGAGTAAATTCTAATGTCACACTGGTCCAAAATACTTGAAAATTAAATAATACAACAAAATCTTGCATCAACAATTCATAGCAAAAAATGTATAAAGCTAGCAAATCAATGCTCATATGGTTTCTTGGATAGGGAGCAATGTACTGATTATATTCCTTTATGAATGACATATTAAACTGATTTTAAAAAGCTATTTCTAACTCCACTCTTATAAAGCTGCAAACCATATCACAGAGTTTTACAATAATTAAGGATCTAAGGAAAGAGGATACATCTTCAGCTTCATCTTCACTACTAGAAAAATAGGAAATAGCTACGGAACATTTTCCGTAGCAATGGTAACGGATTTTTGCTACGAATTTGTAATTCCGTAGCAAAAAATGCCCAATTGCACTTTTTGCGACGGATGACGTCATCCGTCGCAAAGGCGGCCCATTTTGGTTGCCAAAGTACGACGGATGACGTCATCCGTCGCAAAATTGCGATGGATTACTTCACCCGTCGCAAAATTGCGACGGATGACGTCATCCGTCGCAATGGGGCGGACAAAAATGGCAGACTATTTTGGTCCGCCAATGAGCGACGGACCACGTGGGCCGTCGCAATTGCGACGATGACGTCATCCGTCGCAAATTGGCGGACAAAAAGTCGCCTTTTTGTGACGGATGACGTCATCCGGACGCAAATTGGCGGACTTTTTCGTCCGCTTTTTGCGACGGATACGTGATCGTCGCACAAAGTAGCGACGGATCATGTATCCGTCGCAAAAAGGCGCGAAAGTCCGCCAATTTGCAGCTTTTAGCGACGGATCATGGATCCGTCGCTACTTTGTGCGACGGATCACGTATCCGTCGCAAAAAGCTGCATTTTTTTTATAAAAATTTCATCTCTCCCGTTCCCGATCTCGCCGGCCCCCCCTCCCCGTCTCCGCACCCCTCCCCCCTCCCTCCCCCGACCCCCCCTCATCCCCCTCCCCGACCCCGACCCCCGTCTCCGACCCCCTCCCCCTCGCTCCCCCTCCGTCGGACCCTCCCCCTCCGTCGGACACTTCCCCTCCGTCGCCTCATCCCCCCCAACCACCCTCAACTCGGGCCCCCCTCCCCTCCTCCCCGACCCTCCCTTTGCAGGTTTTTTTTAACCTCCATTTTTGTTTTTTTCAAACACTTCTAAGTACTTTCATTGTGCAGCACTTCCAGACAAACAAATCCCAGCACTAAGATCTTCAGAAGGGGAATTAGCCAACAAATCCTAGCACTTCTTATTTTGCAGGTTAGCTTGAAGTATATTTTCTTTTTATCACTATATGATATTTATGTTATGTTTTCTTAGCTGCAATAATGAAAATATGTATGTTGGTAGAAGATTATCAATTACATGAGTTGAAATCATTTTTTTATGTGAAGTATTTTTATCTAGCACTTTTTAGGAATTTAGAAATTTCAATTATGATTTTGGTGTGTTAAAATTAAGATTTTGTATTAGTTGGTATTGATACATAAATCTTTAAATATGATGATGTTGAAACTAGAAAAGTGAAGTGTTTGGAAATAAAATTTAGGGATAAGACAATTAATTAATTAATGTCAACTGGTAGGAGGAAGGTGTGACATTGAAGAATAATCACATTTGTATGTGTTCTAAAAATTAGTAGAATTTATTATTCTATTTAGGCTATTATAAAAATGACTTTGTTAGTAATTTGTTTAAAAAATATTTCATTTAAATTTTTTATTTCAATCTATGTTTAACAAGTTATACAATAAATTTGATTAAATGTTAAGTAATCTCTTTGATCTAGCCCATATATGTTAGAAACTCCAAAATACTTAGTATTCTCGTTTTCTTTGTTTGCCCTCCACATGCATGTAACCATGTTACGGTGTGCTATCCTCATTCTCCGGTTGCTTCTTTGGAATATGTTCTTTCTTCAATGCATGTGTTTGTTTTTCGCTTTCTTGATTAAGTGGCAATTGGTAGGCATAAGAGGCGACTTATATATATATATATATATATATATATATATATATATATATATATATATATTTGTGGTATGTTGAGAAGTTAATTAGGGTAGTTGAACTAGCTAGGAAGTATGAAAGGCAACCATGATAGAAGTTGGATGTACAATCGTCTAACTGATAGAAGAGAACTAACGCAAGCATTCTTGGTGGGTTTGGAAGTGTTCGTCCAATTTGCTTTGGCGAATTCAAATAATTCAAGAAGGGAGATCAGGTGTCAGTGTGCCAAATGTAAGTGTTTAAGATTTACGATGCGGAGACGGTCGAGAATTCATTTGTGTCAAAAGGGATTCATTAGAGATTATGAATGTTGGGAATTTCATGGCGAAGTCCGACGACACCGAGTGGTTATTACGGGGACAGTAGTCATCGAGAAAACCTTAATCAATATGAGCAGTTGGTTATGGATGCCGCGGGTCCGTCGATCGGCCAATATTTTGATCCCGTTACTCATGCTGAATCGTCATACATGGGAGAGGAAACCGGTACACATCCTCAACCATCATACATGGGTGAGGATCCTCATTCGGAAGCCGCTAGGTTCTATAAAATGCTTCAAGAAGCACAGCGTCCGTTATGGGAAGGTTGCGAACACTTTGAAAATAGTGAATATTCATCGCTATCGGCTACCCTAGCAACACTAAGCTTGAAGACCGATCACCATATGAATGAGAGGAATTACAACGAAATGATGCAGATCATGAGTAAGGTTGTTCCCAAAGACAATAATTTGCCGAAGGACTTTTACCAAGCAAAAAAAAAAGGTGAAAGAGCTTGGGCTTGGATGTGAAAAAATTCATTGCTGCCCCAGAGGATGTATGTTGTATTACAAGGATGATCTTTGGTGACAAATTGCAAATTTTGTGGACATGACAGATATAAAGTTGTGGGGAAAGGAAGGAAAAAGACCCGTCATGCATTAAGCAAGATGTGGTACTTTCCTCGGTGCCCGACTTACGAGATTGTATGCATCCGAACAAACAAACTACTCACATGAGATGGCACCGGGAGCATCGTAGGGATGAAGACTTTGTGACGCATCCATCATCGATGCCGAAGCTTGGCGTAAATTTGACGAGGCGAATCCTTTCTTTGCTATGGATCCCCGTAATGTTCGTCTTGGTCTATGTTCGGATGGGTTCGCTCCTTTCAACAATACGGGCGGGAATTATTCCCATTGGCCGGTCATTGTGACTCCGTACAACCTCCCACCCTCTATGTGCATGAGAAGAGAGTTTTTCTTCCTTAACGCGTTAATCCCCGAGCCGTCGAACCCAAAAAGAAGATAGATGTGTACCTCGGGCCTTTGATAGACGAGTTGAAAATGTTGTGGAGTGAAGATGTTTTTACGTATGATATATCATTAAGTCAGAATTTCACCATGCGGGCTGCCTTAATGTGGACGATAAATGATTTCCCTGCATATGGGATGTTGAGTGGCTGGCAAACGTCGGGAAAGCTCGCATGCCCGATATGTCTCGAACAGAACATGGGTTTTAGCTTGGAACACGATCGCAAGGTCGGTTGGTTTGACAGCACCGACGATTCCTACCCCGATCATCCGTTTAGGAGAAATAGAAAAGACTTCACGCGGAAGGTTGTCGAACGAGCGAGATCCACCTCGTCGTTTAAGTGGACAAGAAATATGGGACGGGGTCGGGCACATTTCCGAGTGTCGAAGAGGGGGCTGCTTCAAGCTAACCTGAGGGGTACGGCATTGATCATCATTGAAACAAACACAGTATCTTCTGGGAACTACCATATTGGAAAAATCATTTGTTAAGACACAACCTCGATGTCATGCATATTGAGAGGAATGTGTTTTGCAATATTCTTTACACCGTGATGGACACCAAGGGCAAGACGAAAGACACAGTCAAAGCAAGATTGGACGTTGAAGCGATTTGTAGAAGGCCTGCTTTGCATTTGGTGGACAGTGGCACTGGACGAATTTCCAAACCCAGAGTGCCGTACACATTCAATAAAGAGCAGAATTTAGAATTGTTGCAATGGGTTAAAGATCTGAAACTCCCTGACGATTATGCGTCAAACTGGAAAAGATGTGTCGACATGCACGAGGTGAAGTTGAGCAAGATGAAGAGTCATGATTGTCATGTTTTTTTCCATAGATTGTTGCCATGGGCCTTCAAAGCACTACCGAAGCATGTATGATCTATTCTAACGGAGTTGTCCATGTTCTTTAGAGAAATTTGTGCTTCAGAGCTTAATGTTGAAAAGTTACGACACCTGGAGGCGAGCATGCCCATAACGCTATGCAAGTTAGAAATGGTGTTTCCTCCTAGCTTGTTTGACTCAATGGAACATTTGCCCGTTCACTTGGCCTACGAAGCAAAGGTAGGAGGCCCGCAATAGTATAGATGGATGTATCCGTTTGAGAGGTAATATATATATTGATTTGCGCTGTTATTAATTGACCGACATGGTACTTTAGATTATAAATACCCTATGATATTACATTGTAGGTTTTTACGCACACTTAAGCACAAGATCAAAAATACAAGGTACGTTGAAGGATCTATGTTTGAAGCTTATCTAGTCGAAGAGGCCGCAAAATTTGCGTCATACTATTATCCCCCCGAAATGATGTCAAGATGGAGAGGGTACCTCGTAACGATGATGCGGTGATACGAGTGATCAAAAATCAATATTTAACTTTCCGTGCCGAGTCGTGGGAAAACGTTGGAAGTCAACTCTTGACGGAAAAGATAAGCGAGTTGCAGAGTGGTACATTCTAAACAACTGTGAAGAGGCCACAAAGTACCTAGAGTAAGTTTTTTTTGTTTACTATTACGGTAAGTATTAAAGTATCAACTTAAGTTTTTTGTTACAGTTACTTCTCTAATTGGGTCCGATCGGGAAATCCTTCAATGTCGGTGTCCCAAGTTGATCAATTCACTAATTCTGAGTTTCCAAAATGGTTTCGATCATTTTTCTTGGAAAATCCATCAGATACCAATGAAGTTGCGTGGAGTTCATCTTATGGAGCTGCAATGACAGTTACCCGATGCAACAAATATATAATCAATGGGTATCGATTTGCAACTGTTGACGCGAACGCAGTACACTATGTTGCAATTACGGTGTATGTTGTCGAGGTGACCAAGTTGACGGGGTGGGAGACCGACTACTACGGGAAGTTAGTTGAGATAATTCACCGAGTTACCAATGGGACAATGTGGTGACCCTTTTTAAGTGTGAGTGGTTTGATAACATCCGCGTGGGACAAAAGTGGACAAACATGGAAATAGTGAGATCCATTTGGACAAGGAGATATACGGTTGGTTATGACCCATTCATCCTTGCTCAACAAAGCGGAACAAGTTTACTATACACCATACCCTACATCTCGCCAAGGGTGGACGGGAGTTATTAAAACCAAAGCACGAAATATTATACCAAAGTCGAAAGAGCCGGAATCAAATGACGGTATGGCCGAACCTTTCCAAGCCGATGTGGAACATGTGCGCCCATAAACATCTTCGATGACGAAGTACCAAGCAATCTCTTTGATTCTCGTGCGAGTTAGAGTTGATTCCTATACAAATTGACGATGAGAAATCGAGACGATGAGGATGAGGCAAAAATGAGCTTCTCGATGCGAATGCGAGTTCGACGACTATGAGAGTTCGATGAAGACATGCAAGTAGATGTCGATGAACAGGAATCGTCCGGTTGATTTGTGTTAGTTTTGTTTATGACGATATGTTATACTACATACTTTGTTTCTTTGCTACTGTCATATTAACTATTTTTTTTATATATATATTTTGCCATGATGTCTATAAGTGTTCGAAGATGGAGCATCTAGGAGGACGTTCGAGGTAGTGGACGTGGCGTGGTCGACCCCGACCCCGTACTATAAGAGGGGGTAGGCGACGCCAACCGCTCCATATGGGAGCGAGAGGGCTCAGCTCTTCTCCAGAGGTGCCACTATTTGATTTTTCGTCATCACCGTCGGGATATTTGTCATCTTCACCGTCACTTTATACATCGTCGTCACCGGCGGCTACCCCCGATGCAAGGAGGACCACGGGTTTACTTTACCATTTCGATTGATTTACATTTGTTTAGTTTCTTGAAACCATCTATGTATAAACATCTTCAATATTTCACATTTCTTCCTTAGCACACTGCGTCGCCTCAGAGCCACGTCGGGGAAGAAGGTAGTTCTTTGGATCCGTCTTGACGGCAACGAGTAAGTCATGCCAAGTTACCTGTAATGTTACAATTTTCTTTTCTAATTGGTTTGTATGCTAATATTTGCATGATAATCTCGTTTTCAGATTTGTGCCTCGATACTCCGGTGGCGACTTTCATGTGGGACCAAATATTCCGTAATTACACTCAAGCTTGGACCGCGTGGATGAGAGATTCCTAAGACGCAACGAGACAAAGTGGTTCAAGGAGTTCTTGGTAAGTTATTTTTTTTATGCGTGTTAATTAAGTACTTTTAAAATTTTGAGCACTAATTGTTCGTTATTGCTTTTCGAATAAGCATATGACGTTGCACGAGCATCTTGAAAATGCGAAAAAAGCTTATAACCACGGGGCCGGCGTGATGGTGCGTCGAAAGCTCTATGCATTGAGAAGGTCGAGAGGCAAGGCAGTTGGCTTCCCACGGGACACTAGGGATGAATTATTTGGCAATTGGGAAAATAATGACAAGTTTAAGGCCATAAGTGCGAAAAATAAGGAAAATAGGGCCAAAATGGAAGGACCGTCATATCTTTGGCCGGACTCCATATCAATTAGTGAGCATCGACGCAAAGTTGTAAGTACACGTTATTTTCTATTTACGTATTCTATATTTTGTACTTTGAAGTAATTAATTAAGGTCATCATTTGCGTTTGCGATAGATGGGGAAGCTCCAGTTGGATCGGTTGAGTGGGTTACCTTTCAGACCCATTCCCGCAATGCGAAGGGAGTGAGAGGCAATGGATTAATCCAAGGGCGCAACAAATAGCGGTTAGACATTTATTGCCTTTATTACTTGTTTTATGCACCACCATATTTATTTCATTTTACATGTCTTATTTGTATGTATTTGTTTGCTTGTAGGAAAACTTTGAGAAGCATCGCGCAGAGAGAGCCTCGCGAGCGTGAGATCGACCCTCATCCTCTATATCCAACAACGAGAGTCCGTTCTTTGAGGCTACCGGCGGATTTGACAAGAAGGGAGGGTCTTTGGATACGGTGAGTCCGCCGGCCCGATCGAAGGCGGAAAAAGCGCCTCTCATCCGGGGCATCGGGAGGGGTTTCTTCGGGTAAACATAATACATTTGATATTGATAATTTTCATTCTCTTGTCCATTCAAATGAAGTACAAATAATAAATGTACTAATCAATTTTGTAGATGAGCGAAGAAGATGAAGGCGTTGGTGGAGGAGCAAGCAACACGAGATGACCCGAGTGGGCCGACTCGGGAAACGGAGATGATGAGGCGCCAGATGATTCAGAACAAGATCGATCAAGCGGGCGTTGCGGCGGGAACAAGATCAGATCAAGCGGCGTTGCAAAGAGGAACGGGCGATGATGCGACGGGAGATGACTCGGCGAGAATAAGATGATGAGGGCGTGCGGCTTCAAATCATGTCCCTTATGAAAGACGAGAGGTTCCAGGTCGAATCCTGGTGATGATGATCATGATGGTGATGATGATGATCACGATGCTGCTGTTTAGCCTACTTTTTTGTATTTGCTTGTTGCTACTACTTTTTTGAATTTGTTTGTTGCTACGGATTATATATATATATATATATATATATTGTGTTTTCACTATGTAAACTCTTTTTTATCGTTAATATATTCATGGTACATTATTTTATTTTTTGTATTCAATTTTCTATTAAAAAAATTTAAAATTTGCTACGAAAAAAATCTCCGCAAATTCCGAAATTTGCTACGGAAAAACAAATTCGTAGCAAATTCGGAATTTGCTACGAAAAAATTCCGTAGCAAATTCTAGATTTTGCTACGGAATTTGATTCCGTAGAAAATTGCCACGGACAAACAATCCGTAGCAAATTGCTACGGATGTAAATATCCGTCGCAATTGCGACGGATTTGGGAAAATCCGTCGCAATTGCAACGCGATATTTTGCTACGGACAAAATCCGTAGCAAATACGTTTTGCTACGGAAAAATGGGTTTTTGCTACGGATTTTTTCCGTAGCAAAAACTGAAATTTTTAGTAGTGCTTCAGACTGCCTTAAACAAAAATATTGGAAAATCCACAAGAAATTAAGGTTCTTTCAAGGCTACACTTTTTTTTTTTTTGAGTGAATGGGAAATTTCACTGCTTCAAAATATTTCTAAATAAGTATAGGAACCTATATGAGAAATAATAGCAGAAATTTACAGTAGGCATCTAAAATCAGAAAAGCTTTTTTTAAAGTATGAACAACTAAGATTCTAATGTGAGCCGCAATACTGTCAACAGAGTAGGATAAACATCATTTACAAAAAGCAAAACATCTTTTTTGGGTATAAACAAGGTCTATCTGCAAATATAATATTTAGAAATAACCTGTTGGCAGTATAATATACAAGTACACATGGTGTTCTGACTCCAATTAGTACACAGGGTGTTCAGACTAATACACAAGTTAACAGGGTACGTCTTTTAATACGATCTAATTAAGCTGTCAAGTTAGCAGTATAATATACAAGTACATAGGGTGTTCAGACTCCAACATGTTTACTCTTATAGGTAATAACCTGACAAGTTTTTTTTCTAGTTACCTTCTTAATCAACCCTAGAACACCTGACTTTGTAGGGTTTGAACATTTTGCAGCTTCAGTTTGAATGACATCTGCACCTTCTTGTTCCAATAACTCAGCAAGCTTGACCTGTTAAGTATATAGATTTTTGTTTATTTGGAATGATGGAAAATACTGATAGCATCAACATAATTGTACCCTCTTATATTTTCTCATAACCTGATCTGGAAGGCTGAGCGTGTGAGGAACAATGACAGACAAAATAATCGATGGAAGTAGCCTCCTAGTCTCTTTTGTTAGACCCAATAAGTGTAAGAAAAATTGAAAACAAACATATCACTAGAGACCGGGCACAAATATTTAACTTTGGGCACTGTTTTCTCTTACATAAGTTCTAAAATTCATAGTGAAGTATGCTCTATAGTATATACCTGCTGTGGAGTAAATATCATGCCCTTTTCATAAAAAGAATCATAATTTCTTATCTCAACATGCGAATACCGTCAATTATGATTAACTACAAAATTTAAGCAGTCCATCCAACTAACTTTGAACTTATAATTGGGATGAAACTATGTAAGAAGGTCAAACCATTAGTGCTCCTACTTCAACTACAGCTGGAAATGTTGAGGGATCTATAGAAGAAAGACATACCTGCAAGAATGACAGATCATAAATTCCTTAAGGCAGGAAAGGTTCTAATTAATTTGCTGACACTTGATCTATTGTTGACTTCCACCAAAACAAAAAAGTTGCATTTTTTATAGAGCTCAAATGCCATTATGTTCTAGAATTTCTACTTCTTTGCAAGGTAAATGAGCATGGGGTTGACATTAAAACCTGAGTAATATCACAAAATACTTACCATAACCATATGATTCAACACCAACGAAAAACCGACTACACTAAACATAAGTAATCAGCAAATGCAGATCTATCTCAACGGAGGTCCAAAAAAAACTCTTGTAACATCACCGAATGAAGTTATGTCTAGGCTATCTACAAAAAAAAAACATATTAACTGATTCAAAATAGTAAAATATTTGATTTAATGCACATTTGGTATCATTTTAGTCCCTTAAGTTTGTAAACCTTCAACAGCATTTGGTCCCTTAATGTTAACAACCGAATTAGTCAGTTTTAACGGAAAATACTGATTCAACAATTTTAAGCGATGACTATGCAATTAAATGCTGACCAAGCGTCTTTATATGTTAGTATTTTAATAAATTAATATTTTAAATCCTCTTAATTGAAATAATAATAATAATCTTTACAGACTTGTTTTGTAGTTTTTCACAATTTGTGAAGATTAAATATTTTATTTTTGTCTAAGAAAATTAAATATTTTTCAATTAATGGGATTTAAAATATTAATTTATTAAAATACTAACATATAAGCATGTTTAGTCAGCATTTAATTGCATAGTCATCGCTTAAAATTGTTGAATCAAATAATTTTTATTATGATTCAAAGTAAATTCTATGTCAAGCATTTGATGAACCAAAGGAACGACTTTACAAAAAAGATGACTAAAATGATATAGAGAAAAGAAACATAAAGGACCAAATGTATACTTTAGCCTAAAAATAAATGCACATTCAAATAGTTATTAACAACTATGAGACTACAAATAAAAGATTTAGCCTTTAATAAAACGTAAAATCATTATCATTCCTAAAAGAAGGGAAAGACTAATTACTTCAAGGCTAAAACTATTAACAACTATGAGGCTACAAATAGTTTAAGTATTTCGAATTTCAAAATTTGAAATTTGAAAGCAAAGGAAGGAAAGAAAAGCAACATGGTCTAATACATTTTAAAATTAAGGCCTCAAAAAGAGTATGTAAGTTGAACAGAGATATGAGAAGACTGCAAGTCTGCAACAAATATTAGGTGTATTTTTTATTTTAAAATTTGAAACTTGAAGGAAATGGGAAGAAAAAAAAAAGAGCCTAAAAATGAGTACGTAAGTTGAATTCCAAATTTTGAAATTGGAAAAGATATATGGAAAAAAAAGCAGCTACGATTAATATAGAATGAGGGATTTGACCAATCCATGAGGGCCAAACAATCGGAGAAAAATAAGGGAATATACAAAATGTGTTGAAAAACAAAGGGAAAAAGGAACTTACTGAAGTTATTACAATGCTGTAACGTGACCAGATAAGCCCAGTAGTTGTAACAGCTGGATAGAAGAAAATTTGAAACAACATCGTGAAGGCAAAATTAAAACCCGATACAAGAAAGATATGCTAAAACTACTTCAGAAAACAATTTAGGGTTAAGTAGCATTTTTACTCCGGAAGTATACCCCCAGGAGCAATTTTGCCTTGGAAGTTAAGTTTTTTTTTCCGAGCAATTTTGCCCCTCCATTAACAATCCTAAACCGTTGGGTTGTTAACAGAGGGGCAAAATTGCTATAAAAAAAAAACTGCAGGGTTAAAATTGCTCCCCAAAAAAACTTCATGGGCAAAATTGCTACTTAACCCAAAAGAAATGTTAAAACTGCTATTTATGATATCATATATATTTAATTCTTATTTATATAATATCCGGGGGAAACAGTAAGGCCAAAATTTCAGCCTTCACTTTTAATGTGCCATGCCACGTTCGTCAACAAAGTGGCATGAGCCTGGCCTGTGGCCTGTTAGAGGCCATTTTTTCGACCCGAGCCCGAGTCCGGGCCCGTGCCGTTAAGGAGACTATATTTTTAAAATTTTATAATTAGGCTAACGGGCCGGAGGTCTCACCGCAAAACAGTCTACTTCAAACAGGGCCAAAAATAGGCATACTTTAAACATGCCGAATTACATAAATCAGCGAAGGCAGAGATAAAAAAAGGGTTGTATTTTCATTAACGAGTCATTATTGCAAGATTAAATATTAAATATAAAAAAAGGGTTAAGTATCATTTTTGCCCCGGAAGTATACGGCTAGGAGCAATTTTGCCCTGGAAGTTTTTTTTAATGCAATGCTACCCTGGAAGTTTTTTTTTTGGAGCAATGTTGTCCCGGAAGTTTTTGTTTGGAGCAATTTTTCCCTCCGTTAACAACCCTAACGTTAGGGTTGTTAACGGAGGGGCAAAATTGCTCCAAACAAAAACTTTCTGGGCAACATTTTGTTACACACCTACCGGCCACGCCCTTTCGGATGGCGTGTAGTGTGATCCTTTACTTTTATTCAATTTCAATTATTTTCCATGTTAATTTAAGTCATTCATCAGAGTATTAGCATTAGAACATACACTGGTTTGGACAACAATATACTGGTAAGATATAATACGAAAAAGTGAATTTTCCCAGAGGGGTCAAATATACAGTAATCTCGAATAATGATATCCAAAATAATTATAATACTCATCCGGGACACCAAAATACCCAAAAATAAGTCTCCGACAACCACCATCGTAAAGCCCTAATCCTGATCCACTGTCTTACCTCGGTCTCCCGGCTCAGACCTAGAGGTAAAGCCTGAGGGCTAAAATGGGGCTGGGATTTAAAATTGAATTCCAGAGTAACCGTTAATCTCATATAAAATGCATGTAAGAAAAACCACAAATAAAAACACAAACCACATAGTATTCAATATCAAGGCACACACACAACCAATCGGAGCTAGGTCCTAATAGACACAAGACAGATCGTTGGACACAAAGACAAAAAAAAACCCTCATTGCACACAGCATGTTCCGATTCTACAGCACTTGAAAATAAATGATAACCAAATGTATGCAATATACATGGTAAAACATACATACACAAGTTACACAGAATATATGAGCATTAGGGTTACTACCTGACTGCTTCAAAATCTTCAACTGGTTTCACATCCGTCTAATTGTCTCGGCAACTATCGCGTCCTATAATTATACATTTATAGACCAGCGGGTTATTATTTGTTCAAAACTCTTCATAATCTCCGATGTCTTGAACTAAGCTTAATGTAAGGCTATTGGGCCTATTCTAACTCTCCAAGGTCCATTTTAATTTTTGAAGGCCAAAATATATATTTTGGATCTTATTTGTCATCTTTATTCCTAAACCCAATTTTGCCAATTTACTATTATATTATTAATTATTATTATTTCTCTATAATTATTTTAAACTCTCAAAACTATCCTAACACTTTAAATTAGGAGTTTATAAATACTAATTATCATATCAATTGTGCTTTAATGCATATAATGTTTCTCATGGTTTTCCTAAAGTATCTATATATATATATATACTTGACAATAATTTTATTATACATGTATATATTTAACACACAGCCATGTTTCCTATAATTTTTCCCAAACACAATTTATGTATATATCCAACCACAAAACCTTTCCCTTCTCTTTTAATATATATCTAACGCCATGTACACGCTATTTTGTTTTCCATGAACAGCGTTTTACACACACACACACACATATATATATAAAAGACTACTTCTCTTTTTTTTTTCCTCTCAATATATATATATATATATATATATATATATATATATATATATATATATATTAACGCAATAGTCTAGTCAATATACCTCCTTCTTTCATACTTTCGTATATAGATATAAATAACAGCAACATTCTCCTATTATTTCCTAATAGCAGCGATAATTGTGACAGCAACCAAAACTTCTTTTCTTTCTCTCCAAATGCAGCTGCAAGCCGACTATATATATACTTATAGGTTCCCTTTTTTTCTTTTTCTTTTTTTAATTCCATGTGCAGAGACATACATGCGAAGCAGCCAACTATCTTTTTGGTTTCATGTGTGTATATATATATAATAGATGGGTCTTGCCCTGAAGTAAAGATTTTAGTATATGTATTAGATATTAACTTAACATACAATGCTGAAGTGATAAAATCATCGTGTACGCTGTAATTAGGTGTATTCATACTTATTAATTCAAGAATAATCAAGGCAGCTATATTGGCATCGTTTTTATGTATTTTCATGTATAGCTTCCAACAGTAAACTTTGGGTTTTTAACAATTGCAACTTATATACCTATATATATATATATATATATATATATATATATATATATATATATATATATATATATTTATCTTTATATAGATATACACTATTCCACTGCTGGGAAATCAGAAGGAAGAGAGACCGAAGACTCACCTAGATGCCGGCTAGAAAACTGGTCCTAGATGATCTCAAATGCCTCTGTTTTGACCGGTGTAAAACAGAGGAATATAACCTCGTTTCTTACCCTCTCCCTCACACTCTAACTTTCTGTTTCTCGTTTTCTGATTTCTCCTTCTCAGTTTTCAATTCCAATTGGAACAATATGAGTGCTAATATATAATGAACCAACGATCCAGTCCGAGGGGCATGGAGACGGTACGAGGAGGAATGCACAGGGGGTAGTTTGCTGATATGAGGAGTATGGCACCGCTGGAAAAGTATGGCATTCTGATACGTCTCTTACTGCCGTCTCTGAGTATGCATAAACGGCGTTGTGATTTGTTGTTGCTGACGCGAGAGATATGGCTCCCAAATCTTTCGCTGTCTGCTCTTTCTCCATGTTTCTTCATTGCGTTTTGACCAGATGGAAAACAAAGGATGGATAAGTGGAGTTGTTAGTATTTTGGTGTTACAGGTCCAAAATGGTTCTTGGGCCGAAGAGATTAAATGAATATATGGATTTTAAGTGGTTGGATCACTTTTAAAAATTATCTCACTTGATCATCTTCGAAACTCATATTTATAAATATTGTATAATTATTAAATTTTTAATCTATAATTCCATTTAAGGATTTTTTTTCTCAATTAAATATCTTTTGGCCTTAAAATATTCCTTATTCAAATAATTCTTTTCCCAAAATAAATTAAGGAAAAATAAACCTAAATTTCCAATAATTAATACTTTAATTATTCAGACCAAAATTTATAATTTAATTTTCATATAATATTCAAATCCCAAAATTTGGAATGTTACAATTGCTCCCAAAAAAAATTTAGAGGCAAAATTGCTTCCTTTGTATACTTCCAAGAAAAACGCTACTTAACTCTTTTGCAAAATTACACAGCTTGCCAAACGAAGCCTTACTGTTGCTAAGAACAGTAATGCACTCGATCACACAAAACGTAGTGAACATTGAACAACTTAAAATGCTACTCTCTGGTCCTTATTATAAGGCACCAACTAGTAATTGTATTTGGTCTTTTTTATAAGACACTTACTTGTTTCCAATATGCATTATTTTATTTTATTTTCATGTATGCCTATAGTTAATAAGGGTAGTGGGTAAGAATAATAATATAATATTAGAGTTTAGTGCAATTAGTATGGGTAATATTGAAAGTTACTTAAATTGTATGACAACTTTATTGACTTTAACTGTTTTTATTGATTTGTGAGAGTTGTTAATTAGTTCCTTATAATAAGAATTTTTGCTGGTTCTTCTGTTTTGAATGCACCAAATAGTTGGAAAGGTACTCATCAAAAGAATGGTGACTTGCATTTTCTGGTAAAAATGAATGAAAATTGGTGTATTCAATAAATATATGAAGAATAAATGGCCCTAAGAAAACCTATGAAAGAATACTAGGAAACATTCTGAATATGTTTGGACAATGTTTTCATGGTTTTATTTTTTATGACAGGCATTCCAAAGAGCATTCCCTAGCCATAGTAGTACCAGGACTCAGCTCAATTAAACTTACTTTTTATTTAAACAAAAAAAAGTTGAATTTTGTATAGATTATTCTGACTATGCGAATTCTTTAAAAAAAATATAATAACCCAAAAATCTCAACAAGTTAATACAATAGTATAGACATATTATCATTTTATAAACTACGAGTGTAATATTCTGTGACTGAGAGCATTTTGTCCATCCCTCCTTTGGTGTCGTTGCCCACCACCTTGGCTGTGGTCTGTGGACCTGTGGTTGATGTACTGTTGTCTCTTATGTTGCCCTATACTTTCATTAGTTGGGGAAAACGCTCAAAAAAAAAAACAAAAACAAAGAAACAGAGATTTTTTCCCATATAATTCTCCTTTTTCATTTTTTTTTAAAAAAAAAATCCTGTCTAACTGATAGGTATGCATTATTCAACAATTGTCATATTAAGGAGGAGAGGAAGAAGGGATTAATGAAGATGAATACGGTGGTTTAAAAAATATATATCATATTAATAAACTTTCTTGATCTAATCAAATTAGATAAATATGCCTCATATTAAGGATTAAAGGGAATACTATAAGTAAGGTGTTAATTAAATTTGTTTAAGGTTTCGTCAATTTAAATTTTTAAGTTTGGTGTAATTTAAATTAAGGTTAAATTTTTAAACAAATTAAATAATTTAACCACATATTTTTAACTGGGATGAAATGGTTGGAAGTGATTTATAATGGATTATCCTTTTATTTTGATATCTGTATGATTTCAAGACCATGGAACCCTGTTCCATATTAACCTAAAGGAGAATTTGATCCAAACAGTCATTAACAATTAAGATATGCAAATGAGTCGAACACGATTCTAGAAAGGAAGAATTGGAGGAACATCGTTTATTAGTATATTTGCAAGTTGGTTTTAATCTAAGGAGAATTTAATCTCAAACACTCGTTACATCATTTTCGCTTATAATGTGTGAACACGTGGATCCCCACCAAATGAGACTGCTCCATGTACAATGTATATGAACATGATATGGTTTCACTAATGGATCAACTAACAAGATGGATGCGTGAGCCACGTCATTCACATGTCCCATTTCAACATCTAGTTTTTTTTTTTTTTTTTTTTTAATAGAAAATCTCTTTAAAGTCTTAAAGGATGAAACAAAATGTCAAAAAAAAAAAACCCAACAGAAAATTCTGATATAAAAAATGTCCAAAAGAATTGTTAAAACCCACCGATGGAGTTGTTAATCACCTATTGAAGGAGTTGTCAATGAGACTTTTTTAACATCAGAGTTTTCTATGACATTTTTTAAACATTTTTTGGTCTATTGGGACCTTAAAGGGATTTTTCTTTTCTTTTTTAAATAAAAAAATCAGTTTCTAATTTACCCCTTTGATGCTCCCTTAACAACAATTATGGAGGGAAGGAAATGAGAGAATTAAGAAAAATGATAAGAGTATTTTAGAAAACACATATTATATTAACTAATTTAACTAACTTTTTAATTAAATTCAGTACATATATCTTATATTAATAAGCTGAGGAGTATTATCTTTATGAAATATGAGTTAAATGTGTGTTCGAGTATTATATAAAGTAATTACGTGGAGGTGTTTTTTTTATGTCATAAAACGTACAAGCTTTTGTTTTTCTTAATTCCTAGACAGGTACATTGTCTCCTCCTCCTCATGTGAATAGCTCCTTCAACAATATCACGATTTGCACTCAATAATTGAAAGAAGTCTGACTTATTTGATGTCATTATCAAATATCTGATTTCAATAATAGGCAGATTTTAGGTTCCCATGTTTTATTATGCCACGTTCCAGAAAAAACATGTCATTTTTCACTTGTAGTTGACTTCTAAATTTTTCTCAATTTATTTGTGGCCACTTCAATTCTCACCTTTCATTTTGTTTTGTTTTCCCCCTCTGCTTTACATACATTTTTTGGGCCAATGTTTTATACATATTTATCTCTAATGTCTCTATTTAAAATAAATAAACTAATAGTAATAAGGGAGAATGACAAACAAAAATTGAAATTGCAAAATCTCAAATCAAGTATTTCTTATGAAATGAGTTGTGAATTGTTTAACAAATTTCGTCATTACTTTATCAATTTTTTATAACAAAATTGATTTAAGATTTTACAATTTTAAAGCTCTTTTTATATCATTCTTCCCAAAAATATTGGGGACAAGAATATTATCTCTGGGTAATTACGCAAGAAAAGAAAAAGAAATGCCGGAACAAGAAAGCACAAAAAGAAAGAGAAAAAAGACCCCAACACACTAGTGGTTGAAGGGCCAGCTTAACTAATTGACTTCGGGCTGTGGTCTTCGAACCAAATTATGATCAGAAAAAAAAAATTAAAAAAATCTGAAGATTCGACCATGATATTTGTTTATTTGTTAACAGTAGAGATGAAGATATCACATTATATTTTTTAAAAACAAAAAATTGTTAACTGATAGGAAACTTCAATTTACCTCCACTCTATACTAAAATCATTCAATTTTATGTGCCATTCTAGGCATCCCTGTTCAAATATTTAAAATTTAAAAAATGGTATTCCCTTCCTTTCTCATTATAAAAAATAAATAAGAATATTTTTTATTCATAAGATTGGTCATTTGAAAACATTTGCAAATATTTATGTTATAGAGATGTCAACTTGAAGAGCTTAAGTTTTCATTTTTTATACTCAAGTTGTCAATCTCTATACTCAAGTAGTTAATCAAATTATTTAAGTTGTCACTAGAGATTTGACCTGCCAGCAGAGCTTTGGCGCCGACAAGGGTTCTTTCCTTTTAAAAAAAAACTTGAGGGCATTTTGGTGAGAACATAATATTTCAAAATCTCTGATACCTTCAATGTGACCGGTGTGACATTTACATGTGCTAACTGACGTTTTTTGGGTTTTTCAAGTTCAAATGGTATTTAAATAGATTTTTTCCCTCAAAAGTAGGGGTTTAAAAAGTGTCGACTCGTATTTCATCTTTAACAAAGCATTTAGGGTTGTTTTATAACAAGCTGGTTTATGTGACCCGCGATGTTATGGAGTTTTTTTTCCACTGGACTCGACCAGTATATAGATCTGGACCGGGCCTGTTAAGGCCTATATTTTTCTAATAAAGCAATAAGATAATTCAATGAACATTTTTTATGTGGAGGAAATTTTTAGAAGACACAATTATATGAAGTTAAACAAAAATTCTACTTGTATTCCTTTATTGAGATAACATGGTAGAAAAGAGCCAAAGATCTAATAACTACACCAACTTCCTTGTCCAAGCATCTAATTAATTGACGCTAAACAGAACCAATTGATTCCCAATTTTTCAGGCTCACAGAACTAAAACATTTATGATAGAACATAAAACCTGTGCACAGAGAATCAATACATTGTCAAGCAAAGTACTACTCCTCACCATTCACCAAGATGTATAGAAAGTTACCAAAAAAAAACGCACAAACCACCGAGATATTCACACATAGGCCAAAATATTTATGAACATGCACAGCTAGGGATGAAACAAAGGGAAGGAGAAACTCACATCGATGAGGATAGTCAGAACAATGACTACAAAACAATGTAAGGACATAAAGCTGGACCAAAAAAAAAAACGCTAGAATATTGAAAAATAGCTGGCAAGCCAATAGTTAAGATAAATAGGCCTAAAAAAAGGCTTTGGTTTTTTGCGCGACAGCAGATTTGACTGCGTTTTGAAAATGCGCAGCCACAAACTCGACCTATTTCCACCCATACTTAAAAGTTTATTAATTTAAGAGAAAATCTCTAATAAAGAACTTTAAAAATACTAAAAGAAAAAAGGTGTTACAAATATTCATAATCTTAGAGAGAGGTTAGACTTAATTTGTCTTTTTTAAAATTTAAAACAAAAGACCAATTTGCTCTTATATATTTTTTATTTAAAAAAATTATCCCCATCAACCGTTGCGGCCGGACCTCTAGTGGGAATATTCCGTTGGAATAATTTCAAAGTGGCTGGGGTGGGTTCAAATCCCCACCACTTTATTTGCATATAATGAAACTGTTTGGATTATCTTTTTTATTAAGATTTTAGTGTAAAAAAACCAAGTAGTTTTTAAGTAAATGGAAGGGTGACAAAAAAGCCCACCGGTACTGTTTAGATCATCCAGTGACTTATCTCATTTTGCCAAACGCTGCTGGACTTATTCAAAGCTCCAACTTGGAGCTTTTTTTGCGTTACGGTGACTGGCCCACCACCAATAATCATAGGTTGGTCTAATAAAACACTCAAATCACAGCTTTATTTTACGGTGACTATTTGAGTGTTTTTGCAGAAGGGTAGTCCCTTGAGTGGTCCCCTTCTTTCCTTTTTTTTTTTTTTTAACAATTTCTATATTTATTCTTTTAATTTTAACTATAAATATAAATATATTTTTAAATAATAAATACATTTATTTTTTATTTTTTCAATTTTAAATATAAATATAATTTTTTATCTTTATTTATTCATAAGACAACTAATATGTATAGTAGACTAATACGATTAAATGTCTTTTTTCAAATCATTTTCCATCTTAACTGACTTTTCAAATAACAATCCAAACACTCATCGTTAAGAAAAAAAGCCTACTTACGCAAAAAGTGTTGTCAATCCAAACACAAATCATGATCTACAACCTGACTTTTTCCTACGCTTTTAAAAAGTCGTAATTTTTGCACCACCGTTTCTACCGCCACCCAAAATGTTTCTAATGTTGATAGCCATTAAACCACCGATACCATCCAAAATGAATGATGCAAACAAGTTTTTAAAATGATGTGGTGGGTAGCCGTCGACGGTGATGACATGACCGTAATTGTTAGTGATGGTGTGTTGTGGATAGTAAATACTCAAAAAAATAGAAAAATAAAAACTGTTTTTGTTTTTATGTTTTTAAAATCAATTTAGTGCAAACAATTTTCCAACCAAGTTTTTTTTTTAAAGCAAAAAAATGTTTTAAAAATAAAATTAAACAAACCTAAATCATTTAGAGAGCAATTAATGCCATATTTTTTGCCAAAACCACGTCAGAATGTTGCTACTACCATATCCCATTCTTGTAATAAGAAAAAATATTATATAATTTGTAATTAAGGAAATGAGTTATAATTGATTAAAAATTATAAATATGCCAGAGATGTGTTCTAGAACTCCGCAATTTGATTGATAGGATCTTATATACAGGGATAGAACTGTACTTTTGATATACTCCGTAATTTATAGTTTTCAATAGTTGAGGGCGAAAGATGTTCCGTTGACAGCAAATGAACGAATCTGATGATGATGGCCTTAATGACACAGGAAGATGGATCTGGAGATTCAAGAGTCGAAAGGTAGAACAGAGGGAGGCATATTTGTTATACGTAGTATCTCTTTTTTTTTTTTTTTTTTTTTTTTAAAATTTTATTTGGGTACATCTATTTGATATATTTCAAGGTTGAAAACTAAATAAAGAATTTTTTTATAAAATAAGTCACTGAGTATGATGGAATCGAGGAAATTAGCGTTTTTTGTACAGTTTAAAAGAATTTTTATTTTTCTAAAAATTTAAAATTAACACAATTTAAACAAGTAACCATCGAAATATAAAAACAATAAACTCGTTGTTTGAATTCGCGAATTTAAGAGTGATTTGACATGATTACGTAAGATAGAGACATAAAAACAACAAGTTCAAAGAGTCAACTCATGATTTTTACAATTCATCTTTTGGTAAAAATCTTTTGTTAAACTAATATAGAATTAGTCTAACGATGTAAGATCTGATTAAATAAGTCTCCAGTTTAAATCCAGAAGAATTGTGTTAGGACTGAGGAGGGACAACTACAACTCACTAGATCCATTCTCACCATTCACGTTGTTTGCCCTATTAATTATTCGCCGAAAAGGAAGGTACGGTTGTTAGATTCTTGCATCCTGTGGAGGTGCCATCGCTGGAGAAGATGCTATGTGTTTATAACTTTATATTAATATTTTACTTTAAGATACTGTTTAAGATCTTGAAAAAATATTTCATAATCTTAAAAAATTATTTTATGATCTTGAAATAACATTCTAAAGATATTTTTAAGATTAGTTAAGACTCGAAATATTTTTTCATAAAGATTGTGAAATATTTTTTCAAGATTAATCACTAACCTGAAATATCATTTTAGTATCATTCAGTATCTTAAAATATTTTTTCAAGATCCTACAATGATTTTTTAAGATCTTGAAGTATTTTTTTCAAGATCTTAGACAAGATCTTAAAATATTTTTTTAGTACGGGTTAGACTAAATATTTTTTCAAGATCCTAAAATAATTTTTCGAGATCATGAAGTATTTTTTAGTATCATACAATATCTTAAAGTATCTTTTTAGTATTGGTCAATATCCTGAAATATCTTTTTCAAGATTCTAAAATAATTTTTCAATATCATGAAGTATTTTTTTAGTACTAACTAGTATCCTAAAGTATCATTTTAGTACCCATCAGTACCATGAAATATTTTTTTGCAAGATCCTAAAATAATTTTTCAAGATCCTAAAATAATTTTTAAGATCATGAAGATTTTTTCAATAAATTTTAAAGTATTTTTTAGGTCAAGACTCTAAAATAATTTTCCTAGATCATAAAATAAATTTTCTAGGGCCTCTGAACATGTTTTGAAGGCATTAAAATAGACAGTTAAGATTTAATGATAAGATCAAATCGTTTGTATCCACTTCTGAGGATACTGAGAGAGAGAGAGGGACGCTAATCCGCTCCCAGATTCTTGCATCCTGGGGAGGTGCCATCGCTGGAGAAGATGCTATGTGTTTATATTAATATTTTCTCCGATCTTGATGGGATTGTATAGAGTTAAATAATTAAATTTCAAACAATTAAATTACTTATTAATAAATAAAGAGTGTCACATTGTTTTTTTTTATATATATATAAGGTGTGTGCCGCATTGTTTTTAAAAAATCCTCATTGATAAATTATATTCGTGCCATCCAATGATACCAGTATTTTATTAGGTGCAATTAATTAAAACAGTTAAAAAAATATAAATTTGAAAGATAAAATAGATCAAGACCTCGCATTTCAAAATAAAATAAACCTTATAGTTTATTACTACATTTAGAATTCACATTTGGTGCTTTAACCAAAACTTACTAGTTGATATAGTATAGTTTTTTCGTAAATATTACGCTCTTTATTAATAAATAAATTATAATATTAAAGGATAGTTTTCTAAGAATATTCTGCTTGAGCGTTTAAAAAAAAAAATCTGTATGTATAATTTTCTTTTTATTTGATGCAAGATAAAATATTATTTACATCTTCCACCTAAACTATTTTAATTTTTCGTGAAGCAGAGATTTGACTCAAAATCAAATTGTTTTCAAAACTTAATTATTCATCAGTCAATTTCTTATCTTAAAAGTCAATCGCCAGTTTTGTGATTTTGTCACAACTCACAACCCCTATAATTCCCCTGGAATGTGGCCAATAAGATATTACTCTCTCCAATTCTAATTATAAGATAAAATTGATTTATTCTGAAGAGATTAAGTAAACTAATTAAATTACTTTAGAATATTTTTATTTTTTCTTTAAACTAATTAGTTTGACTAATACATTGATATATAATCTAATGATACTCAATATATGATATAGTTAAGAACTTATTTAGTTTCCTTAATTTCTAAAAAAATCAACTTTGTTTTATATTTAGAATCAATAATAAAAAATAGGCATGGCCGAATGTACACAAACCATAGTATTAAAGAACATAACTAATTAAGTTATTTTTTCACGTGATCCCTTCAGTTGACCAAAGATAGGGTTCCTTGTAAAAAAAGAAAGAAAAAAGATAGGGTTCCCCACAACTTCCATAGTGATATTTTTATTTTAAGAAAAACAAAAAGAGTAATCTTTATTAATAAGGTATAATGTTTCTACTTTTATTATATATATATATATATATATATATTTTCTATCACACTCATATAAAAGTAAATGAGTCTCTTTGTAAAGAGAAGAGAGGAAAAATATTAGTGGGACCTACTCACTTTTATGTAAGTGTGACAGAAAAAATATTTCTATAACAAAAGCAGAAACATTAAACCCTTATTAATATGAAGACAAGTATTGCAACCTATTCATCTCAACCTACCACACCAAAGCCTTACCATCGTGAAGGTTTGGGTTTAGAGTTTCATTTCATATCAGGAAGTCAACGGAATAATTTTTGTTTATCTTAATTCAAAGTTTATTTGACTGAGTTAATTAATTAAATGTGGGGAATTTTAATATATAGTACCATTAAATTCATTTGGCTCTCTAGAAATCAAAGTAAAAATTACCAAGGTAATTAAACCCGGATTGGTTATTGAACCGGCCGGAGTGCTGTGTGTTAGTGGGTCAAACGAAATCAACCTAACTGCATCGATGATGAATAAAAAATTGAGAAATAATTAAATTACTTTAAAGTATTTCTATTCATTGTTTTTTGGCTAAAATATATTTTTAGTTTTAAGTTTTACATAAGACATCTTTTGGTCCTTAACTTTATAAAATATACTTTCGGTCCCTAAAATTTAACACCGTTAACGTTGCTTAACTTAGGAAAATGACGACAATAACTCTGGCCAGTGATGACTAATAACATTTAATTACACAAATTTTATATATTCTTTAATTTACACATATTTTAAATTTAAGCTTAATGGCATTTAATTACATGTAATCATCACTTAAATTTACACGCTTATCACTGAGTTTGCATTTTCCGTTAGCAGAAACTAACGGTGTTAGAATTATGACTAAAAGATACTTTATAAAGTTAAGGGACCAAAAATATATCTTATGTAAATTTAAAGGACTAAAAGATACTTTAGCCTTGTTTTTTCTTTAAGTTATTTTGTCTAACTTATAAATTGATAAATAATATAATAATACAACTTATATTAATTATATGGTTAACTAACTTATTTAGTTTCCTTAATTTATTAAAAAAATTAAATAGGTTTTATGTTTGAGACCGAAGGTAGTATTATATAAATATATAAAATAAATAAAAAATTAAATAATCTTATTTAATCTTATTTAATGGTGAGTTAATTATCTTACTGATATTATCCTTACGTCACCTATAATTAAAGACAATGAATGAATTTTTTATCTATTTGGGAAAAATAATTTAAATATAAAATGTTATTTTACTAAAAAATGTTGGAAAACCCGAAAAAGTATATTATTTTTTAAATTCTGCTTTATTATTTTTAAAGGGAAAATAATCAAAATATTGAGTAGGGAATTCAGGTGATGGGGCAGAGTTTTAGGAGAACATCTTGGTAAGGGAAGCTTTGAAAAACGAGAGGACAGTAAAATTACTGAACTCAGCCACCTGTAACATGTTTTGACAGCTATCAAAGGCAGAGCCTTTTCTTCTCCTTCCAAGCTTCTTTCAGTCACAACCTCTCCACGGCTCCACCTCTATTTTCCGGTGCTCTAACCCCAGAAATCGTTCTTTTCCTTTTTCTTTCATGTGTCATCCTTCAAGAGATTTTTTCACTCTAAGTTTCTTTTTACATCTCCTCCACCATTTTCTTTCTATTCTTCCTCTTTTTTTTCTTCTTCTTTCTTCAGATAAAGCATCTTCCTCCTCTCGGAGATAAACCACCTTCTTTAACGGCATAGGTTTTGCGCGTCAGTCAATTTCTATTCTCTTTCTCTTGTTTAAAAATTAGGGTTAAGTTGCGTAATTTTGTCCCGAAAGTATACCTCAGGAGCGATTTTGTCCTGAAAATTATTTTGGGTTCAATTTTAACCCAAAAGTATCAAAACGTAGCAATGATGGCTCACTCGAGTGTGTACCAACATTTTTTTTCCTTTTCCTGAAGTGCACAAATGTGCACACTGAATGTGCACTTTAGGAAAAAAAAAACTGTCCGTACACACTTAAGTGTGAGCCATCACACACACTCGAGTGTTTTATAACTCCGTCAGTATCTACCGTTAAGGGAGGACAACATTGCTACTTTTGATACTTTCGGGTAAAATTGAAACCAAAAAAACTTTCAAAGCTCCTAAGGGTTACTTTCGGGACAAAATTACTAATTAACCCAAAAATCAAACACACTGCTCCTATTGGCTATTGCTTTTGTGTCTTTCTTATGGGTTTTTGTGTCTTTCTTATGGGAGCTTAGGTTTAATATGGTCTTATTAGTATTGTTGGGTTGCTTGCTTCTTTTTATATTTTTCTTCCCTTTAATTTTTTTCTGTCTGATCTCAGCCTTTTCTTCCTCTTCTATTCACTAGGTTGTTTCTGGTCTTTTAGACCATCTAGTTGTTGAATACCAAAACACATTCCAGCCTAAAATCGACCCCCAAAAAAAAAAAAAAAAAAAAAAAGACTCGTCGACCGACGGGTTACGCGGTTTCTCCGGGTCACACCGGATCGACCGGCCGGCCTCCGGTTCGTGGTGTGACCCGGTTTCTTTTTCGACTTGACCGATTTCACGGCCGATTCTCCGATTTCCAGTGTTAAACCAGCCGGTTCGGTCCAGTCTCGAGTTTCATCTTAAATTAAAGATATTTTTTTAAAAAAAAAAACAATATACATAATATTTTCATGGAATGACAATTTAGTAATAGAATTTAATTTCATTCCGTTTTACATTTACAGTTGATATTGTTCAATTTTTTGTGAAATACGTGTTCCTAAAATTGAAAGTATATATATAAATTAAATCAAGATATTCCAACAAAGATAATTTAAAATATATTCTGTAAACAAAATTTGGGAAGGCACCGGTGAATCCCACATGTTCCACGTTGAGCGCAGGACCAACTTGCAACGAAAAACAAAATTGTTACAAAAGGGTAAATTCCACAAAATGCAGGGTCTCTCCTTCTCATTGGAGAAGAATTCAATCTCTCCCCATTTCAATTTCAGTCACTATCCAGCCCACTGCTCTGTTCTCAGCAGACACCATTATCGCCAATCATGGCATATTCTCCAATTTTAACATATTTTCTCGAATTCATTGGCCAGAACAATAGTGAGAGAGGGAACCGGTTTCCCTGCCTATCTTTTCGGTAACTGTCTCATCCGACCGCTCGTCGGATGAGATCCGGAAGGTTTAGATTTAATATTTTTTATTTTAGTGTTTTTTAAATTAAAAAATCATTTTTTAAAAAATATTAATTGAAAGATTATCTTTATTTTAGATTCTACCCATTAAAACAAGCGTTTTTTTTTTTGAAAAAAAAAAGAAAAAAAAAAATAAAATCCTGGCCAAATGAAATTTGCTCCCCCGCCTATCCTTTGGATAAGTAGAGAATCTGATTCCAGTGAGAGAGAGGGGGGTAGAAAATATCTATTCACTTTTTTTTAGAAAAATAATAATAATCCTACTGTTCTAAATAAAAGATACTCCTTATTTTGCGCTACAAACAACTTTATTTTATAATGAAGACGATAATTATTACACTACAAATGTACTCTTTTACACTACAATACAAACTATGTCTAATAGTACTCCTCTGATCCTTATGGGATCCTTATTTATAAAGTACTAATTATCAATTTTTATAAATTAATAAAAACAGTTAAAATCAATAAAATTATCCTACAACTTTTAATATTACTCATACTAATTGTACTAAACTCTAATATTATATTAAATATTACTATCACCCATCACCTTTATTAATTATAAGATACATAAAAAAATATAATTAATACGCTTTAAAAACAAATAACTGCTTTATAAAAATGATTAAATAAATTATTAGTTGGTCAATTATAAAAAATAATAAATAAAATCATTAGTTGGTGACATACATACATACAAAACATGCATCCAGGAGTATCTATTCTCGAATTTATCTATCCAAAAATTCTGGATGCAGGTCGATGGCGCTGAAAAACTTTGTAAAATTGGAGGGCTGCTAGAAAGCGATATTCTGAGGTGCTGAAAAACTCTGTAAAATTGGCGCGGAATTTATTCTCGAATTCTTTTCTTGAGCTTTCGATGCTGTAACTTCGCTTTTTGGCTCATCCTCTGAGTTCCTCAATCACATGCATCTTGGAGAATTAAAAACTATTCTAAGCTTCTTTTGTTTTTTTTTTGTTTTTTCCCTGAGGTGATCTTAGATGCTCTCCTTTTCTTAACTTCATCTCGAGGTCACTCTTGATTTCCCATGCATTATTAAATTAGGCATGTGGGTCTTTCCCAACTTATTTATATATAGCTCAAAGTCACCTCTTTATAATTTCAGATCTCGATTCGCTGGGCTGGCAGCTTAACGAGAACATTGAAAGCAAAAGTCCGAATATCTTCACACCTTAGATTGCTAAATTTGAGAACTCGAAATTTCAAATTTCTCATACACCAGGATTGTTCTTGTTCCCTGCCGAATCTAGCCTGTGAGGTATGTTTTCTACCTAGACAAGTTATTTTGAATCTTGGCACTCCTTGGCTTTTAGTTGATACTATTGTGCTGTATTTCTCTTCTTTCTGCTAGGATTCTTTTCTTTGTTTTTTCTCCGTTGTTCATCTCTGAGCTGCTGAAGTTTTTCTACTTGACAGGTGCTTTTAGCTCTCTTGATTGCCGGGCCAGGCCTAATGGCCATGGTGAGGTTACTGTTCATCCTGTTTTTATGTCTGTGGATTTCCACCAAAGTGGTGGCTCGAACAGGAAATACCATTACAAACAAGACTAATGTTCCTACGAGGCCAAGCGTTGTGAGAGTCGGAGTACTGTTTACTCTCAATTCGTACATTGGAAGATCAGCAAAACCTGCAATTCTTGCTGCCCTCGATGATGTTAATAATGATACAACCATTCTTCCTGGCATTAAAATGGAAGTTATTTTAGTTGATTCAAATTGCAGCGGCTTTATCGGCACACTGGAAGGTATTAGCCATAACTGCTTTTCTTCTATCAAATTGAAGCCTGATTTATTATCGCAATTATAACTACCAGAAAAAAAAAAAGACTTCTTAGAAATTTGAGTGCGCACTACTTATTAAACGTGTGATAACTGTTCTCTATCAAAAACATAAGATGATTATTATTATTATTTTACTTTTGGCTTAAAGTACGAGTTAATTGTTTTCTCTTTATAGTCTCCTTAATTATTTTCCTAATATAATTAGAGTTTGAGTTCTGGATATAATCTTCCTTTCATTTTGGACCGTTCTTCAATCTTCATTGGGTATGTTGCAGTTAGCAAATATATTAAAGTTCATATTTTTCTCCGTCACTCTTGCAATTGGAATGTCTGATAGTTCTTTTTTCATGTCTGCCTAACTTTACTGAGTTTGAAATAAAGCAGAGAGTTCATAAACCATTAATTTGTTTTGCCATTTTGGTGGATAGAAGGATAGGGAATCATTTTATGAACTGAACTGTAAGCTGGATATTGGTTTGATATGAATATGATAGAATCCTTTTTGCTTGTCAAACTTACAAAAGGAAACCTAAGGAGATACGTGAAAATTGAAAAAAAAAAAAAAAAAAACACCTTTTTCTGAAATGAACGTTAACATGGAGACTCCTACTCTTTTGGAAAGGAAACAGGACAGTTGGTCAGCTATAGAGTGTCTATAGCTATTTTAGGAATTGTGAGCATCACTTTTGGTATTTTTGTAGTCCTTAGATTGTGAGGAGGGCAGAGAATACTTTCTTGAGCAAGTTAGATGTGAGGAGAGGACTGGTCCCTCGAATACCAGTGAGAGATCAAGTTCTGGTTTGCTGTGTTCTTGTCTCAGATTTCTCTTTGTATTTTGTGAGGAGATTTGTCCAGAATCAGTGTGGTGTTCCTTATAACACGGATTCTATTTGGCCTTTCTAATACCAAAACCTGTGTTATTCAGCCTCACCACTCTTGCACCCTTCTCTACTCTTTTATTATTAATATTTAGAGCAGGTTGCATCAAAATCATTGCTAACATTTTGGACAGTCTTTAATATCTAACATGTTTCACGATGAAATAGGAGTAAATGTGTTTTTTTCATATACAAATGGCTCTTATATTATGGTATTATCTCCTCTATGTATGTGTGTGAAAAGAGCAGTAAACTAGCTTGATAAGACTTTCCTGATCATGCAGCTATGCAGTTCATGGAGAATGAAGTGGTTGCTGCTATCGGTCCACAGTCATCCGGAATAGCTCATGTCATATCTCATGTTGTTAATGAACTCCATGTGCCTCTTCTGTCATTTGGGGCTACAGACCCTACTCTTTCTTCTCTGCAGTACACATATTTTGTCCGCACCACCCACAGTGACTATTTTTTGATGAACGCAGTTGCAGACGTGATTGACTACTTTGGTTGGAAGGAGGTGATTGCCATCTTTGTAGATGATGATAATGGAAGAGGTGGGATTACAGCTCTAGGTGATGCACTTGCAAAGAAGCGTGCCAAGATCTCTTATAAGGCTGCCTTTGCCGTTGAAGCCTCTAAAGGCGATATTGGTATATTGTTAAATTCGGTAAACCTAATGGAATCGCGGGTCTATGTTCTCCATGTTAACCCTGATACTGGTTTGTCCATTTTCTCTCTTGCAAAGAAACTTGGTATGATGGGCAATGGTTATGTTTGGATTGCTACAGATTGGCTTCCGTCGGTTCTAGATGCAATAGAACCAGCTGATCCTGACACAATGAATCTCTTACAAGGGGTTATTGCCTTACGCCGTCATACTCCTGACACTGATCTCAAGAAGAGGTTTCTCTCTAGGCTGAAAAACAAGGAGACTACAGGCCTTAATTCCTTTGCATTATATGCATATGATTCAATTTGGTTAGCAGCACGTGCTCTTGATGCATTTCTTAATGAAGGCGGAAATATATCTTTTGGTAGTGACCCCAAATTGCATGACACAAATGGAAGCGCATTGCAATTTACATCACTTCGTTCTTTTGAAAGTGGCCCACAATTTCTCAAGAAAGTCCTGGCAATGAACTTCACTGGTCTGAGTGGTCAAATTCAGTTTGATGGCGACAAGAATTTAATCCATCCAGCATATGATATTCTAAACATTGATGGAACTAGCCGTAGAATTGGTTATTGGACTAATTACTCTGGCCTGTCAGTTGTAGCACCCGAAATTTTATATACAAAACCACCCAACATTTCATCTAGCAATCAACATCTTTCCGGCGTAATATGGCCAGGAGAGACTACAACAATACCTCGGGGATGGGTGTTTCCCAACAATGGAAAGCCTCTACGAATAGCAGTACCAAACCGAGTAAGCTATACGGACTTTTCTTCCAAAAGCAAGAGCCCCCCAGGAGTAAAAGGTTATTGCATTGACGTCTTTGAAGCAGCCATAAACCTGCTGCCTTATCCCGTCCCACGACAATATATATTATATGGAGATGGTCATACAAATCCCAGCTACAGTGAAATCACGGATGAAGTTGCACATGGGGTAAACTTGGATGCAGTTTTTATTTCTTTGTTATATGGTTTTTCTCATAAAAACATGATAAGTGTATGATTTTAAGATACAAATGCATTGGTTCTAGATATTTTTTTATACAATAATATTTCTATTAGTGAGCAATATATCCTGGATACAAGGAACTATATTTAGTCCAAATTTAAGTTTTGATCTTAATTTACTGATTTCTTTCATAGAATAGGAATGATAATATTTGGTCTAGCAAGGTTTGGAAATTGACTGGTGTGGATTTTACTAATTGATTGCATGGTTCAAAATCTAGTACTGATGTTTATCTTTTATTTTTCAGAATTTTGATGCGGTTGTTGGAGATATAGCAATTGTCACAAGCAGGATCAGGGTTGTGGATTTTACTCAACCTTACATGGAATCAGGGTTGGTTGTAGTTGTTCCAGTTAAGGAGGTGAAGTCAAGCCCTTGGTCATTTCTCCAGCCGTTCACTTTGCAAATGTGGTGTGTCACCGGTGCCTTGTTTCTCTTGGTGGGAGTTGTGGTATGGATTCTTGAGCACCGGCTCAATCATGAGTTCCGTGGTTCTAAACGCGAACAACTTATGACCATTTTTTGGTTAGTTTGTTCAATCTTTGAATAGCCTTTTTTATCTGAGTCTATTAGAGGATGATAGAGGTCTCCTATGGACCTGGCTATGCCTAAGGAGTCAATGATATTGAGTTTTACTGTATTATGGATACCTTCGATCTGAAATTGTGGTAAATTGATGACATATCCTGGCAACACTTGAGAATAATATAGTATTTCAAATGTTTGAGCTATAATGCCTAATTTTTAGTTTTAACATATAAGTTTTCGTTTTGCAGGTTTAGCTTCTCAACATTGTTTTTCGCACATAGTAAGTATCTTGTACCTCTATCTTTATTCTGTCGGCTAATTGGTAAAATCTCTGACATCTTCTCTGTGTTGGCCTGATGCAGGAGAAAATACTGTGAGCACTTTGGGGAGGATGGTGTTACTGATATGACTTTTTGTGGTGTTAATCATCAATTCAAGTTACACTGCTAGCTTGACGTCGATCCTCACAGTACAACAACTAACATCTCAAATTGAAGGAATTGACAACTTGATTTCAAGTAATCAACCTATTGGAGTTCAAGATGGGTCATTTATAGCGAATTATTTGACAAGTGATATGCAAATAGCTAAATCTAGGATAGTGAATTTGAAAAGCGAGCAGGACTATATTGATGCCCTTGATCGTGGACCGCAGGGTGGTGGGGTGGCGGCAATTGTTGAGGAGCGTCCATATATGGAGATATTAATGTCTCAAACTAAGTGTAAATTCAGAACTGTAGGCCAGGAGTTCACTAAAAGTGGATTGGGATTTGTAAGTATCTTCATCTGCATATTTATGGTTGAGATTCCCTAAGAATTTAAAATTTTTGCTGGTTCTTCTACTTTGAATGCACCAAATAGTTGGAAAGGTACTCATCAAAAGAATGGTGACTTGCATTTTCTGGTAAAAATGAATGAAAGTTGGTGTATTCAATAAATATAGGAAGGATAATTGGCCCCTGAGAAAATTTATGAAAGAATACTAGGGAACATTTTGAACATGTTTGGACATTGTTTTCATGGTTTTGTTTTTTATGATAGGCATTCCAAAGGGACTCTCCCCTTGCTGTGGACTTATCAACCGCCATTCTTCAACTCTCAGAGAATGGCGACCTGCAAAGGATCCACGACAAGTGGTTCAAGACATTTAGCTGTTTTGCACAAGCCAATGATTCTGGTTCAAACCAGCTCTCTCTCAGCAGCTTCTGGGGCCTCTTTCTCATATGTGGGATTGCATGCTTCCTTGCTCTAGTTACATTTTTTGTTAGGGTGTTCCTTCAATATAAGAAATATATCCCAGATAGTGAGGAGGGTGAAGAAGATGGAGAGCGTGTTTTGACGCCTGTCAGTGCTAGAAAGACATTCAAATCTACCGCTAGCTTTAAGGACTTGATTGGTTTTGTAGATAGAAAGGAAGCTGAAATAAAGGAGATATTGAGGGATAAGAGTAAGAAACGACGGCGCAGCCAAAGCTTAGATCGACGCTCTGATTATTCAAATAGCTAAGTTTACTTTGTATAGTATTCCTTGGCCGGATATATATGTATATTTTTCTTTATTCAGCATGAAAATGTGCTGAGATGATGTCATAAACACTGTGAATCTGTAAAACACACTGTGTGATTGCTTACAGATGCAACTCAATTTAAAGAAGCCATTCAATTATATTTTTTTGGAGCCAATGATGTATTACTAACTTGGAAAAATGCCAGCATGATAATACATGTTTATTGCAAAAGGTAAACAGAAATGTCTATAATTTGGATACAAATCAAAAATTATATATGCTCTGAAGAAGATGATTATTCAACAATAATGCATGTGACACAGTCACTAGGGATTAAAGAAGAGAAAAACAGGAGTCACTAACCATAATCAAGTTCTTTATATCCCCAAGTTTTGTTTTTTTATGGCGGTAAAGTGAGATTGATTAACAAGGGACAATCTTATGAAAGTGAGATTGTTAGGCCTAATGATTTATTTTGGGTTTCTTTTTAATGATTTAGACTCCACTAGACCCTTTGGCGATTTCACCATTGATTCATAGTCCTTACTGTTGGTTTTGATTAGTTTTGATGATGTCTTATATAGATGTCATTCTTAAAAGCAAAAAAGATTGAGTAATATAGTTATCTCCTACATTGACTAACTGCTATATTTAATGTAGATTAATCCAAGTTGAATTATAGAGATTAATCAAGAAGGAGATATTGAAGAAGATTATTCCAAGTAGAACTTCAATAATGGAGATTGATCAAGAAAGGAGACTAAAGAAAGACGAACTTGCACTATATGTGACATGGAAGTCTCTATGATCAAACAGAAGTTGGAATGAAGCTTCATCATATTTGAGCTACAATGGAGTATAAATGAATAGTGTCGATACGGAAGCCGACACATTAAATTCTCGGAACAAGTTCAAAGATAGGCTCGGCTTTATGGATATTGAAGAAGATGTAAGAATGATCAAGAAAGTAGATTGAAGAAAGAAGTTCTTGCACACAATATAATGGGAATATTAGTATGTCAAGGAGCAAGAAGTTATCAAAGGACTTTGGGAATAATCAAGAAGAGGAAATGTTGAAGAAGGTAGAACTTGCAAAGAATGATGAGTACAAGTTGAATGACGAGAATGATCAAGAGAAGAGAAGAAAGAAAGAATTGAATTGTGGAAAATGATCAAGAGAAGAAGAAAAGAGAAGAAAGAAAAAGTTAAATGATGAAGAATGATCAAGTGGGAGATGGAAAAAGGAAGAACTTACCGAATGGAATGAAGATATCATTATTCAAGTTCTTGTATTGATGCTAGAAGCCTCCAAGATCATATGGAAGTTGGAATGGCTCAATTAGGAGTTAAATACAGCAAAAATCAGCTTCAGGATGAGAAAACTCGAGTATAGAACTCAATACTCGAGTTTAGGAGTCAAAACTCGAGTATGTTCATCAATACTCGAGTATTGGAGTGTCTTCACTTCTCCGCGTCTCTGGACTAGGAATACTCGAGTATCTAAGTCAATACTCGAGTATGCAATGTCTTCAGCATTTTTGGCCTCTCTAGACTAGCAATACTCGAGTATCCAAGTCAATACTCGAGTATGCGCGGTGATCGCCTACGCTTTCACGTTCGGCTCGGCGACGTCCGGGGTAATTTGATGATATATCCTAAACCAGAAATTGGATTGAGGTGAAATCAGTGGCATATGAAACTATACTCCCAATGCGTCATTTTGATATAAAATTTAAGCCCAAAGAAGTTCATATGAGAGAGCTATGGATTGTGGAAGTTGACAGATAAATTCACGCCACACAGCAAACCAAGCTTCAATGTTTTGAGTGTAACTCACAAACTACAAATTCGATTGAGCTGAAATCGGTGGCATATGATAGTAGACTCACATAGATTTCCATGAAGAGTTGAATGAACCAAAACGGAGTTCAGACCAGGGAGATATGACCCTCGAAAGTTGATGGTTAGTTCAACAAAGGTCAATACTCGAGTTTCCATCAGACAAAGAGCAACTTGAAGGTTGGCGAGAAGCAATACTTGAGTGAATACTCAAGTATCCAAGTAAAGTATTGAATACTCGAGTTTCCAAATGAATACTCGAGTATTCGTTGTTGGTTCAGAAAACGAGGTTCTAACGGCTAGTTTCTATTTGAGTCTAACGGCTATATTTCTTCATCCAACGGTCATATATTGATCTCTACCTATAAAAAAAGTCGATTCAAGACGGTAAGAAGCAAGACACAAGCCTACAACTTCAAAATGTTCATACTCTGATTTTCATCTTATTTTACTCTCTCGTTTTCAAAATGTTTACATAGTTTATCAGAGAGAGTGAAATTATTTATGCACTTCAATGTTTATTCATTCACTTCTGAGAGAGAAGATTTATTGTAATCATCCTATCATTCTATCTGAGAGTTACTCAAGATTGGGTGATCTTGAGTGGGAGACCCATTGTATTGATTGGCTTGTAAGGGAGTGAATCCTAGTGAGAGGGTTACTTCGAGTACAGAGTGTGTAATCAAGTGGGTGAATTGATTGCAGTTTGTAAGGGGGAGTGAATCCTAGTGAGAGGATTACTTCAAGTACGTAACGCGTAATCAAGTTGAAAGAAGATAGTGGATTGAAAATCTCAAGCGGAGCTTGGGACTGGACGTAGGTCAAGGATTGGGCCGAACCAAGATAAATCGCTTTGCATATTCTCTTCCCTTATCTCTTATATTTCCAAAGATATATATTTGAATGTGCATATATATTTGAATGACCGATTATCACTTTATAAATTATTTTTGTCATTCAAACTACTTTCAGTAAGTTTCTGAAAAGATTTTCAAAGTACCAAGTTTTTAATTAGACACCCAATTCATCCCCCCTCTTGGGTGATAGCCAGGTCTTTCATTTACAGATCGGTGTAAAAGATGGGCCAGGGAGGTCCAACTTCAAATCTTCTAAGTTCATTTTCAATCAGTTTTGGAAAGAGACCTTCTTAGTCATGCTTCCACAGTTTCTTAATCTGATATAAGGAAACATAAAATCGGGTAGGTGGCAACCAATTATAGACCTGATAAGGACCCTCCCATGTCATCGAGCCACTGATAATTGAATATTTAATACACTTCTTTGCATCTCTTGGTGAATAAATTTAGTACTATTTAGTTAATAAATAATGGTTTTTATACTTATTTGGGCTTTTGGCCTTTGATTAGATTTTAGTCATTTTTAATGACAAATTTCTAGTTTTACATTGCTTCACTATTTTCATCATGACTCTTGAGCCAAACATCGGATTAGCCTCATTCATGTTTCATATTTCAGATGATTCAGAGAGCTACAATTGTTATAAAGACTTGAAGGGCAAATTCGGATAAGAGGACAATCAATTTTGGAGCCGAAGGCAGATATATATTTCAAGATATTTATTGGGCTCGAATTTTGTATTAAAAACCATTTGTTATTTATTTCCGTTTTTGGGCCAATTTTGTAGCCTTAGTCCATTTCCATTTTAGGTTAACATTAAGTCAGATGGAGGCTACAACATTATTATTCATTCACGTTCTTATTATTTTCAGATTGAAATAGAAATTTTGAAATTCTCTCAATTGTTCTTCATTTCTGGGTTTTCGAATTTCTTAGCCATGATTGGCTAAACTTTTGAGCCAAGATGAAGTCTCAAATAGAGAGATTAAGCAAATCCTTCATAAGACTGTTAACTCTACCCGGAAAGATTAGAGTAAGCGACTAGATGATGCTTTGTGAGCATATCGCACCGCCCACAAGACTCTGATTAGGATGTCTCCCTATCGACTTGTCTTTGGTAAGGCATGTCATCTTCCAGTTGAGTTAAAGCATCAAGCCTATTGGGCCATTAAGCAGTGTAACATGGATTTGGCTAAGTCTGGGATGGAACGAAAACTATAGTTGCAAGAGTTAGGTGAGCTTAAATTGGATGCCTATGAGAGTTCGCAGTTATACAAGGAAAAGATTAAGGCATTCCATGATAAGCATATTCTGATGAAAGAATTTTTTGTGGGCTAGAAAGTTCTTCTGTTTAACTCTCGTTTGAAGTTCATGCTTGGTAAGCTTCAATCTCGATGGGATGACCCTTTTGTGATCACTAACATATTTCCATTTGGAACTGTTGAGCTATGTGATCCACCCACAGGAAGAACCTTCAAGGTAAATGGGCATCGCCTCAAGCAATTTCATGAGGGACCAGTAGCAGCCTGAGGAAGCAGAGACTAGCAGCAGCCTGAGGAAGCAAAGATTTTCCTCATTGATGCCACTTATCCTCCATAAACCGTGATAATTGAATATTTCATACACTTATTTTTATCTCTTGATTAATAATTTAGGACTCTTTAGTTAATAGATAATGGCTTTTTATACTTATTTGGGCTTTAGGCCTTTGATTATATTTTAGCCATTTTTTATAATAAAATTCCAGTGTTACAGTGTTTTACTATTTTCACCATAACTCTTGAACCAAACATCTGATTAGCCTCATTCTTGTTTCATATTTCAAATGATTCAAAGAGCTACAATTGTTATGCAAACTTGAAAGGCTGATTCAGACAAGAAGACAGTCGAAATTGGAGCCAATGCCATATGCATATTTTTGGATTTTTATTGGGCCCGAATTTGTATTAAAAAGAACTTTTTAATTCTTTTTCGTTTTGGGCCTGAATTGTGGATTGGACCCCCATTTTGTTTTTCCATTTTAGGTTAAGTTAGATGGCAGCCACAAACACTTATGTCATTACGTTTTTACACATTTTCGAATTAAACACAAAAGTTTCATTTTCTCTGTAATGTTCTTCGCGTTCTTCGTCCGTTCTTCATTTTTTCCAGCCATGCTTGGCTAAGCTTCTGTGATCAACCCAACGTTGAGGATTCCATGATTCGTCCAGAGAGCTTGCGCTCAATTGGTAATTTTACTCGTTTATATTTTCATCTTATTGGATTCGATTTCTGGAAATAGTTCGAATATTAGATTTAATATTGGTTTGATTCATCCCAAGGACTGAGTTCAACTAGGTTCCAGTGTTACTGTGCGATTATACAGTGAGACGCCACTATTCAGACAGATGCTAGGCAATCGTCTAGTCGAAGGATTTTCTAGACGAACACAGAGATTTCGGTTCGTCTAGAACCAATCGTGAATTCGTTCATATTTTGTTCAATGATGGAAGTCTCTGGAATCTGAATGTTGGGTTGATCGATTTTAATTTGATTATTTTCATTTCTTTATGTTTCTGTTTATTTCATTTTTATTCGTTGAACCCCATTTTTACTTTTTTCTATTTCGTTGCTATTGTCCAATCGACCATTGCGAATTCGTTTGGAAAATGATCCAAGTTCCTTATTACTGCAAATCTTTTATCAAATCTGGTTATTTTGAGAGACACGGAAAATCTTTGTCAAACCGCTTGGGGAGTATTCTTCTTTCTTCTCCCTCTTTCTTTTATTTGTTTTCATTTTTCCACTTTGCTTTTTGAAAATAAAAACAGTCTCTCTTTCTATGATTGCTACATATTATGAACTTGGACATTTTGGTTTTAATGGATCATTTTGTTTGGTATGAAATTCTTGACTCTTCGATTACATGTCTTGGTGGTTGATTTGGTGATGTTGATTGCCTAAGTGGTATTGACCTTGTGAGGTTTTGGGCCTGCATGAATGAAATTCATCTCTTACCATTATTTCTTTCATGTGTGCATCATTCATGATTTGTGTTCTCTAGAACTTGCTCATTTTCTTTTTGAAACTACATTTTTCACTTACGTTTCTTTCTTGTATTTTCCCACTTTGGCCAAATAGCCTTTCCCTTGCATTATATTTCCTTTGCGAGCCCTTTTGTGCCTTCTTGACTCATTCTTTTCTAAGCCATATTACAAGCCTAAGCGTAAAACCATTTTATTCCGCACCTTGAAAATTTATTAAGCATTGGTTTCACCTTGGTTTTGTGTTTAAGTGTGGGGGTTGCTCAGAAGTACAACAGTTTAAGTGTAGGGGGAGATATTTGATTTTGTGGCATTCATCAATTAGTATTGATTTGGTCATTGTGATTATGTATATAGTTTCTAAAAAAACAAACAAACAAAAAGAAAGAAAGAAATGCAAAAGAAAGAAAAGAAAGGGCATAGAAAGATAGGAGATATATAAGGAAAATAAAGTTTTCATACATAGAGAATGATTGTGTTAATCAGTGCTCTTTTTAATTTCTTTGGTGCTTAGCCTTTCATTTCATACTATTACCTACCTTCACCTTAGCCTCATTGCAACCTTTAATAACAAGCTCTCTTTGTAATACCTGGATAAATATTTCTTTTAAATATTATATTTTAATAGAGAATATCTATTTAAAATAGATGAATATGTGGTCTCAATTTTTCTTATTATATTTATTTTATTTCTAAGTGATTTCTTCTTAGAATTAAGTTAGTTGAAGATTTAACTTTCTAAGTCTTATTAGGGATCATAAAATATCCTAAGATTATTATAATTAAGTATAATCTTAATTATATTATTTTAGCAATTAAAATCATCAAAGGATGATAAAATCAATTAGAGGAAATTAGCAACAATTATGGGGCAATTAAATTTGCAATAATTGAGATATTTTAGTAATTTTCGAAATTAATAAATAATTAGTTAATTAAGGGCATAATTAAGAATACATCAATTTAATTAGTATCCAAAGGATATTTAAAGGCTAAGATTAGCATATACGGGATATTTAATCATCAAGATTAATTTAGAAACCTATCAAATTTTGGTAATTAAGCCTAATAACTGTAATACCCGGATAATTATTTATTATATTTAAATAAATAATATATCTTAAATAATATTTTTGAATGAATATTACCTATTTAAAATAGGTAAATATGTGGTCTCAAATAATGAGCATAATTATCTTATTTTCTAAAGTAAAATTCTGTCAAAATTAGAGGAGATAAGGTGCCAAAAGGCCAAAAATATATTTATGGGGCATAAAATGGCTGAAAATATTATGATAAATCTTACAGGGCAATTAAATAATTATTAAAAATTAGGGAAAGTATTGTCCTTAATTATAGCAATTTAATACCTAAAATTCCTATTTATCATAAATACTATATTTTGATAAATAAGGCATAATAAATAAAGGTGATTATGTGTCTCAAAATTTTGTAATTTGTTAATTATAATTTTTGGGCAATATTTCCCTTGAAATTAAATTGATCAAGGGCCAATTTTAAGATTATATTTAGGGATAATAAAATACCACAAAATTATTATATTGAAGCCTAGTCCTAATATAATCCTAAAGAGCAATAAAATGTTATGGAAATAATTAAATTAAATAATGGGAATTAACAACAATTAATGGGCATTTAAGCCTTCATTAATTAAAAATGTTTAAAGTAATTTTTCAAAATTAATCAAGAGGAAAATTTAAAAAAAAAATGTTTGGTGTAAGAGTGTTTGGTGTGAGTGTTTGGTATAAGAGTGTTTGGTTTGTGTGTTTGGTTTGAGTGTTTGGTGAGAGTGTTTGGTTAAGGAAGAAGTGTTGTTGGAATAGCCTTGAATTTCTTCTATAAATAGAAGGCTCTTCTCTTCATATTCTTCACACCAAAATCATCTCAAAGCATCTGATTTTAAGATTAGAGAGTGAGTAGAGTGAAGTTCTTGGAGCAAGGAAGAAGTAGTAGCAAGGTTCTTCAAGGGTAAGTTCTCTAAATCTTGAGTTCTAGTTTTAAATTCATAGATAAGTAGTGTTTTGATCTTTAATCTTCCAATATAGTTTTGTTATCATGTTTTTATGGTTAAAAATGGTTTTATTTCGAAAAATTGATGAAGAAGAAGTTATAGCAATTTTTTTGGAAGATTAGGATCAAGGTAGCGAAACTCTGGCGAAATTTTGTCGGTTAAGCGATTCCCAAGTCAGGGGTAAAAACGCCAGTAATTTATATTGAATATGAGGTTCTAAAATTCTACGAAAATTCATGGTTAAATTAGACATATAGAGCTTTTCAAATATACCCAGAATGTATCATTTTGAGTTTTTTGCAGAGAGATACAAATTCCCAAAGTTGGGCTACGTTTTCTGGGAAAATTCTGGGCAGAGGTTGGAAACGTAAAAACTGGGAATGACTCACTAAATCTGAGTAACAACCAGTATTTTTACTCAAAACTAGACATCCTAAGGATTCCGGGGAATTTTACGGATCCTCGTTTCGATTTTTCTAGAATTAATTATGAATTTTCAAAGTTAGAGGAAAATCTGGCCATAATGCTGAAAGTAGCGTTTTTATTAAATAAAATGTAATGGCAAAATGGTAATAACAAATTCACCAAGGGTAGAAAGGTAAATTAAACCTTTAGGATATTATTCTAAGTGATGTGGTAATTTGTTAGGATATCCGAGGATTCCGGAGTCATATTTGAAGGACGGGCATATTACTATTCATAAATAGTGCCGTATTTATGAATAATACCGTATACATGAATAGTAAATTACTATTCACGTGGAAGGAAAGTACGTTCGCGTACTGTAACACTAACTCTGATGCTTATTGTATACTTATATGTGATAGATACATTCATAGAGTGATGGACAAGACTTGGTCTTGGGTCAAGCACTGTGACTAAGTTTGTGAGGCTTAGATCACATGTTTATACATTCAGCTTGATACGGATTATAGTCTTGATAATGCCGTGAGATTGTTTTCCTAGCGCTGAGGACACGAGTGTACATCGTGGCACGGGTGGTGCAAACTATTTAACTTTACATCTGATTGTACTGTTATTAATTGATCATACATATGTTATGGGCTTTTGTATTGATTATTGTTGTAATGTCATGAATATCTGTCATACATATATTGTTTACATAAGCATGAAGTTAACCGTTACCTGAGGTCCGATGGGCATTGGACCTCAGTCTTAAATTAATAGTCAGGAAAGGGTCATGAACCAGAGGAGGCACCAGTGGATGGAGCCGTAAAAAGATGTCGGTAGACGGAGCCATGAGAAGGCACCGGTAATAGTAAATGCGGGAAGAAGGACAACAGAACCTACCTTACAACATGAATCTAATAAAGTTACTTCATATCATTTGGTGCTTAAACTAGAAAGGGTTGTCTATGTGGTTTAGTCAATCGTTTGTAAGTAGAATACTCGGTGAGACTCCCACTAGACCTACCCAGCCTGGCCAAATGGGATGATTTAACTGAGTTAGGTTCTATGCCCCAAGTCTACCTAAGGCTTGTTGAAGAGGGTGTAGTTACATGTAAGAATTGTAATTATTAAGTTTTGTATTACTGTATCACATGAATATTCATTCGGGAAATTTGTAATATATCAGTATACGTTAGGCATCATCATATGTCTGAGTATTTTTTATATCAATAACTCATTGTTAAACTCGTTGTTCAAATTTTTAGTACATGCTCTCCGTTTCTGTAAAATGCTAAGTTGTAGCACCTCAAACTCTGATGAATTTTTTATAAAACTACGTGTCACCGGTATGATTTATGCTACGAAAATTGAGGTGTTACAATAACCCCTAAAACACTATGTTAGCAATATTAACCAAAGATTAATTAATTTCCCTTTAATTTATTTAAGTAGCTTAAAATTGTTAATTAAAAAGGGTTAAGAAATTGTATTAATCCTTAATCCTAAATCATTAGCAAATATCACTAATAGTGCCTAGAAATTTCCAACCCAAAATCAAAGGCTTGGATTAAATTTAATAAAGCTAATCTAAAGGTTTTAGAATTAATTTCATAAAGCCTAATCCTTGTGAGATTAAAATCAACCAATAGGAGGATTTCACCATGGCTTTTATGAGACAAGTAAAACACAAATCCAAGAGTGAATTGTGTAGGTGAATTCGGTTCAAGCATAAGGGAGGAAGAGTAAGAATTTGTTAAATGTAATTAGCCAAACAAACATCACAATCAAGTAATTAATAAGCCAAGACTTTCAAGGCATGAAAGATTAAGACATAAAGGTAAATGGAGATGAAATGGAATTCAAATGCATGGTAAATAAGGGGAGGGGTCGTGTAATTGGAGAGGAAAAGATGAAGCAAGAGTAAATATCTAGATATTACATAGAAAGTGTCTTAATCAAAAGGAGACTTTTGTGGTAATTGTGATATAAGCTTATGTAATAAAGGTAATTAATGATTAGTTAATAAATGGTAAGATAAAAACCATTAGGATGAATGCAAGACACAAGTGAATAAGAACCTATAGAAAATAAATTGTATCTTGAAAACTATGGATCATAGAACAAATATAAGTAGATATTATGAACAAGCACAATTTAAGCTTGAACTTGGTTGTCTCCAAAGTGATTTTCACAAACTTTTGAAATTCATACTTAAGTGATTTAAAATTTTAAAAAGACCTTAAATCAAGTCATAAAATTGTGATTAGAAAAGTGAAAATGGATCTTGAATAAAAACACAAATTTGCACCTAACTAAATAAGCATTTGAAGTAACTAAAAATTGAAGCAAATTAACTAAAGCAAGAGGAGAGGAGGTGGCGATTTCTATGAGTTAAAAGGATGAGATTAAAACTTCCTAGTTAAGTTAAAATCCAAAGGTTAGAATTAAATTAAAGATGTTAGGTAGTTAACTCATATTTTACTATAAATGGGGGGTTAGTGTCTTCATTAATCCTCACCAATTCACAATCAAGCACAAAGCTTATAGTAACCGAAATCAAGAGAGAAAGTGAGAGTGAGAAGCTTTGGGAAAGAAGGAGCAAAGTTCTAGGTAAGTTCTTGGGCTCTAGCTTTGTGATTTATAGCTTAAATGTTGTTTTGATTCATAATCTTCCAATTATAGTTTTATTTTCATGTTTTTATGATTATAATTGGCTTTATTTCGAAAAAAATGATGAAGAAGAAGTTATAGCAAAATTTTTGGAAGATTATGATCAAAGTAGCGAAGCTCTGGGCGAAAATTTGTTAGCGATTTCAAAGCTATTTCAAAAACGCTGGTATCTTATGTTGAAGATGCTATGCTAAAATTATGAGAAAATTCATGGTAAAATAAGACATATAGGGATTTCTAAATATACCTATATAATGTCATTTTGAGTTTTGTGCTAGAAGATAAAAATGTTCAAAGTTGGGCTATATTTTCCGAGAATTTCGGCGCAGAGGATAAAAACACGAAAACTCGGGAATTGTTTATAAAATCTGGGAAACAACCAATATTTTTTCCTAAAAGTAGACATCTTAATGATTTTGAGGAATTTTACGGATCCTCGTTTCGAGTTTTTTTGGAATTTATTATAATTCTCCAAAGTTAGGTGAAAAATCAGCCTATATGCTGTGAAATACGTTTTTACGAAAATAAGGAGAAATAAATTGTAAATAATTAATCTAGGGGTAAAATGGTCTTATATAACCAAAATATCTCTTGAAATAATATTTGTGAATTAATAGAGGCGATATTACCCTTATAGGATATCTGTGACCGCCTTCCGTCAAAACGTACCGAAAAATCATCGATGAAGGTACGGACGCGTATTGTAACCTTAACTCTTATGCTTATTGTATGCCTATATATGATAGTTGTATTCCTATACTAAGACTCTGTCTTAAATTGTTCTTTGTACATTCAAATATACACGGGTTATGGTCTTGATAATGCCATTAGAGTTTTCCTAGCGCTGAGGACACGACTGTACATCGTGGCACTGGTGAATAGTGTAGACTGGGATAACATACATACTACAAGGGCTGTGTTTTGTTATTGCCTTATATGTTGTTACTGTTTTGAAATTGTGTTTTATACAGAAAAAGGATATATGTCATACATATACTGTTACATAAGCATGAGGTTAACCGTTACCTGAGATCCAATGTGCATTGGATCTCAGCTCTTACCTTAGCTTCAGGTTCAAGGGGAATCAGGACCGAGGACAAGGGTAAGGAGCCGGCTTAAAAATCCAACGGAGACGCTATTACTTTTGTTATGTACTTCATAGATATTAAACACTTGGATGAATGTACTATTATGAACAACCAGACATACTACAGTCATTGTTATTCAGTCACTCTTTATTTTGAAATTTTTTTCCGACGCTCAACTCTGATCAAATACAGCGAGAAAACGTTTACAAAAATGGGGTGTTACACTCTTGATTTGTGCATGCATGTGTTATGAGTAGTGGAGAAGTAGAAATTGAGCAAGCTTATGGTAGAACAACTTTCTGAGTAGAATTTGAGCGATACACTTATTTACCCTATACACTTGAGAGATTGATTGATGGCATCCTTTAAGAGATCATTTTGTGTGATTAGCATCATTGATTGAGATTTCCATGGTTTGTAATTTGAGATGAAGGGATTTCGGTCTTGATTGATTGGTCTTTTGAAGCTTTTTGTTCTTTATTCAATTTTTGCATTGTTAGCAATTGTTAGAAAAGAAGAGTTTTCTTTTTAGTCTTTTTCTTTAAATTTTGCTCAGGAGTGCAAAAGGATAAGTGTGGGGGAATTTGATAATTGAATATTTAATATACTTCTTTGCATCTCTTGGTGAATAAATTTAGTTCTATTTAGTTAATAAATAATGGCTTTTATACTTATTTGACTTTTGGCCTATGATTAGATTTTAGTCATTTTTAATGATAAATTTCCAGTTTTACATTGCTTCACTATTTTCACTATAATTCTTGACCCACACATCGGATTAGCCTTATTCTTGTTTCATATTTCAGATGATTCAGAGAGCTACAATTGTTATGAAGACTTGAAGGGCAAATTCAGACAAGAGGGTGGTCGATTTTGGAGCCGAAACAAATGTATATTTCTGGATATTTATTGGGCCCAAATTTTGTATTAAAAACCATTTGTTATTTATTTCCGTTTTTGGGCCAGCTTTGTAGCCCTAGCCCATTTCCATTTTAGGTTAACATTAAGTCAGATGGAGGCTTCAACATTATTATTCATTCACATTTTTATTATTTTTGGATTGAAATAGAAGTTTTGAAATTCTCTCAACTGTTCTTCATATGTTCTTCATTTCTGGGTTTTCGAATTTCTTAGCCATGCTTGGCTAAACTTCTGAGATCAATCCATGAACTAAGGATTCACACTTTCATCCAGAGGATGCGTTTTAATCGGTAACAAACTCATTTATGTTTACTTAATCGGATTTGATTTTAGTTTACAGTTCAGATTTTAGATTTAAAACCCGAATTGGTTCATCCCAATGACAGAATTCGGACTAAGTTAGAGTGCTTAATGTGCAATCGCACAGTGACACATCACAGTTCGGATAAATGCTAGGCGATCGTCTAGTCGAGGGATTGTCTAGACAAATGTAGAGATTTCGGTTCATCCAAAACCAATCATGAGTTTAGTTACAATATTTTTCATCTGATGATAGAATGAATGTTCTGGAATCTTGTTCATGGATTGATTAGTTTTAATCTGATTGATTTCATTTTTTACATTCTCTTTCTGTTTTAATTTTGTCACTGAAAACCCCCCATTTTGTTACTATTTCTATTTTACTGTCAATCTGGACCCACTACGAATTCATTGGGAAAACGACCCAGGTTTCCATTATACTGCAAAATTATTATTGATCCTGGTTATTTTGTGAGATCACGACAAATCTCTGTTAACCACCTGTTATGGTTCTTGACCCCATACCTTTCAATTCCCCCCAACAATCAAAAGGCTTTTTAGACTCCCTTTATTATATAAATCACACGTACTATGAGCGTTAACCCAAAAAAAAAATTACTCCCTCCGGTCCTAAATATAGAACAAAGTTTGTAGTGTAATTTGCACGACAAATTTTGTCCTATAATTAGAATCGGAGATAGTACTATAAATTAGGAGAAACTATTGTGGGTAGTATTTTTTTAAGTGGATACATTTTATTGACAAGAAATAGTTTAAAGTCTCGCTAATAATATAAAAATCTTATTATTGAGTGGTATGTAAATACTCCTATTCCTATAAGCACTTCTTGAATCTCAAAGTGTGCCCTAACTTCTATGAATTATAGAAAACCAACTCACTTTTACGTGCAACAAAAAGTTATAAAATATCAATTATATCTATTACCGAAAGCTTAAATTAACCAGCAGAGAGTTATTCTAACTTAACTAAGGATCTTAAATTCGAGTCTTGAGGACGTATCAGTGTTAGATGGTAAAAACACCTCCTGAAAAAAATGATCGTGTTATGTCTCGAATCCAGATTAGTCCAAACATGTGAAGTTCAATGTGACCAGGGGCTTATATGGGACATGAGTGCATTAAAAAAAAGTAGCATAGTAGTTATTATAGTACATACATAGATTGGGGTACTGCATACCATAGCGTCCCAAGCTCAGATTTATATTTTCCTATGGCCGAAAACATGCTCGAAGAAAAGCTTTATTTATCTCACCTGAACTTGAGGCCATAACCTCAAACCCAAAATTATGGCTAAGGTTAGCCGGAAAATCTCCCATATCACCCTTAGCAATCGGATTGAACACCGCATTTCCGGTCTTCGGTGATGCATTTTTTGCCTTCTCCACCACTTCTTGCCCTGTTCCGGAGGGAAGCCTTCCTAGTATCTCATGCTACCGCATTTGGCCGAGCCTTCTCCGCAACCGCCTTCCTCTGCTTGTTTAAAAATTTGAGTAATTGATGATTTATCAATCGTGTTTTTTCGTTAACCTCTGTTTAGGCTAAAATTTGTTTCATTGTGATTGGATATTTGAAACAGTGTGATTGGGTGGTATAAAGGAGCAACGAAAGGAGTTAAATGTGTGTTCGGATTAATTTATTTTAAGTTATTTTGAAATTGAAAAATCCCATATTAAGTTTTTCTCGTAAAATGAGTTGTAAATAAATATTCCCAAACCTATGAATTTCTTACTTAAAAAAAAATCCTAAATTAGGTAACTTACGAGAGTAAGTGAATTTTTTATTCAAAAAATGAAAGTTACGAATTTCTTATCTACACTTGTGAATGACTTGAGATAATAAGTGAATATTTTACTTAAAAAACAACAGTTGTGAATTCTTTATCAAAACTTGTAAATTCCTTATCTAAATTTGTGAATTTCTTATTTAAACTTGTGAATAGCTTGAGTGAGTCAGTGAGTATTTTACTAATTTCTTATCTAAACTTGGGAAAGGCTTGAGAAAGTGTAACATCCCATTTTCAAATGCAATAATTTTTTTTCATCAGAGTAGAGCATCGGAGCGATTGAGTAACTGATACATATATTTATAAATGCCGTAAGTCCTTGATTTACAAAAACGGTACAATGACCGAGAGTTTTTAAAGTGAATAACAACAAAAGTGTCTCTCCAAGCAACGGCCATGCCGTGTCAATGAAGAGATCTTCACCAGATCTCTATGCGGCCGCTTGCCTTTCTCCTCGGTACTTGGTCCTCCCGAACCCGGGACGTTATGTTAAGAGCCGAGGTCCAATGCATACGGACCCTGTAAAGTTAACCTCATATTTACATATACAAGTATATCAAAGCATAACAAATGAACCATTCCTACATGTATCGCTCCCAGCGAATGCGACATATCGCTCCCAAATAAGACACACCGCTCTCGCGAATACGGATATATCGCTCCCAACGCATACGAGACATATCGCTTAAGCGCATGCAAATGTTCGTTATCCTCTAACATCACCATGCATTCAAATAACATACCACCAACACATATACAACACACATATCACATATACGAATACAATAAATATCGAGTTAGTGTTAAAGACGCGAACGTACCTTCGTTGACGTAAAACGGTACTTTTACTTTAAAACGGTACTTTTTTGGGGGTGAAAATGGGCGGTACGACGACGGTACAACAGCGGTCCGATTATCTTAGATATCCTATAAGGATAACATTTATCAACTTCTAGCACTATAACAGGCATTTTAGGTACAAATTACCATTTTGCCCCTGAACCCTTAATCGGCAGAATTTCGCCAGAAGCCATTTGTTTTCGCTCTATCTCTCCGTAATTTTGACAGATCTTTTGCCTCATCATATTTTCGAAATATATATCATATTTACCCCTAAATATGATATCTAGACTATCTTGAAAAATTAAAGATAAATCTAGCATTCCTACTATATCTACCGAAAGAACTACCGAAACTAAAGACTAAGGACCGAAGAACTTACCCGCTTTGGCTTAGAACTTCAAGAGCTCTCCCTTCTCTCTAAATTCCCTCTAAGGGGCAGATTTTTTGTGTGAAAAATGAAGAAGAGGAGCTTGGTATTTATAGAAAGACGGATGGCGAACGGTAAATAATTCGAACTTGATCGACGAATATGGACCGTAGGATCGCATTTTTGAGGACAAAACACTCTTGGCCCTCCATTTGCTTGTGCCGACCTCCCCCTCCCCAATAGTCAACAAAATGATGTCATCTTGATGGTGACATCCGAGCTTCTGCACCGATAAAGTTTCGATGCCTCAGTGTCCGAAACGCGTAATCTTGACGAATCGCGAAATGCCGACGGCGAGTTTCGAAGTTTCTTTCTTTCTCATTAGGAATATCTAGTTTAATGAAATTTATGATCCCATTAAGGGTATTCCGTTATCCGTGAAGATTTTAGGACATACGTCTTTTTACTTAATTGAATTCGAAAGCGTCGCGTCTAGGCAAAAATCCACCGGTTTGTAATATGATCCGACCTAAGTCACTAGATTCCTAATTCACGGCAACTACTTGTTTCAAGTATTGACTCTAAATCCTCTATCTCGCATTTCTCTCTCCTATCCAAGGTGTCTTAAATACCTGTTGGTTCAGAACCGACTTGAGACCGCTCAATCCGAGATAGAATTTCACTGGTTCATAAAAAGTCCAGATGACTTAGACTACATCCCTATACCTTGGTGTAAGATTTTATTTCTATCCATTCTCAAATGTCATGTTGGCTTTCTTTACCATATATATTATTATTTTATTCAAAATATCTAGATTTTTTTTTTTTTTATTTTTTATTTATTTTTCTAAGCATAAAATATTTTATTAATATTTTATTTTTTATTTATTTAATAATTTCGAATTTCTCCAATTAAAAATAATTATTTAAATTATTTTTAATTCATTTACTTTATACCTTAATTATCCCATTAATTACCAGATTAGCCACTTACTAATTTTTTGATAATTTTCTTAATTAGGATAAATCATTATCTCACAACTATTTTACTTACATTGGTATTTTATATCCCATGTAAAATATTAAAAATCATGGGGTCACTTATGATCCCAAAATAATACTTAATTTTGCCTCATTATTTTTCAAGGGAAATTATCCCAAAAATTCCTAAAATTAGAGACAACATACTTTCTAATTTTTTTATAAATATTTTACTACCTCTCGGGATTTATCATAATATTTTTAGGCCATTTAATGCTCTAAAAATACATTTTAGCTCTTTATCTCTCCTAATTTCCATAGTAATTACCTTAGAAAATAAGATAATTATTACTCATTATTTGAAACCACATGTTCACCTATTTTCAATAGGTATTATCTATCGAAATATAATATTCCAGATAAATAATTATCCGGGTATTATAGAAAGTAAGTGAATTTTTTACTTAAACAACGAAAGTTTTGGTTAAAAAAAAAAAAAAATGGGTTGGGCTCACCCACGATCCAAGGGCAAAGCAAAATATCCCTTTCTCTTAGGTGATACCAATGTTGGGCAGGGCGAGCCATCTATTACCCTCAGGCGTTTACCTAGGCACTGAGGAGCTAGGATGTCTCCCCCAGCGCCTTGACCAACTCCAGGATCGAACCCCCTCCCTTTGGTGAAAGTGTCCGACCCCTTTGCCAGTTGAACCCAAGAACGAGGAGTCTTAAACAAAGAAAATTGTGAATTCTCTATTTGAGCTTGTTAATGGGCTTGAATTAAGGATCAAAGGTTAATATATATATATATATATATATATATATATATATATATATATATATATATATATATATATATATATTTGTTTGCATAATTTATATTGAATAGCATTGGTGGCCTATTAGTTACCAACATTTTGTGCAAATAAAGTGATGGGGTTGGCTTTGAGAATATTTATTCCCAAGGGAATATTCTGGAATATTCTCACTGGAGCTCTGGCCTCTGTCGGGGTGGGCGCCGGCTGGCTGCTAGAGCCCCGACGGCGGCGACGGCTCAAAACACCTTTTTTGTTTTTTTAGCATGTTTAGAGATTTTCCCTTAATTTAAAGCATATTTAATAATATGAAAATCAATTAAAATGGACTTAATTATATGAGATGTGTTGTAAAAATACTAATTGAGGTAGATGTGTAAACTCTCAACTCTTGGCCCTTCATTTTCTACACTCTATAACCTCTTCAATGAATAGCCTTTAGGAGTCTTCATGTCCATAATTCAAAGGTTACAATTTGTGCACTCATGAGGATTAAATTTTGCCATTTACTTTATGTAACTCTTGATTGTGGTGGACAGCCTATAAATAGAACACTATGTACTACACTTTGGTTGCATCAAAATGAATAAGATATTGTTCTATCTTTTCCTATAATTCTCTCCATATTTTCATTTCATCTCTTGTATTTTCCCATTTTATTACACATTATCAGCACTACTATCACACCAAGGTATATTTTTTTCTTCTCATCATTGCTCAACAATTTCTTCTATCTTCTTTTACCGTATATTTATTTAATCTATCTGGGATAATTTGAGCCATTGTATGGAATTAAAGAGACCATTTTACCGATTGTTTTTATACATTGGGTTCCATGGCTGAAATTGAAGATTATTGTTATTTTTCTTTTTATTTATATTTCTTTATTTTATATTCTATTGTTATTTATATTTTATACTAGTTTGTTTTATTTACGTTTTACTTGTTTGTCATTTTGATTTTCTGTTGGCACAACTTTCTAGTGGTTCATTCTATTTCATTTCGCTTTGTTATTTAATTACATTTACATTAATTTATTTTCATCTGCTATCTTCTTCTCATACATTTTGTTGTTTTATAAGGGCTTCTTTCAGTTCATTTCTTATAATTGTTTTATTTATGTTTCATTTTATTTACATTTCATGTTATATTCTATTATTTTTATTTATTTATTTTATGCTATTAATTTTATTTTATTGTTATTGTATTTTTCATTTACTTATGTTGTTATATTATGTTATTTCATTTTATTAAGCCATTTCACTATATTTTTTTATTGTTTATAATATTTTATTATTTCTTTGTATTGTGTTTTAAATTACTCCTTTTATATTTTTCATTTTATTTCACCACCACATTTATTGTTCTATTTGTTTCTTATTTATATTATTAATTTATTTTATTTGTTCATTATTTAATTTATTTTCCATTTTACTTTTATTATTGCGATCTTTATGTTAAATTTTGTTATTTTATAGTATTTGTTTAGATTTACTCTTATTCACATTTTATTGTCATTTTATTTATAGTATTATATCTGACTATATAGTGTGATCTATATGATTGTGGATTTATTTTTTATTCTTTACATCATTTATTGCTATAATTTTCTCCTCTCTCTAAACTTCATTTATATTCTCCCTACCTCTTTCTACCTTTCTCCTTTATATATGTTGTTATATGTTATTTATCTTCATATATTTATATTTATTCGTTATTTTAATGGTAAAATGCTTATTATGAATATATGAAGAATATCTTTAAGAAATTTTGTTTATTGAATTATATGTTGGCAACTCATGAAATTTTGCACCCTTCGATTATGTTGTTTATCAATATGTTGATTATGATTTATGAATTCTAATGTTTTAATTCATGACGATGCTTTGTGTTTCATCAATCTTAACATGATTCTAATTGTTATCATTATTTTTAGTTTGAATCATGACCAACCTTACCAAACTCGAGTTTACAGCTCTTGATATCATGGGAAAGAATTATCTATCATAGGTCTTAGATGCTGAGATCCATCTAGATGGGTTTAGGAAGGGCTATTTTACCAAGACATGAAGTAACTAGTCAAGATAAGGCCAAGACTTTGATTTTTCTTCGCCAACATCTCCACGAAGGAATGAAAGCTAAATATCTAATGGTAAAAGATCCATTAGAATTGCGAGACTAATTTGAAGGAAAGGTATGATCACAAAAAAAATGTGATTTTGTCTCAAGCTCGTTATGAATGGATACACCTTAGGCTACAAGATTTTAAGGATGTAAGTGAATATAATTCAGCGGTTTTCAAGATAAGTTCTCAGTTGAATGTGGTGAGAAAATAATTGATGAGGACTTGTTAGAGAAAACATTTTCTATCTTTCATGCTTCAAATATGCTCCATTGAGAGAAAGGTTTTAAAAAGTATTCTGAATTAATCTCATGCCTTTTTGTAGCCAAACAAAATAATGAGCTATTGATGAAAAATCATGAACATCGTCCCACTAGATTTGCTCCATTCCTTAAAGTGAATGTTAGTATACATAATAATTACTATGCTCATGGTCGTGGCCATTGACGTAGGTCACTACAAAAAAAAAACTTTGGATTAGGGACGGAATTACTGATGGAAAAAATTCCGTCAGAAATTACCTACGGAATTTTGTGGGTATGTCTTTTGCCACAGTTTTGTTTTGCGACAGACGTTTTCCGTCAGAAATACAATTACCGACGGAATTCTATGGGTAATTACCGTCAATAATCCGACTTCTTTTTGTAGTGAGACGTGGATATGGACGTGGTAATTACCATTATCATGATGGAAGTAATAATTATAATCCTAATACCCACCAGAAGAAGAAATATAATGAAGGGCATAAAAACGACAAGTGTGGTCCTTCAAAAGTTGTTGATAATTAATGTTATCGGTGTGGTATGAAAGGGCACTGGTCACATACCTGTTGTACGCTTGAACATCTAGCAAAACCTCATAAAGCCTCCATAAAAAGGAGTGCGAATAATGTGGAAGCAAATTTGATTTTTCAAAATGATAGTGTTGAAGCACACAAGAATGATGATGTCAATGAGTTAGATGTATTAATGGCCTTGATGCTATGACACACTTGGAGGTGGCTGCTTTTTTTGAGAATCATGATTAGATGAGTTTAGTTGGAAGAACAATATTTTTTTCTTTTAATTTATGGTTTTTCGAATCTAGTTTATGCTTTGCTTTATTTTTTATTTTCATATGTAATAAGGCATCATTGCTCATCATGTATTTTGAATTTTTTTAATGCATTTCTTTTCTCTTGGTGAAGGTTATGGATGTTTAGATCATTGGATATAAGAATGAAGATATGTGTCTCATAGATCGTGCTACAACACACACCATACTTAGATATAAAAAAATATTTCTCATAGCTAACAACAAGTAGTGCAAGCATCAATACCATAGCGGGTAATACAAAATTAATTGAAGGCTTTGAAAGAGCAATTATAAGATTACCTAGAGGAGCGAAATTTGTTATTAATGATGCTTTATATTCCTTTAAGTCTTAGAAATTTATTGAGTTTTAAGGATATCGGCCGAAATGGGTATCATATTGAAATTATAAATGAGAAGAATATGGAATATCTATAAATTATAATTGTTAGATTTGGTTGAAAATGTGTCCTAGAAAAATTACACACATTATCTTTTGGTTTGTACAATTGAAACAAATGTTACAATAAACCATAAGTGTGCTGATAAAAATCTATTTATTGTTTGGCATGATCAGTTAGGTCATCCCAGTTCAACTATGACTCGAAGAATTATTGAAAATTCACACAGATATCCATTATAGAGCCAAAACATTCTTCAATTAAGGATTTCCCATGTGCTACTTGTTCCCAAGAAAAATTAATTACAAGATGATCTTTGACAAAAGTTGGACTTGAATCCCTTGTTTTTTCAGAGCGTATTTAGGGACATATGTGGTCCTATTCATACACCATGTAGACCATTTAGATATTTTATGCTTTTAATATATGTATCTACAAGATGGTCCATGTGTGTTTGTTGTCAACATGTAATTTAGCATTTGCTAAATTACTCGCTGAAATAATTCGGTTAAGAGCACGGTTTCCAGATCATACAATTAAGACCATTCATCTTGATAATACTAGCGAGTTTTCATCTTAAGCTTTTAATGATTATTGCATGGCAACTGGAATAACAGTTAAAAAATCCATTGCTTGTGTCTTAGAGTTGGGAATTAGGGTCGGCCCTACAGGGTCCTGGGGTAAGAAAAACATCTATTTTTTAAAACCCGGCCCGAGAGCACTAGGGCCAGAGCCAGCCTTACAAAGCCTGGAAGTTACTATTCCAAATTTGGGTTAAGGTGCAGATTTGCCAACGAACTATTACCCAAGGAGCATCTGACACAAAAAACAATTGAGGGTACCAAAATTACCAATCAACAATTAAAAAGTGAAAAAAGTACCAAATAACTATTAAAAAAACAACTATCACAATTATGTTAAAATATGAGGCACTAGCGTAGGACGGTGGCAGAGACGCTGGAGAAAATAGCGGTTAAGCCTTCTTGTTGGATAAGGCAAACACCAACAGAGATGGGACCCATGCGAGCAGGCGCTGTGGCAACGGCGGCTGCTGCTTGTGGCATCAGAGGGATGGAACCAGGGTGCAAGGCGCGTGCCGGTCGAAAGCTGTGGACTGCTAGATTTGGTTTCGGTGCATGATTCTCGCCCTGAAGCGGCATACAGACCTTGATGAGTTCAAGAGGGTGAGTGGAACACCCAGCAACAATGGAAGCTTTGGAGATGCCGACGTCGCCGACACTGTGACAGTCAATGGAAGACGGAGACACCAAGACAGTGACGGGGTAATAGTTCGTTGGCCAATTTGCACCTTAATTGTGTTTTTTCACTTTTTAATTGTTAATTGTTGACCCATGCGAGCGGCATTTTGTGGCAACGGCGGTGCGCGCTTGTGGCATCAAAGGGATGGAACCAGGGTGCAAGGCTCGTGCCGGTCAAAAGTTGTGGACTGCTAGATTTGGTTTCGGTGCATGATTCTCACCCTGAAGCGACATACAGACCTTGATGAGTTCAAGAACACCCAGCAACAATGGAAGCTTTGGAGACGTCGACGTCGCTGACACTGTGACAGTCAATGGAAGACGGAGACACCAAGACAGTGACGGGGTAATAGTTCGTTGGCCAATCTACACCTTAATTTTGTTTTTTCACTTTTTAATTGTTGATTGGTAATTTTGGTACCCTTAATTATTTTTTGTGCCAAATGCTCCTCGAGTAATAGTTCGTTGGCAAATCTGAACCTTAACCCTTTCAAATTTTAACTATTTTTCCTCCCTTTTTTTCCAAAGAAATATAATTCGTAAATTACAACAATGAAAGTTCTAATTTATCAAATAAATGTTGTCAACACTAATATCCAAACAACATGAATCATCTAACAAATAAACGCATTCACTAATTCGTAATCAAAAGGAAACTATTGTTCACAAATGACTCACATAAAAAGAGAATTTGACCTATAGTCCAAATGCCAAATGGTGTAAAGCTTGTTAGGTATAAATAGGTAGTTGTGCGAAAACGAAATGAGAAAACTATGGTTGTCAGATATAAAGCACGACTAGTAGCATAAGGATTTTGACTAAAACCTGGCATTAATTAGGAAGAGACATACTCTCCAGTGGTGGGTGAAATCACCTTACGGTATTTAATTAGTCTGGCAGTGAGCAGAAAACTGGATATGAGTCTAATGGATGTTGTTACATCCTACTTAAATGGTACTTTAGATATTGAAATTTATATGAAAATCCCTAAAGGATTCAAATTGTCAAAGAGATATAAGAATTCACGAGAAAATTGTGTAATTCGTTTGCATATGTCCTTATATGGATTTAAACAATTTGGAAAAATGTGATATAACCGTTTCAGTGACTATTAAAAGAATGTTATAAAAATGATCATATTTGCCCATGTGTTTTCATAAAAGGAAATGGATTAGAGTTTGTTATAATTGCTGTATATGTGGATGATTTAAATATAATTAAAACTCTTGAAGAGCTTCAAAAAGTTGTTGATTGTTTAAAAAGAGAATTTGAGATGATGGATCTTGGAAAAACAAAGTTTTGTCTCGGCCTCCAAATTGAGCACTTAGCAAATGGAATTATCCTTCACCAATCAACTTCAATGGTTGTAAGATCGCTTGATAAGAAGAAGGATCCTTTTCGCCTTCAAGAGAAAAAAAAAAAATTATTGGTCTAGAAGTACCATATCTTAGTGTTATAGGTGCACCAATGTATCTTGCGAATACAATACGACCCGATATTGCATTTGTTGTGAATTTGTTGGCAAGATTTAGTTTTTCTCCAACAAGAAGGCATTGGAACAGAATTAAACATATATTCTCATATCTTCGAGGAACAAATGATATGAGATTATTTCATTCTAATGAATCTGGATCATAATTGATTGGTTATGTAGATGTAGGGTTTTTATCAGATCCACACAATGGTAGATCTCAAACATGATATTTATTTACTTGTAGAGGTACAGTTGTATCTTGGCGATCAATAAAACAAACTTTAGCAGCTACCTCATCAAATCATGCAGAGATAATTGCAGTTCACGAGACAAGTCGAGAATATGTTTGGCTTAAGTTAATGACTCAACATATCTAATGTGTATGGTTTGTTTCCTTGAACAAAAGATTCCAACAATACTATATGAAGATAATACATCATGTACAGCTTAATTGAAAGAAGGGTACATCAAAGGAAATAGAACAAAACATATTTCTCCAAAATTCTTTTTCACTCATGATCTTATGAAGAGTGAAGGCATAGATGTTCAACAAATTCGCTCATGTGACAACCTTGCAAATTTGTGTACCAAGACATTGCCAACTAGAACATTTAAGAAGTTAGTGCATGGTATTGAAATACGTAAGCTCAAAGACATAAAGTGATGTTGTCATTAGGGAGAGTGAACATTGTGCACTTTTTTTTTTCCTTCACTAGGTTTTTATCCCAAGGGGTTTTTCCTAGTAAGGTTTTAATGATGCACAATATTTTTTTCATAGACATCCAAGGCGGAGTGTTGTAAAAATACTAATTGAGGTGGATGTCCATTAACTTCCAACTCTTAGCCTTTCATTTTCTACACTCCATAACCTCTCAAATCAATAGTTTTTAGGAGTCTTCATGCCCATAACTCAAAGGTTACAATTTGTCCACTCATGAGGATTAAAACTTGTCATTTACTTTATGTAACTCTTGGTTGTGGTGGAGGGCCTATAAATAAATAGAACACCATGAGCTATACTTTGGTTGCATAAAAATGAATAAGATATTGCTCTGTCTTTTCCTATAATTCTGTTTCCATTTCATCTCTTGTATTTTCCCATTTTTATAACAAGATGTTTATTATGAGTATTTTTTAAAAAAAAATATTTTTTTGCCAGGAAGAAAATAAATAAAGTCATAACATTTTTAGATGGGAAAATAACATAAAAATACCATTTGAATTTAAAAAAAAAATTCCAAAAGCCTAATAAATTAGTAAAAGGATAAATAAGTAATGTAGTAGGAAACTGAGATTTTGATGTTTGAGTGTTTTTTTTTTCTGGAAAAAAAGGGTTGAATGTTGACAATTTAAGTATATAAATTAGCAAACTTGTATACCCAAGTTGATAATTATTACATATACTCAAGTTTTCAATACTCAAATTTTAAAATCTCATATTCCTACCCGATTACATATTTATCTTTTTGCTAATTTAGTAGACATTTTGAGGTTTTTATAATTCAAATGGTATTTTTCTATATTTTCCCTATTTAGGTAGTTTGACTTATTTTAATCATTTCTTGATTTCTACAATTTCATGTTTTATCTCTTATACAAATGGAGGGAATATTTTCTTAAAAATATATTATCATCTGTAATATTATCAAGTGGATTAAATTTGTTCTTCGAAATTTGCGGATGTGTTTTGCGTGGCAGGAAAAAAATCATATATAGTCATAACTAATAAACCATAAACCCTTGTAATGCAATCATAATCAGACGAGGATTCGTATACTTGATGTGGTCCAAAAATCTGGGTGGACCAAATGTTTAAGGAATGCTCCCTCTGCCTTAAAACATTAAAGTCAAATTTGTGAGGGGTTTTATTATTATTTTTATAAGACTCACTTTACTTTTTTTTTTATTTTTTTTTTTTCTTATATTCTCTTTCTTCATTTTTCCCTTTATTATATCTCTTACTTATTTTCTTAATAAACAATATACTGAGAAAAGAAATTAGATATCTTAGAGATTTTAACTATTTTGAACCAACTTATTGGTTAATATAAAGTAGATATTTGACTCAATATTTTGAAGTAGTTAAAATCTTGATTCACTACTAGAAAAATACGAAATAGCTACGGAATTTGCTACGGAAAATTTTCCATAGCAATGGTGTCGGATTTTGCTACGAATTTTTAAATCCGTAGCAAAAAAAAAAAAAAAATAGTGACGGAATAAAATTTCCGTAGCAATAGCTACGGCTATTGCAACGGAAATAGCAAACCGTATAAAGATAGAGACGGATCGATATCCGTCGCAAAATAGTGCGACGGATAGATGATCCGTCGCAAAGTGGCGGCCATTTTGGCCGCCACTTTTTTGCGACGGATCCGTGATCCGTCGCAAAATAGTGCGACGGATCATGGATCCGTCGCAAAGTGGCGGCCAAAAAGGCCGCCACTTTAGCGTTTTGCGACGGATCATAGATCCGTCGCAAAATAGTGCGACGGATCTTAGATCCATCGCAAAATAGTGCGACGGATCTTAGATCCGTCGCAAAGTGGCGCCAAAAAGGCCGCCACTTTAGCTTTTTGCGACGGATCTATGATCCGTCGCAAAATAGTGCGACGGATCATAGATCCGTCGCAAAATGTTGCGGCTAAAAGCCGCAACATTCGCTCCCTCACCCAATTTTCCCCGCCCCCTCCCCGCCTCCGCCCCTCCCCCCGGCCCTCCTCCCCCTCCCCACCTCCGCCCCCCTCCCCACCTCCGCCCCCTCCCCCACCTCCGGCCGCCCTCCCTCTTCCCGACCCCCCTCCTCCCCCTCACCCACAACCCCTCCTCCTCCACCCTCACCCACGACCCCCTCCTCCACCCTCACCCGATCCCCCTCCTCCTCCCCCCTCCCCACCTCCGGCCTCCCTCCCTCATCCCGGCCCCCTCCCCCATCTCCGTCAGCCCCCCTCTCCGTCGCCTTCTCCCGTTCGATCCCCCATTTTTGCAAGGTATGTAAGCCGCCTTTTTTTTCCCCTTTTTGTAGTTTTTTTTACCTTTCATTTTTTTTGCAGGTTACAAACAAATCCCCTTCTAATTTTGCGGGTTAGTTTGAAGTATATTTTCTTTTTATTACAATTTGATATTTATGTTATGTTTGCTTAGCCGGAATAATGAAAATATGTATGTTGGTATGGGATTATCGATTACATGAGTTTAAATTGTATTTTGTTACATAAGATAAATTGTGAAATTAAGATAAAATTAAGATTTTGTATTAGTTGATATTGATGAAGTATTTAGAAATTCCAATTGTAGCACTTTTTATTATGAAAATATGTATGTTGGTAGAAGATTATCGATTACATGAGTTTAAATCGTTTTTTTTTACATAAGATAAATTGTGAAATTAAGATAAAATTAAGATTTTGTATTTAAATATAATAATTATATAATTATAATAGAATTAACTATTCTAAAATTCATTCTAAAATGAATATTCAATATTACTATTTTTTTTATATTTATAATTAAAATTAGAATTCTAATTAAAAATTGAATAATTTATTATATATACTCATACTCATTTAGATATACTTAGTAGAATTCTATATAGATTTCTATATAAAAATCTACTTTGTATAAGTATATATGATATGAATTGTAGTGATTCAAAAATCTCTTTGTAACAATATAAAAATAGAAAAATAACAAGTAAAAATCTTAATAGAACAATAACAAATTAAATGAAGTAGAGCTTTAAATTATTCAAAAAAAATTTATCATTTATTATTATTATATATTATTATTATAATAAAATTAGTATATTTAGTAATAAAAAAATAAAATAGAATTCAATATTAAATAAAATAATTATATAATTATAATGTTGGTATTGATGAAGTATTTAGAAATTCCAATTCTAGCACTTTAAGATTTTGTATTATGTTTGCTTAGTTGGAATAATGAAAATAATGAATAATGAAGTATTTTTATCTAGCACTTTTTAGGAATTTATAAATTCCAATTTGATTTTGGTGTGATAAAATTAAGATTTTGTATTAGTTGGTATTGATACATAAATATTTAAATAGGATGATGTTGAAACTAGAAAAGTGAAGTGTTTGGAAATGAAATTTAGGGATAAGACAATGAATTAATTAATGTCAACTGGGAGGAGGAAGGTGTGACATTGAAGAATAATCACATTTGTATGTGTTATAAAAATTAGTAGAATTTATTATTTGATTTAGGCTATTATAAAAATGACTGTTAGTAATTTGTTTAAAAAATATTTCATTTAAATTTTTTATTTCAATCTATGTTTAACAAGTTATACAATAAATTTGATTAAATGTTAAGTAATCTCTTTGATCTAGCCCATATATGTTAGAAACTCCAAAATACTTAGTATTCTATTCTTTGTTTGCCCCCTCCACATACATGTGTCCATGTTCAGTGTGTTATCCTCATTCTCAAGTTCTTTTGTCTGGAATATGTTCTTTGTTCAATGCATGTGTTTGTTTTTCACTTTCTTGAGTAAGTGGCAATTGGAAGGCATAAGAGGCGACTTATATATATTTGTGGTATGTTGAGAAGTTAATTAGGGTAGTAATCGAACTAGCTAGGAAGTATGGAAGGCAACCATGATAGAAGTTGGATGTACAATCGTCTAACCGATAGAAGACAAGTAACAACAAGATTCTTCGCGGGTTTGGAAGAGTTCGTCAATTTGCTTTGGCGAATTCAAATAATTCAAGAAGGAGATCAGGTGTCCGTGTGCCAAATGTAAGTGTTTAAGATTTACGAGATGCGGACACGGTCAGGATTCATTTGTGTCAAAGGGATTCATAAAAGATTATGAATGTTGGGAATGTCATGGCGAAGTCCGACAGACACCGAGTGGTTATTACGAGGACAAGTAGTCATCGAGAAAACCTTAATCAATATGAGAAAGTTGGTTATGGATGCCGCGGGACCGTCGATCGGCCAATATTTTGATCCCGTTACTCGCCGAACCGTCATACATGGGAGAGGAGACCGGTACCCATCCTCAACAATCAAACATGGGTGAGGATCCTCATCCGGAAGCTGCTAGGTTCTATAAAATGCTTCAAGAAGCACAACGTCCGTTATGGGAAGGTTGCGACCACTTTGATAATAGTGAATATTCATCGCTATCGGCTACCCTAGCAACACTAAGCTTGAAGACCGATCACCATATGAGTGAGAGGAATTACAACGAAATGATGCGAGATCATGAGTAAGGTTGTTCCCAAAGACAATAATTTGCCGAAGGACTTTTACCAAGCAAAAAAAAAGGTGAAAGAGCTTGGGCTTGGATGTGAAAAAATTCATTGCCGCCCGAGAGGATGTATGTTGTATTACAAGGATGATGCCGAGTGACAAATTGCAAATTCGTGGACATGACAGAGATATAAAGTTGTGGGGAAAGGAAGGAAAAAGACCCGTCATGCATTAAGCAAGATGTGGTACTTTCCTCCGGTGCCCGGACTTACGAGATTGTATGCATCCGAACAAACGGCTTCTCACACGAGATGGCACCGGGAGCATCGTAGGGATGAGAACTTTGTGACGCATCCATCTCGATGCCGAAGCTTGGCGTAAATTTGACGAGGCGAATCCTTTCTTTGCTATGGATCCCGTAATGTTCGTCTTGGTCTATGTTCGGATGGGTTCGCTCCTTTCAACAATACGGGCAGGAATTATTCATGTTGGCCAGTCATTGTGACGCCGTACAACCTCCCACCTTCTATGTGCATGAGAAGAGAGTTTTTCTTCCTTAACGCGTTAATCCCTGGGCCGTCGAACCCAAAAAAGAAGATAGATGTGTACCTCAGGCCTTTGATAGACGAGTTGAAGATGTTGTGGAGTGAAGGTGTTCTTACGTATGATATATCATTAAGACCAGAATTTCACCATGCGGGCTGCCTTAATGTGGACGATAAATGATTTCCCGCATATGGGATGTTGAGTGGCCGGGCAAACGTCCGGAAAGCTCGCATGCCCGGTATGTCTTGAACAGAACATGGGTTTTAGCTTGGAACACGTCGCAAGGTCGGTTGGTTTGAGAGGCACCGACGATTCCTACCCCCGATCATCCGTTTAGGAGAAATAGAAAAGACTTCACGCGAAGGTTGTCGAACGAGCGAGATCCACCTCGTCGTTTAAGTGGACAAGAAATATGGGACAGGGTCGAGGCACATTCCGAGTGTCGAAGAGTGGGGCTGCTTCAAGCGAACCCGAGGGGTACGGCATTGATCATCATTGGAACAAACGCAGATCTTCCGGGAACTACCATATTGGAAAGATCAATTGTTAAGACACAACCTCGATGTCATGCATATTGAGAGGAATATGTTTTGCAATATTCTGTACACCGTGATGGACACCAAGGGCAAGACGAAAGACACAGTCAACGCAAGATTGGTTTGGTTTGTATACTGAGACTGAGACAGGGTTTATTTGGATCCGTCCTGACAGCAACGAGTAAGTCATGCAAAGTTACCTGTAATGTTACAATTTTCTTTTCTAATTGGTTTGTATACTAATATTTGCATGATAATCTCTGTTTTCATATTTTTGCTCGATACTCCGGTGGCGACTTTCATGTCGGACCAAATATTCCGTAATTACACTCAAGCTTGGACCGCGTGGACAAAGATTCCTAAGAAGCAACGAGACACGTGGTTCAAGGAGTTCTTGGTAAGTTATTTTTTTATGCGTGTTAATTTAGTACTTTTAAAATTTTGAGCACTAATTGTTTGTTATTGATTTTCAGGATAAGCATATGACGTTGCTCGAGCATCTTGAAAATCGAAAAAAGCTTATAACCACGGGGCCGGCGTGATGGTGCGTCGAAAGCTCTATGCATTGAGAAGGTCGAGAGGCAAGACAGATTGGCTTCCACGGGACACTAGAGATGAATTATTTGGCAATTGGGAAAGCAATGACAAGTTTAAGACCATAAGTGCGAAAAATAAGCAAAATAGGGCCAAAATGGAAGGACCATCATATCTTTGCCGGCTCCATATCAATTAGTGAGCATCGACGCAAAGTTGTAAGTACACGTTATTTTCTATTTACGTATTCAATATTTTGTACTTTGAAGTAATTAATTAAGGTCATCATTTGCGTTTGCGGGTAGAGTTCGGGGAAGCTCACTGGATCGGTTGAGTGGGTTACCTTTCACGGACCCATTCCCCGAGCAAAACTGAAGGAGTGAGAGGCAATGGATTAATCCAAGGGCGCAACAAATAGCGGTTAGACATTTATTTCCTTTATTACTTGTTTTATGCACCACCATATTTATATAGTTTTACATGTCTTATTTGTTATGTATTTGTTTGCTTGTAGGAAAACTTTGAGAAGCCGTCGCGGGGAGAGAGCCACGCAGCGTGAGATCGACCCCTCATCCTCTATATCCGACAACGAGAGTCTGTTCTTTGAGGCTACCGGCGGATTTGACAAGAAGGGAGGGTCTTTGGATACGGTGAGTTTGCCGCCCGATCGAAGGCGGACAAAGCGCCTCATCCGGCACCGTAGGGGTTTGTTCGGTGTAAACATAATACATTTGTTTTTGATAATTTTCATTCTCTTGTCCATTCAAATGAAGTACAAATAATAAATGTACTAATCAATTTTGTAGATGAGTTGAAGAAGATGAAGGCGTTGGTGGAGGAGCAAGCAACACAGATGACCCAGGAACGGGAGATGATGAGCCAGCGGCTGACTCAGGAAACAGAGATGATGAGGCAGCAGATGATTCAGGAACAAGATCAGATCAAGCAGGCGTTGCAGCAGGAAAAAGATCAGATCAAGCAGGCGTTGCAGCAGGAACGGGCGGTGATGCGACAGGAGATGACTCAGCAGAATGAGTTGATGAGGGTGATGCAGCTTCAAATCATGTCCCTTATGAAAGACAAGAGGTTCCGGTCGACTCTTGGTGATGATGACCATCTTGGTGATGATGACCATGCTGGTGATGACGATGATCACAATGTCTTTGTTTAGCCTACTTTTTTGTATTTGCTTGTTGCTACTACTTTTTTGTATTTGTTTGTTGCTACGGATTATATATATATTGTGTTTTCACTATGTAAACTCTTTTTTATCGTTAATATATTCATGGTACATTACTTTACTATTTGTATTCAATTTTCTATTAAAAAAATTTAAAATTTGCTACCGAAAAGAAAATCTCCGCAAATTCCGAAATTTGCTACGGAAAAACAAATCACTACGGAAAAAAATCCGTAGCAAATTCTGGAAATTTGTGAAATTTGCTACGGAGAAAATATCCGTAGCAAATTTTCAAATTTGCTACGGATTTTTTTCCGTAGCAATTGCGACGGATCTAAAAATCCGTAGCAAATTGCTACGGATTTTAATATTCGTAGCAATTGCCACGGATTTTAATATCCGTAGCAATTTGCTACGGATTTGTAGATCCGTCGCAATTGCTACGGAAAAAAATCCGTAGCAAATTTGAAAATTTGCTACGGATATTTTCTCCGTAGCAATTGCGACGGATATGAAAATCCGTAGCAAATTTGCTATGGATATTAAAATCCGTGGCAATTGCTACGGATATGAAAATCCGTAGTAGCAAATTTGCTACGGATTTTCATATCCGTCGCAATTGCTACGGATTTCCTGAAATCCGTAGCAATTGCCACGCGATATTTTGCCATGTTTTGCTACGGAAAAATGGGTTTTTGCTACGGATTTTTTCCGTAGCAAAAACTGAAATTTTTAGTAGTGATTTATCATCGCGATTTTACGTTTTTACGATTTTTTTTTTCATTAAAACGATTTTACTAATTTTTCAAACGCTTTTATGTTTTTACGATTTTTTTTACGTTACGATTTTACGTTTTACGATTTTTTATCCCTTTCGATTTTATATAAAATCTCGATTTTAACTACTTTGATTTTGTACTAAAGGGAATATATCATCACGGCCCCGGGTTGTTTTTTTATTATTTTGTTATTCAAGTAATATATTAATGGGTATGGATCCAAACTATTTTTTCAAGTAATATATTAAAATAATTAACTTCATTAAAATTAAAAAGAAACAGAGCAACAATTTAATTATGTACTAGTAGCCTAGATTCCTGTATTTCTTTTTCTTTTTTTAATATATAAATTTTGACGCAATTAAAATGAGAGAAAGGCACCCATGAAACATGAGACGCAATTATGATAATGAAAACTATAAATGCTCTGAAAAGAGACAATTATAGATTTAGTCTTATATTATTCTAGGTAACTTGTAACGATACTAATAGTATAAATCTCGCGACAAAAATGGTGGGAATGTGTAATGTTTTTACACAAAATATATTTAACGCAGCTCTTTATTATATTTTTTTTCTGGATATTTCTTATATTAGAAACGGTATACTTTAATTTCATTAAAATAGACTTATGTAGAGTATTAGAAAAATAATAAAAAAATCTTGTTATTGTAATAGGATTTTTAGAAGAATCCTAATTTCGAGATAAAGGAAAATTAATGAATATTTTAATGAAGTAAATTCATGAGATAAAACTGTTATAGAAAATTGTTATAATTATAGAGTAAATTGTCAAAAAAATTCCAGGAAAATCTGATGAATAGAATGACTAAAAATGATATAATGGTGATAAAAACAGTCTAAAAACATTATGATAAATACTGAAAGATCATGAAAAATTATGAGAAAATTATGGGAGTGTTATCTCTAATTATAAGAATTTAATAAAATATTTCAGAGAAAATAACATGAAGAAAAGTTTAAAAAAGCATTTCAGAACCATAAAGTAACCTGATGGGGTAAACATTGTTAATATTTTACATAGGATATAGAATGACAATGTCAGTATAAAGGTTTGTAAGATAACAATATACTATAAAATTGGTAAAGATAAATATATGAAGAAACCTGATCCGAAAAGATCACTAAAGGAAGAAATTAGGCCCGATTAAGCCTTAACGAAGGCGCAGGGTAAAATGAGAATTTTTGGTAAAAAATATTATATTTTTAAAAAATGGAAAAAATTATGGAAAAATAATTGAAACTGAATTTTAAAATTAAGGGGTCGAAATTCTTAGTATTTTTAATCAAAAAGAATTGTTTAAATAATTAAAATGGTAATTAGAATAAAATAGTAATATAATGCGGTGAGTCGGCTTATAGGCAGCCGAGGGAAAAGTTAGAAATAAATTCTACGGGTAAACCAGAGGTAAAAGTATTTTCAGACTGATCAAATTAAGTACAAGTGAAATTCTACACGAAGAAAGAATTTGGGACGTCGATTCCGCAACCGAAAACCCTAATTCCTAATAAGACGAAAAAGCCGATCAGATAGAGTAGAGCCGGATAGGCAAAGTGAGAACCTATATAAAAAATTGCGTGTTTTCAAACACGGTATTAAGTTAGGCAACAAGCGCACATTTTACGATTCGGCGAATTATTGTCCAGAAGTTGGTTCTATCGAAGCGATTTATCAGAATCGGACGCGTTTGTCCGAATATCTTCCGACGCACGGAAAATACCTGGATATGATCAAAAAGAGGATCAAAATAGATAATATGAAGGAGGATGAAAAGATCTCCAAAGTTACATGCCCGGATTTTTGAGTTTCGCGAAATCGCGCGAAACGGACACCGTCGGGTAGCTTTATCGGCGGAGGCCATAAAGCAAGAGCCATCATGGATGACAACTCATCCATTGACTTTAGGGCTCTTAGATGTCGATCTTGACCATGGATGGCCAAGAGTGTTTTGTCCTCAAAAATGCGATCCAACTACGGAATCCGATCTCGAAGACTTTTGTGGAAATTCCCACATTGTCCCTATTTTTTTCCCTATAAATAGCAAGCCCTCTTGCTCTCATTCTTCACACCAAATCCGAATCCTAGAGAGAGGTTCTAGAGAGAGAAGCTCTGGAAAAATTCTGCCTTAGCTCCGAGTAAGTTCTTTTGTCCTTAGTTTTTAGTTTCCGTAGTTCTTTCGGTAGTTATAGTAGAACTGTTGTTTTGATCTAGGAAGTTTCAGAATTTGTTCCTATGTTTGTTTTTATGCCTCATTGCATTGAAAGATGCCTGACGAGGTAAAAACATAGTGGGGATAATTTTGAAATGGAATACGGTCAAAGTAATGAAGTTCTGGCGAAATTCCCCCAAATTAGGGGTAGAAGGGCAAAATGGTAATTTTTACCTAAAATGCCAGTTATGATGTCAAGTCACTAATGAAAGTGATATTATTCTGATAGGGCATCGAAACTTTGATTTGTCGTTAATTCTGTCCGACGCGGCAGTGAACATTTCACGTTTTTCCGTAAAAAGTACGTTTTCCGCCAGAAGTACCTAACGTCGTCAACGAAGGTACGGACGCGTACTGTAACACTAATCTTGTACTACTTAAATGCATATATGTGTGATAGATACGTTCGTAGACCGATATACGAGACAGGTTTTACACGGGTTATAGTCATGATAACGCCGTATGTTTTCTAGCGCGAGAACACGAGTGGTATCGTGGCACCGGTGAATAGTGCAAGCTGTTATTGTTGTTTTACATTGTGGGGCTTTACATACTGCGTAATGCTTATGTTTTGTCGGCATAATGATCATGCATCCGCCGTATGCTTATGTAGTGATATACTTTGTTGTATTGTCTAGAATATACATTATCCGTATACCGTATTGTTTGGGTTTGAGATTATCAGTTACCCGAGATTCAATGCGGTGAATTGAATCTCAGCTATAGCATCAGGATCCGGAGGAATACGGATCGAAGATCGAGGCAATCGACGAGACGTGCGGCACTGTAACATCCTAAAAAAAAATTAATTAATTAATTAAAAAAAAAATTAAAATAATAATATTTTATTCTTTGGTGGCAGACAAGCTACCACCAATTATAAAGGGAGGTGGCGCATGCCACCTTCCCTTAATCAAATAATGTATTGTGGCAGACATGTTTGTCTGCCACAATTGATTAATTGATTGGGGGTGGAAATAATTTCCACCGCCCCCTTTCTTTCTCAATTATATAAGTGTGTGTGTAGTGTCGGGAGGGAGTGTTAGCGAGAGGCGTAGCGATTACGTGAGTGTGCCGAGAGAGTGAGAGCGAGGAAAGGAAGAGAGGAGAGGAGTAGACATGCCGGAGGTTATTTGCAATTTTTATAGGTAAGTTATTTATCTTATAAGATTATTTTGGTAGTTAAATTAATTTCTTTTCAACATATTTCCTTCATGAAAGTTATCTTATATATTTTTCTCTTTCTATTGAAAGTAATCTTATGTTGATTAGAGAATATTTTTAAATTTAGATATTGAAAGAGTTTTGGGTTTTGACAATTAAAGAATACATATATGTAGAGAATAATAAACAGTTAATTTTAGTCGGTTAAGATTTGCTATTTGGTTTTTTAGAAGAATTTAAATTAATTTCTCTATTTAAGAAGATGAAGATTTATATCTTATAGAATATTTCCACTGATTGAATATTGTATAAATATTTTATTTGGAACCATGGAAATATTATAGAATTTTTATTCGGTTTAATTTTGGAAATTCAAGGATTAAACCGTTATTTTGAAAATTTAAGGATTGAATTGCAATTTTCGCTTTTATGACAAAAATATATTATTATTATTATTATTGTTATTATTTTGTATATTTTAAATCATTAGTTGTGATTTTAATTATGTAGAAGCTTAGATAATTGATTAATAATAATTTTGCTTATTAGAAAAAGAGACCTAATGGGTCAAGGATGTTGAGGATAATAGGTGTAGGGATACTAGAATTTTAAGAGATAGAATGTATAACTTATTTTATTATTTGAAGTTGATTGGTATCTACATTGATAATGTAAAGTTCTATTGTGACCGGTGATTGTTCGCATTTTGCTTCTCAAGTTAATATTGAGCTTGTAGTTGAGGTAACCGGGGTTAATTTATTCTATATGCTTGTTGGATTGTAAGGTTTTCTAAACCTTATTTTATTAAATACTATTTGTATGTGTTTTGAAATTTATATGTATGTTGAATATAAAATTATCTCGGTGAAGCGAGTATTTTCCAATCGGTATGTATATGTGGATGTTTGTATTGAGTTAGTTAGTGTTGTGATGGTTATAGTATTTGTTGTGGAATGTGTATATGGACTATTAATTGTGAAAGTATTTTGTTATGAAGTAAGTCGATATGTTGAATTTGGAAAATAATTCTTATAAAATGATTTTAAAAACTTATATTATTAATGTTATTTTGTGAAGATCTTGTTGGGTTGTGTGGAAGAGATGTGAGGGTGAATTTGTGCCCATTGGCTCTCTCATATTCCCGGCCGGATTTGAGTTGAGTGTTTTGGGCGGACACCTCTTTGTTACGGTATAGCGTGGTGACATAGAGAGGACAAGATATCCCGAAGTGATAGCTAACCTTGGTAGGGTTTACTAGCACCGATGGGCCGATCCACGTCCATGAGGAAATAAGGAGGAGCGGGATGGACGAGTGGGGATGGTTAAATTGTTATGGTTGTAATGTATCAACTGTTTGAATTTTTGTTATTTTTATGTTATTTAATTATTGAAATTATTATTATTATATTATTATCAACAAACCCGCTTCTCTCGACTTACAATCCTTTCCGCATATTTTATAAATTAATTTTGGTTATGGGGACTTTATGTCTCACCCCGTGGATATTAATATTTTTCGTGCAATACCTCTAATTTTACTAGAGATCAAGGAAGCGACGGAGGCGTAAAAGTTGTAAAACTGTTGGCCTTTTCTGGTATTGGTGTTGTATTGATTTATATATATTGTCATTCTAGGGCCCTCATGTTTGGAAATATTATATTAACTATTTTTAAGATTGTATTGTTGTGAGACTCGAGGTTTGTGCATTTTCAGATTGTTAAGTGTGTCAAAATTATGAATGTTATGTAAGGGGTTTGTAGGCATTGGTTGTGCCTTGAGCCCGGGTTTGTGGGTGGTGGTTGTGCCCGAACTCTAATATGTATGTTTTGAAAATAAAATGTTTTCATTATCATGTGTTTTTGGCTGATTTTGTGGAATCAGCATGATAATTGTTGTTGTGAGAAAGGGTCTTTTCAACTTGGTATCAGAGCGAAATGTTTTCTGGCCCTGTTGTGCATTGCATTTAGAATATGGCAATATATAATCTTTACACACCGCTTTCCCCTTTCGTGTTGTGTTTTGTTTCTTGTTCTAAATATTATCCCTCTTTGGTGGGTTTTACCCTTAGGTGGGGAGAAATGGTAAATACTAGAAGTATGGATGCGAACATCGGTAATAATGATCAGCAAAGGTCTTTTGGGCCCCAGCAGCAGCTGACCGATACTGAGATGTTACGACGATTGTACGAGTGGACCCAGACAACAGACGAACGACTGAGAAGGCTCGAGGAAGGAAGAGTCAATGTGGAACCGAATGTAGGAGCCCAGGGTCGTAACGGAAAAGGGCGTGTAGAATCGAGAGGAAGAAAACAACATTCCTTCTAAGGAACGAATTACGAATTCATCGGAATCTGACCCGGAAGAGTCGGCAGAACAGAGTGTTACTTCTGACATGTTTCTTGTGTGGAAGCATTTAGATCGTTCCGTCCCGATACCTTTCGGGGGGTCACCAACCGAGTGCGAAAATTGGATTAATCTTTGGAGATGTTATTTGAATCTATTAAGCGTAATGGATATCAAAAGGTCATAGGCTGCGAAGACTCTATTTGAGGTGGTGGTTTGGATTGGTGGAACACTGTGAAGCCTGTGGATGGTCAACAACTTGACTGGGAGGAATTTAAGACGATGTTCTTCGATTACTACTTCCCCATCGAAATGAGATATCAGAAAGAAGCCGAGTTTTTCGCTCTTCGACAGGGAGAGATGGATGAGAACACATTTATATCTCAATTTATGGGGCTGGCTAAATATGTATCACAACTGGACAGATCGGACGAGGCCCATAGTAATTGGCTAGCGAGACAGATGTTTGAGAAATGCAATAACAATGTCAAGGCAAGAATGGGAGTCTATGACATCACTACTCTCGAAAGGTTGATAGCAAAAATTCGAGAGGTCTGTCGGAGGCACAGAGATGCTGAGAGATTTGCGAGAAATGATTCTCATGGCCGATTCAGTGGTCACATGGGAATATCAGGAGGTGTAGGTAAAAAGAGTCACACTTCAAACTTTAGTGGATCTGGTAGCAAGAGGAGTTTCTTTCACGGAGGCTCTCAGCAGAGGAGTCGTCCGCTTATGAGTCAAAGCACTCAGAGCCAAAGCCACCAAAGCCGCACCGAGCAAGCCGGGGTTCCTGCAAGCAAAGGTCTCGTGGCATCAACTAACAACATGAATCAACGCCTCCTTGTACTATTTGTGGAAAAATGCATCCTGGTGAATCTTTGGACTGTTTTAATTGTGGAGAGAAAGGTCATATTGCGAAGTATTGCTATAAGAGTAGGAAGGAGGACCAGGACATCTAGACCATTCGCACTGGTCGAGTATTTGCTTTAACGTCGGAGGAAGTGAGTGGTGCTCCTAATTTGATCCGAGGTAACGTTCTTCTTCGGGTCAACCTTTATGTGTTATATACGACTACGGTGCCACACATTCTTTCATCTCCTATGACCGTGTGAAAAGATTAAATCTTTTTGTGGACCGATTTGTCTTATGATCTACTTGTGTCTACTCCCCCGCCGGTATATGTGTGAAAACCGCCATGGTGTGTAAGAAATTGATGTTTACATGTGAGGGTCGTGAAACGACAATTGATTTGATTTGTTTACCCTTGCGGGGTATAGATGTAATAGTGGGTATGGATTGGTTAACAACCAATGACGTCTCCTTGAAATGTAAGGAGAAAGTTGTGCAATTTAATGATCACGCAGTAGACAAGGAAATTTCTAAAGGGCCGATAGTATTGTCAGCGGTTCAACCTGAGAGAAATGTAGGGAAGGATTACGAAGCCTTCGTGGTACTTTTCTCCGTTCAAGTGAAATCGGAGAGAAGCATTGAGGAAATCGAAGTAATTAAAGATTTTCCTGATGTGTTTCCAGAAGAATTGACCGGACTACCTCCAGAGCGAAAAGTTGAGTTCGCCATAGAGTTAGCGCCAGGGACAGAACCGATCTCCAAGGCTCCTTACCGGATGTCACCTTTGGAGTTGGCTGAATTGAAGAAGCAGATTGAAGATTTGCTGGAGAAGGGCTTCATCCGACCAAGTGTATCTCCGTGGGGTTCCCCGTGCTTGTTCGTGAAGAAGAAGGATGGCTTGAGGCTTTGCATTGATTATCGGCAGTTGAACAAAGTCACGATCAAGAATAAGTATCCATTGCCAAGGATAGACGATTTATTAGATCAACTTGTGGGTGCATATGTGTTTTCAAAGATTGACCTGAGATCAGGGTATCATCAGTTGAGGGTAAAGGCGGAAGACATTCCGAAGACCGCCTTCCGTACCAGATATGGCCATTATGAGTTCCTGGTCATGCCTTTCGGAGTAACTAATGCGCCGGCGGTGTTCATGGATTATATGAATCGGATCTTCAGACCTTATTTGGATCAGTTTGTGGTGGTATTCATTGATGATATCCTTATCTATTCGAAGAATGAAGAGGAACACCGAGAACATCTTCGATTAATATTACGATTTTGAGAGATCATCATCTCGTATGCAAAATTGAGTAAATGTGAGTTACGGCTAAAGAGGTACGGTTTTTAGGTCATGTGGTCTCTGCAGATGGAGTAGCAGTAGATCCTAGCAAAGTGGACGCTGTACTGAAGTGGGAACAACCTAAAACAGTGACAGAGGTGCGTAGTTTCGTGGGATTGGCTGGTTATTACCGCCGTTTTATAGAAGGGTTCTCTCGGATTGCCACGCCACTCACCAGATTGACTAAGAAGGAACAACCGTTTGTTTGGGATGAGAAGTGTGAAGCGGCTTTTCAAGAGTTGAAGAAACGACTAACCACCGCACCTATTCTTATCATACCCGACCCACACAACCGTATACGTGTATGCGATGCGTCATTAAAGGGATTGGGATGTGTGCTCATGCAAGAAGGAAAAGTCGTGGCTTATGCCTCTAGGCAGTTGAGGCCTCATGAAAAGAACTATCCGGCACATGATTTGGAGCTTGCAGCTGTCGTTTTTGCCTTAAAAATTTGGAGGCATTACCTGTACGGATCTCAATTTGAGATTTTCAGTGACCATAAGAGCTTGAAGTATCTTATGGATCAGAAGGAGTTGAATAACCGACAGAGAAGATGGATAGAATTCTTGAAGGATTATGATTTCGAGTTGAAGTATCATCCAGGGAAGGCGAATATAGTCGCAGATGCCTTGAGCCGGAAGTCAATGCATATGTTTCACATGTACGTGACTGAGCATAACCTCTTAGAGAGGTTATCCGAGTTTAATCTTGAACCAAAATCAGAGGTGATTTTGAGTTCAGTGATCGGAAATTTTGACCTTTACGATGATTTAAGAAGGGCTCAAATGGAAGATGACCAACGCTAAGAATCGGAGAGAATTTGAGGAATGGCGAAGTGCCTAATTTTGATATTGGAGACACTGGTATATTGAGATACAAGAAAAGGATTTGTGTTAGAACAATGAGGAGATCAAGAATACCATTCTTGAAGAAGCTCATCGGAGTAAGTATACTATTCATCCAGGAATTACTAAGATGTATAAAGATCTAAAACAAGGGTATTGGTGGCCTAAGATGAAGCGAGATGTGACGAACTTCGTATCGAAGTGTTTGACTTGTCAGAAAGTAAAGATCGAGCATCAAAAGCCTCCTGGGGTTGCTTCAACCTTTAGAGGTTCCCCGGTGGAAGTGGGATAGCATCTCTATGGATTTCGTTGTGGGATTGCCGGATACGGTAGCACGTCATAACGCCATATGGGTCATTGTAGACAGATTGACGAAGTCGCTCATTTCCTTCCAATTCATATTGGATATAGCTTAGGAAGGCTAGCTCAGATGTATGTGGATTGGATTGTCAGATTGCATGGAGTACCTTCAGAGATTGTGTCAGATCGTGACCCAAGGTTCACGTCAAACTTCTGGAAGGCACTACAGGAAGCTATGGGAACTAGATTGAAGTACAGTACGGCTTACCATCCACAAACAGATGGTCAGACAGAGAGGACGATCCAAACTCTTGAAGACATGCTGAGAGCTTGTGTCATTGAATTACCGGGTAGTTGGGATCGTCACCTGCCTTTGGCAGAATTTGCTTATAATAATAGTTATCACTCAAGCATTCAGATGGCTCCTTTCGAAGCATTATATGGCAGAAAGTGTAGATCGCCTCTTTGTTGGACTGAATTGAGTGAGAGGACTGTGATTGGACCAGATTTAGTAGATAAAACTACGAAGAAAATTGAGATGATTCGTCAGAAGTTGCTGACCGCTCAGAGCAGACAAAAGAGTTATGCGGATAAACGGCGTCGGCCTTTGGAGTTCGAGGTAGGGGACCATGTGTTCCTTAAAGTTTCACCAGTAACCGGTATTGGTAGATCCATTAAAGCTAGGAAATTAACTCCTCGGTTTATTGGGCCGTATGAGGTTTTGGAACGAATTGGGCCTGTTGCTTATCGAATCGCCTTGCCGCCGCATCTGTCAAGTATACACAACGTGTTTCATGTGTCACAACTTAAGAAATACCATCCAGATCCTTCTCATGTAATTGAGCCTGAGAGGGTGGAATTGAGAGAGAATTTGACCTATGTAGCCGAGCCAGAAAGAATCCTTGATGTGAAGGACAAACAGTTGCGGAATAAGACAATCCGTCTCCTAAAAGTTTTCTGGAAGGGCATGTCTCCAAAGGTGATGCTACCGGGAAACGGAAGAACGAATGCGGCGCGATTTTCCTAATTTGTTTGTTTGATGATTTAGTGTTGAGGAAACATTAATAATTATGGTGGTATTATTTAGTGATCAAATGTGTGCAATGATGTAAACATAATTGTGTTGATGACTTTTGTTTGGATGTGTTAGTATGCCATACTTTAGTGATGATACCTTGAATTTAATATTGTTGCATCTGGTTCCTTGTGTTGTGAATTGTTTGCTAGTAACTTGTTAAGAATTTTGGGGACAAAATTCAATTTAGGTGGGGAGTGTATTTTGGTATCGAGCAAAGGTCCGATGTGACCGATTTGTTGATTTTCTAACAGATCTTTTTTTAAAAAAAAAAAATTGGAGGTCGTGGCAAATTAAATTTCATAACATGTGTTCTTCCCTTTAGTTAGTTTTGATATTTATTAGGTTATAGTATATACAAGTTATTGCTAATGGAGATTTATGATTTTACGGCTTGATTGAGGTTAAATGTGATCGGGATTTGATATTTTATCGAGTAGCGCGTGGAAGATGGTGAATTTTGAGGACAAAATTCCTTTTTAGGTGGGGAGTAATGTAACATCCTGAATTTTGGACCTAAAAACTAGAGAATTAATCTATTTTTGGGAGACTACTAGGCCCTATTTTTGAAAGTGACAAATTTAGGATCAGTAAGATATCAGGTTTGAACAAATGGGATTAAAATATAAGTAAAACCTATACCTATTTTCTACACTTTTCCGTGATTTCTCTACTGCTAATTTATAAAATATATTATTTTATTATTTTATTTTATTTTGTAATATATATATATAGTGGGCGGCAGCCCACGTTAAAAAGAAAGGGGAGGGGAGTGTTATTTTATATTATAATATTATATGTTTATAATTATATATTATATTATTATTATAATATATATATTAAATTATATCAATTGTGGCAGACAAGTATGTCTGCCACAATTGACTTATAATTGGGGGTGGAAATGATTCCACCACCCCTCTCTCTTTTGATCAATTATATAAACACTCCATACGCACACACACGGAAACACAGAGCAAAAGAGAAGGAAAGAAAGAGAGAAGAGAGAAAGAAGAGGAAGAAAAGAGAGAGGAGGCGTAGGAAAATGATGGTGTATATTTATTTGGGAGTATTGAGGTATTGGTAAAAATAAGTTTGGAATTGAGGTAACCGTGGTTATTCTTTTATATACTTGTCAAATTTATATGTATGTATCTATATACTGTTTTGGGATATGTTATGCCTATGGGAAGTGGATTTGGAATTGTATATTTTTGTATTGATGAGATTGGTTGTTCTGTAAGGGTTGGTGGACGTAGTTTGTACCTGGACTCTGAGTTTGTAGGCGGTGTATGTGCCTTGGACTCTGGGTTTGTGGGCGGAAGTTGTGTCCTCGACTCTGATAAGGATGATCTATGCATCAATAATGTCTGGAACATATGTGAGATCTCTTATGAAATGTTTGGAAATTAAATTATGATATTTTAGAACCCTTTTTGGGAGGGAGTTTTTGGTAACCGAGTCGAGAACTATTTGTGAAAGGTTTTATATGAAAGCATATATTTTAATTACCATGTATTTATAACTGTATGTTCTCGATCTTGGTTTGCATGTATATTTTTGAATAACCAATAGTTACTGGGATCTTTGGATCTTACGGTTATTTTGTTTATTTTTTTTTTTCAGGTGATTAATTTATTAGGGAAACAAGGGAAGGCACATAGGAGCCGCGAAGGCTGTTTTGTAATGTTTTGTGATTTGTATTTGCCACAACCACAAGAATTCCGCATTTTATAAACTCGATATATTATTTTGGACTTAATTTGGTCTGTATAAATGGATTATTACTTTTTGAACCTATTGTAAATAAGTATTTTTATGTTGGAAAAGAGGATGTTTCACGGCCGGAGACTTATCTATCTTTACCACATTCGTTATCCAATTTCAAACTCTAGGATTACCGTAATCATTACAATGTTACACTGTGGTTGATGTTTGTTATGAATCGATTCTCTTCTTTCGCTCCAATGCTCTACTGACGATTACTCGCTTGAAATATTTGGAAACGTTTAAAAAAAAAAATATTCCGCCTTTTTCAAATGGGATGTTACGGTTATCAAAGAGAATATCAGCATGTGCTTTGATGTGACCATGCATATGTGTGCGTATATAATAATAATATTATTTTTTCTATAATTTAATATTAAAAGAAAATAATAGAGGATAAAAGAATTAAAGCGAAAAGTAGTTTAGGGTGCCCATTATACCTTAAATACGCGTTGAATGCTGCTGTGAACATATTTTAAGGCAGAACTGTATAAAACTCTATTTTAGGACATCAAACGTTGGTTTGAAGTGTGTCAATCACCCTTAAGTATTTTTTTTATATGCATCCAGTATTTTAAAATATTTTGTGACGTATTTAACACTCTAAGGTACATTTTGAGCGCATTCAATACCTTAAAGTATTTCTTGTGTCTTGGTTCTAGATGCAAAAAAAAAAAAAAACTTAAGGTGCTAGATGCACCTGAAAAAATACTTCATGGTGCTTGAGGTACCAAAAAAAAAAATGATGGTGGATTCGTTTGAAAAAATATTTCAAGGTATTAGATGCACCACAAAAATAGTTTAAGATATTAAATGTATCAAGAAAAATACTTTAGGGTGTTGGATACACTTTACACCCTAAATGTAACTTAATTCATTTACTCCCTTCAGGCCATAATATAAGTCACTTCTATAAGAATGACTTAGTCTTAAATATAAGGACATGTTTGATTCTATTCTCTATTTTTTGGTTATCAAAACAGTTTTATAAAATTGTTTTTGAAAAACAAGTTTTGAAAAAAAAAATGTTTGGATAGTTGTTTTTAAAAAATATGTTTTTAAAGCGATGTGATGGCAGGCGTCGCCTGCGGTGACGTAGCGGTAGTTGTAATTGGTAATGTGTTGTTGAAAGTAGATAGATGACGTACTCAAAAAATAAAAAATAGAAAAACCAAAACAAGAAAATAACTAAAAACTGTTTTAGTTATTTAAAAAAAAAAATCAAACAAGTTTTTTAAAAAGAACAAAATCAAACAAGCCTAAGTCATTTGAAGAGCAATTAATAATTTTATTTTTGTCAGTTTTATCTCTATAATTAATGTTTAAATGTGACTCATTGTATTTCTTTTTCTCATCATAACCTCATTTAACATGAGTATGTAGATGAAGTTGAAATATTTTTTAAATTTAAGACAAATTTAGTGAATTAACTATTATTTATTTATTAATTATGATAAATTGATTAAAGGGGCTTATATTTTGGGAGAAAGGGATATGTTTTGGGAGCATAGAGGTATAGGAAAATCTCATATAAAAACGGTTGAAATAGAAAAAATTCTATATAAGGCTGGCAAACTCAACAAATCTTAAATTGGGTCAATGACCCAATTTAGAATATTTAAATGTTGGTTATTTTCTAATAATACCCCTAACCCTAACCAAATAAAAAAAAGAAAAGGAAACTTGTATCATTAGGTTATAAACCCATATATGTATTCTAAGCTTTCATTCAAATGATATCATGAGATCTTGTTTTTTTTTTTTTTTGCCCGAAATCATGAGATCTTGTTGAAACTTGTATTTTAAGGTTATAAACCCATATATGTATTCTAAGCTTTCATTCACTTTTGGACTCCGTTTGAGAACCATAAGCAGTCACGCGATCCATGATGAAACTTGTATTTTAAACCTAACGGAAAAATCGAAAAAGGGGCTAGATAAAATTTGCTCTGATCTGATTCAAATGCGTCTTATCGTGATCCCCAATAAAATCTATGAGATCATCTAATTATATATATTGATTACAAAAATATTGTACCTCCAGTACATAAATTAACTAAAAAGGATTCAGGAATGAAGATTTAATATTATAACTAACTTACCGTAGCCTACTTTGCCGATTTTTTGATACTGTTGAAGCCAGTGACGGAGCCAGGTTTCAAAGTTTATGGGTGCACAATTAGTGGGGGGGAATTTAAAAGAAAATTTTAAATGCATTATCTCAGACTTACACTGAACTTGCACCTATCTCTTCTAATTGTTGTGATGGATGATGAGATATGTCTCTTGTCTCCACAATTTCTTGTTCAATAATGCCTAGCTTCACTTACTTTTACACGTTGGTTGGGCTTCTTTCACAAGAAAGTCTCAGACTCTTAGTTTCAATGTTCAGACTTAAAACACAGCAATTGATTATGGAGCAGAAATATGGTTTCATTGTAATTCTGCAGCAAACAGGGTAGCACTATCCACAAACAGGGTTTTTAAAGCCAAAGCTTTGAAACCAGGCCAAGGATGAGAGGGCAACCCTGTTATGTAGCACTATCCACAAAATAATACTATCAAAAGAACATAAAAATTTGCTCAATAAATCAGCCAAGAACATATAGGGAAAATGATACGTATAAAAGGGAAAGAATAGGCTACAACAGAAATATACCATTCAATAGACACCTATTGCATCTCTTCAATATCCTATTTATAGACCCATTAACCTAAATGCCCGAACTAAGGTAATAGAACACCAAAATCCAAATCAAGGATACAGTGTAACCAAGGCACGATTGCATATATTCATAGTTTCATAGAAATAAGGCACGAGACGGAATTGAATCGGAATCTCACATGCATGGCCGCATTGAAGTTTGAAATCCAAAGGCATTGCTAAAACACGTTTGGATAGCATATCGTTTAAGAGTTCTTCTCTGTTCTAATATGTTCAAGATCAATCAACAATTATGATTAAGTATATCCTGACTTTCTCAGATTCAATTCCAGTTATTTAAATTCTTTCATCCTCTCACACGAGTCCAACATTCGATTTTGCCAAGACAGCAGAAGCAATTTATTAAAGAGATGAACAGCATCTAATGGAGAAAAATGAAGCAGAGAATACAGTTAAACGAAACAGAGAAACAAATGCTAACCTCCAGCCGAACAGCCCCAAGATCGAAACTAACCAACGGTGAAGAAATTGATTCTGATTCTGATTCAAGATCGAAACTAACCAACGATGAAGAAAACCTTCGGATCAAATAGAAATTCCGACAATGGAGTGAGAAGACGACGAGGGAATTGAATCAGAATCAAAGAACCTAACGAAATTGAAAAGAGGGGGATCGGTGAGTGAGATTAAATTTCAAAAATTACCTCGGAGGAGCTGGAAGACGCCGACGACGGAGGTTTGGGAGCCGAGCACCGTGGGTGAGAGCGGTGAGTTGAGGCCGACGACGGAGCTTTGGGTCTTTGGGAGAATGAAATTGAGCAGGGGGGCCGGTGAGTCATGCGTTAGAACGAACTGAGAAGTGAGATTGAAAAAAAAAAAAAAAAACCTATGCGGATAACAGCGTTCGAACCCGGGACCTCACACTTGAATGGGAAAGTTATAACCACTACTCTAATCAGCTAACTCATAACAAAAGTCCCTTACAAAATATATATTTTCAAAAATGTTTATGTCTCGCACTTGCCCAATGGGCACTAGTGTGCCTCCGCCTCTGGTTGAAGCCTCCAATGAATTTTCTATCGTTAGAGTTTCTTACGCATAAACAATCTATCTTCAATTTTGTTTTTTTTTTTGTCTAATAATTAAAGGATATAGATGTAATTTGTCCCAAATTTTAAATCCCTAATTGTATCATATAACCTAACTAATAATTTGTTAAGTTTAGTAACCCAAATTAGAACTTGGGTATTTCATCCATTAATTTTTATATGGAATTCTCCTACGTAATATGGGGACACGCATTCACATCACACATGCACTGATACGTGTAATGTAATTAAGTTGAGCATGCCAGGGGCGTCAAATTATAAATTTTGTTTGATGACATGCAAAGATTAATTCCAGAAAACTAAGACATCAAATTAATTAATACATCATTAATAGAACTACTGTCACGTATATTAAGGATTAGAGGAGTACTGAGTAAGGTGTTAATTAAATTTGTTTAATGTTTCGTCTATTTAAATTTTAAAGTTTGATGTAATTTAAAATAAGGGTAAATTTTTAAACAAATTAAATGATTTAGCCACATCTTTTTAACTGGGATGAAATGGTTGGAAGTGATTTATAATAAAGATCAAAATGGTATATCCTTTATATTTTGATATCTGCGTGTTTTGGAGACGATGAAACCCTGTCCCATATTAATCTAATGGAGAATTTGATCCAAACAGTCGTCATCAACATCAATAGTGGCGGAACCAGAATTTTTTTTTTAGCCCGGGTCAAAAAATAAACATATTGAACTATTCCTTTTGGTTCTTATTATAAGGCATCAACTAACAAGTATATTTGATCCTTTTTATAAGACACTTGCTTATTTCCAAATAGCATTAAATATTTTTTTCCATGTATACCTATATATAATTTAAAAGATAGTGAGTGAGAGTAATAATTAATTTTTAATTAATTATTACTCTCTTTTCGAGCAAAAAAAGAGTAATAATTAATATGATAATAGAGTTTAGTATAATTAATAGGGATAATATTGAAAATTACTTAAATTTTAAGACAAATTTAATGACTTTAACTGTTTTTATTGACTTGTGAGAATTGTTAGTTGGTTCCTTAAATAAGGATCAAAAGGAGTATTTACTAAATAGTATCAAATAACCTTGAAAATACAAATAAATAATAACCAATAATTATGAATCAAAACAATATATAAGATGATACTAACCTTTTCAGTATCTCAAACAAGAATTTTACTTTCCTCTTACAGTCCAATAGTAATGAAACAAACATTATCCTTACAGAGAAAATAAAAAATTAGTTGGGGCCAAATTTGTGGCCAAATAAAATATTATATAATAAATACATATATATACTAACAAATTTTATAAGATCAGTCGGGTCAGCTGGGACCAAGGCCCCAGCTGGCCATCACTATGTTCCGCCCCTGGTCATCAATTAAGGCGTGCAAATGCGTCGAACACGATTCTAGTAAGGAAGAATTGGATGAAACCATCGTTTATTAAGGGAGAATTTGATCCCAAACACTCTTGTAACATCATTTTCATTCGCTTGTGCTGTTGTGAATGTGTACAATGTGAATATGGTATGGTTTTACTAATGGATCAACTAACAAGATGGTTGTGTGAGCCACGCCATTCACATGTCCCATTACAACATCTAGTTTTATTTTTTTATTTTTTAAAAGGTTCCTAATTTACCCCTTTGATAATGCTCCATTAACAACAATCATGGAGAAGAGGGAATGAGGGAATTAAGAAAGACGTCTACGGTATTTTAGAAAATACATGTCATATTAACTAACTTCCTTAATCTAATTGAATTTAATAGATATATCTTATATTAATAACCGAAGGATTATTTTCTTTTTGAAATATGAGTTAAATGTGTCTTCGAATTAATTTATTTTAAGTGATTTTGTATTATATAAAGTAATTAATTACACGGAGGAGTTTTTTTTATGTCATAACCTAGACAGGTACATTGTGTTCTCCTCATGTGAATAGGTCCTTCAACAATATCACGCCTTACACTACATAACTGAAGGAAGTCTGACTTATTTGATGTCATTATCAAATATCTTATTTGAATAATAGGCAGGTTTTAGGTTCCCATATTTTATTATCCCACGTTCCAAAAACTATGTCATTTTTCACTTGTAAAATTTTTCTCAAAATTTATTTGTTGCCACTTCAATTCTCACCTTTCATTTTGTTTTGTTTTTCCCCTCTGCTTTACACACGTTTTTTGGGCCAATGGTTCCTTATTTGACAAAAAAGGAACTTTGAAATTACAAAATCTCAAATCAAGTATTTCTCATAAAATGAGTTATGAATTGTTTATGAAGTCTTATAGTGGCTTTATCAATTTTGATAACAAATTATTGAGGAAAATAATGTTATCTCTAGGTAATCACACAACAATGAAAGCACAAAAAGAAAGAGAAAAAAAGACCCCAATTCACTAATGGTTGAAGGGCCATCTTAAGTATAGCCATTGGCTTCGGGCCCTGGTCTTCGAACCAAATTATGATCGGGAAAAAAAAAAAAAAATCTGAAGATTCGACCATGATATTTGTTTATTTGTGAACAGTCTGTAGAGATGAAGATATCACATCACATTAAATTAATTAATATGATTTTTTTTCAAAAAAAAATTGTTAACTGATAGGAAACTTCAATTTACCTACACTCATGCTAAAATCATTCAATTTTATGTGTCATTCTAGGCATCCCTATTCAAGTATTTAAAATTTGAAAAAGATTATTCCCTTCCTTACTCATTATAAAAAAAATATAAGAATATTTTTTGTTCATAAACATAAGAAATAGAGAAAATTAAAAAAAAAAGTTTTAAATAGAGAAAAGACAAATCATAAAGTTCCATATCACAAATATTAAGTCAGACATGTGGGAGAAATATTAGGTTTGAAAAAAAAATCAAATAACCAACCTGCCCCTAATACTATTTGGAGAGTTTGAATTATTATCAATATATGTATACTGAAATTATTAGTTGTGATTTTTTGTGATATGAATATCGATATGTTTCGTGAGCTTAGAAGCATAAGCAATATGGAAACATGCATTCACATCGCACATGCGCACTGATACGTGTAATATAATCAAGTTGAGCATACCAGGGGCGTCATATAATAAATTTTGTTTGATCCTGCAGGTTCGTGCTTGGGTGAGAATAATGACATGCAAAGATTAGTTTCCAGAAAACTAAGACATCAAATTAATACATCATTACTGATAGTGATACTGTTCATTCATGGCCTCATGGGAATAGAAGGACAACTCACGATTTTGACAATTCATTCTTTGGTAAAATTCTTTTCTTAGACCAATATAGAGTAGGTCTACCTAGGGGTGTTCGTGGGTGGTGAGACCCTTTGGCGACGCCGCTCGAAAGATCATTAGGCGTAGAAATATAGCAACGTCTTGTAAATGTCAATAGAAGCCTAACATTTTTGGGCGAGAAAGAATAATTTTGGGTAGGGTGGCCCTTCCATGCCTAAGTGGCGATACCCTGCCACACCTATGTGAAAAAAACAGCTTAAGTAACTAAAAAATTAAATAACATCCATAATTCTACACTTTTAAATATTTCAATATAAGTTTACAAATTAAGTTTTAAAATTAAAAAGACAACCTTATGTCTTAACAAGACATCAAAAAATAGTCCATAATCCATTAAATATAAGGCATCAAAAAATAGAAATTAAAGCCTTGTAGACATCCAAAACTCCTAGAGGTTGCATCAAGTCCCCAAAATGTCAAATAGGTTATATAATTTATAAGTTATAACAAATTATTATAAGTTTTTTTTATACAAATAGGTTATATAATTTATAAAAAATATATAATACTATTTTATATATAAAAAAATATAATATATACTATTTGGCGGGCTAAATAGGCGGGCGGCATACATTGCACGATGCCCGGCCACATTCACAAAAGTACCGCCCATTGAACTCATTTTTTTTTGGTGGCATTTCCTTGGGCGGGGTAGGGCTATTTTTTAGTGGCGCGGGCGGTCATACGGGGCCGTGGGCATCATGAAACCCCTAGGTCTAGCGGTATAAGCCCTCACCCCGCTAGATCCTTTTGGGTCTCCGGTTTGAGTTCGAGATTCTAGATAATTGTGTTAAGAGAGACAACCACAAATCCCAAACTGAATATATAAGATGATAATATATATATATATATATACTCCTCCTGGTCCTAATTATAGGAACACTTTTTGGAGTTGGTTTTGGTCCTAATTATAAGAGCAACTTTTAACTTTTGTCAATTTTTTCCTATAATACCCCTATTTATACTTTCTCAATAATTATTAAAGACAATAATAATTTAATAATAAAAAGTATTATATAATTACATTTGTCACTGTATACTTCAATAATACTTGAGATGGATTAATTTGTGGGCTTTATATTTTTTTTATATCGAAGTTATTTTAATTTTTTACTTTTTAGAACCTTTTTTTTTTTTAACGTGCAAACATATATATAGCTTTTTTGTCCCATTTGCTTTTTTCAACAGAAATTTATGTGTTTGTTTAGACTTTTATTTATATTTTTCTTATTTGATAACTAATATTACTAAATTCAGTCAGAAGGCACATTATCAACTTTTTCAAGTAGTGTCGTTTAAAGAATACATAATCTCATTAAACTTTTCTTTATCTAAACGTCTAAAATACTGAAAACAAGCCGACATCAGTACATTACCGACGTGTGGCCTCCAGTAAAAGATTTAAATCTGACAATAATCGCGAGAGTACTGTGTCGGGTTACAATTCAACTAATTTTACCTTATGTAATTTTTAATTTTCAGGAGGGGTATTTTCAGAAAATAATTATAATTAACTAATTTAACTTCCCTCCTTAATCTCTGCAAATTCTGGTAAATAGCTCCTATAATTAGGGCCGGAGGGAGTATTTTTCAGCATTCACAGTGTCGTGTAATGTCATCTTCCCTATTAATTATTCGCCGAAAAGGAGAAAACTGTTGTCGGAGACGATCCGCCTTAAAGATTAAAATAAAACGTCTGTTGTAAGAGAAGGGAAAAAAAAAAAAAAACCTCGTATCTGAAATTCCGTCATGTCGACTTCTTTAGATTCTTGCATCCTGGGGAGGTGCCATCGCTGGAGAAGATGCTATGTGTTTATATTAATATTTTCTCCGATCTTTTTTGGTAAGGAATATTTTCTCCGATCTTAATGGGGTTGTATAGAGTTAAATAATTAATTTCAAACGATTGACAGAATTAATTAAATTACTTATTAATAAAAATGCGTGTCACATTGTTTTTTTTTTTATATAAGGTGTGTGACGCATTGTTTTTAAAAATTCCTCCTTGATCAATTACTTAGTTTTTTTTTTGTAAGTTTTTTGTTTTGTATTAAGAAATAAATTATAATATTAAAGGATGGGAAAAGTATTTCTCCAGTAACCCCTAAAACTACGTCATTTTGAATTAATGAATGGTGCATTTGTAATTTTAGATGAATTAATGAAGGGTGTTTCGGTAAAATTTATATGATAAAAAAATAAACAAAATTATAGAAACACCTTCATTAATCCAAAACGACGTAGTTTTGGGGGGTCATTGGAGATAACTTATCTCCAGTGATTGGAGAAATCCTTTACCCTTAAAGGATAGTTTTCTAATTAAGCATATGTCTGGAACATTTAAAATGAGTGTTTTTGCTATAAAACTCTTTTCATATATTTATAATATAGAATTATTTAAAATAGACTAATTCAAACAAGTATTTATTTTAATTGTTCACATTCATATGTTTCTAAATAAATGGTATTTTATCTGTGTGTATAATTTTCTTTTTATTTGATGCAAGATAAAATATTATTTACATCTTCCCCTTAAACTGTTTTAATTTTTCCTGAAACAGAGATTTGACTCAAAAGCAAATTGTTTTCAAAAACTTAAGGGTCTATTTGAGTTGGCATTAAAAACACGTTTACGCAAATCAAAATAAAATTTCTCTAAAAAACGTACTTAGAATACCGTAAATCAAATTAGAAAAGCAGCTTATATCTCTAATCCAAACATGCACTAATTATTCATCAGTCATTTTCTTATCTTGAAAGTCAATCGCCAGTTTTGAGATCTTGTCACAACTCACGACCCGTAAGCAGATATTCTCTTCTGGAATGTGGCCTATAAGATATTAATATAAAAAAAATAGGCATGACAACATGGACACAAACCATAGTATTAAGGAACATAGCTAATTATCTTTTTCACATGATCCCTTGAGTTTACCAAAAAATAACATAGCATTAACCCTTTGAAGTGGAGATCAAGATAGGGTTTCCCCACAACTTCCAGAGTGATTTTTTAAAGAAAAATAAAAAAGAGTCATCTTTATTAATATGAAAACAAATATTACAACCTATTCATCTCAACCTACCACACCAAAACCTTACCACAGTGAAGGTTTGGGTTTAGAGTTTCATTTCATATCATGAAGTCAACGCGGGTTAATTTTTGGTTATGCTGATTCAAGTTCATTTGACTGAGTTAATTAATCAAATGTAGGGAATTTTAATATATAGTACCATTAAATTCATTTGGCTCTCTAGAAATCCAAGTAAAAATTACAATTAATAAAATTTTAAAATATACATAATCTTTTCATGGAATGACAAATTAGTAATAGAATTTAATTTCATTCCATTTTACAATCACAGTTGATATTCTTCATTTTTTTGTGAACTATATATATATATATATATATATATATAATATATATATATATATATATATATATATATATATAAAAATTAAATTAAGATATTTCAGAAAAGATATTCCAACAAAGATAATTTAAAATAGGCTTTGAAGAGCTAGCGTACGACCGTCGCTTTAAACTTGAAGGACGCCGCGACAATCGTCCCCCACAAAAGGAGAAGGATGATGATTAGAATCAATAGATGACATGTTGACGGTGTGGGTTATGACTTGTGATATGAAATCTTGAATTTAAAGCACCGAGGAGGGAAGATAAGGGAGAGAGGGCAAAAGACCTCGCGTTTGTTCAAAATACTCGCCAGATAATAAACCCATTTAAAAGTGATACGGTTAAATTATTACATAAATAGTCAATTTTATCATTCACGCTATTATTGAATAGATTCTCCCTACTCTTGAGATAAGGGCCGAGAGTCCTTTTGCATAAATTATAATCTAATGTATAATTTAATATACTGGGATAATGTTTGAGATCCCAAAAGTCGCTTATTTACATAAATTGAGACAAAATTCATCTAATATACTTATAATCGTAAATCGATTGAAAAGTTACTTTTAAAGGCTTATCTAGTTTATTTAGTCTAAAAAAAGTCAATTATGTTTTATATTTATGACTTAAGGGAGTATATGCTAAATAGGAGTAGAGTTATAAAGCTACTATTAAATTTTAATACATAATTAATTGGATTTAAAAATTTTATTAATCTAAGTGAATGGAAAGTAATTTATAAATATTTAAAAAAAAATCTGAACTTGTGAATTTATCTTGAGTGATTCTAACATGAGTAAAATGTATAAGAAGAATTACCTTTCGTCAAAATCCAATTGATTTTTTAGAAAGATTAAGGAAACTAAATAACCTTAGAGTTTTAATATTTATATTTTTTTTTACGTTAAACTAATTTATTTGACTTATAAACTGATATATAATCAAATGATGTATAATACCACTTTGGTTCTATTTATAAGTCCATTTTGATCAAAAAAAATTGGTCATATTTATAAGTTCTTTTTAGGTAATAAATGAGATTATAACAATTTTGCCCATTAATTGTATCAATGAAAATAGATAGAAAAGAAAAAGTTGAAAGATACTCATTCATAAAAGAGGGAAAAGTTGAAAATTTACCCCATAATCATTGAGCTAACTACATCTCCTTAGTATGTGTGATTTGGTCAAAGGGAACTTAGAACCAAAGTAGTATATGTTATTATTAACTTAATTAGCTTCCTTAACATTTCAAAAAAAAGTTAATTGAGTCTTGTATTAAATACATGAGTGGTATCACGATCTTCATGGTGGCCCCCCAAAAAAAAATATGTCCCAAATTTTTTATATAAATTGGAATTTTTGTATAAATTTATCCCAAAAATTTATACATTTAGCCTCCCAAATATTTATCTAAAGGTTCACGATGTGTAGTATCATCTTGTAAAGCATGCAATAACTTATTTTAGCTACACCAAATGTGACTTATTTTAAGTATTTTTACGCTTTACTGTATATGGATATGTGAGACATCGGAGTTTTATTTTAGCAAGCGATATGATTCTTTTCTTGAGCTTTCGATGCTGTAACTTCGCTTTCTGGCTCATCCTCTGAGTTGCTAAGCCCTTCAATCACATGCATATTGGAGAATTAAAAACTATTCTAAGCTTCCTTTTTTTTTTTTTTGAGGTGATCTCAGATGCTCTCCTTTTCTTAACTTCATCTCGAGGTCACTCTTGATTTCCCATGCATTATTAAATTGGCCATGTGGGTCTTTCCCAACTTATCTATATATAGCTCAAAGCCACCTCTTCAGAATTTCAGAGCGCGTTTCGCTGGGTTGGCAGCTTAACGAGAACATTGAACGCAAAAGTCCGAATATCTTCATACCTTAGATTGCTAAATTTGAGAGCTTGAAATTTCAAATTTCTCATACCGCAGATTGTTCTTGTTCCCTGCCGAATCAAGCCTGTGAGGGTATGTTTTCTACCTAAACAAGTTATTTTGAATCTTGGCACCCCTTGGCTTTTAGTTGATACTGTTTGTCCTGTATTTCTCTTCTTTCTGCTAGGATTTGTTGTTGTTTTTTTTTTTTTTTTTTAATCTCTGAGCTGCTGAAGTTGTTCGCACTTGACAGGTGCTTTTAGCTCTCTTGATTGTGAGGCCAGTCCTAATGGCTATGGTGAGGTTACTGTTCATCCTGTTTTTATGCCTGTGGATTTCCACCGAAGTGGTGGCTCGAACAGGAAATACCATTAGAAACAAGACTAATGTTCCTACGAGGCCAAGCGTTGTGAGAATCGGGGTACTGTTTACTCTCAATTCGTACATTGGAAGATCAGCAAAACCTGCAATTCTTGCTGCCCTCGATGATGTTAATAATGATACAACCATTCTTCCTGGCATTAAAATGGAAGTTATTTTAGTTGATACAAATTGCAGCGGCTTTATCGGCACACTGGAAGGTATTAGCCATAACTGCTTTTCTTCTATCAAATTGAAGCCTGATTTATTATTGCAATTATAATTACCTGGAAAAAAAAATTTAGACCCGTTTGGATGGCTCGTTTAAGTCAAAATAAAATAAAATTATTCATATGATAATAAAATTATTTATTTTTTATAGTCTTTTTTTATTTAATTGTTACTATCTTTTTTAAAATTAAGTTTCATATTTTTTAATGCTAAAAAAAAATGATTTTAAAATTAATTTATATGTTTAGATGATATTTAATTTTGTTAAAAAAAAAAAGCTAGAATGCTGTTTTTTTTAAGAAATTTGAGTGCTCACTACTTATTAAACGTGAGATAACTGTTCTCTATCAAAAACATAAGATGATTTTTTTTTTCTTACCTTAGGCTTAAAGTAAAAGTTAATTGTCTTCTCTTTATAGTCTCCTTAATTTATTTTCCTTTCATTTTGGACCGTTCTAAAATCTTCATTGGGTATGTTAGCAGTTAGCAAATATATTCAAGTTCATTTTTTTCTGTCATTCTTGCAATTGGAATGTTTGATAGTTCTTTTTTCCTTTCTGCCTAACTTTAATGAGTTTGAAACAAAGCAGAGCGTTCATCACTCTTACAACCTTCTCTATTGTTTTATGATTAATATTTAGAGCAGGTTGCATCAAAATCATTGCTAACATTTTAGACAGTCTTTAATATCTAACTTGTTTCATGGGATGAAATAGAAGGAGTGGATGTGTTTTTGTTATATACAAATGGCTCTCATATTATGATATTATCTCCTTTATGTATGTATGTGGAAAGAGAAGTAAACGAGCTTGATAACACTTTCCTGATCTTGCAGCTCTGCAGTTCATGGAGAATGAAGTGGTTGCTGCTATTGGCCCACAGTCATCCGGAATAGCTCATGTCATATCTCATGTTGTTAATGAACTCCATGTGCCTCTTCTATCATTCGGGGCTACAGACCCTACTCTTTCTTCTCTGCAATACACATATTTTGTCCGCACTACCCACAGTGACTATTTTCTGATGAACGCAGTTGCAGACGTGATTGACTACTTTGGTTGGAAAGAGGTGATTGCCATCTATGTAGATGATGATAATGGAAGAGGTGGGATTACTGCTCTAGGTGATGCACTTGCAAAGAAGCGTTCCAAGATCTCTTATAAGGCTGCCTTTGCCGTTGGAGCCTCTATAAGTGATATCAGTATATTGTTAAATTCGGTAAACCTAATGGAATCGCGGGTCTATGTTCTCCATGTTAACCCTGATACTGGTTTGTCAATTTTTTCTCTTGCAAATAAACTTGGTATGATGGGCAATGGTTATGTTTGGATTGCCACAGATTGGCTTCCTTTGGTTCTAGATACAATAGAACCAGCTGATCCCGACACAATGAATCTCTTACAAGGTGTTATTGCCGTACGCCGTCATACTCCTGACACTGATCTCAAGAAGAGTTTTATCTCTAGGCTGAAAAACAGTAAAAACAAGGAGACTACAGGCCTTAATTCCTTTGCATTATATGCATATGATTCGTTTGGTTAGCAAAGACGTGCTCTTGATGCATTTCTTAATGAAGGCGGAAATATATCTTTTGGTAGTGACCCCAAATTGCATGACACAAATGGAAGCGCGTTGCATTTTACATCACTTCGTTCTTTTGAAAGTGGCCCACGTTTCTCAAGAAAGTCCCGGCAATGAACTTCACTGGTCTGAGTGGTCAAATTCAGTTTGATGGGGACAAGAATTTAATCCATCCAGCATATGATATCCTAAACATTGTTGGAACTAGCCGTAAAATTGGTTATTGGACTAATTACTCTGGCCTGTCAGTTGTAGCACCTGAAATTTTATATTCAAAACCACCCAACATTTCATCTAGCAATCAGCATCTTTCCGGTGTAGTATGGCCAGGAGAGACTGCAACAATACCCCGGGGATGGGTGTTTCCCAACAATGGAAAGCCACTGCGAATAGCAGTACCAAACCGAGTAAGCTATCTGGACTTTACTTCCAAAAGCAATAACCCCCCAGGAGTAAAAGGTTATTGCATTGACATCTTTGAAGCAGCCATAAACCTGCTGCCATATCCCGTCCCACGACAATATATTTTATATGGAGATGGCCACACAAATCCCAGCTACAGTGAAATCACTGATGAAGTTGCACATGGGGTAAACTTGGATGCAGTTTTTATTTCTTTGCTATATGGTATTCCCATAAAAGCATGATAAGTGCATGTTTTTTATATACAAATGCATGGTTTCTAGTGATTTTTTTATACAATAATATTTCTATTGGAGAGCAAGATATCCTAGATACAAGGAACTATATTAAGTCTAGTCCAAATTTTAGTTTTGGATCTTAATTTGCTAGTTCTTTCCTACAATAGGAATGATAATATTTGGTCGAGCAAGGTTTGGAAATTGAGTGGTGTGGATTTTACTAATTGACTGCATCAAAATCTAGTAGTCATGTTTATCTTTTATTTTTTCAGAATTATGATGCAGTTGTTGGAGATATAGCAATTGTCACAAGCAGGACAAGGGTTGTGGATTTTACTCAACCTTACATGGAATCAGGGTTGGTTGTAGTTGTTCCAGTTAAGGAGGTGAAGTCAAGCCCTTGGTCCTTTCTCAAGCCGTTCACTGCGCAAATGTGGTTTGTCACCGGTGCCTTCTTTCTCTCTGTGGGAGCTGTGATATGGATTCTTGAGCACCGGCTCAATCATGAGTTCCGTGGTTCTAAAAGCAAACAACTTATGACCATTTTTTGGTTAGCATGTTTACTCTTTGAATAGCCTTTTTTATTTGGGTCTATTAGAGGATGATAGAGGTCTCCTATAGACCTGGCTATTCCTAAGGAGTTAATGATATTTAGTTTCATAACTTACTATTTTCTTGTATTATGGATTATTAGTCGAAATTGAGGTAAATTGGCTACATATCCTGGCAACACTTGAGAATAATATAGTATTTCAAATGCTTGAGCAGTAATGCCTTATTTTTAGTTTTAACATAAAAGTTTCCATTTTGCAGGTTTAGCTTCTCAACATTGTTTTTCTCACATAGTAAGTATCTTGTACCTTTATTTTGTCGGGTAATTAGTAGAACTCTGACATCTTCGCTGTGTTGGCTTGATGCAGGAGAAAATACTGTGAGCTCTTTGGGGAGGATGGTGTTACTAATATGGCTTTTTGTGGTTTTAATCATCAATTCAAGTTACACTGCTAGCTTGACATCGATTCTCACAGTACATCAACTAACATCTCAAATTGAAGGAATTGACGGCTTGATTTCAAGTGATCAACCTATTGGAGTTCAAGATGGGTCATTTATAGCGGATTATCTAACAAGTGAGCTGCATATAGCTAAATCTAGGATAGTGAATCTGAAAAGCGAGCAGGACTATATCGATGCCCTTGACCGTGGACCGCAAGGTGGAGGGGTGGCGGCAATTGTTGAGGAGCGTCCATATATGGAGATATTAATGTCTAAAACTAAGTGTAAATTCAGAACTGTCGGCCAGGAGTTCACTAAAAGTGGATTAGGATTTGTAAGTATCTTCATCTGAATATTTATGGTTGAGATTCCTTGAAAATTTTAAAATTTTTATTGCTTCTTCTGCTTTGAATGCACCAAATAGTTGGAAAGGTACTCATCAAAAGAATGGTGACTTGCATTTTCTGGTAAAAATGAATGAAAGTTGGTGTATTCAATAAATATATGGAATAAATGGCCCCAAGAAAACCTATGAACAAATACTAGGAAACATTATGAACATGTTTGGACATTGTTTTCATGGTTTTGTTTTTTTATGACAGGCATTCCAAAGGGACTCTCCCCTTGCTGTGGACATGTCAACCACCATTCTTCAACTCTCGGAGAACGGCGACCTGCAAAGGATCCACGACAAGTGGTTCAAGGCACTTAGCTGTTCTGCACAAGCCAATGATTCTGGTTCAAATCAGCTCTCTCTCAGCAGCTTCTGGGGCCTCTTTCTCATATGTGGGATTGCATGCTTCCTTGCTCTAGTTACATTTTTTGTCAGGGTGTTCCTTCAATATAAGAAATATATCCTAGACAGTGAAAAGGGTGAAGAAGATGGAGAGCGTGTTGTGACGCCTGTCAGTGCTAGAAGGACATTCAGATCCACCGCTAGCTTCAAGGACTTGATTGGTTTTGTAGATAAAAAGGAAGCTGAAATAAAGGAGATATTGAGGGACAAAAGTAAGAAACGACAGCGCAGCCGGAGCTTAGATCGCCGCTCCGATTATTCAAACAACTAAGTTTACTTTTTATAGTATTTATGGGTCGGATGCTTATATGTATATTTTTCTTTATTCAGCATGAAAATGTGTTGAGATTATGTCATAAACACTGTGAATTGTAAAGCACACCGTGTGATTGCTTTAAATAAGCTTGAACTCGAGTTCAAGAAGCCATTCGATTATATTATTTTTTTTGAGCCAATGATGTTTCACTAATTTGGAAACATGCTAGGATGATGATACATGTTTATATTGCAAAAGGTAAACAGGAAATGTCAATAATTTGGATGCAAACCAAAAATTATATATGCTCTGAGGAAGATGATTATTCAAGAATAATGTAAGTGACACAGTCATTAGGGATTAAAGAAAAGAAAAATAGGAGTAACTAACCATAATCAAGTTCTTTATGTCCCGAAGTTTAGTTTTTTTATGGCAGTAAAATGAAATTGATTAACAAGGGAGGTTCAATCTTATGAAAGTTATCTTGTTAGGCCGAGTAATTTATTTTGGGTTTCTTTTTTATGATTGAGACTCCAGTAGACCCTTTAGAGATTACACCATTGACACATTGTCCTTACGGATCGGCATAGAAGATCGAACAAGGAGGCCCAACTTCAAATCTTCTAAGTTCAAGATATTATGCATCTCATTCTCAATCTGTTTTGAAAAGTGAAATTCTTAGTCATACTTCAACAATTCCTCAATCTGATCTTGAAATAAATAAAATATTGAGGTTTGATCTTGGGTTTAAATTTGGGATTTATGTGCGGCTAAGGTTGAGAGTTTTAATATCAACAATGGCAACCTGATCACAAGAAATACAATTGATGATAATGATAATGACTTTTACATGTGCGCAAGGTTAGTTTTTGTGGTGAGAGTGAGATATGATGGCATGAGGCATGGTCAAGGTTTAAATTTGATGGTTTAAATCATGGAAATAAAAAATAGACAAGTTATGCAATGGTGATTTAAGAGTCAATTGTTTAACCATGATTGAATCGAGGTGAATCTGTTTATAATTAAAATATATACAACTATATATGGGTTAAGGTGCAAAAATACATATATGGTTTTCCTAAAAGTGTACCCAACACCAAATGTTTTTTGTGTGTGCAAAAGTGACTATATGGTTACAAAAGTATAGCAAAAATACCCATTGATCGTTAGTTTGACTTTTTGTATTTTTAAGGTGATTGGGTGTTTGATAAAATAGGACGATTTTTCGCAACTTATTGAAAGAGTTTGAATGACAATAATAATTGATAAATTTCATTCAAACATGTAGTGAAATATAAGCAATGAAGAAAATTACATGGCTATCACCCAAGAGGGGGGTGAATTGGGTGTTTGATAAAAGGGCCTAGATATTTTGAAAATTACGAAAGGTCAGATATATATATATATATATGCCGGAAATATAAGAGATAAGGGAAGAGAAATGGCGCCCAATCCTTGAGAAGGTGGAGATGGCGTAATCAATACACTTGTGCGTTTTTCCCATTCGTCCGTACTCGTGTTCAGATTGGAGTCTTCAAATCTTCAGGTATTTATACTAATTGAAGCTTGTGACCGTTGCATATCATTTCGTGCATGATTCCATTCAAAATTATAGCCGTTGTGTGCATTTCGTAGAATATAGCCGTTGAGAATATGTCTCGTTGAGATATAGTTTGTTGGGAACATTTGCCGATTTGAATATTTGAATTTTGGCTCTTCAAGAATGTCTCCCATGATGTTCGGCTTTTGTTGGTGGGAGCCTTTTTCTACACCTTGAAGAATAGTTAGTCTTCTTTCCAGGCCGTCTTCCATTTGCTTTGTTTGAGAAGATATAATAAAATAATACAAGTGGCTCATGGAGTTGCTTTATTTGACTTTAAAGCAAATTAAAATCTTCTCAAGTATGTAGTTAAGGATATTGAACATTTGAATCCATTGAAGAACATTACCGTTCGCATTAAACATTGCTTCAGTTTTCTCGTTCAATTCTGATTGCTTTCGAAAATTTGCGCAACCTTCATCTTCAAGCTTATGACAGATTTTGGTTTCTGTCAAGTTTGATGTAATCTCAAACTTTAATCACCTGAAACTTATACACAAATGATATAAATGGTGTTAATAAGTTGTATAAATCATTTGAGTAATCATCTAGATGTTCTTGATGAGATATGATGTTTCAGTCATGGTGAATTTTTCTGAATCAGATGTGTAAATCTGTTCTGGAGTTCCAAGCTCGAGTTTATATAGGTAAGCTCGAGTTTGGTCTTCTTTTGAACTTGGAATTTTGCCTCTGTAAGTATCAAGCTCGAGCTTGGGACTTATAGACTCGAGTTTGGGTGTTCTTCGAGACCTGTTTGCACTCTATCTGAGCTAAACTCGAGTTTGGTCACTTATAGGCTCGAGTTTGGCTTTTTCCAAAAGTTCATTTCTTCTCGGAACTCTCGAGCTCGAGCTTGTAACTTCAAGCTCGAGTTTGGACTTCTTCAAAATCAGCATTTCCTCTCTCAGAACCGTAAACTCAAGTTTGCTACTTGTAAGCTCGAGTTTGCTACTTGTAAGCTGAGCTTGCAACTTGGTCAACTTTAGAAGGCCATATCTCCCTGGTATGAACTCCGTTTTGGTTGGTTCAACTCTTTATGGAAATCTCTTTGAGTCTACTTTCATATGCCACTGATTTCAGCGCCATTGGATCTGTCGTGTGTGAGATAAACCCAAAACATTGAGGCTTGGTTTTCTGTGTGGTGTGGATTTCTATGTCTACTTCCACAGTTCATAACTCCTTGATATGAAGTCCTTTTGACTTGAGTTTTATATCAAAATGACTCATTGGGAGTATAGTTTCATATGCCACTGGTTTCACCTCAATCAGATCTTTGGTTTGGAAGATATCATCAAATTACCAGGCGTTGCTCGTCTTTGAACGTGAAACGAGTTTATCATTTGTAAACTCGAGTTTGGAGTGCTAAGCTCGAGTTTGCCTAGTCCAGAAACACCAAATCTGCTGAAGACACTTATAGGCTCGAGTTTGGAGTGCTAACTCGAGTTTGTTCATATCAGAAAGGCAAATTACTTCAGCAAGGTAGTAAACTTGAGTTTAATACTTGGAGGCACGAGTTTGCTCATCCAGAACCTCATATTTGGCTTAACAATTTTGAATTGAGCCAATCCAACTTCCATATGATCTTGGAGGCTTCTAGGATCAATCTTAAAACTGGTCGATGGGTAAGATTGGGATTGAGAGAGAGAGAAAGGCTAAACTGCAATTTCTAAAATATCTATGTCATTTTCTGTAATTTTCTCCAATACTTTACTGCCAATTGGGATAAAATTTAGATGATTCATCATTCATGTCAACTTTAAAAATACAAAAAAGTCAAACTAACGGTCAATAGGTATTTTTGCTCCACTTTTGTAACCACATAGTTACTTTTGCACTCAAAAAAAGTATTTGGTGTTGGGGGCACTTTTGAGAAAACCACATATATATTTTTGCACCTTAACCCTAAAACTATTAATATATAACCATGAAAACAAGTAATATTTAGAATTTAAAAAAGGTGTTAATTCACAAGTAAATGAAGATTTATACATAAATATAACAAAATAGATTTATTAAAGCAAAAATATAACATATGACTTTTTTTTAATTCAAAATAACAACGTTTGACAAAAATCATTACTAAACTTGTCAATCTCATTACGAATTTTGGTGAAATACCACAAATGTTGGTGAATCCTAACTTGTATATTTTCATCAGTAAACGCTTTTGTCAAAACCATTACTAAACTTGTTAATCTCATTACAAAATTTGGTGAAATGCCACAAATGTTGATGAATATTGACTTGCATGTTTTCATCAACAAATTTTTTTGTCAAAACCATTACTAAACTTGTCAATTTCATTACGAATGTTTTGAAGCCTATTTTACTGTTCAACTTCTTCTTCCCCAGCCTCATTTTTATTGTTCACATTTTTCTTCCCCAGCCTCCTGGCTTCCTCAAACAACACCAATTTCAACCTTTCTCTACCTTCGCCTCTCTTTCTCGCCAAGGACAACTCTCATCTTCACCGTCGCTAGCGAGCTTCGACCACCACTCCGCTATCACCTTCCTCCATTTTTTCCTGTCACAATTCAGACCAAGGAAGTGTTACAAACACCTAAACCTGGGAGACCTTTATCTTCCACCATTTTCACTTTGCTCTACCTCCACCTCCGCTCCACCATCATCATTGCCTTCACTTCACACACACACACACACAAAGGACATTGGGAAGAGGAAGAGAGGGAGAGGAGAGAGAAAGAATATGTGAGGGGAATTTTAGTAAAAATATTTATATTTCAAAAGCTCATATTCCTCCAAATCACCTCTGTGTCCTTCTGATTTTTTAACAAATGTTTTGGGGTTTTGGAATTTCATATAGTATTTAAATGAGATTTTCCCAAACTTCAATTTGCCTCTACTCATACTAAAATCATTCGATTTTATGTGCCATTCTAGGCATCCCTCTTCAAATATTTAAAATTTGTAAAATGTTATTCCCTTCCTTACTCCTTATAAAAAATAATATTTTTTATTCATAAACATAAGAAATAGAGAAAATCCAAAAAGGAGTGCAATATCATAAATCTCAAGTCAGATATGTGGGAGTAATATGAGATTTGAACATGTTTACAAATGATCAATCCACCCCTAACAGTATTTTGGGAGCTCAAGTTATTAATATGTATATTGAAGTTGTTAATTGCGATTTTTAAGTTATTATTCCTTATACCTAAGTTGATCACACATCACAATTAACAACTTTAATATACATAGACAATTTGAACTCCTCAAAATACCAACAACCTTATAGGTAATATTTTGAAGTCACACGTGTCAGGAGTCACTAACTACTTATGTATAGATATTATTTTTTAAAAAAACTACTTATGTATAGAGAATAACAATATAAGATTTGCAATTAACAACTTTAGTATATATATTGACAACTTGAGCTTTCAAAATGTTGTCAGGGGCAGATTGGTCATTTGAAAAAAAAATTGCAAATCTCATGTTCCTCCCACAAGTCTTGCTTGTGATTTGTGATATTCAACTCTCTAATTTGTCTTTTCCTATGAAATTTTGGATCATTTTTTGATGCATTTATTACATTATTTTTGTTGATCAGATTGGTCATTTGGAAAAATTTGTAAATCTCTATGTTATAAAGATTGACAACGTGAAGAGCTCAAGTTGTCAATCTTTATACTTAAATTGTCATTCTTTATACTTAAATTGTCATTACATTTATTCAACTTGTCAACAATGCTTGATAGGGCTTAATGTCAACAATTCTTGATAGGACTTAATGAGCTCAAGTTGTCAATCTCTATACTCAAGTAGTTAATCGAATTACTCAAATTATCACTGGAGCTCTAACCCACGAGTGGAGCTTTGGCACCGACAAGGGTTCTTTCCTTTTAAAAAAAATTGAGGGTGTTTTGGTAAAAACATAATATTTCAAAATCTCATATACCTTCAATGTGACTCATGTGACATTTTCATGTGTTAACAGATCTTTTTGGGTTTTCCAAGTTCAAATGATATTTAAATATAATTTTTTAAAAAGTTTATTAATTCAAGGAAAAATCCCTAATATAGAACTTTAAAAATGCTAAAAGACAAAAAAGTGTTGGGAATATTCATAATCTTAGAGAGATGTTAGGTTCAATTTACCTTTTTTGAAATTAAAAGTAAAAGACCAATTTTCCCTTGCATAATTTTTTATTTAAAAAATTACCCCTACCCGTTGTAGCTGCCGGAGCTCCGGTGGGAATATTGCAACTAAAGTTTCTTGTCATGAATTAGAATAAATAAAAAATCGCAGCTAAAGTTGGGATGTTGGACGGACTAGTGTGACGGTGCTAGGTTTTCGATCTATAGAAGAGTGCTCTATCACCTACTGCAACGGAGGAAATGAGTGTTCCCTCTGATCTCGGCTTGTAAGGAGGGGAATGTGAGGAAATGCTAGAGGAGGATCGTGAGGAATGGAATCAAAGAAGGAGAAAGGTTCGATTTGCAATGGAGGATTTCACAGGCGATGAATCGCTGAAAGTGTGGGAGGAAAATTGGATGTAACTAGAGGGTAAAGAACAATTGCCGAAATCGTATAGGGAATCCCTATTGCAGAATGTGAACTCGAAGGTATGCTGGTGGGAATGGAGTAAGAATAAATAGGAAGATGAGACATAAGGCTATGGTGATGCAATGGATTTTGCACAAGTGCTAAATCCTAGTGAAAAAATTAATGTGGATTTTTCCAATCCTTTGTGTTCAGTATTCACAATCGAAGACACAGAAAGGGAACGATCAATGAAGCCTTTTCGAAAAACTTAGGTGGTGAAGCTATCGGAAGGCAGCCTTCATATGGCTTTACGGTAAAGAAGTTGAGGCATATTTGTGTGCGTAAAGGTAACATTGACATCTTTGATTTAGAGAATGATTTCTATTTGGTTAATTTTCAGTATATGGATGACTATATGGAAGCTTTGAGTGGCAGTCCTTGGGTTATAATTGATGCATACTTGAGTGTTTCAAGATGGTGTAACATCCCAAGCACTCGCTTGTGGATATTGTCGCTTTGGCACACAAGGCCTCATGGTTTTGTTTTCGGCTGGCTTTGTTAAGTCCATCAAAACGCGTCTACAAGGGAAAGGTCTTCACACCCTTATAAGGCATGCTTCGTTTGCCTTTCCTGTGGATGTGGGACTTCACAATCCACCCCCTTGGGGGCCAGCGTCCTCGCTGGCACAACGACTCGAGCTCTGGCTCTGATACCAACTATAATAGCCTAATCGCTCGCTTGTGGATATTGTCTGTTTTGGCACACAAGGCTTGTTTTCGACTGGGCTTCATTAGGCCCATCGAAATATGTCTACAAGGGAAAGGTCTCGCACCTTTATAAGACATGCTTCGTTTGCCTTTTCAATCGATGTAGGACTTCACAATCCACCCCCTTAAGGCTCATCGTCCTCGCTGGCACAACGACTCAAGCCCTAGCTCTAATACCAACTGTAACAGCTCAAGCACTCGCTTGTGAATATTGTCCGCTTTGGCACACAAGGCCTCACAATTTCATTTTCGACTAGGCTTCGTTAGGCCCTTCAAAACGCGTCCATAAGGGAAAGGTCTCCGCACCCTTATAAAACATGTTTCGTTTGCCTTTCCAATCGATATGGGACTTCACAATCCACCACCTTGGGGCCCAGAGTCTCACTGGTACAACGACTCGAGCCATGACTTTGATACCAACTGTAACAGCTCAAGCGCTCGCTTGTGGATATTTCTGCTTTGGCACACAAGGCCTCACGATTTTGTTTTCGGCTGGGCTTCGTTAGACCCATCAAAACGCGTCCACAAGCGAAAGGTCTCCGCACCCTTATAAGGCATGCTTCATTCACCTTTCAAATCGATGTGAGACTTCACAATCCATCCCCCTTAGGGCCCAGCATCCTCGTTGGCACAACAGCTCACGCCCTGGCTCTGATACCAACTATAACGACCCAAACACTTGTTTGTGGATATTGTCCGCTTAGGTACACAAGGCCTCACTGTTTTGTTTTCGGCTGGGCTTCGTTAGGCCCATCAAAATGTGTCCACAAGGGAAAGGTCTCCGCACCCTTATAAGACATGCTTCATTCACCTTTCTAGTGGAATTGGGACTTCATAATCCACCCTCTTGGGATCCAGTGTCCTCGCTGGCACAATGACTCAAGCTTTTGCTCTGATACCAAATATAATAGCCTGAGCGAGCGCTTGGGCTTTTACAGATGGCATCCTGAATTTAGTCCAAAGTGTTAGAAAATTGAATCTATAGTGGCTTGTGGTTAGATTTTAGACTTACCTGCCCCTCTGTTTGATAAAAATTCCTGTTAAAGTTTGGTAATTCCATTGGAAAGGCAATTTATTTGGATATTCATTCGGCGCAAAGGGCTAGGGGTAAGTTTGCGCGTATGTGTGTAGAATTAGACGTTACTAAGCCATTGGTGCCTGAGAAGGTCAGGTATTGTCTGTGGTTTACGAGAGTACTTGGGTCTGTTGTTAATAAATGTGGCTGGTTTGGGCATAATAAGGAAGGTTGTGATGCCTTTCATAGAAAAAACAATGAGGGGGTATGGAAGTGGAGGGTCTGAGTAAAAATAAAGAAAATGAGGCTGATATTCCAATAGATAGAATTATGGAAGACTGTTCAAAGGAGCAGAAAACCAAGACGTAATGTTATGTCTGTTCCATGGCAACAATCAGGGTCACATTTTTCAGTTTTGAATGTGGTTTCTGGGGAAGAGGATAGGAAGTGGGTGTAGAAAGTGGAAACGAGAAAGTTAATATTGTAGAGGTTCCAGTTATGGGGCAGGATGATGGTAATCATAAACAACACAAAATATTTGGCAAGAATGGCAGTAAGAGAGAGTTTAGTAGAGGGCTAGAGTTGATAAAGGTAAAAATATAGGGAGGTCCAATCAAGAGGTAAGGAAGGAGAAGGAATGAAGGGTAAGAAGTGTGTTACCAGTGAATAATAAAGGTAGTAGCAAAGGAGTCTTTACCGAGAGCCAGTGTGTGTATAGCAATTATGAAGTTGTACCAGAATCTAATTTGGAAAGGCATAATTGGAAGGATGTGGATATTAATGGAAAGTAAAATTGGCATCCAGGAGATCATATGGGAAGGGTTTGAGGAAAAGAGGTTACGGATACAAAGGGAGGGCAGATGATTAAGGAAGAGGAAGATCCGATTGAGAGTTTGGGTATTAGTATGGAGGAGGGGTGTGCTATGCCTTGCTTGCTGATTAAAGTGTCTATGATATGTGTTTGTTCTTTTTGTTCAAATTTGTCTTTATGATGAAGCTTTTAGTATGGAATAGTAAGGGTGCAGCAACCAAGGGATTTGTGGCTATGTTAAGGGACATGAAACACATATATAGGTTGAATATAGTAGGGATTTTGGATCCACGGATTAGTGGTAACCTAGCAACAAAAGTTATCAAAATTGGGGATTCAAACATTCGGTGAAGAGGGAGGTTGAGGGGTTCTTGGGGGAATATGGATTCTTTGGGAAATGGATGAAATTGTAGTGGATGTTATTGCAATGGATGAGCAATTTATTCATTGTAAATTGCATCTGGGAGAGGAGGAAATGATATTTATAGCAATCTATGCAAATCCTAATGAACAAAGAAGGCATAGGATTTTTTAGGATTTGGGAATTGTTGAATAATATGGCTTGTGCGATTGTTGATCCGTGGTTATTGGTTGGTGATTTTAATGAGATTAAATCACCATTGGAGCAAAGGGGGAGAATAAGTGAGACGCGGTACAGAAAGTTCAATGATTGGATCTAGGACTATAAGCTCATAGACATTGGGGCTAATAGTCCATTTTTTACGTGGAAGGGTCCTAAATGGGAAGGGCTATATGGGGTGTTGAAGAGGTTGGATAGATGCTTATGCAATGTAGATTGACATGAAAAATTTGAGAATTTTGAAATAAGAGTTATACCGAGATTATGTTTTGATCATCATCCTCTTTTGATGAGTTTAAATATGGAAAATCAGGGTGGTAAGGTCAGCAATTTTAGGTATGAGGTTGTGTGATAGATGCATGAGCAATTTGATGAGGTTATGAGGAATAGTTTGAGGGGGAAGAGGAGGTTCATGTGAAATTATCAATTTTACAGTAGCATCTCATAAGTTGGAATAAGGAAGTGTTTGGTAAGATTGAAAATAGGAAGAGAAGGCTGTTGAATAGGTGGAATGGTATTCAAAAGAGTATTGAAAGAAAACTAATCAATTTTATGTAGATTAGAGAATGAATTAGAAGAGGAGTTAATACATACACTTAGACAAGAAGAGGTGCTTTGGTTTCAAAAATCAAGGGGATAGTGGTTGGAAGAAAGTGACCAAAACACACATTATTATCATACAAAGACTTTAATTCGAAGGAGGAGGAATAGAGTTAAAATTCTAAAGAATAGGAACGGCAATTGGATTGAGGAGGAAGATGAAATTGTTACTCTATTTTAGGAATTTTTTCAACTGTTGTTTAAGGAAGATATAAGGGACAGGGAATGGAGCCTAACAAGGCAAGGATGGGGAGGTAGATGAAGCGAAGTTGAGGAATGTGGGTAGGGAAATCAATGGTAAGGAAATTAGAAGAGCTTTTTTTTTCAAATTGAGACGGATCCCCTGTAATCTTCTATCAACAAAACTGGAGGGTAGTAGGAGCTTGGGTAATTCAGTTTCTCAAGGATCTATGGAGTAACCCATAGAGGATAGGAGAAATCAATAATACTTTGCTGGTGCTCATTCCAAAGGTGGATCAACCGGAGAAGACAAGCCAATTTAGGCCTATTGCATTGTGTAATGTATTATATAAAGGGCTATCTAAATTGTTATTGAATAGGTTAAAGCCACTCATGGATAGTTTGGTGTCTCCATACCAAACGAGTTTTGTGCCTAGGAAGAGCATTCATGATAACATCAGAATTGCCAAAGAATTAGTTCACTTTATGAAGACTCAAAAGCAACTAAATATTACATCACAACGGTAACTATGATAGTACATAAACATTCCTATGTATAGTTGACATTAAGTACATTTCTCACCCATAGATATGCAGCTCGATCTCCTTCTGAAGACGTTTGTATTTCTATATTCTTTAGAAAAAATTGTCATTAAGTACTATAATATTAATTATTCACTTTTGTCTATCATGGCCTTTATTTTAGTATTTTGATTTTGAACCTATTTGAACAGACTTTTACTAAATCTAATAAATATAATAATTTAATAAATATTCTAACATTTGACCCAAAAATAATAATTATTCTAACCATGATTATTCTCATCTTGTATAAGAATCTTCAAAAATACTTTAAAATATATTCACCCGATCCAGAATACATAGATCTACTTTAACTACTTGCGCATACAAACCAAAAAAGGTAATTAAATGAAGATATCATTTTCTAGCTACCCCGAAACTTTAGTGTCATGTTGATTGATCAATGACTTTGTTCTAATAACATATATTCATATATTAGGCGTTGGTTTTATGATTAATATATATCGCATCCAATTTAATATCGCATCTTGTTAGAAAAGCGAAGAAATTGTAATAGTAAAAATAATATAATATAAAATACATCTGTCCCACGGCCAAAATTTTCTCCCCCTTCACTCGCCTTCACGTGGGATGAAAAATGTGTTGGGAAAAGCACATATCAAGACCCCAAATTTCATAAATGATATTTTAGTAAATTACAAAACAATTTCTCAAAATATAAATTCTCCAAAAGCTCCGTTTTTTCCGAAAATCAACGCCTTCATACTTTTCAAATTGAATTAAGAAACTGATTTACATATAATATTTATCTTATCGATAAGTATATATCTATATTTGACTTTTAACAAATATATCATAGCATACAATAAATACAAAACAAATGACCCTTGCCACCATAAAAATAACTTGTTAATTTTTATCATGTTTATTATACCCACCAATTTTTCGTTCTTATCAATAATCTATCTTCACTTGTAGTGAAGATTTGAATCACCATAATTATAACCATGTCCATATGTAAATAAATTTATGAGATGTCCACAACCACATTTAAATTCATTCATTACTATATTCATTTAGGAATGGAGTCGAGAATGTTCGATGAAATTCATGATCTTTACAACAAAATCTAATTAATACTCTACACCTGTAACAAAGTAAAAGTAACTCAACATATTATTGTTGATGCCAAAATAAGCTATAGTTAACTTATGAACTCCGACCAAAAAAAAAAACTTATGAACGTATATTTCCGACGATAGAAAAACATATGAACGCATATAGGAGTCAAATTCGTTTGAACCTTGTGCATGGACTTTCAATAATTTATCCAGTAGATTAATACTTTTTCTATTTTAATTTGTGAGAAAATCATCCAGCGCCCAATTCCCACTCACGATGTAATTAAATATTGCATTGAATCTATATATATAATTATTTCAACTTTCCCCGTATAATCTGAAAATAGGAATACAATAAATATATCAGATAGCCATATAATTTCAGGATATAATCAGACAATATGAAAATAAAAAAATAAAAAAAATAAGCTACAATTAAACCTTCTGATAAATAGTAAAGTTGAATAGTGTAGTTGCTTAAAGTGAATAAGTGTTTGGGTGAATAGTGAATAAGTGTTATCTTGATTAGTGAATTTGCTTAAAGTGCCAGCTATTCAGTCCTACCTTCAGATGAATAATTATATAGCTTCCCCCGATATATTCTGAAAATAAAAATAAAAGAACCCCCCTATATATTCTGAAAATAAAAATAAAAGAAATATATGAGATACTAACTTAAAAATTATATAGCTCCCCCATATAATCTGGAAATAAAAATAAATTAAATATATATTTTTGTAACTTAAAAATTATATAGCTTCCCCCATATAGCTATTCATTTCTTAGACCCTATATCACTTTGTTCAAAAAATTATATAGCTATTCATTACAAATATTCTGAATTTGGGAGATTACTATGGCCTAGTTTTGAGAAAGAAATATATGCATTTGATGATTAATTTCTAACGCTTATTCAATATTTATAATATAGTAAAGTGAATTATTTTAAATAAAAGCCTTATAGAGAATAAATGAGGTTAAAATATATCTGAAATCTATACATTTTCCTTTAATTTTCCAGTGATTTATTGATGTCGTCCTTTTATCAATGAAGGGTTAATATTATATTAGTATAATTTAATATTATATTATATTATATTAAAAGATTATTTTATGATATTATTATAATATTATTATAATATAATATATTATTATATTAAAATATAATTATATGCCATATTATAAAATAACCAAAGGTGGGAGACACGGTAAGTATTGACTTGAAAATATCGACCGGGAAAATTACGTAATATGACCCAATGATAAAAAAATACACTTGAAGACCCATTTTATTTTCTATTCACACACGTAATATATATAATATATTAATAATAAAATATCAAATCCTTATTTATAATAATATAGATTTAAGATATATTTTAATTTCATTTATTCCCTACAAAGCTTTGATCAAAACAAACTTGATATTTTACTGATCCCAATGTTGTAATATTTTTTTTTTTTAAGATGGTAGATATTTAAGGATTATAAAAACTTGAAGAGACAATATCTCACATATTTTGCTACATATTTGTAAAGATCTCGGTTTAAACAACATTGGTAGTTGTACAATTTCTATAATTATTTCCGTTTATAAGAATCTTCAAGGAACGTGAAGCAGATCTTAATAATTTTTTGCATTATTCAGTGTATGCATGTATGATTAAGAATAATTCAATTTATTTTTTAAATAAAATAATATTGTTTCTACAATCAATAATTCATTCAGTGTATTTCAATAATTAATTCTATTTTTCAACCCTTTCTTTTCGTCGTCGTGGTATGGCAAGTGTTGCTTTCACTCAGTGTATTATATCTCCCACTCTAATTTTCTTTTTGAAATAATTAAATTTTAAAAAAAATTAGGAACACAAAACTGGCGGATAATATTATATAAAGCAAAACAAATCTTTTCAGATCCAAAGCCTCAGCGAATTTATTAATTTTTCTTTATTTGGGATTACCTTTTTCCTCTTAATTTTTCTTAGTATTTTATCCTATATTTTCTTTAGTTTCCCCACTAATATTTATAGTAGACTATGTTATCCTTCAAAAACATCAAAAGTTTGCCTCATATAAAACGAACTATCCAAATTTTTCCTGATATCATTTTTTGAATCATTGTTCTGCCCATCCATTATCAACCTGTATATATTATTTGACTTCTCTTATCCCAATTTGGACCACAGCATATATATAATGTTTTCGTAACGGAATCGGAAAAATCAAATTAAACTAAATGAACAAAGGAACAATGTTATGAGCAAAAAAAAAAAAACAAAGGAACAATGGGTCCTTAAATTTAATTTTCATCCTGGTCCATTAGATGTAATTTTCTCGTAACCAATTTTCAAACGGACCATGTGAATGCACGGACACAGTTACCGGAGTGTTGAAAAATTGTATGTCTCATACCTTTATTTAAAATATAATATGTAGTATAATATAATATAAAAACTAGTAGTTGAACATTTGCGTCGCTGCTTGCCACTTCCATTAAAATATATTATGTAGTATAATATAATATAAAAACTGCCCACCAAATATGTAGTTTCATCATTCATTCATTCATTGTGGAATGAACCTGAGTGCAGACCCCTCTCGTCCTCCATGAAATTGCCGGCACCACGAGCAAACCCTGCGGCCGGAACTTACTTGTCAAGCTACTATGGAAGAATCTCAGTCCATGAAGCAGTGGTCAATCTGAACTCAGATCTGCAGAAGGTGCTTCGAGATCGGTGACATCAACCCCGATTTCCAACGCACCTCATCTGAAACAGCGGCTTCAGCGGCGGTAAAGTTGAAGTGCATAGGCTAACTCGAGCTATTTCCTTGAACGTGCTCCCCCTGCGGCCGGCATCGAAACCTACTCAGAGTTGCAGAGTAGTTCAGAAGTTTCATAGAAGAAGAGAGTGATATGAATGACAAAACATAAGCAGACTGAGATCTCAAGAAGTTGGTTGAAGATCGTTTTGATTCATTCATTGTGGAACTGAGATATGAAGAAGCACCAATTTCCTACTTAAGAGAGTGATATGAATGACAAAACATAAGCAGACTCAGTGCGTCGTTGTGCTCCGGTGAAGTCTCCATCTAGTTGGAGCGGTGTGAAAGAACTGGCGGCTGATTGAAGTCCACACTCGCCGGCGATCTGGACTGTTTACTTTCATTCCCGGTGATACATGGCACCAGCTGGTGTTTGGACTTCTACTTCCGGCCCTTTGGAACAGTACCAACAATCTGTGATTTGCGCTTGGGTTTCCATACTTTTCTTCAAGTTGCCGTCTTCTTCAACTTCAATCCGTAATTCTGGATTGTACGTGAGTGCAGTGCCCTCCTGGAGGAGGGAATTGCTTACTACAGGGGCTCACTCTGTTGTCGGCGTCGCAGCGTACTGTTAAAGAAGCACCCATTTAAGAACATTGAAATAGTACAGACCCAGGAGAAATGTATAGGCGGCATCATCGACGGGAAAGATGAAATGCACATGAGCGCTTGAGCGATACGCCGTAAACGATGCAGCGAAGCTTCAACAGCACCCATTAGCTACCACCCAAAAATGTAAAAGCCTCTTCCACTATCTGAAAATGTAAAACTCTGCATGTTTTATGTGATTATATATTGGAATATTGAAATTTGAAATTTGAATTTGAATTGAAAAAATGGAAAGGGAAGAGTTGTTGGTTTCAAGAAATTTGCAGGTTGAAGGGGTGTTATTTATGGAAAGTGAAGATTGAAAAATTTGAAATTTGAAATGGAAAGATAAAAGTGCGTCTACAGCTGGTATAATGAATTACGTGTGTGAAGATAAAAGAGAGTGTAGTTTTTTCAATATGTCAAATTCAAATTTGAGATTTGAATTTGAAGGAAGAATTTGAATTTGAAAAAAAACATTCCCAACACATCTTCATCAACACATCTTGATCTGTACACGAAGCCCAACATTGAGCTGTACTGTGAAGCCGTGACTATTGTTAACAATAGTGTTTTGTGTGAGGGAAAACAGTGCACAGCTTAATATGCTATTCCTTTTAAGTGTATATTGATGATAGGCTTCAAGGGAAAAAGGGGTACACGATTGTTAAGATAGATCTTGATAAAGCATATGATATGATGAACTGGAAATTCATTGGCAAAGTGTTAGAGGAAATTGGATTTGATGATCATTTAAGAAAGGTGATTAGGGGATGTATTGGTTCCTCGAAAATGTCAATTATGTGGAATGGTGGGAAGAGAGAATCATTTGTGCCTTCCAGGATTTAAGGCAAGGGGACCTTCTTTCCCCATATCTGTTTGTCTTAGGAATGGAAAAAGAGTTAATGCATTTAATTGTTGATTGTGTTAGTAATGGAAAATGGAAACCAATGAAAATGGGAAGAAATGGGGCTAAGGTTTCACATCTACTCTTTTCTAATGATATGTTGCTTATATGTGAGACTAATATGAATCAAATAGGCACTGTGATTAAGGTTTTGGAAGAAGTTGGCAATATTTCTGGTCAAAAAGTGAATACACAGAAAACTAACATTTACTTCTCACGAAATGTAGAGAGGAGACAGCAGAATGAGATCTGTAGCTATTCTTGATTTAGGAGAGTAGAGGATTTAGGAAGGTATTTGGGGGCTTTCATGATGAAGGGAATAGATATTAGAAGTCTTCAGCATTTGATTGACAAACTGCAAAATAAATTGAGTAGTTGGAAGAAGCAAACATTGTCATTAGCTGGAAGATTTACTCTTGTGCAGGCTGTTACCAATCAATTGCATGTGTTCTATATACAACATTCATACATTCCAGCTGGTATTAGAAAACAATTGGGAAAAATACAAAGGGATTTTATTTGGGGAAGTGAGGAGGGGCATAGGAAAATGCATGTTGTGAGTTGGGAATTAGCATGTAAGGATAAGAAGTATGATTGTTGTTTTGGCCATATATCAGATAAGGAAGGGAAATTAAGGGTGAGGGAGATGGTGAGCATGGAAGGTGGTTGGGATGTGGAGAAGCTTGAAAGATGGGTTAATAAAGAAGGGAGACAGAAAATAATGGTTGTGAGTCCACCAAGTAATATACACGGTGAGGATTCTATTAGATGGGGAGTGTGTTTACAGAATAAGTATGTGGTGGCTGACATGTATCATAATATGAGAGAAAAGCATGGTGTGGGTAATAGTGTGGAATACTTTGTGGAGATGAAGGGGACCAAGAAGAGTGCAACTGTTCTTGTGGAGAGCAATGCATGATAGGCTATTAACTGGTGCTAGATATAGTCGGATTATGGGAGGAAATGCTTGTTGTGATTGCTGTATCGATCACTGTGAAAATCTAATGCATGTTACGAGAGATTGTAGGATTTCTCGAGCACTGTGGGTGGAGTTGAAACATAGCAGGATGGAATTTGAGTTTGTCAATTTGCACGGCAAGGAGTGGTTTGGCTGGAATTTAGCAAAATCATAGGAAGGTTGGAATCCGACTTTTGGTTTCTAACAGATATCAGCAAATCTATGAAAAGTTTTACAAGAACTAGATTTGCACATGTTTACAATATTTGTGCTGATGCGCAAGGCTTAGTTTAGTTCAGGAGGATTGCCCTCTGGGACCCATGAAATTTCGATGACTGCCATCAACGCATTGGACCAATTTGGTTGGGCTTGGGTCTATTGACCTATCGGAAGTATTGTCAGCCCAAATAATCTACCCTATTTTAAACAAAAGCCCCAAACGATTGGGCTTTCTTTATCCGTTTTATTATTTTTGCTTTTTAAGATCTAGACTATTGAATTTTGCAACTAATAGATGTTGGTACGCTTGTTTATAATTATAAAATTGTGTGTTCAAGTCTTGCTTATTAGTAGGCTCATCTAAACATTTTTTGTAAGCCATAGTAGTATCTGGGACTCAGCTCAAGTAAACTTACTTTTTTTTTAAAAAAAAAAATAAAAAGGTTGAATTTTGCAGAGAGTCATTAGCAATTAAGGTACGCAAATGAGTCGAACACGATTCTAACAAGGAAGAATTGGATGAACAAGATGGGTGATTCACACGTCCCATTACAATATATAGTTTTAGAAGGGGAAAAAAATGGACCCCATTAGTCCTCCCTTAACAATGATCATGGAGAAAAGAAAATGAGAGAATTAAAAAAAGAGACAAAGGTATTTTAAAAAAGATATATCATATTAACTAATTTTCTTAATTTAATGAAATTTATTAAATATATCTTATATTAATAATTGAAGGAAGTCTGACTTATTTGATGTCATTATCAAATATCTGATTTAAATAATAGGCATATTAAAGGTTCTCATATTTTAATATACATGCCATGTTCGGAAAAAATATGTCATTTTTCACATGTTTTTGACTTCTAAACTTTTCTCAACATTTATTTGTGACGGCCGCTTCAATTCTGACCTTTCATTTTGTTTTGTTTTTCCCCTCTAGCTTTACACATTTTTTGGGCCAATGGTTTATACATTTATATCTCTAATGTCTCTATTTAAAAGGGTAAATGAGCAAAAATATACATGTGCTTTACCTTCGGGAGCGCTCAACACCATATGTTTTTTTTTTTGGAACAAAAATACACATGTTGTTACATTTTAGGAGTAAAAGTCACATCTACCGTTAAAATTGATGACGTTGACTGTGAAATTGGATGATTTGACTAAAAATGGCATGTGTGATGTGGGCCCACGGTGGTCTTCATCTCCAGCTTCCCCTTCCGGACTCCCCATCTCCATCTTCTGTTTTTTTTTTGGTCAAACTTTTTCATCATTGTTTAACACACATAGCAACGTCATTTTCTTCAGATTCCTCCTTGACTCTCTGCAGATAATTCCTTGGGAGCCACCCCACCTTCCCCCTCTTCATTCCCTATCCCAATCAGCACCGCCGCCGTCGACTTCTCTGTTCTCCTTCTCCACCACCCACTTCTTTCCAATGACTGTCAATCCAAGAAAGCACCAATGCATATTTGTGATTATGCATTGAAGATTAATCTGACTGATATAGTTGGTGGGGCTGACTAATTAAACTATATCCCCCTTCAATCATTATGATAAGGGAAAAAAAATTCTGAAGATTCGACCATGATATTTTTTTTATTTGCTAACAGTTAGTAGAGATGAAGATATTACATTAAATTAATTAATAGGATTTCTTGAAAATAAAAAATTGTTAACTGATAGGAAACTTCAATTTACCTCCACTCATACTAAAATCATTCAATATTACGTGTCATTCTAGGCATCCCTGTTCAAATATTTAAAATTTGAAAAATGTTATTCCCTTCCTTACTCATTATAAAAAAAGAAATAAGAATATTTTTATTCATAAACATAAGAAATACAGAAAATCCCAAAAAAATTGTTTAAAATAGGGAAAAGATAAATCAGGGAGTCCAATATCACAAATTTCAAGTTGGACATGTGGGAGAGATATGGGATTTGAAGATGTTTACGAATGACTAATCTGCCCCTAACAGTATTTGAGGAGATCAAGTTGTCAATATGTATATTGAAGTTGTTAATTGCGATTTTTAAGTTGTTATTTCTTATACATAAGTTGATCACGCATCACAATTAACAATTTTGATATACATATTCACAATTTAAGCTTCTCAAAATACTAACAACCTTGTAGGTAATATTTTGAAGCTATACGTGTCAGGCGTCACTGACTATTTAGGTATAGAGAATAACAATATAAGATTCTCAATTAACAACTTTAATATACATATTGACAACTTGAGCTTCCCAAATGCAATCAAAGGCAGGTTGGTCATTTGGAAACATCTGCAAATCTCATGTTTCTCCCACATATCTAACTTGTGATTTGTGATATTCGACTCTCTAATTTATTTATTTCCTTATTTTAAATGCATTTTTTTGGGATTTTCCATAAGAAATATTTGATCTTTTTTGATGCAGTTATTACATTACTTTTGTTAATTAGTTTGGTCATTTGGAAACATTTGCAAATCTCTATGGTATAGAGATCAACAACTTGAAGAGTTCAAGTTTTCAATCTTTATATTCAAGTTGTCATTATTTTTATTCAACTTGTGAATGACGCATAATAGGGCTTAGGAAGTTCAAGTTATTAATCTTTATACTCAAGTAGTTAATCGAATTACTCAAGTTGTCACCATAACTCTGACCCACCAACAAATGTTTGGCTCCGAAAAGGGTTTTTTTTCTTTTAAAAAAAAAAATTGAGGATATTTTTTAAAAAAACACAACATTTCAAAATCTCAGATAACTTCATTGTGACCTACATGACATTTCCATGTGCTAGTAGACCTTTTTGGGGGTTTTTCAAGTTTAAATAGTATTTAAATGGATTTCTTTTTTCAAAACTTTATTAATTTAAGGGAAAATCCCTAATAAATAACCTTAAAAATTCTAAAAGACAAAAAAATGTTTCAAATATTCATAATCCCAGAGAGATGTTAGGCTCAATTTGTCTTTTTTTATTAAAAAAAAAAAGTAAAAGACCAATTTGCCCTTGCATATTTTTTTTACTTAAAAAACTTTACCACCACTAGCAGTCGCCACTAGAATTTTGGTGGCACGGGGTTCGAACTCCCACCACTTTATTTGCACAAAATGTTGGTAACCATTGGACCATCAATATCATTCAATATAAATATACAAATAAAAATATATATATTAACATTTTATCTTCAATCCAAGCACATTAACAAGTTTATATAAGGAATTGACAATTTTATATAAGGAATTTGTAACTTTTATTTTTTAAGTAAAAAATCTAATTACTCTCTCAGGTCATTCATAAGTTCAGATAAAGAATTTACAAGTTCAAAAAAAAAATCACAAGTTTAGAAGAGGAATTCACAACTTTCGTTTAAGCTACAAACTCACTTATTCTCTCAAATCATTCATAAGTTTAAATAAGGAATTCATAAATTGGGATAAGGAATTTATAAGTTTTGATAAAGAATTCGCAACTTTCGTTTTTTTAAGTAAAAAATTCACCTACTCTTTGAGGCCATTTACAATTTTAGATAAGAAATTCACAAGTCAGATAAGCACCACAAATTTGACGCCCACGTTCCAACTTGATTTGTGGCACCAGCTATCATCCACAACTTTCCCCACAATATTGAGCCATCCCAAATCCCAAATATAAACAACAAAATCACTATATTTTTTCTATATAAAAAAACCTTTAAATATATATATGAGTATTCAATATATATTTGTTTAAAGTAAAAGCTTACCATTAATCCACTTATTTCCTTTAACACATACATGAATAGCTAAATTCCTTGTATTTGTTGTCTCCACATATTTAATAAGTTTCAGAAAAGACATAAAAGATAAATTTTTAAAAATATATACACACAAAATTAGAGTGAAGAACGTTGTGGCTTAGTTGTTTACATAATTCATGCCCTTTTTTTGGGGGGACCACCTCATTCAACTTTCAAATTAAATGCTCTGATTGCTTTTTTTTAATATTTTAGAGAATCAAAATAAATTCAAAAATCAAGTTGGAATGCCGAGCATCGAATTTGTAGTCCTTATCTGAATTCATGAATTTCTTATCTAAACTTTTGAATGACCTGAGAGAGTAGGTGAATTTTTTACTTAAAAAAATGAAAGTTGCGAATTTCTTATCAAAACTTTAAACTTGTGAATTTTTTTATCTAAACTTGCAAATAGCTTGAGAGAGTAAGTGAGATTTTTACTTAAACGAAAGTTGTGAATTTTTTCATCTAAACTTGTGAATTCCTAAAATAAACTTATGAATGACCTAAGAAAGTAAGTGAATTTTTTTACTTAAAAACAAAAGTTACGAATTCCTTATCTAAACTTGTTAATTCCTTCTTTGAATTTGTTAATGAGCTTAGGTTAAAGATCAAAGGTTAATGTATATTTTTCATCATTTATATGGAATGACATTAGTGGCCAAATGGTCACCAACATTTTGTGCAAATAAAATGGTGCGGGTTTACACCCTACCCACCACTTTGAGAATAATATTTCGTTTGATGGAATATTGACGGAATATTCCCACCGCAGCTCCGACCACCGTCAGGGTGGCGCTGGCGGCCGCTAGAGCTCTAGCTGCGACAGCCGGTGGGGGTAATTGTTTAAATAATAAAATGTAAAGGCAAATTGGTATTTTGCTTTTAATTTTAAAGAAGACAAATTGAGCCTAACATCTCTTTAAGATTATGAATATTCAAAATATATTTTTGCCTTTTAACATTTTTAAATTTCTTTATTAGGGATTTTCCCTAAACTCAAATTGTTGACACTTTAACTTCAAAATCACATATTCCTATCTGATTATATATTTGTCTTTTTGCTAATTTAGTAAATATTTTGGAGTTTTTGTAACTCAGATGGTACTTTTTTATATTTTCCCTATTTAGATAGTTTGACTTATTTTAATCACATTTCTTGATTTCTACAATTTCATCATTTATCTCTTATACAAATGGAGGGAGTATTTTCTTAAAAATATATTATCATATGTAATATTATCAAGTGGATTAAATTTGTTCTTCGAAATTTGCGGATGTGTTTAGCGTGGCAGGAAAAAAATCATATAGTCATAACTCATAAACACATATCCCTTACATTGTCTTTCTTCATTTTTTTTTTTTCATTTTTATCTTTCTTACTTATTTTTTAAATTTATAAAGATATATTGGAAAAAGAAAGTAGATATTTTGCATATTTATTAATTTTCACTACTTTTAACTAACTTTTTAATAAATATAAAGTATGTATTTGACTCTTATATTTTGAGCAAGAGGGAATATGCATAACGTGTCTTTGCATTCTCTTCCCTTCCACTATCCATCTCAGTCTTTATATTGAAATCTGAGCGGTTCAGATGTCATGTTTTATAAAAATATTCTTTTAAGATATTTTTTATTACAATTTTAAATTATCATAGATAAAATTTAACAATTTAAAAATTTATTAAATTATTTTTAATAATTTGATATTTTATAAATATTTTTATAACACATTAAATATGAACCACTCAAATTCCAATTCAAAGACTGAGATAAGTAATAGAGAGGAAAATGATGAGAAGAGAATGGTAGCCAATCCCTATAGGTATGGATCCAAACTCATTTTTCAAGTAATATATTAAAATAATTAACTTCATTAAAATTAAAAAGAAACAGAGCACGAATTTAATTATATACTAGTAGGCTATATTTCTATATTTCTTTTCTTCTTATAAATTTTGACGCAATTATGATATTGAAAACTATAAATTCTGTGAAAAGAGACAATGCTAGATCTAGTATTATATTATTCTAGATAAAACGATCTCGAAAATGGTGGGAATATGGAATGTTTTTACATAAAATAGATTTAACGCAGCTCTCAGAGCATTTCTCTATGTCTGGTGGACTCACCCTATATTTTATTTTATTTTTCCTGGCTATTTCTTATATTAGTAACGGTGTACTTTAATTTCACTAACATAAACAGATGCAGAGTATTAGCGAAATAATATTGATATAAAAAAAGTACTGTTATCAAAAAGAATATTAGCATGTGCTTTGATGTGACCATGCGTGTGTGTGGGTTTATATTTTCATATTACATAAGAAGATTCATACACGCACATGAAATAGTGAAACCGACATTTTTTTTAATATATATGTATAAAAACTCAAGCACGGAAATCGTGGAACCCACATCTTTTTGTATCATGACATGAGAATACACTTCTCCTACAAATACGGAGAAGTGTATTTCCCATATAATAATGATGATAATGTTTTTTTTTTCTATAATTTAATATTAAAAGAAAATAATAAAGGAGAAAAGAATTAAAGGGAAAAGTAGTTTAGGGTGCCCATTACACCTTAAATTATTTTAAAGCATTGAATGCAGCTAAAAAATTATTTCAAGCAAAACTATATAAAAGACTATTTTAGGACATTAAAAGTAGGCCTGAGGTGTGTTAATCACCCTGATGTATTTTTTATATATATCCAGTACTCTAAAATTTTGTGGTGCATTTAACATTCTAAGATATATTTTTTGAGTATGTTCAATATCTTGAAGTATTTTTTGTGTCTTGTGCTAGAGGATGGATTTAAAAAATACTCCAGGGTGCTGGAGGCACAAAAGAATTACTTTATGATGTCGAACATGTTTGAAAAAAATATTTTAAGGTATTAGATACAGCACAAAATACTTTAAATGTGTGTCTGGCTTAAAGGGAAGGAAAAAATGGGAGGGATAAAGAGGTATGTCTTGTTTGGTTTGTTAGAGGGAGAGGAGGGAAGATGATCCTTTGTAATGAGAGCCAAAAATAAAGGGAGCGAAGGGAATGAGAGCCAAAATTTTGGCTTCCCTCCCACCCAAAAATTCAAACAAAATGAAGGAATGATGATCCTCCATCACCTCTCATCCCCTCCCCTTAAAACAAACACACCCAAATATTGGATGTTATCAAGGAAAATACTTCAAAATGCTGGATACACTTTACACCCTAAATGTAACTTAATTCATATGTTCCCTCCAGGCCATAATATAAGTCACTTCTATAAGAATGACTTAGTCCAAAATATAAGGCCTTGTTTGATTCTATTATCTATTTTTTGGTTGTCAAAAAAGTTTTATAAAATTGTTTTTGAAAAACAAGTTTTGGAAGAAAAAAAGTTTGAATAGTTGTTTTAAAAAATATGTTTTTAAAGCAATGTGTTGGCAGTTGTTGCCGACGATGACGTGATGTAGTTGTTACCAGTAGTGTAGTGTCGATGGCGAGATAGGTGGCGGACTCAAAAAAGGAAAAATAGAAAAGCAAAAACAAGAAAATAAATAAAAACTGTTTTTTTAAAAAAAAAAACTATTTTTTATTTTTAAAAACATTTCAGTGAAAACAATTTTCCAAAACAAGGTTTTTTTTTTTAAAAAAATTGTTTTTAATAATAATTTTTTTATAAAAAAAAAAAAAATCAAACAAGTTTGATCTAAGGAATTTGGAGAGCAATTAATACATTTTTTTGTCAATTGTCCCCTATAATTAATGTTTAAATGTGATTTAGTATAAAATATAGAGCAATTAATAATGTTTTTTTTGGGGTCAATTTTGCCTCTATAATTAATGTTTAAATGTGACTCATTTATCATTCTCATTCATAACCTCATTTAATATGAGTATATTGGTAAAGTTGAAATATTTTTTAATCTATGACAAATTTAGTGAATTAATTATCATTTATTGATTACGATAAATTGATTAAAGGACTTATACTATGTTCTTATTATATGGCACCAACTAACAAGTGTATTTGGTCCTGTTTATAAGACACTCGTTTGTTTTCAAAGAAGCATTAAATATTTTGTGAGCTTAGAGGCATGAGTAAGATGGGGACACGCATTCACATCACACGTGCACTTGATAGGGGTAATATAATAATGACATGCAAAGAATAGTTCCAGAAAACTAAGACATCAAATTAATAGAACTAAAAATTGATGCCTACGAAAAACAGAGTTTCATGAGTCATTAATTACTGATAGTGCTGTTTGTTCATGCATGGGAATGGGAATACTAGGATTTAAGGAAATGAGTATAATTGATTAAAAATTATAAATATGCTAGAGATGTGTTCGAGTACACCGCAATTTGATTAATAAGATTTTATATACAGGATAGAACTGTACTTTTCCGTAATTTATACTCCCTCCGGTCCTAATTATAAGAAAACTTTTATAGTGTAAATTGCACTACAAAAATGTTCTTATAATTAAGACTGGAGATAGTAGTTTTCAATAGTTGAGTGCGAAAGAGGTTCCATTGACAGCAAATGAACGAATATGATGTAGTTTTGACATACTCCGTATTAGTTTGATGATATTTATAAGTCTTTTTTTTAACTAAATCACATATATCAAGAAGATAAAGTTAACTCAATGATTATGAGATAAATTTTAAATTTTGTCCTCATTTATAAATGAGTATTTTTCAATTCTTTATTCTCTTTATATTTTTATTGGTACAATTACTATGGACAAAATTGTCATAATCTCATTTACTACCTTAAACCTGACTTTATAAATAGAATCAATTTTTTAATCAAAAAATATTCATAAATAAAACCAGAGTGATAATTTATAGTTTTCAATAGTTGATGCGAAAGAGGTTTCATTTTCAATAGTGTATAATTAAAAAATATAAAAAATGATAACAATTTCATTTAAATATTTTAAATCTAAATAATTAAAATTAAATATATCAACGGTTCATTACTTATCATTCTCAACAAAGAATTTTTATAAAATTCATATATAAAGTCATTGATGATCAAATCGAGAAAGTTAGTATGAGTTTAAAAACGAATTAACATAATTTTATAATGGGAAAAACACACCGTGTTGTAGGAGAAGTGTTTTTCATATTCACACAGCGTGAAATGGTGGGACCCACATATATATATAATTAGTATTATATATATATGTGGGTCCCACCATTTCATGTGTGTGTAGGAATCTTCTTCTTCTCATGCAACATTTGAAGTTGAAACCCCATAATATCAAAACATAAAAGCAGTAAACTCATTGTATGAACTCGTGAGTTTGACTGAATTTACAACTACTATTAATTTAAGAGTCATTTGACATGATTTGTAGACATAAAAACTCAAATAGTGAATTCCCGATTTTAACAATTCATTCATTCTTTGGGGGAAAAAAATATTTTCTGAGCATTCACAGTGTCCTGTAATGTCACTTTCCCTATTAATTATTCGCCAAAAAGGAGCGTACTGTTGTTGGAGATCCGCCTTAAAGATTAAAATAAAATGGTGTCATGTCGACTTCCTGGAGAAGATGCCATGTTTTCATAATAATATCTTCTCCGATCTTTTTTTTATAAAGAATATTTTCTCCGATTTTAATGGGAATGTATAGAGTTAAATAATTAATTTCAAACGACTGACAGAATTAATTAAATTAGGTCATTATATTGTTTTAAGCCCCCTTGATCAATTATATTCATGGCATGGCATCCCTTAAATATTTTTTTTAGGTGCAATTAATTAAAAAAATTATAAATTTAGAAGATAAAATGGATTAAGACCTCACATTTCAAAATTAAAATAAACCTTATTTTTTGTATTAAGTAATAAATTATAATAGTAAAGGATAGTTTTCTAAGCCCATGTCTGGAACATTTAAAATAAGTGTTTTTTGCTATAAGAATATTTTCACATATTTATAATACAGAATTATTTAAAATAGACTAATCGCAACAAGTATTCATTTTAATTGTTCACATTCATATGTTTCTAAATAAATGGTACTATATTTTATCTGTATGTATAATTTTATTTTTATTTGATGCAAGATAAAATATTATTTACATCTTCTACTTAAACTATTTTAATTTTTCCTGAATCAGAGATTTGACTCAAAAATCAAATTGTTTTTAAAACTTAATTATTCATCAGTCAATTTCTTATCTTGAAAGTCAATAAGCAGATATTCTCCCCTGGGATGTGGCCCATAAGATATTAATTAAAAAAAGTAGGCATGGCCGCATGAACACAACTTCACATGATCCCTTGAGTTCACCAAAAATACAACAAGAGTGATTTATTTTTTAAGAAAAAGAAAAAGAGTAATCTTTATTAATATATATAAATTAAATCAAGATATTTTAGAAAAGATATTCCAACAAAGATAATTTAAAGTATATTTTGTAAACAAAATTTGGTAAGGCCCTGGTGAATCCCACATGTTCCACGTGAGCGCAGGACCAACTTGCAACGAAAAAGTTGTTTCAAAAGGGTAAATTCTACAGGGAAAATCCCCTTGGGGCCCTTTTTAGAAAAAACAAATTCTAAAAAGGCCCCAAAAATTTTAAAAATCTCATAAAAGACTCCAGGACTTTTTTTGGGATTTTCAGAATCTCGTTAGTTGTTAATGGAGTTAATATAGTTGTTAATCGGGGTTTATATTGTTGTTAATGTGACTGATTTAGTTGTTAAAATATTGTTGTTAATGCAACTGATTTAGTTGTTAATGGGTATTGATTTAATTATTAATGTGACTGATTTAGTTGTTAACGAGATTCTGAAAAATCCTAGAAAATGTCCTATGGTTTTTTCTAGGATTTTCAAAATCTTGGGGTCCTTTTTAGGATTTTTTTTCTCCAAAAAGGCCCCCAAGTAGATTTTCCCAATTCTACAAATGCAGCGTGTCTTCTTCTCATTGGAGAAGAATTGAATCTCTCCCCATTTCTATTTCAGTCACTAAGCAGCCCCCCGCTCTGTTCACAGCAGCCACCATTATCGCCAATCATGACATGTTCTCGAATTTTAACATCTATTCTCGAATTCACTGGCCAGAAAAATAGTGAGAGAGAGGGGGTAGAAAATATCTATTCTCGAATTTATCTATCAAAAAAATCTGGGTGCAGGTCGCTGGCGCTGAAAAACTCTGTAAAATTGGCGGGCTGCTTGAAAGCGATATGATTCTTTTCTTGAGCTTTCGATGCTGTAACTTCGCTTTCTGGCTCATCCTCTGAGTTGCTAAGCCCTTCAATCACATGCATATTGGAGAATTAAAAACTATTGTATACTCTTTTTTCTTTTAACTTAGATCTTAGCTCCTTAGATGCTCTCCTTCTCTTAACTTCATCTCGAGGTCACTCTTGATTTCCCATGGATGAATAAATTAGCCATGTGGGTCTTTCCCAACTCATTTATATATAGCTCAAAGTCACCTCTTTATAATTTCAGAGCTCGATTCGCTGGGCTGGCAGCTTAACGAGAACATTGAAAGCAAAAGTCCGAATATCTTCACACCCTAGATTGCTAAATTTGAGAACTTGAAATTTCAAATTTCTCATACCCCAGGATTGTTCTTGTTCCCTGCTGAATCTAGCCTGTGAGGTATGTTTTCTACCTAGACAAGTTATTTTGAATCTTGGCACTCCTTGGCTTTTAGTTGATACTATTGTGCTGTATTTCTCTTCTTTCTGCTAGGATTATTTTCTTTGTTCTTTCTTTCTTTTTCTTTTTCTTTTTCCTGCGTTGTTCATCTCTGAGCTGCTGAAGTTGTTCTACTTGACAGGTGCTTTTAGCTCTCTTGATTGCGGGGCCAGGCCTAATGGCTTTGGTGAGGTTACTGTTCATCCTGTTTTTATGTCTCTGGATTTCCACCGAAGTGGTGGCTCGAACAGGAAATACCATTACAAACAAGACTAATGTTCCTACGAAGCCAAGCGTTGTGAGAGTCGGAGTACTGTTTACTCTCAATTCGTACATTGGAAGATCAGCAAAACCTGCAATTCTTGCTGCCCTCGATGATGTTAATAATGATACAACCATTCTTCCTGGCATTAAAATGGAAGTTATTTTAGTTGATTCAAATTGCAGCGGCTTTATCGGCACACTGGAAGGTATTAGCCATAACTGCTTTTCTTCTATCAAATTGAAGCCTGATTTATTATTAAACGTGTGATAACTGTTCTCTATCAAAAACATATGATTAATTTTTTTGCAATTGGAATGTCTGATATTTCTGTTTTCATTTCTGCCTAACTTTACTGAGTTTGAAATAAAGCAGAGCGTTCATAAACCATCAATTTGTTTTGCTATTTTGGTGGACAGAAGGATAGGGAATCATTTTATGAACTGAACGACAACCTGGATATTGGTTTGATTTGAAATGTCATAGAATCCTTTTTGCTTGTCAAACTTACAAAAGGAAGCCTAAGGAGATACGTGAAAATTGGAAAAAAAAAACACACACACACACACGTTTTCTGAAAAGAACATTAACTTGGAGACTCCTACTGTTTTGGAGAAAGAAACAGGACAGTTGGTCAGCTATAGAGCGTGTAGCTGTTTTAGGAATTGTGAGCATCACTTCTGGTATTTTTGTAGTCATTAGATTGTGAGGAGCGCAGAGAATGCTTTATTGAGCAAGTTAGATGTGAGGAGAGGACTAGTCTCTCGAATACCAGTGAGAGATCAAGTTGTGGTTTGCTGTGTTCTTGTCTGAGATTTCTCTTTGTATTTTGAGAGGGGATTTGTCCAGAATCAGTGTGGTGTCCCTTGTAACACCGATTCTATTTTGGCTTTCTAATACCAAAACCTGTGTTATGCAGTCTCATCACTCATGCACCCTTCTCTACTCTTTTATTATTAATATTTAGAGCAGGTTGCATCAGAATCATTGCTAACATTTTAGACGGTCTTTAATATCTGACATGTTTCATGGGATGAAATAGAAGGAGTGAATGCGTTTTGTATATACAAATGACTCTCATATTATGATATTATCTCCTTTATGTATGTGTGTGGAAAGAGAAGTAAACGAGCTTGATAAGACTTTGTTGATCATGCAGCTATGCAATTCATGGAGAATGAAGTGGTTGCTGCTATCGGTCCACAGTCATCCGGAATAGCTCATGTCATATCTCATGTTGTTAATGAACTCCATGTGCCTCTTCTGTCATTTGGGGCTACAGACCCTACTCTTTCTTCTCTCGGTACACATATTTTGTCCGCACCACCCACGAGTGACTATTTTTTGATGAACGCGATTTGGTACGTGATTGACTACTTTGGTTGGAAGGAGGTGATTGCCATCTTTGTAGATGATGATAATGGAAGAGGTGGGATTACAGCTCTAGGTGATGCACTTGCAAAGAAGCGTGCCAAGATCTCTTATAAGGCTGCCTTTGCCGTTGGAGCCTCTACAAGCGATATCAGTATATTGTTAAATGCGGTAAACCTAATGGAATCGCGGGTCTATGTTCTCCATGTTAACCCTGATACTGGTTTGTCAATTTTTTCTCTTGCAAAGAAACTTGGTATGATGGGCAATGGTTACGTTTGGATTGCTACAGATTGGCTTCCTTCGGTTCTAGATGCAATAGAACCAGCTGATCCCGACACAATGAAACTCTTACAAGGGGTTCTTGCCCTACGCCGTCATACTCCTGACAGTGATCTCAAGAAGAGGTTTATCTCTAGGCTGAAAAACAGTAAAAACAAGGAGACTACAGGCCTTAATTCATTTGCATTATATGCATATGATTCAATTTGGTTAGCAGCACGTGCTCTTGATGCATTTCTTAAGGAAGGCGGAAATATATCTTTTGGTAGTGACCCCAAATTGCAGGACACAAATGGAAGCGCGCTGCATTTTACATCACTTCGTTCTTTTGAAAGTGGCCCACAATTTCTCAAGAAAGTCCTGGCAATGAACTTCACTGGTCTGAGTGGTCAAATTCAGTTTGATGGGGACAAGAATTTAATCCATCCAGCATATGATATCCTTAACATTGTTGGAACTAGCCGTAAAATTGGTCATTGGACTAATTACTCTGGCCTGTCAGTTGTAGCACCCGAAATTTTATATACAAAACCACCCAACATTTCATCTAGCAATCAACATCTTTCCGGTGTAATATGGCCAGGAGAGACTCCAACAATACCCCGGGGATGGGTGTTTCCCAACAATGGAAAGCCACTGCGAATAGCAGTACCAAACCGAGTAAGCTATACGGACTTTTCTTCCAAAAGCAAGAGCCCCCCAGGAGTGAAAGGTTATTGCATTGACATCTTTGAAGCAGCCATAAACCTCCTGCCATATCCTGTCCCACGACAATATATATTATATGGAGATGGTCATACAAATCCCAGTTACAATGAAATCACGGATGCAGTTGCACATGGGGTAAACTTGGATGCAACTTTTATTTCTCTGCTATATGGTTTTTCCCATAAAAGCATGATAAGTGTTTGATTTTTAGATACAAATGCATGGTTTCTTGAGATTTTTTTATACAGTAATATATCTATTGGAGAGCAAGATATCCTAGATACAAGGAACTATATTAAGTCTAGTCCAAATTTAAGTTTTGATCTTAATTTACTAATTTCTTTCCTACATAGGATTGATAATATTTGGTCTAGCAAGGTTTGGGAATTGACTGGTATGAATTTTACTAATTGACTGCATGGTTCAAATTCTAGTATTGATGTTTATCATTTATTTTTTCAGAATTTTGATGCAGTTGTTGGAGATATAGCAATTGTCACAAGCAGGACAAGGATTGTGGATTTTACTCAACCTTACATGGAATCAGGGTTGGTTGTAGTTGTTCCAGTTAAGGACGTGAAGTCAAGCCCTTGGTCATTTCTCAAGCCGTTCACTGCACAAATGTGGTGTGTCACCGGTGCCTTCTTTCTCTTTGTGGGAGCTGTGGTATGGATTCTTGAGCACCGGCTCAATCGTGAGTTCCGTGGTTCTAAAAGCAAACAACTTATGACCATTTTTTGGTTAGTATGTTCAGTCTTTGAATAATCTTTTTTATTTGAGTCTATTAGAGGATGATAGAGGTCTCTTATGGACGTGGCTATTCCTAAGGAGTCAATGATATTGAGTTTCATAGCATACTATTTTCTTGTATTCTAGACTATTAGTCGAAATTGAGGTAAATTGATGACATATCCTGTCAACACTTGAGAATAATATAGTATTTCAAATGTTTGATCTCTAATGCGTTAGTTTTAGTTTAACATATAAGTTTCTGTTTTGCAGGTTTAGCTTCTCAACATTGTTTTTCTCACATAGTAAGTATCTTGTACCTTTATCTTTATTTTGTCAGGTAATTGGTAAAAACTCTGACATCTTTGTTGTGTTGGCCTGATGCAGGAGAAAATACTGTGAGCACTTTGGGGAGGATGGTGTTACTGATATGGCTTTTTGTGGTGTTAATCATCAATTCAAGTTACACTGCTAGCTTGACATCCATCCTCACAGTACAGCAACTAGCATCTCAAATTGAAGGAATTGACAGCTTGATTTCAAGTAATCAACCAATTGGAGTTCAAGATGGGTCATTTACGGCGGATTATCTGACAAGTGAGCTAAATATAGCTAAATCTAGGATAGTGAATCTGAAAAGCGAGCAGGACTATATCGATGCCCTTGACCGTGGACCGCAGGGTGGAGGGGTGGCGGCAATTGTTGAGGAGCTTCCATATATGGAGATACTAATGTCTAAAACTAAGTGTAAATTTAGAACTGTAGGCCAGGAGTTCACTAAAAGTGGATGGGGATTTGTAAGTATTTTCATCTGCATATTTATGGTTGAGATTCCCTGAAAATTTAAATTTTTTGCTAGTTCTTCTGCTTGGAATGCACCAAGTAGTTGGAAAAGTACTCATCAAAAGAATGGTGACTTGCATTTTTTTGGTAAAAATGAATGAAAGTTGGTGTATTCAATAAATATATGAAGACTAATTAGCCCCAAGAAAACCTATGAAAGAATACTAGAAAACATTTTGAACATGTTTGGACATTGTTTTCATGGTTTTGTTTTTGGTGACAGGCATTCCAAAGGGACTCTCCCCTTGCTGTGGATTTGTCAACAACCATTCTTCAACTCTCGGAGAACGGCGACCTGCAAAGGATCCATGACAAGTGGTTCAAGACAATTAGTTGTTCTGCACAAGCCAATGATTCTGGTTCAAACCAGCTCTCTCTCAGTAGCTTCTGGGGGCTCTTTCTTATATGTGGGATTGCATGCTTCCTTGCTCTAGTTACATTTTTTGTCAGGGTGTTCCTTCAATATAAGAAATATATCCCAGATAGTGAGGAGGGTGAAGAAGATGGAGAGCGTGTTGTGACGCCTGTCAGTGCTAGAAGGACATTAAGATCCACCGCTAGCTTCAAGGACTTGATTGGTTTTGTAGATAGAAAGGAAGCCGAAATAAAGGAGATATTGAGGGACAAGAGTAAGAAACGACGGCGCAGCCAGAGTTTAGATTGACGTTCCAATTATTCAAACAGCTAAGTTTACTTTGTACACTATTTGTCGACCGGACGATTATATGTATATTTTTCTTTATTCAACATGAAAATGTGTTGAGACATGTCATAAACACTGTGAATCTGTCAAGCACACAATGTGATTGCTTAAAGAAGCTTGAACTCAAGTTAAAGAAGCCATTCAATTACATTATTTTTTTGGAGCCAATGATGTGTTACTAACTTGGAAAAAAGCTAGCATGATGATACATGTTTATTGCAAAAGGTAAACAGGAAATGTCTATAATTTGGATGCAAACCATAAATTATATATGCTCTAAGGAAGATGATTATTCAAGAATAATGCAAGTGACACAGTGAGTAAGGATTAAAGAAGAGAAAGCAGGAGTCACTAACCATAATCAAGTTCTTTATATCCCCAAGTTTAGTTTTTTTTTTTATGGCGGTAAAGTGAAATTGATTAACAAAGGAGGTTCAATCTTATCAAAGTGAGCTTGTTAGGCCGAGTGATTTATTTTGGGTTTCTTTTTGATGATTTAGACTCCACTAGAGCCTTTGGATTCCACCATTGACACAGAGAAGATGGGACAGGGAGGTCCAACTTCAAATCTTCTAAGTTCAAGATCTAATGCATCTCATTCTCAATCAATTTTAAAAAGAGAAATTCTGAGTCATGCTTCCACAGTTCCTCAATCAGATCTTGAAATAAATAAAATATTTAGGTTTGATCTTGGGTTTAAATTTGGAACTTATGTGTAGTTGAGGTTGAGAGTTTTAATTCCTTGATGTGCCACGATAGATATAATGTCGACAATGACAACCTGATCACAAGAAATACAAATAATGATGGCGATGATAGGGTGAGATATGATGGCATGAGTCATGGTTAAGGTTTAAATTTGATAGTTTAAATCAATGAAATGAAAAATAGACAATATATAAAACTTTTCATATATAACCATGAAAAAAAAGTTATATTTAGATTAAAAAAGGTGTTAATTCAAATGGAAGATTTATGCATAAATATAACAAAATAGATTTATTAGAGCACAAATATAACGTGACTGTTTTTTAATTCAAAATAACATCATTTTAGATTTAATAAGAGGTAAAAGATATACAATCCAATCCATTTACATGTTTGAATTGGTATTGAAAAAATACATTTACGTAAGTTGAGACAAAATCCTCTAATAAATTTATTTTGTATGTCATAAATCACGTTCTACTGCTAATCTAAACAGACACTTAAACCCACTAGGTTTACTAGGTTGCACCATGTTAATCAACAATTAGGTTGCAAGATTTTTCTAACTCAACAGGCAGTTCAAGTGTGCGGGTTTAAATTATATATAAAAAAAATTATAAATATTTTTTGTCTTGAAAAGTACAAAAGAAAAATATTTATTTTTTTCATAATCATGTTCCTATTAAAAAAACAATTATATCAAAAAAAATTACTCCCTCCCGTCTTATATTAATTCCAGTAGATACAGAAAATGCGGAGGAGAGTGACTTATGGACGGATAATAAGGATACACGTGTTGCAAGATATGATGGAACACGTGTTAATCGTATCCATGTACTATTGTCTGAAACGCAAACTGAGAATACTTTTTTTATGTCAGACAAAAAAGCAAAGGATACCGGGACAGTGATTTTTAGTCGTTTGCAGGACGATATTGGGAACATAAAATCGGCTAGGTGGCAATCAATTATTGACCCGACAAGGACACTTCCATTTCATCGGGCCACCTGTTAGGGTTCTTGACCCCATCCCTTTCAACTCCCCCCAACGACCAAAAGCCTTTTCAGACTCCCTTTGTTGTATAAATCACACGTACTATGAGCATTAACCAAAAAATATTACTGTAAATTAGGAGAAACTATGGTGGGCAGCAGTATTATTTTTTAAGTGGATGCATTTTATTGACAAGAAATAGTTTAAGTCTCGCCAATAATATAAATTTTTTATTAGTAAGCAGTCTGTAAATACTTTTATAAGCACTTTCTAAATCTCAAAGTATACCTTAACTCTCATAAACTATAGAAAACCAACTCACTTTTACAAACAACAAAAAGTCATTAAATACTATCAATTATGGCCCACTCTGATCCTATTTATAAGTCTCTTTTGACCAAATCACATATACCAAGAAGAGGTAATTAACTCAATGATTATTAGATGAAATTTCAACTTTACCCTCATTTATGATTGGATACCTTTCAACTCTTTCTTCTCTCTCTATTTTTATTGGTATAATTAATATGGGTAAAATTATCACAATCTCATTTATTTGGTTAAAAGAGACTTATAAATATGACCAAATTTTTTGATCAAAAGATACTTATAAATAGGATCAGAGTGTGGTATCTATTATCAAATGTTTGGATCAATTAATAGAGAGTTATTCCAATTTAACTAGGGGGCTTAAGTTTGAATCTTAAGAATGTATTGGTGTTAGATGATAGGGGCTCCATTTGGGAAAAAAAAATGATTATGTTATGCCTCGAATCTAGATTAGTACAAACCTATGAACTTTTGTGTGACAAGTGGCTAAAAAGGACTTATAGATAGGACCAGAGTGATATCTATTATCAAACATTTGGATCAATTAGTAGAGAGTTATTCTAATTTAACTAAGGTAGTAGAGAGTTATTCTAATTTAACTAAGGGGCTTAAGTTTGAATCTTAAAAACGTATTGGTGTTAGATGATAGGGGTTCCATTTGAAAAAAAATGATTATGTTATCCCTCGAATCTAGATTAGTATAGAACTATGAACTGACATAGGACATCGAGTGCTTTACAAAAAAAAATGTAGCTTACCCTGGTTTGAGTGGGATACAAAAAATCAAATATTTGGATGAGAGCGTGGTCGAATTTCCCGGTCAATCGTTTCCCATTAAAGTAGTCACTTTGAAAGCAAAAACTAAAAAATGGTCGTTATCAGTGGTAACGGAAACCATCTCAATTTCAAAATTAGTAAATTGTAGTTATTATAGATTTATAGTACATAGATCGGGGTCCTGAAATCCCCAAACTACCCCATCTTTCCTGCATACCATAGCGTCCCAAGCTCAGCTTTACTTTTTCCTATGGCCGAAAACAGGCACGAAGAAGAAAAGCTTTGTTTTCCTCACCTGAACTTTAGGCCATCACCTGAAACCCAAAATTATGTCTAAGGTTTGCCGGAAAATCTCCCATATCACCCTTAGCAATCGGATTGAACACCGCATTTCCGGTCTCCGGCGACGCATTTTCCGCCTTCTCCACCACTTCTTGCCCTGTTCTGGAGGGAAGCCTTCCAAGTACCTCATGCTACCGCATTTCGCCGAGCCTTCTCGGCCGTCCCAGCCGCCTCCCTCCGCCGTTGAGGCTACTCATGACGAATCGGGTCAGGTCTCGCCATGTCAATTTCACACGCCCGATTCGGACTCCGATTTGGTTGCTCTCAAGATCAGCCTCCTGGGTGACTGTCAAATAGGAAAGACCAGTTTTCTGGTTAGTCTCTTTCACTTTTTTCTTTGAACATACAAAATTTTCGAGTACGAACCTCCAATCCTTAATTTCTGTAATTAATTTCTTTTTTGTTGTTGCTTGAAGGAGAAATATATAGGGAATGAACCAGAACAGGGAAGCCCGGAGAAGAAGGGATTGAATCAGATGGACAAAACTTTAGTCGTTGAAGGGGCACGTCTATCGTATTGTATCTGGGAAGTAGAAGGTATAGAAAAGCAATTGAACTATGGTGATTCAAAAACAAAATTTAATCACTAAAATATTTTTTTTTTTTTCTTTTTCTGATTGATACTTATGTAGGAAATGGAAGATCACAGGAAAATATTCCATTGGCCTGTAAGGACTCCGTTGCAATCTTGTACATGTTTGATCTAACAAGCCGATGTACGTTAAACAGGTATACCTTGTTTAAAAATTTGAGTAATTGATGATGTATCAATCGTGTTTCTTCGTCAACCTCAGTTTATGCTAAAATTTGTTTCATTGTGATTGGGTATTTGAAACAGTGTGATTGGGTGGTACAAAGAATCAAGGAAATGGAATCAGGTAAATCTATGAGATATATCAAGTGTTGATTCAGTTGGAACTATACTATGGTTGAAGAACTGTTATTACTAATTTATTTTAATGATGTGTGTTTTGTTTTTGTAGACTGCAATTCCAGTGATGATTGGAACCAAGTTTGATGATTTCATTCAACTTCCCTTGGATTTGCAATGGACCATCGCTAGTGAGGTAAATATTTTCATTTGCTTTTCGGCATTATTTTCAACTTCTTAATTATTTTTTATAAATATTTATAGTGATAAATTTTTTATAATTTAAGCATTTTCTAAAGAAAATTATGATGTGACTTAATCTTTTTAGTTTTATAATAATATATTACAGAATTAAAAAAAAAAATGCCAGTAAAAATTGAATGAGCTATGACAACTCCATTCCATAAAAATGATAAACCACTTCCAGCAACTAGCACTTATAATCATGTGTATTGGAACTTTCCTTGATGGAAATTCCCTTTGAGAAAATATATCTATGAGATAAAGTTGATTGACATCTTAAGACAAAATAAACCTCTCGTCTAGTTCTCTTATATTTAGGACTGAAGACTCTCTTCGTATAACCTATCAATTTTCCAAAAGTTCCTAGAGGGGCATATATTCTCGTCCCGCGAATCAATTATCAGAAACCTATAGAATCATCCCGTGCTGTTGGAGGTTTGAAGAATTTCATATGAGAGAGACTTGAATGAAGAAAAGAATCTGGATGAGCTGTATTACACATGATGTGCATGTGGAGGAAAAAAAGGGAGAGGAAGATTGATATGAACTCTATCTATTTTGATTGCTTTGTAGTATCACTTTCTTAAAGCTCATGCTTGGGAAACACGCTTCTTTGGGTAATTTTAAGGCTGCATTATTTCAGACAATGAAGAATCTGCAAAAGTCCAAAAGCAAGAACTGATACATTTCTTAGCATTTGGTGATGATGTTATGTTTTGAAATTGTGCAGGCAAGAAGATACGCCAAGGCCATAAATGCAACACTCTTTTTTTCCAGTGCTTCCTACAACATCAACGTCAACAAGATTTTCAAGTTCATCACAGCCAAACTCTTCGACCTGCCATGGACACTGGAACGAAATCTAACTGTTGGTGAACCCATCATAGATTTCTAGTATGTAGTTACAAATGTGGTTCGAATCTGTATGTATTTTCTGCTCAAGTAGTCATCAAAAGCTAACCGGCCACGAGAAGCTGATGCATCGATGAATCTCTCGTGGCATTTGAGTTGTTTAGTTTTGCATGAGGTAGACCAGAAATAAGGCTAGTCACACCCCATTACCACTTTTGTAAATTTCACAAGTTTTACTGCTCTGGCAGGGAATCAGAATAAAATAAATCTTTGTTCCCAAAGATTTCTTGGCAAATTCTAATATTATCCAGAAACAATTGCCAAGGCAGAATCTGGACTAACTAAACAAGAAGCATAACAGCATCTCAAACTTCCTTGGTCTCATTCAAGTTTCTGAGAGCTTATCTTCATATGTTAGCAGAAGCTGACATATGGTCCTGCAGATTCTTCAACGCAATAGCTGAAAGTCATAAGCAGCGCAAAAAATTAAAAATACTGGACGATTCTGAGAGAAAATTTATATGGACAGTGAGCACGGCCTAGGCATGGATGGGTAGATATTGTATGTCGAAACTAAAGCAGAGGAAATTTTCAGTGTAAAGGCAAATAATTATTCTCAGATCACATGATATTTACTACTGTTGAGTTGTTAATCAAGTAATTAGCTAGAACCTGGTCCCAATTTTTTTTTTTTTTTTTTCAACGTGATTTATGTTAAGCTGTAAAATCAAAAGTATAGTTATAGATGACATTAAAAGAATAAGAATATAATGGAAACATACTAATAATGGAAAGCAAGAATAGAATATCAGTTCGGTTAGATAGCAGCAACCTACTATATTCAAATATTCATGCACTCATATATGTATGAGTGTGACCGAATTAAATATAGAAAAATCCCTTCAAGGAATAAAAAAATGTTAAAAAAGTCCCACATAAAAGTTTGATATCACAAAAGTCTATTAACAATTCTTTCAGTAGGTGATTAACAATTCTTTTGGATCTTTTTGATATCATAATTTTTTATGGGACTTTTTTGTCATTTTCTTTATCTCGGGGGACCTTAAAAGAATTTTCCCATTATTTAGAGACATTTTGACATCCTCATAATTCACGAGTTGAAAGATTGTGTCAAGATATTTGGAGGTAAAAACTGGGTTCCTATAGAATGAAAAAGGTTTGAGCAAAAAAAATATAGAATGAAAAAGGCAGCCATATGCATAGTTATATTAAAAAAGGAATTCTATAGAATGAAAGCAACATCCAATATTCAAGTCACAAGCATTTGACACTCATTTTTTCAATTTGTACACCTAATTACAGAAGAATTTGCAAGTTTACAAAATTTAACACAGAAATAGAACATGAGAAGCATAAAATCAGTTTTCTCATTTAATTATTTTTTCATACGGCTATCTAATCTGGCCATATTAAAAAATTAAAGGTGGATATCTCATGCTTAGGAAGCTAAAACCCCTCCCACTAAGAATAGGTAACACATGTAGGCTCCGTTCCATTCTATTCTGCATGCCAAATGAATGCGTGTGGTTCAAACTTAGATGACTTGATTAGCCTAACATGTATTAGGTAGCAGATTTAATTCAAATCAATTCAATAGGAAATTGTAGATTTAATTCAAACCAAATCAATAGGAATTGTTTGTATTTGAATTTAATAGGAAATGCTGGCAGACAAAGAAGCAGATTTAATTGGTCCGCAGACATTAGGTAAAAGTATAAATTCACTTACTTCACGTACACTTTGGTTGGTTCTTACGTATACGTTTGTTTGACGGTTGGGTATAGTGAAAGGACTAGTTCCTTATAATATAATAAAAGGTTAAGTAGTAAATCTGTGATGAAAGTATACGTTTAAGAGTAATTTTACTATGAAAGTTTTTTTGGCTCAATGTAGCCACAAAATCTAAAAACCTAGCAATTTTTCTTTTCCGTTAAAAAAATAACGTTGACCACTAAAAAAATGACATTGACCGTTAACTTTTTAACGGAAAAAGGGTAATATTGTAACGTTTTTAAACTTCCGGCGCTACGTTAGTAAAAAAACTTCCAAGCGAAAATTATTCTCGCGGGCATCTTACTTCCAGGGTAATTTCTTCTTAACCACATAATAAATAAAGGCTTGAATCTTCATTAGAAGAGAAACCCATATTTAATGCTCGACGATGTCTTGAAGATAGGACTGCATTCAATAAAAAGATATTTGTGGTTAATCAAAAAAATTTGCTCTCTCAAAATTATCGAAAAAGCCCAAATTGGCCCAACAATTGTTTAAGGCCCCGTTTAGTTAGATTAGCGGTGCCATAATTGACCTTTTCTAATATGATTTTTATAAATTTAAGATAGGATATGAGTCAAATTACAAATGTAATTCATATTTGAATTGACGGTGATAGAAGCTCATCTATATTATGAAAAACAAGTTTTAATGACTTCTTTTGAAAAAGAGCTTTCGGCCTAAAAACTCATTTTAAAAAATGTCAACACAATATCCTTTGGATAACCAGGTGGAATGGAGCTCAGTTCCTTCTTAAACGATCAAGATTTTATTTTTTTATTTAGTGATTTTTAAATAAAAATTTATTTTTAAAAACAATATTAGTTAAAAGATTATTTTATTTTAGATTTTTTATCATTAAAATAATTTTTTTTAAAAAAATATAAAGTCTAGACTCTAGACTATCCAACGGGCCAAACTCCTCCTCCCTATCCGATAGACAGTAAAGCTGGATCCAGAGATGACAGAGTTGAGGACAGTGTTAGGTAACTCCACTTTTATTATATCGTAAAATTAAAAATAATGGTTTCATCTGAATCAATGATCTGGCCCACATCAAAGAGGAGAGAGGGACCCTCCTTCTCTCCCCCAATGGTCTAATGCCACTGAAGCAACAATGAGTCATAGGACCTATCATGCAATGCGACGTGTCCCTGCGCACTTTCCTCTCTGAGACGCCAAGACGAAGACCCCAATGTTCAGAATCTGCATTTACCAAATACAATACAAACTACAGAGACTGGCCGGAGAATAGAGTTGCCTTCTTTTTCTGGGAAATGGGTAGCCTGGTAAAGATGATAGACGCCGTTATCTTCCTGTTCTTGCTGGTAATAGTTCTGGCAGCTCCACTTCTAGATGCTCAAACCTTCATACCTCACACTTACTTCCCAGACCTCCTCGTCCAACTCAAAAGCTGGTACACCCTCGAGTATGGCGACTATCTCGTGATTGACAAGCCCCATTTCTTCGTCGGACTCGTCTTCTTCGAGCTCGTCTTCCAATGGCCACTTGCTCTTCTCAATCTTTACGCCATTTTGACTTCCAAACCCTGGTTCAACACCACTTGCTTGATGTACGGTGTCTCTGTGTCTACTTCCATGGTATGTATGATTAATTAGATGTTCTTCAAAGTGTTGATATGTGCACGTATAATTATTCTGTGATTTCATGTTTTGATTGCCCTGTGAACACGGTAATGTGTGTACTAGAAGAATTTTGTGCTAATATGTATGAAACACCTTTGATCGAACTAATTGACACTTGTCTGAAATCAAGAATAAAACGCAGAAAAATGAAATTACTGATAGATAGTTACTTAGCATGAAAAGATTAGTGTGAGAGACTTGTTGCTTCTCTGTTTGCACGATTTGGTAAGCTTTTTGTGTGTGTGTTTCAGGTTGCCATTTTATCAGAAATGATAGGTTCCAAAAGGGCATCTGATAAGCTGTTGATGATGTACTTCCCTTTCTTGGGTTTAGGAGTTCTAGCAACTCTACGAGGGTTACTGTCACATTCCAATGTAGGCAAGAGGCCTGCGGTGCCCAGGAAAAAGCGAGCTTGAGATGATTTTCTGGAGCGAAACTGTAGAACAGAATTTGCAGGTGTTGAGTTAGTAGATCAGAGACAGGTTTTTGTAAGGGATAAATTTTGGTCTACTTTAGGATCTTTGCATTTTGTGTGCTTTTGTTGGATATAACGAATGTTGGTCTCTTCTGTGTTCATCTGAAAGAGTTACAGTTCAAAATCATTCCTAACACTCATCCTTTGGGTTTATTTCACATGGCATTATAGCAGTAAACAAAGGGATTACCTACACACACCTTATCAAATTTTGGTTATCTTGTACCCAAGCATTGTTTGGTGATTATTCCGCCATGGGGTTAATTTCTAGAATTGCAAAATCAAAATTAGTGGCGATTATATTTGAACTTGAACAACCTTCGTTTTCTAGCTACCAGACATGTACCCTGCTCTCAGCAAGATCTTCACGTGTTGTCGTGAAGGCGATATAATCAATATTTTTATCAATCATTCCAAAAAATATTCCATATCTAGCAGCAAGATCTTCACGTGTTGTCGTGGTATATTAGGTTGTTTGGATTTGTTTGATAAAGTAGTTCCTATCTTTTTTTAATTTTAGTTTGCACCTAACGAGAGAGGAAATAGATTTCCATGGACTTGATTAACTTCTCTTACATGGAAAGTGATTGAAGCAAGTGGTGCCCAGCTCCGAATGTGATGTGTCTGATAGCAGAGATTTGCTTCTCAAGCTTGGAACTTCGATGAAGACGTCGAAGTCCTTTGAGTCATTTTATGGAAACAATTGAGTGACACTTATGAACACGTTTCATATGTTATTGCTGTCACGCTGTTTTGTTACTTTCATGGAGATGACACAAAGAAGGGTTGGATTTTACACTACAATTATGTTTTTACCAACTTTCATGGAGATGTCAGGGGCGTGATATAATAAATTTAGTTTGATCCTGCAGGATCGTGCTCGGGTGATAATAATGACATGTAAAGATTAGTTCCAGGAAACCAAGACATCAAATTAATCCATCATTCATAGAACTAACAATTAATGTCTACGAAAAAAAGAGTTATGAGTAATTAATTACTGGCAGTGCTATTGTTCATGCATGGGAATACGAATACTAGGATTTACGAAGTGATGCTTAGGGAAAATGACATTACCACGTAAGAATGACAGAGAGGGTAAATGATTTTTTATTAAAAAAAAATGAAAGTTGTGAATTACTTATTTAAAGTTGAAGTCATTAATAGGCTTGAAATTATTTACTAAATTTTATTTTGCCTCCTGATAATGGATAATGCTTGATATCACTATAAACTATAATCCTTCCCGGAATGGGAGTTTCTAGTCATTGGAGCATGGTTATTTTTCAAACCTTGGTAACATAACACAGTTGAAGTTAATTGAAATTTAAAAATATCAGATAGAATAAAACAGTTGGTGATGATGAGGATTTGGAAGTAATGTTTTTCATCTCTTAATTCTCAAAACCTCAGCTATCTCAGTTTCATTGTGTTCTTCAGTTGGTGATGATGAGGATTTGGTAGTCTGAAATCCAATGAATTTGTGCAGCATACAGCTTATTGGCACTAAGTGCACCATTTTTCCCAGAAAAGTAAAAATGACAGAAAACTAAGTTAGTGACATACCTTTTTTCTAACAGAATTATTTGATGAACGAGCCTTCTTGGGAACTACAACACCCATTACTCCATTGCTTCTCTGCTGATTATGATCTGATTCAAACAACCAAGTATTTGATGCAAGCCTAAGAGAAAATCCACAATCTTCAAGTTCATTTCCTAACTTTCTTCTTCCCTTTGAGCATCTCTTTTCCTCTTGCTTATAGTGAATGAATTTATTGTTATGATCATGATCACTCTCACACCTTAATTTCACTTTCTCCTGCAACTCCACCTTCTTTGCTTCCTCTATTTTTTCGTGATTTGAAAAAGAAAATCATTAAAAAAAAACAGAGATAACATAGTACAAGACAATATACAGAAATGCATGTAGGAATGAAGAGAAGAAAGAAAGGTGATATATCATACCAAAAGAAGAATCTTTGAGACCAAAACTTGGACGCTTTCGTCTATGGATGCTCACTTTTCTGGTTTGATCCATGACCTTGGACTTCTCATAAAAAAATCACACTCTCATTCATGTAACTGTATGTGCTAGTTTGTTTTGTTTTTCTAAAACAACTTGTAGCTTGTCAAAAGTGAGAGCAAGTTTGTGGAAGGATTTTTTTTTTTTTTTTGGATTCTGCTTCTTGACCAAACATATAACAATGATAAAAAGACTTTTTAAAAGTATTTTTGGCATTTTAAAAATGTGACCAAACAAATTTTATATCTTATGTATTTCTTTAGCACCTACAAGTTACAACTACACTATTTTAAAGGAAGCAGCCTGGCCTCTTTATTGAGTTGTTAACATTTGTTTCAAGGTTGGAATTTTAATTAGGAAAGAGACTTTCTTTAAAATAAAAAATTGGGTAATCTCCCTAGCACCGTGCCATAAAACACTCCACTCCCGTAGAGCACTTATTAGAGGACCTCAAATGCAAAAACCAAGTTAGTGCATAGTAAAATGAACTACCTTATTCCAAACTAAATGAGGTGACGAGCAAGCAAAGATTGAAATTTTTAAAATTTAAAATTTTGATTTCTGTATAGCAAACTTTTGTTTGACTTGTGGCTGTAATGGAAGTCTTTCCCCTGTGCAATGTTGTAAGCTATTTGTTTGGTGGTTGATTATCTTCTCAGCTTGATAGTTTTTATCTGAACTACTGATTGAATAGCTTTTCTAATATTGTTTATGTATTAAGTTACACATTGTATGGTCGGAGATATGGCAATAGATCTTCCATGTCCTATTTCACTTGACATATAGGAAAATGCCAAAAGTAAAGACAAATCGCTCTAAATATCTAGAGGGTTGGGAATTAATTGAGCCTCTATAATATTTGGAATTACATAATATGATTAGTTTCTTACATACAAAATATAACTACTCCAAGGTCTCTTTTGCGCATGTATGTTCTTCTCTGTAGAAGGCTTGAGATCTTCATTGTTCTTCTTCTTTTTCTTGTAATACACTTTTGTGTACAATATGTACCTGGACACCTTTGACTGCCTTTCTCCGTCTTTATCTTTCCTTTTTCTATTGTTCGGCATATTCTTCTTAACCTGTAAAATATTACTACTTCAATCACCCAGCAACACAGATAGATGACATGCATTACACAACACCAAAGGATTACTTTGTGCTACCAAACAATCTTATCTTACTAACCATTAATACAAACCTTTGTTGAAAGTAAGGAAGTAGAAAGTTTCTCGAGAAGCAAAGGAATGACAAATGGTTCAAGAAGCGGCATGGAAGATAATGCCGACTACAAAGGAGTCAAACAATTCATTCCTAATACTATAGCAAAGTAGAAATAGCATTTACTCACCAGTTACACATATAAATATAATATAAAGCAAAAGAATGTCAAATCCATGTCCTTAACTCTAGCGTAACTGATATATGCAAGAAGGAAAAGGCTGGAATTACATCCAGGTATATGCTGTAGAAACAAAATTTACTAGTCATTTCATCTCTTTCCCCTCCAAACAGTGCTCCTAAGATGTGAAAGAGATATTGAAAGAGTGTTAAAGGTGAATGTTATAAGCTCCTTAAAAGCCAATAATTAAGACTACAATAAAACTGAAGGATACAAAAAGAAAGATGACAGCATGCAACTCAATTGTATACTCAACTGGCAAAGAATAAAAATGAACTAAATGTTATCCAAATCCCAAACTTTGAACATGTAACAATTAGCTTCTACCTCATGATCTAAATTAACAATAAAAGGTCTTAATAGACAAAGTATTAGGAAAAGAAATTTGTAACATTCCTAGAGCCCAGTACTACAAAAGAATAGACGATCAAGGACCTTAACCACAAAGTAAGACCTTTATATTAATCTAGACTGTAAAGCCATCATATGCATAGAGATTTGAGCAAGAAAACATCTCTCTATATCAATGCTAGCAAGTTCAAAGCCAATTTAACTGAACTGAACCTTCTTCTCTCAATACAAAAACAAGTATAAAAGGAGAAAACTAAACAAAACATTCTCACAATTATGTCACTGGATTAAGTAACAAAGAGAAAGTATATAAAAATTCTTATTTGAGTTATCCTAACTGTCAGAACAAACTTAACCAAGTCTTGCACCTTCTAACACTCCACAAAAGAATTGCCACCAACCAAAAATTTCCTTAAGAACAAATCTGCTCCTCACCCATGGCAGACATAACACTCACAACCAGATCTTTACCCTTAGCAAAGCCATCCTTGATCTGCACAACATAATCAGTTCAGAGAAAGTAAAAACTAAATTGAGAAACAACCAAGAACAACTGCAAGAAAGCTGAAGCAACCCCAAGCTGATATTCCCAATAAGAGAAACTGGCATTGTTCAAGAGGACCCCATACATAAATTGAAAAAGAGATGGGAGCGAGAGAGGTACCAGAAGCTGGAAGAGCCAAGGCGAGAGACGGAAACGATGGCCGGTGAGTGAAGATTGAGAGGCGACGATGGAAGGCGAGCTTGAGACAGTCGAGAGAGGTTCAGAGCTCCGGGTTGGAAAGAAAAGAAAACAACTAAACAAAACTAACAACGTAAATCCAGAAAACATCTCAGAGCTTCGGGTTTGCGCTCATTCACGTTCCTCTCAGGTTCTGTGTCTCCACCGCGGTACTCGCTCTGGTCTTCTTTAGTATTGTCGCTAATTGAGCCCGTCACTGGGGGCAAAATGGTCATTTCACACTTTAAATTATTATCACAAATCACTTCGACCTATTTTAGAGGAGAATTTATGTAGGATTTTTTTGGGATATTTTTGGTCCTTTGAGACCTTAAAGGGGTTTTTCCTTAATCTAAGAGTGAATTTGATCCCAAACACTTGTACATCATTTTCATTCGCTTGTGATGTTGTGAACTTGTTGATCCCCCACCAAATGGGGTTCACATTAGGTGTTTTTTTAGATATTTTTCCCTCTAATTAGAGGGATTAGACCTTTTTCTTTTTAATAATTTTTTTATATATATTCTATTTATTTAGATTAGATTATATACTAGATCCTGAATTTTTTTTTCACCCAATATCTCAAATTTATTAATTTTCATTCATGCATTGAGAAATATTTTTCCTATAACCCCAATATCTTGGAAATTAATTAATCGAGATCTTGGTGAAAAAAAAAATTCAAGATTCAAGCATATAATCTAATCTCAATAAATAGAATATATAAACATGATGAGTGTGTGAGCCACGCCATTCACATGTCCCATACAACATCTAGTTCTTTTTCTTAAAAAAAAAAAAAAAAAAATCAGTTCCTAATTTATGCTGCCTTAACAACAATCATGAAGGGAAAGGAACAAAGGAATTAAGAAAAGTAATAAGGGTATTTTAGAAAATTTATGTCATATTAACTAATTTTTTTTTAATCTAATCGAATTTAGTAAATAGATTTATACTAATAACCGGATGAGTATTTTCTTTATGAAATATGAGTTAAATGTGTGTTCGAGTATTATATAAAGTGATTACGTGGGGGAGTTTTTTTAAGGGAAAATTGTAATAAAAAACCTAAGAAAAAGTGTATTTATTAAGAAGGATTATAAAAATGATAATTATTTTGAAAGATCAGAAATTAAAACATTAAAATAGAAAAATTAAATTGTCCTAAATGGATTTCCTATATTTTCTCTAATTAAATCAGAATTTGGAGCGATTGATGAATAATCACACGTAGAGATCAAATTAGAATCTGCTAAGTTAGCGTCTCTACTATATCGAAATCGTTTTTCAGTTATGATCAAGGTGACTTCCTTTTCCGTCTCTCTTCTAAACTTTATGGAGATAAGTCATTAAACCATAGATATCAAGTAATCTCCAGATACTGGGAGACATGTGTAAGGTTTCAAATGTAGCAAACAACATGGAGAGGTTGCGCATAGAAGGCAATCTTCTTCTTTTTTAAAGGTCTAATAAAGTAGTTTCACATCAGAACAATATATGAGATGAGGAGGAGTTTTTCCAGAGCACGTGTGCCTTGACTTTCTTGAAATGAATCAATGAAGAGGATACTACGCTCGTTCATATATATAGAAGAAATCAAAACGCATCTACTGAAACGTCCCGTTTTCACTCATTACCAGTCGTCCTATTTTTTTTTTATAAATAAATTTTAGGAAAGGAGTTAGCCACCACCGTATCTAAGCAAGAAAGTCTTTGGGCGTCCACGAGACATCTTGTGAGAGATCTGCAAATACACGTCTCCACCTCTACCAAAGCGTTTTTTCGCACGCTTTTTAGGCCCAGGATCTCCCCCAACGCAGGGATCAAACCCCCTCCCTTTAAGTGAGGAAGTCCGACGCCTTCGCCAGTTGAACCCAAATACGAGGGGTACCAGTCGTCCTAATATATGTGACAGACTTCCTAATTCTTGGAGCTCCATCGACCCAACAGCAAATGATGCTTGTCTATTTTAGATAACCAAAATTGATCACTGGTCAATATCCGGGAACCTTTCATTCTACCTAAAGAAAGGAAAAAAAAAGAGAGAGGACACTTTCACCCTAACTTAGCATATTATAATTTGGTCTCTATGTGTGATTATCCATCAATCACTTCAGATTCTAATTTAAGTATAGAGTATAGGAAATCTGACTAAGGGCAGTCTTTTTATTTTAATGTTTTAATTTCTGGTCTTTCAAAATAATTATCATTTTTGTGGTCATTTTTAATAAATATTCTTTTTTTAGGTCCTTTATTATAATTTTTCCTTTTTTTTAATGTCATAAAACGTAGAAGGTTTTTTTTTTTAAAAAAAAAAAATCCAGACAACTACGTTGTCTTCGGAAGCAAATTCTCTCATTATCTGTTTTTCTCATTATCCTTCATGAGCCCATTTGAGCCGTTGATTAGAAAGAGGAGAAAAATGTTACAATATTATTGTGGCTTTTCAGAATGATTGGACAGATATGATTTAAAAATTACTACCTCCGGTTCTAATTATAAGACATAGTTGACTTTGTTTGGAGAGATTAAGGAAGCTAAATAAATTACTTAATCATTTTTATATGTTGTGTATCTTTAAATTATATATTAGTTTATTAGTCAAACTAATTACTTTGAAGAAAAAAATAAAAATAAAAATAATCTAAAGTAATTTAATTAAATTTTATTCCTTAATTTTCTCCAAAAAATCAATCAGATCTTATAATTATGACCGGAGGAAGTATAAGAGATGATGAGAGAAGAATGATGAGCAAACCCTGACCCACCGTCTAGTCCTCCGGCTCCTTCAACAAATATCACGCCTTGCCATACATAATTGAAGGAAGTCTGACTTATTTGATGTCGAAGACGTCGAAGAAGACGTCGAAGTCCTTTGAGTCATTTTATGGAAACAATTTGAGTGACACTTATGAACACGTTTCATATGTTATTGCTGTCACGTTGTTTTGTTACTTTCATGGAGATGACACAAAGAAGGGTTGGATTTTATACTATTACTTCAATTCTGTTTTTACCAACTTATGTATTCAAATAGGGGAGCTCGTGCTTTATATTCTTTATTATTATTATTATTTGATTAAGGATGTCTTCAACTTTGTGTTTGGTTTGAGGTGAGGGTATGAAAGAAGAGGGGAGGAAGACAAAATTTTTACTAAATTGCCCATAAAATAGGACCATAATACCAAATTCTCAGTGGTCCCCACAATTTTTTAATCCCGTCTCCATTGTTTTCCATCATCCTCCTCTCACAACCATCGTTTTAATGTGGTCCACTGGTCCCTACCATTCTCTATCCTTTGCCTTCTGTTGAAGCTGCCACAATGTAGTAGGTAGGTCCCTCTCCCCCTCGTTACTCTCAATATCTCCCTAAATAAAAATTCTCAGTAGTCCCTGTGCCTGTCCGGCACCCTTCATTCCTCCTCTCCTTTTAGACTAGGGTAATTTGGTCAGGATTTAGAAAACAATTTTCCCCTCCCTCCTTTCCCTCAAACCAAACATATCTTAAGGGGCTGTTTGGCATTGAGAGAGAGGAGAGGGAGAATTTTTTTTGAATTGGATTTAAAAAAAAATTAGGGAAATAGAGTTACAAGTTTGTTATAAACGGTTGTAGGAAGAAGATCCACTTGGACCAAATAGAGTCAGCCATGTGGTTGAACAAAAGATAATGCACATGGATCGACCAAAACTCTATTACAAATCTCTAATGCACTCCAGACATACTATTTAAGGAGTATAAATCCAAATAATGGTCATTACTGTCAATTGTCATGCCGTCATGGCTTTGAATACCAAATTTGTAACATTCCAATTTTTACAATAATCAGATAACATTCGAAAGAATTATTTCATGATAAATCGGATTTATCATGTAATTATTAGAATAAAGAGTTTATCAAAAATATGATTTATGATAGTAAAGGAAATTATGGAATAATAATAAAGAATGGAATTGAGTGATTGATGTGAGAGTATGGTATATATAGAGGTTATCTAAGGATTTTAATGAATGATTTGGGCCCATGAGAAGTGATCTATGACCTAGGATTGTTGAGGATAAGGAATGTTAAGGAAATTAGGATGTTGGAGGTAACGGTTCTAGAGGAAAATGGGATTTTGGAAGTTGAATGATATAACTTATTTATTTTATCGTTGTTTGTGATTGATTGGTATTTACATTAATAATGTAAAGCTTTCTTTTGACCGGTGATCACTTGTGTTTTGCTCCTCAAGTTAAGTTTAAGTTTAAAGTTGAGGTAACCGGAGCTAATTCATTTTATATACATGCTTTCGGCTGTAAGGTATTTTCTAAACCCTATTTTTATATATACTACTTATATGTGTTTTGAAAAATCCTGTCTATATTTGGATATGAACTTAGTTCAGTGAAGCAGCTTATTTTCTTACTTGTATGTATGATTTGAGATTATGATTCAGAATTATGTTATTATTGTGATGGAATGATGTATATGAAATGGTAGTCGTGTGAAATGCTTTTGAAAACCCCACACACATACACATATATATACTTTGTTTATTGTAATGTGAATGTGTTGGGTTGTGAAAGAGATGGCGAATTATTGTGCCCATCATCTCTCTTATTCATGGCCCGGATTTGAGCTGAGTTGGTGTGGATGGACACATTCTTGCCTCTGCCTGATACAAGTGGCATGGGAAGGGGTCGTTGGATCTGAGGTGGCTAAGTATCTTGTGGCCGAGTTGACTTAGCACCGATGGACTAAACCTAAGTCCAAAGGAGATAAGGTGGAGTATGGTTGATAGGTTGGTTGACTGTTATTGCTTAATAGTATCTAATGTGGTCTACCATTATTATTATTATTATAGTTAAATCTGCTTTTTTGACTTGCAATCCTTTCTTACATACTTTGTAAATTGATTTTGGTTACTGAAAATTTATGTCTCAACCCGTCATTGTTAATATTTTTAAGGCGAGACCTCTAATTCAGCTCGAGGACAAGGGAAGCAGTTAGAGGCATAGGCGCGAGAGCCTTGTAGGCCTCTCTTGGTATTAGTGTTGTAATGATTTCTATATTGTCATTCTAGAACCTTTGCTTAAATTTATTTATATATACTTTTGTATTTAACATTATAATAATATTATCATAACATATTATATCTCAATAAATGAGAGTTGATCTAATGAGAAAATAGTAAATGAAGAAGAAGACGACATACTTTTATCTATATAAGAAGTATAAATCCGAATAATGTTCTACAATGTGATAGCATGCAATAATTTCTAATTAATTTTTTAAGATATATATATATATATATATATATATATATATATATATATATATATATATTAAAAAAAAATTATAAATAAGTTTCACATTATGAAATTAATATTTTTTTTAAAATTTTGTTAAACTGTGTGGATAATTAATTTTATAATTTAAGGCAAGTATATTATTTTTACTTTGAAATAAATATTATAAATAAATTTTGCCCAAAAAACATAATCAAATTTGTAGGGTTTAAAATAATCCAAAAATGCCTATAAAAGGCAGCGAGTGGAGTAGATCAGATGAGTAAATGGGCTAGGTGTGTTATAAAGGAAATTCTTGTTCATCATAGTTAAATTAATAATTTTTTAAATTATTAGTTAAACTGTATGGATAATTAATTTTATAATTTAAGGCATGTATATTGTTTTTACTTTGAAATAAATATTATAAATAAATTTTGCCCAAAAACACATAATCAAATTTGTAGGGTTTAAAATAATCCGACAATGCCTATAAAAGGCAGTGAGTGGAATAGATCAGATGAGTAAATGGGCCAGGTGTGTTATAAAAGAAATTCTTGTTCATCATAGTTGAGTTGATAGATTTGAGCCCTTCATTGCCTGCTTGAGTCACAGACAAATTTCTGCGAGAGATATATCTTAGTCTACTTCATGATGCTACATTTTGAATGCTTCTGTTGGCTCCAACGAATGTTTGATATATCTCTTCTGTGTTCATGTGAAACAGTAATCGCAGCACAAAATCATTGGCTATTATGTTTGAACTTAAACAACCTTTTTGTTAATCACGACACCTAGAATATAATTGGCACTTAGTTGGGTGTTTATAAGCATCTAGTTAGGGGTTTGAACCTTCACAGTGTCTATGGAGAGGGACTTGTGACCATTACTATAGTCTACGGTATGAGGGGATTAGTTATGATCATTATCGGTGGTGGAAACCCTTGGCCAAAAAAAAAAAGACAACCGTTCCTATCTACCAGACATCTTCCCTCCTCTCAACAATATGTTGACCTGTTGTCTTGAAGGTTGATATCAATATTTTCATTAATCATTCCAAAAACACCTCCGAGCTTTCCCTCTTCCTTGTGCTTGTTACAGTTCAAGTTTTTTCGTTCAACAGTAAAATTAACTAGATGTATTTTTTTAAAACATTAAAATGAACTGATTGCCTTCCATATGAAGTACACCAGGCTGAGATAGAAAATTAACCTCTAGCCTTGCAAGTTGATTAGTATTAATTCAGGAGTCCTTTATTTTTCCTGGCATGCATGATATATTCGGGAAAAGCTCATAGCCACAAGGCCATAATTGGGAAAAACTTTCTTATCAAATCTTAAATAATTATTGCTCCTATATAACCAACATTTGCTGCTTAATAAACAAATTGAGTAAAATAAGACAAATATAGCAGAAAAGGTTCTTCCATTTCAAATGCCTTGAACGGGACAAAAGGAGTGATATATGGGGCATGCTTCCCATTTATCAACTAGTGTTTCTAAAGCACACATATAACAATTGAAGTAATATAAGAGTCAACATGATGACACATACAATAACAGTTGAAGTAATATAAGAGTCAACATGATGATTGAAGTTAATTGAAAACCTACTCACAAAAAAAAAAAAAAAAAAAAAACTAACTAATTCTATCTATGCTCGCAGTCTTTTGGAATTCAAGCACAGAGTTAATTAACTCAGCTAGCTAGCTGGGGAAGTCAATTCCCGAACCTTAATCCTCAGAGGACTCTTTGTTTAGGGTTCTGAGAAGGATTCATGGAAGGTGCGTTCTTGACTTCACCTCATTCTTCAGTATAAAGCCCCCATCACCACCTACGTACACCCTTTTCTTCTTTTCTTCTCTTCGCTTCTTAACCTACCTTCTTCTGAACTGCATGGAGTTAACACAACACAACAAAGTACATAGTTGCAGAGACAGCAAGATTACTCAGTGACCAGGTCTAGAAGAAGCTACTGTACAATTATTCAAACAAACACGAACAGCTTACCAGGATTAATTATTAATTAATTAGTTCTAGAGTAGTGTAGATGGTGGATCAAGGAGCTTCACAAGATAAAGAAGTCTTAATTCTCTCCACAGTGCAGGCAATAAGGTTGTTGACGGTGGCAACAGATCCAAGAGAGAGCTTAGCAGTGGGTACAGAATCAACCAAGATTTGAAAAGCAACGGTCAAGAGCGATCCACCGTGGCCTGATTCACCAATGCCACCACCATGAGCTGTGGTACCATCGGGTAGGATAGCAAAACCCGAAGGAAGAAGTGCCACGTAATCAGGATCCCCTCCATTCAGAACCACGTTCATGGCTACTATATCTACAGGTGCATATATCACAAAAGAGCCCGTTGAGTCTGTGCAGCTCTCTTGCAGTATCAACATATTGCTTTGGCTCGAATTTGCACTCTACAAAGTTTAATATATAATCAAGTAAAGTTCACTTAAAAAACATTATTATTATTTAATAGGAGACTCGCTTACATTCACTCTGAGCAGGGACACACAATTCCCTGTATCTCGTCCGTTAGCTATGTGTGCCATTTCTTGGACCGCGCCGCCGTTGGAAAGAATATCCCACTGTTAATAATATATGAAGTTTTTCAGAATGAATTAATTTCTAAAATGGAACAGATTTGAAGTAGTTTTAATTATTAATGTAGCGAACGTGGGTACCTCACTTCTGGAGTTTTCATCGCGGAGGAAATCGAAGACTCGCTTGGGGGGAACTGGGAGCCAGAAAGAGGTTGCTGCACTGAGAACAATACCAGGAGGTCTTCCCGGATCGTCCACACTCTTTCGGGTCATGACCCGTACGTCATCCGCCCCGGTTCCAGAGAGTGTTGTCCATGTGTGAGCAGTGGAAGCGCTCACTCCCGCACAGAAGCTTATCACCATTCTCTCCGCCAGCTTCAACATACTCCTCCTCCCGTCTTGGTTTGTTATCACTAATCAGACCATTAATAAAAAAAATTCGTTATTTGTGTTAATATGTCACCTCAGTGAATTAGGGTTGATTATATATATGTGTGTACCTCCAACATCACCAGTGGGAATGTTGGAAGCCATGGCGCTAGCAAGCCTTTCACACTGTCGATCTAAGGCGGCAACCCATCGCTTTGCACCAAATGCATGGCCTGAACTAACAAGCTGCTTGTATAGACTATGGACACCTCTATCATCCACTTCTACATGTTCAATCCACGTCACCTAAGCCACCCAAGAAAAAGCCAAGCTCTTGAGAAAAGTATGTGTCGTCTTCTACATTTCAATGTCTATATACTACCTTATGTGTGTTGGTAGGTACCTTGGAATAGCCATTGGGCATTTCTTGGATTAAGCAACCAGAAGGTCGTCTTCTACATTTGACAGGAGCAGTGCTGAGATGGTCCAGAGACACATCCACCACTGCCCATGTCCCGTCAGCGTGCTGCTTACAATATCTCACGAAATAACTCTCTCGAGTTGGAACTAATGGTGAAGGCACTTGTAACTCTGCTGTCATCTACACAACATATCCAATATTTCAAAATCATCAAACCTCTCCATCGTCGTCTTTAAATACATACGTATACATATATAAATACACACACTACCTCTCGTCCTTAGTATTAAGGAGTGGAGGTGAGGTGTATATAGTAATATCATGTTTGCTTTGGACTTTAGTATTTTGCTTACCACTTGCAAAGCACCGTTGTAGTTCCCAGCCACCCCCGTTGACAGTACTTCCATAGTCATTGCTCTTGACACTATACCAGAGAACACTGTTGACCACTGGTTCTGATGAACAAAATCAAGGTGACAAGGGCTGAGAAAGATACAAATTGCAGAAGAGCATCGAAAATAAAATTAAAAAGCATACCACGTCCATGAGAATCTCGACGAGGTTGACGTGATTCATGATGACAAGAGCAGTTTCTCGAGAAGCTTCGCATTTCAAGCCAGTAGGCTTAGGGCCAATTCCACGAGGAAAAGATCTCATGTACTCGTCTTCATTGAGCACAGTGGTGGACCCGTCGAGGGTGGTTATCCAAAGAGGCTCCCCCATCTGAGCCATTCTCACCAGTTCTTCCATGGCCGCAACTGCAAGCTCTATGATCATCGGCTTATCGGCTTCGGTGAGCCCGCTTATCGACCTCAAAAGATCTCCGGCACCACCGCCGTACATGTCCCCACTGCCACCAATCCCTGCCTGTCCTCCATAGCCACCGCCAACACCGAGCTCTAAAGGACGAGGTGGAACCGAAGAGGGAGAAAGGAGTGGATAGTTCACCACTGGCTTCCCTACGTACTTGGCAGCAATCGCTGAAATTCTATCAATCTGATCATCAAGTTAAACAATTCCACAATCAACAATAATTTTTTCCCCAATTTCTTTCAATAATTAAAATACGTGTAATAATTATAATCTTTCATCTAATTTCTTACCTATTATGGCAACCGATGAATTAAGGTAAAAATTTGGTTGTTGGGTATAATATCTAAATTAGCAAAACTTTAGCACGGAATTTGTGTTTTATGATTGAAAAGTATAATTAACTTTTATTGATGGGCAGAGGGAAATTTGAGGGATGAAGAAGTTGTACTTAATTAGGTAAAGAAATTATTGTACCTCTTCTCTTAGGCGGGCATTTTCGATTCTCAAATGATGTTCATCGAAGGACATTTCTCCTATAGCGGTCGGTCCACCACAGTTAGGACAAGATGCATTGCTAAGAGCTTCTCTGTACCTCATGTTATCGGCACGAAGCTTTTCGTTGTCGGCTCTTAGGTGCGAGTTCTCATGCCTCTCATGTTGGTTCTGCAAATCATCACATTCATTAATTATGTCTTTACATATATTAATATATATTATTACGACTATATATTTTGATTGAGTACCTTCATCTGGGTGCGCTTGTTTTGGAACCAGAACTTGACCTGCAATGGCTCTAACCCTAATTCACGACTAAGCTCCTTCCTTTGCTTGTCATCGGGGTGAGGGCACTCCTTGAAGAAACTGAAAAAAGTAAAATAGGATGAAAAAATAATTAACTTTGTTTAATTTGTTGGAGAGTTAGGTAGCTTAATTAATCTTACGCTTCCATTTCCTGGATCTGGTGCTGGGTGTGGCGGTGGTAACGTTTCTTCTTGGGGCGTGGGTCTTGGTCGTCACCGGAGGCGCCGTTTTCCTGATTTTCGCTGCCGGACTTGGTGGCGGTGTCGAAATCGTCGTCTCGGATTCTCGGGATGTCACTCTCCGATGTGTTAGGAGCCATGTCCAGTGCTGGCAGGAGCTGGCCATCCATCATGTTTGGCTGCTGGAACATTTTCTAACAGATCTTTTTTTAAGATTCCCAAGGCTTATTGTTTTTCAATCTAACACACAAACAATATCAGAAAAATATATAGTTCACTCAAGCCAACCAGCAAAAACTTTTCAAGCACACCTAGTCCGTAGATGCCTATTTACTTAACCGAAAAAAAAAAAAAAAAACCTTTTTTATTTGTTAAGAAATTGGACAGAGAAGATATGCAATTTGACAAGATTAGTGTGGGGAAACCTCAAACAACGGAAAGATACAGAGGAATATAAAGCGTGATTTTCGAGAATCGAAAAGGATTATCATGGTACAGTTCGCTTCGTAGAGAAAAAAAAAATCGCACTAAGAAAACAGTGGGGGACTTCTGAAGTTCTAATTTATATAATAATCCAGACGTGAATTAATCAATAACAAAAAATATCGGAAAGTGTAATAAATCAGTGAATAATTAAGAACCAACCTGACTAAGAGAAAGGCCTGAGGATGATCCAAAACCACCGCCAACGTTGTTGTTCCTTCCGATCAAGGAGGGCATATTTCTCGCCGGAATCATAATCCCGGCCGGCATATTTCTCACCCACAAGCCCTAAAAACTAGCTAGCAGCTCCTTTCAGTCCTCTCAGTAACCGCTTGACTTGTGAGGTCCTACCTTCTTTATATATTTCTGACAGTAAACGCTTTGGTGTCTGCAAGAAATTTCAAATAAAAAGAAACTGTGACAAAAAAACGCAGTCCGAGAGCAAAACCAACTTGACCGCTGAAACCAAAAACGGGCTTCGGTTACCTTAGCCGAAAGAAATAGTATAATATAATAATAACACAAAAAGGCAACAAAAGAAAAAATTAAACGGAAATCTGCTTTACGATTTTCAGATATAATAATAATAATAAATAATCAACCCAAATCAGATTAGGACTAAATATATATACATATGTTCGCTCCTCCACGAAGATCTGAAAGAACCCAGCTCAAGGGACTTTCTTCTGCTTCTTCTTTCTATCAGTTCCTTTCAGCTTCTAGCCCTAACTTTCTGCTTCGATGTTAAAAGAGCAACCAACTTAAATTGTAAGAATTACAATTACAAAAGAAAAGGTGACGATCTTTAAAGAGTACGAGAAGCTGATTCGAGAAAGTTAATTAGTGCTGTGTTGAGCAAAGATGATATTTCACCTACCAGGGAGTGGTAGATAGAAGAGGAAGATGAAGATGAAGGAAGAGTGAGAGAGAGGAAGGGAAAGAGAGATAGAGAGAGAGTGGAGAGATGTGAGGAAGGAGGAGGAGTAATTGCAGAGCGTAATGAGAGGGTGCAAATGCATTTAATGGTGGGCGAAGGAGGTGTAATTGCTCTTGAGAGAGAAAGGGAGAGAGAGGGAGTATTTGGCGGATTGATTCAATTTTTTTTTTTCTTTTCCGTCTATCCAGTTGATGGTGCAACGAATGACGGCTACCTTTTTTTTCCCCCTCTTTTCCCGTACCACATTCAATTTACCTATCTACGTTACTTCTGCTGTGTTACTACTCTCCCTTTCCCGTGTTAAATATCATATTTACTTCAAAATTTTGTTTTATAAATATAAAGCTCAATTGTCTTACCTTCCACGTTAGTTGTTTCTTTCTCATCATACTTACTATTTCTTGGATATTTTATCGGTTTAGACGTAAATTTGCTTTAAAAGTTTTTGATAAAAAGCAATATTATCCTGAAAGTTTTTTTATAGGTTCAATGTTGTCTAAAAAGTGTTAAAATAAAATAATGTCGTCTTTAAAAAGTTAACAGTCAATGTCAATTTTTTTAACTGTAAATGTTAGTTTTTTTAATGGTATAAAGCAACATTGTTATATTTTAAAACCTCTAGGGTGACATTGAACGTAAAAAAATTTCATAGGTAACATTGCTCCTCGACAAAAACTTTAGGGGTAAATTTGCACATTAACACTATTTTTATCTCTTTGATCAGATTCTAATATCCTTAAGGTAATTTTGAGAAAATATGGCAAATTCTCTATATATTAATTACAAATAATATCATCTTGAGTAGTTATTATTTATTTATTGTGCCAATTAGTTAAAGTGATTTTATATTTTGGATTCTTCAACCAACATCAACAGTACTAGCAATTGACTAATACGAATGATGAGAATGTAGGTCATCATGGGAAAACTTCGCTATCTCCTAATAGTAACTTTATATTTAAAACCGGAAGAGGCATATGTCTTAATGCTTTTTATTTACCGACAATAACCCACGCAAGCACACACAGAGAAACTAGAGATGGGATGAAGAATTTGTGTTGTATTGGGGATAATAATTCTTGTGATATTATAAAGGGACTCCTAACAAAAGAAGTAAAAGAGTTTAACGAAAATTACGGGATAGGGATATCTTCTTTACAGCTAACATTAAATCTATATATATTGTAGATATTTCCTTAAGGTATTGCTTCAAAAATTACAATTCGCAAGTAATTAACTTTAGACCCTTTCCTAAAATGAATTGGATATTTTGACATTTTAACTATTGTTGTAAACTCGTGAGTTGACTCTCCAGAGTTTATTATTTTTACGTTTTTAGCTTACAAAAATGAGTCGAAATCATTTAGTAAACTCAGATCGCTTATAAATTCGGTTAAACCCATGAATTTACCGTTTATGTTTCTAACTTATAAAATTGTGTTAACTTACTTAAACTTTTTTAACTTTTTTTATTTAATAATGCTCAACGGCTTTATATATAAATTTTATAGATTTTTTTTTTTGGGTTAAATATGAATGAATGTTGATGGATTTAATTTCAATTATTTAGATTTAAAATATATTTAAATCAAATTGTTGTCATTTTTATATTTTATTTATTTAATCATACAATAGTAATACCTATTTAATAATAAAAGTAAACTCTTATGAGTTTATAATTTAAGTTCACAATACAAGTTTATTCAAACGCGTGAGCAAATATTCAATCATAATCATTATTAATATTTTCAGCTTAATTGTAAACCACATGTGTGCTATTAATTAATAAGATCTCGATTAATTTGCATATGGAGGTTAGCCCAAAAGATATCGTCTGAAAGGTGAATGACGTTTTTCCTTTATTAAAAAAATAATTGAACCCACCTAAGAATATTAATTGAATATATTCTCATGCTTATAAGTTTAATTATATTGTAGTTTCTCATATATGGAAAACAAACTGGATTTAATTACTCTAATAAAGCATCACAACACTTTGCTATCTAACAACAATAATAAGTAGCGGTGGGTGGGGACGATGGAGGAACATATATTTACTATAGGCCTGACGCAGGGTTTCAAATTTTGAAACCAACATGAATACATATCGACGAAGAACACCTTCAAATCATTATTGGAGAACAACCCGAAGTCCATTGATTCAATACAAGTACTTTATAACGTTTTGCATCAAGTTTTCATTTTGACGTTTTAGTCGTTGTTGTTGTTTTTTTTTTATATATATAATAATAGTTCAAGTCATTGTTTTAATAGCTCTACATGCAATACCGTCCCACGTTTATTAAAAAGAAAGTTATACGCATATATACATCGATCTCTCTCCTTCACTTTCTTTCTTTCTCCTCAAACATGTTTTAGAAACATGTTGACGCAATTAAATACATAGTTGTCTGTTTTAATTTACCCACAAAATTTGCCAAAAATGGTTGAGCCTGATCTCTTTCAATTATTCATAATATAATTAATCAATCTCTCTCAACTTACTTTGATCCAAAATGTAAGTTCAGTCTGATTTATTCCATATAAAAAACTATTGACATTTTTTTTCATATTTTATCCGTCAATATAAAATACTATTGATTTTTTTCATATTTTATCCGTCAATATAAAATACTATTGATTTTCTTCTTGAGTAATCAATTCATTTTAATCTATGTAGTATTGACTTCTAACAAGGACATGCTTCAATTTTGTTGTTGTTGACATATTTAGTGTTATAACTTATAACTTCTTTTTAACTACTATTTTTATGTATGCGTTCGATTGTTAAATAAGACTTATATATATTGTGTACAAAAGGGATGCATATTTCAAATCATTCATCACATAAGTTCTTCATATAATCCCTCTGGTCCACAATATAAGTTGTTTCTAGAATAATGGTTTAATTCATAGTATAAATCACTTGAATAGAGAAGTTGATGTTTATTTGTCAGTTTTGTCTCTATAATTAATATTTAAATATGACTCTTTGTATTTTTCTCTTTCATTTAATAATTCATTTGATATAGGTAAAGTTAAAAATTTCTTTTAATTTAAGATGAATTTAATGAGTTGACTACCATTTCTTGGTTCTGATAAATTAATTAAAGTGGCTTATATTTTGGATCCAAGTGAGTAATTTCATGTATAGGACCATATGACCCATTACATCATATAGATGACTATATCTGCCGAAGAAGAAAGGACTTGATCATACGTTTGGTTCTCCATTGGCATCCGTTGAAAGTATCATGACCTCATATAATTAATAAGAGAATACTTCAAGTCACCCCTGATCCCTTAATGTAAATATTAATTAATTGCGTGCTACATTATCTAATAATGGTTCTGGCATTCTCATTACTAATTAATTAATAAAGTACTTGCGTATAAAAATATTGTATGCAATAAGAGAAATACTTACATACTCTAGGAGCGCAACCTCATCTCATCTGTACTATGATTAATTAAAATGTAATAACTCATCTTACTTTAATTCTATATGTTAAATGAGTAATCTGGATAAATTCAAATTTTAAAATTTTAAGGATGATGGGAGGGAATTGTGTTTTTTTTTTTTTACTTTTCTAAATTAATAGGTTTATGTTTTTTAAAATCATAAAATTTGAATTTTTTTCATATGACTCATCTGTCATGTATGATTAAAATAAGATAAGTTGTTACATTTTAATTAGTGAGAATACAGATGAGGTGGTACTCTTGAACTTAATAAGTATTTCGTATGCAATAATATATCGCAGTGGAATATGTAAAAGTTGTGAAAATACATCCCGTTAATTAAATGAAGCCAACAATTTTGATCCTTTCTTATTTTTATTTTAAAAGTCCAAGTAAACATTAATATATTGTTATTTTTTCAGTACAATTGTAGCATCATATACTATACACCAACTTTATTTATGGAGTAAGAGAGGTAACTATGGAGGTAATAGAGTAAATAAACTACGAGTGTATGAGGAAATTTAAAAGGGAATCTAATAGATATAACATAGACAAAAAGAAACCAAAAGAGTATATTAAGAATTAAGGAAAACAAATTAATAGAGTACCTACGTGTTAAGACTTTCCCACAGTTAATGTTGAACGTAATATAGGGAAGGCATTGAATATGAATCCCAGGAAAACATGACACCTGCCCTTGACGCTCTGTTTCCATCTCTAATTCATTACCCTCTCCGGCCTCTCAACCTTCTCCAAAATAAATGCTACTCCAATTAAATAAAGGAGTATGTTTTTAGGGGGAAAAAAGAAGAAGAAGAAGAAGAATCCCAATTAAATCTAACCAAAATACTACAATATAAATTCAGACTAATACTTTTAACAAATTCTTAATAAGGCCCATTAGGGATTTATGAATGTTCTTAAAAGACCGTAATGCCCCTTTATAGTTAAAAAGAATTGAAGAAGAAAAATTGAAGGTACCTTTGACCAAAATTCAAATTCAGGTATACAATTTTGACAATATCCTAAATTAAACGATGGTTTAATCCTTTTATCTTGTTGTGTTTATTAAAATGAACATTTAATCCTTTTATTTCGTTTCATTTTTAAAAATAAATAAGACATGATATATAGGAATAGAGCACAAGGGACATCTTAAAAACTTTTCCGTAAATGCAATGCCAAGTACTTTAATTTGTTTTGATCTCCACCAAAGCTATATATTTTCTTAGTAGGTTGGTTGGTGGTGAAAAAAACACGTTCATATAAGTTGAGATAAAACTCATCTCTCAAACTTATCTTGTATACCGTAAATCAAATTGGAAAAACAGCTTATACCCCTGATTCAAACAAACACTCATCAATACCTTTTCCTAGTGGAATATGCAAAATCCCATCCTTTTTTTATCCCCAGCAAAATCACATCTAATGCCAAATTTTTAATATGTCAACTGTGCTTCCAATTCCAATCGATCTGTTTTGAGAAGACATTAATGTTCGTGGTTTTCAGAAAGTGGACATCCTGATTGATATATAAAACAATGTGACCAAAATACTGCTATCTATCTGTCAATGGAAATTGAAGAAGATCCTTTTTTTCTTATTATCCTGTTCGGGCGTTGATTGAAAAAAGAAGAGAAAAATCAAAGTAGTATTGTGACTTTTAGATTGATTAGACAAACATAATTTAGATTTAGAAATTATAAGGGATAATGAAAAAAAGATGATAATAAAAACTTAACCCATCTAAATAGGAATCTACACGAAAAAAAAAAAAAAAAGGTATCGTACATACATGTACTATTTTGTTTACCCGGCTCGGTTTAATTTCATTCATGCATTTCATTTGTAATATTTGAAATCGTAATAGAGATGCACGCGTCCCCAGCTGGGAGCCTGGGAGTGTGAAACGATTGACTACTTGGTTCACCTCCATTTGAATAAGCATTCAAAATCATATTACCCCACACACTCGTAGACTTGCCCAAAAAAAACACACACTTATGTTTCTGATGATTATTTGTTTAAGTTGTGCCCATTTGTTTAATATATACCACTCTCATCCTATTTATAAGTCCATTTTGACTAAATCTCACATACCAAGGAAAGTTAGTTGACACAATGATTATGGGGTAAAATTTTAACTTTACCCTCATTTATGATTGTGTATTTTTCAACTGTTTCTTCTCTCTCTCTATCTTCATGGGTTCAATTAATATGGGTAAAATTGTCACAATGTCATTTATTATATGAAACTGAACTTATAAATAGGACCAAATTGTTTTAATGAAACTGGACTTATAAATAGGATCAGAGTGGTATATAAGTTATGTTAAAAAAAACATGAAGAGAAGTTAAAAATATGAGCTGCAAAAGGAGTCACACTATTATTTATTTATAAGTCCCTCTTTTATGTGTGTATATCCAATTAAAGGGAAAATTACGCACAGGTCCTAAGAAACAAAAAAAATTATAAAAAAATCTCTTGAAATCATAAAATTACACAGAAGTCCCAAGAGACTTTTTTGATATTATTTGTATTAACAATAGGAAATGCCTATATTTACAACAACATTTAAACATTTGACTATTTACAACAGAAAAAACCATATTTACAACAGGAAATACTCATATTTACACCAACATTTAAACACCTGAATTTTGAACATAGAGAGGTTATTTACAACAGAAAAAGACTAGATTTACAACAGGAAGTGTTGTATTTACAACAAAATTTAAAATCTAGACATTTACAATAGAAAAAGTCATATTTACAACAAGAAATGCCTATATTTATAATAACATTTAAACACATGGATTTTGAACGTAGAAAGGTCATTTACAACAGAAAAATGCTAGATTTACAACAGGAAGTGCTGTATTTACAACAAAATTTAAAATCTGGTCATTTACAACAGAAAAAAGTCATATTTACAACAGGAAATGCATGTATTTACAATAACATTTAAAAACCTGGATTTTATTTCCATACAAATAATATCAAAAAATTAAAGTCCCTTGAGACTTCTATGTAATTTTGTGATTTTAAGGGACTTTTTTGTAAAATTTTTCGTTCCGTGGGACCTGCGTGTAATTTTCCCTAATTAAATGGACATGTGTGAGCCGCGTACGCAACATCTGTGCGTATCAATGCCCCATAATTACTCCGCTCATGTTCATCTTGCATTGCACCATCTCTTCTCTTCCATTTTCAAACCCTTTCACCCTGAAACTATACGTACCACTCTCATTTTATTTACTACTCTGGTCCTATTTATAAGTTCATTTTGACCAAATTTCACATACCAAGGAGAGATAGTTAACTCAATGATTATGGGGGTAAATTTTCAACTTTACCCTCATTTATGATTGAGTGTTTTTAAACTGTTTCTTTTCTCTCTATCTTCATAAGTATAATTAATATGGGTAAAATTGTCACAATCTCATTTATACATGTATGAAACTGGACTTATAAATAGAACCAAATTTTTGGTCAAAGTGAACTCATAAATAGGACCACAGTGGTACAAGCCTTTTTTTTAACTAAATCTCACATACTAAAAAGAGGTAGTTAACTCAATGCAACTTTGCCCTCATTTATGAATTGATAATTTTCAACTCTTTCTTCTCTCTCTATCTTTAAAATTTATTGTCATTGGTACAATTAATATTGATAAAATTGTTACAATCTAGCTCATTTACTACCCTAAAATTGGACTTATAAATAGGACCATAGTGATAAGTCACTCGTACGAAATTTTTTTTGGGGGTCTAAAATACAAGTAACTTGTAGATAATTAATGACATTTTTCTCACTTGTACCCTTATTTAATTTCTATTCGAAAGAGAAAAAGAGCACAGAAATGTATGAAAATCATTTGTAAAGAAACAAGTTAAGAAATTATGTAGAAAATTTTATCCATTGACATCAAATAAAGGGGTACAGGTGACTTAGGTATATGTAGAAGTATTCACTAGTGCAAAAAAGGGCTTTAAGACCGGACAAAAGAGGCATCGTAAGACCGGACCTGTGACCGGTCTTGTTCCGGCCCAGTATTAAAAGTTCTGTTACTTTTAAGACCGGATGCGCGTCCGGTCTTAAAAAAACACTTTTAAGACCGGACTTTTTAAACATCCGGTCTTAAAAGTCCATTTTTTTAAAAAAAAAAAAAGAAAGAAAAAAAAAATAAACTTTTAAGACCGTATATATTTTCAAGTCCGGTCTTAAAAATTCCTTTCTATGAAAAAAAAAAAAGGTGAGATTGTAGACGCCCGAGCCGCCGCCTTCAAGAGAACTCCGGATCTTTCACCGTAAGAACTAAAACAAATAGATTCGAGAGAGGAAAGTACCTAAGTTCGCTTTAGAGAGAACTCGAGAAGAGGTAGATGAAGAAGAAGGAACAAAGAAAATTTTGGCCGGAAGCAAAAAAAAAAAAAAAACGATACAAGGAGAGAGAGGGAGGTCAGGAGAAGAGTAATACCATTTTCCGTTCCTCGAAGAAGTTATGGGAAGCCATTCATCTATCTTCTTCTACTCCTCTGTTCGCTTATCTATCTGTCATTTTTGTGTATGCACATCTCAATATATTCAAAAAAATAACAACAAACAAAAACAATCGATCGAGAACGCATAAATAAGCAAAACAGACATAATAGGTTTACCTCAAGAGAGCAAAGAAAGATGCAGATCGAGACTCGTTCCCATGGAAATCAAGTTTGGAGCTTTGTCGTCGCTGAGAAGGAGGAGATGAGCAATAAAACAAAGAAATAAGAAATTGATATTTAATTTCAAATTTAAGCCGAAATCTACGTCAATGATTTACTACCGTTGCGTTTCTTGATCCGTGGCTCAACAACAATATAAATATATATATATATATATATATATATATATATATATATATATATATAAACAATCCAAGAATCATTCTCGGATTGTTGAGATACCGATATATAATTTATATATCAATATCTCAACAATCCGAGAATGATTCTTGGATTGTTTATATATATATATATATATATATATATATATATATTATATATCAACAACAATATATATATTTATATAGGGTAAAGGAGCAATTTTACACGTGATTTACCCCAGAGGGACCACGAGATTTTGGAGCAAAATACACATGTAATTATGTTTTGGGAGCGTCCGGCACCCATGGCCGTTAGTCAACTAACGGTCAACGGTTAAGTTGGATGGAAGTGAACAATAATTTGGGTGAAATTACACTTTTGGCCATAGTTTTAGGTGAAATTACACTTTTGCCCCATAGTTTTAAATATTTTATAAAAAAACTAAAATACCCCCGGTGGGGCTCCCACCGCGCGGCAACCACCGTCGGTCGGCGGCCGGCGGTGGGGCCCACCGGGGGTATTTTATTTTTTAAAAAATATTTAAAACTAGGGGCAAAAGTGTAATTTCACCTAAAACTAGGGACAAAAGTGTAATTTCACCCAAATTATGTTCATTTCCATCCAACTTAACCGTTGACCGTTAGTTGACTAACGCCATGGTGCCGGACGCTCCCAAAACATAATTACATGTGTATTTTTGCTCCAAGCTTGAAATCTCGTGCGCTCGGGCGCTCGGGGTAAATCACATGTGTAAAATTGCTCCTTATCCCATTTATATATATATATATATATATATATATATATATATATATATATATATTGTTGTTGAGCTACGGAAATGTAAACGCAACAAACACGAACTCAACCGCACGAATCATTCTTGAATTGTTGTTGAGTCACGATCTCCGAAATCCGAGGCTACTGTAGCCATTGTGAATGCGCGGGGTGGGGAAGTGAAAATGAGAAGAGAGCGGAGAAATCAATGGGAAGTGGAGGGAACTAGAAAAGATTCGTAATACTCACCAATTCTACAATGAAAACACCGATTATTCTGATCATGCAAGCTCTAGAGCTCCATTTTTCTGTTGTCATTATGAACCCTAGAAATGGAGCTTTAAACTGTGGCTGTACTTTGGGGAATTCTACCTGAAGAGACCCCCAAGTTCTGTGTTATTCAACAATGTTTCATTTAAAACACAGAGATATTGCTAATTTCCACCATGTTGAGCAAGCAAATCTAAGGTAGTTCAGTTGTTATGAATAACCTAATTGGGAATTGGGGGAAGCATTGTTCTCAAAATAATAACACAGAAATGGAAGAAATGGCGGCAAGAATGAGAGAGATGAAGAGCATACACTAGGCGGGGGGCTTCACTGCTTGGACTCTGAAGGAATTTCGAGGTTTCTTGATGTGGAAATTCCAATTATGATGCCAATTTGGGAGGAAGAGTTTTGGAGAAGACAACTATTAGTGAGTTGTGCTTGTCAGTGGAGCTGAGGTTGCGTCTGATTTTTTTAACGTTAGTCAAGCGCAAGGTTGTCGTCCTCATCGGTTGAGTGTGACATAACCTGTGCAAGCCTCTGAGCGGCGGCTTTGGTCGCATTGTTTGGCCCTCATCGCATATTGAACGACGCGGTGGAACCTGCCTGAGCATGGTTCATCAGCGACATCGTCGGTGACGTAGGCGCTCTCAACGACCCTGTGTTGTTCCAATGCTTGTCATTCATCCTCGTTCGATCCATCTACGATACAATCAAGAGATTTCACGCCGTGGAGAAGATGAAGGAGGAATGAGAGAAGGGTAAAGTCGGGGGCGAAAAATGGAGAAGATGAAGGAGGAAGGAAGAAGGAGGAAGGAGAGAAGGTAAAGTCAAGGGTAGAAGAAGAATTTCAAACTTGTAGACATTTTTTTTAAAATAATGTGCCCACTAACGGAGGTTAACATCTTTTAACAACATATGCATTTTTGCTCTGGTTTTACAAGCTCATGTGCATTTTTATATCTAAAAAAATATTTAGTGTAGGATGCTTTTAAAAGTAAAGTTCATATATATTTTTACCCCTTAACCATAAATATTAGTGCCCTTTACATGTATTGGAGGCTATGAAATTGTGATTGAATGGCGTTCATTAAAAGGCGTGAAAGGAAGAAGGGCCTGCAACTGCAAGAGCATTAACTGGTCCGCATTAGGTCATTTCGATGCAGCCTGAGCTGGCTCTCTCCAAAGTCAAACTCTGCGTTTGGTCAGTATATATCATTCGTGTACGAGTTAGATTAGGTGATAGTGGTCCAAATAAATTTTACTTCTGGTAATTTCTTTGCATAATGTCAACGCAGTACAAGAGCAGAAACCCCAATGATAATATCTATATATAGATAGGTCTTAGCACATACTCTATAATTTTAAGTTTTATTTTTGTAGGGGAAAATGTGTCAAACACACAAGCACTTATCTATGGAACATTGAGATTGAAAACCAAGCACATTACAGTCCAAATGGGACCTTTATGAAATTATTTTGTGATTATGACATATTAACACCTGTAAATGAGGCCGAAGGCATTCGTCAACAGTGGGCCTTATGATTGAAACGCGACCCAATTGTTGTCGTTTTGTGAGATTTTATTATTTTTATTAAACTAAGGTATCCTTTTAATCATTTACCACTCTGGTCCTATTTATAAGTCCAGTTTAACTAAAAAATTTGGTCCTATTTATAAATCCAGTTTCATGTAATAAATGAGATTGTGACAATTTTACCCATATTAATTGCATTCATGAAGATAGAAAGAGAAAAAATAGTTAAAAAATACTCAATCATAAATGAGGGTTAAGTTAAAATTTTACCCCATAATCATTGTGTCAACTAAATTTCCTTGGTATGTGAGATTTGGTCAAAGTAGATTTATAAATAAGATCAGAATGGTAAGTTTTATATGGGATATACTTTTAATCCCTTAATTTTATAAAATATACTATGTTTCTACATTCTTATTTCTTAACACCTTTAATGTTGCAAATGGAAAAGGTTGACTCAAATGATAAATGTGCAATTGCCAAAACATATTTATGTTTTAATTTTTTAATATAATATAGTTAGATTATTAAAATAAAATAAACCAATAAATCGATGTAAATGAAATTGAGGTTTTTCTATCTAGATTATTAATATATTTAGATTATTGAAATATTTTTTTAATACCATCAAGGTTTTGATAGTTATTGTTTCATTAGATCTTTAGATATTTTTTAATTTACACATATTTTAAATTTAATATAATAGTATTTAATTATACAATTATCACTTAAGTTTCACACGGTCATCATTTGAGTTTGTTATATCAACGTTTCCCATTAGCAACATTAATCATGTTAGAATTAAATGATCTAAAGTATACTTTATAAAGTTAAATTAAAGGATAAAAAATATATCTCATATAAATTTTAAAAACTAAAAATATATTTTAACCTTTTTTTATTATTAACGGTGGGATGGAGGTGGGAAAATGCCAAATGTCAAATGCAGCATATATAGACATATTTTCTCGTTATATTTTCTTACATCTCCTTTTTATTAATAAAATAAATTTACGTACAAAGAAGTGCATTTGAAAAAAAAAAAAAAAACAAAAGTACACCAGATCAACTTCCAAACTATAAGGGGAGTGATTAAAACTTAAAAAAGATACTCCCCGGTCCTAATTATAGGATAATATTTGGAAGTTTGTTTTGGTCATAATTATAGGGCAACATTCTCTTTTTTTTTTTGGTCAATTTCTTCCTAAAATACCCCTATTGATATGAACGAGGGATTATGTGAAATCAATAAGGTAATTGAAGTGTAAAAATATATAAGGGCATTTTAGAAAAATGAATAAAATTAACTAATCTAACCTCTATCCTTAATCCCTCTAAAATCGGTAAAATATGTAATATAATTAGGACCGAAAGGAGTATTAATATGTTTCTCAGCGGAACACTATGAAGTTGCGATTTATTTCCCAAACCGCTACGTTGCAATATATATACCCCAAACGAAATCCCCCTTTTTTACTTTCAAGAATCAATTACATCATCAATCATTTTTGTGGCCAAGCTTCAAGTTAATCGGAACTTCATTTAATTCATATTCTCTTTATCTACTACCATTTTCAACGCTATCTCTAACTACTTCATGTAAATATCCAAAAAAATCACCTCAAACTACCTCAAACTATTTTTTTGTCAGTTTCTCTTCAATAAGTGTCACTACAGTACTCCTAGATCTTCTCATGATATGATCATTTGGAATATTAATTTTTCCCTCGTATTATCATACCATACATTTTATCATCGTTCTCTCTGCTACCCCAATATTTTTTTTCCTTTTTTTTTCCGCTTTAGAGTTAACATTCACCACCTTATAACATTAATGGTCTTGTTTTTTTTTGCTAGAAACATTAATGGTCTTATAATAGTTTGATTAAACTTTCATTTGAACTTATTAGGTATTGTACTTTATTATCATAAATAACTCCAGTAGCATTTTAAACCACCCAGCTTGTATTCTATCTTCATCAATGTCCCCGTATATATCCTTGTGCATATATTGATCCTATAACTGAGATTTGTAACTTATGGAATGTTTTGATCTCTCATTTTAACCTCTAAATCACTATTAACTTTCCCTTTAACATAATCTCAATACATACCTAATATATCCTATACTTCTACAGTCCTACTCCGGCAAAAACCTTTAAAATCCAAGTTTCTTTTCCATAATTCAAGTATAGAGGTTATCTCTTTTATTCTCAGGTCCAGAGTGAGTTATATTTTGAATGAAGGAATATATATACTCCTCTGTCCTTAGTGTGAGACATTAATTAACTAATTTGATTAGATTATGAATGTTGGTTAAGTTAGTTAATATAATACTTCTATGTTTTTTTTTTAACTAAAACACCATAATCATCTTCATTGACCCCACATGGTAAAAGCCTTGCGCACTGAGCCACCCTGAACTATAATCATCTTTCTTAATTCCCTCTCTTCCTCTCGTACTTGATTATGTTTAAAGAATATCAATTTGATTGATTTGGAAAAATAAAATTGATAAACTTGTAAAATAAGTCTTATATTTCGAACCAATTAACATCAACTCCTCAGTAAGCTCATACATTAAATGAAACATGCAAACTAGAAAAAAGGAGTTGGTAAAATTTATGCTAGTGTGTGTTATTTGCAATGGACAGCAAGGCAGAAAGAAAGAGAGGATGCAAGAGGATTTGAAGGTCCACATATTGAGATGAAGAAGGTGGTTGAGGAAATATTTAAACCACCAGTCTCTGTCATGCCATGCCATTCACAATTTCCCTTTCTTCACTTCACTTTTCTTCTTTTTAATTTATTTACGTCTTCTGATCGATCTTCACATTTATTCACTTCCTGTGACCAATAATTCCTCATTCTACCTTTTATTTAATTTATTCGACCCACCCAATAATATCTGTCAACATATATACTATACTACTAATATTCTTTTCCTCCTTTCAATTAAAACTCTCGTGACCCATCGTTTTGAGCTTTAACCATGATTAGTATATCTCCTTTAATGTCCCCTACTTCCTATTTCGTTTCCCACAGTAACAGCTAGCAAAGATTAAAATGAATCAGTAGTAAAATGGTATTCCAATATTTCCCTATATCTTTTGGCAAAAAAAAAAATATTTCCCTATATCTTATTAAAAATTCTTTACGGTTCTTTTTATAAAGCATTTCCAAGCACGTCATACTAAAACTAGAAAGAAATTTTAAAAATATTAATTATTTTAAGGGTTTGAAAATAACTTTATCCATGTTAAAACCCATGTATTAAAAAAATAATGAAAAAAAAAGATCAGCTTAAACATGTTTGTTTTATATAGGATGAGGAAAATTAAACATATGTAATAAATATGCCTCCTGAAAAAGATCAGGGGAGTATACAGCAGAAATTTCCTATAAACAATCATGAAAGTGAACTACTTCATCCCTTCCACAATATAAGTCGTTTTAACTAATTTATTAAACTAAATAAACAATAGTTAATTCATTATTATGTCTTAAAGTTTTTTTTTTAAAAAAAATCAATTTTACCCATATAAAATCAGGTTTTAAAGGAAAAACAAAATAGTCATACTGTAACATTAATTATAGGGGAAAAATTGAAAAAATAATCATTAGTTACTCTCGAAATGAGTTATATTGTTAACCAAAAAATTCTTTTGGAACTGACTTATGTTATGAACCGGGGAGAGCATATCTACCTAAATTAAATTAAAATTTGTACAATAATTGTTGTTCTTGCCAACCAATAACTGGATTAATTATATATCCACAGCTTTTGGTTTCAATTTTCAAACCCTTTTATTAGGGGTAGTTGGAGGCTTCATAAATGACATATATATATATATATATATATATATTAAAAAAAATAGTAATAATAATTTGTTAGATAGATGAAATTATAGTGGTGGCAAAAAAGAAAGAGGAAGAGGGTGTAGGGCATAGAGGAAGAAGGGAAGAGGGAATCCATGTTGGGGTAAGGAGGTAGTCGTAGCTGTCATGAGGTTGAAGGCAAAGGGCAAGTGGATCCCATGGCCATAATTGTCATCATTGACTTGAAAAGGTAAATATGGATGAGTAAACCCTAATGGCTACCCTGCCTTCTATATGAACCAGTCGTCTTCTTCTTCTTTCTTCTCTCTCTTGCCTCTTTAATTGATTAGGTCAAACCTGGAAAAGGTCTCTCTTAACCAATTCTGATCTTGTAATTTGCAATGTCACCTCATTGGCTCTTAGCTTCTCTCTCTCTCTCTCTCTCTCTCTGAATAAGCTCAGTCAGACCATACAAGTTTGTTCTTATACGAGTACTACTACTTCTACATAACTTAGCTTCTCATCTGCCTTGAGGGTTTTGTCATTCAAGTCTCCTTTTTTCCCATTAATGCCTGCGTGTTCCGCCAATAATACTTTTCAACGCAAACCTCTCAATCTTTAAAAGAATGCGTAAATGTTTTTATGTTTTTGTATAAATGACAGTGCTGTGAAGGTATATTGATTCAACAATAGAATACTTTTTGGGGAAAAATGAAAGGGACTTAATTAAGGAAAATGAGTGAAAAGTCTTCCATTAAAACAATTTATTGGTACATTGTGTCCAAAATCTGCATATTACTTGTATAGTACTATTTGTGTATAAAAATTTATCAGGTCCTTCTCATAAATAAAATTGTTGATGAATTTTCCATTTAATTAATTAACCTAGGTTAAGTCATGTAGAAGCGGATTTTAAAAAATAAAATAAAAGGTTCCCATATTATACATAATGAAAATAAATCTTTGCATTAGAGCATGTATTAGGATTTAGGATCATATTAATGATCATCGTCCAACAACAACAAAAATCATAAAATTGTCGAGTGTATGAGAAAATGAGATTGAATTATTTATTGTATGTCCTCATAATTTTATTTCAATGCATGGTAGAGTTATTGAAGATTCCCTGTCATGCTTGCGCAAACCTTAACAATGATCTCAAACATTAATATTGCCAAAACAAAAATAGAGAGGCATAAGTCGAGCACCGGCGCAATTGAAGGACTTGGCCGGTCTACACGAAGAAGCAAAGCTTCTTGGTACCATTAAATACATTACTCTCACACACAAAGGTCAAACTTAACTCAACTTTCTTCTTGAGGAAATCTATCCAATTTCAAAGTCACCCCTATTTAATTACTCCTACTAGTCTCTCGGTTTTTTTTTTTTTTTTTTTTTTTTTTTTAATTATTGGAGGGCATGGCACGTGGACTTGCGTCAATTTGAACGGGACTAGGTAAAAACAAATTCACTCTCACGCCTACTCATCATACCACTCTAGTTTTATTTATAAGTCTATTTTAACTAAAAAATTTGGTCATATTTATAAGTCCAGTTTTATGTAATAAATGAGATTGTAACAATTTTACTCATATTAATTGTACCCATGAAGATAGAGAGAGAAGAAACAGTTTTAAAATACACAATCATAAATGAGAGCAAAATAAAAAATTTACTCCCATAATCATTAAGTTAACTATCTCTCCTTGGTATGTGAGATTTAGTCAAAGTGGATTTATAAATAGGACCAGAGTGGTATAGATTAATTCCGAGTCCGACAAAAACAAATGTCAACTTGTTGACGCATGTTCTTATCAATCCAATTAATCACATATATAAATACTCCTTCTGCTCCTACTTATGAGCTTTAAATAACCAATTTACAGTTATTAAGAAAACAATTAAAATTAGTTAAGAGCATTAGGTATATATAAAGAGCATAACACTGTTGCATATGGAACTTCCCATGTCAATTCAAGTTGACTCATAATTGGACATTCTAGATCTAACGATATCAAATTAATTAGTAATGGAGATAAAAAAAAAAAAAAAACACTCTCTTAACATAAGACATATTACCTAATTTGATTAGATTAAGGAAATTAGTTAGGTTATTAATATATCATATATTTTTTATAACACTTTAATCATCTTTCTTTATTACCCCTTCCCTCTTCTCCTTGATCATTGATAAGTGAACATCTACAAGGATAAATTAGAAAAAGATTGACAAATATAAAAAATATATTTTATATTCAGAACCAAAATTAATTCCTCAAATTTGTATTATATTAAGAATTGGAGGGAGTAGTTGGTACTTGGTAGTGTGATTCACATTGTCAAAAGGGTTGTATGGTTGAAAATATACTCAAAACAAAAAAGTTAGAGTGCCACGTTATATTGTTCAGGATCAGAAAACTTAATTTGTACGTGCACGTGTGTTTTAAGGTGTCTTACTGGGTGCTGACACAAGAGATATGGAAGGAGAGATGAGTTCAATCTCACAAAATATCGAGCCAAGTTAGAGCAACTGCAATATAAATTTACCAATTTTCGTCAACGTGGGGGTTAAATTAATATGCATAGAATTTCCGGCGATATATATATAATTGACTATTCATTACGCCAATTTCTCCTCCATGCCAATTTTCATTCAAAAATATTTGAGTGATCGTCACATCACTAGACTATAACATTATTGATGTTCGAGTTAATATACATAGAATTGGCGCTCCAATTTCTTTATGGTTGACCACTAGACTTTTTATTTAGGTCGCAATTTTTTTCTTTTAATGTATGTGGCAGCTCTACTCCTTGATAATACAATCAGGAAAGTCGCTGCAATTGAATCTTCTAATAATATGACTAAATAAGTTTTAAGGACATTTTTTGAGTTAATTGCTCTCACTTAACATTTAAAGTCTCTTCAATTTTATGCGTCTAGTGAGGCCTAAAACTTTTCAACGGGCAATTATAATCACCACCCATATGCATGAATCAACAAGATGGTTATGAGCAGAGACTCAAATAATTGTTTGGTGCTTGTACTTTTTTGTAGATGTAGTTGATTAATGCGTGTATTAGCTAGTGTGCCTTAAGTAGCTTAAACTTTATGTATTTAACTTTATCCTCACCATTAAACTCTGAAAACATTATATAAAATTTCTAAAATTTAATTACCATGCATGGGACTAATTAAGTTTATATATGTCAACTCTATATGAAAAGAATGAGTCACTATATTACACACACACACACACTTAAAAGCAATAAATTAAGCAGTGTTTAATGTTGTATATTTGTCTGCTTAACCAACAAAACATACGTACTATATAATTATTTGCTTTACAGCATTTATACATGTGAGATTGATATTGAAAGCTCAATCAATGGGAGGAGGTTCTTGCAAACGGCATAAAAAAATTAATTGCATGATCTTCCATTAATGTTATTGACACAGTTCTTTAAATGCTTTGTTTATTTCATATAGGTCTTCTTGGTAGATTATTTATTATGAAATTAAGATCCCTTCTTATTTCAGTATCGAAGTTGGTAGGCGTCCTAACACATCCTTGATGAGAACTATACCATATTTGGAATTCAATTTTTTCTTTTATATCATCAAGAAAAAGAAAGTTAACGAAAGGAAATAATAATAATAAATCATTATGTATATCTTCATTTATAAGTTCGCAAGTCGCAACATTCATCTATATTAATTTCTCGATTGTTTTTTCCCCTAACTTATTGATTCTGATGGGATCTCTCGCATTTAGTTCACAAGGATGATATATTGATATGTATTTCTATTGTCTAAGCCAAGGAATTTTTATTAGCTTTCCTATCTCCAACTAATTAACACCATCAGTGCCCGGAGTCAGGATTCTATATTTGTGGGTGCACAATTAATGGAGGGATTCGGGTGTTTGGGGTGCTGCCACCAAATTTTTTTTTAAAGGAAGTTTTAAATGCATTAAAAAAAACAAAAGAATATAGACTTAGAAAAGGAAAAAAAAAAAAAACTTCAATTTAACATAAAATAATAATAATTAAGAGTCAACTAAGCAATATCAAATGCAAGAATAAACTATACTCAAGAAGATACAGGCATATCTCACTGAAGGAAAATTAGGAAACATTTATGTGTATGTGAGGCTGCTAGTTTGCCAAACCTAGTTTTCGTTCTCAAAAACCAATTTCCTGTAAGAACACTCTTACCATTTGCAAAATCCAATTTTAGGTTAATATTTCAATTTTCAAAAGTCACTTTTGAGTTACTCAAATAAATATTACCAAAACTGAGTTTTACAAAAGTCAGGCTGGATCTTCAAAACTAGTAGCTACACATATACTATGATATTTTACTAATTTATTTTTATTAGGTTTATTTTTGTTGTTTCCTATTTTATTAAAAATCCTAAGCATGCATATTTATGATTTGTGTGAATGTATGTTCATATTTAAGAGACCTGATTTTTTTTTCCTAATTAAGGGTATCTTTTATGGGTGCACTTATACCTATGGGAAACAATGTGGCTCCGCCACGGATTACACCATGAAAGGTATTAATTGATAGAATATCAAAATATTTTCCAAACTTCGACCATATATATCAGATTTTCACGAAATGGTGGGATTAGCATGTAGCTTGCCCCCCTGGCCCCTGTAATTCAAGTTATTAGCAATTTTTATTTTTATTCATTATATCATTCAATTATACTATTAGATGGTTTTTTTCAGAAGTCAATCTGACTAATTAATTTGGCTTGTGAATGGAGTTATGTATTGTGAGAAGTTTTGCATAATTTAGTAAGCATGCTGCATTAGCAGTTAGTAACCTGGTTATTACGATGTCTTGAGAATACCCCCCCAAAAAAAAAAAAAAAAAAAATTACGGAGTTGACACTTTTCTAAAGTACGGCTGATATGGTCATAATTGATGAATCCTCATGCCTTATTCAGCGAATCTATGAGGAGGGCATACTCATCCCTAAAATTGCAGCGTTTTGGGATGAGATTTTTTTTTTCCAATTTTTTTTTATGCATTCTTACTTTTTTGGATTAAATTTTATGTTGTATTCTAAAATATTTTTAGTACCTGGTATTCTAAATTAATTAATTTCTAGTATATCTAATATTTAAAAATATTTTTTCAAAGATGTCAAGTATTTTAAAATATTTTTCGTAAGAATATCCAATATCTTAAAATATTTTTTCAGAAGACTCAAGATCTCAAATTAATTAATTTTTAGTGCATCCAACACCATAGATTTTTTTAATACACTCACTAACTGAAATAAATAAAATAAATACTCTACAGTGCCAAATGCATTAAAAAATAATTAATTTAAAATATTAGGTGTTATTAAAAAATACTACAGGCTCTTATATACAACTTCACTCAAACAAATAAAAAACTTAATGATTTTTTTTTTTTTTTGTAAAAAAAAACACCCTCATTTTGAGGATGAGCATTCCTGCTCATTATGAGCAGGGAATGTGGATTCAACTATTGATGAAATTGAACCTTGACCATCTATATGGAATTTTAAAGATTTAATTTAATTTTAATCAAATTTTATTTTAAATTATTAAAAATATATAATAATAATAATAATAATAACAATGCTAATCTTAATTATAGTTGTCAACTTATAAACTAAATAGTTTGGGCTCTATGGCCTAACTAACCCTAAGCACATTGGTTAAGGTCTTTTTAAACCTAAGGTTATGAGTTCTACTCTTTGTAAGAGTATAATAGGCGTATAAATTATGACTTAAAAAATTATAAGATAAATAATACCCTGTAACATTTTCAAATAAAAAGTAAAATAATAAAAAGTGAAAAAAAGAACCGTTTAAAGATGAATGGTTTTACACCACATCTAGACGGAGTCCACATTAGGTGCCTAATAATTAGGTGTCCTTTATGTGCTCATACTTCTATAAGGATATATATATATATATATATATATATATATATATATATATATATATTGTATTTATTTAGATTTAAATTATAAACTGCTTTTTTAGGAAAAAAATTTACATCCAAGTATCTCAAATTAATTAATTTTCAGTCCTACATTCAAAAATATGTGTTTGTAACACCAGTAAACTATAAACTAGTTAATTTAAGATACTGGATGAATTTTTTTTTTCAGAAAGAGCTTATTGGACACCTAATTATCCACGTGTTCACGGCTAGTCTATCCTTTCAGTATAATCTCGGGCTCTTTTTTTTTTTTTTTGGTAAAAGAGCTTTTGGTCAGTTTTTTGTGTGTGTGGGCTGCATTGTCCAAGTTGAATCCTCAAATTAGAGGCCTTACTCAAAGTTTAAACCCAAAACAATGAGATTGGGCTGACCCAATTTCGGTTCGGATCGTGTAGCCCATTGTACATCAGTTGAGGGGAAAAATATAATCGAATGATGATCCCATGCTTTCATACACACATAGATAGATAATTGGGGTCAGTTTCTCTCCTCATCCATTTTTTCATCATCTTTTTAATCTTTAAATCTTATTTATCCAATCAATGGTCACGTTATCAAGTTGTACTTCTTGGATTTTTCTCTCATCTTCCCAATCAACGACTCAGATAGGCTCATAAGAAAATGGATTATGAGATGATCCTCTATCAAATAACAGGTGAAGTTTTTCTAAAAAGTCACATCATCAAGTTATACTTGAATGCCATAATTTTTTATCAAAACACAAAATCTGAAATTTTAGTATTTACTAGTAATAACATATATACAGTTATTATAATAAAGGTAATTAATATCTTAACTAAATCATGTCTTGCTTTAAAAAGGAAATATATGCTAATAGAAAAGTAAGCACATTTTGAGCCAAGATGCATGTACATTCTAACTTAAGTGAGCCTCAGTATTCAACACACTTAAACTTTCACGCTTAAAAAGAAATAAATGAATTATGAGATCATCAATCAAACCCTCATAAATTGATTAAATCAGTTACATGTGACCCTCAATCACTTTTTTTTTTTTTTTTTTTGTAAACAGCTCCCACATGTTCTGAGTAAGTTTGAATTAGCTCATAGTAAAATAGAGTTTATAAAGTTGATTTATAAGCAAGGTTTTGGAAATAATTGAGTGTTTTGGTAAATTTTTAAGAAAGTATAATTGAAATCAAAGCTAATTAACTGAAAAGCAAATAATAATTGCTCATGAAATAACTACAATTTTATTAGGTCCATAACTGATTTTGACATATACATGGGATTAGTATTTGGTAACATAATATAAGCATGATTTTTAAGTTGATAATTGATTTTACAAATCCAGACACACCATCTAACTGTATTTAGTTGAAAGGTGAGTTTATGCGATGAGGAAAAATAGCTTTCAATTCCAAACTTTTTTTCCCTTCTCAATCCACAAAGGTCAACCCCCTCCATGACTATGTTTTGTTTTCAGCCTCTCTCTCTCTCTCTCTCTCTCTAGGCATAGCCTTGGTTTTCTGTTGCAGTTTCAACTGTTGATTTAACTTCCTCCCAACATCCCCTGGCCCACCCCTCAAGATTCTGCATCATCCTCCTTCTATTTTATATATATTTGCTCTCTTCTCTTTATATAAATCCCTCCCTCTTCCTTCTCTCCTAAACCTTTCTCCTCTCTCTCTCTCTCTCTCTCTCTCTGTAAACTCGTCTTCCATGGCAAAACCACCATCTTCATCCAAGAAAGACCTAATAGTCTGCGCTGATGATCTTCAGCAAGAGGAAAGTGGGTGGACTTCTTACTTTGAAGATTTCTCATCCAATACAAATTCTTCCTGTTTCAGTTTCTGTGGTGGTGATGGCTTTTCTTCTTCTTCTTTGGTGTCAGATGCTGCTTCTTTTGCTGCATGCAAATTCTCACACCCCCACAACCATCATCTTCCCTCTTCAAATAATAATTATGGCTTTCCCCCAAATCCTCCTGATATGAAGCTCAGATTCAAGAAATCACAACAAGCGCACCATCAGATTTTAGAAGATGACCCTTTGGAGGACACTGCTGCTTCCCCTCTCAACAGTCCCAAGGTACACACACATATAGATTATGTTTTATTCACCTTTTTTAATTTGTGATGTTATATATATATTACCTGTTTATTTTTAGGATGGAGATTTGAGTCCAACTGAGATGATTTCCAGAAAGATAGCTGATGATCATGATCTATATGCTGATTCTACGGTAAGCTCAGATCATTAATTGAGTATGTAAAGTTTTTCCTGAAATTAATTAATGGGTAGAAGCTAGTTAATTAACAGGTATGATATTTAAAAAGACATGTCGGTGATGATTCTGTAGGGTACGGGATTTACATCAGAGCATGTTTCAGATTCGAAGAGAGATGATGATGATGATGAAGATGACAGGAATAATACCAAGGGAAAGAACAACATGAAGAACTACACAAACATGAAGAAAAGAGGGCTCAGTTTGTTTCCTTTGTCCATGTTGGTTAATTATTTTGGGTGACTCATCATAAATTCTGTCCATGGCCTGTTTCTCTCTTTCTTTTTCTCTCTCAATCCTTCCCCTCCTTCTTCGTATATGTCTCTTGGGTACTTAAAATCATGGAGCTTTATACAGAACACAGTGGCTGTGGTATTTTGATAATTGTTAATGGCGACAAGTGATCAGCTGTTTAATTTTCGCGTAGGTAGTCAAAATTAAGCTTAAAAGAATGTATTATTATTGGTACATAATAGCGAGTTCTCTATTATTCTATGACTTCTTTTGTTTGGAGGAAGTGTCAGAGTTTGATGACCTTATTTAGTAACATGGCACCTATTTCTGGTTCGAAGGTTAATAGCATTTAATTAATTTTATATTATTTGTATAGTGATCTGAAGTTCTGAAACTCTGAGGCCAGATACTGATACCAGCGAGCAAATTTTCATATGATGTCTAAGCTTTGAAATTATGAGTATGCAGGAACTAAAAAAAAAATAGAAAACAGGATATTGAAGACACATGAATGCAAGAATAATAAATTAAATTAAATTGAAAAATTTGATTTTAGGTTATTAAATCATTGGCTATCACTTTATAAGTTTTTCTGCAATAAAATTTGATAACAAAGTCTTGATGAGCTAGTAAGGTCTAAACGTGGCTTGCGATAGGAAATTTTATCTATATGAATATTCCTTTTGATGGTTAATTTTTTTGCTCAGACTTTTGATGGTTAATATAAGCCACCTTTTACTAATTCACGTATTAATAAAAATCGTCAAAATTATTATATTTGTCATAAAATTCAAGTAAATTTCATACTTTTAATTTATCCTTTTAACTGCACTGAACTCAAATATTATACTCCCTCTGATCTTTATTATAAGGCACCAATTAACAATTGTATTTGGTCCTTTTTATAAGGCATTTGTTTGTTTTCAAAGCGCATTAATTATTTTTTTCTATGTATGCCCATAATTCATAAAGTAGTGGGTAAGGGTAATAATTAATATAATATTAGAGTTTAATGCAATTCGTAGGGATAATATTAAAAGTTATTTAAATTATAGGACAACTTTATTGACTTTAACTGTTTGTATTGGTTTAAAAAAATTGTTAGTTGATACCTTATAATAAAACCAAATGGAGTATTAATTTATATTCTTCCACTCTACTTTTATTAAATATAAGCAAGAAGATCTTGAATTTCTTTTTATAGGTTTCAAGAAGTTCTTGAGTCATTTGAATTTGAATGGTATATATGAAAAAACCATTTAATATTCCTTAAAACTATCAAATACCTTAAAAAGGATTTAAGAAAACCTTCTAAAAGATGCCATGTATATATGGGAGCCGGGGGAGTATTAAGAAACAAGAAATTAAATAAATAGCTAAATATTGGCTGACTTAAAGAGGCAAATTAAATAGATTGTTTTGTGTAATAGCATGCTATAATCTTTTAATTAAGCAATCTAATACATAGGGCTAAGATTTGTTGAAGCCGATAATCACCTTAGCTTATTGAAACAAAGAAGCCTGGAAGGGAAAGATGAAAGTTTGGTTGTACAATGGGAAGAGAGAATTGAATTGAATGGAAATGAAAAGGGACATTTATTTAACTAAGAGGAAAAGTAGATTGATAGGTTTAAATATTATTAATTCTTCTCCTACCTCCTCTGCAGGCCATTCATTTTTAATTAAAATTATTAAGAAACGGCTGCAACAGAAGACCCCTCCATGTGCTCAAGCATTAATTTAAAACAGAGAGAGCACAGACGCCTTAAGGACATTCTCTCTTCAAAATTCCACCTCCAAATGTTGTCTTTGACCACCCTCTATTATTTTCTATACCTACATCTTTTAAAAACAACTACTTATTATTTATTTTTATTCAATATTATTAACTTAGAGGATCTGTTTTCTTATGAATGAGAAGGTTATTACTCATTTCCTCCTTAATTGAAGGTGAAATTTGATTCCAGAATACTCTTTTTCCTAAAACTTTTTTCACTTTCAGTAATTTTCCGGCATATAATTAAGTCAAAGTTTGGAAGAATGATATTTAGATACCTTAATTATAATTTATAAGGAAATTAGTAACACTTTAGTTCTACTTATAAAAAGAAAGTTAATTTACAGGTCCAAAAAAATACTTAAAAATAAAGTTGTTAATATAGTATATCATGATTAATGTAAATATTGAAACAGTTATATGTTCATAAAAGAAGGGACGAAAGTGTCAATAATTCCCTTATAAGATACCCAATTTATTTCATATGTCAAAGGGATCGAAATTTACACACACACACACATACAATGTACTATATACATATTAATACCTGTAACATTTTGTCTATTAAATTACTGTTTATGATATTAATGAAAGATCACAACAACTCAGTAATTTAGAGAATAAAATTGTTTCACGTAAGTAATTAATAAATACCACAGTTGGTATACATGCAGATCGATTAGGCCGGTTCCATATTATTAGGAATTGCCAGTAACTTTGTACGACAATGAAATTGATCATAAAAACACACACACACACACACACAGAGTGATGATCCAAAGTTAATATCGGTTCTGAAAATTTCGTCAATGTTGGTAGAAACTGACAAGCTAATATACACCCCCAGAATCTCTTTTTTGTATTTGTATCGAAGATATGGTGGAGTATTATGCTTAATAATCAAACATTAAATAAAAGAAAGATCTAAATATTCCATTAAGCCATTGTTCAAAGCTTACAATGGAAAAAGAAATGAGTGTGTGCTGAAAGGTCATCACAAGATTTAAATTGCCAGAATATAAAATTAAACTCGTTCATACACGTTGTTAACTGATCTCTAGTCACCATCATGACAAAGACTTTGTATTCCACGGCATGATCCAATTTTTTGCTCATCCATAAAGTTGGATTAGACTGATAATTATATATTAAATCAATATATCCAGAAACAAAAACGAAATTGATAAAATATAATTGTCTCCTGTGATCATATATATCTAACCTCGTCATCAATAATTAACGTGAACCCATGCACCTGGCTATATATTGGTTAACATCACAGGTTAGGTAATCAATCAAATGGTTAACAACCCTTAATAATAGTGATGCTATCTGTGTTTTGGATTGGTAGATCAACAGTCTAATTAACTCATTGATCACAAATTTAACTCAATTTTGTTAAATCTATCTCCTTTTGCTCTTAATAATTAACAATCGTGATAACAACTGGATAATTTTAACCATGGAACAAAAGAAATTTTTCTTTAGTTTTGTCGTGTAATGTTTCTTGCTAGAGTATATAATTCTTATCAACACACATAAAATATCTGTTTTTTTTTAATGAAGCAATCATCATATTCTGCAAATTAGGTATTTAAGAGATCATAAAGCACAACCATCCTAGCTATTTGACAGGATTAGGTGCAACGTCGTGTAAATACCAAATTTTCATTTTTCCTTTTTGTTTTATTTTAATTATAAGTAAGACCTTTTAAATGATTATTTCATATATTATTTCTTTCTATTTCTATCACTGACAAACTACTTAATCATCAAATAAAAAATCACATAATTTTTTGGAAAATGTTAGTACACTTTCTAGTGTGTAAACCCATAAATTCAAACGTAGTAAGTACTACGAATGAGATATTATATTTTGGACAATTATCAACTTATTAATTAAATTATTGCCCAGCAACTCAATATAACCTTTGGAAGGATAACACATCCATGATGCAATTAACTGTCATAATATCATGAGGCAAAATTTGGAGCATATATAATTTAATATAGTATAGTGTCCAATTGTAGTTTGTCAGTAGCTATATTTTAAGTTAATTACTAATCAACTGATGACTGGCTGGAGGCTGGACTATGTAGATTGCTAAATGAAAGGTCATATATATTTACTGTCGAATCAACATCTTGTGTATGGAGAGTACCCTGTTTAGATAAATCGGTGATATATTATTGTTCTCCAACAATACTATATTTCTCTATTATCTATAATTACAAGACTCATCATTGTACATAATTTAAGCAGAAGGAAACAGAGAAATTAAGTTGACGTGTGCCTCCTCTACCTCTAAAAGAGAGAATGAAAATAGAGTAGTTAATGGTTATTAGTAGTCATTATAATCTTCCTCTTATCTTTGCCTCACGGCTCTCTCTAGTTTTTTTTTTTTTTTTTTTGAAAATCACACTAAGATTTCACTTTCACTTGTTAATGATAACTCTTTCATTTGTTATTGGCAAGCTATAAGATTTTTCTAATATTATTATTTTTTAATTGGGACTTTATTTAGTATGATTTTTCCTTGTTTTTGTTTTTGTTTTATATATATATATATATATCCAGTATACTCATCCACTCCATATAATAAGTCACCTTTAACTATTTTAGTAGGATCAAAGAGAGGTGGTTGATTCTTAACTTTGTTTCAAAATGAAACATGATACAACCAAAATTTAACTAAGCACCACAAGTGTACGGGTCATGAAAATAGTAAGTGGTAAATCAAGGTCATCCCACGTAGACTCAGTCAAACTAGTGATTAAGTGTCAAATTTCCTTTTTTCGTTTAAGTTGAGCACATCAGAATTGTTTTCAATAATAGAATTTTTTTTTTTAATAAAAACAAGAACTTTCAAAGATAGAGAGAGTTCAAATATCGAGGAGGACAACCTAGAGATACTAATCCCTTGTTTGTTTCTTAGATTTTATTCTCACTAAATTAATTCTAACTTAACCTCACCAGTTAACTTAGAGTATTACTGTTTATAAATGTTTGTCGGCCCACTTATACACCTACCTCAAATAATTATGTAATGTCTCACATAATTAATTAAGATGCAATTCAAATCGGGTTCACTCTAATTTGATTATGCGGAGCTTCAGGTATATGTCTATCATCTGGACGCAAATTAGATTAAAATCTAATTCTACATTAAATTTAAATCTAATTCCACATTATTTAATCCCAAGATCAATTTAAGATTCCCTTCGTCGAGTTCAATCCTAAATCCCCAAAACATGATTAACGGTGGCCAATCACTAAGTAATAAATAATAAAACAATATTAAATAAACTAAATTAAAATTAAGCAAAACTAATGAGTGGGAACAATTTCTAAGTCTCAAACAAGTTCATAGTATTCTAGGTTGAAAGGGAAAATTAGCCACACATGGCTATAAGAAAATCAATTACAAAAACAAAAAATTCAGATTTCATCATAAAAGAAGAAGAAGAAAAAGACAAGATCACAAAACTGTGGAGCCTTCTCCTTGTGGAGCAACTCTTCTCCAATTTCTCAATTCTGCGCCTCTGATTCTTTTTTTTTTTTCTTCCAGTCCTCGCTACAGTGTGCGTCCGCCAGAGAAATCACGATGATGCTCTGGAAATATATGCCGCCTCTGCCTTTGTCTTTTCAATTCGTGCTATTGTCCTGTGCCTCCTCTCCTTAGCTTTTTAGGTCTTTAATCAATTAATTGATTCAACTCGTGGGGCCCTCATGCATTCAAAACTTCAATTGCATATCAATTGAAATTGTATCTTCCGCCCTCTGTTACCAAAAACGAAAAGGAGTTTAAATAATTATTATTATAATAATAATAATAAAACTAAATTTTTATTTCTTCTTTTTCTTTTCTTTTCTTTTTTTATTTTAAGAAAACTTCCTATTACTATTATTTATTTCTTAAACTCAAAAACCTTTATTTTAAATTGAGATCCCCCAAATAATGCATCCAAATTGATATCTCTTAAAATCTCAATAAAATCTCTTTAAATTAGCATTGATGACTTCCTAAATATATCAAAATATATCTCAAATCAATTAAAAATAGGAAGTCATCAAAACATTTTTCCAACTTTACGTATATGTTAGAATATAAAGAAGCACAACATTAAAGTGTAAGTCGTTTTGTCAATTATTGTTAGAATATACCAAATCAACTCTTGGTAGATTAGAACCAAGCCTAATATGGGTGAGGCTCTAATAAAAATAAAGCCAAATAGACATTGTGATTTCATTGCTTCCAGGCTACCGAGATTATTCTTCATCAGACTTTCAGGTTTACCCTATTTCCTTCAATTATATATCATAGGGATAATATTATGAAAAAGTTCATAAATGGCACCAACTTTTATTATAGAGTCAAAAAATTTAGAAGATGCACTATATTTAAGATTTGCGACTGGAGGGGCTCCTATATATATTGGGCAAACTATTACTCCCTCTAGTCTTAAATATAGGACATAGTTGACTTTTTTTTAGAAAGATTTATGAAGCAAAATAAGTTACTTAATCATATCATATATATTGCATATCTTTAGATTAAATATCAATTTTAAAATAATTTAATTAGTTTCTTTTATTTCTCAAAAAAAAAAATCAATTTTACTTATATTTATGACCGTCTGGAGTAAGAATAAAGGGCAAACTATATTTTACAAGCGACATGTCTGCACACACACACAAGTTTACGTGTACGTGGTGTGTTAAGGCGGGTATAGGAAGGAGTAGGAAAAGGAAGAGGTGAATTAAGTAGTCAAATAATGTGGCCCCACATGCAGCAAAGGAATAGAACAATCAAGTAAGCAGCATGTGCTATCCTTTGACACTCAAAGCTAGATAGCTACCCCATTTCTTTGTCAAGAGTCAATTAGCTACCTTACGTTGTTGTATTATTGGATTTGCTTATATTATTGATGACGTGTGTATTTGTATTAATTTTCTTTACAATAATATGTATCTTCTTATTGAAAGTAATATCTATTAAAACATTGTTAGACAATAAATATTGACGCATTTCTCAGCAGAGATATAAATATTAATTCATTAGGTTGTGATACACTAGTCTTTCCCACTAAATTCAACTTATTGCTTGTATTTATATTAATTGATTCCGTGACAAGGAATTATAAGCCCCCGATGTCATGATTAATTATGTATTTAGACCTGCGATTGTTTGTGAATGCAAGCAAAGTTTTTGAAAATCCATCTCTTATATCTTGACATGACCCTTTCATTTTTCTCTATCATCCCCTACAAGTCTAAAACCCCATTCTCTTTCACACTTCCATATACATTAATGTCTTTGAGAATATTATAGTATTATGGTTCTTGTTCTGTTTTTTTAAAAGTGATTTTTAATTTTGTGTACTTCTTTTGATCAAACTTACCATGTAATTTTAGTAATTAAAAAAAAAATGATCACGAAATTGTACTTTGTTCTGAATCCTGTCTGCGTTTGACAATGTTACTACCTTAATTTCAATTTCCTATCCCAGATCTTAAAGTCAAATAATTTATTTACTTACTTAATTACTTAATACAAGGCATATCGGTACATATATATTATGAGTTTTTTTTTTCTTAATACTATAAATTATGTAACCTTAAGACTATGAAGGTAATATGATTAGCTATATGCCTAATACTAGAGCGCACGCAGGTATACAAGAAATGAGAACTGAGCAGTAAAAAATAATGATGATAAATATTACTTCTCCCTGTTCTAAATATAGCTAGAAATTAGTTACGAGGTTCGTTTTAGTCTTAAATATAAACTGTCAATATAATCTACTTTGTCTTACAAATTTATAATTTTTTTCCTAAATAATTCTATTGATTGCATATATACTAGAGGGGTTTTCATCAATTAGAGAAATTTCCAATGCAAATGATCAAATAAAGCATTTTAGGGAAATTGACACATGCTTATTATAAATAACTAAACAAGTAACTAACTTTTTTAATATCGATTTGCAAATGGATTATCTATCTCTTTAGGGTTAAGTACCAATTTTACCCCTGAAGTACGCGCTTAGGAGCAATTTTGCCCCTTAAGTTTTCGAAGGAGCAATGTTTCCCCTGAAGTATCAAAACGGAGCAATTTTGCCCCTCTATTAGAAACCCTAACGGTCAACTAACATTGACCATTAGAGTTTCTAACAGAATGGCAACATTGCTCCGTTTTGATACTTCAGGGGTAACATTGCTCCTTCGAAAAACTTAGGGGCAAAAAATTGCTCCTGACGCATACTTGCCCGGGGGCGCAAAATGGTACTTAACCCATCTCTTTATATTTAGAACTGGAGAGAGAGAGAGAGAGAGAGAGAGAGAGAGAGAGAGAGAGAGAGAGAGAGAGAGAGAGAGAGAGAGAGAGAGAGAGAGAGAGAGAGAGAGAGAGAGAGAGAGAGAGAGAGAGAGAGAGAGAGAGAGAGAGAGAGAGCTTATTGATTAACAAAGTTTAATGATAGAGAGATGGTGGAGTTTTTTGCCCCTTTTTTGGAACAACAACCAAATTGGAAAACAAAAAAATGAGCAATAGTTAACTCGTAGGATGTTCTACTTAATTAATTATATATCTACACTCACATAAGATGCATCAAATTAATTAAAAATGAATCAAAAGTATGAGCACAAAAAATTTCTTAAGTACTATTAATTTGGTATGCATCCTCGAATGATGAGGTGGCTCAGATATTTAAATTTACGGCTTTAGTATGATCACTTATCAAAATGAGAGTTCAGATAAAAATAAAAATTGGACATTACCAAGTAACTCATAAACCATGGAAAGGGGCGCATACACACACACACAGATCAGTGGCCAAAGTTGTGTTTTGCCTTAGGAATGATATTCTCTTGCCTGTCTAAATTCCCAGCCACCACCAACCCGTGCACTCACTCGTGTCCTCTTTAATACTTGTGATCTATATCATCTCTCTCTCTCGCACACACACGCACACATGTACACACACAGAAACACGACACGTCCCTTCTTGAAAGTGAAAGCTATTCCAATTGTGAGTAATCTTAACTGTGAGCTCATGTTTGTGGGGCTGTGGCCCTTTGATTTCATATATTAAATAAGGCTATGTTCTTTCAGCTAATTATATTCATTGAATCTTGTCTTGGCCTACCCATGTGCAACGACTCTCTCTTAATTAAAATATAAATTTATAGACTTTCATCAATATAATATGCACTTATTAACTATGAAAATGAATGTCTAGGATGGTTTTTTTTTTTTTTTTTTAATTTTAATTCACAAGTTGTTTTAGGATAGTCTATCCAATTTTCTTTTGTCATAAACCATGCACATTAGATAACTCGAACTCACACCTTCACACCTAAAAAAGATTTAAAAAAAGAAGGAGCTACAGCTTAGTGTCATTTAATTTGGGCTATCCAAGCACATAAAACATATTTTCCATCTGGATTCTGTTTATGTTAGAGAGAGAGAGAGAATTGAAGAAAGGAGGAACATCAAATTAAACATGCCTCCCTTCCTCCGCAATATAAAAATAAAAATAACGTTCCCAATGGTTTTCAGGTTAATTTTCAACAAAAAGAGTATATTACTCCTGCCTTGAAATGTCAGACCTAATTGAGAGCTTGATCTTACTCCTAAATGTAAGATATATTTCTTATATTTGTCAATCTTTTTTTTTTTTTTAAAAAAAAAAAGCACTCTATCAACAATAATCAAATAATAGAGAAATGTATGAATTAAAAAAACATAATTATGGTGTTTTAAAAACATGTCGTATTGCCTAAATTAACTTATTTTATTAATGTAATCAATTAAAGTAAATATGCATTACATTAACAATCAGTTAAGAATCAGAGCGAGTACTTTATATGGTGGATATATTATACTACTACCTCATGTATGTCCTACTACATTTAGGATAGAAAGAGTAATACTACCTCCGGTCCTAATTATAGGAACATTTTTATAATACAATTTACATTACAAAAATATTCTTATAATTAGGACCGGAGGGAGTATATAATAGGGTTAAGGAGTAATTTGGCCAACCATAGGAGCGCATAGCACAATTTTTTTTTACTCCAAAAGCGCCCAGCACAAAAAAGCTTTACTTTATTTTTTGTGCTGACTGCACATTTTTAAAAGTTTTTTAGTATTTTTAGTCAGCACATTTTTAAAAGTTTTTTAGTATTTTTAGTCAACTTAAAAGTTATTTGTGCCAGACACTCCTGAAATAAAAGTTCGTTAGCAAAATTGCTCCTTAACCCTATATAATATGCTTTGATTACTTTTTTAAAAATGGGCTTGTGCTTATCTTAATCTACCAACGATGGATTTGATAAAATCCAAAATATCGATAGAAGCTCTACATTTAAAATTAATTTTCTTTTCTTTTTTGAAATTATAAGATTCTATAGTTACAAACACTAAAATTTAAAATTAAAAGAAAAAGAAAATGGAAGAAAGCAATAAAAAGTTTCTACCCGTCTCTATTTCATGCTTCCTTGATCAAATCCTTCTTACTAATTAACCACACATATACATATAGGGGAGTTCTTGGAGCCAGAAACAGGACCTGAGGCTTCAACTCCAAACAATATCACATCTTGATTTTGGATACACATTTAGATTCAACACCCTTTATGAATGAAGCCACGTGAATAGGGATGTCACAAGTGTTATAAACCGTCGCTTTCTTCTTGAAAATCTTAAGCGCCGTCGCTTTCCCGGGAAGTATCACCGTCGACCTCAGAACCACCGTTCCGTTTGCTTCGGCAACTTGTTCCCAAAACTTAGGATCTTTTATCAACTTTCCGATCATGAGATCTGCTGAAGTTTTGAAATTCACCGTCGTTCTCGCTGGAATACTTCTAGTTCCCATTGGAACTTCACCCAGAAAGACGTCCTCAAAGTTCACCTGACCATCGGAATTCTCGTACGTAAAACTTGCATAGTTACGATTCACTATTGTAACCGTCATGTTCACCGTTACATTGCCCGTTGAATCATGGGGCAACTGAAAACCCATGGTTTTCACGCTAATTTCAGGATCCTTGGGTTTGAAGATGGTGAAGGCTAGGGTTACAATCACGGCGGCGAGAAGGACTAAGAAGACCAATGATACAGCAAGGCAGATTTTGAGACTTCTCTTCATGGGCTTCATGGTTTTTTATTATGGGAATGTAATAAGAAAAATGAAGAATTAGGACGACCGATCAAGTATTGAGGAATTTAAGATATAATATAATAATATATATGATATTGGAATGTGAGAAAAATCAAAACTGAATTGATTCTCTCGATTATGTGTCCTTGTAATTAGTGATATAATGAGATCGCGATTTTGTTGCTATAAATATGAACTGATTTGGGGTGCAAAAATGAAATTTCCCTTTTAGAATTAGCATAATCATCATTAAATGCAGAAGATAAAGTTAACATTAATAGATCATATTATTGTCTTTATTATGGGCAATGGAGTTGAAGACTATAATGGAGTTGTATTTCTTTGACAGTAATCCTCATTATATATGCGCTGATGCAAAATTTAAATTAAATTAATCATATCACATTCACGGTTATAGTATTTATGATGACCTATGATAATGAAATACTAAGGCAAAGACAAAACTAGTGTCAATAGATATTTTTAAGAAAATTATTCGTATTTTTTTTTTCATTGTCATCTTCTGGTCCCTGAACTAAAATCTACCTCAAACATTCAGGGTGCACTTGATAAGAAATATAAGATAGAAAATAATGGATAAGAAATACTGCCACAGTTTTTTATTTATTTCATATTCTCTCCAATAAATTAAATATATACAATTCCTTTATTATAAATACATTGGGGATGAGTTAGGCTTTTTATCCTAAACATAAGTTCACTTACTGGGTTAATCTCTTTCCAATTTTATTCTTACTTAATTCTCATTGGAAACAAGAAAAATGGAGATATGCTCATATGCCAACATTTTTCTTTTTTCCCATGAGAATGATCTCTAAATATATATAGAAAGAAATTCTTCATAAGGGTAAATATGGAAAATTGTATCCATTTAAGACATATTAGAGTGGTAACTACGTAAATAGCAGAGAGGATCAATTTAATCAACTTCCCTTTTTTTTTAATGCTCCATGGATTTCTCCACATCGCTCATCGCTGAAGACAACTTACACGTATTAAATTGTACAAAAAAAAACTAACACGTATTGAAGAACTAGAGAAACATCTCAATCGGACAGTTTTTGGGTTTTGTATGCATCCGTGTTACAGGAGTTAACCCTTAATCTTTGCTCAGAATAAAAATTGCTAGCTTCTCGATCAAACAGGTAATCTCTGAGGCCTAGCTATTTGGTACAAGGGATTTGAGGGAAATGAATGTCTCTATTAATTTCTTTGTCCTATTTTTGAGATTGGAGGTAGTAACTCATAAAAAAATTGGAAGAAATTAAGAGGAGAATTAGGGAGAAGGAACAAAGAAAAAGATATTTATTACTGAGGATTTTATAAATTGTAATTATTTTCAATGATTAAAAATTAAAATATAAATTTTCAGTTATGAAATTAACCTTGACCAAAATTTCCACATTTTTTCTAACTCTGTCTAAACTATTCAACAGTTAGTTATCAAATTTGATCATATCTTGTCTCTATGTATATTTTGATTTTTTTTTTTAAAAAAAAGTTCCATAGGCAACTCAATATTTGTATGATATTCTCCCTCATGCACATTAGATTATCTTTAAAATTTACCAAAATTAAAATAGCCTCTAAAATCTAAAAATAATAAAAAATAAAAAATACTTAGGTCAAGTTCCTTATATCCATTTAATCAAGTTCTCCAATCACAAATGACTATATGTCCTATTTTTAAATTATTATTATCATCTAATTATAAACCCATATGAAAAAATAGGACTCACATGTGATTGGGGAATTTGATGAAATGAATATAAGAAACTTGATGTAAGTTTGGTCCTTAAAGTCCTACCCCTTTCTAAGTTTAGATTATCTTTAAAAACTTAAAAAATCACAAAAAAATTTCTTATAATATATTTCTTTTAAAAATGTGATTTTTCATTTTTTTTTTAAAAAAAACAAGCTTAAACAAATGGGATGCACCTTCAAACAATGGAGGTTATAAAAATGAAAAAAAAAAAAACTAAAACTAAAATTTTAAAAAAATTGAACAATAAATTCCTAAATTAACAGGGAAAATCGCCCATAAATCCCTTTAAAAATTTATTTGCTGATTGGGGCCTATAATCTGGTACAGATATGGGGTCCTTTAGTTTAAATAATTGTATAGAAGAAAGACAAAACTACCATTAAGGGAAAAAGCATTCCCTTTGTAAGATATATCTTTCCTTTATGTACAAAATCTATCATCCTTTGTGTGCAATTTCATCTATATCTTCCCTTGTATTGCAAAATTAGTCCATTTGCAAAGTATGTTATGTACAAACAATCTTCCCTTATATGAAAACAATCTTCTTTTATATATATGCAAACGATTTTTCTTTTATGTAATCCATCTTCCTAAGCACAAACTATATATCTTCTATATGTGTGAAATAATTCTCTGATGTGCAATTACATTTTGTGCAAAAGAGCTTCCTCATATAAAATCTATGTTTCTATGTGCAATCTATTTCCTTTTTGTTCATTTTATCTTCCATAAAAAATCCAAGATTTTCAATTCCTTGACCCAAAATTCATTTTGCCCCTCCCCTTCTTCAAGCTCATGATTCTTCTACTTTCATGACCCACAATAGATGTGAGACCATCACCAACAACCACCCCACCCATCCATATCGTTGCCAACTTTAACCTCCCAAATCATTGGTGGCGTTGCCACCACACCACCATCAACTGCTTCCATCTACTTCACCGATCTGGTTCCTCTTTAATCTTCTTTGTTTTCTCCTCACTCCTTGTCTTTAGGGTGGAAGCAAAACGACGACTTTGCTGAACGGTGGCTTATTCTGTAGATCTTTTTACATATATAAAGAATATAAAGCCTTTAGCTCAATGATGACTTCTGTTTTCGTGGGTCTTCGATAGATTGAAGACATAATTTTTTTGTTTTTTTTGTTTCATTGCTTATATGAGTTTGATATTGAGATTGACTATTTCTAGGTTGAATTATGTTATGTTTAAAGATGATGATTTGCTTCCATAGTTCTTCAAGCTAAACCTCGTTGAAGGGGTTCTATGATGAATTCAGTGTTGGTGAAGGATAATTATTTTATGATGAATGTTTGGTTCCTAGCTAGGGAGAGATTACACAAAGAGAATGTTTTCCTCAAGGGCAATTTTGTCTTTCTCCTATCAAAATTATTCACACTTAAGGACCCCACATCTTTATATAGTCTTAGGTCCCATTTCACAAACAAACTTTAACAGGGTGATTTATGGGCAATTTTCCCGTAAACAACCTGTATCACGGGGAATATTAATTAGTTTAATTCTAAATAAAGGCGATCTAATTTAAGGACACAGTTGTCTTCTAGCTAGATTCACTTAAAGCCCATTGCTATCAATGAAAGCTCTACGTTCCAAGAAAGCCGATATAGAGAAAAAATAATATAAATTTGATAACTAACCCTCGAAGAGTTGAGATGGGGTTAAAAAGAAAAAGTATGGACTATGGAGCTATCCTAAACGCATGCAGATTTGCACAGGTATCAAGAATATGAACTAGGTTTTTAATTAGAGAAAATCTAGAACTGACTTTTCCTCCCTTTAAGCTGTTTGGAGCAGTTTATAAAAGAGTTTATTCATCTCTTACAACATAGAATCATCAAAAGATAAACTAATCTAAACAAGCAATAACTTTGTTAGAAACTAACTTGTAAATTTAAGATGATTCACTTGTAAATTAAACAAGAGAGTGTGGTAGTTTTTCTGCATTTTCTTCAAGACTTCAAAATATCAATGTTGTTAGAAATGAACTTGTAAATTTGAGATGTTTGACTTGTAAATATATTAATATTGCAAGAGCAGGTTGCTATAAATATGTGACTTTTTAACTTGTAAATATTAAATTAAATATTTTAATTTAAAACAATTTAAAAAATTACTCTTGACCAATAAATGATGACCGGTGGCTGGTCGATGCCCATTGACAACCGAAGGGGTGAATCTATCTAATAACATTTGTGTCATTTCATAAGAAATTTAATTATTACCTCCAATCATAATTATAGGAATACTTTTATAATGCAATTTATACTATAAAATCGTTCCTATAATTATGACGGGAGGGAGTACAACCATTAATCCCCATGGGACTTGAAAGTATTTTCACAGATTTCAAAAGACTTAATTTCTACATAAATCTTGCAAAAGAATTTGTGAATAAATCCCTTATTTGGTACTCTTATATGTAATTTTTTCTTGATTATTATTCTGTTCATATATAAATTTAATTGGCCAATGATATCTTTGAAACGACAGCAAGGCCTGAGGTAATAAACAGTTGGAGTATCCGAAGGGCTCCTGACCCTGAAGATATAAGATGGGCCAACTAATAAAGAATCCCTTCATATAACTATATTCACTTAACCCCTCGTCCTTAGGTTCAACTGGCAAAGTGGTCAGACTTTCTCACTAAAAGGGAGAGATTCGATCCTAAAAAGTTGGTCGAGAGCGTTAGCGAGAGATCCAAGGGTCTACAAAGCGGTATTTGGGAGGAGGTGGAGATATGTGTCTTTCCGACCAAGTATGCTTGTGGATTGGGCTCCAAGCTCCCTGCCCTTGGACTGTGGGTGAGTTTAACCCCTTTCCTAAAATTTTTGTATATATTAAAAAAAAAACTATATTCACTTATACAAAATCTATATAAAATAACATTATTCATCCATACTAAACGATATATGATATCAATGTTCATAAATTATAAAATTGTGACTCATTATATATTTTTTGTCATGTTATTTATATATTTACTTGGTTATGTGCTGTTTGAATTGCAACTTTTAGCAAAAATTTGAATTAACAAACTATATCATGTATATTAATATAAAGTTATCAACGTTATAATATTTTATAATGTCAAATCATATTAAAATGATTATGAGTCATGCATAAGAATAATTTTAGTATTATATATCTGAAATGCTAACGTTAGCTGATCATATTGCACGGCACGCATCTCCGCTCCAGTCTCCACCTCCCCTGATTCTTAACTGTTATGATTCGGTATGGTAACATATTTTTCAATATAAAATAGCTCTAAATAATAATAATTCCACTCATTTTGTATGTGCCTCATTTTTAGTTCTTGACTATAATATAATGTATATTTGGATTAGTTTGAATGATTTTTATGATTTATGAGGTAAGTATAAGAAACTTGTGGAAAAAAACTTCTAAAACTACAATTTCCTAGCTCCCAAACATGCACATAGATGCATCTTAATTAAGTTTATAAGTTTTTGCCCTATTAAACTCTTTTTTTTTTGCCAACGAAAACTCAAATATAATTATTTATGCGATTTGTAGGAAGTCAAAGTAAAAATAGTACATATATTAATTATTTTCATAAATATAAAAATGATTGTACATAATGTTAAAAAATAAGGGATGAAAGTGCAAAAATACTCATGAATTTTTACTAAAGTGCGTCTAATACCTTATACATTTTGGAGGTGTACAAATACTCATGAACATTCAAATGAAAGCAAAAATGCCAGCACCATTAAATTTAGTCTAATACCGCTACATTTTGTTCTGAAACCCACATTCTTTTTACACATGCATATATAACAGTGTTAGTTAAAAAATTTAACGGTATTGACATTTTTATTTCAACTTTAAATGTCAATGGGTATTTTTGCTCCTTCGAAATGTATATGGTGCTGAACGCACTTTTTATAAAAGTTTATGGACATTTTTCTCCTTAACCCAAAAATAAATGTTATAACTAAATTCTACACAAACTTTTATGTTTAAATATCGCTTTTGTAACAAACAGAGGTGGATCAACATATTGGATTGGTGGGCAAGTGCCCCCTTAAATTTGTCACTTGGTTAAATTTTTTCTTAAAGATGTATTTAGTGCCCCCATTGAATTTGTCTCTTCCAATTTTTTTTTTTTTTTTGTTAAAGATGTATTTGATAGCATTGATAATAGGCAATTATGATGTAATTCTAAAATTAAGATATAGAAGGATGACATTGTAATTATTTTTATTACAATATATATTTGTTATTAAAATATATGTCTTGAACTTATTAGTGCCACTCTTCATTGTAATTTATGTATTGTATTTCTAACAACACTTAGTCTTGCTTTTCTAAATGACGGGTTTGTAAAATAATTCCCTCTCTTATTACATCATCAGTATTCACTTGATTTCATGAATATTTTTTCAATATTATTTTCTTTTGTTTTTTAATATATTTAAAACTTTCTTTTTAAAAAAAAAATTCGGGGCGCTGTACCCGAATCTTCCCTGCCACTGGTGCCCCCTTGAATAATTTTTTGGATCCACCCCTGGTACAGATGATAATATTTTGCAAAGAATTAAATATATTACTCTCCCAGACTCTGTTTGTTGTTGTTAAATAATGAATTTGTTCAAGAAACATTTTAAAAAAGAAAAAAATCCATTAAAATATCATTTGAACTTGAAAAACCTCAAAAAGTCTGTTAATACATATAGAAAAAGACACATATTTTTAGGGAGGAATTTGAAATTTTTAAATATTGTCATTTTACCAAAATGCCTCTCACTTTTTTTTTTAAAGGCAAGTCCCCCTCATCGACCGGAGCTCCGCAATTTGCCGACACCAAACCTCCACTACTCGGCACCACCCTTGCCAGTGGGCTGGCATTCAGAGCTCCGGCACTCGCAGTCGGAGTTCCAATGATAACTAGAGTAATGTGATTAACTATTTGAGTATAAAGATTGACAACTTTAACTCCTTAAGCCTTTATTAGAGTCGATGACAAGTTAAATAAATGAAATGACAATTTGAATAAGTTGTCACTTTCTATACCATAGTTGCAAATTGCTATACACAAGTTGTCATTGCAATTATTCAACTTGTCAATAACAATTGATAGGGTTTATACTTACATAGTTAATTGCATGACTCAAGTTGTCACCGAGCTCTAGCAGAGGCAGGCGGCGTAGCTCGGCTCGGGTGGTGCTCTGGCGGGAGGGGACCTTGCCTTTAAAAAAAAAATCAAAATCGAGGGACATTTTGGTAAAAATATAACATTTCAAAATCTAGATTTATCCCCAAGGACCCGTTTGGTAGAAAGAAGATTAGAAAAGGAAATGGAAGATCTCAATCTTCCCATGGATTTTGGGTGTTTGGTAGAAAGAAAGTCAAGATCTTGGGTGAGTCTTTCATCTTCCCTTATTTGAGGGAAGATGCTTTCCATCCGAAAATGGAAGGAAAGCCGAAAAGTTCGCAATCTTCCAGGAAAGTTCAAATTTGACAGATTTACCCCGAAATTCAAACTTAGCGGGAAAGTTAAATTTGACGATTTTTTTTTTCACGAGTTCGAACTTAACAAGAATATATTTTAGCAAAAAAAACAAATCTTTTTTATTTTGAATTAATTTCTTTTGAGGGTAAAATAGACATTTCATAATTCTTTATCAACTACCACTTCTTCATTTTCTTCCTACCAAACAACTCAAGCCTTATCTTATCTTCCCTCATCTTTCAAATCTTCATTTCCTTTCCTCATCTAAGTTCTTTCCTCCCCACCAATTCTTTTCATGACTAAACGGCCCCAAGGACCATGTGTCATTTCTATGTGTAAACATACTTTTTTGGAGTTTTATAAGTTCAAATAGTATTTATCTGAAATTTTTCTTTTAAAAATTTAAAGACAAATTCCATATTTATAACCAGATCAATAATAAACGCTTTTGGCAAAAATAAAAAGTTAAGACAAATTGTTTTTTTAGCCCATAAAGAGAAATTATTAAATTAATAACGCCAACGAAGAGATTCGGTAATCGGTCGTATGTAACGCCCTTCGTGCCAAAGCGTTGGTTGTGTCTCTGTTGTTTCGCCGGCCACCGTCTCGCAAAGCACTATTGCCGTCTTAAGACTTTAATCTTAGTATCTTTCCCCTTTCTTGGTTTGCACAATCCTTTCTCTTTCGCCCTTTAAGCCCGTTTTGATCTGATCAAGATGAACGACCTGCTCTCTGTAAGTTCATTTCAAATTCCGTTGACCAAATTCTACATGCTTTGATCAGTTCGTGTTTGATTACTGGTTTGTTTGAGTTTCAATTTTTGTTTTCTGTTTCGAATTTTGTGCTTATGTTCTGATTCTGAGTGTTTTATTTCACACTATCTATGCACTTTTCAGTATCACATGATAGTGTGGTGTTCCCCTGGCCCGCCACCTCCCGTCCTTTAAATTTAATAAGAAATTATCGTGCTTGATCTTCAAGGGAATTTGAAAGTAGACAAAGTTTCCCTAAAGATACCGTCTTCCTTTAACTATCAATTCTGTTTTGAAAGTTCGTGACTCGACTCATTGGGATTCTAGTTGTTGTATGCTCTGCTCTTCCAAGTTTGATTATGTTTGCTATTTTAATTTTGCTGCCTGAATTGAACTGAAAAAGGAAGGAAGTCAGAGGAAGTTGATGTAATTCTTTGGTTTCTAGGATGAATTCTGAAAGTAGTTTTGGTTCTTTCTTCTGTTGTGATTTTTATTTGGTGTGAAGTTAAGCATTAGGCTGTGCTCCCGCCTCAAAGCTTTTAGATAAGGTTATCCTATTTAAATTTCTTTCTTGTAGGATTCATTTGATGGCGACAGTAGAGGTCAACCTTCTCGACAAAGTGATATTGAGATGGGAACACAGGATCCAAGGAACAACTATGATATGGGAATGGATGCTTTTAATAAGCAGGTGCACAATTTTCATGATATTTAAGCTTTTGCTGATTCAAGATGTTAATTTGCCTATTTGGCTTTGTACAAATTTCTTTTATGATTTGCAACAATAATAAGTCTTATTTCATTAGGTGTGATCATAGATCACACAGTGTTATTGTACTCTATCAACAACTAAATTTTAAATTTCTTTCTTGATATAATTAAAACTAAATGTGAGTCTTGGGGGATAAATCGGTCAAAACTTTCAATTTCCTTGTCTTCTTTTTCATCAATGAGTTTGTTAATATTTCAGTTGAATTTTTAACTTCTACTAATATTTGTTTATTTTGGTTGTAGATTGCAGAGGCTGATAAACAGGTTGATAAGCTTTCTGGGCTACTAAAAAAACTTAAGGCACGTATTTTGCTCTGTCACATTCCTTATTTTTACTGGCAGCAATATCTCATAGGTTATGACTGTAAATCAAATCTTTGCTGAGACTTTATGTAAGTTCCATGATTTTGTAAATAAGAACAAAGATTATAAAACTCATTGAATTTGGGGACTAGGTGGACAGGTGAATCAAATCATTTAGTTACAGCTGAGTGAAAAGAAATAGTACTAAAGTTAAATATATCATAAATTTGTCAAAATTGAGCACGAGAGTCAATTCTGTGTAAATTTCTACCATGAACTTCAATAGAACAGATTTTTCATATTTGTTAATTAACTGTTAAAATGGTTTCTCCTTTCAGAGTGATATACTCCTTACATACACCTTCAAAATTTTGTTATGCTAATTTGAAATTTAGTTGTCATTTTGGAATTTCTAGAATAGATGTTATTTAGTGCTTCCTCAGATGATAACCGTTATAAGCGGGCTTTTTACAGGAAGCCAATGAGGAGTCCAAAGCTGTCACAAAAGCTTCAGCCATGAAAGGTATATTACAGTGCCATTTCTTTTTGCTAACATGAAACTGAATATGTACCTACTTGATGTTGCAACCAGCCAGTTATTTATATGCACAACAGTTTCCTTGGCAACTGTGAGAGGAGAAATAATTATTGCTGTTTAACAATGCATCACTATTGGATGTTGAATTTTTTTTTTTTTTCGTGATGACATGAACAAAGTTGTGAAATTGTTTTCAGCCATCAAGAAGAGGATGGAAAAAGATATTGATGAAGTTGGAAAGATTGCACGTGTGGTCAAAGCAAAAATAGAAGCTATAAACAAAGATGTACTGAGATGCCGGGCAACTATTTTGTTATTTGATTCCAGTGCTATGAAAATTTAAGGAGCTTTGAATAAGTATGTAATTAGGTATTGTTCTCTGTATGCAGAATCTAGCTAACAGACAGAAGCCTGGTTGCGAGAAGGGAACTGGTGTTGACAGAGCGAGGATGAACATGACAAAGTTAGTTGCCACTATATAAATTTATGGTTGTACTTCATAAAGCAAAGTAGAAAGCTGAAATTTTTTCCCCTTGAAATGACAGTTCCTTGACAAAAAGGTTTAAGGATCTAATGACAGAGTTTCAGGTATGTTAACCTGTACACATTAAGAGCTGGCCATCCAAATTTCAACTCTATCGTCTCATAGATGTAACATGTTTCAGACTCTTAGACAAAGAATACAAGATGAATACCGTGAGGTGGTGGAGAGAAGAGTTATTACAGGTTTGAACATGACAGAATTAATATTGTAACTTATGATAGTACTACTGTTCTGTTCTGTTCTTTTCTTATCTATTTATTCATCTTGTTCTCATGTTTTTGAATTTGTGATTGTATGATTTGATTAAACAGTCACGGGAACTAGACCGGATGATGAGGTAAGCCTGAAGCAATAATTTGTGATTTGAACTATACCAAACATAAATTTTGTTGTAATTTGCCAAGTTTAATGACTGTTTTAGACAATTGACCACCTAATAGAAACTGGAAGCAGTGAGCAAATCTTTCAGAAGGCTATGCTAGAAACAGGACGAGGACAGGTACTTGGTTTGTGATGTTAGATATGAATGAATTTAAACCGTTTTCTTATATTTTGTTTTTATTTGAAAAATAAACAAGGAATCATTCCATCTTTCTCACTGTCTTTCGATTGAGTATCTTCAGATGGTGTGTTCTGTGAAATTTTTTTGGAGGTTTCATTATTTATTGAGAAGTAGTAGTTCTAATGGGACAATTATTATGGGTCGTCAAGGGTGTAATCGTAAGTTGCTCCTCTGTGATTGATGATTGGTGTTAATCGACTTTTTTTGGTGGAATATGCCTTCATTTTAGACAATGAAACCGTCACCTTATTACCAATCCAAAGATATAAATCCACACCGAGATTTATGGGTTATGCTGGATAGCTAGGAAGTTGGACTTTTGGAAACATTGGACAAATACTTCATACCTACTATTTTGTTGGTGTTTGGTTCCTAGTCTTACTTTATTCATAGCCTTGATTGGGGCTTTCTTATTGATATAAAATCTTACATTATTTGATATAGTGAGCAGCGGTGCAAAAATTCTTCCGGCCTTGTTTAAGCCACTAACGTTTTGATAGATTTGGTTCCTAGTCTTGTTTAATTCGTAAAATTTGTGATGTCATAGGTGTTAAATACAGTGGAAGAAATTCAGGAGCGACATGATGCTGTGAAGGAAATCGAGAAAAAACTTCTTGATTTGCACCAGGTTTACCTGCACAGAGATCTTAATTTCACATTTCAATAATCTAGATGATGATGATGATAAACTGTTTGTCTAATGCTATATATGTTACTTCTTAGATTTACCTTGACGTGGCAGTCTTGGTTGATGCTCAAGGAGAAATTTTAGATAACATTGAAAGTCAGGTTTGCCTGTGTTCTCGCTCCCCTGGTTTTAAGATTGTATATGCTTGCACATACATAGAATGCGAAATATTTTTAGATGAATTTGCATTAATCAGAACCTTATTCAGGTCACCAATGCAGTCGATCATGTCCAGAGAGGGACATCTGTGCTACAAAATGCTAAGAAACTGCAGAAGAACTCTCGAAAATGGATGTGCATTGCCATCATTATACTATTAGTGATAGTAGCTGTCATAGTTGTTGGTGTTATCCAACCTTGGAAGAGTAGCAAGGGCGCTTGAGTGTGCTAATACCCTGCTCCTTGTCCATATACAAATAGTTGTTTGATTAATTGAGATAAGATTTGCTAGTTTTCATGAATGAGTCAGCAGCACATCTTGTCTTCATGTTTATTTTGTTTGACACTTGGTTTGTTACTGCTGTTGTGATTGGCATGACCTCTGACTAATTTATAAATGGTGTTTTACCCCTAGATGTGAAGTCACATTCCTTGTAGGCTGTAGCCTTCATAAATCCGAATATTTTACACTTCTAAATTGATTGTGCATATAATGCAGTTGATAAAAGAGAGTAATAAGAAAGGATGGGGGTAAAAAGGAGAAATAGGGTTCCTATTTAGTCTTTTATTTCCCTCCTCATTCTCTCCTGAAGACTGTAGAAGATTCAAATTGAGCTTTCATTTTCTTTGTTGAATGTGTTTCTACTGCTATTCCTTTGAAGAACCCCCTCTTAGTTCCAAAAGGAAAAAACAGAGAGAGAGAGAGAGAGAGAAACTGATGCGGAAGCATATTTAAGGGAAGGAGTGAAATTTTGGATAAAGAGAACGAAATGGGAAGGCCATCCTCGTATCCACTTTCTTATATTCCTTTGGACTTAGACTGGAGTTAGTCATGGAATGATGTTATTTAGGGAGAATTGAATTCTTTTAAACAAACATTCCTTTGCTAATATTTATTAGTATCAAATAACCACAATATGGTTTGTTGGTTCAATTTCAAATTTTGTAAGGTTATTTGGTCGGTAGCGAAATTAGATTAGTACAATTAAATTAAATTTATTTCATTATTTGTCCATTTCATATTCAAAGTAATAATTATTGGGTTGAGATGTAAAAATACAAATGTGGTATTTTCAAAAGTGCGTTTAACATTAAGAGTTTTTTTTATAGGTGCAAGAGTGAATACATGGTTACTAAAATGGGATAAAAGTCACAAATTCTGTTAAATATGTTTAACTTCCGTTAGCGGAATCTGTGTCTTTTACCCCACTTTTGTAACCTCATAGTTACTTTTGCACATAAAAAAACACTTAGTGTTAGATGTACTTTTAAAAAAATCACATGTATATTTTTGCACAATTACCTAATAATTATTCAAAAAAAAAATTCCACTGCTTCATTTATCCTACCCATTTCAAAACATTTCTTATCTCATCAAACATTAAAAAGAACACTTCCTTTCTTTCAATTCAATTATATAATGATTTAGGCGCACTACCTTCAGTCACTAGTGGTCCACACAACCAGTCACTGTTGGCAAGGCATACATTGTACCAGTCTCCCAATAAATAAGGCTGTGACTTAACGTGGATAATAGGGCATAAGTTGGACAAACTGTGTCCAGTGTGTTGGATTAGTGAAAAATCATTGCCAATTTCCCTTGAAAATGCATCATTTTTTATATTATCATCTAGTATTTAGTTAAGGGTTTGTGACTACCTCTCTCAGTACAAGTGTTCCTTGTAGAAGTTGAACTTAAGACATAAAGGAATCTAATAGTCTTACATCACTAGATTAACTTTGTGTTCATCTTGAAAATGCATCATTTTTCTGTCTCTTGGTACTTTCAGCATAATATTGACAATGCTTTACTAGTATTAGTTTCTCGAGCATGTGGACAAATTTCATGTTCTCATTTTCTTGGCTTTCAAATTAGATGCTGGAAATGTCAGTTTGGCATCAATAGGCACTTTTGACAAGATTCACTCCTTATTTTGTGGCCTCTAACTCAGCCGTCATTTCCGAAAGATATAGGAAGTCTGCGTGTCAAAAGTCTTTATTTTACCTACACAACATGATTTTGCTTTCTCATGTCTCTCCTACTTTTCAAAACGATGATGTGTTTACATCCATCTATTGTAGCATTATCTCCTAATGTCTCTCTCACTGGTCACTACCCTGCCGTCTATTCCGCAGCTTTCTTTTACAGCAAAACCAAATGATACCTTGTTTCTAGAACGTCACTTAGTATCATCTTCAATTTTGTCGAATACTTTAGTAGAATATAGGATAGGGCGCTTTTTTGGTCGGTAAAAGAAGGAATCTAGAGATACAAAATGTCGGAGGTAATAGGTTATAATGTAGTGGGAAAAAAAATCTGAATTCCCATCACATCTGCATATCACATCCTCCAATGAAGACTCATCTGTCTGATTCCTTTCTTAAACAAGGTTCCCTTATTCTGGTATTTCATTTCTTATGAGATGAATGAAATATTTTGATGTTGTATGTTATATTCTAGGATAAATCGTTGAACTTTTTATAACCCAAAATCATATGATTGAGTTGTTTTAAGAAAGTTTCTTTAGTGTTTCCATTAAATACCATATACCAGACAGCTATATAATCAACAGAAGAGTTCATTTCCTTCTGACCAATATAACAGCTTCACTTATGATGCCTTGGCCAAGTCATGAATTTTTTTTTTAGAGAATTGCGAAAAAGAACCCCATTGAAATTTTTATTTTACAGAGTGCAAGTACTTTCAATTCATAAAAATTTATGAAGTCCTTATCACCAATAAAATTTTTCAATGGGAGATTCCCCCCCCACCCCAAAAAAAAAAAAAAAAATCCCCCTTTTTTTAAGACTTAAAATATGTTATATGACATTCTGTGTTGAACAGGTGGCAAATGCAACTGATCATGTGAAATCGGGTACAGATGCTCTCCACACTGCAAAGAGTTTGCAAAAGAGGTCAAGGAAGTGCATGCTGATTGCCATTATACTTCTCCTGGTGATCGCCGCTATTGTGGTACTCTCTATACTTAAACCATGGAAGAAGTAACCACAAAGAGAAACGTAACTTCCATCTCAAAGATCTACTTTACGTCAGTTTTCCCCCTTAAATGAGCACTTTGACAGTTGATTATGGGGCGAGAGTTTGTTGCTTGCACAACTTGCTAAATTTGCCCTCTTTTTAAGAATACATGCATGGCTGATGCAGATAAGACAACAATTTTTTTTATTTTTTCTTTTCTGGAAATTGGAGGAAAATGCAATGTAGCAAGCTACTTTCAAATTTTTTACCTGGTTCACCAACAATTTGCCCTCTTTTTAAGAATACATGCATGGCCCTGTGCCCCTGTATACTTTCAGTTTCAGTAGAGAAAAAGGTTTCTGGATAACTAAGCAGGATCAGGCTCTAATATAGAAGCTAGCACACGGAGGTAAGCTTGGATTCTGTTGAAGATATATATACATTGAATAAAATTAAAATGATAGAAGCTGATTAGAAAATCCAGAAAGAGAGTAGACAGATGCCAAGAGTTCATAGCAGATATGACCAAGTAGAAATTAACTCACTAGTTGCAGTTTCTTATTCAATGTTGACCTTTAAGATTTTTTCCTCCAACTGTGCTTTCATCAAGTAAGATCCCATCTAAGTTCCATAAACCCTAGAATGAGTTGAAACTTTAGATACTCTTACCATTCATTCTCTACATTGCTGGATGGGGCCAATAGCAGGAGATCTTATGTTGATGGAAAACACTCCATTGAACACAATCGTGCAAGTTTAATATTTATGATTGCAATGGAACACCCAAAATTCCCCATGTCCGAACATTCAGACCACATGTTTCAACAAGCCAACATGAAAGAAAACTTGGGGGCAGGACCTGGAGCTATCACTAAGTTGCTTATCCTTGAAATGAATGGTCACCTAAATATTGCATATTCCTTGCATATGAAAGAGAGACTGGAGAATCAAACTTCACAGTCCATATGCCATGAAAGGCAATGGACTATTCTGAAAATTTATATACTATATTTTTTCTGCTAGTCAGCCTAGTCTATACATTGACAAACAGATCTTCTAGACTGCTTCAATCCTACAAGCTACAACCATAAACATTGTCATGAATAATATTAACTGGTTCTCCATCCATAATTAGTATTCCTCCGGTTCTTAATATGAGACATAGTTGACTTTTTTGAAGAAATTAAGGAAGCTAAATAAATGACTTTAAAGTGTTGATATTTATCTTTTTTATACTAAATTAATTTGTCCAACTTATGAATTGATATATAATCAAATGATACACGGCATATGCTACGATTAACTTATTTAGCTTTTTTAATTTCTCCAAAAAAAAAATCAACTATGTCTTATGTTAAAGACCGAAGGAATATTAACTTGACAACACTCCAAAAACTTGTCTGTACATAGAGTCTAACAGACAGATGCCTAAGAAGTATGAAAATCTCAAGTGGAATTCTAATATGTCATGAACTTTCTATTTAACCAAAAACTTCTTAAACAATGAGTTTGAAAAAATATTTTATGGTATTCGCTTCTAACATGTTTTATCTGTATCTTGTCACCTTTCATTGTAATCATTTGTAACAGCTTGTATGCATGTATACCTAATTAATCCTCATACACCATGATTAGTAGTTTTGTACGCAAAATATCTCTCTCTTCCCACACAAGGCATTCTCTATATGCTATCAGAGGAGTTATCAGACAGACAAAAATACAGGCAGTGCACTGCACATAGAATTACCTAGGAGATGCAATGGTCTGTAGAATATCCGAATGCATGTGAAACAGAGAGTTATCTACACCATGTTTTGTATGCAAAATATCTCTCTCTTCCCACATAAGGCATTCTCTGTATGCTATCAGAGGAGTTATCAGACAGATAAAAAATACAGGCAGTGCACATAGAATTAGCTAGGAGATGCAGTGGTCTGTGGAAAATTCGAATGCATGTGAAACAGAGAGTCTGCAAGATGCTGGGAAGTGGGAAGCCAGGGAGTTTCGTGCTATGAATTATTTTAAGATTTTTAAAGGTTCAAAAATGAAAATTTGTAAGATAAAATGGCACAAATAACTAGTGAATTGAAACAAAGCAGCCTGCATTAATATACTAGCAAAAATTAGTAACGTTTGAGGTAGCACTATACCAAATGGCAAGCAGAAAACACATTAATCCACCATCCTTTTGTTCAATGAGATATGACACTCGGAATTGTTTTATTTCAAAGTTAAGCTGAAGACAAAGAAAACAAGGAAATTAAGCAATTTGAAAGCGGAGAACCAAAAGATCCTTAGCCAGAAAAGATAAAGCAATGTTAAGAACAAATTGAGAAAATTTAATCAGGAAATAGGGTACAATGGACGTTATTTTTTCCCCCAGAAAATTTTCACATATCTCGGCATTTTATGGTCCCCACAATCAAAAGGGAATTTTTGCTAAGAAAGAGTTCAACCATAGGCATAAAAATAAAGCAAGGAAAGCATCAAATAGATAAATCCCACCAGTCATCAGTTATTCTGACCTGTTGTTGTCTCGCTAAGGTTCAGTAAATTTTTGCACATAACACAGGTTGATTTAATTCACTTGATACACTTGGTTTTAAAATTTAGAGCTGAAGTTGTCCTCGCTAAAATGATAAATTGTCAGTTGGGAAATTTCAGTGGCAGTAATTACATTGCAGAATATGAAATTGTATGAACAGCATCAAGGAGAGAAAAATCGCATAGCAGTATTTGGTACAGGAAAAGACTTGTCAAGCAGACTACTCTTCAGACAAAATTTGAAGCAGGAAAATAACTTTGCAAGATCATATATATGAGAAGCAACCCCACCCCCCCTCCATCCCCAAACAAAAAATAAAAATAAAAATCCAAAATTTGATTCAAGTGCAAGTGACATCGAAGGCCTCAATAAAGTTTCAATTAACATTAATCTGAATCCTATAGCCAGTAAGCAGATATATCCCGAACATCTGTTTTTAAAAGTCAAGGTGGGTAATATAAAATATGTTGCTCAGAAGACAGAATCTGAAAAAAAAAAAAAAAAAAAAGGAGAAAAAATTTGGGAATCTAAGCATTCATGTTCAGGCAACCAAGATTGAAGACTGAATCTGCACTGAACTTGTTACGAAGTTAATTCATTAATATCCAAGCTTTTGCTTCTTCTTGAGATCAACAAAACCGAACAAGCCCACAAGACGAAGAAGGAAACAGAAATACAGAATAAGTTAAAACAGTCATTCTTCCTTTATATTTCCTCAACAAGCAAACAGCATATAAGCAAGATCTGCTTAGATTTATCGAATTTAAGTAAAGATAGTTTGAAGTGAATTAAAGTAGACCAGATACTAAACACATAACAGGTCGAAAAGGAAAATAAAAGGAGCTCCGAAAAATCAACCTCTTGGAGAATAGCAAAGATAGTTTGAAGCAGAGAGAAGGCAGAGTTTGTACAATGGAAATTTTAATCATCGGAAAAGAGCTTTTGTTCGGATCTTGGACTCCGACAACCTACAATCCTTGTTGGCTAATCAAGTACGACCTTCTCATCTGATTGATGGAGCTCGGCTTGAAAGACCCACTGCGAGTGCGAGAAAGGGACAGTGGATCTAAATTGGAAGGAGACAGATATGGTGCGTTGGCTAACGTGGCAAATAACGCGCAAAAATTGTGTCAACGCATGCATATTCCACAGCAATGGCTTTTTTTTATACCGAAAAAAGTATTAAAAAAAAACCCCAATAGTTTTATGTTTTGAGCGCGTAAGAAAATGCCAATAAGCTATGAAAATACACTTTCTTACCTTTTTTTCGAGTCTTGGAGTTAAGGGTCGTGGTCGATGGAAATCAATCAGGGATCAGGCAGGAACAACTAGGTGAGGAATTAAAAAATGAGAAATAATTTAATTTCTTATCACATAATCCATAATTCCAAATACTATATATTATTTCAAGACTTTAAATAAAGCAGCGATAATTATATCTTGTCAAATATTGTTTACAATTTTCTTTACAAATTGATATCAAGCGATCATATACCATTTCAATGACACTGAATTTGTAATGGAATCACAAACGTTTGCGCATAATAAAATGTCAAAAACCAAGTATACGATAACAAAATATTCCACCTACATCATAACAAAATATTCTCACCTTCAATCACTAAACTAATAATCATCAACATGATAATCATCATTAAGATCAATCAACTCCCTAGGTAAAATCGAATATGAAGGACATACGTTGATAATAAGTTTGACTTTATAAAGATGTAAAATATCATAAGTTTAAAGGAATTTGTATGGTTTAATTTGTATATGTAATTAATTTGTCTTGTTACAAAAATAGAGGAAAAATAGAATAAGGGGAAGGAATTAAGATTCTTTGCATGGGACAAAACATTAGAAAAGTGGTTTTTGGATTGTAGCCTATTCTTTTTTATTAAAAAAAAAAAAAAAAAAAAAAAAAAAAACTCAACTCCGGTTTAGACCGAGTCAACCAGGCGGGTTAAAACAGGTTCGGCCAAGGTCACACGGTTTCAGGTTTGGCTCGATTCGGGGGTTAACCCCGGTTTCGACTTGTTTGAATAGGTTCAGTCGGATTCGACGGTTCCGGTCGGAACCGGTCCCGGTCGTCCGTTCGATAACCATGGAAAATGCCCAATATTAGCTATGAAAATACACTTTCTTACTAATTTTATATTTACTACAAACATTAATTTTATGTTTGGCAAGAAAATGAAAAAAAGTTTGAATGTGAGAAATCAAAGGAAAAGCTCCAATATAGAAACTTTTTATAAAAATTATACCTAGCAGTTTAGAAAATATTTACCGATCTAATGCAATTAAAGGCATCGGTTGGCGACGTCATTGCAAAGTGGCGTCAATAATTGACACCTTGTTGAATTGACGCCACTAGTGGCGTCCACAAATAGATGCCACTATGTAGTGGCGTCAGTCAACCGATGTCTTTGGCTGCATTAGATTGATAAAAAAAAATTCCAACTGTTTTAATTAGGTACAATTTTTATAAAAAAATTGTTATTTTGATGTTTTTTCCGAAAAGTACCAATTGCTTACTTTCGGTGAATTGTGTTATGATTTTAAGTAATTAAATAATTTGTTTAAAAATTCATTTAAATAATTATTTAAAACCAAATAAGATTGTTCATAGGCTCTCGAAAAGTCACTCTCATAATCTCATTGGAAGATACATTTAAATGAACCACGTATTCACATCTACACACGAGCTTTTCATCGGAAAAACTAGGTGTAATCAACATCCATTCTTAATGCATGTTGAGTAGGGATGAAAATAAATCAGTTCTAATAAGGGGCCTAATCTTTTTTTTTTTTTTTTTTTTTTATAGATAATAAGGGCAAGCCGAAGCTTGAAAATATGGGGTAGGCGCTAGATTATAGTACTCTAGCCCCTAATACAACAGGAAGAAGGAAACTAGGAATGGCAGAATCGCTGATCCTCCAAAACCATATCTAGACAACTTCTCGGGATAGTTGGAATCATGACCATATCGGCACCAATGGCAACACTGTGGCCCTTTTTGGCCAAATAATCAGCACAAGAGATGTTTTCTCTTGGAGTATGATGAAGCTCTACGTCCCAGTCTCGGAACAAAAGGTCTCTTGTCTCCCCAATAATATCTTTCAGAGGATGATCAGCAGGGCAATCCCTCATAAGGATATTGATGGCATCAAGGGAGTCGGAGTAAATGGCGATGCTCTGTAACCCCATCTGAAGACCAATCTGCAGTCCTGTCATGATAGCATAAATTTCAGCTTCAATGACAGAGAGTAGGCCAAGGGGTTTATAGAAGCCCATCAACCATTCCCCTTTAGAATTTCTTAGTACTCCCCCACATGCAGCTTTATGATGTTGAAGCACCGATCCGTCCACATCAATGCGAACTGTATTCTCAGGTGGGGGTGTCCAAGATTTCTCGTCTATCTTGTCTAGTTGGAAGATCTTGTGTTTTAGCCTCTGATTCGCTCCATTCTCCATAAGCAGATAGCTGCACCGGTGTAACATCTCCCTTGTTTCTATGGTCACTCCCTGAAAAAGAAATTTACATATGGTTGTCCAAAGGATCCAGCACCCCAGGCTAAAGGATCTCGTCCATGAGAAGTTCATAAATCTCCCTTTGCCTGGGTTGTGCTTGGTATTCCAATTGAGCCAAACCTGCAAGCTACCAGAGAAAAACTGAGAGAAATAGTTAGGTTTTAAAATAAGTTTCCATAAACTTCTAGCACGCTCACAATCTCGAATTATGTGAATCACACTTTCCTCACTATTGCAATGAAAGGGACAACCATTGTCGTTGGTGAGGCCCCTCCTTGCACGAAGAGAGTTGGTGGCAAGTCTCTCATGACCAACTTGCCACATAAAGAATTTAATTTTTTCATGAATTTTCCATTTCCACACTTGAGCCCAGAAGTTGTTGGTGCTTGCTTCTATGGTATCAGAGAGAAATTGGTAGGCTGATTTTACAGAGAAACCCCCATCCTTAGCTGCTCTCCAGGTAAAACAATCTGGGGAATTGTTGGAGGGTGGTTTCGATTGTAAAATGAAGTTAATAATATCCTGAGGTAAAACTCCAAACCATCTGTGATAGTCTCACCGTCCATTTGACAGAAGGTGATCCCTAACCGTCTCCTCTACGTTGACAGAGGAAGGATACTGAACAAAGGAGATGATGGGATGATCAAGAGGGAGCCAAAGGTCAGTCAGAAACTTGGTACCCACCCCGTTATTGACCTTTTTACCCAAACCACTGAGAAAATTATCCCAAACTTCAACAATCGCTTTCCAAGCAGAGGAAGAATGTTTCTTTCTGGAGATATTAGGCAGATACAGGTTGCCACAGTTATATTTGGACCACAAACATTGAACCCAGATGGCATCTTTCTTTGTTAAAAGACTCCAGCATAGTTTCATAATAAAAGCTTTGTTCTGGCGGCGGAGATTCTTGAAACCCAGACCCCCTTATTTCTTTGCTTGTGTAATTTTATCCCAAGCAATAAGATGCATTTTTCTCACATCGTCTTCCTTGGACCAAAGAAAATTCCTGGAGATTTGTTCAATTTCTCTAATAGTACAAATTGGAAGGAGAGATGATTGCATGCAGTGGCTAGGCAGTGAAGATAATACAAACTTGATAAGAACTGAACGCCCTGCCATAGTCAAAAAATTACTTTTCCACGATGACAACTTTTTCCTGGCTCTTAGCACAATAGGGTTATAGGTAGCATGAGAAACTCTTTTATGGATGATTGGAACACCCAAATATTTACCCAAGTTAGCAGTAATCCCAATCCCAAGGAGGTGACTCAGCTCGAGAGCCCTGTTGAAGTTAATTTTTTTGGAGCAGAACATTCGTGATTTGTCAAGGTTGATTATGTGCCCCGAGACTTCGCATAAACTTTGAATAACTCTTCGGACTTCAATCATTTGATCACTAGAAGCTTCTGTGAAAAGAATGAGGTCGTCGGCAAAGAAAAGATGGGAGATGTGTGGGCTACCTCGCTTGAAAAGAAAGGGTTTCCACCTACGCCCTTCACACTCAACTTTAATTAAATGACCCAGGCGCTCCATGCAAAGAACAAAAATATAAGGGCTCAGGGGATCACCCTGTCTAACTCCTCTAGAAGGGTTAAAGCTCGGGGTTTCATCCTCATTCCAAAGGATAGACATAGATGTAGTAGAGATACAGGCCATGATGAGATTAATGAGGTTGTTCTCCAAGTTAATACATTGTAGGGTATTTCGGATAAACCCCCAATCTAACCTGTCGAAAGCTTTCTCCATGTCAATTTTGATTGCCACAAAACATTTCTTCCTCCCGCTCATCCTCATGGAGTGGATAATTTCTTGAGCAATAAGAATATTATCACAGCTAGATCTATTGGCAATAAAACTACACTGCTCTTGACTAATAAGATGAGGCATGATTCCCTTCAACCTATTAGCTAGGAGCTTAGTAATGATTTTGAAGCTCACATTGCAAAGGGAGATAGGACGAAATTCCTTCAGAGTAGCTGGATTATCAACCTTGGGAATAAGAACAACTTTGGAGTGATTAATGTTGGACAGCTTAGAGGGATCGTTAAAGCAATCTTCAATGAGGTCACATATTTTATCACCTATAACAGACCACTGAGAATGGAAAAAGTGAGCTTGAAGACCATCGGGACCGAGAGCTTTAAAGGCTCTTATGGCAAAGGCTGCAATTTTTATCTCGATTTTGCAAACTTTTTTTGATAGAGAGTGAATCATATTTTCATCAATGGAAGGGAAGTTAGAACACCATCCCTCATGGTCTCTCACAATTGCATCCCTTGTATATAAACTTTTAAAGAAGTCATGGGTCATCAATTTCAAAGTGTTGTGATCATCAATCCATACCCCTTCATCATTTTTAACAGCTCCAATTTTCTGATTCTTCCTTTTAACAATGGTTGAGGCATGAAAAAACCTTGTATTTCTGTTACCTCCCTGAAGCCATTTACTTCTGGATTTTTGAAACCAAACAATTTCTTCCTGAGTTGCCACCTTATGGTATTCTTCCCAAAGCTTTCTTTCTAAGCGAAATAAACCAGTTTGGAGATTCATTTTCCTGCTTTTGTCAATGCCCTCTAAGCGCTTCAGCAACTGTTTTTTCTTGCTGGTGAAGTTTCCCACACGGTTCTCATTCCATTCCAGAGCTGATTCTCTAAATTTGTGAAGACCGTCTAGCCAATTATTATCCCGCTAAGCTTCAGTGGTGATATCTTTGAAATCGTTCTCAAGGGACCAAGCAATCTGATAAGAGAAGGGTTTCTGAAAACGATAGCCAGGGGGAGAGAGGTTGGAGTTGACAACCACAATCCTATGATCAGATTTAAATTTTAGCTCATGGCGGACGATGGAGTTTGGTAAGCGAGAGAGCCAAGAGAAGTTGGTGAAAGCCCAATCCAATCTTTCCTTCAGGCCCTCTTTTTCCCAAGTAAACTTCTCCCCTTGAAATCTAGCTTCAATAAGTCCTGTGTCATCAATAGAATCTTTGAACTATTGCATTGAGGACCATGAAGGGACAGCCCCTCCCAATTTGTCCGAAGGGGATAGATATACATTAAAATCATCAAGGACTAACCAAGGAAGGGTAGAGCTATTGGCCAAAAGACGGAGGGATTCCCATAACGAATGCCTGCCAATAGAGTTAGTTTCACCATAAACCAAAGTAATAAGGCACGAAAAAGTACTTACCTGATTGAGAACTTGACAGTGGAGCATTTGGGTGGTAGATGAAATATATGTAATGTCAAAATTATCGTTATCCCACAATAGCCAGATACCCTCAGAAAATACACTAGATTCCACATGAATCCAATTGCTAAAACCAAGCTTACGACAAACAGTATCAGCTCTAGTGCCACTAATTCGAGGCTCCAGAAGACAGAGAATATCAATGTTATATTTTTTGACGATATGTTTAACATCTATTGGGAAAGTCCGGTTACCGGCTCCCCTACAATTCCAAGAGGCTATAATCATTAAATAGATATACTTAAAATGCAGGGAAGTAAAGACTTACCTGGCCTGCCCGACGTCCAGTTCCTGTTGAAGCTCAAACTGGGTTTCAGCAACCAAGGATTCTTGCCCCTCCATAACCCCTGCATCATCTACAATATGATCGATCGACTCGGTAGGAGATAGAGATGACGACACAGTTGCTGAGTCTTCAATTCCTTTATCAACATCATCATTCATCCCATTTTTGGTAGAAGAATCCGCGATGTCAGGGTTGCATGACACAGTTTCCTTTTCTTCATTAGTCTTCTTTTTTCCCCCAGTATGCTCCTTCAATTCCTTGGCTTTCGAAATTTCAATTGCCTTGGTGGATCCAATGACAACATTGTGTGCCCTTGCTGCTTTCTTCTTATTACGCACAGAGGATAAACCGTTGGGCCTTAGATTGTAATCATGGGTAGAATGACTCGATTGTCCCACGAGAACATTGGATGGCTTAGCCTCCTTTTCTTTCACTTTCATCACCTTCTCTTTCTTTTCTCCCTTCGCAGAAGGCTCAGGCTAGGGCTCCTCAATCACCAAAGGACATTTTCCATCCGCGTCAAGATTCAACTTTTCCGTTTCTATGTGGCCGACCACATCTTCCTTATTTCCGCTCTCCTTAGATGGCTCTATTCTCTCTTTAGACACAATACCTCCTTCCTTTATGGAAGGTAGGGGATCACCCTCTTTCCTTCTCCATGTAGTCGTAGCTACTTCTATCTTTTTAAGTCGATCTACACCTTTCAAAGGATCTTCCATTTCTTGTAACACATCAAACCTGGAGCCTGAAGCAGATTTCTTCTCCTTGCCAGTTGACTTATTATTCTCGGGCATTTTCCCCAACTTCTTATCTCGCTCTAGATTATGGATTCTTTTCCTGGAGTATCTCTTTGCTATCATCCAGGAGCCAAATTCTTCGTCAGAGTTAATTCCTGGTACGCTTACAAGAGGCTTAAGATGAGCAAGGCAAAAGCTTGGGTTTTTTGATATGTTCATTTCTGGAAGAGGTTTCTTTGGCAAATCATCCCCTGTGTTTCGAGATAGCGGGCACTTCTCTTGAGGATGACCATACTTACCACATTTAAAACAGATCAGGTCAAGCCCCTCGTATTCCACAGTGTAAATAGTAGATCTAATAACAAACCTAGATTTCAGAGCTTGCTTCAAATCTACTTCAACACTAACCTTGGCAAACTTCCCTCTTTCCACCATCATGTTTTGGTTATTGCAATGTGTTAATGTATTAACATCTACCTTAAGGGCCTTACCAATCATGTTACCTATTTCAAGTAAGCACTTTTCAGAATAAACATGCATCGAAAGAGTAGGAATACGAACCCAAACTGCTACTTTTTGAATCTCATTGCTGTAGGGGTTGAAATTTGGACTCCGTCTACTGCCTTTGCGCAAGGTAATGCCCTTGTATCACCCAGGGACCATCAAACAATAATCTCAATCGCAGATCTCTGTTTCCTGTTTTAAACACAAAATAATTGTTTGGTAGATCGATGAGGTCAAAGCTTTTTGATCTAAGGATCCAAGCAATCCTGTCTTTCATCATTTCTAAGTTTGCCGACTTTCCTAGTAGAGTAAGAATTAAGGCATCCTTCCAAGGGCGACAAAGACCCATAAACCTTTCATCTGACATGCTTAGGCTTGGTAGGGAATCAAGGAGAATTTTCTGCTTCTCCGTAAGAGGTGGAGAAATCCCCTTTTCCTCACAAAGCCATTCTTTCATTTGATCCTCTAATTCCTGAGAAAACAACTCATCCTCCTTCTCCAAAAGTTTACTTCTATAGGAAATTTGGTTTCTCTAGTAAGCAGTTTGTGGAGGCTGCAAGTCACTATTTTCTTTAGCCTTCTCAGTTTGCACCATCATTACCAAGTCTCTTTCTTTCGAGTTGGCCCCTTGCCTCTCCATTGTCACAACTAAGCCAAAAACTCAAAGGATAGCAACAAGAGCAGAACTAAGAATGCCGAGCATAACTTCAATGAAAAGCAGCAAAACGCCTAACGCAGAGGAAACCGGACACATAAACTAACAGAACACAGAAACAAACAGAATGTAAGAACGAAAGCACAGATCAAATAAACAGCATGGACATCACAAATCCATTTCTGGGGCCGATGACAAAGCTGGATCTGAGCACAAAACCTTAGAAGAAGTACAAAACCAGAACAGCATCTGGACGAGCTAAGGCAGACTAGATCGGGAAATGAAAACAAAAATCAGCAGGGGAAACAGAACCTCAAAACCTCAACGAGCAAAGGCTGACCAGGACCCAGGCAAATGACGAGGCAGAGTAGATCGGCAAAAACGAAACAGAAAACAGGGGAGCGGCGAGCTAAGGCGGAGTCGAACACCGGTGCTGAAGACTGACCTGGACCCAGAAGGAATCACGCCGAAAGGGAGCACTCTTGCTCTCGCCGAAGGTGCAGAGATGGCGGAGGGAGGTTCTCTCGCGGCGAGGGTCGCTGTAAAGGGCAACGGTCCGCAGTCGCAGTGAGCAACGGTCGGGACAGAGATTAGGGTTTTTTTTTTTATTGATGTTATTTCGGAGCAAGGTTTTTGTGGACGACAATTTTCTGAATTCTTCGTTTAAGGGGCCTAATCTCTAGCCTAGGTTAGACTCAAGTTTAAACCTATTTATATAAACAAGTCGATTTTATTTTTATAAGGCCTAGCCTATTTAACATTTGTTAATTTATACTATTATATAAATATTTAAAATATCATCTAAATAATTGTATAAATTATTTATAAATTTATTAACTTAGCCTTAATATTAAATTCACATCCAATGGTCATTCACATCAATCATTCACTCATACATCTCTCCTCTTTGATCACTCCAAATGGCACCACTAACTTACTCTTTTCTAGTCTGTGTCGCCCACTAAATCTTAGTAGGAGGACTTTGTCTCAATTTATGTGGAAAAAGTATAAGACTTAAATTTATTATGTAGCATGTTTGAACTTAATATAATCAAGTTTTTTTTTTCTTGTAATCTTTTGGCCATCCGGTACCGGAAGCTATTTTTTAGACCTCATTATTAGGTATATATTTGAGTAATTGTCTAATTCGAATCAAGGCTTTGCAATCAAGACGTGCATCTCCTCATAAATCTTTTAGAATAAGATGAGATTCAAACTCAATTTAAGGAGAACAAAAAATGAAAGAGGCAGAAAACACAATAAAATAAGCTTCAAGGGTATTATTTCAAGCACACAAGGATTAAAGCCAAATTAAACAACATAAATGAGTTGCTTCCTTCTCCAATAAAAATTCGAGAGTTTTTAACACGCACGTGATTCAGAAATAAAACAACAACAAAATGACTCAACATTATAATCGATGGTCTAGACAATTATTATTCATCCCTGCACATTTATTCTCCAATCCTTAAAATACTTTATACTTGAATTGGTTTAATTCTACATTCTGGACTTGGCGACGACCACAGTCCCTCCTCCACCCACATCCACCGTTCCAGGCCTAGTCCACGTTTGCTTGAATTGTTCTTCAGTCACTCCTGCAAAAAAAACATCAAACAACAAAAGGTCATCCTAAAGTTTCAATCATTATTCACAGAACAAACAAAAAAGATGTTATATGTATGTATGTATGTATTCCTTCGTGATCACTTGCCTTTGCCCATTGCAGCAGTTGAAGCCACACCTCCCTGAACAGTCTTGAGGTACTTATCATAATAACTAGCACCTGCCCATTTCTGATGGGCAAGCGTATCAACCCCATTATTCCTCTCCTCTCTCTGAATCTTCTCCACATAAGCCAGCATTCCCCTGTTTGCAAAATCCCTTGCAAATGTTGAAGTAATTAGTGCATTTGAGTGTAAACCACCCACTGTTATGAACTGCCACACATAACCCAACTTTGCAATTCTGGGTATGAACTCAGTCATTTGTTCATCACTCATACCAGAAGTATCCCAGTTAAACGATGGAGAAAGATTATAACCCAGCATCATCTCTGGGTACTTAGACTTAACTCCTCCAGCAAATTCAGTACACTCAACCAAATTGGGACCTTTTGTTTCCATCCATAACAAATCAGCATGTGGTGCAAAAGACCATCCACGTACAATTGCTGCTTTAACAGACCCTTTGAATCTGTAAAATCCTTCTCTTGTTCTTGGCAAGTCCCAATCCCAGAACAGATTTCTCACTCCCAATCTCTCAGCAATCCCCCTTCCTTCCTCATTAGACAAACACTTCTCATAACTTGAATATTTCATCCATTCATTTAACCTCCTTTTCTTATCTTCTTCCCCTATGTTCATGCTCTTAATTGCATCCTCAACTGTCTCAGAAAAAGTTTTCAACTTTGCTATTGATAGCCACTGATCTTCAATAGCTTGAAGCTTTGGTCCGCTTTTCCCTGCAGCCATATTCACTGCCATTAGAGCGGCTAAGCTTTTATCTCTCAGGCTTGGATTGGTCACACCCAATATAAATTGATGGTCCCTTGTGTCTATATTAGACTGAATCAGATTAGCTGCTTCTGCATCAGTTCGAGCCACAAGGACTGTTTCCACTCCCATAACATCAAATTGTAGCCTCGCTGCCACGAGCCTATTGACGTGTTCGCTAATGGCTACTAGAACTTTTCCGGCCATGTGACCACATTTTTTGGTCACAGAGGATTGATCTTCGATGTGGACACCAGCAGCACCACGTTCAACAAAAAGCTTGCAGAGCTTGACGGTGGCTGTAGTGCCGCCAAAACCAGTATCGCCGTCGGCTATGATGGGTCTCAAGTAATCAACGTAAGGGGTTTTGGCTCTCTCTTCTCTGCTCATTCTCATTCTTTCCTCTCTCTGTTTCCGGTCATGGAATTGCTGGGCAAAGAACAGGTGTTCAACCTGAAGAAAATCATAATCATTACTCATTAGCACATGGAAATATAGAACTCTTGTGTTTCGACTTGAGTGACATGACCTGTACTTTCAAAGGTATTTTTTCATAAGGAACAACTATCTTCAAAATGTTACTGTCCGTCGACACCATAGGACACCTAAATTATATATAGATTACCACTCTGATCTTATTTATAAGTCTCTTTTGACTAAAAAAATTTAGTCCTATTTATAAGTCCTCTTTGAGGAAAGAGATGAGATTGTGACAATTTTGCTCATATTAATTATACCAATAAAGATAGAGAGAAAAGAAAGAGTTGAAAGATACTCAATTATAAATGAGGGTAAAGTAGAAATTTTACTCTATAATCATTAAGCCAACTGTCTCTCCTTAGTATGTGTGTTTTGGTCAAAAGAGGATTTATAAATAGGACCAGAGTGGTATATAGTCAAGTCATTTAATATTTTTACTTTCACATTTCCTTAAAAATGTGTTTAATTGCATTAAAAATGTTATTTTAGAGGGGAGATATATAATGAGGGGACAAAATTAGAAAATTGATATTAATTACAGGGGCAAAATAGAAAAAAAAAATTAAACTTAAAGTGACTTATAATGCTTTCTTTTTAGATGTACTCTATATTGTGGAATAGAGAGTAATTAAAAATAATAAATATGTAACTTATTTTGGCCAAAAAAAGAGCGGGCAACTTATGTATTTTTATTTATTTATTTATTTCAATTTTACTCTTGTTTAAAAAGTTACATAATAGATACCACTTTGATTTTATTTATAAGCCCATTTGGATTAAAAAAATTGGTCTTTATTACTAGTCGATTTCAGAATAACAAATGCTATTTTTACAATTTTACCACTGTTAATTACGATAAATAAAAAAATTATTCATGTTGACTCTTGGAATCATTTATAAATGAGTAAAAAATTGGACATTCAACCCTTAATTAAAGAGTTAAGAACTCTTCGTGATATATGAGAGTTAGTTAATTGAAACTTATAAATAAAACTAGAGTGCTAATGAGAAAAAGTTTATTGTACAGATAATGGGTGACATATATTTAATTAGGATAAAAATAAAAATACAAAGTTAAAAATTGAGACAAATTAAATAGTATTTGTTTCTTATATAAGACCATCCTACAAGAGGGCGACGTTTCTTGTAAAAAGTAAGTATTAGTTACCTTGTTGGGGACGGTATCGTAAGGGTAATCGGCGAGGTCGGGGCCGGGTTCATTGGAGGTGGCGGCAGTGGAGGAGCATTGCCAGCCGGAGACGTAGATGGTATCCAAGTGGCTAGCCATTTGGGTGACTTGAACAGGGTCGAGTGCACCGAAGGTCCTTGAGGCTGTGCCGTTGCCTTGGTGGGTCTTGAGGGTTCGCCATAGCTTCTTGGCCATCTCGTCGGACACATAGGTTTGTCTGAGGTTGCCTCGCAGTGCCACGACGTCCCTCGCCGAATACGGTCGCCGTGTTTGTCTGAACCTCTCTGAGTTCCACCATGCTTGCACCTCTGCTACTTCAGCTTCAAACCTTGCTTCCTCCTCCATTATCTGTTCATATAACTAGCTTTTATGAAATACTCGTGACATTATCAAAACGAGCATTATGTTTTAGGCGTCTTATGAAATACTCATAAAACTGTGGAAGAAAGATCAGACAAACCGCTGCATTCTTCTAAGATTTTGTACTTTAGAAGATCTCTTGAAGGTTAGTAGTATATAATAGTCTTTATGCTATCAAGATTCTCCGTTTCAAGGCAAATATACAATAGTCTTAAACTATCAGACAAATACTATTGGGGGTGCAATAGAATTAAACTTCTGTATTTTGATTAGTTGATATGCTTCAAGGTAATTAAAATCCTTGGTCTTGTGAAGCTCTAAAGCTAAGTCTGCTCTAAAACCAATTCTGATGAACTCCGACAAGTGTTTGGAGTTTATCCTTTAGTTGTTATTTATTTTTTAAATTTATATTTGAAAAAATATTTTATTTTATATCATATTGTTTTAAGGTAAAAACATCAACAAAGTTAATTTGATACACACGCTATCAATCTGAATTTGCTGTTTCAAACTTGTTTCAAAATATTTAATTTGAGTTTTTCAGACAAAGACAGATTACGAATTTTGAGGTTCATTGCTTTGCAAAAATAATAGAAAACTAGTAGCATAGTAATCAATTTACTTAAAATTTATAATTTATTATACAAAAATCATGAATAGTGAGGCTCAATTTAAACTTGGTGCAACAGACAGCTCCACCATCTAGTTATGTTTAAAGCAAAAAATCTAACTTGCACTCTCATCTTAAAGTGAGGCCAATACTACATGAGGTGCATGCATACATTAAAATATATGATCGAGCACAGTGTTTTGAATATAAATGCATTGAATATATTGTTTTCTGAAGACTCGAACTCAGTGATCAGTTAACCCAGAAGAGATTACAAGGTCCACACACACACATTAACTTGTTTCATCATTTATATATCCTAATACTATACCACCAAAACAATGTAACATAGGTAACAAAACCGCAAGAGCAACAAATTAAAACACTACGTACATATCGTAAGGTAAAATTTCTGTTGAAGCTCGATCAGTCATGCATGGAGATGAATTATTAACTAACTTAACTGTCATAATAATAAGACTGAAGAAGGAAAGAAAATTTGCTTACCAAGGAAAGCGCAGAGAGAGATGCAGCCATGGATATGAACTTTTTTGCGAGAGTAAATAAACAACTAAAGAGAAGTTAATGGATGGAGGGAAAAGCTGGTGCAAGGTGCTCAATTTATATGGAAAAAGGAAGCAGAGATGACAGTGGAGGATAAAATGAACCAACAAAAAGGCAAGAAGTTTCCATGTACTCGCATTATTGATGATTATAATGTAATGAGATAATAAAACATTTTAATAATTGCCATATTTCGTCAGAGAAAGATTGAAACTAGTCAATGTGATCGAGAGTTGCCATATTTGATGGGCTGATGGCGTTCTATATATATCCCGGTCGTCTCGTCGCTTCTTGTCATCATCTTTCGTTATCAGTTATGTCCTTCACGAAAAAAGAAAAAAAGAAGATCTTAACTGATTCTGTTTTTTTCCCTCTTTACTAATTGTCTTTATAAATTGTTTTATAATTGGAAAAATTACTTCGTTAATTAATTATTGTCTTGCTAATAATTCATAATGTACGTTGATGAGTTGCATGGAATAAGCATATACTCCTCCTGCTCACTATACAAGTTACTCCATCGAGTCCTTAATAATACAAGAACTAAATAACTTGAGTGTTAGTAAAGAAATTAGTTAAGTTTTTAATAAATAAGTGTTAGTTTCTCTTTAATATCATTTTTAATAATATACATTGTAAATAGCTCTTAATGGAAACCTCTGACAATGTAAATAAATAGAGATGTTTTGGAAAAAATTATAAATTTGGGACAAAAAAATTAGATTGAGGTCTTATATTTAGCAACAAAATAAATCTCTTATTTAAACCTTATATTTAAGATTCATATATGGTAGTGTTTTTAAAGAAGGTGTTATTGATCCCTTTTACAAGTTATTTGATAGTTTTAAGGGGTATATTACATATTTTTCTTCCTTATATCCTTATGCGTCCATATTTAATAAGGATGGTGAAAAAAAGTAAAAATTAATACTCCTCCAATCCATATTATAAGAAACATCTAACCACATTGTTTAGTCTTTTAGAAATATTTTTATGATTCAAGAAGTAAATATGTGAAATGAGTTTCGTCTCGACATGTGCAAAAGTGTTTTTTTAGGTTTTTCTAACAATTGTAATCGATCAAGGAGAAGTGGTTAAGTCACTTACTTTGTTTAAAAATAAAATAAAATTTTAATTTTACCCTTATTTAAATAAAACATTTTAAAATTTATATTGGTTTCCTCTCAAGATTGATGATTTTAAACAGGAAAGTATTAGGGAAAAAAACTTAATTAATATCACATCAAGTGATTTATAATAAGAACCATATCCATATCTTTTAAGAGGTTCCTTATAATAATGAGGAAGTGACTCCAGGGGGAGTATGATGTTGAAATTTAATGTAATTAATTAATAAGAGTAATATTAAAAATTATTTAAGTTTAATGATTTTTATTGATGAGTTTGAATTAGTTAAAAATGACTTATATTATTGAGAAAATATAATAATAATTTAAAACAAGAAGGGATTCTTGAGTACGTAATAGGGGGAGAGCAGGTGTGCATTATTGGGAGAGGAATGTCAGGATTGGGGTATGGGAGTGTGTGGGTGGATAGAAAGATAAATACAAAGGTTGAGGATAAGTAAGTAATGGGAGGTTGCTTTTATCTTGGGATCTTCAACAGTTCATTTATATATGGATTTTCCTGCCCTCAAACATTATTCTACATTTTTGTGGTCACTGCTGCAGATAATGCAGCAAACATTGCGTCTTGATCACTTCGAGGCACCCATGTTCATGTTCCTCGCATGTCCTTCTTGTTTCCTCTCCACCAAAATTCCCTACCATTGATCATCCCAATATACTCAAGGGTTAACGGCATTTTTGTCCGGCTTTCAACGAGAGGAAAATTTATCCTAAAAGTTTGTACCTCAATAAAAATGATATGTAAACCGTTAGCTCAGTCTGATAAATTAATGGTTATAATTAATTAGGATAATAGTCGAGCAAAATTGTTCTATTTTTTACACTTCGAGACAAAATTGTCCTTAGGTGAAAACTTATAAGAAAAAATTACTCTTAACCCTATAATCAATCCTTCTTGTCCTGTTCATTCGTCTAAGTCTATACGCTGGGTCAAAGTCTGAGATAAGGTGAATGTAGCCGTGTTCAAAACTTGGGACGGGGCTGGTTCCACTCCCAGTTCTTAGTCCCAGTTTTTTGCTGGGATGCAATTTGCATCCCAGTCTTGATCCGATTGTTTGGGACTCGGAAATCTCGGATTTTTTTAAAAAGAAAAGATAAATTCAAAAGAATATCATTATATTAGTTACATTTTCTATATTTTATTGTTTAAAGTGATCATTTAACAAATAAGAATGTTATAATCATTACACTAATTGATCTAGAATTGAAGAATATAATTTTATTATTATGATTATTATAATGATCATCATCATCATCTTTGTTATTATCTTTATAAATTATATAGTTAAGATTACTATCACGACATATAATTTTTAATGCCAACTAAAGATGTTATACATATCTCATCAATGATAACTTAATTTATGAGATAAAAAATATAAAAATAAAAAGATAATTTAATTTGAGGTAAAAAATATAAGAATAAAAGAAAAGAAAGTACCATGTCGAGCGAGCTAGGCCCATTACCTCTATTCATCAGAGCGTCTTCAAAGTATATCAAAAAAAAAAAAGCGTCTTCAAAGAAATTTTTATCGCGTGGTGATCCCCTTATCTTTTATTTAATAGTTTGGCATTAGGCCTTTATTTTGTCATCATCCCTTATGAGCCCATTTAAACCGTCTATTGGGAGGTGGAGAGAAAAATCAAAGGAGTGATAACTTGATGGCGTTAGGCCTTTATTTTGTCATTGTGACCTTTTAGATTGATTGGACGGACATGATTTAAAGATTATAAGAAATGTTAAGAAAAGGGATGATGAGAGAAACTGAACCCAAAATAAAGACCAACGTGTTTTAAGAAGTAGGAAAAGTATTTTATTCACCTAGAACTAAAATGCTCATATGGGACCGACATGGGGCTAGGTTTATTGGAAAAGACTAGTCCCTCGTAATATAATGAACTAATGTTTGAATTCCTGCTAAAAAAGGTACTCACATTTAGTGCACGGTAGTACTTCAAACAATATTGCTTCCAGGAGAGGTAAGGAGTTTTGTTTGGAAAATAAAATATTCTCCATGCTTATTATGCTTAGCGAAAATAAAATACTCATATATGGGCAAAATTCTACATGCTTTGTTTGAAGAAACCAATTAAACCCAAAATATTCTCAAGTCGGAGAGTAAAACGTGACTGAGATAAAACTATAAAAGCACGGGTTAAGTAAGAATGTCAAAAGTTGCCTCCTTAATATGTGAAGACAGGACAGGGGAACAACACAAAAGAAGGAAGAAACTGAAAAGTGAATGCAAGAGGGTCTGTTCATTTTCAAATGCAATTTATTACTCCCTCCGGTTCTAATTATAAGATCTAGTAGACTTTTTTGGAGAGGTTAAGGAAACTAATTAAATTACTTCAGAGTATTTTTATTTTTTTCTTCAAACTAAATAGTTTGACCAATAAACTAATATATAATCTAAGAAAACACAACATATAAAATGATTAAGTAACTTATTTAGCTTCCTTAATCTCTCCAAAAAAAAGTCAACTAGCTCTTATAATTAGGACCGGAGATAATAATATATAATTTAAGGATACATAACATATGAAATGATTAAATAACTTATTTAGCTTTCTTAATCTCTTCAAAAAAAAAGTCAATTAAGTCTTATAATTAGGACGGAGGTAGTAGCTAACAAGTCACAACAGAGAGGGAAGCAAAAGTCTTTCTTTGTTCAAAAAGAAAGACTGAGATTCCAGGAAAGGAAAACTACAGCTAAGTTCAAAATAGCTCCAACATTAATAGCTCTCATTGGACTTTGAGGAAAACAGTTCCCACTATTGCATTGAATATTCAAGAGCTGCATTTACCGAGTTATGCTCTTTTCATCTACTTGCTAGGTAAGTTTCATTGTTTGATACACTCATGTAAGAGATTTTCAACAAGTAAATATGTGCTCTAGATGAGTTATCTCATCTGCTTACTTTTGAGCTAGTGCTTCATCCATATGCTTCCCTTATACTCCATTCTGATAGTTAGAGACTTCTCGTAATAAACTACTTGTGCATAATTATATTAAGTTTTCTTGATGATTGAGAAGTAATAATTGTTGTGATTCTCCATATATTTAAAATTATGTACATTGTACTTAGGAATTGAATAAGATAATCTCCATCTGAATTACCATCTTGTGCCTTCCACCATATCATGCCGTAGTTTTCTACATTTCTTATTGTCTTACACTCGTACGTTCGCACTTTGACAAGTTTTGTGAAATGCTATAAAAACTTCATAAGCATAACACTGTTATGAGAATCACACAAACTTCGATATTTATGTAAAACTGATGAGTTCATAGGTCAAATTGTTTCCACAAAATCATTCAAGAAGCTTAATCTTCTTCACTCTAAGCTTTTAATCATTCACCTATGCTATTTACACACTAATGTATCAAATCATAATTCATATTCTAGAAAATTATGTTTTCAGCATTCTCTCAGAGTATTATATCAGGACCTAGATTTTCAGATAATTTTGAAGGAAACAAAAGACTTGCTAAAATTTAAAAAAGAACTATAAAGCCAGCTCTTTGAATGACTATTTGTCCTTTTTCCATTTTACTTACAAGTATCTGATCTTAATATTTAGAACTTCCCGTTTACAACATATTCAATCTTGACATGGAACAGAGGTCTAAGCTTGCTAATTTCCTGTTTGGCAAACTATTAAGAATGGATAATTAAATGTTGCGTCTACGTTATAAAACGATCCCTCAAATAGTCATGTCAATTCAATGTTGTGTACAGTATGTTTCAGTGCTTATCCCAATTTGTTGAGAAGAAATTATAGCACTTTTGTTGGTTAGAAAAGGTCAGGATAACCCTCAAAGTTCCAGGTTTTGTTTGTGAAGTTACTTCACAAGACGTCCTTAGAATTTAATTCATCAGGAAAAGGGGGGAAAAAACTTTCACCACTCTTGCTTATTTTGAAGTAAAGAATCTGTACCAACCCAGAATGCTTTATAGGCTACACGCAGGTGGCTTACACCTCAAATAGCAATTCAAAACAAAGAAGCAACAGACAAACATCCACAGGGTTTACTAAGCATATGCTATAAGAAGATACATACGCAGGTGGCTAGCACTTCAAATAGCAATTCTCGATAAAGAAGAATATTAAAGAGGCATTATATATAGGGGCATGCCCCTTTGGTTTCAGTGGTAACAAGAAATACCAGTACCCTTTAATAAGGACGTCTTTGCATATACCATAATATATTAACTTCTACAACCTATAAAGCCCCACAAAAAAGTTCTTTTGTTCTTGGAGTGAATGAAACATTGGTCATTCACTGGTTGAGAATCTTGAAGTCCAGTACTTCTCTATTTCCTCTGCTGTTCTTCCAGGGATTCTTCCAGCAATCAAAGACCACCTAAGGAAGAAGTATATTTATGTTTATTCAAATCTGGGGTAAGATAAGAAAGAGATTATCAGAAAAGTAAAGCATATTCACCTCTCACCAACCAGATTGTACATCCTGGTTATGAGGGTTTCTTCATCTTCAGAAAACTCAGCCTTGGAAGCTTGACTGGTTTGCTCTGCAAAGAAACAGCCTAAGGAAAAAAGGGAAAAAAAGAAACAGAAAACAAAAGTGGAATTGGCCTTTTTTTAGTGAAAAACCATGACTTGGTCCCGTATTCTTATAATCAAACACAAGGTGAACACAATAAAGAAGGACAAGAGATTTTTATCAATTCTGAAACTATGGTCGACCAATTATACCAGAACAAGCAAGCTGCAAATAGCAAGAGGGTCAACGAAGCAACTCTTAGTTGAAGGAAGAAGACATGGATCATATAAAATAGGTACCTGCAGAATCTGCAGGAACATCCTCAGAAGCACGATCCATGTCAGCCATTGTAATAAAGAAGCTGAAAATAGGAATTTTATAGTTTCAGTGTTTGTTTTTGTGTAAAGAGGAGATGCGGGGGAGGAACTGTGCTTGAAGTTTGTTGAAGTTGTCTATCATTAACGAGTGTTGGAGTATTAATAGGAGAGAGTAAAATTCCAAGGACAAAGACGACCATAGAGAGAAGACTGGTAGTTGAAGCGAATTTTAGTCTAACTTTGATGGGTAGTTGGGAACTTAAATGTTTGGTTGGGGTAGATATTATAAGAGAGTCCAAATCTTTTGATCTTTATTGCTCAGTCACACCCCAATCACACACACATAAGGCCCAAAAGAAAAAGGCATTTCAGGGGATTTTCTTTAGGTATATAATATTAAAAAAGAAAAGAAAGTTAAAAGGGTAATTTAAAATTCAAAAGTTTATATATGACACTTCTAAAAAAAAACATGATCTAAAATATAAGTCACTTTCAATTTAATTAATATTCTTTTTCCTGTTTTACCCACTTGTGATTAATACTTACTTTCTAACTTTGTCAATTCATTAGTATCCCCTCTCGAAAATAACATTCACAATGCAATTAAACATATTTTTAAAAAGGATAAAAATGGAAAAAAAATATTTTATGACATATTAAATAACTTAACTGTCATTTTTTTTTTATTTCCGATAATATAATTGAAGTGTCAGGAGTGCCTGTCTTGGGAAAATATACATCTCATGGCATGTTTTTTCTTGAAGATGTGATTAGTGGTTTACTAACTAATAAAGGCATGTAATTGAAGAAAAGTGAAGGGGGTTGGTGTTGAATTTAGTGGTAGCTGAGGATTATGCTGTCTAACCTGGAGCAATAATTGGGAAAATTCCAAAAACTTAAAGCCAACAAACCATGAGACTTTATCAGCGTTTGTAGTCAAGTTTGCATAATTACTACTCTATTTAAGGAATTAGTAGTACTACTAACATGAATGATATTCCTAAATAAGGTTATCTTGAGAAGCTGAAATAAAATAATGAAGCAAGTGAAATTTAGCGGCATTTAATGAATCAGTAATAGTGGAGGATTGTGCATTTAATGAGCAGTGGGCAGAATTTTGACCAAAGTGAATGAACTTTGCTTTCTGCTTAAGCCACATAATTCAATGGTGATTATCATTCTTTCTCTTATCTGTCTCATAGCCACATACTACCAGACAGCTTGAAGTTAAGTTCTCAGGAGCCGGGTCGCTGTCTCTGTCGCATTCCCTCTCTACATTTGCTTCCATCCAAACTATAAATCACTTTCAACCACATAATTAATTAATTAAGGAAAAATGGTTAACTCAATAAATACATCTAAAATTGAGAAAATTTACTAACTTTGCCTCTATTCAAAGTTGTTTGATATTCTTTCTGTGCACCATTAGTAAATAGAGGTTAAATTAAAAAATGATATTTTTTTCATCTTAAATGTAGGACCTAGTTTATAATTAAAGTTATAAGTTTTAATTAATTTTTCTATTTTTTTTATATTATATGTTCTCTTTATCAAAATTTTTATAACACCATTTCTCGAATTTTTTAGAAGCTTGCTCATAAAAATTTTCTGTCCCTCCTCTCTCTCTAATCTCATGGAATACATGGACACTGTCTTCTGCAGGAAAAACTAATCAAATCCGTCCACATATGATCTTGAATAGTTCAAATTTAAGTTTTCTTTAAAATGATTATTATTAATTTTTTTAAAAAAATATTTAGGGCAAACATCATAATTAAAACATTATATTTATTTTAGATTATATATCAATTAAAATAATTTCTTAAAAAATATGAACTTTTAAAAAAAGAAATTGATTATTATTATTAACTATATATACATTTTATGAGGAGGTTAGACTCACTCACAAAATTTCGAAACGGTATTTATGAAACTTTGATCCACAAAATACATGTCGAGAAAGTATATATATCATAAATCCATCTTGAAACGTATTACCCACTTCACTTCATCTAGGATACTTTTTCCAACACCAGAACGCCTTGACCAACTCCAAAATCAAACCTCTTCCTTTAGTAAAAGTGTCCCACCTTTGGGTAGGAAACTGATTACTTGAATACAAAACAATAGTATCGCCCAAGAGATGAGAATACCATAAGAACCCTAACCAAATTTTTTAGATGAATTCCAGACTTCAAATTAAACATTACTCTGACAAATTAAACATATTTGTTGGTATGACTTTGTAATTTTCCCATCTTCCTCTACCGATCATCATTCCTCATCGCCCCCCAAGGCAAGACCATCGGCCTTAAGAGCGACGAGCCAGATTGGTCTTCCGTTCAGCATTTCAGGAGCAAAAGAAACAGAAAAGAAATTACCAGGCGCACACGGAGACACAAATGACAAATTTATTTTGATCGTCTTGGTAGCAACCATTTAATTCTATCACATGACAAGTAAATAACAATCCGATAAGGATCAAGAACAACAAAGATTATTTAAAGCTTTCAGATTTATCATCAAGCGCTGCTATGCAGTGTAGTATTCAGACAATATAACACAAAACTGAATTATCCGCTGCTTCTCAGGCCTTAGAAGCCATGAATCTTGATCTGCTCCTTCTTTGCTATGCCAGCCTGTTTTTCAAAGTACACAGGAATTTATGCAATTATAACTCGGCCAATGGTATTCTTAACGGCTAAACCAATACAATGACCATATTTATTTACCTGCACAAGGAATGTGGAAACGTTCTTCCTTTGATCTCCCTGAAGTTGTATGACCTGTATCCATACAAATGAGGCTTAGGCTTAATAATGAAACAACACCCCTTGAAGATGAATAACATCTCATTTATTTCCTTCACTTAAGAATTATACTCCTCCGGCCTCTAATATAAGACATATTTGAAGAGTTGATTTTAGTCCTAAATATAAGACATAGTTTCATATTTGTCAATCTTTTTCTAATTTACCTCTCTTGATGATCTTCCAACAATAATCAAGGAGGAGGGGGAATGGGGGAATTGAGAAAAATGACTAAGGTGTTTTAGAAAATGTATGTCATATTAATTAACTCAACTAACTTCCTTAATTTATCAAATTAGGTAAAAAAAACCTATCTTATATTAAGGACCGGGGGAGTAGTTCATACAACATAAAGTGGACAGAGACTTAAATAAGGTTCTTTTACGTGTTTGTTATCATGTTAACTCAATAAAAACACAACATATGCACATATTTTCCAACTCAGATGCAGACTGTTGAACTGTTGAAGAACACCGTTACAAGCTTTTTCCATAAAGTTTGTGTCTACCGCCCACTGGATTGATGTATAGAGAGCACAACTAACACAAAGGCATTCCTTAGGAAATCAGAGCAACAAACCTGGCCCAGTTCAGGGTCTTGGACAACAGTACCATTGCAGCAGAACTCTTTCTTCAGGTCCTTCAGGATCTTGCTATAGCTGTACTCTTTCTTCAACCCTTGAAGAGTTGTCAGGCTTTTCCTTCCATTGCGTTGTTGCACACGCACATGAACATACTCTTTTGTCCCAGCACCTGAGTTCTCAGCATTTGCATCAGCAAAGGGATCTGCCCAGTAATGCATTCAGTTCAGCAATTGAATTGAAAATGTTTAAATTAAATTGCCAGATGTGTTTAAATTCAAGAGGATTTAAAGCCCACCATAAGCAGTTGGAGTCTGTGCGTCAAATTCCGACATGAACTTCGCCCTTGGTAGAATCTCGCCCGCAAACAACTTCTTATCAATAAACCACTGAGAAGTAAGAACTTCAAGAGGTCAGGGAAAGCAGAGAAAAAATAAGTAGACCAACATATATTTGCAGATTACATTGCCATTCACACTAGTTCTCAATATGCAAAAGCATCACCAGATCCCAAATAACAAGGGAGTATTCAGCAGATACACATAACACTGGCATAAACAATACACATGTAATATGTTTCAAATTATTCATGTTTATCAGAAAAATCAAGAATAACTTCTATTCTTATATACAGGAATATGCGCTCATAAATAAGCCCTGCACTCAAAACACAATCTTTATGACAGTTGGTGATCTCTTCTAATGGTCAACTGATCAAGCACAATAATATTCTATGAAACAAGGACAGTATACACAGCGTGAATATGCTTAAGTTATGTTTTCTGATAACAAAAGCTTGTAAAAATCCTTGCTACCTCATCACCAGACTTGCCACTGCTAACAAATACAAAGAATTATGACCAGCAACCTTTTATATAAAACCAGTAATAACCAAAAGATTACCCCTCCCCCACCCATCTTTTATTTCTTTTTTTTTTTTTTTTGGGGGGGGGGGGGGGGCGGTGGACGGAAACAGGACAGGAATATACTAAACTTGCATATCCAAGAACACAGAAAAACAGAATATCACAAAGGACACCCATCACTAGCAAAAATAATAATAATAAACAGAATTAAAAGATTGAATTTGTGAGTATAATCCTGTTTTATGCAAATCGTAAATCTTGCCTCTTTAATATATATCAACGACCATGTACCTCAAATTCCCAAACGAGGTATTAAGAAAAATGAAAATATCCGATTACAACAACCAAATGATAACAAAGACAATAGAGAGGAAGAATCATGTATAGAAACAAGTATCAGATAAACGCGAATACGAAGAACAGGCACACAAGTCAAAAGCAACCAAAAGGAAGGGAAAAAAATTCAAAACATAAACACGAACGATGAGCAGACGACATACCGTAGAAGAATAAAGGTGAAATTAGCTCCGACGAAAAAAACGCAGAAGAAAGCACCCAAGAACAACTGTCACGCTGAACCAAAAACGAAGAAGCGGTTTAGGATTTTATACGCTGGAGCCCTTAAAGTCGGCAACTAATTATAATATTATTATGGTGAGCCCATATTCCCTGCTCCAACACCCCAGGCCCATTCCTAAAACGCAGCGTTTGGTTAGAGAAGTAATATGAGTGGTTAGTTATTAATCACAAAATAATCTAAGCCATCCAATCCGAGATTTAGTGTTTTTTTTTTCACAAAAAAAATTATTGTGCAGTCCATTTTAATCATTCAAACATCCAATAACCATCCTGAAGTTGAAGACTTACCCCTGCAATTTGGGAGAAGATTGCCTTAGATTTTTTTTTTCTGCTGTTTTCTTTTCAAAATCTTATCTTCACCTTTAGATTAAAAAATGAATATATCATATTTATATTATATAAAGTTATTAATATAATATTTCATGAATTATTTTGTTTTTATTTTCTATGTATTATAGTTACGAATTGTATAGATTCTAATTTTATAAAATAGAAATATGAACCATCAATTTTTTTAATCTCATGATGAATGTGAGATTTCTAAAGGGAAAAAACAAAGGAAAAAGAGGAAAATACAACAACAATTTCTTCATTGATCTATATCTATTGACTCAAATATGTGAATTTGTTTCACGTGGTGAGATGTGAATTTGTTTCATGTGGTGAGCATTCATCAACCACCTTGGAGGTGTCAATATTGAGTCACTGCTCATAGAATATAGGGTTAAAATGAAAAATCGTGTCCGAAGTTTTGGCTCAAGATCAATGTTGTCCTAGAAATTTTTTTAGGTTCAATATCATCTTCAAAGTTTCAAAATGTAGTAATGTTGTTCTTTCTGTTAAAAAAGTTAACGGTCAACGTCAATGTTTTTTACTGTTAACGTTAGTTTTTTAACGGTATAAGACAATATTGCTACGTTTTGACACTTCTGATGTGACATTGAGTTTGAAAAAACTTTCATGGCAACATTACTCACAACCAAAACTTCCAAAATAAATTTTCAACGTAGCCCTATAATATGATTTAGACTCAAGAGATCAAGATTTTGTCATTTGACAAGGGGTCCAGCGTCGTCTTCACCTTTATTTCTGTCGAGACTGCTATGAGAGTTATCACTTTCCTCTGCATCATGCTTATTCTGGTCTCAGGGTTCTCTACCCGGGAGATTGTGTAAGGAGGACCATTTTTGTGCATTAAGGAATTTGACTAATCTTGTGCTACAAGATGTTGGTGTGAGCTTTTCACAGTGCTTGTCTCTCAAGGATCAGGCCCAGAAGAGCTTCTCATTCTTGCGGACCCTTGCATCTCAAGCTTTGAAATAAAGAGCCAAACTCTGATGCCGAAAACCATTGAGTGCATTTAATCAAACAACTTAATCTTCTGATATTACAGGATTAATTATTATTTCATTAATATTCACCGGAATATGGATTTTTGTGTGCTCCTACTAGGGGTGTTTATGAGTAGGGCTAGGTAAGGTGAGATACCCTGCCCAAAAGATTATTGGGCAGTAAAATGCAGTCCAGTGTCCGGCCCTGCCTGATAGAAGCCATAACATTTTTTAGTAGGGCAATATGGGCTAGGCAGGCGGGCCTTCCTTATCCAAATGACGATACCCTGTCACACTCTAGGTGAAAAAAACAACTTCAATCATACCTAATAAACAATATTGCAAACTTCAAATGAAATCAATAATTCTACACTTTGAAATATTCTAAAATAAGTCTATAACTTGAGTTTTAAAATTAAAAAGACAACTATATGTCTTAACAAATAGCTAATACCTATAAGTGAAAATAAAAAATATATAATACTTTGTATAAAAAAAAATATAAAACTATATATACTATTGGATAGGGTGACATACCTTGCCCGATGTCCGACCCTATCGGCAAAAATGTCCAGCCCAATTGCGCCCAATTTTTTCTGGGCTACTTTTTCTTAGGCTAGGTAGGACAATTTTTTTGTAGGCTCGAGCGGACACACAGGGTCATGAACATCATCAACACCCCTAACTCCTACTCTTTCTCCTCCTTACCCTGCCTTCTTCTATGGATCATAATCATATATATGATATCACTTTGCTTCCAGCCACACTTTTGCCATCATTTTGACGTTCAAATGTTGCGAGTTCAATGCCCTTTTTATCTTTTCTTCCCATTAACACCCTAGAAATTCGGGTCTGAATATTATAAATAAGTATATGCAATGACGAACATGTCATGACAAAGTCAAAAATCTATGATCACGGAACTCTTCCTTTAGGCATTCCAGTAACTCGTGAATGTTATACAACTCAAGTTCTTTAACATTTTAATTTATATGAATTTTTCCATTCCAAAAAAGTTGCTCGTTTAACATCAAAAAAAATTCATAAACATGTGCCTAAAAATGTAATTTATGGTTGGGCGGTGATACAACTATAATACTAGATTATATATAAATATATATATATATAATATATATATATATATATATATATATAATAAATAAATTGTTATTAATCTCATTGTCAAAAGAAATTGAAAAAATAAAAAATAAAAAGGTCAGACCCCTAGGGCCCGTTTGGTTTAAGAAACTTGGGAGAAGGAATGAGAAACTTAGGAGAAGCCGCCGAAAACGAAAGCGCGTTTGGTGTCTTGCCAAGTGTCTAAGAACCATTTCGAGCCACACCGGGCCCACCACTCTTCCTCATATGTGAGAACTTGAGATCCCACCAAAATTGGTGGGATCTCAAGTTCTCTCAGTCACTATTAACATTTTTGAATGATTTACCCCGGAATTCAAACTTAAGAGGAAATTTTTGGGTCACAAGTTCGAACTTAACATGGACATTTTTTTAAAAAATATTTTTCTTTTTTTATTTTGAATTAATTTCTTTTGAGGGTAAAATAGACATTTCCTAATTCTTTACCAACTACCATCCCTTCATTTTCTTCCTACCAAACAATTTCAATGTCATCTTCCTCATCTTTCAAATCTTCCTTTCCCTTCCTTTAAATCTTCCTTTCCTTTCATTTTCCTTCCTTTAAGTTCCTTTCCCTCCTCTAAGTTCATTTCCCTCCCTATCAATTCTTTGTACAAAACAGGCCCTAAAATATCAACTAAACTAAAAATAAAAAGAAAACAGAGATAGACCCAAAAAGGATCTACTAAACTAAACTATAGTCACCTACGGAATCTGAATGTCGTCATCATCATAATCTTGGTTTACGAATCTGGACCAGAACCGGTCTGTCCTCCAATCGCTAGTCATCTCCTCAATTGGAAAGGCTTTTGTCTCAAGGAGAAAGAAATTGACGAACAAGGTCATGGCTAACATGTAAAATGCCATTATCAAGATTTTAGGATAATCAACACTACTGTGGCAAATAATTATCATATTTACTTTTCAAATATCAAATGCCATTATCAAGAGATTCTCCTTCAAATTGAAGTTAACTATGATAGAAAACAATTAATCTAACTCGTTTGAAAACACCTATTATGGTTAAAAAGAATAAAATCACTTAATGAACTTATCTATGATAGAAAAGAGGGACTTGGCTTGGTCCGCTGCAATGCAGCGTCTACTGCTGTCCTATACTCAAAACTACACCGTTTTGGCGCAATTTTGAGTTAACCTTTACTTTTTTCTAAAAACAAATTCAGAGTACTGACAAATACTAAAAAGATACTTCAAACAATTGATCGATACTGACAAAATATTTCCTAATCTTGAAAAATTATTTTAAGACCTTGAAAAAATATTTAGTCTTGACTAAGTACTAAAAAATATCTTAAGGATCTTGTAGGTATTAAAAAATACTTCATAATCTTGTAAAATTATTTCATGGTACTTACTGGTACTAAAAATATACTTAAGGATATTGACTGGCACTAAAAAAAAATACTCCATGATCTTCTTGAAAAATTATTTTAAGATCTTGAAGAAATATTTTAGGGTATTGACTGGTACTAAAAATATATTTCAAATTATTTTTTTAAGATCCTAAAATGATTTTTCAAGATCATGAAGTATTTTTTCACTACCCTGAATTTTTTCTTTTTTTAATAAAAGCAAAAGTTAACTCAAATCTGCTCAAAACAATGCAGTTTTGAGTATAGGACGATAGCGAACGCAAGTCAAGTCAAAAAAGAGACTGTCTAAACATTTAAAACCTATTATGGGTAATAAAAATTTTCTCATCATTTCACAAATCAAACCATAATTAATTAATACATTTGGGCCTTGAGCTTTTGAAAACCCATAATATAACATTCAACCATAAACCCAAGTAATAAAACCATCTTCCATATGATACCAAAACAAATTTTCATCATAAAAAAATATTGAAATATGCATCTGTAGTGGATCCATGATCATCATTTTTAAGAAAACTCTAAAGGCCTCTAGCCTTCTACTAGCCCTTTAGCTAGCGACAATTAATCCAAATATGAATTAGTCAAAGTTCATAGATATGAGCCTCATAAGTGGTAATATATATCAGTTCAATAAATAAATCAACGTAAGAGGCTACGCAGAGATATCACAATATCAATCCTCAGGAGTTCTCCCTGTTTCAGCACAGAAACTATTATTTGAAAAATATAAAGAGCAACAGTGTGAGACAAAAGCCTCAGTAACCAAAGTTTCAACTCATAGTACATACCAACATATGCCATGAGTTGTTAAGTGGGACAAAAAATAGCAATGTTAATAATGTCATTCAAATAATCTTATAATTATACACATTAACTCATTCAAGTCTCTCTCAAAGGAAGTATGCATAACACAAAAGCCCACGAAGGCCTGTCAAGTGGGATAGAAAATATCCGAACATATAATGGGCTTGTTTGAGAGAGCATGGGAGGAGGCATGCTTATCATGCGCTTTTTAAAGTTTATCAAAAGGACTTATGAATTTTTTCCCAAAATTTTTGTTTGGGTGAAAAAAATTGGCAATCGGACTTATGCCTCAATCGGAGCTTATTTTAAAAGCTCCAAATCCTAGCTTATGATAAGCTCCAAAAGCACTTATCTATAAGTCACTCAATGTCAATCCTATATAATATTTATTTAATCAAATTATGTATTTTAGTATTAACAAATTTTTTAATTTAGCATTTTTTATATTTTTGGTAATTTTAATTTTAATTTTTTCTTATAATTATCTCAAAAGTCACTTATCCATAAGTCATTCCAAACAAGTTTGTACTTAATCAGACTTTTCCATGTTTCTACTTATGCAACCACCCATCCAAACATAAATCACATTTCACAATCGGACTTTTACTCAATCGGACTGATACCCAATCAGACTTTTCTATAAGTCCGATTGCCCACCGGTATCCCAAACAAGCTCATTATCATTTACAAAACTCTCATGATTATACATACTAACTCATCCGACTCTCTAACATATAATATCATTCTTTTGTCAAATTATATTTATTAATACTCTCTCAACAATAATTAAATATTTTATTCTTTTGTCAAATTACATTTATTAATATAAATATTTCATGTTACAAATTTTATATTTATTATATTAATAAATATAATATATTTTATATTTGTCTTATATTTATTAATATATTTAATTATATTTACACACTAACATATAATATCATACACTGGCCCAATTGGACGACTCAATCGATCTGACCGTTTGAACTATGATCCCTTGATCTTTCCGGCTCGACGTCCGGTTCGGTTTTTAAAACATTTCTCCCAACAATAATATTAAATTTATACCAAATAAACTCTCATTTTTTATAAATTCTGAAAATTATCACATTCATTCTTTATAATTTAAGAATCATATCATACTATTACAATTATAATTTAAGAACGAAATCCAAATTGTATTAGATAAGATTCCGATAAGGACAAGAAGAATTAATTTAGAAACATAGAATAAAGATTCGGAGAATCTTTTAGTAAAATAATTTCTTATTAGACTCCATAATTATAGAGGTGGGAATAATAGCATGGATTATGGACGTATCTGGTATTATGGCCTGTGATGTAAACTTTTGGCCCAACATATTTTCAGAAGAGTAATGGGTTTAAGCCTTTATTGTAAAGTACTAAAGCCCATACTTTCTATCTTTGGGCCAATCCCAATCAACCTTAAAAATACTGTTCACAAGAAAAGTAACCCACTAAAATCTCTCTCTACTTCTATTATTCTATATGTCGGGGAGACCCCTCATCCTTGGGCTCACCTAGTAAAGGGGTCGGACACTCTCATTAAAGAGAGGGGGTTCGATCCTGGAGTTAGTCAAGGTGCTGGGGGAGGCATCATAACTCTTAGGTGCCTAGGTAAACGCATGAGAGTAATAGACGGCTCACCCTGACCAACATCGGTATGATCTAAGAGGAAGAGAGATTTCATCATGCCCTTGAATCGTGGGTGAACCCAATCCCTTTCCTAAAATTTCAGTTAAAAAAAAATATGTCGGAGTAACGCATTTAAATATTTCTAAAAAAAAAATTAAGAGATACTATTCTAGTTCTAGATGGAAGATCTTGGGGTGTTGATTTTAGTCATAAATATAAGAATTATTTTTCATATTTATCTTTCTTTTGTCAAATTATATTTATTAATACTCCCTCAACAAATATTTCACTAATTTAACAAGCACTTATATATTTTATGGATTCGGCTTGGGTCCACTGCCCCTTGCCATTCACTGCGGTTCACTTCCATAAAACATAGGCGTTTTGGTACAAAAACAACCTCTGACCCTCTTTTTTTTTAATAAATATTTCAGAGTACTGTAGGTACTAAAAAGATACTTCAAAATACTGATCAGGACTAAAAAAAATTGATGGGTACTTCATGATTTTGAAAAATTATTTTAGGATGTTGAAAAAATATTTCAGGGTACTAACTGGTACTAAAAAGATACTTTAGGATCGGCGAGGATCTTGGCGGTGATCTTGAATAAATACTTTATGATCTTGTATGAAGTATTTTTTCAGTATCTGCCAGTATCCTCAGTTAGTATATCGAAGTATCTTTTTAGTACCAGTCAGTACCCTGAAATATTTTTTCAACATCCTAAAATAATTTTTCAAGATCATAAAGTATTCTTTCAGTACGGGTCAGTATCCTGAAGTATCTTTTTAGTACATACAGTATCCTGAAATATGTATTTGAAAAAAAAAAGCAGATCAAAGGTTTTTTTGCGCCAAAACGGTGATATTTTATGGAAGTGGACCGCAGAGGATGGCAAGGGGCAGTGGACCCAAGCCAAATCCATATTTTATAAAGTGCTTACTATGGTACAGAGATTCATTCATGCCACACACAGAAAAGTTATACTCCCTCGGGTCCTAATTATAGGACATATTTAATCGATTTTGGGGAGATTAAGGAGAAGAGTTAAAGTAGTTAATTTTACTCATTTTCCTAAAATGCCCGTATATAAATTTAAAATGACATAAGTAAAAGTGAATTAACAGCCCCTACCACATAACTCTCCGACATAAAATTTTCCTTTTCACACGCTTTCTAATTGAAATAATGGTCTTGCTATATATACATATGTGTGTTTGTATATGTATACATATATATACACATACATACATACATACATACATACATATATATATATATATATCTGTGTGTGTACATATATTTACACACATATATATAGACACACACATATAAACACACACACACACATATATATTGACAAACACACACACATATACATACACATACATATATGTATAAACACACACATATTTATAGACACACACACATATATGTGTGTATATATGTATGTATATATATGTGTGTGTGTATATAATATATTGGTAAATTAATATCATCTGATCGATAAATAAATTAAAATACAACAATTTAAAAGTTTCATTGATTAAAAAAATCTACGCACTCACATACATATATTCACAAAAAACTAAACACACTTGAGAGAATAAAATAGGGGTATTTTAGGAAGAAATTGACAAAAAATAAAATGTTATCCTATAATTAGGATCAAAACCAACTTCCAAATGTTGTCCTATAATTAGGACCGGATAGAGTACTATTTTTAGTAAATAATTTTAATCAGTTTTTTTTTTTTAAAAAACACAACTTTAATTACCCTAATTGGAGGGAGGGAAGCAAATAATTGTCACTCCCTCCTTTCCTTCTCATAAGATAGAATTAGCTGAATTAAGGTGATGAAAAGTTAGTTAAACTTAGTTAGGTGTAATAGATATGTGAAAAAATGAAGTTTTTTTTTTTAAAAAAAAATGCCCTTATATATATATATGGGTTTATCGTTTGTCATGTCACTTCATATAAAGTTATGTCAAGTCACCCAAAAACTACGTTATTTTAGGAGTTAGGGGAATTAATAAATGATGTTTTGGTCAAATTCATATAATGAATATAAAAAATATCAAAACACCCTTTATTAATTCTCTTAATCCCAAAACGATGTAGTTTTGGGGTGACTTGACCATAACCTTATGTCAAGTGACATGACAAATGATAAACCCTACACACACACACACACACACACACTCCCTCTGGTTCTTATTATAAGGCACCAACTAACAAATGTATTTGATCTTTTTTATAAGACACTTGCTTGTTTCCAAGGAGCATTAATTGTTCTTTTCTATGTATGCCAATAATCAATATAGGTAGTGAGTGAGAGTAATAATAATATAATATTAGAGTTTAGTGCAATTAGTATGTGTAATATTGGAAGTTACTTAAATTGTATAACGATTTTATTGACTTTAACTGTTTTTATTGGTTTGTGAAAGTTGTTAGTTGATGCCTTATAATACAACCAAAGGGAGAACACACACACACACACACACACACACTTCCTCTAGTCCTTATTATAAAGTATCAACTAAATTTTCACACAAACCAATAAAAACAGTTAAAGTCAATAAAGTTGTCCTACAATTTAAATAATTTCCAATATTACCTTACAGTTGCACTAAACTCTAGTATAATATTAATTATTACTCTCACTCACTACCCTTATTAATTAGGGGCACACATAGAAAAAAATAATTAATGTTCCTTGGAAACAAGCAAGTGCCTTATAAAAATGATCAAATAAACTTGTAAGTTAGTGCCTTATAATAAAAACCAGAGGGAGTGTGTGTGTGTGGAAGAAAAAGAATATGTGGTGGAGGGAATAATATGTAATAGAGAGAGCAAGTTAGTTTGGAAATAGGGAATTAAATGAGAGTAAAATGAAAAGTTCAAAAAAAAACTTTTGAGACAGCTCTTAAATATATTTTATAAAAAGGAACAAGGCATATGCAACAACAAAAAGAAATAGAGGGAGTACTTTCTAAGGGTTGCTATGATTAATATGAGAAATGAAGGGAGAGTAGATAGGAAGGGAAGTTGAAGAAAACCACAAAAAATCATTTGATATATTAATTTTTACCAGTGGAATAATAAACTTACTTAAAAATTTAAATAACCAGTTTGTCTATTTTATAAGTCCATCTTGGAAAAATGTTGATCCTTATTATAAATACATACACTTAGAGAGCAATTAATGACAATATTGCAAGTTTACCCCGATTAAATATAAGGAAAAAATAAATTAATTTATTTCAGAAAGAGAGAAAGATGAGAGAGATAGTTGAGAATATTAATAATAAATGAGGATAAAATTGAGAAATTGCATCCATTTAAAACATATATAATGAGTTAATTTATTTTTCTTAAAATATGAGAATTAGGTAAATTAAACTTATATGGAAGAAAAAAAAACTATAGTCGTACTTGCATGTAATCTTAATCTTAATTCTAGACAAGATCATTATTTAATTTTGAAATTCAAACTTATACTTTAATTTTTAAGTCAGTGCATTATTTTAATAAATACGAATATATAGAGACAATAAGACCGAAAATGCTCTTTAGTTTTTAGTAAGGTTAATTATTTTCATCTTGTACCCAGCATGAAAGGATATAGGCATACACAAGTCAACATCATAAAAAAAAAAAAAAAAAAAAAAAAAAAAAAAAAAAAAACTAGACTCATTGTAAGTTTCTCGCATGCTATGTTAAGAGGATATGATGCGTTTTAAATATAAAAATGTGGATCGATCTATAGTAAGGAAAGCTTTATTCGAAAGAAATAAAATAATGTATATATATATGAAAAAAATAATAAAAAATGAAAGACTATTTTGCACGGCGCTCACTGTTAGACGACCTTCTTCTTGTAGATTTTACACCATGTTATCCTTCAAAAACTAGAAATAAAAAGCAATATTACTTTGGTTTATTATCGTCTGCTTTGCAAGTTGCTTACTTAAGTTACTAATACTTGGTGCATTTTAACTAAAAATTAAATATAAAAATGTGAATCATTAATAAAATTTTGGGTAAAAGCTAGAGCAATCTTTTGCCACTAGAAGCATCTAAAACTGAGACCCTAAACTCTTTTTAGGTATAATGGTGCTCCTCAACTTTTAAAACCGTCTCAATGTGACCCCTCCTCTAGTTAAATAGAAGGACGCATTGGCCATTAAGTCCCGTAATAAAAGAATGAGATCTAACTTAATGGTCAAGGACTTTCTATTTAATAAAATTATTTTCATCCTATACCTACCTAGGTACTAGCATGAAAAATTATAAAGACATTAGGCTCATAGTTTCTTGCACGTTATGTTAAGAGGATACAGTGCATCCTAACTAACAATTAGAATATAAGAACGTGGATTGTAAGAAAAATTGACTCCTCCAGCTTTTAATATAAGATATATTCGAGGAGTTGATCTTGATCCTAAATATAAGACATAGTTTTCATATTTGTCAATGTTTTCCTAATTTACCATATTGATACTCTTTTAACTATAATAAAGGAAGAGAGAGAGAGAGAGAGGTGGAATTAAAAGAGATGACTTGGGCGTTTTAAAAAATAAATATCATATTAACTAACTTAGTTAACTTCCTTAACTTAATCAAATTAGGTAAATATCTTATATTAAAGACTAAAAGAGTATATTAGTAAGGAAAACTTAATTAGAAAAAACTAAAAGGTTAATATATTGTTGATATATATGAAATAAAAACTAATAATAAAAAGGCTAAAGTATACGGTTAGTCCTTTATGTTTGCCTCCGGTATCATTTTAGTCTCTTAAGTTTGTAAAGTGCACGTTTGGTCCCTTAATGTTAACACCGTTAGTGTGACTTAATGGAAAATATTGATTCAACAATTTTAAGCGATGATTGTGCAATTAAATGCTGACCAAACATGCTTATATGTTAGTATTTTAATAAATTAATATTTTAAATCATATTAATTGAAAAATATTTAATATTCACATATTGTTTTACGGTTTTTCACAGTTTGTGAAGATTGAAGATTTTTTTGTCGAAGAAAATTAAATATTTGTCAATTAATAGGATTTAAAATATTAATTTATTAAAATACTAACATATAAGTATGCTTGGTCAGCATTTAATTGCATAGTCATCGCTTAAAATTATTGAGTCAGTATTTTCCGTTAAGTTAGACTAAAGGTGTTAACATTAAGGGACCAAACGTGCACTTTACAAACTTAAGAGACTAAAATGATATCAGAGGCAAATATAAAGGACAAAACGTATACTTTAGCCTGATAAAAATGGAATAACATAAATTAGCTAGATGCTTTTAATAGAATTGTGTTATGTCTAATTATGATTTATCAAGCATAAAATTCGGCACTAAATATGATACAGATCATTTTCCTCCCTCTTGACGCGTAAAATGCTCCAAAGATGAACAAGTAATTATAAAAGAGAACAGATAATCCAATCACTTTTTAACCAATAAAACTTTCAAATCTTCCTCTAATCCTCTAATTAATTATACTCCTATCTGACTTGTAACAACTAACAACTAATCTTAGTGCTAATCCCCGAGTTGACTCTTCAATCTCTGACTTTCTATTAATGGATACAAAATCTCTTCACGGACACTCTTTAATCTGGCTCTCATGTGACCACAAAAATAACTCCCGACAATGCAGTTAAACAACCTTATTTTCCCCTTCTCTTCTTGGAGACCCATTATTGTTAATCCATTATTAATTAAGTCTACAAATTACAGTGCGAAAATGGAGAGCCAGCGGAGATCTGTGTAAATTATTATTATTATTATTATAAGACGCCATGAAAGTGTCGGTGGAGTGTTTAACTGGAACACTTTTCTACGTGCAGGTGAGTGATGATTCCACCGTAGCTGATCTAAAGAGGGAGATTGGAGCCCACCAGAAGATCCCTTGTGACCGTCTGATTCTCCTTCATGATCCTGATCGTAGCCCTGATCTGATGAATCGAAACGATGATGATGAGGAAGGAAGGGTGTTACTGAGTGATTGTGGGGTCCATGATGGGTCTCACATTTACCTCTTCTTCAACCCTGCAGATGATGAATCTAATGGCAATTACCTTCATGTCAGCTTCACCTTGCCGGATTTGTTGTTCTCGGTTAATTAGTCATAAAAAGAACGCATACCTTAAATTAATTAATAGATAAAATATAGTATCACAGAGAGGTTGAAAGGAGCATGTTGTAGGAGTGAGAATAATTTTTAATTTGGTTCTTTTTTGCATTGAGTTATATTACTGCTGGCGATCGATCATTGGCATACACATGGGATTTTAGTTAAAGAATGGGTATAGAATGTGTCGTTTTTGTATCGTCGGGAGTGAAAATGGGGTTTGAAAATAAATCACAAAACCATGTATGTGATTTGCTATAATATAATATAAGATGAATGCGATAGCACATTATATTCATATATGGTGTCGGTCAGTCGTGGAGTTGAAATTAGAAAAGAAAATGGTAGCTCTTGAGAAAAATATTAAAAGTAACACATTAATTAAGAGACTTAATTACATGTACTATGATTAAATTTGTGGTTTGTACGTATTGTGTTGAGTTTACTTATGGAGACAGCGTACGGGCTCTTAATTAAAGATGATGATATAGAATATAAGTCATTTTAATTTGCAATGAATTGGAAATGAGGGCCTGTTTGGAGAATGGTCGGTGGGGCTGAAAAAGCATGTCAAAGAGGGAAAAAAATATGGTAGGAGTAAAATGAGGTGTTTCAATTGTTATTTTTTTAAATAGACTTTTAGGTTAAAAGTTACTTTTAAGAAGAAGTCACTATAACCTTATTTTCACAATACAAATGAGCATCTACCACCACTAATCCAAACATAAATCATATTATAATATAACGTAATTTTTATCCTATCTTAAGTTTATAAAAGTTATATTGAAAAAAAGTCACATCGTTTGTCACCCACCGTTAATTAAAACTACCATGACTTATTGAATGACAACACATTCATGCATGGCCAATGGGAATTAATACAAGTAGGGGAAAAAAACAGATCTAAAGAACAATATTAAACGCAACAAAGATGGTACTTTAATTTCGTGTCACCCATACACCCTAATAAGTTTTTAGTTCAAATAATTCATTATAGGAATTTTTTTCCCATTATATATATATATATATATATATATATAGTCTCAGAGGGTAGAACATGCAACCTTTTGTTTAAGCCAAGATATATATAAGCCAAACGGGTCAGACTCATCATAGGAATTGAAACTTATAATACATACATACAGTGGCGGAACTTGGAGGAAAAGTTTGGGGGGGCCAAATAGCGGTGGGATTCGGGGGTTCGAGGGCAGCGCCCCCGAATTTTTTTTTTTTAAGGCAAGTTTTAAATGCATTAAAAATGAAAAGAAAAAAAAAATTCATGAAATTAAGTCAATTAATTTCATCTACAAGTGTAGTGTAGAATGGGTAAAAGCATAGTAAGAGATACACTACAAAAGTAAATTTTACCGATAAGATAAAAATTTCGGGTAATTAGAATGAAATATAGAAAAGAATGACAAAATTAACATAAATCATACAAGGCCCCACATAGAACAAAGATTAAATTATAAGCCCAAAGATATAAAAAGAGGGGAAAATGTAAAATAAAAAGAAGAAGAAGAAGAAGAAGTTGGGGGGCCAAAATTTAATTTTACTACTTTGGGGGGCCAAAGTTGTATTATTACCCTAAAAAAAAAAGTTCCATTAAAAAATTGTACATAATTTTTTTTTTGGGGGGGCCATGGCCCCCTCTTGTCATAAGGAAGATCCGCCCCTGCATACATACATTATTCTCACAAACACTTGTTATATATTAAGCTTCCTGCAAATTGAAAACTACCACACCATTAATTATGCATGAAAAGTAGTATCGCCAGGAATAATGAAACTTCAATCTTATTATTTTGTTGCAGGCCAAAATAATAGGGAAAATTACGCTCAGGTCCTAAGGAAAGGAATTAATTACAATAAAGTCCTGAAATCATTAAATTACGCTCAGGTCCCAAGGGACACGTGTAATTATTTGTATTAACAACGGGGAAATGCATATATTAACGGGAAATGCATATATTTACAACAACTTTTAAATACCCGACCATTTACAACGGAAATGCATATATTTACAACAACATTTAAACACCCGGATTTTGAGCATAGAGAGGTCATTTACAACGAGAAAAAAGCGCATAGATTTACAACGGGAAATGTTGCATTTGCAACAAAATTTAAAATATGGCCATTTACAACAGAAAATGCATGTATTTACAAATGGGAAATGCATGTATTTACAACAACTTTTAAAAACCCTGGATTTTATTTCCATACAAATAATTACAATGAAGTCCTGGCTATTTGCAAATGAGAAAATGCATGTATTTACAACGGAAATGCATGTATTAACAACAACATTTAAAAATCTCCATACAAATAATTACAAAGTCCCTGGGACCGAGCGTAATTTGATGATTTCAAGGACTTTTTGTAAAAAAATTCGTTCCTTGGGACCTATATGAAATTTTCCCAAAATAATATCTTATTATTTTGCAAATACAACAGTTATATGCCTACACACATCGAGCTATTTTAAGAAAACTAGATTTTGAAGAGTCTTCCCAAAGAATTTAATACACATATATTCACTGATCTCTCTCAAACACACACTATGTAGCATGTGATCAACGTCCTACTCATAGTCAAGGCAGTGGGTTACAATTTATATGAATATTAACCAATTCAATTAATTCAGAAAATTCGTTCTTCCAAGTAAAGTTGGTGGTCACATATAATTAAAATTAAAATCATATTTAAAATATATATATATATATATATATATATATATATATATATATATATATATATATATATATATATAGGGTTTATTGTTTGTCATGTCACTTGACATAAGGTTATGTCAAGTCACCCCAAAACTACATCATTTTGGGGTTAGGGAAATTAATGAAAGGTGTTTTGATATATTTGTTATATGAATTTTACTAAAAGATTCTTCATTAATTGCCCTAACCCCAAAACTACGTCGTTTTGGGAGTTAAGTAATTAATGAAGAGTGTTTTGATATTTTTATTTTTGTATTTATTATATGAATTTGACTAAAACACCCTTCATTAATTCCTTTAACTCCTAAAACGACGTAGTTTTGGGGTGACGTGACATAACAAACGATAAGCTATATATATATATATATATATATATATATATATATATATATATATATATATATATATACACGCGCGTGCTAAACTTGTTAAGTATGATAAATGTTAATTGTAGTTGGCTTATAGTCTATATATATGTTTTAATAAATTAAAATGTACTTAAAATCTTTTAATACGTATCATCCCCATCTTCACTAGGTGGGGCTCATAACTTTTGAGAGTCAATTTCATCCACCTTTATTATGAAAATAAGTATGAAGGGGATTCTAATATCAAAAAATTGATTTATTCTTTTTGAATATATAAACCATACTTCATTTGTAAAGCTCTCCAATATGAGACTTGTAACGAAGTGAAGACTCCAATTAACGAAAATGAGCATGATGAAGCTAACTACTATATATAAAAACCAAACATCACAAAAGTTAAGCCTTCAAGTAATTTTTTTTTGAAAAACAAATAGAAATGTATAGACCGAAGGAATAAAGTATGCAGCAATGAGTTCAGGGGCGGATCTTCCTTATGACAAGAGGGGGCCATGGCCCCCCCAAAAAAAAAATTATGTACAATTTTTTAATGGAACTTTTTTTTAGGGTAATAATACAACTTTGGCCCCCCAAAGTAGTAAAATTAAATTTTGGCCCCCAACTTCTTCTTCTTCTTCTTCTTTTTATTTTACATTTTCCCCTCTTTTTATATCTTTGGGCTTATAATTTAATCTTTGTTCTATGTGGGGCCTTGTATGATTTATGTTAATTTTGTCATTCTTTTCTATATTTCATTCTAATTACCTGAAATTTTTATCTTATCAGTAAAATTTACTTTTGTAGTGTATCTCTTACTATGCTTTTACCCATTCTACACTACACTTGTAGATGAAATTAATTGACTTAATTTCATGAATTTTTTTTTTCTTTTCATTTTTAATGCATTTAAAACTTGCGCCAAAAAAAAAAAAAAAATTCGGGCGCGCTGCCCCGAACCCCGAATCCCACCGCTATTTGGCCCCCCCCCAAACTTTTCCTCCAAGTTCCGCCACTGAATGAGTTAATGATTAAACGCAAGGCATGTTTGACTCGTCATGTGATTTGGAAAGTAAAAAAAAAAAGGAGTACCAAAATGAAACAGCTCAAGCTGATTTTTCAGAGCATGACGGAGCAACAACCTCGCGCTACAACAAAATGGTTGTTAATTGAAGAGATTAGAGAGCAGGCCAAAGAGAATATATAAATATTGACTTTTCTTAATTTCTTGTGGTGTTCCACACTTTGTTTTTTTTCCCCTAGTACAATAATCGAGTTAATTAATATTAATGATGCTGGTTGATGGATCCTGCAAGTGATGAGAGGGCGTATTTGGGACCCAAGATCGGCTTTACACCTAACCAAACATATATTTTTCTGTTAAGAATCGTCTTCAAGCATATAATTCCTTTTCAACTTTGTCCCTTAAACGTGTGGGGGCTTCGGTATTAATTAATTAAATTAATCCGAGTTAATTAAATGGGTTCACCTGGCGATCGAGATTCGTTCGAGGGAGTTGTATTTTAATTGCGGGAAATTTTCAGAATTCATGTGACGTCTTATTATTGATTTGTATCCTTTTAAAATGATCATTTTTAATCTCTAAACTCTCTGTATCAGATTCAGAATATATCAGTCTAAGGGGTTGAGAGAAGAGGAGAACGACCCAACTTTAATTAATGTACCATGCATGTATTACTGTTTGTTTTAATAATCGAATTAACTAAATCCTTCTTAATTGCCCAGAAACCACCATTGAAGCCCAATACGTTTTTTTCAAGTCTGAAAAAAGAATCACAACGGTAAAATTTGACGTTGTAGTCAATCTCAAGGGTGGACAGAGAGCCATGCATGCATGTGACTGCGTAATTTCTTATTTAACGGGCGAATAGATTAACGTGTTAACACACACACACACACAAATATTTAGGAGTGCATGTCTGCCTGCCTGTGTCTCTCTCTGTATATAATTACGAGTACTATGTAAATCTTTAATTAAAATTAAAACTGCAGATCAAAATCTGATCGTTTCATTTTTTGAAAACAAGTCAGAGATGATTAAAGAGCCACTTTTACGTTTATCATGATCACTGCATGGATGAATCTTTGGCATCGTTTTGTGAGTTAATTTAATTAATTACTGATTATGGATAAGTTAATTAATTACTGCGCCACCGACGCTCTCATGCATCCCTAGACTTATGAATTCTTAAATAAAAATGATATAATTAAATAATAAATTAGTAACTATCAATCTCAATTCTTAACGTATTAAAATAAAGAAAAAACGGCCAACAGAGATTTTATTATTCTCATTAAATTGCGCGCTACCATATGACACAATACTTATTTTACAGGTAGAAAAATGACAAACAACATTGACTTGGATTAAAAAAAGTGAATTACAAGCGAGCTAATCTCTCTCTCTCTCTCTCTTAACATAGTTAATTCGTAAGCCTTATTTCAGTTTTACTCTTCATGATGCGTGTCATTGTGCTTGTTCGTATATATCTCTTTCGATCTCTCTCTTAAAATTTTGATAAAAATGGGAGACATATCAGCTAGTATTGTTAGAAGAGGTGCCAACATGTTAGACATATTAACAAAGTCCAATATAACAGTAACCCAATGCATAAGACTCTCACATCATGTAGGATTTGGACACAGATGAAAATACATACTCCCTCCAGTCCATAATATAGGGAATTTTAACTATATCACAAGAAATAAGAAATGATAGTTAAGTAATTTAATTTGTCCTAAAATGTAAATTCTTTACACTTTTACCTTTATTGAGAAATGTGTTTAATTACATATGAGTGTTATTTTAGAGAGAAATAGGGGATATAATAATTGAGTAAAGTTGGTAAGTGAGTATTAATCAAAGGAAAAAAAACAAGAAAAAAACATTAAATAATTAAATTAGCACTAGTGGAAAAAAAGCTTTTAAGACCGGATAAAAGAGGTATCGTAAGACCGGACTTGCGATCGGTCTTGTTCCAGGCAGTCTTAAAAGTTTGTTACTCTTAAAACCGGATGCGCGTCCGGTCTTAAAAAAACACTTTTAAGACCGGACTTTTTAAATATGAGGTCTTAAAAGTAAGACTTTTTAGACCAGACTTTTTAAACATCCGGTCTTAAAAGTCACTTTTTTTAAAAAAAAAAAAAAGAAAGAAAGAAAGACGAAAACATCCGGTCTTAAAAGTCACTTTAAAAAAAAAAAAAAAAAGACGAAAAGCACACCCAGGATCAATTCCGATCTCAAACCGAACTTGAGGAAACTTTCTTCTTATTACCACGGCAAAAAGCCGAATTTACAAACACCAATAATATAGACGAGGGAATTTATTGGATCGATACTTTGTGTGTGTGAGATCAAATGGGTGTGAAAGAAATTGTGGTGGAACTGATGAAAAACTAAAATGAAAGCATGAATTAAAGATTAACGAGGTACAAGGTGCGGAATACGAGAGAACTAAAGAAATTTGGAAAATTAATTAAAGTGCAATTTGGTAGTTGCGCCTACGCCGCATCTATAGATCTAAGCTTGCAACAACAAAAATTATCGAGACAAGACGAAAACATAGTAGTTCATCGTACCGTGGCTCTAGATTCAAACGGGTGCTTGTAAAATCGATTCGAACCCAACGACGCGATGTCATTTGTCTTCATATATAAGAGCTTGAATAATCAGGTCGAACCTGGAGAAGTAGAATAAAGTAGAATATTCAAGTCCTCCCACAAATAATTAATTGAATCAAAAATTGCTTAAAGTAGAATAAAATGAAGCTTGTAATATCTGAAGTAATGTTGAAGATGGAGTAGACAAAGAGACAAAAGAAGCAAAAATGAAACAAGTCGAACAAGACAAAGCAAAAATTACAAACTGTAACTAAAACCAAAACAAGAGATAATGAGAGCAGAGGAGGGCAAGAGCAATTTTCACGGCGGAAAATTTGTGAGCGATGTCCTTGAAATGAGGTTAAAGAAAATGTGAGGCGAGATTTACCAGGTCGAAGAGAAGTTTAGAGAGCGAGATTCAATTTTCCCAGCGCGGGAAAATAGAATATTCATCTTTTAGAATTTTTAGACCGGACTTTATAAATATCCAGTCTTAAAAGTAGACTTTTTAGACCGGACTTTTTAAACATCCGGTCTTAAAAGTACTTTATTGTTATATTTATAAAACTGCTACCGGTCATGCTTTTTGGACCGGACTTTTAAAATATGAGGTCTTAAAAGTAAGATTTTTAAGACCTCATATTTTAAAAGTCCGTCTTAAAAGTTCTTTATATATTTACGAATGCTGCGAGACTTTTAAGACCTCATATTTTAAAAGTCCGGTCTAAAAAGTTAGCGAGATCATGATTTTTTGAATTTTGTAATTAAATTCTGATTGTAATCATCTTAATTAAGTTGTTAGAGAGATTTTATGAATTAAGTTAGCGAGATCATGGTTTTTTGAATTTCCTAATTAAATTACGATTGTAATAATCTTAATTAAGTTGTTAGAGAGATTTTAGGAATTAAGTTAGCAGATCATGTTTTTTGAATTTCGTAATTATATTATATTCTTGATTGTAATCCCTAAATTATAGGAACTGCCTAGATCAGAAGATTATTTACTTATTAGCATATGAATATAATTCCAATTAAGCGAAGGAATAAATCATCGCATTCTTGGACTCATCTCTGATCGGCGTCTTCTCACAATATTTACGAAATTGCCACCGGTTATACTTTTAAGACCGTATATTTCATAGTCCGGTCTTAAAAGTGTTCTATATATTTACGAAATTGCCACCGCTCATACTTTTAAGACCGGATCTTTTATAATCCGGTCTTAAAAGTGTTCTATATATTTATGAAAGTGCCACCGGTCATATTTTTAAGACCGGATCCTTTATAATCCGGTCCAAAAAGTTCTTTATATTCTGGCTGCCACCGTTAAATACTTTTAAGACCTAATTCTCTATAATCCGGTCTAAATGGGCGGTCTTAAAGCCTTTTTCGCTTATTTAGTGTAGAGGTGACTCATACTCTGAAGTATACTTCTTATCTAGAAGTGCCCTATAATATAGACCCGAGGACCCGAGGGAGTATGGTTTTAACCCACCCCAAAAAAAATAATAATAATAAAATAAGGGGAGAGGGTTTTAGAAGGTTTGAAAAGGCTACCTCCGGATCACGTTATAATAACTTTATCGTTTCTCAGACACTCGCCATCTTAAAAAAAAACAAAATTTTTTGTTGAATGGGAAGGGGACTAAACCAATAATCCAGTGTGAGCTACAGTATTATATTCCTGTGATTTTATAGTCCTCGATCGTTTGGAAAACAATGCACCAATAATTGGTTGACATGGAGCACATGGAAGCCAGTTAGGATCAAAACGTTTGCGTGTATGGCAGAAACCGTTGTGCGAAGACATTATTAAAAAGCTTTTAAAGTCACTTGCGTTTTAATTTGGATGAGACACTGTGCATGCATGGAATGTTGAGGAATACCAAGTCATATGTTGTGATTCATTATTCTCTCATAAGACTCGTAACTTGTCTCTTATAAATCATGTTTGGCCAGCGCTAAAGCCTGCATAATTCCCTCCATATATTAATATATTACACTTGCCCTAATAATCATCTTCTTGCTAGCTAGTTGGATATATAATATGATCTTCAAGAATACATGCATCCTTGCTTTTTGGCATATAATCCTCATTGTTATGTATATTCCTTATCTTTAGGTCCCGGCAATTCCAATCTGTCAACACTTGGAATTTGGAGGGTACGTACGAGCTACAGATAAAATAGCAGCATTGTATTCTTAAATGAGGATATATATATATGGATTAATTGCTTTTGATTGAATCAAAACGAATGCACAAATAAAGGGGTAGGTAATATAAGCTTTTTTCTCACGTTATTAGGCCATATGCATGACTTGTTTATTTTCTCTAAACCCATGTTTTGGTTCCCAGAAATGAAATTTTTTGGAGCATGATAAGATAATGCTACTGTATTATTTGACGACCTAATTAATAGCAATGATTATTTATCTTTTAACCATTAACTGCAAAATAAGCAATTAAAAAAAAAAATCAGCAGCTCCTGATTAGCTTGTACTTTGTGAGGCTCTTTCTCCCGGATTGGGTTTCTTTCCTAATCATTTTTTCATTATCCCTCATCATCTTTAAATCATATCCGTCCAATCAATCACAATACTACTTTAACACCTCTCTCCTCTTCCCAATCAATGGTCCAGATCCGTTAATGAGAGAAAATGAGAAAAAGGATGAGGAGAATATCCTCTTCCCTTTCTCTCCCTGTTTTATAGCTTGTGTACAAAAGGACTAGCCCGGACGTTTTTGCAAGATGAACATTGGACAACCACCTTATAAGATATTATCCCTTAATATCAAGATTTTGCTGAAGACAAACCGGGTCCCTGCTCATCCAAAGGATGAGTAGGTGGGGTTTGGTCAATCCGGACCGTCTAGATGAGATCTGGACGATTCATATTTTATTTTTTTATTTGATGATTTTTAAATGGAAAAAAAAAAATCATTCTTTGAAAAAATGTTAACTCGAGAGATTATCTTTATTTTAGATTTTCTATTAATTAAATTATTTTTTTAAAAAAATTAAAAAGTAAAAATAAAATATGGATCGTCCCGATCTCATCTAGACAACCTTGATTGACTGAGCTCCCCCTAATCATCCTTTGGATGAGAAGGAAAACCGGTTCTAAAGGCAGAGAAAAAGACGAATAGAGATAAACCAATGTATTTTTCTCTCATATAAATCAGATATTTAACTCACACCCCTAAATTAATTATTCTATAATGCTCTATTCCCGGAGTAACAACCAAAGTGGATAGAGAAGTGCAGAAACCGATGCAGATGCCGAACTGAATCTTTTCGTTTTGTTTTGTTTTTTGTAGGTTTCTAGCCCCCGAGACACTCAAATAACAGACATCCGCGCAATATTATTCTATAATTCTCCAAAATTCAAGCAAACTTGTTCACCCTACAATTCATCACAATCTCTTACCGAACATGAGCTTACTTGGCAACATGTAGCGTCTTCTAATATAATTCTAAACATAATAGACAGCTCAACTGTATTTCAATTTTTTTAAACCATTGGAGCAGGTGCAAGTCAAATAGTTGCTGTATTGCCCCTTAGCGCTATTTGTGAGCCCCCAGATGATTATTGGAATTTTTCGCTGGAGTCTCGTGAAATGTGTATATTTTAATATATCGCTTATTTCAAAATCTTGATACATTATTTGAGCCTACCATTGGTTTCTTCCAAAGGTTCATTCTATCTGCTACTACATGTATTAGTCCCTAGATAAAATTGATCAAAATCTAAGAGATCCACATTATGATATATCACATTTTAAAGCTGGATGGCTCTCCAACAACGAAAACAACAAGTCTTATCCCACTATTGGTTATATGGATGATATGACGTCATTAAACACTATCAATGACCAAATATGTCATTAGCTCGGATGTGGCTCTTTATGTTTAAGAAATTGAAGTAACAGGTAAATTGATATGTATTAGTAGAAGTATTCAAAGGGCTCTCTTTTTGGAGGTTGCTTCCATAGAAGTACAAGGACATGCCTAACTAACCATTTTTTTAGTATACTGATAACATTATTGAATGAAGAATAATAATAAAGTAGCATGAAGTAATACCTTATTGCACATGTTGGTTGGTCAAGACTGTCTCTATGATTTGAAGCAGCCGGTGAATAAATCTATAACCACTAGCATGAATCATCCCCAGAGATGGAATTACTTTAATTCTTTGAAGAAAGTAAGTCACTATATATACACACCTCTAGATAGGGACTCTGGCAAACAAGCAAGAGCATTGCAAAAACAACAAAAGAATGGCAAGCCAGAGTTTCTTGAGGGCTTTGGTTCTGTGTCTTGTAGCTATCATTGGATCAACTCAGGCTCAATTGCAAGCAAACTTCTATGCCAATACCTGCCCAAAAGCCGAGGAGATCGTCAACAAGTATGTTCGTGAGCATATCCCCAATGCTCCTTCATTAGCAGCTGCCATCATTAGAATGCAGTTCCATGACTGCTTTGTCAGAGTAAGCATTTCAGACATTTCTCTTTTCCATTTCTTGCTCATTTTTTAACTCAGCATTTTTAGTATATATCTAAGAAGCACCGATATACCATGGTTGCGTACATCATATCCTTCCTAGACCCCACCTGGTGGGAGTAGGTCAGCCTTTAATCTATGAAGCACATTTTGTTGTAACTGAGTAACTAAGACTTGGCATTTCAGGGTTGCGATGCATCAGTGCTGCTGAACTCAACAACCAATAACAAAGCTGAGAAGGATTCCATACCAAATCTTACCCTCAGAGGATTTAGCTTCATTGACGGTGTAAAGAGCGCTGTTGAAGCTGAATGCCCTGGTGTTGTCTCTTGTGCTGATATTATATCTCTTACTGCCAGAGACGCCATTGTCGCAACTGTAAGCTTAAACTCTGCTTCATCTGTCCTTGTCTTTTCATTACACTTTTTTTTAACAGAACTGACCCATTTGCTCGTTTCTCTCTTTCATTTTTGTAGGGTGGTCCCTACTGGACAGTTACTACAGGTAGAAGGGATGGTACTGTCTCTAAGGCTACAGAAGTCAACGTTCCATCTCCATTCGACAACATCACCGCCCTCCAAGGAAACTTTGCCGGTGTGGGACTTGATTTGAAAGACTTGGTCCTTCTCTCAGGTATTTTGACAAACACTTACCGTGCATGTTATGTTACCGTAGGCGCGCAAGTAAATTTCAGTGCTTCTAAACCATGAAAAAATTTCACTTTTCTTTTTCCAGGTGCACACACAATTGGAGTCGCCCACTGCAGCCCGTCCGTATCAATCCGTCTGTTCAACTTCACTGGTAAAGGGGACGAAGACCCATCTCTAGACAAGGAATATGCAGAGAATCTTAAGAAGTTCAAGTGCAAGACCATCACTGATAACACCACACTTATTGAGATGGACCCTGGAAGCCGCAAGACATTTGATCTTGGCTATTATGGTCAAGTGGCTAAGAGAAGGGGTCTATTCGAATCAGATGCTGCTTTGTTGAACAACCCAGTTACAAAATCTCTGCTCTACCAACTGCTTCAGGGTTCAGTGGAGAATTTCTGGGCTGAATTTGCAAAGTCTATGGAGAAGATGATCCTAATCAATGTCAAGACTGGAACACAAGGGCAGATCAGGAAGCAGTGTGCCTTCGTAAACAACTAAGTAATAACGCATTTTGTATTATTATTTTACTCTATTCGATTAATTTCTGTCCCTGTCACCCCCCCCCCCCCCCCTTTCTTTTGTGATAAGTTGAAGTTCTGTCTTATGTCTTATTTGTTTAACCCCAATGGTGGTTTGTAATTTTGTACTCTGTTCTAATTATAGCAACACTTTTATAGTATAAATTGTATTAGAAAAGTATTCCTATAATTAGAACGGAGGTAGTAATATATATTGTGGGCATAAATGAACTATCTCACTGGTTTCCTGGGAGATAAGTTCTGGATGATAATAAAAGGCAGAAATTAGAGATAATTCTTGGTTGTCATTCCTGCAGCTCAACAAAATGCATTAAAATTTTGTAGACACGTTTAAATTTGAAAGGATGAAGAAAAAATTGGTGAAAATTAAAAATAAATTTTATATACACTTTTTCATCAAATAAAAAAAATTAAATGGTTAATATAATTATTAGTCATTCTAGTTTGATTGAATTTTAGTTTAGTTCCTATATTTTTCAAATTATTACTTTTAATCCCTATAATTTCATAAAACAGTTTCAATTTAAGTATATAAAACTCAAGCCAAATCTGTAAAGACTAACCATAGTATTAATCCTAAACATAAATTATTCTTGCACATCATTAGACATGAGATTAATTCTTCATTGTTGGGCCATGAAAAGAGTGTACGCGTCAGATCCAGCCCAATATGGCCCAGTTAGGAAAGCGCCAGAAGCTTCTCTTCCTTCGAGTGCCTCCAGTCTCAGACACTAGCTTCCTATCTATCTATCTATGACTGTGTGTATAAGCTACGACATTTCTTCACTTCTCATCTTGTTTCGTTCCCTCTCCAATCCTCGCGGACAATTGTTACTTCTTGAGTCGTATATCATATCCCGAGCCTGAATTTTTGATGAATTGTACATCAGCTATCTGCTAGATTTGTTTTCTGTTGCTTCGACTGTTTTATAGATTCTTACTTGCGTGGTGATGACTGATGAGGCGGCTATTTCTTTGACTAGAGTTTCTGATATGAATTTCATGATTGGAAAAACCCTTGGCTGGCTGAGAACACTTTTAGAAAAGCCAGCGAATCGTTAGAGAACATGTTGGAATATTATATTAATGCTTCACTCTACCTAGCTGTCTCCTTAGTGCTCCACTACCTCCATGATTCCTTCCTTTAATCACTACCTAATTCCATCCATCATTTCATCCATTAATGTCCTCCATTAGTGTCTTGTATCTTTACTATTATGTCCTTATATTTTGTGTATAAGTAGGACTTGTATCTTCACTATCAACAAATCAATGAGAATACGTTTTTTCTCTCATATTATTTCCACATGGTATCAAAGAGGTTCAAAGAAAGCCTTGAAGAAAATCAGCAGTTCAATTCGGTTTTTTCCGGGCTGGTGACTTGCTTCTGTTGAAATTCAGACAGTGACGATGAGTTACACAGCACTGGGAGACAATTACCCTTCATTATCTGTTGTGTCAGCCCATAGTCATTGTCCATTAAGTCGATCCATGATTTGAGCTCCTCACCTCGTCTCCTACTTCTTCTCAGTCCAATTGCTCCTGGGTTCTCCATTTGTCGACCCAGTGTCGGTAATTTCGTTATATTTTTACGCTTCCCGGGTTCTCCGTTTTTTCGGACCAGTGTCGGCAATTTACTCCGCGAAAATTTCCCAGATTCGGCGAATTTCCCAGATTCCGGCGAGGTTCAGAAATACAACCAACAAACCAGAACCTTCTTCTCCAGTCATATTTTCTGGGTTCTCCATCAGTCAGACCCAGCGTCAGCAGATTCCGGCGAAATTTCCAGATTCCGGTGAAATTCCCAGATTCCGGTGAGTATTCCGAAAAGAGGAAAGGAAAAGTCCAGATTTGGTAGGAGAAGCAGAGCAACATAGATTGCCACCACCATCAGACGAACTCGACCTCACTACCGGAAAAACAGAATCAGCCGTCGATCGCCGGAGTATTCAGAACAGAACCATCAACGCTGTCCCTTCTCCTCTGTGCTCCACCGTCAGCACACCGTCCCTTCCTCGCCAATTGTTGCAGATCGAAGGAGAAGGAGAAGGAGAAGATGAAAATGAAGGTATGTTCGGTGATGAAGAAGAAGGAGACCCGTGAGAAGAGAAGGTAATGAGGTGATGAAAGAGAGGGAAAAATCACCACGGAAGAAGTGGATCTGACCTAGTGATTAATTATTGTAATCATTTAAAATTAAAAAATTAAAAAAAAAAAAAGGAAAAGAAAAGGGGAAAGGTGAATAAATGATAATAGAATGAGTGTAGTGGGAGACAAGAAGCATCTCGAGGAAGAAAGTAAAAGGTGGGAGAGATTTGAGTGGAGAGATTTCAAAAAAAAAAAAAAAAACAGTGCGCATGAATAGTATCAGCGGGTCTCACATGTCCTATCTTTCACATGGGTAGCACAACAATTCATGATTCACGGATTGAAAAATGTCACCATTTGAAAGTGATGGGGACCACGTGTCAAAACCCTGTGCAAGGGTAGGCGCCTAATTCAGATTTATGGCCACCATTCATTTTGTCATTGTTTGGGACTATCCATCAGCACTATTCATCCGTTGTGGTTATCAAGCCATGCATTTGTCAACCGACACCGTCCTCTAGAGCCCGTCCGACGCCAAAGTCCGTCTGATGTCGTCCTCTAGAGCCCGTCTATCTTGTCGCAGTGGCTGCCCATCAACCTAGTCGCAGTCATTGCCGGTCTATCTTGTCGCAGTGGCTGCCCATCAACCTAGTCGCAGTCATTGCCCGTCTATCTTGTTGTAGTTGCTGCTCATCGATCTTGTCGCAGTTGCTGCCCGTCGATCTGTTGCAGCCGGTTACTCCCAAAGTTGTCGAGTATCTGCTACCCGTTTGTCTTGTCACGATTCGCCCATCGATCCGTCGCAACCGGTAAATCCCAACGTTGTCAAGTATCTCGCTACTCTCTAAAATAGGCCTACGAGACTCAAAAAGGAGTACAAGTCCGAAGTCGGTGGACCTCTCGAGACTCAAGAAGTACAAGCCTAAGGGGGAAGAGTAGTATATAGTTTCAAGTTGGATATGATTACTGTGCGTGATCCAACTTGAGGGGAGTGTTGGAATATTATATTAATGCTTCACTCTACCTATTTGTCTCCTTAGTGCTCCACTACCTCCATGATTCCTTCCTTTAATCACTACCTAATTCCCTCCATCATTTCATCCATTAATGTCCTCCATTAGTGTCTTGTATCTTTACTATTATGTCCTTATATTTTGTGTATAAGTAGGACTTGTATCTTCACTATCAAAATCAATGAGAATACATTTCTTCTCTCATATTATTTCCACAGAACATGCTATGTTATTTGCATGTTGTTATCCTGAATGTGCTGCAGAATTAGGATATAGGAAAAATGGGGCTTATGATGATGATTTAATTATCTTAGCGGATTTCAATCAGAGACTTCTATCAATGATCTGTTTGTTACCCACACTGAAGCCCTATATTATTGAAGTTTTCAATTAGCTATTTTCTTTCAAATGCAAATCCATTTGTGTTCGTCATATTGTGATGAAGTCAACTTTGCGAAGCCATAGGCTGCTATGATAAGATGAGATGAAAAAACAACGTGTTTATGAGCCATATTCTTTAACTTCCCCTTTCACTGAGCACTGTAATAGTGATAATGGCCATGGCTAATTTTCTTGTTTAGCGGATGGGCTATGGAAATCTTAGTCTGAACAAGCACTTGTTGAAGTGGCTGCAGGCTATGTTGTTCATTTGAGTATAATGACTAGGCATGTTGGTTATATTGATTGAATGTCTTTCTTTTTTTATGATTTAATGTAAATTAAACATGCACTCAAACATGTGAGCGCTATGATAAGATGAGATGAAAACAGAACGTATTTATGAGCCCTATTCTTTAACTTCCACTTTCACTGAGCACTATAGTAGTGATAATGGCCATGGCCATGGCCAATTTTCTTGTTTAGCTGATGGTAATCTTAGTATGAACAAGCACTTGTTGAAGTGGCTGCAGGGTATATTGTTCATTTGAGTATAATGACTAAGCATGTTGGACTGTGGGTTATATTGATTGATTGTCTTTCTTTTTTTATGATTTAATGTAAATTAAACATGCACACAAACATGTGAGCGCTAGTCTTTATTGATTGTCTTTTTTAATCCCATTTGATATTGAAGACGGATTTTTTGGTTAAAAGAACTCTTGTTTTTTGAATGCGACCTAAATTTATTTTTATGATAAAACGGGTTTACTCCTTTTTTTATGAGAGTGTTGTCTCGCTAATTATTAATTCTCTCCTTATTAGAGTGTATGGTTATCATGCTAATTATTAACTTTTCTCTTGGTTTGGATATTGGTGGCATAAATTGGGATGATTAGCATTTCAATGCGATACGTGGGTTGAAATATTGGGAACCAACAAATCTCTCAACAGGATGATAGTTAGATGTATGATCTGAGACAATTGGGATTTCAAACATCTGGAATGTTTAAGGAACCCAGAACCAATCATATGAATGAAGTAGGGGCCAATCTCTCCAATAGTCCAGGGATGATATTGAGAAACAAAATTGCAGATTATATAGCAGCAATGGCCGCAAAGAGGGTTTGCTTTCTCAAGTGTATTGAATGACCAACACCTCCTTTGATACATAGCCTATTATTTGATATTCATTGGGTCTTCTGTGTCTTGTGGCGGGATTTTGGATTGCTGGAGTTTTTTCATTATTTAATTAAACTGATGTAAATTTTTTGTTTTGTATACAATCTAATAAATGAAGTCGTAGACCGAGTTAGTTAAAAATTTTATACTACCACCTCCGGGCTTAAATATATGATAGTTTGTAATAAAATTTGTCTTATATTTAGCACCGGAGGAAGTATTATATATATATATATATATATATATATATATATATATATATATATATATATATATTAGTTGAATAAATAAAATGAATAATTGCGATGTGCAATCCAACGTGAATCCACATTTATAGTAGTAATCATTATTTTTTTCAAAAGTTAACATTATAATTTACTTAATATCAAATTATAAACCTGATAGCAAAGATCACTACACCCTTCTCTTTCAGAAAAAATCTTTATTCCTCAATATACACAATTGTTGTTTATTTGTCAATTTTACTAATATAATTAATATTTAATTGCGACTTCAATTAATTCATATCAATTTACCCATTACTAAAATTTTTCCGACAATGTGTGCCAACAACACCTGTACTTAGGAGGCCATCCATCTCTCTTCTTTCTCTCTCCGTCGGCACAAATTCTCTCTTCTCTGCCTCCTGACCCATTTTCATCTCTTTCTCGCTGGCGGCATGTTTCACCATCACATGCCGCCGGCGAGCACGGCTGCATCAGAAAGGTAGATCGGAGCTCGGATTTTCAAGCTGCGACCTCCTTCCTCGATTTTTGTTGATTGTGGTCTTCCCTCGCCTCTAGGGTGAGATTTTCATCTCCCTCTCCACATCTTTCTTGAGGCGGTGAGATCTCTCTTCCTCGCCTTTGTGTGAGCTTCTGTGACAGGGTCTTCCTCCTCGGCGGTCTCCGGTGGGGAAGGGGATGTTTGTCCTTTCTTCTTTTGTTTGTGGAGTTGGGTTTTAGTGGTGGCGTTCTCGGTTTGTCAAGTAATTAACATATTTGTGAGATCTGATTATGAAGAGGTGGTGTTTGGTATGTGTTCGTCGTCACCAGATTTGCTTGAACGGTGGAGTAGAAGTGTTATTCAGGATGTCATGGGTCTTCTTTCTAAGGTTGGGTTTTCTATAATCTTTACCCCAAGACGGGGCAACTGTGTAGCTGCTCTAATTGCAGCTAATACTTATAAGAAGGTGTGCTCTATAGAATGAAATTTTGCAACCAACACCTCCTTTCTTGTCTTAGATATCCAGGAGGCTGGTGTAATCAATGATTCTATTTCTATTCTCAACTCTTTAATGAGTGATGATTGGTTCACTTCGTATTTGATTTGTTCGGTTGTATTTACCTTGGCTTTGTTTGTATTTGTTTTGTCTGTGTGTTCTTTTTTCAGTTTGTTTTCATATAGTGTATTGGTTTGTAGTATTAATATAAACGAGCCTGTACTTCCCGTGCTTTGCACGGGATGAATGTATTTGTCACGTTACTTAAACATATTATGGTATGGAAGTGAAGCAACTTTATTATTTTTAGACTACATATTTGAAATGATATCTCACAAATGTTAAACAACATTGTCTTCTAATGAATTAACATTCCTAAATATCTCTTTGTACACAACATTTGTTGTTGTGTTCTTCTTGCCACAACCATTATCATCCACAACAATCTTTAGACCATCTATGCTTTTAACCCTCGATAATGCAACATATAATTGGCCATGTGTAAATACTGGATTGCAAAGATATAAACCAACATGACGAAGAGATTGTCCTTGACTTTTGTTGATAGTCATAGCAAAGGATAGGATGACGGGGAACTGTCTCCGTTTCATGCGAAAAGGCCATCTACTTTCAGAAGGATTCATATCCATCCTATGAATGAGGACCTTTTGATTTCGATGTGAACCATTTAATGTGATCGCTTGAATGACAGTCTTTCCAAGCTGAGTTATATGGAGCCGTGTTCCATTGCATAATCCAGAGGATTGATCAATATTCCTCAACAACATTATAGGTGCTCCTACTTTCAATGTTAGCTTATGTGGAGGTAAACCGGAGCAACTAATACTGTTGAGAAATTACGTGGTATACAAAGGTTGTCAAAACTATCACATTCCTCACTTGACTTACAAACTGAGTCACAACTGAGAAATTCATATGCCTCTCCAGGTAACATGGAGCACATGTGATCATTTATACGATTAATCATTTCAATAGTTGGAGCCAAGATTGCTCTATCATTGAAGTATTCATTTGAATTGAGATTTTGCAAGAGATTCATATACGTTGATTCCACAATCGCACGGATTGGATCTTGGTAGCTGATATTAACAAATCACCGGGTATCTCAATTTCGTCAACACCGTCATGTGATTTCCCTAATTTTCCATCACCAACATCTAATAACCATCTTGAGAACCACATCAACTTTTCATGATCAGTCCCTGTAGTAGAAGAATTCAACCGCATATTCTTGGTCAATTTGGAAATGATGCAGTGATCCCATAGGTAAGAAGAATTGATGCATGCATCAACAATTGTGCCTCTTGTTCCTTTTGGTATTACTGGTAATATCTGACGGAAATCACCCCCCATAATAACACACTTACCACCAAAAGGTCTTTCACAATGCATGATATCCCTCAGGGTCCTATCAAATGCCTCGACACAAAAACGTTGCACCATTGGAGCCTCATCCCATATGATAAGTTTTGTGTATGTGATGAGATTTGCTAAAGGGGAATTTTGTTTTATTGAACACATTGAGGATTACGTAATTTGAATAGGAATTGCAAACCTGGAATGAAATGTTCTACCGGATGGTAATAATGTTCTTTGCAATTCCACTTGATGCAAGCTAACGAGCACAATTTTTCCTTTTGCACGGAGTGTTGATGTCAATGTATTCCACAAGAATGTCTTCCCAGTTCCACCACAACCATATACGAATAAGAAACCACCTTCGTCCTTTTTTAAACGTGACATGACATTGTCAAAAATTTGTTTTTGCTCCAAATTTAATGAGTTTTGAAAGTTGTTTGCTTCTACTTGTAAGCCATGTTTATCATAGTTCAACTCTTGTAATATAAGTTGGTTTGAGACATCAATTGGAGGAAATTCCTCAGGTAATGGCATAGAAGGATAGTCAAGAAGACTCTTACCATTTAGCCGCAATAATGAATCTATTTCTTTTAATCTTTGCTGTTCTTTATCATTTTCAGATATATTGACACCTGTAGTTTAAAATTTTTGAATTAGCATAGAAAATGTTTTTTGAAAAGTGACAATAGTAAATGATAAGTTAGGCAAACTTACTTGAAAACATGTGATCATTGCGATTGATGTATAGTAAATCATCGAAAGTAGTTTTGAAGTGGCCTTCCATACAAAATCTAGGCTTTGTATAGACAAACAAAGTAGCATGCTAATAAATAGTTTCCTTAGTGAATGACACGATGCCCAATGAGATGCTTCTTTAATGGCTGAAATGTATTCTTCATCATCATCCAATAACCCCCCTTGCAAAACATGCATCTTTGAAAGTATTGTGGATATAACCATCTACTGTCTTGATTTCGTCGAATGACTGTGGACCTCTGACTTTTGTGAGCAGCACACGTAGGTAATACAATTCCCCTGACGATGGTGACACATGTGTTATTCTCCCAAAGAAAAGCCTTTTTTCTTCGTTTCCAGTGCTCTATTGTTCCTTTGATAGACGTAGTGTTTTGGCATTTCAATATATGTCAAATTCCTAGCAAATTCATCTGCCTTGTTATTTTCCATCCAAGAAAGGAATTGTGATTCAGAGACTCTAGGTTTATCCAACAATTCAGCAACATCATCATGATTGGAATAAATGACATATTGTTGATTTGGAATATGGAAACTCAATCTTTCAACAGATGGATTTCTATGATGAATGTTATATCCAAATATACGCCATGAACCCTCACATGCAGATATGTATCTACAATTATAATATTGTTTGATCTCGTCAACAATGCCTTCACCATGATCATTAGCGGCATCATCAAAAATTGCAGCCACAACTCTATCGTTACCTTTGCTAATATACTTGAATAAGTATTTTATAGCGAGTTGAGTGATTGCATTTCTCAATATTGATATGTGCATGAAACTTCGTAACAACAATGGATTATATGGGACAACATATCTATTATCTAAAGGGATACCTTTCACTTTAATTGTATTGCCATTATCCCTACGCTTTTGTATGTTGGATACCCATCTTCATCAATTGTTGTATTTTCATTGAACTTCTTTGGAAAATACTTACCGCACTTCGATTCTTCATGCATGGTGCCTTCATGTTACTTCTACCGCAGGGTCCATGAAGCATAAATTGTCTAACCAACTTATACATAAGGGTAGAATTGTTATTTTCAGGTATTTCTGCAGAGATGAAGTTGTTGATTTGTTCTGGATCTTTTATCTTATCATATGGATCAAGGAATAACAGTATGTGGGCATGAGGAAGTCCTCTCTTTTGAAACTCTATAGTGTATATGTCGTGCAAAAGAAAGAAAGAATGAAATTATCAAATACGATATGTAAGATATATGGACTTCATTGAAACATATGAAGAATCTATATAGATTTAAATATAATAATGGTGGAAAAAGATGAGCTAACCCGCACGAATGGTCCCAAATATTTTTTCCTCTTTTATAGTTTTCATCAAGCGATCTAACTTGATTTTGAATATTCGAGCCAACATGTCGTGCCGATCGCATGGCTTCATAGATTGTTTACGACAAAATCGTTTGATTTCGGCCATGCGGGATTACATGTGAAAGTTAAGAAAAGATCTGGATAACCTTCTGATCTACAAATTGCCATAGCATCCTGATAATTTTGCATCATATATCTTGCCCCTCCTGTGAATGATGAGGGCAAAATAATCCGTTTACCAATTGTTGCAGCATTTGTTTCTCCATTTAGAACTGCATCGGCTAATCCTTGATATAAATCAACCCTTAGATCCTTTTGGTGTGTTCTAACCCAAAGTAATCTCTGAGATTCAATCATAGTGTACCCATCCACGATGAACTGCTGTAGTAGCCTTGATGCATGCAACAATGTAGATATTTCCTGTAATCTGGTCATTAGTCTATAGCTGAAGAACTCCCTCATACTTAGCCTTTTTTTGGTCTTTGTGGCGTTAAGTGTTACTTCCCTGTGCTCAATATCATCTCGATAACCATCTTCACCAAATGGAAAAAGTAGAGGGTATTGAAGTGGTAGGTAAGATGCGTGCAATTCATTTATTCGTTGTGGTTGACCTGAATGTTTCTCAACAATGATGTCCCTAACATTGAATGTCATATCTATATCTCCAACAACTAATGCTGCAACTTCGGAAGCATCGGGTACATTGTAAGTGCGGCCATCACTCTGTCTCATGCTGATCAAACACATTTTCAATGTGGGAGGGTTTGGATGATTTAGCAATGTTGACGCAACACGATATTGCTGGACAAATGGGTTGACTTCATCCAATTGTTGTTTTATTTGCTCAACTATGATAGCATCAATTGTTGATTGTTGTTGGAATTTGCTACAAGAAATGTAATGATAATAAATGTTACGCATTAAATTGGAATAAATGTAATGTTAAGTATGTCTTAGGGTAACAAACCCATGCGCAAATTCTGTTCGACACTTCATTCTCGGTGTCAAATATGTATAGTTGTGAATACACGGGTCTTGAACCTTCTGGTGGTAATAAGCTACCAATGTTGTGATAATTCATTCCAGACATAACAAATGAGTATGGTCCACCACCATTATTTTTTGAATGATGTATGTTGCCTCCCATTGATGTAAATGAGAACATGTTGTTGTATTGCCTTATATTCTCGTAGAAGTTCCTTGATTGAGGCACATCTTTATCAAAAAATAAGGTTTCAAATAAAGGAGGAGGCATTTTCATAGCGGCAAGTCAACCTTGCCTTTCAAACAACATAGAGAGTGTGAACTTGAAGTGCTTCTCTTCTTATCCTTTACACTGTTCATTAAACCAAAGCAATGCCCCACAAAATGTGCATTCATATATAGGGTCTCCTTCTTCTATATATCCTGTGACAATGTTGATAAAGATTATATAGTTGTAGTAAAGTTTCATATAACATATACATGTATATGTATGATTAGATGAACTTTGTAAATGGGTAGTAGTTACCTTCAAATTCATCTAGGTCGTCACTAAGTTTAGTGGTCTCAACATGATTTGCGTGGAAGTGATCTTGAAGAACATTCGTAGCTTCATAAGTAAATATTATTACCAATTATATTAATAATTGTGAAATTAATAATAAACATTAATATAAGGTAATATTGTCGGTGAAGGTCTTTACCTTCAAATGCATCGGGGTACATTTTGAACATCAATGTTGTCATCATCGTTGTTACTCTTTGAATTGAAATTCAAGGTTTCGTAGTATATTTCTTGTGGTGGACGTTCAATGGAAGATTTACAATCTGTTTGTTATAAGATAAAAAAAATAAGTGGTGAATAATAATTTTAGCTTCATTGCATAATTAGAAACACAAAAATAGAATTGTAAATAATGATTCCAACACTAAAGTATAATGATTTTGTTATTGTAAAGACGAGAGTTAATAAATAAAAAAATTTAGTATGAGATTGTGCATACGAATTTGATTCAACTTCAATATCAAAACGAATTTGATTCAACTTCAATATCAAAACGAATTTGATTGAACTAACCTTGTGGCACATATAATCAAGTTTTAGTCCATATGTCACAACTATATCAAAAACAACTAACCTTTATATGCAGTTTGGTTGATTCTCTGGCTGGTGCGTTCTGTCTTCTTATTATAACTGAACTTATGATTTTCTAAAGATTTGAACCTACCACTTATACGCGTGGATGGATGTTTTCCTTTTTGATGTATTGAATCTTCTACGAAACACAATAAAGGGTTATCATGATGATAATGACTACCAATAACACTAAGAACAAAGTTCTTGTGCAAAACATAGGGATAACCCAAGTGGAAAGATATAGGCGGTTAAAGTCAGAGTTTAATGGATAAGTACCATTTGCAAAGCGATTTTCCAAGTTGGAAGCAATGTTTGTTATATCTTGTAAAGCGTTCTTTTTGTCCTTCGATTCTCTGTCGTTTCCAACATTTCGGGGGAAAAGGCGCAATTGGTTGTGTTGTTGGTTCATCTTTTCCAGCCTAATCGATATCTATAGAAATGTAAAGATAAACATAATAATCAAAACATTAATCACAACATTATTAGTAAGATTTGTGTGATATATAATTTTTATGATAAAGAGTATTGTGAATATTTATTTTATTTGATAATGAAAATTTGTTACATATTGTTTGCTATATATAAGATTGATGAGAAATTTAATTAAAGTTGTGTAATTCTATTATCAAGAAAATAAGTAAGTTTAATTAACGTTTTTCTTAATATTGAACTAAAAATCATTTATTTGTTTTGGGGTTATGCATTTAATTTTCAAAAAGTAATTATTATAATTAGTAAGCATATTATATTTTTATTTGATTATGTATTAATGTTAATATATACACACACTTGTTGAATTATGAATTATAATTAGTAAGCATATTATATTTTTATTTCAAAAAGATCACAAAGCTTTTCCAATGCTCGAATTATGAATTATAAGTTTCGCACAACAATTTGGTGTGTGTGTATATATATATATATATATATATAGTTAATCATAGATCTATTTATATAGATCCAATCACAATACGTTTTTGTGTTCTTTGGCACCTACATGTGCAATGTGGAATTTCTTTAAAATTCGGGTCTTTCGAAATAACAAATAAGAAGAACATGAATTTCTTTGTAATTCTGGTCTTTCAAAGAAATATAGTTGGAGAAGAAATAGAGAAAAATAGAATACTTATATAATTTCAGTAAATGGTAAATAAAAAAAAAATTGACCAATATTATAAATATATGCTATATTTAGCATCAACTTATTAAATATACACTATGGTAAGTACAGGAGCGAGGGAGTAGTATTATAAGTTTTTATAAACATAGCTTAATGTTCCAAAAGGAAGATGAACAATAATCTATCTTTAACTATTCTATATGTCTATCTGATATATTTCTTCTCTTCTTATTTTCAAATTATATCAACGGGGAAGCAATATAATTTTGGAACATTCTATTTCACTATTGATTCCATTTCTTAAGTATAATTATTGAAGAGTTAAATTAGTTAATTATAATTATTTTTTCCAAAAAATTTATATATCTATTTATTCTATGTATCGGTATCATCTTAGCTACTAGATCGAATTAAAGAAATCCTTTCACGATTGTTTTGATACATCGGGTTCCATGGTTAAGATTGGAGATTGTTATATATATTTATATTACTCATTTTCACTTTAATATAAATTCGAAGTGGACCATCGCTTTTACGTTTTTCAAACTCCTTCACCGCCTTCACGTGAAGATGTTGGAAACATTGTTAGCGAAAATCGCGTTAAAGGACCCAATGGTGAATATTACACTAAGCAACCCAGTTTAATTATTATTATTATTATATTATATTATATTATATTTAAAAAAAATTGGTATTTTGTGTTTTTTTTTTGCTCAGAGTTATTAATTGTTTTTTACACTTACAGTGGAGATGTTAATTCACTAAACTATCCTTTAGCTTTTCACATTAAATCCATTTATGCATGTTGACTCACTAATGTTTTCTATTTTTCAACCATTTCATGTCAGTTACATTATTATGGCAAAGTGACAGGTTTTTTATAATTTATTGATTCATTATTTTCTCTCCATGAATTATCCTGCGTTGCTCAATACATAATGCAGTGATTTATTTTTCATTCCTTCTTTATCACTATCTTATCCAACTTCATAATATTTAATGTGATATTGATATTGTGGGATTGTATAACCACTTCTTCTAAAAAAATTGAACTATTTTTAATATTAATAAAGTTTATAATATTAAAGTATATATTAACAATAAACATGGTAAAATAATATTCATGTTGACTCTAATATGTGCTAGGAGACAATTTGGACCATTTTCGGTTTAAAATAAAAAAAAGTTGGTTTCTCATATATATGTGCTTTTTTTTTTTGTCGAAATATATATGTGTTTTTTTTCCTCATAAATGTGTGTGTATACAGATATATATAAATATGTGTGTGTATAATATACATATATATACACACATATATGTATATATATGTGCGTATCTCTTATTTCGATTAGAAAGTGTGTAGAAAGAAAAATTTTAAGTTTCGAAATATGTGGTAAGAGTTTTTGAAATACTTTTATGTATGTCATTTTAAATTTATATGAGGGCATTTTAGCAAAATGAGTAAAATTAACTAATTTAACTCGTCTCCTTAATCTTTCCGGTTAAATATGTTTTATAATTAAGATCAGTATTATTTATGAGGAAAAAACAAAAATTATTATTACATAAATATTTTATTATATTATAGTAATATTATATTATTATATTATAATATGTATATATATAAATAATATGTAAATGAGTAAAATTAACTAATTTAACTCGTCTCTTTGATCTTTCCGATTAAATATGTTTTCTCGCATTTATTTTTCAAAAAGTAATTATTATAATTAGTAAGCATATTATATTTTTTTTTTGATTATTTATTAATGTTAATATATACACACACTTGTTGAAGGAAAAAAAAAGAAGTTAGGAAGCAATGAAACCTTGTTTCTTAAGAGGACTTAGAAATTTGGATATTTCCTAATAATAATAATAATAATAATAATAATAATAATAATATTATTATTATTATTATTATTATTATTATTATTATTATTATTATTATTATAAATTATTATAAGTTTATCATGGAAATGAATACTGCAATATCTAAATATAATCATTTGTAGAATAACTAACCTTTATATGCGATTTGGTCGATTCTATTCTTTGGTGCATTCTATCTTCTCATTATAACCGAACTCATGATGTCTTAAAGATCTGAACCTACCACTTATACGTGTGGATGAATGTTTTCCTTTTTGTTTTATTGAATCTTCTAGGAAACAAAATATGAGGTTATCATGATGATAATCACATCACAAGCAATAACACACAGAACAAACTTATTATGAAAAACATAGGCATAACCCAAATAGAGATATTATTATAGTTATAGTAAGAATTGAATTTAGAAGTACCATTTGCAAAACGATTGTCTAAGTTGTAAGGTGCATTTGTTATATCTTGTGAAGCGAGTTCTTTTTACGGTTGGAATCTTTGTCGTTTCCATGATATGAGGTGATAAGTCTGCGCACTCGGCTATGTAGTGGGTTCATCTTGTCCAACCAATGTTATTTGTAGAGAAAAAAAACGATAAAATTAATGATAACTGAGTATATTTCACATTACATGCAGTCTCATACCGGTTATGTGATACAGAAAAGAGCAGAGTTTCTGTCATTTGGACCTAATTGAATTCCACATCACATCACAACGAAGAATCTTAATAAAGCGAGCAATACGGCCTACATTGGAATAATAAACTTAAAAAACTCTTGAAAATACTATAAACAATTAATATGGAATGAAATAGACTTGTTTGTTGGAAATTTTGTAAAATTTCCACTTAGAAGAGTCTCATGAACCTTAGAATAAATGGTACAATCTGAAAAGGTTGAAGAAAAAAGGCTAGATGATTTCAAGCATCAAGAGCAACAGTCGGTACAACCCCACCGCAAGCTTCGACCATCAAAAGTTTATGTCTTTTAATTTCTTCTTTAACAGTTGCTCTTGACACTTTGGATCAACGACGAGACATTGTTCTTCTCGGACCGGTGATTTGCCTCATTGCATTTCGAATCTTTATGTAGGGCCATTTTTCTATTCCTCCCCTACGACATATTCCTTGTACAACATTTTTGCATAGACGAACTCGTTTTGCCGCTTCATACTGAGGTAAATGAAATAAGTCTTTAAAATCATTGATGGACATTGATTCAGCCCTAAGGTTTTGTTCCGCTCTTGACCTATACGAATTTCTTGGTGCGGGATGTAAGGTTTTAATACTTACAACTTCAGGTCCTTTTCTTTTATATGAAATTTTTTCTGTGTTGGTTGCAAATGAACTACCGGAAAGTTCATTTTGATTTTTTGTCCATTCAAAACCAACACTGAGGGCCGCATAGTAGGATGATAGTGGATTTGACACTAGGACATACCCTAAAGAGTTTTGGTTCAAACAATAATTCTGCAGAAAATTCTTGACTTCTTCAATATTTTTCTTAACAAAATCAAATTTTTGAGGTATGGATGGACCTGATTGTACATCCTGGTGGAAGACAACATGAGATATCATACCAATCGTCCCATGAACTTCAAGTTTTTGATATTGAAGTCCATTTGTATGAATGATTTCTCGAAAAACGGTGCAGCTACAACATGAAAATGGATTAGTGATTTCGGCTAGATTTGAAGAAGGATGCCTACTTGAAATAGAATTTCTTGGTTGAGTAGGTTTCGTAGACTCCATAAGTTCCGCCATATTACGGCATCTTTTGACATGTCCCCTTGATGCTCCCCGCCGACATTTCGTTGGTTTCCCTAAGCTTTGGATCTTGAATTCTTGAGGGAGAAGTAGGAGCGTCAATCAATGAGGATGGAATATGAGCATTCATCTCTAAGGGATTCTCAGGAAGTAAAGATGAATACGAGAATGGTACATTGTTAGACAATTCAGCCAACATATTGGACTGATTGTCATTTAGCAAAGTATCAAGGAAAAAAGTATTGTATGATTCAGAATCTGAGATTAAATTGCTTTGACCACCATGATAATGTGGATGAATTTAGAGCAAGGTATGAACGGGCTGAAAATGAGTATGTTGTAATAGATGTGATGCTTCGGTGAATGTTAGAAATTTACTCTTGGTTTCTAAAATTTATAGGTGAAGTAGTAATGTCTAGATTTTTGTTTTATTAAGTAGCGCCGTATTCTAATCCATGGTTCGTGCGGGCTTTTTGATCAAGCCGAACCCTAATGCATCCTTGACGAACCCTAATGCAACTTATCTTTATGACCGTATCGATGTGAAATCTGACTTTGAGTATGCAGCTGTATTTTGATGTCAAGTTATCTTTTCAGAATGGAAGTCCAGGATTATGTATGCATAGGTGGGATTATCCTCGGGAAGGGTGAGTCTGTTATTATGTTAATTATACAATGAACACACAAATTGAAAACAATTTGAAAAAGACCCTAGACAATAAAACGAAGATACAGTGAAATAGAGAAACCATAAACACAGAAATGGAAAACAATTGAGGAAGAAGGGAAAACGTACCGGTGTAATCTCATCCATTTACATCCTTGAAACTTCGTTAAAAGTTGAGAAATTTCTTTCCGGTCGAAAGAAACCGGTAAAATGGAGTGATAGAATCTCGAGCTCTCTATCCGAGTTTGACAATCTTCATGATTTGAAAGTAAGCGTGAATTTGCACAAGTATGTATGACATTGATTTGAATTGCGTTTTGTAGGAACAAAATTTTGTTTTCTACAGGAAGTATAGGTGTTGATATTGATGTCTCATGACTTATGTTAACCACTAATCTTCTTGGGTGCAATTCAATTTTTAAAAATAACAAAGTTGTAAGGCGTGTTAATTTTCTGTAAGACTTGATGGTGATTTTTTTTTCTCAAAGTTGATGGTGAGTTGATTAGCTAGTAATTCATTGATTTTTGGAATAAAGGATAGGGGATACACGATTTAAGTTATGGAGTGGTTTTGTGTAAGTTGAGTAAATTATGGAGTGGTTGTTGACTAATGTAAAGTTGTAGAGTGGTTTTGTTTTTGCTCATATAGGTTTAGAGTGTTTTTAAAATATGAATGATTGTTTGACGATAAAACGTATTCTTAAACCTGGTGCCTTGATCAATTATTGTTTTTCCATGTGACATCTCAACTAATATGCCACTTTCGAAAAATCGCACATTTCACAATCACTTTTTTGGTCGGGATTTTCATTTCACAATCACTTTGGAAAATTAGCGCCCCGCCGCCACTTTCGATAAAATATAATATGTAATAAAATATAATATAATAATGTATAATTATATTATAATATTTTTTTTTTACTACCCGCGGATTATAATTAGATCAGTTTAAAATTGAGGTGTAACATAATATTATATTACACCTATATTATATTAGCACTACAGGCTCATTGGTATTATATGCACAATCCGTGCTAATACAGGAGCACAAACTTCTAATAGATTTGTTTGGTCACAATATTATCTGGCTTTTTGCCACCGATATTCCTTTTTTTAAAAAAATCCAAATCTCACAATATCAATCAATTTTTTTTTGTCTATAGTCGAAATAAGGTATGACAAAAATATTTTTTTTTTGTGTGCCTTGAATGATGCAATTTTGACTATCAATATGTTTCAATTAAAATAGTTGAAAAAAAAAGGATAGTAGGTAAGAAATAAATAAAAAAGGATAGACAATAATCGAAGATAAAGAAAACGCGGTAGTAGGTAAGGTAGAGTTGAAATTCGTTACACAGTGAAAGAAACATCCCAGTTTTTGAAAGAAACATCCATGAAGCTGATTGCAATGATAAGTATATGATGAAGGATCCAAAATAATTGTGAGGATAACACTTTATTATGAATCGAAATATTTGGTGTAACACTTTATTGAGAAAGAAATCGTGGATAGAGAGTATTAAAATAAAGGGAGACAGTTCCTATAAAAAAGGAAAAATTTAAGGGAGCAGGTAAGTATTTGATCCTCTTATTTTGTGAAGAAAGAAATGGATAAAAGATGCACAAATAATTAATCATTGTCGTATGTGTGTGATTTAACCCCGGTGTGTGTCTTCATCATTGCTAAAAGGAGTAAAATATGTTGTCCATAATACAATTAAAAAAGAAAGGAGTGGGACATGTGCGCCGTATTCTAATCCATGGTTCGTGCGGTGCTTTTTGATCAAGCCGAACCCTAATGCATCCTTGACGAACCCTAATGCAACTTATCTTTATGACCGTATCGATGTGAAATCTGACTTTGAGTGTGCAGCTGTATTTTGATGTCAAGTTATCTTTTCAGAATGGAAGTCCAGGATTATGTATGCATAGGTGGGATTATCCTCGGGAAGGGTGAGTCGTTATTATGTTAATTATACAATGAACACACAAATTGAAAACAATTTGAAAAAGACCCTAGACAATAAAACGAAGATACAAGTGAAATAGAGAAACCATAAACACGAAATGGAAAACAATTGAGGTAGAAGGGAAAACGCACGTGGTGTAATCTCATCCATTTACATCCTTGAAACTTCGTTAAAAGTTGAGAAATTTCTTTCCGGTCGAAAGAAACTGGTAAAATGGAGTGATAGAATCTCGAGCTCTCTATCTGAGTTTGACAATCTTCATGATTTGAAAGTAAGCGTGAATTTGCACAGTATGTATGACATTGATTTGAATTGCAGTTTTGGAGGAACAAAATTTTGTTTTCTACGGGAAGTATAGGTGTTGATATTGATGTCTCATGACTTATGTTAACCACTAATCTTCTTGGGTGCAATTCAATTTTTAAAAATAACAAAGTTGTAAGGCGTGTTAATTTTACGTAAGACTTGATGGTGATTTTTTTTTCTCAAAGTTGATGGTGAGTTGATTAGCTAGTAATTCATTGATTTTTGGAATAAAGGATAGGGGATACACGATTTAAGTTATGGAGTGGTTTTGTGTAAGTTGAGTAAATTATGGAGTGGTTGTTGACTAATGTAAAGTTGTAGAGTGGTTTTGTTTTTGCTCATATAGGTTTAGAGTGTTTTTAAAATATGAATGATTGTTTGACGATAAAACGTATTCTTAAACCTGGTGCCTTGATCAATTATTGTTTTTCCATGTGACATCTCAACTAATATGCCACTTTCGAAAAATCGCACATTTCACAATCACTTTTTTGGTCAGGATTTTCATTTCACAATCACTTTGGAAAATTAGCGCCACTTTTTTGCCACTTTCGAGTAAAATATAATATGTAATAAAATATAATATAATAATGTATAATTATATTATAATATTTGTTTTTTTACTACCCCGCGGATTATAATTAGATCAGTTTAAAATTGAGGTGTAACATAATATTATATTACACCTATATTATATTAGCACTACAGGCTCATTGGTATTATATGCACAATCCGTGCTAATACAGGAGCACAAACTTCTAAAAGATTTGTTTGGTCACAATATTATCTGGCTTTTTGCCACCGATATTCCTTTTTTTAAAAAAAAATCCAAATCTCACAATATCAATCAATTTTTTTTTGTCTATAGTCGAAATAAGGTATGACAAAAATAGTTTTTTTTTGTGTGCCTTGAATGATGCAATTTTGACTATCAATATGTTTCAATTAAAATAGTTGAAAAAAAAGGATAGTAGGTAAGAAATAAATAAAAAAGGATAGACAATAATCGAAGATAAAGAAAACGGTAGTAGGTAAGGTAGAGTTGAAATTCGTTACACGAAAAAGAAACATCCCGAGTTTTTGAAAGAAACATCCATGAAGCTGATTGCAATGATAAGTATATGATGAAGGATCCAAAATAATTGTGAGGATAACACTTTATTATGAATCGAAATATTTGGTGTAACACTTTATTGAGAAAGAAATCGTGGATAGAGTATTAAAATAAAGGGAGACAGTTCCTATAAAAAAGGAAAAATTTAAGGGAGCAGGTAAGTATTTGATCCTCTTATTTTGTGAAGAAAGAAATGGATAAAAGATGGACAAATAATTAATCATTGTCGTATGTGTGTGATTTAACCCCAGTGTGTGTCTTCATCATTGCTAAAAGGAGTAAAATATGTTGTCCATAATACAATTAAAAAAGAAAGGAGTGGGACATGTGTGACTCGTTCGTGCTTCTATCCCAAAATAAGCGAAACTTTTGAACCGATCATTCTTTTCCTTCCTGGTCATGCCCTTCATCCGCCACTATTCATGCGTCCGGTCTCTCTTTATTCTTCATCAACCCAACATTCATTTAGCAATTATGTCATGCGTTTAGATATGTCACGTCGTGCCTTTAGTTTATATTTATAATTGTTCAAATTTATTGCATGAACCAAAACAATTGAAACCGTGAAGGGGGGGGTGGATAATTTATTATATATATAATATTATAATACTATATATATAACATCAAATATTATATTGAATATTATCTTTATCATTATTTTTTAAAAAAGTGGGAGTGTGTTGACCGGAAGTGGAATGAATAATCAAAATATACTCCATTCTTGTAAACAAAACAAAAAATATACTCCATTCACGCATGGTGAAAATTTTAGAAAAAAAACCTACCTTTTGTAAACAAACATAAAATAAAGATACCTTTCGACCAAAACAACATATTCTTTCATGTGTTTTGTTATATATATAAAAAAAAAACTTTGATGTATATAGTGTTTCATAATCATATTTTTAGCGAAATAATATATATCATAATTTTAAAAATCATATTGATATGTATTATTTCGAGAAGGATATGTAAGAAAATACCCGATTATGCGCTAAAACATATTTTTATGTATCACTCAATGATATGTATATAAAAATATTACGAGAAGGAGTTAAATCATAATTGTTATATTTTTATGGTATACATTCAAATAAAAAGATTAAATATAGATTTTGTTGTAGGAATCAAAATAAAATGACAAGTAAATTAAATAATAAATAAAATATAATTTGTAAATATTTTCAGTACTAAAATTTTAAGAATATTTTCCTCACTAACATTTTAATAGTATGAAACCTCCGTGATTCATGATTCATTTATTTTTGTAATAATAAAATAATATAAAACATATGGACCTACGTTCAAACATTTCAATATGATGACACGTTATGCTCAATTCATTACCGCTACTACTACCTTTTCAATTTATAATATTTTAATTCAATCATATTACACAAAACATGAATGATTCAATTTATCTTGTTTTGGAAAAGGAATGATGCCAATTTCTAAAGGTAATCCGTGTTAGGTAATTGGGGGAAAAAAATCCGGGTTAGGTAAGTGTAAGTTTTCATCAATATTTAGTAAGTGTAAGTTTTCATCAATATTTAAGCATTAACTTGATTTAGTTGAAATAATATATAATAATAAGCACGATTGTGAACACCATAGTTGGATATATATAAGGTCTTACGCAGCTACATGGACCAAAACAAAATCAAAGAAACATCTCTCAACACCATTGTGAACTACATACTTGCATATTGCCCCGGAAAAGCAAAAACTACATACTTGCATAGTAAAGTACAAGACAAGAACTAAATACGGTCAAACTACTTCTCTTGTTTTATAACTTTTGAAACTCTTTCTGAGCAAAGACCAAAGAAAAGACACATGAGTAGTAATTGGTGCATCATCCATAACAATATTCCTCTTATTGGTTGTCCTTCTTTTCCCTTTAAGAGTAGAAGGAGTAGGGGTAACATGTTGTGGAATTACAGAGATGGTGGTATCTTCCAGAGGTGAGATTACCATCAATAATATATACCTATCTATGAAATTTTTAACCTCTGAGATAGGAGGGTTAAATAATGCCCGTGTAGCATTGAAGGAGCCGCACACTTGTGGTGTACCTATAATGAAGGTTAGTTTAATTGATGTAGATGTGCACTAAACTAAAAAATCATGAAAAGATTTGTTTAGTATTACCATCCTCGAGAAAACCCAATTACGGCTAAGTTGAGCAATACTACAACAATGTCTTGATGATCGCAAGTAAGCCATATAGGCATCTGAAGCACAGTTATCAAACAAAGTGCACTCCAGTTCATTGTTTCTGCAATAATGCATCATCACATAATATGAATAAGAAAACATGTGATTTGGAATTGGAAAAAATATTATTAGTTGTGATATTTGCAATACTCGGAGTCACCGGTCTCAAACGTAGCCTATATTTGGTCTCATTGTCTCGCAAAATTCGTCTAATGTGCCAACATCCTTTAAAAATGCCAAGTATATCTGCGAGTAGCAATGAAGATGAGTGGTAGAGATTTATGATGAAACAAAGTGAGACTTAAAATGTAGATATGAAGTATATTATATATAATGTTTACCAATAAGATTATCCACAGGATGATGGAAATCAATTTCCATGATTTTTGAAATTGGAAAAAAAGAGTAGGCATAACTTGGGATCGTCGCAATATCTTCTACAGAGTATGTCTGAGAAGTGAATGTTATTTTAAATGGGTGGGTAGTTGCTCTATATTGTGAAACATTTGAGGTGACCTCGAAATTAGCAAACTTGTAAATGTGGCCTTCAATAATGGAGAGGCTGAATTTTTCATGGAGGCTCTTGTTTAGCACAAAGAGCTTGAATTGTCACTCCCTTTGTTCATGGAAATAAAGGAACACAATAAAGATTACTTAGTTAGTATTATAAATTGAAATAAAACGGTATATGAATGGAAAAGCATATGTATTGTGGACAATTGGGCAATGAAATAGGTATAAACCTCGTCATCAATGAAAACCATTGAAACACAAAACAATTGAGATGGCATGATTTTTGGTAAACATTCCATTTACGGAAGACTCTAACTCTGACCCACCGTCAGTTGAATCATCCAACTCTTTAAGTGAAGTACGACGCACCATGATGGAAACTAAAAAAAATTGAGAAATCAAGTTTAGACAAGATCAAGCATGCAGTGTGAAAGCATAAAAAATAGAGCCAATATGATGAAAGGTATACATATGGATACGATCGAATCTAAAATGATGATGAGGATGCATACGAGAGAAAGAATTGGATTCCTTTTATGGACGATCCAACGTGGAAATTTGGCGGACTAAAGTTTAGTGCATGATTATAAGGTTGATGGGTGGATATGATGACACGTTGGAGATCCTTGCGGAACGGAATGAGGAACATCGTCGATGGAAGGAGTATGTTGTGAACATGGCTGGGGGAAGAAATTTCAAATTTGAAATTTTGAAAAATGAAACAATTGAACGGAATGAGCTGGTGCATTATTTTAATGATTTTTTGGTTGAAGTGGTGCATTAGTTGTAGCTGAATAGATACGGAACTTGTGACCATTTTTAAAGTTATAATTTATAATTATTTGATTGCACAGCTTATTGGCTTATGTACATATCTACTTTTGTTTTGTTGTGTGATGGGTGGAGGATGATTTTTGAAATATGAAATTAGAAAAAGCAAACAATTCAATAGTCTGTGTGAGGACGTGAAGATAAAGAATATATTATAAAATATGGGTATGTTCTTTCCAATATTTTTATTGCGCGGCTTAGGGGCTTATGAGCAGTGATCTCATGGCTTAGGAACAGGAAAATGAGTGGAGAGCTAAGAATAAGCCGTTTTTGAATCGGCTTGTTGGGATGACATATTATATATATATTGATATCTTTTGAGCAAAAATTTAAATAATAATTATAAAAAAATCCGACAACAGAAGCGTAATGTAAGCATTTAGTTTGTTTGAATTACAATATTATAGTAGTTGTCCCAAAAAGAAAAAAAGGTTAAGAAAACTCTAGATCATCAAAGCACTCGTAATCTATGTATAACCAATCATAGATCATATTCACTTAAACCTTAGATTAAGTTTAGGCAAATAAAAGAAACAATCTTGATCAGTCCCCCATCGCCCGTCCCCACTAAACCTAAGAAGGGACCCAGAAATATCAAGGAAAATATAAACCTCAGAAATGCCTCGGGGCCAAATTTTCTAATGACACTTTGAATCAATTATATGGCTGGACGCCTGGACGAAAGATAGATGCTGAGTTCATTCAAGTTATTTCCTGATGGTAAGATAGATGCCTGCAATTATGGCTACCCCAGCCACGGCAACACCAACGGAAGAAATTATTTTTACAGCTGAGAAACTTGGTTCTGATGTAGGCATTGTCATAAGATCCTTCACCTGGTAAATAGCAGAAGGGAAATTGACGTAAGAATATTTGATGCTGAATAATTGAGAAAATAGTGATACTAAAATTTGAATTTGGAGAGTTTGAGAAATTGCAGAAGCAGGCCCCCCAGGGCGATCCGTTCTTTGAATAGATAACAGGGGAAGAAATGAACGTGTTTTTTTATTCATCAAAGCATATCTAAACTTCAGTATATCACATTTCAAATGCATATAAAATGACAATTAGTCTGGACTACAGTGGGGAAAACAATATTGATTATTCCACGAATATTAACGAACCGTAATAGGCTGCTTCCAATGCTTCTTTATTCCTTGTAGATGCCCCTTTCCAACAACAGCAACAACTGAGCTATTCTCTCGCGCCACCTTCAATAATGAGGCCGACATGTATCTGATATTTAAGTGGTAAAATAAATTAGAATGAGTATAGATGGAACTGTACAGCCTGTGTCCCGAAGTAAGGGCAGATTCTTACTTAAACCAAACGGTGAAGGGAAACCTACATGGAGGTTACTAGGTCATTGACATGTTAGTAAAAAGATGCTAAATAATGGGCAAGACAGGTTGGTGGTAGACTCTTAAAGAATTAGGACAGTTCAGAAATTTGCCTGAGAAAAATGTCAAACGTGACTAGAAAGCACCTGGATTTTATTTAAGCTTCAGCATGTTCACTTATTTCAAGCAAAAATGCAAGCCTCTATCTTTCGAGCACAGCAAAAACGGGGAGGGGAGGGAGCGAGGGAGGTAGATGCATGCTGTATAAGGATTTCTTGTAGTTTACTATATAAGATAACTTTTGAGAGTTAATCTTGGTTTTAAATATAAAACATAATTTTCATATATGTCAATATTTTCCTAATTTAACCCTAATGATGCTCCCCCAATAATAGTCAAGCTGAAGAGAGAATGAGGAAATTAAGAAAGATGACTAGAGTGTTTTAGAAAATACATATCATATTAACTAATCTTAACTATCTAAAAGTATGGTAGTAAGCATCTCCCTGGAAGACACATTAGCAAAATGGCAGGCTCAAAACATCAAAATAAAAAATAAAAAGCGAGGCAGATATGAAAGATGGATAATGGGAAAGATGGTAACACAATATTTTGGAAATTAATAATGGTGGACACTATTTTATTTTATTTTAAAAAAAAAGGCGGTTATGCAATATGGATAAGAAAGATAATGACACAGAATATTTTGCTGTAGGTACAAAATATTTAAAAACAAGCAAAGCGGTTATGAAAGATAGATAATCACGAAAGTAGTTATACAATATTTTGTAAATTAATAATGGGGAGGTAGGTACAAAATGTATAGTAAATATTTAATTTAATATTTTGATTATTCCCTTAGAAATCTAGGTGATATTTTACATAACAACACTATAATAAATATCTGGTCCCTCACCCGTGCATTGTCTCTAGTTTTCTTCCTTAATTAAATGACAGTCAATTATATTCCCCTGTATGCAGTTAAAAAGCTAATGACACAGAAATTGAATTCACAAACAAGCCATCTGACTAAAACCACCAGAATGCCCTCATTACCTAGGTTATAAAATGCTGATATAACATAGAAACATTTTTCATACAAATTAGACCTGACAAAACGAAGGTGCAAGTGTGCAAGACAACTTACTGATCCCGTTCATGTACAAGGGTCTCCATTAGAGTTGGAAACTCCTTACTCATCTCTTGAATGACAAGAGTTAGCATGTCAACGTCATCCATTTCCTTCAGCTGAAGAAAGCAAACCCAAGATCCCATTTAGGGTATAAGACAAGAGTTTTTATTTTATACTCATCACAAGTATAAGAGGATTATGGAATTTACCATTTTGTTAAGATCATCAGGGCTGGGTAAAAAAATGGCTTGAAAAAGTAGAGAGTACAACAATTTAGTCTTATGCCAAAGTGGCATCTTTCTCCATGTTCTCCGTATGGTAATCTGTTTCAATTGACATCATAATTCAAGATAAATTAAACCAGTCCTTAAAGGCAAATAATGAAGCATAACCACAATGCAATCTGGTTAAAAAAACAAAAGAAAGCCTAGAGACCGAAAAATAACATTTGATGAAAATAGTAACATTCTTGCGGTATTTTTTCTCATGCTCATAATTATAGATAGAAAAAATATAACTTTAAGCCCCTGAACTTTCTCTCAATTATCGATTCAGTTCAGGGATTGAATCAATAATTGAGAAAAAGTTCAACAACCAACAGTTTTATTTTTCCTTATAGATATTAACAGTACGCTTGCAAAAATTTAGCATGTTCCAAAGACCTTTACAGGGGACAGAGGATTCAAGTAATTCTCAAATCTGAGGCAGAGTGGGAACACCTTAAAACGTAAAACTGGCATAAAACCAGGAAACAAAGGCCTAGGAAAAGTCTTGTGCCGTATATCTAGGAAGCAGAGAGCCAGAGACCCACTAAACACAAGGCACTCCCACAATTAAATATTTCTAACAGCCTTTCTTGTAGTTGTATGACTGAATCTATCCTCAAGAAATAAACAACAGACGTTAGGGAATGGATAGTTATGCAATATTCAAGGCTGTGCTCCACAGACATGATTTCTTTGTAATTGCAAACGGTTACATGTATGTCCACTGACGCCTGTTACTTGCTATAATTTAGAAATCTGTCAAAAAAAAAAAAAAAAACTCATCTAACCTGTACAGGACGATCACCAAGTATCACCCTGCCACCATATTTAATTGCTTCTTCATATGCTACCCGAAACTCAGAACCAGGAAAGACCTCGAGCTTACTAGCAACCTGTTAGAAATTGTATACAGAAAAGGCAAGGTATATGAAGATTACAGCAATAGATTTGATTTTTTGCAACATTTAAAATGATCTGAAACATAGGATCATGCCTTGGCAAGGAACCAGCTGTAAAGAACTCCAAAAATGTTATGTTTTTTCTTCAACATTGCAATCATTTCTCCCATGGTGGGAACCTGGAACGAGGAAATAAACAATTAAATAGATTGATAGATGAAATAGATCCTGAGCATATGGCATATGATACTTGCTGCAGCTAAAGTTCAGCAATACAATCACATAGGCATTAAATTATGCCGAACTGAATATCTGAGAAACCAGTAAGAAGATACATTTTTGTGAGACCACTTACTGGTCCAATTAATTTTTAGCATTTTCTTTCCGTAAAAAAATCTGACACTAAAAAAAATACAATCTGCAACGGCAGATATTTTCCAATAGGGTTCTCTCATAGAACTTCTTCTACAAGACTTTATAGTGTTTTTTGGTCAATACAAGCTTCTACATTCAATCCTGCCTCTTCTCAGATTTTCCAACTCCTTAGCTTATTTATGGCTTGAGGGGGTCTTACAATTAGTTTTGAAGTCCTTGGCAGCCACTGGACTGCATATGAGATATAAATATAGTACACCATAATGCTTGAGTAAAAATTACTATTTCCAGTGTTGTTTGTTTTCAAGTTATATATTTTTTCCACTGTCTTTTTATGCTGATTACTAAATGATTTTAGAAAAAATAGGCTATATGATTTATGATAAACATTCAGATTTGATTCCTTCATCAACGGAATACCCTATAGGCTGAAATTTCTACAAATTATTACCAAGCTATTGATATAAACAATAAGGAACTGAGAAGCACTTTAAAACATATCCTTTCCCATCTCAAGTAAAGTTCTACAAATTATTTATAATTTTAAATTTTAAAGGGAATACTACTAATCTTATTTACACATGGGAACAAAACAGTAGAAAAGAATCTTATGCACAGAGGGTGAAATCATTACAAGGCCCAAGGAGAGTGTTCACACCTTAAGATTTTGAGGGGTAAGCACTGACAATCGACTTGAACACAACTCCAAAAAGACAACCTGCAGCCAAGAAAAGCAAGGCATAAGATTTTATCAAAAAAAGCCTAGGAGCTGGAGGGATTTCGTGAAATTGAAAGCAGCTAACCTGCAGCATGATCCATCTATTAATCAAATATAAGTGAGTTCAAAAGGGAAGCACCTGTGGTTTCAGAAAATCGATTATTGCCTGAACTTCTCTACATGATTCCTGAAAAGAAACAGCATGGTTCAGCATACATCCCAAGCTCTCACTGTTATATATTTTATTACCTTACACACAGATTCCAAGTTTTACACTGTCTGTATAACATTGCATCCGACAAATTTTGAAAGCCAAACCTAGGTTTCAACCATTTGTTTTCAAATATTCTGAAGGAATGCAACATAAGCAATCATATTATTATCCACGTCAAAAAAGATTCATGGTTTAGCAATTTCCCAGGAATTTCCTTCTACGGTTGTGACAACTTCAATCTCAAAACAGATTCTAGGAAAAACATTTGCTGTTATGAACAGATATTTGGTAGTAAACACTCACAGGGCAAGTAGCAATTTGACGATAATGGATATGGATTTCTCAACTTCATTCATTCTACCAACAAACTAGAGAAAAATTACCTGATGAACTAGAAGGAAATCACAGAAAGCTTGATCGTAATTATACATATGATAAATGGATAGAAACCCGCTACCAGGCTTTTGACGATTCCGAACAGATTTTTTTTTTTTAAATGATTTTCCTTCAAAATGATCATATTGCCAATGCCCAAAATGAAAACACCAAACTCAAAATCCCAGGTATTGTTGGCCTCCATCAAATTTAGTCCCAAATCAAATACAACGAAATGAATTAATCAAATAATACCTGAGAAACGTGAGCTGTACCAACCAAATAAACGTCACAAACAGCGCCCTCGGCAGACGATTCGCACGTCAGAACTATCACGTTTCTTAAGAGCTCCTCCGGGAGAACGTTCCGATTCTCCGAACCCGCTCCATCACGACTAGGCGACGCAGTGGCCTCCGTCGGCGCGTCGATGCGAACCATGCTGTCAGACAAGCTCTCAAAAGTAGGTTCCTGAATGTGAACAAAATCTTCGCCTTCGGCGGCGGGTGAATCGAAGTGCGGCGGTTGGGACTCCATGAACGGCAGGAGAGTCTCGATTCTGCGGCGAGCAGAGGAAGCCGGGGCTTTGGGTTTCGATGCGGTGGAGAAATGAAGGAAGCGCGTGGAGATGGGAAAAGAGAGGGCAGAAGCGATTCTGCGCGGGCGAGGCAGAATCAACGGCGCGAATCGGGCGAGTTGAGCATGAGTGAACGGGCGAGTCATAAACACCGAATGTGCCAAAGCGTTTTGTCGTTAAGAATTAAGATCGTCCTCAGGGAAATGTGTCATTGTTGCCCGAGTAACGACCTTGCCGCAGCCCCCTTCTACGCCAGCCGCTCTCGCGCCCTCCCCTATGAACACTTTATTCCCGTATTCATTAGTTCTTGGGACAATTGGTGAATTAATTATTCCTCACTCCTTATTAATCCTATGTCTAAACATTAGTAGTTCTTAGTACACCTTCCGGATCAAAATACAAGGCTTGAACTAATTCACGCATCCTAACAAAATGTCTGTTGAGACATCTTATGTGTTTTAAAAGTAAGGATGAGCATGGTAAGGCTGGGTAGGGTGAGGCCGGCCCTACTTAATATGCGGCCCGTAGAGTAAACGAGTTACATTTTGCAGCCCGATGCTCGGCCTTATCCGGTAAAAGCCCTAACCATTTTGGGCTGGGCAAGAGCGGGTTTCCTTGCCCAAGTGATAATGCCCTGCTTTACTCCAGACATCTTGCATAAATACTTACAAAGTCTCAAACAACCTTTAGAGAATTCTGCATGAAGACTAATAATATGTGAAGAGTGATCAAAATTTGCAGAACTGAAATAGAAGCCTTATTACACACATTTTAATATTATAATTCATAACAGATTTTTAGATTCTCCAAATATTGTATAACAAATATTGTATAACTGAAATAGAAGCCCTTCTCCAAAAATTGCATACTAATAATATAAGTCTTTTATGTTTGAAAATAAGTCTACAACTTGAGTCTTGAAACTTAAAAACTACCATATGTCTTGACAAATATTCATACTTCAAATAAAATAATATATATAAAATAATGTTTATTTGATATAAAATTATATATTTAAATAAATTAAAATAATTTTTCGAGGCATGGCCAAATTAGTAGGATCTCTTGCCGACGCCCAACCGGAACCTGGCAGAATATTTTTTTTGGGCCACTTTTCAGGGTTGGGTTGGGCAATTTTTCAATATACATTTATTATCTATCACATCTATTTGGGATAAAAGTAAAAAACTATTATTAATATTCTTATTAATCTTTTATATTTTGGATTAAAAAAAAAATCATAGAAAACTTCTTATATTTTTTGAACCGCAGAGAGAGTATAGCTTCTTCTTATTTGAAAAAACATTTAGAGCATCTTTTCCATCTTTTCCTCTAATTAATTATATATATAGCTCTTCTTTTCACACTTTATTCTTGTTTGAAAAAAGGTTGTATATTTTACATATTTATTGTTTTTAACTAACTTTTAATTCAATTATCTAAAGCTTAGAGTTAAGATGAAAAAATATATATAAGATTATTCCCAAAGTGCACCCAGCAACAACAAAAAATGAGATGAGAACTACCAGCTTGCAAAACAAGAGCAAAAGTCATAGTTGTGGTTAACTTTGCCAGCTGGAGTCCATGTGTGATGCATTAATCTTTTGACTATAGATGACGTGGCAGTTGAGGGGAGTGGAAGACCCCATTAAAACTGACACATGCATTAATCTGTTAAATGCAAGGGTGAAAGTTGAGATTCTAGTTCCAATCTAGGGATGAGCTAATTAATAAATTTATTATCCAATCAATTCTTCAACGTGTACATTGAACAGTACTTTAATACAACGTGCCCAAAACTTCTGGTTACTTTTATACCTTAAAAAATATTTATTATCGGGCACACTTTATAAATAATCATATATGCATTTTTACAATTTAACAAGTTACCCTAAAAGCTTATAAAAAAAGGATAAAATTGGGGGAGTACAAGAATCCAGGATTATATTTTTAAATACTTTAATAAAAACTTAATAAGTTACTTTTTTAAATAATAATTTAATTCTAACTGAAAATCATATATGTAGAGTGTGCTTTTAATTATAAGTCTCCCCCCAATAATGCACGATTCTTTTTATTCTTTTATTGTTTTGACAGAAATTTATTGTTCTTAGAAATCATTTGCATTTTCCACTTTATAAAAAATTAATTTTTCAGCATTTATATTTATTTTATTTTATTTAAATAAAATAAAAATGAATGATTGAAAGAAAAATAAACCCACACAAACATAAATTGTTAGCTTAAAAGGAGAAAATAAATAAAAGGTACTATGAAATAAAACTCCATAACTATTAGTCAACTGTATGGCATCTGCAGGTTGAATCCCATACTTAGTAACCAAGAAATCACAAAAATAAAACATAACTATACCTAAAGCCTTTATTTATGCATCAAAGTGACTTTACCAGGTCCGCATTTCTTGATTATCACTGTGGCAAGTAACTAATTTCTTATTGTTGTGTTTGCAAAAAAAAAAATCTTATTGTTGTGATGAAATCTTAACCGTTTAAAATTTGATTTGAACGATTCAAATTCAAAATTTTTAATGTCATTTTTTAAATAATAAATTTACTTTTTGAGAAGTGACAGTTGCGAGATTATCTTTGTTTTTAATTTTGCATATAATAAAATAAAATAAAATTAAATTAAATCTAAACCATTCAAAATCAATCAATCTAATGATGAAAATAGGTGATGAGCACATTTTATGCTCGTCACTACAGGGAGGACAATCCGCACTTTTGTCCACAATGACTGACCCACCATTTGACAGATCAGTGATCAAATACAGATATCAAACAGCCAACAAGATTGACACTTCGTAAGGGTAAAAAAATGTCTGCGATCCAATCTCATGCACAAATTTCAAAGCCAATAGATTAAAATGAAAAAACAGAATCCTGTTTAAAAGCATCATACAGATACACAGCAGTCCATTCATCTCACTACCTAAGGTGAGCACCCGTTAAGCTTGAAGAAAAATTACCTAGTGCTCAAAGATTTCAAGACAAACTAAATTTGTATGGTGAGTATGGAAAATTTCAAGATGCAGGTACACAGAAGACATTCGAGTTTTAGGGGTTTTAACTTTTAAGTTTCATATAGATCCAAAGAAGTGTTCCAGGGATAAGGCACTGAACACATTTGCGGCAGTCCGTTCAGTTCTGACTGGAGATACGTGAAGTTGATACTTTATAAACCTCTGCATCATAATTTGTTGTCAACCATTAAAAGATGCAAAGTATGATTTTATATATACATCAGAACATGTGTTTGACCACTGGAAAATAAAGTTCACATATATAGACTTACGGCTAACTGAGTTATAACTTCAGGATTTGTGTCAATGTGCCAATCGGGTTCCAACTGCCGGACAAATGAAGACCTTCCATTCTCTGTGCTGCAGAAGAGGACCTGAGAATGAAATGCACGGCAACAGCGAAAGGCGGCACCACCCATGAAATTTACAGAACTTATGAGGTACACAGGAGAAATCCGCGCAACAAATCAGAAGAATTACATTAACCACTACATTTTCTAACATGTGATTTTGCAACATCTCTACAATCTGCAAACACGAGACTCACAGAGAAAGTCACAATTCAGAAGACGGCATGACCAATTACTCATTTCAGTCCCAAGGACACCATTAAAAGAAAACTAAGAAACCAAGAGCAAATAACCAGGAGCACATTTTCCCTCAGATCCCATGTCCTTCTGATTAATGGTTATGTACAGCATACACCATACCACATGGAATTTGACTTTATTCATCACAACTTCCATCAAAATTCCCTCCCAGAGTAATCGTGGAACTAACTCTTAATGTAACTCCATAATAATACTCCTAAACTTTTTTTTGCTCAAGTAATGATACTCCTAAAGTTAGAAAACTATCATCAACGCTACCATCAATAAAGATGCCTTAACATAAGGAGCTTGACACAAAAGTTAATACAAAGACACATGTTAGGAGAAGTTAGGAGTAGTTATCAGTTATTATCTGTTTAGAGAAGTTATTATATCTCATCTATTTAGGGAAGTTATAGTTAGGCAAAGGAAAGACTCTATAAATATACTGTATTCTCTTTTTAGAAGATTATGAATGAAGATATGATATTTCAGATCGTCGACTTTACAAATAATGGAGATTACCGAAGATATAGAAAAGATGACTAAATTCTCGGATGATAAGCAACTTGCCAGTATAAATTTGGCTGAAATTTTTCTCCACAACGGAAACAAAGTCCCTTATCACGTCGATGTTGCTTTTCTGTTTCTGAAAGCCGAGGACCTTGCGAATTTGTTGGGTAATTGCGAGAGTTGGCCGACTGAAGGAATTTTGGAAAATTTGAATTTCCAAAATTTGAATTTTGGGGAACCGTCGACGTCGCACCGATAGGAGAGTAGAAATTTGAATTCAGATTGGGTTCCTGATTTTGCGCACCGAATGAATTAATGGATGCAAAATTTTCGGAAGTAGCGGCATTTGAATATCCGAATGTATTGGGTGAATTAGATCTGAAATCTCTATTGAAACTTTCAACGCCACGTGGATTAGTATTGCGGAAATTGGAATGCTGGACAACCTGAGATTGATTTTTTAATTCAAACTCCAATGCAAGACTAACAGCCTTATATACGGTACGAGGTTTGTGAATCTTCACGTCTGACTGCAACTCTTCCTTAAGGCCGTTGATAAATACTCCTAAAAGACAATGTTCAGGCCATCCCTGTACTTGGGCTTGTCTCCTCACAAACTCTTGCTTATATTCGTTGACTGAATTCAATTGCTTTATGCTACATAAATAAGCATCCAGATTTTGGAATTGATCGGGCCAAATTGCTCATGAAATATACGTACAAGTTCAAAGAACGTATGGTTCTTCCTGATGACACCCAAGTAAACGTATCTAATGCGTCTCCCTCAAGATTGATTACAGCAACATCAACTTTTAAATCCTCAGACGTCTGGTAATATCGAAAGTACTTTTCAGCCCTTAAAATCCAACCTCTAGGATCTCCTCCTTCATATTTAGGGAACTCAATTTTCGAATAGGGACGTTTTGAGGAGTTTCGGTGCCAATAATGATCATCTTCTTCATCATTCTCATTATAAGTTTCCCTGTGGGTCTGACTAGACTCTCTATGAGCAAATATTGGCGCCTTCTGCTTTCTCAAGTTGTTGATTTCTGCATTCATCTGATTTAACTGCACCATAATGGCTGTCAATTGGGGATTATTTGTATTCTGTGGTGTTTGAGATTGGGGTTGCAACATAATTATTGCTGGATCGTTATGAGGATTGGAGGTGGGTGGTATATACGGGTTTTGGGAAGTTCTTTGTGGAGAATTTTCCTCATATGAAGAATTTCGAGTATTCACCATTGTATCCAGCAGCCCTAAGAACGACCGCTCTGATACCAATTGATAGGATTTGAAGAATTTAGAATAAGAGAATGAAATGAGAGATCTTGATGAAATTAAAAGAGAAGTAGAAAAAGGAAAATCTAGAGTCAGAATCTAACTCCAGCCAACACAACACAATTACGAAATATCATATCTTCATTCATAATCTTCTAAAAGAGAATACAGTATATTTATAGTCTTTCCCTTGCCTAACTATAACTTCCCTAAACAGATGAGATAGAATAACTTCTCTAAACAGATAATAACTGATAACTACTCCTAACTTCTCCTAAGATGTGTCTTTCTTCAAAGGAGGACACATGGAACCCTAACAGTTTTTCACCCACAGAACCAATGTCACTATGTATTTCATGCCTGGCTTGAATGTCACTACATTTTTAAAGATGCCTTAACATAAAGAGCTTGACACATTGGCATCATGCAATCCATAAAGCCAACCTCACCTTGTGGGATAAGACTTTGTTGTTGTTGTTGTAATGTTCATCAACACATGTGCTGCATCTAAAAGGAAATCCTCATACACATATATTTGCATGTACGTAGCACATTCTATTGGTAGACTATAACCCCCGTCAAGAAGAAAATTAAGTTCTATCAATAAATATTCCGTACTCTTAGGTTTGGTGCATATTCACATACCTTGTCCTTGATCAAACCACCGGAAGTGAAAACCCCAGCATCCTCCAATGCCACAAGAACTCTTTTCTGCAAAATCAATCCATGCATAAAGAATCAACATTTTAATAGTTTGGTATATGGGAACAGAGTAGCAGCATAGAAACATTACAAGGTCGCCTGAAATCAATTTAAGTTCGCACAAAATGTTAGCAGCCACAAAATAAGATTGGTTTTAGTAGGATAAATGAAAACAGCCATTACAACATGGAACTAAACTGCTAGCATTCACTACTTAGGGGGGAAATAAGCCGTTCAAAGTCAAGAAAAGGTCATAAATGATTTAATGTAACATATCTAATGCAACAAGAATAATAGCAAGCTTGCAAGTTACACACATTGAAACAAAATTTTCTAGAATTTTCATTTCAAGGAACAATACGTCTTAGTGCATTCATTTGTTATCAGCAGTAACAAATTTTTGCTCCACCAGACTGGAAGACTGAGAAGCTGTCTTATTGATTCCATTATACTAGTAAGACAAGAAGGATAAATGATTTTGACTAACATGAGGTCATGAGGAATAATGTGCTTTAGACAGACATGGGGGATAAATGATTCTAATAATATATTATTTACAGATGGAAAAAAAAATTCTGCAGAAAATGGTTGCGCCCACCTCACTTTCATCATCCAGAACTCGTTCCATGAGATATAGATCACAAAATTTTGTAATCTCCAACAATACTTCCAGCACAGAGGACCTTACTGTAACTTGTTTCTGCCAAGAGCATCGATATATTTCTTCAGTTTAATTTGTTAATGTACATACGTGCATGTGTGTGTGTAAAATAGAGAATTTCACCACCTGAAGCTCCTCTGGACTATTTTCTTCAAGGATCACTCCAAGAAGGCGACAAGTAACCTGCAAACAAGACATACTACACCATAAAATTCTGTAATAGAAGGCAGGAAACATTGATTGATTGGGCCTTCGACATTTGGAATGCACGCAAATGCATTTCCTTTTACCACATTTCTAGATTTCATGTTAAGAAGAGACAAGAAGAGTTAAAACAACGGCAGAAAAATCAACAATTTTGTATAATTTATTTAATTATGTTCCAATTGAAAACTTTATGGCTTAATTTTATCCATCAGTGACAAGCATCCTTAATGTATAAAGCCACTGACACGAACAACCAGTGCACCATAATATGGCAGTTTTCTTAGATTTAGATAAGATTGGGATTCATGATAGATTGATGTAAACTGCAGCAATAAGAGCACAAAGCATGAAATAAACTTGATTAGCACAAAAAAGTACCAGAGTATGTGCGACTAATTACCTTCCTTCCTTCACTCAACTTCTGCCTAACTATTTGCCCCAATGTTGGCTGAAAAAAGTAGGAAAATAAGTTAAAAATTAACCACTGTATGCAAAGCAGTTCAGTAAGCGTTGATGTCAAAAGATTCAGGCACTATATGAAGCAGTGGGCATTGACAATTGCAATAACCTTAACAGGCTGAAAGAACTCATCTACTACATTTTGTGCACTTGCATCATCTGAAGATGAACAAACTCCAGAAGCAATTACTGAAGCATTCGAAGGTGCACTAACTCCAGAATTACCGGGCATAGTGGCTAGCCGTTTTCTTTGCCTCGGTTGAGATCCACTGGGGGATCTCATCATCCTCCAGGTGAAGAAAATTGCAAGAGCAAGACCAGCAACTGCTCCAATAGAGCGTGAATCCTGATAACAAGTTGAACATAATGATGGTTTACCCATTAAACAAAATTGAGATATGAATAGCAAGAAACTGAAACCTTCATGAAAAATAAAAATATAAAAACAGAACAAAACATTGGACATCTAAATTAGTGAATTATATAACTCTAGGTCGGCTCTATTTCCCAAAACCCACAAGCACCCAAAAGAAGTTACACTTACAGAGGCGCATAAAAAATACTAAAGCCGCAAAACAATACTGTACCACACTACGAGAAACTTGGGTTTTGCTTTAAAACAGCAGCTGTGGCTATGGAAAGCAGATTTGGGTGGTTCAAGACTTACTAATAAAATGGAAATGCCTAGAAAATTTGTTCAGATAAAATAACAAATCGATAATCTTAATTGTATCCAGACATTTAGCCACTTTTTGAGAGGATCAGTAAAAGCAAATTGTTGGTTTTCAGTGTATGGAATTGATCTAGAGCTTTCAGAGTTTTGAACTGTCTGAATTTTATGGATCTGTACACCATAATGAACAGAGATTATCCTTTGAACCTCAGGCTTGCTGAATTAACTATGCCTCTGCTACATTTCTGAATAACATGCATCCCCATCAACCGTTTTTCTTGTTCCCAGCATTTTGATTGGACATTTCAGATTACTTTTGTTAGCTTATCTTTAGTATAAGAAGGAAAAGGAAATTGATGACAGAGCCACGGAGCCATCTCCTAGACTAGAATCAGCAAGATCATTGATGAAACATCATAAAATAGTAGGAAAAAAAAAAGACAAAAACAAAAGACCCTAGCTCATTACAATAATACAATCAATTATATTCTACTCACCTCACCTTTAAAACTCAAACATTATACATTTTACTTTTAACTTATAATCATCTATCATAGCAGTAGAGATGACTCACACATCAGACTTAGTAAGACCGAAGTCTGAAAGGGTGCCCTAAGACAACTATAGCCTAGTAAATTGACGCTTTATAAACCATACCAGCCTAGAAAGTGTTTTTATATGTGCTTGACAAATGAACCAGCCGATACTATGGCACAAAAATTAGAAATCATTCTTCAGATAGCCAATTTAACGGTCAATATTTACATATGTCATTCATGGGACTAAATTAAAGTCTGATCAGAAGAAGTAGATAAGATTCATAATCAAGTTGCTTGCAATTAATCAAACTAGCGTTAAGTAAACGCATATGGTCATAAAAATATTTTAATAACTTTAAGCATCAATATATTCAGATAGTGAAGTAGTTTTCATTGATCGGTTTTAGCTCCCGCTTAAATCAGGTAGAATAACAAACTTTGAGCCTTTTATGCTTTCGTTTTAGCAGTTCTCCATATCCTTCTCTCCGACTAATCATGTTCCTTTTTCCAATCACAATTCTTCTAAACTTTGAGTAGATAATCATTGAAAATAAAAATCAAGTGTTACCACAATCAACTACAACTCGGAAAAGCAGCAAACAAAACGAAATACAAACAGAAGGGCGGGAGGCAGATAAGAAAATATTGACCAAACGCATTGAACTAACTATGATTGCAAAAAGAAAATGGAAGAGCTGAACATTCTTTGGCTCAAATAAGGGATATCAGATCCGCCAAAATGGCCGAGAAATAAATGAGTAAGACAAAAATTAATTGCTTATAGAGAGCAAAAATACCGGGTTTTGTACGAAGAGTGATATCAAATTGGACATCTTAACCGTGATAAAATCTCTCCATCGTTTGATAAGCTGAAACAGCTCTTCTTTCGAGGAGTCAACCATGGTTCGCCTCCGCCTTAAGAGGATTTCTCAGTTCCAGAGCGATGACGTTTAACAGGATTGCTCAGACTCGCAGGCCATTCATCGACGATCACTGTTCGAGAGAGAGAGAGAGAGAAGAACTCTGTACAGCGTCTGTGCCTCTGGGGGGCGTCAACGATAGCATACGGAGTAGAAGAGCGCTTTTGAGGTTTACATATGAAGAGGGTTAATTCCAAAAAAAAGTGAAAATCAAATTTTGCTTTTTCTGACTGATTTCCCTTGAGACACACTAACCTGGTCTGTTCTTTTTCCCCCATAAAATCAAGTCTCGATTTTAAGTTTATAATTTTTTTATTATTTTGAGATTATAACTTCTTCTAGAAAATCTGATTATAAAAAGATGTTTATTTAATTGTAAAATTGTCAATTTTATAGATGTAAGATTAAGAGTAAGACTTTTTTAAAATTTGAATTTGAATCGGTTACACACCTATTGAATTTTTTTTGCCTGAATGCCTATTTCATTTGTTAAATTTTAACTTTTATTTTTAAAATTAGTGTAACTATAATTTGAATACCATCAAAAATCAATCTTATCTATAGGGAAAATTCCATTTAAATACCATTTGAATTTGCAAAACCCCCAAAGGTCCTCCGAATTTGTAAAAAGACTGGAGGTCTTAGAACCATGAGGGATATGCAAAGTCGGGTGAAATTACATTTTTACCCTTACTTTTAAATAAATAAATAAAAAAAGCCCCTCACTGGAGGGCCGGCCGCCAGAGGACCACCGGCGGCCGAACGCCGGAGGGCAGAGCACCCGCCGGCCCCCGGTGGGGATGGGGGTTTTTTTTTGAAAAAACAAAATAATTTTTTGAAAGTGTGGGGGGTGGGGTTCGAACCCCCCACCCCACCGGCGTAATGGCCGCCGATGCTCGGCCCTCCGGTGAGGGGCTTTTTTTATTTATTTATTTAAAAGTAAAAAAAAAGGTAATTTCACCCGAACCAGATATCTCTCATGGCCCCAAGACTCCGAGTCTTTTTACAAATTCGGACCTACAGGGGGCAGAAATTCAAATGGTATTTAAATGGAATTTTCCTTATCTTATATCATATTTTATATCTAAAACTAAACTTTCAATCAGACCCGATAATATTTGAATCTAACCCAGTCAAATAATTATATATTATAAAAGTCCAAATCAATATTTATAAATAGATTTTAAAAGCTTAATGTACCTTTTTAATTAAATTAGTCCGCGGGTTCCTTATTATTTCACTAGCTTTTTTTTTTTGTTACAGCATTTCACTAGTGTTATTTACACCAAAAAGCAACGGAGCTCCAATCACACGTTCAGACGAACAATACAAGAAAATTAGCAACATATCTGCCAAACAGGACTAGATTAAAAAAAAAAAGGTGAAAAAGACAAAAAAAATTCCACTTGAACTTAATAATCCCAAATCAATCTTGCTGCCTATTAAAATATAACAATTGACAGAATATATTTTATAAAATAGATAATATATGTTCATTTAAAAATCAACTATTTAGTTTAAACTGGTTTTTTCTGAACGACTTGGGTACTGTAGATGCACCTTGTCCACTAAACCTACCCAGAAAGCTTGCTAAGCAGAAAGAATGAAATGGTTACACAATGGAGCCACGCAACACTATATAAAACACCTTCAATAAAATGAACACACAGTTCAATTTGTGAACAAAGAATGATATATTTTGTAAGCAAAAATAACCTTTAATGACATGATGGAAAATTTGGCCAAAAAAAAAAAAATGACATGATGGAAAAGAGAGCCACTGTCCATCAAAATATTGATAACATATCAAATGAGGCATCATGCTGTTCAGTTGCCTATACACTGTGATCATTACTGGAAAGAAGAAATTTTTCTTCCTCATTTGACATGTCACTCATTGGGAGCTGAACATGCGACTTGGTATTCATTTTATTCAACTCATTCTCTACACGGAAAAAGATCCATTGGAAGCGGCGGAAAATCTCCGAGGAGGCAATTGCGAACACAGTGAGATGGTTATGGCGGAGATGGGCAGACAGCTTGTATGTCCACGTACAACGCAGAACTAGATTGCTCCCAATCACCCAAACGTAAACCTGAACAGCCATGTACATATATACAACTTCAGGATAACAGTCTTTTTTTCAAGTATATATAAACCCAGTGTACATATTAGTTAGAAGAGGGGTGTATGTGTGTTAGAAGAGGTTGCTTTAATCATGGGCTAAGCTTACTGCAACCATAAATTGGTTGACCTCTGCTAAAAGACAAGTCTTTACTTATCTTATTTATTTTTAATAAATGAAAAATAATACTGTTAAACTCTATGGCTGCACTTCTTTAACGATCCTTACCCATCTCCTTCCATGTAAACTATTGGACAGTGGATGTGGTTTGCTGAATTTGAATATCCGAGTGAATGAACTGAGAATTTAAAAAGGGACATTTGTCAGCATGTCACCAGACAATGTCACATAACATAAGATAAAATATTACATTATAACAAATATGGGTTTTCAGCAGCATAATCCAAACTTTTTCACTTGATCAATTAGACAGGCACCAAGGACATTCAACAATGATAAGCTTTATGCATGTTAACACCAAAGCTACTCCTATACCTCCTCATTCAATATAATAAATCAGGACCGCCAGATCACATGATCAAAAATCCGATTATGTGTAACATCGCCATATAAACAAGCTTTTCGCATGGATTGGTGCACAAGGAAATTCCCATAAAATGATGGCTTGTGCACCCAAAAAAAAAATCAAACCACCTTAGAACTCATCCCCCTAGCAATGCACATTGGAAAGCAACAGAAAAGAGTCTTTAATGGGTTTGGATTCTCTCAGAATCCTTTTTCTTATTTTCTTCTCAGTATCTGATCTCCACCCTCAGATTTTAAAAAATAGATGGTTCAGATTTAATATTTTATAAAACTATTATTTTGAACATGAATAAATAAACTTAAACTGTTAAATCATGATCTACACAATTTATACTGTAATACAAACAAAATTAATAAAACACTATCATCATAATTTTAGAAAATATTAAATCTGAACCAGCCATTTTTTCATTTAAGGGTGGAAATGAGATTCTGAGAAGAAAAAAAGAAAAGAGATTCTGAGGATATCTGCTCTGGTCTTTAATGCAGTAGTTTATGCATGCTTGGCCATGCTGCTAGACAAGATGACAGGCAGTTTTGAGCCAATTGAAGCCCTTTCTTAGTTCTGCATTTTACTTATGTTTAATCAAGAGATAAAATCACTTTTCTGTGACAGCACCATCTATTGTTCTGCAGTTAAAAGCTAAATTCAAAAGTTACTATCGGAAAAGGTAGGGCAAACATTGGGCCTACCTTAAGTCCCAATCTCGAGTGACATCCCAATAGAAAGAGTATAACGAGTTCACAACACTTGAAAGAAGCCAGAGAGGCCTATATAAGTTTGTCCAATTATCAGGGAAGACGTGATACTTGAGGGCAGAGAGAAAAATTACTGGCACTGCAGTGGAATATTTTAAGGCTGAAACCATAAGCAATTGGAGTTAGAATTTGACAAAAATGCAGTACAACTATCCTAGAAAAAACATGATAAGTTGTTCTAGAAATAAAGTCCTGATCCACTTAGAAGCAAGATGCACAGAATTGATAGAACATGCACTAGATTCTCAAACGCTGTATGTTATGGATTTCACAAAATAAAATAAATAGCAAGAGACCCAAAAACTTAAGCTAGCATAAAACGTCGAATTTATAAAACTTGCAAAAACTTATGTACAATTTTTTAGAGAAAGAGCAAGACTTCTTACCATTAAGAAGTGTAGTTCTCTCCCCAGTGTCCTTGTACTGTCGGAGACATTGGTTCAGACGGAAAAGGTATGGTAAAACAAGAGCCAAAGGGATTGCAATAGAGTGACTGCCACAAACAGAATCAGCTTCTAACCAAGCAATTGTGGCAACCTACAAAGATTTTAAAAAATCATTCCGTTATTGTGTAACTGGAATATCTTCTTAAAACTAAGATAAATTCAAGACAATGTAATTTATCAATTTCAGTTTATCAGAATCAAACCTGTTGATGGACCATTCGACAAACTGATCGCTCCAGATCTGAAAATACCTGCAAAAAATTGATGCACATAACCAAACAAAACAAAGTAGGGGATTAACAGAAGTCAACATTTAGATAAACAAGGCATGTCAATTATAAACTCTACGGATTCAACATATCCTCTGTACCCCCACCCTTAATTTTACACATACATAAATGAATGCTCATATTTGTACTTATAGGTGTAGGGTTGTGTGAGTGGTTGGGTGTTATATAAAGTATAAACAAACATGTAATTATAGCTGTATTTGGTAACCCTTTTGTAAGGATATCAGCAAGCTGTAGCTTTGTAGGAATATAGGAAATACAAATAATTCCATCTTCAACTTTTTCTCCGATAAAGTGGCGGTCAACATCAACATGTTTAGTTACGCTATGTTGAACTGGATTTAATGCCATACTTATGGCTGCTTTATTGTCACAAAGAGAGCTTAAGTGGACACTCTATCTGTGTGTAGGTCTCATCGCCTACTCTCTTTAGCCAAATTCCTTCCATAACCCCTTGAGATAGGGCTCTTAGTTCAGATTCTGCACTGCTCTTGGATACAACTCGTTGTTTTTGACTTTGCCAAGTTACCAAGTTTCCCCACACAAAGGTGCAATAGCCGGAAGTGGATCTGCTGTTGTCTTGATCTCCCGCTTGATCAAGGTACGTATAAATCTCAATAGTTCTTAGATTTGTCTTCTTAAAGAAGAGACCTCGGCCAGTGTCCCTTTGAGGTATTTTAGGATTTTGTAAGCTGCATTCGGGTGCTTTTGCTTCGGTGAATGCATATGTTGGCTTGCAACACTTGCGAAAAAGCTATGTCGGCCGTGTATGGGAAAGATAGATAAGCTTTCCAACCAATCTCTCGGTAACGCCCCAAGTCTGCTGGTTTTTCATCTTGCTCCTGTTTTTTCTTTTCGCAATTTCTGTTCAGTTGTTGGGGGATTCGCCTTGTTCTTCTTTTTCTTGACTCTAATAGGCGTCTTGCTTGGTTTACATCCAAGCATGCCGGTTTCCTTTAGTAAATCAAGGATATATTTTCTTTGTGAAATGTGGATTCCTTCCTTTGACCTAGCCACTTCCATTCCTAGGAAATATTTCAAATTTCCCAGGTCTTTGACTTCAAATTCTTGGTTTAACGCCATCTTGATTCTACTCATTTCTTGGAGATCATTTCCTGTGAGTATAATGTCATCTACATATACTATTAGGATAGTAATCAGATTTTCATGTTTCATAGTAAACATAGTATGGTCAGAGAGGCTTTGGTTATAGCCTTCAGCCTTCAGAACTCGTGAGAATCTGTCAAACCAGGCTCTAGGGGACTGTTTCAAACCGTATATTGACTTATTCAGTTTACATACCCTGTATGCGCCTGTCCTTTGTCAAAACCAGGTGGTAATGTCATATATACTTCCTCTTTTAGTTCCCCATTTAGGAAAGCATTTTTGATGTCAAGTTGTTGTAGTGGCCGGTCCAGTTACAGCAATGGAGATAAGTATTCGTACTGTATCCGGTTTGCTACGGGGGCAAACGTCTCGTTGTAGTCCAAACCATATGTTTGTGTAAAACCTTTGGCTACTAACCTGGCTTTGTACTTGTTTAAAGTACCATCAGCATTGTACTTGAGGGTGAATACCCACTTGCATCCCACTGCCTTTCTTTCTTTTGGTAGGTCAGTAATGTCCCAAGTATGATTCTTTTCAAGGGCATATACTTCATCTAAGACAAAGACTCTTCCATTCTGGAATTTTTAGGGCTTCATGTACATTTGTAGGGATCGGATCTGATCAAGATTAGTAACAAAGGAATAATATGTTTGTGAGAGATTACCATATGACAAATGGTTTTGGATAGGGTGTTGAGTACATGAGCGTGCCTTCTTTCGCAGTGCAATAGGCATGTCTTCTTCCTTGTTAGCATCAGGATTCACCCCCGGTTGGGATAGTGGCTGAGTTTGTAGGCATGGTGGACCCTTCTAGCTGTTTGTTCCTCCTAGAGTAAACCTTGCCATACTGATTTTTAGGTTCAGCGACCCCTGTTTGTGATGGTATTAAGGGTGGATCTGGGATAGGAGGTATAGATACAGGATAAGAGGGTGGTATTGGTTCGGGTATAGGAAGACCGGGTACCGAGAGTCACTCCAACTCTCCCCCGACTAGAAGGCCGGGAATAGAAAGGTGAGGATTCAAAGGTAACATCACGGCTGATGAAGAGATGTTTAGACTTGGGATCATAGCATTTATACCCCTTTTGGCAATTTGAATAGCCAAGGAAGATACATGGAACTGATCTTGGGTCAAATTTGGAAGAAGGGTGATAAAGGTGGACATAAACCTTGCACCCAAAAATACGAAGGGGAAGTGAGTGGTCAAGGTGTGAAGTCATGTGAGTTTCACATAATTTTTCAAGTGGAGAGATGTGGGAAAGGACCGGGTAGGCATTCTATTGATTAGATGGGTGGCTGTGAGGATGGCATCACCCCAGAAATATTTGGGAACATGACATGTATACATGAGGGCACGAGCTATGTCAAGAAGATGACGATTTTTGCGTTCAGCTATGCCATTTTGTTGTGGGGTGTAGGAGCAACTGCTTTTGTGGACAATACCATGAGAGGTGAGAAAATGGCTGAATTTATTGGTGAAGTATTCAGTGCCATTATCAGAGTGTAGGACCTGAATAGTAGAGTTGAATTGGGTTTTAATATACTGAAAAAATTCAACAAAGATGTTAAACACATCGGATTTTTCCTTTAAAAGATACACCCAACACATGCGAGAGTGATCATCGATAAAGGTGACAAAATATTTTGCACCGGTACGATTGGGAATTTCGGAAGGCCCCCATACATCACCGTGGATGATGGAGAAGGGACGGGTGGCACGATATGTGTTTGAAGGGTAGGTAACACGGTGGTGTTTTGCTAATTCACAAGTCTCACAATGAAAAGTGCCATCTTTATTAGAAAAATGAGGAAACAATTTTTGGAGATACTGGAAACTAGGATGTCCCATTCGTTTATGCCATAGCATTACATTATTGTCTAATGAAGGAAAACTAGAGGTCTTTATTTGAGATGACAAGGCACTTGCAGAGGAATCATCGAGATAGTAGAGGCCACCATGCTCCTTAGTTGTGCCAATCATCTTCCCGAGGAGAGATCCGAAATACACAATGAGTAGCAAAAAAATGAGCGGAAGAGCAATTTGCATGCTTAGTTATTTTGCTGATTGACAAGAGATTAAATGTCAAGGCGAGGAACATGAAGTACGGATTCAAGTTTGAGGTTTTTTGTGATAGGTATGGTACTGTGCCGGCAATGGTGGCACAAGTATTAGTGTTTTGTATGAATGCGCTCATTGCCGGTGAGGGTGAATATGAAGTAAACCGACGGATTCTGAAGTCATGTGGTCGAAGCGCCGTATCGACTATCCGTTTGGGTAGAGATGAAGAGGTTTCAAGGGTGAGATAATTAGTACCTTGTTTGGCGCGGAAGCAATAGGCCCTTGAGGAGCCTTTAGGGTTTTTAACATATCCGGGAGTTGACTTATCTGATCTGGATTAAGGGATACGGCTTGTTTGGTTCGGATATGGAGTCGGCCTCAATGGTTGTTTGATGAGCGAGAAAAAGGTCTTGAGTTGCGAGGTTTCCAATCGGCAGCTTGCCATGAAGTGACCAGCATTTATCCGGGTATGACCAACCTTCTTACAATGATCACATGTTGGACGAGGTTTACGGGAATGGGGCCGAAGGAACATGCTTACTTACTAGGCCGATGCATCCGGACTTGGAGAGACGGCTTTGAGTAGCATGGTATGCTGCGGGATTCTTCACGACGTATTTCGAGTACACCTCTCGAAGTGGTGGGGAGACGAGTTGCTTAATATTCGGGCTCTAGCATCATCAAACTCGGATTGAGACCGGCAAGAAAGATCATGACACGATCAATGTTGAGATTACGCGGGTGCGGGCAGCGTGCGGAGATGATGTCCATTCGGTGGTTGCCATCTGGTCCTCTTCTTGCCAAAGTGCCACAAGCTCAAACCAGAACTCAGCGACACACCTAGAGCTTGGGAGGACTTCCAAATTCTGCGTCGGAGGTTGAACGGTTGTGACGGGTCTTTAGCATCAACATAAGAGTCTCGGACAAAGATCCCGAGATGTCCTTGGCGGTGGAAGGTACATGAAACTTCGTTTTATACGTGATGACATGGCATTGATCAGCCATGAGCGAGACAAGGGAATTGTCAATTTCCCATTGAGCGGCAACCACAATAGCTCAATGATTTATCGAAAAGATTAGCTTGGAAGAGGAAATGCAGATTTTATTACGAAAATAAGAGATAATAGAGAAAAATACAAGAGGATGCAAACCTTTGCCATGGAAGTTAAAATATCAGCCAAGAAAAAATCACAGAATGATATTGCCTGTTTTAGTAAAAGAAAGAAAAGGGATAAACATCAGATCATATTTAAACATTGTCGCCAATCAAAAAACATCCAAGACATAAATTAATGAGGAATGGAATGAAGCAGGAGTAAAATAAGGTTGAAATGTCAGAAAATAAAATGAAAATGACATGAATATGTCTCTCCTAAGAATCATTACTACTGAAATAATTCCCAAGTATCTTCAATGAAAGATATTCAATAGTTTCAACCTGAAACCCCTGCAAAAGGTGTAACGCCGCAAGGGTATACCTGGTGTGTAAACTAAAGCTTATGTGCTTGATGGCACCATCACCAAACAGATGTGATGACTAAGGTCTTAATTATGACTTATTTGTCATGTGAAGTCCAGCCAGCTATACTTGTCACTTCATCAAGCTTAGAACAGCATGTAGTTGGGCATCTACATTGCATGTTTATTCGATCGCTGTGAGTGGGAAGAAGTTCTATAAACATTCACCAACTCTCTTCTTTTATTTTATATTTATTTTTTATCTACAGTTTATTGATATAACTCCACATTTGGTGGAGGAATATCCTAGTTACAAAAAGGACACTAAGAAAAAAAAAAATCTAAGATCAAGGACCCTAATACCTACATATCACCTATGACCTACGACCAAAATCTCTAGGAAAACTAGACCAACAATTTATAGCAACATTCACCAACTCTCAGTATCGGTAATTTCAAGCTAGTGAGTGAAGGTATGTACAAAACAAACCAAAAAAAAAAAAATACAGCGGCCCAGTGAGCAAGGCTCCCACCAGGTGGGGTCTGGAGAATGATAGATGTACACAGCCTTGCACAAAACAAACAAACAAACAAAAAAACAGCAGCCCAATGCACAAGGCTCCCACCAAGTGGGGTCTGGGCAAAGATTGATGTATGCAGCTTAGCCCCACAATCAGAGAGGCTGTTTCTAGGATTTGAACCCGTGAGCTCTAGGTTACATGGCAACAACTTTACCGCCGTGTCAAGGCTCACACTCAAGTGAAGGAATGTACAAATTGAAAATATCCAAATTTAAGCAATCTTACCTGTAATGGTAACATGATACGCCAGAGTGTCCTCAAAAAGTAATACCGGGATGAAAGATAAAAGATGTCAAAGGGGAATATCAGAATCATTACAACAGCAGCATACAAAAGCACCTGCAAGAGAGTACAAGTCAATTCAAAACAATACCAACAAGCTGAAAATGGACACACAAACATGGAAGCATATTCTTGCCAATCAAAGGAAAATTAATAAAATGTGGGTGGTGAGCTTATGTGATTACTACGCTTATTTTCTGCACCAAGATTAACTCTGAAGTAACTAACTGTACACTTCTCACATGAAATGTAAAAAAGCCAGTGTGCCTTAAATATCTCATTCATTTTGATACTAGAGAGTTTCAATGATGCAATGTTCAACAATTGAGGTACCCTCTTCAGGACACTTTAATATATAATACTGATATGATGGAACTTTAAGAGGGTGTTTGATTTAGCTTATTTTAATTGATTTTACATTGTAAGAGGTAAATATGTAAGAGTAATTTTGTCTTGTATAGTGCAAAAGTGGTTTTTGAGGTGTTCCCAAACACCCCATAAGTAAAATAAATGCAGAATATTTATAGAGGAAAAACATTACTTTAATAGGAGCACCTATCCCAATGTGAAAACTTGGCTTATCAAGAAAATCATGCTGCAACAAACTAGATGCAGGACATCTCTATTGCCTTATATAAACAGCACTCATGACCACAGACATTGTGGCGTTCCACAAACAACCATACTAAATTCTCAAACAATCTAACCATCAACAAAAATTAGTTTGTTAATGAAAAAGTGTAAACATATGAAGTAACATCAAAATGTGATTATCTAGAGACAACACATGAAAAGTAGTATGCTAGAATAAAAAAAGGAAGATCAACAACTAAGAAGGGGAGGATGCATCTATTACACTGGTTGAGATGCAGCGTATGAGACTTCTCCACGAGAATAAAGATAAAGATATGTTGTCATACTGGTTGGAACAACAATTGTCATCCACATGGCACACTGCAATCATCAATATATAAGTCCAAAAGGTCAGTCAAGCATTCAAGAGTAAGTAATGGGGGGGGGGGGGGGGAATAGAAAGCTATGAAAGCAAATAACAGTACCTTATGTGTCGGAGAGCACCAATAATTAAGGCAAGGAAAAAGGGTAATGAAAGCTCATTCAAAAGAAAAATACTTTTTTATGATATTTAAGCTGTAAAAATATTACTGTAGGTAATTAATGGCACAAGACTAATCCTATGAGGCCATACTAGAGTTAGTTAATTAGTTAGGAAGTTAGAGTTAGTTAGTTAGTTAACAAAAATAGCCGTTGGGGAATTACCTAGTGCCTAAGGCTATATATATATATGAATACCTAGGCTAATTGTAAGGAGATTCTGATTTGTTATGATGAATGAATAAGAGCATCACCAGATTTTCTCTTCCCTTTTCCTCTGTTCGGTTCCTCTATCTCTCCTCTCTTCTGTTCTGTTCCTCTCTGACTCTTTCTGTTTCACATCTTCTTTCTCTCTTCTCTTCCCCAAATCCTCTAAATTCTGTACAACATCTATAACAGTGGTATCAGAGCTACTCTATCCTTGGCTTTTGATGAGTTTTGATAGACACACTCCACAACATTGAGCAACAATTAAGATGGATAGGTGCCGTCCTCAAAAAAACCCTACCGGTATTGAAGCGGGAGGTAGCAGCCTTGCGTGCCGACTTCGAACCAACAAGAAATGCTTCTGCTGATCAAGAAGATGGTGGGGGTACCCTGCCATCAATTCCAGAGCAGCCCACAATCATTCGAGAAGGTGGTGATTCTCAAGAAAAAGAAGACTTATCCGTGCAAGAAAGTGATGGGTCATCTTTATCGACTCAAGAAGTTCAAGAAAAAGCTTTGGAAGATCAAGAAGTTTGTGGGTCTCCCCAAGAAGAGTCCTTTGACAAGCAAGAAGACAGGCAAGCGTCTCGTATTTGTGGAGGCTGTGACCGTAAAGAAACACTCTTGCTCAAACAAGAATTAGGCCCCAGGTTGGTGTTGCCATGGTTTTTACCTAAAAAGGCCTACAAGATCATTTATAATTGGGTTGTTTCTGCTGCAAGATGCTTGGTTCTGAGTTGGTTCAAGGGAAAGTTAGTCAAGATGCTGCAAGGTTCTGGCTTGGTGCAAGGGTCTGTGTACAAAAGCTTCTTGGGTCAGCTTCCAGTTGTTTCAGAACAGTGAATTGTACTTGTAGCAGCAATTTCAGAAGTCCATGCCTCAGTTTTCTGTATAACACTTTGCAGTTGAATTCTGTTGTTCAACATCCTTGAGGGCGAGGATGTCTTTGGGAAGGGGGTATTGATATGTAAGCTGTAAAAATATTACAGTAAGTAATTAATGGCCCAAGACTAATCCTATGAGGCCATACTAGAGTTAGTTAATTAGTAAGGAAGTTACAGTTAGTTAGTTAACAAAAATAGCCGTTGGGGAATTACCTACTGCCTAAGGCTATATATAGAAATACCTAGGCTAATTGTAAGGAGATTCTGATTTGTTATGATGAATGAATAAGAGCATCACCAGATTTTCTCTTCCCTTTCCCTCTGCTCGGCTCCTCTGTCTCTTCTCTCTTCTGTTCTGTTCCTCTCATCTTCTTTCTGTTTCTCATCTTCTTTCTCTCTTCTCTTCCCCAAATACTCTAAATTCTCTACAACATCTATAACATTTTACCTTCCATATTTCTCTGTGAGAGAGATGGTTTTGTTCAAAATCAAATATTTTTGCATAGTTGACACCAGCTTGAGCAAAAAACCATAAGTTGATTCCCCAGAGCCAGACCATCAAAGTCTGAAACATAAAAGTAAAACTAAATGAAATGATAGATAAAGAACATAAAGATAACCAAATTTAGCATCTTTACATTTAAACCAGATGCAAACATAATCACAAGAGCACATTGACTGTGGAACTTGCGAAAGAAAAAAGGGGGAGAGAGAGAGAGAGAGAGAACCAACCGCAAGTAGAAGAGGATTGTAATACAAAAATGCTTCGTACAAAAATAAATCCCGCTTGTCTGCACTCATTCTCATGACAGAATTCCATCCAATCTGAATATTTGATAAATAACAAACATAAGGCAGTGGCAATATGATAAGATCCTGCCTTAATGTCATTTATGCATCTCATAGTTCCATTAATAAGTGTTGCTAAGAGATTGACCTTACAGCAGATGAAGCCCCAGCAGAGGAACATAAGTACCTAGACATACACCTGAATTAGATTCTGAAGAAGTAGAATGGCGAAAACATTAAAGAAAAAGGAGGGAAAGAAGTTAAACAAAGGGAAAACAGAAGGCCTTAAATCAAGTTACAAATCCTTATTATAGTAATGTACATACACAAATCCTCAAAAGGAATTTGACAATTGATTCTGCTCAAACAAATTTTGTCAACCGATTGCATCATTTCCTTTCCACAAGAATAAAGATAAAAGTAACTCTACAAGAATGAGATGTTGATCTAGTGTTCATTCAAAAAAATTGCATAACATTTGGTCTACAAAAAAAAAAAGTAAATAGAGAAAAGCTACCAGTGCATAAAAAAATAAACCTTGAATCTCCATAATAAAACAGGCGAGGGCATTATTGCAGAAGCACTAATTGTCATTGGCATTGTGACACCCCTCAAATCATTCAGTTCTATTGAATGCAATAAACCTTCATCAACACCATTTTCTGCTTCATTGTTATCTGTGAATCACACAGGCATAAGAAGTATAGAGTGAATATGCATACAGGAAAAATTCAAATTGTAACAGGGCTAATCACTCAGACAAATAAACCAAGTTACCAAGATCAGAGACAACAGTTCGGCTTCCAGACTTCCTTAAGTGCGGACTGTTGGTAGGAATCACAAGACCTCCAACCATAGATGAAAACAGAAATCAAAGATGGAGTTGCAGTGGTAGCTCTTCAACAGTACCAAAAGCCTGGAAACCTGCAGTTGTTGATAGGACAGAAATAATATCAAATAATTCCACTGATTTTGTAATAAAAACAAAATTTCCTAATAGAGAAGAAAGGAGGAGATGCATGGACAAAAATGTATAAAAGGGCTATTACGAGAACTTACAGTGTTCACCCACAATTAACTAATGAGCAGGATTAGATTGAATCAGATTCTCTCTAATTACAGATTGACAGCATATGGTGCAGATGTATGGGTTTTTTTTTTTTTTTTGGGGGGGGGGGGGGGGGGGAGGGGGCAAAAAACGAATTAGCGTAAAGAGTGCAAGTATACCCATACACAATCTCACTCCTTTATATCAACCTCTCTTCAGATGTGAGACAGTAGATGATTTAATTTCGATAGGACCACCTAAAAGAAAATAACCATAAATCAACAGATGAGACAACATACAAGCCTTGCATGACACAAGTTCATTATGCATAAGCTGCACTGGAAAATCTAAAACGTAGTTTGCCAGATAACAAAATATTGTATACGACAAAACCAAAATAAAATGATAAATATGCACAATGAGGTCAAGTGGGTCAAGTAGAAGCAGCTCTAGAAACTCCAAAGGAAAAAGGGGTTGTGGAGGTCTAGATCCAATTTCTAGTATAATATTGACTTGATTCATACCAACTAATAGGCAGTTTCAGAACAGAGTTTATACAAATCTATTCTAAATCAATTGGGGTTTTCCAAGCACCCATGCGAATTGACAGAGCTAGCAAGTTTCACAATATTCAGTCTCCACCAACCCTTGTGTAATGTATTTGCCAAAAGCAAATTTAGACAGAGATCTTCTCTGAAAATTTTGACAAAACGAAATGCTGACACTCAGCTACCTGTACGTTTAGTATGGTCATGTATGGAAACTATTGTAGGCGACCATAATTTAAAATATTTTACAGTTTAATAAAGCAAAGCACAGCAAAACTTCTGCTACGAACATATAATGATGATCTCATAAAAACTACTAGAACCATGGTTCAAGAACTAAATCTATTGATATGTAAGATAACAATGACTGACAGAATAATCACCTGGCTAATTAGAAATCGCTCAAAACTAATTATTAATTTCAGGAGTAGCCTGGCAAGACCCAAATTCGAGAATCCCCACAAAATGTACGAGATCCAATGTGGAGTTCACCGTGAAACTATGGAAAATTGCAGCATGCAGACGACGAAAACAATATAAAATGGAGAAGAGATTATCAAAGCAGCAAATAGCGAACCTAATCAGAAGAGAGTGCACGAGAAAAAAAAAACAAAAACAATGATAAGAAACTATTGTTGGATAATTTGAGCGTAAGGTAGGATCAGGACTTATGTGGTTGGCTGGATCTGCATCCCATGGAGGAGAGGGCTGATGGCGGGTCTGAGAGAAAACGAAGGCGAGAAAACGCGTAATATTTGAATTGCCAAGGACCGATGTTGCAAATTTAAGAATTTGTATTGTAGGAGTTGGAGTATAATACTGCATTTGTTACAAAATAGTAGAACATTTTTTTTTTGTAGTGTAAATATGCACTGTTCCTATGATTAAGACCGATGTTCCTATAATTAAGACCGAAAGTAAGTAGTAATAAAGACAAATGAACTGTTGAATAGGTTCATTATGTTCAGGTATCCAATCAGCTCATGCCACTTGTATTAGTTTTCCTCCATCAAAACATTAAAGATTGTATTAACCCATAATAGGAGAACATGAGCATCTCAATGAATGGAGGATTTTATGAGCTAAAAAAAAATGAATGGAGGATTCCAGGTGCCTCTTGGTTTTCGGTTCCATCCAACTGAAGAGGGGCCTTTTCAGTATCGCCTCAGGAAGAAGATCTGCTACGATATGAGAAAAACCCTGGTTTCTTTTTTTTAAGGAAAACTTTTTTCCTGGGCTAACGGTGGATTTGGAGTTAAGTGCTGATGGGAAAAAGGGGCTGGAGCTGATTGGATACCTGAAGATAATGAACTTTATTGCTTAACCTTACTTTTTAAGGGTTAAGTTCCAAAATACATGAGATTTACATAAAAGTGTATCTAATACCAAATGTTTTTTTAAGGGTGTTATGGGTTCATATGAGGCTCATCTGCTATGTGGCCCAACAAGGACAAGTTGGATTAATCTCACCATAATCAGGTAAAATGCTAATTGGCCTATAATTAAGGTTGTAATCTCGGAATGTGCAAATAATGCAGCTGAAATATGGGCCTAGAGGCGCACAAAGTCCTAGGACCAAAACCCTAAAGGTAATCTCTATAAATAAGAGATTAACCTAGGAGATGCACATTCTCTATTCACACTATTTACTATTCAGTCTCACTGTGCACACACCCCACCCCTTTTTGGCTAAACGTCATACTCGTGTTGCACAGTGATCTTCTTGATATTCTTTGGTGTTTTCCTTATAGACATCCTAGAACAGTCATCTTCTCTTTGATATCTGCTTATTGATATCTTGGAGAGATTAATCGATCCAATATAAACAACATACTAGTCCATTGAGGCTAGACATCTGTGTTCTACACCAGAACAAAGGGATAAAAATAACTATGAATTTTAAAAATAGGTGCAAAAATACACATTAGCCTTAGTTGATTGTTTATGTTTGAATTGTTTAATTAAAAATGGTGACACGAAGGATAATATGGATGATTAAGAAACAACTTGAGATAATAATTTGTTGACTATGTAAGGGAAATTAAATATGAAGGCCAGTTTGAATTAGTGGTGTAAAAGCACATTCACGTAAGTTGAGACAAAACTCATCTCGTATACCGTAAATCACGTTGAAAAAGCAGCTTCTAATGTGAATCCACACATAGGGTTATAATTGGGATTGGCACTAAATCAAGGATAACAAAGGGTTAATTAAAGAGAGAAATCAATAGAAGGGAAACCAAAATGCAACAGACTAAAGACCTGTTTGGGTTAGCTATGACATAAGTGAATTTTTTTCCAATCTGACTTTTATAGAAGTAAGATAAGATAAAAGTTAGATTGTAAATGTACTTTGTGTTTGGATTGACAGTGGCAAAAGTGGTTTTTTTCCAAAGTAAAATGTGTTTGAATTATTATTTGAAAAGTCAGTTGAGATAAAAAAAAAATGAAAAGCGTATGAATCTTATTGAACATCTCTCTCTCTCTCTCACACACACACATATATACTAGCTGTATATATTGCGATAATTAAAGTTAAAAATTTAAATTTGGAAAGAAAAAAAAGTTAAATCATTATTTTAAAAAATTAATGTAACAATAAAGTTCTTAATTAAATATATTCAATGTAAAATTGTATATAAATTAGAATGTATACAAATGTTTTTTCACAAGTTGGTACTAAATAATACTACATTGTTAATAGCCAGCATCAACCAAGTAATATTTCCTTGATAAATGATGAAATTTTTTTGATTGGTACACGTATACAAAAATTATGTTTAATAATCCAATTCCTATTATGTCCCCAATTACTATTCCTATGATTGCTCCTCTTTTGAGCCTTGTTTTGTCCTGTTTCAAAGTGCCGTGTCCTGATTTCGGCGAAGGAAAATTAATTGTCTTTGGAAATGCGGCGAATGCCGGAGAAGACGTCAAAGAAATGTCATTTGGTGAAGGAGGTGGTGATGATGAAATGGAACATGGGTTATCGATTTGTTCTCCGCGGAGATCTGGATTACCAGAAAGTGAACTAGAATCAGAGTTCATGAAAACAGAGGAATTGGGAATCTCTTCGATGAGGTTGTTGAAGGAGAGGTCAACAGTAGCATTGCTCAAGATTTTTCTGGCGAATTCGGCGGGGATTTTACTGTAAATTTTGTTGAAGGAAACGTTCAAGTCTCAAACAGTGGCGGAACGCCTTTATGGCCAGCTGGGGCCTTGGCCCCAGTTGGTCCCGACTGATCTTATAAAATTTGTTAGAATATATATGTATTTATTATATGATATTTTATTTGGCCACAAATTTGGCCCCAGCTAATTTTTTATCTTCTCTGTAAGGATAATGTTTGTTTCATTACTCATTAGGCTGTGAGAGGAAAGTAAAATTCTTGTTTGAGATACCAAAAAGATTAGTATCATCTTATATATTGTTTTAATTTATAATTATCTGTTATTATTTGTTTGTATTTTCCAGATTATTTGATACTATTTAGTAAATACTCTCTCTAGTCTTTATTTAAGGAACCAACTAACAATTCTCACAAGTCAATAAAAATGGTTAAAGTAATTAAATTTGTCCTAAAATTTAAGTAATTTTCAATATTATCCCTATTAATTACACTAAACTCTAATATCATATTAATTATTACTTCTTCTTTTTTCCTAAAAAAATAGTAATAATTAATTTTTATTAATTATTACTCTCACTCACTACCTTTTTAATTATGGGTATACATGGAAAAAAATATTTAATGCTATTTGGAAACAAGCAAGTGTTTTATAAAAAGAACCAAATATACTTGTTAGTTGGTACCTTATAATAAGAATTAAAGAGAAAAGTTCAATATGTTTATTTTTTTGGCCCAGGCTAAAAAAAATTTCTGGTTCCGCCACTGATCTCAAACTTCCCTAACGCTCGTCGCTCACCGCGCTCCAACACTCTGGAATTCGGCTTCCAAAGATAAGGAGCTATTTTGGGAGAAGCCCGATGACCTTAAAGCTTACCCAAACACCTCCCAACAAAGCTCTTTTTTTTTTCCTTCCCAATTGAACTTTTTTTCTCACCCAAGGGTTACCCAAACACACCAAGTGATCCAATGCGGGATTGGATGCAAGATTGGCAACGGAGTTCAAACGCATCAATGAACAATCCCAAAAATTAACAATTTGAAAAATAATCAATCTATGAAAAACACCTTCACCCCATTCATTATCATCATCAATAATCAACAAGAAAAACTTAACAATCTAGAAAATGAACCTCCCTCTTCATCATCATCAACCTGTAAGAACCGGCTAAACCCAAGAGGGGGGTGAATTGGGTGAAAATTTAAAACTTGGAACTTTTCGCGTATTTTAAATCAACAGTTAGATATTCAAATAAGCATATACTAGAAATATAAGAGATAAGGGAAGAGAATATGCAAACTGAGATTTATACTGGTTCGACCAATCCTTGACCTACGTCCAGTCCCCAAGCTCCACTTGAGATTTTCAATCTACTATCTTCTTTCAACTTGATTACACGTTCTGTACTCGAAGTAATCCTCTCACTAGGATTCACTCCCCCTTACAAGCTGTAATCAATACACCCACTTGATTACACACTATGTACTCGAAGTAATTATCTCACTAGGATTCACTCCCTTTACAAGCTGTAATCAATACAATAGGTTCCCCACTCAAGATCACCAAATCTTGAGGAACTCTCAGATAAGATAATTATAATGAATATTATCTCTCAGAAGTCAATAAATAAACACTGAAGAACAATACAAATCATTTCACTCTCTACAGAAGTTTATATGATCATTGAGATAATCAGAGAGTAAGTGATATGAATATCACAGTATTGGCATTTTGAATATGTAAGCTCGTGTCTCAGACCTCTTCTATCATGAAAGCTTCTCCATTTATAGTTGATGAAGAGCATTCAACCGTTTGAGCAATTCTTCTCATTTAGCATATGACCGTTGGAAGAAATAAATATAGTTGTTGAAGCTTCTAACGTAATCATCTGCTTTTTGTAAACTGATGTTAATCCTTCATATAATCATCTAAAACTCATTAACAAACTGATTAAACATAGTTAGGAATAGTAATGAGTGATAATAAGAAGTAATGAAATCACAATCAATGATTTAAGCTTTTTGGACACGGTGATTTTGTGAAGCAGAGATGTTAACTCAAGTTATTATTAATTGACTCGAGTTAAGAGGTTGTTGTTTTACTCCAGATTGCTTTCTATCTCGTATTGACTCGAGTTGCATCAGCTGTGACTCAAGTTAAAAACCCTTTATCAAACTTCATTGCTCTGTCTTCGAATGACTCGAGTTAATCATGCCTTGACTCGAGTTACTCGTTCATCTGACAGTGGCTCACGTGTGTTTTCTAGCATTGACATTGATCCTCAATCCAAGCTTTTGATAATCTGAAACTTGCTCACAAATATGATTAATAGCATTGAAGAGTATAGCAAGTAGTAATCAGTTGATAACAATAATTTCTGAATTTCGAAGACGTTGTGGAACAGTACTCTGCTACTGTGTGAATCAGTTGTTACTTGTTGACTCGAGTTAAAAACTCTTTTCAATAGTCATTCCGCTACCTCACGTTGATTCGATTTTTCCAGTCCTGACTCGAGTTATCCAAGCCTAGTTAACATTTCATTCCAAACTCATTGTATGTTTAGCGTTTTTGCAACAACTTGAACTGACTGTCAACTTTCGAAGGTTATATCTCCCTGGAATGAACTACATTTTGGTTGGTTCAAATCTTAGTGGAATTAATTTTGAGTCTACTTTCATATGCCACTTATTTTAGCTCAATTGGACTTGTAGTTTGTGAAATACACTCAAAACATCGAAGATTGGTCTGCTGTGTGGCGTGAATTGATGGTCCAACTTGTGAAATTCATAGCTATCTCATCTGTGCTCCTTTGGGATTGAAAATTTGTCACAATGACTCATTGGGAGTTTAGTTTCATAAAAAATTGGTTTCACCTCAATCCGATCTCTGGTTTAGGAGATATCATCAAATTACTAGACCTCGCCCAAGCTGAACGTGAAACAGAGGTGAACAGAGTGGCTATAATACACTTTGACTTGAGTCATTTAGTGATTGACTCGAGTCAAACCAGTCCAGAGACACCAAAAACACTTATTGACTCGAGTTAATGATATCTTGACTCAAGTCAAATCATTCCAGGGAAGCAAATCACTGTAGCAAAGTAGCAAACTCTAGTTGTGAGTTCATGACTCGAGTTATCCCATTCTAAAGCTTATTTTTGCTTATTTGAACTCTGAATTGAGTCATTCCAACTTTCATTTGATCGTGGAGACTTCTAGTATCAATCTAAGAACTTGTATAATAATATTCTCATTCTATTCAGCAAGTTCTTCCTTCTTTAGTCTCTCCTTCTCTCCTTGATTATTCCAAAAAAATCGTTTAATAACTTCTTGCTTCTTTGACATTCTCTGCAAGTTATTCTTTCTATAATCTCTAATCTCTTTCTTGATTATTTTCCATAATTCAACTCTTTCTTTCTTCTCTTCACTTGATCATTCTCCACAATTTAATTTGGACTAATCTACATTAAATATAGTAGTTAGTCAATGTAGAAGATAACTATATTAAACAAGCGTTTTGCTCTTGATAATGACATTTATATAAGACATCATCAAAACTTATCATATCCAACACAACCTCCTTGAATTGTGAATCTTAATATCTCTGATTTGTTGGAGTTATAGCACCTATAATAGATGTGTCAAATGGAACAAAGTTCTACATTACTTGGGGAGAGAGAATGTAAATGTATATATAACACCTTGTAAGTTTGTGCTAGTAAATGAGTCAAGAGGAAAAGTGGGCTCACGCGCATAACAACGAACCACTAAGAGGCAAACACACATTGGAAATTTGGTGATTCCCCCTGCGCGCAAATTAAATTTGAACTAAGCACTTTTTATCAAAATAATTTTGAGAAAATTCAAAATTTATTGGGTTAAAGTGCAGATTAGCCAACGAAGTATTACGCTAGGAGTATCTAGCACAAAAATGTATTGAATGTACCTTAAATACCAACCAAAAATTAAAAATGAAAAAAATTTACCAATCAACTAGTTAAAATGAAAACTATCACAATGACGTTAAAATCAGTCAAACGTCGTTTGGTTACTTATATGTAAGAGAAGCCCGAAGATGGCTGAGGGGCTTCCGGGAAGGACAGTAGTCTTCGATATGTTGCGACTTTGATTGTTTAATTTGGTCAAGGAAACGCCATTTCGACGCAGAATTGTTGTATAAGCTTTTGAAGTGTTGTGTTCAAGGTTACGTCTGTGTTCTTCAACTTCGCCCCTGTTTTAGGACATGTTTTGTTTCCAGATTTCAGCCATTGTTGGATCGAACTTTGATCGTAGGTGTGACCTGTTGATACAATTATTGGGTTCATCATTAACTCAAACGAAATCGGGCATCGAAAATCCTTAGGGTTTAAGCCACTAATCATCTTCTTTGTACTACACCTTCCTTCTGAATCATCTGTGGGGCTGCTAGGATCATGAGTTTCAAATATCACTCCCCTACAATAACTCAAAAAACTAATTAAACCACTTAGAAGAGGAGTCTCACACTCTTTGCATTTAGAAAACTAAAAATCCATCTTTTATGTAAGAGAAGCCTGAAGATTGCTGACATGACATGCTAAAATATTATGACGGCTACAATTTAGTGTGATTCCGAACTTATTCCTTTCTCAAGGACAAACAGAGTTTGCCTGATTTTAACGTCATTATGATAGTTTTCATTTTTAATTGTTGGTTGGTATTTAAGGTACCTTCAATACATTTTTGTGTCAAATGCTCCTAGCGTAATATTTCGTTGGTAAATTGCACCTTAACCCAAATTTATTTCATGATAATGGAATGATTTTTCTCACCCCAGCCCACTCAGGGTGGGCTCATGAACACCAAAAAAATGAAATCAAATTTCTATACTTCAGTTCAATTATTAAAAACACAGCATATTTAAATTTTTGAAGAACACGTACAAAAGAAATCCACGATAACAACCTTAAATAAATTGTCAGATTGACGTTGAAAAATTCAAATTTTAAACAGTTAGTTATTTTATTCTTATTAATCAGCAATAATAATACTTCTTCTTTTTTGACCGAAAGCAATAATAATACTTGAATCTCTCACAAAATGATAGCTTTTGAGGTTAATTCATCACCGTTATATTTTCATTTACAACAAATAACAAAATAGAGAGATAATACAACTTATTAATAATTCATTAATAAGTCATCTGATTTTAATATAGAATTTAGTTCGTACTTTATAGGAAAAATTGTAGATCCGGTCATAATTATAGGATCAAGTTTGTAGTGCAAATTATACTATAAACTTGATCCGATAATTACGACCGGAGGAAGTACTAACTAGATCTTACATAAGGATCAGAGGCAGTAGTTAACCATATAAAGGGCCTATTTGGGATCCCATCTGATGGACTTATTATTCCATCAGATGGGAAAAAAAGTCCATCAAGAGATAAAGAGGTGTTTGGATTACTTAATTATTTGATGGACTTTACACCTTGAAGCTATTTTTTTTTTGTTGAAGCCAAATCTGCTAGCTTTTCATCCCATCACAAAAAGCCTCTTTGGACCGTTGCATCCTCCCAAAAAAAAGTCATGCTTCTATCATTTTCACGTGATACTCTCCTCTCCTCTATATTTGATGAATCTGATTAAATATATATCACATTCAAGCAAAATAATGAAATATATCATTTTTGATTTTTTTTTGCATATTTTTATTCCGATGAATATGTGATTAGTTGGGATTGCAGAAATATATCACGTTCAAGTAAAATATAGTATTTGATTTTTTTTTCATATTTACGTTAATGAATAAAAATAATGAAATGATTTTTATTCTACGTATATATTTTGCATATTTTCAAAATATTTTAAAAATAATATTTTCAAAATTGCATATTTTCAAAATTGTTCGATATATTTTTTTAATGATAATTTTATTATTTAAGCCCTTCATTGTGTTATAATTTTTTAACGGTAATTTTATTATTTTATTTAGCAAATTTATATTTATATTTAATTTTTTATCCAAAATTATCATATTTTATATTTGTGTGTGTGAATTTGATTCATGCCATTTTTGGCCATTATCCATCTCATCTATCTTTTTAAAAGTTATGTCAAACAAGTGCCCATCAGAAACAAAAGTCACTTCTACCACTACTATCCCAAACACAAATCACATCAGGAAAAGTCCATCAGAAACAAAAACCACTTCTCCCACCACTATCCCAAACGGGTCCAAAATAAAGGGTTAAGTAGCAAATCTGCCTCGGAAAATACACATCCAGGAGCGAGACACGGAAATTTTTTTGGCTCAATGTAGTCCCAGAAATTTAAAAACGTAGAATGTTGCCCTTTTTCGTTAAAAATTTAACGGTCAATGTCACTTTTTTAACGGTCAACGTTAATTTTTTAACGGAAAAGGGCAAGATTGCTACGTTTTTAGACTTTCAAGGCTACATTGAGCAAAAAAAAAAACTTCTAGGGCAAAATTACTCCTAAGCGTGTATTTTAGGGCGGATTTACTACTTAACCCTAAAAAAAACAAGGGCATAGAAGAAAACATTAGAGTTTTAATTTTAAAACTAAAAAGCAAAAGTATACGCTTGATTATCTCATTTTGAATTTTCATTTTGCTCATTTAATTTTATTAGGTTCTAAGCTTGTTCTTTGACTTTTAAAATTTTTACTCATTTAATTTTATTAGGTTTTAAGTTTGTTCTTTAATTTTTAAAAGGGTTACGAGCAAAAATACACATGTGTTTTTTCTGGAGGAGTGCCCACACCAAGTATTTTTTTAGGTGCAAAAGTAACCACGTGGTTATAAATTAGGTGCAAAGTTATTGTTTGATCGCTAAGTTTGATTTTTTTTGCTGACTAGACGATGACGTGACTTTTAAGGTGCAAAAATACACATGTGGTTTGTCCAAAAGAGCTCCCAGCACCAAGTGTTTTTTCTTAGGTGCAAAAATATCATTTGACTGTAAAGCTTGACTTTTTTAATGGAAAAAATAAGACTAGTCAAGACTTAAAATATAGGATCTTGAAAAAATATTTCAAGATCTTGTTGACCAACACTAAAAAAATACTTCAAGATGTTGGTGAGTACTAAAAAAATACTTCATGATCTTAAAAAAATTATTTTAGGATCTTGAAAAAATATTTCAAGGTACTGACTGGTACTAAAAAAATACTCCAAGATACTAACTGTAACACCCTAATTTTAATTTTAGGATTTAATTATAATTAAGAAATAATTATATATGATTATGGTAATTAAATTGTAATTGTGGGTGGAAAAGAAAAATCTGAATATATATATATATATATATATATATATATATATATATATATATATATATATAAAATAAAATAAAGTTGGGGTTTATGTGGTAATTTTCTCCATTTTCAAAAAAAATAAAATTGATCACCACCTTCAATTAATAAGGAGGTGACTCACCCCCACTGTTATTAAAATCGCGCGTTAACTTGGAGGATCGCACGATCCTGCGATATGTTTAAACCAAATGATACAGCTAGCCACAGAAATCGGGATTTACTTTGGAATGATAAGATCGACGGGTAAATCGTAGAGATCGCTGGTAAATCGTAAGAGTTGTGAGTATCTAGAACTTTGTTTGGAAAATTTCAGGTAGGGCTGGTGCGGCCATCTCTGTCGATGGGGGTCTTAGACTTCTGGTTCTGGTAGGCGTCGCCGGAAATCGAAACGACGGCGTAAACATCCATCTCAGAGAAAAGATTGACATCTTTAAGATCTTTAGCAGAAATTAGCGTGAGCTCTAACGTAAGTAATCCATATCTGTGTGCATATTCTTGAAGAAAGTGAAGAACAGAAGAAGAAGATGAAAATTGAAACTTGAGAGAGAAGAGCGAAGGATGGCGTGGGTATTGAGGCATACTTGAGAGAGAAGAGCGAAGGATGGCGTATGTATTGAGGCATTAGGAATCTTCCTTGCGCTTTATATTCTTTTGTGTTGATGCGTCAGTTTTAAACCTTCCTTTTTTTTTTTTTGAATTCCTAACTAAAAAGTTTAGATTTCTTCCTTGGTGACGATTATGGAATTAGGACACTTTTTCTTTTTTCCCCCTTTCGCCCTTTAAATTGATAAATGATTTGGGAGAGAATATCGGAAATAATAATAAACCACCAGCTAAGAAACATGCTGGAGCAGGATCTATTTTAAAGGACCAGGTCAATATGAGTTCATATTATATGCACATCCCTCATTTGCACCTTATCTTATATGCTCATTCTTCTAATTTGATGTTAGTTATTTTATATGCATATATATATATATATATATATATATATATATATATATATATATATATATATAGCCGAATATAACTTTATATCTTAGGTAATAGGATCTTACAATCTGTGTCGATCCCACAATTTACGATCTTCACACCCCCTCCTGATCTTGTATAGGATCTCGATTTTAACAACATTGCTCACCCCTCCTTTTCCTTCCCATTATATATACAACAAGACTTTCTCCCCGTGCGTTGCACGAATATGTAAAAATTGCACATGGATTAAATGGAAGAACATATGCTACAATGTGATAACAAAAAAAAAAAAAAACTCATAAGATCATCATATTATTTGAAATCAAGGTTTTGAAAAACTTCTCTATACACAACATTTATTGTAGTACTAATGGATTTATTGAATTCATCCAATATAAGTATTGTCAAACCCTTGAAACTCTTGACCCTAGATTATGCAACATATAACTGCCCATGTGAAAAAACTGGACTCGGAAGGTAGAGACCTACATCTGATATTGATTAACCTTGGCTTTTGTTTATCGTCATTGAAAATGATATTATGATTGGAAATTGCCTCCTTGTCATATTGAAAGGCAATTTAGATTCAGATGGGTTCATATCTATTCTATGTATCAAAATCTCTTCACCAGCGCTTATGTCATTCAATGCCTTTGCCCTAATGACATTCTTGCCAAGTTGTGTTACTTGTAGCCTTTTACCATTGCACATGCCAGCTGCTTGATCAATATTTCATATTAACATAACTGGTACACCTACTTTCAAAACCAATTTATGATGAGGAATACTTGAACATTTAATTTCACTTAGATATTCTGTGTCGTACAAATCCTCTAAACTTCCGTTTGCACGATCGTACGACTTATAGAATCCGAATTGAAATACTCCACTGGATCACTTGGCAACAAAGAACAAATGTATTCATTCAATATGTTAACATTTTTAGTTAAAGGAGTTAGAATGGTCTTGTTGTTGAGGTAATCAACGTCAACAACACGTTCAACTAAATTTGGATAGGTAGATTGAACGATGGACTTAATTGGATTACAATCATCATGTAACAACAACTCAGAGGGTATTGAAATGTCTGCAATACCATCATGTGGTAATCCAATGTCTCCGTCTCCAACTTGTAGCAACCATTCTGAAAATGTTTTACCTTTTTCTTGTTCAACTGGATCACTTGAAGATTTTAGCCTCATATTCTTGGTTAGGCAAAGTAATCTGCATTCTTTCCAAAGATGAGAAGCATTGATAGCTGCATATACGATTTCAGCACGACCACTTTTAGGTATAACCAGTAGGATTTGCCTGAAATCACCACCATCACGATACATTTTCCCCCAAATATCGAATTGCACTTCATTAAATCTCGCAATGTTCGATCAAAAGCCTCAATACAATGTCTCTTAATCATTGGTGCTTCATCCCAAATAATGAGATCAGTAGCTTTCATTAAATTTGCAGTTGGTGAATTATGAGTAATTAAACATATAGAATCTTCATTTACATCAATAGGAATACAGAACCTTGAATGTGAAGTTCTACCTGATGGTAGTAGAGTTTCTGCTATCCCACTGGATGCTATATTAAGGATGATTCCACCGTTTCCCCTTATGGAAGCTGTCAATGCATTCCATATGAACGTTTTACCTGGTCCACCAAAATCATGCACAAAGAAGAAACCCCCTATTTTTGAAGAAATTGCACCTATTATCTCAGCAAATACTTGCTTCTACTCATCTGTCATTAATCTCTGCATTCTTTCAGAGTCTTCTCTCTCCTTCTCTTTATTGTAATTCAACTTTTGCAAAATTAGTTGGTTCGACGAATTAATTACGTTGTCTTTCTCTGGTCTAGGCATCGATGGATAGTCGTGCAGGCTTATGCCATTCTGTAGCAAAAAAATTTCAATTTGAGCTAGCCCAGTAGCTTTCTTATTGGCATTTGTAATCAGCCAATCTGTATAAGAAGGGTAAGATAGTATAAGTGACTTAACAAATATTTACATGTAAGCTATTTAATTAACTAAGTGAATGATGTGATTTATTATTTAATTATATGAGTGGAATCATAAACTGGTAGAATAAAATATGTGCCTGAAAATCGTTGATCAACATGGCTAATATGCAATAAATCTTCACAAATAATATCTTTGGTTTATTCCCAAACAACAACGGGTTGGAATACGAAATGACTTAATAACATGCTGGTGAAAAATTTACAAAGGTAATTTCCATATACCCACAAAGATGCTTCTTTAATTGCATCTATGAACTCATTGTCATCATCTAATAAATCAAGTGTGTAACATGCTTCTCTGAATATTGAGTAAACTACATTATTTATCATCATTATATCTACATAATTTTTTGGTCTGTGTACCTTGGTCAACAATAAACGGAATTGAGAGTAAGATGTTGATGTTAATTTATGTAGATGTTAAAGTGACGATATTAATGATGGTAAATAATGTAGTTTACTCGGAATTAAAATTAAACTGAATGTTGATGTTAATTCATTATATCTCTGTTGATTTTACTATGTTAAGGAATTTGAAACACATCAGAATTAAACTGAATGTTGATGTAAATTTATGTCCTTGAGCTAATGTACAATGACCCAATCTTCCAATCGAGAATCCACGCTCACGAAGCTTCCAGAATCTTTTTTCTCTAACAAACGTAAAGTAGTCAGGGAATTGAGAGTAAGAAAGTGTTCTTATAAATGGGTCATCTTTATTTTTCCATCCAAGCAAGGAACATTGATTCTTTAACCCTTGCATTGTTTACTAGCGATAACATAATGTCCCTTTGAGTATAGTAAACTGATTGTTGATAAGGAAGATGGAAACTTAGTCTCTCAACATGTGGTTGTCTATGATAAATATATGTAGTGAGTATATTTTTAACTTAAAATGTAATCCATAATAAGTTTAGACTAATAACGTGAGATTTAAAAATAATAAACTGAATTTGTACATATGTCTATTAAAATAGGATACTTGAATTAGAAGTTTTAAATAAATAACTTGCAAAGTTTGTGTACCTTTGTCCCTATTAATATAAGATGGGATGTACAATTATTTGCGAAACTAACTAAAAACACGCACACTTTGATTGTTCCAAATATCTTCTCATCCTTCAGAGTCTGGATTAATTTGTACAATTTCACTTAGAATATCCTGCTCAAAACTTATGGTTTGTCGCATGGTTTGAAGACAAAATACCTTGTGTGTTGTACGGGCTTGTGTTTTCTAAAAAAGACTTAAATTGACCAATACCATTTTCAATTCATTCATCCAATGTTTGGAAAACCTCTCTGTAGACTAAATTGGTCATTTGATTCGCACAACTTTTCCACTCATCCAATACTAATAATTTAAATCCATTGAAGCTCTTTACTCTTGATAATGCAACATACAATTGCCCATGAGAAAAAAACAGGACTTGGAAGGTAAAGCCTGACACCAGACATTGACCAGCCTTAGCATTTGTTGATGGTCATTACAAAGGAAATAATGATTGAGAATTGCTTCCTCATCATGTTGAAAGGTAGTTTAGATTCCGATATATTCATGTCATGCTATGAATATCTTCACCGACGCTTATTCCATTCAACGCCTTTGCCTTGATGAAGTTTTTTCCCAAATGTGTTATTCATAACCTAATCCCATTGCACAACCTAACTGCTTGGTCAATATTCTTATCTTATCAACATAATTGGTACACCAACTTTAAGAATTAGCTTATGGTGAGGCATCCCTAAGCAACCGATTGTGTTGAGAAATTCAGTATCATAAATATCTTCAAAGCTATCATTCGTATTACCTATGCAACTGATGAAATCTGAACTTAAGTACTCCACTGCGTCACCCAACAATTGGACTTGGTATGATTTGTTTTATGAATACATATATATATTTTTTTTTTTAAAAAAACATGAAAGGATAAAGAAAGCTTAGTAAAGTTAAGAAATTTTTGTTGGACAACCTCATTGTCAACCAAAATCATATCAATCTTCTAGACCGGATATGAAGGCTCCTTCCTACGGATCACCCATTTTCTTAGCACCTTCGCATGAACAGACCATGTGTCTTTGCTGTCATCAACACTCTTGAATAGATCATTCTTCATCATTTGACACAACAACATGAACATAACGTACACACCTTTAGTATATCCACGCGGAATATGAATTTCCAACATAAATGATAAGTACATGTACAAAGCTTCTTTAATAAGCATAAGTTCAACGTTTCATTCTTAATTTTATAAGTCAAACAAAATAATTTTAAAAAAATTAAAATAGATGGTGAAGGAGTTTATCCCCATGACTCTAATATTGAACATCATTAAATGTTACAACAAAAATTAGCTATAAAACGTTAAGATCAATTTGGGAAAAAAAACTATAAATGATATACCCATTTTCATTTACACAGACATAGAACTTTTTTTTTTATCAAGGCATGATACCTCTAATCCACTCAAAATATATACGTTACCTAATGTTGTTGATTCATATTTTGTCATAAAATGTACCATACCTAATATTGTTGATTCATATTTTGTCATAAAATGTATCATTCGCCTAGCGCTTAGTAGCGCACTTGGCACAACTCTAGGGAGTGGCCTCCCCTTGTCTCGGGCTCTCCGGCCCTCCCCCTCCCCACTTGGAGTATCAAAAAAAAAAATGTATCATTCACATGTATTTAGTACGAGCATTCAACTCTGTTAATTGGACCCAGTACAAACCATATTCATTACCGTTAATCATAAAGTTTGCACTTCCTTTTGAAAAGGAGCAAAGTTTACACTTTCATATCAACAAATTAAAGACACCATAAGAAATATTGTAAACCCAAAAAAAGACTAATTGTCCTTAACATATATTAGAAAGAAAACGAAAACAAATAATAAGCAAGCACGAATACAGGCCGTTCACAAATCAAAATCCCATAACAGTCCTCCTAGCATCAACGACCATATCATAATTGGGATCAATAATTTTGTTTCCCATCACAATTCTTCACAATAGGCTTGTGATCACTGCTTTCATAATCCACGTACTAAGAGATGATACAATCTATATTAACCTTCAAAACTCCTTTTGACGGACTGGTTGAAGTTGATGCAGCTGGGTGTAGATTGTACAATCTCCATTTTTAAAGAAAATGAACAGGTGTCTTTAGGTCTGAAAGACTCTTTCAATGGGTGTAGTGAAGTCAACCATTACTTAAATAAAGAATCATATAAAGACATGAATAAAGGAGGTAGTGATAACATGAAAGGAAATCAGCAACCTTATGCGCATGGGTTGGTGCTTGTCCCTATTTTAAGCTTGGGGAATGCTTGTTCCTATTTTAATCTTCGGGTTTGTATGTGAAAATTATCCTTGTTGCTTGCTGCTTGCTGTCATTAAACAAAACTAAACTTAAATGCCCTTCCAAATTCCAAAACTTGTTGGATTATGAACGTCTTCATAAGTTCAATTACCATGAATATTACATATATGGCATCAAAATATAGCAAGTAAGAAATGTACTTTGAATGGAAACAATAATGTAGACTAAGACAAAAAATGATATGAATAATATGAAGGAAATTGTATATTCAAAGATAATTTCAATATAAGTGTGACACGGTCAGGTAGAATTGTTAAGTAATTGTCATTTTAAAGTTATACGACGTCATCACGTCTCATTAAAGAACTAATTAATCTGAGGATGTGAATAAGAAGTAAACTAAATGCATGGGTTGATAGTATATGAATAGCCCAAATTATAAATGACACAAAAACATCCTTAATAAATTTGACAATATAAACTCAATACAACAACAAACTGGTGTGCAATGAAGTCATCTTCCTCACTGTTTTCATAACATATGTATTAAGGGCAGTTTTGTCTTTTCACCATAATTTTCATAACCCTCATTGCCCCCATCCCTTCTCTGTCCTTTAAGAATTTCAATAGGTTTAGCAAATTCAACTGGTATTTAAATGTAATTTTCCCAAAGAATTATATATTGTTTCATCAATGGTCACAAAAGAGCATTTCACAACAAAAAGAAAACCACCATATACTTGGCAGAATAACTATGCAATTTATAAATAAACAGAAGGAACAGAAGCATAGCATCCAATTTTTACCATTGCCAAATTCTCATAGGAAGCAAGGTCATATGGATGTTTATAATATTTCCCCTTCTCGGCAAGACTGCAGAAAATCATCATTGTCCCTCCAATGAATCTCCTTAATAAAAGGTAGTGGACAAAGACTTATTTTGAAAATTGAGAATTATTAAAATACCTTACATTTAAAATAGGTAAAAAAAAATCTTGACATGCCTCATTGTGCAAGTTTGCATATTAATATTAACAATTAACAAATTTTAAAAAATCAACAGCATCTTCAACATTTAAGGAGGAAAAGAAAATCTAAAAAACAGAGGTTCTTACCATATGAATGCTGGTGTTTGACAATCGCATCCTCCCTCTTTCTATGTGTTTTGTTATTGTTACCAATGATTTTTCTGGAAAAAGAAATTGTTAGGGACAAAAAACAACAAATCCCAAAAAAAAACTTAAACCAAAAGAAGAGCAAGCAGAGAAGGCATTTATGTTTCAAAAAACAGCAATCATTAATAGGAAAGTAGAAGGCATGGGTGAGCAACATATAAAATATAATTAAATGATTCACGATAAATTTAGCACTGATTAAAACAGGGAGAACAGAAGTGGCAATATCATACTGATGGAGGCAAGAATTAGAAATGAAACTCCAAATCATAGCTACAAAAAATCAATTAAAAAAACATATTGCATTTTCACATATATACTATTCTCCACCTTCCTCTTCCTCTATGAATTTTTTTTCCTTAATAAACATATTATCGGTGGCACCATCAAGCAGATAATATTTGATGCTTGTGCTTCTCTCTTATTATCATCAGTATTCGGTTGTTTGCACTTCTATTGACACAAATCTCTGCAAAAGCTTCTCTGGTTCAATCTTTTTTCCCCTATTCTCTAAACCGAACTTCCAGAACTGGAGCTCTAAAGGCAAAATCAACACTATGAGCAAAGAACAAATCTTGCATAAAAACTGAAAAAGAGAGAAAACAGGAAAAGGACCAGAAAAGAACAAAAAGAGGATCAGAAAAAGGAAAGGGATGCCGGAGGGAAGAGGAAGAGCCGCCGCATAGAGCTGCAAACAAATCCAAAGACCAGAAAAAAAAAAACACTTTGAACTTCAAAATGCGAAATTTAAAGTTAAGGGGTTGGGATAATGAGTTACACCAAAATGAGTTAGGGCGGACAAACAATAAAGCGATGAACCACAAATCGCATACGCTCGAAGAAGAATGAAGAGGAAAAGTCCAAAGCTTTCAACTTGCAAGTGGAAAGGGAAAAATGAAGGCTTTTACACATTGATTAAGCACTAAGCTCTTACAGAAATAGGAAAATGGCGCAGAAATCGAACTCTTACAGGAGCTAGTCCAAGCTTTCAAGCTCCTCCGGCTATGCCTTGTTTTATCTTCGTCCCTTCTTCTTGTTCTTCACTCCTCTAGCAGCAGAGATGAATGCTGGTGTTTGATGGAAGAGGAAGTCATCGCAGGTTGAAATGGGGGAGTGAAAATGAGAAAAAGAAAGACCAAGAATAAAGAAGGGGAGAGGTAAGCCTTGGGAAATAAATATAGGGGGAAAGAAAAAAAAATGCAAATAAATGGAGTGAATTCATATTTGAAATGAATCATTATGGATTGCCGTTTGGACGGATGAATAGGATCCTAAGTTTGTTTCAAACTTTTGAATTCAGGTGAATGGGGAAAAGGGTTCTTGACGTGGGAATTAGGAAGAATTAAATGGTGAGAATTGTATCATGACCACCAATGATAGAAGAGAAAAAAACAATGTTGCATAGGGAAAATAATAGTTTCATTGGAACTGCTGTATAATAAATGGTTGGATGTGACCTTTGAATTTCTTACCCAATGGGATATATTATGTTGACTTTATTTTATGATATAAATGAGGGAAAATGCATTTAAGGGCACTTTTTGGAGAAAAAAAATTTAAAAGCGGCCCCAAGATTCTCGAAAATATCAGAAAAATGATTTAATCTACGTGAAAGTTGTTAATATACCGGTGATATAGTTGTTAACCAGGAAATTTTGATATTGTTGTTAATATGATTGATTTAGTTGTTAATGCGACTGTTTTAGTTGTTAACGGATATTGATTTTGTTGTTAATGTAGCTAATTTAATTGTCAATGGAGATTCTAAAAATCCCAGAAAGTGCTCTTCTCGGGATTTTCAAAATCTTAATTCTTTTTAGGATTTTTTTTCACAAAAAGCTACTTATATGGATTTTCCCTATAAATGAGGACACAAGTTGGTTCATATAAATTTTTGAACCACACGTAGGACCGGTGGTTGAGAGCATGAGTGACCCAATAAATTTGTAAGATATTGCCAAGTGGGATGACACTGTGGACCAATTAGGTTTGAGACACAAGGTTTAGTGATATATATTTGATTGATATTTGATTAATAAGGAGGTGACTCACCCTCTCCTTTTCCTTCCCATTATATACATGTGTGTGTGTTGTGGCGGAGAAGAAGGGAAAAATACGAGAAAGAGACGAGAGAAAATTGAGAGTAAGGGAGAAGTGGGAAGGAAAGGAAGAAAATAAGAGTATTGAGGATATTTTAAGGTATATTATTTATCTTATAAAATCATTTTGTAAGTTAAATTAACTTCTTTTTAATAAACTTCCTTCATGAAAGTTGTTCTATATATTTTTCTCTTTTCAATGAAGGTGATATCATGTTGGTTAGTGAAATTTTTGGGGTTATGATTTTGGAAAAGTTTTGAGTTTTGACAGTAAATTACTGTATATATGTAAAGAACGATTAATAACTAATTTTATTCAGTTTAGATTTATTGATTGGTTGTTGTAGGAATTTAAATTAATTTTTTCTATTTGAGAAGTATAGGATTTATATCTTACGGGATATTTCTACCGATTAAAAGTTGTATTAATAATTTATTTTGGTTTAAGGGAGATATTATTGAAATTTTAATCAGTTTAGTTTTGAAATTTGAAGGATTAAACTATTATTTTCATTTTTTATTACAATAATATATTATTATTATTATATTTTTTGTATTTTGAGTTATATAAGTTATAATTGTGATAATGTAGAGTTACCTATGATCGGTGATTGTTTGCGTTTTACTCCTCAATATAAGGTTTAACTTGGAGTTGAGGTAACCGGGGTTAATTTATTTCATATGCTTGTTTTAGATTATAAGTTGTTTTCTAAACCTTACCTTTATATGAACTACTGGCATGTGTTTTGAAGAAGTATGCGAATATTTGGATATGAAGTTATTTCAGTGAAGCAGTGAATTTTCCATTTTGTATATATATACGAGTGATTATTATTATTGTGGTGATTGATATGATGTTTGTTGTGGGTTGTTGCCTATGGAATAATAATTTTGTAAGATGTTCTTGTTTGTTATGGGGTGTTGAATATGGAATAATATATTTTACGATGTTTTTGAAGATTATAATGACCTATTGTATATTTATTATGGAATATGTTGGGTTGTGTGGAAGAGATTTATGGTGAAATTATACCCATCGACTCTCTCATTCCTGGCTCAAAATTTGAGTTGAATGTTTTGGGCAGACACCTCCCTGTTACGGTATATCGGTGATAGCATGGAAGGGGACAATATTCTTGAAGTGACTAGCTAACCTTGGCCAGATGTACTGGCATTGATAGGCTGTACCAAGTCCAAAAGATATAAGGAGGAGCAAAATGGTTGAGTGGGGAATGGTTCCAATTATTGTTAATTATTACTCCCTCCGGTCTTAATTATAGAAATACTTTTGTAGTGTAAATTACACTACAAAAGTATTCTTATAATTAGGACCGGAGGTAGTATGTATTAATTAATTATTAGCTGTTGATTTTATAATCATGTTAGCAAACATGCTTCTCTGACTTGCAATCATTTCTTGCATATTTGGTAAATCAATTTTGGTTACTAGGACTTTATGTCTCACCCTGTCATTATCAATATTTTTCAGGCTATACCTCTAATTTTACTATAAGCCAAGGGAAGCAGCCAGAGGCATAAGAGTTGCTAATTTTGTAAGCCTATTTTGGTATTGGTGTTATATGGATTTATATATTGCCATTCTAAAGCCCTTATATTTTTGAAATAATATATTAACTATTTCGGGATAACTATTTATTTGCTATTGAACCAAAAGTTTTATTTTATACACTATAATATTTTAATGGATCCATAATCAAAACTTGTGTGGAAAATGTTTTGGTGTAGACCCTTTGTTGTGAATTTGGTGTTGTAAGACTTGTGGGCTGTGTATTCTTCTATTCGATAACTGTGCCCAGAGTTATAAATTTTCAGTAGTGAGTTTGTAGGCATAATTTGTGCCTTGGACTCCGATGTGCTTATTTTTTTAAAAAAGAAAAGGGTTTTCCTTAATCACTTGTTAATTCAATTTTATGAAAAAATTATGGCTAATTGTTGTTTAGTGAGTGAGGGTCTTTTTGCTGATAGGTACTAAAAAGATACTTCATGATACTGAAAAAAATATTTCATGATCTTGAAAAATTATTTTTGGATCTTGAAAATATATTCCAAGGTACTGACTGGTACTAAAAAATACTTCAAGATATTGATAAGTACTAAAAGATACTTCAGAGTACTAACTGGTACTAAAAAAATATTTCATGAGACTGGTACTAAAAAGATCTTGAGATCTTGGTATAGAAAAATACTTTTTGATATTGAAAAAATATTTTATGGTACTGAATGGTACTAAAAAAAATACTTGAGGTTATTAACTGGTACTGAAAAAATACTTCATGATCTTGAAAAATTATTTTAGGATCTTGAAAAAATATTTCATGGTACTGACTGGTACTAAAAAATACTGACTGATATTAAAAAAATATTAAAAAAATGTCAAACTAACGGTCAAACGGTATTTTTGCACCCCAAAAAAGTACTTAGTGTTGGGTACTCTTTTGGCCAAACCACATATGTATTTTTGCAGCTTGAAAACCACGTAATAGTTCAGTCAACAAAAAAGTCAAACTTAATGATTGAACGGTATTTTTGCATTTAATTTATAACCACGTAGTCACTTTTACATCTAAAAAAATCACTGCGCCTATCTAAAAAAACATATGTATATTTTTACCCCTAAACCCTTTTTTAAAATAGCGGCAAAAACATCTCTGCATCTATAACACCATTAAATAAGTTAACGAAATATTATCAAAAAATAAGTTAACGAGATATGATATAAACACGGAACAAGTTGAGGGTGTTATAGGCCAACAAACATTAAACACATTATATTGAAAAGTTCTTAAATGTGATGTGTTAAGAGTTTGACTCTGGGAAAAACACCAGAGTACAGTTTATTTAAGAAAAATATACCGAAATAATACACCTTTTAAACTTATTAGAAGTAATGCGATCAAACCTGGGTTTGACCGACATTACTAGTGGCGTCACCGTGAGTAGTCGCGTCGGGTCCCCGACGCCATCAAGCTGCTCCCATGTCGGAATCCCGACCGATTCCCCGACCCCCTCGCCCCCACCCCAATCAACCCCCCAACCCCAATTACCCCCCCCCACCCGACCCCCCAACCCCAATCACCCCCCTTTCTACAGGTGAAACACCCCCTTCCCCAAAAATTTTGTATGCGTGGCCACCCCCCCCCCCCCAAGTCGGCCCCCACCCCAATCACCCCCCCAATTGAACTCGTGACACCCCAATCAACCCCTCCGACATGGGGAGCGAGCGTCGGGGGACCCGACGCGACGCTCAGGCGTCGCCACCAATGGTGAAGCCACTAAGTAATGTCGATCAAACCCGGGTTTGACCGCATTACGGTAATAAGTTTAAAAGGTGTATTATTTCGGTATATTTTTCTTAAATAAAGCGTATTCTCGGGTGTTTTTCCCGTTTGACTCTCTACAATATGTTAAACATGTACGTGAGTTATGAAAAAAACGAAAGAATAAGATGGCTCAACTTGATTTTAAAAGCTATATTGGCAAAAGAATGACTATTAAGATGGCCAAACTTGATTTTTAAAAGGAATAATTTCTTAAAACAATAATTTTATCCCATCAACATGCAAAGTAATGACACATTCTTTCATTTTTTTTTAAAAAAAAACACAGATGTACACCAATATTTAGAAGGCTGTTAAATAATCAATATTGAAATAGAATAATTATGTTTAAATCAAATACTCTTGTATCATAATATTATAGAATTTTTCATTATTTTTAATATTGAAGAGTAAAATACTAAAATGATGGAATTGTTCCAAAAAAAAAAAATGATGGTATAAGATGAAGGAATACGGTATAATATGTTACCTCCAATTTTAAATATATAACAAAATTTATAGTATAATTTACATTATAAATTTTATCGTAAAGTAAGGATTAATCCGTACACTTGTGATTCGGTACTAGTTGGTACGTACTTGGGTACTTAACCTCGTCTTAACTTTTAACTAATACTTCCAAGGAAAAAGGAATAGGTAAAGATAAAAAATACAACTTCCAAATTTAACCATATCTCGCAAACTGTCCGAATCACACGGTTAACCACATTTAGCATGACCAACTGGCACCAGCCTCCTTTTTATTTATTTTTTGGGTTTAGTGTAATTTTATTTCCATCAAGGGTGACTTTGTCTCTAAAGTTTTTTGGAGTGCACTTCTTTTTCGGAAGTATTAAAAAGAGAGTGGTTTTGCTTTAATTGTTATCCCAATTAATTTTGACTGTTAGTTAATTATATATGTTGAAGTGATAGTCCATAAGTTATTATACCATTTTTATTAAGGTACAAATTTACTCTAAAAGTTTTAAATATAATTTTGAAAAAAGACAGAGTAGATGACATATAAACTTCTGACGTAAATTTGTACTTTAACAAAAATGACGTGAATGACATACGGATTGCCAGCTTAACATATTTGGTCAATTAACGGAAAAAATTTATTGAGATAATGGCCGGTCAGGATAAAACTGCTCCATTTTGACACTCATGGGACAAAATTCCTCCGAAAAACTTTCATATCAAAACTAGCCGTTCACCTTTTATTTTTTTCTTGTTTCTTTTTTTTTTTTTGGAACCTGATTTATTTTATTTTTCTTGTTTCTCAGAAGCCTTCTTCCGGTACTATACCGTACCCTTGCATGAGCCTTGTCCAAGTGGGCACCCAGCGATGTCTTCCCACAGCAATTATTGGTTCCTTAGCTTTAACACAGAATTAAGAGCAAACATGATATCTAAAAAAGATCAAATTATACTATAGGACAAAGTTGCCCTATAAACTTTATCCTAGGTACCGGAGGGAGTAATATGTTTGATGCTAAGTAACAAAGGGGTAAAAGGATTGGATGAACATGAGAGGTCAAACCGGGGATGGGGGTGAAAGGAGAAAAATTGTCAGAAAGATGTCGGAGCCATCCAATATATTCTTGCAAGGTTTTGACACATACAATTATAATAGTTGTCACAAAATAACAAGGGTTAAATATCAATTTTGTCCTTGAAACGCACCCGCACTATCCCAAAACAAACAATTTTAAAAGTGCCCAGGATTGGTAATTTTTTTTTAAAAAAATATTATTTTGGTAAAAATGCCGTTTGATGCTAAGTGACAAATAAAAAAAACGTAACAATGTTGTCGGAGCCATCAATATATTCTTGCAAGGTTTTGAACAACCCTAACGTTGACCAATTTTGTCCTTGAAGTACGGCGAAGTTAAAAACGTAACAATGGGTTAACAACCCTAACATTGCTACGTTTTTATACTTCGAGGGCAACATTGTTACACCGAAAACTTCAGAGGTAAAATTGCTCTTGGGCGCGTACTTTAGGGGCAAAATTGATACCTAACCCAAATAATAAAGGTAAATGAATTAGGTCATGCAGAATGTATTACTTCCTCCATTCCTAATTATAGGAACGCTTTTGTAGTACAAATTATACTACAAAAGTGTTCTTATAATCCATATGATTTCTTTTTTTGCTTATGACTTACTTTTAATGAGTATGATGTAACTCAAGTCGTGTAGTGAAAAGTGGATCTTCAAGTTTTATCGGACAGGTTTCTATTGTCACCACCCAATTTTCCTTCCAAGTTTGGAATCAATCTAGAATCGAAGGTAGTAGTTAGCAATACAAAATAAAGCAAGGCATAAAAGAAAATATTAGAGTTTTAATTTGAAGGAAAAATTAATCTGTAGGTCATTATAGTTTTCTCTAGGTCACTGACCTTTTTTTTTGTGTGTGTGTGTCTTTGGTCCTCTAACTTTCTGCAGTTAGATGTGTTAGTCCCTGGCTGTTAATTATGCTAACACCATTAAAATTCTCTCTTAAATGAAATCTTAGCCTTATGTTTCCTTATCTTAAGACGAAAATTTAAACAGATGCTATTACTTTTAGTCTTAAATATAGAGTAAAGTTTGTAATGCAATTTATACTACGAACTATATTCTATATTTAGGACCGAAGAGAATGGTAAGATTTCATTTAACAGAGAATTTTAACGGTGTTAATATAATTTAGCTGTTAGGACTAGTATATCTAACCACAGAAGGTTAAAGGACTCGATAAAAAGAAAAATAACCTCAAGAATCTGATTCAAAACTGAAGAAAACTTTAAAGACTTGCAGATTGATGATTTTCTTTTAAAACCAAAAAAACAATAGTATATCCATGATTATCTAATTTTGAAACTTCATTTTACTCATTTTAGTTTTTTAGGTTTTAAGTTTGTTCTTTAATTTTTAAAACTGGGGCAAAAACATCTTAACATCTCACACTATTAAATAAGTTAACGAAATGCGATATAAACATGGAACAAATTGAGGGTGTTACAGCTTGATTCCGTACTAGTGTCCTTAACCTCGTTTTTAACTAATACTCCCAAGAAATTAAAAAGGGTTAAGTAACAAATCCGTTCCGGAAGTATACGTTCAGGAGCAATGTTAATCTGGAAGTTTTTTTGGTCTTAATGTTGCCATGAAAGTATAAAAACGTAGCAATGTTGCCTTTTCTGTTAAAAAGTTAACGGTCAATGCCATTTTTTTTAACGGTCAATGTTAATTTTTTAACGAAAAATGGCAACATTGCTACGTTTTTATACTTCTGGGAAAACATTGAAACAAAAAAAATTTGAGCAAGAATATTTCCCGAAAACGATATCTTATAGTAACGATTTGGTACTTAACCCATAAAAAAAAAAAAAAAAAAACTCCCTCTGTCCACGATTGAGAGAACTTCTAAAAAAAAAGGCATTGTTCAAAATATAAATCACTTTTAGTTTAATTAATGCTTTCCAACTTTATCCACTCATTATATTCCCCTTTTGCTAAAATAATTTTTCAATGCAGTTAAATACATTTTTCAAGAAAGGTAAAAGTGGGGAAAAAAATTTACATTTCAAGACATATTAAATGATTTAACCGTCATTTTTATTTCTCGTGATATAGTTTAAACGTCCTATATTGTAAACTAGAGAGAGAGTATACATTATCTTGTTCCCACAAGATTAATGAATCCCCCCTCCTCCATTCCCATTTATAGTGAATCATGAGATTCTAAAATTAGTTAAAAGTAAGAAATATAAATCGTTTCCCAAAAATATTACTATTTCTGAATGGTTAAGAGAGAGGGAGTAATAATGAAAAAAATGATGAAAGAAAATGAGAGAATAATTGAGGGTAAAATAGGTAAAAGAACATTTATTATTAAGATAAACTTAAAGGATAAAAAGGGATAAACCTACTAAAAAGAGGATCTTATATATAAAGATGGGAGAAATTAAAAAAATGGGCAAAATATCCCAAGATATATCTGTGCTTCCAAGTCCCACAACATCTCGCAAAATGATCGAATCACAACTCACAAGGTTGACCACATTTAGCAAATTTTAGTTTTACTTGCCACCTTTTTCTGTCAGCCTTCTCGATATGGTCCGAATAAGAAGGATGACCAACTGGCACCAGCCTTTTTTTTTTTTTTTGTTCAAAAGACTTGTTTTAATATGAGAAATATTTACATACTCGCGTGCTGACTAATTAAAATATACAAACTCGTCTTCTCTTAATTGACCACGTCAGCCCCCAGCGATGACTTCCCACAACAATATTGGTTCCTTTATGCCACGTCACTCATCTCTCTCTTTCCTCCTTTATGCGATGTCTTCCCACAAATCTGCGTCTGGTCATATATAAATATATAATGAAACCACAAGCATATTACGTGAACCTAACATGATTGGTTCTTTCGCTTCAAATCACAATCTCCAGGAAAAACAACACACTACTACTTCTGCTCTAAAACATTTCTTCCTATTCTTCCCAATCGATCACCGGTGGATTCTCTGTTTCTTAATTTCTGCTGATCGCGTGCAAGCTGTTTCGTCTCCGGCGGGAGTTCACTATCCCTGAATCAGTACGTATAAAGCTCATATATTTCTGCTTTCACTGGGTAATAATATTATTACTGCTGCATCAGTGAATTATTAAGGGTTATATTCCGCTAGATTTTTTTTTTTGGGTGTTTTAAATAGGTTTTTTTTTCCCTGTGATGCTGTTTTAATCTGTGAAGGTAGGTTGAACTCCCGCCACTATATGTTGTAGAGTTAGCTTTTTGGATATTATCATCCGTGTCTGGTTTGTGGTCCGTGACTGCTCGTCTCACCGCAGGTGTCACCTCTTGAACTCGAACTTGAAACCTAGAAGGCCTCACATTTAGACTAACTCTGTGTTGGTAACTTATTAGGGTGATTAATCAGTGAGTTATGGAACCTCTATGTGAACTTTGTGGGGTGGTAAGAGCAATGGTGTATTGCGAGCTAGATTCTGCTCGTCTCTGTTTTAATTGCGATCATCGTGTACACTCTGCAAATGCTCTGTCACGCCGTCATCCTCGTTCATTCCTATGTAATAAGTGCAATTCTCAGCCTGCAACTGTCCGCTGCATGTTTGACGAAATGTCTGTGTGTCAATCTTGTAACTTGGACCCATATGGCTGTTCAAGTTTGGGCCATAGGTGTCAGGAATTGAGTTCTTACACTGGTTGTCCCTTCGAGTTCTCAAAAACATGGTCCTTTGCTTTTGCTCCTACATCTGGTGGTTTTGGTGTCACTAGTTCTCGATCATTTGACACATTTCTTCCTAGAAATGACAAATACCCCAACAAGTGTTTGGAGCAACCAGATGATGACGGTGCCTCCTCTAATTTGGTGACAGGTAAGGCGAGTGAAATAGAACCATATGTCAAATATGATCCTAATTTCTTGTCATCGTGCAGAGATCAATCTTTTTCATTTCCTCTTGACTCATATATGTCAAAGGTATGACCTTTTGCTGGTTTGTTTTGGTTACCATAATCTCTAGGTATATTTATTGCCAAAAATGTTGGATAGTTGATTCACTCACGCACACACATATCCACCCATGTGAAGTCAAAATGCGTGGTCCCTTAATGATAAACTTTTGTGCCGTCATGTGCCCAAAAAGAGAAACTAACTGAACATGAAATGCAGGGATATCCTAATTTAAAGGATCCTGGGTCTGTTAGTGGTGATGATCTCTGTGGAGGTCTCAACATACAAAAGAGTTCATTATGTTTTGAAGGTGATGATGAAATACCTGATTACACTAAAGAAGCCACCAGATACCATCTTGAGAATGGAGAAATTGACTATTCATTAATGGAAAAGAGCATATCAGTGCCAAAACCCAACGGTCTTATTGAGAATGCCTTAGAGGTTATCCCTCTAATTTAATTCTCATTGATTAATTATTATTATTATTATTATTATTATTATATATTGGTGAAGGACAAAATTAATTGAGACCCAAATGATTGTTTTAGGCATCTTCATTATCAGTTCAACAGGATTGTGTAGCCTTTAAATCATCCAGTCCTAGCGAGTCAGTTAACCTGGGTCACAGCATCAACAGTAATGCAAATCCTATACCCATGAATCTGAGCTGCAACCAAAATGTCAATCTAGGATATCCTCATGGTCACGCGCATCCAAGCATATCAGTCTCATTATCAAACATTAGTGGTGAAATTAGTAAAACTGTCCCTGATCATCAAGATTGTGGATTACCACCAGCATTCCCGACACATGTTAGTCAACTAAATTTTGGGTCTCCGTGCCCACAGGCAAGGGACAAGGCTAAAAGGAGATACAACGAGAAAAAGAAAAAAAGGGAGTATGTGCCTTTCACTCTTCGTGTGTCTATTATTCAAAAGCACTATGTTATGTTGGTCCTATGCTTTACTGCTTTATGCAATTCTTGATACACATACTACATATATAGGCTCTTTTATATTGACATTCATGGACTACTGAAAATGATGATTCAGCTAGTCACAAGTTGTGCCTAGGACCATTGTTTCAGCTACTATCTGGTGCATATTGGAAAGGTTTTTTATTTATGCTGGGACAGAATCCTAATAGAATTGGCATATTGATTGTGGCCAGGTTTAATAAACAAATAAGATATGCATCTCGCAAGGCAAGAGCTGATACTAGGAGACGGGTGAAAGGCAGATTTGTGAAAGCTGGTGAAGCTTACGATTATGATCCTCAGGTCAATGAGAACACCCAAGCAGATTGCCGGCAATCACAGTCTTTTCTCTTGTCATGTGATTCTGATTGGTAAGGCTGTCACTGAGATTTGTTTTAATAGCATATTTGCTAGGCTTATGAATGTGGGATAGAATTTTAACAACGCTAGATTACATGTGTGTTTGGATTGGCTTTTGGAGAATAATTTTTACGATTTATAAGGCAAGCATGTAGGGAGAGTTTTGTCTTGGCTTGTGAAAAATGGGTTCTAAAATTACAGTTTCAGAGTTACCCAAATACTCACTACTATTCCAAAATTTTGCCGGCTTAATTTAGGGTTGTGTACATTAATCCCTTCCCAGACCCCAACTGATGAGAGTCTTTTGTACTGTGAGCTCTTTATTACGGATCTCTTGGAGCTTTTAACAAATTATAGACTCCTGCACTAATCAGTTTTATTTTTATCTTTTTGTGTTAAAATCCTGCCTTAGTCTTTTGATGAAAACAAAGATGCAAAGGGGCTATGTTTATGCCAAGATTTTGCGTAAAATAGGAAGCGCAAGAGGTAACTGGCATCTTACATTATCTTTGCAAGAGGTTACTGTGCCAAATATAGAGATAAAAGAGTAATTCAACTGAATTCTCAAATCTTGTATTGAAATGTAATAGCAATACAGTACTTATAGAAGGATGAGTGCACAGTGTGGTGGCTAACAAACTAACACAAGCATAACAGAATTAAGCCACTTGACTGACACGTAAGCAACTTATTATTACAGCTGTCATGTATAAGAAACTAACTGAGTGCTAACTAAGTGAGCAATCACGTGAACTATTTTATTCACTAACATTCCCTCTGCTGAAGTCAAACACATCTTGATTCACCATTGTGGACTTGCGCCAGTACACTGAGCTTATCACGACAGAAGGCGAACATGCTATAAACCTATGGCTTGGTGAGTATGTCTGCGACTTGATAGGAGGATGGCACATGTCCAACACTGACTATACCAGCAGCAACCTTTTCTCTGATGAAGTGTACATCAAGTTCCACATGCTTGGTCTTTGAATGCAAAACAGGATTGGATGCAAGGGCAACTGTTCCTGTATTGTCACACCAAATGAAAGGTGTTTTAACCACTTCAATGTGCATTTCCTTAGCAATGAAAGAACCCACATGATGTCTTGAATAGAGTTAGCAACGCTGCGATACTCAGCTTCAGTTGCAGATCTTGAGACTACTTGCTGCTTCCTGGAGATCCATAAAATGGGATTGGCACCAAGAAAGATGCAATAGCCACTTCAGGATCTTTTGTTTTCAGGGAGAACCAGAATATCATCAGATGGATCATCTTTGTTTTTCTTGGTGGAGATACCCCCCAATCAGAGTCTGAGTAAGTTTGAATACTGAATTGCTGCACTGGTTTGAGTAACAGACCATGTGTGCTGGTGCCGTTGAGGTATCTGAGAAGTCTTTTTACACAATCCCACTGCTTCATAGTAGGTTCTTGTAAAAACTGACTGAGCTTGTTGACTGTGAATGCTATGTCAGGTCGGGTATAGCAAAGGTATTGAAGTGAACCAACTACACTGCGATACAACTTTGGTTCAGGAAAAGGGAGACTGTCATTGGCAAACAACTGAACATTTACTGCCATTGGAGAAGCAAAAGCATGTGCCTCAATCATCTAGGTTTTGGAAAGAAGATTATGAATATACTTCTTTTGGGTAAGATGGATACCACTGGAAGATCTGTGGAACTCAATGCCAAGGAAAAAAGACAATACACCAAGGTCCTTTAACGAAAAAACCATGCTCATTCTGGATATGAGGCCTTGAACAACTTTTTCATCAGAACCAGTGAGAGCAAGATCATCAACATAAACCAGAAGATATGAGATATGAGCTTCAGTTTTGTTAGTGAACAGACAGGGATCAGCACGTGAAGCAGTGAACCCGAGCGTTTGTAAAAACTGACTAAGCTTGTTGAACCAAGCTCTGGGTGCCTGTTTTAATCCATAAAGCGCTTTGTTTAGCTTGCAAACTAATGGATTTCCTTCTTTATCACATTGAACAAAGCCTGGTGGCTGCTCCATATACACGTCTTCACTCAAGTCACCATTAAGGAATGCATTATTAAAGTCCACCTAATGCAACCTCCAACCCTTTGTAACAGCAAGAGTAAGCAAGGTTCTGATGGTGGTGGCCTTAACCACTGGACTAAAAGTGTCATAGTAATCTGCACCTGCTTCTTGTGAATAACCCTTTGCAACTAGGCGACCTTTATACCTGGTTATGGAACCATCAGCGTGTGTTTTCAACCTGCAAAGCCATCGACATCCAATGACTTTTTTGTCTTTTGGCCAAGGAACCAGATCCCATGTATGAAATTTTAGGAGTGCATCGTACTCCTCTTGAACAGCAAGTTTCCAATGTGGAGCAGCAAGTGCCTCTTCAATATTTTTGGGAATGTGAGTATCTTCAGCAACAGTGAATATCTTGGGTTTGAAGACTCCTGCTTTAGCTATGGTGATCATTGTTTGAGTGTTTCTGTGAATAGGTATTGGATCAGAGGCTAATGTAGGAGAGGGGAGTGAAGAGGAGGAGATGTAGGAGAGGATAAAGACAAAGGTAGAGGAGTTTGTGTGGTGGGGAGATTATTTGGTGTTGTGGATGATGGTAAGGGAGTATGGGGTAGCACTGAAGAAGTAGAAGCAGGAGGATGAAATTTTGAAACTGATTGTGATACAGAGGAAGCATGTCTGATGTTGAACTGAGAGTGTGCTGGAAAAATAGTTTCATGGAATTGAACATGCCTTGTAATGTATACTCGGCCAGTTAATCTATTGAGGCACTTATAACCATTATGCTGAGTAGAGTAGCCAAGAAATAAACAGGAAGCATACCTAAATTCAAGCTTATACTGATTATAAGGTCTTAAGAAGGGAAAACACTCACACCCAAACACCTTAAGCAGGGAGTAATCTGGTAAGACACCAAAAAGCTTCTCATGAGGTGTAGATCCTTGCAACACAGTGGTAGGTAAGCGATTTAGCAGAAAAGTAGCTGATAAGAAAGCATCCCCCCAATAAAATAATGGAAGAGAAGCTGTTGCTAGCAAGGTCAGACCAGTCTCCACTATGGATCTATGCTTCCTTTCAACTAATCCATTTTGCTCAGATGTGTATGGACAAGTAAGTCTATGTTGAATGCCACAACTGTTCAAGAAAGAGGTAAATGACAGAAACTCACCACCATTATCACTTTGAACTTGTTTAATGGTAGTGCCAAATTTGTTTTCAACCATGACTTTAAACTCCTTAAATTTTTGAAGTGTCTCAGATTTTTTATGAAGAAGATATATTCATGTGAATCTACTAAAAGCATCCACAAAGGCAACATAGTAAACAAAACCATTTGAAGCAAAAGAGGCTGGACCCCAAAGATCCATACTTATCAATTGCAGTGGCTTATTGTATATAGTGGATGATGAAGTAAAAGGTAAACGATGACTCTTGCCCAATTTACAAGCAGTACAAGCTAAATCAGAATAAGATTTTTCAATAGGAACGTTGATGGATTTAAGTACATGCTTGATAGTTTCTAAGTGAGGGTGTCCAAGTCTTCGATGCCACAAAGTGAAAGTATCTAGAGTATTGGTGTAGTAGCAGGAACTTTGAGGTTTTTGAACAGCAGCAGAACGTGTAGTTGCAGAAGCCTGTATAGGCTGTGAGCCACATATAGATGATCCTGCATGAACCTTGTACATACCACCAGTTTCAGTCCGAGTCATGAGCACCTTCCTTGTCTGCAAATCCTTAACAAAACAAGTGTGAGGGAAAAATTCAATTGATACTCCATTGTCTTTTGTAGCTTGAGCTATGGAAACCAAATTCTTTTGCATAGTTGGAACATATAAGACTCTATTCAAATGCAATGACGGTGAGGCAAATGAAGCTAAGCATACTTTACCAACACATGACACATGAAGTCTAGAGCCACCACCAACAATAACTGTACTTTTACCTTTTGGTGGTACTGCTGATTGGAGAGGTATAGCTGAATTTGAGATGTGATGAGTTGCACCAGAGTCAAGGTACCATGCCTCATCAGTAATTATTTCAGGTGAGGCTACAAATGCTTGAGGTATATAAGTATCATCTGCAACAGATGTATTGCTTGACACAACAGGTTTTGTGATTGCAGAGGAGGCAGTAACATTAGGTTGATGATTAACCTTGACTGCAAGATTCACTACTGGCTGATATATTGGAGGAATATATTGTTGTTCAGTCAATGGAACTTCAATATATTGAGATTGCCAGTTACAGTAGTTACCATAATCATAGGATCGACTAGCATCACATGGCAGCACATTGGATTGAGCACCAACATCAGTGTAATGAACATGTGCTGTGTTTCTAGAAGGATTAGATGAGTCATTCCTGAAATAACAGACATCAGCTAAGTGACCAATCTTGTGGCATATCTGACAAGAAGGTTTTGACTGATAAAATGAGCCATGACCATGTGCACGGCTCCTAGTACCAGTGAAATATGGACGATATGATGGTGTAGTTTGTTGACCACGTCCCATAGCACCAGAGGCTATAGGATAACCAGACGATTGTGTAATAAAAGCCATTGAAGGATCCTGAGCGTGCTCCAAATATGGAGGAGAGGCAGATGCATAGTGAGCTTGAGTTACAGAATTACTCATAAATGTCTTTTGTCTAGCTTCAGAATCAAGTAACATTGTGGTGACAGTATCGAGATTGAAAGTTTGTTTTGCAGAATTTATGATTGCAATTACAGATTCGAACTCCATAGTGAGGCCATTCAGGATGTGAGAAATTCTGGTTGCATCAGGAACAGGTTCACCAAGTAGTGCCAGGTGATCGCATATGGATTTTAAATTTGCAAGATAATCACGCATGCTAAGCTCTCCTTTCCTCTGATTTGTTAACAGATTCTTGTAGTGAAGAATCTTGGAGTCAGATTTGTCTGAGTATAAACAGTTTAATTTTTGCCAGATTTGTGCAGACGTTTCCAAACCAACTAACCAACTAAATCCGGCAGGACAAAGGATATCACAGATGCAAGTAACCAAGACGCAAGAGCATAATCGAGCTGCTCATAGGCTTCAAAGGCTGGATTATCGATCTCCAGACCAGTCTCAGGATTACGCACCTTCTTAGGAGGAATTTGAACTGATCCATCAAGATATGTAAACAGACGATGTTGTTTCGCCATAAAGTACACCTGCTGCTTCCAGATCATGTAGTTAGAGTCATCGAGCTTCACCGTTATTTTCTTATTTGTGAAGCCACGGTTGTTGTTTGCCGGATCGTTAGACACCTGTAAAGCTGTGGAGGTGGACGTTGTGTTGTGATCCGTCAATCCAGAGTGAAAGGAGACAGATCACGTTCAATGTCTCTTATTTTTCTGGTTAGCTGGAGCAACAGAGCTTCGCCGGTGCGACGATGGCTCTGATACCATGCCAAATATAGAGATAAAAGAGTAATTCAATTGAATTCTCAAATCTTGTATTGAAATATAATAGCAATACAGTACTTATAGAAGGATGAGTGCACAGTGTGGTGGCTAACAGACTAACACAAGCATAACAGAATTAAGCCACTTGACTGACACGTAAGCAACTTATTATTATAGCTGTCATGTATAAGAAACTAACTGAGTGCTAACTAAGTGAGCAATCACGTGAACTATTTTATTCACTAACAACTGGCATCTTACATTATCTTTTTCATGCTTCTCTTCAAGGTTATGTTTCTTGAAAGCATTTTTACTTCCATAGAGCTAACAAATTGTTTTTCTTCTCCATTAGTTACCAGTCTGCTTAGTCTTTTCTGATTCCAGAGGAATTGCACTCAGAGGTTCGTACCCAGTTTTGAGACCTGTGTGGCTGTATCCTACACAAACACCATCAGAGTCAAGAATCAAGAATAAAAGGAAAAGAGGGTGGTTAGCAAGCCAGTGCAGTGCACTGCCTCAATAATGAATGTGTTAGCCATTGCTTTATAGAGTTTTTTTTTTTTGTTTCCATTGGAACCGTAACTGTCTTTCAATAATGGTGTACTGTAAAAACTGCGGTGGCCTTTTGGGTCCCCTCCATTTAAGAGGTGAGAGGGGAGAGAGCCATTTTCACAAGGTAGTCATGGTAACAGACGGTTGGATCGTTGATTGGTGTGGGAGATATTGAGTTCGCACTAAATTTTGTTTTTTCGAGTATTTTCAACTTCTTTGTTTTATAGTAAGTTTGTTGTTTTGACTATTTGGTTGATTATTTGTACTTGTTTGTGTATCTAATTCAGACTCTCTTATATCATATTTTAATTATATTAAAACCAGTTTTCATTGGTCTAGATGATTCATGGTTGTTTACCAGTGGATTAAAGGGTTTTTTATGTTAATTATTTTAGTGCCTATATTTGTTTAATTCCTTCTTCAAATATTCTTGCAAGTAGCGAGAATTTATTTACACTTTATATGGCTCATAAGCTGTTGTGTTTTTGTTTTAATCTTGCATAACGACGTGTACTGGGGAATTTATTTCCTCTACTGCTTTTATCAGCCATTTCCTCCATAGTCCATACTCATCTTTCCCCTTTCGCCTGTACAAGACATTCGTAGAGTATAATTAAAGGACGTATATACTTAATGGACACATGCAACTGTTTCAGTACGTTATCAGGGAATCCACTTGATTCCTTGACAATTCTGCGACGCTAAGGCCCCATTTGGTACAGGGAAGATTTAAGGAGGGAAAAGAATGGAAAGGAAGATTAAGAGGGAACTTTAAAAAGTTGAGCTGTTTGGTAGACATGAGAATTGAACTTAAGTTGAGGGAAAATAAAATGTTTGGTAGGAAGAAAAGAAAGTTAGTTAAGTGGGAAGGAGAGGTAAAATACCAATAATGCCCCTAAAAAATAAAACAACCACACCTTCTTCATCGCTCTCATCTGCAACCTTCTTCCTCACTCTCATCTGTGACCTTCACTTCCGTCAATGGTCGCTGGCACCCTCTCCTTCATTGCGACCTTCACTTCTTCCCATTATATATGTCCTTATAATAAAAAATGGAGAAAATGATTTGACTGATTCAAACTTACGTTCGAACGAGGGCGTTAAGTTTGAACGTAATGCACTAAAGTGAGAACGCGTTCGAACAATAATTTTGACAGTAACCAAACTTCTGCATCAGTTCATATCGGAACAGGACAACAACAATAATTTTCATTCCATTAAACCAGCTTTGAATCCGAGAAGAAGGAAAAAATTAAAAGAATAATCTTAATCAACAAAAAAGGACACAAGTGTAGACAAAAAAGCGATACATACAACCAAAAACAAAAACACCTAGACCTGCAAAATTCTCTTTAACAACCAGTTGTTGACAACAATGTGGAATCTTCGTCCCAGAGGAGAAAATTACACAGCAGGCACACCTCAAAGAGTCTAGAAGAGAAAATTTTCTTCTCAGTAACAAAAAGTTCTGTGAAGCCCAGTGTATAACCCAGAAGATGGGGCGACTAAATCGAAGATGTGATGAAATCTGCAACGGTGACGCACGAGATGCGATTTTTTACAGGGCATTTCTGTCCCAATATTTCAGTCTCCCGGGAAGATTTCAACTTTCCCTCCATTTTCAGATGGAATCAACCTTCCAATGGTTGGTAAAACTTTGAGGCTCGTGGGAATGCTACTCGACGGAAGATGGGCGCACCAAACACGTTTTTTCAGAGGGAATCGTGTTATGTTCCCTTTCCATCCCCAACTTTCGCTCTAACAAACAGGGCCTAAGGGTAAGTTTGGTTTGAGGGAAGGGAAGTAGAGGAGAGGGGGAGAGGGGAGAGGAGAGAAAAAAATGAGGGGATGAGAAAATTGTACCAAAATTCAGTGTAATGGGGCCCACAAAAATTTTCTCTCCATTACATTTTTTCCCTCCCCTCTCCTTCCTTCAAACCAAACTTACCATAAGATTACGAGATACTCCCTCCTGTCATAATTATAGGATAAAACTATATATTTTATCCTATAATTAGGACATGAGGTAGTATTGTTTTTATATGTGTGTGTTATATCAATATACAATTATACATACATAAATAATTATGTATAGAACGAGACATCATCAAGTTGTTGGTTAAAGTAATAAACAGTTCTCCCTTAATAAAGAAGAGGATACAAATTAGAATTTCAGGAAACATATTTATTGGGAGAGGTGAGAATTATTTCTACTCTAAACTTTGAAAAGAAAAATCCTTAATCAAATAAAAAATATATAAAGAGAGATTAAGCCTAGGGAAAACCTCATATAAAGCCACTTAAAATAGGAAATTTGTAGTTGATAAATTCAACAAATTATTAATTGAGTCATTAATCCAATTTAAGATTTTAAAATATGGGTAAAATGACTTTAATGCCCTCTCTTCTCTTCTCTCCTCTCGTTAAAGAGTTTCATTCACTTTGTAACTTACACACATATATATATATATACATATAAACATTAATATTTAATAAAATAAAATATGATTTATCCATAGTTTAAATATATTAACTATAATAGTAAGAGAAAAACGTACAATAAAGAGTTCATTTTAAAAGTAGTGTTGGTTAATCATGGTTTCTATTTGGATATTATTTTTAGGATGAAGGCGATTTTTTACACATTTAACTTTGCCTAGGGGAGCGTCCAAAGACCACGACCTTTTTTTGGAAGAAAAATACACACGACGTTACGTTTTGGGAACGCCAAAGACCACGGCCGCAAGCATTATTCACTTCCATCCAAGTTAACGTTGACCGTTTGGTCAACTAACTACGCCATAATGCGCTTCCAAAACGTAACGTCGTGTGTATTTTTGCTCCAGAAAAAAGGTCGTGGTGCTGGGCGCTCTCTGGGGCAAAGTTCATGCGTAAAATTGCTCCTTTACCCTTATTTTTACAAGTGATTTTGAGCATTTTTGTTATATTTGATTTTATTTATTAAAAGCACCGGTAAATATTACAAAAAATATACCACTCTGATCCTATTTATAAGTCCACTTTGATCAAATCTCACATACCAAGAAAAGTTAGTTGACATAATAATTATGGGGTAAATTTTCAATTTTGCCCTCATTTATGATTGGATATTTTTCAATTGTTTCTTCTCTCTCTATCTTCACTAGTACAATTAATATGGTAAAATTATCACAATCTCATTTATTATATTATATGAAACTGGATTTATAAATAGGACCAATTTTTTTGATCAAAGTTGACTTATAAATAGGACCAGAGTAATATGAATTTAAAACACATGTTCCAATCACCTTCATTCAAAAATAAAAAACATGTGTCAGTCACATGAGACCATGTATCCCAATCATCACTTTGCTTCAGAATCCTTGAGATGCATTTAAATTAATGTTTGCCTAGCTTCCAAGTTCAAATTCTCACCATCCCATATCCTTATTCTCTAGGAAGACCCTTATTATTAAACTTAACCTATTGTGGATTTTTTTCGCATATGATATCCCATAGTCAATCTTTTTTATACTATAAATAACACCAGAATTAATAAATATGAATAGACTATGGGATTTCACATACCTTTTATATTATATATAAGTTATAAGGTAAATGAAACTCTTTAATTGGGGAGAAATTAAAAGACACCTATATTTTGAAATTTTAAATTAGGTTAATGACTTAATTAAGAATTTATTGACCTAATTTAAAAATGATTTAAAAATTTTCTATTTTAAGTAAGCGTACGAAAAGAAATCCTTAACTAGATAAAAAATTACTTAGAGACCAGAGAGATTGACACAGAGCGAACATCATCTCTTTATCCTACCAACCTGTTGGCTGTTGCTGCGTCAGCTCAGTGTGTTTTGTAGTTTATAATTTTCATAAATGAAATAAGAAAATTTCATTTCTCAACTTTCCCCCGAATTTTCTCCTCTATTCCGGCAAAGAAAAGACAAATTAATTAACTGAGAACAGCTTGGAGGCGAAAAAAGAAAAAAATCACAACTGAGAATTGCTGTGTCTCCGTTTTGTCCCTCGTTTAAACTTGGAAGCAGAATATACATAATACAGATATTAAATTTTAATCGAGCTTGGTAGAACACTGGAAGACAAGAAATTCTTCCTTTCAGCAGAAGCTAGTACTGTCTAAAAAAAATCTTTCTTTGAGCCTTGATATTGAGAAAATCATTAGTCCCTGAGTATATCAACAAATAAAAAAAAGCCAGAAAGGAGTAAGATCCTGTTATAAGATGGTCTTTGTCAGCTGGAACAGTTTCTGTCGCCGCCATCCAACCTTCCGATATTGGTCGGAACAGTAACTTGGACGGAGGCTCCGATAAGATAACGTCGCGAAAGATTCTGGCACGTATTGCAGAGAAAGCACCTTACGTGCCTAAAGGCCAAGAAATTTGCTTTATGAACCCATTTATCACATTTTCTACATAGATACGCCTTATCAGCTAGGCAATACAGCGATGCCCTTAACCCACATAGCTCACATGGTGTTGAACCTCTGGTTTCGCCATGTGACGTGGCGTCATCGTCTTCGGCTGGACGGAGGTGGCTCCTGCAGAAACCACAGTGCTTTTCCGCTTCTGCACCCTTGCACATTCTGAGAAGGAGAAGGAGATGATGATATTTTTGTAAGCTTACAGTAATTTCTTGAAGAAAAAAGGGTGCTGAAAAGTGTGTTTATATAGGAAATGGTCAGGACGATGAACAATGAATCATCACGCGGTTCGGTGGACATATGCATAAGGACAAGGACGTGAATGCCACTACGTCACGAAAGCAATGAGTGTGTGTTTTATCGCCGTCCCTTTGTCATTTTCCAATCACTCGAAGAGGGCCATACTGGTAAATAAACCAAGAGGGAAAACAAAACTTGTGATGAAAATAGAATACGGAAAACTTTCATATTTTAAAAAAGATGCTCCAGTGTACTGTGTGCGTCAGGAGCCACATATAATTTATGATGATGTTGAGTGGTTAGCAAGCCAATCGGGGTTGCTAAAGAAGAATGGGTAATTGTATGGTCCAGAATAATCAGCTTTAAACTTGTGGCCCACCAAGAGTCCATATGGTTCGTTGTTGCACGTAAAGCCATATAATCTCAAATATGGGGAATCCATTTGACTTAAATGGTAAATGGAATTGGTACAAAAAATTTGGAAACTTTTGGACAACAGTCTTGTCGTGCAAGGTTGGACCCCAAAAAAGACCCTATGAAGCGTACATGTGTAAGAGAAGAAGATGTCCTTGTCCACAAATTGTTCTTTGAGGTTGAATTGTAATTGTCCACGCGTATGGTTGAGAATTGAGACAAACATGACGAATTCTAGAGTGTTTGGTGAAACCAGAGATTATGGGGAGGGTTTGGTGCTTTTGGTGATTATGGAAAGGGGTGTGTCAGTGAAATTATAACCGTTCAAATTTGACACTTCCACGCAGCCACTAATGAGCCAATCAGGGTGGGTATCAAGTAATCAAATTTATTCAATGAAAGGGATGTTTAGATCTCAGCTTTCATGAACCTACAACTTAGTTCTTTGACATTTTTAATTATATGATATTTTTTATTAAAAAAAAATTACTAAAAAACAAATTCATAAACATGGGAATGAAGAAACCAAATTTAATCATCGAAAAAGGAAATGAAAGTGCAATTTATTTTTGGACAATAATTATAAAACTGATTTTTGAATATTGATAAAGCAAATAGGTTAATGCACTTTTATCTTCTTTACATGGTATCAGAGAGAAATTCTGAGATTGTTACGAAGTTTTGATAACATATAAATAAGATGGAAATCATTTGGTATGTTTTGGGCTTTTCCTTTTATCTTACCCCTTTGAATTTATTATTACATACTCCTTTTTATTTTACAAAACATACTTTTACTACTCAAACCTTTCATTTTGTGAGACATTAATCAATAGATCATTTAATTATGGCGGAAAACACAATTTTCATACCGATGTGACACCTCAAGGAACACTCTTACCATATGATCTTAGTTTGATAATCAAGTCCATGACAGTAATGAAACTCAACCAATTTTTTCCCCTTTGAGACTATAGAAGTTCTAATTTTGAATTCTCTTGAAATGATATATTTATATTATAAATAAGTATATGCCAATAAAAATTATTTGTAAAAGAATAAAATATGGGAAGTGAATACTCACGCAGCAATATATATATAACGAGCGTCCTTTAAGTACAAACACGCGCCATGACAAAGTCAAGGATCAACGACCATAAGTACTTTTTCTTTAGGCATTCATGAACATATTGCAATTTGCAACTCAAGTTCTATGGCATGCTCAGTTATATGATATTTACTCTCAGAAAAATGTTGCTTCTATTTGACAATTGAAACAAATTCATAAATACATGCTTGCAAGAAAAACCACATCTAATCACTAAAAATGAAAGTGTAATTTATTGTTGGATAACAATCCAGGTATATAACTAGTTTTCAAGATTGAACACTGCGTCAAATAGGTAGGTTGTTTTTAATCTTATTTACTTAGTATCAGAGCTCGGTATCAGTGATAAGTCATAAGATAGTAACCTAACTTTGATACCATGTAAATAAGATGAAAAAAAAACACATCTAATCACTAAAAATGAAAATAAAAAGTGTAATTTATTGTTGAACGATGATCCAAGTATAGAACTGGTTTTGGAAGATTGAACATTACTATAAAAAGGGTTTCAAAATTGTTATAAGAGCCAAGTCCTATGATCAGAATCAATATCTGATACGGTGTAAATAAGATGAAAAAATGTCCTATTAATAAAATGTTTCCAACCTCCCCTCATCATAAGGATGAACCTCTTATTTAACGAATTTAACCCTCTGGGAACATAAATTACACATGGATCAACCTTAATAAATGGGTGAAATCTTAATAGTAACCTTCTGCTCCAAACACTATATGGGAAACCATTAGAAACTTCTACCCACCCAAGCTGCCCACAGAACCTCGTACGCTAATTAGATGACAAGATAAATAGAGAGTAAATACCTTTTTGGGTCACTGGAAAAAAACACGGACCCCATTTTGGTCCCTCACACAAAGAAATGCTCTTTTAGTCCCTGAAAAGGACAAATAAAGGTCGATTGGTGAACATTTTGGTCCCTCGCAAATTTCCAAAAAGCCATTTTTAGTCCATGAAAAAGTCTCATTTTAGTCCCTAGGGACGAAAATGGGGTCCGTGTTTTTTGTCGGGGACCCAAAAGGGTATTTACTCATAAATAAAAAATGAAATATGATAAATAAATGATTAAATATTTTGATTTAAAGAAATAAAAATAATAATAGATAAATAAAGAAATAAACTAAACAAATAAAGGGTAATTAAAAGTAGGCTAGAGAAAGGATGCAACCAATAAAACCTCAAATTCAATTTTCTATGGCAAATAAATTATTTATTCATAACGCATGTGATATGATTTTTTTAAATACTTTTGTGAGTTTATAACTTTGTCAAATTGGTTTTAAGAAAAACAATAAACATAGGAAACAAGGTGATAAAAAATCTTACATTTAACACTGAAGCCTAACATTTATGCGAGTAGTCTTAGATAGTACTATCTCCCGTCCTAATTATAGGAACACTTTTGTAGTACAAATTACACTATAAAAGTGTTCCTATAATTGTGACCGAGGGAGTAGTTTTTTGTGTGAACATCATAGATAATACTTTTTGTGCCAATTATTATTATTTTAAAAAATTAAACTCAATATACCAACATTTTAAATGTTTTGTTAATATTTAATATTTTAACGCCGCAATTTTTTTTTAATAAATTTATATTTAAAGAAACTAAAAAAGCACTTGATAAAATAAAAGGGATTTTCTTTGATATTTTTTAATTATTAAATTATATATTTAAAAAAAAAATCAATACTAATTACATTGTCATCTTCATTCATGGTGGAAATCCAATAGGGCACTAATTATTGAAAAAAATATAGACCACATTAAGAAAGTAAAAAAAAAACTGACATCAATTATTTTATTTCACTGGCCAAAAAATCATATATTGTTATAAATATATTAATTATGTGGATGTCATTGATCCCATATTATGTATCGGCATATTATATTATAAACATGTGGGACCCACGGTCACAAATTTTCTTCTCTTCACGTGAAGGCAGGTGAAGCAGGTGAAGAAATTTTCGTCCGGAGCAAATTACCTCTTATGACCCAGAGATAGAAATTACACTTAAGGACCCATTTTTCTTCTATAAATAGAGGTCTTCTGTAACTATTGAATACACACTGGAATAAGAATTCCTTCTCTCATTCTCTTCTCGAATCTCTACCTTATCTTGTTCTTACTTTATATTTCTTCACTTTTATAACACGTTATCAAGACGAAAGTCTTTCTAACGAAGGTACGATTGTTTCTTTAACGATATCGTTTACTTTTATGTTCATTTCATCTATCGGGATAATCGAAGCCATTATATTGAATTAAAATTATATTTTTACCGATTATTTTAAACATCGGTTTTATGACTAAGATTTGAGATTATTTACTATTCATTACTATTCATTTTTAATCATTTTTATTAGTATCATCTTTTAATGATTTCTTTATATGTTCATTATATTGATCTGTGATGATCTTAACAACATGGAATTAAAAGCATATATTTTTACCGAATGTTTTAAACATCGGGTTCCATGTATAAGATTGGAGATTATTTATTTGAATAGTATTTTACTATTCATCCTTGATTTAATTATTTTCATATTGTTTATTGTTATTGTTACTAATTTTAACATAACATTTACTTTTATGTTACTAACATATTTATGATTCAGTAATTTACTTTTATGTTACTAACATAACTTTTACTTTTATATTATTAATCTTATAAGTGTTATTAATTTCGACACCTACTTGGGTTAAACCTCCTAACTAGGAGGTCATGATTTAATATTCGTATTTACTTTTATTTTCGCTAACATATTTATGATTCAACAATTTACTTTTATGTTACTAACATAACTTTTACTTTTATATTATTAACATTTACTTTATTTATATCTTATAAGTGTTATTAATTTCGACACTTACTTGGGGTTAAACCTCCTAACCTAAGTCATGATTTAATATTCGTATTTACTTTTATTATCGCTAACATATTTATGATACAATATTTAATTATATTGTTGTTAATATTTATTGCTATTTATGATATAGTATTTAATTATACCGTATTTATGTATTTACTTTATTGCTATATTAATTCTAATTATTATTATTATTATTTTTAGTCATGACCAATGCAGTCTTACCAAACTTGAGTTTAGTGCTCTTGACATCACGGGAGAAATTATCTATCATGGATTCGGATCTTGAAATCCATCTTGATGCGATGGACCTTGGAAATACAATTTTACACGAAAACGATGCATCACGAAAAGATAAGGCGAGAGCAATGATTTTCCTTCGCCACCATATTCATGAAGGATTAAAATCGAGTATTTAACGGTAAAAGATCCATTTGAATTATGGACAAATTTAAAAGATAGGTATGATCATCAAAAAACGGTGATTTTACCTAGAGCTCGTTATGATTGGATACATCTCAGGCTACAAGATTTCAAAAGCGTAAGTGAGTATAATTGCGAGTTTTCAAAATCAGCTCTCGGATGAAATTATGTGGTGAGAAAATGATGATAATGACTTATTAGAATTTTTTTTTTCTACTTTTCATGCATCAAACATGCTATTGCAAACGCAATACCGAGAAAAAGGTTTTCAAAAATATTCTGAATTAATCTCATGCTTGTTGGTAGCCGAGCAAAATAACGAGTTATTATTGAAGAATCATGAAAATCGTCCAATTGGATCTGCTCCATTCCTTGAAGTGAATGTGAGTGTATATAATAATGGTCGCGGACGTGGCCGTGACCGTGGACGTGGACGAGGCCGTGGCCGTGGTAGAGGTCGCGGTAATTACTGTTATCATGGTGGTAGAAATACTTATTATAATCCTTATACCCACCAGAAAAAGATAAATAATGAAGGACAGAAGAATGATAGGGGTGGTCCTTCAAAGGTTGCTGAGAATCAATTTTATCGCCCTTCAAAGGTTGTTGAGAACCATTGTTACCGGTGTGGTATGAAGGGACATTGGGTACGAACTTGTCGTACACCTGAGCATCTAGTAAAATTGTATCAAGCCTCCATGAAAAAGAGTGTGAATAATGTTGAATATAATGAAAATCATGATGAGGCACGGAAGAATGATGATGCCAATGAGCCTAATGAAAGTGATGCTATGGCACACTTAGAGGTGGCGAGTTTTGCGAAAATGTTTGGTTGAATGTATAATAAGAATAATGTTTTGTAATATGTGAGTTATGTTTTATATATTATGAGATTATTATTAAAATATGTTTTAATATATTTCTTTTCTTTTTGATGAAGATTATGGAAATTGCAAATATTGAACACAAGAATGAAGATATGTGTCTCATTGATAGTGCTACAACACATACAATTCTTAAAAATAAGAAATATTTTTCACATCTAACAATAAGTTGTGCAAACATCAATACTATAGTGGGTAATACAAAATCGATTGAAGGCTCAGGAAGAGCAATTATAATATTACCCAAAGGTACGAAATTTGTTATTAATGATGCTTTATATTCTTCTAAGTCTCACAGAAATTTATTAAGATTTAAGGATATCCGCAGGAATGAATATCATATTGAGACTATAAATGAGAAGAATAAGGAATATCTACAAATTATTTTTGTTAGATTTGGTGAAAAAGTGTTCTAGAAAAATCACCAATGTTATCTTCTGGTTTGTACTATACAAATATTAGTACAATTGAAACAAATGTTATGGTAAAACAGAAGAATATTGATAAAGATATGTTTAATGTTTGGCATGACCGGTTAGGCCATCCCGGTCATCTATGATGCGAAAAATAATTGAGAATTCATGTGGACATACCTTGAAGTGTAAAGAAATTCCACAATCTCATGATTTCTCATGTGTGGCATGTTCAAAAGAAAAATTAATTATTCGCCCCTCAACAATTAAAGTAGAAAGTGAGTCTCTCACATTTCTAGAACGGATACTGAGGGGAGATATTTGTGGGCCGATAAACCCACCATGCGGACCATTTAGGTATTTTATGGTTTTAATTGATGCATCAACCAAATGGTCGCATGTTTGTTTATTATCTTCTCGTAATTTGGCATTTGCGAGGTTGCTTGCTCAATTGATTAGATTAAGAGCACATTACCCCGATTATCCCATCAAGAAAATACGTCTTGATAATCTTTGGTGAATTTACTTCACAAGCTTTTAATGAATATTGTATGTCCCTTGGAATTGATGTTGAACATCCTGTAGCACATGTTCATACGCAAAACGAACTTGCAGAATCATTGGTTAAACGATTGCAATTTATTGCAAGACCTTTACTTATGAGATCTAATCTCTTAATTTTCGCTTGGGGTCATGCCATTTTGCATGCAAAGAATGTTAATTCGTATCGTGCCAACAAGTTATCTAAAAGTTTCTCCTTTACAAATGGTTTTTGGTCAAGAACCTAATATTTCCCATATTAAGATTTTTGGGTGTGCAGTATATGTGCCAATATCACCACCACAACGGACCAAAATGGGTCCTCAAAGAAGGATGGGAATATATGTTGGGTATGAATCTCCTTCAATTATAAAATATTTAGAACCCTCAACAGGAGATTTATTTACGGCACGATTTTCCGATTGTCATTTTAATGAATCAGTTTTCCCAACATTGGGGGGAGAAAGTAAGCAGTTGGGAAAAGATAGAGAAAGTAAGCAGTTGAGAAAAAATATTAGTTGGAATGAATTATCATTGGCTCATTTTGATCCTCGTACAAAGCAATGTGAACAAGAAGTTCAGAAGATAATTCATTTACAGAATTTAGCTAATCGAATGCCAGAAGCATTTATCGACCCAAAAAAGGTGACAAAGTCACATGTCCCATTTGTTAATGCTCCTATTCGAATTGATGTCCCCGAAGGACAAGGTCAATCTATTATGAACAAATCTGAAACACGCTTAAAGCGTGGAAGGCCTATCGGTTCAAAAGATAAAAATCCTCGGAAAAGAAAAGGAGCTAAGAATATAGATGGTCAAATTGAGGATAATCAAGGAAAATTTATAGCTCTAGAAGAGCTACCTCATGAAGAGGTATTATCTATAGAAGAGAATAATGAAGTCTCAGAAGAGACTCGAAAGTGCACTGAAAACATGTGAAAATAATGAGATCTCAATAAATTATGTTATGAATGGAATCCGATGGGATCGAAATGACGTCAACGTTGATGATGTATTTGCTTATTATATAGCAAATGATGTAATGAATAATAATGAGGATTATGAGCCAACATCTATTAGGGAATGTCAACAAAGAAAGGATTGGCCCTATGGAAAGATGTCATTAATGCGAGAATTGAATTCATTGGCAAAACGAAAAGTATTTGGACTGTAGTCCAAACACCTAAAGATGTAAAGCCGGTTGGATACAAATGGGTATTTGTACGAAAGAGAAATGAAAAAGGTGCAATTGTTAGATATAAATCACGTCTTGTAGCCCAAGGCTTCACACAAAGACCTGGCATTGATTTTGAAGAAACTTATTCACCAGTAGTAGATGCAACTACTTTTCGTTATTTAATCAGTTTGGCAGTAAATGAAGGTCTTGATTTGCATTTAATGGATGTTGTGACTGCCTATTTATATGAATCACTTGATAGTGATATCTATATGAAAGTCCCTGAAGGACTTAAGATGCCAAGAGCATCTAATTCAAATTCTCAAGAACAATATTCAATAAAGTTAAATAAGTCTCTATAAGGCCTGAAACAATCGGGCATGTGGTATAATTGTCTTCTAAATATTTATTGAAAGAAGGGTATAGAAATGACCCGATATGCCCATGTATCTTTATGAAAAGATCAGGAAGAGAATTTTCTATAATTGCTGTTTATGTTGATGATATCAACATTATTGGAACTCCTGAAGAGCTTCAAAAAGCAATTAATTGCTTGAAAAGAGAATTTGAAATGAAAGATTTGGGAAGAACAAAATTTTGTCTTGGATTACAAATTGAGTATTTAAAGAATGAGATCTTTGTATATCAAGAAACTTATACAAAGAAGGTCCTAGAGCGATTTTATATGGATAAGTCACATCCATTATGTACTCAATGATTGTAAGGTCTTTGAAAGTGGATAAAGATCCATTTCGACCTAGAATAATTAATGAAGAAGGTGAAGAAGATCTACTTGGTCCGTAAGTACCATATCTCGGTCTTATTGGAGCATTAATGTATCTTGCTAATCATACACGTCCCGATATATCATTTGTCAGTAAACTTATTAGCAAGATACAGTTCTTCACCTACTCAAAGGCATTTGAATGGAGTAAAACAAATTTTACGCTACCTCGGAGGCACTATGGATATGAGGTTATATTACTCAAATATATCCAAGTATGAACTGATTGGTTATCTTGATCTTTGGATTTTTGTCTGATCCACATGATGGTAAATCCCAAACGGGCTATCTATTTACATGTGGAGGTACAACTATATCATGGCGATCTATGAAACAGACTATATCGCCTACATCATCTAATCATGCGAAATTCTAGCAATGCATGAAACAAGTCGAGAATGTGTATGGTTGAGGTCGGTAATACATCATATACAAACAACTTGTGATTTATCTTCGGAAAAATGGTTCCAACAGTCCGTATGAAGATAATATCGCATGTATTGCTCAACTTAAAGAAGGATATATCAAGGGTGATAGAGCGAAGCATATTTCACCAAAATTCTTCTTTACTCATGACCTTCAAAAGAATGGTGAAATAGATATTCAAAGAAATCGGTTCAAGTGAAAATTTAGCAGATTTGTTTACCAAATCACTTCCAAGTACAATCTTTGAAAAACTTGTATTTAATATTGGTCTTGAAGATTCGAAATCTTAACGATGTTGTCAAGTGGCAAGAATCGAAAGGAAGATGTGTTTAAAAGACATTAAAAGTAATGTTATCATCGGGGGAGTAAAACTGATGTAATTAAGAGGGGAGTTAATATATTTGTACTCTTTTTCCCTTATCTAGGTTTTGTCCACTGGGTTTTCCTAGAAAGGTTTTTAATGAGGCAAAGATTAGAAAGTGTTTCAATGAATGATGTCTTTCTTTTCTTTGGCTAGGTTTTTATCCCACCTTGGGTTTTTTCCTAGTTAAAGTTTTTAATGAGGATATTCATAATGGACATCCAAGGGGAGTGTTATAAATATATTAATTATGTGGATGTCTATTGATCCCATATTATGTACTAAGCATATTATATTATAAACATGTGGGACCCACGATCACAAATTTTCTTCTCTTCACGTGAAGGCAGGTGAAGCAGGTGAAGAAATTTTCGTCCGGAGCAAATTACCTCTTATGACCCAGAGATAGAAATTACACTTAAAGACCCATTTTTCTTCTATAAATAGAGGTCTTACAGAACTATTAATACACATTTGGAATAAGAATTCATTCTCTCATTCTCTTCTTCTCGAATCTCTACCTTCTCTGTGATATTCTAAGCTTACAAACATATATTTTTATTTTAGGAAGTTTGTAAGAATTACTTTATATTTCTTCACTTTTATAACATATATTTTTTTATTTTAGGTTTTAAATACTATTTAAACAGTGTATAGTGTGTACCAAAAAAGGGTACAGTACTCACAATACACAACTGATCAACCATTTTTTAGGGACAGATATAGCAAAAAAATAAAGCAACTAACATTTTTGGCTCGAATAAAGCAACTAACATGATCTCCTAGTCCTAATATGATCTCCTAGTCCTAAATCCATAGATCATTAATCATTTGCAGACTTCTGGAATTAGATAGGATATTTACTCTTAAGGAAAAATACTTGGAAAAATTCTTTTAAGTCTCAAAAAAGTTACAGAGAAAATTTTAATGTAAAAAAAATCCCATTGATAACTCTTTTAGTAAGATATTAATAACTTTTTGAGGTTTTTTTAATATTAGAATTTTATTTCAGATTTTTTTGACATTTTTGGAGCCGGAGATTTGAAGGGATTTTCCCAGAATACTAAACCGCTTTTGTCTACTTGGCCAAGAACACAGAACAACGACAGTTTCTTTCGTTGAGTCTCCTTTGGTGATGTTCCGACGAAAGAAAAAAGAGGCCACCTTGCCACACTCCAGCACCATCCCCAACATTGCCAGGAGGATTCCATTGACCATAATGCCCATCAACTTCCTCAGAACTTCAATCCTACTCCCTCTCAACTTCAAATCCTTCCTCTTGATCTTCTCCCTCCTTCTCAACCTCTACCTTCTCTTCTACCGTCGCCACTCCTTTGTCCCTCCCCCAATCGTAATTTCACGCGACACTGTCTCACCCACCACGCGCCGCCACCTCGTCTTCGCTATCGCTTCCTCGTCTCTATCTTGGCCCAAAAGGAAATCCTATGTTCGCCACTGGTTTTCCCCCAATTCCACTCGAGCATTTGCTTTCCTGGACGCTCCCGTCGCTAATGAGTCTTCTTTCTTACCAGATATGCCGTCGGTGGTGGTCTCCGCGGATACCTCGAAGTTTCCGTATACTTTCAAAAGAGGGCTTCGATCGGCGATTCGGGTTGCGCGCGTTGTTAAGGAAGTGGTTGATCGGAATGAACCGGATGTGAGGTGGTATGTGTTTGGTGATGATGATACGGTGTTTTTTGTGGACAATTTGGTGAAAACTCTGTCGAAATACGATCATGATAGGTGGTTCTATATAGGGAGCAATTCAGAGAGCTATGAGCAGAATGTGAAGAACTCTTTTCAGATGGCATTTGGCGGGGGAGGTTTCGCCATTAGCCATTCTCTTGCCAAGGTCTTATCTAGGGTTTTGGACTCGTGTTTGAGGAGGTATTCGCATTTATATGGAAGCGATGCGAGGATTTATTCTTGTGTAGCAGAGCTCGGCATTGAGTTAACTCACGAACCTGGGTTCCATCAGGTGAAAATTGATTGCTTTCTTTCACTCGTTATCATTTCTGTGATACTGCTCTTCTTTCCTTGTTAAAACCCACGTTGGGACTCCACCACTGATGACTTTAAAATAATCACATTGTGGAAAATGCCAAAACTTGCATGTTACAGAGTGTAAGTACAATATATATACAAGTTGAGATACCTTAACTAAAGTAACCATATAAACTGAACTGGAACTAACTGCTGACTAGTGACTATAAATCCAAAGTCTAACTGTACAAGAAAGCTTAGAAAAGTATTTCTAACCTCTATTTTATCCCCCGTTAAAATTACTTAGTCAGTCCAAAGTCTTTAGAATATTTACTCCTTAGAGGATAGTTTAGTATCATTTTTCCCGCTGTTGATGGGATGAAATTGGAACAATAAATAAAATGTATCTGATGGATTACCTCTGGAGGACCAGAAGGGGGCTTTACAAATAACAAAAGTAATCAGGCTTTGGCCGCTACTAATTGAAATGGGTTGTTTCCCTTCTCTTAGAGTTGTTCTTTGGTTAACTATGAGATTACATTCAATTATTATTTTTGTCATTTGTGTTGAAGTTTTTGCATAGCTATCCTAACTATTATTCATTCATTGTTTTTTATCATTTAAATTTTCTTATGGGATGCACACACAGACATATTATCCCTCGAGCACATTTTGCAGTCTGCAAGTGGTTTTTTGCTGGTTTTAGATCCCAACAGCAACCTCTAGCAAATGATAATTCATTGTTTCTTTCACTCGTTATCATTTGCTTCTCCAGCACCTATGTCAAATATTTTTAGCATGTGCTAGAGGTTGCTGTTGGGATCTAACTTCTTTTTTCTAGATTTCATCCAGCCTACTTCGCTTCACTCCACTAAATTTACTACAAGTTATGAAAATTAACTGATGAACTTTATGGCAATGACTGTCTAAACATTCAATTCTACACCAGGTAGACTTGAGGGGGGCTTTGTTGGGGCTGTTGGCAGCACATCCATTATCTCCTTTATTGTCACTTCATCACTTGGATATAGTGGACCCGCTCTTTCCTAGGATGAACAATACACAAGCTTTGGAGCACCTTTTTACAGCTGCAAATGTTGATCCTCATAGGATCTTGCAACAAGCTGTCTGCTATGACCGATCAAACGCATTGACTTTCTCAGTTTCATGGGGATTTGCAATCCAGGTTTTTCAAGGCAACGAATTTCTCCCAGATATTCTTCCAGTGCAGAGAACGTTTACACCATGGAATAGGGGTAGAATTGCTGACGCTCATTTTATGTTTAACCTGAGAGACTATCCAAAAGATCCATGTAGGAGACCAACTGTATTTTTCCTGAAAAGTGTTACAACTACTAGAAAGGGCATTTGGACCAACTACACCGGACATGTTGTTGGCCACTGTTTTGAATCAAACCCTATGAAGCAGCTGAAACAGATTGGGGTTTTTACGAGGAAGTTAGAGCTTGATATTGAGCAGGTAATGCTAACGTAATTCTCAAGGGTGCCTGGTTTGAGATTCACAGCATTATTGGCTTACTTACCCTGTCTACATTCTAATTCTGGTTATTTGGGTTTCTGTTTTCACTTGTCATATTGTGTTTTGTTACAGATCAAGGCCCCTCGTCGACAGTGCTGTGATGTCTTGCCAAATTCTGAGGAATCAATGAACATTCATATTAGACAATGTGGAACTGATGAACTGATCTCCATGAACCACTAGCATTCTTTTTGGGAGTTGCTATGCTTGGGCTCCAGATATTTTGCGACCTGAGTCTTGAGGCGTCTGGCCATCTTGAAGTTAAACTGGTACAAGGTTGATGCTTGCTCATAAGGTTACCTTGGAAATCTTTAAGAGTTGTTTCTTGTGGGAATTGCATAATTATATCTAAATTTCAGTAGATGATAGATAAGTTTTTGATTGAATTATGTTGATCTCCCCTGAGATTTGACTAAATTACACCAGAAGTTTAAAAAATTACCTACAGAATCTTACCCTGCAATTTACTTTTTGTCAAAGTTTGTTTTTTCTTTTCTTTCAAGTATGCGACTGTGATTTTATTCTTAATATGGTAGTTAGTCATTTGACAACATTATACGAGAAAGTTAATTTTTTTTGGGGGAAAAACATTTTATGTAGAAAGTCAGCTGCATTGAGTTGGTCAAAAGTTAGCTTTGTGCTGTTTATAATTCAGCAGGTGTTACAAGTGATTCAGTAGAATTTCAGGTAAAGTTAGTAATCTATTCTATCACTTCTCAAGAATTCCTAAATAATCGGTATATTAATGATCTATTTCCATGCATGAATACCATTTTTAGGGGTAAGACATCTGCAGATTTGTTTAATCCAGTTCTAATTTGCTTGAAGTGTAATCCAATCCCAATCTACTCGTATTACTGTAAGGCTCACATTTTCTTATGTCCATTTTCCTTGTCCTGGTTGTAGAAGACGACCATTTGCTTGAAGACGAAGATCAATTATGGTCAGGGCAACAGATTATGGTGAAGTCTTTCTTCCCAACAAGTAACAAACCTCTCACAACTTGCCACGGTTACCTGGCCTTATGCTGCTTGGCTCATTGCAATATGCTTTCCAAATGCTCTATCCTGCTGCAATTCCTCACTTTATAGCATACTTTTCTCCCCTCTTTTGATACTTGCAAGAAAGCTACACGTAGTTTTGAGTTTTACGTGTTAAGTTAAGCCACTCAACTGAGGACTGTTTTTCGATTTTTACGGGGATTTTGATTTTATTGAAGACTATGTAAGAAAGCTGGCTATACACGGCTCTATGCAAACCTGTGATTAGTCTGTAAAGACAGTGTATCATGCGTTACCTAAGCAAAAAGAATCAGTTTAACGCAGTTATTCAGTTCAGCTTTTAGCTAAGGTGTGATTTGACTAATAAACTATTGACTCAGGAGCGTTCAACACAATTAACTATCAAGTGGACCAAAAATACCAACAAACTTTTAAAAATACGAGTTAAGCAAGACAAAAAAGTTTTATTCGGGATATTCAAAGATAACGTCGTTAGACAAAAAGTTAACGTCAGTTATCTAAGTTCTTAGATTAGCCAACAAACTTTTATCTCGGGAAAAGCGCCAAAGACAAAATTCTAAATTTTGCTAAATTAAATATTTTTTTCTCTATTGTCATTATTCAAAACTACTTGTATAGATATCTATGGACAAAAATAACTCATTCTTCAATTTTGTCAAAATTATAATTTTCTAAAATAAACAAAATTTTTATTTAATTATAATTATATGATTTAAATAAAACTCAAGGTGTTTTATAGTTTATTATATATGTTAAACAAAAAATTATATGATTTATTTTAATTTTAGAAGAAATTTATGTGAGTTAAAAAAATTCATTTAATGTTTATAAAATTTTCGTAGGCCAAATCGCTCCTTAACCTATTATTCAATTGTCCTTCATCAAGCCTCTTAAGTTATCTTTTTTTTTTTCAACAAGTCCCATATTTATATAATCAATAAATCTTTAATTAACAAATATATCATCAAGTTATCAAATTTATATTATTAAGTATCAATGTTGATATCCATTAAACTCTTTTTATAAAAATAAAAATTAAACTCAATTCATTTCTTTCAGGATAGTTTTTTAAATTTTATTAACGTTAAATGAATTTTTTAACTCACATAAATTTCTTCTAAAATAAAAATAAATATATATATATATATATATATATATATATATATATATATATTTGTTTAACACATATAATAAACTATAAAACACCTTGATTTTTATTTAAATCATATAATTATATTTTTAATTAAAACTTTTTGTTTATTTTAGCAAATTATAATTTTGACAAAATTGAATAATGAGTAATTTTTGTTCATAAATATCTATACAAGTAGTTTTGAATAATGACAATTGAGAAAAAAATTTATTTAATTTAGTAAAATTTAGAATTTTGTCTCAGAGGCATTTCCAGAGTAAAAAACTTTTTTGTCTTTAAATAATCTGCACCTTAGATAACGGACGTTAACTTTTTCTAACGGCATTGTTCTGACTGCACATTTTTAAAAGTTTGTTGGCATTTTTGATCCACTTAATAGTTAATTGTGTTAGATGCTCCTGAACCAATAGTTTATTGGTCAAATCGTAGCTTAACCATTGTTTTCCTTAGTGGTGGTATTCAAGAGAAATGGTTTTTCTTCTTCCACACCTGACCTCAGCTTTAATTATGAGGGTCGTTAAAGAAATGTATCAGTCGGTGGCGTTAATACTCGTTATACGTTGATGGCTCCTTGGATCACTCAATTTGATCAAGTTCTTTACAATTAAGAAGTTAGATTAGCGTTACTCTCCGCCTTAAAAGTAGTAGCGTTAGACGGTATTACACGTTTATTTAGTAATGAAGCATCTCCAGGCACTTTAATTTGTTAGAGATCAAAAACCATGGCAGAGGAAGCTCAAGTCTCTTTCACTTTGCGTGTTATGCCGGACATACCCAAAAGGTAAGTTCTAGACAAGGTGTTTGCACGAGAATCATTCTCGCCCAGAATTAAGCAGTACCTTCCCAAATTCATCCACAGCTTCACATGCGAAGTGTTCCCTTCATTCTTAGAAGGAAATAGGGCCTAAAGGCAAGTCCCCACAATCAACTCAAGAAAAAAGTGGGTCCCATCTCAAACTTTTCTTCCCTACTAAACTATTGTTGAAATCACTTTAAAAAGATCAGATCTTTCTCCTTCTCCGTCGTCAAGTGCGTCATCGACGGGCGAAAGATCTTAGGAGACACTTGCCCACATATAATTGCAGTAACCATTCTGAATTTGGTAGTGGTTGTGACGATATTTACTTTCCAATGTGAAATCTTAAAGTTTTTAAATAGTATTTGTATATTTCTATTTTTTTTTGTCATTGTCAAAAGCATTGACATTTGCTTGACAGGTGGCCGTCCTCCTCTGTTTTCTCCTCTGTTTCGTTCCGGTGGATTGACCATAATGCATCTAATGAACCTCACCAACCAACCGTTCGATTCTGATTTGTGAAGGTGTGGGAAGTGACCTAACCTGGGTATACCCATGGAGAAGTAACTGACTTTGAACGTCAAAGTTAACTGCTTTCTTACGCCGTGGATCACGGTGGCACATTCTATAATTATAAAGCTCAAGCTCGTCCAAACTCTTTCTTACACAGCTCAACCAATTGCGCTCTGCAGAATTTACAACCAAATTTCCTTGTGAATATGCAGCATCTGAAAAACCCCACCAAAACCCAGTCTCTGATTAGCTTCATTTTGGTCTGTTCTTCATTTGGGGTCGTTTATCTTCTCGTATCATTGCTAGCTGATCGTACTTCTAGGGTTGTACATGTTGTGCATTCTTCTTCTTCTTCACAAGATGATGTGGCTGCGCAGACATCACTCGATCATGTTGTGTTTGGAATTGCTTCAAGCATGAAATCTTGGCCTAAGCGAAAGGAGTATACGAAGCTATGGTGGAAACCTAATCAGATGAGAGGATGTGTGTTTGTGGAAAGCCTTTCAGCTGAAGAAGAACAGGGTAACAACAATGGTAGTTCTTCTCTTCCTCCTCTCTGTGTTTCCGAGGATACTTCAAGATTCCGTTACACCTACCGTGGTGGATCCCGGTCGGCCATCCGTGTGGCACGTGTTGTTGCAGAGACTGTTGCTCTGAATCATTCTGATGTAAGATGGTATGTGTTTGGGGATGATGACACAGTTTTCTTTACAGAGAATTTGCTGAAGATTCTCTCTAAATATGATCATGAACTTTGGTACTATATCGGCGCACACTCAGAGAGCTACGAGCAAAACCGATTCTTTGGATTTGGAATGGCTTTTGGTGGAGCAGGTTTTGCCATAAGTTCCTCTCTAGCAAAGGTTTTAGCTAAGGTTTTTGATTCATGTATAGAAAGGTATCCTCATCTATATGGAAGTGATAGTAGGGTGTATTCTTGCTTGACTGAGCTAGGCGTTGGATTAACCCACGAACCTGGTTTTCACCAGGTAACATTAAAAATTGTAACAAATTAAGAGAAATTTGGTTCCTTTCTTTTTCCTCCTTTATTGTCCTTACTGATTACTGATTCCCATGTTTTGTGATTGAGATTGGAACAGGTTGATATGCATGGAAATATGTTTGGTCTATTAGCTGCACACCCTGTGACGCCCTTGTTATCTCTCCATCACATGGATTATACAGACCCTATATTTCCAAACATGACAAGAACACAGGCTCTAGGACGTTTGTTTGAGGCTGCTAATGTGGATTCTCAGAGGATGTTGCAACGAACAGTTTGTTATGACAGGTGGTATTCATGGACAATCTCGGTGTCATGGGGCTATGCTGTTCAGGTATTCCCGAATCATATGTTCTTGCCTGATGCTCTGAGCGTGCAACAAACATTCAGGCAGTGGAAAAAGGGAAATCCTTTTGCAGCTGCGTTCACTTTTAACAAAAAAGACCCTCACCCTGACCCTTGCAAAAGACCCACCATTTTTCACCTGGATAGTTTGTCTTCAGGGGAGGATGTGATCATAAGTAATTACACTAGACATTATCAAAACTGCTCGTATGATCCTGCTTCGCCAAGGAAACTGGAAGCAATCAAAGTGGTTACAAATAAGCTAGACCTTAGCATAAAACAGGTATAGCTCGTTGTCTCCTTTAGTATGTTTTCTTCTAATATAATAATAGCTCTTGCCGCTGATTTGTTCTGTTTCTTTGTATTCAGTTGCAGGCTCCGAGAAGGCAGTGCTGTGATGTGTTGCCCTCTACAGCTAGTGAATTGATGGAAATTGCAATTAGAGAATGCAAAGAGGATGAATTGATTCACATGCATTGATAGAAGTACAATATAAAGGACTGTTGATACAAACGGGAAGAGGAAATACTTGAAAGACATGATTAAATGTACAAGGGAATGCCCACATATATGCTTGTAGAGTCTCAATCAATCCAGAATTCCAATAGAAGCTAGGAGATTTACTAGCTTACTCGACTTTTGCTACTCTAATAGCACACCAAGCAATATATATACTGAGGATCCTAGGATGGAAACGCGCAAGTGAGAGTTGTACTTTTGAAGGTTAATTAGCATTCTTTTTTGTTAAGTTACAGGTTAATAAATTCAATAATGGGTTTATGGTCTGCTTGCTTCAGCTAAAAGTATATAAGGACCTAATAACTCAGCAGTAACAGGCACCCTTGGACCTTGTCTCATAATTCATAAGATTCCAGATAATCTATCATATTATATCTCAGTTAGAACCATGGGCAGAATCATACTGTAAGGGTCGGCTGTTTGAATAATGGGTCCTATAAATTCGTGTCGGCAGTTTTGAGGATGCAACAAACGTTCAGCCTTTTGCTTCATATTTAATACTCGCTTCTTACTGTTGAATGTTGGTTACCGTTGTTAAGATCTGGACGGTGCATATGAGTGATGGGCAGAATCATACTGTACTGTCGGCTGATTTTTTGTTGTTGTTGCAAATAAGAAGCATGTATATATATACTTTTGCCTGTGAGGCTTGATGAAGTCCAGAGACACATCACCTGATAAAATAAGGGGAAAATCTCCCTCAAGACTTACATACTAAGATATTGTCAAAAAAGGTCTAAAGAAAAATCACATGTCAAAATCAAAAAAGGCTTTAGGACCTTTTCTGGTATTATTTTATAAAAGGTAAAAGTGTAAAAATACATATATGTGTTATTATGAGGAGTGCCCAACTTTTAAGATTGAATTTTTTAAAATTATGGCAAAAATACCATGACCGATTGCAATTAATAGAAGTTATTTTTGTAGTGGGCCCACATTATTAAAAGAAATAAAAAATGCCTTACTTTTTTAATTTACTTTACTACCCCTCCCTTCCATCGCTCATCACCATCCATCACCAGGATCCTTCTCAGATTCCGGCGACGGCTGTGGCGGCAGCAATATCATCCTCCACCAACGGCGTTGGAGATCCTTCAGTAGCATTTTTTCTCCTTTACACTTTGCAGATATGAATACCACTGGTTTACATTCGATCGGTCTACATACAATCCCTAGATCACCGTCCCAAGCCCAAAATGGTAGACGCCGACGCCATCGCTGGCGAAATCCCGGTCATCGATCTCTCCCTCGGGAACGAACAGCTGATCTCTCCCCTGCGAATTTTAGGACCTGGTTCTCCGATTGAAGGTGTTTTCTTCGCTGGAATCAATTTTATGTGATCCTAAATGCTCGAAGAGAATCAGAGAACACTCTGCTTTGGCTATTGTTGGTTTGATTCGGTTCAACAAGGACGTCTTCGCAGGACGAGTCCTAATGGATCCAACCATCAGTGCCCTAACTTCAATGGCTTCTCCGAGTTCGATTCAAGTCCTGTGTTCGTTAATCAGATCATTAAATCTCCTATTGTGGACAAAATTGAATCGAACGCGAAATATCGAAGATCATAAGCTTCTTAAACTCGCAGGATTTACTTATGAAAGTGGTGGCCATGGATTGTGTGCTAGAAATTGGGTATTTCGGAAGGAAGGAAGCGGTTGAGGCTATACTGAAGGAAGGTTTGATAGAAAAACTTATACAGTTGCAGAGATCAGAACTGGGTGGTGATTTGATCGACATCGATAAGCATAGTGAGAAAGAAGAAAGAGGGGTTAGTGTTGGAGGAGTGGTAGAGAAAGGGAAGAGGGAAAGTAGGCAAAGAAGGTTTCGTTAGAACCATCCATTTACAAGCTGTGCGGCAAGATTTGCAATTCAATTAGAGGGAGAGGGGTATTTTAGTATTTTTAAATTGTAATTAACGTCTGTTAAGTCGATCTTAAAAAAAATATTTGGCGTTGTTTGCTCTTTATAATAAAACACATGTCTATTTTTATATCTTTACCCTTTCATAAAACTTTATATTAATATAGTTGCTAATGTGTACTGATTTAGTTGTTAAGATATTGTTGTTAATGTATACTGATTTAGTTGTTAATGCTTGATATAATTGTTAACATTTATGAAATAATATTAGAAAAAGCATTTACATATGACTTTTTGGGTTTTTTTTTACAACTTTTTAGTTACTTAGGCCTAAGTGGGATATTCCCTAAAATAATCGAAAACCTCAATTTTGGTTTCGTACACCCTTTTTTTAATAATAAGGAAAAGTGATATTAAGAAAAGGGTTAAGGTGTATCGACATTTTATTTTAAGTGTGTCAATCACCAAATACTTTTTTGAGGGGCAAAAATAATTAGGAACTTCCAAAACAAGTGAAAAAAATATATATTGGTTGATCATTTTGTTTTAGTGTATTTTTTAAAAAAATTAAGATTTTTTAATTAAAAAAAGATAAAATTTGAATTTTTTTTCTCTAGATGTGTCATCACCTAATTAAGATTAAAATGATATGAGTTGTTATGTTTTCATTGGATAAATTCTTAGATTATGTAAGTATTTCTCTAACGTGAAATAATAATTTGCTGACTGGGGAAGGAAAATTAATTTGGGAAAATCCTTTTGAGGGCCCTTTTTGGTGTAAAAATCCCAAAAAAGGCCCTCAAAATCGACAATCCCGAAAAGGCTGTAATCGGTATTTTGAGAATCTTACGTGAGTTGTTAACAACGCCGATATAGTTGTTAGCGAGTGCTTGATATAATTGTTAATGTGGTGATTTAGTTGTTAAAAAATTGTTGTTAATGGGGTTGATATAGTTGTTAACTAACAACTATATCAGCCAAATTAACAACTCGCCTAAGATTCTGAAAATCCCAGAAAAGGCCCGGATTGTCAGATTTTGAGGGTTTTTTTTTGAGATTTTTAGACCAAAAAGGGCCCTCAGAATGATTTTCCCAGTTAATTTCCCCCTAACCCTTTATCTACACCTCATCACTTCTTTGGGAAGAAAGAAGGAGAGGAGAAGAAGGATTTAGTGGAGATATGAGCCGATGAGGTGAAGATAAAGGGTTAGATGGAAATTAATTTTCCTTGTCCAGTCAACAAGTTATTATTCTAGTTTGTTTCTTAAATATCCATGTCACCATTTTCAGTCAAAAACTTCAAGCAAATGGTTAATATGTATTTTTGCACATATATTGGAAGTTTATGTTTACTTTTATCCCTTAGAAAAACAATTATGCCGAGTGTACTTTTAAAAAAATCTTATGTATATTTTTGCTTTTTAACATTAAAAAAATTCAAACAAACGAGGACAACAATGCATGAGTGTGTTATGTATATTGGGCCAAGTGAATTAATGATTGGAGAGTTATGTGCGTTGGTGATTTTGCTTGTATGTTCTAACACAAAAATACTACTAATTCCTACATTCTCTCTTTTAGTAAATATTGGGCCATAATCTATCCCTTATAATTAATCCTTGGATTTAGGTTCTCAAATAATTTCCTTAGGCCCTAAAATTTTATCTCCAAAATATTTAGGCCAAAAATCAACCACTAACTAATTATTCTTAATTTTTGGGAAAATATGCCTTTAAATTCCAATGAATTAATTTTTAAATAACTAAAGCCAATTTCCCACAATTCACCCCACCTCATATTTTTAATTTCCTAAATCCTTTTACTTTTGACCTTTAAAAAAATATTTAGTGTTGGAAACACTTTTTAAAAAATTCTTATATACAATTTTTGCAACTTAACCCTTCAATAAAATAGGATCATTACAAAGCATTGTGCGCCCCGGTAAAGCTTGATAAATTAGACTGCGCATGTCAACAGAATACGTCAACCTGTTTTATCTTTCTACCTCAAACACAAAATATTAACATAATTTAGCATCTCTCCTTCATGAGAACACAAAATGAAATATGATACGATCAGTAACAAACATATTATTGCCTGCCTTTGATGAAGTCGTCCAGAACACATCAACTATTAATAAAATAATCAATCAAGAACGCAGCTCGCTTTTGACATGGTCATGTAAGAAACTGGCCCGGATAGAGACTAAATTGGAATGGTCAAAAGAATAATATGTCAACGTGTTTAAATAGAGATTTTCTCTATAAATTAACGCTCTTCATCAACACAATTATCATCCCTCACTCAAGAAATCATCAGACTCCGATCATCATCATCACCTCCTTCCAATATGTCTTCTTTAGCCGTCCTCCTCTTAACCCTGGCTTTTCTCTTCCAAACATCTCTGGGAGCAGAACCTCTTTCCTATGTCTGTTCAAACACTCAAAACTTTACCTCCAACACACCTTTCGATTCAAGCTTGAAAACCCTCATCGCTGTCCTTACCAACCAAACCCCTCTCACTGGTTTTGGTCAAGCCTCCTTTGGCCAATACTACAACCAACAAGCCTATGGCCTCTCTCTCTGCCGTGGCGATGTCTCTCCCTCGGACTGCGAGACTTGTGTCTCTGAAGCAACCAGCGACCTCCTCAAACGTTGCTCCTATAACAAAGGAGCCATAATCTGGTACGACAACTGCTTGTTCAAGTATTCCGACCAAGACTTCTTTGGCCAAATTGATAATTCTTCTACTTGGTGAACGTGCAAAACGTGAGTTACCCTGATGCCTTCAACTACAAGACGAAGGACTTGTTGAGTCGACTAGCTGAGGAAGCTTATGAGAGCCCTAAGATGTATGCAGCAGGAGAGGTAAAGCTAGAAGAAGGGAAGAACATGACAGTGTATGGGTTGACTCAGTGCACCAGAGACCTTTCTAAAGACGATTGCAAGAAGTGTCTATATGATGCAATCGGTGAGCTTCCTATGGGGAAACAAGGAGGCAGAGTTGTGGGCGGAAGCTGCAACGTGCGATATGAGATTTACCCTTTCTTCAAAGAGTAGGGTACAGAGAGCTTCGTGTGTCGTCGTGGATTCTTGATTATTCATTATCATTTACTATTATGTATATGTTGCTGAGTAAAGATTATTCATTCGTTTGATTCGGTGAATAATATGTAAAATAAAGTATCTTGTTAATAATATATGCAACTGGTTACCATATTATATTGTCGTTCACGTTGTATTCCTTCTTTATGTATTGATTAGGTAATGTTATATGTCGTCGAGTTTTCGCCTCTACATGAGATCTTTATCCTTCAAAGAGTAATTAAAACTTATTTTCGTCAGTTCACGTTGTACACAAGTTGCCACACATATCAATATTATTTCTTAGGTTAAATTATACAAAACTTCCATAAATTTTAAGTTAGTTGCATGTAACTTAAAGTTTAAATTTCACCTCCTTAATCTTTTATTTATTTTTACCCCAATCCCCTTACCGTTAATTCATCATTATCTATTTAACAGAATTTGTCATGTCATATAAGACACACGACATAAATAATATTCGAACGTCTATAATAATAATAATAATAATTCGATCATGGCGTGGGGTTTATCCATCTTATTATGCTATTGTTGTCTATAAAAGAGTTTGCTTTAGAAAAGGAATATAAAAATTTGAGAAATGGCCCTAATTTTTCATCTATGAACAATATAACTCATTAATCAAAATCTTCACACTATTGAATCTTATCAAGTTTGGCCAAAAAAAAATAATCCTCATATAGATATAGTATATTGTTTTTTTTACGTCGAATTTAGTTATAGTATATTATTTTACCAATTTGGAGTAACAGATTACTTCTTCTAATCATATTTATAAGCAACTTTCTCTTTCTTATAGGGCTGGTCCTTAATATAAGCAAATTTTCTTTTGTGACTCAAAATTTCAACTACTCTTTCATTTTCTACCCATATTAAATACATATATTTATTAATTAGGAAAAATTGCACTCATTCTTATATTTATAAACCACAAATTCTCTTTCATTCAAACATTTATTACTTATTTTCTCTTATAAACCTTTGTAACTATAAACCAATAATTTTCTTTCATTCAATCATTTAGTACTCATTATCTCTTATATTTTATACTCATTCTCTCTTTTCATAAATAATGACATATTTTTTAGTAACCTGGGGTGACTAGGGGAACTTGGGGTCAAACCAGTCAACCCGGCGAGTTATTGGGTTATTGGGTTGCCTTTTTTAAAAAAAAACTATTTTTTATGGGGTAGACGACAATATTAGTAGAAGTTAATGATAATTTATGTGTAAATGGTTATTAGTTTAATGATTAAAGGATTGTGGGTAAGAATATTTTGTTATCATATATCTATTTTGATAATTTGATAGGAAAATATTTTGTGATTATTGATTTATAGTGTTATTTGATGATCGATTGATAATATACGGGTATCAATATGTCAAAGAAATTTAGGCCGCTCACAATTTAATATAAGAGTTGAGATGATTGAAATGAGAAATCAATGAGAAGGGAGGTGAAGACATTGGACCCAAAAACTCTTTGCCCATTTATAATAAAGAGAATCTAAAATTAAAAACACAAATTATTGATCTGTTTAGCTGATTAATCCGATTGATTTTTTGTTGTTGTTGCTGCATATAAGAAGCATGTATATATATCGTGACGAATGTTCCAAATTTACCTTTGCGCTAACAAAACAAACGTGGTTAATCCATTTATATCGCTGGACTTGAATCATGGTTATTACTAATATTCTCATTTTCAGTCAGCTGAAATTAATTCCAATAATTTGTTTGTAGCAATTTACAAACACCCGCATCATCATCTATGCCAAAATTTAGTCAAGTAATAACAGTTTTGAAATAAGTCTTGTTGTTGTTTCTATTGTAAGTAATTGATTTGACATGGGACCTGCTTGTAAGAACACTTCACTATCAACGGTCCAAAGCAGGAAAACTTAATTGGACCAAGGAAATTGTAGTCCCTAAATTTGAGACCTAGTTGGAAATGGAAAATAGCTCAGTTTGTTTGGTATGCTTCTTTCATTGAATCATTTCCAAATTCCAATATAAACAATAGATAAAGAAAACATGTTTTCATGTGATGTGTTGCCCATAGGTGAAATAGGATGGTTATCATATATCGCTAATCATGCCCTCAATTATTCCTGTGTTGTCCATTTTTTATGATAAAAGAAGTTTTTGTCATATAGCTCTATTTCATTCTTTTCCCATTTTTATCTTATCAATTAAATTACTGAAGAGTTTATCTATTCTATTTTAAATTACACCTAACATACTTAATTTCATTTCATCACATCGAATTAACGAGGCCTTAAACAGCACACGGGGGAGGCCCAGACAGAGCCACTCTGACTTTCATCCTTAAATCGCACATGAAACCAGCTCAGTTTTGTCCCCTGTAAAGGGAAAAAAAGCATATGCCTAGTGGTATTTTTATTGAGTTGGACATTAATTAATTACTTCGCTAGTTTCTGAATCTGTAAAATGTCGACCCACCCAGTGTCTTTAATTTGGCTTCCGCCTTTGAATCAATCATAACACTCAAATCCTACTTTGGTCGGTTTGAAGCAGGGGAATATGCAGAATCCTCTGACTAAGGTATTTAAAATTTATAAAGCAGCAGAAGATTTGGATTCATTTATCTTTCTCCAAGAATGAAACTATGATATACAAAGACATACAAAGATTCTGAGGATCTTTTTAGTCCTAAATAAAGATAAAGTTGGTTTTTTTTAGAATATATTAAGAAAACTAATTAAAAAACTTTAAAATATTTATATTTTGTTTTTCTCCAAACTATTTTACTCGACTTATAATTTAATATATAATATTAGAACACACAACATATGATATGATATGATTAAGTAACTTATTCAGCTTTCTTAAACTCTTTTTTTTAAAATCAAATATTTAGAACAAAAGGGAATATTTATTTCAGGACTCAAAGGATGGGATATTAAACTTCTGCTTTCCGGCCCTGAACATGCACGCCGGCACGAATATTCAGATTAAATAGAAAAAGAATGGTCTACAAATTCAAAGAAATGGAAATTTCCTGGAGCAAACGAAACGACACATGCATGTCCAAGAAAATCTGAACGAGTTCATCTTGTTCTTTTTTTTTTTTGATGGAATACGGAGAACGCCGGCGAAATAAAATAATCCAAGAGATAATCAGCGACGCAACTTATAATTAACTTTTGACATTGTCATGTAAAACTGGAGAGGAGACTTGGCATGGTCGTCAATAGAATATGTCAACGAGCCTTATAACTTATCTTCCTCAAAAGACAAACGAGAGATTTTCTCTATAAATAAGCTCATTATTAACAACTCAAGAAATTAAATCATCAGCCAAAGTTCGATCATCACATGCATCCCTCCGAAATGTTTTCTTCAAAGCTTTCCCCCACAGTCCTCGTCCTAACATTGGCCTTTGTCTTCCAAACTTCTCTGGGAGCAGATCCTCTTTCCTATGTGTGTTATAACACTCAAAACTTCACCTCCAACACGCCTTTCGATTCAAGCTTGAAAACGCTTGTCGCAGTACTTACCTACCAAACCCCTCTCACTGGTTTTGGTCAAGCCTCCTTTGGCCAATACTACAACCAACAAGCCTATGGCCTCTCTCTCTGCCGTGGCGATGTCTCTCCCTCTGACTGCGAGACTTGTGTCTCTGAAGCAACCAGCGACCTCCTCGGACGTTGCTCCTATAACAAAGGAGCCATAATCTGGTACGACAACTGCTTGTTCAAGTATTCCGACCAAGACTTCTTCGGCAACATTGATAATTCCAACAAGTTCTACTTGGTGAACGTGCAAAATGTGAGTGACCCTGCTGCCTTCAGCTACAAGACGAAGGAGTTGTTGAGCCGACTAGCTGAGGAAGCCTACGAGAGCCCTACGATGTATGCAGCAGGAGAGGTAAAGCTAGAAGAAGGGAAGAACATGACAGTGTATGGGTTGACTCAGTGCACCAGAGACCTTTCTAGCGATGATTGCAAGAAGTGTCTGGATGATGCAATCGGTGAGATTCCTATGGGGAAACAAGGAGGCAGAGTTGTGGGCGGAAGCTGCAACGTGCGATATGAGATTTACCCTTTCTTCAAAGAGTAGGGTACAGAGAGCTTCGTGTGTCGTCGTGGATTCTTGATTATTCATTCATTATCATTTACTATTATGTATATGTTGCTGAGTAAAGATTATTAATTCGTTTGATTCGGTGAATAATATGTAAATAAAGTATCTTATTTATAAGATATGCAGCTGGTTACCATATTATATTGTGGTTCAAATTCTATTCCTTCTTGTTGAAGATAGAAATTGAATTTGAATTATTGTTAGTGTTTGAATTTGACCTCATTATATTTATTTATTTTTACCACAAATCCTTACCGTTAATACACCGGTATCTATTTAATAGAATCCGTTGCGTCAAATCATATAAGACACATGACCTAAATAATATTCGAACGATAATTATAATAGATATAATAATACTAATAATAATAATTAGATCATGGTGTGGGGTTTATCCCTCTTACTATGCGATTGTTAGGTCTATAAAAGAGTTTGCTTTAGAAAAGGAATATAAAAATTTGAGAAATGACCCTAATTTCTCATCTAGGAACAATATAACTCATTAATCAAAATCTTTACACTATTGAATCTTCTCATCTAGTTTGACTGGCTGATTAGATGTCGTCTGATTTTTTTTTCTTGTTGCAAATAACAAGCATGTGTGTGTACATATATATATATACACACACTTTTGCCTGTGAGGCTTGATGAAGTCCAGAGACACATCAACTGATAAAACAGTTTTTGGTTTCGTACACCCTTTTTATATAACAAGGCAAAATGATATTAATAAAAGGGTTATGGTGTAAAAATATATGTGGGATATTTACAAAAGTGCGCCGATCATCAAATACTTTTTTGAAGGGTAAAAGTAGTTATGAACTTCTAAAATAGGTGCAAAAATACACATTAATCATTAGTTGACCGTTTGTTTTAAGGGTTAAGGTGTAAAAATACATATGAGATATTTTCAAAAGTACACACAATAGAAATGCTATTTTTAAGGGCAAAATTAAATGTGAACTTTTAAAATAGTTGTAAAAATACATACTGACTAAAAATGGTGACTTTGAGGATGACGCCGATGATTAAGAAACACTTTGGAAAGATATAACGTAGTACTATAGGAATACCACATCATCTGAACTATTTCCAATAAAAACATAACAACTCATATCATTTTAATTTAATCCTGGTTGGCTAATGACTTATCTGAAAAAAATTTAAATTTCATCTTGTTTTCAAGAAAAAATTCGTTGATCATTTCGTTTTAGTTATCTTTTAAAATTAAGATGTTTTTCTTTAAAACAGGATAAAATTTGAATTTTTTTTCAGATGTGTCATCAGCCAATTAAGATTAAAATGATATGAGTTGTTATGTCTTCATTGGGAAAAGTTCAAATGACGTGGTACTCTTGGATTATGTAAGTATTTCTCCAACGTACATGAAATAATAATTTGTTGAGTGGGGAAGGGAAAATAATTTCCCCCTAACACTTTATCTAGATCTCCACCTCATCACTTCTTTCAAAAGAGAGAACGAGAGGAGAGGAAGGGTTTGGTGGAGATAAAGTGATGAGCCGATGAAGTGGAGGTAAAGGATTAGGTAGAAATTAATTTCCCTTGCCCACTAGTTAGCAAATTATTATTCTTGATTGCTTCTTAATCATCCAGGTCTTCCTCCATGTCACCATTTTCAGTCAAAAATAATAATAATAATAATAAGCAAATGGCTAACTAATGGTTAATATGTATTTTTGCATATATTTTGGGAGTTCATGGTTACTTTTGTCCATCAGAGAAACATTTGTGCCAGGCGCACTTTTGGAAAAATCTCCTATGTATTTTTGCTCCTTAACCTTTAAAAAATTCAAACAAACGGTCAATGTGTATTTTTGCACTTATTTTAAAAGTTCAAAGTCACATTACACTACTAAAAAAATATTTGGTGTTGGACCCATTTTTTTTAAAAATCTCATATACAAGTGAACTATCAAAATAGTTGTACAAATACACATTGACCATTAGTTGACGGTTTGAATTTTTTGACTAAAAATGGTGATTTTGAGGATGACGCTGATGATTATAAGAAACAATTTGTAAAGATATACTTACATACTCTAGGAATACCACATAATTTGAACTCTTTCCAATAAAAACATAACAATTCATATCATTTTAATTTAATCCTGGTTCGCTGATAACCCATTTGAAAATTTTAAATTTTATCTTGTTTTCAAGAAAATATTGGTTGATCATTTTGTTTTAGTTATTTTTTAAAATTAAGATGCTTTTCTTTAAACCAAGATAAAATTTGGATTTTTTTTTTCCAAATGTGTCATAAGCCAATTAAGATTAAAATGATATGAGTTGTTATGTCTTCACTGGGAAAAGTTCAAACGACGTGGTACTCTTGGATTATGTAAGTATTTCTCCAACGTGAAATAATAATTTGTTGACTAAGGAATGGAAAATAATTTCCCCCTAACACTTTATCTCCACCTCATCACTTCTTTCGGAAGAGAGAAAGAGAGGAGAGGAAGGGTTTGGTGGAGATAAAGTGATGAGCTGATGAAGTGGAGTTAAAGAATTAGGTGGAAATTAATTTGCCTTGCCCATTCAGTAAATTATTATTCTAGATTTTTTCTTAATTATTCACATCATCCTCCATGTCACCATTTTCAGTAAAAAAATCAAGCCAACGGTTAACTAATGGTTAATGTGTATTTCTGCACATATTTTGGGAGTTTATAGTTACTTTTGTCCCACATAAAAACATTTGTACTAAGCGCACTTTTGGAAAAATCTCATGTGTATTTTTGCTCCTTAACCTTATAAAAAGTCAAACAAATGGTTAATGTGTATTTTTGCACTTATTTTAAAAGTTTATAGTTACTTTTACCACTAAAAAAATATTTACTATTGGACCACTTTTAAGAAAAATTTCATATACAAATTTTGCACCTAACCCTTAAATAAAATAGGAACATTACAAAGGCATGTGCGCCGCCATAAGGTACTTAGACTTTAATTTATGTGTTTATTACATGCTTCATGTAATTTTTTTAATTTTTATATATTGTATTTATTTATATTTAAATTATGTGCTGCTTTTGAAATTTTTTGCACCCGTATCTCAAATTAATTAGTTTCCATGATCTTGGTGTTATGAGACAAATATTTCGAATGCAGGGGAAAACTAATTAATTTGAAATACTTGGTGTAAAAATCATTGCAGAAAGCAACACATAATTTAAATATAAATAAATACAATATATAAAAAATAAAAAAATTACATGCTTATACCTCAATTTAAGATATAAGCATGTAATAAACACATAAATTCTAAGCACCTTATGTTGACTCCATGTGCGCGCCGTAAAACTAGATAAATTAGACCGCGCATGTCAACAGAATGCGTCAGCCTGTTTTATCTTTCTTCCTCAAAGACAATATCAACAAAATTTAGCATCCCTCCTTCATGAGAACACAAAATGAAATATGATACGATCAGTAACAAACATATTATTGCCTGCCTTTGATGAAGTCGTCCAGAACACATAAACTATTAATAAAATAATCAATCAAGAACGCAGCTCGCTTTTGACACTGTCATGTAAAAAACTGGCCCGGATAGAGACTAAATTGGAATGGTCAAAAGAATAATATGTCAACGCGTTTAAATAGAGATTTTCTCTATAAATTAACGCTCTTCATCAACACAATTATCATCCCTCACTCGAGAAATCATCAGACTCCGATCATCATCATCACCTCCTTCCAATATGTCTTCTTTAACCGTCCTCCTCTTAACCCTGGCTCTTCTCTTCCAAACATCTCTGGGAGCAGAACCTCTTTCCTATGTCTGTTCAAACACTCAAAACTTCACCTCCAACACACCTTTCGATTCAAGCTTGAAAATCCTCATCGCTGTCCTTACCAACCAGACCCCTCTCACTGGTTTTGGTCAAGCCTCCTTTGGCCAATACTACAACCAACAAGCCTATGGCTCTCTCTCTGCCGTGGCGATGTCTCTCCCTCTGACTGCGAGACTTGTGTCTCTGAAGCAACCAGCGACCTCCTCAAACGTTGCTCCTATAACAAAGGAGCCATAATCTGGTACGACAACTGCTTGTTCAAGTATTCCGACCAAGACTTCTTTGGCCAAATTGATAATTCCAACAAGTTCTACTTGGTGAACGTGCAAAACGTGAGTTACCCCGATGCCTTCAACTACAAGATGAAGGAATTGTTGAGTCGACTAGCTGAGGAAGCTTATGGGAGCCCTAAGATGTATGCAGCAGGAGAGATAAAGCTAGAAGAAGGAAAGAACATGACAGTGTATGGGTTGACTCAGTGCACCAGAGACCTTTCTAAAGACGATTGCAAGAAGTGTCTATTTGACGCAATTGGTGAGCTTCCTATGGGGAAACAAGGTGGCAGAGTTCTCGGCGGAAGCTGCAACGTGCAATTTGAGATTTACCCTTTCTTCAAAGAGTAGGGTACAGAGAGCTTCGTGTGTCGACGAGGATTCTTGATTATTCATTATCATTTACTATTATGTATATGTTGCTGTGTAAAGATTATTCATTCGTTTGATTCGGTGAATACTTGTTAATAATATATGCAGCTGGTTACCATATTATATTGTTGTTCACATTCTATTCACCGTTATCTATAAAACAGAATTTGTCATGTCATAATACAATGTTAGAATATGATTTATCATTCATTTATATATTGCTGTAATAATTGGATTCCTCTTGTATATTCCCTGTATACGTGTCAACATTTGTATGGTTCTGTTATGATTGGCATCTGATAAGATCCTTCTAGAATTAGGTATTGCATTGTAATTCATCTGTTATAAATGGAAAGCAGGCCAGGATGTTAGTACTGCGCCTTATTCATTATTCATCTCTGATTTCATTACTGTTTTTAACTTGGTATCAGAGCATTCAGATATGTCGAGCGCTTCTGAAACTATTCCTACTACACCCACTTCCGGTGTCAACTCCGGTGCTAACTTCGGCGTATCCTCCAATGGCCGATCATACTCCTTGTTTAGTTCTTCCAGTCAAACAACTGCGATCAAGCTGGATTGCACTAACTACCTAGTCTGGGAGTCAATCGTTCTTCCACTCATAGAAGGCAATTGCCTCGAGAGTCATATCGACGGCTCCGTTCAAGCTCCGTCGAAGGTCCTTTCTGGAACAGCAGGCAACCACCTCAACCCTGAGTATCAAGCATGGTTCTCAGTTGATCGTCTCTTAGTTGGTTGGCTGAGGAATACCTTGACTCAGGACGTTGGAGCTCAGCTCCTCCACTGCAAGACGGCGGTGGATCTCTGGCGTGGCGCACGAGAACTGACTTACGGATCAACGAAGACACGAGTTATGGTAATAAAAAACGTGCTACATAACACCAGGAAGAATGCTCTGAAAATGAACGACTACCTGAGAAAGATGAAAAACTTGTCCGATGAACTTACACTCGCCGGCTCTCCGGTCGCTGGCGACGACCTTATTTTGCATACTCTCAACGGCCTTGACAGTGACTACAACGCCATAGTAGTTAAGTTAATAGATCAACCAGAGCTTTCCTGGATTGAGGCACAAGCTGCTTTGCTCGCTTTTGAGTCTCGGATAACCCAACTCAGTCATTTTGCAAATCTCAGTATTCAACCAACTGCTAATGTGGCTCAACGAGCTGAGCAAACTGACTCTGGGTCCAATCGTACTTCCCCATGGACCAAAGGTGGCCGCCATCAAAGAGGCAGAGGTGGAAGACATCGTGGAGGTGGCCGTCGTGGAGGCCGTCCGTTCTGTGTGAACTGCCAGCGTCCTGGTCACACCCTCGCTACATGCTATTATCGTGATGAGTCGACTGGGTACAATCACTCTGTCTCTCCTTCTCCAAATTATTTCGCTAACTCTTACTCAGTCACAAATCCCTCCTGGTACTTGGACAGTGGGGCCAACTATCATGTGATACCATATCCTGAGTTAGAGGACGCCACTCCAGCTGGTAAGTCCCATATTATCACCTGTACAGGATCACAGAGCCTTATTTTAGGCATTGGCAATTCTTCTTTAACATGTCCTCAATCTAACCTCACTCTTCGTGATGTTCTTTATGTGCCATCAGCTACTAAAAGCTTGTTAAGTGTTAATAAGTTAATTAAGGACAATTCGGTCTCTATGAATTTCACTAACAAGGGATGTGATGTGAAGGATTTCAAGACAGGTCGAACGATTCTCCAAGGCCACCCAAAGGAAGGAATGTACCAAGTGAAGGGAAAAAGGCTGAACGACAAACCATCAGCCCTGATGGCAATGCATGATGAAGATCGGGCTCTATTTCTCAAATGGCATCATGTTCTAGGACACCCTAGTTTTAAAGTTCTGAAACAGATTTTAAATTCTTGTAATAAACGAGTTTCAAATGCTATCGATAGTTATGTATGCGAAGCTTGTCAATTAGGAAAGTCAAAATCTCTACCATTCGCAGTCTCTATTTCTCAATCAAACTCACCACTTGAATTAATCCATACAGACCTTTGGGGTCCAGCTCCTGTTTTGTCTACTGGTGGTCATTGCTATTATATTATTTTTGTAGATGACTTTAGCCATTTTACGTGGTTGTATCCATTGAAGCATAAAAGTGAAGCAATTCATGCTTATAAGCAATTCAAGGTTTTCGTTGAAAATCAATTTGACTTAAAAATCAAATCACTTCAGTGTGACAACGGAGGTGAATATAAACCCATTGTTTCCTTGGCACAAGAAGCTGGCATACACGTTCGTTTGACCTGCCCATATACCTCTGCACAGAATGGTAGGGCAGAACGAAAGCACCGTCATGTGGTTGAGATGGGATTAACTTTGCTAGCTTACTCTGGATTACCTTCTAAATATTGGGTTGATGCTTTTCAGCAATCAGTCTACCTGATTAATCGATTGCCGACTCCTGTTTTGAATGGCAATACTCCCCTGTTTCAGTTATGGAGAACAGAACCAGACTATAGCATTTTGCAGCCATTCGGTTGTGCTTGCTTTCCATGCCTCAAGGCCTATAACAAGCACAAGTTCCAGTTTCATAGTGAACAATGCGTCTATCTTGGCCTTGCTTCACAACAGAAAGGATATAAGTGTCTGAGCAAGACTGGTAAGATCTTTATCTCTCGCCATGTTGTGTTTGATGCGTTCTCTTTTCCTTTCAGGAAAGGCTTCATGGAGTGCAATGTGAATGCTGAAAGGAATGAGCAATTAACCTCTGTTCCACTCATAATTCAATACAATCGAGATAATGGCGATGAGAATGATCTTGTCGATACTGATCGAGCAGTAGTCCGTAAGATCACCGTCGTCATCAGTATTACCACTGTCTTCTTCAGGCCAGAGTTTGGAGTCTAATGCCGATAGCTCAGAGAGTGAGTCCAACAATGTGAGCTCAAACCTGACTTCTGCACCTAGCCCAGAGTCCAACATCGATCCAACAAGGCCCATTAATCTACACCAAATGACGACAAGGGCTAAGGATGGTATTACCAGGCCCAAATACCCCTTTGTCGGGTACACTCAAGCTACTGTGAAGATTAGTTCTGAGCCTACTAGCACAAAAGATGCACTGTCGTCCCAGGTCTGGCGAACAGCAATGTTCGACGAGTTTCAGGCACTACTCAGAAATCGCACTTGGGAATTAGTTCCCTATGAGAGCCAAAAACTCATTGACAATAAATGGATCTTCAAGACTAAGCTCAGGGCTGACGGATCGATCCTTAAACACAAGGCAAGACTCGTCGCGAAGGGTTTCCAGCAAATCCCAGGTGTCGATTTTGGAGAAACGTTTAGTCCGGTGATCAAATCCACTTCCATTCGGGTAATTCTGTCAATTGCAGTTACCTTCAACTGGGAAATACGGCAACTCGATGTGAACAATGCATTCTTGAACGGATTTTTGCAAGAGGAGGTATTTATGTCTCAACCTGAGGGTTTTATTGATCGACAGAGACCCACACATGTTTGTAAATTAGTCAAAGCCATCTATGGCCTCCGGCAAGCTCCGAGAGCCTGGTTCGATCAACTTCGTCTCACACTGATCAACTGGGGTTTTCGGAATTTGCGTAGTGATAACTCGTTGTTCATGCTCCGGACTAGAGAATTGACTGTTTTTATACTCGTGTATGTAGACGATATACTAGTAACTGGTAATAATCCTGCTTTTGTCGATAAGTTTGTTATGAGATTGAATCAAGTTTTCTCTTTGAAGGATTTGGGTCCTTTATATTATTTTTTGGGTATAGAGGTATACAGAGACAAGTCTGGTCTATTCCTAAATCAATCAAAGTATGTAGTGGATTTGTTAGAGAAGTTTGGCTTAAGTGATTGTGCCCCAGTCACCACACCTATGGTAACTGGTCGACTGATCTCTTCTGCAGATGGCGAATTAATGCACAATCCTACATATTACAGGAAAGCCATAGGTTCACTTCAGTACCTAACCACAACCCGGCCTGACATTGTTTTTGCTGTGAATAAGCTTAGCCAGTTTTTGTCACAGCCTAGAACTACACATTTTCAGGCAGTCAAACGCATATTCAGATATCTTAAGGGTACATACAACCTGGGTTTGTGCCTTAAACCTTTCAGTAGCCCTCAATTAGTAGCTTATACCGATGCAGACTAGGCATGTGATTTAGATGACAGGCGATCAATGGCGGGTATGTGTATATTTCTAGGGAACAATCTTGTGTCTTGGTCTTCGAGGAAACAGAAGGTTGTGTCCAGATCAATGCGAGTCCGAGTATAGATCACTCTCTGATGGTTCTGCAGAAATAAAGTGGCTGACTTCATTATTATCTGAGATTGGTTTGTTTGTTAAGAACCCATCAATCATTTGGTGTGATAATCAGAGTGCTAAGTCTCTCGCAGCGAACCCAGTACAGCATGCTAGAAGCAAACACATCGAAGTGGACATTCATTTTATCATAGATCTAGTTGCATCTGGTTCAATTGATATTAGATATATTCCTTCTTCCTTGCAAATTGCAGATTGTTTTACCAAGCCATTATCTCAGTCCCAATTTGAATTTTTCAGAGACAAACTCGGTTTGCTAGTTACACTCTCTCGTTTGAGGGGGAATGTTAGAATATGATTTATCATTCATTTATATATTGCTGTAATCATTGGATTCCTCTTGTATATTCCCTGTATACGTGTCAACATTTGTATGGTTCTGTTATGATTGGCATCTAATAAGATCCTTCTAGAATTAGGTATTGCATTGTAATTCATCTGTTATAAATGGAAAGCAGGCCAGGATGTTAGTACTGCGCCTTATTCATTATTCATCTCTGATTTCATTACTGTTTTTAACTTACAAGACACACGACTTAAATGATATTCGAACAATAATTATAATAGTTATAATTATACTAATAATAATAATAATTAGATCATGGCGTGGGGTTTATCCCTCTTATTATGCGATTGTTGTCTATAAAAGAGTTTGCTTTAGAAAAGGGATATAAAAATTTGAGAAATGGCCCTAATTTATCATCTATGAACAATATAACTCATTAATAAAAATCTTCACACTCTACTGAATCTTCGCATCTAGTTTGGCCAAACAAAATTATCCTCATATAGATATAGTATACGTTTTTTTTTACCTTGAATATAGATATAGTATATTATTTTACTAATTTAGAGTAAAAGATTACTCATTTCGATTCGATTTTTAAGCAACTTTCTCTTTCTTAAGGCCGGAGCTTAATATAAGCAAATTTTCTTGTGTGACTCAAAATTTCAACTACTCTTTCATTTTCTATCCATATTAAATACATATATTTATTATTTAGGAAAAAGCGCACTCATTCTTATATTTATAAACCGCCAATTATCTTTCATTAAAATATTTATTACTTATTCTCTCTCATATTTTTATAAACCCTTATATTTATAAATCACCAATTTTCTTTCATTCAATCATTTATTACTCATTATCTCTCATATTTTATACTTAATTTTTCCTTTCATAAATAGGGGCATATTTTCATAAAAAGGGTCAAACCAGTCATCCCGGGCGAGTTGCTAGGTTAATTAGGTTGCCTTTAAAAAAGACAATATTTTTTATGCTGTAGACGACAAGATTAGTAGAAGTTTATGATACTTTTTGTGTAAATGATTAAAGGAATGTAGCAGGTAGGAATATTTTGTTGTCCTATATCTATTTTGGTAATTTGCTAGGAAAATATTTTGTGATTATAGATTTATCATGTTGTTGGATTGGCGATTGATACTATACGGGTATCAATATGTCAAAGAAATTTAGGCCACTCACAATTTAATCTAAGACTTGAGATGATTGAAATGAGAAGCCGTTGAGAAGGGAAGTGAAGACACTGGCCCCAAAAACTCTTTGCCCATTTATAGTAAAGAGAATCTAAAATTAAAAACACAATGTATTGATCTGTTTAGCTTATTAATCCGAATGATTTCTTTTGTTGTTGCTGCATATAACAAGCATGTATATATACTTTTTCCTGTGACGCTTGATGAAGTCCAGAGACACATCAACCGAAAAAAAATCGAAAACCTCAACCCCGCGCCGTGTTTGGTTTCGTACACCCTTTTTTTATAACATGTAAAAATGATATGAATAAAATGGTTAAAATGCAAAAATACATATGAGATATTTTTAAAACTGTGTCAAACACTAAATGTTTTTTCATGGGAAAGAATAACTATGAACTGCCTAAATAGATGTAAAAATATCCATTGACCATTAGATAACCGTTTGCTTTAAGGGTTAAGGTGCAAAAATATACATGACATTTGCTTCATATTTAGTCCTCACTTCTTACTGTTCAATGTTGATTATCAATATTAAGATCTGGACGGCTGATATGAGTGATGAGCACTTGGTGACTATTACTTTGATGAGTACACTTCTTCTGTGTTTGTGACGAATGTTCCAAATTTACCTTTGCGCTAACAAAACAAACGTGGTTAATCCATTTATATCGCTGGACTTGAATGATGGTTATTACTAATTTGCTCATTTTCAGTCTGCTAAAATTAATTCCAAAAAATTGTTTGTAGCAATTTACAAACACCCGCATCATTTATGCCAAAAGATGTGGTGTGGGACAAATTAGAGTTTTTGACCCTCAATTTTAAATTCAGTCAAGTAATAACAGTTTTGGAAATAAGTCTTGTTCTTGTTTCTTTTGTAAGTAACTGATTTGAAATGGGACCTTCTTGTAAGAACACTTCACTATCAACGGTCCAAAGCAGGCAATCTTAACGGACCTTCCGAATGATATTTCCTACGAAATTGTAGTCCCTAAATTTGGGACCTTGTTGGAAACGGAAAATAGCTCAGTTCGTTTGGTATGCTTCTTTCATTGAATCATTTCCAAATTCCAATACAAACAACAGATAAAAAAAACTTGTTTTCATGTGATGTGTGGCCCATAGGTGAAATAGGAAGGTTATTATAGATCGCTAATCATGCCCTCAATTATTCCTGTCTTGTCCAATATTTTTTGTTAAAAGAAGTTTTTTTCATAGAGCTCTATTTCATTCTTTTGCCATTTTTATCTTATCAAGTAAATAACTGAAGAGTATTTCTATTCTATTTTAAAATACACATAATTCATTTCATTGAGTTGGGCATTTCAACATTAAATCGCACATGAAATCAGCTCAGTTTTGTCCCCTGTAAAAGGAAAATAAAAAAAGCATCTGCCTAGTGATATTTTTATTAAGCTGGACATTAATTAATTACTTCGCTTGTTTCTGAATCTGTAAAATGTCGACCCACCCAACTTCCGCCTTTGAATCAATGATAACACTCAAATCCTACTTTGGTCGGTTTCTAGCTGGGGAATATGCAGAATCCTCTGACTAATTAAGGTATTCAAAATTTAAAAAGCAGCAGAAGATTTGGATTCATTTAAAACTTTCTCCAAGAATGAAACCAGGATATACAAAGATTCATAAAGTTACTCTCTCGTCCTCGATTCTAAACATAAGACAAAGTTGGCTTTTTTAGATATATTAAAAATGCTAATTAAATTACGTTAAAATATTTATATTTGTCTTTTTCTCCAAACTATTTTGCCCAACTCATAAATTGGTATATAATATAAGGATATATAACATATGATATGATTAACTAACCTATTCATCTTTCTTAATCTCTTTTTAAAAAATAAAATATTGAAGACGAGGGAGTATTTATTTTAGGACTCAAAGGATGGAATAATAAACTTCTGCTTTCCGGCCCTGAACATGCACGCCAGAACGCATATTCAAATTAAAAAGAAAAAGAATGCTTTACAAATTCAAAGAAATGGAAATTTCCTGGAGCAAAGGAAACGACACATGCAAGTCCACGAAAATCTGAAGGAGTTCATCTTTCTTTTTTTTTGATGGAATACGGAGAACGCCGGTGAAATAAAATAATCCAAGAGATAATCAGCGACGCAACTTATAATTGACATTGTCATGTAAAACTGGAGAGGAGACTTGGCATGGTCAATAGAATATGTCAACGAGCCAAATAACTTGTCTTCCTCCAAAGACAAACAAGAGATTTTCTCTATAAATAAGCTCATTATCAACATAATCATCATCCCTCACTCAAGAAATTAAATCATCAGCCAAAGTTCGATCATCACATGCATCCCTCCGAAATGTCTTCTTCAAAGCTTTCCCCCACAGTCCTCGTCCTAACATTGGCCCTTGTCTTCCAAACATCTCTGGGGGCAGATCCTCTTTCCTATGTGTGTTATAACACTCAAAACTTCACCTCCAACACGCCTTTCGATTCAAGCTTGACAACGCTTGTCGCAGTACTTACCTACTAAACCCCTCTCACTGGTTTTGGTCAAGCCTCCTTTGGTCAATACTATAACCAACAAGCCTACGGTCTCTCTCTCTGCCGTGGCGATGTCTCTCCCTCTGACTGCGAGACTTGTGTCTCTGAAGCAACCAGCGACCTCCTCGGACGTTGCTCCTATAACAAAGGAGCCATAATCTGGTACGACAACTGCTTGTTCAAGTATTCCGACCAAGACTTCTTTGGCAACATTGATAATTCCAACAAGTTCTACTTGGTGAACGTGCAAAATGTGAGTGACCCTGCTGCCTTCAGCTACAAGACGAAGGAGTTGTTGAGCCGACTAGCTGAGGAAGCTTATGAGAGCCCTACGATGTATGCAGCAGGAGAGGTAAAGCTAGAAGAAGGGAAGAACATGACAGTGTATGGGTTGACTCAGTGCACCAGAGACCTTTCTAGCGATGGTTGCAAGAAGTGTCTGGATGATGCAATCGGTGAGATTTCTATGGGGAAACAAGGAGGCAGAGTTGTGAGCGGAAGCTGCAACGTGCGATATGAGATTTACCCTTTCTTCAAAGAGTAGGGTGTATAGAAGTCGTGGATTCATTATTATTCATTTTTTGAATATATGTTGTTGAATAAAGATCATTCTTTTGTTTGATTCTGGTCGCAAAATGTCATTGTAGCTATATGCTGGTCATCCGTCATTCTATTGATAATTATAATATTGGTTGGCTGATGTTAATATGCCGTGGAGTTATCTTATCTCCTCTTCATGCGATTTTTGCTTTTAGAAACATACTTTATATAGAAAACTAAGGTACTGTTTATATGTCCCCAATTAATGTGTTTCAACGGAATTGAAAAAACCTTAACATTATATTTTGATGAGTGATAATCTATTGAAATTCATACATTTTCCCATATTTTTATAGGTTTTTGGAATCAATTTGTACATAAAGTAGTAGAAATACATAAAAGAAAATGTGATTTGGTGAAATAATATTCAAATGTTAGAAAATTTTGAGCTAAATGTGAATAGTTTTGACTATTTAAATAGTTTTGAGTAGCTCATTAAATCCTTGTTTACGTAATAGGATTATGACCAGATGTGAAAGCCTGAGAAAATCATGGAAAGCTTAGGAAAGAAAGAAAAGAATGCAAGAATCAAATGAAAAATGAAAGAGATGATATAGGCACTTGTGCGGGTTCACCACAGCAAAACCACAAGGAAAATTAGTACCATGATGAAAATTAGTGACCTTTCTGCCTCAAATCAGTACAATTTCGCTAACTAGTTCGTCACGACAAAACAACAGCAAACTGTCCGAAAATGAAGCTACGTGTTTTGGACAGCTAATGCGAAAAAACATAGAAAAAGCTAATAGGGGCCCCAAAACAAGCCATCCTGACTTGGAGAGGTCAAATTCTTGTTAAGGAGAGCTTGGGGAAGGAGAGCCTTGGTTTGAAGTTTCAAAGCAATTTATGTCAAAAATCTTGGATTTTTCTTGTTCGTATTCCCTTTCCTCATCATTTTGCTAATATGGCTTATGCTTTTATACTTAGATTTTAGTTTCTTCAGACCATGAGTGGCTAAAAACTCTCATTCAGGATTCCTTTTACCCGTTGTTCACTAATGAGTATATATGTTGATTTTTGTGTGTGCTTAATGCTATCTTGTGCTTGATCACCACGTGATTGGAGTAGTTTAATTAGAAGATGCTTGAGAGAACTATTTTGCTTGTAGAACTTAAGAAAAATCATCTTAGACTTGAAGTTTAGGGATTAAATGTATGATTTGTTGTTAAAATAGAGATGTTTCTAACAACCTAACATTGTCTATTGAATGATTGCTTTGGAAAGATGGTTTTCATTAAGTATAAACAAGAGATTGAATATTTTTAATGAAAATTAAAAATCAATCTTGACTTGAAAGAGTTTAGTTGATAATTTTAGAACATTTGACTAGCGTATGGACTTATTTAACCAAAGTAAGCAGATAATTGCATAATTTCATGTAATACAATGGGGAAGAAGTAATCCTAAGCCTTTAACCTCTTGAAGTTAAAAACAATTTTCACATTTCCATAGTTTTACTTTGTTGTTTTAATAAAAAATCCTTATTCAACTTGATCAATTTCAAATAATTCCATTCAACCTAATTAAGAATAGTTACATTAGCTAGCTCCCTTTTGTAATAGCCCTTATGGAACAACACTCTTTCAACACTATACTATTACTTGTGACTTGTGCGATTGCGGTAAGCTAAATGGCGAACAATGAGAAAAAAAAATTAGGAAGAAAATAATACTAGAAGGTTTCCTTCTAAGTATTCTCTTCCTCCTATTTTTCTCTCATTCCTTCTAAATATAGAGTTAGCCTCATTAATTCTTCTTTGAAATTTAGTTAACAACTTTTTTAATTGGATTAAAGGGAAAAAAAATGGCCCGGAAACTGATGAGCACTAGTTGTTTAGAAGTTTTCGAGAGGGAAACTTTGCCCAGAAAGTTTGAAAACGTAGCAAAATTACCCCCACCGTTTGACATGTTAATTTTGACTATTAAAGTTAACTAATCATGCTGAGTTATCTCTTTTTTGTATGGTCATACACCACATCATCTCCCTTTCCTCTCCTCCTCCTTCACTCCCAGACTTTGCCCTTCACAAACTCCATATCCTCCTTGAACAAACTCCAACAATGAATAATTAATGGTGATTTTAGCAACCAATGACAGTGACCTCCATCTTACCACACATTTGATCTAGCAACATCATCTATCTCTGTTGCACCTACCTTCTCACTCCCCCTTGTAAGTGTAACATCCTAAATTTTTAATTTGGAACTATAATATTATAGGATAAAGTAATTTATGATAATTAATATATCAAGTACTCAGTATAGGAGTAAATTTCTAAATATGGAATTTTTATATATATATATTAATAATATAATAATATATTATGTAATAAATAATATATTATATAATAAAATATATATATATATATATATATATTAGGATGGGGATGGAGAGAAAGAGAAAAATAAGAAAGTGACGGAAGGAAGGAAGTGAGAAGAAAGAAGGAAACAAAAGGATAAAGAAGGAAAACAAAAGGTGGGACCCACCCCTTTTGAAAATTGAGGGGGTGCCTACCATTTGACATTGGGAGGTAAGCGGTCTGCCTGATTTGCGGGAGTGCCGTTGCCGCCCATTGAAAAAGGGGTGAGAGATTTTTCCTATAAATACCCCCCACCCCAATACACAAACACACACACACTTTCATTGTTCGCAGAAGAGAGCGTGAGAGAGAGAGAAAAGAGAGAAGGAGAGTAAGGTAGTAATTATTTGGGAGCCTTGTAGTAGCTTTTTAGTGATTATTTGGGAATTAATGAGTAACAGGTAACTCTGAATATTCTTCCATATACTTGTGAATTGTGTATAATTGCAAATTATATTATTTTTATAAACTGAATTATGTGTATATGTATTATAATATTATTTTAATAAAAGCTTAATATTACAGTTTTGTACCCACGAAATTACAGTTTTATACCCAAAAAATTACATTTTTGTAACCATGAAAATTACCGATTTTGCCCAATTTTAAAATGACATTTTGCCCCCGAATTTTAGAAATGACATTTTAGTCCCGAATTTCAGAAATCACATTTTGGTCCCAAATTTCAGAAATGCCAGTTTGGTCCCGAATTCTAGAAATGACAGTTCGGTCCGATGAGGTTTTATGAGATGTTTGGATTTATCTTGCGATGATATTTTATATAAATGGAAGCTTGTTTTAATATACTTTATTTTTATTGAATATAATTATCATGACGGCTGTATTTGTGATGGGTTGGAGTAAGGAGGAATTTGAAGGATAAGATTTATTTATGCCACCACTCGGTGCACAGTGGATGGTACTTTTCAGGGCCCCTTCTTTTATATTTTCCTCTGGTCGGGATTGCGTTGGAGTTGTGGGACATGTGACACCTCCTTAGTTGTTATTTATAAGGAGGAGAGTCATAATCCAAACTTAAGCTCGATCTATACCTTTGGCCAAGTGTATCTTAAGTTTTGGTGAGCTTGGAACCATCTAGTCAAATGAATGAGTTTCTATTGGACTATGTGTTAGCCTATGTCTCCAGTCAGCGGTACAAGGGTGAACGGTGATATAAGGGAGGCTACATATTTTATAATTGTATAGTTCACAATTCGACATGATGATGATTACTTTTGCAAAATAATTTTGTATGAGAAATTATGGTATATACAAATATATTTGAAATCAACCCCTGCATTTCATCATATGTAATTTGCTTGTGTACGGTAGAAACTTTCAGTAGTTATTAAGACGTGGAATCTCATCCCATATTAACATTTTTCAGGTGAATATCCTAGTAGAGAGCAAGGGAAGGCACCTATGGAGTGAGCTTTGAAGGCTCTTTTGTACTCCTATAGTTTATGTTATGTTATCTTATTTGTCATGACCCTAAGACTTCCGCTTTGTAATAAACTCTGAAATATTTTTTGAAAATTTATTTTGATTATGTATTATGGATTTTATTTGAAATAGTTATGTAATTTAATGATTTGGATATTGATTATCCCTGCTAGAGGTATTTCAATTAATTTGGCCAAGTTTTCGGGTGTTGAATGTGAGGTGTTACACCCCCTAGAGATCAAACTGTCATCGCTCCCTTCCTTCTTTGCCTTCTTCACATAGTTGAAAACAAAAGTCAAAAAGAAAAATAATAGATCTTGTGTGATGGCGAGTCATAATAGATTTGGTGAGGAAGGGAGACGAAGAAGGAAATGATGGTGAACCACCGGTAGAATAGAAGGCGTGTGGGAGGTAGATGAAGGAGAAGCTTTTGGTGAGGTAATGGGAGGAGGAGGTCATCGACGAAGAAGAACCTAATGGCGTTTGGGGAGAAAAAGGTCGCCAAACGTTGGTGGTAGTGTAGAGAGAGGCTGATGAAGAGGAAGGGTGATGAGGAAAGGTGAAAGGGGGTGAATAGGTGATTACTTATTTCAAGAAGGGTAGAGTGGTCATGGTCAAATATGTATCCCCAATTTTTCCAAGAAAAACTTTATTCATGGTTACAGAAAAAGAACTAATTAAAATGGAGCACTTTTATTTTGTATTATATGAAAACAAGCTGAAAACCCTGCTCATTTTTAGTAAATATAATCTAAAATAAAAAGTATTAATGACCTATCTAATTCATCCAAATGATTTTTTTTTTTGTAGCAAATGTCACGCATATATATAGTTTTGCCTGTCAGGCTTGATGAAGTCCAGAGAACATCAACTGATAAAATAATAGAAAACCTCAAGCTAAGGCGGCGTCTAATAATGAGACTAGATTAATTAGACTTAGCATGACGATCAACAGAATACGGCAACCTTTTTTACTTTTCTTCCTTTAAACACAAATATTAAACAAGAGATTTTCTCTATAAATAAGCTCTTTAATTATTAACATATAATTTAGCATCTCTCCTTCATGAGAACACAAAATGAAACACGATACGATCAGAAACAAACTTATTATTGCCTGCCTTTGATGAAGTCGTCCAGAACACATCAACGAATAATAAAATAATCAATCAAGAACGCAGCTCGCTTTTGACACTGTCATGTAAAAAACTGGCCGCGAAAGAGACTAAATTGGAATGGTCAAAAGAATAATATGTCAACGTGTTTAAATAGAGATTTTCTCTATAAATTAACGCTCTTCATCAACACAATTATCATCCCTCACTCAAGAAATCATCAGACTCCGATCATCATCATCACCTCCTTCCCATATGTCTTCTTTAACCGTCCTCCTCTTAACCCTGGCTCTTCTCTTCCAAACATCTCTGGGAGCAGAACCTCTTTCCTATGTCTGTTCAAAAACTCAAAACTTCACCTCCAACACACCTTTCGATTCAAGCTTGAAAATCCTCATCGCTGTCCTTACCAACCAGACCCCTCTCACTGGTTTTGGTCAAGCCTCCTTTGGCCAATACTACAACCAACAAGCCTATGGCCTCTCTCTCTGCCGTGGCGATGTCTCTCCCTCTGACTGCGAGACTTGTGTCTCTGAAGCAACCAGCGACCTCCTCAAACGTTGCTCCTATAACAAAGGAGCCATAATCTGGTACGACAACTGCTTGTTCAAGTATTCCGACCAAGACTTCTTTGGCCAAATTGATAATTCCAACAAGTTCTACTTGGTGAACGTGCAAAACGTGAGTTACCCCGATGCCTTCAACTACAAGACGAAGGAGTTGTTGAGCCGACTAGCTGAGGAAGCTTATGAGAGCCCTAAGATGTATGCAGCAGGAGAGGTAAAGCTAGAAGAAGGGAAGAACATGACAGTGTATGGGTTGACTCAGTGCACCAGAGACCTTTCTAAAGACGATTGCAAGAAGTGTCTATTTGATGCAATTGGTGAGCTTCCTATGGGGAAACAAGGAGGCAGAGTTGTGGGCGGAAGCTGCAACGTGCAATATGAGATTTACCCTTTCTTCAAAGAGTAGGGTACAGAGAGCTTCGTGTGTCGACGAGGATTCTTGATTATTCATTATCATTTACTATTATGAATATGTTGCTGTGTAAAGATTATTCATTCGTTTGATTCGGAATATAATATATAAAATAAATTATCTTAATAATATATTCTTATTATTGTGGTACACATTCTATTCCTTCTTTCTTTATGTATCGACGACGTCATGTTAATATGTCGTCGAGTTATGCCCTCTAAGAGTAATTTAAATTTATTTTCGTCAGTCGTGGATTGATGATGGGCTTCCTCGATTTGCGATGAATAACTCTGCATCTTCCTATAGTTTGTGGAGGTGGCGACACTCAATATTACTTCTTATGAATATGTTGCTGAAGAAATTAAAGTTTGTTCATTTGCTCAATTCGATGAATAAAATATCTATCAATGCAGCTTAATGCACATTATTATCAATAATATTCTAATGATAGTTATAATAATATCCTCACATCCTTAATATAAGACCTATTTAAGGAGTTGATTTTATTCTAAATATAAAAAATATTTGTCAGTATTTTCCTAAATTATGTACCCCTATTGATGTTCCCTCAACAATAATCAAGAATGAGAGAAAATGAAGAAATTAAGAAAGATGACTAGGATGTTTTAGAAAATACATTTTGTATTAACTAACTCAACTAACTTCTTTAATCTAATCAAATTAGATAAATATGTCTTTTATATTAAGGATTGGCTGAAATGATAATTATTACGCGATGCTAGATCTATGAAATAGATCACTGAGATCCTCTACTTCAACTAGCTTAATTTTTTTACAGATGTATTTGAATGGATCTCATTCATTGGCTGAAGTGTACGCCATGATTAATGAATTGGGTTTAAGAGAATTTTGGGTCTTGATATGCTTGTGAAGCTGTGATTTTGATGCACCAACCACTTCTTGTTTCACTTGTCGAGGAAAAATTTGATAATATGTATAACCATTTATATAAAATATAAAATTTGAGAAATGGCCCTAATTTAACAACCGGGAACAATATAACTCATTGATCAAATTCTTCACAAACTATTGAATCTTCTCATCTAGTTTGGCCCCCCAAAAAAAATCCTCATATAGATATAGTAGTGTATTGTTTTTCAACCTTCAATATAGATATAGTATAATATTAATTTTACTGGTATAAAATGGGTTTAATTTAGATTAAAAGATTAAAATGGAGATAATTGAGTTAAATAAATCCACACGTATTCTAATATTTTCTTCTATTGAAAATATAAGCTTCAAATAACGAAATTACATAACAGTAGTTGGTTAAAAATGGTTTAAGACAAATGCAACTTATTTTTTTTAAAACACCTTATTTATGGAGAGGCAAAGAGGGAGATGAGAATAAGTTCCCGGGGGAGGGGAGGATAAGAATGAGGAGAAAAAAAGAGATGAGAAATATATAAAATTAATTAAAAAAATTAAAAAAGGTGCATTAAATGACAAGATAAAACCAAACTACAGCTAGTAAAATCAAACTAAAGCTTGAAAAAAAAAAAACCCCTTTAAAATTTTGAAACTTATATTTTTAATTAGAGGTAGTAATATAATAAAAAAATTTGGGCATTGTTGGACGTCTTCTAAAAACGATTTAGATAAACTACATATATTTTCTTATGGAATAATTTGACACTTATGATTTAATCGTCTTTCTCCATAAAAATATGGAAAATACAAATGTAGAATTTACTATTCTTTTTTTATATTATTATCGGTATCATATTCGGGGTTTGTAATTGCCTTGCTTAACATAAGTGTCTCATCTAGTGATGTGAACTAGATACTCAGAGAAATCTAGCAGTGCCTTACTGCCTTACACCGCTAAACTAACTCTATGTTGGTATAATTTACCATTCTATATGATCCGGACAACGATAAATTTATTTGATACTCTATCCGGTTTTAAATATAAAATAGAGTATTCTATTTTAAATATATTAAAAAAGCTAATTAAATTACCTTAAAATATTTATATTTATCATTTTTCTTTAAACTATTTTGTCTAACTTATAAACTTATATATAATATAATCTTATACAACACATGAACTTATAAAATGCTTTATAATCTAATCTAATCTTTTTAATACATGACATGATTAAATAACTTATTTAGTTTCTTTAATTATGAGGCAGTAAATCTTTATGCATTCCAGAAATTAAAACATCTCCGCGTGTGTATATATATTGTAGAAACAATGAAATCTGCTATCAGTAAATTTTTGTACATGTTCAAGGTTAACATTTTTTTGTAGATATCAAAAAACATAAGAAAAATTATACTCCCTCCGGTCCTAATTATAAGACATATTTAACCAATTTTGGGGAGATTAAGGAGAAAAGTTAAATCAGTTAATTTTACTCATTTTTCCTAAAACGCTCTATATAAATTTAAAATGAGATAAGTAAAAGTGAATCAATTACCTCTACCACATACTTCTCTAACTTAAATTTTTTCTTTCTACACACTTTCTAATTGAAATAATGGTTTTGCTATATATACATATATGTGCGTATATATATGTATATTATGCACACACACACACATACATATATGTGTGTACATATATCTACACACACATATTTATATGTATTTGTACACACACACACATATATATCGACAAACACACATAAAGATATATGTATATGTACATACACATAGATACACAAATATACATATATGTATAAACACACACACACATATTTATATATATCTACACACACATATATATATATATTGACAAACACACACAAAGATATACATATATGTACACACAAATATATACACAAAATAGACATATATGTATAAACACATACACATATGGACAAACACACACAAAGATATACATATATGTACACAATCATAGATACACAAATATAAAATATTTATAAGCTTATCCAAAAACCAAATATTTACTTACTATAAGAGTCTACGCATTAATATACATATACTCACCAAAAATCAAATACATTTGAGAAAATAAAATATGGGTATTTTAGGAAAAAAATTGATAAAAATTAAAATGTTGTCTTATAATTAGGACCAAAACCAAGTCTCAAATGTTGTCTTATAATTAGGACACGGAGAGAGTATTAGTCTCAGTTAAGCTTAAAATTGCAATAAAATTTGATGAATACGCTCAACTTTTTACCGTATATTCCTGATTTCCTCTAAAGCGAGGGGGGGGAAGTAAAAGTAAGGACCTCAAGTCACCAACCCCTCCCCTCTCACGAGATCAGGTTTCTGATCAATCGACTGGAACCAGGTTCAAGTTACCGCCGCCGGAACCCAGCCAACCTCCCCCTTCCAGCATCATCCACTCACCACCGCAGACTCTGCCGTCGCCACCGAAACCCATTCCTCTTCCTTACAGGATCGTCCGGTCACCCCGCGGCTTTCGCTGTCGCTTACTTCCAGGTTCAGGCCACCGGAACTCAGCCAAACTCCCCCTTCCAGGATCGTCCACTCACCACCGCAGCTTCCTCCGTCGCCACTGGAATCCATTCCTCTTCCTTCCAGGATAGTCCGGTCACCGCTACGGTTTTCGTTGTTGCCTTCTTCCAGGTTCAGGCCGTCGGAACCCAGCCAACCTTCCCCTTCCAGGATCGTCCACTCACCACCGCAGCTTCCTCCGTCGCCACTGGAACCCATTCCTCTACCTTCCAGGATCGTCCGGTCACCACCGTGGCTTCCGCCGTCGCCTTCCTCCAGGTTCAGGCCGCCCAAACCTAGCCAACCTCCCCCTTCCAGGATCGTCCACACACCACCGCAGCTTCCGCCACTGGAACCCATTCCTCTCCCTTCCAGAATGGCCGTTTCAGCTACTACCTGTTATTTCTGGCTCAGCGTTGGCTTCCCAGTCCCACTTACTTACTGCTCTCAAATTAGGGAAGTGGATTTTATAATTAGATAGATTTATATTTTATGATATAATTAATTAAATTTATTGATATTTTATACCTATTTAATTATTTTGTATATATTTTTGATCATTTAATTAATTATAAGATAAAATGATATTATGATATGAAATTTACTTATATTCTAACTTATTGTTAAATTTAGTAACCGAAATTAAAATTTAGTAATTCAACCGTCTTTATATAAAATTCTCCCTAATTTATTGTACTCGAGATATTATTATGCTTGCTATGTATATGTATATATATATATATATCAACATGTCTAACAGAATATAGTATATGATATATAGGATCCTATTTAAAAAGGAAGAGATTTCGGATCAGGATAATAGGACCGTGTACCCGCAACGGAAAATTTGAATGCACAAGGAGATACACATAGCGGGACCCACGGCGATATATAAATAAAGGAGGAGAGAATCGTGACGGCGAGAAAAATAAGGCAACAATAACGGAGAAAAGCCAAGAGTTTTAGCGAACAATAACATTCGGACTTTCCTCTAGACTAGAGTTGGGAATCAGAGCATGGCCTGACCCTACAGGATCAGAGCCTAACAGGGCTTGGTTAAGAAAAATATATGTTTTTTAAAGTCTGGCCCGATAGTATCAGGACTAAGACTGGCTTTATAGGGTCTGAAAATTACTATTCCAAATTTTAACTATTTTTCCTTCGATTTTTTTCAAAGAAATATAATTAGTAAATTACAATCATTAAAGTTCTAATCTATCAAATAAATGTTATCAACATTAATATCTAAACAATATAAATCTTTCGACAAATAAACACATTCATTAATTCGTAATAAAAAAAAATTAAACACAAAGAATATGTTTTTTCCTTTTTTTTTTCAAAAAATATTAAATAAAGGAATTGTTTTATGTATGCCCATGACAAAATGCCTTTTCATCTCATAATTTTGTATGTGTCTACCGATTTCTTCGATTTATGCATGATTTTACTAACAGGTCAAAATAATTATACTTATTTTACACAAAATATATTTATAATTTATTACTTATAGAATATTGTAACACTAAAGTATGTGTTTATTTAATATAAAAACATCCATTCTTTAAAATTTATAATAGCTAATTATATGTTTTAATACAGAATAATAATAAACATAAAAAAGGTTATAGTTTAAACTATAAAAATCTAAGTAATTACAAATAAACACATTCATTAAGTGGAAGTCTAAGTAATTAATTTAAAAAAAAAAAAAAAAAAAAAAACAAAAAGGGGCGGCTGATTAAGCCCGAGGCCCTATAGGGTAGGCCTGCAGGGCCAATTTCAAATTTATGGCCTTTTTTTCAAGCTCGAGCCCGGGCTGTCAGAGGGCTTAAACTAAGCCATTTCGATGGGCTCGGCCCGATTTCCCGACTCTACCTATGACAGTAGACATGAATGGAGGAGTCTTCACTGGATTTTATTTCTTTCATGGATTTGGTTTTAACTAATGTGTGGCTAAATTTTCTTTTCAACCTAAAGAATCTATGAATTTATCTAAGATTAGAGATTGTTCCTACTAATTAGTTTTGTTTAATTTTATTTTAGTTTATTTAATTTTGTTTTTATTGTTATTTCTATGTGATTGCCCACCATTATGTTTTAGGGATTTAAGATTGAACTTGACAAAGCAAATTAATTTTTAATTGACATTGAGATTAAATAATGTATAATTATGTGTTAATCTAATTTACGTCTAGGATAGACATATACGTAAAAAGTTTCGCATATTCAAATTAGTATGAGCCCAATTTAAAATGCATCTTATTTAGTTGTATGAGAAATTTGCATAATGACTAATTGAGGTAGACATTAATACTCTAGATTAAATTAAGTCAAAATTAATTTAGTGGAGACAAAATCTAAAAAACAAACAAGGATTATTGACTCAAAGTTGTGCTTCATGATATTGGAATTTGTTCTTTGAGAAAAGACTTTGCTATTATTAATTTTTTACTATTATTGAATTTTTATTATTATTATTATTGAAAACAATTCTCATTACACTACTAAAAATTTCGGTTTTTTTGCTACGGAAAAAATCCGTAGCAAAAACCCATTTTTCCGTAGCAAAACATGTTTGCTACGGATTTTTTGTCCGTAGCAAAATATCGTGTGGCAATTGCTACGGATTTGGGAAATCCGTAGCAATTGCGACGGATCTGAAAATCCGTAGCAAATTTGCTACGGATTTTAATATCCGTAGCAAATTTGCCACGGATTTTAATATCCGTAGCAAATTTGCTACGGATTTTCAGATCCGTCGCAATTGCTACGGAAAAAAATCCGTAGCAAATTTGAAAATTTGCTACGGATATTTTCTCCGTAGCAAATTTCACAAATTTTGAAATTTGCTACGGATTTTTTTTTCCGTAGCAAATTTCGGGAATTTGCGGAGATTTTCTTTTCGGTAGCAAATTTTAAATTTTTTAAATTTTTTTAATAGAAAATTGAATACAAATAGTAAAGTAATGTACCATGAATATATTAACGATAAAAAAGAGTTTACATAGTGAAAACACAATATATATATATATAATCCGTAGCAACAAACAAATACAAAAAATTAGTAGCAACAAGCAAATACAAAAAAAGTAGGCTAAACAATGACATTGTGATCATCGTCGGTCATCACCAAAGATGGTCATCATCACCAGGAGTCGACCGGAACCTTTGTCTTTCATAAGGGACATGATTTGAAAGCCGCATCACCCTCATCAACTCATTTCTTTGAGTCATCTCTATCGTCGCATCATCGCCCGTTCGCTGCAACGCCGCTTGATCGATCTTTTCTTCCCGCAACGCCGCTTGATCTCGATCTTGTTCTCGAATCATCTCGTTGCCTCATCATCTCTCGTTTTTCGAGTCGCCCTGCGGCTCATCATCTCCCGTTCTGGGTCGTCGTGTTGCTTGCTCCTCCACCAACACATTCATCTTCTTTCTCATCTACAAAATTGATTAGTACATTTATTATTTGTACTTCATTTGAATGGACAAGAGAATGAAAATTATCAAAAACAAATGTATTATGTTTACCGAACAAACCCCTACGGTGCCGGATGAGAGGCGCTTTGTCATGCCTTGATCGGGTGGCGGACTCATCGTATCCAAAGACCCTCCCCTTCTTGTCAAATCCGCGGTAGCCTCAAAAAACGGACTCTCGTTGTCGGATATAGAGGATGAAGGGTCGATCTCATTTGCGTGGCTCTCTCGCGACGGCTTCTCAAAGTTTTCCTACAAGCAAACAAATACATAACAAATAAGACATGTAAAATGAAATAAATATGGTGGTGCATAAAACAAGTAATAAAGGCAATAAATGTCTAACCGCTATTGTTGTTGCGCCCTTGGATTAATCCATTGCCTCTCACTCCCCCTTGTTTGTCGAGAATGGGTCCGTTGAAAGGTAACTCACTCAATCGATCCAGTGGAGCTTCCCAGAACTCTACCCGCAAACACAAATGATGACCTTAATTAATTACTTCAAAGTACAAAATATTGAATACGTAAATAGAAAATAACGTGTACTTACAACTTTGCGTCGATGCTCACTAATTGATATGGAGCCGCCAAAGATATGATGGTCCTTCCATTTTGGCCCTATTTTGCTTATTTTTCGCACTTATGGTCTTAAACTTGTCATTGTTTTCCCAATTGCCAAATAATTCATCTCTAGTGTCTGTGGAAGCCAATCTGTCTTGCCTCTCGACCTTCTCAATGCATAGAGCTTTCGACGCACCAACACGCCGGCCCCTGTGGTTATAAGCTTTTTCGGATTTTCAAGATGCTCGGGCAACGTCATATGCTTATCACGAAAATCAATAACGAACAATTAGTGCTCAAAATTTTAAAAGTACTAAATTAACACGGATAAAAAAATAACTTACCAAGAACTCCTTGAACCACGTGTCTCGTTGCTTCTTAGGAATCTCTGTCCATGCGGTCCAAGCTTGAGTGTAATTACGGAATATTTGGTCGACATGAAAGTCGCCACTTAGGAGTATCGAGGCAAAAATCTGAAAACAAAGATTATCATGCAAATATTAGCATACAAACCAATTAGAAAAGAAAATTGTAACATTACGGGTAACTTGGCATGACTTACTCGTTGCCGTCGGGACGGATCCAAAGAAACCCCGTCTCGGGATCTCTTGAGCCCCAGTTTGGTACCTACGAAGAACTACCTTCTTCCCCGACGTGGCTCGAGGCGACACGGTGTGCTAAGGAAGAAATGTGAAATATTGAAGATGTTTGTACATAGATGGTTTCAAGAAACTAAACAAATGTAAATCAATCGAAATGGTAAAGTAAAAACTGTGGTCCTCCTTTGTGCATCGGGGGTAGCCGCCGTGACGACGATGTATAAAGTGACGGTGAAGATGACAAATATCCCGACGGTGACGACGAAAAATCAAATAGTGGCACCTCTGGAGAAGAGCTGAGCCCTCTGCCTCCATATGGAGCAGTTGGCGTCGCCCTACCCCCTCTTATAGTACGGGGTCGGGCTCGACCACTGCCACGTCCACTACTTGAACGTCCTCCTGGATGCTCCATCTCTGAACACTTATAGACATCATGGCAAAATATATATATATATAAAAAAATAGTTAATATGATAGTAGCAAAGAAACAAAGTATGTAGTATAACATATCGTCATAAACAAAGAACTAACACAAATCAACCGGACGATTCCTGTTCATCGACATCTACTTGCATGTCTTCATCGAACACTCATAGTCGTCGAACTCAGATTCACTATCAGAGAAGCTCATTTCTGCCTCATCCTCATCGTTTGATTTCTCATCGTCAATTTGTATAGGAATCAACTCTAACTCCGCACGAGAATCAAAGAGATTGCTTGGTACTTCGTCATCGAAGATGTTTATGGGTAGCACATGTTCCACATCGCTTGGAAAGGTTCGGCCATATCTTGTCATTTGATTCCTGCTCTTTCGACTTTGGTATAATATTTCGTGCTTTGGTTTTAATAACTCCGTCCACCCTTGGCGAGATGTAGGGTATGGTGTATAGTAAACTTGTTCCGCTTTGTTGAGCAAGGATGAATGGGTCATAACCAACCGAATATCTCCTTGTCCGGTGGATCTCAATATTTCCATGTTTGTCCACTTTTGTCCCACGCGGATTGTTATCAAACCACTCACACTTAAAAAGGGTCACCACCTTGTCTCACCTGGTAACTCGTTGAATTATCTCAACTAACTTCCCGTAGTAGTCGGTCTCCACCCCGTCAATTTGGTCACCTCGACAACATACACCGTAATTGCAACATAGTGTACTGCGTTCGCGTCAACGTTGCAAATCGATACCCATTGATTATATATTTGTTGCATCGGTAAGCTTGTCATTTGCAGCTCCATAAGATAAACTCCATGCAACTTCATTGGGATCTGATGGATTTTCCAAGAAATATGATCGAAACCATTTTGGAAACTCGAATTAGTGAATTGATCAACTTGGGACACCGACATTGAAGGATTTCCGATCGACCCAATTAGAGAAGTAAGCGTAACAAAAAAAACTTAAGTTAATACTTTAATACTTACCGTAATAGTAAACAAAAAAAAAAACTTACTCTAGGTACTTTGCAGCCTCTTCACAGTTGTTTAGAATGTACCACTCTGCAACTCGCTTATCTCTTCCGTCAAGAGTTGACTTCCAACGTTTTCCCACGACTCGCCCTGGAAAATTAAATATTGATTTTTGATCCCTCGTATCACCGGCATCATCGTTACGAGGTACCCTCTCCATCTTGACATCATTTCGGGGGATAATAGTATGACGCAAATTTTGCGGCCTCTTCGACTAGATAAGCTTCGGCGATAGATCCTTCAACGTACCTTGTATTTTTTATCTTGTGCTTAAGTGTGCGTAAAAACCTACAATGGAATATCGAGCTAAAGTATCATGTCGGTCAATTAATAACATCGCAAATCAATATATATATTACCTCTCAAACGGATACATCTATCTATACTGTTGCGGGCCTCCTACCTTTGCTTCGTATGCCAAGTGAACGGGTAAATGTTCCATTGAGTCAAACAAGCTAGGAGGAAACACTATTTCTAACTTGCATAGCGTTATGGGCATGCTCGCCTCCAGGTGTCGTAACTTTTCAACATTAAGCTCGAAGCACAAATTTCTCTAAAGAACATGGACAACTCCGTTAGAATAGACCATACATGCTTCGGTAGTGCTTTGAAGGCCCACGGCAACAATCTGCGGAAAAACACATGACAATCATGACTCTTCATCTTGCTCAACTTCACCTCGTGCATGTCGACACATCTTTTCCAGTTTGACGCATAACCGTCGGGAGTTTCAAGATCTTTAACCCATTGCAACAATTCTAAATTCTGCTCTTTATTGAATGTGTACGGCGCTCCGGGTTTGGAAATTCGTCAGTGCCACTTTGTCCACCAAATGCAAAGCGGGCCTTCTACAAATCGCTTCAACGTCCAATCTTGCGTTGATTGTGTCTTTCGTCTTGCCCTTGGTGTCCATCACGGTGTACGAGAATATTGCAAAACACATTCCTCTCAATATGCATGACATCGAGGTTGTGTCTTAACAATTGATCTTTCCAATATGGTAGTTCCCGAGAAGATCTTTGCGTTTGTTCCAATGATGATCAATGCGTACCCCTCGGGTTCGCTTGAAGCAGCCCCTCTTCGACACTCGGAATGTGCACGACCATGTTCCATATTTCTTGTCCACTTAAACGACGAGGTGGATCTGCTCGTTCGACAACCTTCTGCGTGAAGTCTTTTCTATTTCTCCTAAACGGATGATCGGGGTAGGAATCGTCGGTGCATGTGGGGGGCAAACAAAGAATAGAATACTAAGTATTTTGGAGTTTGTAACCTATATGGGCTAGATCAAAGAGATTACTTAACATTTAATCAAATTTATTATATAACTTGTTAAACATAGATTCAAATAAAAAATTTAAATGAAATATTTTTTAAACAAATTACTAACAAATTGTCATTTTTATAATAGCCTAAATCAAATAATAAATTCTACTAATTTTTATAGTACATACAAATGTGATTATTCTTCAATGTCACATCTTCCTCCTCCTCACTTGACATTAATTAATTAATTGTCTTATCCCTAAATTTCATTTCTAAACACTTCACTTTTCTAGTTTCAACATAATCCTATTTAAAGATTTATGTATCAATACCAACTAATACAAAATCTTAATTTTAGCACACCAAAATCAAATTGGAATTTCTAAATTCCTAAAAAGTGCTAGATAAAAATACTTCATTATTCATTATTTTCATTATTCCAACTAAGCAAACATAATACAAAATCTTAAAGTGCTAGAATTGGAATTTCTAAATACTTCATCAATACCAACATTATAATTATATAATTATTATATTTAATATTGAATTCTATTTTATTTTTTTATTACTAATTATACTAATTTTATTATTATAATAATATATAATAATAATAAATGATAAAAAAATTGAATATTTTAAAGCTCTACTTCATTTAATTTGTTATTGTTCTATTAAGATTTTTACCTGTTATTTTTCTATTTTTATATTGTTATAAAGAGATTTTTGAATCACTAGAATTCATATCATATATACTTATACAAAGTAGATTTTTATATAGAAATCTATATAGAATTCTACTAAGTATATCTAAATGAGTATGAGTATATATAATAAATTATTCAATTTTTAATATAAATTCAATATTAATTAGAATTCTAATTTTAAATATATAAAAAATAGTAATATTGAATATTCATTTTAGAATGAATTTTAGAATAGTATAATTCTATTATAATTATATAATTATTATATTTAAATACAAAATCTTAATTTTATCTTAATTTCACAATTTATCTTATGTAAAAAAACGATTTAAACTCATGTAATCGATAATCTTCTACCAACATACATATTTTCATAATAAAAAGTGCTAGAATTGGAATTTCTAAATACTTCATCAATAACAACTAATACAAAATCTTAATTTTATCTTAATTTCGCAATTTATCTTATGTAAAAAAAAACAATTTAAACTCATGTAATCGATAATCCCATACCAACATACATATTTTCATTATTCCGGCTAAGCAAACATAACATAAATATCAAATTGTAATAAAAAGAAAATATACTTCAAGCTAACCTGCAAAATCGAGAAAATCGAAGTGGATTTGTTTGTAGCTTTTTGCAAAAAAATGAAAGGTAAAAAAAAAGCTACAAAAAGGGGGAAAAAAGGCGAACTTACATACCTTGCAAAAATGGGGGATCGATCGGGAGAAGGCGGCGGAGGGAGGGGCGCGGAGATGGGGGAGGAGGGGGAGGGGGTCGGGATGAGGGGGAGGGAGGTGGGGAGGTGGGGGAGGGGGTCGTGGGTGGGGGGAGGAGGGGGTCGGGATGAGGGAGGGAGGAGGGGAGGTGGGGAGGGGGGGAGGAGGAGGAGGGTCGGGTGAGGGGGGGAGGAGGGGGTCGAGATGAGGGAGGGCGGCCGGAGGTGGGGAGGGGGCGGAGGAGGGAAGGGGCGGGGAAAATTGGGAATACGGGGAAATGTTGCGGCTTTTAGGCTGCAGCATTTTCGACGGATCAGATCCGTCGCAAAAAAGCACTTATAAATGGCGGCCTTTTTGGCCGCCATTTTGCGGCTTGATGGCTGATCCGTCGCAAGATTTTGCGACGGATCGAAAGATCTGTCGCATAAAAAGTGTATTAATGGCGGCCTTTTTGGCCGCCGCTGCGACGGATCAGCGATCCGTCGCAAAATCGTGCGACGGATCGGCCATCCGTCGCAAAAAGCGTAAAAATGGCGGCCTTATTAGCGCCATTTTGCGACGGATCTACGATCCGTCGATCCGATTTTGCAACGGATCGGTGATCCGTCGCACGATTTTGCGACGGATCGGTGATCGTTGCAAAAACGTATAATGGCGGCCTTTTGCGCGCCGCTTTGCGACGGATGGCCGATCCGTCGCACAATTTGCGACGGATGGTATCGTCGCACAATGTTGCGACGGATCGAGAGATCCGTCAAAAAAACTTTATAATGGCGGCCTTTTGGCGCCATTTCTTAACGGATTTACTTTTCCGTCGCAATATCCGTAGCTATTGCGGCGGAAATTTTATTCCGTCCTTTTTTTTTTTTGCTACGGATTTAGAAATCCGTAGCAAAATCGACACCATTGCTACGGAAAATTTTCCGTAGCAAATTCCGTAGCTATTTCCTATTTTTCTAGTAGTGTTAGTTGAACTTAAACAGAACAAAGAAATTTAATATCTAATCTTTAGTTATTATTACTTGATAGGGCTCTAATAACTTTATGGAAAAATTCTATTAAAATACCTTTTGAATTAGTAAAACCAGAAGTCTTAATTTGTAAAAAAGGCGAGAGATACAAAAGAGTGATAGCGATATACAAATTCGGGTGAAATTACCCTTTTACCCTTATTTTTAAATAAATAAATAAAAATACTAAAATACCCTCCCTCCCCCAGCAGCCACTGCCGCCGGCCACCCCGACCAGTGGAGGCCGGCAGCGGCGGCTGCCGGCCGGGGTGTAGGGTATTTTATTTTTTGAGTTCCCTTCTCTCTCTGGGGTTTCAGTTCGTTTTCTATTTTCTACTTGTGGTCTTTGAGCTTCTCCCTTTCATCAAAAACATATATGACCATTGTCTCCACCGCCTCTGGCGGTGGCAGCTGCTACAGATCCCAATGCTTCACTACTTCACCCCCACCAACTGCCATTGCTTCACTACTCTTACTACTTCACGTTTCGTCTTCCTACTGTTGTTGTTGCTGGCTTTGCGTGGGAATCAAGGATGAAGACTGATGAAGGCAGAGCTGGGATTAAGGTCGACAAAGAAGAAGAAGAAGATGATGATGAAGAGGAGGACGCTGTGGATGAGATGAGACGATTGAAACCGAGACGGGGGAGAGTTTCGATGTAAAGGAAATCAATATTCCTGCAGTGCCCAAAATGGTGGAAGTCATTAAGGGTATTTGTGACTTTTTATATTTACAATATGTTGTAAAAATAAAAAATGTCTCACTAGATTTTATTGTAAATTTGAGATTTTATAAGATCTTTTAATCATTTTTCTTTTATTAGTGACTGTATGTGGTGCAATTTTTAAACTTAAGTTTCGACACGTACGCCGTAATTGATGAATAGGCACCACCGCACCAAACATATTTTTTCCAGCCAGGCTTGACGAAGTCATCCAGGTCGAGAACATCAATGAATAAAATTAAATAGTCAAAGAGATAAATATGATAAAGCACGAAACTCGCTTTTGGAGTTTTAAAATTGTCATGAAAAACTGGGTGGCTAGACTTGGCGTGGTCTTAAGAATATGTCATCCTGCAGTAGTTCTACCTTTCTGTATATATTTCCCAGAGAACAAACAAGAGATGTTTTCTCTATAAATAAGCTCATTATCAACATAATTATCATCCCTCACTCAAAACATAATCGCTCAACTCCTTTCAGTATGTCTTCTTCTTCAAAGCTTTCCTCCGCCGTCCTCCTCCTAACCTTGGCTCTTTTCTTCCAAACATCTTTCGGAGTCAATAACTTTCTTTCCTCTGGCTGTTCAAAACCCCAAAACTTCACGTCCAACACACCTTTCGACTCAAACCTGAAAAGGCTCATAACATTTCTCTCCAACAAAACCCCTCTCACTGGTTTCGCTCAAGCCTCCTTTGGCCAATACCCTAACCAACAAGCCTACGGTCTCTCTCTTTGCCGTGGTGATGTCTCTCCCTCTGACTGCCAAACTTGTGTCTCTGAAGCAACCAGCAACCTCCTCAAACGTTGCTCCTACAACAAAGGTGCCATAATCTGGTACGACTACTGCTTGTTCAAGTATTCCGACCAAGATTTCTTTGGCCGCATTGATGACTCACACACGTTCTACATGTTGGAGGTGCAAAACGTGAGTGATCCTCAGGTTTTCAACCACAAGACAAACGATTTCTTGAGCCGACTCGCCGAGGAAGCTCATGGGAGCCCTAAGATGTATGCAGCAGGAGAGTTAAAGCTTGAAGAATGGAGGAATATGACAGTTTATGGGTTGACTCAGTGCACTAGAGACCTTTCTAAAGACGATTGCAAGAAGTGTCTTGATGATGCAATCGCTAAAATTTCTGATTGTTGTGCTGGTAAAGATAGTGCAAGAGTTGTGAGGGGAAGCTGCAATGTTCGATATGAGACTTACCCATTTTTCAAAGAGTAGAGCTTCATGTTGGTTGGATTGAAGATGAGCAAAGTTATCAGCAATTATTATTGTTGAGATGCTAGCTTGGCCTCGATCTTCATCAGCAAAAACTTTTATTCTTGTGTGTGGATATGTTATGGAATTAAATTTGTTTATTTGTTTGATTTATGATGAATAAAGTGTTGGGGTAACTTAATTTTGTTTGTCATTCATTGGCTTCCATTCGAAATTTCGAATACAGTTAGCTCTTCGAATGCAGCATTGACCCAAAAAATGGGACCCGGCCAGCATCCGCTGCCCTTAACATTCACTTTCATCCTCTTATCCAAAACTAGGCGGTTTTGGCCCAAATCTGTGTGAAGCTTTTGTTTTTTTTTAAGGGTTAAGTACCAATTTTGCGAAAGTATATCCCCGACACAATTTTGCCTAGAAGTTTTAATTTTTTGGTTTCAATTTTACCCTTAAGTATCAAATATGTTACCCTCCCTGTTAGCTAATGCTTAATGGCGTTAAGACACACTCGAGTGTCACCCTCACACTTGAGTGTAAGTGCACAAAACTTTTTTTCCCTCCCTCACACACTCAGAAAAGTGCACACTCAGAGGAAGAAAAGAAAACAAAAAGAAAGAAAGAAAGAGGTCCGTACACTCACATTTGAGTGTGAGGGTCACACTCGAATGTCTCAACGCCATCAGTGTCTACCTAACGGGGAGGAGCAACATTGCTACGTTTTGATACTTCAAAGGCAAAATTGAACCCAAAAAAACTTCCGGGCAAAATTGCTCCTGAGGGTTTACTTCCAGGGAAAAATTGGTACTTAACCATTTTTTAAATAAAAAAAAAATTGTTTTGGGTGCGGACGGATGTTAAAAATATACTTTATTATCTTGAAAAAATATTTCCTGGTACTAACTGATATTAAAAAGATACTTTAGGATAATAACTGATATTGAAAAAATATTATCTTAAAAAATTATTTTAAGATCTTGAAAAAATATTTGAGGGTACTAATTGATACTAAAAGGATAATTCAAGATATTGCCAGTACTGAAAAAATACTTCATTATCTTCAAAAATTATTGTAGCATCTTGAAAAAATGTTTCTGGATTCTGACTGGTACTGAAAAATACTATCTTGAAACATTATTTAAGGATCTTGAAAAAATATTTTAGAGTACTGATTGATACTAAAAATATGCTTTAGGGTATTTTTTCAAGATCATAAATTATTATTTTTTAGTACCGATCAATATCCTAAAGTATCTTTTCAGACTTTTCTTCAGTAGTACCCTAAAACTTTTCTTCTTTTTTTTTGATACATTACCTAAAACATTTAATAGGAAAAAAAAAAGGCAAAAGCTTCATTGTTTCGGGCCATAACAGCGGAGTTTTGGAGAAAATGATGGAAGTGGATACCAAGCGCAATGGACGCTAGCCGTGTCCAAAAAATTGCACTCATTATTAAGCAAAGGACGATGGGCCTGCTAAAATTGGTAGGGCCATGATCTGGGCCTCACGGTTGTCGGCCTGGGGAAGGTACTTTTGTCCCATGCCAGGTAAAACATTAAAACATGATTTTTACAAAAAATAAAATAAAAAATTAACTGTGCTGTTATTCATTTCATATTTTTGTAAAAAAATAAATTTAATTAATTGACTATATTAATTAATTTTCTGAAATACATGCTGTACAAGAATAATGATGTACAATCTATAGTTAAGTTCGATTTACGGGGAGGAGAAATTCTTCCTATGGTAACTGCCATTGGCGTAGCAATGAGATCCGAATCATTTTACTTGCGATGTGAGTCTAATAATTAGTAATAATCATAATGATGACATCAATAATTATTATTTCTTTTTTTAGCTATATTAATGATAGTGATATTGATAGAATAAAAATAGTTCTCACTTTCATTTTCATTTATTTTTATAAGGAGAAGAATATAAATTCAAACTGAGAACAATTGTTGGGATACAAAACACGCTTTGCATTCTGAATTGCAAAATAAATTAATTTAATGCTTTGATTTTGCCCATTAACAAGATAAAAAGTGATCTATTATATCCATTATGCTCCATTTTCCCATCAAATGACTTTTCTTAATAATAAAAATTCATATTGATAAATTTTTAGACTATTACTAATATTAAAATGTTCACATAACAACCAATTAGGTTAGGTCTCTTTATAAAGCTTAGTTCTCACTTTCATTTTATATAAATTCAAACTGAGAAATTCTGAATTGCAAAATAAATTAATTTAAGTGTAGAGTGATTTAGCTGATCAAATGTTTTTTTTATTAAAAAAAAAAAAACATCGCAGCCTCTGATGGAATCTATAGTCTAACGAACAAACAAGCATATTTTTATAAAAAGGAGTGAATGGCGGGTGAAAAACAAAACTGCACAGTGTCCGATCCATTAGAACAGATTCCCTTTCCCAAACATTGTAAAAGGAAAATCTTTCATGATTTTTTTCTGGTGAAGAAAACTTCATGAATTTAATTCACTTCACCCAAATCAATGTCAAATTCATAATTCATAGTTATAAACACACAATTAACACTGATTAGTGATCACAAAAAAGAAATTGAACAAGAAAGAGAGGCAGTAAACTGAGCAATTAGCGGATGTTGGGGCCAGCTGTGAAAGATTCCTAACACTCTCTATTCATTTTGTCATTAATCAGAGAAAAATAATGAAGAAAATGAACATCGATCACTCATCAAACAGAATGTGAATCAATCAATAATCCAAGCATATGAACTCTGATTGTGAAGACCGCATAGAACAAATAAATATCAATTAATTAACCCACATTTTCCTATGCAAAGCTCTTGAATCTTGAATCGAACGAAACTAATTTCCCAGCAAGAAATTCTAGACCCTTACTCGATTTCGCAAAATGCAGCTAGGCATGAGCAGGACCTAGGGTTATTTGCGTCGAGCCGGGCGGGCTGCTCAAAGGGGGCGCTGCCGCACTCGGAGAAGAAGGTGGCGGAGGAGTCGGCGACTGCAATGAAGGCGCCGGAGGTGGATTGGAGTTAGAGTCAGGCGGAGGTGGGCTTGGATTCGTTATCGGAGTCGGCGGCGGAGGCGGGCTCGGATTCGTTATCGGTGCCGATGGCGGAGGTGGAGTAGGGTTCGAATAAGGTAGAATCGGAGTCGGAGGGCCAAAGTTGGGAGTGGGGGAGGCAAAATTGGGGGCGGGGAAGGTGGAGGAGGGAGGAGAAAAGCAGGAATCGCCGGAGCACTTGACATTTTTATGGTGGAAGCGGCGAAGGAGGCCGAATCCCAAGACGAGACCGAGAACGACGAGGACGGTTACAATGAAGATGAAGATCTTTGTTGCTTTGCCCACGTAGCACATAACTGTAAAGTCTGAAAAAGCAGGCAAAGAGGTAGGAAGGAGGTTTCAGAAAGAGAGAGAAATTGTTCTGCAAGTACTAGTCTGTATATAGCTGATACAGTTAAAGTGTATATGAGGTTAAGGATCAGGAGAGAAGATGGTTGGGGTGGTGGGTCTTGCTTGTTCTTTTTCGTCTTTTTCCCATGGCGATTTGGGGAGAAGCGAAGAGGGAGGGAGGGAGGAGAGAGATCAGGTAGGAGCATGCATAGTGATATATCAAGAGAGTAGGAGTGGTGGTTTAGGCTGGCTAGTAAGGGATTGGGTGGAAATACTGAAAAGCACGTGAAGGCCAATTCAAGATAAATAAGCATTTAGAGGTTGTTTTGGGTTTGTCTGCACTATTACACTCGCATGGTCTCTTTTTAATCACTTTATACTAATCACCAAAGTTATTAAACTAGGACTAGTCATTTAAATCGATCAAGTATCGAAAGTCGATAGGTTAGGCAAATTCAAACGATCTAACCTGGAATAAAACCAGTAAAAAAATAAAAATTTAGAATTATTGATATGAAGTTATAAAGAAAGAAAAATTTCGATGCTAAATTGGGGTGATACTTGAATCGGACTGGTTTATCGACTAATTCATCGGTTTTCGGGTTTAATATCAATGTTGATCACCAATCACCCTCTCTAACTGCAGACTAAGTTCTGTTTTGCCAGCAACCGCAGCCTCAAACTTCAAGCAACCATTTGTTTATTAGTTCTTATGTCAAAGTTCAAACAAAAAATATGGTGATAAAGCCAGGCTAGAATGGCACAGTCAATTGTTTATAGGGGTTGATGAATTCATAGAATCTAATGTGAACCTGGATGAATCCCTCAATCACCAAGTTAATATGAGCTGTGAAATTCATGAAAGGGAAGATCTACTTCTATATAAAAGTAAAATCACAAGCCTATATCGAGTGAATGAAATTTTTATCTTTCAACAAACACGGCAATTTTCTAGAGTGACTGAATTTCATTTCTTTTATGATTTCTCTCCCATTGCCCGTCCATTGGAACTTCCCATTATCTTATCCTAATTTTTAATTTTACTTAAATAAAAGAAGGAGTAAACTTGGTTTATCTAGGCAATGGTCCACCGCAGCACACGAAAGTTGTCTTCTGACATTGTCCACATCATAATTGGGGTGAATTCCTGCATACTTACATTTTTAAATAATATTTTACAAGCAAAATATTCAACAAGATTCAATTGATTGTGTTATCATTGACATTTTAAATTGAAAAAAAAAAATCTTAAAAGGTTTAATAACTATTTAATTCAAACATCTTCAGTGTGTGACTACTATATTTATTTAGACACTAATATTTAAAATAAATTTAAATTTAAATCAAAATATAAATATGAAATTATTTTTTTGATATGAAAAATTTCATATCTTTTAATATAATACAAAATTATGAAATAATTGATGCCTTACATCTTCGGCCCATCTTGCATCGGCCTGCTTCTCAATGGGCTAAAACACTATACTGGGCTTTTTAGTCAACCGTGCTTGGGCCCATCTCCAACTTCCGGTCCAAGCCCCTCCCCCTTAAAAGACAAATACACCCATTAATTTCAGATCAAGTCCCTGAAGTTTGTGCCCCACATATCCCATATACTCTGCCATTCTTTTTGCCAACCACAAGGAACCTATATTCCATGCACCTTACCTTATAGGTTAATCCATTGATAAATATGGTCAACTCGGATCAACAGGGTTGGCTCAAGTGTTAAGCGAGCATGTCGACAGCGATGTCTTGGGTTCGATCCTTGTGAATGTAAAAAAAAACTTGTTGGGAAGCTTTTCCACCAGGGTGTGCGGCGGGTCGGATCGGGATTTATAGCAGAGTGTCTTGAGTCGGATCCGATCTTATCTTAGCGGGGTGAAGTGAGCCGGGTGAGCAACCCAAAAAAAAATGGTCAACTCGGAAGTTAATTAATTTAGTTAATAAAATATGTATTTTTTTAAATATCTAAGTCAATTTCTCAATTTCCTCGTTACTTCTCCTTATTGATGATTGATGATGGGGGCATTAATAGAAAATAAATTTAAAAAAAGTTGGTAAATATTAAGAGCTTATATGAGGATTGGAGGGAATATTTAAAAAACAATAACGGAGAACTCTAGAATAATTATTTTACCCCGCCATGTGGTGCTGAAAAGAAAATTAGAAAACAGATCTCAAGAACGGCCCAAGAAACTGAAACGAAGAAGCAACACCCACCACTTGTGTGTTGATTCTTGGACGTACTTCCCATGCCTTGATATTTCTTCCTCTTAGTTGATTCTTGAACTCACACTCACAATGACAGAACCATGCTACTTTATCAGTCACTCGCTATTTTCATAGTAGAAATAGAAATGACCCAAAAGAAGAAAATCGCCTTCTAAGATCTGCGACGAGGACGACATTGGTGGTAGAAGCGTTCCTACGTAGCCCTAATCACCATGGAAGGCGTCCCGCTTTCAGTTGAAGGTGGATTGGGAAGAAGAATTGGAGTTCAAGCAAGGTATTTTCACCCAAAGATAGATTGTCTCAGAGCAACGAAACGCGTGGGATGACAAGATTTACGAGTCCCAGTAGATCTAAACATGGCCTCACATTAGGTCTCCGACGAGCTTCAAGATTTGAAGCCAGGCCACCATAGCAGCAACCGAAGAATCTGAGGTTAGCAATAATCATACAGTATCATTTGGCTGTGGCCGAAAATGACTTGCTGATACTTGGTTCTTCATTCTTGCACGTGATATATCTTTATCCATCCACCTCTTTTTTCTTTTCTTTTTTGGTCAAAGTAAAAATCAAAATAGGGAGACAATACAATAATGACCCCATCTAGCGTCTTTATATCATTTGTATCGCTCTTTCTTTTTAGCCGTAAATCCTTCTGATCGAGTCGAGACTAGGAAGTCGAAAATTCAAAATTGAGTCCCTCCTTTCCCACAACCCTGTTTTAGTGTTTCTCTTGTCTGATGTTAAAGGTAAAGGTGCAATGTGCAATCCCTTCATTTCATTCATCACCAATTCTAAATTATTTTGGCCTTTAGGAATTTAATTTTTAAGTACCCAGCCATGTATGTGGATAGGAGAAATTCTTTTTTGAACATTTGTGATTTAATTAGTTAAAATACAAAACCTCAATTAATATTTATTCTAGTTGGTTGCTCATGTAATTACATTTTTTCCCCCTTAAAAAAAGAAATCATTTAATTAAGATTTCACTAGCAATCAATCAAAAAGTAAATTTTGTGACATCTTTTGATTTTATTAAAATCCAGCTAATATTTAAGAGGTATGCCAAATCAATTCATGAATTATTATAATTTAATTGATTAAACCACAAGAATACTAGGTTCACACAAGAATTTCTCTATAGATATAAGACAATTTAAATTTGGGTGGATCGGCGTAATTTCATAATATATAGTAAATGATTGGTGGTTCCCCTTTATAATTCTATTGAAAATATTTTTTCCTATATATATATGTTGTATAGATTCTATTCTTTTTTTTTTCTCAAATAAGGCAACTGTTTTATTTATCGTTTTCGATCCATTAATTTGTTTTTATCTCAATTATTAGTACTAACATTTTACTGGTTTATTTTCATCCTCTCAATCATTCTGTAATTCTGCTAAAAATATGCAGGGTCCAAGTACTTCCACTCCCAACAATCCTATGCTTGCAAATTACGTGCCAGTATTCGTGATGCTCCCAGTAAGTCTTGAACTTGGTCTCTGTACAACTACAGTCAAATTAGCTTGCATTAATCTGTTTCTTGTGTTCTCTTTGGACTCTGATTTCTCCTTCCAGCTGGGGTTATTACCACTAATAATGCCTTAGAAGACACAGATGGGCTCGAGAAACAGCTCAAAGAGCTACGTGCAGCAGGAGTTGATGGGGTTATGGTTGATGTGTGGTGGGGTATCGTAGAATCCAAAGGACCTCAGCAGTATGATTGGTCTGCTTATTGGAGCTTGTTTCAACTGGTTGAAAAATGTGGATTGAAGCTACAAGCCATAATGTCATTTCATCAATGTGGAGGGAATATAGGGGATTCTGTTTTCATCCCTCTCCCTAAATGGGTACTTGAAATCGGAGAATCAGACCCTGACATCTTTTATACCAATCGCAAAGGAAACAGGAATAAGGAATGTCTTAGTCTTGGTATGGATAACAATCCGCTATTTCATGGAAGAACAGCCATTGAGGTTAGCCTTTTGAAAATCAGATTCTTACCACCAGTCTTAATATCCTATGTGTCGTGTTTTACTACTGTTTAATCTGCCTTTGCTTTGCCTTACATAATTTCTGAGTCTTGAGGTTGGGAATTATTGATGATCGCACGTTCAGTTAATGGATTGTAAACTTGTATGCTTCTAGATGCTAAAATCAGCTGTCTAATGCAGATATATAGTGACTACCTGAAGAGTTTCAGAGAGAATATGGCGGATTTTTTAGAATCTGAACTCATGGTTGACATCGAAGTAGGACTTGGTCCTGCGGGAGAACTCAGATACCCATCTTATGCAGAAATTCAGGGATGGAAGTTTCCTGGTATTGGAGAGTTTCAGGTGAGAATGAGCTTTACTGTAATAGCCACTTATGGATAAGGCCATCAAAATCTATTATATTGCAGTACTGAAGAAAATATATGCATCTTGATACTGCAGTGCTATGACAAATATCTCAGAGCTGATTTCAAGGAGGCTGCTTTAAAAGCTGGTCATCCTGAATGGGAGCTACCAGATAATACAGGGGAATTTAATGACAAACCAGAATCTACAGTGTTTTTCAGATCAAATGGGACTTACCTCACAGAGAAAGGGAAGTTTTTTTTGACATGGTATTCCTGCAAGTTGCTGAACCATGGTGATGAGATCTTAGATGAAGCAAATAAAGCGTTTATAGGCTGCAAAGTAAAGTTAGCTGCAAAAGTAAATTCTGTAACATATTTCTCATTTACCATTTATTTTTTCTGCTTCATTCATCTGATAGCACATTATTGGAAACAGGTGGCTGGAATTCACTGGTGGTACAAAACAGAAAATCATGCTGCTGAACTCACTACAGGGTATTACAATTTAAATGATAGAGATGGATACCGTCCTATAGCAAGGATGCTGTCTCGACATAATGCTATATTGAATTTTACATGTCTTGAGATGAGGAACTCTGAGCAACCCTCTAAAGCAAAAAGTGGCGCCCAGGAACTTGTTCAACAGGTAATCTATTCCAATTTCTAATCTAAATCTCATACCTCATCAGCATTCTGGGATTGAAAACCTCCATGGAATTTATTCTTAGTGAATGAATGAAAGCTTTCTAGGTTACCTGCCCTTAAGATTTGTTCAAGTTACAGATACCCGCAGGCTCCATCCTTGTATTGCTGAAGGGTTTCTTATTTCCTAATGAAATCTATCATGTACTGAACTTCCCCATTCACTTTAGCACACAATTACAATGTTGTCAGTAAAGAAATTGCGGCAACCTGCAACAAAGTATGATAAAACAAGGAAGATAAGTAAGTGAAATCAGAATGTATGCATTTATAATATGACAATAAACAGTAATAGATCTTGTTCTAATAAACAAGGAAGCATCTTTATATAGTTTGGTCGCAGCCTGTAAAAAACAAATTCAAGTTTTCTGCCTAATTATTTTGCTGTCATGTTGAACATTCTATATTTGAAGGTCGTTTCAATGCCAAGCTGAATTGGGTGTACATACAGGTCCTGAGTGGAGGTTGGATAGAGGGGCTGGAAGTTGCTGGAGAAAATGCACTTCCAAGGTATGACAGGGCAGCTTACGATCAAATTCTTCTAAATGCTAGGCCCAATGGAGTTAATAGAAGGGGCCCTCCAAAACTAAGACTGTTTGGCTTGACATACTTGCGTTTGTCAGACGAGTTACTGCAAAGATCAAATTTTCATATATTCAAAATCTTTGTGCGAAAGATGCATGCCGATCAGGTGATTGGTTTTTACAGAACCTATATAATTGCAGATGATGATGATCTTTTGTGGTTTCTGAGCTAAGGTAATCATAAAATGCAGGAATACTGTCCAGATGCCGAACAATACAGTCATTTCACAGTCCCAATGGAGCGGTCAAAGCCAAGAATTCCAATGGAGGTCCTTCTTGAAGCAACCAAACCAGTGAAGCCATTTGCATGGGATGAGCAAACAGATATGAGCATTAGTGGTGTGTTTGTTGATCTAGTAGCTAAGATCTTGTCAATATTCAATTTAAGCTTAAAAAATGAATGAATGGAAATATATACGTGTATATATATATATATATATTGGGGGGGGATGTTTCACGTATGGCCTGTAAATAATGTAATGGAGGAAAATAGGTTGAAGTTCAATGACAAGATTGTAAGCGCATTCACTTTGGTGTTAAAGTGATAAATAAAAACTTTGGAGGCAAACAAATAAAATTTTCAGTATACCAATATAAGCTTTATGTGTTCTTGTGTCCTTGATTTTCTATGAATAGGAGTGTGCTAGCTGGTATACTTAACAGGTAGGCAAGCTCAGATTTGCATTCAAATTTTCCCTTTAAATTTACACGAAAAGCATTTGAAGGAATATCAAAATTTGAATGCCATTAAGGCATATTTATCTTAGCCCCAGAATAATTTATCATCTTTAAAGCATTTGAACAATAAAATGATAGAACGTCAACTGATGTAGCAAATACTACAACATTATCATCTTCAAAACAGATGTTCTATAATTGACGAAGTCCCTGCATATGTTGCTGATATGGAGATTAATGAAAGATAAATGAATGGTCAATCCTGCATAATATTTGTCCATTTTATTGTCCCATGTTTCAGTACTCATAGTTTTAGATATAGATGTTACAGTATTATAAAACCCGATAACATTATCCTCTGCTTTCAGAAATTTTATTATACCTTGTTTCACATTTTACAGCATCCATATATAAGATCATGGGTGCATTTATTGATCTAGAAGCTAATATATTTTCCATGTTCAATCTAAACCAGAAATAAAATGAATGGTGAGAAGAAAACGATGTTACATTCAAGCACATGGGTTGGTGGATGGATAAAGTCAATCATTAAATTCAATTATATGCTATTCAGCCACTCCCCTGCTTTCCATCAGCGTCTCCATCATTTGTAGTTGCAGCAAAGAAGTGATAAAACAAATTAAAATCAACAAGAGTAACATATATAACAATATGTTAAATATATACAAATAGAACCACTAAACTCTTGGAATCGATTGGTTGTAGATTGTTCTAACTTAACCGGTGATTTGTGGTGGAGTTTTGGGTATGTAATCACTAATAATTATTTGGAAGTAACGAGATTTTCCCTATTGCATGCCTATATTCCGATAAGCGGACCTACAATATGATAAATTAGATCAGTCAATTGCTAGTAACACCTAGTACCGATAGAGAAATATAAAAAAGAAATTATACACATGCAAGGAATGTTGAGAGTAAATTTAATGGATTCAGATGCTTTCAGAAGCGCATCCCTCAGTGTCTCTCAAAAGCTTTTTATCTTATCCGTCAAAAAAGTTGATCCAAGAGTTCAGAAAGAGACACATCATCTCTTTCAAAAGACCGCATGCGATAAATATAAAAATTTTAAAAGTAGATGATGTGTCTCTCTTTAAATGCTTGGATCAATTTTTAGACAGATAAGATGAAAAGATAGTGAGAGACATTAAAGAATCCGTTTGTTTGTGAGATAATTTGTTTCCAAATTTGATGTGGTGTGACATAAAAGGCAGGTTTATTTATTGGCGTGTGGTCATAAATCACAAATGAGAAAAGTTGATGTGATGGAATCAAAGAGCTGAGACAAAGGGGTCCACCTTAATAATAAAATTTGGAAAAATCCATATATGGGCCCTTATAGTTTAAAAAAACCTAAAAAAGACCCCAACAATATGAAATTCCCAGAACAGGCCCCAGGGCCCTAATTGGGATGAAGTTAAAAAACGAAATGACTTTAATACCTCTGGATTAAAAAGGCAAAAAGTGAAGTCTGGATTAAAACGTAAAGTGACGACTGTTTTTGGCGCCTGAAACGAAAAAACCAGGAAGAGAGGAAAAAGCTGAAACGAACGGAGAGAACGCAAGGTTGAAGGTGAACCTTTATATTTGCTCAACTCAGCGAGAGAGAGATCATTTATATTCCCAATCATCCAAAGCATTATAGGCTGAACTGCGGGTTTAAATTTGCTGTTCCCAAATGCTTATGTGAAGGACGGTTTCAGCCAAAAAGAGAGTAAAAGACAAAATTTCCATTTCTTCTGGTGCCTTTTGCACAGTGATGCGTCTTTGAACTCCTCCATCGTCACTTTCTTCCTCAAGTCTCTTTCTCATATTAATAGCTCAGACCTTGGTGTTTTTCATGGAGGACCGAACGATAAAGGACACCAACTCTCCGCCCGAAACACTAGGGAGCCCAGTGGTGAAGGGCAGCGGCGACGTGCCAAATGTAGTGGGAGCTGTCAGAGTTGAACCAGCCCCAAACTCTACCCCTACTGTCGGAGGAGGAACGAACGAGGCTGTGGGTTCGGAAATAATGGTTAAGAAGCCAAGAGGGAGGCCTCGAAGTACGGCGTAAACGGGAGCCCGTTTTCTCCGTCGTCGGCGCTGTCAAGATTTTCCAATTACTCATTCAGAGGCTCTGTGAAGCGAAGTAGAGGATGGCCTCGTGGTTCGGGAAAACTGTAACACTTGGCATCCATTGGTGAGTTTCTTCAAATCAAATGCGAGTATTCAATAACAATAACCACTTGTTTTAGAGTCCTATTTTATGTATCATTTAATATCCGCGTAAAATACTTCAACTACAATATCACATTTTATGTTCCGGTGCTTCTTAGATAAAGGGCTAATTGAAGCGCCTTAAAGCCTATATAGCGGGCTAGGTATTTTTATGAGTTTCTTCGATCGAAACCAAAGATATATTTCATCGGGTCTCGCCAATGGAAGAAGCTGATATCTGCAGGCAGACAGTTTCACCTTTGGCACGAGCTAAAACCTTAGTCGCAGACGAGAGAGAGACTTAAGGAGCAGAGAGAAGATGTAGGCAGTTCGTGATGTGTTTATTTTCTGGAATTGGCAGAAAGTTTGGGCCCTTTTTGGGTTTTTTTGGGCTATAAGGGCCCATATATAGATTTTCCCATAAAATTAAAGCTGGCATGGCAGAACTGATGGATCTTCCTATCTGGTGATGGCCACTTTGTTGGCAATGCTGGATTTGCTATGGCGTGCAATCTCATCGAAAAAGACCTGTTCAATTAGAACCCTGTTTTTGAGCAAAAAAATAAATAAATTAGAACCCTGTTTCCCTACCTATCCATTGATAAGCAAGAAGCGTTCAAGACTGTTTACATTTAATTTTTTTATCTTATAATTTTTAAATAAAAATATATATATTTTTTAAAAAATATTAGTTAAAAGATTATTTTTATTTTAGATTCTTTATACATTAAAATAATTTTTTTAAAAAGTAAAAAAATAAATATCCACAGTCAACTGAGCATAGACAGAAAAACACGATCCGTTCAAATCCATTTCATGGCCATTTTCCATCAAATAAAGTCACGAAGAAGAAGGTAAAGTCCATTGTCCTCATTATATTAAAGCGAATGATATTGGTGATCTCTCCAAAAATGGACGATTTTAGTTTTTTAATTAATTGAAAAATGATATTTTTTTCCCTTGGATAACTTTAACTTCTATGGTCAAATTATTTATTTAATTTATTTTTGTTAATTCCGTCCAACCCATCATCGTTATCACCTTCGGCCAATTTAGAGGAGTGGGAACTTAAAATATATATACACATTATTATATATGTAAACCTAATTAATTTTCTTTTACGTACCAAGTCGGCTCATGCATGATGAACGACATCCATTTGTCATACTTTAATTTAGCCAATTTTAAACATTATACTCGTATTATATATATTATGACAATATTTTAATCCAAATCAATCTATTCAATATACGGAAAATAAAAGTTAATTTCACTTTATCGTAGAAGTCAAAAGACACATACAAACTGAATTAAATCATATATACATATCAAAGCAATTTTATCGTTTCTGGGCAATTTTTTATTATATTTTAACCTACCTCTATGTTTCTATCAAAATATTTTTCCTATAATTTTAATTTTAACGATTTAATATAGAGTGTTTTATCCTTAATGATTCACTAGAAACCTAGAGTTGTTTATATATAGAATAGCAAAATCAAGTCGATAAATTAAAAAGGCGGTAAAAATATTTATCACTTATTTGATGTCAATTCAGTCCTAAATTTACATATTTTAAATATAATAAATTTGGCTTATAAGTAGCATTCTTTTGCTTTTTAAATTGTGTTGGAGATTGAAAAACCCAAAGTCACAAATATAATAATTTTTTAAAGTTTTCCAACAGTATCCCCCCTCCTATATTTTGAGTTCTCTTGTCCTGTCCTTGTCGTGAAATGTTGAGCTTTAGACAAAAGCTGCATCATTTTGGCGACCCATCATCCTATGGATTTTTTATATTGTACTCCTCCTACTCTTAATTATAAAAGCTAGTTAACTTTTTAAGAAAGATTAAGGAAGAAAATTTAATTAAATTATTTTAGAGTATTTTTATTTTTATTTTTTTTTTCTTAAACTAAATAGTTTGACAAATAAACTAATATATAATATAAGAAAACACAACATATAAAATGATTAAGAACTTATTTGGCTTCCTTAATCTCTCCAAAAAAGTCAACTAGCTCTTATAATTAGGATCGGAGGTAGTAAGTTGTAACTCGGTAAAATTAAATGACCAGGAGAAGTACAATATGAAGCTTGGTTGCCTAACTTTTGATTTTAATACATGTAAAATTCAAAGGTTAAAACCCCTTAAATTTTGGGTCAATTGCATATAATCTTCTGACATTTTAAGGTTTAAATCTAACCCCCCTGACTATTCATTTTTAAATCATCAACTTCATGCCGATATAATTTTAATAAAAAATATCACGTCAGATTATGAGATAACACTTGACATCATATATAGCATCTTGTGTAAATTACTAATTACATAAAACCCTTATAAACTTTGAATAGTTACACATAACTCTCCTGAACTTTGAATAGGTAATTAAACCCCCTTGACATTTCAAAATTTAAATTTAACTTCCTTTAAAGTTTTGATTTGTAATATAATATTAAACCTCATGTTGTTACTTTTATCATTTTAATTAATTTATTAAATTTTTTACTATCAAGTGTCAACTAAAATAGTTTTCTTGTATGGAAAAACTAGAATAATAATATTTTAAAAATATACAAATAAAAATTTCATCATTTGTATAACATTTACTTATATTTTTGGGATAATTGAGCATTGATCATATAAAAATGTCATCATTTGTGTTAAATATATTTTTAAGATGATTGAGCATTGATAATTTAAATATTAAATTTGTGTTAGAGGATAGTTTTTGCCCTCATTAATTTTTTTATTAGTAATGCATATTTTTTGCTTGAATGATTCAACGTTTCTTTTTATATTTTTCCTAAATATTATTCTTCTAGTTATCTTAATTGACATACAAATAAATTTATTAAAATGAGGGGATTATTTGTAACTGATCAAAGTTCAAAGAGAGTTTTATGAAATTAGTAATTTACACAGGATATCACGATCATCTCATAATCTGATGTGACATTTTTTTTTGTTAAAAAGATAAAGGTCATTTAATGGCAAAGGTTAATAGTTAAAAAATGAAAGGTTGTGGGGTTAAATTTAAAATTTGAAATATCAAGGAAATTATATGCAACTGACTTACAGTTAAGGAGTTTTTGTATAATTTAGCTAAATTTAAAATAAAAATAAACTTATAACTATAACTTCTCATAGCAATGAAATTATTATTAAAAAACTACAAACTAAAAATTTTAAATTTAAACCATTCAGATTAAATTTAAACGATTGAGATTTCATCCCACTAATAAGAAATTAGATTCTCATCATTGTGAAGAGCACCAAACACGTTCAGGCGAAGCAAAGGGGAAAGATATTTTATCGTCATAGCTGAATTTGCCACTTTCTTTTGCTCTTATTAACGCTATTAGATTGATAAAAAATCTCCACTCTGGTATTAGTTAAAAAATTGTTATTGAGCTTATGGTTGAGAGATTAGCAAGCGATATATCCTGTAGCTTCATCATTTTAGAGATGGTAAATTTGAAGGTTCGCTAAAACACTAAGCAACTCCAAACATACGAGTACTCTGACTCCTTATTCATTAGCTTGATAACACAATACATGAAGTTGAAATATGGAAAACTTCTTATTCATAACTCAATCCACACATATCTCCAAGCGCCACACACATTATGTCATTATTGCAGGGATCACACACCTCATATCTTATTCATAAACTGGATAGGATATAGGTATAATAGTGGTGGTCCATTCCATCTTTTACGTCTGGCTGACAAGTCAACCATCAACTTTCATGTCTGTTTCTGAATCCCATGGGAATGGTGGCATTGGTTTGGTCGCTTCAATGAGAACTTCATTAGGAATCTTTGGTTTCGATCGCTTCAATGGAGTTAAGTGGTGACCATACTTTTGAGGGTCTTCTATGTAATCCTGCAATTTTGAGGAAGATAGTTAGGAGAAGGCAGAGTGGCTATTAATTACTGTGGTAATAATAGTGTATGTGTGACAAATTGCTCACCAGATCAGCATGCATTTTTCCAACAAATTTGTTGAATACTTCAAAATTTGATTCTTCCAGGAGATTATCTGATAGACGCAGGTATGTTACTCCATACATTTTCAGTTTTGGAGGGCCACTTTTGTTGACGCCATTTGGTCTAGCATTCAGGAGGATTTGGTTGTAACCTGTTGCATCATACCTTGAAAGTGCATTTTCTCCAGCAACTTCAACTTGTTCTCTCCAACCTCCACTCAAGACCTGCTCAAAGATTTACTTTTCCTACAGTTCAAGCATTGCCATACAACCATTTGGGTATTAAAACTGAAGAAAACCTGTGATGCATTTACCTGCTGAACAAGTTCCTCAGGTCCACTTTTGGCATCAGAGCTTTGTTCTGAATCCCTCATCTCAAGACAGGTAAAGTTCAAAATAGCATAATGACGAGACAGCATTCGCGCTATCGGACGATACCCATCTCTATCATCTAGGTTGTAGTATCCAGTAGTGAGCTCAGCAGCATGACTTGGAGCTTTGTACCACCAGTGTATTCCTGAGACCTGTTTGTTTAAAAAGTTAATTGATCTTCATATATATAAATGGAAGCCAAGACTGTAAAAATCTGATGCATCATGAATATTATTATACTTTTATTGCTAATTTGACTTTACAGCCAAGAAAAGCTTTGTTGGCCTCATCAAGGATCTGATCAGCATGTTCCAGCAATCTGTTTGAGTACCAAGTCAAGAAAAACTTCCCTTTCTCAGTGAGGTATGTGCCTTCGGATTTGAAAAACTCTGTAGATTCTGGGACATCGTTGTACTCCCCTGCATCATCTGGTAGTTCCCATTCAGGATGTCCTGCAGATGCTGCTGATTTCTTGAAATCTGCTTTCAGGTATTTGTCATAACACTGCATGTAGTTTTAAGAAACATGATGTTATTACAAGTACTAGTACAAGCCATTAACCTAGTCTTAGTGAAATCTTCTAGAGCTAACAAAATTACCTGAAATTCTCCAATACCAGGAAAGACCCATCCTTGGTTTTGTGGATAAGAGGGATATCTGAGCTCTCCTGCTGGTCCAAGCCCGACTTCAATGTCTATGATGAGTCCAGATTTCAAAAAATCGGACATATTTTCTCTGAAACTCTTCATGTAGTCACTGTATATCTATACAAAGCAAATCAACGAGTGATGCAGCTGAATCAGTAAGCATTACAAGCATACTTTGCATAAAATTTAAAATAGGTCGATTACAACATTTTCTATAGATAGATGATATAATAACGCAGATTGAACTGTGTGTAACAGTGAGATTTCAACATTCAGATCTTATTATATGTGGTTCTTCTCTTTAGTGCTCACTTGGGACTTCTAAAAAGCGCTTTATTAAGTGCTTTTTCTCATACCACCACAAAACTTCTCTCACTTGCTTACCTCAGACACCACACCGTAAAAACACTTCTAAAAAGCGAGGAAAAAGAAAGATGAGTTGATTTGATCATATCACCTGAATGGGGGTTCGGCCATGGAAGAGAGGCTCGTTATCAACACCATTAGAGAGATATTCTTTGTCCCTAGTACCAGAGCGATTGGTGTAGAAGATATCAGGGTTTGATTCTCCGATGTCAAGGACCCACTGAGGAATAGGGATGTTCACAGCATCTCCTACGTTACCTCCACATTGGTGAAACGACATGATGGCTTGCAGTTTCAAGCCACATTCTTGGACCACTTGAAACAAGCTCCTATATGCATTCCACTCATACTGCTTAGGTCCATTCTTCTCTACGATCCCCCACCACACATCAACCATAACCCCATCTACCCCTGCTTCGTGCAGCTCCTTTAGCTGTTTCTTCAGCCCTTCTGGGTCTTCGAACACATTCTCTACTATAACAACTCCAAGCTAAAGTATGGAACAAATTAAAGTCAGGGCAATACAAAGAAGAAGGAATCAGTTTATAAGTGTAGCAACTTACAGGGAGCATGACGTAATTTGGAACATAGTTTGAGGCTGGAATGGAAGACTTTGTTGCTGCCATTTTCTTAGCTATCTGAGGGAACTAAAAGCAGAGATACTAGCTTGCTTGAAGTAAGCAACCAAAGGGAGCCTTTTATAGAAAAGCGAGAGTACTGCAAAGGCATCTGCCCACATAATAATATAGCCCTCCGGTCCTAATTATAGAACATATTTACCTAACATTTGAGATAGTAAGGATACTAATTAAATTAGTTAATTATATTTGTTTTCTCAAAATACCCTTATTTAAAATTTAAAGTGACATTTAGTTACTCTAATTTTCTATTTTTTATTGGACCTCGACTACCTTATACATGACTTCTCCGAACTCTCACATAGTCTTGCGTCGTCAATCTCCCTCAACAATTTCAGACCTTTAGAAGTGTAATTTAATAGTGATGCCATTATTAAATACGAAAAAATTGCTCAAAATTATTTTATTAAATTTTTTTTTTTTAAAAAAAAGTAGAATTGAGGTGTATGTGACATTAATGAGTTGCAAGCATTACTCACTTTATAAAATACATAGGTGCATTATTAAATTATTATTTTGTTTAATTATTATTAAGAAAGTACGAATCATTATTAAATTATTTATCTTCGTAAATGCTATTACAAACACACAATGATATTCAGTAATAGTAATAGTGGAATATTATGTTGCTAAGTTAGCTGTAGGTGAATGAATGTAACTAAAGTCGGTTGAGGTTAAACAGACTAACCACATGGTTAGTAGATAACTGCTTGTACTCTGTTAAATAAAGAAGGATCTAGTTCTAGGGGCGGACCCAAAAAATCATTGAAGGGGGCACCATTGGTGGGGGATTCGGGGGTTCAAGGGCAACGCCCCTAAATTGTTTTTTTAAAGCAAATTTTTGGAATTCCATCATAATTGCCTCATTATCAATGCTATCGAATACATCTTTTTCAATATAAGGCACTAAGCACTTAGCCTAAATACCACTTGACTTTGTAAAAAAAAACCTAAATACCTCTCCATCCTAAAAAAATGGGCAAATGACAAAAATGAATCAATAAAATTAATGGAGAGAGATGGTAACTGGAATACACAATTCAAAAACCAAGTGAAGAGAGTTGTTTTATGCATCCGGACATCAACTATCACAGTATAAGGAGAATTAGCAATACAGGATTAGATCATCTATATGGAAGAAAAAAAACTATATACTCCGTATTTCACATGAGGCAGAACACTTGCAAACAAAATGCAATAAGAAAAAAAATAACTCTTGCATATAATGACAATATTAAACAAATTGCAAATCGGCGTACTCTATCAACATTGTTTCTTTCTAAAAAAGCTACTCTGTAATTTATAATCCACAGAATATGAAAGTTGAAACAAATTATCCAGCAGAACAGCCATAAAAGAAGCGATAACAAATCGGCGACTCGTTTTTTTCCCTTCTCAGATAACAAATTTATAAAAATAGTTCTACGAAACATTAACAGAATGCTAAGCAATACAATCCTTAGTTATTCCAAATAAAATGCAGGATCAATAATCAGAGCTAGGAAGTAACTAGAAATTGAAGCCTCACAATGGAGCTCAGAATCTATTACAGATCATGCCCAATCATTTGTTGTTTAAGAAGCCAAAGAAAAGGAGAGGGAGTAGAGGCTGAGGACTCACCGATTGAAGACTGAGGAGAGAGGAAGGAGAGAATGGAGATGGCAACCACAGAGTGGAGAAGACACTGAGCACTGAGACCGGAGGGTGAGGAAACGGCGAGAGGGAGAAGAAAGCGAGCAAGTGAGTGAAACCTGGATTGGTTTTCGATTTTATTTTTTATTTTTATTTTTATTTTAAAAAAAAAAAACATTATTTTAAGGGGGGGCACTTGCCCCGGAAGCAGATTTCCCACTTGCCCCCTAGTGATATACCTCGGTCCGCCTAATGATACATATAATAACGTGTATATTGATAAATTAAAACTACAAAAATATACTCTATCCGATCTTAATTATAAGATAACATTTAGGGGTTCATTTTGGTCCTAATTATAAGACAACATTCTAATTTTTATCACTTTCTTCTTAAAACACCTATATTTTATTTTCTCAAGTGTGTTTGATTTTTTATAAGTATATGAGGTGCATAAACTCTTCCAATTAATAAAACTTTAAATTTGTTTATCAATCAGTTGACATTAATTTACCAATATATATGTACACACATATATATCTGTGTGTATATGTTTGTATATATGTGTGTCTCTACACACATATATATAAACAGACACACATGTGTGTGAGACTGTGAGAGTGTGTGCGTGTATGTATATCTATGTGTGTTTGTCAATATGTGTGGGTGTCTATATATTTTTGTGTGAGTATATATGCCTGTGTAGATATATGTGTATATATATATTTATGTATATATGTATAAACACATACACATATATATATATATATTTAGTAAGATGATTATTTTAATTAGAAAGCGTGTAGAAAAGAAAATTCTAGGTCGGAGAGGTATGAGGTAGGAGCTATTAATTTACTTTTACTTATGTCATTTAAAATTTATATAAGGACATTTTAGGAAAAAGAGTAAAATTAACTAATTTAACTTCTTTCCTTAATCTCCCCAAAATCGCTTAAATATATAATTGCCCGGTATTTGGTCTTTGATATAAGAGTTTATTGGCTTTTTTTTGGAGATATTAAAAAAAGCTAAAAAGGTTGCTTAATCAATAGCTTATGATGTGTAACATTAGATGATTATATTAGTTTATAAATTAAGCAAATTATTTTCAACAAAAATTGATAAATATAAATATTTTAATGTAATTTATTTAACTTTTTTAATATCTCAAAAAAAAAAGTCAACTAAGCTCTTATATTAAATACTTAATGGAGTATATTATATTATTTTAATATTCAATATTTAATCGAGTGTTTCTATTGTACCAGTTAAAAGAAACTAATGATTTGAAATATTATTTTGATATAAAAAGATTTAATTCAGTGTATTAAATTACTGATATATGGAACTGATTGAGCGAGTACAAGATAAAGATTTTTTAATTTAAATGTGATTTGTACGTATATTATTTTTTATTTTAATATCCAGGCAATTAAATTAAGTCGTGTGTTGAATTGATGAATTATCTCGATCCGTTAGAATACGATGGAATATTAATTAGTACATATATTTCTCATTTACAAAACTTAAAATGCAAAAGATAAACGTTAAGTCTTGTTAGATGAGATTAACCTTACGTTTGGATAGAGAGAAAATTGGAGAGAGAAAAATCCCAATTTTTTTTTTTTTTTTATGATTTATAAAAGTTTTCAAACCTAGTATTTTCTTTATTATAATTTTCCCTCACTTTTCTCTCTATCCAAATATAGCATAACAGTCGGACTCTAATTTGAGAAAACATGAAACTCCACCTCTGAGTATGAGATTAACCGTAGTACTCTAATTAATTTGAGAAACACATGCGAAACTTAAACTCCAGTTTGAGAAGAACATGTAAAAATATATCTAATGCATATGGTATTTTTTTCGTAACCTTTAAACCCAAACTCTAAATATTGAGTTAAATTAACAATATGTCCAAATAAAAATATCCAGGCTCAAATTCATAAATTGTTCATACCAAAAGAGTGAGGTATAAGTTATAAAGAATTTAACGATAGATAATTTCTTAATCATCTCATCAAATAACTAGAAGATGCATTAACGGTGAAACGTTTACATTATCCTGAAATAATGTAATAGGCTTCCAATACCAGTAAAAAAGAACTCATTTAATCAGTGTATTTTTTTATATATTGTATTTATTTAGATTTAAATTATATGTTGTTTTCGAAAAAAAAAAATACATACAATATTTTAAATTAATTAGTTTCCAACCTTATATTCAAATATGTGTTTGTAAAAGCAGAATATAATTTAAATATAAATAAATATAATATATATATATATATAAATATAAATATAATACTCATGCACACCTAATTATTAGACACGTAACGTAGACTAAAAAAAAGGGGGGCTACGTCCCAAAGTTGCAAAAGAAAATCAGATACGCATTAAACAGTAAAACTGTCGGACTTGTTAAGCTACTTTGATCTAGTAGAACCCTTTGCTGAACCAATCGTCTTTCAGAATCTCATTAATGGTAATCCTCGTTTCCGGGTTCGGGTCTAGCAACCGTTTGATTAAATGTTTCAAAAGCTCGCATACCCCACAACGGGGGATGCAAACCTCGCCTGGGGAAATTCTCCTATCCGGCGTCTTGACGTCGGGGCCGGTGAACGGCATAGACTTGAATGTGAGCATGTACAAAACGACGCCGCACTGCCACACATCGACTTTATCTCCGTCGTACCCGTTATCGTTGAGCATCTCGGGGGCCATGTAAGCAGGGGTCCCACAGACAGCCTGAAGCTTGCCGTCCCATCGGACATTGCTTCTTGTGGCGCTCAACCCGAAGTCTGAAACCTTGATGCTCAAATTCTGGTCAAGAAGGATGTTCTCAAGCTTCAAATCGCGGTGAAACACGCCGCGCGAATGGCAGTGGTGGACGGCTGAGATTAACTGTCGGAGCCAGCGACGGAGCTGATCTTCGCTGAAGGGGCCGTCGTTAACGAATTTGTGGTGGAGATCGCCGCCTCTTACAAGCTCCATGACGAGGAAAAACTTGGTTTCGGTGGCGAGGACCTCGTAGAGTTCCACGATGTGTGGATGTTGCAGCCGGCGCATGGCAGAAATTTCCCTCTGAAACTGCTCCGTCATGCCGCGCTTGCTCACGACCTTAATGGCCACACGCTTCTTCGTAAGAAGATTGTAAGCTTCGTATACCTTAGCAAAAGCTCCAGAGCCAAGTAACCTGCGGATTTCGTATTTTCCGAATAACACACCCTCGAGTTCCTCTTCTCCCATCGGAGAAGAAGATTCTGCTGTTCTTGCTTCCACGTTTATTTGCAGAGTATTTTGAAACATAATGACGACGACAAGAACGCTGAAAGTTAGAGAAGATAAGACACCAGATGGTTTGTGAGGAAGAACAACAAAAAGAGTGGCAAAGAGTGCGGGAGAGATGGACGGTTACATTTAAAGGGGAGGGATATTCTGTGTGTATATAGTTGTACGGAATATTATGGAATTTTTAAATCGGGATGGATCACGATGGGGATATAATAAGTTATCCTTATAATTTATGATAAGTTATTTTATTTATTTATTTGATATAGGTTAATGTTGCTTTAAACTAATATCTGATATACGTTTATATCGCTTTTTAAAAGTTTATCGGTTTGATCTTGTTTTCATCTATAAATCTATTAAATTTCTAGTTTTTCAATAATAAAAAAATACGTTATACTTGATAATCCATATAAAATGGAGATAATTTCAATAAATAGCCATAAAAAGTAATAAAAGAAACTCATTTTATCATTATAAATTTTAATATGGTTTTAAATTTTTGTCATACTTTTAAATTGATCATATTATAAAGTTAATTAATTTTATCATTATAAATTTTTATTTTTAATAAATATAAATGTTTAATCTATTGTTTTTTAAAAACTTATCATGTAATGACGATGTTTTACAATAATACACACACATATATACACATACTCAATTAAGTTATATAATTATAAAATGATATTACTATGAGATTCACATATTAATATCTTATAATTTAAAATTTTTAAGAATATTTCATGAAACATATATTCTTAAAAATAATTACTCAAATTTTAAACAAGTTTTTAATATTTACCACATAAACAAATTACTAAAACTTATTCTAAATTAAATTTATTAAAAATATCAAATAGATCATTAATGAACATTAATATTAAAAGATAAATTAGGGATTTGGTATAATGAGGGGTAAATTAGTAAACAAGATTTATTTTAATATGGTTTTTAATTTAAAAATATACTTGAAGAATATTTTTGGAATATTCTTTAACAATGTTAATAATTTGAATTAAAATGTATGTTTTCAAAATAAATAGGAGATCTGTGTAATTAAGGTAAAATAAAAAGACCGTTAGAGTATTTTACTTTAAGTTTTAATTAAAGAGGCATCTTTTGAGGTATGTATTTAATATTTTATTTTTAAGGCCTTTAAGTTGTCAATTCAACAAGTTGTGTTATTTAACTTTAATTAGGTATTCTCCCTGTGTGTTGTACGGACTGTTGTGTATTGTTTATTAATGAGTAAATATCTTTTTGGGTTCCCGATAAAAAATACGGACCCCAAATGAGACTTTTTTATGGACTAAAAAAGGTTTTTTGGAAATTTGCGAGGGACCAAAATGTTCACCAAGCAACCCTTATTCATCCCTTTCAGGAACTAAAAGGGCATTTCTTGATGTAAGGGACCAAAATGGGGTCCGTGTTTTTTTTCATTGATCCAAAAAGAGTATTTACTCTTTATTAATATATCAAGATTTGGTTTTGGAGAATGAAAATTTTGGCAGGATTATGAAAGGCGTACAATTCAGGATCCAATGCACTTGCTTCACTTGACATTTATTATTTTATAGTTAATGTTCAAGTGTCTTTTCATTTTCCAAATGATTTATATTTAATATTCAAGTGGGTGTTTTTTTTTCCCTCCCAAACAATCTTTTCCACAACTAAAACTGAAGTGGTTTTTCTTTTTCCAACCGATTCATAATTAATATTCAAATGTCCTTTTTGTTTTTTTTTTCCAGGTATATGAAATGTAATTGAGGATCAAGTATATGCACTTGCCTCACATTAACATTCACTATTTCATAGTTAACATATAAGTGTCTTTTCATTTTTCTAAATGATTCATAATTAACATTCCAATGGTTTTTTCCCAATCAATGTTTTAAGGAGTTTTGTTCAGCAAAATATAACATAACGTTTTATTTAATAAAATGATCATTCAACACTTGAGGGTTATTATTAAAAAGCCATCAAATGACTGCATTTTTTTTTTTGCTCAGAAGGGGAATTTGTATTACTAAAGCCATAGTTCAACACAATAACAGATACAGAAGTAACTGATACAAACAGAAGCCAACAACGCAATAAACCAGCAAAGAAACTAAACCAGCAAGATGAAATACCAAACAGAGATAAATCAAACTAAACTAAGGGGATTCCCATTCTAGCAATGGAAGAGAAAGTGTCATCCACAGCATTATATGTCTCCTTTCAGACAACCCTAAACAAATCAAATCACTGCATTTTGTACAATTTTATGAAATTTAAGACTATTTGTCAGTTTTATGAAACAATAGTTAAATATTTGAAGATAATATTTGCTGGTTCCTTTCAGACAACCCTAAACAAATATGTTACTAGTCATTATGCTCAAACAATATTATTTTTAGCTTTTCAAGCTTATGTTCTGTGATGATAAGATTGACAACCATTTATCCAAAATAAATAAGATAACCGAAGACTCTATCACTCGCGGGCCGTATTACATTAGCAAAATCCGTATTATCTGCTATACCAGTATATGCAATGCAGACAACGAAGTTACCATCTGGGATGTGTAGCCGCATTGACCGACATATCAGGAATTTTGTGTGGGGTAGCATGGGTAATGAACGGAAGCCAAGTTTGGTAAAATGGGATGAAATGTGTACACCTTACAAAGCGGGTGGTTGCGGTTTTAGGAGGCTAGAACAACAAAATCAAGCGTTCGATGAAGCTTGGTTTTACTCTTAGATCTCAACCGGAGCTTCTTTGGGTACAGTCCTTCGAAAGAAATATGGGTGGGATGATTACCGGGGCCCTCACGGGAAAAATCACAATTGTTCTTATTTATGGAGGCATATTAAGAAAGTATGGTCTGATGTGGAACTTGGCATAAGGTGGGACGTTGGTGATGGTTCTCATACTCGGTTCTGGGCTGATAATTGGCTATCGGAGATAGGCCCCTTAAACCTATTGGCATTCAGAGATATCACGGAGAATGAGGCTTCCCTCCCAGTTAGCCACTTTGTTACCCCTGAAGGTAATTGGAACGGGGACCCGGTTTCATGGCGATCTCCCTCAAGATATTCTTTCCTTAGTTTCGGAGTTGCAAAGCCCGGATGGTGAGGATGGTGCTCGTTGTTTTTGGGATCGTTCACCGATTGTTCTTTGTTTCCTCCGCCTATGAGATGCTTTGTGATGTTGAGATCGAGGAATCTAATCGCCTATGGGAGGTGACGGAAGTGGGAGGGTGCCCAGAGAGTTAGAGTTTTCCTCGGCTCCGTAAAAGATTACTTACCAATGCGAGAGGCGCGACGTCATATGGTGGACTTGGATCTTTGCATGCGTTGTGGAGACGTAGTAGAGGATACAGATCATGTGTTACAAAAATGCAGGTTCGCCCAGGAAGTATGGAGCTACTTGATGCCAATAGATCAAAGACAACGTTTCTCCAACATTGATTTCATGATTTGGATGCTACAGAATCTTGGAACCAACCGTCAATGTCTTAACGGGCGGGCCAAATGGGCAAGCTTATTTGGGTTGACATGCTGGAAACTTTGGGAAGCTAGAAATAAGGCTGTATTTCAGAATATTCATCTTCAACCAGCTCAACTAGCTCGAGAAGTAATGCTTTTAGCTGATTTCAATGTACAAGCAATGGAACTCGTTTGTTCAGCACGAGGTGACCGTCAGAGGAAATTTGAGCGGATTATAAAATGACGTAAACCTTCAGGTAATACTATCTCCTTGAACTGTGATGGGGCGAGAAAGAGCGATTCTAGACTTGCAGGTGCAGGAAGTTTACTTCGGGATCACGAGGGACGTTGGATAGCTAGTTGCTGCCGACCCATTGGTATCTGCACCTCTCTCCAGGCGGAACTGTGGGCCCTCATGGATGGCCTTTAACTGGCATGGGATAAAGGCTTCAGGACGGTGGAAGTTCAAATAGACTGTTTGGTTGCACTAAATTTAATTCTTAGGGAGGAAGGACACGCTAATCCAAACATGTGTTTGGTCCGGAAGATTCAACGTCTTCTAGCCCAGGAATGGTTAGTAATCGTTACTCATACTTTTCGTGAGGGTAATCGGTGTCTTTGATTTTCTTGCTACATATGCTCTACATCCGGAGAGGGGATACCACATACTTGACGAGCCACCGGCAGACCTTCAACGCTTCCTCCGGGAGGATGTAGAAGGTATCGGACGAGTAAGATTTTGCTCTAGTACTTCCTGATCTTTGATGATCAGTCCCTATTGTAAACAAAAAAAAAAAGATAACATTCAAGTGGTTTTTCAATTTCTTCCATTAAGAATCTCATTTTTTCTAGCTATTTCATAACTTATAATTAACCATAAATAAAATATAATTAAATTTGATTAGCTAGGTTGATGTATCACAAATGCCATTAACTTTAATTGACATTTTAGCGATAGGGGCTCTTGGTCAAAATATGAAAGATTAAGGTGTTGTGTTCAAATACTTTAAAATATGAGGGAGATTAATTATATGTAACTCACCTAATGTTGAGGGAAGTTATGTGTATTTTGGCCTAATTAATAATTAATATTTAAGAGGTAAGAAATATTGTATTTGAACCCTATTGCATTACCAACGTACAATTAACCACCGACAACCGGTTGCGCGTTGAGTTGGGTTTTAAAATTTCGGCCTACTGGTCTATTCGTTTAAGTGCAATTTCAAGGCCCAAAAAGGGCAAAGAGGACTTGGCTGGAGCCTGGAGATCGTCCTTGGGCTAGGGTTTTTCCAATTGTTAAAAAGTATAAAAACTGGACGAGGTAAAGCTGAAAGTCAAAACCCTAACACGCTCAGCCTCGCGTTACCCTTTTGTTAGTTTCATTCCTGGAGGAGGGCTTCGTCTCTCTGTTCGCTCACTCGTTATGGCTGCAAAGCGTCTTCTAGAAGACCCACCACCTGCTTCTCTTTCGGAAGAAGATGAAGAAACTGAGGACGAAGCTGCCGAAGAAGACGAAGAAAACGGTGATTCCGAAGAACTGGAAGACGAACAAGATGAAGATAACCACCAGAATAACAAGGCCAAGTCTAACGAGGAGTCCGTCACCAAATCCGTAAAAGCTTCACAAGACCAATCTTCTTCAGAATCCGGCGATGAATCCGGGTCGGAAACGGAGTCCGACGATACCCGGCCCTCACCAACCGCTTCCGCCTTCACCATCAAACCTATTGCATCCAAACCAATGAAAGATGCCGTACAGCCCCAGAAAAATTCAGCTAGCCGTAAGTTGGCCGTGTCACCAGTGAAGACTGTCACCGGCGGCGTGAAGCGCTCCAGGGAAAGCGATGATGTTGAAAGGAAAGAGTCAAAGAAGAACAAGGCATCTAATGGTCAAGATGAAGATTTGAAAAGGGGATCAGCTGTTCCTCGCCGTTGGACTGAAGATGACGAGATTGCGATTTTGAAGGGCATGATCGAGTACCGATCCGAGAAAGGGACTGATCCGTGGGCTGATATGAAGTCGTTTGTTGGATTTATAAATGAAAATTTTCACGTCGATGCATCTATGGATCAATTAAAGAACAAAATCAAGAGGTTGAAACAGAAATACCAAGGCATTGCAGGAAAGGGTAAAAATGGTGAAGCCCCTGTTCTCGGCAAGTCACATGACTACAGAGTTTTTGATCTATCCAAAAAAATTTGGGAAGCTTCCGTGACCAATGGGATGGAAGGTAGTGCTAAGAAAAAGAGAAAGCCAAAGCCAACTCAGAGCAAACCCATGACTTCTGCTTCAGCATTACCAAATGGTGAGATTAATGCTGAACCAGCAAGGCCTAATTCGTCGTTCTATGATGCCTTACTGGTACAAGGGAAGCTTTTGTCGATACCAGAGGGTGCTGCAAACTTTATGAAGGAAGCTCTGCCGTTGATGGGGAGTGCGAAGACCAGGGAATTGGAAAGCAAGTGGAGGAAGTTGCAGGAAGATGAATTCAAATTGTACTTGAAGAAGGTTGAGTTGGTTCGTGACTCTGCTAAACTGATGTTAGAAGCGATGAAATCATCCACGTCTTAGTGTTCTAGCCGTGGTTAGGTAAATTATGTCTTCATTTGAAATACATTTTTGCCGTTATAGGACTTCTGCGGGAAAATATGGAGTGAATTTTAGTCATTTGCATGGTTTTTTTTACTGCCTTCCAATCTGCTTTTGCTGTATGTTGATCAAACGAATACCATGTTTAAATTTTTGGAAATGCCATGAACATCTTTAAGAATTTCTTATCTTGAATGGTGAAAGCTGCGGATATTCGCCTGCTAAACGGGGAATAGCTTTTTCCTTCTTTCATTTCAAGTAAACTAGATACATCCCTCCCTCAATTATACGAAGCTTGAGGCAAGACATACTTGTTATGACTTGTTTGACTCATAAATTTTACAGTATTTTGGGTTTTATGTTGTAGTTATATTGATATTGATGTTAAACTTCTAAAATATATGTCACATGAAATTAATGTAAAACCAGAAGTTCTTTGAATTTCCATTTGATATTAGCTGTGTAAAGTTCATGTCCCCATCTCAGATTTCAAGTGAGTGAATAAGAAGAGCACCTTTTCGCTTACTAAAATGTGAACAATTGATCAAATTGCGCGCACACACATATGAACAAGCTATTTAGAGAAGTGAAAATTGAGATCTGGGTTGTATAGAGGGTGTTCAAGACAATCCCTGAAAAGCGTATTGATTTGAATAAGGAACAATGCAATTGACAATCTTCTTTCTAAACGTTTGAAACAACTTAGGTTTAAGTTCTCTGGCTCTTTCAAGGTGTGTTAAACTTTGCTATTTGTCTCCAAATGATCGGATGAAAAAATGGGGTAAGGGAAATTCTATTTCATACATACCCAATTGACTACAACCATATTGCCTGCAACTCAACTTCATGTCCTTGGATTTGGTAGAGGACAGGTAATACATTGCTTTTTGGCTCTGGCTTGAGCCTATGGTTGAGGTGTGATTCCATCACTGCCTCATTGGATAGTTATCACTTTTTTTGTGGAATATTTATTTTCCCAGAGCAGGCAAAGGGAATTAACTCTTACACAACCCAGTTTTATGTGCCGAGATCATCTTCATCATAAGTGTGCCTTGTGAATTGAAAGCAAGAATAGGAATTGTAAATGATGATCCATGTTCATGGCAGCTTTTGCTCTTTGCATTGCGAAAGGTTTTTTAGTTCCATTAGATGCTTTTTTTAAAAAACCAGTAAGTTAACTATGCAAGAGATGTATCAACTAGCAAACCACATTATGTCATTACAAAGCAAACTTTATGTTAGGAAATTAATATCTAAAGAACATAAAGGAGATGAGGATGTCATGAGTAAATTCTAAAGAACATAAAGGGGGAAAAGGATATAAAAAAGGAGCCACTAGAAAGTTTCAAAACTTAATATGGAAGGAAACAGAGAGACTCAAACAATGGACGCAGTGGCAGAAATGTAATAAACAACAGAGAGGAAAGCATGAACGAAACACAAAATCCCACCAATGGACAGAAAATGATGATGCGACAGCCCACACGACCCATCTCGTTTGTTGTTTGACATCGTCCCTATCACCAGCATCGACAGTCCAACGGCCAACACCACCCTGATTCATTCACAACCAAACACAGCTTAGTCATCTCCCACCACACTAATCTGTCTTTTTTTTTTTTTTCTCAAGACATTTGCCTACACTTGTCAAAGTGAATAAATTATTGTAAAGTAGCAATAGTCCATTAAGAAGTATAGTATTTTTAATCAATAATGTGACAATAGTATTTTGATGTGCCACTTAGCTAGGCTCTAAACATGTCTTATTGAAGACAACATGATTATATAATTCTACTCTTTCGTGCTTTGTACTATAAACTAATGTATATCGCGGATGTATCCAAGTTAGAAAGACAATACCAGGTTAAGATGAGGGAAGCAACAGAGAGTTGCCTATTTGGTGGACTCTTTTGAAGCTCTTCTTGGGAACAGACACAGTTACAGCCATTCATCAAATTGACTATCACATGAGCTAACGCCAAAAGCAGTGCAGCGCCTAAACCAAACATGAAAGCTTGATGACTTGGGTTTCTACACTCAAATATCCACAACCTCACGTGCCTAACCTGTTTGTTGAAAAACCAAATAAACATTCAACTGTTTAATTCTGAAGCTAATAGAACAGCAAGCCTTAGCCACCATTTATCCACACATATGCATACCTTATTTTGTGCAATCTCGGCCTCGATACCGAGAATTCCTGCTGCGATATCCAGGATCACAACCAAGAAACACAGAAAAATTCCACTTGTACTTGCCATTTATGAGAGTAAAGATAGAGAAGTGTGTTTCTAGGTTGAAGATGAGAAAGAGTGAGAAAACAGATGGTGGAGAGGTTATATATATAAAGAGTATACTATAGAATGAAAGTGGTAGGAGATGGGTTAAATGGGAAAAAGAAAAAAGGTTTCTTTCGTCACAGTCTCAACTTTTATCTGCTTTTGAGTTTGCTCTTTTCTTTATGTGGTGTTGGAATTTTAGGATAGGGAACAAGCAAAGCAGGGTATAAGCCAGCTCATGGAATAGCGTGACTGGTGTGTATAAATAAAAAGATCTTATCAATTGACAAGTCATTTATCCATTCCTTAGCTCTCAAGGTGGACTGGCAAATCTAATAAAAAGATGTACTATGTGAAATGTAACTGAATCTTATAAACCCTTATTTCTTCGTACTAATTATGTTAGAATGTTTTGCACTTGTTGAGACATGGGTGGAGTTTTCAAGTTTTTTTTTTTTTTTTTTTTTTGATATAAAAAAGTTTTGAAGAGGTTAAGATCGTCCTCTCAAGGCTGCAAGATCGCCTGCGCTTTTGGAAAGACTTAATGGAACTTACGAGATCACCTACCAAAGAAGAGTCCAACGACGGCAATGGACGGACATACATCCCTTTAGGACTTGAACAAATCCCTTACCATCTATGCCAACTCTTTTTGGCTGGAGTTTTCAAGTTGTGTATGTCGTTGGGCATTTAATGATAAATAAATGCCAAGTAATATGTATCCCTCGTGCAAGCAGAATATGAATGAATACAATTACATAATTTGTTTCTGCTTGAGAAGCAAGATGTACAAACGGCGAATCGGGCACGTGAACCAAGACATGAACAGGGAAGGCAAGAATAATAATTATTCGAGAGTTATCTGTCTGCTGCTGCAACGTAAATGCAGAGAGACATATGAAAAAGGTCTTTTAGTGCTGGTGTGCAAAAAATTGCTTAAAAACACTTCTTGGAAGTTCCCAAACAAGCACTACGTGAAGAGATGCTCAAAATGGCACGCGAGTGACAACTAAGGTGAAATCGTCTTTAAAGTGAGGCAACTCCTCCTCTATCAAAACTTGATATTCCACTTTGATTAAATAAATAAAATAAAATCCTAATATTCCCCAGACAACCTTCGAACATACGATATCTGGAGAACAGAAACCACACTGTGAGACTTGAATTTCTCGAATGACCATTCTTTAAAAAAAAAAAAAAAAAAAAAAAAACTCATTCTTGGTTTGCTTATATGGCAGCAACAATACTTGTGGGTAAAGACGTGGCTTGTGCCACATGAAACATGGCAACAAAAGGTAAACTGGTCACCTTGAATATGTCAGTGTTACAGCGACATATAAAGTATAAACCCTTTTTTTTTCTCTTCCTTTCAAATTATTTGTGTTATAGTATTTTGGTACAGAGTAAGAGCATTCATCCTGGGTCCAGTGGAGACTTGTGTGTTTTGCCATCTAACATTGGGCTACCAAAAGATCTTCTGAATGCCCATATCTGGTATTTGGGCCGACATATAACTGGGCCTACTTCTATGTATTAAGCAGTAATGCTAAATTATTCAACAAGTTATGTGCAAGATTTAACTAATTTCTTGGGCCAACGCAAGAATTAACCCATGACCCTATATCACCGACTCTTGTATAGCTGCCAGGTTTGTACGACTACTTCGTATGATAATAACACGACTATATTATATATGTTAGTGTATATAAATATTGTAATATTACAATATTGTGTGAATTGATTTTTGGTAATTGTAAATATTCTTGTACAGGACAGTTAGGAAGTTAGGAGTAATGTTTGTCTATAAATAGTTTATGTAGCATATCATTTTCTAATGATGTAAACCTTCTATGTTAATGAATAAGAAGTCTTCCATTTTTTGCCTATTGAGAGGTAATTAGGGTTGAGATATTCAACATGGTATCAGACAGGTTCTTCCATGGATTGATCTGAATCACTGAGATAGAAGGTTTGTTTATCAAGAAACAACCCAAGTTTTAATATCCAGAACCAGGTCCATGGAGCATATGTGATTGAGGAACGGGCCACTTACCAAGAACCGGCCCAAGAACCCAGCATCCAGAACCAAGATGGCTGGACCTTCTCACCCGCCCAAGAACTCAGTATCCAGAACGCATACCTGGATCTTCTCGACCCGAGAGCGTAATAGCGCGATTGAGCAACTCAGCCATTCTCGCGATTGAGCCACTCACACCGTCGCACGGCTTCATCCACAAATGGCCTTCTTGTGACCTAGCTCTCGCGATCACTCTTGGCAAAATTCCCCACCGTTACTTCCGCTTACTCCGTTGCCATTTTCAATTCGCCGGAGATTTCCAATACTCCTCGTCGTTTTTAATTCGCTGGAGATTTCCAATATTGAGCACTCACACAGGTTCATCCACCAACGTTCTTTAATTGATCTAGCTTTCCCGATCGCTCTCGTCAAGATTCCCAACGTCCTTCTTTGTCGGAGCTGTCCATGGCTGACAAGGACGCAACCACAAAAACCCCTCCAGGTTCCATTCCTTTCTCCCATCCATTGTATCTTCACCCATCTGATACTCAATGTTCTTCCATCGTTCCCCACACGCTGACTGGTTTCGAGAACTATACTGTGTGGAGTCGTGGGATGCGCATAGCCTTCCTTGGGAAACACAAACCCGGCTTTGTTGATGGATCTTGCCGTAAAGAAGATCAAGATCCGCCCCTGCAACCTCAATGGGAACGATGTAATGCAATGGTTCTTTCCTGGATTCTCAATTCGATCAGTAAGGAATTGGCTAATGGTGTCATATTTTTCCAGAATCCGTACAGTGTCTGGGTTGATCTTCAGGAACGTTTTGGGTAACTGCACCAGCTCATGTTTTTATTTTCTAGGCATAGAGATATATAGCTAAATCTTAAAAAGGTGTGGTTTTATCTCAACGAAAGTTTGTATTGGATTTGTTATCTGACACAGGTATGAGTGGATGTAAGTCATTGAGTGTTCCATTGGCACCGAATTTGAAATTAATGCCTTTTCAGGAAGGAAAACACAATGTACAAGATCTGTGTAAGAATACAGAACAATATCATCGCCTCATTGGTAAACTGATTTACCTAACAATGACTAGACCTGACATTTGTTTTTGTGTGCAGACATTAAGCCAGTTTATGCAAAAGCCGACTAAGCCACACATGGCAGCAGCTAGAAATGTTCTTAGATATCTAAAGGGTACCATTGGACTTGGTATAAAGTTGAGTTCTGATGGAAATCCTAATTTAGAATGTTTTTGTGATTCAGATTGGGCTTCTTGTGGGATTACACGGCGCTCGGTCTTTGGATACTTGCTGAAATTTGGAGGTTCTCTTGTGATGTGGAAGACAAAGAAGCAAACCACAGTGTCAAAGTCATCTGCAGAAGCTGAATATAGGGCGCTCAATATGGCCACATCTGAAATAGTTTGGGAACTTGGGTTCCTTCGTGATTTGCGGATTCCACAAACAGAACCTATGTGAATTCATTGTGACAGCATTGCAGCAATCCACATTGCTGCGAATCCAGTTTTCCATGAGAGAACGAAGCACATTGAAGTTGATTGCCATTTTATTCGTGACAAGTGGCGAGAGAAAGTGATTGATCTTGTGCATGTTCGTTCTCATGAGGAAGAGGCTGATTTGTTAACTAAATCAGTATCAGGAGACGTGCAACGCAAATTGTTATGCAAGTTAGGGTCTATTGACATATTTGCGCCCCCAACTTGAGGGGGAGTGTTAGTGTATATAAGTATTTGTGTGAATTGATTTTTAGTAATTGTAAATATTCTTGTACAGGACAGTTAGGGAGTTAGGAGTAATGTTTGTTTATAAATAGTCTATGTAGCATATCATTTTCTGATGATGTAAACCTTCTATGTTAATGAATAAGAAGTCTTCCATTTTTTGCCTATTGAGAGGTAATTAGGGTTGAGATATTCAACAATATCAAAAATAACACGACTATATATTTCAGCCTCATATTTAATAATAATTATTTTTATTAGTAGCTTATATAATGAGGGCGCCATATAAAGATTTAAGATATGGGGTGAGTAATTGGTTTTTTGGTTGAATTAATAGAAAAATCGAATAGACCTGATCTTAGACACAAAACTTAACCAAATTAACTGAAATATTTCAGTTTGGTTGGTTAATAATTGAAAGGTGTAAATTTGCAACGAATGTTTTCATTTGAGAAGTAATGTTGTTAATAACATTAAAAAAACTATCTTTTACGGTTAACTCTTTAACGGAAAGGGTAATATTGTTTAATTTTAACACTTTCGAGGTAAAAGTAAACCTAAAAAAACTTATGGCTCAACATTGCTTCTCGACAAAAAACTTGTGGAACTTTTTTATTATATTATTTACAAAATAAAAGATAAATAAATAAATTTTTCTAGGAGTATTACTTTTTCGGGAGAATTTCACGCACTAAACCCCACTGGATCAAATTTATTTAGTCAACCCCCATAACATTATGAAATTTCATAGCACCTAAAAGAATCAAAATGAAAATAAGTTCTGTGGGTAGAAAAATAATAATGCTCCTTGCTTTATTTTCTAAAAATGCAAATCTAATTGTCGCCGGAGCTCTGGCGACTAGTCATCGGCAGCTCCAACAACCAAAAATTAATGTGTTGTTCGTATGCTTATTGCACTCGTTTATGAAGAGTTATACACTTGCAAATGAGACTTATTAAATTTGTCTTGTTTATTTGCAAGTGTCAAACTCATCATGAACAAGTGAAATATACATATGAACAACACAAATTAATAGGTTAATAAGAAAATATAGGATTATGAACAAGTCCTATTTGTAAGTGTTTAACTTTTCACGAACAAATATGAGCGACACTAATTGAACAAATCTCATTAACAACATAAAATAATATTGAACAAGTTTCATTTGTAAGTGTGTAACTCTTCATAAACAAGTGAAATAAGCATATGAAGAATACATTAATTTTTGGTCGGAGTGCTAGCCAGATGTTGGAGTGTTGATGTCGGTAGCTGCTCCGGCATGGCAGCTGCCAACAACCACTCACCGAAGCTTTGAGGACAATCAAACATTTTTTAAAATAAGTAAAGTAAGGGGCATTACTGTGTTTTGTCCACAAAATTTATTTTCATTTTGTTCTTGGGGTTCAGTGAAATTTCAAACATTATGGGAGTTTGAAATAAATTTGGTTAGGTAAGGTTTTATTGAAACTTCCCCTACTTTTTATCCTCAAGAGGGAAATATAAAATAAATTAAATAAATATAAAATATCTATAGATTTGATCTAATATGATCAAAATACATCTCTATTTAATTATAAAATAGCATCAATTAAATATACATATATATAGAGAGAGAGAGGGGGGGGTTTATTTATTTTTCTAATTACCGAATTATTCCCGGTTTAAATTTGTATAGTTACATTTTTGGTGAAAAGGAGGGAATTTCAATATAATTACCGGCAGGAATGCTAGAAGTGACTGGACTATAAGAGAAAGTTCTAATTAAAAACACAGACATTTATGTGTTTAATAGAAAATTTAGTATGAATTAAATTATAAGTTATGAAATCAAAAAATATATATTCGCGAATACACGGGATATCAATTCCTAATTATGATCGGTAGTTCAGATATAATCAAATTTTGAATTGACTGAGGTACGTGAAATATATTTTATTAGATTCCCCTATGCTTTTATATTTATATTATTTATTATTTTTAAATTTAGTATTTATATATTAGTTTTATTAGCTTTGTTTATTTTGATTTTAGATATGTGATACAAAATAAGAGAATAAACAACTTAAAAGTTTCCATTGATAAGTCGGTTGGATTCACAAGTAATCGTATAGAGTTTTAGGATATGTTGTATTCGATCGTCTCATCGAATATATATATATTTTTTTGCCTGAGTCGAATCTAATAGTTTCATATCTTGAGCCTAATTTGTCTCTTTTTTCTCTATTCAATTTTTTAAAAGATCAAAACTATTCCAACTTTGCAAGCAATTACATAAAAGATAATGCTAAATTTGATCTCAACAAAGAAAAGAAAGTGACCATATACAAATTAACAAGTACGATCTAGAGATACAAGTCTGTAAAATATACTATCTAGAGATTCGTTCCATAAGCTTAAAACATGTACGGTGTGGCTGCGAACGGCAAAACGTATATCGTCGGCTTCGGACGGCGTTCCCTGAGAATAAAAAACCGAAACATAAATGAGTATTCAAAACTCAGAACAGCCAAATAACTTTTTGATTGGTTAAATATGAAACACTCACTTATTATCATGATGACGTCGATTAATACAGACGACATTGGCCACTGATTTGTTTTTCCCGGACTTGTTGGATTTCCTGCTAACGTTTATGTCATGATCCTGATACACATTATCCTCCATGATCACTGACAGCGTCGGACGCCAAGCCGATGGGCGGTTCCGCCGGCAATAGGTTCTGTTGTTCCTCATGTGATGGCAATCATCACCAGAAGTACCAACGTGACAGAAAAAGCTGTCGTCGGACGTTGCTGGCCATCTCCGCTGAGGAAGACGATAGCAAGATCCGAATTTGGTGAAGAAATTGAACATCACTATAATCAGGAAGCAGTGTGCTGTGCTCGATTCCTCTAAAATTGATTTGGTTTCTTGAAATCGGGAGGTAGCGGAAGGGTTTCAGTTGGAGTGTTAAGCCTTACGCAAAAACAGTTAAGTTTGTTGCCTTATCCCTTTAAAATAGGCTATGAAGTTATCTGCTTTCCGTAAAAATAGGATATAATCAAGTACACAGGCATCTTATTAAGGTATTAATGTTTTGGTCAATAAATATCTCAATCAATCCGTTTAACAATTCAAGCAAAAGAATTAATATTTATAATCACAGCTTCTATATATATATATATATATATATATATATATATATATATATATATATATATATATATATATATATTGATGAAGATTACACACACATATCATCATCATCATTCTGATTTTTTGACCGGAGATCATAATTATGATTTCGAATCATGGTTATGAGTAAGGTAGTTAAAATCGAGATTTTACGTAAAATTGAAAGAGAGATAAAATATCGTAACGTAAAAATATAAAAGCGTTTGGAAAATTAGTAAAATCGTTTTAATGAAAAAAATCATAAAAATTTAAAATCGCAGTGATAAATCGATATTTTAACTATCATGATTATGAGATATAATCTTTGATTCATGATATACACCCATATATATAATTAAATTGGATTATATGTAATACACACACATGTATAATATTTATACTTAAACACATATTACATACACCCAAATATAGATGGGTACGGGGACTGGGAGTCCAAGGATATGCTAGTAGCCCATCCCGTCCGTTTAGTGTATACATCCACCCATTTTAACCTGCGTGTTATGGGTCTGATTAGAGTTGAGAATCAGGGTTAACCTTTGAAAAATCAAGGCCTAAAAGGGCCGGCCCTTTTAGATCTGGGGTAAAAAAATATGTCTGTTTTTTAAGGCCAAGCCTAAGAGCATGTGTGATAGGGTGGCCCTACAAGGCCAAAAGCTATTTTCTAAATTTAACTATTTTTCCTGCATTTTTTTAAAGAAATATAATTAGTAAATTACAACAATTAAAGTTCTAATTATCAAATAAATGTTGTCAACATTAAGGTCTAAACAATATGTCTCATGCAACAAACAAACACAGTCACTAATTAATAATCAGTAAAGCAATGATTGTCTGATGTCGTGAATCTATGATGTACTAATGCGTTATTGTGTGCGCGTGAGGCCAAGACAACGACTGAAGCGTAAAGTGAATGACAGAAATGAGTAAGACTGTGAGAGTGATTAAATGAGTAAATGCGTATTGGGCAATAGGGTAGGCAAGTAGCTTCCTTTACGGTTAGACTAAGTCAGCAGAACAAGTAGGCAAGTGCCAACTGGGCAAACAGGGCCGAGCTCTTTTACGTCCTAGGCCCTACAGAGCTGGCCCTTTTAGGCTCGACTTCATTTGGAGGCTCCATTTTATAAGCTTGGCCCTTGAAGGGTTAGGGCTTAAACGGGTCAGCTCGATAGGCTCAACCCGATTTCCCGACTTTAGGCTTGACGATCTAAAATGAGCAATTTTTTACTAGACTTGAGCATGTTTACTAGATTGTGGGAGACTTGCTCAGCCCTAATAAAATCCCATGAGACCAACTATTGTTTTGGGAACCATTTCTTTTCTCTTTTACATCTCTCTAGTTTTCATCTCTCAACTATTAGATTAAATTTGTACGGTTCAAAATTAATAGTTCACAAAAAATGATAATTAATAAATAAATAGATTGAAGTAACTAAAATTTAATTAAACAGTTTTTTTTTTTTAAAAATATACCAATTTAAACAGTTTATAGTTACAGGCCAGAACCCTTTTTTTCAATTCGGTGAAAGTTTGAAAGTAAGAAAAAACCACTTGATGGGAGGTGCATGAATACGGTCTTTAATGCATTGGGCTTGGCTATTTGTCCAGAGCCAAGCGCAAAATTTGGATAATATACTCACTTCATCCCTCAAAGACGAACTATTTTTTTTTTTTTTTTTTGCAATTTTTAATCAATAAATTATTGCAAATTCAAAAGTGGCAAGAGGGGATGTGGGAATTATTTTAATTTATTTTATATTTTCATTATTTTTATGAGGCATGAATAGTGTACACACACACACACACCAATAACAGTGTATTTTTTCTTGAAAAGGGAAGACACAAGCATGAAGTTACAAGCAGAATCAAATCTGCCATCTCTCACTTATAAGGAAACTCTTATGCCACTAGACTATAAGTTCATTGGCTACATATATATAAAAAGATTTAAATTTGAACTCCCAACTACTTGCTACATATTTAACTTCTTGAATTTAATTGGGGAAGCTACATATGATCATGGATGAGCTTGTTTGAAAAGCTTACATAAAACGCCAAATTTTGCGTTTTGGCATCAAACTGATTAATGAAGAAGAAGCAAGGGGCTTAAAATGGTTGATGATTACAAGGATCTGGTTATTGTCTATATATGCTAATTTAGTTGCGTATGAATGTAGTATGTGCCCCTGTCAATTAACTCATGTTGAAACAAAAGATAATTCAAACATGTTCGGGATCTTCTTATTTTTAATGGCTAGTTCTTGTTTTTGTACTTTTGGAATTCTTCTCTTTGAGGGGGGAAAAAAAACTGTTGCATTGGCAATAATATATTAAGTCCTGCGTTTCACTCAAAATATGAGTTAAGTTTATTACTCATTGCTTATAGATAGTTTCAATTTTTTTTAGTAAATTTTATCATATACTATTTTTTTTTATTGTTTTTATAAATCCTTCATATATACGCCTTAAAACAAGGTCATCATCTTTTAAAACACTAATATTCCCCTCAAAGTGTCACTGCTTTGGTTATCATATACTATTTGGAGTGATATTTAGGAAAAATATCACTCCAAATCCTTTTATTTTATTTTTGTTCCATTTTTAATTAATGTAGTTTATTTTCATGGTTTTCCATCCCTTTTATTTAATTTCTTCCATTTGAAACGTTAATCACCGTTAAACAAGATATATAGGAGATGAAGGTTTGATTTTGAAACTTTTACTATTAGTTTTAAAATATGAAGAGCTATATCTTCTAAACAAAGCTTGTATGATGGTAAAAAGATAAGGGTTAATGGGTAATTTTGTTTTGAAAGTGTAAAAAATGAAGTAATTTTTCTCGATGTTATCTTAGTTAATTTTGTCTGTTAGTTGATCAAATATCTTTGAGTTGATCAACATGTGTCGTCCACGTCATTTTTGTTATGGTGCAATTTTTTCCCGTAAGTTTTAAATCTAACATTGAAAAAAATGAAGTAGATTGCACATGATTTTTTTAGGCAAATTTGTATTTTAGTAAATATAACGTGATGATATGTGGATTGTCATCTCAATATATTTGGTCAACTAACAGTTAAAATTAACTAGGATAACAATAAAGGCAAAATTACTTCATTTTTCACACTTCTAAGATAAAATTGTCCCCATAAAAATTTTAAAATAAAATTACCCCAAATTTCCGAACGAAGAAACAAAACCATTATGAAAGCAATGAAAATGGTAAAATTATGATTAGAAAGAGTTAGGCGGATAAATTTATTAAGGGCGTCAAATTGAGCCACAAATGCCCGTGAGCTTACTCATTTTTTTTTTTTTGCGGACGATGCTCTTCTATACATGCGTGCAACTCAGTGCAATTGCAACCATCTAGCTGATATTTTGGAAATGTATTGCACTGCCTCTGGTCAAGTAATCAATCTTGATAAGTCTAGTATCCTTTTCTCTTCTAATGCCCCTGATAATGTTACAAATATGGTTGGAAGAATCTTGGGCATTCCGGTGCCAGAGGACCCGGGTAGATACCTTGGTATTTCGAGTATTTGGGGGAAGACAAAGCATCAGGCGTTGGCTTATGTTCGGGAACGCATTGCTAATAAAACCCAAGAATGGGGTCACTCTCTTCTCTCCTTTGCTGGATGTGATGTAATGATTAAAGCGGTTCTTCAGGCAATCCCTATCTACCCTATGAATGTTTTCAAGTTTCCAGTCAAGACATGTAAAGAGATTAGCAGCTTTATTGCTAACTTTTGGTGGAGCGGTACTGTTTCTGGTGGAACAACACATTGGAAAGCATGGGGGTCTTTAACGAATGCTAAAAGCTCTAGTGGGATGGGTTTTCGAGAATTATCTATCATGAATGATGCTCTTCTGGCTAAAACTGCATGGAGATTGCTGATGAGTCCCAATGACCTGTGGGCTAGGGTCTTGAAGAGTGTGTATTTTCCCAAAGATGATTTCATGAAGGTAGACAAAGGACATAAAGCATCGTGGTGCTGGTCTAGTATTTTGGATGGTAGGGTTTTTCTCGCGCAAGACTTGTGTTGGGATGTGGGTGATGGTGCTACTATTAGAATTTGGGATGATAAATGAGTTCCTCATGTTGTTTTCCCGAAGAAACCCAGTAACATAAATGACCCTATTATTACAAAGGGTAGAGTTTGTGATCTTATTGTCAATGGTAAATGGGATCTTACTCCCATTGACCAGTATGTATCGCCGGAGGTCAAGAGTGCTATATATGAGATTGATATCCCAGCTAATGGGTTGGTTGATAAATTGGTGTGAACCAGTGCTAAGAACGGGGTGTATTCTATGAAGGGGGGGTATCATAACAATAAAGGGAACTTGCTGTCTGAGGGCAACAAGGCTGGGTCTTCAGTAGTTATTACTTCATCCTGCTGGAAGTTGATTTGGAAGATTCAGATTATCCTGAGAGTACAACAATTCGTCTGGCGGATATTAAATAATGCTGTTGCTACCAATGATGCTCTTTATAGGAGAAAGAGATCTCAGAGTAACATTTGCCCCGTTTGTTCTGATGCTATGGAGATGGTGGAACACTTGTTTTTCCATTGACCTTGGACTAGGTGTGTTTGGTTTAGATGTTCCCTCGGTGCAAAACTTGACGTTGCTCGTATTTCGAACTTCAATGCCTGGTGGATTCAACTTACAGGTATGTCTTTTTTAAGTAAGCAAAACCTTTCATTAATTTGTTGGATCTTATGGTTTATATGGAAACAAAAAAATAATTTGGTTTTTAATCATAAAGATCCTAACCCTATTGATGTTATTGAATGTGCGAGGAAAAACAATTTTGACTTCTAGGTGAATTGTGATAAAAAGCACAGGAATTCGGAGGGCCAAAGAGTTGTTCCTTCTCATCTAGTCTTCTGGTCCCCTCCACCTGTTAGCAAGCTTAAATATAATTGTGATGGGGCCTTTTCGGCTAATAAGACTAGCGCTGCTATCGGAGTTATCTGTAGGGATCATTTTGGTTATTTCAAATGGGGTTTTGTGGATAACATCTCTGCATTTATGACTGAAGCTTTAACTCTGAAGAGGGCACTGATGCTCGCTGTTGATCTCGGTCATGATGATGTTGTTTTTGAAACCGATTGTCTTTCTCTTCTTGATTGTGTTGATGCTAGATCTCCAGATATGTTTGATTGGAGGAGTAGGAACATTATTTTCTATATTATTCGTCTTTTGGTGACCAAGGTTGGGTTCTCTTTGTCCTTTACCCCAATGGGGGTAATTGTGCTGCTGACCTTATTGCAGCAGATGCTTATAAAGAGGTGTGCCCGATTGGGTGAGTTTTACAACCAACACCTTTTTTATTGTCAATTCTAGTCTTGGACGCCCAGAAGGCGAATGTTGTTCCTCTTGATGCCCCTCTCCTCAATCACACATTGAATGGTGATTGTTTGTAGTTTGTTTTATTTGTGTGTATTTTGTTTTGTTTGTAATTCATAGGCTTGTCTGTTCTTTGTTGTTGCTTCTCTTCTTGTTGTTTCCCCGCTCTGATGTTGTTTTGCAATTTTTTTGAAGTATTAATATACGTATCCTTTGACCCAAAAAAAGAAAGAAATGGTAAAACAACATTTCACCTAAAGAAGCCTTTTCTTTTTAGCTGTAAGTCAGTAAAAGGGAAAATATGTACAATCAAAATCATTAACATTTTGATCGGACTTGATGAAGTGATAGAGACATGTCCTTATTGTGCAGCCTTAATTTTGCAGGATGAAATGATACTTCACAAACGTTACATGATACTTCAAATCGGACGTGAAGTTGCCTTCATTCTTATCTCCTTGTACTTTTTCTCAGAGCATATTTGTGTTTAACTTCAGCCACTTCACTACAAGTAATAATCTTGCTCCGAAAGACTGTAAATTCACATTTATTCCCCCTACTCTACTTTTTTATCTCCTCATGTGCTTGCCTTTTTAAACTATTAACATGATCGAGCGTGCTTTCCCAAAATCATATTGATTGTGAAATCACCACATATAATTAATATTATCAGTCACGCATACAAACAGAAAATCCTCCACGTAAAGGCAGTCAAATGTAAACCCTAAAAAAAGAACTTAATTATAATTTATAAGATAACAAAATTTTGGAGTATAAGACGTGAGCACGTCCAAATGCGATCAACTTAATATATTACAAGATCGTATCTTGATCAAATAAGATTATTTAAAAAAGCGTACAAAGGAGAGGAAGAGTAATTAAGAAGGAAATTGAAATTGCAATAGTGATCGACTAATCTGTATATATGAAGAGGTCAGATTTGTTTTTAGTTATGGCATCACATACAGAAGCAACCAATTTGATCCGTGTTATTTTATAATTAACATGTATAAATTATATTAAATACATGCATTATTTGAGAGCAGGAGAATGAATGCAACAGGAAGATGATCGAGACTTGTTAAGACTAACCCAACATGGGATGTTAATTTAAATAGTTATTTTGTGAAAGCGAACTCAACAAGAGTACGGCCGGCTATAGCACACCTTCGTTAACTTATTTGCCACCATGTGTTTTTAATCTAGTTTTTGCATTATATTAATCTAAATAATTATTACTACAAAACAAGTAAGCACTAGTTGAAAAGAAATATAATTAACAAGAATACAAATTAGCTTTATGATCTTTTGATCTTTCCAATAACTTATTTCAAAAGGACATTTGTATATTGATTAATACATAAATCGGATTAGAATGCAGCATCAAAAAAGAAATTTTATGTTGCTTTTGAGAAGACGTACATAGAAATTCTTCTACAACTTAAACTAATTCCCAAAGGAGAAAGAAATGGAAATCCTTATGCAAACCACAGTATTTAACCACGGGAACACATTATTCAAATTGAAATTTCCCATAGTTTTGAAAAATTTAACTAAATAATATTATTACCTTCAACTAAATAAATGAAATCTCCATTTGATTCTCCACACACACATCACTTCATTAATTTTTTAATAAATTATTAAGATGTCATTGTAATTAAAATATAAAATTTATAGTAAGTCACATGAGTGTGTAAAATACACTTGAAAAATAACACTTTAGCTTAGGAATATTTATGTGTAGCTTATGACTAATTGGGGTTAGATTTAGCAAAGGGCTAATTTTTACAATATATATGATGAATTATATTCAAATGCCCGCTAAAAAAAGAGATGTCACATTTTTGGCGTCCTTTAAATAGGGGTACGTTGAGCTGAGGGGTTGAGATGAGCATTGTTAGTTTCCAAATCTAAACCATATGATAGACAAGTTAATTTAATGCTAGATGAAAATAAGATAACAAATTTCTGCACTATATATAAGCATTTTAATATGATCCCTTCAGTCAATAAAAAAAAATTATGAATTTAACTTAAGAATAAACCTAAATAAGACATTGTCCTAATACACCTAATACACACACAAATTCTTTTTATAAGCTTCCAATTAGCGTAGTACATTGATAAGATGGAAGTGTATGGAAAAATAGCTGGAGGTTTATTTAATGTATTCCCTCTAGCTCTTAAGTTTTTTGGTCTTCATTACTATATCTAGATATGTATAATGTAAGACCCCTTTTCTGCTATATATATATATATATATATATATATATATATATGTATGTATGTATAGCTTCACATGTCAAAGTTCACACTTGACAATTGCAAACTCCTTCTCCTCTCTACTACATTTCCATATCCAAAGGTTTTTGCTCTGAAGTTGGAAGCATTTATATGGCTTTAGGCCTCTAAAAGTTCACAAGATAAAGCCGTAGCTTTTCAAATCCCCTCTGCACCTTTCTCCTCTAGATGCGCGTCAAAAAGCGGACAAAAACAATATTTACCCCTCTCCTCACTCCATCTTCTATTTTCCCGATACTCAAAACAAGATCATAAGCGACTTTAACAACCACTTTGATCGAGTTTTTCCCTCTTCTTTCATAAACCTAAAACCTAGCTTCTAGCCAGAGCCATGAAAACTGAGTTAAAAGGAAGTACTACTTCCATTTCCCTTCAATACCCAGCTCTCTTCGACACACCCCACAATAATAATCAAGATCTCTCAGGAGAACTCAAAGGGTGTTTGGGAAGTCTCGATGGAGCTTGTATAGAGAAGCTCTTACTTCATTGTGCTAGTGCTTTAGAGAGTAACGATGTAACTTTAGCTCAACAAGTCATGTGGGTGCTCAATAATGTTGCTTCTCCAATTGGAGACACCAACCAAAGGCTCACCTCGTGGTTCCTCAGAGCCTTAATCTCTAGGGCTTCACGAGTATGTCCTATGAACTTTAACGGACGAAGCAGTACTATCCAGAGAAGGCTAATGTCCGTGACGGAGCTTGCAGGGTACGTTGATCTTATCCCTTGGCATAGGTTTGGGTTTTGTGCTTCTAATAGTGCTATTTTTAAAGCAATTCAAGGGTTTCAAAGAGTTCACATACTAGATTTTAGTATTACCCATTGTATGCAATGGCCAACTCTTATAGATGCTTTGGCCAAAATCCCAGAAGGTCCTCCTGAGGTTAAAATCACAGTGCCTTCTTTTCGGCCGCGTGTCCCTCCTTTGGTCAATATTTCAACGGAAGAAGTTGGGCTGCGTTTGGGGAATTTTGCTAAATTCAGGGATGTCCCTTTTGAATTCAATGTGATTGGAAGGAACACTACATCTTCTGAATTAAGCAATATTAATGATTCATCATCCAGCTTTTTACCCTTTGAGTCACTGTTAAGTCACTTGAATCCCACTATGTTAAATCTTAGGGAAGACGAAGCTTTGGTGATAAATTGTCAAAACTGGCTACGTTACTTGTCTGATGAAAGAAAGGACACTTTCCAAGAAGCATCTCCTAGGGACACTTTCATAAATCTAATCAAAAGTCTTAACCCTAGAATAGTACTTTTAGTTGACGAGGATTGTGATCTTAGTGTACCAAGTCTCACGTCAAGAATCATCACTTGTTTCAACTATTTGTGGATACCCTTTGATGCTTTGGAGACTTTTTTGCCTAAAGATAGCAACCAGAGGGTAGAGTATGAATCTGACATAGGCCAGAAAATTGAGAACATCATCAGCTTGGAGGGGTTCAGAGAATAGAGAGATTAGAGAGCGGCGCGAAAATGTCGCACAGGATGAGAAATGGAGGCTTCTTCAACGTTCCATTCTGTGAAGCAACTGTGAGAGAAGTTAAGGCTTTGCTTGATGAGCATGCAAGTGGTTGGGGTATGAAGATAGAAGAAGATAATATGTTAGTTCTCACATGGAAAGGCCATAACTCTGTCTTTGCCACAGCTTGGGTCCCACATGAGTTAAACGATCATATGGGTGTGGGCTGATGAGCTGTAGTCCTTATAACATGGACTTAAAACCTCATTTTGGTCCCTCCCTAGAAGTTTTGTATCATTTAGTATTTACACACCTAATTTTGTTTCAATCCTATTGCCTGGGATTGAAACAAAACAGACTACTTCAAAAGTACTAAAGTAGTGATACAAAAGAACTTCTATATATTGATCAATACCATGAGGTTTGAGTCCTTAAGCATACTATATTTCATAAGAGGCAGACAAAAAGTAATGGGAGCTAGCTAGCATGAGAAGGATTTGAGTTTTGGTTCAGTGGTCCAGAGAGAGGCAGCAGAGAAGCGAAAGCAACTAAAGTTCAAGCGTGTGAGTGAAAAGGCTGCAAGATGACCAGCAAGAGACAAGAAGGAGGGTTTCATTTTGAGTTGTAATTCTCGTCCTTCTAAATAATACTGTAATGAAGCTGATGAGGCGCTGTTATGTGTTGGACCACATGATGAGAGGCATAAAAAGATGAATGTGCTGATTGTCTTTTGTACGAGAGTAAAAATTGTATGTGTGTCTCTCTGCCATGCATATACATATGTATTCCCCTTATGATGCAGCTTTTGTTTTCAACATTGGAAGTGATCAGTGTAAGAGGCTCTCTTGGTTAACTGCTGCTATTGCCTATAAGAATATCTGTCTTACTATTGTTGTTTTCTTCTTTCAATAATCTTTAACAGTTGAAGCATGATTTCAAACCCTTTTCTTACAAAGTTACAGCATCTCCATAAGCACACACAAAAAAAAAAAAAAAAAAAAAAAAACGAAAAGAAGAAGAAGAAGAAGAGAAGAAGGCGGCTAGAGTGCTCAACCCTCGCAATATATATATATATATATATATATATATATATATATATATATATATAGTTTGATGGTAAATTATTAATGATTTAATTCATTTTAAAAGATTAGTCTGTTGCCAATTTGGTAATCTAAAAATAAACCTTTGAATTTAGTACTTAAAAGTATATTTTTGGCTCAATTTGGTCCTTTAATTAAGTCTCTCTATTTTATCTTCAATAGAAATGGCTTGAGAAGCTTCTATACATGACTCTCATTCCAAGTCCATTTTGATTGGAAGAAAATGTTTAGAATTCATTATCTTTATATTTCAAACAATCAAATTTAAAAAATCAGAGTGACACTTCAATAACAAAATTAACAGTTCATAGCGAAATCTAAATCTGTTTTTGGCACCAAGAAAAGACAAAAAACAGAAAGAAGAAAGGGGGGGAAAATTTAGAAAGGACCACCCAATCCTGAATATTACTTTTTCATGACAGGTCATATTCTTTGCCATACCAATTTGTATTACAGGGGACAAATCACAGAGGGGGCTTGCAAAGGTAACAATTTCAAAAGGAAAAAAGGAAATGGAAACCCAAAAAATCCGACCTGCCGGATTCGAACCAGCGACCTAAGGATCACTGAGGTGTAACCCACTACAGTCCTCCGCTCTACCAACTGAGCTAAGGTCGGTTGTGATGATGTTGTCATAATTTAGTTATTAATCACCATTAAACATTTCCTAATTGACTATAATTACCAATTTGTGATTAAAGGTAACTGTATATTTTTATTGTAAATTAGGGAATAAAATATTTATATTTCCTATCATAGTTTACCAGAATTTGTTGATGTTGAAAAGCTGTGTGCTAATCTAAGTTTCTATGCTACATAGCGTTCCCCCAAAACAACGGCACTTGGTGTTCTTTTTCCTAGAAACTAATGATCATAACTCTTCACATCTCCGTGACGGTGATAGAATTAATTAATCATCACCACATAAATAAAATAAACCTGATAGTACTTAATTATACATATTGACGCCGTTATCATATCTTCAAGTTGCTTCTTAACCTGTTCACGTGGAAGAACTTGCACCTAGGGGTAGGGGTGAGCAAATCAAAACCGAAACCGAAAACCGAACCGAATAATTCGGTGTTCGGTTTTTTCGGTTTTTCGGTTCGGTCTTTTCGGTTTTTTGAAGTAGCTTAGTTCGGTTTTCGGTTCGGTTTTTGCAAAATTATTTCGGTTAAAACCGAAAAAACCGATTTTTATTTATTTATTATGTTTTGGGTAGAAATAACCGAAATTAATTAAAACGAAGATGCATATGTATGAGTCGGCCCTAACCTTATGAGTCATGTAAAGTATACTATAGCCAAGTTGCTCGACTCAATAATCGATATTGTAGATTGATTCAAAAAAAAAAAAAAAAAAAAAGTAGATTGCCATTTTCTGAATTAACCTAAACAAGAAGCGCCCACATAAAGTTTCGCTTGTTTCAAAAACCGATTAACAAAAAAACCGAACCGAAATATTTCGGTTTTTTCGGTTTCGGTCTATTCGGTTTTCGGTTTCGGTTCGGTTTTTAGAATATGTGTATTTCGATTTTTCGGTTTTAACCGAAAACCGAATGCTCACCCCTACTTGCACCCCATAGAAAATACACACCACCATCTACGTACTTTACATTCAAACACACATTATCATAATATTTAATTTTATGAAGTTTTTAATTTTACCATTTTATTATTTTCCATATTTCTCCAAACTCTAATGGACCCACATAGAAAAGATGACATAAAAATGTCTCCGACAAATGTTGCTATACAATCCCATACGTTGTACACCAATTCAACAATCAAATAGAATAATTCATTCCTAATTTCCCAGAATCGCTAAAATGCTGCAGTTGAGCCAATAGGTTATTTAGGTGGCCTGCTACAAGAATACTATATAAACAAAATGTACAAACGAAAAAAAGAATATATACACATATTCTTTTTTTTTAGAATTGAGGACCAAATGGTCCCGGGCAGGGTCGAACCCTGATTACAAAGGCTGCATAACGCAGCGTCATACCACTGCACTACCTAAGTGCTGGTTATATACACATATTCTGAATCAAGACAAGTTGGAATACTTGTTAATATGCTGCGGTAATCATCTTTCTCTGCGTCTGTGTCTCTGACTTCTATAGTCCGTCCATACATATAAGATCCCTTTGTCCCTCTCTGATTTTATATGCTTTCTTGTTGCTTCTCTTACACTCCCTGCTTTGTCTTTGTGTATCATGGTCGAACCGCATCACCTCACCAATCCGACACTCTTCTACAACTACCCCATTTTCTTCCTCCTTCTCTGTCTCTCTCTGGTTTCGTCATCTCCTTCCTCTTTGTCTTCTTCTTTCTCTCAGAATCTGCTCTTGCTTGTATTGTATTAAGTCCTCTCTTCCCTCCCCATATTTTTGGCTTCTTTTGGCTTTCTGTATTTCTTTCGCAACTCCCAAAAAAAGTTCAGGAGAATCAGTACTCTTTGATTTGAGGTGGGTTCGTTTGGGTTTTCGTTTTTGCTTAAATCATGGAAGATTGCTGTGATCTTGAAGTGGATATAAATGGACAAGAGACCTTCCTGGTGAACAAAGTAAGCGTTTTGTTTCTCTCTGTTTATCAGAACCTCTGTTTCAGTCTTTGATTTCGCTTGCGTTTAGGATCTAGAAGGTATAGTCAGAACCCAGATATATCATCTTCTCATTCTTCTGGTTGATGGTTTTCTGTTTGTGCTACTGCTATAAAAGCCAGAAGTGATTATTGTTCAATGATTTTTTTTGACACTGTTGTTTGATGAGTTATCCATGCATTGATTCTCTTTCTTTTTTCCGTTATCATTTCGTTAGTAACTTGATGATAAAAAATGTAACTTTCCGCCCATCATTAATATGCACCTACATGACAGTGAAGTGGGGCTATAATGATTTAATTATCAACTCCGTTCTTACAAACCAAAAGCTCAAAGTGCCTTATTCGTTTTACTTTTTCTTTCTTTCTTCCTTCTTATTCGGTTTCTGGCTTTGTTCTTGTTTGCGGCATACCGCATTAAATGCAGGATTTTAATGTTCTCACCTTCATTTGTTTTATTCACTCCTTTTGCAAGTACCTCAGGGTTGGTTTCAAGGTCATTTATTTCTCTTCTATACGCTTCCATATATGCTAGATTACAAGTAGATGGAGATCCTTCAGTCTCCCTCTACTGCACAATTTATTGTTCATAACAACCCCTGTTTCACTGGTCCATTCTTTTTCAGCATCTTTCCTTTTTTCCCCACGTCCCTTTTCTTTTCTCTCTCTGCTGCTGGGTTAATTTGATGCTAGATTTCCAGTTTCATGAGTATATAGCAAAAAAAATTGTAGATCTTTTCTTTGATGAAAGAATCTCCCTTGTCATCTAACTTTGTTCCTCCCTTTCTGCAGAATCTTGTTTCTCGCTATTCAGGCAAATTCATCAAATTGTTTGGAAAAAATAGCAATCCAAATAGGAAGCTTAAAGTAATATTCCAAGACTTTCCAGGAGGGGCATCAGGTTTTGAGCTTGTATTGAGATTTTGTTACAACAATGGAAAATATGACTTAACTCCTTGCAATCTGTTCCTGGCTCACTCTGCTGCAAAGTTCATGGAGATGAAAGAGTCCGTTGTTGCTGGAAAGAGTCCTAATTTGTTGGAGCAAACAGAAAAATCACTCCAAGAGATTGGCTATTGGACATGGTCTGACCTTTTAACAGCCTTGAAACAGTGCCAAGATTTCACGCTAGTCGCAGGTTGTTCTACCATGATGCTTGAAAAATGCTTGGAATCCATAGTTGGGAGGCTGGTTTTGGCCAGCGAAGCTAGCCCATGTCCATCTTCTTGTTCCTCTGACATTTCTGGGGATCGATGTTCCAGCGAGTCCAAAAGCACAGAGAGTACAAAGACTCTATTTTCTCGTTTCACATGGTGGTTTGAAGACCTCCTATTTCTCAGTCCTTTGCTGGTTCAAATGCTGGTAAAGTCTATGCTTTGGCGAAAACTGGACCATGTTATAATCAGTAGGTTTCTGATGTATTACCAGAAGGCAAAGTTTTCTTCTGCCACAACCGATGAGAAGAGGAAGATCATTGAAACGGTGATAGACATGCATTACAGTATGGACCCTAGTGGTCTTCCTTGCAAGACCTTATTTGGGATTGTCCGAATCACTCTCAACTTGAACATAAGCAAATTTAGCAAGAACAAGTTGGAGAATATGATTGGCGCACAGTTGGATCAAGCAACATTGGACAATTTGCTTGTTCCATCTCCTTATGGAATAGACTACTTATACGACGTGAATCTTGTCCTGAGATTCTTGAAAGCATTCCTGCGACGAGGAAACTGTCTTGTCGCTCATTCTCGGATGAAGAAAGTGGCCAGCTTTATCGATTTGTATATAGCTGAAATAGCTCCTGATCCTTATTTAAAACCTTCCAAGTTCTTGGCTCTTGCCTCAGCACTACCAGATTCTGCAAGAGACTCCTATGATGAACTGTATCATGCAATGGACATGTATCTTGAGGTTAGTATGTTCATAAATAATTTATTCTCCTCATGAATGATTTATATAGGTTGAACCTCTTTTTCAATTGAATCTTCTTCTAAATTGAAACCTACTTAAAATGTGTTCACTATATATAGGTGCATGGGGATTTGTCAGAGGAAGAAAGGCTGAAGATCTGTGGTGCTTTAAATTATGAGAAGCTTTCAGCTGAGGCATGCTTAAATCTGTCTCAGAACAAAAAATTCCCATCAAAATCTGCAGTTAAGGCTCTTATTGTTCAACAATCCAAGCTCAAAAACTTGATTCTTGGCACTCCCAACAATAATGCTGCAGCTTCAATCACCAATTCGCCGCGTAGTTCCAGCGACGCCGGAAGAAGAGGAACGAGACACAGAATCAAAGAACAGGTCATGCTGTATACTACAGAGTTTAATGTTTCAGCCCAAGACAAGAGATTCTCAGCAAAATTGCAGGGAATGCAATGGAGGGTCCCAGAATTGGAGGGCATGTGTAGGAAATTGCAAGCCCAGATGGCAAAGATCATGAAATCAAGAGTTTCAGGACATAGTTATTCAAGATCTTTGCCCAAACTCTGTTCATGACAGATTGTCAGATTCAGATTTTTCCTATGTAAACTTGCTTGTAGTGTACAGCAAAGGAGTGAGTTCAATTTCATAGTTTTCCCGAAATCCTGTTTGATTGAAGATGATTAAGTTCACTGTACAGAAAAAGATGATATTAAGCCGAGTGTTTACATAGTTTCATGTCCCGAACATTGGCAAGGGTTAAGGTCCAATTTTATCCGGTAAGTTTTTGCATAGAAGTTGTAGATATTCTAAAGTTTTTGTTGGATTAATTTTGTGGCAAAAATGTTAAAAAGGAGCAATGTTGGACCAATCAATATTAGTTTTTTACGTTTAGGGCGAATTTGCTTTCGTTTTTTTTTTTTATTACTTATGTGACCAAATCCATCCAACAAAAATTTCCAGATAGCTAGAAGTGCTATACAAAAACTTTCTGATTCATACATAATAAGCAAAGAGAACACATGTTTCTGTGGGGCAATACAGATTAATAAAGTAGGATCATATATGCTGAATCCATTTATGTAAATAGGACCAGAGGTCAACGTGTCTTGTTTGATAGTGGACGGCAATGGTGGGATTGAGAGGGACAGACAAACTTTATTGTTAATTATCGTATTAATTTTTTTTGGGGGTCCAAAAGCTTTTATTGGTATTAGAGAACGTGCTTGTTTATGTGATGCACAAATTTGTTGAGTAGAAAAGGAATGAAGCATTCAAGTTTAGTGGGTCAACCCCACCGCCATGATCATGCCTTTGCTCTCTGCACTCACAGTGGGTGAGCTCCAGAGAGGAACCACTTTCTGAGCTGAGCAGCATACGTCTTTATCATATAGAAAACGACATCTTCAAGAGTTTAAAGTTACCACGTGCATGGTCATTAAATATTTATTTTGGTTGGACTTTAATGTAAATTTTATAATCATCATAGTTCGAATGTCGAGAAATCAAGTACTCCGTACTAATAAATTCCATTTCATTATGAGTTGAACTGGAAGGGATCCTCTCACAGTCCTCCCTCTCCCCATCTCTCGCCGCACATCTCGCCGTCCGATCCGCATTGGATTTGGGCGAGTAGAGATGCGATCCAATTTTTTTTTTAAAAAATATTTTTTAAAAAAAAAAAAATCAAAAAAAATCTGAACCGTTGGATCGAGATTTGGACGGTCCAGATGGGACTGTGAGGGATGGGGAGAGGGGGGAATGTGAGAGGATCCGGATGCGAGTTGAACTAGTAAAAGTGTAAAACTCCTTGTCATTCTCACAAACTACATGCCACAGTACTATATATGCTAGCTAGCTTGTGATGTAAATAGGTTCTCATAAACTACATTTTGAGTAGTGATATTGATAATTTGGCTAATGTATAGTTTATACTTTAAATAGTATTAACTAAAATTTAAAACAATATTTTATTTGTTTGAATGAATGTATTATTATAAACGTCTCTACAAAAATTAAAATGAATGATTATTAATTAACTTTATCCGTAGAAATCTTTCTTAGAAGCTAAAATGTGAAAAGAGAAACACCTCCTAACAAAGTTTGTTAAAATATATAATGGACAATTTCAACATCATTATTAAGCAGTTGCCACTTTTTAAATATTTTCATTACAAAAAGCTAATAATTAAAAATATTTAGAACTATTATATATGTTTATTGGAGTTTTCTTTTCTACTGTTTCCCCATGGTTATCGAACCGGACGACCCCGGTTTCGACGGAACCGTCGAACCGGACTGAACCAGGTCCGAAACAAGTCAAAAACCGGGGTTAACCCCTCGAATCGAGTGAACAGTGAAAGCCGTGTGACCGGTTGAACCAGGTCTTAACCACGGTTTGTGGTCTAAACCGGAGTTTTTTTTTAATTTTTTTTTTAATTTTTTTAATTTTTTTAAGAATATCTTATAATCCAAAAACCACTTTTCTAATGTTTTGTCAAATGCAAAGAATCTTAATTCCTTCCCCTTATTCTATTTTTCCTCTATTTTTGTAACAAGACAAATTAATTACATATACAAATTAAACCATATAGTTCCTTTAAACTTATGCATATTTTACATCTTTATAAAGTCAAACTTATTATCAACGTATGTCCTTCATATTCTGATTTTACCTAGGGAGTTGATTGATCTTAATGATTATTATCATGTTGATGATTATTAGTTTAGTGATTGAAGGTGAGAATATTTTGTTATAATGTAGGTGGGAATATTTTGTTATCATATACTTGGTTTTTGATATTTTGTTATGCTGAATGTTTGTGATTCCATTACAAATTCAGGTGTCATTGAGTGGTATATGATACTTTGATATCAATTTGTAAAATTGTAAACAATATTTGACAAGTATATAATTATTTTTTCTTGATTTAAAGTCTTGAAATAATATATAATATTTGGAATTATGGATTATGTGATAAGAAATTAAATTATTTCTCATTTTTTAATTCCTCACTAGGTTTGGTCGCCTGATCCGGGTTGATTTGTCCCACCCATCCTTTTAACTCAAGACTCGAAGTTCGTTCATTGGACCGGTCCGGTTTAATTACCTTGGTTTCCCCCTATTTATTCACCCAACGGTTTCATTGAAAAATAACTTGAAGTTGACCGACAGTAATTAAATAGACACGTGCTTGCGCAAATTTTTATTTCCTATAAAAGTCAAACAATAATTGATTTATTTGTCACTGACGTGGAAGTGCTACGTACGTATACGTATATCGTAGGTATTACTCAATATATTGTTCTTGTCTTTGAGCAGAACATCCTTATCATATCTCTTCTTACACCTTCAGTTCTAATTCCGTAAGCAATGAAGATAGCCTGGCAAAGCATTTTGGTTGTTTCCTTTGATTAATTATAACGATATCCTAATTCCTAACATATATATGCCATAGTTAATTATTAAGACTTGCATTCACAAATTATAATTAAACAGACAAAAACTATAGTTGAAACCTACATTATTGAACGTTCAAGATACTTTAAAATATAACTTTTGAAACTGTCCAAGTATTTATAATATATATAAGTTTAAATTGTTACTTCTAGGATAATTTTATAGAATAATTTGCTCCGGTGGTAAATAATAAAGTGGATCGAGTTCAGGATTTGATGCATATTAAAGCGAAGTGCAGTGAACTCAATCTTTGCCTTAGACGCCACTCATCGTCTTCCCGTTTTCGAGGTCTCAGCGATTGTAATGCATGGATCGACGACACCAAAAGTAGCAAAAGCTGTGCTTAAGAGATGAATAAGTTATGACTAAGAGATTAATTAAATTTTAATTTATGTATAAAAAATGTTTAATATATGCTGCTATTATAATTCTGGTCCAATTCTTTTTTTATATGTAGATGACTTGAAGTCGAAGAAAATGCGTTTGACCAGTGAATGAAGCAGCCTCACGTGTACACTTCAAGTGTCAAATTAACCATTTGCTTCTGTGGTGTCCATTCATGAAACTATAATATTTCAAATCACGTGGGAGATTCATGTACGTTTGTTATTTTGGGAAAAAGTAAGATACTTTGACAATAATCACAATATATATATGTAATACGCTCAATTTAAAATTACAAACAGCCAGTTTTCCTCCTCTCCAGTTCATATTACTCTCTTTGCTTTTCTTTTCTTTTTTTAAATGGGCATTTTTGTCTTGGAAGTTTTCACCTTTAAAGGCGATTTTTTCTCGGAAGTTTAATAAATGAAGCGATTTTTTCGTTATCATACTAATGGTAGACCCACACTAGTCTTTTATGTATAGGCAAGTGTACACAAAATTTTTATAAAATATATATAATTTGAAAGAGCTTAATGACAACATGTGTGGGTGGCATGGTTGGTTAATGCTTTTCAGCCTTGGTCCTCAGGTTGCGGTTTGATCCTCCCTCATTCCTTTTCATCCCTTTTTCTTTTTCCCCCCAATTTCATCGTTCTGTTTTCACATTTTCGTTCTCTGCCCTAATTTCCCTGGTTCTCGTTCTCTGCCCTCTCTCGTCTCCAATTCTCCGTGCAGCCACGCCCATTTCCATCGTTCTCGTTCTCTGCCCTCTCTCGTCTTCAATTTGCTCTCTGCCTCGTCTGCTGTATCTCCAAATTCAAAGCTTCTTAACTTTTCTTTCAGTAAACCAAACCATGTGTCGTCAATTTTCGCTCTCGGCTTCGTGAGCTCAAAGTTTCAGCGGCGAAGAAGCAGCTTCCGGAGTCACAGACTGGTTGCCAAGGTTCAACACTGCTTGTCACTGCTCTAACAGTATTTTTTTGGGTTACTCATTGAGTTTGACTGATGAATGTTTCAGATGAAGGAAAACCTTCAACTCAGGAAACGGGTGATGAAAAATATGATTTGGGATGGTTACCTGCTTTTCCTCACGTTCTGGTTTCTTCAATGACGAATTTTGCTTTTGGATATCACATTGGGTCGGTTATTTTCCTCCTTTATTTATACTTTATAGTCTCTCTTGTTAAGTTGTGGTGGAGGGAAATATTTCTAATTTATACAGAGGTATATTTAAATGAGATCTCAATGACGCCATATTCAATTGAAGGACTGAGATGAAGTAGAAATTGAAAAACATTTTTTTTTTTTTTTTTTTGTAATGGTTGCTGGTTTTTTGATTGACTTCCATAGATGTACCATAACTGCATCATGGGACTATGATTTAGTAGTTAAGTGAATACTTATGAATTATTTTATCATAATATTGAGCATGCCCAACTCACAAGGAAATCCCTTTGGTTTTGAAGTGTTAGCGGACTATAGTGCGTGTTGAAACATAATTCATGCTAGACTTTTAGTTTAGTAACAGTGCTTTAATTTGGTTAAAATTTTTAGTTTTAATGTGAATCAGGGGACTCTTAATTCATGCTAAACTTGAAGTGTTACCTCTTACTATTTAAAGTGAATAAAGAAATTTGAGTATTTTTGTCACTATTTTCCTTCTCATTCTGCATAATCATTTCCTTCTGTATATTTTTATCTTATCATGCAATTCTTACATTGATGTGTAAACCCTGCCTATGTTTGATTTTGCTCCTAAGTTGAACAATCTACCTTCTTAGCCACATTGGCACTAGTGTGATTAGTAGTCATTGATTAGCTTTCTTTTAAATTTCATTGCTTTACATTAGCTTCATTGATTAGCTTTCTTTAAATTGCATTATTGGGGATAAACAAAAATTGGGGGCTGTTGTGTTAGTTCACTTATCCATAGTTTGTTGATTACAAATACTGTCTTTTCATCCTTTAGATGTCAAAAAAAAAAATGCGGGCGCCAAACCCCGAATCTCATCACTAATTATGCACCCATAAACCTAAAATCCTGGGTCCGCCACTGACTGTTACCCTAATTAATTTTGATCGTTGGTTGATCAAATATGTTGAATTGATAATCCACATGTCAATTCACGTCTTTTGTTAAAGACACAAAATTGCCCCCCAAAATTTAAATTATCTAACTTTAAAAAAAGATGAAGTAGATGACATATGAACTTTTGGCGCAAATTTACACCTTAACAAAAATGATGTGAATAACACGTGAACTGCTAACTCAACATATTTGGTTAATTAATGGTCAAAACTAATTGAGATAATAATCAGAGTAATATTGCTCTATCTTTAAAATTTCCATGGCAAAATTTCCCCAAAAAAAACTTGTTGGTCAAAATCATTGCCTCTTGATGAAAACTTTTAAAATAAAATTACCCCTTAACTGGTTTTTTTTTTTTTTTTTTTTTTTACCATATCTAACGCCTTCATTATATTTTTATAGAATGTTGGAACTCACAATCTTACATATGAGAAAGACTTAAAGAAGATATTTGGTGTCATTGAGTCAGGATATGAGGTTCATATATTTTTCTAGTACTTCCACAAAAATTTCAATATTTATTACAAATTTTTTTAATAGTAATAAATTTTTATTTTGATTCTATTACATTCTTTTTCTTCGATACTTTAGCAACCAAGAAAAACGATAACAAGACGGCAAAAAGCTTGGTGATGATCTTTTTTTTTTTTTTTTTATTTAATATATATATTTTTTATGCTACAAAAAGCATTGTGTCAGGATGGCCGAGTGGTCTAAGGCGCCAGACTCAAGTTCTGGTCCTCGTGAGAGGGCGTGGGTTCAAATCCCACTTCTGACACTTTTCTCAATTCTCTTAAATTTACTCATTTTGTGAGTACCAGACCCAAATAACGATAGCACTAGAACAACGTAACATGGGGCCCAATTGTTTGCTATACTTTTTACGGGTACAATTGAAGGGCTAACACGGGGCCCAAAAAGGCCCAAATAGTCCACATGAAGGCACCAGATCAACGTAACATGGGGCCCAATGGTTCAAATACTTCAATAATCAAAACCTCATATATTAGACTTCCGAATAACATATTAGCCCAGTATTAATTATGTATAGCTGATACACTATTTTGATAATTCCCTAGAAAATATCTGTTTGAAATAAATATGTTTTATTCATTAATTTCATAAGAGATCCACGACAAGAAAAAAAATCTAAACTCAAAATAAATTTGATTGAAAAAAAACCCAGCATTAATTGGCCAGTCAAATAATTATATATGTTTAATGTAACATCCTAATTTTTATATTAGGATTTAATTATAATTAAGAAAGAAATATTTATAATAAATGGATTTATTATTTAATTATTAAAATATTTTTTTATATTTAAAATATGATTTATAAAAGTAGGAGAACTTATAAAATAATAATAATGAATTGAAATAAAAATGGAACAAAAATAATAAAATATATTCATAAAAAAAGGAAGAGAAATTAAGGAAATAATTAAAATTTAAAATGAAATTAAATAAGAAAAATCGCTGAGAATTAAAAAACATTGGGTTTTTAGCTGTAATTTTTGCCCTAGGTCTTTTGTTAAATATTACCTTTCCCAACAGTTATTTCAAGGGAGAATTTCAATAAAATACCTTTTGAATTTGTAAAACCCCCAAAAGTCTTCCGAATTTGTAAAAAACCGAGAGATACAAAGGACCATGAAGGATATGTAAATTCGGGTGCATTTACCCTTTTACCCTTACTTTTAAATAAATCAAAAAAATAATAAAAAGACCCTCGCTGGAGGGCCGCCCATTTGTTGGGCGCCGGTCGGCCGGCCACGCCGAGGGGGTGGGTTTTTTTTTTTGGGGGGAGGGGTTTAGGGTTTTTGTTTTAAAAAAAAATGTTTTCATTGAAAGTGTGGGGGGTGGAACCCCAACCCCCCACACATCCTTCGGGGTAAGTGGTTCGCTTTGTTAAAAAACGCATTAACAAATATATACATTATTTTAAACATTTTTTCAATTGTATTTTACCATTCCACAAACGAAAATTATAATTTCACAAACCCGAATTACCATTCCAAAAACGAGAATTACCATTGTTTTTACGGGGTTCCCTTTTTACTCTTTGATCTATGTTTTTATTATTTTTCCACAAACCCCCAACCTCCGTGAGGGTCTTTTTATTATTTTTTTGATTTATTTAAAAGTAAGGTAAAAAGGTAATTTCACCCGAATTTGCATATCCCTCGGTGGTCCTTTCTACCTCTCGGTCTTTTTACAAATTCGGAAGACTTACGGGAGTTTTACAAATTCAAAAGGTATTTTATTGAAATTCTCCCTTATTTCAAACGGTAAAATTGCTTTTACACATAAAACTCCTGTTCTAAACAATTTTTTTATGAAGACATTTTTTTGCTAATTAGAGAATATTTTAGGATTTAAGAAAGTCTTGAGTTTTATCAATATATAACTATAAGAATGTAAATAATGATTAATAGTTAATTTTAATCGATTTATTTTTGTTATTTAGTTTATATAAGATTTTATATATAATGAATTTTCTATATAGCTAGTCTATAAATAATTCTAATTGATCATTTTTAACTGATTAAATTTAGTCTAAATGGTTTATTTGGATTATTGAAGGTATTCTTATAGTTTTAATTAGTTTATTTTTTTGATAAAGTAAAGATTTATAATTTAGCAATTTTATGTCGTAAACTTTAAATAAAGGATTTTATGTAATGGGATAAAATTGATGATAATCAATGACTTAAATGAGTTGTTTGGTTAAGAATTTTTTTGAATTAATGTTAAAATAAATAATTGGGAGTTTATTGTGAAATTGAAATTTTTAAGCAATTAATTCAAAAATTTAAATTTATAGAATTAAGTTAATTGTTCTAATAAATCAAAGAGTTATTAATGTGTAGTAAATTAATTGTTATAGATTGATTATGACTTGTGTTTGAACTCTTGGATTAGGAGCATTGTGGTAATATTTTAATTTGGCGAGAGATAACCACTTTCATCTTGTTGTGTATGCTTGTATGATATTTGTGAGTGATTTTTTGTTATATAGAACTATAGATTTGCTATTGGTTTGTTATATGGACTATGAAACTATGTTGTCAATGAAATTTTCTTATGGGACTTATTTTCATTGAGAAATAGTTTGTGACATGATATATATAAATTGCTATTGATTTATGATATTGGAAAAATTGTGTTGACAACTTGTGCATTGATAATAGCGTGTGATAACCCATTATAATTACATCTCTTGAGTATTGATATAAGAGGGGATGGTGGATTTTGAGTTGATGAGTGATTATTCATAAAGGAAAGGAAATAAGGGAGTGAATTCTTGTACAAAAAGAAGAAATAATGTGATGGCCTTTCAAGTATACATTGTTAGTCCTTTGGCCCATTTGTGTTTGGTAAAGCCTTGATACCTCACTAATGTATTAGAGGAGGAACCCATGATCTGGTCTTGTACTCTATGGATTTTGGCCAGTTTATATCACTTGATCGGTCACCTTATTGAGTTGAACTACCAATCACGTACTAGCCCATAGATTCAGTTAGAGGAAATAAGGGAGGTTAGAGAAAAAATGCTTGTGTATTGATTTTTGTGTACCCATGTGATAAATATGAGAATGAGATTATGATATTGTAAATTGATATACATGTGATATTTTTTTTATAATGCTATGTATTTATAACTATCCCACTTAACACCTTATGAGCATTTACTCGTATGCCCGATGAAATAGATTGTTAGTTGCTGAGGCTTTTGTCTCACCCGTTGATTTGACATTTTTTCGGGTGATAGTTCTTGTGTGAGTCCATTAAGAAAAACTTCGGAAGCTTAAGTTACTTCTGCTAATAGTAGTGCTTCTATTTTTTTGGTATATGTTGGATTATTATATATTCCTCGTTAGGGCTCATCTTACATACTCGATTTATTTTGAAGATTTGATATATTAACTATATACTTTTGATTTCTCTGGATAATTCTTGATGATTTTGGGTGGCCTAAAGGTTTTATGACTTGTTTTACATTTGTGGATCTACTACTTGGTCTGATTTGGTTTGAAGTATTATTCGGTTAAAGAGTTTGTGCTTGGTAGTGAATATGTATTTTGGGCCTAAAAAAGTTCAAAACCCAACTGTGTGCATGCATGATAATGTTCTGATGAATGGATCAAACCCTTGGTTAATTATTGTTTAAAGCAAAGAATTTTACAGGTAACTCATATTGTTAGCTTATATCAAGATGTAACAATGGAGAAGCTTGTATGTAATTACTAATTTATTACCGGGAACTTTGCCTGTTGATCGTATCTGCATATATAATATATGAGGAATATATCATGGCAAGGCTTGATAGCTGTTCGTAGAGGATCTTTTGACAGTAGGAGATCAAAAAACGGCCCCACATTATTCATCTTCTTCCAATGAAACTAGACCTGTATTTGTTCCTGGCAGCACATTCTCCAGCAACATATATCAACGACAAGATGTATGTCTCACGGTATGGGGGACGAGAGCAAATGGCTACCTTTGATTGCATGAAAAACTAGCAATATGAGGAGAGTGATAGGGATCAATTATATTTGAGAATGGGCAAATTCATATAATTAATCATTATATATATAGATATATTCATATAATTTTTTTAAGAAAAACGATGTAAAACAACATGATTGTAATGATAAGAATGTGTCGTTATCATATTATCCCAAGCAAATTAGAGTGAGAGTCTGTATAAACAGAGGCACCAGAATCTGTACGCGTCCAGAAAGCTAAGGAACCCATTCCAAACATTGCAATAAATCATCATATACGACACTGTTGCCTCCACTCCATGCACCTATCAACTTGTTTCTTTTCACTGAAGCCATCAGAAGGTTATGATCTGGTTGTCAAATAATTTCTGCTTATCACTAAAAACAAAAAATCAACTCATGTGACCATTCAGAATATTGATCATTTTGTTAGTGCCTTCTGAATATATGAAGATATGCGATATGGTATTGTACAACATTACCGATGAAATGGCCTACAGAGTTCAGAAACACCATGGCTTGACCGTCGTTTCTCACCTCAAAACAACTGTACATAGCAGTATCTAATAATCTTTATATCATGTCTCTACACACACATGTTATATTTCAAATTCCAAGATATTTATTACTTGCTTTCAATAATATCACTGTTAGATGGAGGGCATTAAATAAAATTAAAGTCAAGATTTTAAAATAGTGTATCATTAAATAAAATGAGGCCAATAGATTTTTTTTTAAAAAATGTAATGTGATTTATGTTTGGATTGACAATTGTACAGAAATCAGTTTATTATAAAAAATACTTATTTTGGTGAGTAACAAAAAAGTAAGTTAGGATGTAAAATGATATAAATTTTATTAAATAAATACATATACATATGTGTGTGTATTAGGTATACAATTAATGTCATAATTTTAAGAAAAATATTAAAATTAAAATCATAGAATTAAAACACTTCACTACATATATTTAATGGATAAAAATGTGTACGAATTACATATCTCCAAAACTAAGTACCTACTTCACGGAGACCATAAAGGCACAAAAAATGATCCCACAATGATGTGGCAGAAAGGTGCTGCCTAATTCTTAGTTTGATACTATGATGCAAGTACTGGGAAAGTAGAGTATTTACCACCTGATTAGTTTTTGTTTTTTTTTTTTCAAATTATATGAATCGAAAGATTAACTTTTTCTCAAATTTTAAAACTTACGACATTAAATGGAGGACAAAACTAAAAATTGAAAAATCAATAATGCATGGAGTAATGACATGATAAAAGAGTTACGAAACCTTATTAAAATTCTTTTAAAACTATAAGGAACTAATAAAAGGGGAAGAAAAGCCCACAAGGACCTGGTTAAAAAGTAGGTGAAACTATAAAGGTCTAATAATTAATTTTCCCAATAAGTATTTCAATTTAATTCCTTTATCACCCGTACATATTTTTGTTCCACTCATTTTTCTATCATAGAATGACATTCAAATACCATATAAAATTTTAAAACCCAGAAATACCTATTGAAAAGAGATAATGATAGAGAGGTATGCAAGTAGGAATATGAGTTTTGAATATTTTTTTAAAAGGTTAAACTACCATTTCCTTCACTTTTATCTCTCCATTCCATTCTCTCTTCCTTACCATCATATTTCATTCAACTTCACATGATCGAAGAAGAAGAAGAGTTAGCTTTCATATTTCATTTAGCTCCACATGATCAAAGGAGAAGAAGAGTGAGCTTTCATCTTTCGTTCAGATCACGTTCTCTCTCCACTCCAACAGAGAAAGAGAAATAGGGGATAGATACGACACACCGGAGTTCCTTCCGTTCTCATGCACTCTGGTTGCCATCGAAGGTTGAAGAAACCAGTTTCCAATGACCTTTTCGGTTTAAGCGAAGTTCTGTAGTTTTCGGTGAGTTCATGAGTTTTCAGGTAAGCTTATGAATTTTCCAACAAGCTTTTTCAATTTCTGGCGAAGAGTAATGAGATTGACAAAGTAAGTAAGTATTAACAATATGTGTAAAAGAATTGACAAAGAATTTTGAGTTATGACACTACTACAAAATATGGATATTACTACCCTAAAAGACGTCCATTTTTTTAAAAAAGAAGTAAAAAGTGAAGGCGATGACATTTTCGTAATTATATACTTGACTTTGAGACTTTAGACAACCTAAATATTAATTTAGGACGCCTAAAATATTTTTTGACGTCTTAACTATATTTTAGGATGCCTAAAATGAAAAATTTGGCATCATTTAAGATTTGTTTGAGACTTTAGACAACCCAAATATTAATTTAGGTCGCCTAAATTTTTTTTGAGACTTTAGACAACCCAAATCTTAATTTAGGTCACCTAAAATGAAATATTTGGCGTCATTTAGGATTTTTTTGGCGCAGGAAAATTCTTAAAAATTGATAGCAATTTTGAGACTTTAGACAACCCAAATATTAATTTAGGTCGCCTAAAGTTTTTTTGAGACTTTAGACAACCCAAATCTTAATTTAGGTCACCTAAAATGAAATATTTGGTGCCATTTAGGATTTTTTTGGCACAGGAAAATTCTTGAAAATTGATAGCAATTTTGAGACTTTAGACAACCCAAATATTAATTTAGGTCGCCTAATTTTTTTTTGAGACTTTACACAACCCAAACCTTAATTTAGGTCGCATAAAATGAAATATTTGGCGCCATTTAGGATTTTTTTTGGCGCGGGAATATTCTTGAAAATTGATAGCAATTTTGAGACTTTAGACAATCCAAATATTAATTTAGGTAACCTAAATTTTTTTTGAGACTTTAGACAACCCAAACAATTATTTAGGTCGCCTAAAATGAAATTTTTTAATTTTATTTATCCCTTCTCTCCTCTGCACACTATTTAATTCCCCACGTACGCCTTCCTCTTCTCATTTTTGATATGCACATACGCCTTCCTCTTCTCTCCTCTACACCCCATCTTCTCTTTCGATCTATTCCTACTCCTTCAACACTCTTCGATCTAGCTGGGCAAGGAGAAGGCGACGAGGAGACGACGGCGAGGAGACGATGGCGAGGAGACCGAGCAACGAGACGCCAGAATCTGCACTTCGGAACAAGAGTCACCATCAATTTCATCCAAAACGTTGCCGCTAGTAAGTGTTTTTCAGATCGACTCTTGTTGATTTTTTAGATCCGAGAGGGCACCAATTTTGCAGATCTAGAAATCTCCTCGTGGCTCCGAGACGATACTATGAACACCAAGTCCCTTGCGTATCCGGAATTACTCGTTTTTGCATTCTTGTTCCTTATTCCTTCCATTTTAGGGGATTAGAATGCGAGTTGTTACTTACTTGTTAGGTTTTTTTTTTCTTTTTTTTTTTCATTGTATCTTCCTTGTTGTCTCTGTTTCGATTACTCTCTTTGTGTTCTTTTCTTGTTCTATTTGGTTTTGGAATTTCTTGCTTGTAACATAAAAAAGAAAATATTTACGGAATTTGATTTTTGATTTGTTCTTCCGTGGCCAACCCCACCGGGGCACCTTAGGGGGGTTTAAAAAAAAGAAATATGGCGTCTAAATTATAATTCGGGACGCCTTACATAAGGCGTGCCCCGAAATGTAAGACGTCCGAATTTTTTGTAGGACATCGAAAGTTAAATTTTTTGACGTCCCTCTAAAAAGGGACGTTAAATGGGCCTTATTTAGGACTTTTTTAGCTTTTTTGTAGTAGTGTGACCAAAGGAGCTAGTAATGAGATTGACAAAATCTGTAAGTACTGACAATATGTATAAAAAGATTAACAAAGAGTTTTAAGTTGTGACCAATTGAGTAATGTGGTTGACTAAAATAGTAATAGTTTTGATAAAATCCTTAATAGTTTTGACAAAATTGAGTAATATATCCTTTTATTCATATTGTCAGTACTTACGGATTTTGTTAATCTCATAACTCATTTTATCAATCTCATTATTTAATTGTTCACAAACTTCAGTCATTTGGGTTCCAAGTTGCCAGCAGCAAATTTTAAGGTCCCTTTAATACAAAAAGAGAAGGGGAAAAAAGGATGTGCAAGAGATAATGAATTGGATCCCGCAAGCTTTTGTCAGTTTTCTATCTGCCATAACATCTTAGCCATACATAAAAACCAATGTTAAAAGATACTATTTAAACATTTGAATAAAGACATAAAATAATAAATGCTGGCCTTGGGTCTAGAATGTACCAAATTATATTGAGAGAAAATGATTTTATATTGTAAACGGAAAGAGTGCACTATACATTGATTGAATACGCAATTTACAATTAAGAAAGATTTTTTCGTCTGGTAATGAATTAAAATGCTTGGTGTTTCTTAATATTATAAGATTCATTTATTTAGTCAAACTATAATAAATTAATGAAATTAAATAAATTCCCAAATAATAACTGATCTAGGAAATAATATAAAGTTTCTCTTTAGTAATTTTACTACAAATTTTCAAAACGTTCTAAAATGATAATTCCAAATTGGTTAGACAAAGCATTATTTCTATGTACTATTTTTCTATTTATAGCATTCAAGAAATAGGAAAAAGGAAAGCTCTTGTTATAAATATATGTACCACTCTTGTCCTATTTATAAGTCTATTTTGATCAAATCTCACATACCAAGGAGATGCAGTCAACTCAATGATTATGCGGTAAATTTTTAATTTTGCCCTTATTTATGATTGAGTATTTTTCAATTGTTTCTTCTATCTTTATCTTCACGGGTACAATTAATATGGGTAAAATTGTTATAATTTCATTTATTACATGAAACTGGACTTATAAATAGGATCAATTATTTTGGTCAAAATAGACTTATAAATAAGATGAGAGTGGTACAACTCTTTTTTAATACAACATAGTAATAATAATCCATTTCCCATGTACAGAACATACTACTCTGGTCCTATTTATAGGTTCATTTTGACCAAATTTCACATACCAAGGAGAAGTAGTTGACTCATTGATTATAGGTAAATTTTCAACTTTGCCCTTATTTACGATTTAGTATTTTTCAACTGTTTCTTCTCTCTCTATTTTCATGGGTATAATTAATATAGGTAAAATTGTCACAATTTTATTTATTACATAAAACTGAACTTATAAATAGAATCAAATTTTTTTGATCTGGAATTATAAAAAGGACTGTGATATATAGCTAATGTAATTCCCCAAACACTCATAAATATGATTAAGTAAATATGGGTCTATTAACTCCGAGGCATTTATCAGCCTCTCAGCTTAATGGGCTCGACAATTAATAATCGGACCCGGTTCTTGGATGTGGAATCCGGGGCTCCATGTCCATCTCCATACTGGTAGGTGCAATGGGAAATTCTCGCAAGGTTCAACGCAGTTTCAACAAAAGCTTTTGAAAATTTAGACTCAATTCCTCTTGCTTTGTTCAAGTTCTTCCAAGCCTCATCCACCAAACCACGTACGTATTTGTGGCTATTCTCCTCAGTGGCTCCACTTTGATGCTTATAACATACTATCGAACTTGCAGCTTCACCTCTCTCTAACTCCGCCTGCAAAAAAAAAAAACACATTAATAATGAAGAAAGTAATTAAAACAAGCTTCTAATATCAGAGATTTCCAGAAGAGAGTATTCGTGGAACCAAATGAGCGAATGACAACATAGGGTTGAGATTAATGAAGGGTATAGGTCACCTTTGATGTGCCCAAGTCGTTGCAAAGTCGAAAAATAACGGAAGGGCAACGCAAGAGGTCATGGTTAGGGTCCAAGGAATGAAGTGACTCCTCTGAGAAATTGTGATTGAGAAAGAAATAGGAATGGATGAGGAATACTACTCCTGAAACCGACATCCATGCGTTTTTGAAGTAAGCATCAAATGATGGTATTTGTTTCTCATGGGACCACCTGGCTTCTTGCAGGAATGCTTTCAACATCTCTGACCACTTTAATAATTACGAACAAAAATCAGTTTGGCACTGAAATATTATTTAACATGTGCTAAGTTTGTAATGAAGTCGTCTTCGTACACTCACTGCTTTGGTAAGGTAGGGAAGGATATTATGTCCTCGCTCTTTGAGGGCCTCATAAGTCATTTCATTGACGGTGTTGTAGAGAGCAAGAAAACACACTTTCATATACTTTGGTAGAACATGTATCGCATTGATATCCCACCTGAAACCACACACCAAAAAAAAAAAAAAGAATTCGTCACAAAAATATTCGTTCGTACGTAATATGTGGTCTCAAGGTAACTAAACCCGGATGGTCGATTGAACCGACGAGGTATTGGGTTAAAATTGATGATCAGATCAAATCAACCCAGGATCGAGGACCAAACCTATGAGGAATTAAAAAATGAGAAATAATTTAATTTCTTATCATATAATCAATAATTCCAAATACTATATATTATTTCAAGACTTTAAATCAAGGCCAAATAATTATATACTTGTCAAATATTGTTTACAATTTTCATTACAAATTGATATCAAAGATCATATACCACTAATGACACCTGAATTTGTAATGGAATCACAAACATTCAAAGATAACAAAATATCAAAAACCAAGTATATGATAACAAAATATTGTCACTTACATCATAACAAAATTTTCTCACCTTCAATCACTAAACTAATAATCATCAACATGATAATCATCATTAAGATCAATCAACTTCCTAGGTAAAATCAGAATATGAAGGACATACGTTGATAATAAGTTTGACTTTATAAAGATGTAAAATATGCATAAGTTTAAAGGAACTGTATGGTTTAATTTGTATATGTAATTAATTTGTCTTGTTACAAAAATAGAGGAAAAATAGAATAAGGGGAAGGAATTAAGATTCTTTGCGTGGGACAAAACATTAGAAAAGTGGTTTTTGGATTGTAACTATTAAAAAAAAAAAAAAAAAAAAAACTCCGGTTTAGACCAGGTCAAACCGTGGTTAAGACCGGGTCACACCGGCTCCGGTTCAGGGGGTTAACCCTGGTTTTTGACTTGTTTCAAACGGTTCTAGGTCCGGTTTCGGTCGGAACCCGGTCCTGGTCGGATTCGATAACCATGTGTGGTCTAGCTTTCAATGGAAATAATAAGTGGCGGCGGATAAATTATTAATTCGAATATTTTTTTTTTTTTTGGGGGGAGATACCTTTCTACAGCGGCTGTAAAAAGCTCAAGTTCATCCAAAGTGCCATAAACATCGTACACGTCGTCGATTGTTGTAACGAAACAAGCGATTTTAGTTAATGCTTTTCGAAGCTCACTTTGTTGAGGTTCAGATGCGATTCCGACAGCCCAAAAGAAGCATTCCATTAGCCTGTCCCTGCTGAAGCTCAACTTTGATGCTAGTCCCATTGCCTTCCACCACCTATATTTAATTATGCATATAGTTGAAGCCAATATTAATTTTGTTTATCAATACAAAATTGGTATAGCATATATAAGCCCGCTAGTTTCATCTAGGCCTCAAATTCGAGTTTTAGAAGAGACACTTATGGTGAGAGGTAGCCAAAACCCCTTATTTTCCCTTACTCATCTCTCCATTCTCGTACATAGTGTATGTATAGAGTGAAACGAACATAATAAACAGACTAACCTTGACATCTCTTGGAGATCCTTTTGAAGAGTTGACTGTACTATGTTAAAATGCAGCATAGCGGCTTCAAGAAGGACCATGTTAGCGTCTTTCCTCTGAGCATAAGCATCTATGTACCATCTTGCTTCTAACCTTCGAGTCCTGCGATGTACCGGAAGGTCCAGTGCGTGACTGATGGCTTGTGACAACACATGATCATTGCTTCTATGTTGGTTCATTTCGCTGAGATGAGTGGTGGTGAAACCCTTGGCCTCCTCCAGAATGTCCTCTCCTTGGTGTCCCAGAAATGTTGCCTCGTACAGACTCAGCATCCCTTTCACATCGTTGCTGAGGCATGCCTTAAAATTACCGTTTTGGTCCTTGAAACTCTCAAATATTTCTGCGTTATTTACGTCCCAAGCACATCATTTGATTTGGTTTATGCGAGAGAGGTAACTATAAAACATCTCTGCAAGGAGAACCATATGCATAGTTACGTCAATAATAAGTGATACGAATTGAAGGTACCTGGTGAGGCATGATAGCCATGATCTCTGAGGAGTCTGAAGCTTAAAGCAGCTTCATGTAGGCTTATGCTCTGTTTTGTGCGACGACGTGTTTCTTCTTCAGAGACATAAGTATGAAGAGCGTCTTTGATCTCTTTGTCAAAGCGGTGGCCGAGGCCTAAGCGTTGGACGTCGTCAATGAGCTCAAGTTTTGCCAATGGCTCTGTATTTTCATTCACGATCATCCTCCTCACATGCTCGAGCAGATTCCTTTCTTTAGCCTTGTACCTTTCATCCTATAACAACAAGTATATTGTGAATTCCTGAGGCGAAGAGGGAGTTGAGTAATTGACCAAGAAATAATAAAGGGAGTAAATTACCGTAAAACCATTGTTGAGGGACTGGAGGAAGTCATAACTCCAGAGGGTAGGCTGGTAATTGGCGGAGTTTCTTGGAGAGTAAGGAGGGAGGGAAAGGGTTTGTTGGGTGGCCAAGCATCGGAAGTTATGGTGATTATAAGCAATTGGGTGAAAGGGGAGAGGGCCTCCTGGTTTGTTGTGTTTTCCAAAACTAAGTGAGGAGGTGAAGGAGGAATTGGGCAAGAAGGTACTCGCTAGGGCCATACTTGTTGCTTGTGAATACTAATGCTTATTCTTTCAATTGTGAATGTGAATTGCTTGCGTTCCTTAACTAGGCGGGGCTCATTATATATAGCACTCCCCCAAACCTCAAGTCGCTATGAGCGGGAAAAGCACCAAAATAGAGTTTTTTTTTTTTTTTTTTTTTTTACAAAAAAAATGTATCGGATTAGAGCAGTTTAGAAAAAAATTATCAATCTAATACGAGTCAAAAGCTGCAAGTTGACTGACGCTACTGACGTCAATATTAGGTCCCAATATTAATTGACGCCACAATTGACACCTGTGGAGTCATTTTTTTTTAAAAAAAACATATATATATATAATTATATTTAAAATTATAAATAATAATTTTAATTAATTATAAATAATAAAAAGAGTAAGTAATTTAATTAATAATTAAGGGAATTAAGATATTTAAAATTTATTATAAACTTTAGGACACAAGACTAATTAGTAAATTAATTAATTAGTGAATTCATTATAAACCTTAAGATAGATGACTAATTATTTAATATTTTGTACATTAATAATTTGTTATATAAATTGTAAAATATTATCAGCTAAATTTAATTAAAGAAATTTGTGAGAATAATAATTAGTGAATTAATAAAAATATTTTGTGAAATATGTTGTATATTATTATTTATAAAGTACCCTAAGATAGATAAGATAAACTTAAATAGATAATAATAATTAGTTAAATAATTAATTCACTAATTAATTAGTTAGAGAATAATTAATTAGTGACTTAATAATGTATTGTATTATTGTATATTTTTATTAGTTAAATGGATGATCCATAAAACGACAATATTTAGTGACGTAAATGGATAATTGCAATTATGTACTTTGATATGTTTATCCATAATACAACATATTATTTATAATTAATTAAATTATTATTTATAATTAATTAATTATATATATAAAAAAATAATTGACGCCACAGGCGTCAAAATTAAACAATTGAATTAATATTGGCGCCCAATTAATATTGACGCCATTAATATGGAGTGGTGTGTCGATTGACTGACGCCATTTTACTGATGCGTTAGTCAACTTTACATTTTTGATCGCATTAGATTGATAAATTTTTTTTCTAACTGCTCCAATTTGGTACATTTTTTTTTTAAAAAAAAAAAACTTGATTTTGGTGCTTTTCCCCGCTATGAGCTATACTTATTCTGATCATAAGTTACTTCCACGTGGCAGAAATAAAGGTACATCCATTTATTATCTACGTTCGAGAAAAATAATGATCAGATAGGTGGAGAACACTATGAAGTGGGTCATTCTTGTCCATTACCTAGTCCTACATAGCACTAAGTGGGTCCTTTTTGTTGGCTTTAATTTACCTTTGCCTTCTTATTTTTGCAATTGATCCTAATTTCTTTTTATACAATTGGCCCTCCCTATTTTTACGGGTTTTCGATAGATTACAACACCACAATCTATATGATGGGCCGTATATATTCCTCAAATCTGCCACGAAACACCCATGACCTGATAATAAAACAGGAGAAGATAAATATACGCTTGAGTGGGTCTAAATTATTATCCCAATAGGTAAGTTTAGAGAAAATAATAGAACTTTAATTTAGCGCAGCTATTATACTAGGATAATCTTATATACCAATTAATGCATAGATTTTTTGAGATTTGACTACTAAAAGGTGATAGAATATGGATCCAGTTTACCTGGGAGCTCGTCCGTACGGGAAGCCTTCCAACCGTCTAGATCTTATTTTTTTTACTTTTTTATTTTTAATAAAAAATAATTTTAATGGATAGAGAACCTAAAATAAAGTTAATATCTAAAATAACAATTTTTTAAAAAATAATTTTTTTATGCAAAAAAAAATAAAAACAAAAAATTTTAAAAAATAATATCTGAGCCATCATAAAAATCTGACGGCTCCTGCTCCTCCAAAGGACGAGCAGGTAAACTGGATCCGCCAGAAGATATAGGATAATATACAGGCTTATTGGTTGGATAGAAATCAAGAAGTTGCCTCTCTCTCTCTCTCTCTCCCCACTTTCCCATCCTAGTTTCACATCATCAGAGGGTTAGGTCGTTAACACAGTGGAAAATTAGGTAATAGAGTTAGGACAGAGGAGGGGTTGGTACTTAAGAATCGGTAGGCATATTTTGTTGTCCCGTGGTGGCCCGCACTTGTGTTCAGTGTTCTGTTCACACGTTTCTTATCTTCATAACTGGTTTTTACAACAAAGCCACAGCTAGCACGTTCGTTGCTATTCATCATTCATGCATCATAAAAATGAATTTAGATATGTAAATTGAATAGTTTTGGCGAAGACACCACGTTTTCATGTTGGCCCAAAAGGTGCTGAAGTACTAGCTAGGTCTTGTTTTGCTTTTTCTTAAGTAGGATTAATTATAAAAAATAATCATATAATACCATTTAAACTTCAAAATATTAAATATATCTTGTTTCCTATAAGAATATAAGTATTAATTACAAAAATATAGCAATTGACAATTCATTTTAATAGAAAATCACTGATTTAGAATTTTAAAGTTTAAGTGGTATTTTCTTATCATTTTCCCTTAACTATTTTTTTAATCCTCTCCTAACCCTTGTTAACAAAAGAATTTCTCATGAGCCTCAAATATGAATAATTAAGCCTTTCGTATTTTATTTAGTACTAGCTAACAAGTCCCAAGTGTTTTAATATTTATAAGTCCAATTTCCATATTTACAAGTTCATTACATTAATACAATAAATAGATTTTACTTCCTAAAAAACGTCTATTTTTTAAAAAGGAAGTAAAAAAAAAAAAGATGACATTTTTGTAATTCCTTGGAGGATTTTGGCATTCCAATTTTAAAAAGACGCAAAAATATACTTTTGACATCTAAATTAAAGAAAGAGAGGCTTAAAGTATACTTTTAGCATCTCAATTTAGAAAAGAGATGTCAAAAGTAGAAATTTTAGCGCCAAAAACACTACTTTTGGCGTCCATTTTATAATTGAGAGGCTAAAAGTGCTCTTCAGACGTTCCCAATTTAAAATTGGGATGCCTAAAAACTGTTGAAATCGCAGTTCTCAATTAAGTGCTCTCTCTTTTCACACCCACACGGCCACACACTTTCACAACCACACACCCTTCAGCCACGGTTTTCACTCATCTCTCGTTCTCGGGTAACCATGAAGGTAGGTCCTTACTCACCTCATCTCTCCGTCTTCGCTCTACCACCGCCCACCGCCTCACTCATCGTCGGGATTTGAATTTGGTTGTTTGATCTTTGTCATGGTGATGGCGGACATCAAAGGCAAAGGTGACGGAGGACAATGAAGGCGACAATGGGACAATGAACCCGAAGGCGACAAAGTGAACGGTGATCGCAAAGGCGTCGGGGGTGGCAAATGCGAAGATCGCAGGTGGTGACGGCGAAGGATGGTGGACGATGCCCTCTTTAGATCTGCGATGGTGAAGGACGACGGACGACACTTCGGTTTCATATCTCTGACACATGACAACAAACCTTTGTTTTCTTGCACTTTGATTTAGTTTGATTTGGTTATTTCTTTGCTTGATTTGGTTTGATTTTGGTTTCTGGTTATTTCTTTGCTTGATTTGGTCTTCGGTTTCTTCCTTATGGTGTTTCTAGTTCTTGTAATCATCTTCCTCCATGATTACCAATGATTTCTATGATGGTCGCTGGCAATTTCTATAGCTACCGAAGGTGTCGTTCGAGGCTAGGCCAGCAACGGGTTTTTTTTATTAAAAAAAAAAACACCTTACGTCATCTCTTTTTAAAAGCAACACTGTAAGTCTCTTACGGGTCTCTTAAAACATCCCTATTTTTAAGGGACGCTGTATCCTGACTTTACTACGTCTCTGACATAGGTGTCCTCCATAGTTGTACGTAGTAGCGTTAGTGTCATTTACACATTCAATTAACAAATTAATGTTTACAAGTTAAAATTTTATATTTAAAAGTTGAGTTGTGTATTTAATAGTAAAACTTGTAAATATTAATTTTTTTGGAACTATTAAGTACTAATAAAATTTAGAAACCTGTTCGTGCTCTCGGAACAGTTTACAAATGGATGGACTAAATTGTTTGATTGTTTGCTTATATGGAGCGGACTTGACCAGACGCGATGCCTAGGGCCTACGTATCCGTAGAGGGATCAAAGTTCACGTAGTTCGGAGGACACACGTTGACGTTTAGCCAGAGGGGTGGTGTGTATGTTAAAGAAGAGTGTTCTCTCAGACCTGTAGGGTTAACCTCTCGTATTTATAGGGTGCTCGGGTGGGATAGTATGGGCGTAATCCATCGCTCTAAGTATCATAATCTGGCCGAATCTATCTTTAAATAAGATAGATTCTTTGATTATAGATAAGATAGGATTTCCCTTTATTATAGGTATATCACGATATGTGATATATTCCTTTGTTAGGCCGTTTAGGCGTTTGGCGTTTGGGGCGTTTGGGCGTTTGGGCCGTAACAGAAACTTATATGTATTTTATTTATTTATTTATTTGGGATCTATGGTAATTCTTGCATTAAAAAAGAAGTTGACTAATTGTTTATGGTGTTGGAGTCATATGCCATTGTATATAGCGTCACCAATGTGACCACCAAGTATGAAGTGACTTTTGCACCTACGACATTATTTCTCATATATTGCACATGGTTCACACTATTATTCACTCCCACCGGCCTTCATTGAATTGTAACCATCATCACTAAGATGTCCACCAAATCACTCAAACCCCAAATTAAACCCCGGCCCACTATAATTTGTTACCCCCTTTCTACTACCTCTCAAAATTATACAAACTAAATCATCATTTTAAGTAAAAATTACGATTGATCTCCCTTCAATTTTACTAAAATTACCAAAACTGGTCTCCTATTTTCAAATTATATAAACCACTCCATCACCTTCAACAGTTGCATCATCATGTGCTTCATTCTTCACGGTCATTAACTTTGCTGTCACCCCCTGCTCTACTATTCCTTTACTTGTACAATTTAGGGCTTCAGTTCAATATATCGTGGATGATATAATTATCAATTATATATTATACTCCCTCCGGTCCTATAGGAGCTATTTATTAGAATTTAGAGGGATTAAGGAAGGAAGTTAAATTAGTTAATTATGTGTATTTTCCTAAAATACCCTCACCCAAAATTTAAAATGACATTAAGGAAAAGCTTGTTGAATCGGTAGCCCTGCGCATGTTCGTACTCTTTGCATGTGATTCACATGTCCGTATTTTCCTATCAAATAATCACAATTGACATGATTGGTTGGCAAGCAAGCAACGGGAAGACTTGACCATCATATAATGAAAACCTTCTATCAAGAGAGTATCTATTTAATTAGGCATAATATAAATACAAGTTTATTTTTTTATTGTTGGAAAAAAGATAATGAAATTAATGTTTTATTAGGTTATTTTAGTGGAAAAAAATTAATCACTTTGGATGGATAGTTAAAAAAAAAATTCTTAAAGGAATATTAAAATTATTTTATTTAAAAATAAAGTAAAATATCTCACTTGATAGGATATAAGCGTGTTGTTAAATTAATTATTGTGGAAGAAGTATTAGTAGGGGTGATATGGGAAAAATATGATATAAATTGCTCAAAATTATTTTATATAAAAAAGTATAATTTAGGTGTATATGACATTAATGAGTTGCAAACATTATTCACTTTATAAAATATATAGGTGTATTATTAAATTATTATTGAGAAAGTATAAATAGGGGTATTATAGGAAAAAAATTGACAAAAGTTAAAACTTGCTCTTATAATTAGGACCCAAACCAACTCCAAAATTTACTCCTATAATTAGGACAAGAGGGAGTAATATATAATAGAGAGAATGACTCAAATTTTAGGGAAAATCTACCTCAGGGCCCATATTAGCAAAAAAATGTAAAAAAATGCCTAAGAAAAAAGTCACATGTCAAAAAAGGCCCAGGCATTTTCTGGTATTATTTTATAAACGTTAACAACTAAATCAGTCTCATTAATACTAAATTAAATCATCTGCTAACAACTATATATATCAGTAGACGTTAACAACTAACGTTTTATGAAATAATACTAGAAAATGCCCTGTGACCTTTTTTGACATGTGACTTTTTCTTGGGCATTTTTTGACATTTTTTTTTTTTTTTTGGCTAATATGGGTCTTGAGATGGATTTTCCCCAAATTTTATTTGTCACTTTCCTTCTACAAAATTTTCCCGGAATTGGATCCTCTCATTATCTTATATTCTCATTATCTCTCCTCATCCAATCTCAACCTTTGATATCTCTTCTCAACTAATCTAAATCATTGATTTGAATTAATCTTGACTATCCCATCCAAAGTATCTTTGTAATATCAATCAGTGATACAAATATTTTTTTAAGATCCTAATTTAGAATCTTGAAAAAATATTTTTCACTTGATCGATGCTTAAAAAAATACTTCAAATGATTTAGTATTAAAAAATACTTCAATATATTGACTAAGTACTTAAAAAAATATTTCATGATCTTAAGAAATTATTTTAGGAACTTGAAAAAATATTTTAGGATCTTGACTGTCTTAAAAATATATTTTAAGATAATTGACGATACTTAAAAATGAAAGATAAAGAGCGATGAGAAGAAAGACCACGTAATAGAGAAACCGAACCCAAATTTTCCCACGTGCAAAAAAGCTGCCCAGATCGATGCATGCATGAATTTATGCAACACTTTGCATCCTTTCCATGTGGCTAGCACACCTATCTCGTGTTCGGTGTAACAAGTAGTATTAGTGTAGTCATTTCTCTGTGACTCCCTCGTTTGTTTCTGCTACCTTAAATATCACTTTCTAACTTTTGTCTCGTATATTACATCAGCATGTGATTAAAGTGGAGTTACTTTTGAAGTCTAGATCTTAACTACTTGGTTTGTACATTAATTAACTCCCACTCGGCTCATATTTATTAGTTTTTTTAATTAAATCTCATATATTAAGAGGTAGTTAACTCAATAATTATGAGGTAGTTAACAAGAGGTAGTTTTTTCTCTCTATCTTTAAAATTTATTATCATAAAAAAGACAATTAATATGAGTAAGATTTTCACAATCTCATTTACTATTATGAAAATAGATTTATAAATAAGACTAATTCTTTTTAGTAAAAAATGACTTATAAATAAATCCAATTATGGATCTTGGAGATGATCTGCCCTAAGGGCCCGAAAATTTGATTTGATTCGTGTTATTGAACTCTTGACAAGGAACCACTTAGATGATCGGGACAATTAGGGCCACAAATTTAAGGATAATTAAATGATAAGGAACCTCTGATTAACCAAATGTTCTCACGACTCACGAGAAGGCTAAGCCGCAGGTATTTGTCTTGCCCATAAAATAATTCTTACTCAATTCCATGTCATATCTTCTTTAAATATGTTTCTATTTAAAGCCTTTAAATCAGCTCAAAAACCTAATTTTGAAATACAAAAAAGATAATGAAACCTAATCTGAATTTATAATCCAAATTAAATTCAAATAAAACTTGAAATTCTAATTAATTAACTAAAAACACACTGGTTGACCTAGCTATTTGGGCTCACAAGTCCATCATTAGATACTTCCTATCATTTTTATAAGAGACTAAATTTTTTGAATTGTACGTCTTAATTCTTTTCATAAGAGCTTGACAAGAATTGTTTAAATAATTAATGATTTTTTTCCCTTTTCTATCACTCAATAATTATATATATTATATTAATTAAAAAGTTGATAATTTTTATATTAGGTAACGGTGTGCCCAGCAAATATTTAACAGTGCAATTTTGCCTCTCATAAATTGCACCCTTAAATACTTTGGGTGCATATATCTATTGTAATGATCTCTTACTTGCTCCTCATAAATAAAGGTATATTTGGTAAAAAAAAAAAGTTTATTCTATTTCTTCTTTCCCTTCTTCTTAATCAGAGTTATCTAACGGAAAAAATAAGTTAAAACCCAAAGAATATCCAATAGTATAGCGTACTTTTTTTTGGATGATCAATAATTAAAAACGTAGCGTATTCTATTAAAATAAATAAATAAATAAAGCTAATTTATTTTGGCCATCGCTTATGGCATATGGGCTGATATGCTAGAGCCTCAGCAATTTTATTATAAATATTTCAACTATTATCGGCGACGTTGTATCAAAAAAAAAAAAAACCATACCGGTGAGGGCCGTATTATCTCATTTATATGTAGCAGCCTGGCGCGCGCGTTTAATAGGAGGGTGCCATTAGTTTATGGAATATTATCTTCCTAAGTTGGTGACGCAGGGTTTTTTTTTTTTTTTTTTTTTTTTTTTTTTTAATATTTAAGTCAAGTTCTTTATATTTATCATGTCAATTTTTTTAATCAGATATGGCTTTGTATTATGTTATTTTAAATAATTTCATTTCATTATAAACCCATATGAAAACAAATAATATGACAAATGGCAACATATGATTAGAGAACTTGATAAAATAAATATAAAAAACTTGATATAAGTATAATATTTTTTTAACTCGAGGTTCTCTTTTATTAATTCAAAGGTTTTTAGCCATACAAAAAGTTGAATTCTTCCCTCTCTTTTTTTGCTTAACCTTCTTCTCTCCTTCTTAAAACTGAAAAAAAAAAAAAATTAAAACCCAAACAATAGCAATAAATATAGCGTATTTTACAGGTAATCAATAAAAACATAGTATATATTAAGAGTTAGATTACTAATTTATAAATATTAAAAAAATTAGTTAAATTAGTTATTAATAATAAATATATATTCACTTAATATCCTTTTAAATAATATGATTAGTAACTACCCTAGAGTAGTTAATATTTGGTAGAAATAATAAAATAGAACGTATTTCCTGCATTTTTGGAGCATCCCTCATGGGCTGCTATGCGAGAGTCTGCGCAATGTTACCTGAAGAAGTATTTCACACGTGACCGATCGGTGACGATCGTACTATCTCATTCATATGTGGCAGTGTTATTTTCATAAGCTGTTTGACAATCCACCTCCATCCAACAACTGGGGAAATGGTATAAAGTCAGATCTTTCTTATATAAGAAATTCCAACCGTATAAAATATTTACGGAGTCTTCAGATACGGGCAATACCAATTTTATTTTTGTTTTCCTGAAAATTTCGAGTATTTTTTTTTTTGAGTAAAAAACAATACCAAATTAGAAGTAAAAAGCAACGACATAATAAATCCCCATTTTATAAAATAAGGATGTCACAGTTCAAAAATAATAATAATAAAAATATTATCTAAAGCATATAAATGAAAATCAGTAAATAAATTAGTGAAAAAATAGAGTTAAGGTATAAAAATCCACATGAGATTTTTCAAAAGCCGCGCCCAACACCAAATACTTTTTTTAAGGGGTATAAATAACTATGAACTTCTAAAATAGGTGCAAACATACACATGAGATTTTCACAAAAATGGGCCTAATCGACACAAATGTTTTTTTGAAGGACAAAGATAACTATAAACTTCCAAAATATAGTCAAAAATATATATTAACCGTTAGTTTGAATTTTTTGACTGAAAATGGAGATATAAAGGATGATGTGGATGATTAAAAAATAATATGGAATAATAATTTGCTAACTAGACAAGAGAAATTAATTTCCATCTAACCCTTTATCTCCACCCGACCCTTCCTCTTTTCTCCCTCTCTTCTTCGAAAGAAATGATGAGATGGAGATAAATATTTAAGTGAAAATTAATTTCCTTGTCCAGGGAGCAAATTATTATTCAAAGTTGGAGAAATACTTACATACTCTAAGAGTGCTTCATTATCTAAACTCTATCCAATTAAATATAATAATCCATATCATTTTAATATTAATTCACTTACGACTCATCTAAAAAAATCAAAATTTATATTGTTTTAAACAAAAAAACATCTTCATAAAAAAAAAACTAAAACAAATTGATCATCAATATTTTTCTTAAAAACAAGATAAAATTGAAATTTTTTCAAATGAGTTATCACCAACTAAAATTAAAATGATATGAGTTGTTATATTTTTATTGGGTAGAGTTGAGATGACGTGATACTCCTAAAGTATGTAAGTATTTCTCTCCAAGTTGTTTCTTAATCATCCACATCATCTTAAATGTCACCATTTTCAGTCAAAATATTCAAATAAACAGTCAACTTATAATCAATATGTATTTTTACACCTATTGTAAACATTTATAGTTACTTTTGCCTTCAAAAAAAATTGTGTTGAGCTCACTTTTAGAAAAATCTCATGTGTTTTTGCACTCTAACCCTTAAAAATTGAGTATTGAATGAAAGAAAGAAAGAAAGAAATGTAAGCACTTATGGTTTAAATCATCTAGTAGGAGTTGTTCTAACTTAAGAATGTAACAACCTGGGTGGTAGGGTGGCCGCCCATTTGAGCTTTATCCAAATTAGTCTGGTTTATAATTTTTTGAAGGGCTGGCTATGATACCGAGTGTTCACGCAAAATAAAAGGAAATGTGAAAAAAAGATGAAATTTTAATTTATGGGCCATTATTTAAGCCATCAGTCAGACGTAGGGCTGATGGTTGATGAATTCACCCATAAAAAACGGCGCGTTGGATTTCAGATTGGTCCAGAGCCAACCGTATTGGCGGTCTTATCATTCAAAGTCCTGGTCAATTCATGTCTGCTACAATTATTTCAGGGGCAATTTCAGTCAATGCCCATAGGAGAGAATTTATTTCAGCCTACTTAAAAAAATCATGAAATTTCACTACACATGAATGAAGATAAAATTATGTTTTATAAGTGAAAATATAATGATATCTTTGCTTTATCTTTTTTTCATAAGACATTTACGAGAAAAATAAAGAAGTTCAAAAGAAACCAAAGAATTAAAAAGAATATTTTGGTCATTAAGAAGACGGATGAAAGAATTCACAAAACAAATAAATATATTTATAAGATAACTAAATTGAGATTTAAAAGAACTGAAAGAGTTAAAAACATTTTGTCTGTTCATGTGACAAATAAGGAATTCATTGATCATCATTATCTTTTCACACGCAGAATTTAATTTCATTTTGATCCATAAGATTCAGTGAAGTTTCAGAATTTTTTGGGGTTGATTAAAATAAAATCTTGAAGTTTTCCCATTATTATATCATCAATTTTTAAGTTCAACTTGCCACTCATAGGTTGACCCGCCAACCAATTAACATTAATACCCATCAGTTTATATATCTTACATTTAACTAAAATTATTTTTAAATTTCAAGAATATAAATGATTAAAAAATAATGTTTTTGTATTGAATAATTATTGGCTTAAAATTGAGGGGAGTTCAATAAATAAATTAAATTTATATGAAATAAAGAAAGAAATTTGTTTTTTAAGTTATTTAGATATCATCCAGACAAAGCTTTTTTTGTTTTTTGTTTTGTCAAAATAATCATTTTTTGATATTATTATCATTTTTATATCAAATAGATACATCCAAGTATCCAACTGATTCTCAAGGTCAATATTCGAACTACAACCGTTAATGGTTGAATGATGTTCTTAGTCTAACTAAGTACTTCCAATATGATTTTTTAAAAAAAAAAAAAAATTAATTATATTTTTTCATTGAGAAAATGGGATATTCATTTAATTAAGGCTTTGCAAAAATTATAACTTGATTCTTGTAACGAAAAAAATTATAATTAGATTCTTATAGTGTGATTTTAATTTACGTCGTGTAATAATGTGTTTGTTAATATTAGACACACACACACAATTATAATTAGATTCTTATAGTGTGATTTTAATTTACGTCCCTGTGATAATGTGTTTGTTAATATTAGACACACACACAAGAGTTAATTTTAATTACTTTACGTCCTGTGATAACGTGTTTGTTAATTTTAGACACACACACACACACAATAGTTAATTTTAATTACTTTATCATTTTTGTTGCCATAAATCATGTATTCAATTCTTTAAGTGTGCGTGGGTCCATGCCAGCATCCATCTCCGTAAAGTATTGACTATGACTTTCTTTTTGAGAGAATCAGTCTTTTAGTTTATTATAAAAATGAATGACCAGAGACATAACTCTATATATAAACAGATGCAGGGTCGCTAGTATATCAGTGCTATAAGCAAGCTTAGCTTATCTCATTTCCAAACTCATATCTACGAGACGGCCATGGCTACTACAACGTTAACGACGGCAACAATGGCTGCGTCTACGGTTAAATATCGCAGAGTTCGTTCATCACATATAAGCCCACCTCTAAGACTTAGTTCATGGCCACTCACGTATCACCCACCCAGCTTATCGTTCCCCAATAGGGAATCAACAAAAATACATCCTAGATCGTCCATAATTACGTCAGTTTCTCTTCATGACAAGGTGTGTATCAGTGTGTGTGCGTGTGTGTGTGTGTAAAGCTTGAAAGCCATTATCATTTGCTTTATGTGTCTGCCATATATGAATCATGTCGTTTTACTTTTTCTCTATGCTGGTGTTTGTTAGTACTGGGTAATTGCGGCTCCAAACGATGAATTTAGACAAAGCATGGAAGCTCTGAAAATAAGAGTTCGAGAAGCCCTGCGAAACTCTACAGATCCAAAGGAAACCTTGAAGATGATAGACACAATACAACATCTAGGAATTTCGCACCATTTCGAACAAGACATTAACACAACCCTCAGAGGTTTGTGTGGTTGGGACGCTGGTGATGACCTCTTTGCCACTGCTCTTCACTTTCGCCTTCTCAGACATAATGCCTCCATACCTTGTTCATCAGGTTCATCTCTTTTTTTTTTTTGAAGCATATTGGTATATTTTTCAGGTAGATATTTCGCCGGACATTGATGATATATATATCACTCTGGTCTTAGCTAAATTTCCAATTTTAATTTTTCCTCATTTAAGAATGGTTACAAGAGTTTATTGTAATTAATAAGGGTAAAATTGTAAAAAGCGAACCTATTTCATAAGGACCAAAATTTTTGCTCAAAATGACTTTATAAATAGGACCGGTACTCATTATGCTTAGTTACAAAATTTGTTTTCTGCAATTTGAATTTGTGATTACTTGTTTGGTGTGGCAGCTGTTTTCAAGAAATTTAGGGATGAAACGGGGAGATTCAAGGAATCAATCGTCAGGGACACGTGGGGTTTGTTGAGCTTGTACGAGGCATCATACTTAGGAGGAGAAAGTGAAGATATATTAAAGGAGGCCATGCAATTTACAAAACTCCATCTTGGTCGATCCTTATCACAGCTGAGCCCTGAAGAAGGACGCCATGTTGCGAGAGCCTTGAGGCTTCCAAGGCACCTCAGAATGGCCAGGCTGGAAGCCAGAGACTACATTCATGAATATGAAACATATAGCAACCACATGTCAGCTCTTTTGACTTTGGCCAAATTGGACTTTGACATGCTTCAATCGCTGCACCAAAAGGAATTAGCTGAGATTTGCAGGTAACTTACTTCTCACCCTTTCAAACATTTTTTATCATATTCAATACTACCTTTAGTCTTTAATATAATATCTTATTTGCAGTGTAATTTTCACCACAAACTAGATTTTAATTTATATTAATTAAGGAACGGAGGTAGTATAATGCTGCATATGGACAAAAGTTTCTAACTGACATTTTTAGGTGGTGGAAAGAATTGGGGCTGGTTGATAGACTTGGTTTTGCGAGAGATAGGCCATCAGAGTGCTTCCTATGGACAGTGGGGATATTTCCAGAGCCATACTATTCTGATTGCCGGATTGAACTCACCAAAACCATCTGCATATTGCTGGTCATGGATGATATGTTTGACTCTTATGGCTCCTTGGATGAACTTGTTCTCTTCACCGAAGCCATCAGAAGGTTGATCTGCTTGTCAAATAATTTCTGGTTATCACTTACAAAAATCAACACGTGTGATTCAGAATCATTGATCATTTTTTAATATATATGCTTGTTTACAGGTGGGATCTGGACGCAATGCAGGGGCTGCCTGAATATATGAAGATATGCTACATGGCATTGTACAACACAACCAATGAAATAGCCTTCAGAGTTCAGAAACAACACGGCTTGACCGTCGTTTCTCACCTTAAAAGAACTGTAAGAGAATTTGAATAAATAATCAGAAATCATGACAAATATTAGTAAAAAGTACTTACCATTCAGCATGGGATCAATATAATTATGCAATTAATTAATTAATGACTTGGGTGCAGTGGATAGACATATTTGAAGCATTTTTAGAGGAAGCCAAGTGGTTCAACAGAGGACACACCCCAAGTTTTGAGGAATATTTGGAGAATGGTGTGACTTCTGCAGGATCGTACATGGCTCTGGTTCACTCATTCTTCCTAATGGGAGACCATCTCTCAAACCAGAATATTTCGATGACGATGAATCCGTATCCAAGGCTCTTCACTGTGTCTGGTCAAATTCTTCGCCTTTGGGATGACTTGGGAACTTCAACAGTACGCTTGCCTTTCTCTAATCATCCTTTTTCATTAGTCTATGCACAACTAAATATCCAAGATCCTAGTAATAGATTATTAATAAATTAATTAATGATGAAGTTTCGTGATGTGGTAATTAGGAGGAACAAGAAAGAGGAGATAATGCGAGCAGTATTCAATGCTACATGAGAGAGAATAATCAAATAGAGGAAGACGAAGCGAGAAAATACATAAAAGAGCGAATAGGGAAGCTGTGGTGGGAACTAAACAGCATAGCAATGGCCTCAAAGTCAATGCCATGGTCAACTATGAAGGCTTCGCTGAACGTAGCAAGAACTGCTGCGCAGGTCATTTATGAGCATGGAGATGACAAAAGCGCCTATGGCGTAGATGATTATGTACAAGCTTTGCTCTTCCAATCATTTTCAAACTTCTGATAGGTCTCACGTAAATTCCCTATTTGGAAAACATAACACATGCTTCAATTATTCCGTCACTATTTACTTCTCCCAATTTGGATTTTGTATATCGTCTCTAGATATTTCCAATAAATTGGATTTTTTATATCGTCTATAGAACTAGAAGAGTATTTGTTTTCAATAATATTGTACCTCTTTTAGATAGAGGGTACTTAATGGAGTTATTGCAAGAAAAATTGATCTTTTGTCCCTCTAATTTAAATTTGATTGTAACTTGGTTATTAAACTTTGACTTGCTAGTATAACTTAGTCCGTATATTTTGATTCAATTGAAGTTCAGTATTTGAACTTTAACTCATTGCAATTTAATGTCCATAGTTTTAACTATTATAAAACTTTAATCCTTGAGTTTCATGAAATATATGATTTTAGTTTCATATATATATATATAGATATAGGGCTTATGACCTATACAGTGACTGCAAAAAAACATTAGGTGCAGTGACCACGTACTACGTCGTTTGGGTTGCAAAAGGTTGAGTGGATATTGATTATTAGTTTTTATTACCTTCATGTTGCTTTCTTATTCATTGACAGCGACATTCACGGCCAAGGTTAATTATTTAATTAATGGAAGATTGTAGCAATATTTGGAAATTCGTATTGATTTGTAGCAATATTTATAGAGAATCTTTGGAAATTCAAATAGGAAGGTTTTCATTAGTGGCTTCACTGTTCTTCTGTTCTTCTTTGCCGTTGCGAATATGGCTTCTTTCCCATTTAATTAGTTTTGCACCAATAGAATGATAGACTGTTCATCAATTTTCTTTTTATTTTAAAAATTGAGAATTAAATAATTAACCGAAAGGTTAAAGTAGGAGTCTAAATTGTCTTTTGGAATTGTGGGGTTGAAATAAATGTGGCAATACAGGAAATAATCGGGAAAAAAAAAGGTTAAACTTTCGCTTTCACTGAAAGGAACATGAAGGTAATAATCCATACCCACTCAACGAATTTCCAAATATTGCTTCAATCTTCCATTAATTAAATAATTAACCTTGGCCGTGAATGTCGCTGTCAATAAATAATAAAGCAACATCTGTGTGTATATATATATATATATAAAAATAAGGACTAATATTATAAATGTGAACATTTGCATCAAGATTTTTGTTTTTTGTTTTTGACTAAGCATCGAGTTAAAATTGAAGTGTTGGAGTCAAAATCATATAGATTGAATTGCATCAAGTTAAAATTTAATGATTGAGGTACACTTGGGTTGATATTACATGGACTAAAAGATTAACTTTTTCTAAAATTTAAAATAGTACGGCACTAAATGGAGGACAAAACTAAAAATGAACAAAATAATTCTTATGTAATACATGGATTTAGGGGATCTGATTAAAAATCAGATAAAATTATATAAGGATATGATAAAAAGGAAAAGAACTATAGAGATTTGTTTAAAAAACAAATTAATTTTCTCAATCAATATTTCGATTCTAATGAATACGTACGTAGTTTAATTTGGTTGATGAGACATGAAAGGAGATGAACAAAACAAGAGGAACAGATTCTAAGTTTTCAAAAGCTTTTGCAGAAAGTGCAATGAACCTGGCGAGAGTTTCACATTGCACATACCAGTGTGAAGATGGACATGATGGGCCCCAAATTCCCCATCCAAGAACCGGCTGGGTTCGATTATTAATTGTTGGTACAGGCCAACAATGAGAAAATAGAGAGGAACAGGAGAGAGAGAAGGAAACATAGCCATTTTATTAAGGGAAAATTCATATGGAGGCCCCTTTAGGCCTAATAATCCCAAAAAAAGCCCATAGAATATGTGAATCCTCAAAAAGGCCCTAAGGCCTTTATAGGTATTAAGTTACAAACCAAAATTACCCACACACCCCTGGGAGAAAAAAAGAAAAAGGTATCTGTTTTGGCGCTGAAACGTGAATCAGAATGAAGAAATGCTGAAACTGAACATGGGTTTCTCTGACTGATCCTCACCAACCTCCTTGATTGTTTATCTGTCTCTTCCCTCTTCCCTTTTTCGTCGTTTATCCTTAGGTGTATTCTGATCATCCATTGCATTACAGTCTGAACTTAGCAATCTTATATTGCTGTGCGTCATCGTTTTTTTTCAGTCAGAAGGTTGGGTGACTGAAAGGTTGGAGCTTCATCACACTTATGCTATTATCATGTAGGAGTTATGTAAGAAATGCTAATATTTTGATTAAGATATCATAATGACCATGCTACTTCGTTTTTAATCACTGTAGGGTTGAGTTTTAAAACTTGCTCTGTTTTTAGGCATGAAAACAGAGGGGAAGGTCTGTATTTGAGTGGGAATGGTTGAAAGTGATTAAGGAATGAAGGCTGAAAAAACGTTGAAATTTGATAGTTGTTAATACCTACGTTTTAGTTGTTAATACCTTGAGTTTTAGTTGTTAATATGGTCGTTTAACTTGTTAATGCGAGATGAAAGTGAAAACGTTGTAGGGTAGGTTGCTCTGTTTTTCGGGCATGAAAACAGAGGGGGTTTGTTTGTTAGTGGGAATGATTGAATGTGAAAACGCTGATATGGGATAGTTGTTAATACCTACAGTTTTAGTTGTTAATACCTTCAGTTTTAGTTGTTAATATGACTGTTGAAGTTGTTAATACTAACTTTGTGTTGCAGATCAACGTTAAAGATGGCTAGTACTTCAGCGAAGAACCTGTTATGTTTCTTCCAAGTTGATCATTGATGGTGCCTTGGGTGTTTCTTTTTGGGCATTGCGTCTCACACTCTTTTGTTGTATATGGCTTTAGATAGAAATCCACACCATATTATTTTTGGAGATGGTGTGTGATGTTGTCATTATGAATTTGTAGATACATTGGGTGTTGTAAATGAAGGTTGGATATTGTTGTCACAATTGTATCCATGTGTCATTTATGTACACATATTCATACTTTGTTACAAATGTAAATGATGTTGACAAATATATGTTACACATATTCTGATATGGTTGTTATTTGGGGTTGATGTTGTTGTTAGAGATGACTGATATTGTTGTTAAAGATGACTGATGTAGTTGTTAGAGATGACTGATGTAGTTGTCAGTGGGGCTGATATGGTTGTCAGTGGAGGCTGATATGGTTGTTAGAGATGGCTGATGTTGTTGTTACTTTTTTGTTGATGTCCTTGTTAGTTTTTTCTGATATGGTTATTAGTTTTTTCTGATATGGTTGTTATTTGGGGTAGATGTTGTTGTTAGAGATGGCTGATGTCATTGTTAAAGATGGCTGATGTCATTGTTAGAGATGGCTGATATAGTTGTTAAAGATGGCTGATGTAGTTGTCAGTGGGGCTGATATGGTTGTCAGTGGAGGCTGATATGATTGTTAGAGATGGCTGATGTTGTTGTTACTTTTTTGTTGATGTCCTTGTTAGTTTTTTCTGATATGGTTATTAGTTTTTTCTGATATGGTTGTTATTTGGGGTAGATGTTGTTGTTAGAGATGGCTGATGTCATTGTTAAAGATGGCTGATGTCATTGTTAGAGATGGCTGATTTAGTTGTTAAAGATGGCTGATGTAGTTGTCAGTGGGGCTGATATAGTTGTCAGTGGAGGCTGATATGGTTGTTAGAGATGGTTGATGTTGTTGTTACTTTTTTGTTGATGTCCTTGTTAGTTTTTTCTGATATGGTTGTTATTTGGGGTAGATGTTGTTGTTAGAGATGGCTGATATCATTGTTAGAGATGGCTGATGTAGTTGTTAGAGATGGCTGATGTAGTTGTCAGTGGGGGCTGATGTAGTTGTTAGTGGTTGCTAATATTGTTGTTAAAGGGGGCTGATGTAGTTGTTAGTGGTTACTGATATTGTTGTTAGTGGGGGCTGATGTAGTTGTTAGTGGTTACTGATATTGTTGTTAGTGGGGGCTGATGTAGTTGTTAGTGGTTACTGATATTGTTGTTAAAGGGGGGTGTAGTTGTTAGAGGAGGCTGTTTTAGTTGTTAGGGGGCTGATGTAGTTGTTAGTAGGGAATGATGTAGTTGTTAATAGGGTTTGTTTTAGTTGTCGAGAAATTTGATGTAGTTGTTAGTAGGAAATGATGTAGTTGTTAATAGGACTGTTTTAGTTGTCGAGGGGGTGATGTAGTTGTTAGTAGGACTGATGTACTTGTTAATGAGGGTGATGTCGTATGTGTTAACAACACTTTCCAAAACCCGATTGGACACTAATAACACAATTTAAATATATGAATATAGTTATTGTTAGTGGGGACTGATATTGTTGTTAGACAATTTACAAAGGAACAAATGGTGAAGGTCATTCTCATAAATACATATTTCTTGTCATTGAAATTAAATTGTTAAGTTACCATCATGAGAACATTTACAGAAGACCAAAAGGTCATTTTCATTAATACAAATGAACCGTTTCGACAACTTTGTCACAAGTACAAATTCATGTCTACACAACAAAGAACCCACTAAAATGTGTCTTAAATACAATCCAAGCATGTAGAAATGACACCATTAAGGTTTGATTGGTCGCCACATTTTGGACATGGATTGTTAGCGAGAATGAGTGGGAGATGAACTTGAAAGGAGATGGTCCAAGATAGTTCCCTGTGCCAATTTCTTGAGCTCCTCCTATGCCAATTTCTTGAGCTCCTCTAGTAAAGTGGATCACCATTCCCTCACCAACATATATGCCTGTTTTCATGCAAAAAACAATTAAAAAAAAACCATGTCAAAGTTATGTATTTCAGCACCCAAACCATTCAATCAGATCTATATCATGGGTGAAATTTGAGAGACAGTGAAATTCTTCCTAAGTTCAATCAGCCAATGGTCATATTTCTTGCTTGAATATTGAGTACAAGCCCAATTCTACAATGGCATCATGCATCTCAGCACTAAAATCCAATGTTTTGTTGAAAATCAAATTAAGAGAAATGATATTTAAACACAAAATCAGTGAGCTATATGATAGCCCTTGGTCCTCAATGATGCAAATTACCAACCAAAACAAATTCATGCAAATTTGCTTGAGACATAGTCAAATTTTTAACAAGAAAAACGTGACCTTTAATGCACAAATCACATACACTTTGATTCTCATGCTCAAGATGGTGGCACACAATTGTTAACTTAAACTAATAACACTAGTAAACAATCTCAGTTCAAATCTGGATATTCTTCCAATGAACCATAATAATGCAGATATTATCGCAAGGATTAAGCACACAAGTGACTGAACTGACCTTCAATCAGTGACAACAACACTCAATAATTTCTTCACTATGAAAGTAAAATGAATCTCACACCATGCAATTCACATACAACCAGAATTGAATCTATTTAGCATTTTCTAAGCAAAGTTTTCAAAATTTCAGTATGCATGAGAGTGTGCCAAAACTTCATACTCGTCAATTTTCCGTAATGGAATTCTCACTATCGAATAAGAGAAGTTCCAGTAGCTTACTGAGTTAGCACTAAAGCCAATTAAGTCACAAAACCATGTCAAGGTTCTGCAAGATTATGTGAGAGCACATGTGACCACAATATACAAACAGCATATAACAGTGACTTGTCAGTAGCTACAAGAACAAATTTAGCAAACCCAATGCCCTGCAACCACAAGGTCAGATTCTCAGTAATGAAACTGCAATTTATGATCCAAAAGACCAAAAACTCAGACCAAAATTCAGGTATGATGCAAATCTAAATTCATTTCCCACCTAATTCCTAAATACAATCACTGTTGGCTCTAAATCAATACAAAAACCAAAATTCGCTGAGGCTTTTTCTCGATGGGGAACAGAGATGAAGAATAAGGAATAGGGGAGAGGTAAACAAAAAGGAAATCCTCAACAAGTTAAACCAAAACAAATCATATTTGTTTAGGGTAGGAAAACATAATACTCTGATAAATCCAAAGAGTAGGTACAGGAAAGATTGCAGGCAGAAGACACACCTGAGGGGATATCAAAACAGAAGGTCCAAGAATGCTCAAGTGGATGAGGTCACGGAACATCGCGCCGGTAGCTTGGAAGACGCGCCAGCCGTTGTCTCGAAAGATAGCTCCTTGCTTCTCCACTTTCTCGCCGCCGATGATTCTTCTTTCTTGGCTCCATCGGAATCGTCTACTCTTACCTCCACCGGCTGATGATTCTTCCTTCTCAGCTTTAGCGGAATCTTCTACTATTCGCTCCACCGCTAATGATTCTTCCTTCTCGGCTCCGGCGAAATCGTCTTCCAGGAAATGAAATTAGAAAGGGTCTATTTGTGAGAGAAAAGGTCCATTGAGTAATGAAGAGAAGGGAAGGAAATAGGGGCAACAATGTAATTTGCTGTTTGAACTTAATACCTATGAAGGCCCTAAGGCCTTTTCTAGGATTCACATATTCTATGGGCCTTTTTTGGGATTATTAGGCCTAAAAGGGCCTCCATATGAATTTTCCCTTTTATTAATAGGCCTTGCATCAGTATAGAACTAACTAACAACAAATGGAAACCTTCATATTCCAAATAATAATTTTCAACATCTAAAGAAAATCCTGATATTAACTGCTTCTTTAAATCGACCAGAACACAAATTCTCGCATAATGTCCTCTAAGTTGTCTAGAGGTGTTAATATCAATCTTGATAATTTCTCCTACTTCTGTTTCCAACCCATGTTAACGCTTCCTTATCATAATACTCCAAGAAAACATTTGGCATCTTAATTCATACCACCACTTTATCAATGGTAGCCCTCCGTGGTTGAAACTTTGGTTCCCAGGGTCTAACCGTTATATAATGGTCAAAGAGCATCCAAGGTCCCCTAGTTAAAGCACTGAGATAGTCCTCCTTAGCTAATTCAATAGTTTGACCACAAAGAATCTGTTGCCGATGTTTATCAGACTAATGACCCATCTTTTTGCCCAAAGAGGTTGAAGAATTGACAAAAGCAACTTATAGCCAATATTTCTTCCTAACAACTTCACTATCACCACTCTATTCCATGCCTTATATAACCTTTTCTTCATTTTCTCAGAGAAGGAAAAGGAACGAAAGTTACAATTAGGGTGTTCTTGGATATTACAGAGTGGTTCAATATCCTCCTTATCAGATTCATTCTGACCTTTTTCCAACATCGTGTCATCAGACATGACACTCTAACTATCGGAAACGCCATCATCCTTTCCATTTCTGTTAATGTCTTGTAGTTTCTCAACAAATGATTGTCCATTTACCCATTATCGCTGAGCCTCCCCTCCTAGCCAGGGATAGACACAGGGGGGCTAGGGGCGGTAAAAAAAAATCAACATCAGTGATTTGCTTTCATATATATTAACTTAGATATAAACATTAGTCACAATATGGCATCCGTTTGTTTGCTTTCCTATAAATTAAGAAAAAAATAAAAATAAAGAGTAGGTGAAATGACCCTTTCTCATTAAACAACAATTAACCATAATGATTTCATAAAATATGATTAATTAACAGGTAATTATGGAAAACCCTTTTTCTTTTCAAGACAACACACTTCAAGGTTCAGGGTACAAATTCTGCCCACAAACCCCCCCACAGGAAATCATAACTCTGGACATAATTATCGAACAGGAGAATACATAGCCCACGAGCCTTACAACACTAACCCCAGAACAAAGGGTCTACACAAAACAATTTTCTCACAAGATATAATTGTGGATCCACTACAATATGTTAGTGTATAAAATAAGGCCTTCAGAAAATAAACAGTCATCCAAAAATAGTTGATGTAGTATTCCAAAAATATGAGGGCCCTAAGATGACAATATAGAAATTAATATAACACTAATGTCAAAAAGAGGCTTACAAATTCCACGACTTCTATGGCTCTAGCTACTTCCCTTGTCCTATAGTAAAGTTAGAGGTCTCGCCTAAAAAAATGTAATAATGACGGGGTGAGACATAAAACCTTCGTAACCGAAATTAATTTATCAATTGTAGGAAAGGATTGTAAGTCAGAAAAGCAGGTTTATTAATATAATTATAATTATAATATCAACAACAATTAGATACTCCCTCTGGTCCTAATTATAGAAACACATTTTGGAGTTAATCTTGGTCCTAATTATAGGACCAAATTTTAATTTTTGTTACTTTCTTCCTAAAATGCCCCTATTAATGCCCCTATATATTCTATAAAGTAAGTAATGCTTGCAACTCATTCATACCACATGCACCTCAATTATACTGTTTTTTTAATAAAATAATTTAAAATATTGTTTTCCCTATATAATATTCCTTGATGATCTATTTGATGGCTTAAAAGAATAATACTGTATTTTACCTTATGTACTATATATATAGTATGTACAAAATTAAAGTATAACTTGACAAAAAAGAAAAGGAACTTGATGACTTGTTTGATGGCTTAAATAAACAAGAAAATAATACTAGTAATAAGTGGGACCTAGCTTATCCCTTACATTTGGCGCACGTAGTTCATGAACGTCTTCCGCTGCAATCCACTGTTCATCCAATGAAAGTTCATCCCCATGGCCAACTATTTAAGTAAGGATATTTTAGGAAAATAAATATAATTAATTAATTTAACTCCTCTCCTTAATCTCTCTAAATTCTGGTAAATAACTCCTATAATTAGAACCGGAGGGAGTAATACATAATAATTAACAATATTTAGAATCATCCTCACTCAATCCATCCTACTCCTCCTTATATCTTCTGGACATGATATAGCCTATCAGTGCTAGTATATCCGGTTAAGGTTAGCTAGTCATTTCAAGAATACTATCCCTTCCCATGTCACCACCGATATACCGTAACAAGGAGGTGTCCGCCCAAAACACTCAACTCAAATTCCGGGCTAGAAATGAGAGAGCCGATGAGCACAATTTCACCCTCAATCTCTTCCACACCACCCAACATATCCCACAACAGAAGAATTAATATAACATTAAAATTTCAACAACATTTTATTAAATTATTATTCCATATACATCATCTCACAACAAACATTATAGACATCACAACAATAACAACCCCAATAATAATATTCACTTAAATACACAGATTGAAAAATACACTGCTTCACTGAAATAATTTCATATTCAAACATACACATAATTTTTTATAACACATACAAGTGGTATATATATATATATATAAAAGTAAGGCTTAGAAAACTATCTTACAGCCCAAAACAAGATATAAAATAAATTAACCCGGTTACCTCAATTCCAAGCTTAACCTTAGCTTGAGAGCACAATCCGCACAATCACCGGTCCACAAGAAGACTTTACATTATCACAATTAAAACTTATAATTTTCTATAACTTAAAATATACAAATTCTAGTAATGATATATTATTATAATAAAAATTGGAAAAATGACAGTTTGAGGTTTAAATTTTGAAAATGACCATTTAGTTCTTCAAATTTTAGAAATGACATTTTAGTCCCACAAATTTTAAAAATGCCAGTTTAGTCCCACGAATTTCAGAAATGATATTTTAGTCCCATGAATTCCAGAAATGACGTTTTAGTCCCAAAATTCTAGAAATGACAGTTTTGTCCCCAAAATTCCAGAAATGACAGTTTGGTCTTTCATATATCAAATTAAATCGATTAAAATTCCAATAATATCTCCGCTAACCCAAATAAATTATTTACATAACATTTAATCGATAAAAACATTTTATAGGACATAAAATCCTAAACTTAAAAAGACAAATTCATTTTAAATTCATATAACAACCAAACAATAAATCTAAACCGATTAAAATTTACTATTAATCATCCACTACATATATATAGTCTTCTATTGTCAAAACTCAAAAGTTTCTCAAAATTTTAACCCCAAAATTTTTACTAACCAACATAATATTACCCTAACTAGAAAGAGAAAAATATATATAATAACTTTTATGAAGAAAGTTTATTAAAAAGAAGCTAGTTTAGCTACTTAAATAATCTTATAAGATAAATGACATACCTTAAAATATACTAAAAACTTAAATAGAAAAATTCATTTTAAATTCCTATAACAACCAAACAATAAATCTAAACCGATTAAAATTTACTATTAATCATCCACTACATATATATAGTCTTCTATTGTCAAAACTCAAAACGTTCTTAAAATCTTAACCCCAAATTTTTTACTAACCAACATAACATTACCCTAACTAGAAAGAAAAAAAATTATATAATAACTTTTATGAAGAAAGTTTATTGAAAAGAAGCTAGTTTAGCTACTTAAATAATCTTATAAGATAAATGACATACTTTAAAATATACTAAAAACATCTAAACCTCTCTCTCTCTCTCTCTCTCTCTCTCTCTCTCTCTCTCTCTCTCTCTCTCTCGCTCTCTCGCTCTCTCTCTCTCTCTCTCTCTCTCTCTCTCTCTCTCTCTCTCTCTCTCTCTCTCTCTCTCTCTCTCCCCCCCCAAAAAAAAGCATGAATATATAAAAGGGAAAGGGTGTGGTTAGAAGGAAATGGTTAGGGGTGGTTTAACCATTCCCTCACGTCAAGTAAGGATGGGGGCGGACACACTTATCCGACACGCATCATCCCTTAATTTTTTATTTTTGGTTCTGCTGAAGTTTTTTTTTTAAGATTACTTTCTTTCTCTTTTTTGTCTCAACAATTACATAATAAATTAATTTATCTTATATAATTCTTTCATAATTATACTTAAATCCTAAAAGTAAAAATTAGGATGTTACAATGGAGTCCACAACCTTTAATATATCCCAACCCCACTTGTTTTGCACTTTTTGGAAATTGCCTTGGTCTCTTCTCCTCTCGTTGGCGGCTCCTCAACCATTTTTTTCAATAGTTTACGGCAAATTTTGAGAATAAAAAAGGTAATTACAATCATTTTTTTTATATTAAATTTCCTTCATGAAATTTATTATACATGATTTTATTTTTCTAATGATACTACTTTTATATTGATTAAAGAATATTTTAGGGTTAGTATTTTTTGAAAAGTTTTGAGTTTTGTTAAAAGATGGCTATGAGATGATGACTGATAGTTAACTTTAATAGAATGGAAGATTGATTTCTTCATGATTCTTTGATTACATACATTGAAAAAGAAATTGTTTTTAGTTTTAGCACGGCGGATTCAATTTTAGATGAGTTTAACAATATGAAAGACTAAGAGTCAAGTGAAATAATCTTAATTTCTGTAATAGATTTCTTTCAATTTTTTGTATATTAGGTCTTTATCGTATTTCAAGTATTTTTATTTATGATATAACATTTTTTATTTTCACCCTCATCAATAAAATTCTTGTGTCCGCCCTGCTCCTAGCATTGGCCATTCATCATTGTAATCACTGATTCCTCTATTTTTTATCTTCTTTGAACTCCGATGAAGTAAGTCTTCCTCCTCTCTTGACAGGGAACCTGAGCAATAGTTTTCTTATAGAGCACAATCGCCATTACAAGTTGAAAGATTGACACTAAGCTACCTTGACTGTAACATCCTAAATTTTGGGATTCTAAAGTTTGAATATTATAGGGGAAATTGAATTGTGAAATTTGCCCTAAAGTAATTATGAAATTAAGTATTGGAAATTTAGGCTTATTTTCCCTTAATTAATTTATTTTGGGAAAAAGAATAAATTTGTATAAGGAATAATTTAGGCCTAAGATTATGGAATTGATATTTTAAGGGTTAAAGAAATTTAATTGGGAAAGAAAAATCCTTAAATGGAATTAAGGATTAAATTTTAATATATTTGCAAGAGATAATTTTGGAACACATACTCTCTTATTATTATTATTTTTGATATGTACTCTCTTATTATTTAATTGATGAACCAATGGCACAATAAGACAAAGGCCATTATCCCCTTATCTTGTTCAATTGCAACACAGCCTAAAACGCATCAGCCTAGTCCATTTACCTATTTTCAGTTACTTTCTTGGCAAACACGTAGAGATTCAGAGCGAGAATGTAAGACTACAACAGCAAGTTAAAAGGCCCAATATTCACTCTCATTCTTATCAAAAACAAAAAAACAAAAATACAGCCCACAACCATTTAATGGTTTAACTCTCTCGGTCAAAAAAACATGCAAAAGCCAACGTGAGTTGACATTAGAAGGATCGGGATTAAGCCTTGGATCGTGGGTTTGATCCCTGCCGTCATTGGAGGACTTCTTTGGTAGGCGATCTCGTAAGTCACAAGTAAGTGGTAATAAGGCAAGGGGCGTCTTGCATGAGTGACGATGTCGAACCCCTCCAAAACTTTTTTATATCAAAAAAAAAAAAAAAACATGCAAAAGCGCACAGTGAAAAGAAAAGAAAAGAAGAATGTAGCAAACTGAGCACAAATCAACGAGTAATCAGCGACACCATACCTCCTCGATTTGCTTATCTTATTCGGCCATAACGCCAAATCACGTAAACACAGAGGCAGCAGATCAGCAACTTGCTTCTTACGTCACAGCAGCTCAACTCCATGCTTCTCGAGCCCATCGCAGACCAGACCCGTCGGTCCTTCTCTTCCTCTGCCAGCTCATTCCCTTCTCAGATCGTTGGTGTTGCTTCTCGACTGGACCATGGCTTTCATTTATTCACTGCCTCAACCAAAACCAAGACCCAGCCGTGAGAAAGTAAGAGAGAGGGAGACTCAACCAATCATCCCCATTCACGTTTGCTCTGTTTTTGGTCCAGAAATCAGAGGTAATTGAACTTCTCTTCTTTCTTATTCCCACTATAAACTAACGTAAATTTCTGAGTTCAAAGATGTTGGGCACGTAGCTTTGGTTTCCATATGAGCTTGCTGTCATATATTTATGCGCTACATATATATAAATCATTGGGTATATAAATATATATAAGCAAAGGAAAACCATTGTCATAGTAGAGAAACCAAAGCTTACCGTAACGTTGCTGTAGCAAAAACGTTGCTTACTGTCATGTATATATAGTACTGCTGTCATATATACTAGCGCCGTATGTATATATATATATAAGAGAAAGGAAAACTGAACTATTTTGCTATCATGAAAAACGTTGTTGCCTTAGGAAAAAGGGGTCTGAATATATTGTTTAGGAATGTATTATCACTTTGCATGAGAAAGGAAAAGAGGAAATGGTTGTTGTCATATGTATCGCTGCACTTAGAAAATAAAAGGAAACATTGCTGTGATGAATATATAGATATATATTGTTATTGCTGATATATATATACATGAAGATAGATAATTAAGTTGCTGATATAAAAGCTAAAACGCTGCATTTGGAAAGAAAGAAAGGAGAAACGTTGGTGCTCTAAATGAAGTGCTCTGTGCTTCATTTCTCCAATTAAATAATTTACAAATTTACTAACTTCCCTATATTTTTATTGCATTTGTTTTAAGAAAAGATACTGTACATGTTTTTTGAATGGTTCTCCATATTCAAAGTTATGATTATTAGGTTAATCACATCTGCCATCCAATATTGTGAAATTACGTCTTCATCCCCGATTAATTATATTCCAATTAAAGTTAGCTCTCTTCCTTAAGTTTTTTTTTTTGTTTAACCGTCCTCATACAGAAAATATAGAATTTAATTAATTAATTCATGAATATTATTATTAAAAAAAACTGTTGAGTCAGCTATTTGTCATTTTTGTATAAAATATGTACTAGTATCATTTTTCCTACAATACTACTAAATAGATGGAGCATTGGATGTGTGGGAGATTGACGTGAAGTGAGAAAAAATTGTGAAATACATTAAGCCAGCCTCTCAATCTCTGTGTATTTTCTTTTGTACTGTAAGTTTATATTTAGCATCATTTTTGTCATTCTCTCTATTTATTTATAGAACCCTATCACATAATTTATTACAAGCCCAATTACACCACTGACTATCCCTCCTCGGCTTGTCAATAAATCTTGGAGCCAATAACAATTCTTAATCGTCAAATATGACTATTTTATGGCTTACTCCTTGGCGGCCATTTGCATGGCATTTGACTGTCTATATGATTAAATATGAAAATAATATTACAGAAAAACCAAAAACAAAACTCTATATTTGGTCTTTCAGAAAATGACAAGTATCAAATATTGCTATTTTTACATATATGATGAAGCATATTTTATGTGGTATTGATATTTATTAAACTCTTGATTTAAAGTATTGAGGTCATGCTTAGTATTAGAATGGCCTCTGAGAGTTTAAACTAATAATAATAAATAGTAAAATAGTAATAGTAATAATAATAATAATTAATAATATAATAGTAAATTGACAAAAATTGGGCTTAAGAGTAAAAATGAAAATAAGGCCTAAAATATATATTTTGGCCTTCGAAAATTAAAATGGACCTTGGAGAGTTAATACGGGCTCAATAGTCTTACATTAAGACTAGTGCCACATCATTGGAGATTATGAAGAGTTTTAACATATAATAACTCGCCGTCTGTAAATGTATATTTATAGGACACGATAGTTGCTGAGACAATTAAACGAACGTGAAACCAGTTGAAGACTTTGGAAGCAGTCAAGTAGTAACTTAATCCTCATTCCTCACACACTCTGTATGGCTGTGTATGTCTGTTTTAAATCGTACACATGATTGTCCCGTCCTGTGTGAGCCAGCACCACTCGCGGCTCGATTGAGCGGAAGGACTGACATCCTCACACACTCTGTATGGCTGTGTATGTCTGTTTTAAATCGTACACATGATTGTCCCGTCTTGTGTGGGCCAGCACCACTCGCGGCTCGATTGAGCAGAAGGACTGACCATGGAGTACCTTCCCGGTGGATGGAATTGGGGTAGGGCCTATTGAACGGAAGTCCTTAGGTGGCTAACCTAGTTGCGTTCAGATGACTTGGATGCTCCGATTGAGAACTCTGGCGGTTCCAGGGGACTCTCAGTAGGTCCTAGTCTACTAATCCTAATTGGGTGTTCCGATTGAGAACTCCGGTGTACAGGGGGACTCTAGGTACAGGCCACAGGGTATAGCTAGCGCTATGGTTTTGTGATCTGTGTTTAACTGCATGAGATCTACATTATGTTTATTGAATGCTATGTTGTTGTGGACTACTTGTTATGATTGACTGTCATATACTGTTCATACTCTGTTTGTAAGATTAACTGTTACTCTGGGATTCAAATTAAATCCCAAATGCCGCTAAGAGCTCAGGATCTGGACATGGTCATGGCGGCAGACGAAGTTTCAAAGGGAAGGCGGTAAGTGCGGGCTACTGATGGCTTCTGTTTAGTTTTTAATAGGCTTGGAAATTTACAGACATGTTTTGTTTAATTTCCTTTTTGTAATTTTAATATTTTGGTACCGATACATTCGTGGATTACTGTATTAAGAACTCAGTAGGTTATTCCTGCACACAACTAAGTATGTTTTATTTATCAGTTTACTATTCTATCCCTGTGTTGCTCACTATCATTCGCTGCAATACTTTGATAAGTGTTGTACTTACAAGGGGTATTACATTGACCTCACTTTTGGTTAAAAAAAAAGGCGTGGCGATTGAGGCAAGCACAAAAGGCAAGATAAAAATGTGACAGGTTAGATCTGGACCCTCTCTCCTATCACCTCCCACCTATCATATTTTCTTAATTTTGCCTAAAAAAATTCTCTATTCAAACAATTTTACTTAATTTTTTAATTTTAATTTCACTTATTTTAAAATGAGGAAATATTTTGGAATTATAGAGTAGTTCAAAAAGTCATCTTTAAAATATTTATGGCACTCTTATTAATTTTTGACAAGTTTTTCAAAGGCAAAGATTCATTATACAATTTTTTTTTAAATTTTTTTAAAAAATTATTCACGTGTTTGAAATATTTAAATTATATCATTTTGAATATAAAATATAAATTATTTGAAAATTTATTATATATTTTATAAAATAATATAAATAAGTCCTTCTAGCCAATATTTGACTGAGTTCTAATTCGTGAACCGGAATTTTTTTAGAGTGCTCTTTGGGTTTGAATTAATTAATGATGATTACTTGGAGTATTGGAACAGCCTATTTACACACACTTTAATGAGACGTGCAAAAAGAATAATATACAGAACAATGAATTAAGAGTATAATTTTGACCAAAAAAAAAAAATTAAGAGTATAAAGTATTGAGTGCATTCATTTAATGGATGAAGTTATTACTTATATAAAAGACAAAATATATACTCTCATTACAAATTTCAGAAATGACATTTTAGTCTCACAAATTTTAAAAATGACAGTTTACCACGAATTTCAGAAATGAGATTTTAGTCCTACAAATTCCAAAAATGACATTTTAGTCCCAAAATTCTAGAAATGACAATTTAATCTCAAAAATTTCAGAAATGACAATTTAGTCCCAAAATTTTAGAAATGACAGTTTGGTCTTTTATATCAAATTAAATCGATTAAATTTCCAATAATATCTCCGCTAACCCAAATACATTATTTACATAACATTCAATAGGTAAAAACATTTTATAGGACATAAAATCCTAAACTTAAATAGAAAAATTCATTTTAAATTCCTATAACAACCAAACAATAAATCTAAACCGATTAAAATTTACTATTAATCATCCACTACATATATATAGTCTACTATTGTCAAAACTCAAAACTTTATCAAAATCTTAACCCCAAAATTTTTACTAACCAACATAATATTACCTTAATTAGAAAGAGAAAAAAAATATATATATACATATATATAATAACTTTTATGAAGAAAGCTTATTGAAAAGAAGCTAGTTTAGCTACTTAAATAATCTTATAAGATAAATGACATACCTTAAAATATATTAAAAACATCTCTCTCTCTCTCTCTCTCTCTCTCTCTCTCTCTCTCTCTCTCTCTCTCTCTCTCTCTCTCTCTCTCTCTCTCTCTCTCTCTCTCTCTCTCTCTCTCTCTCTCTCTCTCTCTCTCTCTCTCTCTCTCTCCCCCTTTAACCACTCCCTAAACCATTCCCTCACGTCAAGTAAGGATGGGGGTAGACCTCCCCTATCCGACACGCACCATCCCTTAATTTTTTGTTTTGGTTGCTGCTGAAGTTTTTTTTTTAGATTACTTTCTTTCTCTTTTTTGTCTCAACAATTACATAATAAATTAATTTATCTTATATAATTCTTTCATAATTATACTTAAATTCTAAAAGTAAAAATTAGGATGTTACAAAGTGGAGCCCACAACCTTTAATATATCCCAACCCCACTTGTTTTGCACTTTTTGGAAATTGCCTTGGTCTCTTCTCCTCTCGTTGGCGGCTCCTCAACCATTTTTTTCAACAGTTTACGGCAAATTTTGAGAATCAACAAGGTACTTACAATTATTTTTTTTATTAAATTTCCTTCATTAAATTTATTATACATGATTTTATTTTTCTAATGATACTACTTTTATATTGATTAGAGAATATTTTAAGGTTAGTATTTTTGAAAAGTTGAGTTTTGTTAAAAGATGGCTATGAGATGAGGACTGATAGTTAACTTTAATAGAATGGAAGATTGATTTCTTCATGATTCTTTGATTACATACATTGAAAAAGAAATTGTTTTTAGTTTTAGCACGCGGCGGATTCAATTATAAATGAGTTTAACAATATGAAAGACTAAGAGTCAAGTGAAATAATCTTAATTTTTGTAATAGATTTCTTTCAATTTTTTGTATATTAGGTCTTTATCGTATTTCAAGTATTTTTATTTATGATATAGCATTTTTTATTTTCACCCCCTATCAATAAAATTCCTGGGTCCACCTTGCTCCTAGCATTGGCCATTCATCATTGTAATCACTGATTCCTCCATTTTTTATCTTCTTTGAACTCCGATGAAGTAAGTCTTCCTCCTCTCTTGACATGGAACCTGAATAATAGTTTTCTTATAGAGCACAATCGCCATCACAAGTTGAAAGATTGACACTAAGCTACCTTGATCTCACTTTTGGTTAAAAAAAAGGCGTGGGGATTGAGGCAAGCACAAAAGGCAAGATAAAAATGTGACAGGTTAGATCTAGACTCTCTCCCATATCACCTCCCACATATCATATTTTCTTAATTTTGCCTAAAAAAAAATTCTTTATTCAAACAATTTTACTTAATATTTAAATTTTAATTTCACTTATTTTAAAATGAGGAAATATTTTCGAATTATAGAGTAGTTCAAAATGTCATCTTTAAAATATTTATGGCACTCTTATTAATTTTTGACAAGTTTTTCAAAGGCAAAGATTCATTATACAAAAAAAGGGTAAATGAGCTAAAATATATATGTACTTTACCTTCGGGAGCACCCAACACCATATGCTTTTTTTGGGAGAAAAAATACACATGTGGTTACATTTTGAGAGCAAAAGTCACACAAAACTCACTGACCCAGGATGTTGACCATTAAGTAACCATTTTGACTGTTAATGCTGATGTGTATGATGAATTGGAGTGAGAAGAAGGCAAATGAGAAAAAAAAGAGTTGATTAGGATGAGCTGACAGTGCAGTGAAAAAAATTTGGGAAAAAAACAAACCCTAATCGAATGAACTGAAATGAAATGCTGGGTAAATGGGAAAAGCGAGGGCCTTTCGCCGCAGAGACGTCTGAAGCCAGTGGACCAAGATCTGTTTCAGATCCCTCCCGAACTCCTTCGCACTTCCAAGCGGGTCTTCCTTTCCTTTCCTTTTCTGTGCGCATATTCATTGGTGGATTCCATAACCACTCATAGTAGTAGTCTGTAGTATATGCATTTGATTGATGGTTTTATTGCTATTGCAATGTGACGTGGTAGAGTAAAATGCTGGGATTCATTTCCAAGTGCCGGCTCCCCTGTGGTTGCGTTTCCTGACTCTTCGTTACTGCATGTAATACCCTAAAGAAAAAAAAAAAAAAAAAAAAAAACTCACTTATTATAAGTGTCACATAATACCTATTTAAAATAGGTGAATATGTCTGTTGTGTTTATTCTATTTTCTATGCAATTCTTTCCTAGAATTAAGGTAACCAAAATTTGATTTTCTAAATCTTATTAGGGATAATAAAATATCCTAAGATTATCATAATTAAGTATAATCTTAATTATTTCATTAAAGGCAATTAAATATTATCAAAATGCCTAAATCAATTAAAGAAAATTATCAACAATTATTAGGCAATTAAATTTTCAATAATTGAGATATTTATGTTAATTTTCGAAATTAAATATTAATTAATTTTAAAAGGGCATAATTAAGAATATATCAACTTAATTAATATCCAAAGGATATGTAAAGGCCAAAATTAATACACAAAGAGTTTTTAATCATCAAGATTAATTTAAAAACCTGTCAAATATTTACAATTAGGCCTACTAACCCCTAAAACACTATATTAGCAATATTAATCAAAGATTAATTCTCCTTTAATTATTTAAAGTGGCGAAAATTACTAATTAAAAAGGCTAAGTAATTGTATTAATTCTTAATCCTAAATCATTAACAAATATCACTAATAGTGTTTAGATTTGTCCAACCCAAAACCAAAGGCTTGGATTAAATTAATAAAGCTAATCTAAAGGCTTAAGAATGGATTTCATAAAGCTTAATCCTTGTGTCAATTAAATCAACCAATGAGAGAGTTTTTCCATGGTATTTGTGAGACAAATAAAACACAAATCCAAGAGTAAATGGGAGAGTGAATTTCGGTTCATGCAAGAGGTGAGAGGGGATTAAAATTTTAAATTATAATTAACAATTAAACATCACAATCAAGCATTAAAATAAGAGACTTTTAAGGCTTGCTTGATTAAGACATATTTGAGATTTAAATGAAATGCAAATTCAAAGCTAAATTAAAGGAAGGCACGGATTCAAGAAGAGGAAAAGTTGAAGCAAAATAATATCTAGATATTTACCTGTAATATGTCATAATCAAGTTTAAATACAAGAAGACTTTTGTGGTAATTGTGATATAAGCTTATGTAATAAAGGTAATTAATGATTAATTAATAAATGGTAAAATAAAAACCATTAGGATGAATTCAAGACACAAGTGAATGAGAACCAATAGAAAATAAATTGTATCTTGAAAACCATTGATCATAGAACAAATATAAGTAGATATTATGAACAAGCACAATTTAAGCTTGAACTTGGTTATCTCCAAAGTGATTTTCATAAAATTTTATGATTCATACTTAAGTGATTTAAGAGTTTTAAAAAGACCTTTAATTAAGCCATAAAATGGAGATTTGAAAAGTGGAGATGGATCTTGAATAAAAACACCAACTTACTCTCAACTAAATAAGCATTTGGGGTAACTAAACTTGAAACAAATTATCTAAAGAAGGGAGGAGAGGAGGTGGCAGTTTCAATAGGGTTAATGGGTGAGATTAAATTTCTTAACTAAGTTAAAATCCAAGGGTTGAAATTGAAGGAAAGATGTTAGGAAGTTAACCCACAAATTGCTATAAATAGAAGGCTTATGTCTTCATAATTCCTCACCAATTCACAAAGCAAGAACAAGCTTAGAGTAGCATAAATATAGAGAGAAAGTGAGAGTGAGAAGCTTTGGGAAAGAAGGAGCAAAGTTCTAGGTAAGTTCTTCAGCTCTAGCTTTTGAGTTTTTAGTTAAATTGTTGTTTTGATTCATAATCTTCCAATTATAGTTTTATTTTCATGTTTTTATGGGTATAATTGGATTTATTTCTAAAAAATGATGAAGAAGAAGTTATAGCAAAATTTTTGGAAGATTATGGTCAAAGTAGCGAAGTTCTGGCGAAAATTTGTCGGTTAGCGATTTTTGAAAGCTATTACAAAAACGCTGGTATCTTATGTTGAAGATGCTATGTCAAAATTATGAGAAAATTCATGTTCAAATTAGACATATAGAGCTTTCCAAATATACCTATAGCATGTCGTTTTGAGTTTTGTGCTAGGAGATAGAAATTCTACAAAATGGGCTACGAAATTCTGGAAAATTATGAGCAGAGGATGAAAATACGAAAACTGGGAATTGTTCATAAAATTTGGGAAATAACCAATATTTTTCTTAATATTAGACATCTTAAAGATTCCGAGGAATTTTATGGATCCTCGTTTCGAGTTTTTTGGAATTAGTTATGATTTTTCAAAGTTAGGAGAAAAATCAGCCTATATGCTGCCAAAGTAGCGTTTTTACGAAAATAAGATGAAATAAATTGGAAATAATTAATCCAGGGGTAAAAGGGTCATATATAGCCAAAATATCTCTTGAGATAATATTTATGAATTAATAGAGGCGATATTACCTTTATAGGATATACGTGATCGCCTTCCAAACCGTCAAAACGCACCGAAAACATCAACGAAGGTACGTTCGCGTACTGTAACACTAACTCTGATGCTTATTGTATACTTATATGTGATAGACGATAACTTTACATCTGCTGTGTGCTTACGTACTATTGGGACACATCTGATGTGTGCTTATGTACTATTGGGATATATTTGCTGTCAGGGGCAGATCCAGAAATTTATGGAAGGGGGGCACTATTGGCGGGGAGATGCGGGGGTTCGAGGGCAGCGCCCCCGATTTTTTTTTTCACTTGTCATCAAAAGCACAAAAAATAATATAGGATTTAGAAGGTTTTCACTTGTCATCAGTTGTAAGTTTGATCATCATCAATAAGAAAAAGAGCAAGTGTTAGCCATAAAATGCCCATGGCGTAAAATTAGCAAGCTACATGCTTCAAGCAATTTTTCTTGTAACCTATTAAAGAGGTGTGAATGTCCCAGATTACATTTCTTAATTAATTTGCTAATGACGGTGCAACTTCTAATATTATATAGGTGTGTGTAGAGTAATAGAATTCTTATTCTTGAACAGCGAATGAGCAAATATATATTTATTTTAAAAAAAAAAAAATCAAAGGGGGGCACGTGCCCCCCTTCTCACATATGTAGATCCGCCAATGTCTCGCTGTGTGCTTATGTACTATTGGGATACATCTCTTTGTGTGCTTATGTATTGTTGGGATACATCTCATTGTGTGCTTATGTATTGATTGTTCTTTGAAATACCATGAATATCGTATACATATATCTTTGTCATATTTAAGCATCGGGTTAAGATTACCTGAGGTCCAATGGGCATTGGACCTCAGCTCTTAATATAGCCTCAGGATCCGGAGGAATCAAGATCGAGGACAAGGGAAAGTAGCACCAGTGAAAACCCGGCCGGAGAATTTCTTTTTGGATATGTATTATCGTACTCGTAAATATTCGGATAATTGTATCGCTGTATAAGCAACCAGATACACCAACAGTGAATGTTTATCAAATACTCGCTCTTTTAAATTGTTCCGATGCTCTACTCTAATTAAAATATCTTGAAAACGCTTTAAAAAATTGGGGTGTTACACTGCATCTCACGGCTCCTTCAGTTTTGAGTTCGACGGATATTTTCACAGCTCATTTGCTTGGATTGCTTGGACTTTAGTTTTAAATGCCTTCTTTTCTCATGCAAAATTAGAATCAAAACAAAGAAATACCTCCCTTAAATGCGAGTTCGACCACAGTGATTTTGCTTTCAGAGTCGTTGGATTTTGATTTACCCAGCATTTCAGTTCATTCAATTTTAGGGTTTGTTTTTTTCTAAAAAAATTTCACTGCACCGTCAGTTCATCCTAATCAGCTCTTTCTATTTCCCATTTCCCCTTCTTCTCACTTCAATTCATCATACACATCAACATTAACGGTCAAAATGGTTACTTAACAGTCAACATTCTAGGCCAGTAAGTTTTGTGTGACTTTTGCTCCCAAAATGTAACCACATGTATATTTTTGCTCCCAAAAAAAGCATATGGTGCTGGGCGCTCCGAAGCGTAAATCACATGTGTATTTTTGCATCTTTACCCTACAATTTTTTTTAAAATTATTCACGTGTTTGAAATATTTAAATTATATTATTTTGAATATAAAATATAAATTATTTGAAAATTTATTATATATTTTATAAAATAATATAAATAAGTCCTTCTAGCCAATATTTGACTGAGTTCTAATTCGTGAACCGGAATTTTTTTTAGAGCGCTCTTTGGGTTTGAATTAATTAATGATGATTACTTGGAGTATTGGAGCAGCCTATTTATACACACTTTAATGAGACGTGCAAAAAGAATAATATACAGAACAATGAATTAAGAGGATAAAGTTGTGAGTGCATTCATTCAATGGATCATTGATCATTTTTAAATATATATGCTTGTTTACAGGTGGGATCTGGACGCAATGCAGGGGCTGCCTGAATATATGAAGATATGCTACATGGCATTGTACAATACAACCAATGAAATAGCCTTCAGAGTTCAGAAACAACATGGCTTGACCGTCGTTTCTCACCTTAAAAGAACTGTAAGAGAATTTGAATAAATAATCAGAAATCATGACAAATATTAGTAAAAAGTACTTACCAGTTACCATTCGGCATGGGATCAATATAATTGTGCAATTAATTAATTAATGACTTGGGTGCAGTGGATAGACATATTTGAAGCATTTTTAGAGGAAGCCAAGTGGTTCAACAGGTTCAACAGAGGACACACACCAAGTTTTGAGGAATATTTGGAGAATGGTGTGACTTCTGCAGGATCGTACATGGCTCTGGTTCACTCATTCTTCCTAATGGGAGACCATCTCTCAAATCAGAATATTTCGATGATGATGAATCCGTATCCAAGGCTCTTCACCGTGTCTGGTCAAATTCTTCGCCTTTGGGATGACTTGGGAACTTCAACAGTACGCTTGCCTTTCTCTAATAATCCTTTTTCATTAGTCTATGCACAACTAAATATACAACATCTTAGTAATAGATTATTAATAAATTAATTAATGATGAAGTTTCGTGATGTGGCAATTAGGAGGAACAAGAAAGAGGCGATAATGCGAGCAGTATTCAATGCTACATGAGAGAGAATAATCATTTAGAGGAAGACGAAGCGAGGAAATACATAAAAGAGCGAATAGGGAAGCTGTGGTGGGAACTAAACAGCATAGCAATGGCCTCAAAGTCAATGTCATGGTCAACTATGAAGGCTTCGCTGAACGTAGCAAGAACTGCGCAGGTCATTTATGAGCATGGAGATGACAAAAGCGCCTATGGCGTAGATGATTATGTACAAGCTTTCCTCTTCCAATCATTTTCAAACTTCTGATAGGTCTCACGTAATTCCTTATTTGAAAAACATAACACATGCTTCAATTGTTCCGTCACTATTTACTTCTCCCAATTTGGATTTTGTACATCGTCTCTAGATATTTCCATTAATTATCTTGTATGTCGTCTCTAGATATTTCCAATAATTTGGATTTTGTATATTGTCTTTAGAACTGGAAGAGTATTTGTTTTCAATAATATTGTACCTCTCTCAGATAGAGGGTTCTAAATGGAGTTATTGCAAGAAAAATTGATCTTCTATCCCTCTAATTTAAATTTGATTGTAACTCGGTTATTAAACTTTTACTCACTAGTATAACTCAGTCTTTATGTTTCGATTCAATTGAAGTGCAGTCTTTAAACTTTAATTCATTGCAATTTAATGTCGATAGTTTTAACTTGTATAAAACTTTAATCCTTAAGTTTCATGAAATATATGCTTTTAGCTTTATATATATATAGACTAATATTGGTAATGTTAAACTATAGGGATTCATTTGCATCAAGTTTTTTATTTTTGACTAAGTATAGAGTTAAAATTTAAGGGTCGAAGTCAAAAGTATATAGATTCAACTGCATCAAGTTAAAATTTAGTGATTGAATTACAATTGGGTTGACATTACATGGAATAAAAGATCAGTTTTTTCTAAAATTTAAAATAGTACGGCACTAATGGAGGTCAAAACTAAAAATGAACAAAATAATTCTTATGTAATACATGGATTTAGGGGACCTGATTAAAAATCAGATAAAATTATATAAGGACATGATAAAAAGGAAAAGAACTATAGAGATTTGGTTAAAAAACAAAATAATTTTCTCAATCAATATTTCAAATCTAATGAATACGTACGTAGTTTAATTTGGTTGATGAGACTTGAAAGGAGATGAACAAAGCAAGTGGAACAGATTCTAAATTTCCAAAAGCTTTTGCAGAAAGTGCAATGAACCTGGCGAGAATTTCACGTTGCACATACCAGTGTGGAGATGGACATGGGGCCCCAAATTCCCCATCCAAGAACCGGGTTCGATTATTAATTGTTGGTATAGGCCAATGAGGAGAGAGAGAGAAGGAAGAGGGAAATATAAGATATTATTCAACAACACTTCGAGTACATAGCCATCTTATTAATAGGCCTTGCATGAGTATAGAACTAACTAAAAGTAAATGGAAACCTTCATATTCCAAATAATAATCTTCACCATCTAAAAAAAAATCTTGATATTAACTGCTTTTCTAAATCCACTAGAACATAAATTCCCGCATTATGTCCTCTAAGTTGCAAGAGTTGTTCATATCAATCTTGATAGTTTCTCCTATTCTGTTTCCAATCCATGTTAACGCTTCCTTATCATAATACTTCATGAAAACATTTGGCATCCTAATTCATATATACCACCACTTTATCAATGGTAACCCTCCATGGTTGAAACTTTGGTTCCCAGGGTCTAACCGTTAGATAATGATCAAAGAGCATCCTAGGTCCCTCAGTTAAAGCACTGAGATAGTCCTCCTTATTCAATAGTTTGACCACAAAGAATCCGTTGCCAATGTTTATCAAACTAATGACCCCTCTTTTTGCCCAAAGAGATTGAATAATTGACAAAAGCAACTTATAGCCAATATTTCTTTCTAAAAACTTCATTATCTATCACTGCTCTATTCCATGCCTTATATAACATTTTGTTCATTTTCCCAGAGAAGGAAAAGGAAGGAAAGTTACGGTGAGGGTGTTCTTGGATATTACAAAGTGGTTATATCCTCCTTATCAGATTCATTCTGACCTTTTTTCGACATCATTTCAGCAGACATGACATTCTCACTATCGGAATCGCCATCATCCTTTTCATTTCTGTTAATGTCTCGTAGTTTCTTAGCAAATGATTGACCATTTACCCATTATTGCTGAGCCTTCCCTCCTAGCATTGGCCATTCATCATTGTAATCACTGATTCCTCCATTTTTTATCTTCTTTGAACTCCGATGAAGTAAGTCTTCCTCCTCTCTTGACAGGGAACCTGAGCAATAGTTTTCTTATAGAGCACAATCGCCATTACAAGTTGAAAGATTGACACTAAGCTACCTTGACCTCACTTTTGGTTATTAAAAAAAGGCGTGGCGATTGAGGCAAGCACAAAAGGCAAGATAAAAATGTGACAGGTGAGATCTAAACCCTTGGTTCAAGATTTCGACAGCCAGATCTAATGATGGGGAGGGATGGGCAGAGAGATGATTAGTAGAGAAACTGGACTCCTCCCACCTATCATATTTTCTTAATTTTGCCTAAAAAAATTATTTATTCAAACAATTTTACTTAGGCTTTGTTTGCGAGTTTCATTTTGGAGTTAAAGGAAAGGGAAGGGAGGGTTTTTGGTAGTCATTTCCTTGTTTTGCAAGTTTTAAAAATAGGAGGGGAGAGAATCAGAGGATTTTACAAATCCTCCAAAACCCTCCTTCTTCTGAAAAATAAAGTTCCCCCAATATGGGGGATTTTAGAAGGGAAATAGATTAATTACTTTGTTACCTTCATTCACCACCCCATCACCGCCACCTCCACCACCACCACCACCGCCACCGCCGCCACCACCACCGTCGCGCCACCACATAAATAATTTTTTGAATATAAAAATTACATAAATGATTTTTTTAGAAAATTTAAATTTATTTGTAAAGTATAATAATTATATTAGTTATTAAATAAAAGGACAAAATGGTAAAAACAACTCATTAATCTTCCATCTTCCTCCCTTACTATTTTTTTAACTTCCAAACAAGGAGGAAAAATATCATCTATTTCCTTCCCCTCCTTTCTCCTCAAGGCCCCTTCCTTTCCTTTCTCTCCAAACTCCCAAACAGACCCTTAATATTTAAATTTTAATTTCACTTACTTTAAAATGAGGAAATATTTTCGAATTATAGAGTAGTTCAAAAAGTCATCTTTAAAATATTTATGGCACTCTTATTAATTTTTGACAAGTTTTTCAAAGGCAAAGATTCATTATACAAAAAAAAAAATATATATTTTTTAAAATTATTCACGTGTTTGAAATATTTAAATTATATTATTTTGAATATAAAATATAAATTATTTGAAAATTTATTATATATTTTATAAAATAATATAAATAAGTCCTTCTAGCCAATATTTGACTGAGTTCTAATTCGTGAACCGGAATTTTTTTTTTTTTTTTAGAGTGCTCTTTGGGTTTGAATTAATCAATGATGATTACTTGGAGTATTGGAGGAGCCTATTTACACACTTTAATGAGACGTGCAAAAAGAATAATATACAGAACAATGAATTAAGAGTATAAAGTTGTGAGTGCATTCATTTAACCGGATGAAGTTATTACTTACCACTCTGGTCCTATTTATAAGTCCAGTTTGACTAAAAAATTTGGTCCTATTTATAAGTTCAATTTCATGTAATAAATGAGATTGTGACAATTTTACCCATAGTAATTGCACCCATGAAGATAGAGAGAAGAAGCGGTTGAAAAATACTCAATCATAAATAAGGGTAAAGTTGAAATTTTACCCGATAATCATTGTGTCAACTAACTTTTCTTGGTATGTGATATTTGGTCAAAGTGGACTTATAAATAGGACCAGAGTGGTATATAAAAGACAAAATATATACTCTCTCATTGCCCTATGAATAGGACAAGCGAGGAGTAGATATTGAATGATGATGAGGATATTTCTCACTAAACGCCATGCGGCATGGTTGTTAGAAATTCCGCACGTTGCATTTATATAAGCTTACAGTATTAGTCAACTTTCTATCTGTCTGACTGTCTCTAATATAACGTAAGACAGATAGCGACTCCAACGTGAATCCTCTCCTTTCCTAATTCTTATTATACTCAACCAAACGCCTTTCCGCTGCGTCCCTGCATTTTTTGTGCCTTATGGTCTGAATTGAAGTTCACTCAAGTTTGTTACTTTGACCTTCATCTGTATGTGTGGTTTCTCTGCTCTTTCCTCATTAATAAATTAACTTCACCTTTTCATAAAGCTTTTACACGTACCCATTGCCTTATCCGTCGAGATATAATATGTATATTAATTAGTCTGATTAATTATATATTATTATAACAACTGAAATTGACATGCGACTTCATGTCCCAAAACTCAAACGCCACGTACCCTTTGTTATCTACTCTATTCTAAACATTACTATTTTTTTTATAGCATACGCGTGAAACCTGAGCTGTGAACTTGTACGTCATACATACTAGTACTAGTATTTTATACCATCCAATGAAACCACACGCGCTTTTAATCTATGACATCATTTTTACAAGTCAGAACCAAAGCGAAACTAAAACGAAACTGCGTAGTTCAAGCGGCATGTAAATAAAACGTGACTAATTCATTACTCTTATTTTAGTTAAATACGGAATCATTGTCCATATTATTAGAATTACGGAGGCTGTAAGTTCAGAATTACTAATTCAAGCGGCAAGTATGGCCCTACCTAGTACCTTCTTCCCCAATTCATCCTTCACCTCCTCACTTAATTTTGGAAAACACAACAAACCAAGAGGCCCTCTTTCCTTTCACAGAATTTATTACAATAATCACAATAACTTCCGATGTTTAGCCACCCAACAAACACTTTCCCTCCCTCCCTCCTCTCCAAGAAACTCCTCCAATTATCAGCCTACCCTCTGGAGTTATGACTTCCTCCAGTCACTCAACAATGGTTTTACGGTAATTTACTCCCTTCATTATTTCTTGGTCAATTACTCAACTCCCTCTTCGCTTCAGGAATTCACAATACTTAACTTGTTGTTATAGGATGAGAAGTACGAGGCCAAAGAGAGGAATCTGCTTGAGGATGTGAGGAGGATGATCGTGAATGAAAATACAGTGTCATTGGCAAAACTTGAGCTCATTGACGACGTCCAACGCTTAGGCCTCGGCCACCGCTTTGACAAAGAGATCAAAGACGCTCTTCACACTTATGTCTCTGAAGAAGAAACACGTCGTCGCACAAAACAGAGCATAAGCCTACATGAGGCTGCTTTAAGCTTCAGACTCCTCAGAGATCATGGCTATCATGCCTCACCAGGTACCTTCAATTCGCTTCACTTATTTTTGACATAACTATGCATGTGGTTCTCCTTGCCGAGATGTTTTATAGTTACCTCTCTCGCATAAACTAAATCAAATGATGTGGTTGGGACGTAAATAACGCAGAAATATTTGAGAGTTTCAAGGACCAAAACGTTAATTTCAAGGCATCCCTCAGCAACGATGTGAAAGGGATGCTTAGTCTGTAAGAGGCAACATTTCTGGGACGCTAAGGAGAGGACATTCTAGAGGAGGCCAAGGCCTTCACCACGACTCATCTCAGAGACATGAACCAACATATAAGCAATGATCATGTGTTGTTACAAGCCATCAGTCACGCGCTGGACCTTCCGGTGCATCGCAGGACTCGAAGGTTAGAGGCAAGATGGTACATAGATGCTTATGCTCAGAGGAGGAAAGACGCTGACGTGGTCCTTCTTGAAGCTGCTGCACTCGATTTTAACATAGTCCAGTCAACACTTCAAAAGGATCTCCAAGAAATGTCAAGGTTAGTCACTATCATTTTCGTTACCATATACACATACAATTAGTTTCGATCAAATTGTAGGAAATCAAAAGAGAAAATTGGCTTTAACTTTATGTGTTGAAATTTTGAAGGATTATATTGATTCCGAGGGGATACAAGAACCTCCGAAATATTATTCATTAATCCTTGAATAAAATAGAGTACAACTAAGTCTTTATATATAGGTAAATATAAAACTAAACCCATAATCTAATTAAATCAAAATATCTAAGATATAATATATATCCATATTTAATGCTAAGATATAGTAAATATTAAATAATAAAATCAAACCTACAAATAAAATAATAATTAACTGAATAATCTGAAATATTAAATGAGGAGCAGGTGATTGAGCTTTAAAGCATTACTAAACAATATGTATAATTAAATATAGGTGGTGGAAGGCGATGGGACTAGCGTCAAAGTTGAGCTTCAGCAGGGACAGGCTAATGGAATGCTTCTTTTGGGCAGTCGGAATAGCGTCTGAACCTCAACAAAGTGAGTTTCGAAAAGCATTAACTAAAATCGCTTGTTTCGTGACCACAATCGACGACGTTTACGATGTTTATGGCTCTTTGGATGAGCTTGAGCTTTTTACGACCACTGTCGAAAGGTTTGTTTTCACTTATAAATAGTTAACTTTATTATACATGTATAATTCCTATTGAAAGACTTATATATACAAATATATTATATACACACGTACATTAGGTGATAAATTCATTTTTCGGGGTTTCAGGTGGGATATCAAGGCAATAGATATTCTGCCAGAGTATATGAAAGTGTGTTTCCTAGCTCTCTACAACACCATCAATGAGTTGACTTATGAAACGCTTCAAGAGCATGGACACAATATCCAACCCCACCTCACCCAAGCAGTGAGTACTCAGTGACAACCAAAGCGACTCTTGACTCAAACAAACATATCACATGTTAAATAGTATTTCAGTGTGATGAAACTAAATAATGTGTGTTTTCTTAATTATTGAAGTGGGCAGACATGTTGAAAGCATTCCTTCAAGAAGCCAGGTGGTCCCATGAGAAACATATTCCTTCATTTGAAGCCTACTTCAAAAACGCATGGATGTCAGTTTCAGGAGTAGTGTTCCTCATCCATTCCTATTTCTTTCTCAACCACAATTTCTCAGAGGAGTCACTTCAATCCTTAGACCCCAACCATGACCTCTTGCGTTGCCCTTCTGTTATTTTTCGACTATGCAACGATTTGGGCACATCAAAGGTGTCATATCCTTTATCAAACTCAATCATATGGTTCCACTTACTCTCTCTTCGAAAACTCTGATATGAGGAGCTTGTTTTAATTACTTTCTTCATTATTTATGTTTGTTGCAGGCGGAGTTAGAGAGAGGCGAAGCAGCAAGTTCGGTAGTATGTTTTAAGCATCAAAGTGGGGCCACTGAGGAGAATAGCCACAAATACGTACGTAGTTTGGTGGATGGGGCTTGGAAGGAGATAGACAAAGCAAAAGGAATTGAGTCTAAGTTTTCAAAAGCTTTTGTAGAAACTGCGATGAACCTGGCGAGAATTTCCCATTGCACCTATCAGTATGGAGATGGACATGGAGCCCCAGATACCACATCCAAGAACCGGATTCGATCATTAATTGTCGAACCCATTAAGCTTCCTAGGAATTAATAGACCCAGGATTATCTTTTCATTTTGTTGATGTTGTATAATTTATTACCTTTATAGTTTATATACCATACCACTTATATGTTTGGGTCAGGTGGATGTTTCCCTATTTTATCATGATATTTAATGTTTTGATTGGGGATTTTATGATTAATATTGGGCTACATTATATTTATTATGATTAATTTGATTTAATGATAATTGTGTGAAAATAGAGCTTAACAGGAAAATATTTCCATAAATATTACAATTGCTTTTAACTGGGATGATTTTATTATTATATATGATATATGATGCTACATAATATTTGTTTGCATTGTATGTCATTTTAGGAAAGTTGGAGCTGAAAATAATTGAGGACAAGAATCCGAAAAGGAAATAATTTTTGAGGGGCTAGTATGAATGAAAGAGAAACCCTGAAGGATACAAAACGAAAATATTCGAGTTTTATATGAGGGAAGCAGATCTGAGAATATTACATTAAATACACTAAACTAAAGAAAATTCCAGAAAGACCCAAAATCCGAAAATCACCATCTTTACCCGCCGAAACTGATTTTTTGGGCTTGTTTATATAGATTTTGAGGGTTTTGTCCAGGTCGACACTTTTAGGGGGCCGGTATTCTTTGGAGAGATTGGAGAAGGAGACGGAGACTACCACGACCGTCGACGACGTCCTTCCTTCTCACTGTCGAAAACCTCCACAAATTCTCCTCCATCATTTCTTCTGAATTTCTTCCCTCCGTCCATTGAACAAATAACTTCCTCTGGCTTCCTCCATCGAATTCGGCACTCTATTCATAGTTCCATGGAGTCCTTACGTTTTGGACTAGTTGGGGGCTGCTAACTCCATGAGAGGCTGCTTTTCTTGTGTTCCTTGGATTTGGATGTTATGGATTGAGGTTGGGGGTTCAATTAGAGGAGTATTTGATTTTCAATTAATTTTCTATCGAACTTGATCATTAGGAATTATTTTGATTTGAATTTGAGACTGATATTAGCTTGAGGTTGGGAGGTTCAATTAGAGGAGTGTTTGATTTTCAATTAATTTTCTCTCAAACTTGATGATTTTCCTTCGTTAGGAATTATTTTGATTTGAATTTGAGACTGATATTGTGCGTTATAATCTTTTTTAGTTGGATAATTGTGTTTTGGATTGAGTTGTATGACTTGAGTTTGGATTTCATATATTTCCATTTGCACTTTCTAAAATTGTTTTATCTAACATGTTAGATATGATAATTGATTTGTGTTGCTATTGAGTGTTTTTGTGAGCATTCATCATTAGGGAAGAAAATTTTATTAACTCAATTTAAATTACATACCAAGTGATTTTTAAAAGTGCCTTAGCAAGTTGTTATCCAGCATTTATGATAATTATTCGTTAAGAGTTATCTGACTCAAACTATGTTTGAGATTTTTAATTAGGCTTGGTGAATTAATTAACTCCCATATCTTTAGGCAAGTTAGGATAGTCTTAGGTCCACTTCCAAGGAGCATTCCATCATATCATTCCATAAATCTAATTTAATTTTCTCATTCACTATATTATTAAAAAAGAGAGTAGTAGTTTAGGTTGTTTTCCATTATATAAAAAAATCAATTTCAAAACCCTTTCAATGTTATTTCACTTAGTTTAGTATATGAATTAAATAAAAGTCTTCTTAAGAGAACACGACTTGAGTTGTACCCTTTCCTACATAATTTGATTTATTTTGATTTAGACGACTAAAGGTTCTACATCACATGTATATGAAAATTAGATATGAGCGCTAAAAAATTGGGCATGGTTGTTGCTAGAGATATTAAAACACAACAATTAGTTAAGGGGTGTAGAGAGGTTATCTCCTTAGAATAAAGAGAGGGGTTATATATATTATAGGTCCTCACCTCATGTGTCTACCAAAATCCCAAAGAATTTGAGGATTGTTATGAAAATAAGGAAAATATAAGAGATGAAGGATGAGGGAGATGAAGAAGATGAGAGAAAGTTGGAGAGAAAACCTTGAGTTTTCATTCACTTCATTATCACAAATGGAGTACACTATTGTTACACCCCTACCGGTCTCGCCCTCTCGGGTGGCGGGTTAGAGAGATCTCTTTTACTTATTACACTACTACAAAAAGTAGATTTAACGACTCCCATATAATGATCGATTAAATGAAAACAGACATAGAAAATGAGGCGGTGACATTTTTGAAGTTTTGGTGAGAATATTCAACGACTGTTTCACACAAAATGGACGTTAAAATGTAGGCGGTGACACTGTTGTAATTTTTTCCTTACTTTTAATGTCTTTTTTTTTTCTAAAAACGAACGTTAAATGTTTTGATATAACAACTGTTATAATAAAAACAATCGTTCTATCTTAAATACCATTTATTTTATTTTGTGACACCATTTAATTTTATTTTGTGAAAAATTAATGCTACTTATAAAATCTCAAGATTATATGACCATTGCGATTTTTTTTCATATTTATAGTTATTTCCTAGTATGTAGACTAGAATTTCGATGGTTAAGAGAAGAAATCTGACCTTTTTTTTATTTAGTTAGTTCTTAATAATTAAATTTAATAATATGTCTCTTATATATATATATATATATATATATATATATATATATATATATATATATGATTTTATCTCATATTTATAGCTATTTCCTAGTATGTAGCCGCCTAGAATTTCGATAGTTATGAGAATAAATCTAATTGTATTTTCATTTACTTAGTTCCTAATTAAATTTAATAAATTAAAAAATATATCTTTTTTATATTTATCTATAAAAAATATATTTTTATTTTTATTTTGAGTTATATATAACGACTAGTTTTGAAAAACCAATCGTTGAAACTTGAATTTTTTAGATATTTCAATTTATTTTATTTTTTTATTTTGAGTTTCAACGATCGATTTTCCAAAAAGAGTCGTTGAAACTCGAATTTTTTTAGATATTTTGTTTTGTTTTATTTTATATTTTGAGTTTCAACGACCGATTTTTGAAATACCAAATGTAGTTAAAACTTGAATTTTTTAGATATTTCAACTTTAATCTCGCTTCTTCAACATTTTGTTGTTCCTCTCTTCCATAAAAATATGAAGTTTTCTCTTCAAAACCCAACGGTGCAGAACGTCTTCCTCAAATTCATCCTAAATGCAACCTTCCATAAAGAGTCTCGAATGTCTTACTTTTGCACATCCCGTTCACTACGATAAATTTTCTTCTTCGTTTCTGGGGAAGTCTTCTTCTCCTAGTTTTGTTGTGAGGTGCAAAAGTAGCCTACGAGATTTAGATCTGCCCGCATATATCGGATCGGAAAACCCTTGTCGGCTTCATTTATCTAGATCTCCATATTTGCTTATTTGAAGTCGTTGATCCATGGCTAATTCTTTTTTATTTTAATTGTTTCTCCTTCTCCGGTGATTATACTTCGCATTTATTCTTGATTGTTCAATATTCTGGTTTTGTCGATTTTGGCTAGCTCTTTGATTTGGATATGGATTTTTGATTTTTGATTTTTAGCTAGTTTTTTTTCAATATTATGGTTCTTTTGGCTTTAATCAAGATTTTGATTTTTCTTTGGTTTTGCTCTTGATGCTATCTGTTTTCTTTCTGATTGGTTTTTTTTTTCTAGGATTGCAGCTGTCAGCAAGCTTCCGGCACAGAGTCTAGCTCTAGGACTTGGTAGATCAATTGCTAAAGTTGGTATCGTGTTCCCTAGTTGATGAAAGGAACCTTTTCAATTTTCTTCCTCTTCTGTTCGTTGTGTGGTGGTGGAGCATGGCAAAGCTTCATGTTGTTTTTCAATTTTCCATTTTGCAATGCTTTTTTGCCACGCTATTTGGGGGAAAAAAAAGACATACAACGACTGTTATTTAAATAACAGTTGTTGAAATGCAACGACTGTTTTTAAAAAACAGTCGTTGTATGTCATAACTTTCAACGACCATAAGATTCACGACCCTTTGAAAATAATCGTCTAAGTATATCAAAAACAGACGTTAAAATTGTATTTTGTAGTAGTGTTACCCTTCCTTAGTTATTTATCTCATATCAACATACATTAGAACGTTACGTAGCAGAGCATATGATCGGTTTGGACGAATGCGTAATATTGGTAAAAGTATGATAATCAAAAAGTAAATAGCCTCGTAAGGTTAGGTACAATTATCCAAAGTAAGTACCGGGCAGTAAGTAAAAATATACAATCATCCAAAATATAAAATACAAAAAGCGATAGGGCATCCCTTATTTCTTCCATCCCAAGATCCATGCCCTCACCTCTTTTCTCCAAATCAACTTAGCCGGAAACACCTGTATCTCTAGCATGGTCTGAAGTTCAAGATTGAACCCCAGAGTAACTGTTATACTGATATACAATATGTATGCAGTGTATGTATGCAATCCACAATTAGGAAAAATCACAACCACAATGGTAAACATACCACATGCATTCAAAACTCACAACAACGCCGGCTAGCCTATAGACATAGACCCGGTTCCTCAACGCTAGGAAAACAACAGTAGCCAGGACCTCAAGCCCTAACTACACTAAATGCATCACCGGCTTGATAGCGACTCGAGGAACACAGTCCCCTAGGCTTTACAGTAGCAACTCAAGGACACACAGTCCACTAGGCCCTACAACCCAAACACATGTCCCATTCACAAGACATGTTCCTCAATCATGGCACCACAACATAAAAAATAACATAAAGTATGTGAGTAAACAGTTACTACTTGACACTTGTCCAAAATTTATAAATTTTCCTAGTGGTTGAAATCTACTCCGGACACGCGCTGCCCCTAAATAAAGTAAATATACCTTATCTTATTCACTTATGCAAACTCCCCTCTTAATTTCATGAAATTCACCCATTTTCCAGAAATTCCAAAAAATACGCCTTAACTTCATAAATTTATAATTAATTCTAGGAAACTCCTTTTGGTATGATTCCAGTGGTCATTTAACCGTTGACATGTCTAGTTTTTATTAAAAATACTTCTAGAGGCTACAAAAATTCACAGGATTTTTCTATGTAAAAACTTTACTCGCTAATCAGAGGCAAAATCCAGGTTTTTGGGCTATTTTCAAAAATTCATTTCTCCTAGTAGACATATTTAAAAATTACAAAATTATACACCAAAATGAATCCCCAGACGTCTAATTTAAGACTATAAAATTTCATAGCCATCGAACATCGTTTACTCTTTGTTTTAAACCATTTACCAAGCACGGCTTCCCAGAACCCACAGAAACTGGCAGATTCTTCTTTACTTGCAATTTAGGGTTTTTGAGTTCTAAAATTATGTTTACCACTTGGACCCATAAAAAAATTCGTCCTGGACCCTTTGGAACCATTAAAATCATCAAAATCACATCATAAACTCATGTATGCTTTGCTGGACAAAAATTACAAATCATAAACAATAATCATAGTTTCCACTTTAGCTTCATATTCATGCATCACTTGGCTTAATCTTTCTTTAGACATCATTATCTTGACTTTAATCACTTCATAACCTCTTTTAAATTTTTAGGCAGAGCCTTCCCCCATGAGAAACATTATTTCTTTATTTAGCCATTTTTATAAAAATTACTCAAAATCCCAAAACATAAGCCACAAGAAGCTAAGCTAGTGACTTGCTCCTCTTGTGCCTTTGTTTCACTTGGATTCCTTCTTCTTTGGCTCTTTAGAGTCTCGGCCTTGAATCATAGAGACACCATGAAAATGTTATTTAGAGGGACCTTGAGGGGTATACATCAAGGATTGAAGAAGATAGAAGACTAGTTTAACCAGACATGAACCTACTTGTTCTTCAACTTGTATGCCTTCTTCCTCTTCCTAGTGAACAAACTCTCTTTTTCACTCTTTTCCTCTTTATCTTGCACGTTTTAGGCAGCCAAAATAAGGGCTGAAGAGTCTTTAATAAACCTCATTAATCATGTGAAATATCCATGCAAGCTAATGTCCAATGGTCCAAAGTGTGTCCTAGGGTTTTTGACTTGTTTCCCTTTCTTTTTCTCCAAGTTTTTCTTGGGTCATTTTGGCTGTTCGAAATCTGCCCATTTTGGTCAAATTTTTGCTTAATTCACATGTACTTTGGTCTTAAATTTAGGTCTTATACTAAGTACAAGTTAGTTGGCTTTCAACTCAAAGTTCTTGACATTGGCTTCTTGTAGTTATGACTTGATTTTACTTGCTCTTTTGGCTTCCAGCTGGACAAAATTATTAGAGCAGATAAGTGATCATATTCTTGTCTTTAATTGTAACATCCCAAATTTTAGGACAAGGAGTTTAGTAGTAAGACCAAGATAAGAAGATTGTTAAGCCAGTAAGAACCAAAAGTCTTAAGCTTATTATGAGAAAAAACGTAAGATAATTATTAGATATTATTTTGGATCTTGAAAAAAAAATTAGGGGGAAATTATGAAATGTTATTTTGAGGAGTTAGAAATATTACGAGGAGATTAAATATGAAAAATTTGGCCTAAATAGTTTTAAAGTTACAATTTAGAATTTATGGCCTATTTTACCGGAAATTCAAGGAAAATGGTTAGAGGAAAATTTTGGCCTAGAAAATTTAAAGTTGATGTTTATGGCCTAGAGAAGCTAATTGAGGAATAAAAATCCTCATATAGAATTAAGGATTTATTTCTAACACCTATATAATGTTTGCAATTAAATAATTAAAGGACCAAGTTGTAATAAAAGATTAATAGAGGGACAAAGAAGTCTTATTAAGTTTATTTTTCTCTCTCACCTGATACACACTCATTCCACTCTAAATATTCGGCAGAAATAGGCACCCACAGGCTCATACGTGTAGCTTCCAATTAATTATCTACCATCCTCATTTCTTAAATTCCGTTCGGCCAGTGCATAAAGGAATCATACCCACTCCACTTTCGGATAGTTCACTCATATTTGGATAGAAGCACACACACACACATACTCTCTTGTTAATTTAACGCCACCTCACACCCCCTCCCTCTTCTATATATGACACCTCACCTCACCACATGCATGCTCACTCATTGATCCACTTAATATTAGGACAGAACTCATTCAGCCCTTTAATTCTCTAATTTTCCATTCATTTTTCCATTCCTTCGGCGAGAGAAAGAAACAGAACAGAGAAAGAGAGTGAGACCGAGAGGTGAGATGGAGAAGTAGAAGAGGAAGAAGAAGAGGTGAATCATTATATGCAAGCCAGGAATCTGATCTAGGTAAGCCATTTAGACATCCTCCTACCCTTATTTCTCTCATTTGAGATCTCCTAATGAATGAAAAAGGGAGCTTAAAATCTGGGTTAGTGACAGAAAAATCAAAGAACAATAAAAATAACTATAGTTAAGCAACGATTAAAGCTTGTATTGAGGATGTATGAATTTGCATGTAGCTAGTGAGCTTGCTTGTTGGAGTAACAATGGATGTATTTTGATCATTAGGAAATAAGGAGTGAAAGAGTCGGAAGGGGATACAGGAGTAAGTTGTACAATTAAGAGCACATGAGGTGAGTAAATAGCGTCACTAATTTTTATAAATGATATTTTTATTTTATTGTTGTACTTTTATGTTTATTTCCATATTTAAAAGTATGATTTTGTGAAGAAATATTTGTTGATAGTATATGAGTAAAGAATGGTGATTTTATTCATTGTTATGTATTTTCTTACAATTGTTTCAAAGCATAATTAATGATTATGCAATTAAATGGAGATCAGGGACGGAGCTTGGCCCAAATATTTGGGGGAGCCACTGGTTATTGTTCATTAAGAACCTTACTCCAAAAAAGCAGCAAAATTATCAATGTTGTGCCGCAGACAGTAACCTCATGATCTCAGCTACAGAGGAAGGGCTCGGCGACAGCTGCCTTATCTTGAGGAGACGAACATGAACTCACTGCCCAACGATTTTTGGAGAAGAGAACACTGCGAGAAACGATAATCGACGACGAGGGTAGGAAGGGATTTTTTTTTGGATAACATTTTCTTTTTTTCTTTTTGCCGCTGATTCTTTTTATCGGAGTAGAGCGCTCATCTTCACCCTCTTTTTCAACCTTTGACGGTGAGAGCTAGATAAGGGAAGATGAGGAGAAGGAAGCGACTGAACTAGAGTAGAGGAGTGAGAGGAGCTGGAGAGATTCTGGTTTGAAGGAGGCCGACTCCTAAGGACTGATTCGTTGCTAACTATTTTCCAGAACAGATTCTGGTTTGAAGATTGGGCTTCTGCGTACAGATCGGAGATAAGATTCCATAAAGAAGTGAGAATACCAGAGCGGGGCAACGGAAAAGCGACTCTAATCCACCACCGAATACGCAATAACGCTTGAGCTTGGTTCTAGATCATCAAGGAAACATGGGGAAGAAAATTCAAAGCTTCAAAAAAAAATTGGGGGGGCCATGGCCCCCCTTGTCCCTTCTAAGTTCCGTCGCTAATGGAGATGAGACTTTTTGGATAGTTTTCATAAATTTATTTTGAAATGATCTTGGATTTTGGAAAGTTTATAAGCTTAGATTTATTATTTGAAATGGAATTTTTTTACGTGAGTTTTTAATGTTTTTAAAGGATTATATCAACAGATTGAATTTGAACGAAAATTTTGAAATATTGTTGGTGAAACTTCATGCTGGGGGATTTGATTATAAAATATGAGATAGAGCTGTTATTATCTTGAAGGAAGAATTTTTATTACTTTGATAAATTGACCCCAAGCATGTTTAAAAATGTTTTGGAGAGGAGTGAATACAGAACGCTGGTTACTAACAGCAGTACTGTTAGTTCTTGGTGAACCATGGTTAATCTCGAGCTCGCTTGATATTCATGAGATTTGTTCTCATGCTTGTGTCATGGACTGTGTGTTCATGCTTGTTTCATGGCTTTGAGTCATGCTTGGTTAATTACCCTTATGGATTGTATGTCCATACTTGTTCTCATGGCTTCGAGTCATGCTTGGTTAGTTACCCTTGTGGACTGTGTAGCCACGCTTGTCATTCGTTCTGTAAGAAGTTCTATGGAAATATAAGGTTTGAGAATTATGTTTTAAATTGATTATATTAAATCAAAGGTTTTATTTCGTACATGAATTTATTTGATTAACAGTATTTTTATATAAAGTTCTATTTTAATTATAATTTCTTTGTTTTAAAAAGGTTTTGTGAAACAAAATGATTTATTACATATTTTGAGGTAGTTGATTGATGATCTTGTATAGAAATTGAAGTTATTGCCATATTGTTATTATTAGAAGATATAAAAAGGCTTAAGGAATATGAGTTCACTCATATACATTCGATCACCCCTTTAGGTTTCAGGGCGTGACATTAATTGCTTCAAAAAGAAGCTTTTATTGAGTCCTATTTGGTTCCTTTTCATTGGCTAATTTTTTACTAGGTGTTTGACCTCTTAATTTGGCTTCATATTGGCTTTAAATTTGTTTAAATCAGCTTCCTCCTCCTCTTCATGTGGCTGATTGAAATTTTATTGCTTGGAGGGAAAGAAATTTGAATTCCATTGGCTCTTAATTCCCTCGTAATATTACCTACTAAAAAGTCCAATTTAATTCCCTAAGTTGCCACTTGTCCTCCTAGGTTTAATTGCTTTGCATTTGAACATGTAAATTTTTGTGCAAGCTTCTTCCCTTCTCTTCTTGTGGCTGGCTGATGAGGGCTTTTTTGTCTTTAACCTTGGGGTCCACAATCAAAAATTAACTAAGGATTGCGTATAGGCATGCCTAGGATCATTCTCACTTCTCGAGGAGCCTTTTATTAAATTCTAAATAATCTAAATACTATGCAAATGCAATGAAAACAAGGAGAAATTGGTTTTGGCTTTTCAAATTAATAAACTAAAGAATAATGCAATTTAATTAAATGCCAAACTATTATTTTTGGTATTTTCTTTATAAAATGGTGAGTGAGTGAATGGAATGGTATTGAAGTGAAAATATGAATGATAAACGTTCTTGGTAATAAAGAAATGATTATCCTTGCTCATAAAAGATTATGAGTGTTAAAATTCATCAAGTCTTAAGAAAAAAACCTCAAGATAACACTTGAGTCCAATATTCTCAATTAATAGTAGCTCCTACAAACATAGCTAACCACTACCTCTTGAGAAATTGTTTAAAACCACTTGATGTGCAATTAAAATTGGAATAATGTAACATTAGTCTTCTTCCAATTGAGTACTAAACAGTCCCTCAAAGGCACAAATCAACCACATTAACTAGACAATAACACGCTAATTAATAAATCTCATTGCAACCACAAGAAATTAAAACAAATATAATCTTCACACTACAAAATTCAATCTCAACTACAAATATCAAATCAACAAAGATAATTAACATCAATCTCAGTTCCAAAATCATATACAATAATTCCTAAAACTAGGCAATCTAAATATAAAATTCTAGATTAATGAAATGATAGAAAAACTCCCCTATGTAGTCCATTGATCTCAAGCACACATCTTCATCACCAAGAAGCAAGGGAATAAGCTATTCATAGCTATTGGAGAGCCACACAATCTGCAAAAAGAGCTCGCCGGAATCTGGAAAGCTCTCGTCGGAAAATGTAGGAAACACGCCGGAAAATGTAGAACCTTGCTGGAACTCACAAGTAACAGTGGTGTTGTGCGTGGTGAAGAGAGAATGGTGGTATCAAAGAAGAAGAAGAGTTATGGTTGATGGTGAAGAGAATCAAGAACGCTGTGCCTCACGGGTCTCCCTCCAAGTCACATATCTGAAGCTCTGGTTCCCTTCCTCAGTCGCCGGCAATGACAGAGTTGCGAGCAGAGATCACCGGCGACGAAGGTGGACTCAGGTGGAGGGAGAGAGTCTTCAGCCCCCGGTTCTCGATTTTTTCTCGTTCTGCTGCGCTATGAACTTTGCAACAATGGAGGTCGCCAGCAGCGATGGTGGTGAAGGTGAAGGCCACCGGCGACTTAGAGGAAGGTGGAGGAAAGTATGAGGATGAAGGTGCAAGGTCGAAGCTTCCGCCCTCCCCTTTCTCGCGACGCTCACTCTTTTAATATTTAGGTCTCGCTTCTCTCTTGGGTTGCAGGAGAAGGGTTCCTGGTCGAAACACAAGTTTTGACCAGGGACCTAACTGAACACTCTAAAAGTTCTTCATGAGGGACTAAACTGTAAATGTTTGAAACACTTTTGGGGCATAACTATGAGTTTCAAAACAACTGGGTACTTTTATGTAATTGTTTCTAGTTCCTTTTCTTCTTTGATTTGCAATTTCCAGGAATTCTATGGGACTTTTCTGTACTTTCCCCTGTCCTCAAAAATATTAATTCTAACCCAAAATCTCTATTTTCTTCTTAAACACCTACAAAACAAAATTAAGCACAAGGTAGCATCAAAAGTCCAAGGAATCAATTGCATGAATAAATTGACAAATTATGACCATTTTACCCCTAATTACACTTAATTCAATACAAATGTCCCTAACTCAAATTAGTACTTAATAATGCAATAATGTCCCAAAAATGCATTAAGAATCTAATTATGAAAAATCATATAAAAATGTGATTCGATCACCAGTGCCCTAGGTCTATTGGGGAGGAAGATTTATGCTTGAATGATGCCCATTTGACTCTTGCACATTAAGTTGGATTACATCATCTTGATAATGTAATCTTGCTTGGCCTCAATCTTAAGCCTAGTTCAATTGTCATGTTATTCCCTTGGCTTCTAATTATTCTTTTTGCATTGAAAATATTCTTGTTCTCATGTTCCCTTGGTGCTAGGCAAAATCCTAGTCAAAATGGGACAAAGATGTTGCTTTTTGTTTCTTTTACACACCCCTGTCACTTGGTCTTTGTAAACTAGATTTTATGTGCCATGCTTTTCAAATTTCACTTTCATTCCCTTTTTCTATGGTTGGGCGAAATTTTACCCTTATTTTAGGTCCAATAATTTGTTCTCCAATGCCCTTTAGGTACTTAATAAAGTTGACAAGTCAATTTACTCTTGATTGTTCCTAATTCATTTAAAACAATTCCCTCATTATCCTTGCTTATGGATTCGAAATTTAGTCACAATCATAGTGACTTTCACCGCTTGTCATAAAGTCTCTAAAATCATTGATTTAATATGTTATTTTGGCTACTAAATACAATTAAAAATGTTCCATGAAAACAAACAATTTAATTGTAACCAAAACTCTTTCAATATTTCATTAATTCACACTTTGTACATTGATCATGAAAATAGGGGTGTTACAACTATCATCTATTTATAGGACTCCGACATTGAAGACTAAACTAAAGAGTTACAAGTACATAAAGCAACATAATTGTGCAATTGGAGGTTATAGGGAATAAATACAAGAAACTCTTCAATTGAGGAGTTATAGGGTATAATGACACATTAAAATTATGAGATGGAATCCTAAGAGACTATTTGGCAATGAACACCCACACTTCATAATATTTATGGCATTCCCCTTTGGATGTTTATTAAGAATGTGCCTCATTAAAAACTTTAACTAAGAAAAATCTAGTGGGACAAAAACCTAGTATGTGATTAATAAGATACATTAGTGTTCCAATAGCACTAAGGAATAGTACTTCTGGGCCAAGTAGTTCTTCTTCACCTTCTTTGCTAATTACTCGAGATTGAAATAGATCTTTATCCACCTGCAAAGACCTTACAATCATTAGGGTATATAATGGATGTAACATATCCAAATAAAATCGCTCTAGCACCTTCTTTGTATAAGCTTCTTAATATACAAAGATCACATTCTTTAGCTACTTATGTAATCCAAGATAGAATTTTGTTCTTCCCAAATCCTTCATTTCAAATTATTTCTTTAAACAATTAATTGTCTTTTAAGACTCTTTAGGAGTTTCAATGATGTTGATATCATCAACATAAACAACAATTATAGCAAATTCACTTCTAGATCTTTTCATAAAGATGATGGGCATATTTGGTCATTTTTGTACCCTTATTTCAACAGATATTCCTTGAGACGATTATACCACATGCGCCTTGATTGCTTCAAGCCATATAGAGACTTATTTAACTTAATTGAGTATTGTTCTCGAGAACTTGAATCAGATACTTCTGGCATCTTGAGTCCTTCAACAGCATGCATTAGGTGCAGATCAATTCTTTCATTTACTGCTAGGCTAATCAAATAATGAAAAGTAGTTGCATCCATTACTGATGAATAAGTTTCTACAAAATCAATGTCAGGTCTTTGTGTAAGCCTTGGGCAACATGCCTTATATCTTATAATTTCACCCTTTTCATTTCTCTTTCATCCAAAGACCCATTTGTATCAAAACGGATTTACTTCTTCAGGTGTATAAACTACAGATCTAAATACTTTTCGTTTTGCCAATGATTTTAATTTTGCATTAATAACATCTTTCCATAGGGGCCAATCATTTGCTATTGGCACTCACTAATGGTTTTTGGCTCATGATCATTCATTATGCTATATGATAAGAAAATATGTCATCAACGTTGACTTCATTTCGATCCCATCGGATTCCATTTATAACATAGTTTATTGAGATCTCAATATTTTCCGAAAATCACCGTCTTTACTCGCCAAAACTGATTTTTTGGGCTTGTTTATACAGATTTTAAGGGTTTTGTCCATGTCGACACTTTTAGGGGGCCGGTATTCTTTGGTGAGATTGGAGAAGGAGACGAAGACTACCACGACCGTCGACGATGTCCTTCCTTCTCACTGTCGAAAACCTCCACAAATTCTCCTCCCAACTCCTTCTCTTTCTCCTCTATCATTTCTTCTGAATTTCTTCACTCCATCCATTGAACAAACAACTTCCTCTAGCTTTCTCCATCGATTCGGCACTCTATTCATAGTTCCATGGACTCCTTGCATTTTGGACGAGTTGGGGCTGCGGCTAACTCCATGAGAGGCTAATTTTCTTGTGTTCCTTGGATTTGGATGTTATGGCTTGAGGTTGGGAGGTTCAATTAGAGGAGTATTTGATTTTCAATTAATTTTCTCTCGAACTTGATGATTTTCCTTTGCTAGGAATTATTTGGATTTGGATTTGAGACTGATATTAAGTGTTATAACACATTGTATAAACAAAATAAAAATCTGAGATCTCAATAACAAATTCAAATCAAAATAATTCCTAATGAAGGAAAATCGTCAAGTTCGAGAGAAAATTAATTGAAAATCAAATACTCCTCTAATTGAATCCCCCAACCTCAATCCATAATATCCAAATCCAAGGAACACAAGAAAAGCTGCCTCTCATGGAGTTAGCAGCCCCCAACTAGTCCAAAACGTAAGGACTCCATGGAACTATGAATAGAGTGCCGAATTCGATGGAGGAAGCCAGAGGAAGTTATTTGTTCAATGGACGGAGTGAAGAAATTCAGAAGAAATGATGGAGGAGAAAGAGAAGGAGTTGGGAGGAGAATTTGTGGAGGTTTTCGACAGTGAGAAGGAAGGACGTCGTCGACGTTCGTGGTAGTCTCCGTCTCCTTCTCCAATCTCTCCAAAGAATACCGGCCCCCTAAAAGTGTCGACCTGGACAAAACCCTCAAAATCTATATAAACAAGCCCAAAAAATCAGTTTCGGCGGGTAAAGATGGCGATTTTCGGATTTTGGGTCTTTCTGGAATTTTCTTAAGTTTAGTGTATTTAATGTAATATTCTCAGATCTGCTTCCCTCATATAAAACTCGAATATTTTCGTTTTGTGTCCTTCAGGGTTTCTCTTTCATTCATACTAGCCCCTCAAAAATTATTTCCTTTTCGGATTCTTGTCCTCAATTATTTTCAGCTCCAACTTTCCTAAAATGACCTACAATGCAAACAAATATTATGTAGCATCATATATCATATATAATAATAAAATCATCCCAGTTAAAAGCAATTGTAATATTTATGGAAATATTTTCCTGTTAAGCTCTATTTTCACACAATTATCATTAAATCAAATTAATCATAATAAATATAATGTAGCCCAATATTAATCATAAAATCCCCAATCAAAACATTAAATATCATGATAAAATAGGGAAACATCCACCTGACCCAAACATATAAGTGGTATGGTATATAAACTATAAAGGTAATAAATTATACAACATCAACAAAATGAAAAGATAATCCTGGGTCTATTAATTCCTAGGAAGCTTAATGGGTTCGACAATTAATGATCGAATCCGGTTCTTGGATGTGGTATCTGGGGCTCCATGTCCATCTCCATACTGATAGGTGCAATGGGAAATTCTCGCCAGGTTCATCGCAGTTTCTACAAAAGCTTTTGAAAACTTAGACTCAATTCCTTTTGCTTTGTTTATCTCCTTCCAAGCCCCATCCACCAAACTACGTACGTATTTGTGGCTATTCTCCTCAGTGGCCCCACTTTGATGCTTAAAACATACTACCGAACTTGCTGCTTCGCCTCTCTCTAACTCCGCCTGCAACAAACATAAATAATGAAGAAAGTAATTAAAACAAGCTCCTCATATCAGAGTTTTCGAAGAGAGAGTAAGTGGAACCATATGATTGAGTTTGATAAAGGATATGACACCTTTGATGTGCCCAAATCGTTGCATAGTCGAAAAATAACAGAAGGGCAACGCAAGAGGTCATGGTTGGGGTCTAAGGATTGAAGTGACTCCTCTGAGAAATTGTGGTTGAGAAAGAAATAGGAATGGATGAGGAACACTACTCCTGAAACTGACATCCATGCGTTTTTGAAGTAGGCTTCAAATGAAGGAATATGTTTCTCATGGGACCACCTGGCTTCTTGAAGGAATGCTTTCAACATGTCTGCCCACTTCAATAATTAAGAAAACACACATTATTTAGTTTCATCACACTGAAATACTATTTAACATGTGATATGTTTGTTTGAGTCAAGAGTCGCTTTGGTTGTCACTGAGTACTCACTGCTTGGGTGAGGTGGGGTTGGATATTGTGTCCATGCTCTTGAAGCGTTTCATAAGTCAACTCATTGATGGTGTTGTAGAGAGCTAGGAAACACACTTTCATATACTCTGGCAGAATATCTATTGCCTTGATATCCCACCTGAAACCCCGAAAAATGAATTTATCACCTAATGTACGTGTGTATATAATATATTTGTATATATAAGTCTTTCAATAGGAATTATACATGTATAATAAAGTTAACTATTTATAAGTGAAAACAAACCTTTCGACAGTGGTCGTAAAAAGCTCAAGCTCATCCAAAGAGCCATAAACATCGTAAACGTCGTCGATTGTGGTCACGAAACAAGCGATTTTAGTTAATGCTTTTCGAAACTCACTTTGTTGAGGTTCAGACGCTATTCCGACTGCCCAAAAGAAGCATTCCATTAGCCTGTCCCTGCTGAAGCTCAACTTTGACGCTAGTCCCATCGCCTTCCACCACCTATATTTAATTATACATATTGTTTAGTAATGCTTTAAAGCTCAATCACCTGCTCCTCATTTAATATTTCAGATTATTCAGTTAATTATTATTTTATTTGTAGGTTTGATTTTATTATTTAATATTTACTATATCTTAGCATTAAATATGGATATATATTATATCTTAGATATTTTGATTTAATTAGATTATGGGTTTAGTTTTATATTTACCTATATATAAAGACTTAGTTGTACTCTATTTTATTCAAGGATTAATGAATAATATTTCGGAGGTTCTTGTATCCCCTCGGAATCAATATAATCCTTCAAAATTTCAACACATAAAGTTAAAGCCAATTTTCTCTTTTGATTTCCTCAGATTTGATCGAAACTAATTGTATGTGTATAGGGTAACGAAAATGATAGTGAATAACCTTGACATTTCTTGGAGATCCTTTTGAAGTGTTGACTGGACTATGTTAAAATCGAGTGCTGCAGCTTCAAGAAGGACCACGTCAGCGTCTTTCCTCTGAGCATAAGCATCTATGTACCATCTTGCCTCTAACCTTCGAGTCCTGCGATGCACCGGAAGGTCCAGCGCGTGACTGATGGCTTGTGACAACACATGATCATTGCTTATATGTTGGTTCATGTCTCTGAGATGAGTCGTGGTGAAGGCCTTGGCCTCCTCTAGAATGTCCTCTCCTTGGTGTCCCAGAAATGTTGCCTCGTACAGACTCAGCATCCCTTTCACATCATTGCTGAGGCATGCCTTGAAATTACCGTTTTGGTCCTTGAAACTCTCAAATATTTCTGCGTTATTTACGTCCCAACCACATCATTTGATTTAGTTTATGCGAGAGAGGTAACTATAAAACATCGCGGCAAGGAGAACCACATGCATAGTTACGTCAATAATAAGTGATGCGAATTGAAGGTACCTGGTGAGGCATGATAGCCATGATCTCTGAGGAGTCTGAAGCTTAAAGCAGCTTCATGTAGGCTTATGCTCTGTTTTGTGCGACGACGTGTTTCTTCTTCAGAGACATAAGTATGAAGAGCGTCTTTGATCTCTTTCTCAAAGCGGTGGCCGAGGCCTAAGCGTTGGACGTCGTCAATGAGCTCAAGTTTTGCCAATGACTCTATATTTTCATTCACGATCATCCTCCTCACATCCTCAAGCAGATTCCTCTCTTTGGCCTCGTACTTCTCATCCTATAACAACAAGTTAAGTATTGTGAATTCCTGAAGCGAAGAGGGAGTTGAGTAATTGACCAAGAAATAATGAAGGGAGTAAATTACCGTAAAACCATTGTTGAGGGACTGGACGAAGTCATAACTCCAGAGGGTGGGCTGGTAATTGGCAGAGTTTCTTGCAGAGGAAGGAGGGAGGGAAAGTGTTTGTTGGGTGGCTAAACATCGGAAATTATTGTGATTATTGTAATAAATTCTGTGAAAGGAAAGAAGGCCTCCTGGTTTGTTGTGTTTTCCAAAATTAAGTGAGGAGGTGAAGGATGAATTGGGGAAGAAGGTACTAGGTAGGGCCATACTTGTAGCTTGTGAATACTGAATAGTGAATGCTAAGGCTTATTCTTTCAGTTGTGAATGTGAATTGCTTGCGTTCCACAACTAGCGGGGCTCGTTATATATAGCAAGTTCCTGAACTTACAGCCTCCCTAATTCTAATAATATGGACAATGATTCTTTATTTAACTAAAATAGGAGTAATGAATTAGTCACGTTCTATTTACATGCAGCTTGAACTACGCAGTTTCGTTTTAGTTTCGGTTTGGTACTGACTTGTAAAAATGATGTCATGGATTAAAAGCGCGTGTGGTTTCATTGGATGATGGTATAAAATACTAGTACTAGTAGGTATGACAAGTACACAGCTCAAGTTTCACGCGTATGCTATAAAAAAAAAAATAGTAATGTTTAGAATAGAGTAGATAACAAAGGGTGCGTGGCGTTTGAGTTTTGGGACATGAAGTCGCATGTCAATATCGATCAGTTGTTATAATAATATATAATTAATCAGACTAATTAATATACATATTATATCTCGACGGATAAGGCCATGGGTACGTGTAAAAGCTTTATGAAAAGGTGAAGTTAATTTATTAATTAGGAAAGAGCAGAGAAACCACACATACAGATGAAGGTCAAAGTAACAAACTTGAGTGAACTTTAATTCAGACCATAAGGCACAAAAAAGGGAAAATCCATCTTGGGGCCTTTTTGGGAAAAAAATCTCAAAAAAGGGCCCCAAGATTTGGAAAACCGAGAAAGGCCCCAGAGCCTTTTTTGGGATTTTTCATTAACTAGCTGCATTTTAGTTGTTAGCGGTGATATTGTTGTAAATACGATTGTTTTAGTTGTAAAAATATTGTTGCAAATGTGATTATTTTTAGTTGTAAGCGGGAAATTTGATATTGTTGTAAATACGATTTTTTTAGTTGTAAAAATATTGTTGCAATGCGATTGTTTTAGTTGTAAGCGAAAGTGATATTGTTGTAAATATGATTGTTTTAGTTGTAAAAATCGCATTTAATTTATCCGAAAAAAGCGCAGGCGCTTTTTTTCAAGGTTTAGAATCTTGGCGCTTTTTAAGATTTTTTTTTTTTTCCTAAGAAGGACCCCAAGATAGATTTTCCCAAGGACACAAAAAATGCAGCGACGTGGCGGAAAGGCGTGTGGTTGAGTATAATAAGAATTAGGAGAGAGGATTCACATTGGAGTCGCTATCTGTCTTACGTTATATCAGAGACTGTCAGACAGATAGTAAGTTGACTAATCCAATAAGCATATATAAATGCAACGCGCGGAATTTCTAACAACCATGCAGCATGGCGTTTAGTGAGAAATATCCTCATCATCATTCAATATCCATCTCGGGTTTGGATTCTCTCATTGACATTTCTTATTGTTCCTCATTAGCTTTAAATTTGGACCATAGATTTGATATATTTTCTCACACCAAACAACCTCATTAAGTCAAATGAATGATTGAGATTGGATGATGAGAGATGAAGAGAAAATATGCTAATAAGAAAATCATCTTCCTATCTATCTTACTCCTCGCTTGTCCTATTCATAGGGCAATGAGAGAGTATATATTTTGTCTTTTATATAAGTAATAACTTCATCCATTAAATGAATTCACTCACATATTTGAGGTGTCACTTTCTGGACGCTTGGATCAATTTTTTTGAGCAGACGGGATCTTGTGGATCGCGGATCTTGAGTAAATTGCCTTTCCACAACTTTATACTCTTAATTCATTGTTCTGTATATTATTCTTTTTGCACGTCTCATTGAAGTGTGTGTAAATAGGCTGCTCCAATACTCCAAGTAATCATCATTAATTAATTCAAACCCAAAGAGCACTCTAAAAAAAAAATTCCGGTTCACGAATTAATTAGAACTCAGTCAAATATTGGCTAGATGCCTAGAAGGACTTATTTATATTATTTTATAAAATATATAATAAATTTTCAAATAATTTATATTTTATATTCAAAATAATATAATTTAAATATTTCAAATACGTGAATAATTTTAAAAAAAATTAAAATTTGTTTTTGTATAATGAATCTTTGCCTTTGAAAAACTTGTCAAAAATTAATAAGAGTGCCATAAATATTTTAAAGATGACTTTTTGAACTACTCTATAATTCCAAAATATTTCCTCATTTTAAAATAAGTGAAATTAAAATTTAAATATTAAGTAAAATTGTTTGAATAAAGAATTGTTTTAGGCAAAATTAAGAAAATATGATAGGTGGGAGGTGATAAGAGAGAGGGTCCAGATCTAACCTGTCACATTTTTATCTTGCCTTTTGTGCTTGCCTCAATCGCCACACCTTTTTTTTAACCAAAAGTGAGGTCAAGGTAGTTTAGTGTCAATCTTTCAACTCTTAATGGCGATTGTGCTCTATAAGAAAACTATTGCTCAGGTTCCCTGTCAAGAGAGGAGGAAGACTTACTTCATCGGAGTTCAAAGAAGATAAAAAATGGAGGAATCAGTGATTACAATGATGAATGGCCAATGGTAGGAGGGAAGGCTCAGCAACAATGAGTAAATGGTGAATCATTTGCTAAGAAACGAGACATTAACAGAAATGAAAAGGATGATGGCGATTCCGATAGTGAGAGTGTCATGTCTGCTGACACGATGTCGGCAAAAGGTCAGAATGAATATGATATAAGCAGGATATAACCACTTTGTAATATCCAAGAACACCCTCACCGTAACTTTCCTTCCTTTTCCTTCTCTGGGAAAATGAAGAAAAGGTTATATAAGGCATGGAATAGAGCGGTGATAGATAATGAAGTTTTTAGAAAGAAATATTGGCTATAAGTTGCTTTTGTCAATTATTCAATCTCTTTTGGCAAAAAGAGGGGTCATTTGTTTGTTAAACATTGGCAACGGATTCTTTGTGGTCAAACTATTGAATAAGGAGGACTATCTCAGTGCTTTAACTGGGGGACTTAGTATGCTCTTTGACCATTATCTGACGGTTAGACCCTGAGAACCAAAGTTTCAACCATGGAGGGTTACCATTGATAAAGTGGTGGTATGAATTAGGATGTCAAATGTTTTCATGAAGTATTATGATAAGGAAGCGTTAACATGGATTGGAAACAGAATAGGAGAAACTATCAAGATTGATATGAACAACTCTTGACAACTTAGAGGACATAATGCAGGAATTTATGTTCTAGTGGATTTAGAGAAGCAGTTAATATCAAGATTTTTTTTTAGATGGTGAAGATTATTATTTGGAATATGAAGGTTTCCATTTGCTGTTAGTTAGTTCTATACTGATGCAAAGCCTATTAATAAGATGGCTATGTACTCGAAGTGTTGTTGAATCATATCTGATATTTCCCTCTTCCTTCTCTCTCTCTCTCCTCATTGGCCTATACCAACAATTAATAATCGAACCCGGTTCTTGGATGGGGAATTTGGGGCCCCATGTCCATCTCCACACTGGTATGTGCAATGTGAAATTCTCACCAGGTTCATTGCACTTTCTGCAAAAGTTTTTAAAAAATTAGAATCTGTTCCACTTGCTTTGTTCATCTCCTTTCAAGTCTCATCAACCAAATTAAACTACGTACGTATTCATTAGATTTGAAATATTGATTGAGAAAATTATTTTGTTTTTTAACCAAATCTCTATAGTTCTTTTCCTTTTTATCATGTCCTTATATAATTTTATCTGATTTTTAATCAGGTCCCCTAAATCCATGTATTACATAAGAATTATTTTGTTCATTTTTAGTTTTGACCTCCATTAGTGCCGTACTATTTTAAATTTTAGAAAAAACTGATCTTTTATTCCATGTAATGTCAACCCAATTGTAATTCAATCACTAAATTTTAGCTTGATGTAGCTCAATCTATATAATTTTGACTTCGACCCTTAAATTTTAACTCGATACTTAGTCAAAAAGAAAAAAGTTGATGCAAATGAATCCCTATAGTTTAACATTACCAATATTAGTCCATATATATATGAAGCTAAAATCATATATTTCATGAAACTTAAGGATTAAAGTTTTATACTAGTTAAAACTATCGCCATTAAATTGCAATGAATTAAAGTTTAAAGACTACACTTCAATTAAATTGAAATAGACTGAGTTATACTAATGAGTGAAAGTTTAATAACCGAGTTACAATCAAATTTAAATTACAGGGATGGAAGATCAATTTTTCTCGCAATAACTACATTTAGTACCCTCTCTCTGAGAGAGGTACAATATTATTGAAAACAAATACTCTTCCAGTTCTAAAGACAATATACAAAATCCAAATTATTGGAAATATCTAGAGATGACATACAAGATAATTAATGGAAATATCTAGAGACGATGTACAAAATCCAAATTGGGAGAAGTAAATAGTGACGGAACAATTGAAGCATGTGTTATGTTTTTCAAATAAGGAATTACGTGAGACCTATCAGAAGTTTGAAAATGATTGGAAGAGGAAAGCTTGTACATAATCATCTACGCCATAGGCGCTTTTGTCATCTCCATGCTCATAAATGACCTGCGCAGTTCTTGCTACGTTCAGCGAAGCCTTCATAGTTGACCATGGCATTGACTTTGAGGCCATTGCTATGCTGTTTAGTTCCCACCACAGCTTCCCTATTCGCTCTTTTATGTATTTCCTCGCTTCGTCTTCCTCTAAATGATTATTCTCTCTCATGTAGCATTGAATACTGCTCGCATTATCTCCTCTTTCTTGTTCCTCCTAATTGCCACATCACGAAACTTCATCATTAATTAATTTATTAATAATCTATTACTAAGATCTTGTATATTTAGTTGTGCATAGACAAATGAAAAAGGATTATTAGAGAAAGGCAAGCGTACTGTTGAAGTTCCCAAGTCATCCCAAAGGCGAAGAATTTGACCAGACACGGTGAAGAGCCTTGGATACGTATTCATCATCATCGAAATATTCCGATTTGAGAGATGGTCTCCCATTAGGAAGAATGAGTGAACCAGAGCCATGTACGATCCTGCAGAAGTCACACCATTCTCCAAATATTCCTCAAAACTTGGTGTGTGTCCTCTGTTGAACCACTTGGCTTCCTCTAAAAATGCTTCAAATATGTCTATCCACTGCACCCAAGTCATTAATTAATTAATTGCATAATTATATTGATCTCATGCCGAATGGTAACTGGTAAGTACTTTTTACTAATATTTGTCATGATTTCTGATTATTTATTCAAATTCTCTTACAGTTCTTTTAAGGTGAGAAACGACGGTCAAGCCGTGTTGTTTCTGAACTCTGAAGGCTATTTCATTGGTTGTGTTGTACAATGCCATGTAGCATATCTTCATATATTCAGCCAGCCCCTGCATTGCGTCCAGATCCCACCTGTAAACAAGCATATATATTAAAAAAGGATCAATGATTCTGAATCACACGTATTGATTTTTGTAGGTGATAACCAGAAATTATTTGACAAGCAGATCAACCTTCTGATGGCTTCAGTGAAGAGAACAAGTTCATCCAAGGAGCCATAAGAGTCAAACATATCATCCATGACCAGCAATATGCAGATGGTTTTGGTGAGTTCAATCCGGCAATCAGAATAGTATGGCTCTGGAAATATCCCCACCGTCCATAGGAAGCACTCTGATGGCCTATCTCTCGCAAAACCAAGTCTATCAACCAGCCCCAATTCTTTCCACCACCTAAAAAATGTCAGTTAGAAACTTTTGTCCATATGCAGCATTATAATACCTCCGTTCCTTAATTAATATAAAATCAATTACACTGCAAATGAGATCTTATATTAAAGACTAAAGCTAGTATTGAATATGATAAAAAATGTTTGAAAGGGTGAGATGTAAGTTACCTGCAAATCTCAGCTAATTCCTTTTGGTGCAGTGATTGAAGCATGTCAAAGTCCAATTTGGCCAAAGTCAAAAGAGCTGACATGTGGTTGCTACATGTTTCATATTCATGAATGTAGTCTCTTGCTTCCAGCCAGGCCATTCTGAGGTGCCTTGGAAGCCTCAAGACTCTCGCAACATGGCGTCCTTCTTCAGGGCTCAGCTGTGATAAGGATCGACCAAGATGGAGTTTTGTAAATTGCATGGCCTCCTTTAATATATCTGCATCACCTTCTCCTCCTAAGTATGATGCCTCGTACAAGCTCAACAAACCCCACGTGTCCCTGACGATTGATTCCTTGAATCTCCCCGTTTCATCCATAAATTTCTTGAAAACACCTGCCACACCAAACAAGTAATCACAGCTTCAAATTGCAGAAAACAAATTTTGTAACAAAGCATAATGAGTACCGGTCCTATTTATAAAGTCATTTTGAGCACACACAAAAAATTGGTCCTTATGTTATAGGTCCACTTTCAAAATTAGAAATGCGTTTTTTACAACCTTATTAATTACAATAAACTCTTGCGGCCATTCATAAATGAGGAAAAATTAAAATTGGAGATTTAGCTCATAATTAATGTTAGCTAACTCTTTTAGCCTGTGAGGTTAGTTAATTGAAACTTATAAATATGATATGACCAGAGTGTATATCATCAATGTCTAGCGAAATTTCTCCCTGAAAAATATACCGATATGCTTTTAAAAAGAAACAGAGAGATGAACCTGATGAACAAGGTATGGAGGCATTATGTCTGAGAAGGCGAAAGTGAAGAGCAGTGGCAAAGAGGTCATCACCAGCGTCCCAACCACACAAACCTCTGAGGGTTGTGTCAATGTCTTGTTCGAAATGGTGCGAAATTCCTAGATGTTGTATTGTGTCTATCATCTTCAAGGTTTCCTTTGGATCCGTAGAGTTTCGCAGGGCTTCTCGAACTCTTATTTTCAGAGCTTCCATGCTTTGTGTAAATTCATCAGTCGGACCCGCAGCTACGCAGTACTAACAAACACCAGCATAGAGAAAAAGTAAAACGACATGATTCATTTATGGCAGACAAATAAAGCAAATGATAATGGCTTTCAAGCTACACACACACACACACCTTGTCATGAAGAGAAACTGGCGTAATTATGGACGATCTAGGATGTATTTTTGTTGATTCCCGATTGGGGAACGATAAGCTGGGTGGCTGATACGTGGGTGGCCATGAACTAAGTCTTAGAGGTGGGCTTATATGTGATGAACGAACTCTGCGATATTTACTAGACGCAGCCATTGTTGCCGTCGTTAACGTTTTAGTAGCCATGGCCGTCTCGTAGATATGAGTTTGGAAATGAGATAAGGTAAGCTGGCTTATAGCACAGATATACTGGAATCAGTTTCCCTGCTCAACTAGGGAGAGCTCCTCCCATCTAGAGTTAGAGTTATGTCTCTGGTCATTCATTTTTCTAATAAACTAAAAGACTGATTCTCTGAAAAAGAAAGTCATAGTCAATACTTTATCGAGTGGGACGCTGGCATGGACCCACGGACACTTGATGAATTAAATGCATGATTTATGGCAACAAAAATGATAAAGTAATTAGAATTAACTCATATATACACACACACACACACACAAAAACATTATCACAGGACGTAAATAAAATCACACTATAAGAATCTAATTATAATTTTTTTGGTTATAAGAATCAAGTTATAATTTTTTCAAAGCCTTAATTAAATGAATATCCCATTTTATAAATGAAAAAAACACTGCCACTTATGAATGAGATAGTACGATCGTCACCGATCGGTCATGTGTGAATTACTTCTTCAGGTAACATTGCGCAGACTCGACCATAGCAGCCCATAAGGGATGGTCCAAAAATCCAAGAAACACGCTCTATTTTATAATTTCTTTAAATATAAACACGCTCTTATCAATGAGATCGGTCATGTGTGAAATACAACATTGCGCAGACTCTACCTGTCTACCATAGCAGCCCATGAGGGATGGTCCAAAAAAGCAGGAAACACGCTCTATTTTACTTGTTTTAAATATAAAATTTTAATCTAATTTCTTCCAAAAAGTAGCTTAGTGTCACTTCTGTTTTTCCATTTGCTGTTAGTTAGTTCTATACTAATGCAAGGCCTATTAATAAGATGGCTATGTGCACAGAAGTGTCGTTGAATAATATCTGAATGTTTCTTCAAGAAGACGATGATCCAAGCAATTCTATCTCATCAAGATCTCAACAATTGTTCCTTCATCGTTTCACTTCCAAGCTTAGCTCAAGTCTCAAAATCGGATTTCTCGGACAATCCACCGTCACTGTCCGCATTTGCAGACTTGAAAATACTGTGTAAGAACATTGACATTAGTTCTTTTGTTCTGGTGATTCATCGACCGGTGCAGTACTCCAACTTTCAGGTCAAATTTGTCTATGATTGCCGTGGAAGCTTCGGCAAGAACTTGTGGTTAGAGATACTAGTGATAACAATGCCTAGGTCAAGGTGCAGCTTCCTTGTTGAGTGCTAACACGGAACACCCCGATAATAGTTTTTTTTTTTCCTTATCCGATTTATCGGAATCTTTGTTCTAATTTATCCAGATTCGCTTCGAGTCAAGCCCGTAGTTGTAGGAGAAGAATTCCAACACCATTTTCTCAATTTACACGCCTCTGAGGACGTGAATTAAGGAAGATCAAGTTCTTTTTCACTTACTCCGAATAGATGTTGGTTAACACCCTGATAATAGTTGAACAATTGTTTTCCATTGAAAAGGGGGAGTCACATGGTCAAACACACATGTCAGAATGGTCTGAGGACTTTTTTTTTTTTCTTTAACTCTCGTGTCTCTCTTGCACAATGCACATGACCAATCCAATGACTCATCTCTTGAACCTTGGGTTTGGGATTATTGTTGTCCAGCTGTGTCCCATACTCCCATTAATGCCTAAAAGTGTATTGATTGGGCCTATACTCAACTATATGGATTTCATGGAGCTGGGCTGATTTGGAGAGGGCCGCTCTAAGAGGAATTAATGTTCCATCTTGGGTTTGTGCTGTTGAACAGTAGCTAATGCATCAGCGAGAGATTTTGCATATATATTTTTTCTTTTACTGCCATATTGGCATGTATCTCACAGTTTGCTGCTCCATCGAACACCATCCTTGTAGAATTTACAACTGTATCAATCCTTGAGGACAAGGATATTTTTGTAGGGGGAGTATAGTATTGTTACGTGTCAATTCTATAAGTAGCTTACACGTCACTTTTGTTATAGTTAGGCCTATTTGGATTAAAGAAAAGGTAGGAATAGAAATGAATGAAAATGAAAAGAATGGAATGGAATAGAACGAAAAATATTTTGCTTCAATGCGTTTGGTTCGCACTGAAAAAGAAAATGAATTGATGGAAAAAAAATTGTTTTGTTGGAAGAAAATAAGGTAGGAAAATGAGGCAAAATATCATCCTACCCCTAAAGATAAAATATTATTTTAAACGCATACCCACTCAAAATGCAAACTCGAGTGATTCTGCACAATCGAGTGTGCACTCTGGAGTTCACTTTTAGTGCACCTGAGTGAACACTCAAGTGCATTAAAAGTGCACACCGTCTTCTCTGATTTTCTCATAGAAAAATCTCCCTTCTCTCTTCCTCCTTCCTTCATTAAAGCTCCAATGATGGTTGATCGTTGACTCGCTTCCATTTCCATCACCTCCGGTTTGATAGATCTGCAGCGACAAAGAGGCCACTATCGGCGGCTTCTTCTTCCTCCTTCCACAATGTTTTCCGCCGTCATTCTCTTCTCTCTTCCTCTCCCCGTCGTCACTCTCTTCTCTCTCTACAATGTGATCAGAGAAAAATGGACTTTAGGCCATTTTCATAGATGCTAGAAAATGGTTTTCCACCATTTTTTGTGGGAACCCATTTTTTTTTAAACGTGGGAGAATGGCGCGCGGCGGGAAAATTTGATCCAAATAGCCGCCGCCACTGAAAAATTCCAAATTTCCTTTTCCCTCCTTCAATTGTCTTTCATCCAAATGGGGCTTTAGAGTTTTCCATTTGCTATGAATTAGTTAGATCAATACAAATGCAAGGCCTATTAATAAGATGGCTATGTACACAGAAGCGTTGTTGAATAATATCTAATATTTCGCTCCCCCCCCCCCCCTCTCTCTCTATTTTCTCATTGACCTGTACCAACAATTAATAATCGAACCCAGTTCTTGGACGGGGAATCTAGGTCCCCAAGTCCATCTCCATACTGGTATGTGAAATGCGAAATTCTCGCCAGGTTCATTACATTCTCTACAAAAGCTTTTGAAAACTTAGAATCCGTTCCTCTTACTTTGTTCATCTCCTTTCAAGTCTCATCCACCAAATTAAACTACCTATGTATTCGTAGCTATTCTCCTCAGTGGCTCCACTTTGATACTTGTAACATAATATCGAACTTGCAACTTCCCCTCTCTCTAACTCCGCCAGCAACAAACATTATTTAATAATGGACAAAGTAATTAAAACAAGCTTCTCATATACTTGAGCTTTCAAAGAGAAACTACACAGAACCAGACAACAATATAGGTCACCTTCGAAGTACCCAAATCGCTGCATAGTCGAAAAATAATGGAAGGGCAATGCAAGAGGTCATGGTAGGGGTCCAAGGATTGAAGTGAGTCCTCTGAGAAATTGTGATTGAGAAAGAAATAAGAATGGATGAGGAATACTACTCCTGAAGCTGACATCCATGAGTTTTTGAAGTATTCATCAAATGATGGTATATGTTTGTCATGGGACCACCTTGCTTCTTGCAGGAATGCTTTCAGCAGATCTACCCACTTCAATAATTAAGAAAACAGACATTTAGTTTCATCACGCTGAAATATTATTTAGAGTGTGATACATATGTTTGTATGAATAAGTGAAGAGTCATTTGGTCTAAGCACTCACTGCTTGGATGAGGTAGGGAAGGATATTTTGTCCTCGCTCCGCGAATATCTTAGGATTTTTAAAGAATCTGGAATTTTGAGATAAGATAAATTAATGAATATTTTGATGAAGCAAATTCATAAGTTAAAACTATTATAGAAAATTGTTATAATTGTCGAGTAAATTGTCAAAAAAGTTACAGAAAAATCAGATTAATGAATGACTAAAAATGCAATGATAGTGATAAAAACAAGTCTAAAAATATTATGATAAATACCGAAAGATCATGAAATATTATGAGAAAAATATGGAAGTGATATCCCTAAATTATGAGAATTTAATAAATTATTTCAGAGGAAATAACTTGAAGAAAAGTTTAAAAAGCATTTAATCATAAAGTAACTGATGGGGTAAACATTTTTAATATTTTACACAGGATATAAAATGACAATATCAAGTATAGAAGTTTGTAAGATAACAATATACTGTAAATTAGTAAAGATAAATATATGAAGAAACCTGATCCTAAAAAGATCACTAAACGAAGAAATTAGGTCGATTAAACCCCGACGAAGCGAGGGGTAAACGGGAATTTTTGGTAAAAAATATTATATTTTTAAAAAATGGAAAAAATTATAGAAAAATAAATAAATCTGAATTTTTAAAAGAGGGGGTCGAAATTATGGTTATTTTTAATTAAAAAGAATTGTTTAAATAATTAAAATGGTAATTAGAATAAAATAATAATATAATGCGGTGAGTCGCCTTATAAAGACCGAGGGAAAAGTTAGAAATAAATTCTACAGGTAAACCAGAGGTAAAAGTCTTTTCGGATCGATCAAATTAAGAACAAGTGAATTTTTACACGAAGAAAGAATTTACCAGACGTCGATTCCGCAACCGAAAACCCTAATTCCTAATAAGACGGAAAGCTGATCAGATAGAGTAGAGCCAGATAGGCAAAGTGAGAACCTATAGAAACAATTGCGTGTTTTCAAACACGAGATTAAGTTAGGCAACAACTGAACGTTTTACGATTCAGCAAATTATTGTCCAGAAGTTGGTTCTATCAAGCGATTTACAGAATCGACGCGTTTGTCCGAATATCTTCCGACGTCGGAAAATACCTGGATATGATCAAAAAGAGGATCAAAATAGATAATATGAAGGAGGATGAAAAGATCTCCAAAGTTACATGCTCGGATTTTTGAGTTTCGCGAGATCGCGCGAAGCAGACACCGTCGGGTAGCTTTATCGGGTAGGAGGCCATAAAGCAAGAGCCATCATGGATGACAACTCATCCATTGACTTTAGGGCTCTTAGATTTCGATCTTGACCATGGATGGCCAAGAGTGTTTTGTCCTCAAAAATGCGATCCAACGGCCGAATCCGATCCGAAGACTTTTGTGGAAATTCCCACCTTGTCCCTATTTTTCCCTATAAATAGCAAGCCCTCTTGCTCTCATTCTTCACACCAAATCCGAATCCTAGAGAGAGGTTCTAGAGAGAGAAGCTCGGAAAAATTCGCCTTAGCTCCGAGTAAGTTCTTCCGTCATTAGTTTTTAGTTTCCGTAGTTCTTTCAAAAGTAGTTATAGTAGAACCGTTGTTTTGATCTAGGAAGTTTCGAATATATTCCTATGCTTGTTTTTAAGCCTCATTGCATTGAAAGATGCCTGACGAGGTAAAAACATAGTGAGGATAATTTTGAAATGGAGTACGGTCAAAGTAACGAAGTTTTGGCGAAATTCCGCCAAATTAGGGGTAGAAGGGCAAAATGGTAATTTTTACCTAAAATTCCAGTTATGATTTCAAATCACTAATAAAAGTGATATTACTCTGATAGGGCATCAGAAACTCGATTTTTGCCGTTACGCCGCCCGACGTGCCGCTGGTGAACATTTCACGTTTTTCTGTAAAAAGTATGTTTTCCGCGAAGTACCTAACGTCGTCAACGAAGGTACGGACGCGTCCGTAACACTAATCTTGTACTACTTAAATGCATATATGTGTGATAGATACGTTCGTAGACCGATATACAGTTTTACACGGGTTATAGTCATGATAACGCCGTATGTTTTTCTAGCGTTGAGAACACGAGTGGTATCGTGGCACCGTGAATAGTGCAAGCCGTTATTGTTGTTTTACATTGTGGGGCTTTACATACTGCGTAATGCTTATGTTTTGTCGGCATAATGATCATGCATCCGCGTATGCTTATGTAGTGATATACCGTTGTATTGTCTAGAATATACGTTATCCGTATACCGTATTGTTTGGGTTTGAGATTAACCATTACCCGAGATTCAATGCGGTAAATTGAATCTCGCTATAGCTTCGTGGATCCGGAGGAATACGAATCGAAGATCGAGGCAAGCAGCAGTGAGACGTGCGGCCGTAGACTTATCTATCTTTACCGCTTCGCAGTTATTCACTTTCAAACTCTAGGATTAATGTAATCATTACAATGTTACACCGTGGTTGATGTTTGTTATGAATCGTTACTCTTTCGCTCTAATGCTCTACTCGATTACATTTCGCTTGAAATATTTGGAAACGTTTTTTTTTTAAAAAAATATTCCGCCGTTTTCAAATGGGATGTTACACTCTGAGAGCCTCATAAGTCATTTCATTAATGGTATTGTGTAGAGAGCTAGGAAACACACTTTCATGTACTGCGCAAAGTACATGTATTGCATTGATATCCCACCTTAAACCACAAAAAGAGAAACCATCCCATAATATGCATTCATACGCAATATGTGTGTCTAGCTTTCACCGAAAGTAATATCTGTGAAATAAATTAATTCAAATACAGGAGAAGAAAAACCTTTAGACATGAGCGGTTAAAAGCTCAAGTTCATCCAAAGCTCCATAAACATCGTAGACATCATCGATTGTGGTAACGAAACAAGCGACTTTGGTTAATGGTTTTCAAAGCTCACTGTGTTAAGGTTCATATGCTATTCCAACGGCCCAAAAGAAGCACTCCATTAGCTTGTCCTTGCTGAAGCTCAACTTTGATTCTTGTTTGATCCCCTTCTACCACCAATATTTAATTATATATATATATATTTGATGAAGCCAATAATCTCTTTTGATTTCCTACAATTTGATTGATACTAAGTGTATGTATACAATGACAAAAATATAATAAAGTGACTAACCTTGACATTTATTGGAGATCCTTTTGAAGGGTTGATTGGACTATGTTAAAATCCAGGACAACAGCTTTAAGAAGGACCATGTTAGAGTCTTTCCTCTAAGCATAAGCATCTATGTACCATTTGTTACACACCTACCAGCCTCGCCCTTACGGGTGGTAGGTAGTGTGACCTTTTACTTATATTCCATTTTAAATTATTTACCCAGGTTAATTTACGTCACACATCAAAGTATAAGCATCAGAGCATGCACCGGTTTGGACAATAATATACTGATAAAAATACGGAAAGATAAATTTTTCCCCAGAGGGATTAATATACAGTTATCCAGATAATAGTGCCGAACAGACCAAAATAATAAACTACAGTCATATGGAAATCAAAATAAATATTCAAAAGAAAGTCATCAACATCTACCAACACACTAGCCCTGCTCCGGAGCCTTACCTCTGTCTTCCTGCTCCGATCTAGATGAACTACCAGATGGCTTAAAAGGGGCTGGGATTCAAAATTGAATCCCAGAGTAATCGTTAATCTCATATAAGATGTATATATAATGCATATAAGAAAAACCACGAATAAAACACAAACCACATATCATTCAGTATCAAGGCACACAGCCAAATCCAGAATTAGCAGTCCTAATAGCATACAGCACAAACTGCAGTGGTCCTAATAGCACACAGTAAGGACCACCGGGCATAGCACACAGCAAAGCCCTTAATGTACACAGCATGTTCTGGTTCCATAGCGCTTGGAAACAAATGATAACTAAATGTATGTAACATAACATGGTAAAACATACATACACAAGTCGCATAGAGTATATGAGGTTAAGGTTACTACCGACAGTTGACTACGAGATAAAAAAAATAGTTTCCCCGCGCAAGATATCACAATTAGACCTATAATAATAAAATATAATTATGATTAAATCCACCTCAATAAATATTCCATTTGATAATTTAAAATAAGCCCTATTCATAAGTCCATATTTGCTAAATCCACTTTCTTAATAAGGAATTTTATATGGGCTTAATATTCTCTTATTTTCGTCCAAATTCTGAAATTTCCAGAAATAAAGGTCTAACTTCAAAAATTCATAACTAATTCTAGAAAAATTCTTTTGGGGTGGTTTAAAATCCCAATTGACCCTTATTATGTCTATTTTCAACAAAAAATACTTGTTTGGGCCAGACCAAATTGAAAATCCACCTATGGCCCAAAACATCACTGCTGGTTTGAAATCTTCACTGGTTTTAGGGGCAGTTTTCAAAAATTAATTTCTCTTAATATAGAAATCAAAAAAATACAAATTATATATGAAAATAATACTTGAGATGTCTACTTTAATCCTGTAAAATTTTATAATTTTTCAAGTTCATTTACTAAGTCAAAAATCGAGTTGAACCCAAATGACTTTACAGAATTTTCCCAAAACACAAAACCAACGTTTTTAAAGCTTTCATCTAGAGTTTCAAAATTTTGATCCAAGTTTACCCTTATACAAAATATTATTTTAAACAATTTAAAACCCTCAAAATCACCAAAATAAATTCATATCCACATGAAAAACCAGTTGCACGAAAATTATTATTTAATCACAAAATGTCAAACTTTCATCCTAACTTTATATCTTCCATACTAGGTTTGATATACCATTTTAGACCAAGAACCTTAGCTTTAACTTTGTGTTCATATTTTCCTTTAACCAAAACAGACTCACTTTGTTACATAAATGCTCATGAATGAACCATTTCCAAAACTAACACCTTAGAAGTTATAAGGAAATTCAAGGTAACTTACTTGACCTAAGATCTTCAACAACTTTTGAGCTCTTGAGTCTTGTTTTTCTTTTCTTCACCTTTCGACCTTCCCTCCAAAAATATACCAAGAGAAGTTTTTCTTTAGGTCCTAACCCTTATTAAGAATAGTAGAAGAAAATAGATTGTGATCCCAAGTCCTTACCTTACTCTTAAACTCTTTGAATTTCCTTTGCTTGACCTCTCTTGTGTTTTCTTGTGGAGAATTTCTTTTTCTCTTTCTTTCCTTTCTCCAATTGTGCCAACAGCCCAAATGGAAGAGGAATGAGTTGTTTTTAAAGTGTTAAACTAATTCTACTTGCCCTCCAAGGGGTTAAGGTGCAAAAATACACATGTGCTTTTTTTCGAGGAGCGCCCAATAGCAAGTATTTTTTTAGGTACAAAAGTGACTATGTGGTTATAAATTAAGTGCAAAAATACCGTTTGACCGTTAAGTTTGACTTTGACCGTTAAATTTGACTTTTTTTGCTGACTAGACAATGACGTGGTATTTCAAATGTGCAAAAATACACATGTGGTTTGTCAACAAGAGCGTCGAACACCAATTTTTTTTTTTAATTTAATAATTTTATTTTAACTACTATTGGGTACTAAAAAGATATTCAGGATATTGACTTGTACTGAAAAATTACTTCATGATCTTAAAAAATTATTTGAAGATCTGAAAAAATATTTCGAGAGTCCGATCGATACTAAAAAGATACTTTGAGAATACTACCTCGTACAGAAAAAAAAAGTCATGATCTTGAAAAATTATTTTAGAATCTTAAAAAAATATGCTGAAGTATAGTTTTAGTACGAGTCAGTACCCTGAAATTTTTTCATGATCTTAATATAATTTTTCAAGATCATGAAGTATTTTTTAGTACAAGGTCCGTATCCTTTTAGTATCAGTCAATAGCTTGAAATATTTTTTCAAGATCCTAAAATAATTTTTCAAGATTATGAAGTATTTTTTTTGTACCAGTCAGTATCCTGAAAGTACTTTTTAGTACTAGTCAATACCCTGCAATATTTTTTTTCAGTATCAGTCAGTATCTTTTTAGTACCGGTCAATACTTGAAATATTTTTTCAAGATCCTAAAATAAATTTTCAAAATTATGAAGTATTTTTTTTGTACTAGTCAGTATCCTGAAAGTACTTTTTAGTACCAGTTAGTACCCTGAAATATTTTTTCAAGTATCAGTCAGTATCCTTTTAGTACCTGTGGGGCGAAGCCACGGTGGTGCAGTGTGGGCAAGTGCAGACACAAAATTTTGATAATATATATATTTTGAAGGAATTATATCAACTCATTCGGATGGTGTGGTTGGTTATACCTCTACACACTTAACATGAGGTCCCCAGTTCGAACCAACCATGCTCTCATCCTCTCTTCCTTTTTTCTATTTCATTTTCATCATTCTCTTGTTTTTCCCCCTAACCTCGTCTTCTTCCCTTTCATTGTTCTCTCATCTTATACCCCGTCGCCCTAATCTCGTCTTCTTCCCCGTCGCATAGCTTCTTCCCCGACGCACAGCAAGCTAAGACAGCTTCCCCTGCTTTGTCAATTTTTTTCCCTAATCTCATCTTCTTCCCTTTCATTGTTCTCTCAAGTCTCAACCCAAATCTCGTCTTCTTCTCCGTCGAACAGCAAGCTAAGACAGCTTCCCCTACTCTGTCGTTCAGCTCTATCTTCCACCGTTAATCTCGTCTTCTCCCCCGTCGCACAGCAAGGAGCCCCTCAACGTTCCTGGATTTAGGTTTGACTTAGAATATATATTAATTCTCCATTGGTTGTTGAACTTTATTGTTCTGGAAGTGTTTTAGTATTGGAATATTATTTGCTTTTGGGCATACATTTGTTTCTGCATTATCCTTGCATGTTCTGTTTTTCTCACTGAGTTGTCATTAGCAACATTTGCTATTTCTGAATCAAATGATTACCCAGTCAGTAATTACTTTCCTGATGGTGTTATCTATGTCAGTTATTTCCTTGACAAAATCATGTATTTGTGCTTGATGTTATTGTTTTGAGTTCTTCATCCTTAGGGTTTGGTTCACGGTTGGCGGCTTAAATTTAACCAGGAATTTGTTATTGAATATGCAAATTATGTCTTTATATGCTGTGCAATGAGAAACACAGAAGTTGGATGATGTTTCCTATTTCTTTAATACCATGTGGAATGATCACAAAACAAATGCTGGGAGAAACACTCTATTGAATGAAGTTCTAATTCCTTCACAAGTGAAGAGACTCCATAGGCCCATGGCTTAGGAGGATTTTCTTTAGAATCCCTATAGCTGAGTGACGAGAGTATATAAAAAAGTATCTCTAGCATTTAACTTATATAGAGTAGACCTACAAATGCGAAAAAAAAAATGCTCAGTAGTTCCCAATAACCGTAGGTATACTTTTTTCTCTGCACAATAGCATCTCTTGTTGTTTTTCAGAATGGTTAATATTTTCTTATTTTACTAATACTGGTGCATTTATCTTTTGTTTGGAACTCACTAAAGGGTTTTTTTTTTGGAACTAACAATTTATATAATGTATTTTAAACATTTTTTTTTTACAGTTTTGCATGGCTTGAGTTGATAAGTCATAGGAGTTTCTTACCAAAGATGTTGACCGGTAATGGTCGAAAGGTTGGCCTTACATGCAAAGGTTTCTTGTAGATTTGTTCCAATTCATGGAGCCTTTTTTGTGGCATGCTGAACTTGGAGTGCCGGTTTGTAACTATCTTTCTCTTATTCCTTTGCTCTATGATGAAAGCATGATAATGAGTTTTATTTGTATATATTTTCTGTCTTCTCTTTCCTTTTTGTTCCAATCTTATTCCTTTGCTCTATGCTGAACTTAGAGTGCCGGTTTGTATAAGATTGTATAAGATACAATCTTATAGGTTTCGATAGAGGAAGCATTGAGATGTGCTAACTTATAGGTTGCAACATGTTCCCTAATCTTGCCAAACTTTTTTTCTTCCAGAAAATGTCAACGATACAATTTTAATGCATTTAAAACTTTCCTTAAAAAAAAAAAATTTTGGGGCGCCGCCCGAACCCCCACTAATTGTGCACACACAAACATAAAATCCTAGCTCCGCCACCGTACCGGTCAATACTTGAAATATTTTTTCAAGATCCTAAAATAATTTTAATTGAAGTAAAATTATTACATTAAAAAAAAAATTGGTGTTGGGCGCTCTTCTTGATAAATCATATATGTATTTTTGCACCTTTAAAATGCCACGTCATCATCCAGTCAGCAAAAACAGTCAAACTTAACAGTCAAATGGTATTTTTGCACCTAATTTGTAACCACGTGTATACTTTTGCACCTAAAAAAAACACTTGTTACTGAGCGCTCTTCGGAGAAAAGCACATGTGTATTTTTGCACCTTAACCCTTCTCCAAGCCACTCTTTTTTTCTTGATTTTTTTCTAGCAACAAATCACATCATATGTCGTGTTAATTTACTTTTTTTTTTCTTCTCTTCCTTCCCTCTTTGTACGAGACATGGCTGATGGGGAGGGGAAAATATTTGTTTTTATTTTACTTAAATACTATGTCAAATCTTGCCTTTTCTCTTGATTAAATCCATATCCTTTGTGATAATTCCTCTAGGCGTTCTAGGCGTACTTTATCATTTTTTTCTCCCTCTTCTTTCCTCTTCAAAACCGTGGGGTAGGAAGGGTAGGAAGGTTTTGTGTTTTCCAAATACACTCTCATGTCTCTTGCAAATTGGATTATGTAATGTGAGTGATGTCATCAAACTTACTTAAGCATATGTAATTAATTTCACTCTTCAATGTTTGGGCTTCTAAATGGCCCATTATTCATGAGTACATTTTTGGTTTCCTCCATCCTTCTTATTTTGGACTTGGGCCTCCATTTTGGGCTTCAAGAGTTGTCTTTCCTACTTATTAGCCCAATGGCCTTAAGTCCTTGGTTAGGTCCATGACACCTTCTTGGACATTTTTAGAATTTTATGCACTTTCCCCTGTTTCTTCCCTTATGCGTATTGCCCAAGGGTAAGATGGGAAAATGGAATATGTTTTGACTTCTATTGTCATCTCTTCCTTAAGGTTGTCCTTAACTATAATCATTTAATTACATATAAACAAATAATTCCACATCTTAATCTTGTTTTGATTATTTCATGCAATAACATATATCATTAACACATGACTTCATAGAAATTCATGTATGTAATTTACTTCACATAAATGCACATGAAAAATGGGGATGTTACACCATCTTGCTTCCAACCTTCGAGTCCTGCGATGCACCGGAGGGTCCAGCACATGAATGATGGCTTGTGCCAGCACATGATCATTGAGTAAATATGGGTTAATGTTTGAGAGAGATCAATGAAGGGTGAAGGCCTTGGCCTCCTACAGAATGTGCTCTTCTGGGTAACCCAGGAATGTCGTCTCATACAGACTCAACATCCCTTTCACAAAGGGGCGGACCCAGTAATTATAATTAGGAGGGGCGAAAATTACGTAAACAAACTTAGATTTCAGGAAATTACATTCAGCTCTATAAATGTTTCAATATTTTCATTTTAGTCTCTACTTAAACTTTTAATGAGAATTAAAATGAAAAAATTGAAAATTTTATTAGGCTGAAATACAATTTCCTAAAAATTTGGGTTATATTCTGTAATTTTAGGGGGCCACCCTAGCCCCTAGGTCCGTCCCTGCTTTCACTGTTATTCAACGCAATCGTGAAGTATATGCGCATATATTTTACGGTTGTAGTTAAATAATTATTTTTTTATATATATATAAAAAAAATTGTGTCGTTTTCTTCACGACTATGTTTGAAAAACCGTAAAATAATGTTCAAAGACATTCCACGGTGGTTTTAAAACAACCATATGAAATATAATATACTTCATCACGGTTCTTAAACATTAACTGTGAAGTGTAGTATTTTAGAAACACTTACCTGAGCCATTATTTTTGTTCGCCATTTCAAAGTTACCAAGTTACTTTTGCGCTCACTCTCAACACCTCCAATGACTCCATTCCAGTTTCTTCACCACCATTTTACTCTCCTCCGTTGCTCGCTTGGTGGTTTTACTTCATTCCCCATCCGTCGCTCTCTTTTGTCACTTGGCGATTGTTGAGGCTGCTTATGGGTTTGTTTGTTGTGGGTTCTGGCTTCATCGCTAGTGGGTTTGTGGCTTTTGTGTTTTTTGAGCAAATAAAGAATTGTCTATTGTTTTTTATCAAATAAAACAAATGAGGATGTAGGAGGTAAAGCCTATCCAATTGAGGATTATCTTTTCCAAGGGACATCGCTTGAAACATATTTCAATGAGAAAGATGACAACAATGAAGAAATTTTTGATTTTAAAGAGGGGGAAATTGCTTCGCAAATTGAAGAAAACAATTGTAATTAAAAAGAGTATTAAAATTATTAAGAATAGAAAAAGAAAAAGGGGCACTTGATCATGTAAATCCCTTACCTTTGTTGCTTGATTTAATTATTGTTTGTGTTAATCATTGTTTGACTTAATTAATCTTAATGATGATTTCGTTTTGTTTATCAACTTGTTACAATAATTTTTTCTTCTGATACATGGCTCCAATAGTGATAGTCACCCACTGCTTCATGTATAGACATGCAGCTTGCCTCGTATATGCACGTGCTCCATATTGATATTAATGTACAGATAATTTTATATATGATATTAGATGATCTGTTTTAATTTGTTGTCACTACTGTGCATATTTCATAATTGGTTATTTTGTATATGTGATACCTCTGGAATTGAACATGTTTCGGTGTTTGGTATATATATATATGTTGTTTCTATAGACAATTTTGCTCGAGGCTGATCGAAAGTGAGCCCCCTAATTTATTTTTAAAAAATTATTCGCACATATTTAAGGTTATTCACAAATAAGCGTAAAGTATTACACAATATTTCACGGTTCTTTAAAACAATAAAGCATTTTAGAATATTTTACGGATATAGACTAACAACCGTTAAATAAACTTCTGACATATGACCAAAAATAGTGTTAAATACTTTATAGTTCTGCATTAGAATTGTAAAGTATTCTATGAATATTATTTCACAGTTGTTTTTAAACAATCATCGAATAATGTATACTATATTTCATAGTAATTGCCTAAGAAATGTGAAGTTTGTATCAAATACTTAACGATTTTTAATGAACAAATGTAAAATAATGAGCTCTATATTTTACCACAGGTAACCGTAAAATATTAGTATTTAGCGCTAATATATTTTATATTTCAAAACCGTAAAATATTTTCAAAAATAGACGTGAAATATAGAAAATTATGTAGAAATATAATGTTACAATCTCAACTAACAGTTTGTTAGTGGCAATTGATTTTAATTTCTCTCTACAAAGTTGGTCCTCCAAATATTTTTTTACGGGTATTCGATAGATTGCAACACCGAAATATATATGATGGGGATATATATATATATATTCCACAAATCTGCCACGAAAAACCATAAGATATTAATTTACTCGACCTGAATAAAATAGGACAAGATTAATATTCGAGTGAGTGGGTCTAATAAATTGTGAATTAAAGAATATAATAGAACTTTAATTCAGCGAAGCTATTACTAGGATAATCTTGTAGATCAACTTTATAGGGATTGATTCTTTTATATTTGGAAGAATAGTTTCCATTGGCAGGTGGAGGAAGAAGAGGAAGATGAAGAGCAATCTTGGTGAGTGGGATGAGGATGATAGATATTTTCATGTGTGAAAAGTGAAACCAAAATGCGTAGATATTTTGAGATTTGACCACTAAGAAGGTGATATAATATGGGATAAGATATAGCCTTATTGATTGATGTGAAATTAAGAAGCCCCATCCTTGTTTCACATGAAAAGGTTAACGTACAGGGTGGAAAATGAGATAACGAAGTTAGGAGAAGGATGAGTTGGTAATTATTTCCACTAATCCTTATTATAAGACATCAATTAACAATTCTCACAAATCAATAAAAACAGTTAAATTTGTCTTAAAATTTAAGTGATTTTCAATATTACCCCTATTAATTGTACTAAACTCTAATATTATACTCCCTCTAGTCCTTATTATAAGGCACCAACTAACAAGTGTATTTAGTTCATTTTAGAAGACACTTACTTTTTTTCCAAAGAGCATTAAATATTTTTTTTCCATGTAAATTAATAAGAGTAGTGGGTGAGAATAATAATCAATATGGCATTAGAGTTTAGTGCAATTAGTAGGAGTAATATTAGAAACTACTTAAATTTTAGGACAAATTTAATGACTTTAACTGTTTTTATTGATTTGTAAGAATTATTAGTTGGTGCCTAATAATAAAGATCAATGGGAGTGTTAAGTATTGCTCTCACCCATCACCCTTATTAATTATGGGTATGGGCATACACAGAAAAAATATTTAATGCTCTTTGAAAACAAGCAAGTGCAAAAGACCAAATACACTTGTTAGTTAATGCCTTATAATAAGGACTAAATGGAGTAATTAAGAATGGGCAATGGTGGACCTTCATGGAGATAATGAAATTCCTCAAAAAATACAAAATGCAGGATTACCTCGCGAGGTAGTCGGACTACCTCACGAGGTATTTTAAAAAAACAGTTAAATTTAAAAGAAAAAATCAAGAGAAAAACGCAGATTACCTCGTGAGGTAGTTAGACTACCTCGCGAGGTATTTTTTTAAAAATAAAATAATTCAAAAGAAAATAAATTAAATTAAAAGAAAAAAATGCAAGATTACCTCGCAAGGTAATATTAAAAAATTCAAAAAAAATTAAAATAAATTCAAAGCAAAAATGTAGGATTACCTCCCGAGATAGTTAGACTACCTCGAAGAATTTTTTTTTAAAAAAAATAAGTAAACAAGAATTGAAATATATAATATAATTTTTTTAATAAAGAAAATATTTAGTAGAGCTGTGGTTTTTGTAAATTAACAAAAATTAAGGATTTCCTCATGAGGTAGTCCGACTACCTCGCGAACCACTTTAAAAATATTAAAACAAATTCGAAAAAATATGCGGGATTACCCCACGAGGTAGTCGACAACAACCTCGCGAGGTAGTTTAAACAAATTAAAAAAACAATCAAAAGAAAATAAATTAGAAAAATGAAGGGTTACCTCCGAGGCAGTCTAAGTACATTCGAGGTTCTTTTAAAAGGAATTCGGGGGATTACACGAGGTAGTTTAGAAAAAATTCAAGATTACCTCGCGAGGTACTTTGAAAGAAATTTAAAAAATGAAAAAAGAAATTAAAAAAAAATGCCGGATTACCCCACGAGGTAGTCGACAACCTCGCGAGGTAGTTTTTGTTTTAAAAAAATCAATTCGAAAAAAAATGATTACTTTTTTTTAAAAAAAAAATGCGGGATTACCTTGAAAGGTACTTTTAAAATACAATTAAGAGGAATTGGAAAAAAACTGTAGAAAAATTCAAAAAGGAATTAAAAAAGAATAGGAAAAAAATAAATAATGCAGGATGACTTGGTAATATAAAAATAAATAAAATAAATACGAAAAAAAAAACAAAATTAAAAGAAAATCCTAAAAAAATACAAAATGCAGGATTACCTCGCGAGGTAGTCGGACTACCTCACGAGGTATTTTAAAAAACAGTTAAATTTAAAAGAAAAAATCAAGAGAAAAACGCAGATTACCTCGTGAGGTAGTCAGACTACCTCGCGAGGTATTTTTTTAAAAATAAAATAATTCAAAAGAAAATAAATTAAATTAAAAGAAAAAAATGCAAGATTACCTCGCAAGGTAATATTAAAAAATTCAAAAAAAAAATTAAAATAAATTCAAAGAAAAAATGTAGGATTACCTCCCGAGATAGTTAGACTACTTCGAAGAATTTTTTTTTAAAAAAAATAAGTAAACAAGAATTGAAATATATAATATAATTTTTTTTAATAAAGAAAATATTTAGTAGAGCTGTGGTTTTTGTAAATTAACAAAAATTAAGGATTTCCTCATGAGGTAGTCCGACTACCTCACGAACCACTTTAAAAATATTAAAACAAATTCAAAAAAATATGCAGGATTACCCCACGAGGTAGTCGACAACCTCGCGAGGTAGTTTAAACAAATTAAAAAAACAATCAAAAGAAAATAAATTAGAAAAATGAAGGGTTACCTCCCGAAGCGTCTAAGTACATTGCGAGGTTCTTTTAAAAGGAATTCGGGGATTACCTCACGAGTTAGTCGAAAAATTCAAGATTACCTCGCAAGGTACTTTGAAAGAAATTTAAAAAATGAAAAAAGAAATTCAAAAAAAAATGCCGGATTACCCCACGAGGTAGTCGACAACCTCGCGAGGTAATATTAAAAAGAAAATAAATTAAATTAAAAGAAAAAATGCAAGATTACCTCGCAAGGTAATATTAAAAAATTCAAAAAAAATTAAAATAAATTCAAAGAAAAAATGTAGGATTACCTCCGAGATAGTTAGACTACCTCGAAGAATTTTTTTTTAAAAAAAATAAGTAAACAAGAATTGAAATATATAATATAATTTTTTTTAATAAAGAAAATATTTAGTAGAGCGTGGTTTTTGTAAATTAACAAAAATTAAGGATTTCCTCATGAGGTAGTCCGACTACCTCGCGAACCACTTTAAAAATATTAAAATAAATTCGAAAAAATATGCGGGATTACCCCACGAGGTAGTCAGACAACCTCGCGAGGTAGTTTAAACAAATTAAAAAAACAATCAAAAGAAAATAAATTAGAAAAATGAAGGGTTACCTCCCGAGGCAGTCTAAGTACATTGCGAGGTTCTTTTAAAAGGAATTCGGGGGATTACCTCACGAGGTAGTCGGAAAAATTCAAGATTACCTCGCGAGGTACTTTGAAAGAAATTTAAAAAATGAAAAAAGAAATTAAAAAAAAATGCCGGATTACCCCACGAGGTAGTCGACAACCTCGCGAGGTAGTTTTTGTTTTAAAAAAATCAATTCGAAAAAAAATGATTACTTTTTTTTTAAAAAAAAAAATGCAGGATTACCTTGAAAGGTACTTTTAAAATACAATTAAGAGGAATTGGAAAAAAACTGTAGAAAAATTCAAAAAGGAATTAAAAAAGAATAGGAAAAAAATAAATAATGCGGGATGACTTGGTAATATAAAAATAAATAAAAGAAATTCGAAAAAAAAAATTAAAAGAAATTCCTCAAAAAATACAAAATGCGGGATTACCTCGCGAGGTATTTTTTTTAAAAAAGTTAAATTTAAAAACAAAATCAAGAGAAAAACGCAGATTACCTCGTGAGGTAGTTAGACTACCTCGCGAGGTATTTTTAAAAAATAAAATAAATCAAAAGAAAATAAATTAAATTAAAAGAAAAAATGCAAGATTACCTCGCAAGGTAATATTAAAAAATTTATAAAAAAAATTAAAATAAATTTAAAGATAAAGAAAAAATGCAAGATTACCTCGCGAGGTATTTGATTATATAGTCAAATAGAAATGAGACTTTTGAGAGATTTTTCATAAATTTTATATTGAAATGATCTTGAATTTTGGAAAGTTTATAAGTTAGAATTTATTATTTGAAATGGAATGTTTTTACGCGATTTTTTGATGTTTTAAAAAGGATTTTATCGATGATTGAATTTGAAGGAAAGTTTTAAAATATTATTTGTGAAAGTTCATGCTGGGGGATTTGATTATGAAGTATGAGATAAACTTGTTATTATCTTGAAAGAAGAAGTTTTATTATTTTGATAAATTGACCCCAAGCATGCTTGAAAATGTTTTGAAAATGACAGAATACAGAACGCTGGTTACTAACAGCAGTACTGTTAGTTTTTGGTGCACCATGGTTAACCTCGAGCTCGCTTGTTTCATGGGATTTGTTCTCATGCTTGTTTCATGGACTGTGTGTCCATGCTTGTTTCATGGACTGTGTGTCCATTCTTGTTTCATGGCCTCGTGTCATGCTTGGTTAGTTACCCTCGTGGACTGTGGGCCACGCTTGTCATTCATTCTGTAAGAAGTTCTACGGAAAGATGTGGTTTTGAGAATCATGGTTAATATTGAGTATGTTAAATCAAAGGTTTACATGAAATTATTTGAATAACGATATTTATATAGAGTTCTATTTTATTCATGATCGTATGGTTTAGAAAGTGAAATTTATTGCTACATTGTTTTTGTCAAAAGATAAAGATGTTTAAATTATTTATTCTTGTATTTTATTAAATTATAAGAATGAGACGTTATTCACCGGAAAACTTTGTTTGGATCAGATAGTATTGCCAACCGTGTACCTCCTGCAGAACAATGAAGAGTCTCCTTAAGGGTATAAAGTTCGTTGATCCATCTAGAGTGCTATTAGTTGATGTAATCGTAGTCGTAGACTTTTGTATGAATATTTTAAGTTAGATACTCCATGTGATTTATAGGTAGGATCCATGTATTTTAAATCGCATATTTATAACTTTAAGGCTTAAGGAATATGAGTCCTCTCATATTCCGTGCCGGTCACCCCTTTAGGTTTCGGGGCGTGACAGTAAACCAATTGAAAGGGAGATGTAGTGCAGCTTGGTAGCGCGTTTGTTTTTGGGTACAAAATATCACAGGTTCAAATCCTGTCATCCCTATCCCTAACTATTACCTATCTTATGATCAGTAACAAGGGATCAATTGAGACTGATTAAAAGTAGACATACATACTCAATAGAAATAGATTGATATTCTATCAATATAGATATGATGAGAGTTCAATATATATATATATATATATATATATATATATATATATATATATATATATATATATTCTGATAGTATATGCATGCAAGATAAATTGGGGTCACATAATTTTTTTTTATGATTTATGAAAATAAAACGCTCTTATTTCAGTTCGATAGAACGTGGGTCTCCAAAACCCGATGTTGTAGGTTCAAATCCTACAGAGCGTGATTCCATTCTTGTTAGATCGAGAATGACACTGAAATAATAGAAGAGCAGTCTAAAGTCTTAATCTTACCTCATGTGGATTAGGATTAAAATAAACAAAATAGGAGGTCAATAACAAAAAATGAAAAGGTTAACGTACAGGGTGGAAAATGAGATAATGAAGTTAGGAGAAGGAGGAGTTGGTAATTATTCCCTTTAATCCTTATTATAAAGCACCAACTAACAATTCTCACAAACCAATAAAAATAATTAAATTTGTCCTAAAATTTAAGTAATTTTCAATATTACCCCTACTAATTGTACTAAACTCTAATATTATACTCCCTCTGGTCCTTATTATAAGGCACGAACTAACAAGTGTATTTAGTTCTTTTTATAAGACACTTACTTTTTCCCAAAGAGCATTAAATATTTTTTTCCATGTAAATTAATAAGAGTAGTGGGTGAGAATAATAATCAATATAATATTAGAGTTTAGTGCAATTAGTATGAGTAATATTAGAAATTACTTAAATTTTAGGACAAATTTAATGACTTTAAATGTTTTTATTGGTTTGTAAGAATTGTTAGTTGGTGCCTTATAATAAAGACTAGCGGGAGTATTAAGTATTGCTCTCATCCACCACTCTTATTAATTATGGGCATACATAGAAAAAATATTTAATGCTTTTTAGAAATAAGCAAGTACCTTATAAAAAGGATCAAATACATTTGTTAGTCAGTGTCTTATAATAATGACCAAAGGGAGTAATTAAGAACGGGCAATGGCGGACCTTCATGGAGACAATCCCCCCCCAAAAAAAAAATAAATATGTCCCAAATATTTTATGTAAATTGGATTTTTTTATACATTTGGCCCAAAAATGTATACATTTGTCCCAAAAATTTACATATTTAGCCCCCCAAATATGTTTTTTAATTAGTTAATGAGTATACATTTAACTCCTCAAATATTTATTCCAAGGTCCGTGAACCAGGTGTGCACAAGAAGTCCCATGTTCTAGTCATTGTACGTTGTCCTGTGGTGGCAATAGTGTTCACAAGTATCTTATCTTCATGGATGCTCCACTATTCCAAACTGGCTTTTATAACAAAGCCAAAGCTAGCACTAGAGCCAAGAAAACGGCTTGAGTCCGTCAGACCAGCCCGTTTAGGCTCTGAATTTATAAGGACCGAACTTATGATTTTTGATTCAAAAGTAAAAGCGGTGACTTGTATCACTAGTACAAAAAAAAGTTTTAAGACCGCCTCATTTAGACCGGATTATAGAGGATCCGATCTAAAAAGTATGACCGGTGGCAGTTTCGTAAATATAAAGAACTTTTTGGACTAGATTATAAAGGATCCGGTCTTAAAAGTATGACCGGTGGCAATTTCGTAAATATATAGAACACTTTTAAGACCCCCCAGTCTTAAAAGTATACTTTTAAGACCGATTGTCTCAAACAACCGGTGTTAAAAGTGTAAAAAAAAAAAAGTATGACCGGTGATAATTTCGTAAATATATAGAACACTTTTAAGACCGGTTGTTTCAAACAACCGGACTTAAAAGTGTAAAAAAAAAAAAAAAAAAAAGTATGACCGTTGGCAATTTTGCAAATATATAAAACACTTTTAAGATTGGTTGTTTTAAAAGACCGGTCTTAAAAGTATACTTTTAAGACCGATTGTTTCAAAAAATCGGTCTTAAAAGTGTAAAAAAAAGAAAGAGAGAGAGCTAAATTCGCTAAATCTGTTAAGTCTATTAGTCTGCTTTGTCTTCTTGGTGATATAACACTTGCTTAGTTATAGATTCAACGAGTGTCCCAAGAGCCTCACGGGTCAAATCCTCAGCAAAAATGTCATTTTCTTCCTCCAACCTACTACAATCTTCGTAAGTCGTCCCAAGAGCCACATAATCAAATCCTTAGCAACGTTGGCGGTGAGATGCTTCGAGGTTTTGCGATGGCATCGACTCCAATCCTCAGCAATGGCGAAAGCGTACTACTTCGAGGATTCTGGACGACGAAGGCTCCTTCCTCTTCGATCTATGGCTCCTCCCACACCGCCTTCGCACAGATCTGGCTTAAAATCAAACCCAGATCTCTTCTTGCTTTAGTCTGTTTATTCCTACCTTGACTGCTCCTGCTCAGATCTGGACTTCGATTTTGGTTCCTTGAAGCTTTGCTAGCACCGACAAGAAGATCCCGCTCGATTTGGTTGCTTTAAGCTTGTGATTTTTTTGAAGATCCGGACTTCAATTTCACCTCGATTTTATATTGATTCAAATTCGATTTCCATGGTGAATGATTTCTGTTTCTTGTTATTTTTTCTTATTTCTGGACTTTGTAATCATCTTTTTTTGTTTTTCTTCTTGTTGTTGCTTCCAATCCTCTCTTGGTTCTTCGTCGCTGATGACGGATGGACATTCAAAATGTTGCCAGATCTGGTGATTTGGGACCAGTTGTTTCATTTGGGGTTTTATTATTATTATTATTCTGAAACACTTTTAAGACTGGATATTTCAAAAGTTCGGTCTAGAAACGATTCCGGTCTTAAAAGTAACATATTTTTAAGACCGCCTGGAATGAGACCGGTTCTAGATCCGGTCTTATGAGGCGTTTTTTGTCCGGTCTTAAAAGGCTTTTTTTACTAGTGTATGTTTTTTTTTTAAATAAAATAAAATAAAATAAAATTATTTACATGATATTAACAAAAGAATTACTCATGAGTGTCAAATGAGAAAATTAAATTTATGAATAAGCCCTTTGAATTTTATTTTATAATGCTAACAAGTCCCAAGTGATTTAATACAGACAAGTCCCACTTTAATTTGTTGCCCCTTTATACCTCTCCAACTTCTGCAAACTAAATCATCTCATCTTAAGAATAAGTTACATTGATCTCCCTTCAATTTTACTAAAACTACATAAACTTGTCTTCTATTGCCAATTATACGAACCGCTCCATCATCTTCAACAATTGCATCATATCATGTGTTTCATTCTTCACTGTCATCAACTTCGCTTTCACCCCTACTCTACTATTTCTTTACTTGTGCAATTTAATTAGGGCTTCAGTTCAATGTCGATGATACAATAATCAATTATATATTATAATATAGAATGGAGGGAATGGCTCAAATTTTATCTCTCCCTTTCTTTTAAATCAGCTTAAAAAGACTCTAAAACCCCAATTTTTAAAATACAAAAAATATAATGAAATTTAATCCAAATTGAATTCAAATTAAATTTTCAATTCTAATTAACTAACTGAAAAAAACTCTAGCTGACCTAGCTATTTGAGCTCATAGGCCCAATATTTTAGATATATATTCAATAACTTAAATAAAAGATAATTACGAAGGGATGGCATCTGCGCTATTTCGGTTGCTTGCAACATTAACAAGGGATGTAATTATTGCAAATACTGTTGGATCATTTGCTTTACTTATAGTTATGGGTTCGGGAGGATTTGTGATTTCACGAGGTAAAAGGAGGAGACTGACGTCATGAATGTTTTTTTCCTTATAACAATTGAGAAATATGTTCTTTTATCCTAGATTATATACACAAATGGCTCTTGTGGGGTTATTGGTCTTTGGTCCTCACCATTGATGTACGGGAAGAATGCTATTGCTGTGAACGAATTTCTCGAGCATATATAGCTGAAGAAAGAAAGGTGATGCCCATAAAAAACGGCATATTTAAGTAAATATTTCAAGCTGGCAAAAACAAATTTATTATTTCAAGAATCATAAACAAATTTATTTAATTAGCTTTTCCTTAATATTCCCAAAAAAATCAACTAGATCTTATATTAAGAACTAAAGGAGTATGATACAAGCAAGGGGAAAATAAGAATATGGAAATGAAAGTGGAGCATTACCACGTGATTAGTTTTTTTTTTTTTTGATCGAAGCCACGTGATTAGCTGCGCTCTAAAAAGCAAAACCTGTGTATTTGTTAGTTATATATTTCATGTCTTATTAGAGGTACATAGCCAGTTGATGACACCGGGCATGTGCAATATGCGAAATTTCTAACAACCATGTAACATGGACTCTAGTGCTATATATCACCGTGGTCCTTGTCCTCGTCTATATATCTTGTCACTGCTTTCTTTATCTGATAAGCATTGGTAGAAGGATACATGAGACACTCTTCAATTACTCCGTCACTATTTACTTGTTCTAATTTGGACTTTTATATTCTCTCTAGATACAGGCCTTGTTCTGAATTTTAAGGGATAATTATTACTATTTGTTTTCAATGATACCTCTTTTTAGATAGAGAGTATTATAAATAAGGAAAGTTAATATTTTGGGTGATCCCATTAATTATAACTCAGTTATTAAACTTTGATTCACAAGTGTAACCTAGTCCTTATATTTTGAATCAATTAAAACCTTGTTTATAAACTTTAGCTTGCTACAACTCATCAGCGACCTGTATTTTTAACCATTTTAAAATTGTAGCCCCTAAGTTTTATGAAATATATAATTTTATCTTCTAAAATATATGAATTAATATTTTAAATGGTTAAACTATAGGAACTCATTTGCATAATTGCATCAAGTTCAAAATTTAAGGACCTAATTACAACTAAGTTAAAACTATGGAATTGAGTTCAATCGAGTTAAAGTTTTATGACTTGAATTACAATAGAATCAAAATTATATGGACTAAAAGATTAACTTTTTCTCAAATTAAAAAACATATGGTATTGAATGGAGGAACAAAACTAAAAATTAAAAAATAAATAATGCATGGAGCAAGGATATGATAAAAGAGTTACGAAACCTGATTAAAATTCTTTTAAAACTATAAACACCTAATAAAAAGGATAAAAAAAAAAACTATAGAAACCTGGTTAAAAATTAGATGGAACTATTAAGATCTATAAACTAATTTTCGCAATAAGTATTTCAATTTAATTTCTTTGTCACTGTACATATTTTTGTTCCACTCATTTTTCTATATATTCCATTAAGATATAGTAGGAAAAATTTTCTGTTTTCGGCCTTCATTGCCAAACGGTTCCTTTAACATAGATCCGTGTACGCCTGATTTAATTTGTGTCGTTATCCTTTGCCCGTCTAATAATGAATCGACATTTTTCATGATTCTGAATATATGTTAAGTTTAAGCCATAATAAATTCATGAAAATAAATATAAATATAAATATCTGTGCTACAAGCAAGCTTTGCTTATATCATTTCCAAACTCATATCATTACATCAACCTACGAGACGGCCATGTCTCCTACAACGTTAAGGACGACAACCGTGGCTGCGTCTACCGTTAAATATCTCAGACTTCGTTCATCACATATAAGCACACCTCTAAGACTTAGTTCATGGCCACTCACGTATCAGCCACCCAGCTTATCGTTCCACAATCGGGAATCAACAAAAATACATCCTAGATTGTCCATAATTACATCAGTTTCTCTTCATGACAAGGTATATATAAATCTCGAAAGCCTTATCGTTTGCCTTATTATTCTGCAATTAATCATTTGTTGAAATTGTGAATTATTAATTAGGTATATATATACATATATATTAGGTTTGTCTATCTATCAAAATAGCTTAAACCAAATTGAGATCAGAGGGCTTCCCTTAATATTATATCCCTTTAATTCCTCTTTCAATCATTCAACGTCGGACTTAATCATTCATTCTAATATCATGTCGTTTTACTTTTTCTCTATGCCTTCTGTTTGTTAGTACTGGGTAGCTGCGGCTCCAACTGATGAATTTACACAAAGCATGGAAGCTCTGAAAACAAGAGTTCGAGAAGACCTGCGAAACACGACAGATCCAAAGGAAATCTTGAAGATGATAGACACAATCCAACATCTGGGAATTTCGCACCATTTCGAACAAGACATCAACGCAATACTGAGAGGTTTGTGTGGTTGGGACGCTGGTGATGATCTCTTCGCCACTGCACTTCACTTTCGCCTTCTCAGACATAATGCCTCCATACCTTTCTCGTCAGGTTCTATAGAGATGATACTCATTATGCTTAGTTACAAAATTTGTCTTCCGCAATTTGAATCTCAGATTGTAGTTGTTTGGTATGTGGCAGATGTTTTCAAGAAATTCACGGATGAAAGGGGGAGATTCAAGGAATCAATCGTCAGGGACACGTGGGGTTTGTTGAGCTTGTACGAGGCATCATACTTAGGAGGAGAAGATATATTAAAGGAGGCCATGCAATTTACAAAGCTCCATCTTGGTCGATCCTGCCCACATCTGAGCCCTGAAGAAGGAGGCCATCTAGCGAGAGCCTTGAGGCTTCCAAGGCACCTCAGAATGGCCAGGCTGAAAGCCAGAGACTACAATCATGAATATGAAACATGTAGCAACCACATGTCAGGTCTTTTGACTTTGGCCAAATTGGACTTTGACATGCTTCGGTCGCTGCACCAAAAGGAATTGGCTGAGATTTACAGGTGACTCAGATCTCACCCTTTCATTTAATACAACGTCCAGTCCTTAATATAATATTTCATTCACAATGTAATTTGCATTGCAAACGATATCTTATATAAATGACAGGAGGTAGTATAATGCTGCATATGGACAAAAGTTTCTAACTGACATTTTCAGGTGGTGGAAAGAATTGGGGCTTGTTGCTAGACTTGGTTTTGCGAGAGATAGACCATCGGAGTGCTTCCTATGGACCGTGGGGATATTTCCAGAGCCATGCTATTCTGATTGCCGCATTGAACTCACCAAAACTATCTGCATATTGCTGGTCATGGATGATATCTTTGACTCTTATGGCTCCTTGGATGAACTTGTTCTTTTCACTGAAGCCATCACAAGGTTGATATTCTAGTCAAATAATTTGTGGTTATCACTAAAAACAAAAATCAACACGTACATGTGGTTCAGAATTATTGATCATTTTGTTCATACACATACTTGTGTGCAGGTGGGATCTGGACGCGATGGAGGGGCTGCCGGAGTATATGAAGATATGCTATATGGCATTGTACAACACAACCAATGAAATAGCCTTCAGAGTTCAGAAACACCATGGCTTGACCGTCGTTTCTTACCTCAAAGGAACTGTAGGAGTTTTTAAATAAATAATAATCAGAAATTGGGTTAGGTTTCTCTCATTTTCTTCATTTTCATTTTTTTCCTCATAATCTCATATCCACAGATTAAAAAAATAAATAGTTCAGATTCAATATTTTGTAAGATTATTACTATAAACATAAATAAGTAAATTTAAACTACTTTTAAAATTTTATCTATAAGTTTGTAACTGCAGTACAAAAAATAAATAAATTTTAATTTATAAAATATTATAATGATTTTATAAAACATTAAATTCTAAACCTTCTATTTCATGATCTAAAGATAGTGATGGGATTATGAGAACATAATGAAAAAGAGAGCAACATTTTCCCCAGAAATCATGACAAATATTTGTAAAAAGTACTTAACATGCAGCATGGGATTAACTATGCTATTAATTAATGACTTGGGTGCAGTGGATAGACATATTTGAAGCATTTTTAGAGGAAGCCAAGTGGTTCAACAGAGGACACACACCAAATTTTGAGGAATATTTGGAGAATGGTGTGACTTCTTCAGGATCGTACATGGCTCTGGTTCACTCATTCTTCCTAATGGGAGACCATCTCTCAAACAAGAACATTTCGATGATGATGAATCCGTATCCAAGGCTCTTCACTGTGTCTGGTCAAATTCTTCGCCTTTGGGATGACATGGGAACTTCAACAGTACGCGTGCCTTTCTTTAATCAACCTTTTTCATTAGTCTATGCACAACTAAATAAATATACAAGATCTAAGTGATAGATTATTAATAAATTAATTAACGATGAAGTTCCGTGACGTGCTAATTGTTGGACTTTCTGGATCAACTGGGCATTGGTAAACATGAATTTGAGAGAAAATAACCTCTATTACTCACAAGAATAGATTACAAAACTCATATAAAAAAAACTCTCAAATAAGGATCACTCTCTAGGATCACTCTTGTTCTCACTCTTCTTGGTGATGAACACTGATTTTCAGATGCTTTACAAATGAGGTATCCACCTCTATTTATAGTATGAGTTTTGGGGTAGGTGAGGTGTGAACAAGGGTGGTTGGTGGAGGCCGCTTCAACAATGGTGGCCGGAATATTCAAAAACCTTTCCGGAGGGGGTTTGAAGTCTTCAATTCTCCCCTCCACCCATATCGAAGAAAAACATTCCAGCTATGTTTCGCATAACTCTAGCTTCTCTCGAGTCACCACCTTCGTCATCATGTCTGCAGGATTCTCCTTCGTATGGATCTTTACTAGTCTCAACAAAGTTGTCGATCCATTACCTCGCGTATCCAATGATAGCGAATATCAATATGTTTTGTACGGGAATGGTACATAGAGTTCTTGCTCAAATCTAGAGCACTCGATCGTCACAATGTACCTTATACTCCTTTGCTTGATTCCAAACTCTTGGAGATAACGCTTTAGCCACAACATCTCTTTTCCACTTCAAATGCGCAAAGAATGTATTCAGCTTCGGTTGTGGACAAAGCAACGCACTTCGTAGTCGTGATCGCCATGAAACACTCCCCCCGCAAAAGTATAAATGAATCCCGAAGTAGATTTTCTACTATCAAGATCTCCGCCATATCTCGCATCTCGTATAGCCTTCCAAGATTGGATCGCTCCCCGTAACAAAGACATAATTTCAATGTACCCTTAAGGTATCCGAGAATCCACTTTACCGCCTCCCAATGCTCTTTCCCGGGTTGGAGAGAAAACGACTCACCTTTCCACCGCGTGAGCAATATCGGGCCTCGTACACACCATAGCATACATCAAACTTCCGACCGCTTTGAAGAATATGGTACAGACGACATCTCCCCAATCTCTTCCTTGGATGAGGGACACGATCTCTTGCTCAACTTGAAATGGTTGGCCAATGGAATGCTAAGCGGTTTGGCATTGTTCATATTGAACCGTTCAAGTACTCGTTCAATATACTTCTCCGAGATAGCCATAACCTCCGTTTTTCCCCGTCTCGGGTGATTTGCATTCCCAATATCTCGTTGAGCTGGTCCTAAGTCTTTCATGTCAAAAGACTTAGAAAGTTCCTTCTTCATTTGGCCGATCTTCGTTGCGTCTTTCCCTACGATCGAATATCGTCTACATATAGTAGAAGAGCAACGAAATTTCCATCGAAAACTTCGAATGTAGACACACTCATCTCGTCTGTAGTTTTCTTGTACCCTTGACTCACCATGCACGAGTCAAATTTCTTGTACCACCGTCTAGGTGCCCGCGCACCGTACAAGCTTTTCTTGACTTACAAACGAGGTTATCCCCGAAACCTCAAAACCTTCCGCTGCTCCATGTAGATTTCTTCTTCTAAATCTCCATGAAGAAAAGTCTGTCTTCACATCCATTTGTTCAAGCTCTAAGTTCATACTTGCGACCAATCCAAGTATGACTCTAATTGAAGTCATCTTGACTATCGGTGAAAAAATCTCATCAAAGTCGATCCCCTTCTTCCGCTTTGGAATCCTTTGACTACCAACCGTGCTTTGTATTTCACCACTTTTCCACCGCCATCTTTCTTTGACTTGAACACCCATTTATTTTTCAGTGCCTTCTTCCTCGTGGAAGTTCTACGATCTCATAAGTTTGATTTTTCTCAGAGATTTCATCTCGTCTTGCATTGCGAGCAACCTTTGTTCTTTGTCCTTATGAGATACCGCTTCATGGAAACTCTCGGTTCTCCATCCTCGCAAGTAGAAGGTATTCGATTCGGATATCTTCTCGACGGAATCGACCTCGTTCGATCTACGAACTTTCGGAGCAATTTGAGGAAATCCACCATCATCTTGGCCTTGTGATGGTTCTCGAACGTCTGGCGGGTACCGGGTTGTGGCTCCCCGTCAAAGACCGTCATCTTCCTCATTGTCTTCTACTTCGGCATTTCTTCCGGCACTATATCATCATTTCTCACAATGATTCCGATGTTGCCTCCGGCACCCGAAGAGCAACATTTGTCTTCTCGAGATATTGTGGGCTTTTCAATATCTTCTATTGTCCGGCTTTCATGGAACACCACGTCCCTACTTCGATTACCCTTTTTTCCTTAGGATCCCATAATCAGTATCCAAACTCTTCATTTCCATAGCCTATGAATATGCATGGAGTGGTCCTTGCATCCAGCCTTCCCGGCCGAGCTCTTTGGATACATGTGCGTACGCTAAACACCCAAATACTCTCAAGTGGGAGTATGATGGATCCTTTCCAGACCAAAGTTTCTCAGGAACTTCAAAATCCAATGGTACTGATGGAGATCGGTTGATCAAGTAACAAGCGGCTCTGACTGCTTCTCCCCAGAATGGCTTTGGCGCTTAGCCATGCGAGCATGCTCCGAACACGTTCCATAATTGTTCGGTTCATTCTTTCGCCTATACCATTGTGTTGAGGGGGTGCGTGGGACCGTCTTCTCATGTCGAATGCCATATGATCTCGCAATAGGCATTGAACCGCTGGAGGAGTATTCACCTCCATTGTCGGATCGAAGACACTTCAACTTCTCTCTTGTCTCACGTTCTACCATGACATGGAACAGTTTGAAGTAATCAAATACCTGGTCCTTCGTTCGCAAAAAATACACCCACACCTTTCGAGAAGCATCATCGATGAACGTCGAAAGTATCGGTTGCCGCCGAGTGATTCAACCTCCAAGGGACCGCAAACATCGAGTGTACCGATCGAGCAACTCGATCTTCTCGTTGAAGAGGAATTAAACGAGACTCTATTTTTACCAAACAAACAATGATTGCAAGGATCTAGTGCGGCGTCCTTGTCTACATTGATAAGCTCCTTCTTTACTAGGGTAGACAACCCTTTCTCACTCATGTGGCCGAGTCTCTCGGTGCCACAGATTTTGTGACGCCTCCTTTCGCAACGTTGAGGTCCGTCATTGCATATCTTCACATGAGTCTTGTATAGCGTGCCACAAATATGTCCTCGAGCGACTATCATAGCGCCTTTTGACAACTTCCATGTGCCTTTATCGAAGTGACTATCATAGCCCCGTTTGTCAAGAACTATTCCCGACAATAGATTCACCGAAGGTCCGGCACATGGCGGACATCCTTCAAAGTGATTGTGCTCCCTAACTTGTCTTTATCTCGAACATCACCAATTCCGACAATCCCCGCGAAACCGGAATTTCCCATTTTCATGCTCCAAAGTCACCGGCTTTGTATGTTGTGAAGTATTCCTTGTATGGAGTCACGTGGTAGACGCCGCAAAGATCTACCACCCATTCCGTGTCTTCTCGTGAGACGTGAAGGCATGTCTCATCTTGGGTTGAACAATAAGCTACATCACCAGAGATAGTAACTAATGTTTCTCCACCCTTGTTCTTCGGCTGCGAACTGCTCTGGTCTTGCTCCTTTTTCCATTTGTAGCAGTTCTTCTTCATATGTCCTTCTAATCCACAATGATGGCAGTTATAAGATGGTTTTCTACCATCAATGGACCTCGCCCCCGCTCTTGCTTCGCCTCTCGATTTGTTATTACTCTTCTTTTGTTGCCTCCCCCTCGTTCTTCTTCGTGACAAGGGCATGGGTCCGATCCGTGCCCATGTCCTTTCTCCTTGCTTCTTCATTGAATAGGGCATCCTTGACCATTGACATGGTAAGTTTGCCATTTGGGGCCGAGTTCTTTGAGTGACACGACCAGCGTTTCCCAACTATCGGAAAGGAACCGAGTAGTAGCAACGCCCGAACTTCATCGCCAAGTGGCATCTCTACGTACGACAATTTGGTTGACCAAGCTCGGAACTCACGGTGGTATGCTCGGAATCGAAGTTCCACTTTTAAGCTTCATGTTGACTAAACGCCTCATCAACGAGCTTTATTCCGAGCGGTCTTGGCCGGTACATATCCTCCAACTTTTTCCGAGGGCATATGCGTCTGTTTCTTGTGCAACATGGTGGAAGACACTATGATCAATCCATTGACGGATTTGACCAATAGTTTTTCGATTTGATTTCTTCCACTCTAACTCCTGGCGGGATCGGGATTTTTACCCATCAATTCTATGGGATCAAACAAATCTTTACTGACTTAGGAGATCTTCCATCCGAGGTCTCCACAGCGTGTAATTTGTGGCGAAGCGTAATCATTGCTCCGAAAGATGATGTTGACTCTTCCGTGGACATTATCACCTTACAAATAATTTTTCAACACGATCGGGTTGAATCTTTAAAAAATGGAGCTCACCGTTACTTCGAACGGTCAAAAAAAAAAGATGGAATTGACACTACGGGGTCAAAATTCCACTCTAGGGGCAAAACAGCAATTTCGAAAACTTTGAGGACCAAACTGCAATTTTCGGAAAGATCGGGGGTCAAACTGGAATTTCGAAAGATCGGGGTCAATATGAAATTTCCGAATATTTGGGGACCAAACTGAAATTTTAAAAAATTGAGGGGTCTTTCTTCAATTTCCGAAAAACTGCAAATTCCGGCGAGGAACAGTATTCCCGGTCGTCTTCTCCGGCGGAACTCCGGTGAACAGTGTCGTTTCTCCGCGAACTCCAAGGTTGACCAAACTTTGACCGTGATTTGGGCTCGTTTGAACTCGATTAGGTCGCCGTTTGGTGCGTTGGACTCGTGTCGATGAGACGAATCCAATGGTGCACTCAGAATTGGATTTTGAGTAAAACTCAGAAAACCCAAATTCGTCCGGTGAACCAAAAAAACTCAACCAACACCTCTAACCAGGCTCTGATACCACTTGTTGGACTTTCTGGATCAACTGGGCATTGGTAAACATGAATTTGAGAGAAAATAACCTCTATTACTCACAAGAATAGATTACAAAACTCATATAAAAAAAAAAAACTCTCAAATAAGGATCACTCTCTAGGATCACTCTTGTTCTCACTCTTCTTGGTGATGAACACCGATTTTCGGGGATCTTTTACAAATGAGGATCCACCTCTATTTATAGTATGAGTTTTGGGGTAGGTGAGGTGTGAACAAAGGGTGGTTGGTGGAGGCGCTTCAACAAATGGTGGGCTGGTTGGTGGAGGTGCTTGTGATGGTGGTGGAATATTCAAAAACCTTCTGGAGGGTGGCTGGAAGTCTTCACTAATTAGGAGGAACAAGAAAGAGGAGATAATGCGAGCAGTATTCAATGCTACATGAGAGAGACTAATCATTCAGGGGAAGAAGAAGCGAGAAAATACATGAAAGAGCGAATAGGGAAGCTGTGGTGGGAACTAAACAGCATAGCAATGGCCTCAAAGTCAATGCCATGGTCAACCGTGAAGGCTTCGCTGAACGTAGCAAGAACTGCGCAGGTCATTTATGAGCATGGACATGACAAAAGCGCCTTTCGCGTAGATGATTTTGTACAAGCTTTGCTCTTCCAATCATTTTCAAACTTCTGATAGGTCTCACGTAATTCCTTATTTGGAACGCATAACACATGCTTCAATTATTCCGTCACTATTTTCTTCAATTATTCCAATAATTATTACTACCTCGGATCATAAATGTAGAACTTAATTTATTATACAAATTACGTACTTCAAAGTAGGTCCTACATTTAGGACTAGAGGAGTATTTGTTTTCAATAATATTGTACCTCTTTTAGATAGAGGGTACTAAATAGAGTTACCGTAAGAAAAATTAATCTTTTGTCCCAATATTTTTAATTCAGTTATAACTCGGTTATTAAACTTTGACTTGCTAGTGCAACTCAGTCCAATATATTTTGATTCAATCAAAATTCTATCTTTAAAATTTAATTCACTCCAATTCAATTGCTATAGTTTTAACTATTTTAAGACTTCAGTTCTTAAGTTTCATGAAATATATAATTTATCTTTTAAAACATATGTACTACTAATATTATTAATGTTAAACTATAGGAATTCATTTGTATGAGTTAAAATTTAGGGATTGGAATCAAAATTATATGGATTGACTTGCATCGAGTTAAAATTTACTGATTGAGTTACAATTGGGTTAACATTATAAAGACCAAAAGATTAACTTTTTCTAAGTAACTTTGTTTATTACATGGATGTACTCACAACCTTACTCTTAATTCATTATTGTTTATATATAGAGTTATTTTTTTGGACTTCTCAATAAAGTGTGTATATATGAGTAAAGTAGAAAAAATTATTAGATTTTAAAATGGTACCATTAGCGAGATTTTTTTTTTTTTTTTTTGGTTGTTATAAAATATACTGGAAATACCTTGGTAATAGTCATCCCTTGTCTCTAAATATAAAAGCCTTTTTTTAATGGGTTTATCTTTAAATGTCATATCTTTTGAGTTTGTCTCAATAATAAATGTATTTTTTTTCTCATTTTTCCCTCAGTTAATTATTATACTTACATACATTCTCTTTCATCATTTTCTCATTATTACTCTCTCTCTCTCTCTCTCACATTCATAAATAGAGGCATTTTCAGAAATTAAATTAAATTTCCTACATAATCATTATAGTTAACTATTTTTAATTATTTTTAAAATCTCGCGATTCAGTTGAGAAACTCTTATATATATATAGGGACGTGGGGGTATTTGCTAATGGGCCCATGTCCACCTGTAAATGCTGCTCCAATTATCTAAGTAATCATCATAAATTAATTCAAGCCCTAAGAGGCCACTCTAAAAAATTCCGGTTCGCGAGTTTGAACTCAGCTAAATACGGGCTGGAATGACTGTTTTATATTAATTTATAAAATATATGATAAATTTTTAAATAATTTATATTTGATATTCCAAATAATATAATTTAAATATTTCAAAAAATTAAATAATTACAAACAGAGCTTTCGAGATTAATATCTGGTAAAGTTGTTTGAATGAAGAATGTATTTAGGCGAAATTAATAAATAGGATAGGTAGCGGTGATTGGAGAGAGCTTGAATCCTGGAAGCTATTGTAATTATCCAATCCTAAGCCCCTGAGAAAGATTTTGAACGTGTGAGTTCCCCTGTCCCATCTTTGTCTTGACTCTTGCGTCTGTTACAATTACCACGCATTATTATTATAAATATCAGAGCTTTCGAGAAGAGGGTGTACGTGTAGAACCAAATGAGTGAATGACAACATAGGATTGAGATTAATGAAGGGTATAGGCCACCTTTGATGTGACCAAATCGTTGCAAAGTCGAAAAATAACGAGGGCAACGCAAGAGGTCATGGTTGGGATCCATGGATTGAAGGGACTCCTCCGAGAAATTGTGATTGAGAAAGAAATGGGAATGGACGAGGAATACATTATTTATAAAGAGTTTAAAACATTCTAAAATTATAATTCAAGATTATTCTTAAGAAAAAACATTATTTCATTAAAAGCTGTTTTGTTTTGGGAAAAATTACTTTGTCTTAACTACTCACACACCCATTATACTCTTTATAAAGAGTTTAAACGCTCACAATCTCTTTTTTTTTTTAAAAAAAAAAAAAAAAAAAAAACATATTTAAAGGAAGCTCTTGGGTCATTTGGGTTCCAAGATGCCAGAAAATTTTAAGGTCCCTTTAATCCAAAAGAGAAGGAAAAAGAAGGATGTGCAAGATATAATGAATTGGATCCCGCAAGCTCTCTGCAATAACATCGTAGGCATACATAAAATCCAATGTTAAAAGATACTATTTAAACATTAGAATAAAGACATAAAATAATAAATGCTGGCCTTGGGTCTAGAATGTACCAAATTATTTTGAGTGAAAATGATTTTATATTGTAAACGGAAGAGTGCGTCAATACAATGACTGAATACGCAATTAACAATTAAGAAAGATATTTTCGTCTGGCAATGAATTAAAATGCTTCGTGTTTCTTAATATTATAAGATTCATATATTTAGTCAAACTATCATAAATTAATAAAATTAAATAAATTCCCAAATAATAACTGATCTAGAAAATAAGTGATGTATAGTTTCTCTTTAGTAATTGTAGTACAAATTTTCAAAACGTTCTAAAATGATAATTCCAAATTGGTTAGACAAAGCATTATTTCTCTGTTCTATTTTCTATTTATAGAATTCAAGAAATTGGAAAGAGGAAATATGAGACGATTTCAGATCAGATAGAGATGATCTGAAATCGTGAACCTTCGGGAAAGGGAAATATGAGAGGAAAGATGAAACTGGAGAAAAAGAATTTCTGAATGTATTCAATTATGCACAGTATATATACATTCACTCATATAGTCTCCAACTTTCTGACTATGCGTGGGACCTACTGAATCAGTTACAACTAATAATGGAAATACAACAAACAAGCTCTAACTAAGTTACAAACAAACTATAACTAAGTTAAATACAATTAATCAATTAACAAAGAAAATATTAACTATCTATCCATTTTCTTTATTACACTGTCAGTTTCATTGTTTTGGAGCATGGATATCAATCATGCCCACTTGGAAACAAGAGAATGAAATGGGCTATTACTAAGTGGTTTAGTAAAAGGATCAGCAAGCTGATTGTGAGAGTGAATAGGTAGTAACCGAATGATGCCCTGCTGAACCTTATCACAAATAAGATGACAGTCCAACTCAATATGCTTGGTGCGAGCATGAAATGTAGGATTGGAGGCAAGTTGAAGTGTTGATTGGTTGTCACAATACAACAGAGCAAGCTGTGACCGAGAGATGTGTAGATCATCAAACAAATATAAAAGCCACTGAATATCACAAGATGTCATAGCGTGGGCACGATACTCGACTTCACAAGAAGACATAGAAACAAGACTTTGCTTCTTGGATTTCCAGGAAATAAGAGCATGATCTAAAAAGATACAATAACCAGTAATAGACCTTCTAGAGTCAAGACAAGCAGCCCAATCACTATCACTAAACCCCTTTAAGGAAAAATCGAAGTAGAAGGGAAGAACAAACCCTTGGAAGGAGTAGATTTCAGGTAGCGAAGGACTCTGTGAGCTGCTTTGAGATGAAGATCAGTAGGAGCTGCCAAAAACTGACTTAATTGTTGAGTAACAAAAGCAATGTCTGGCCGTGTGGTGGTCAAGTAAAGAAGTCTACCAACAAGCTTTCGGTAGGAATACAAATCGACAAGGAGTCCGGAATGAAGACTTAACTTGACCTTGTTGTCCATAGGAGTAGAAGCAGGCTTGCAATCAAGGTAACCTGTTTTAGTAAGCAAATCCAAGACAAACTTTCTCTGGCAAACAGAAATTCCAGAACTATTACGAGCAATTTCAAGACCAAGGAAGTAGCGTACTGAACCAAGATCCTTGATTTTGAAAAGATGATCAAGATTATGCTTCACAGTAGTAATTTCGGACAAATCATTCCCAATTAAAAGTATATCATCGACATAAACCAATAGGGCAAAAGAAACCGAACGAGTAAAACTTAACAAACAAAGAATGATCAGCCTTGGAAGCAACATAACCGAGAGGAAAGAAGAGCAAAAGACAATTTCGAAACCATTGCCTACTAGCTTTGTTTAAGGCCATAGAGTGATTTTTGCCGACAAAACCAAAGAAGAGTCGGAAGAGTAAAATCTTGGAGGCAAAACCATGTAAACTTCCTCATTTAAATCCCCATGGAGAAAAGCATTATTCACATCAAGTTGCTGAATATGCTATTTATTAGCGGAAGCAAGAGCAAGTAATAACCAAACCGTAGTCATTTTAACAACAGGGGAGAATGTATAAAAAAAATCAATACCCTCAGTTTGAGTAAAGCCTTTAGCAACTAACCTTGCCTTGTACCGATCAAGGGTACTATCGGATTTGTATTGTTTGGTAAAAACCCATTTGCAACCAATTGGTTGTTTCCCTGGAGGCAAATGAGTGAGAATCCAAGTCTTATTCTGTTCAAGAGCAGAAATCTCAGCATCCATAGCGTCACGCCAAGGTTTAAATTTGGAGGCTTGACGGTAAGTAGTAGGAATATCATCACAAGAAAGAGTAAGACAAAAAAATTTGTAAGAGGGAGAAAACGAAGAAGAAAGAGATGAAGAGAATGGATACTTATCTCCAGAAGAAAAGGGAGCAGCTAAAGTAGTGAGAGCCGAGCAATAATAATCCCGCAAATAAGGGGGAGTTTTATGTGGCCTAGTAGAAGCACGAAGAGGGCGGTCGGTGTATAAGAGAATGAGAAGAAACAGAATCAGGTTGGTCAGAAACAATTGTTGGAGAAGGCGAAGGTAAAGAAGAAGGTAGAGAGGAAACAGGGGATGAAGGGAGAAGAACGAGAATTTGGTGAAGAAGGGGTTGAAACCGAACAAGGAAAAGAAAGATGAGAAGTAGCGGGTAGAGGTAGGGAAGCATCGGTGATGGCATGTGATGTATGCATATGATAAGGAAAAGAGGATTCATAAAAAATGACATCTCTAGAAATAAAAATAGCATTAGTGTGAAGATTTAAGAGCAAATAACCTTTAGTATGGTTAGGAAAACCAAGAAACACACATTTGGAAGCCCTTGGGTCAAATTTGGATCTATGTGCAGTAATAGTTGAAGCATAGCATAAACAACCAAACACCTTTAAATCAAAATAAGAAGGTGATTTATTGAACAGTAAGGTAAAGGGAGTGGAATTCTGGATAATAGGAGAAGGTAAACGGTTAATGAGAAAAACAGCATGATTAATAGCAAAACACCAATATAACTTAGGAAGTTTGGCTTGAAATAAAAGAGCACGGGCAACATTTAAAATGTGCTGATGTTTGCGTTCAACAATGCCATTTTGTTGAGGAGTTTCAATACAAGAAGTTTGGTGAATGATTCCTTTAGACTTGTAAAAGGAATCCATAAAAAATTCTAGGTCATTATCGATCGAAGAACGGACCTTTGTCTTGTGTTGAGTTTCAATCATAAGAATAAAGTTTTGAAGATGAACTCTAACCTCGATTTAGATTTCATTGGAAAAACCCAAGTATATCGACTAAAATCATCAACAATGGTTAAGAAATATTTAAAACCACGAAGAGAAGTGACATGACAAAAGGGCCCCAAATATCTCGTATGTATTAAAGAAAAAATGCTATTGCTTAAAGATGTGCTTACGGGAATTGTAACCTCTTTTGTTTGGCCATATGACATACATCACAAGGAAATGAGCTAGAACGACAAGAAATAAAAGGAAATTCCTGATGTAAAGTACGTAATGCTGGAAAAGAAAGGTGACCTAGTCTATGATGCCACAAATCAAAGGAAGTATCAATTGAATTTTGGGAAGGTATAGCTGGTGAAGTAGTCACAACAACAGTAGGAGAAGATTTTGCAGGATTGAGGAAGTAAAGGCCTTCAAAAACTTCAGCTGAACCAATCGTCTTCCAATGAGAAAGCTCCTGAATATGGCAAATTGAGGAGAAAAAAATGAAACAACAAGGAACAACACTTGTTAGCTTGGAAACAGATAAGATATTGAATGCAAAATTAGGTATATAGAAAACATTATGTAGAATTAAGGAATCGAAAGACAAACGGTGCGTAAACCACGGCATTAATAGAGCTATGATCGGGAAGTTTAATAGGGATAGGATCAATGGAGTGATAAGAAGAAAAGTGTTCTAAAGAATGACATACATGGTCAGTAGCACCAGTGTCAATGATCCAGGAATTTGTATGAGAAAAAGAGCTAATCGAAAGGATTTTACCTGGATCCTGATGAGAGGATGAGATGGCATTAACAGCCGGAGCAAGGGAAGAAGTAGAGGAACCAGACTTGACAAGATCAAGCAATTTTTGGTACTGATCCGGAGTAAATTGTGGAGATGGCGTTGGTAAAAGACCAGGGGATACATGTTTCAGCTCTTGGACAGAATTGGGAACTGAATCCTGCGTATGAAGTTGATTGACCGATGAGGAACCCTAATTACGGAACTTGAAACCAGGAGGGAAGCCATGCTTGCGATAACAAGTGTCGATAGTATGACGAGGACGATTGCAATATGTACAGTACTTCTGATTGGCAGAACCAGAACTAGAACCAGAAGTATGAGCAGGAGGTTTGTAGCCAGAACCAGGGGAATTTGAAGGGCGATATGGTCCCTTATTGAACAATATAACCGGTTCAGTTGCATAAGAGTTTGGCATCTCACGTTCTTGTTGTGAGAGTATAGAAAAAACTTTGCTAACAGTAGGTAATGGATCAATTAGCATAATCTGAGACTTCACAGACCCAAAACGATCATTCAAACCCTTTAGAAACCTCAATGTATAATCATGTTCACGATATTGAACGCAAGAATAGGTGAAATTACAAGAACAACGAGCAATCGGCCTCAGAATCATATATTCATCCCAAAAAATTTTCAACTTAGTATAATACTTTACCGACACGAAGAGCACCTTGCCGGAAAGAAAAAATCTCTTCCGGAGTTCAGCCACACGAAACACGTCGCTCGAGCAAAGCGATCCTTGAGATCAATCCAAACATCACGGGCTTTATCCAACCACGAATACAGGCAATCGTCGCGAGAGTGATCTCGTAAGCCACGAACACACCATCGTGTTGCACTGTAGCCAAGAAGAATAGGTCGAGTGAGAGATCGCCAGTGCTGGAATCGTACCATCCACGAAGATGAGTTTATTCTTCGATTGAAGCGCCATTCGCATGGATCTGAACCAAGAATGATAGTTTGGACCTGTGAGGACCGGACTGACCAACACCAGCGCTGGATTTTCGTTAGGATAAAGGTAATAGGGGCTGGAAGCATTGGGAGGTGTATCAGACAGCGATTGAGCCGCCGTACCGTCGGCAACTGACGAAGAATCAGCCATTGTTACCGATTGGCTCTGATACCATGAGACGATTTCAGATCAGATAGAGATGATCTGAAATCGTGAACCTTCGGGAAAGGAAAGGGAAATCGAGAGGAAAGATAAAAGCTGGAGAAAAAGAATTTCGAATGTATTCAATTATGCACAAGATACATTCACTCATATAGTCTCCAACTTTCGACTATGCGTGGGACCCTCGAATCGTTACAACTAATAATGGAAATACAATGAGACAAGCTCTAACTAAGTTACAAACAAACTATAACTAAGTTAAATACAATTAATCAATTAACAAAGAAAATATTAACTATCTATCCATTTTATTTATTACACTCTGTCAATATGCATAGCTCTTTTTTTTTTTGAACAAGTGCATAGCTCTTTTTTAATACACACATAGTAATAATAATCCATTTCCCATGTACAGAACATATATAGCTTATGTAATTCCACAAACACTCATAAAGATGATTAATTGTGGGTCTATTTTTTTGTGTGGATACAATTGTGGGTCTATTAACTCCGAGGCTTTTATCAGCCTCTAGGCTTAATGGGCTCGACAATTAATAATCGGACCCGGTTCTTGGATGTGGAATCCGGGGCTCCATGTCCATCTCCATACTTGGTAGGTGCAATGGGAAATTCTCGCAAGGTTCAACGCAGTTTCAACAAAAGCTTTTGAAAATTTAGACTCAATTCCTCTTGCTTTGTTCAAATTCTTCCAAGTCTCATCCACCAAACTACGTATGTATTTGTGGCTATTCTCCTCGGTGGCCCCACTTTGATGCTTGTAACATACTATCGAACTTGCGGCTTCACCTCGTTCTAACTCCGCCTCGCAACAAACATTAATAATTCAGAAAGTAAATTATAACAAGCTTCTAATATCAAAGCTTTCGAGAAGAGAGTATACGTGGAACAAAACGAGTGAATGACAACATAGGATTGCGAGTAATGAAGGGTATAGGTCACCTTTGATGTGCCCAAATCGTTGCAAAGTCAAAACATAACGGAAGGGCAACGCAAGAGGTCATGGTTGGGGTCCAAGGTTGAAGTGACTCCTACGAGAAATTGTGATTGAGAAAGAAATAGGAATGGACGAGGAATACAACTCCCGAAACCGACATCCATGCGTTTTTGAAGTAAGCATCAAATGATGGTATTTGTTTCTCATGGGACCACTTTGGCTTCTTGCGGGAATGCTTTCAACATGTACGCCACTTTAATAATTAAGAACAAAAATTAGTTTGGCACTGAAATATTATTTAACATGTGGTAAGTTTGTAATGAAGTCGTCATATCGTTCACTCACTGCTTTGGTGAGGTAGGGAAGGATATTATGTCCTCGCTCTTTGAGAGCCTCATAAGTCATATCATTGACGGTGTTGTAGAGAGCAAGAAAACAAACTTTCATATACTATGGTAGAACATGTATCGCATTGATATCCCACCTGAAACCACACACACACAAAAACACAAAAAAGAATTCATCTAAAAAATATTCGTTCGTACGTAATATGTATCTAGCTTTCAACGGAAATAATAAGTGGCAGATAAACTATTAATTCGAATATAAGAGGGGCAAAAAATACCTTTCTACAGCGGCAGTAAAAAGCTCAAGTTCATCCAAAGTGCCATAAACATCATACACGTCGTCGATTGTTGTAACGAAACAAGTGATTTTAGTTAATGCTTTTCGAAGCTCACTGTGTTGAGGTTCAGACGCGATTCCGACGGCCCAAAAGAAGCATTCCATTAGCCTGTCCCTGTTGAAGCTTAACTTTGATGCTAGTCCCATCGCCCTCCACCACCTATATTTAAAAAGTATAAGGCTTAGCTAGTTCCTTCGGGCCTCGAGTTCACATTCCGGAGGAGGCATTTATGGTGGGAGGGGCAACAAAGAACCCTTATTTTTCCTCACTCTTCTCTCCATCCTAGTATAGAGTGTATGTATATAGTGAAACAAATATAATAAACACTAACCTTGACATCTCTTGGAGATCCTTTTGAAGAGTTGACTGTACAATGTTAAAATCCAGCACCTCGGCTTCAAGAATGTAACACCCCAAGTTCCGTAGCAAAAATCGTGCCGTTGACACGTGGTTTTATAAAAATTCATCAGAGTTTGAGGTGCTACGGCTTTAGCGTTTTGCGGAAACGGAGAGCATGTACTAAAAATTTGAACAATAGGTATAACAATGAGTAAGCGATATGAAATACTCGGACATATGATGATGCTCGACGTATCGATATATATTACAAAATCTCCCGAAGGAATTATTCATGTGATACATTAATACAAAACTTTATAATTACAATTCTTACATGTAACTACACCCTCTTTAACCAAGCCTTGAGTGGACTTGGGGCGTAGAACCTAACTCAGTTAAATCATCCCATTTGGCCAGGCTGGGTAGGTCTGGTGGGAGTCTCACCGTGCTAGGGTGACTGATTGACTGAACCACATAGACGACTCTTCTAGTTTAAGCACCAAATGATATGAAGTAACTTTATTAGATTCATGCCATAAGGTAGGTTCTGTTGACTTTATTCTCGCATTTCCTTTAACTGGTGCCATCTCCCGGCTCCGTCTATTGACGTCTATCTATTACTCCATCCCCTGGTGCCTCCTCCGGTTCATTACCCGAATCCTGTCTAATCATGCAGACCTAGGTCCAATACCCATCGGACCTCAGGTAACGGTTAACCTCATGCTAATGTAAACGGTATATGCATGTCGAGATATTCACTTGATTTTCAATATAAAACATCCTCCAACATATCAGGCAATAACATTACACAGCCCCTGCAGTATGTATGTTACCCCAGTCTGCACACTCTCCGGTGCCACGATAGCATGTCGTGTCCATAGCGCTAGGAAAACTCTCAACGGTGTTAACAATACCATAACCCGTGTACTCATAACTCCACCAATTTCAAATGAGACGAGTCTCGTACAGAACACAACAAGCATATATAAGCATATCATAATCATCGAGTCGGTGTTCGTACGTCGCGAATGTACCTTCGTTCGTTGGCCCTTCCTTAGGTATGTTTCACAAAAAACGGTAATTTTGTGATGGCACAACGGCGATAAAAAAAGCGGTACGACAACGGTATGACAGTGGTACGATTACAGATATCCTATAAGGATTATATCGCATTTTATCAGTATAACGGACATTTTAGGTACTAATTACCATTTTGCCCCTGACCCCCTAATCGGCGGAATTTCGCCAGAGCTTCGCTACTTTGACCCTATCTCTCCATACCTCTTTTCCCAGTATATTTTTGAAATAACTACCATATCTACCCCTACATACGATATCTAGACTATCTGAGAAATTTAAAGACCATTCCAGATTCCTACTATATCTACCGAATAAAACACCGAAGCTTAAGACTAGGGACCGAAAAACTTACCCGGCTTTGCTAGAACTCCCGAGAGCTCTTCCTTCTCTCTAACTTCTCTCTAGAATGCGGTTTAGGGGTGGAGAAAAATGAAGAGGAAGGCTTGCTATTTATAGAAGAGAGGAGGGACAAGGTGGGAATTTCATCAAATGTCTTGGATCGGATTTCAACCATCGGATCGCACTTCGTCACGTGGCTTCATCTTGGCCTTACACCTACTTGGCCGACATCATCCTTCTAGAAGAAGATGATGTCATGCATGATGTCATGTGCTGACTTACCGATAGCGTTTCCCCGATCGGTGTCCGAATCGCGTAATTTTGCCGAATCTCAAAAATCCGAGGGTAGGGTTTTGGAGTTCTATTCTTCCTCGTTCAAAGTATTTGGGTTAACTAAATTTTTGATTCCATTGAGGGTATTCCGTTGCTGGCTGAACATTTCGGGCCGGCATTTTTGGTCGGTCACGGAAAGCGACTTCCGACGGTCCCAACTTCACGGATAATAATCCTTTGGTTCATAAAATGTTCGACCTAAGAATCCTTATTCCTGGTTTGTCACAACACTTTGTGTTTCCCTCGGGTCTCGGTTTTACTATCGCCTATTCTCCCATATACATGTCTCTTATTTACTCTGTTGGTTTGAAATGACTTCGGAGATAGTCCACTCCGAGGTAAATTTCACTTGGTTTATAAAAAGTCCGGATGACTTAGACTATATCCTTATATTTTGGTGTAGGATTTTATTTCTATCCATTCTCAAATGTCTGTTGGCTCTTTACCATATATAATATTATTTTAATCAAAATATCTAGATATTTGTTTTTCTTTTATTTTTTATTTATTTTTCTAAGCATAAAATATTTTTTTATTTTTTTATTTTTTATTTATTATTTATTTAATTAATAATTTCGAATTTCTCCCCTTAAATTAATTATTTACTAATTAATTTACTTATAGCATAATCTAAACAATTAGCCACTAATTACTTAATTAGCCATTTACTAATTGTTGATAATTTTCATAATTAGGATTAATTATTATCTCACAACTATTTTACTTACACTTTGGTATTTTATATCCCATGTAAAATATTAAACATCATGGGGCCAAAAAGTGCTTTTAATATTATTATATTTATGCATCTTTATTTTTAGGAAATAATCTCAAAAATTCCTAAAATCAAAGATAGCACACTTCCTAATTTTTTGTCAATAATTGAGGTCATATAGTATTTATCATAATATTTTCAATCCAATTTATGCCCTAATAATGTATTTTTAGCCCTCTGGCAGCTTATCTCTTTAATTTTAATAGAGTCTTTCTAAGGTAATAGGACAATAATACTCATTATTTAAGACCACACTTTTACCCATTTTAAATAGGTAATATTGATTTAAAAGAAATATTGAAGGAATTTTATTTATATAATAATCATCCGGGTATTACATTTCTCCCCTGTTAAATAAAATTTCGTCCTCGAAATTTGCTCTACCCCAACTAGACCTTCAGTCTACAGTCCCTTACTAGTGACTTTTCCAAATTGTCTTATTCAGAGGCAATCTCATTCTCAACTATACTCACACTGTAATACTCCTATCTCTGAGTTACTCCCTTTGAATATGAGAATCCCGTTCTGCTATAGATACGGTTATCTTATATTTCGATACGTCGTTTTATAATATGATCATCCTTAAGATGATATTTCTCCAATGAGAAATGCAAAAGATACTGTGAATTTTATTCGAGTTTGGGGTCATCTTAAGCGATAAACCTTTCATCCATACCTTCGCTATCCATTTGGAATATGCCTTATGAAAATGAGGCATTCGACCGCTTTATCGTAACTGTCAGTCATTCTCAATGACAATATTCTATCAATAACATATTTTATCAATATCAACAAAAATGAGTCCACGCAATAATCATTTAGAAACACGATCGACCACATCTGGCCCAAGAAAATTTTCGTTCCGACTATAGTCCCATTGATATACAGTGACCTATACTCTTACCTATACAAGGCTTCTACCGATGATATCACGATTGAAAATCCGAGAAATAAGTTTCATCGAGTATGTTTATAATTCTGCAGGGAATTTTGCTTTATTAGGACAAAGTCCTTATAGTGTTCAAGTAGCATACGAGCTACTAAAGTTAACTTTCTGTAGAGAGTATCTACACGCTGATTACTTAATACAGATGATAATTACTCTCTAAATCGCAATTCTATAGGAATCTTATCTAGTGATGCTATCCACTACCGAGTTTCTTTCAACTCAAAAAGTATTTCAAGTACTCGTGGTAGCAAAAGTACTATTTCTATGGTTACTCCGTAGAGGTAATGCCTCTATATTCTCTAAACGATAATTACTATCTCTAAGTCACGCGTAAATTTGTTCAATTGGAGAGACTTTAAGCGACGAGAGGTGCAAGTCATCACTTTTGTCTTCTTTGCTGCAAGACATATCCCAATCCATACCTATTGGTACCACTACGGACTAACTTGGACTGGGATAACCAATCTCTTGGTCTTGACCGACTTCTATCTCAGTCTATGTAAGCTCGTCTCACAGTCTTTGTTTCACATAATGATTTAATCTTTATTCGCGAGTTTTGTCAATAGTAAAGCAAGTTACGAGAAAATTCAATATGAATCTGCGGTACTATCCCGCTAGATCCAGAAACTAAACATCTATATAACCATCTCTGGCTCTTTCTAGCCCAGAATTGTTTCATACTGTAATCAGGTATAGAATCGAATCATAGGATTCATCGATCCTTTTTCTCCGTGCTCCGTTATACAGGCTTTACTGCCTGACTCTTTTAGCCCTCGGCTTACCGCATATTTGGCCTTCCGCCTCAATATATATATTGCCGCATAGGAGATTCTAGTCTTTTACTTAGTAAATCATCTTAAGTTTTACCTGGCACCAGGAATATTTTTCCCGACTTTAAGACTCTAGACAATGTATATTATACCTATCAGTACCGCACATATTGCCAAGCATATTTGATCTCATGGTTCAGGGACACCGCCCTGTGCTTATTAGTTGTTATCGCCTCGAGCCTCTGCTCGTCTATTTCATCTGAGTCTTTTCATCCAAGTCCTCAGATTACCCATACTTACTTAAGTACTATTGCTGACAACCTATATCTGACTGAACTAGTTCAGTGTTCTAGACCTTTCTATAGTTCCTGTCTCTTTATCAAAATTTCAATTTCACTGCTTCTATATTTAACACAATAGTATTGATAAACATGTCATCACTTATTCAAAAACTTCTTGTTAAATTTTTAAAATCTTAATACTTTGTAAAATATTTCGTGATTTCAGTACTTACATAATTCGCACTATTTCAAAAAGTATTAGTGCTATCACTCTTAAAAATTTAAGCTTCTTTGTCAAAATGACTTTGTGAAAATTTCTTGAAATTTCTTACTTGCTGTATTTTATCATTTTATCTAGTAGTAGTACTTTCATATTACCCATAGTAGTAGTGTTTCCATACTTTATCATTTTAATGTTCTTGAAACAATTTTGTGAAAACGCATTCACTGACAACATGACTTCAAAATTCATTTACTAACATAAATTATATTTTGAGGAAATAACTTATTCATAATCTTTAACAATTTTATCACATATACTATTACTTCAACTATGTGGTACTACGTGTATTCGTATTCTTACCGATGTGAACTTTCATTTTCGTTAGAAAGATTCCTTCAAAAACTTTTTAATAGAACTTTTAACATAGGACTATAATTTTCAATTATGTGTAGAATATCGGTCCGACTTAACAAGTTGTTTCACAATTGATTTCCGTCCTCCCGCAGTATTACACGATTTTAACATAAAATAGTTGTTAACTCCACTTAACCTCTAGGTTTTTATAATACTTGTTTTACAATAACCACATTATCGCGAGGTATTTTAAAAAACAGTTAAATTTATTTTAAAAAAAATCAAGAGAAAAATGCATATTACCTCGCGAGGTAGTTTTAAAAAATAAAATAAATCAAAAGAAAATAAAGTAAATTAAAAGAAAAATGCAAGATTACCTCTCAAGGTAATATTAAAAAATTCAAAAAAAAAAAAAAAAAAAATAAAAAAATTCAAAGAAAAAGAAAAAAATGCGGGATTACCTCGTGAGGCGGTTGACTACGACAAGGTAGTTTTCAAAAAACCAAAAAAAAATCCAAAAAATTAAATTAATTATTTTTTAAAACAAAATGCTTTGGATTAGCTTGCGATTTATTTTTAAAAAAAATTAAAATAAATACGAAAAAAATAAATAATAATGGGATGACCTTTGAAAAAAATAAAATTAAAAGAAATTCCTTTAAAAAAAATGCTTTGGATTACCTTGTTGTCCAACTACCTCGCGAGGTACTTTAAAAAAAATTAAAATCAATTCCAAAAAATCGCAAAATTACCTCACGATGTAGTTAAAAAAAATTAAAATAAATTCGGAAAAAATAAATTAAACTAACAAAAAAAATATTTGGGTTAGCTCGCGAGATAGTTTTAAAAAAATCACAAAAAAATCTTTGGAACACCTCGTTAGGTATTCTAAGTAATGCAGATTACCTCCCGAGGTAGTCTAAGTACCTTTGCGAGGTTCTTTTAAAAAAAAAAAAAAAAAAAATCGGAAAAATTCGAAAAATAAAAATAAAAAAAAATGCGGGAATACCTCGTGAGGTAGTCCGACTACCACGCAAGGTAATTTTTTTTAAAAAAATAAAGAAATTGGAAAAAAAAAATGTAGGATTACCTCGTGAGACTACCTCGAAGAAATTTTTTTAAAAAAAATAAGTAAACAAGAATTGAAATATATAATATAAATTTTTTTTAATAAAGAAAATATTTAGTAAATTTTGTGTTATTTGTAAATTAACAAAAATTCAGGATTACCTCGTGAGGTAGTCCGACCACCTCGCGAACCACTTTAAAAATATTAAAATGAATTCAAAAAAAATATGCGGGATTACCTCACGAGCTAGTCGGACTACCTCGCGAGGTAGTTGAAACAAATTAAAAAAACAATCAAAAGAAAATAAATTAGAAAAATGCAGGGTTACCTCCCGAGGTAGTCTACGTACATTGCGAGGTTCTTTTAAAAAAAATTAAAAGAAATTCGGGGGATTACCTCACGAGGTAGTCGGAAAAATGCAAGATTACCTCGCGAGGTACTTTGAAAGAAATTAAAAAAATGATAAAAGAAATTCGAAAAAAAAATGCGGGATTACCCCACGAGGTAGTCGGACAACCTCGCGAGGTAGTCGGACAACCTCGCGAGGTAGTTTTTTTAAAAAAAAAAATCAATTCGAAAAAAAATAATTACTTTTTTTAAAAAAAAAATGCGGGATTATCTTTGCGAGGTACTTTTAAAATACAATTAAAAGGAATTGGAAAAAACTATAAAAAAAAGTTAAAAAAATAATTAAAAAAGAATACGAAAAAAAAGAAATAATGCAGGATGACTTGGTAATATAAAAATAAATAAAAGAAATTCGGAAAAAAAAAATTAAAAGAAATTCCTCAAAAAATACAAAATGTAGGATTACCTCGCGAGGTAGTCGGACTACCTCGCTAGGTATTTTAAAAAAACAGTTAAATTTTAAAAAAAAAATCAAGAGAAAAACGCAGATTACCTCGCGAGGTAGTTTTAAAAAAAATCAAAAGAAAATAAATTAAATTAAAAGAAAAAATGCAAGATTACCTCGCAAGGTAATATTAAAAAATTCAAAAAAAAATTAAAATAAATTCAAAGAAAAAGAAAAGTTGCGGGATAACCTCGTGAAGCGGTGGATTACCTGGACGAGGTAGTTTTCATAAAAAAAATAAAAGAAATACGAAAAAAAATAAATAATACAGGATGACCTGGTAAAAAAAAATTAAAAGAAATTCCTTAAAAAATAAAAATAAAAAATGCGAGGATTACCTTGTTGTCCAACTACCTCGCGAGGTACTTTAAAAAAAATTAAAATCAATTCCAAAAAATTGCAAAATTACCTCACGATGTAGTTAAAAAAATTAAAATAAATTCGGAAAAAATAAATTAAAATTAAAAAAAATGCTTGATTAGCTCGCGAGATAGTTTAAAAAAAATCAATAAAAAATGCTGGAATACCTCGTTAGGTAGTCTAAGTAATGCAGGATTACCTCCCGAGGTAGTCTAAGTACCTTGCGAGGTTCTTTTAAAAAAACAAATCAAAGAAATTCGGAAAAATTTGAACAAAAATAAAAAAAAAATGCAGGAATACCTCGTGAGGTAGTCGACAACCACGCATGGTAAAGAAATTGGAAAAAAAATGCGGGATTACCTCGTGAGATAGTGAGACTACCTCGAAGAAATTTTTTTAAAAAAATAAGTAAACAATAATTGAAATATATAATATAAATTTTTTTTAATAAAGAAAATATTTAGTAGAGCTGTGTTATTTGTAAATTAACAAAAATTCGGGATTACCTCGTGAGGTAGTCCGACCACCTCGTGAACCACTTTAAAAATATTAAAATGAATTCAAAAAAATATGCGGGATTACCTCACGAGCTAGTCGACTACCTCGCGAGGTAGTTGAAACAAATTAAAAAAACAATCAAAAGAAAATAAATTAGAAAAATGCGGGGTTACCTCCGAGGCGGTCTACGTACATTGCGAGGTTCTTTTAAAAAAAATTAAAAGAAATTCGGGGATTACCCTCAGTAGTCGGAAAAATGCAAGATTACCTCGCGAGGACTTTGAAAGAAATTAAAAAAAATGATAAAAGAAACTAAAAAAAAATGCGGGATTACCCCACGAGGTAGTCGGACAACCTCACGAGGTAGTTTGAAAAAAAAATCAATTCGAAAAAAATAATTACTTTTTTAAAAAAAAAAATGCGGGATTATCTTGCGAGAGGTACTTTTAAAATACAATTAAAAGGAATTGGAAAAAACTATAGAAAAATTAAAAAAATAATTAAAAAATAATACTAAAAAAAATAATGCAGGATGACTTGGTAATATAAAAATAAATAAAAGAAATTTGAAAACATAACAAAATTAAAAGAAATTCCTCAAAAAATAAAAAATGCAGGATTACCTCGCGAAGTAGTCCGACTACCTCGCGAGGTATTTTAAAAAAACAGTTAAATTAAAAAAAAATCAAGAGAAAAACGCAAATTACCTCGCGAGGTAGTTTAAAAAAAATAAAATAAATCAAAAGAATATAAATTAAATTAAAAGAAAAAATGCAAGATTACGCAGGGAAAAAATTCAAAAAAAAATTAAAATAAATTCAAAGAAAAATAAAAAAAAATGCGGGATTACCTCGAGGCGGTCGACTACGACGAGGTAGTTTTCAAAAAACCAAAAAAAAAATTCCAAAAAAATTAAATTAAATTTAAAAAAAAAAATGCTAAATTAGCTTGCGATGTATTTTAAAAAAAATTAAAAGGAATAAGAAAAAAATAAATAATACAGGATGACCTGGTAAAAAAATAAAAATAAAAGAAATTTGAAAAAAAAAATTAAAAGAAATTCCTTAAAAAAAAATTTCTTTGGATTACCTTGTTGTCCAACTACCTCATGCGAGGTACTTTAAAAAAATTAAAATCAATTCAAAAAAATTGCAAAATTACCTCACAATGTAGTTAAAAAAAATTAAAATAAATTCGGAAAAAATATATTAAACTAAAAAACAAATGCTAGATTAGCTCGCGAGATAGTTTAAAAAAAATCACAAAAAAATGCTTTGGAATACCTCGCTAGGTAGTCTAAGTAATGCGGATTACCTCCCGGGTAGTTAAAGACCTTGCGAGGTTCTTTTAAAAAAAATTAAAAGAAATTCGAAAAAAAAAAAAAAAAAATGCGGGAATACCTCTTGAGGTAGTCCGACTACCACGCAAGGTAATTTAAAAAAAAAAAAAAAAAAAATTGGCAAAAAAAATGCAGGCTTACCTCGTGAGATAGTGAGACTACCTCGAATAATTTTTTTTAAAAAAAATAAGTAAACAAAAATTGAAATATATAATATATATTTTTTTTAATAAAGAAAATATTTAGTAGAGCTGTGTTGTTTGTAAATTAACAAAAATTCAGGATTACCTCGTGAGGTAGTCCGACTACCTCGCGAACCACTTTAAAAATATTAAAATAAATTCAAAAAAATATGCGGGATTACCTTACGAGCTAGTCGGACAACCTCGCGAGGTAGTTTAAACAAATTAAAAAAATTTAAAAAATGCAGGATTACCTCCCGAGGTAGTCTAAGTACCTTGCGAGGTTCTTTTTAAAAAAAAATAAAAGAAATTCGGAAAAATTCGAAAATAAAAAATAAAAAATGCAGGAATACCTCGTGAGAGGTAGTCCGACTACCACGCAAGGTAATTTTAAAAAAGAATTAAAGAAATTGGAAAAAAAAAATGTAGGATTACCTCGTGAGATAGTGAGATTACCTCGAACAGTTTTTTTTTAAAAAAAAAAATAAGTAAACAAAAATTGAAATATATAATATAATTTTTTTTAAAAAAAAAGACAATATTTAGTAGAGATGTGTTGTTTGTAAATTAAAAAAAAATCGGGATTACCTCGCGAGGTAGGATTTGCCTCGAGGTACTTTAAAAAAAATTAAAATGAACTAAACAAAATGGAGGATTACCTCACGGGGTAGTCGAAAAATGCAAGATTACCTACGCGAGGTCAACTTTTAAAAAAATTAAAAAAATGATAAAAAAATTCAAAAAAAAATGTAGGATTACCCTACGAGGTAGTCGACTACCTCGCAAGGTAGTTTAAAAAAAATTAAAGTGAATTCGAAAAAAATTAAATTATGTTTTTATTTAAAAAAAATGCGGGATTATCTTGCGAGGTGACTTTTAAAAAATAATTAAAAGGAATTGGAAAAAACTATAGAAAAATTTAAAAAAAAAAAAGATTTGAAAAAAATTTAAAAAATACGAAAAAAATAAATAATGCAGGATGACTTGGTAATATAAAAATAAATAAAAAAAATTCGAAAAAAAAAATGAAAATAAATTCCTTAAAAAATAAAAAATGCAGGATTACCTCGCGAGGTAGTCGAACTACCTCGCGAGGTATTTTAAAAAAAACAGTTAAATTAAAAAAAATCAAGGGAAAAATGCAGATTACATCGCGAGGTAGTCAGACTACCTCGCGAGGTAGGAAGACTACCTCGCGAGGTAGTTTAAAAAAATAAATTAAATTAAAAGAAAAAATGCAAGATTACCTCGCAAGGTAATATTAAAAAATTCAAAATAAATTAAAATAAATTCAATGAAAAATAAAAAATGCAGGATTACCTCGTGAGACTGGCCGACTACTCCGACGAGGTAGTTTTCAAAAAACCAAAAAAAATTCAAAAAAAATTAAATTAAATTTTAAAAAAATCAAAAAAAATGCTGGATTAGCTTGCGATGTATTTTTAAAAAAATTAAAAGAAATACGAAAAAAATAAATAAAGGATGACCTGGTAAAAAAAATAAAAATAAAAGAAATTCGAAAAAAAATAAAATTAAAAGAAATTCCTTAAAAAATAAAAATAAAAAATGCAGGATTACCTTGTTGTCCAACTACCTCGCGAGGTACTTTAAAAAAAAATTAAAATCAATTCCAAAAAATTGCAAAATTACCTTACGATGTAGTTTAAAATAAATTAAACTAAATTCGGAAAAAATAAATTAAACTAAAAATCCCCTCAACTTTAGCAAAGATCTATGCACTCATAACCGAGATGACCTAATCTATTGCAATTATAACATTGCAATTGGGATTTATCACTTCATTGTTGATATCTGCCTCCTCCTCTGGAAAAGAATCCTCGACCTCGGCTTTGGCCATGACCTTGATTATATGATCCTTGACCACGTTCATATTCTGCTTATAAGTTTCAAATCTTCCATTTGATCGGCCATATCCACTGCGTCCACCACGACCACCTCGAGCATTGAAGCCACCTCGGGTGTTATATCCACCACGATCCTCTGCCACGTACATAATCACACAAGCTCTTTGGCTTGATTTTCATTTAATGATAATTTGCTTTGCAAAGCTTGCTCCAAACTCGCTAGAGCCTTAATTTAGATTCATTCTTTGCTCGTGAGCTTGAAGAGAACCCACAAGCTCATCAATGGTCATCACTGACAAGTCTTTGGCTTCTTCTATGGCAGTGACAATGTAATCAAACTTTCTTGTTAATGACCGTAGAATCTTCTCTATTACTCTAACATCATCTAGAGTCTCTCCATTTCTTTTCATTTCTTAGGCACCTTTTGCACTCGTGAGACATAATCACATCGCTCCGTATTCGCATTTTCGCATTCTCAAATTCAGCTCTGAGTGATTGCAGTCGTCTCCTTCACAATATTTTTGTAAAATCTCTCACACATTTTTGGAAGTTTTTGCATCTGATATTTTTTCAAAGGTTGATTCATCAACACCTTGAAAAATTAAGAATAGAGCCTTTTTGTCCTTCTTTCGGGACTCCTTAAGCGTCTTTCTCGGGCATCTAATAAACTCCCTTCAAAGAATTGCATTAGCGGGCTCCGTGTATCCATCCTCAACAAGGTCTCATATATCTTGGGAACCTAATAACGTCTTAATTTGAATGCTTCAATCTCCATAATTGCCTTTCGACAATTTAGGAATTTGTGGTTGCACCATCTCTGTCATCTTTATCAACCTGGCTCTGATACCACTTGTTGGATCTTGAAGATATAGGAAGATGAAAAACAATAATTCTATTATAGATTCAAATACAATATACTTCTATTTTTCTTCTCACGTAAGAACAACAACAATCTTATATTTCTCTCTCACAAAATAATTTCCTTCCTTCTCTCTCAAAGTGCTTCTAAGACTATATCTGTTTTTCTCAAATCTCTCTATTCTCTATTTCTTTCGGATACAACCTGATCTACAATTATGGAAACATATATAAAGGCATTTGGAACCGTCTCATATGATAGTTTATTATTTTTTGTACCGTTATTGCGTAGCTTCATAGCCTCTGGAGATTACTAATGCCGTGTAGCCTCTGCTTTATTCATGTTTCTTCTTCATATTTAATAGCCACCTTTTTTACTTCTTTGTGCGGGCTCCATGGCTCTTTTTGTAACTAAGTTGATTCTATTTTTTTTAATTCATTTTCTTTACAACTCATCATGAGATTTTCTCAATTTGCCTAGCGGTGGAAGAGAGAAAGAACAATTTGCTCTTCTTCTTATAACGTGACACCTCATGCTGCCATTTTATATCCAATTGACAACACGACTTGCATTGATCATCTATTTGACAACCCATAATACTAATCGGCGGTGAATTTATTTTGTCGGGTGGGTGACAAAATTGAGTTTGAACTTTATCATGAAGTGAGTCCTCTGAGAAATTGTGATTGAGAAAGAAATAAGAATGGATGAGGAATACTACTCCTGAAGCTAACATCCATGAGTTTTTGAAGTATTCATCAAGTGATGGTATATGTTTGTCATGGGACCACCTTGCTTCTTGCAGGAATGCTTTCAGCAGATCTACCCACTTCAATAATTAAGAAAACAGACATTTAGTTTCATCATGCTGAAATATTATTTAGCGTGTGATACATATGTTTGTATGAATAAGTGAAGAGTCGTTTTGTCTGAGCACTCACTGCTTGGATGAGGTGGAAGCGGCTATGGTCCTCTGCCTTAGTGTCCACTGCTATCCACTTCGGCTTATCCGTCGATGGATAAGTCGAAGTGGACACACTATTCCCCTTTTCGCCTTTTTTTTTTAAGGAACGGCTTATCCGTCGACGGATAAGCCGAAGTGGACAGCAGTGGACGCTAAGGCAAAGGACCATAGCCGCTTCCGGATGAGGTAGGGAAGGATATTTTGTCCTTGCTCGAGAGCCTCATAAGTCATTTCATTAACGGTATTGTGTAGAGAGCTAGGAAACACACTTTCATGTACTACGGCAAGTACATGTATTGCATTGATATCCCACCTTAAACCACAAAAATAGAAACCATCCCATAATATGCATTCATACGCAATATGTGTGTCTAGCTTTCACCGAAAGTAATATCTCCGAAATAAATTAATTTAAATACGGGAGAAGAAAAATCTTTAGGCATGAGCGGTTAAAAGCTCAAGTTCATCCAAAGTTCCATAAACATTGTAGACATCATCGATTGTGGTAACGAAACAAGCGACTTTGGTTAATGGTTTTCAAAGCTCATTTGTGTTGAGGTTCGGATGCCATTCCAACGGCCCAAAAGAAGCACTCCATTAGCTTTGTCCCCGCTAAAGCTCAACTCGATGCTTGTTTGATCCCCTTCCACCACCTATAATTATTCTTCTTCACCGATTCTCTTTTTTCTTACATACAACACGATAATAAAAATTGGATTGTCGTAGTTTTCAAACAAAACATCAATCCACGTTTGATTTGAGTTTTGATTGAAATTTGAATTGAATTGAAGAGTAATCCTTTTTTTTTAAGACCGTAGTTCTAGTGGCCGGCTTGCTTTGTTCACATTGTTTTTCATTATTAAAAAAAGGTAACAAAGACAAAATACGAGCTTGTTTTATAGCAATTGTAATTCATCGTTGTTGTTTTAAGGTCAATCTATTCACCCGTCTAGATAATATTTTTCCCCGTTCACTAATAAATCGACTAATTAAACTCATGTTTTTATAATCAATTCGATCCCCCAATTGGATCCAGGGCAAACGTCTACGAAAAGATCGCTTGGATTTAAGAAAAAGTCGCTTTGATTTATCCATAGTTTGTTTATTCCTTATCGTTAAAAAAAAAGGATTTAGTTGGTTTCTATTTTGTTATTCTTATTATTTTTTATTTTTAATAATTTTTTTAAAATATATTTCAATATATATAAATACATGTATATCTATAAATATATGTATATTTATATGTTATATTGAATTATATCTTATATAATTATATGTTTTATATATATACAATCTCTTCTATAATTTAGAACAATATGAAAAAATATATAATTTTTCATCTTCCTTCGAGGGGTGACATACAAGTGATCAATTTTATCTATTTCTTTATCTCCTCGTGAATCGTATGTTTGCAACAATAGGGATGAAATTTTCTCAATTCCAATTAACTAGGCGTATTGTGTCGGTTATTTTGAGTAATATATCTGGAAATACCCGTTGATTTCTTATTAACACCTGCTTTTTCGAACACAACTGGTACATTCCAAAATAACCCCTATTCGGATATCTTTACCTTTGGCCATGAACCTCCTTTGTGTTTTTGATTCACTTAACTCTTCTATTTTATGATTCAAAGCAAAAAGGAACAAAAAATAATAGAAGTTGCTAACTCGAAATCCAATTATGAAGAATCTCGTTCCAATCAATAATCAATATAGTCAATAAAAATTACGTAAAACAATGATTTCTAACTATATTTAGAATCACAGTACAATATTTCTATTTTGATTTAAGTATCCTATATGATATTCTTGCCCCGCCTTAGCCATTCCATTTCTATTTCTGGTCTCACCCTACTATTTAATAGATTAATAGAAATGGAATTGATTATGAATTTATGAATTTCTTATTAATTAAATTCAATTGAAGCCTGGACCGAATTCTGAGTTTCACTTAGGATTAATCCAACTTTATTCTTTCTCTTTTCTAACTTCTAAAAAAAGAAAAAAAGAAGAAGGAGAAGGGGGATTAATCACGATATTTGATTGTATCTCTAATCTTCTTCACCCCTCTTGTGTCAATAACTAGAATGAAAAAAAGGGAAATATCAATGCATCCGGAATAAACGATTGATCTCTATCAATAAACCTCCTAAAGCACCAAACCATAGAGTACTTACCACTTTGGTGCTACGGAGATATATGTTTTTAGATCTCGCATTTAAAATCCTCCTTCTTTATTCTTAATTCTTATTCTTTATTATATTAGAATTTGTAATACATAATTACATATATGATCAAATGGTTATTTAATTAATAATGACTTGTATTTGTACGCAAAATTCTTAATTCAAATTGAAATGTATAACAATTCATTAGATATTCTTTCTTTCTTTTTTAACAAAAAAAAAAAAAAAAGAGGTATGTTTCTTCTCTACCCGAGCATTCTCTAAAATTTTTGTTAGGCGGATTTCAGATGTATATAAGTCTTTTATTATTATTGTAATATATGTTATACAATATGAAACTAAAAATATGAAACTCAAAAAAAAGGAAAAAAAGGCAGGATAATTTATATATATCAAAAGAAAACATCAAGATATGGAAAACAAGACAAAGATTCTTTACAATGACACTGTAAATGTAACATCCTGAATTTTAGGACAATGAATTTAGGAATAAGATTGAGATGAGTAGGTTGCTAAGCGAGTAGGAGTTAATAGTCTTAAGCTTATTTTAAGGAGAAAGTTAAACAAAAATATTTTTGGACCTTGAAAATTTAGGGGAAAAAAAGGTATGAAATATTATTTTGATGATTTAGAACTATTATTAGGGGTTTAATTGCGAAAGATTGGCTTAAATAGTCTTAAAGCCATTCTTTGGAATTTAGGACCTACTTTCTCGAAAATTCAAAGAAAAATAGTTAGAGGATAAACTGTGGCCTAGAAATTTTAGAGTTGATATTTCATGGCTTAGAAAAGCTAATTGAGGAAGAAAAATCCTTACATGGAACTAAAGATTAATTTCTATTACTTATCCAATATTTACAATTAAATGAGCAAAGGACTTAATTGTAAATAAAAGTCTTGTAGATGATCAAATAGGATCAAGTGGGATAATTTTCGGAGTGGACCCACAACACACTTTTCCCTCTCAATTTAATTGTGACGCCTCCTATTCCAAAATTGTAACGGAATTGGCTTGTCCCGCGCAGATCAAGGCTCTCTCCGCGCATTGTTGCAATGAAACGACCCCATTTGGCACAAAAAACTGAGGTTGATCCCTTCTATTAAAAAAAAATCGATCGGTACTAAAACAAATCCTTCAAGATATGAAACGGTACTTAAAAAATATTTCATGGTCTTGAAAGTAATATTTTAGGATCTTTAACAAATATTTTGAAGTATATTTTTAGTAGACTGTCGGTCTCGAGAAAATATTTTTTCAAGATCCTAAAATAATTTTTTAAGATCATACAGGTTTTTTTTTTCAAGATCGTAAAATATATTTTTAGTACCAACCAAAGTATCCTCATATTTTTTTTAAAAAAGATTATAAAGTATTTTTCAATACTGGTCAAGATCCTAAAAGTATTTTTTTAGTACTGTATATCAAGACTGGAATATTTTTTAAATACTTTATTCAAAGATCTTGAAGTATTTTTTAGTATCGGTCCAAGTTATACTTAATTTTTTTTTTGTTTTATAGAAGGGATCAACCTCAGTTTTTTGCGTCAAACGGGGTCGTTTCATTGCAGCGGACTGAAGCCAATTCCAATTGTAACACCTCCCCCCCCCCCCCCCAACTCTTTTATATTCCGCCACATCACCCCCACATGCATACTCCCTCAATTATCCAATTAAGGCATTCGTATATACACACCCAATTCATTATTCCTCCAATTAAACCCATCGGCCAGCACACATACTTCTTTCCTCATTCATTCAATCTGGCCGAACACCGAAAGGAGAGGGAGAGAAACCGAGAGGTGAGATGGTGAAGGAAGAAAGAAGAAGAGGAAGGAGGAGTTGAAGGAAGTCATGCAACACTAGAATCACATATAGGTAAGCCACCTAAGCCTCTCTGAGTCTTTTATTTTTGTGATTGGGTGGTTTCTGTTAAAGTGGGTTGTTCGGATTCTGGCTCCAAGAAGGGGAAACAACGATTGAAGGCTGTAGTAGTACCTAACACTATATTAACGATGATCAATTGTTTTGCATGTGCGTGGTTGTGGTAGAAGGTTCTCTGTGCGTTGCTACTCTATAATTTGCTGAATCATTGGTCCCTATTTATGTGTGTAGGTGACGGGTTCCCTAATGAAAGAGTTAAAAAGAATATAATTGTTTGTAGTGTATGAAACCAACGATATATGAGTGTCTAAATGCTAATCAAGTGACCGCAAGTTCTGTTATTGCTTGAGGATGATGATTTTTGAAACTTGAGGATGTTATGGTTCTACTATTTGAATATTTTGAGCATTAAATTAAAATGCGCGCTGTTAAATTAGTTATCGGAACCCATGGAGTTTTACTGTTTGGTGCCTCTAAGTACTAAGGAGTATCCTAGATTATAAGAGTATATTTGAGAATTCTCATATGATGGTTAAGTAAATTAAAAAGGGTTGTTAGTATGTTGTTAAGGTATACATATACATGATTAAGTTGCTTTGGTTATGGGAAGATAGCTGCTGTGTATGGAAACTAAAGCCTCTAAATTGAAGGAAAACCTTGATGTACGTAATTATGCTAAATCATCAAATGGTGGCTAAAGATGACAATATGGTAGTTAGAGATTTTCCTTAAGCTGAATATTTTTCGATTTAATCCATGAGAGAATATATATGAAGAGGCAAAATGATACTTTAATTGTTTTAAGTTAAATATTAGAGTGCTCAAGTGATTGAAGACTAAAGACTATTTATGTTGTTGACTTATATATATGCGGATGAATGCTTTGGGGAATTGAATTTTGTGACCATAAAGATGGAATTTTCTCACTGTTTTTGGGTGCTCTATTGTGGAATAAGTGTCCCAAATTGTATAATCACACCTAAGGTGTGTCTAAAGACCCCTATGCTGTGTTATATAGAAATAGACTGAAAATTCAGGAATTTGTCCCCTTGCCCTGTTTTGGTTAGCTGCTGTTTTAATATGAAGAATTTAAGTTTTGTTTAATTTGATGCTCCCGATTGGTTTAGTTGAGAGTTTTGGGTAGGATAATAGGCATTTAATTGTCTTGGTGAGTATATATGTACAAGGATAAAAGATTACCAATGATGACCTATCTCTATGAATTTCAAAAATTATAGGAAATGACAATTGCTTGAGCTCAAGAGAAAAATGAACCCAAAGGATTTCGGTAAAGGTATAGTTTCGGAAGGAGTAACGGTGAGTGAATAACGTCCTAATTTGTAAAAATGATATTTTTATTTGTTGAACTTTTATTTTTATTTTCATAATTAAAAGCATGATTTTGTGAAGGAATATTTGATAGTATATGAGTAAAGAATGATGATTTTATTCGTTATTATGTATTTTCTTTCAATTGTTTCAAAGCATAATTTGTGATTATGTAGTCAAATAGAAATGAGACTTTTGAGAGATTTTTCATAAATTTTATATTGAAATGATCTTGGATTTTGGAAAGTTTATAAGTTAGAATTTATTATTTGAAATGGAATGTTTTTACGCGATTTTTTGATGTTTTAAAAAGGATTTTATCGACAGATTGAATTTGAAGGAAAGTTTTAAAATATTATTTGTGAAAGTTCATGCTGGGGGATTTGATTATGAAGTATGAGATAAAATTGTTATTATCTTGAAAGAAGAAGTTTTATTATTTTGATAAATTGACCCCAAGCATGCTTGAAAATGTTTTGAAAATGACATAATCTGACCGATTACTAAATGAAGATCTTGTTAGTTCTTGGTGCACCATAGTTAACCTCGAGCTCGCTTGTTTCATGGGATTTGTTCTCATGCTTGTTTCATGGAATTTGTGTGTCCATGCTTGTTTCATGGACGTGTGTCCATTCTTGTTTCATGGCCTCATGTCATGCTTGGTTAGTTACCCTCGTGGACCGTGTGGCCACGCTTGTCATTCGTTCTGTAAGAAGTTCTACGAAAAGATGTGGTTTTGAGAATCATGGTTAATATTGAGTATGTTAAATCAGAAGTTTTATTAGTACATGAAATTATTTGAATAACGATATTTATATAGAGTTCTATTTTATTCATGATCGTATGGTTTAGAAAGTGAAATTTATTGCTACATTGTTTTTGTCAAAAGATAAAGATGTTTAAATTATTTATTCTTGTATTTTATTAAAGGATTAAGGAGCGTCCAGCACAACAAACTATTAGCTCAGGAGCGTCCAGCACAATTAACTATTAAGTGGACCACTCAAGACAATAAACTTTTAAAAAGGAGCGACAAGACAATGCCGTTAAAAAAAGTTAACGCTAGTTAGCAAAAAAGTTAACGTCCGTTATCTAAGGAGCGCCCAACACAACAAACTATTATTATAAGAGCGCAAGACAAAATTTTAAATTTTACTAAATTAAATAAAAAAAATTCTTAATTGTCATTATTCAAAACTACTTGTATAAATATCTATGGACAAAAATTACTCATTCTTCAATTTTGTCAAAATTATAATTTGCTAAAATAAACAAAAGTTTTGATTAAAAATATAATTATATGATTTAAATAAAACTCAAGGTGTTTTATAGTTTATTATATATGTTTAAAAAAAATATGATTTATTTTTATTTTAGAAGAAATTTATGTGAGTTAAAAAATTCATTTAATGTTAATAAAATTTAAAAAATCTAAAAAATCTGTTGACAAAATTGAAGAATGAGTAATTTTTATCCATAGATATTTATACAAATAGTTTTGAATAATGACAATTGAGAAAAAAATTATTTAATTTAGTAAAAATCCAAGGTGTTTTATAGTTTATTATATATGTTAAACAAAACAAAAATATGATTTATTTTTATTTTAGAAGAAATTTTTGTGAGTTAAAAAATTCATTTAATGTTAATAAAATTTAAAAAATCTAAAAAATTTGTTGACAAAATTAAAAAATGAGTAATTTTTGTCTATAGATATTTATATAAGTAGTTTTGAATAATGACAATTGAGAAAAAAATATTTAATTTAGTAAAATTTAGAATTTTGTCTTTGGCGCTCTTTGGAATAATAGTTTGTTGTGTTGGGCGCTCATTAGATAACAGACGTTAACTTTGTTTTAACGGTGTTGTGCTGGGCGCTCTTTTTTAAAAGTTTGTTGTGCTGGGCGGTCCACTTAATAATTAATTGTGCTGGACGCTCCTGAGCTAATAGTTTATTGTGCTGGACGCTCCTTAACCCTTTATTAAATTATAAGAATGAGACGTTATTCACCGGAAAACTTTGTTTGGATCAGATAGTATTGCCAACCGTGTACCTCCTGCGGAACAATGAAGAGTCTCCTTAAGGGTATAAAGTTCGTTGATCCATCTAGAGTGCTATTAGTTGATGTAATCGTAGTCGTAGACTTTTGTATGAATATTTTAAGTTAGATACTCCATGTGATTTATAGGTATGATCCATGTATTTTAAATCGCATATTTATAACTTTAAGGCTTAAGGAATATGAGTCCTCTCATATTCGTGCGTGGCCACCCCTTTAGGTTTCGGGCGTGATGAAACCAATTGAAAGGAGATGTAGTGCGGCTTGGTAGCGTTTTTGTTTTTGGGTACAAAATGTCACGGTTCAAATCCTGTCATCTCTATCCTAACTATTACCTATCTTATGATCAGTAACAAGGGACCAATTGAGACTGATTAAAAGTAGACATACATACTCAATAGAAATAGATTGATATTCTATCAATATATATATTATGAGAGTTCTATATATATATATATATATATATATATATATATATATATATATATTACGATAGTATATGCATGCAAGATAAATTGGGGTCACATAATTTTTTTTTTTTTATGATTTATGAAAATAAAACGCTCTTATTTCGTTTGATAGAACGCGGGTCTCCAAAACCCGATGTCGTAGGTTCAAATCCTACGAGCGTGATTCCATTCTTGTTAGATCGAGAATGACACTGAAATAATAGAAGAGCAGTCTAAAGTCTTAATCTTACCTCATGTGGATTAGGATTAAAATAAACAAAATAGGAGGTCAATAAAAAAAAATGAAAAGGTTAACGTACAGGGTGGAAAATGAGATAATGAAGTTAGGAGAAGGAGGAGTTGGTAATTATTCCTTTTAATCCTTATTATAAGGCATCAACTAACAATTCTCACAAACCAATAAAAATAATTAAATTTGTCCTAAAATTTAAGTAATTTTCAATATTACCCCTACTAATTGTACAAAACTCTAATATTATACTCCCTCTGGTCCTTATTATAAGGCACGAACTAACAAGTGTATTTAGTTCTTTTTATAAGGCACTTACTTTTTCCCAAAGAGCATTAAATATATTTTTTACATGTAAATTAATAAGAGTAGTGGGTGAGAATAATAATCAATCTAATATTAGAGTTTAGTGCAATTAATATGAGTAATATTAGAAATTACTTAAATTTTAGGACAAAGTTAATGACTTTAAATGTTTTTATTGGTTTGTAAGAATTGTTAGTTGGTGCCTTATAATAAAGACTAAGCGGGAGTATTAAGTATTGCTCTCATCCACCACTCTTATTAATTATGGCATACATGGAAAAAATATTTAATGCTCTTTGAAAACAAGCAAGTGCCTTATAAAAAGGATCAAATACACTTGTTAGTTGGTGCCTTATAATAATGACCAAAGGGAGTAATTAAGAACGGGCAATGGCGGACCTTCATGGAGACAATCCCCCCCCCCAAAAAAAAAAAATATGTCCCAAATATTTTATGTAAATTGGATTATTATTATTTTACATTTGTCCCAAAAATTTACATTTTTAGCCCCCCAAATATGTTTTTTAATTAGTTAATGAGTATACATTTAACTCCTCAAATATTTATTCCAAGGTCCGTGAACCGGGTGTGCACAAGAAGTCCCATGTTCTAGTCATTGTACGTTGTCCTGTGGTGGCAATAGTGTTCACAAGTATCTTATCTTCATGGATGCTCCACTATTCCAAACTGGCTTTTATAACAAAGCCAAAGCTAGCACTAGAGCCAAGAAAACGGCTTGAGTCCGTCAGACCAGCCCGTTTAGGCTCTGAATTTATAAGGACCGAACTTATGATTTTTGCTTCAAAAGTAAAAGTGGTGACTTGTATCACTAGTACAAAAAAGAGTTTTAAGATCGGGCTTTCATTTAGACTTAGGATTATAGAGGATCCGATCTAAAAAGTATGACCAGTGGCGATTTAGTAAATATAAAAAACTTTTTGGACTAGATTATAAAGGATCCGGTCTTAAAAGTATGGCGGGTGGCAATTTCAGTAAATATATAGAACACTTTTAAAACCCCGAGTCTTAAAAGTATACTTTTAAGACCGATTGTTTCAAACAACCGGTTTTAAAAGTGTAAAAAAAAAAAAAGTATGATCGGTGATAATTTCGTAAATATATAGAACACTTTTAAGACCGGTTGTTTCAAACAATAGGTCTAAAAAAAAAAAAAAAAAAAAAAAAAGTATGACCGTTGGCAATTTTGCAAATATATAAAAACACTTTTAAGACCGATTGTTTCAAAAAATCGGTCTTAAAAGTGTTAAAAAAAAAAAAAAAAAAAAAAAAAAGAGCTAAATTCGCTAAATCATAAATCATTAGTCTGCTTTGTCTTCTTGGTGATATAACACTTGCTTAGTTATAGATTCAACGAGTGTCCCAAGAGCCTCACAGGTCAAATCCTCAGCAAGAATGTCATTCTCTTCCTCCAACCTACCTACAATCTTCGTAAGTCGTCCCAAGAGCCACATAATCAAATCCTTAGCAACGTTGGCGGTGAGATGCTTCGAGGTTTTGCGATGGCATCGACTCCAATCCTCGGCAATGGCGAAAGCGTACTACTTCGAGGATTCCCGGACGACGACGCTCCTTCCTCTTCGATCTATGGCTCCTCCCACACCGCTTCGCACGATCCGCTTAAAATCAAACCCAGATCTCTTCTTGCTTTAGTCTGTTTATTCCTACCTTGACTGCTCCTGCTCAGATCTAGACTTCGATTTTGGTTCCTTGAAGCTTTGCTAGCACCGACAAGAAGATCCTGCTCAGATTTGGTTGCTTTAAGCTTGTGATTTTTTTGAAGATCTGGACTTCAATTTCACCTCTGATTTTATATTGATTCAAATTCGATTTCCATGGTGAATGATTTTTGTTTCTTGTTATTTTTCTTATTTCGGACTTTGTAATCATCTTTTTTTGTTTTTCTTCTTGTTGTTGCTTCCAATCCTCTCTTGGTTCTTCGTCGATGACGGATGGACATTCAAAATGTTGCAGATCTGGTGATTTGGGACCAGTTGTTTCATTTGGGGTTTTTTTATTATTATTCTGAAACACTTTTAAGACTGGATATTTCAAAAGTTCGGTCTAGAAACGATTCCGGTCTTAAAAGTAACATATTTTTAAGATCGCCTAGAATGAGACCGGTTCTAGATCCGGTCTTATGAGGCGTTTTTTGTCCGGTCTTAAAAGGTTTTTTTGTACTAGTGTATGTTTTTTAAAAAAAAAAAAAGAAAGAAAATTATTTACATGATATTAACAAAAGAATTACTCATGAGTGTCAAATGAGAAAATTAAATTTATGAATAAGCCCTTTGAATTTTATTTTATAATGCTAACAAGTCCCAAGTGATTTAATACAGACAAGTCCCACTTTAATTTGTTGCCCCTTTATACCTCTCCATCTTCTACAAACTCAATCATCTCATCTTAAGAATAAGTTACATTGATCTCCCTTCAATTTTACTAAAATTACATAAACGTGTCTTCTATTGCCAAATTATACGAACCGTTCCATCATCTTCAACATTTGCATCATATCATGTGTTTCATTCTTCACCGTCATCAACTTCGCTTTCACCCCTACTCTACTATTTCTTTACTTGTGCAATTTAATTAGGGTTTCAGTTCAATGTCGATGATACAATAATCAATTATATATTATAATATAGAATGGAGGGAATGGCTCAAATTTTATCTCTCCCTTTCTTTTAAATCAGCTTAAAAAGACTCTAAAACCCCAATTTTTAAAATACAAAAAAGATAATGAAATTGAATTCAAATTAAATTTTCAATTCTAATTAACTAACTGAAAAAACTCTAGCTGACCTAGCTAGCTATTTGAGCTCATAGGCCCAATATTTTAGATATATATTCAATAACTTAAATAAAAGATAATTACGAAGGGATGGCATCTGCGCTATTTCGGTTGATTGCAACATTAACAAGGGATGTAATTCTTGCAAATACTGTTGGATCATTTGCTTTACTTATAGTTATGGGTTCGGGAGGATTTGTGATTTCACGAGGTAAAAGGAGGAGGCTGACGTCATGAATGTTTTTTTTTCCTTATAACAATTGAGAAATATGTTCTTTTATCCTAGATTATATACACAAATGGCTCTTGTGGGGTTATTGGTCTTTGGTCCTCACCATTGATGTACGGGAAGAATGCTATTGCCGTGAACGAATTTCTCGAGCATATATAGCTGAAGAAAGAAAGGTGATGCCCATAAAAAACGGCATATTTAAGTAAATATTTCAAGCTGGCAAAAACAAATTTATTATTTCAAGAATCATAAACAAATTTATTTAATTAGCTTTTCCTTAATATTCCCAAAAAAATCAACTAGATCTTTTATTAAGAACTAAAGTAGTATGATACAAGCAAGGGGAAAATAAGAATATGGAAATGAAAGTGGAGCATTACCACGTGATTAGTTTTTTTTTTTTTTTGGATCGAAGCCACGTGATTAGCTGCGCTCTAAAAAGCAAAACCTGTGTATATGTTAGTTATATATTTCATGTCTTATTAGAGGTACATAGCCAGTTGATGACACCGGGCATGTGCAATATGCGAAATTTCTAACAACCATGTAACATGGACTCTAGTGCTATATATCACCGTGGTCCTTGTCCTCGTCTATATATCTTGTCACTGCTTTCTTTATCTGATAAGCATTGGTAGAAGGATACATGAGACACTCTTCAATTACTCCGTCACTATTTACTTGTTCTAATTTGGACTTTTATATTCTCTCTAGATACAGGCCTTGTTCTGAATTTTAAGGGATAATTATTACTATTTGTTTTCAATGATACCTCTTTTTAGATAGAGAGTATTATAAATAAGGAAAGTTAATATTTTGGGTGATCCCATTAATTATAACTCAGTTATTAAACTTTGATTCACAAGTGTAACCTAGTCCTTATATTTTGAATCAATTAAAACCTTGTTTATAAACTTTAGCTTGCTACAACTCATCAGCGACCTGTATTTTTAACCATTTTAAAATTGTAGCCCCTAAGTTTTATGAAATATATAATTTTATCTTCTAAAATATATGGATTAATATTTTAAAGGGAAAAACATTTCTCATGTTGTAGGAGAAGTGTATTAATATCACACGTGAAATGGTGGGACCCACATATACATATAATTAGCATTATATATATATGTGGGTCCCACCATTTCACGTATTGTCTAAAAATCTTCTTCTTACAATTACTGACGTGAGAAGTTTAAACCCCTATTTTAAATGGTTAAACTATAGGAACTCATTTGCATCAAGTTAAAATTTAAGGATGAAATTATAATTGATTTAAAACTATAGAATTGAGTTGCATCGAGTTAAAGTTTAGTGATTGTTTTACAACCGAGTCAAAATTATATGGACCAAAAGATTAACTTTTTCTCAAATTAAAAAACATACGGTATTGAATGGAGGAACAAAACTAAAAATTAAAAAATATATAATGCATGGAGCAAGGACATGATAAAAGAGTTACGAAACCTACCTGATTTAAATTCTTTCAAAACTATAAACACCTAATGAAGAGGAGGAAAAAAAGCTATAGGAACCTGGTTAAAAATTAGATGAAACTATAAAGATCTATAAACTAATTTTCCCAATAAGTATTTCAATTTAATTTCTTTGTCACTCGTACATATTTTTGTTCCACTCATTTTTCTATATATTCCATTAAGATATAGTAGGAAAAATTTTATGTTTTCGGCCTTCATTGCCATAAGATTCCTTTAACATAGATCGGTGTGTTAGTTCTCTAAGGGTTTTGATGATCTCCAATAATTGTAAACAAAGCATGAAGTTTTGCTCTCAACATTTGTAAAAATCTGTAAGAGCAAAACTCGAGGTTTGCACGAAACCTCGAGGTTTGGCCTTACAAAGAAATACTCAAGTTGTTTTTCCGGGAAAAGGCAAAACTCCAGTGTCTAGAGAAACCTCTAGGTTTTGTTTTTAACATGAAAAATCCAGGTTTCACAAGTTTTGTGAAACCTCGAGGTTTTGTAAGAAACCTCGAGGTTTTGATCGCGGAAAAAAGTTGATTGTCGACGGTTTTCAAAACCTCAAGTATTGTGAAAAACCTCCAGGTTTGAGTCTTGAACAGTTTTCCTTAAACTTATGAAAACTCGAGGTTTGGGAACAAACCTCGAGGTTTGTCGAGAGTATCTCTGTTTTCCAAATTTATAAAACCTCCGTTTTACTCTCAAACCTCCGGGTTTTTGTTTTGGCGCAAAAACTCGTATCTCCATTTTAAATGAAACCTCGAGTTTTGATATGAAACCTCGAGATTTTGGCATCCGAGAGCAAACGACTTTCACGACTCTTAGAAACCTCCAGGTTTCCCGGAAACCTCCGGGTTTACATTGGCGCTATTTTCCCAAGAGTTTCATATTCAAATGAAACCTCGAGGTTTCCGGTAAAACCTCGAGTATTTTTCAAACGAGAAAGGGTGACATTTTTCGTTTGTCCGAAAACCTCCAGGTTTGGGTAGAAACCTCCGGGTTTGATGTTTTGGACTTAAATCATCTTTACTTACAATAGTCTAAAACTCGAGGTTTATGATGAAACCTCGAGGTTTCAACAAAGAGTCAAATATCGCATCCGAATACATTCGCTCCGTTTGCTTTATGGTTCGACTTGATTTTGCGAAATGATTGCTTATGATTTAAATATATCATATCATTATTCCTAACCCGATTTAACCCGGTTTGTTCATGGGATTTCGAAGATCAAAGTCTGTTTTGATAAACATTAAAACAACCACTTTGTGACTTACAATATTTTATTATATCTTATTCTCCCAAGACAATGGTCTCATCCGAAAAGTAGCTCTACCATTCACCAAGGCGGAAAGCAAGGTTCCACTACCTAAAGCATATTAATAACATTATTCTAAAGGGCTCCACTAAGCACAACATGGGGAGACATTCTTGAAGAATCAAATTTCATTCCCAAATACGCAAAACTCCCAAATGACTATATACGCGACCCAAGGACCCAACAAACTAGAATTTCGAAATGATCCAAGTACGAACGGATCTTTAAACGGTCACAAGCTTCAAATCGGTTTAAATACTTGAAGATTTGAAGACCGCAATAATACACAAGACATACACGTAAAACGCATAAAAAGCTCGAGTCTTTTTTCGCTTATAATTTTTCGATTGTATCTTTGATACATTGTGCTTGAGACTTATCTTTATTCACTCTTAGAGAGAGTTCATTTCGTAAATCATTCATTGTAAGAATCTCAAAGTTGTGGGACTTTGAGGTTGGGTTATCGATTACAACTTGTAAGGAGTGTATCCTAGAGAGGATAACTTTCGAGCACAGAGTGTGTATCGATTTGAATGATAGTAGAAACACCCGTGAGAGTCCGGGATTTGGACGTAGGTCAAGAGTTAAGACCGAACCAAGTATAAATCTTCGTGTCAAGCTTTTCTTCTCTATCTCCATTTACCTTGGTTGAACATCTGTTGTGTGGGTGATTTAAAAAGAATTTTTAAAATCCCCAATTCACCCCCCCTCTTGGTGATTTCCTTCACTTTCATTTGGTATCAGAGCCTGGTTATCTGTTTAAAGGATTAATATCCTAGATCAAAGATCCAATGGAAGGAATTCTAGATGGAGCTTCAATCAACAGACCTCCAGGTTTCAATGGAGAACATTACTCCTTCCGGAAGGCTAAGTTCGAGTCTATGTAATGGCAATCGAATATGGCCTATGGAGGGTGTTCGAGAGAGGAAATTATGAACCAAAGATCAATTGAAGATGGTGTCGAACTCCCAAGCTAGAAGAAGAGTATGATGAGAATGACGGAAAGCAAGTCGCTCTCAACATGAAAGCAATTCACATCCGCAAAGTGCTCTAAGCCAAAAAGAGTATTTTCGAATCTGCACTTTGTCATCTGCTAAAGCTATGTGGGATGCTCTTGAGATAGCCCATGAAGGGACATTTGGAATCAAGGAAAATCGAGTAAACACTCTCATGATTGAATATGATTTATTTCGTATGAAGTCCGGAGAATCCATTAGTGAATTCCAGCTCAGATTCACTCATCCGATCAACCAACTTGCTTTTCGCATTAGGAAAAGTCTACGATCAATGTTCAAGTGAGGAAAATACTAAATATACTCGGCAAAGGAGTGGGAAGCTAAGGTGCAATCGAAGAAGCTCGTGGTGAATCTATGGCTTCAAAGAGAAGACTATTTAGCGGCTTTACGAATATGAAGGAAAAATCAAATTCGAAAAGGACTTGATGAGATTGATGGCAAGAATAAGGGAATCGCTCTCAAGCTGTCAAAGAGATAAAATCGAGATGATGAAGATGAAGATCTTTGAGCTAGGCATGATGGTCGAAAGTTTAAAAATTTTACAAGAAGGATCAAGCCTTCGAGAAAATTTCATAAGGGTAGCTCTAGCACGAAACAAAGAAACCCATCATATGCTATGAATGTGAAAAGCCCGGCCACATCAAGTCCGAATGTCCACTTGGTGAAGAACAAAGAAAAGAAATTCAATAAGTTCAAAAGAAGAGCTTATGTTTCAGCCATATGGGCGGCAGCTCATCCGATGAAGATGAAGTCGAAGATGAAGACGAGCCAATATCTGTCTTGTGGCTCAAGAAGAAGATTCAGACAAAGTGAAGAGGTTTGTCTTAGAGCATCAAAATCCAACAAATGGTTCATTGATGAGTGGATGCTCAAGACATATGACAGAGACGAATCCAAATTTGCTACAATTAAACCTAAGGATGGTGGCAAGGTAACATTTGGTGGTAATCAATCCGGAAGGATTCTTGGAATTGGAAAAGTTGGAAACAACGAAGGGCCACAAATCAAAGATGTCTACCTTGTGGAAGGCCTATGTCACAACCTCCTTAGTGTGAGTCAAAGCACGAGATAGAGGTAACCTAGTTATCTTTGATTCGAGGAATGTTTAATTGTAAGCAAAGATATTCTCTCCTTAGATAACATTAAACCTAAAGCTTTATTTAGAGCTCTAGAGAAGGAAAGCGTTATACTCTCAATCTCTCTAGTAACTCTATTTTTGAAAACCATTTTATTGGTAACTTGGATGAAAGTTGGCTATGGCATAAACGTTTAGCTCATGTTAATATGTTCCAACTTGACAAGTTACGAAAAAGGATTTGGTCATTGGTCTACCAAAATCTCGGTTTAAAAACGACATGATTTGTGATGCTTGTCAAAAGGGTAAACAAACCAAATCATCTTTCAAATCTAAAAATGAAATTTCAACTAATAGACCTCTTCAACTACTTCACATGGATTTAGTTGGACCAACTAGAGTAAAAAGCCTTGGTGGCAATCTTTATACTTTGGTCATAGTTGATGATTTCTCTAGATTTACTTGGACCATATTTTTATCTTCAAAAGATGAAACATTTGATCAATTTTTGTATTTGCCAAGAAGGTCCAAAACGAGAAAGGATTCTCTATTGCGGGAATTCGTACGGATCATGGTGGAGAATTTGAAAATCATGCCTTTGGAGAATTCTCGTGATAAAATGGGCATTGATCATAACTTCTCAAAGACCTAGGACTCCAAAATGGAGTGGTAGAAAGGAAGAATAGAGTCTAACGAAGAAATGGCAAGGGCAATGTTGAATGAGAACAATACTTCTCAAGTATTTTGGGCTGATGCCATGAGCACTGCGCATGCTACATTTCAAATCGAGCATATCTCGGAAGAAATTTGAACATAACTCCCTATGAAATTTGTAAAGGAAGAAAACCCAATATAGCTCATTTACACATTTTTGGATGCAGATGTTTCATCCACAACAATGGTAAGGACAACTTGGGAAAGTTCGATTCCAAGTCGGATGAAGGTATATTTTTGGGTTATTCAAATAGAAGTAAAGCTTATAGAGTCTTTAACTCTAGAACACGTATTGTTGAAGAATCAATGCATGTTGTATTCTGTGAAACTAAGTCAAACAAATCCTTGGATGATGATGATGATTTTCCTATCTCAAATCAATCGGTTTGAAACAATTCCTACTTGACAAATTCTGAAAAACCGTTGGAAAAGGAACTCAATTTGAAAATCATTGTGAAAATGATTGCGAAAACATTGATCAACATCAACCTAAGTCATGGAGATACAAAGAGGAGTCATCCTCTGGATCAAGTAATAGGTGATGTTAATCAAGGTGTAAAAACCAGAAAAAGCACTTTGAATGAAGTCACATTTTCTCGCATTCATTTGAAAATTGAACCTTCTAAGATTGATGAAGCCCTTTCGACAATGATTGGGTTATAGCAATGCAAGAGGAATTACATCAGTTTGAAAGAAATCAAGTTTGGGATTTGGTACCTAGGCCTAAAGACCATCCGGTCATTGGCACTAAATGGGTATTCAAAAATAAACGTGATGAATCTGCCATAATTGTTCGAAACAAGGCAAGGCTAGTTGCAAAAGGCTATAATCAAGAAGAAGGAATTGATTATGAAGAAACTTATGCTCCGGTGGCTAGATTGGAAGCTATAAGAGTTCTTCTAGCTTTTGCTTGTATCAAGGGTTTCAAACTTTATCAAATGGATGTGAAATCGCTTTTTAAATGGCTTGATTCAAGAGGAAGTTTATGTTGAACAACCTCCTGGTTTTCAAAATGATCATCATCCAGATCATGTTTATCGCCTCAAGAAAGCATTATATGGTCTTAAGCAAGCTCCTAGAGCTTGGTATGAGCGATTAAGCAAATTCCTTCTTGATCAAGGATTTGTTAGAGGTAAAGCAGATACAACTCTCTTCATAAAGAACAATAAACTTAATGAAATTTTAATTGTTCAAATATATGTTGATGATATAATATTTGGTGCTTCTAACAATGCTTTGTGTGAAGAGTTTGCTAAGAACATGCAGGAGAATTTGAGATGTCCATGATGGGAGAACTCAACTATTTCCTTGGTCTGCAAATTAAGCAAAGGAAAGATGGAATCTTCATTTCACAAACCAAGTATCTCAATGACCTTTGAAGAAGTTTGGGATGGACGAATGCAATGGAGCCGATACTCCAATGAGTTCAACTACGCCTTGGATCGATGAAAAAGGCAAAGACTTCAACATTACAAAGTATAGAGGAATGATTGGATCATTGCTCTATCTCACGACAGAAGTCGTCCGACATCCAATTCAGCGTGGGGATGTGTGCAAGATTTCAATCTGCTCCCAAGGAGTCACATGCCGAGAATGTGAAAAGAATCTTCAGATATCTTGCGACACAAAGACTCTTGGTCTATGGTTTCCCAAAGGTCAACTGAACATTTGGTGGCATATTCAGATTCAGATCATCTTTGGATATAAGACGGATAGAAAGAGCACAAGTGGCCAATGTGAATTTCTTGGTGGTTCACTTGTTTCATGGTTTAGCAAGAAGCAAACAAGTGTTCTTTGTATCCTCTACTCGAAGCTGAATATGTGGCTGCATCTAGTTCCGTGCTCAAGTTCTTTGGCTCAAGCAACAAATATCGACTTAGGAATCAACTTGAAGGAGATCCCAATATTGTGTGACAACACAAGCACAATAAGCTTGGCTAAGAATCCGAGTTCAACATACTCGAACCAAGCATATTGATGTAAGACATCATTTCATAAGGGATCATGTTCGGAAGAAAGATGTCAAAGTCATATTCATCCCAACTCATCTTCAACTTGCTTGACATCTTCACAAAGCCATTAGCAAAGGAACAATTTGTGTTCATAAGAAGAGAATTGGGAATGGTAAATCCCAATGAGTTGTAAGTAGCTCTTACTCAATATTAGTTATGGTTTTGATGATTGAAAATTACTAACTTAAGCATCGGAGTGTCTAGACTTATTTTATGCGGGATATTAAAAATTGTGTTTTTAAATCAAGGAGCAAAACCTCGAGGTTTTGGAGAAAAACTCGAGGTTTGATAGTGGAATGTCGGGGTTTGAGATCAACGAGCTTTTTGAAGAAAATGAAACCTCGAGTCTTCATTAGAAACCTCGAGTTTTCATAAGACAGAGAGTTATTTGAATTTGAAGAACTTCAAAACCTCGAGATTTTGAAGAAACCTCGAGTTTGTGAACATTGATGTTTCAAAGGTTCACAGAACACCTTTGAAGTCCAGGTTGGTAATCTTTCATCAAACCTCGAGGTTTGGCATAAAAGCTCGAGTTTTGTCATGTCTATATATATATGGTAATATTCATGTTCTTCAAAAAACTCGACCTAAAACTCTAGGCTTAACCTCGCATCTTCTCTCTCTCTCTCGACTCATCCAATCTCGACCTAATTTCACCTTCTAAACCCTCAAATGGCCTCGAAATCCAATCCCCAAGATGTTTCAGACACAAATTCCGTCGGGAAGGAACGATTCCGGTCGCTCCTCCTCCTTTTCCTACTCAACGACCGGTGAGAAGGAAGTCCATACCAAATCGCTTTCATGCGGGTGCACAGGTGCAATTCGTGGCATTAAGGGTAGAATTCCCGAGGCTTCATCGCCACACCGTAAATCAAAGGGGTTTCGTTCAAAGAACCCGCTAAATCACCGACAGAAAAAGGAAGGAACCGAGCCCGAAGGAAAAGGAAAGGAAAAGGTTTCGAGACTTCCAAACCTTCTAAAGTAAGAAAGAAGAGGGTTTTACGTGTCCCGGTCTCGGCAAACTTCATCTCAAGGAAATACTTCTACTCGGAATCAAGAGGAAGAAGATGTGCCCTCGGTTATGGAGAATGCTCTTTCGACATCTATCATAACCCTTCTCCACCCAAAGGTTTCACGATTATTAACTCTACTATGACTAAAGACGAGAATGATAAGTTTAGGGAATCTTATTTACATCGTGAATTACGCCCTGTAGTTGCTTGTCAATTTGACCAATTTCTTTGATGAGTGTCATTTTGACTTGTCTCCCGGTTGAGAATGTATGAGTCCTTTGTCTCCATAGCCGCACCATATACTCCTAATCTTGTCCACTTTGTTTTATTACAATATGGTGTACAATAATATTCGACTCCGAAGGAGAAGTGATTGAGGAACAAGTATCTACTACCGTTAGGGGAGTTAAATTTACTCGTCGGCTTCAATCCCGAACAAAATCTTAAAAATAGACAATCCTCCACCTATTCGAGTTTAACTTCAAAGCAATGAGGAGATTTTTGGAACACTTAGACCAAATGAGCCATTTCCCCCGGATCAACAATTATGGCTTTCTTTTAAACCTATTTCTATGCCTGCTGAAAATCGAGTCTTGTGGTATGTCTTTTCTAGGAACTTTCTTCCAAAGGGTGGTAATTACACTCATTTCACTCAACTAGACTACCAACACTTTATCGCTTTTGTGAGAAAAGTACCTTTCAATCTTGGTCATTGGCTTCTTCAAGCAATGATCAAATTTAAATTCTCTCGTAGAAAGTTGTCTCATATACCATTTCCTTCTCTCGATTTCGTTATTCTCTTCTATCACAAAATTTGGCATCGGGTTTCCGACACCCTTGTATATCCTCCATCTTTTGGGAAGACAATGCTAAATCTAATGAAGATCAAGTTTGTGGAAGAAGGATCTGGACAATCACATGCTCCTTCAAGATCTCATCCAAGAAGATCTCAAGCTCAAGAGGCTCAATCGGCACCTCCACCTCCTCGACATCATTTCCATCGATCTTACTTCACGGATCAAGGAGATTGTGGATCTTGCTCTTTGGCCGCATTGACTATTCGCATGGATTTTGAAATGGGAAAGATAAGGGCTGAAATGACTCGTGGACACAATGGACTCATTGAGATTCGGGATACCATGAAGGAACATCTTGAGATGATTTCCGGGATGTCACCGTGAGCTTAAAGAAAAGGTGAAGAGATTGAGGCCAAGTTGTCTACTCGATCATCTCTCACATGGATCTCGGTGACAAAGTGGACAAAATTGTGAAGCACTTGCACATTGGACCTTCCTCACCTCTTGGCACTTCTTCTTTGGTCCTAGCACTTCGGTCCCGCTTCCGGTTCATCATCTCCTTCATTCACCTTCACTTCACCTCGATCCCTACAACCTCTCCCGATCCTCCCTCCATGGCCACTCCCTCAATCGATGTTTTTCATCATTCCCCTCCATCAACACCCTTGGTCAACCTCAATTTTGAAGATGACAAAGGGGAGAGAATGGCAAGGATTAGAGTTAGAGTTTTGGAGATCATTGAAGAACTTCGATATATTTCTCTAAATGCGATTAAACTTATATTTCGATATCTTGTAATATTTTCAATTTCGCTAATGTATGAGAAATATGTTTTGTGATCGTTTTGGTTCATTTTGCGTCGTTGCTCATCTCTCGATACTGTCACTTAATTTATAACAGTTGCAAATAAATCCTTCAAATGTCCAAGCTTTTCAAAATGAATTTCTAAAAACTTTGACAAATCTACTTCAAAATGAAAACTCTCTCAAAATCTCAAGACGGTTTGTTTACAAGTGTTGTCATCATCAAAAAGGGGAGAATGTTAGTTCTCTAAGGGTTTTGATGATCTCCAATAATTGTAAACAAAGCATGAAGTTTTGCTCTCAACATTTGTAAAAATCCCTGTAAGAGCAAAACTCGAGGTTTACGAAACCTCGAGGTTTGGCCTTACAAAGAAATACTCAAGTTGTTTTTCCGGAAAAGGCAAAACTCCAGTGTCTAGAGAAACCTCTAGGTTTTGTTTTTAACATGAAAAATCCAGGTTTCACAAGTTTTGTGAAACCTCGAGGTTTTGTAAGAAACCTCGAGGTTTTGATCTGCCAGAAAAAGTTCAGATTGTCGACAGTTTTCAAAACCTCAAGTATTGTGAAAAACCTCCAGGTTTGAGTCTTGAACAGTTTTCCTTAAACTTATGAAAACTCGAGGTTTGGGAACAAACCTCGAGGTTTTTCCAGTGAGAGAGTATCTCTGTTTTTCCAAATTTATAAAACCTCCAGTTTTACTCTCAAACCTCCGGAGTTTTGTTTTGGCGCAAAAACTCAGTATCTCCATTTTAAATGAAACCTCGAGTTTTGATATGAAACCTCGAGATTTTGGCATCCAGAGAGCAAACGACTTTCACGACTCTTAGAAACCTCCAGGTTTCCCAGGAAACCTCCAGGTTTACATTGGCGCTATTTTCCCAAGAGTTTCATATTCAAATGAAACCTCGAGGTTTCGGTAAAACCTCGAGTATTTTTCAAACGAAAGGGTGACATTTTTTTTCGTCCGAAAACCTCCGGGTTTGGGTAGAAACCTCCAGGTTTGATGTTTTGGACTTAAATCATCTTTACTTACAATAGTCTAAAACTCGAGGTTTATGATGAAACCTCGAGGTTTCAACAAAAGAGTCAAATATCGCATCCGAATACATTCCGCTTCCGTTTGCTTTATGGTTCAGCCTTGATTTTGCGAAATGATTGCTTATGATTTAAATATATCATATCATTATTCCTAACCCGATTTAACCGGTTTGTTCATGGGATTTCGAAGATCAAAGTCTGTTTTGATAAACATTAAAACAACCACTTTGATGACTTACAATATTTTATTATATCTTATTCTCCCAAGACAATGGTCTCATCTCGAAAAGTAGCTCTACCATTCACCAAGGCGTAAAGCAAGGTTCCACTACCTAAAGCATATTAATAACATTATTCTAAAGGGCTCCACTAAGCACAAAGATGGGAGACATTCTTGAAGAATCAAATTTCCCGCATTCCCAAATCGCAAAACTCCCAACTTGACTATATACGGCACCCAAGGACCCAACGGCTAGAATTTCGAAATGATCCAAGTCCGAACGGATCTTTAAACGGTCACAAGCTTCAAATCAGTTTAAATACTTGAAGATTTGAAGACCGCAATAATACACAAGACATACACGTAAAAACGATAAAAAGCTCGAGTCTTTTATCGCTTATAATTTTTCTCGATTGTATCTTTGATACATTGTGCAAGTACTTATCTTTATTCACTCTTAGAGAGAGTTCATTTCAGTAAATCATTCATTGTAAGAATCTCAAAGTTGTGGGACTTTGAGGTTGGGTTATCGATTACAACTTGTAAGGGGGAGTGTATCCTAGAGAGAGGATAACTTTCGAGTACAGTGTGTATCCGATTTGAATGATAGTAGAAACACCTGTAGAGTCCGGGGATTTGGACGTAGGTCAAGAGTTAAGACCGAACCAAAGTATAAATCTTCTGTGTCAAGCTTTTCTTCTCTATCTCCATTTACCTTGGTTGAACATCTGTTGTGTGGGTGATTTAAAAAGAATTTTTAAAATCCCCAATTCACCCCCCCCTCTTGGTGATTTCCTTCACTTTCACAGTGTACTCCTGATTTAATTTGTGTCGTTATCATTTGCCCGTCTAATAATGAATCGACATTTTTCATGTTTCTGAATGCATGTTAAGTTTACGCCATAATAAATTCATGAAACTAAATATAAATATCTGTGCTACAAGCAAGCTTAGCTTATATCATTTCCAAACTCATATCATTACATCAACCTACGAGACGGCCATGTCTCCTACAACGTTAAGGACGACAACCGTGGTCGCGTCTTTTGTTAAATATCGCAGAGTTCGTTCATCACATATCAAAGACACCTCTAAGACTTAGTTCATGGCCACTCACGTATCAGCCACCCAGCTTATCGTTCCACAATCGGGAATCTTGGATTAGCTTGCGATGTATTTTTTAAAAAAGTAAAAGAAATACGAAAAAAATAAATAATACATGATGACCGGTAAAAAAAAAAATCAAAAAAAAATTAAAAGAAATTCCTTAAAAAATAAAAATGAAAAATGCGGGATAACCTTGTTGTCCAACTACCTCGCGAGGTACTTTAAAAAAAATTGAAATCAATTCCAAAAAATTGCAAAATTACCTCACGATGTAGTTAAAAAGAAATTAAAAAAAAAATCGGAAAAAATAAATTAAACACACAAAAAATGCTGGATTAGCTCGCGAGATAGTTCAAAAACAATTCGCAAAAAAATCTTTGGAATACCTCGCCAGCGGTCCGAGTACCTCGCGAGGTTCTTTTTAAAAAAAAGATAATGTAGAATTACCTCACAAGGTAATATAAAAAGAATTCGAAAAGAAATTCAATAAAAAATAAAAAATGCAGGATTAGCTCGTGAGGTAGTCGGACTACCTCGCGAGGTAGTTCAAAATAAATTCAATAAAAATAAAAAGTACAAATAAATTCAAAAAAAATGCAGGATTACCTTGCGAGGTAGTCTAAGTCCCTTGCGAGGTTCTCGAAAAAAAAATGGCTAAAGTATACTTTTAGTCCTTTAAGTTTTACATAAGGCATACTTTTGGACCCCTAACTTTATAAAGTATACTTTTAGTCCTAAAATTCTAACACCGTTAATGTTGCCAACGGAAAACGCTGACGTGTCGAACTAAAGTGATGATTAATAGCATTTAATTACACAAATTTTATATATTTTTTAATTTACCCATATTTTTAATTTAAGTTTAATAGTTTTTAATTACACAGTCATAACTTAAAATTACACGGTTATCACTTGAGTTTGAATTTTCCGTTAGCATAATTAACGGTGTTAGAATTACAGGACTAAAAGTTTACTTTATAAAGTTAAGGGACCAAAAGTATACCTCATATAAACTTAAAAGATTAAAAGTATACTTTAGCCAAAAATAAAAAATGCAGGAATACCTCGTGAGGTAGTCCGACTACCACGCAAGGTAATTTTAAAAAAAAAAAAAAAAATTAAAGAAATTGGAAAAAAAAAATGCATGATTACCTCGTGAGATAGTGAGACTACCTCGAAGAAATCTTTTTTTAGAAAAATAAGTAAATAAGAATTGAAATATATAATATAATTTTTTTTAATAAAGAAAATATTTAGTAGAATTTTGTGTTGTTTGTAAATTAACAAAAATTCAGGATTACCTCGTGGGGTAGTCCGACTACCGCGCGAACCACTTTAAAAATATTAAAATAAATTCAAAAAAAAATGCGGGATTACCTCACGAGTTAGTCACACTACCTCGCGAGGTAGTTTGAACAAATTAAAAAAATAATGAAAATAAAATAAATTAGGAAAATGCGGGGTTACCTCAGGAGGTAGTCTAAGTACCTTGCGAGGTTCTTTTAAAAAAAAAAGAAATTAGGGGGATTACCTCATGAGGTAGTCGAGAAAAATGCAAGATTACCTCGCGAGGAACTTTAAAAAAATTAAAATTAAAATTAAATTTTTTTTTTTTAAAAAAAAATGCGGGATTACCCCACGAGGTAGTCGGACAACCTAGCGAGGTAGTTTTTTAAAAAATCAGTTCGAAAAACAATAAATACTTTTTTTAAAAAAAAAAAAAATGCGGGATTCTCTTGCGAGGTACTTTTAAAATACAATTAAAAGGAATTGGAAAAAACTATAGAAAAATTCGAAAAAAGAATACGAAAAAAAATAATAATGCGGGATGACTTGGTAATATAAAAATAAATAAAAGAAATTTGAAAAAAAAAACAAAATTAAAAGAAATTCCTCAAAAAATAAAAAATGCGGGATTACCTCATTTTAGGTAGTCGGACTACCTCACGAGGTATTTTAAAAAAAAAAACAGTTAAATTAAAAAAAACAAATTCAAGAGAAAAACCCGGATTACCTCGCGAGGTAGTCGGACAACCTCACGAGGTAGTTTAAAAAAAATAAAAATAAATCAAAAGAAAATAAATTAAATTAAAAGAAAAATGCAAGATTACCTAGCAAGGTAATATTAAAAAATTCAAAAACAAATTAAAATAAATTCAATGAAAAAGAACAAAAATGCGGGATTACCTTGTGAGGTCGACGATGTAGTTTTCAAAAAACAAAAAAAAAATTAAATTTTGAAAAAATCAAAAAAAAAAAAATGCTGGATTAGCTTGCGATGTATTTCTAAAAAAATTAAAAGAAATACGAAAAAAAAATAAATAATATAGGATGACCTGGTAAAAAAAATAAAAATAAAAGAAATTCTTTTAAAAAAATATAAATAAAAAATGCGGGATTACCTTGTTGTCACCTACTTTGCGAGGTACTTTTTTTTAAAAAAATCGGGGATTACCTCACGAGGTAGTCGGAAAAATGCAAGATTACCTCGCAAGGTACTTTAAAAAAAAATTAAAAAATGATAAAAAAAAATTCAAAAAAAATGCGGGATTACCCCACGAGGTAGTCAAACAACCTAGCGAGGTAGTTTTTTAAAAAAAAAATCAGTTCGAGAAAAAATAATTACTTTTTTTAAAAAAAAAATGCGGGATTCTCTTGCGAGGTACTTTTAAAATACAATTAAAAGGAATTGGAAAAAACTATAGAAGAATTAAAAAAAGTATACGAAAAAAATAAATAATGCAAGATGACTTGGTAATATAAAAATAAATAAAAGAAATTCGAAAACAAAATAAAATTAAAAGAAATTCCTCAAAAAATAAAAAATGCGGGACTACCTTGCGAGGTATTTTAAAAAAAACAGTTAAATTAAAAAAAAAAATCAAGAGAGAAACCCATTACCTCGCGAGGTAGTCGACTACCTTGCGAGGTAGTTTAAAAAAAAGAAAAATAAATCAAAAGAAAATAAATTAAATTAAAAGAAAAATGCAAGATTACCTCGCAAGGTAATATTAAAAAATTCAAAAAAATTTAAAATAAATTCAATGAAAAAGAAAAAAATGCAGGATTACCTCGTGAGGCGGTCGACGAGGTAGTTTTCAAAAATTCCAAAAAAAAAATAAATTAAATTTTGAAAAAATCAAAAAAAAAAATGCTTGGATTAGCTTGCGATGTATTTTTAAAAAAATTAAAAGAAATACGAAAAAATAAATAATACAGGATGACCTGGTAAAAAATAAAAAATAAAAAGAAATTCCTTAAAAAATAAAAATATAAAAAAAATGCGAGGATTACCTTGTTGTCCAACTACCTCGCGAGGTACTTTAAAAAAAATTGAAATCAATTCCAAAAAAATTGCAAAATTACGTCACGATGTAGTTAAAAAGAATTTAAAAAAAAATCGGAAAAAATAAATTAAACACACACAAAAATGCTGGATTAGCTCGCGAGATAGTTCAAAAGCAATTCGCAAAAAAATGCTTTGGAATACCTCGCCAGCAGTCGAGTACCTCGCGAGGTTCTTTAAAAAAAAGATAATATAGAATTACCTCACAAGGTAATATAAAAAGAATTCGAAAAGAAATTCAATAAAAAATTAAAAAAAATACGGGATTAATTCGTGAGGTAGTCGGACTACCTCGCGAGGTAGTTCAAAATAAATTCAAAAAAAAATAAAAAGTACAAAAAAATTCAAAAAAATGCGGGATTACCTTGCGAGGTAGTCTAAGTCCCTTGCGAGGTTCTCGAAAAAAAAATATGGCTAAAGTATACTTTTAGTCCTTTAAGTTTTACATAAGGCATACTTTTGGACCCCTAACTTTATAAAGTATACTTTTGGTCCTAAAATTCTAACACCGTTAATGTTGCCAACGGAAAACGCTGACGTGTCGAACTAAAGTGATGATTAATAGCATTTAATTACACAAATTTTATATATTTTTTAATTTACCCATATTTTTAATTTAAGTTTAATAGTTTTTAATTACAGTCATAACTTAAAATTACACGGTTATCACTTGAGTTTGAATTTTCCGTTAGCATAATTAACGGTGTTAGAATTACAGGACTAAAAGTTTACTTTATAAAGTTAAGGGACCAAAAGTATACCTCATATAAACTTAAAAGACTAAAAGTATACTTTAGCCAAAAATAAAAAATGCAGGAATACCTCGTGAGGTAGTCCGACTACCACGCAAGGTAATTTTAAAAAAAAAATTAAAGAAATTGGAAAAAAAAATGCATGATTACCTCGTGAGATAGTGAGACTACCTCGAAGAAATCTTTTTTAGAAAAATAACCAATCAAGAATTGGTCAAATCAGTGTCTTTGATGTTTCTGTATAATTTCTTAATATAAAATAAAAAATTATTAATCTAATTACTACTGATTCAACCACAATTTGACCATGGATGAATTGGTGAATCTTGAACTAGCACTTTGAATGGTTTCATGACCAGTCCTGTTTTCAGAGCGTTGGTAATCTTATATTGTAAGTTACATCGGGATTGCTATTTAGTTCTCTTCTGTGGTCATACAGGAACTTAGTGCCTAAAAGATTATTTATTTAAGTGAACATATTTGTTTATATACATTCATTTAATACGAACATCATGGAAACTGAATTAAATAGACAAATGAGCTTTGGCTAGATTATGATAAAATTTGTAGCACAATGCAATGAATAGTCTGGTGGGAGTTTATCTTCAGCAAGAGACATTTTCGTTTTTTCTTAGGCTCAAGACATATGCTTTGTGGATGAGTATTTATCTGTTTCTGTTTATATGAACTCTTATATTAAGAAATGAACTTACTTCTGTATTTCCTTTGTTATTTTTGCTTTGATGGCAGTTTAAGTCGAATGTGGGAAGCAATGTTTCAATGCCACAAGCTTCAATTTCAGATAATGTCAACAGCCTATAGTAACAGCCGACCGAGAATAGCCGTGCAATTTGAATCTTGTGCTTCTCTGTTCTCAATTCTCGTGGTAATTTCCAGATCCCCCTCTCTGTTTTCTCTTCTTTTATTGTTTATATTCTTTTGTTTTTTAATGTATTTAAAACTTTCCTTTTAAAAAAATTTGCGGGCGCCGCCCGAACCCCCAAATCTCACCACTAATTGTGTACCCACAAACCTAAAATTCTGGGTCCGCCATTGCATATACACAAGTGTGGCTCCGCCACTTTCCACCTAAAACATTAAAAAACGGAACCATCACATAAATATTCGTCCCTACGTAATATTTTTGTCTAGCTTTAGAGGAAAATAATGTCTGTGAAAGTAATTAATTCGAAGACATATTGGAGAAAACAAACCTTTCAACAACAGCAGTGAAAAGCTCAATTTCATCCAACACTACTACAAAAAATGGCTTTTACTTCCCTAATTGGCATCCTATTTTAAAAAAGGGAAGTAAAAAAAACGCGATGGCATTTTTGTAATTATTTAGAGAAAATTTGATATATTAAACGTCCTAATATATTTTAGGACGTTGAAAGTGTACTTAAAACGTCCTAAAATTTTATTAGGATGCCTAAAGTGGCCCAAAGAAAAGAAAATGCGGCGGCAAACGAAAAGAATGGGGGAAATTGGGCTTTTTGACGTCTAAATATGTTATTAGACGCCATAACTGGGCTTTTCGAAACATCATAGACGTCTCAATTGTGGTCACGAAACAAGCGATTTTAGTTGATGCTTTTCGAAACCCACTTTGTTGAGGTTCAAACGCTATTCCGACGGCCCAAGAGAAGCATTCCATTAGCCTGTCTCTGCTGAAGCTCAACTTTGACGCTAGTCCCATCGCCTTACACCACCTATATATATATATATATATATATATTTGAAGCCAATATTATTCTCTTCCGATTTCCAACTATTTGATTGATATTAATTATATGTATATAGGGAAAGGAATATAGTAAAGTGACTAACCTTGACATTTCTTGGAGATCCTTTTGAAGCGTTAACTGAACTATGTTAGAATCCAGTACAGCAGCTTCAAGAAGGACCATGAGAGCGTCTTTTTATATTCAAGAGGTTCTTTTGAGTTTCGCTTCAACCAACTTTGGTTTAATTTGAACATAGGACTGATAGAATGAATTGTACAAATGGATTGAAAAAAATATGAGATGATGGATGGATGTTTTAACGGCGAGGGGATTCATTCACATGGGAGTCTCATGGTATAAGTATATAGAATGTGCGAAATTTCTAACAACCATGTAACCATGGAGTCTCGTGCATTATCATCATCATCCTCTTGTCCCTAAAGTGAAGTCACTTTTTCATATGAAAATGTTTTAAATTTCAAACAAAGAGTGATTTTAAATGAAATTAAGAAAAGAGAAAATTAACTTTTATTCAACTTTTAGATGAAAAGACCATTCTCAAGCTTCTGGGGTGGAAACAAGTATGTGGAATCTGAGTGATCGGCCAATATAATGGAGCTGCAAATAAAGGTTGGGTCAACATTCAACATTTAAGAAGGTTCACACATACTTGATTAAGTTTAAATTAAAGTGAGTCAAAATTTATTGGATTGAAAGATTAAATTTTCCTTCAAAAAATATATTAGGTGGGGGTGATTGCAGAGAGTCCGTGTGAATCCAAACCCTTGAAAATAATGGCTCTAATATACCAACAAGCTTTTGGTTGAGGTGATAAGAAACCTCACCTGTAAGGAGGTGAATATAAGTTCGAATCTGAGAAAGCACATTTATTATGAGAGGTGAAAACCCTTTATACTCTAAATGTTGAAAGAGAAAACATTGATATTATTTATAATAATAAAAAAAGCTCTGATATTTTTATTTATTAACAAAATTTAAGGAAAAGGGTTGGATTCACCCACGATCCAAAGGCATGGCGAAATCTCCATTCCTCCTAGGTGATACCGATGTTGGACAAGACGAGCCGTCTATTACCCTCAGGCATTAACCTAAGCACCTAGAAACTAGGATGCCTCCCCTAGCACCTTGACCAACTTCATGATCAAACCCCCTCCCTTTCCGTGAGAGTGTCCGACCCCTTTGCCAGTTGAGCCCAAAGACGAGGGGTAAAAAAGCTCTGATAAAGATATGGGCGTTAGAGTCCTAGTTGCCAACAAAGTTGGTCTTCAACAATGGCCCATCTTTGTTTTGCCTTTTGGGTCTGTTACAACAATGGCCACATTTTGTTAGCAAAATATGAACCCAACGTTCAATTATTGGGGTCATTCTATGGACGATTTTATGGTAAAACAGGGGTGGTGCATTCCAGCTTACTGTATGAGTTTTTTTTTTTAAGAACATCAAGGAACCAGTTGACAGCCTATAACTAATCCCAACTTCGAGGCATTAAGATTACAGAAATGGGTCATGCTTCTTTTTCTTTCAACAATATCTTTTTTATACACAGATAGATCAAACCTTGACGACATACATATTTAAGAATCTAGGGTTGGCTCTAGCTAAAGGGATTAATATCTCATAACGTAATGAATTAAGGTTTAAATCTTTACTTAGAAAGGTGTCCTAATTTAATGTCTGATAGTGCCTTGAACAGAATTGCCTAGCAAAAAAAGAAGACTAATAATTTGGAAGAATATTAGGACACTTTAGGAATAATTGTTATTATCATAAATCTAAGAGTTAACTCAAAAATAATAGAAATTAGGAATATGTGAGTGAAATCTTGAAGTCAACTCCTTAAGTGATTTTTATATTCTCATCCTTATTTTCTTCCTACTTAAATCTCATTTGAATGAGTGAATTATAACCTTCTTCCTACTCAAATACCATAAGGCAAGTTTGCCTTCAATTTCTAAGAAACCATCGTCTTAATTTAGCAGGCAGGACTACGCTAATCAAAGCAACACTTCCTTCGTACCACATGCAAACCATGTTGCTACCTAAACGATTTTCGGATCATTTAGAGAGGACGAGTATATGATTTTTATGCAGAGAAGGGAGGAAATTGCATTTTCTACTTCCTTATGATTTGGAATCCAATAGTCTTCTTGTAGACCTTGTTCCGGGACTAGAGAGATTAATTGGGCCAAATGTAAAGGTAACAATGGAGATCTCGGTTCAACCCATGATGGTCTTCTAATTCAGTTTCTGTGTTAAATTTCATTTCCATTATCTCAGCCTCATTCTCAGCAAATTGACGACTGTTTGACTTAGCGTTTAAAAAAAAGAATTAATGACTTCTTACATACATACTTCATATAGTATAAATCACATCGAAAAAGTAACTTCTACCGCTAATCCATACGCGAATTCTTTTAGGGTTATAGAGTAAAAATACATATGAGATTATCTTAAAGGCGCCAAACATCAAATACGTTTTTTTTGTGGAGTACATATAACTTTGAGCTTCCAAAATAGGTTTAAAAATATTCATTGACGGTTAGATAATCGTTTGTTACAATTTTTTGAGGGTTAAAGTGTAAAAATACACATAAATTTTTTTCTAAAGTGCGCTTGACACAAATATTTTTTCAAGTGATAAAAGTAACTATTGACTTCCTAAACATATGCAAAAATACATATTGACCGTTGTTTGAATTTTTCGATTGAAAATGATAACATGAAGGATGATATAGATTATAAAGAAACCAATAAATTTTTTTAATATGCTGGAAATTGTGGACATGTATGTATTCGAATCTTTTTATCTACATAAAAAAATTATTTTCAGACAAATATAAGGGAAAATACCACTTGGACTTTAAAATCATAAATAAGTGAATTTACAACAAAATAAGTTGTCAATTGTTTTATTATTCTTGTCAATCCCATTATTGTTGTTGTCCCTAAAAAATAGGTGATTTTACAATAATATGAGGAAATATTTTGAAAAGATATAATTACTTTTGCCTCTAAAAAAAACATGTCTTTAACACACTTTTAGAAAAATATCATGTCTGTTTTTGTATTTTAACTCTTAAAATTTTAAACAAATGGTTAATATGTGTTTTTACACATATTTATTTTAAAAGTTCATGTCGCTTTTGCCGCTAAAAATAATTTGATATTGGATTCACTTTTAAAAAAATCTCAAATATATTTTCAGTTTTTTACACGTTATCCTTTCTTTTGAAAACATTAGCGTAGAGAGAGAAACAAACAAACATGCTCGCCAATTAACTAGATAGATAGAAAGTTTTTGTCACGGGGTGAAAGAAGATGACGACAGACTTTCATTTTTTTATTTAATAAAAAAATAATTAAAAGCCGTCGCCACCACCTACTCCGGCCATAGTTTTTCAAACACCGAATTCACGTGCCTTGTTTTGTTACTCGTATTCCCGCAAAACTGTAGCTCTTGTGGATTCACGTTTTTGCTGTAGCAAACACTGTGTCCACATCACAATGACGTCACCAACCAGAGGTTGACACGCACACCAATAGAAGGAAGGAGTATACGTGGCGAATTTTGAATGGGCGATCAGGCCGTTGGAGTATTCAGGAAGCTCATGTGAGAGAGCAGTTAATCGAAACCCAAAAAAGCTGGGGGTGTTTCACAGAGTTTGAGGAAATAACAAGGGCAGGCTATAATGAGATGGGACTAGGGAAAGGGTCTCGGAGAACGAGGGTAATATGGTCACGTCAACATGCGTGCACTCCACCTCATCCTATTTACTCCTCCTCGGTGATTGTGCACTTTTGAAATTTTCGTCACTCCAGACTCCAGTCAGTGATCACCTTTGTTCATTTGCTTATTACCCTGCGCACTCCAGTCAGTGATCACCTTTTAATTCTCTTATTTATAACTTCTTTTTATCAAATCATATATATCAAAAAAAAAAAAAATTAACTCAATAATTATGGGTAAATTTTTTCCTTTGCTCTCATTTATAAATAAATATCTTTTAACTTTTTATTTCTCTTTATTTTCATCAATACAGTTATTATGAGCAAAATTATCATAATCATATTTGTTACCTGAAAAAAGACTTATAAATAAAACAGAATTTTTTGGTCAAAGGACTTATAAATAGAATAAGAGTCGATTATTGTTTTGCTTGAGAATTTACTACATTTTGGATGGGTTTTGGAATAAATAAAATTGTAAATTATAAAATAAAAATAGTGTTCATATTATTGCTTTGAAAAAAAGAGAGACAACAACCAATTAATAGTTAGTTGTAATTAATTATATACTAGTAACCCAAGTTTTCTCATAGGGATTAAAATGTTGGAGGAAGGAAACATGGGGGAATAATGAAAGAAAAATGTAGAGTGCGTGGTTGGAGAGGCAAATTAATATGAATGTAATGAAATGTGGGTGGATGGGATTTGAGAAGCGGAGTCTGGCATGTTTGGTATCATTTTTGGAAGTCTTAGAAGTGTTTATTTACGTAAATCAAGATAAAACTCATATCACATACTTACTTCGTATCTTATAAATCGTGATTGAAAAACTACTTTTGAAGGTTTCAATCAGCATTTTCTTTCCTGCTCAATCCTCCCCTCATAATATAATAATGAGTTAATATAATTTTTTATTCCTTTAATTATTTTTGGTTTTTATCCCTTCAATTTTAAATAACTTGTTTTAGTTCCTCAAAGCGTAAAATATTGATATTTTTATTCAACTAGGGATCAATATATTGAATGAAATGAAATCAAAAGAATCAAAATTAAAATAAGACAAATTCAAGAGATCAAAGATTTTATTAACCCTTAAACAATTGAAGTGAATTGAGTTTGGGATTTTTTGGGTTCATCATGGTGTTAGGGTGTGTTTAAATATTACTAGTTTGAATGTTACAAATCCAGTTGTCATTCAATCTTTGTTTCACTCTTTTCAATCCAAGTGAAAGAATTATTTATACTTCCTATCCTTATTATAAGCACTAATTAATTTTTTCACAAACTAATAAAAGTAGTTAAAGTCAATAAAATTGTCATAGAATCTAAATAATTTTTAATATTACCCTTACTAATGCATTAAACTCTAATATTATATTAATTATTATTCTCACCAACTACCTTTATTAATTGGGACATACATGAAAAAAGATAATAATTACTCATCGTTGGGAGCAAAGTCTTTATAAAAAAACTAAATAAATTTACTAGTTGGTGCCTTATAATAAATATTAGAGGGAGTACCTTAAATTTAGGCAAAATGTGCATTTATTCCATAGCCTTCCCATGGCCTCCCTTTGCGGGCCCTCCTTACTCTCTCCACTGCCTCCAATCATTATATTTTGATCAAATCCCAATAATGCTCGATCTCCCCAGAAGCAGATCCACACGCATGCTAGAGGAGCGCCTGAGGGTCATACTGGAGTACTCCTTAGTCTTATTTACATAAGACGTTTTCCCCTTATTTAAAAGTCACTCTCTAAACTTTGTATTCTTGAGTAAAGTGTACATTAAATACCAGTGAAACTTAAGGCTTTGTTTGGTTTGGGGAAGGGAGGGGAGGGGAGGGAAGGAAAATGGAGGAAAAAATTTAAAGGAGAGGAAAAATACCATTTTCACTACAAATAACTTTTCTCTCCCTCCATTTTTCTCTCCCTCCCCTCCCCTCCCCCCTCCCCCAAACCACGATAGCCTAAGAGTTATTAAATTTAATATTTTTTAAAAAAATTAATTCATAATATAAGTCGCTTTTATTGATTTATTGGACTTAAAAAATGATAATTAACTCTTTAAATTTATTTTAAATTAAATTTTTCTTGAACAAGGCTTTTTTTTTTTTTCGTTGCTCGAATACATGAACAAGGCTTTTAAAGAAAAGGAAAAAATATAAAAAAAGAAGAAGGCATATTTAAGTAAGAAGCATTAATTATTTTCAAAATCACTTATTCGGGTGCGCATGCGCGAAATATCTTGTACCCGGCGACACTCATTAACAACTGTACCCGCCCTCCTTCATTGGTACTCTTCTTTCTCCACTCCCTCCGTACAATTATTGAACTCCATCTGTACACATGTGTGAAACCCACCCTTCCGAAATTACCATTTTAACCTTTCCCTTTTATTTCTTTTTTGCTTTATTTTTCTCATTATACATACTCCCTCTAGTCTTTATTATAAGACATCAACCAAAAAATTTATTTGGTTATTTTTATAAGGCACCTGCTTGTTTTCAAGGAGCATTAATTATTATTTTTCATGTATGCCCCTAATAAATAAGACTAGTGGGTGAGAGTAGTAATTAATATGATATTAAAGTTTATTTCAAGTAGTAGGGGTAATATTGAAAGTTACTTAAATTATAAGCTAACTTTATTGACTTTAATTATTTTATTGGTTTGTAAAATTATTAGTTAGTATCTTATAATAAGAACCAGACAGAACACATGGTATGAGAGTGGAGATTGATGTTTTTTTGTTGATTTATCATTTTACTCTCATTTAATTACTTATATTATCTGTATCATTAATTCATTATATGTTTTATTTCCCTGCATTCTCTTTTCACCCCATATTCTCTCTGTTTCACTTAAACAAGGATTTTTTTTTTTCGGGTTTAAAAAGTTAATTTATTTTCTCTAATAAACTCCAACGTGATTCAGTCACGTGCATCTTATAAAAAGTAATGGAAGAAGGAGTATCATCATTTCCTAGTTGCTTAAAATTCATGTTCTATCAGCATTGAAAATGCAAGTAAAATACAGTCCAGTTACCTAACCAAACAAATAACCGATATACAATTACTCTAGCAGTATAAAACTCCTTTAGTCCTCTTTAGATGTTGAGTTAAAGTATTAGAGAAGACATTTATATAGGAATGATGGTCAAAAACTTTAAAATGATAACATTAAAAGGGGGGAAAACTGAAAGTACACAGTATTCTTGGGCTAAAAAGCGACAAGTTATAAAAAGGAAAAATCACTTTCAGGGCCTTTTTTAGAGAAAAAAAAACCCTAAAGAAGCGCTCAGTTCCGACAATCCGGAGGGATTGTTAGAATCTTAGGAAATTGTTAACGAAGGATGATATGATATAGTTGTTAACGGATTTGATTTAGTTGTTAGAAAATTGTTGTTAAATGATGCTTGATTTAGTTGTTAACGACATACCCGTTAACAACTATATCATTTGATTAACAACTCACGCAAAGATTCGAAAATTCCGTAAGGGACTGTCAGATTCTAAGGGCATTTTTTGGGGGATTTTTTTTTCTAAAAAGAGCCCTGAAAGTGATTTTCCCTTATAAAAATGTTTGAGCTATGATTTTAGGGAAAATACCCCTCAAGGCTCAAGTAATAAAAAAAATTGTTAAAAAAAGTCCAAAAAAAAGTCATATATCAGGTATTATTTCATAAACGTTAACAACTAAATCAGTACACGTTAACAACAATATCAGTACAATGTTTTTTGAAATAATAACAGCAAATATCCTAGGACATCTGTTTTTTTTTGTTGGGGTTTTTTGGTTATTTGGGATGGAGATTTTTCCATGATTTTAATGAGATAACTTAATTTAGGTAGATACGGCGCAACTTGTTGGCAGTACTCGTTATTATTGGCGCGTCTCGTCCCTCGATACGCTGCGTGTGGATATTGGTAGGGGGGTCACGAATGAATGAAGATGGGTTGAGGTAGACAAGTTCCCATTATAATAATTCCAACAAGGTTGCATCCTTTTCTATCCTCCTATATACTCGTAGGGTTCGTATTGTGTCACTCCCACTGGCCATTTTCCCCATATTCAATTCAAGGTTGCTTTAGTTAGATTGAAAATTACGCATCTACTACTATTATATTTCAGACTCACCGGCCCATCCCGAAAGCATCCACAATCCCGTTTGGTTCAAGAAACTTGAGAAAGAGAATGAGAACTTAACAAAGTTTCAAAAAAACGTGTTTGGTGAAAATGTGGAATCCAAGTTACCACCACTCTTCCCCTCATACGTGGAAAACTTGAGATCCCACCAAAATGGTGGGATCTCAAGCTTTTTGTTACTATTCATTTTTTAATGATTTACCCATAAAATTCAAACTTGACGGGAAAGTTCAAATTTAGAGAAAAAAATTTGGCCACAAGTTCAAACTTAATAGGGACATTTTTAAAAAATATATATTTTAGCAAAAAAAAAAAAAAATCCTTTTTAATATTGAATTAATTTCTTTTAAGGGTAAAATATACATTTCCAAATTCTTTACCAACTAAGATCCTTTCATTTTATTCCTACCAAACAACTCAAGCTATCTTCCCCATCTTTCAAATCTTCTTTTCCCTTCTTTTAAATTCCTTTCTCTCCCCACCAATTCTTTGTACCAAACGGGTCCTAAGTATCTCTCATGAAAATCTTATCGCCTCTTCATCACAAGAAAATAATACTGTGTGTGGTTAATTACATTTCCGGGTGGAAAAAATTACATATCACAGTCACACATCTGAAAAGTATTTAAATTTTGTAATGTTTTTTGTTTTGTTATAACTGAAGAGGTCCTTGGCCCGTAATCCGTATATACTCTTGTAGCAGTAGTGTAGTACTACTCTACTGTCCAGCTGGAAAAGGCGTACTGGTACTGGTAGTTAGTAAAAGCAGAATGAGAAGAATAGCAGATAAGAGCGCATAGCCAGTCCTGCTTGCCCACTCGCACTCAAGTCCTATTTATTCTTACGTGGATGCCACCGCCCGTCTTCTTCTTCTCTGGCCCACTACTCCCTTTTCTTTTCTTTTTATTGGTTAGAGGGTTATGATGCACATTTAACGTACGAAATATTTATCCATGGCTATCTGACGCAAAAAAAAATTGTAGATGTCAAAATATACATAAATTTTTTAAAAATAGGGTAAAAAATAAAAATATCACCACAATTCACTCAACTAACGTTAACTGTTTAACAAATATGTTAACTAAGAAAATCATACAAAAATACACAAGAAATTCCCTGCAGTGCGGTCGTGACATTTTGCCCCATCTTAAAAATTATGTGTATGATTATCTTGATTTAAAAATATATTTTAGGATATTTTTTAAGATTAAAATAATTTTTAAAGATTATGAAGTCTTTTTTTTAGTACCAATTAGTAACTTTAAGTATTTTTTTAGTATCATTCAATACTCTGAAATATTTTTTCAAAATCCTAAAATAATTTTTCAATATCATGAAGTATTTTTTGATCTTAATCAATATCCTTATGAGTACCATGAAATATATATATTTTTTTAAAAAAAAAGCACCAGTTGCACTGTTTGGTGCCCAAAATGACGTTGTTTTACAGTGAACCGCAATGGACGCTAAGACCTAGTCAAATCCAAAGAAATTTTATGATGTTTGATACTTTAGACAAAATATTTCATTAATAGATTTGTACCTTAGCCCTCGGTGAAAATTGCTGACGAAGATTAAAAAAAACAGCATTTTTTTACTTAAGGGCAGAATGTACTCATCTAATCCTAATAGTAATTTATGAAGATTGACTTGCATTCTTTCCTTTACAAATAAATTTCGAAAGTCACATCATATCTTATACATCTAATTAGAGGTATAAGCGTTTTTTTTAATTTTTTTATATATTGTATTTTTTAGATTTAAATTATATGCCACTTTTTGAAATATTTTTTGATATACCAAAAGTATCTCAAATTAATTAATTTTTTGTTCTGCATTTGTTTGTAACACTAGTATTATGGAAATTAATTAATTTGAGATACTAAATTTGCAAAAAACATCTCAAAGTTAGCGCATATAATTTAAATATAAATAAATACAATATATAAAAAAAATTAAAAAATATATACTTATACCTCTAATTAGAGATATAAATAAGCACCTAATAAATATATACGTATAAGCATATGTGGTTTCATAAATTTCTTACTACATCATCTAATAGCATTAATGTTCTTTGTTTAAATTTATCACTTTTTTAAAATTATAAGAGCAGGCACAAATAACTGAAACACCACTAGGTTACAAGGTGGTCGATTAAATTTCTCCCTCTTGATAAAACATTGACAACTGGATATCGAAAACCGCCAGCTGTACTGCTTCACGTGGCTCCATTTTATTGGATTACACACTGAAGATGTCCTTCTCTCTGTTCTCTTGCCCCACCCAGCCATTCTGATTCACTGTGAGCAGGCTTTATCCACCTTGGTCCGTACACTGTAACGGCTATATTTTACATTTACAGCATCCACTTGGAGGTGAATTACTGGGTAAATAATGAGCTTGTTTGGAGTAGCTTATTTTTCAGCGTTGGTGTGTAAAAATTTAAAGGATTTTAAGCCAACGACCCAGTGAGAAAAAAGTTTGTTTAGATTGCCCATTGCGTTGGCTTAACTTTAACTCAAAAAATCAGTTAAGGAAAAAGCTCTAGAATCCAGCTTTTTCCATAATGCTCTCAACTTTTTGACGTGTGTCCCGCCACTTCTACCACCATCAATCCACAAACACAAATCATTATCTATAACCTGACTTTTTCTACCGCTTTTTTTTTTTAAAGTTAGATAGCTTTTAAGCCACCGCTCCTACCGCTAACCCAATACCCAATAAAATCGGAGGTAACAATCTACTCCATTAAATTTTTCTACAATTTCTCGGAGTTTGAAATCCATCGTGTCAAATGATGTGGCTATGGGGATGAGTAGGAGGATTGGGCTTGTGCCACAAGCCTATTGAATTTCACTATAAAAACCACCTTCCCTCTCTCCAGCATTCACAGGGAAGCATTTCAGAATAGAAGCATCACTCTTTCTCTTCGCTCTGTTCCTCCAACTCTGAGTCTATTCCTCCAATGTCTGGCCTTCTCTGTTTTCTTTTGTGTCTTGTGATGGTGGGGTTGGCCAACTCTGCCAAATTTGATGAACTTTTCCACCCAGCCTGGGCTTTAGACCATTTCATCTATGAAGGAGACGTCGTCAAACTTAAACTTGACCACTATTCTGGTACTTAACCTTCATCATCCCTACGTTTTAACCTTTTTATAATTCTCACTTCACCCTCAGCTTCCCATTGTACGGTTGAGTCTGCTTCTGAACGCGTTTTTTCTCTCTTTCTGTCTGTTCCAGAGCCGTATATGAGGTTGTTATACTGTCGTCCTGTATCATTAACAGCCTTCCACATTGATCTGTGCGTTTTCAGGTGCTGGTTTTGCATCCAAAAGCAAGTATATGTTTGGGAAAGCAACCATTCTGCTAAAGCTTGTAGAGGGTGACTCTGCCGGAACTGTTGCCGCTTTCTATGTAAGTGATTGCGAATTGTTTTTATCATCTTGAGTTTTTCTCTCCGAAAGTATTATGGGTTCCTTACTTACCAGCTCTAGATTTCCCTTGTGAAGTAAGTTAATTTGCCATTGGAATTATTAGATTCTATTATTCTAGTTCAGCAATGAGTGGATGGTACTGGTACACTGTCTACTAGCTGCAGCCCGCAGCTACTTACTCCTTTTTTGACATCCCGTGACCTACTTTATACACAATTAATCTTGCATTTATCTATACTCTGGAGTTTGGTCCCCAACGACAATCCACGAACCTATAAATGCCGTATAATTTATTCTGGAGTTGAAAATAAGGTTGTGGGATCGGAGTGACAATGACAGGCCTGATCAATTCATTTCCTTTTGATGCAGATGTCATCGGACGGTCCCTATCACAACGAATTCGATTTTGAGTTTCTGGGCAACACCACAGGCGAACCCTACTCTGTCCAGACCAATCTCTATATCAATGGCATGGGCAACAGAGAACAGAGACTTAACCTTTGGTTCGACCCCACCAAGGACTTCCACTCCTACTCAATCTTCTGGAATCAGCGCCAAGTTGTGTACGCTCCCATCCCCTATTGAAGCCTAAACTTTGATTAATCTGAATCATAATGATCAATTAATATATAATCTAAAAGTGGTCCGTTAATAATTACAAAGACACAGCAAAGCTGAGCTCTGTTTCAGAGCTTTCGTTATACTAAACACGACAGTAAATGAATGGTTGTTGAGCCATCATGGGCCTACTGTGTGGCATCATATTCCGTCGGCATCGAATAAAAAGTAAAAACAAACCGAGGGTAAAGAAGGAATCTTATATAATTTATCCAGAACCCCCATCGCTTGATGGGCCCGTCGCATAATGACGTGAGGCTCTGTCTCTCTGTCTATTCACCTTTCACCTTCCTCCGTTTCTGGCAATTGCCGGGGACACATCAGCATCCACCGAACCCATCATTCAACTTTTTTTCCCCTGAAAGATATGTTTTTCTTCATCATTGGACAATATTTTCGAATTTGAATAACGTGGTTTTTTTTTTCCTCACATGGTTTCAGATTCTCAGTTGATGAGACGCCAATAAGGGTACACACAAACATGGAACACAGGGGAGTCCCGTTCCCCAAAGGGCAGGCCATGGGAGTGTACAGCTCAATCTGGAACGCCGACGACTGGGCCACGCAGGGAGGTAGAGTGAAGACGGATTGGAGCCACGCGCCGTTCATCGCTACGTACAAAAGCTTCGAGATTAACGCCTGCGAGTGTCCGGCGACGGTGGCGGAAGTGGACAACGCAAAGAGGTGTAGTAGCGGTGAGGATAAGAAGTATTGGTGGGACGAACCCACCGTTTCGGAGCTGAGTCTGCATCAGAGCCACCAGCTGATGTGGGTGAGGGCCAAGCATATGGTTTATGATTATTGCTCCGACACTGCTAGGTTTCCGGTGATGCCCGCCGAGTGTGTCCATCACCATCACTAGGACTAATGAGGAAGAAAGTCGGTGGTTTTGTGAATAATCTGAAAATGGAATCAAGAAACAAGAGCTCTTCATGTTTCACTTTGTAACATAGTGTTGTGATGCCTATAATGCTAAGTTATTGTCTTGTCCTTTTGTACATATCAAGTAATAAAATCCTGTCGATGAAGATAAGATTGTCCAAATTTTGGGTTTGCTTTCGTGAAGTGGGAGCCACTATCATTGATCATTGGAGTCAGGAGGAACAGAGATTACGAATCTCATAATTCATGATTAAAGATGACCACAAAATTAAAACACGGGTGCTTTAATTTAAGCCGCGGTTAAACTTTTGTGCATGAACATTGAAGTGATTATAATAATTGGTTTGAAAAATGGGGAGGCTGTTTTTGAATTATTGGTGGGTTGGAATAGGGAAGAAGGGTCCTACAGTTGCTTTTATGTTGACTGGCTGCTCTGCTTTCAATAAGACATGTGAAGGCTATGGAACAATGAGTGGGGTTGACTTTAATACGAATAATAATTCACTTGATTAATAAAACCTGCTCACAAAATATGGACGCTGTGTGTATGGACCCCAAGACTCATCTTCCATAAATAGTTATGGCTTTATCCATTTTAACCCCATGCATCTCTGATAAATGATTCCAACTCCCGGATGGGCTGGTCCTTGCTCTGGAAATTCTTGCAGTTTTTTTTTTTTTTTTTTTCTATTTCTCTCTCCTAATAATAATTTGTAGGGCTTAGTCTCGTAGTTTACACTCATTTTGATGTTGGTTCATATAGCTTTAAACAATAGGTTTTAGGGCAAGATGATCCAAGCTTTGATTAAAATATAGGGTCTAACATTTTAAACGAAAAGAAACTTGTGGAATGAAGATTTATAGTTTAAAATTATAGGTACCAAAATCAAGACTTTGTATCAGCCCTAATTTTTATCATCCATAACAAAAAAATCAAAAGCATTTTTTCTCAAGAAAATGGTTACTAATTTACTATGAGTTTTTAAAGACAAGGCTTCATTTTATGAGGATTAGCTGCAAGACTTTCTTAATGTCATAAATTGGAAAGCAACTGCTCTATCAAATTATTCAACAGTGTTAAAAAGATTTTGAACTGAATACCTTAAATTCTATAATTTCAAAGTTTAAGAGAATGATTGAATTTTAAATTTTAAAAACATTACAAACAAATCAACAACGAGTATGGAATACATATATAATTAAATCAACTAAAGCTTTGAAATTACTTCAATTCTTAAGGTTAAATGTAAGGCGCAGTTTATAGTATAAAACTATATTCTGAATTAGGTTTGACATTTGAGACTTAGAGGAGTAAATCTGTGGATGAAAAATTTTACATTTTGGGCACCCATAACTTCATCTCATATGAAATGATACACGACGTGGATAAAAAAAATACATGACAAGGGTCTAATTTCTACGATAAATACAATCTTTAATACTTTAATATATAATCTAAAGACACACGAGATATGATATGATTAAGAAACTTATTTAACTTTTTTAATCTCTCTAAAAAATCAGTTCTATCTTATATTTAAGATTGGATGAGTAAAATTTTATTGTGGCACCCTCAAATCACATAATTATTTCGCCCCTTATCAAATGAGGAGCAGTGATGATATCCATTTCGTCTATTTTCCAAATTTTGAATGAAGTCATCGTTGTCATTTCTTCAATGTCTACCATACTGCAACTTTAATGTCGGCAAAACCTCTATTATGGTTCTCCTTTCTTTGGAGCTTTGTTACAAAACAAAGCTCCTCCACAAACCTCATAATAACAAACCTCAATCCACAAACCTCATAATCATAATAAAACCTGAAAGAGTCTGAGCATTATTAGCCATGGCTTCACTTTTAGAGATGTGTCCAAATTTTGGTACTATATCAACATCCTGAGAAAATACTTGGGTGTGTGACTTGGATTTGCAAAGAGTTGTGAGCCATAATGGACCCACGACACAGGCTCATTATTGTGAGCATAGGACATATGATATTTGGTGAGCACTATTGGGAGTGTTTAATTCTTAAACCCAATTATGGGCGGCGACTATTATTGGTCTCATTGTACGAAAGAAAACGTGGACAAATCATGTGCCAATCAAAGTTTATCTCGCAAGTGATGTGGGCCAAATGGGGTACCCTCTGGGTTCTGAAATTTGTTTTTAACCTCCCTTCTTGATTCCACAAAATAAGAGTGAGGATGCTGGCAAATGATTGGTTTAGGGAAAAAAGACAAGTATATCATTTTTTTTATAAGAAAAATTTTAGGAAAGGGTTGAGTTCCCCACGATCTAAGCGGGCGAAATCTCCTTCCTCCAGGTGATAACGATCTTGGGCGGGCGAAATTGCCTATTATTCTCGGCGTTCTGCATACACCAGAAGAAGTAGGATCCCAAGTAGCTTTCGACAAACTCCAAGATGAACTCTTTCCTTTGGTGAGAGTGTCGGCCAACCCTTTCACAAGGAGTTAAGCGAGGACGATGGGTAATATTAAAATTGAATTTATTCGGATCCATGGGCCATGTTTGAGACTGAAATTGGGCCCTAGGAAGGCCCAAAAACTGCCTACCTCATGCATGGTCTTTATCAAATGGATTTTGGTGGATTTTTTAATGGATACAAAGGACATTGACACCATGAATGAAAAACATGGTGGAGACCAGTGGGATTGGGGTTAGATCTAGTAGAAAAGGCTAATTCCACGTAGATGATGAATGAATCAAGATTTGAACCACCATTATGATAAATGCTTAGGTCTAGTGCCTGATAGTGTTTCGAACAGAAATATTGAACACCTATACCTATGTAAAAAAAAAGGAAAAGAAGTTGGGGCTGATGAAGATTGAAGAGTAATGTAAGGAGGATGGTGTTGATGATTGGAATAATGAGTGTGATTGAAAGGATGTTGAATGATAGAGGTTGAGAGAGTCACATGAACAACCAATGGAATAGATAGATAGAAGCCAAACTTTGAAGGGAAAACAAAACATACACGAAGCAATTAATGGAGTCAAACCGTTGGGCGTGCGCTAGTTGCTATGTAACGTGCTGAACCTAATGACCAGAGAATCAACCCAAACCCAACCACTGATGGACATGTCGCATCTAACGGAGAACAAAGCATCACCCCCATTAACGTGTGTGTGTGTGAGACACTGAGAGAGAGTATCATTGAGAACTTACAGGTGAACCAATTTTTTCTGAAACGACTTGGACTGCATAGAGGAGGGAGTATATGGGAAGGGAGAGATAGGAGAGCCAATTTTTTTTTCAACACCTGAAATCCACATATATATGTGTGATATTGATATGGTCGGCCCTCCTACTTAAATTATTGTTACTGTTATGATTATTTAAATATTGTTTATAAGGATTATTCAAATATTAAATTGATAAATATGAAGGTGCATAGCTAGATGTAATATTAATGCGTTGAAGACGGCGAACTGATGGCCACACGCCCACACCACATAACCCCTTCAGTTTCTCTCCCCATTTTCACTCATCCCGGTGTTTTTTCCTTAATAATTTGTCCACAACACCTCTATTGAAATATTCAAATTATTATGGACTCCCATGGAACTTAATTGTAACAAAATGTTAGGGCCCGTTTGGTATTAGAAAAGTGAAGGGAAGAATCCACAACTAATGGAATTTGACGTTTGGTACACAAAGATTTGGCAAGGCAAGTTTCGGTGATTGTTCAAGTTCTCATGTTTATGGGAAGATCTAATCCCTCACATATTGGTAGGATATGATCTTCCTTCCTACAAAATTTCCATTAGGTCCCTTTATCTTCTTCCTCATTTCTCACCGACTTCAACTTCGACTCTTTTCGTTGTCGGTGAAGACTTCCACCTTCACCGTCACAGAAAAAGCCGCAACATTGAAAGCAGTGAGAGTGGGACTGTCGAAACCCACGACCTCCAACACTAGACCACCATCACCGTAGGAACCCGCGGGTTGTTTCCTCGATCTGGAACTTTTTGTTTTTGGTTTGCATTGTTGTCGCCTGTCGGGATGTTAGGGATGAAGAAGGAGGGAGTTTTTTTTTTTTTTTTTTTTTGTTAATGGGTATTTTGGACATTTCAAACCTTATATATATATTTTTTTAAAAAAATTATCATCTTTCATCTCAATATCCATGTCTACCAAATAAAATATCCTTTTAAGTTTCTTCCTAATCTTTCTTTTCTTTCCATTGAGTTCCATTCCTTTCCTTTTCCTCTTTAAATTTTCCTTATACCAAACGAGTCCTTAGTGTGCGTTACTGCATTTATCAAATATTGTTATTTTAAAATATATATATCTTTTTGATCAAGAGAAACAATGAGTGGGGACTTTGTTTTTGCCTTTTTGGTAAAGAGTGATCATTTAGGGTTAAATGAATGACTGCTTGTTTGAAATCATGTTTGAAGCCCCTAAAAGTAGTTATTCACCTAAATAAAAATAAAAATAATCTCATATACTTACCTTATAAATGACAATTTTTTTTTAAAAAAACTGTTTTTAAGAGCTCATCTATTATTCTATTGGATAGGTAGCAATATCTAAAAAGTATCCCCACCTCTGGATTCATAAGCAAAGCACCTTTCTCCTTTGCCACTGAACCTGGAATCAATAATTTGAAACTCCTAATTGAAACGTGTGACTACTTGGACCCCTAACATACAAAACAAAAGCCAAGCTTTAGTGTGTTCCGGTTCCGGAAATAGCTATAAATCACTGAATCGAGATTCGAGCACAAAAGCAATATGTTGGGACTTCTAAAACATTAACATAATACAAGACTCCTCCTAACAAACAAAGCTCCCATTCCATTATACATTTCCCGCTTCCGAGGAAATTTCTGAAAAGCCCAGAAACAACAGATCATGAGCTGTAAGGTGGCGAGCCTCCTCGATCGCATACAAAAAGAAGATTGAATATCTCAAGCTTTGGGTTTTACAGATGTCGCTCTATTACTACTATCATTAACCACCACCTTCCACCGACCTTCTACGCTTTTACCGCTCTGGTTAATATAAAATTCTCACCACTTGCCTAATCTTTTTCATCATTTTGCATAATCATTACTCCCTGGGTTACAAAACGTTTAATCGAATCCGAATCTCTACTTTTGATATATCGGTTAAAAATAATAAATATATCAAAATTATAATCCTTTTCACTAAAATACTTTTATTTCTAAAGATATAGGGAATAAGAAAATTATTATAATAAGGATGATAGTAGAAAATAAAAAGTAATTGTGGTAGAAATAATATGTCTTGGCTGTGAAAAATTATTGTATTGACATTAAATAAAATAATTAAATAAGGGCAATATGAGAAAATAAGAACTAAAAAACAAGACATTATTTGAATGTTTCTTAGAATAAGGTATGTTAGTCCCTAAGATTACTAGCTTAACATGATAAGATCACTAATTACCCCGTACCCACGGATTCTAAATATAAGACATGATTAATTTTTTGGAGATATTAATAAAGCTAATTAAATTATTTTAAAATATTTATATTTATCTTTTTTAAAAAATTATGTTGCATAACTTATAAACTGATATATAATCTAATGGGAAAAGCATTTCTTCAGTCACTAGAGATAAGTTATCTCCCATGACTCCTAAAACTACGTCGTTTGAATTAATGAAGGGTATGTTTGTAATTTTAGGTGAATTAATGAAGGGTGCAAAATTACAGAAACACCCTTCATTAATCTAAAACGACGTAGTTTTGGAAGTCAGTGACTGAAGAAATACTTTACCCATAATCTAATCATACAATATGATTAAGTTGCTTATTCAATTTTCTTAATCTCTAAAAAAAAATGTTAACTCTATGAGCTTTATCTAATATAAAGAGAGGCAGTAGTTAATATGCCAATCCAGGTCCCTATCAACAATCAAGGCTCATATGTTGCAATCGTTGATCCCATTCCTGAAAGTGATAGGAGATGAATGCACACCTGCTATTTCCCAGCTATCTATTTCCCCAAATTTCCCACTGCCAACTGTTCCTTTCTCTTTCACTCCTTCCTATTAGGAATCTGGCGCCTTCAATTCATAACCTGAAACACTACTCATTATGAGATCATGTTTCAGAATACTCAGAGTTGGACTTTAAACGTGTAACAAAATACAAAAGATCTTGCCAATCTTAAACTTGAAAAAAAGCTTATTAACATGAGCTGATACCTTCTATTGGCCTTTGTCCAAAAAAAAACCTTGTATTTGTTGTTATTCACTGCATGGGCTTTTAATTCTGAGAATCAGATGATATTATTATGTGAGCTGTCCCAAAGCTGAATTGTAAGATTGAGACAGACGGCAACCTTAATAAAATCCCAAAACCAAACTTACCCTTCAGATGCAATCTTTATTATAGATGGGACCCATCCATATGCCACTCACAACAATTAAATAATTGGCTTCAGACTTGCGTTTCGAGCCACACGTTCGACCACCGAATATTAAAAAAGGATCCCACTCTCCCTTTCCCCTTCTCTCTATAAAGTCCTTCGTCCCCTGTTGCCTAAACTCATTAAAATATCATCCTCTGTTTTTCTTAACTCTGACTCTTTCTCTAAAACCCTGAAACACCACAACTTGTGGTATCGGATATATTTACATTCTGTTCAGAATGGCCAAGATTGGTTTGGTTTTTCTTCTGCTGGCTCAGATGTTGCTACTTCAATCCATGGCAGAGGTGAAGCCATTGCAGCTCAAAACCCAGATACATGAAAAGCAAGTTCATGAAGAAGCAGAGCAGCCAGTTTCTGGGATTGGTGTTTCATCAGAGTATGAAGTAGCGGAAGCTCCTGGGTATAGAAGGCTTGGGAAGCATCATTCCAGTGACAAGTCTGTGGCAGGTGGTGGTGTGATAATAGGTGGTCTTGTTACTGCTATTTTTGCTGCTGTTTTTTGCTACATTCGAGTCACTAGGAAAAGGCAGACTATTTACTGATTGTTCATTTATGAGTCTTTTCCATTTCGTCTACAAAAGTGAAACAAAAAGATTAAGATTGTAGTTACAATGTAAGCGCGATTGTTATGATTATTTATCAGTATATTCTATTTTGTGAATATGAAAATCAGATTGGAGTTCTCTGACTTTTTGTTCCTCCTCGATTCCTTTTGTTTTGTTTGGATCACTCCTCCGTCCTATACTTTAAAAAAAGGGAGGGATGTGGCGAATATACCAAAACTAGTTGAATACTTGTTTGTTTTTCTGCAATACGGCAAGCTTGCGTTTTCCGTCAAGTATTTTTTTCTTATAATCTCTAATTCTTTTTGCTTCGTTTTGTTTTGTTCGTTCTCGTCATGAAAGTGTCACGAGACTTAAAGAGTAAGAATCAAACTGTAAAGCTTTTAGTCATGATTAAGCATTAAGCTTCAGTTTCATTGGCTCCGCGAAGGATGTTTCTAGAGCAGTGAACAATTTTTTTTAAAGGGGAAGTTTTTATTTTCATGTCACTTGCATACTTTCGGAACCAAAGCAGCCAAAAAGTAATTAAAATTACCACCAACTTGGAAGGGTAAGTTTAAGAATTTCGGCGCTAATAGGATGGCCCATCTGATATTTCAAATCCGTGTGGCTCAAAACTGCACGAGGCTTGGTTAAAAGTTGGAAACTTGATAATGCTCTAGAGTTTTTGCTCGAAATAATGCTCTAGAGTTTATATGTCATCAAATATCTAACCATGTGCCTACTATCAATCAACTAGCACCAACATTATGTGTTCACATGACAGACAATAGTGAGAGTGAATAAATCGAATCATTACTTTGTTAAAAGGACAAAAAATGGCAAGAAAATGCCTCAGCTACAGAAACAGGAGCTTCTAGAAAAACACTAATACCGACATCTGCTTTCTTCCCGAACTTATTATAATTCATCTGAAATGGTTTTTAATCAGTCACATTTTCTTTGCTTCATCACAAGCGCTGTGCCCAGCAGATGGCACATTACCTCGTCATTATGAAGATGATCCACCAGGAACAGGTATTATAGCTGTGTTGTAAATAAAATGATAGAAAAACCAAGTGCTATTAAACATTATCTACTCACCAACATACAAGAAATCATCTTGAATAACGGAAAACATCATCTTTGGAAATTTACATGGTCAAGCCTAACAAACATCTCAGATCAATTTACAATAATTCATTTTGAGAAAATAAAGTTATGGCACTTATGAACCACCTTCGAGCTGTAGTTACCCCTCTAATCTGTGTCTGAATCCTGATATAACATATAGCTCTGAACTAAACCATCCACATTGGCCACAAAATAATAAACTACGCAAATTAACTGAAGTCAGCAACAGCCGCCACATCCCAATTTACACAATAATTGCATATCTTAATTCTTAAACATCAAAACATTCTAGTTATATTGCTTTGACAGGGGTGCGTGCAAAACATCATGCTCACAAACAATAGAACACAAAGACACCTACAGCAGTCAGCCATGGCGGACACCCAAGATCCAATTAGGGAAAAGATAAGATCTTACAAGTCCTAACAACTAACAAAGTAAGTTAGACATACAACCCGATGTAACATAACAAGCCATCAGGATCTAGTTGTAGGCAAGGGTAGAGTATATACAATATACAATCGCTTTTAGCACAACTTTGAAATGAAATTTACATGAAACTAGTACATGTTAACTGCTGGAAACAACATTATGATCTAATGAAGGAGTGCTTCATTCAATTTGAAGCATCGTAGAATTTACAGAGATATAGCCAACAAATGAAATCTAGTATACTTGACAGTAAAGCATTTAACCAATAGTCATTGGGAATTTCTTGTTTTCATAACAATACTTGTCCATTTTGATCCAAACAGAGTAACATTATTAGAGCTAATAAATTTTGAATTCCTAAACAATCCCACAATCTCCTTCACCAAATCATCCCCACATTCCTCCACAACAAGAACACATATCCCCCCGGCCTCAACCGTCCTTTCCATCTCCGACGCAAATCGTGACGGAAACAATGCCTCGGCGAAGTGGGCACTGAAAGTGAAATCAAAGGAATCGTTAAAGAAGGGCAAGTTATGCGGATCAGCCCGACTCACCAGTGGCGGCGATTCGATCAATTCGACTCCGGTAACGTCGAGCAAGCCCATATTGGTCAGAGCCATGACCTCATGTCCGGCACCGGCGGAAACACAGAGAGATCTGGAATTCTTCTGGAGAAGACCCAGATCTTGAATGGATTTGAAGAATTTAACATAGGAATCGACCTTCTTTTGCCATTCTCTGGAGGACCAGAGGCGTTTGTTCTTCTTTTCTACGGGAACGTAGACACGAGGAGAGAAATCGCAGGAGGATTTGGGGAATCGGAGGTGAGGTTTTGGGGTGCATCTGGAGGAACACAGGTTTCAGGGGTTTGGAGGAAGAGAAGGAGAAGGGTGAAGGAAGCGACGGTGATGCAAGCCCATGAAAGCTTCGTCAGAAAAACCTGTATTTGCCTATCCATTTCCCCCATTTGATGTTTCTATTGCTTTCTCTTCACTCTTTACCTTCAAATGTAATGAAAAGCGATTGGAACGAAGGCCACTTTCAGAAGGTTCTGATGCAGGCAAGGGACTACGAACGCAATGCAACCTCAAAGTCCAAACCATTTTTGTTTTCCTTAAAAAAATGATACATACTGCACATGATTTGATAAATATATTTCAGAGTAAAAAAATATAGCTTTTCATTCTTAAGTTTTTTTCATTATTAATTCGGAATAACTCACTCAAAGCAATTCAGCTCTATAATTTTTTAAGTTAGAATAACCCCCCAAGTCCTAATTATAAAGATTGGATTATAATGAGTCAAGGTTGAAGAAGTAAACTTGTATTTTTCTTCGGTAAGAAAAAAAAAACTTGTATTTTTATTAAGAAATATAAGTATATAAATTTATTAATTTTTTTTCAGAATATAGATTTATTAATTTTGTTTGGTCAAAGTATAAATTTATTAATACAAACATAGGTAAAAAAAATGCAGACATACATGATATATATAAATTATTTTGGGCAGCATGATCTTGAGAATGGGGCAACTGAGCTAACTTGGACTAGTATCCATATTTGGGCCACAAGTTGGACTAAAACTCTTAACGATTTGTTTATTGTGCCCCACAAAGAAGACTGTGGCTAATCTAAAACCTTTATTAAATCGGTTTCAAATGCCCGTCAGCGCTCTGAAAGTTCCCTTTTGCGTAAGAATTTTAAGCTCCTGAATCCATATTCATTCACGTAAATATTTCAAGAATAAATTAACAGCACTTTTTAGGGTTGATGGTGGATCAGGTCAGACCAGATTTAGCCTCAACTCAAGATCTGATTTGATAGTACTCTGGTTTTGTATAAGACAGCTCGAGGTTCGATCTGATCCAACACAAACTCAAACCCAAACTCAAGCTGGACCAAGCCGGTCCAATGAATTGCCTAAGCTTATTTGATTTTTTTTTTAAAGAGACAATATTTGAACCTAGAAAGATCATAATAATACCTATAATTATATAAATCACATCACAAAACATTAGAACCCAATCTCAAATCTATAATAATCTCTAATAACATTAAACAATAATAAAAATTACAAAATTAAAAACAATATTGGGACTAGGATCAGACCAAGTGGTTCGAGCTGAAGTCTAGTTCGGACCCAAGAAGAGGTTTGCTCAATATTGTTTTCAGGCAAATTTTTTTCACCGAGACAGGTTGGACCCGGTTACCTGGACCACCGGATTATTTGCTCCATCTCTAGAACTTCCCCTGATTTTATTAGCTTTTCAAATAATTGACAATGTATTTTATTTTCACCGCTATAATATTCGAGAGGCACATAAATCTATTCGCAATGGGACGAGTTGAACTTCATTTTTGTTTTCTGAAAAACGATATGTATAAAAAATAAACAGACAATGTTAAAAAAAAAAAAAAAAAAAAAAGGAAACAGAGGGTTATATGCGATTTGACTTGTCGGCCAAGAACCATCCCAAGTTTTGAACGGATAGCGTTTCTACGAAGGTTCCAAGCCCACTCACATTGAACTCCATGCACTGTCCCACAGCTGTGTTCTGTTCATACCCTGTTCGGACTAGCTTTTATACATGTGCCAACAAATTTCAAGTCCCTTCCTATGAAACCAACTCTTTGTAATTTATATGAGTGGGTAATGAAGATCATATGGGTGGGAAGTTGGAACAAATAAATTTCTTATTATTTCTGTATCATGATTAACAATGAGGAGATCAAGCTCTAATAACAATAAATGTAAATGAAACTAGGAAAACAAGAGAATGTATCATTTGGGAGAGAGTTGATGATCGAGTTCGTGTTGGAGCCAAAGCGAAGATTGAGCCATCAAATCAGGGCTTAATCTAAACATGAGAACACAGAATTCCATCTGAGAGAGAGCGCCGTCGCCGTCGAGATCTCCTTCCTGCATCATGCTCACAAGTTCGTCCTCCTTCAAGTCCTGAAGACCGAGAAGAGCAGAGTTTGTCCTCAAGCTATCCAAAGTGATAACTCCTTTGTCTTTGTCCATCAGCAACTCAAACCCATTACACAGCTCCTTTATAAGACCGTCTCCTCCAAGCTTATCAGCCATCACAGGCAACAAGTCTTCAAACCCAATCTTCCCCGCCATTAATTGATCGATGTATATATATATGAAGCTCTCTGCAGAAATATTATTGTGTGTTTTTTTGGTGATGAAGGCTAGGAACGTGGTGAGTGGTATATAAAGGGATGGGATGTGAGGAAGGTTATGATTTCAAGTTTCAAGGAAGGAGAGCAAAAGTAGAGGTCCATGAATGAATGAAAGGAGGTCAATTTATTTATTAGCAGATGACAGTCTTTTGATTCGTATTCGCCCCACATGAGGGCACTTGCCTCCTCCTTCCGAGAACTTTAATTTGTTAGGCTTCCTATAAAAGCTTACGTAATTGTTTTCCTTTTCCTCTAAGGAAACAAGAGAACACTTCAGCAGTAATTCATGGTAATTTATAAAGACTAAGCTACCTAAGAAAATCAACATGTAGGAACAAAGACAATTTCGTGAATTTACCAATAACTTGTTAATTGAGCTGGTAAGTAGTCTCACACATCCACATAAGGAAGAGAATAATACGAGTTTGAACACTACTCTCTTCCATTACAACATATTTACTTAATTTGATTAAACTAAAAAAACTTATTAAGATAGCTTATATGACATATATTTTTTAAACATCTCACTCATCTTCCTTATGTCCTTAATTTACTCTACTTTTTTATTATTATTGAGAGAGTAGTAAATTAAGAAAAAATATAAAAACTGTATGGGGAGGGAGTAATTCATTCATTTGATCTTCAAAAGGGGATATAGGATTAAAAATTGAAAAGTTCAACGGAGGTTGCATGTCATGTATACTCCGTGTCTGTCACAGTTGACTTTGAGGTTATTGAGACCAAAAAAAAGGTGTTGTCCAGGATTTTTTTTGGCAATATATTGTCAAAGCATGGTTTTTCTGGTCTAATTGTTTATTTCTTTTATGGTTGAAATTTTTATTTTCTAACTTAAAATTCATATAAAATTTAATTTGTTAACTTAAATAATAAATTGTACTTATTTATCTACATATTACTGGGTTTGCCGTTTTAATATATATGTATGAATAATGAATACTATAGTTAATTGTTTTATAAAAATAAATTATTTGAAAAAAGAAACAAGAAAAAGACTAAAAGGGCAGCAAGGCTAAAATAACCGGATTGGGTTTGCGTAAGGGGAATGACGATAGATGGATACAGAAGTGTATGTGAAAACTCACACGGGACCAAAGGAAGTGGTGGTTAAGTAATTGTGATATGCTTAGCTAAGGGGGAAATCGTAAATTTCTTCTCTATTGAAAATGCCAAACAACTTCCCCCTCAACTACCTATTTAAAGAAAACATATCAAGCCTGGTTGTTTAATTGTGGAGGAATTTGGGTTTGACAAAGGGAGTCTAACAATAAGATAAAATTAGGCTTAATTAATGCATTATTTTAATCCTTAATATAATATCCACTTTAATAAAAAAATTGAATTACAAAACGAATTTTATGTTAAGGACCCAATGTAGTATATAATAAGAGTTTAATGTTTCTACTTTTGCGATAGATTTTTTTTTCTATCACTTTTACATAAAAGTGAGTAGCCTCACTAATATTTTCTTTCTCTTCTCTTTACAATAAAACACACTCATTTTTATGTGAATGCAGCAGAGAAAAATATTTTTACAACAAAGCAGAAACATTAAATTAATATAACAAAAGGGATAGGATATTGTCACTACCACTTTTCTACCGTTAAATCAGAATCTCATCTACCTTTATCATTTCTCTCTCCTATTGAGATTTTGATCTAACGGTAGAAAAGTGGTAGTGACATTGGTAGTGATAATATCTTATCCCATGATAAAATTTTAAACATTAAGGATTCATAAATTTGACTTTAAGATTTTGAGTTAAGATGTGATATTTAGACAACTTTCCACACAACACAAATCTCTCTCTCTACAACTTTGACTTTAAGGCTTTGTTTGGTTTGGGGGAAGGGGAGGGGAGGGAAAATGGAGAGAAAAAATTTAAAGGAGAGGAAAATTTTGTGGACCCCACTACAAATAACTTTTCTCTCCCTCCATTTTCTCTCCCCTCCCCTCCCCCCAAACCATGCATACCCTAAGGGCATGTTTGGTTTGAGGGGAGGGAGTGGGAGGGAAGGGAGTGGAAAGTAGGGAAATGACTAAATTGTCATTAATGAAAGGAATATTCCTTTTTGTTGAGAGTATATTTTTGGAATATTGAAAAGTTTCTAGGGGTAATTGTGTAAAGTGGGGACCAAAGATTGGCCCCTCTCCCTCTCCCTCCCTCAAACCAAACTAACCCTAAGATTTTGAGTTAAGATGTGATATTTAGACAACTTTCCACACAACACAAATCTCTCTCTCTTCCCTCCTTTATAATTGTGTGTGTGTGTGTGTGTGTGTGTGTGTGTGTGTGTGTGTGTGTGTGTGTGTGTGTGTGTGGCTTCCCTCCTTTATCAAGAAACAATGTGCTTTCCGCAATATGAACATAACGCTCCACGTCAAATTCCCATATATGAAGGCATATCGCATCTTCCCCTACACCTATCATATAATTGGACACTGCACCAGAGATTATAAGGACGGTGACTCAATTAGGAGACTTCTTCATCTATAAGCCACTTCCACTCTAGATACCCACAAGTGCTCAATTCACCTTAATTGTTAATTAAACCTTTTATCCCTGCTATTACAACTTCTGCAAATAAAGCCTTTCTCTACAAATTTCAGAAGGCTTTCTCTTAAGCACAGACAAGAATATGCTCTGTCCTTTCCATATGTGGTTGATGGAGGAAACAAAACTACAACCAAATCTTGTATCCTCAATTATTAAATATTAATTTTGTGTGGCATGTGGATAACAATAGCAGACCTACGCAAATAATGATACTTTATGATTACCTTATCTTCTTCAATAAAAAAATTAAGTGAATGAACCTCACGTACGCTTCATCCATTGTCCATGCCTGACAGATCTCACTTCAATATTTTTTATAAGACTAAAATACATAAACTTCCTCTCTATTTACTTTAAATTACAAATGACATCCCTTCTATCTTAAAAACCTATATAAACCTCATTTAAAATTAAAATATATGTTATATAAAACTCCCTTCTAGTTTTGAGATTCAACTTTCATCTATTTAACCGTTAGTTGACCGTTAAATCACAATATTGACTTATTATTTTAGCCAAAATGCCCCATCCTTTATAAATTTAACGGTCAACTAATGGTTAAATTTATCACAATATTGACTCATTATTTAACCAAAATACCTCTCCATATGTTAAAGTTAATTAATTTTATCATTATAAATTTTAATTTTTAATAAATTTAAATGTTTAATATCTTTTATTTTTAAAAAACTTATCATGTAATTTTTAAATACATATGATGATGTCTTACAATAATACACACACACACCACATAAACAAATTACTAAAACTTATTCTAAATTAAATTTAGTAAACATATTTAATAGATCATTAATGAACATTAATATTAAAAAATAAATTAGGGATTTGGTATAATGAGCAGTAAATTAGTAAACAACATTTATTTTAATATGGTTTTTAATTTAAAAATATACTTGAAGAATCTTTTTAGAATATTCTTTAACATTGTTAATGATTTGGACTAAAATGTAATTTTTTAAAATAAAAGAAAATTTTATGTAATTAAGACAAAATAGAAAGGTGATTGGAGTTTTTTTTTTATATATATATATAAATGTCTGTTCCAGCCTTTCAAGAACTCATCAAAGTGTGTACTGTAGATATTTAAATTCCATGTGTTGACTACTTTAAATAGTAGGGTCCACTTATTTTTCAATAAGTTTTTAAAGAGGCCAGTACAACCTTGAGAGGCCAACTTTTTTTTTGCTCAAATTGAGAGAGGCCAACTTCACAGCAATTTCTTTTATGAGAAGAATAATAATTAATGTGTATGAGGATCAAATTGTAACGGCTACAGATCAAAATAGGAGTTTAATAATCGACTAACATTTTAACTTTGGAGACTTATGTTTTAGGGGTTGTTTGGCATGAGAGGAAGGGAGAGAAAGTGAGCGGAGGGAAAAAAATTTAGATTTGGATTTAAAAAAAGGTAGAGAAATGGGATTAGAACTTTTTAAATAATTTTTTATCACACATCGTCTCTTAATTAAAAATCTTATGATCCATTTTGTTTTTTTTTGTTTTTAAATCCAACTCATAAATTTTTTTCTTCCCCTCCAAATCTCTCGTTCAAAAAAAATGTATATGCCACACTCTTGCACAGTGGGCACACGGAGCGATTAATTTAATAAGGATTTAAATCCATCACTGCAAAATCCCATAAATCGTTGACCAATAGCACCGTCGTCTCACCATTTTACAAAGTCAAAACTGTGGACGAAGAAGCCAATGTAATTACAGCTTTGCAGGCAGACATAACCTTATGGGACGAATTGGGTGAGACTTTTCATCACATATGCCCGTGAGCTTTATGGCAATTTCATGGTTTCCAACTGAATTCACATGCGAAATTCGTCAGAGATTACCTCATCCAGCTTGGTCAAAGCTAAACCACCCTAAATAACAGTCAAATGACAGTGAAAGGGGCGAGAAAAACATATATTTTTGGTGTAGAAATTACAATCAAAGGTTCTATATATATATATATATATATATATAGCTGGAACACAAGGGCGTCATCACTAACTTGGAAGTTGCACAAGAATAAAGAACAAGAAATGCTGAAAATTCCAACAGAGACCTCTGGTCAAACATCTCATCAAGAGCTAAAATTCAAACTTTGTTTCTTCTGTCACCAAGTCTCTTCCTCGGATTAGATGAAACAAAAGAACACCAACACTACGTTTGGAATATTATCAACACAAGATTCCATCGAAAATAACTAAACAATTCTGGAAACAACGATTAGCAGATAATTAAGCTACCTACCGTTTTCTAAAGTGACAGTCAATTCATTATGGGAACAAGATTCCAGTTTACTGGTAGTAGAAGCTTTGCTAGAAGGGCATCTTCTAACAACAAAGGCTGGCTGCTTTGGAGTCGGAAGTGTACTAGAATCACTTCCAAGCATGAAAACTACATTGGACATGGTCGGACGGTCATTTGGATCTTCTTGTACGCACAACAGTCCAATGTTTACACACTTCAAATATTCATCTTTCTTGCATGTCTGAGATAGTGTCTCATCCATATAATCCAGTGCTCTCTCTACTTTCCATAAATGCCACGCCTGAAATTAAAGAGTAGATTGAAATTTGTTGTTAAGTTCGTGATGACGTACAGGTTCTGTTTGGGAAGAATCCTTTTATGGTGCCACAACTGAGAATTCAATTAGAGTGAGACAGCTTGCTCCGACCTCAGTGATGGATTGAGTAAAATTTAACCTTCTTGTGGCCAAAGTTTTACAAACTGTCACATTTTTTTGGCGTTATTGATGAAACTACCTTTGTATTAAACCAAACATCCCCTTCAGTTAAATGTAACAAGTAACTGAGAAAACTTGAACAAAAAGGTTCTTATTGTCATGTTTAAGATATGCATCTAACTCCATTCGTACAAATGACTTCAGCTAAGTTGAATCTTCTGAATTGCACCACTATTTTGAAGTGTCTCAACTTTAAACTAACAAAATAACCAAGCAAAAAACTAGAGAAAACAAGAGCCCTGCAACAAAAAGGATAGGAAAGGGGGAAAGAGCTTCATGTGTTTCAACTAACAAGAACCTAGAAAATCAAACAATCTAATACTGTCAGCTGAACAGAGGATTTTATTTTTTTTAATCAGCAAAAGTATAATTATATAATACCTCTATTGTGAGGGCAAAAACATATATAATACTTCTTGGCCTTCTCTTCATTAACACCACATTTGCTTTGATAGCGGTAAAGTCGACTGAAAAATAAACAGCCGGAGCTGACACATGCTTCATAATGTTTCTTTATCTAAATTTGCATGCAGAGGCTTTGATGTTGCAGTAATAATGTGACAGTTCAAGAACACGACAATTTTGCATTCAGCAGCAGACATAAGGGTTAATCACTAATCAATCATGTGACAGGTTGTAGAATTTCAGCAGTTCTTTGAGTTGGACCTAACATGATTTAATGCGTCTCATTCTAATTGCATACTTCGTTGCAGTACCAGTTCCACTTATGGCATTGTAGAACCATCGGACAAAATGAGGAGGGAAAGAGAGTATAAGGAAACTTTATATACTTACATAGCCTAAAAGACTCAATTCATGATCTGCCTGGTAAAATCCTGTGTTCCTTTTTCCACCAAGAATCTCAAGTACCACCACACCAAAGCTAAACACATCAGACTTGACTGAAAAAATCCATCTAGTGCATATTCTGGAGACATATAGCCACTGTGTACCAAAAACAAAATAGAAGTGCATATATATTAGTTGGAGATTCAGATGATGGCTGATACCATTTGTAAAGTAGAAGGAACTACTACTACAATCTACTAAAAGGACACAATTATTATGCATTTTCATGAAACTTACTAAGTTCCAACCACTCTACTTGTGTTTGCTGCTGTTTCTTTTCCTCCAAAGATCCTAGCTAAGCCAAAATCTGAGATTTTAGGGTTCATCTCTTCATCTAGAAGAATATTGCTTGTTTTCAAGTCTCTATGGATGATTCTTAGCCTTGAGTCTTGGTGTAGGTAAAGAAGCCCTCGTGCAATCCCCAAAATAATCTTGAAACGCTTGCCCCAATCTAACATAACACATGACTTCCTATCTTGGATATCACAGTACAATTGGGAGCATGGCTTTCCATGTTAGTGCTTGTCCAACAAAAATTTCCAAACACAAAAAGTAACTTTATCTAAAAATAACAAAGAATCTGTGAAGTAATCTTACCAAATATGAAAGAATCTAGACTCCTATTCGGCATATATTCATACACTAACATCTTTTCATCTCCTTCAACACAATAACCCAGAAGCCTAACCAAGTTTCGATGTTGAAGCTTGGCAATCAATACAACTTCATTTTTGAACTCTTCTAAACCTTGTCCAGAGCAACTAGAGAGTCTCTTTACTGCTATCTCTTGTTCTCCTGGAAACTTCCCCTGAAAGATTATCAAACATGGCCTTTTCCCATCAACAAAACGTCAAATATGGAAAAAAAATCAGAGGTTATTTGAGAAAATTTCTCATTACCTTGTAGACAGGACCAAATCCTCCTTGTCCAAGCTTGTTTGCATTTGAAAAATTATTGGTAGCATCAAGTATGCTTTCCAAATGAAAATGTGGGATGTCTATGGCATGTCCATCATCTTCTCGGAACCTACCCGATTCAATCAAATCCTTGACATAACTCTCACTTTCATACAAGCTCCTCGCTGATTTTTTCCTAACACATTCCCTGATCTCTGAAGTTAAACAGATGAACTGTATACTTAAGTCACAGAGAAATGTTGTTGAATTAAACTTTAAATATTATTGCACAAATATATCAGATTACAGTTGAGGGTATATATAGGTCCCTCAGCCTTCAACTTACACTAAGAACTAACAATCATAACACTAATACTAGCTATTATTACCACAAAACAACTTCCCCCTAGAGATTCAGAGGAAATCAATTTACCTTTTGTCTTGATCAGCCTTCTCCTCCAAAAGTAAACATAGGTAAAGGTACTTGATAGAAGAATCAACACAATCACAATAGTGAGAGGGACTGCAATAATCAAAGGAGCAGAGAAACGCCTGCCTGTTTGATTGATGCGGCTGCCTTCTGCAAAAATTGAAAAAGGCACTGCTTACAGACAGAAAAACAGAAAATCATCTTTATTTCATAGTGATCAATTTATAACACGAAAACTTATTCTAATTACAAAATAAGTGGTCAAATTACAAGTTGGGTTCTAATGTCATTCACATCTGATCAAAACACCTAAAAAGTTGCAATGTTGAATTGAATCCAGATTGGGAATCATGCTAAGAGAAGGTGTACATATTTTTGCAGAAATGATCTTCCTCACAGGTTATAATAATTCACCAAGTTCTTACCAATGGTACAATTTAAACTCATGCCATCCCAAAGAAAGTTTGTTTTGCAAAGACATCTCTTTTGCCCATCTCTGGAAGCATTGCAAATTGAATCTGGCCAATCCTTACAGTCTGAAAAAGAACGACAAAGTGGCTCCAATGGTGGATCCCAGCTCATCTCAATTTCCCCACCAACTTTTGCCGGAGCAAAAGTATTAAGGGTGCTTGGATCAGCATTGCATCTGCCAGTTAGATGAAATGGAGATGACTGGTTTAAACGCAGAAGCTTGTCCCTCAAATTTTGACCTTCACAATCAACTATGTCTCTGCTATGGATCATGAGCGTTTGAGTTTCAGGGTTTATGCTTATTACTTGATAAGTTCCCCCAGGAGTTTTAAAGTTAAGTACTCCTGTAGTGACATTACAGTGAAAACTCAAGTACATGGGATCACCACAAAATGGACCTGTGCTAAGTGGATATGGAATGAAGTTTGTACCACAAGTCTTACAGGTCCTGCAATTGGATGCTGCAAAAGGAATATGAAATTTCTTGAGCTGTAAAATTAAAAGTCAGTTACACAACAAAGAATTTCAGAGAGGGATAAAGAAAAATGATACCTATATCAAAATATGCCACACGTACATTGAGATCACATCCATTCCCATACTCTTCCTGGAGATTGTTCAAGTCTTCAGTCCAAATCCAGCAAACTGCATCACCACTAGCAACCCGCCTTGTGATCTTAGGATCTTCAAATGAATATGCATAGCATTGGCAATTGTTGAGGCATTCTGACTTGCATTCCATTTCGTTCTTAGCATTAAATTGAGAATCCGGGCTCCCTACTTTCATCATTTTCAAACTCAAAAACCTGTCACTCTCAGCATTCTCTCTGCACACATTTGTTTTCCTCCTGCATCCACCAGAGAAGTCACCGGAATCCCAACTTTCTGGCGAGTTAGGCGCGAACCCAGGTAAACACTTGCACATAAAATCATACTTACTATTGCAGCTGCCAAAGTTACCACAAGCATTATACACACTGCACCTATCTCGTGGCTCTGCCCAAAACAAGTACCAAACTTTCTTTGAATCCATCTTCAAATACTGAAGTTGACCAGAATATGTCATAACCAGTCTTGAGTTGCCATACAGAGATGAAGTAGGAAAGGGTACAGAGTTATTTGGAGATATTCTCGGGGTGAAGTTCGACAATAAGTAAGATATTACAGAAGATATTTCACCTGACCCAAAAAATGTACCTGTCACACTGCTTTTCCAATATCTGATAGATCTTTTCCATATGATATATTGGTTCTCTCCTTGATCTTGCCGAAATGAGAAGTTCCCTGGCGCCGGATCATCATAACTTCTCCAAGAAGTTAGCACCAAATTCTCATCCATTTTCATGCCTGGGAGAAATGTATCTGTTGGATTTTCAAAACTCTGCCAGACAATCTTCACCGAGTGACTTCCTTGTTCTTCATCGCATATAATAAGATTTCCACTATCCATTAGCTTAACTGTCCTGTGCGCTGAAGATGATGTTTCAAGATTTGTACTCCAGTGAGATCTCCCACTTCCATCCAAAACTCTGAGATTACCATCCTCAGATATGGCTAGAACACCTCCAGCATCAGAAAGTGGATTGTCTCGGTTAGCAACCCACACAACTGTAGGTGGATTTGACCTGTAGTACCATATTCCCACATATCTTCCACTACCAGAGCTTCCATTAGGGGTGAAGAATCCTAGTTCAAATGTTTCTCCAGAGGAAATAAGAGTATCCCCTTCCCTTTCACTTAAAAAATTGTTAATGATTATGGCATCCCTAGCAGAACAATGCATAATAAAAGTGAAAAACAATGCATGAAAAAAGAGCATGTGATTTGCAGGCCGGTTGATCATTATCTTCCTTCTGATCTTTTATCCTTGTGTTTCTAAGCGGACAGTCTCAAGTACTATGTCTAGTGATGAATGATTATACAATTTTCACAGGGCTACTCTACTAATTTAGACAAGGGACATTCATGTCTTTGGAAACCCTATTTATGCATGTCGTTATCAGAATGTCACCGGTAAAGTTTTGTTAGTGGACAATAGTATGCTTTAGGACTTTATGGTTGAGCGATTGACGCATATTTGGGTTGGATGTTTCTAAAATTCATTCAATGTGACATTTGAAATGTTGTCCAAACCACACACTAGGAGAAATGATGCATTTTAATCAAATATACATGATATGCATAATTATTTAGAGGTGGTTCAACAAACTGTCATATTTAGGGCCATATGATATAAGTTTCAAAAACCTCTTCATATGTTATTGCTTGAAGTTGAAACTAGGAAGCTTCAACCTTTTGCCACCAGGTTCATTACATGGTATTATCTGTCCATTATCAGAGAGCACAAAGCCATTTTAGGCCAAATATCGTTTTGTTCCTTGTGAGCATGACCGGTCACAGGGAAGCAGAAACTCTGCTGTTGTTTGATCTGCTAGTGCCATGCTATACAGCTATAGTAATTCGTGGTGTGATAACTGATTGATATATCATGGCGGCATGGCCAAAAACCAAAAGTAAGATAATTGTTGGAAAAGGCAAGCTGAGTAGTGATGTCAACATCACTCCATTTTGTAAATTTTATCTTTCTTTTATGTGGGTCCCCTTGGCTTACTTTGTTGTTCATCCTGTTTGAGATTTTAAAAATATTGAGCGGCGTTATCTTTAATTTAGCATTATATCATATGCCTCTTGGCTGACTGGTTATATGATGCAATAATTAGATAATTGTCCTTTTTTTTGGGTATGAAGATAATTGTCCTTGAAAAGCGTGGTTGATATGTGCATAGCTCGTCATGACGCAAACAAACCAAAACCAGCCTGCCTGATCGCCCAAAAGCCCAAATTGCTAGGGACAGCCTAGGCTAGATAGGCTTTTCTGTATATTCAAGCTTATTTGGCGAGAGAGATTTTGGATTACATTTCAAATATAGATGTGAACCAAGACGGGTGGGCGTGATGGTTCAGAATTTCGTCCATGTAGTGGTTGGAGGTTCGATCCCCAACTTGTGAATGGAAAGATCCCGTGTGGCCACTTACCGCTTTGTCTGACCGGCAGGTGTGGCGAAGGATTAGTACCGTAGCGTCATTTGTGGAGATACCTTTGCAGTAGCAAAAAAAAAAATATAGATGTGGTGTCTAAACATGTTAGTCCTATACTATCTTATTAGAGCATTAAGTTGCCTCATCTTGTTGGGAACACTGAACATTTACTGTGACAAGGTTGAGTTATTTTAGGATCAATGTCCCTCCAGGTTCCTAAAAATGAGAGCTCGGAGCTCAACGCAAGGCAATGGCAGTGTGATAAAAAAGTTTTTTTTTTTTTAGGCGTAAGATCCTTTTATTGGGCATCGTATCGATACACTTTCAATAACTAAATATGGGCATATCTCCCACGGGTATTTAAATATTGGTTCACTATATTATAAGGGACAAACCTCTTCCACTAGGATACTAGGATATTATTTCACTTTTATATTGGTTATAATGAAGCATCTTATACAAATAGATTCGCATCGAATTTTATTTATTTATTTTGTAACTTTCTTGATGGTTTGATATATTATTGTACTTAGGAGCACTGGATGCTCATATTGGTAAATCAAATTCGTAAAAAAAATTGGTTTTATGACTTTATAAGAGTTAAGGTGCAGATTGGCCAACGAACTTTTACTCCAAGAGTGTTTAGCACAAAAAACTTTGAAGTGAACCAAAAATACCAAAAAACTTAAAAAATGTAAAGTCAGCACAACGTTGTTAGAAAAAAAATCAACGTCCGTTAAAATGTAAATTTTTAAGGGTTAAAGTACAGATTGCACAAAAAAGTTTTTACTTTAGGAGCGCAAAGATAAAAAAGTTTTACTCCGGGAGAGCGCCCAACACAAAAAAATCCATATGCAATTCACTCAAAATTCGATTATTGCAAATCCTTACCCGAACCCCCAACCATGTGCATTAGGGGGGTTAGAAAGAGTGAATGTAACAAAAAAATTACAAATGTAATGTAGATTTCATTTTGAGTAAAGGTGATAAGTTTTTGAACGTGTTAAGCAATCAATATGCAATCCATCTAAAATCTAACTGTCCCAACCATGTGTATTGAGGTTAGGAAGAGTGAATGTAATAAAAAAAATCACAAATGTATTGAGTAGATATTTTAGGTTTACTTAAAAATCACAATCTACACATGCACTAAGCAAGTTCAAAAACTTACCATCCTTACTCAAAATGAAATCTACCCGTCACATTTGTGATTTTTTTGTTGCATTCACTCTTCTTAACCCCAAGGCACATGGTTGGGGGGGTCCGGGCAATGATTTGCAACAGTTGGATTTTGGGTGGATGACACATAGACTTGCCTGGGCACGTTCGAAAATTTACTATCCTTACTCAAAATGAAATCTACTCGTTACATTTGTGAATTTTTTATTGCATTCATTCTTCTTAACCCCAATGCATATAGTTGGGGGTCCGAGGCGGATTTGCACGGTTGGATTTTGGGTGGATGACACACGTGGACTTGCCAAGACGCGTTTGAAAACTCACCACATTTACTCAAAATGAAATCTACTTATTATATTTGTGAATTTTTTGTTTCATTCACTCTTCCTAACTCCAAGTACGTGGTTGGGGGATCGGACAAGGATTTGCAACAATTGGATTTTGAGTGGATGACACATGGACTTGCCCGGGCATCTTTGAAAAAACTTACCGCGCTTACTCAAAATGAAATCTACTCGTTATATTTGTGATTTTTTTGTTGCGATTCACTTTTCCTAATTCCAATGCTACTTGGGGGTCCGACGAGGATTTTGTGTTAGATTTTGGGTGGGTTGCATGGGTTTTTTTTTTTTGTCTTTGGCGTCCTAGAGTAAAATCTTTTTGTATTGGGACTCATGGAGTAAAACTTTGTTGATCAATCTGCACCTTAACCCTAAAAAATTTACATTTTAACGGACGTTTTTTTTTTTTTCTAACGGCGTTGTGTTGACTTTACATTTTTTTAAAAAAAAATTGTGCTGAATTTACATTTTTTAATATTTTTTTTTGATATTTTTGATTCACTTAAAAAAAAAATTGTACTGGTGCTCTTAAAATAAAAGTTGGTTTGCCACACCTTAACCCAATTTTAATTTGTTGGTGTCAAGTCGTTTACTATTTCGAGAAATCATGAGACATCTCTTTCGACTTCTCGTCTTACCCTATCGTCTGTAAACCAATTAAATGAGAGTTTTATCCAAGTTTTTCCTAATAATGATTTCTCCAAACGGAATCATTTTCTGGACGATGTTTGAAAGATGTAAACAAAAGTTGATAACAGAAGTAAATTTTGTTCGATTCAAAGTAAAAAAACAAAGTCAGGGGCCTTCCCTGGTTTAGTATTCACTACCCCGCCTGTCTTTGTTGACCCGCATGGGTTGATTTGTAATCTTCTCTCAGAAAGATAGAAATGATCAACCAATAAAAGTAGAGCGTTGCACTAATTAAAAAAGTAGTATAGGACAATATATACCAAGATGAAAAAGATAACGTCTTGGATTTGGATGTTATGCTTGTGAGATCTAGAAGCACTTTAAAGCAGAGATCCCAAATCATACCCAGATGTTTAGCATTTAGTGGCCAGCCTCATTCATTATTTTTCATAGTGCAATTGTCACGAGATCAATTCTATTTAACTTGGCCATCCGACACAGTTCTCGAGCAAAGACACCACAATGGGCTGCTTTTGACATTTCATGACACTTTTTGTCTTGTTAGTCTCCGGGCAAACTTCTGTTTACTATCATAAACCTTTAATTAGGACGAGAGATAACAGCAAAAAGTAGTGGATCTCATTACATAGCAGCAAATCTTTGGATGTTGAATCCATATAAACACTGTTACCCTAAAGATTTTATGCTAGATCCTCATATTTCTGTTAGCTGAAGCTTGGTTTCTGATTCCACTAGAAAGATGTAAGGTGTTTTACAGCTTAGCAAAATGGAAGGTAAAGAGTTGTCCAAGTCATACATATTATTCACAATATTAAATGGAATAAAGGCCATTGCAGCGAGAACATACCATTAGAAGAATGGTGTTTCAGCCATCATTGTCACTTAAGGCGTTCAGATGACAGAATTGAAGGCAACACAGAGGACCAGGCAAAATATGATATATAATACTACCTCCCCCTCCTCCGATCCTAATTATTGGAACATTTTTGTAATGCAATAAATGTTCCTATAATTAAGACCGGAGGAAGTATAACTGAAACTCAAGCACCATAGGGACATAATTAAATCTACCAGTAAAAAGAATCCTGAAACTTGGATAATAGCAGATAATGGCAAAAGGCCATGCGGAGTGGAGAAAAACTAGACAGTAAATAGTCAAAAGCCGTGGAGCTCTTCCTGAGATGTGACCGATTTTTCAATGCTGTGGAAAACAATAGAAGCGTACAAAATAGAAGGCTGAAATTGAGTTCTTTTTTTTTTCGGCTGAAAATTTGGATTTTTTATGGTGTGTAATGAACTCGAAGCCAGGGCCCATTTGACGACTACGCGTTCCACGCACCATAGAGTGGAAGACTGGTAGTTAATCGCACTCCTTTGAGAAAGGGATCCGGATTTCCGCAGCGGCCAAATTCTCAGCGGCGTGAATTTTCTGCCATTCAGATTAATCTAACATCTCCGCCATCATGATTTGAAGTATTATTTATTTATTTATTTTTCATGTATGTCCAATATCTTAGAGTAATTTGTAGTGTGTTCAACACTTAGAAATATTTTTTTAAGTATCTCTAACATCCTAAAGAAATTTGTGGTGTGTCTAGAACTCTAAAATATTTTTGCAGGTACATCTAGCGCACCTTTAAGTAATTTGTGATGTGTTCAACATCATACTGGTCATTTAAAAGATTTTTCGAGAGTTAACTTGAAAAAAGATTATTACCTCCGATCTTAAATATAAGCACCAATTTAAACTTTTGAGAGATTAAAAGTTTAATTAAGTTTACTTTAAAATATTTATATTTATTATTTTTTTCTTCAAACTAATTGGTAGACTTATAAACTTATATATAATTTAATCGCATACAATATATGATATGATTAAATAATTTATTTGTTTTATATGATCTTCCCAAAAAAGTTAATAGTAGTAATATTTATTTTAAGATTATGGTTCATATTTTTAAATTTTTGTCAATTTTAAAAAGTATGATGGCGTGGCATATTATGATATGTTAGATTGATCTAGATGAGATGACTAGAAATTCACGCCGGTGAGGGACGCTGAGAATTTGGCCACTTACGAAATCCGGATCCTTGAAAAAGCATTCATTTTTATCAAACTAGGGTTTAAGTGTTTTTATGTAAAAGTGTGCATATATATACTCCTCTAGCATTTTTTATAAGCAACTTTTTTTTTTCTTTTGAAGGTTGATTTTTTTATAAGTAACTTTTTCTTTATGTTTCAAAATTTAAACTACTCTATCATTTTATACCCTTATTAAATATACATCTTTATATTAATTATCTCCCACTCACCATTAAATCTCTTTCATTTACTCATTTATTACACATTCTCTATCATATTTGATACTCATATTCTCTTATATTTGTTACCCATTCTCTCTCCTATGCTCTTTTTATAAATAGATGCATATTTAGAAGAAAACATGATATTTTTGATATATTTATCATTTTTAATTAATCTTAACCGTGAGAGTTTGATTAAGTAAAATTGTTCATAAAAAGGAGTATTATTTTGGACATGGCCAAAGTACATCAGCAACGGGCCAATGGAATATTGGTCCATTCATTTCATCTGATGAGCTCCTCTTTTTTGAGATAACTTTTATATATATATATATATATGAATAACTGGATACCTCTAACTCAATAAGGAGTTACAAGACAGAGTAATACCCCAAAAAAAAACGTCAAAGCAAGAAAAAACTAAATCTATTCTCCCTCGCCAATGATCACCTTTTAATTGGGGGGGGGGTTGGTGTATGATGAATTTAAGAGAACTGCAACAAAACTAAAAAGGCCAGATTTGACAGGAAAAATTAATCTATTTCTATTGCCTACTTTGGACAAATGTATTCCCGTTAACACAAAAGTTTGTTTCAGAATGGAATCTTTCCTTTATATATCCACACATTTATTGTCAAAATAAAAACTAGAAGTATAGGTGCAGTTGAAGGTGGTGAACATTTGAACCGTTTTCATTTTCAAGAGCTTAATGCTTGTGACAGTGAAACTACATTCACCGAGTGAGTGAAGTTACAAGTGAAATTACTTGGTTTCACGCAAACTGATGATTATCAAAGTTGGGAGTTAATTTGATGGTCAAAGCAGCCACTGAAGAATCTAATACAGATGTTGTTAAAAAACCAAAAAGAAAAAGGGGACAAAAAGCGAAAAGCAGAATGTACACGTGATTTGATATTTATGTTAATTCAAACAGACATTTTCTTACGAGAACAAACAACCAATAGTCCATGGCTCCCTTAGAATTGAGTGCTGTTTCGGACAAACCTTATATATGCTAACAAGTATTTTGAGTTCCCAGTAGAATCCAGCATTTACAGAACTTATCAGGCACTATCGACCTTCGTGATAGGTACTATCAGTTGAAAGAATTCCTTCAGGCTTGCTAGAAGAAGAACCAGAGATAGAAAGGCCTTTGTCTCTTGTCATAAAAAAGGTTGGTTGCTTTGGAGTTGGGAGGCTTGCAGCGTCACTTTCAAGCATTATCAAAACCTGTGACATGGTTGGCCTGTCTCCTGCTTCATCTTGTATGCACAACAAACCAACTTGCGCACACCTGAAGAATTGATTTGCATCGCAGCTTTCACTCAAAGATGGATCCATTAAATCCAACAGCATGTTCTCTGTCCATAGCCTCCATGCCTGCGTATGCAATCACATAAACAGGGAAACACCGTAATGCACAAGAACAACAAGCTAACAGAGGAACAAGATGAGACTTACATAACCCAGAAGGCTGGAACCTTGCTTGGATTGAAAGAATCCTGTGTTCTTTTTTCCGCTGATAATTTCAAGTGCCACCACACCGAAACTAAAAACATCTGATTTGATTGAAAGTAACCCGTCTAATGCATACTCTGGAGCCATATAACCACTACAAAATAAAAGTTAAAAAATGTTACTTTCTTATAAATGAAGTTAGGGTTAATTTTATTATAATCAACTAGATATCTCCAACTTACTAAGTTCCAACTATTCTCTCTGTATTGGCCATAATCTCTTTGTTTCCAAATATTTTAGCCAAACCAAAGTCTGAAATTTTTGGATTCATTTCCTCATCGAGAAGTATGTTACTAGTTTTTAAATCTCTATGAATTACTCTCAATCTAGAATCTTGATGAAGATATAACATCCCTCGAACAACTCCAAGAATTATGTCAAACCGCATCTGCCAATCTAAAATCAGACTCCGTGTAGGATCTGTGAAAACAGGTTAATTTTCCTTAAGTCCATCAAGCCTATGTGATGCGTAGAAAGTATTAAAAGAATTAGGATTCACTGCTCATTTAGAAGATATTGTTTTTTTTCTTTTTTTTTCTTTGTTTTTTAAAAAACAGATTTCAAGATTCAATAAAATATATAATACAATTCGTCTAAATCTAATTTAGGTGTTTTATACCAAAGGTAAGTCTAAATCTAAATATCACAAATAAAAATTAATGCATCTAAAAACTGACCGAACAAGAATGTGTCCAGGCTCTTGTTTGGCAAGTATTCATAGAGTAAGATTTTTTCATCTCCAGTTATGCAATAGCCTCGAAGTTTGACAAGGTTTCGATGCTGTAGTTTGGATATCAAAACAACCTCATTCTTGAATTCCTTTAAACCTTGTGATGAAACATTTGAAAGCCTCTTTACTGCAATATATTGCTGGCCTGGTAATATACCCTAAAGGAAAAGAATACCTAAATAAACCATCACCCAAAATTAAACTGTCAAGTAAGATAGGTTCAACTACCTTATAAACAGGGCCATAGCCTCCTCGTCCAAGCTTGTTTGCATCAGAAAAGTCATCTGTAGCTGCTAGTATGGTTTCAAAATCAAAATATGGTACCTCAATGCCTTCATTATCTTTTTCTTCTAGTTCTTCCAAGTCTATCAAATCTTTCACTTGTCTTTCGCTGTCATACATCCCTCGAATTCTCTGAACTCTTCCCCTGTCTGAGTATTAGGAAGAGAGATGTATACTGTATAGTATGACTTCTGTTGCTTGAAGAGAAAGAGTTACTAAGAAATTCATAATGCATAACTAAAAATGCTACCTTTCTTATGGGCCATTTTCCTTTTCCATTTATAGGCAAAAACAACCATGCATGCCACAAAAGCCATACTTGAGAGAGTAACCACAAGAATTAGAGTGAGTGGTTTTTTTTTCTTCCAGATGATTCTTGCGACATGGAGGGGACACCTGCAAAACAAAAAATTAGTGTTGATCAAAGAATTGAGAAAAACTAGGATTAGAGAAGTTGCCAGAGGCATGCAATATAAAAGGCTAAATACCTGAGGTGCAATTTAGAGTTGAGTTGTTCCAGTAATAGTTTTCATTACAAAGACACCTTCGTTTTCCATCTTTTGAATCATTGTTGCAGGTAGAATGTGGCCAATCCTTGCAGTCTGTAGAGTTATGACAGAGAGGTTCTAATGGTGGGAGCCAACTAACCTCTATTTTATCTTGAGCAAAGCACCAGTCGGTTACATTAAAGGGTGAATCAAGCTGTCCTTTTTGGTTCTCTTTATCAACACAGACGTCTGAACCTTGGATTTGGATAATCAACTTCCGATCATCTGGATTTATTTTAACTACACGACTTGGTCCAAGTCCAGGCATTTGGAAGTTAAGCTCACCTGTTGAATTGTCACAGTTTAACTTGAAGTACAAGGGATCTCCACAATTTGGCCCTGTGCTTAGTGGATATGGAACTATTGTCGTGCCGCAAGGTTCACAGGCCCTGGCATTTGATGCTACACAAGTGACAATTTATGAACAGTCCAATGTAGTTTTTGTTGTTTGTAAATCAACATCTTTTGGAAACTAAAAGGATCAGGAGGAAAAACAAATACACACACATATATACATATAGATGTACATATATATATGTATATAGATGCATATATACACACACACACACATCCTTAAGGTAAATCTAATGTAGATTAAGGAAGTTAGTTAATATGGTTTTTTTCTTTTCAAAACACCATTATCATCTTCTTTTATTCCCTTTCTCCCTTTTCATATTGTTGAGAAAATATCCGTAGGTTAATTTTTAAAAAATAATAAACATGTGAAACAGACCATTCATTTGAACAACATAAACTCCTCAAATAAGCCTTTCATCAAGGATCAGAGGGGGTGGTGCAATCCTCCAAAAACAAATTCATCTAAACATCTTCAAATTTTGATATTTAACATGAGGCTTTGAACCATAATTATGAAATTAAGCGTGGTGCATGGTACGTAGATTCATTTTTTAACCCCGAAACAAATAAATAAATAAATCTGAGTATCTGACCTATGTCTGAAATCAGTAACCGGACAGACAGAGAAATGCCATTTTGAGGGGAATGTTCTTGAATAGTGGATAAATTCCGACTCCAGATCAAGCAAACTGAACTCCGATCCGACAGTCTAACATTATATGAATAAGCCTGGCATCTAGGGCACAGCTCAAGGCATTTAGACTGGCATACTGCTTCACTTTCTGCTTCGACTTGCTGGTCCGAGCTTCGAATTTCAACATTCGTCAAGTTCAAGAACGCAACGTCTTTTCTCTCACACGATGTTGTTTTTCTGAAACACCCTTTAAACTGCTCTTCGGAGGAATTTTGTGGTAGTGACTTAGGATGAAAGCCAGGCAAACAGTTGCAGGGAGGGTGATTCTTATCATTGCAGCTGCTAAAGCTCCCGCAAGCGTCATGTATCTTACACGTTCCAGATGGTTCACTAAATCCCGTTGACCATCCACTTCCGAACTTATCATCGTACCACAGAAATTCGATCTTCCCTGTGTAATTCATGACAAGTTTATACACACCTTCCGGGTTCTTATGATTCCGAACTGACCACGTTAAGTTATTCTTCGACTGGGGGCTCCGAGTGAAGTTTGTCAGCAAGTTTGATATCGTCGAGGGTACTGCGTCTGAAGGTTGCCAGTGAAGATGGACTTGGTCTTTCAAAATGATGTAGCTGTTGTCCCCTGTTTGAGCAAGCTGAAAGGTGAAATCCCCAGATGCAGGGTCATCAACGGTTCTCCAAGATGTCAACTTTATGTTTTTATCCATTTCCATGTACGGCAGAAATGTATCCGTTGGATGTTCAAAGCTCTGCCAGAGATTATTTATACTCACCTGGTTATCTAACAGAATCAGGTTTCCTGAATCCATGAGCTTCACTGCACGGTTTAAGGAGGAAGATCCCTCAAGTCCCGAAGACCAGTAGATCTTTCCGTTCATGTCTGATACTATGACATTTCCATCCTCTGCAATTTGGAAAACTGCAGGGGAATCTAGAACTGGATGGTCTCTGTTTGCAACCCATACTACTGTTCGTGGTTGTAACCCGCCGTACCATATTCCCAGGTACTTGCTCGCATCTTTTCGAGGGGAAAAGAAACCCATTTCAAATTTGCCTCCATTTGAAACCAGCGTTTCATTGCTAGTAATCTTTTCGCCAGGCTTTAAAATATCCAGAGCCAAATGGAGCTGAGAAAACCAGAGCAACCAGTTTGTGAAGGTGAAGAGAACCAATGCAATAGCTCTCATATTTTTCCTTGACGGTGAATCTCATGAGTCCACATTAGTGATTATTGCTCATTCCTCGAGGGATAACCATTTTTTATTTTTATTTTTTATATATTATATTTTTTTAATTTAAATTATATGTTACTTTTTTAAATGGTTTTTTACAATTGTATCTCAAATTAATTATTATTTAGAATTATTTATTTGTAAGATCAGTATCATAGAAAGTAATTAATTTAAGACAATTTTTTTTTTAGAAAAGATAATATAATTTAAATATAAATAAATATATAAAAAAAAATATATATATGTTGATCCCACTAACAGAACAGAAGTATAAGCACACACATAAACTCTAACCAGCGAACGAGACTCGAATCTCATTATGATTCTTCTCTTTCTTTCTCTTTCTTCTTTCCTTTTTTGCTATTTATTTTTTTGGCCCGTAGTACTGGTACGACAAAAGATGATTGAATGCTCTGCAGTCTGGACACATGCATCCATACTCGAAAGTCAAGGTCGTCGCTCCCTTAAACCACTTGTGAACAATTGGTCCCCAGAATCTCAAAAAAACAAAAGTCATACTCCTCCGGCACAGGTATTTGGTCCATTTATGACCCAAGGTAGTAACATTAATTCTTTTTGAGGCCTCATTACTTAATGTGGGCTGACAGAAATTATGAGGACCCAAATAAATTAAAATAAGCTCATCTTTAATCTTTTACATTATTTGGGATTGTGGGGTCCAAGTAATAAGTGGTCTTGAGCTAGTAATTAAATCAAGAGGAGATATAATAAACTTGCAAAACAATGAACCATCGGAGGCAAAGACAATTGAAATCCGGCAATATTTTCCAACCATTGCGCGTGAGTTAAAAGCGAACTACTAGGCAGCTTTTATCAGAAACTTTATGCTGATAAAAGATTTATTTTTTGGAATTATTAGTTTGTTTTAGTGTCATTATGCTTGTAATTATTAAGTCTGGACGTTGCATGTTTTTTAATTCATAAATTGATTTCTTGAATCAATTTTAATGTCATAATTGCTAACATTGGTTGTGAAATATCAAATATCTTGATTGCGAGCCTTTTATTTCGGAACCTGGACATTGAGATATTCAACGCTTATGAATGGCATTGAATCAAGGTTTTAATGGAAATTTGGCAGATTTTATGGATCATTACTTTATTGTTTTTAATGTATAACAATGGCTACAGGGTACATATTTTGATGGCTACAATGTTCTGAAAACTGCCAGCAACATTTGGAATCTGATTTTAATCACATTCAACATGGTCATTTTGAAATAAACTTACAGTGGGTTGTTGCCTATAAAAAGTGTTTTAGTTAGAGGTTTTCTACCCACTACTACCTCACTTCCTCCCGTGATAGTTACTCTACCTACTGAGTTCTATTATATGTCGTTGTTGTGTTCATCCTCTTTTTGGTAAGAAAGATTTGTTTTATCCATGAGAGTGTTCCTTCTTATTTGCCGATATTTGCAGAATAGTTCTTAAAGACAGATTATTGGATACGACTCGGATTATTATTTTCTCTGCATGTGCTAATTTTAAGAGAACTATAACAAAACTGTAAGAACAATAGCGAAAAGCAGAATGTACACCTCATTTGATATTTATGTTGATTCAAACAGACATTTACTTACAAGAACAAACAACCAATAGTCCAATGGGTCCCTTAGAGCTTATCAGGTTCTATCGACCTTCCTGATATTGAGTCTCAGCAGGAAGAAATCCTTCAGGTTTAGTGGAAGTAGAGGAGCTAGAAGGGCTCTGTCTCTTGTCATAAAAAAATGTTGGTTGCTTTGGAGTTGGGAGGCTCGCAGTGTCACTTTCAAGCATTATCAAAACCTGTGACATGGTTGGCCTGTCTCCTGCTTCATCTTGTATGCAAAAGAGACTCACTTGCGCACACCTCATGAATTGGTTTATGTTGTTGCAGCTTTCGCTCAAAGATGGATCCATTAAATCCAACAACTTATTCTCTGTCCATAGCCTCCATGCCTGCGTATTCATTCACATAAACACCATAATTAATGCAAAAGAACAATACGCTTAAAGAGGAACAAGATGGAACTTACATAACCCATAAGGCTGAAAATTGGTTGAAAGAATCCTGTGTTGTTCTTTCCGCTGATCATTTCAAGTACCACCACACCGAAGCTAAAAACATCTGCTTTGATTGAAAGTAACCCATCAATGCATACTCTAGAGTCATATAACCACGGTAAAATAGAAGTTTTAGAAAATGCAACTTTCTTTCTTAGAAATGAAGTTTATGGTTAATTTTATCATAATCAGGTTGATATCTCAAATTTACCAAGTTCCAACTATTCTCTCTGTGTTGGCTTCAGTTTCTTCGTTTCCAAATATTTTGTCAAACCAAAGTCTGAAATTTTTGGTTGCATCTCCTTATCAAGGAGAATATTGCTCGTTTTTAAGTCTCTATGAATTACTCTCAATCTCAATCTGGAATCTTGGTGAAGATATAGCATACCACGAGCAACTCCAATAATTATGTCAAATCACATCTACCAATCTAAACTATGACCTTCTGTAGTATCTGTATCAACATTTTCCTCAAGTCCTTCAAGCCTATGCGATATTTGATGCATACAAAGTATTAAAAGAATTTGGATTTGGATTCAATGCTCCTTTAGGGAGATGAGAACCATGCTCATTTTTCTCATACAATCCAGATTTGGTTTAATTTTTTATTAACTGTTGGAAGATCATGTTTTTCTTTCTATTTTTTTTTTTTATTTCTTTCGAAAAAGATAAGTACAAAGCTTATCCTTGGATGAGCACCAAATCCTATGAGATCCTAAATAGCCCTGTTAATATTGCAGTAAATATTGCAGCAATTATGAATACTTGCCAAACAAAAGCCCTGTTAATATTGCAGTAAAGACAACCTCATTCTTGAATTCCTTTAAACCTTGTGACGAAACATTTGAAAGCCTCTTTATTGCGATATATTGCTTGCCTGGTAATATATCCTAAGGAAAAAAAAATACCTAGATAAACCATCAGCCAAAACTAAATTGTCAAGTAAGATGGACTAATTACCTTACAGACAGGGCCATAACCTCCTCGTCCAAGCTTGTTTGCATCTGAAAAGTTATCTGTAGCTGCTAGTATAGTTTCAAAATCATAATATGGTACTACAATGCCTTCATTATCTTTTTCTTCTAGTTCTTCCAAGTCTAACAAATCTTTCACTTGTTTTTCGCTGTCATACATCCCTCGAATTCTCTGACCTCTTCTCTTGTCTGTGTAATAGGAAGACAGATGTATAGTATAACTTCTATTGCTTGAAGAAAAAGATTAAGTAAGAAATTCATAATGCACAACTCTTATGGGCCATTTTCCTTCTCCATGGATAGGCAAAAACAACCGTGCATGCCACGAAGGCCACACTTAAGAGAGTTACCTTTTTTGCTCAAACACTTAAGAGAGTTACCACCAGAATGAAAGTGAGTGTTTTTTTCCTTCCAGATGACTCTTTTGAGGGGACACCTGGAAAACAAAAACTGGTGTTGATCAAAGCATTGAGAAAAATTTAAGACTAGGGAAGTTGTGCCAGAGGTATGTAATATAGAAGGCTAAACTACCAGAGGTGCAATTTAGAGTTGAGTTGTTCCAGTAATATTTTTTATTACAAAGACACCTTCGTTTTCCATCTTTTGAATCAATGTTGCAGCTCGAATGTGGCCAATCGTTGCAGTCTACAGAGTTATGACAGAGAGGTTCTAATGGTGGTAGCCAACTGACCTCTACTGTATCTTGACCATAGCACCAGTTGGTTACAGCAAATGGTAACTCAAGCTGAACTCTGTGGTTCTCTTTATCATCACAGATGTATGGACCTTGAATTTGGATAGTCAACTTCCAATCATCCGGATTTATTTTAGCTACACAATTTGGTCCAAGTCCAGGCATTGTGAATTTAACCTTGCCAATTGATTTGTCAAAATTCAACCTGAAGTACAAGGGATCTCCAGAATTTGGCCCTGTGCTTAGTGGAATGGAACTATTGTTGTGCCGCAAGGTTCACAGGTTCTGGTAGTTGATGCGACACAAGTGACAATTTTTAGCACTATGAACGAAGCATATTTTATATTAAGGATCAATAGTATATTAATATTCCAGCTCACTAATTGCAAACTTTTTTGCCCCCGAAGTCCATCTAAACAACTTCAAATTTTGATATTTAACGGGATTCAAAGCATGGGGTAATGATCACATTAGCTTTTGAACCATAATTACGAAATTAGGCATGGTGCATACTACATATATATTCATTATGTAAACCCCAAAACAAACAAATAAATAAAACTGACCTATGTCTGAAATCAGTACCCGGACAGAAAGGGAAATGCCATCTTGAGAGGAATGTTCTTAAAGAGTGGATAAATTCCGAGTCCAGATCAAGCAAACTGGACTCCGATCCGACAGCTTAGTATTATACGAATAAGCCTGGCATTTAGGGCACATGCCAATGCATTTAGATTGGTATTCTGCTTCGCTTTCAAATTTGAATTGCGTGTTCGAGCTTCCAATTTCAACCTTGGTTAACTTTAACAACGCAATGTCTTTTCTTAAACATGACGTTGTTTTTCTGAAGCACCCTTTATATATTTCTCCGGAGGAATTATTCGGTCGTGACTTAACATGAAATCCAGGCAAAAACTTGCAGGGAAAGTGATTCTGATCATTGCAGCTACTAAAGCTCCCGCAAGCGTCATGTACCTTGCACTGCCCAGATGGTTCACTAAATCCCATTAACCATCCACTTCCGAACATAGTGTCGTACCCCCCAAATTCGACCTTCCCTGTGTGATTCATGACAAGCCTCGTAAGATTATATTTGACTTCCTTGTTCGTATAATTCCTAACTCGCTTCGTGAAGTCTGTCAACAAGTTCGATATCGATGAGGGCATTGTGTCTGATGCTTGCCAGTGAAGTTGGACTAGGTTTTTCAAAATGATGTAGCTGTTGTCCCCTGTTTGAGCAAGCTGAAAGGTAAAATCCCCAGATGCAGGGTCATCAATGGTTCTCCAAGATGTCAACTTTATGTTTTTATCCATTTCCATGTACGGCAGAAATGTATCCGTTGGATGTTCAAAGCTCTGCCAGAGATTATTTATCCTCACCTGGTTATCTAACAGTATCAGGTTTCCTGAATCCATGAGCTTCACTGCACGGTTTAAGGAGGAAGATCCCTTTAGTCCAGAAGACCAGTAGATTTTTCCGTTGATGTTTGATACTACGAAATTTCCATCGTCTGCAATTTGGGAAAATGCAGGAGAATCTGACACAGGGTGGTCTCTGTTTGCAACCCATACCACTGTTCATGGTTGTAAGTCGCGGTACCATATTCCCAGGTACTTGTTCGCATCTTTTCGAGGGGAAAAGAAACCCATTTCAAATATGCCTCCATTTGAAACAAGCGTTTCATTCCCAGTAATATTTTCGCCAAGCTTTAAAGTATCACGAGCTAAATGGAGCAGAGAAATGCAGAGCAACCAGTTTGTGAAGGTGAACAGGAACACTGCGACGTTAGTTCTCATATTACTTGAAGATGTATCTCGTTAGGATCCTTTCCTTTCTTTCTCATTCTCCCTTTTATTTTTTTCTCTCTCTTTTGGTATATAATGATGGATGTAGGAATTATATAGTGATTATTTTGTCATTATTTGTTTAGGGATATATTTGACCTTCTCTGCCTATATATATATAAGTAGGGATGTTTAGGGCCAAGTCCGCCCGAGTTGGAGGTTAACCAAGCTGTCGGCTGATATGACATTCGAAAAAATCGCCCGAGGTTTGGTCTGTCTAACTACCCGACCCGGGCTTAAGGCTGGATCGGAACAGGTTGGACTATCGGGACTAGTCCAGCCGATCGGGTAGATGGAATCGACCGACTGGGCCAAGTCTAGGTAGTCCAGTTTTTTTTCCTTGGGATCAATATTTTAGCTACGGTTTCACCGACTTCCAAAGTAATGAAAAGTGACATAGTGAAAAGTGATTCCTATAAATTAAAAGGCACATTGGGATGTCCAGGACTCATGGGTGAGTGGCCCGATGTAGTGGTGATTTAAAAAAAGGACCTCGGGTCAGACCGAAGTCCCGGGGGTCTAAGCCTACTCAACCAAAGTCCGTCCAACCCGAGCGGTTTGTCAGTTGGTCCGCCACATTGTCTTGGACCAATTTTTTCTTACCTAGGCCAAGGTCGGGTCGGACCGGACCAACCATACATTGGGTTTCTTGAACAACCCTATATATAAGTGTACAAAGGCAAGCTGTAATATACTTTCGGTGGATCAATAATATACATGTGACTTAGTTTCCTTTGGGCACGATCCACTTCATCATGGTATCAAAGCCTAACTTTCAAGATTCCATCATCTGATTTTCAAGATTTCAAGCCTCAACGCAAGAAGGCCCACAACGAAGTGGAGCATCCGAGAGCAGAGTTGTCGCCTCCTCGCCCTTGTCTTGCGATTCCGGCGAACAGTTGTGTTGCATCAGGCAAGCTGCGGAATCAAAGTGAACAGGTCCACAAAGAAGTTCTTGCGTATGAGTTTCCGACGTTCGTCACTATGCTTCTTTCCTATCTTCAACTTGCCGCCACGTCGTCGTGTCTCGTCGATCTATTCTCGGTCTTCCGCCGCGATTCTTGTATGTCCGAGATTGTTTTTCGGTATTATGTTCTTGCTTGGTGATCGGATTGCCCAGCGTAGATCGTCGTGTACTGCCTCTCGTGACCCTATCCAATTTGCATTTGATTCGTTTCCCACAACCATTATTCTTGTTTTCACCTCTTGCTTATTTTCTCTAAATTTGAGATGGTAAACTCGTCATTGTCTTATCGTAAATGGAGAAGTTGAGGGTTTGAGGCTTTAGTGATTTTGTAATTTTCAATATAATATTGTACAAGCCATATCAAGATCGCCAAATTGTCACTTGGTATTGCGAAATTGTCACTCTCGAGAGACAGTAGGGGTTCTTTCCTTTGATATTGCTTGTGATCTATGATCTGTGATGATGGGGCATGATTGATTGTGATCTGTTGGCTATATCTAGTTGTCTCTGTGCGATTGGTTGATTAATTGAGTTCTTGGTATAATCATTTGCTGTGATCTGTTGGCTATACTAGTTGTCTTCTTTGTTTTTCGTCATGGGAGAAGATTTAGAACGTATTGACTTCCAACATCCGCTCTACCTACATCCCAGTAACACTCTGGCTGTGACATTCGTCTCTCAGGTTCTTGGTTGTTCAGAAAATTATGGTGTTTGGAGTAGGGCTATGAAGTTAGCTCTCCATGCCAAGAACAAACTCGGTTTTGTTGACAAGACATGTTGTCGTGTAGATCAAACAACCAGCCACCAGAATCAGTGGGACAGACGCAATAGTGTTGTTATTTCATGGCTTATTAACTTCGTGGATAATGATATTGCCAGTGGATTGGTATTTTCTCATAATTCTTCCCTTGTATGAACTGATTTAAGAGAAAGATTCAATCTTGTTGATGGTGCTAAGACATTTTCTCTATATCGATCAATTAACTCACTCACATATTGGACTCTTAGTGTCTCTAGCTATTATACCAAGCTCAAGGAACTTTGGGATGAGCATGCTTTTACAGTGCCTATCCCTAATTGTCAGTGTAGCTCTTCAAAGGATTATGCTAAAGTTGTTTAGGAGCAATGATTGTTCCAATTCCTCATGGGTTTAAATGAGCAATTCCATCAAGTTCGCAGCCAAATATTGCTAATGAATCCGTTGCCTTCCTTGACCAAGTTTACTCAATGATTGTTCAAGAAGAAACTAAGCGAACCCTTTCTTATGGGGTTCAAGGAACTTAGTCGGATGGAGCAATTATGATCTCCAATACGACACGAAGAGGTTGTGGTTGTGGTAGGGGACGAGGTAGAGGTCATTCCCAAGAAACATGTAGCCATTGTGGAAAGAATGGTCATCAAAAGGAAACATGTTACTAGCTAGTTGGTTATCCATCAAGCTTTCGACCCTCTCAATTCAATAAGGAACAAGAAGATCAAGTGAATCCCACCATTAACAAATCAGCTGCTAAGGTGGGAGGGGAGCAAGATGCTCGTGGGTCTTTCTTCACTCCAGTATAGTACGAACAAATTTTGGAGATGCTAAAACGGGATTCTAACCCAAATGAAGCTGTTGTGAGTGTTCAAGCTACCACTCTAGGTTTGCTTCTTAATTCTGAGTCTGAATGGATTTTAGATTCTAGTGCAAGCTGTCATATTGTTAGTAGGTTAACATATTTAGACAAATATAAACCATATTTAGGAGCACCAAAGTGGGTAAAAGTTCCTAGTGGGAGCGTATTCGTATAACTCACATAGGTGAGGTTAAAATCACTAATTCTATACACTTGAGAAATGTTTTGTATGCCAAAGAATTGTGTTATAATTTGATCTCAATTGCTAAACTTGCTATAGACAGTTTGTATGTATCTTTCTTTTTCCCTAATATGTGTGTGATGCGGGATGTCCAATGGGATGATGAAAAGGATTGGTAAACTGACTAGAGGACTATATCTTCTGACAAAGGAAAATAAACCAGAATATGTCAATACTACTGATAGACATAGTTCTGCAGATACTAGGAAAGATTATCTTTGGCATTATAGACTTGGTCATGCTCCTATGAATGTTTTGAAACATTTGAATCCTTTGAGAATTAGTGATTGTACCTTCAATGATGATAAATGTGAAATTTGTATTCAAGGAAAACAATCTGAATTGTCTTTTCACTCAAGCTCCTCTAAATCTCATTATTGTTTTCAATTATTGCATGTAGATGTGTGGGGACCCTATAGAACCCCCACACACCAAGGATATAGATATGTCCTCACATTAGTAGATGATTTTCCTCATTCTACATGGGTTTTCTTGATGCATTATAAATCATAGGTTCCTAAATTGCTGAAAACATTTATTTCCTATGTTGATAATCATTTTTTTGTTACAATCAAGACCTTGAGAACTGATAATGGTGAGGAGTTTGTAAATCATGAGGTAAGACAATATCTTGATCGAAAGGGTATTATTCATCAAACTTCTTGTCCTTTTACTCCTCAACAAAATGGAGTTGTTGAAAGAAAACATAGGCATCTCTTAAATGTTGCTAGAAGTATCATGTTTCAGTCTGATTTTCCTGTTAAGTTTTGGGGAAAAGAGATTAGAGCTGTCGCATATTTGATTAATAGAACTCCTTTAGGGTGTGCATGGTTTGAGGAGGGGAGGGAGGGAAAGGAAGGGGAGGGGAGAGAAAAAATGTAATGGGAAGGAAAATTTTGTGGGCCCCACTACACTAAATTTTGGTACAATTTTCTCCCCCTCATTTGTTTTTCTCCTCCCCTCCCTTCCTTCCCCTTCCTCAAACCAAACATACCTTAAAGTTCTTGACTATCTTACACCTTATGACTTATTATATAATAAATCTCTAGTTGTGAATCACTTAAAGGTATTTGAGTGTCTAGCATTTGCTACTAATTTGAATTGCAGTGACAAGTTTCAACCTTGGGCTGAACCTTGTGTTTTCCTTGGATACCCAACAACTCAAAAGGGTTATATCTTATATAGCATTAAAACTAAGTCCTTGATTATTACTAGACATGCTATATTTTTAGAAGACAAATTTCCCTTTGTGATGTCCATAGTATGAATTAAGGGGAGTCCCTAGTAAAATCATTGCAGATCCCTTCATTATTAGTCATAACATGGATTCTTTTAAATCTGTCCAGCATAAAGAATCTGTCCACAATAATATAGCACATGTCCCGAATAATTCAGTACCTGTCTAGAATGATTTAGTCCCATCTACCCCTTTGAATGATAGGCCTATTTGAAATAGACAGCCTCCTACATGGACTAAAGACTATAAATATGAATATTTTCCTTCTAACAGCAATCAACCTCACTCTGTTCTTGAAAATTACCTACGAAATGATGCTGCCTTGTTTAATTCTATTGCTCTTGATGACTTGTCTGATTTATATAGATGTTTTCTATTTGGTATTGATAAAGAAATTGAACCGAGAAACTTATAAACAAGCATCAAATGATCCTAGGTAGGTAGAAGTAATGAATAATGAGATTAACACTTTAGAAGCCAATAAGACCTGGACCATAGTTAACTTACCAAAAGGAAAGAAACCTATAGGATGCAAATGGGTCTTTAAGGCTAAGTATAAGGCAAATGGGTCTTTAGATAAATTCAAGGCAAGATTGGTTGCTAAAGGGTATAATCAAAAGGAAGGAATAGATTTTTATGAAACATTCTCTCATGTGGTAAAAATAGTGACTATTAAGACTGTTTTGAAACTTGTTGTTATAAATAAATGGCCTATTCATCAAATGGATGTGGCCAATGCTTTTTTGCAAGGTAATTTACATGAGGATGTCTATACCTCAAGGTTTTACTAAAGGTAATAACCGAAATCAGGTTTGTAAACTTAGAAAATCGTTATATGGCTTGAAGCAAGCTTCAAGACAATGGAATGAAAAATTGACTCAATCTTTGATTAAAGGAGGTTTTTAACAAAGTAAGCATGATTATGCACTTTTTCAAAAACAAAGTGGTACTGAATTGGTACTTGTACTTGCTTATGTGGATGATTTAATGAATACAGGGAGTAGTTTGAAAGTTATCAATGAGGTAAAAGCTTTTATTCATAGCCAATTTAAAATCAAAGATTTGGGTACCTTGAAATACTTTCTTGATTTGGAAGTTTTGAGACCCAAGTATGGTATACTTCTTAATCAACGAAAATATGCTACAGAATTGATTGATCAAACAGGTCTAGATGAATCCGATGTTGTGATGACACCTATGGAGCCTAACCCTCAAGCCGATCTTGAACCAACGAGAAAGATCCCATTGTGGACGATGTTGGGATGTATAGAAGGCTTATTGGTAAGTTTCTATACTTGACGTTAACTAGACTTGATATTTCTTTTACTGTGCAAACGTTGAGTCAGTTCATGCAAGAGCCCAAAGAGTCACATTTGAAAGCTACATTGAGGTTGGTCAGGTACTTAAAGGACTCTTCAGGTCGAGGAGTCTACATTTCATCAGAAAGTACCTTGAAGGTCGAGTGTTTCGTGATTGGATCATGGTGCTTGTCTTGATACAAGACGCTTGGTAATGTGCTTTCTCGTGAAGATTTGGGGGGGGAGCTTAATATCTTTGGAAATCAAAGAAGCAAACCAATATTTTCATATCTTTAGCTGAAGTTTGAGTATAGAGCATTGTGAATGGCGGCAATGAGCCGACTTGGATTATCGGGTTGCTTAAAGAGTTGCATGTGCTAAATGTTGAGCCAATAAAGGTCTATTGTGATAGTAGATCGGCCATTCATATAGCAACAAACCCAGTTTTTCATAAACATACACAGCACATTGATATAGATTGCCACTTTGTTAGGGAAAATTGTTAGCTTGCATGATTGCTTTTGGGCATGTACGTTCTGAAGAACAAATAGCAGATGTTTTAACAAAAGCTTTAGGAGGGCCACAACATACTTATATTCTTGGCAAGTTGGGCACTTGTGAATATAGAGTTCCCAACTTGAGGGGAGTCTTGGAATTATATAGTGATTATTTTATCATTACTTGTTTAGGGATATATTTGACCTTCTCTACCTATATATATAAGTGTACAGAGGCAGGCTGTGATATACTTTCAGTGGATCAATAATAAACAGGTGATTTAGTTTCCTTTGGGCCTGATCCACTTCATCAATGGATGATTGAATGCTTTGGAGTGTGGAAGTATTCCTCTTTTCGAATGTTGAGGAAAAAGGGGAGGATTTTGAACCAGGAAAAGAAAAACAGGGGAGGAAGAGGGGAAAAAAAGCTAGTTCTCTTTGGGGATAAAATTTTAGTGATGGGAGCCAAGTACTAACAAATTGCCTTCTCCAACATGGGACCTCTTTTCATCAGATCGTCCAGTTAAGATTGAGATTTAATTTTTTTTAATTGTTAACTTTTAAATAATTAATGGGTAGAGAATTTACAATAAAAATAATATTTCAACTAAAATATTTTAAAAAATGATTTTTTTATTTAAAACTCAACAATTAAAAAATATTAAATCTACGCCTAGATCTCATCTCGAATGATCTAAATAGTCTAGTGATCGATCAGTAGGGAAACTAGTTCCCCTACAACATCCTTCCAAATGATAATTCAGTAATGGACTCATATACGATGAAAAGAATATTTACGAGTCCAAAGATAGATGACTTGTATTTCGTTCCGTGCGTAGAATTATAAGTTTATCGTATATATTTATAGGTATATATAACCGGACAGAGTTGATTTTTTTTTTTAAAGGAATATTAAGAAAATTAATTAAAATATTTTAACCGGATATAGTTGATTTTTTTAAAAAAAGGAATATTAGAAAATTAATTAAAATATTTATATTTATCGTTTTTTTAAACTATTTTATCTATTTTATAAATTGATATATAATCTAATAATATACAACATATGATTAAAGTAACTTATTTACTTCTTTAATTTCTCTTAAAAAGTTAACTATATCTTATATTTAGAATTAGAGGGGTATATTACTCCCTCTTATCCTTAATATAAGATTTATTTACTTAGTTTATTAGATTAAGAAAGTTAATTAAGATTTAAGATAGTAAATATCACTTTTTTTTTTTTTTTTAAAAAAAAAAACGCTTTAATCAATTTACCTATTCGCCGTGCACTATGGGGAATCTGCACAGCTGCTCTCACATTGCAGGTCTATGTCTTCTGATTTTTCGAAGAATAATTAAGATGAATCAGAAATCTCTCTCCTCACCAAAAGGACAAAGAATAAAACATGGTTGGTTCTAGCCTTTAGGACTCAAGGAGGACCCCAATAACCTACCACTTCGATCATTTTTGTGTCCGAGTCTGCCTAGGTAACAAGTTGATTTCTATTATTCCAAAATTTTACACCACTCTCTAGCACCTACATAGCCCAATTCACTAAAACATTAGTCAGATTCATTGAATATGGTGATCAAAGTGACCACTTATATCATAGTACTTCCCTCATTTCACTTTTAAAATCATCAAGATAATCACAAATTTCATTACATTACATGAGGAACCTAAAAGAGATAATCATCAACATACTTCGAACTCATCATCTTGTACTACCGACCTTCTTGATAGGAACTATCAGTTGGAAGAATTCCTTCAGGCTTGCTAGAAGAAGAACCAGAGATAGAAAGGCCTCTGTCTCTTGTCATAAAAAAGGTTGGTTGCTTTGGAGTTGGAAGGCTTGCAGTCTCACTTTCAAGCATTATCACTACCTGCGACATGGTAGGCCTGTCTCCTGGTTCATCTTGTACGCACAATAGACTAACTTGTGCACACTTAATGAACTGATTTGCGTTGCAGCTTTCAATCAAAGATCGATCCATTAAATCCAACAAGTTATTCTCCGTCCATAGCCTCCATGCCTGCATATATATATTCATTCATATAAACATGGATTCACCATAATGCGAAAGAACATTTAAGCCTAGAGAGGAACAAGATGAAACATACATAACCCAGAAGGCTGGAAGCTTGTTTGGATTGAAAGAATCCTGTGTTCTTTTTTCCACTGATCATTTCAAGCATCACAACACCAAAACTAAAAACATCTGATTTGATTGAGAAAAATCCATCCAATGCATATTCTGGAGACATGTATCCACTGTAAATTAAAAGGAAACAAAATCATAATGTTTTTTGTGAATATAGTTGAAGATCAAAATTTAACAAGGTAGACACGTCAAACTTACTAAGTTCCAACTATTCTCTCAGTGTTAGCTTCAATCTCCTTGCCTCCAAATATCTTTGCGAGTCCAAAGTCTGAAATTTTTGGCTGCATCTCCTCATCCAAAAGAATATTACTAGTTTTCAAATCTCTATGAATCACTCTCAATCTAGAGTCTTGATGAAGATATAACATCCCTCTGGCAACTCCTAGAATTATATCAAAGCGCATTGGCCAATCTAAAATCACTCTTTGTGTACTATCTCGTGCATCAACATTTTCTTTTACGTTAGTTTCATCGGACTCGTGTCATGCTTGAAAGTATTACTGATAATTAAGCATTTTGTGACTTACCAAATAAGAATGTGTCTAAGCTCTTGTTTTTCATATATTCATAAAGTAATATTTTTTCTTCTCCTGTAACGCAATAGCCCCGAAGTCTAACAAGATTTCTATGTTGAAGTTTGGATATCAAAACAACTTCATTCTTGAATTCCTTCAATCCTTGTGAAGATACACTTGAAAGCCTCTTTACTGCAATATCTTGACCTCCTTGAAGCTTGCCCTGTAACAAAAAATTCTCCATATAGCATCCCTCTAAAGTTTAGAAATCAGTCAAGAAAGTGGAACTGAACCAATCACCTTGTAGACAGGTCCATAACCCCCACGTCCAAGCTTGTTCGCATCTGAGAAGTTATCTGTGGCTAATAGGATGCTATTAAAATCCAAATAAGGTACCTCTATCAATTCGCTGTCATTTTCCTCTAAGCTCTCCGCGTCCATGAGATCTTTTATATATCTTTCACTGTCATGTAGGCTCTCTCTCGTTCTTTGATCTTGTCCATTTTCTGAACACACACAGAATAGATGCAAGCAAAAACATAATGTATGAACAAGGGCACTATAACATGATGAAATTTAAGATGTCCAATTATAATATTTAGCGTCAGGTCATGTTGATGCTTAGAAGTTTATACGCAGAAAATTATTACCTTGCTTCAAGGTTACGTTTCTTCTCCAAATGTAAGCAGAAGTTACAATGCAGGCCAAGAAAATCAAGCTTGAAAAGGTCGCAGCTAATATCAAAACTTTAGAGTTGTTTCCTCTTGGAAGCTCTATTGACAAAGCAAACGTGTTAGCTTCTACACATGAGATTGAGGAATGCCATTGAAATTGTATAATATAGTTTACTTTATTTGTGGGCACTAATGATGGTGATGATGATAGTAATGGTAATCATACGTTCTTGGGCATTTTGGAGTGTTAGATAATCAGTATATATTAAAGCTTGACATCAATCTGAGCCCAGTTACAACCTGTCAGTAGTAGTTAGATTTTTGTTTCTATCTATTACACTTGCATACACACAAGATTGACAAGAACATCGTGAAGTCACTCTTTTATGTTTTCTTTGGCAACTACTCATTCCTATCAGTCATTTTTTGCCCACTATTTCTTCTATAAATAAAAATCAATCGGTGAAAGGTTCAATGTTGGTAAAATCAACGTAAAAAAATATTGCCTCATATTGTTTCAACAGATATGATCCTTCTCATCAATCTCCTACTTCCAATGTTAATCCCTAACATGAAGAATTTAGGAAAAAAATAAATTAATGTGTTAAAACCTTTACCTGGAGTACAGCTTAAATTGCCGCCATTCCATTGATATTTTGTATTGCAGAGGCATCTTCCATTTCCATTTCCATTTCTGGCTGCCGTGCAAGTTGAATAAGACCAGCCCTTGCAGTCTATGGAGTTACTACAGGGAGGTTCACCTGGGGGAGACCAATTAATCTTTAGTGTCTGTCCTTCCACTTCATCGCACTGTTGAGTCACACGAAATGGCAGACCAAGACGCCCGAGATTGCTTGCAGCACAATCCTCCGAACCATTGATTTGAATAGAGAAGGATTTCTTGTCTGGATCAATATTAGTAACTCTATAACTCTGTTCTTCCACAGTGAAACTAACCTTCCCGGTTTCCAAGTCGCATTTGAAATTGGAGTAAATGGGATCACCACAACTTGGTTCCGTGCTCAGCGGATAAGGAATTGTGAATGCACCGCAAGGCTGGCACGTTCTTGGAGTTGGCTCTATTAGAATACATCAAGAAAAGTTCCACATTGATTACTTGAACATTGAAGTTAAGGTATATAACTTAAAGGTGGCTCCTATCAAATTGACTTGTGTCATTTTAATAGAAAGACCAACCTAATACATACCTAAATCACTAAATTCAAGAGGCTCTGTACCAGTTTCATCTTAGACAATCTAAGACAGTATTGATCAACTAAAGCAAGCATCTTATATGGAGAGATGAGATGATGGTGAAAATATATGACGTACCTATATCTAGTTTATTTACCAGGACATAAAGATTCATGCCGGAATCAATCTCTTCTTGAATGGTAGGTAACTCAGAAGTCCAAAAAGAACACTGTGCCTCCCTACTATAGACAGCTGATGTATATGAATAAGCAGTGCAATTGGCGCACCCAGTCCCCCCATTGAAGCACAGAGATCGGCACTCTGTTTCGTTCGCTGCGTAGACTTTCTTGTCTGGCTTTCCCACTTTCACCTTCTTCAAGTTAATGAATGTTATGTTTTGCCCGCATGATGCTGTTTTTCTGAAACACCCTCCATATTTAGAGGAAGGATTCGGATTCTCCCCCGGCGACTTCGAAGCGAATCCAGGCAAACACCTACAGAGTGGCGAACTATTGATATTGCTGCAACTTCCAAAGTTCCCACAGTGATTATATTTCTTGCAATCGTTATCTGGTTCTTGCCAGCTGGTTTTCCATTGTCGGCTGCTCTTATCCCAGAGCCAAAGCTCTACGTATCCTGTATGATTCATCACTAGCCTTGTAGACTCAAAATCAGAAAGCTGTGAAGTTCCTGACATGTTTTTGCCTCTAAAAGTAGAATTTCTTTGGGTGAAGTTTGTCAGCAACGAAAGTATTGCTCCTGAGCTGAAATCTTGGGCTGTTTCACCTGCCCAGTAAACTTGGTTCTGGTTGATGTAGATTGTATAGTTGCTATCCCCTGTTTTTCCACCTGCAAACGTGTAGTCCCCGCTCCCGGGATCATCAAGGCCACTCCAAGAATTCAAGACTACATTTTTATCCATTTTCATGCCCGGCAAAAATGTGTCCGTGGGGTGTTGGAAGCTTTGCCAGTAGGTAGATTGTAATTGATCGTCTCCTAGAATTAAGTTGCCAGAATCCATAAGCTTCACAGTAAGGCTTGTGAGAGAAGATACTTGTTGGGGAGGTGTGTAAGACCAATAGACTGTTCCGTCTGTATCAGACACAGTGAGGTTTCCATCCTGCGAAATTTGAAAACTTGCAGTTTTTGAAGGAATGGGATTGTCTCTGTTAGCAACCCAGACAACTGTTCGTGGTTCTATCCCATGATACCAAATTCCTAGGTATCTTTTCTGGCTTCCATAAGGCAAAAAGAAACCCAGTTCAAACTGCAGTCCTGTTGTCACAAGATTGGCACTGCCATCTTCACTGTCAAGAAGCTTTTCACCCATCTTCAAAGTATCACTAGCTAAGCAGGGTAGGGGAAGACATAGCAAAAAAGCATAAAACAGGGCTATCATTATTCTCATTCTGATACTTTTTTCCGGCGACAATGGAAGGAAAGCTACACGCATATGCAACTGGGAGCATGCAAGTCAAGGCAAGTCGTCTCGTTTACTGTTCTTCATGGGGTTGAACTCTGGGAGTAAGATTCTTGTTCCTGTGGAAAAGTCAGGGTCGTCGCTCACTCATTCCCTTGCCCTTCCCCATCACCTCATAACTGTCCTTTGTCCTCTTCTCCTAGTCTATCTTCATCTTATTCACATCTCCACTTGTGAACAGGAAGCCATCTCATATTTGGTCCAAACGAATAAAAATCATCCCATTAATCAGCTTCACTATGAGACCCTGAGTAAATTGAATAAAGTTCAACGTTTACTTTTCTTTACTCTCCAAACAATTCCTACTTTGAGGTTTTTGGGTTCTCTGTCACTTCTTCAGTTTTTTTTTTTTTTTTTTAAAAAATATTACCACCTTATGTCCCTTTTTAACTTAAAATTTATTACTGCGATCTTGGTCGTTTATCACTTAAAAGTTGGAACACAAATTTCATAACTTGAGAATTTACAATGGTTAGGTTACTATGATTGTCACTAGGGCTTCATCCCTGGCTATTTAGTATTTACCACTTGATATAAAAACAATACGAGAAGTTTAGAATTTATTTGCAATTCAGCCCTGCAACTCATGAAATTCGTTCCCAGTCGTTACGCACAGAGTGACAGAACAGACATGGAAAAATCAATTTTGATTTTGAAAAAAAATGCCGTAGTACAAGGGTTTCTATGTCAGGTTTGCCCAAAAGCAATGTGAAAATTGCAACGGTGGCAATATATATCATTTGTACATACGTATATGACAGCAATCAACAGTAGTGCTACACATACGAGTATACGACAATTCATTGTCTTCTAGATATTGTTCAAGGCTGAAACAGCTGACAAAACTTCGACTTGCATGCAAGAGAAGAGAGAGAGCGCGCATACATTAACATACATATAATGGCAGAGCTGACCCCCAAATATCTATCCTAAGGTCCGCCTGCCACTTCATATATACATACACAAACACATACGGGCGCGCGCATATATATATATATAATTCCATGTTGCTTTAGCATATAATAACCAAAACAAACCTACCATGGAAGTCTAGGCAAGCAGAAGTCAGAAACTACCTTGGAATCTGTGCTTATACTCGGGTCCAGCTTCAGTCCTCTTTCATTTTCATCCTCTTCCTCATTCGACGGCTCAGATGAGGAAGATGATGGGAATGGAAGAGGACTGAAACCAGATCCCTTATACTTGTAACAAACATTTTCTTTTAAAATACAGGGAAACAAAAAACAAAAAGAGAGAGAGAGAAAATAGATTTTTTTTTGGGAGAATCCTAACGGTATCCACCAGCCAATCACTGTAGATTAATCCTTCCGAAGAGTAAATATCACCAAAGTGAGTTTTTCATCTCCCAACAAAGCATTTTCTATATACACAACTTAGTTTAAATCCAGAACATTATCTTTAAGCCTTTATTTGCATTGTTACATCCTCCCTCCGCCACATTGCTTAATCGCTGATAGACATTGGATTGCTGGCTTTTCAAGGAAATTGGGAATCTATGACGCTATGGCAGCTGAGGAATGGGCAGTCTAGGAAGGGATGAGACTTGCTTGGGAGCTGGGTTACCGGAAAATAGTGTTTGAATCTGATGCGCAAGATCTAGTGCATAGGATTCTGGACAACAATTTCTTTACTGGGAGCCTACTGATAGTTAAGATTAAGGAGTGGAGATTGACACTGAATTCCTTTATACTCCAAGAAACAAAAATAGAATTGCGGATGCTTTGGTAAAGATGGGAATTTCCAAGACCTCAGTACTTAGGGAGTGCCCTCGGTTTTTAAATTCCTGGCTTGATCAGATTCAATTCCTCTAGCAGGTAATTTTTTCCATTGTAATTCTGGCTTTTTAGCCTTGTTTTATATCAAAAAAAAAAAAACTATTATTGGGCTGTTAGATTAATTGCATGATGTTTATTGGGTTTATCTCTTGATAGATATGGGCCTGAAGTGCAATTCTGTCTATAGTACATGCTCCTCCTCTCTGTTGGGTTGGCCCAATTTATTTTTGTGTAGATACGTGGTCACTCCCTCCAAAAACTTTCTTGAACAGACTTCAAGCATAAGCCTAATTTTTATTACCTCTCGTCCTTTAATATAAGGACTCCTTCCCAATGTAAATTGACACTACAGACGTGGCCTTATATTAATGACTGAATTTAGTATTTGTCTGGCATTTCCTTAACAGCTCACACACTTAATTTCCTTATGCGCGATGCTTTTACTCCTCTTCCTCTCATGATTGGTCCTAAGTCTTATTTTTCAGATATACATATGGGTTAAAATGTAAATTTGGTTCGGAAATATTCACTGAGGAGCAATGTTACCTCAGAAGTTTTTTTTAAGTTCAATGTCATCTCAAAAGTTTCAAAACATAGCAATCTCGTCCCATAGTGTTAAAAAACTAATGTTGACTATTAACGGTAAAAGGAAACATTGATTCATTTTAATACTTCTGATACAATATTTAACCTAAAAAAAAACCTTTAGAGCAAGATTGCTCTTTAACAAAAACTTTCAGGATAAATTTACACCTTAACCCTATACATATTGACAAGAGGTATAAATTATATGTATATTTTTCCTAAAATTGTAGGAGTTACTTTTTAGAGAAACATAGTGGTGGTTTTTTAAAACTTTTTTTTTTAAAAGATGAGATTGGAACTCTGAGCAAACTAGGTGCATGTTTGGGAAACCCTCAAACCATGTTTAAGAAATTATTTTTTGTAAGTTAGGATAAAACTCCCCTCACATATTTATTTTGTAAATTATAAAAAATAATAATACTTCTAAAAAGCTAAAATAAACATGTACTTAATCTAGAATTGCTCAGTAATTCGTGGAGCTCTAAATATGATGAATTCCATCGATCACAAATTCACGATAATTTATATTACCTCCGGTCCTAATTATAGGAACACTTTTATAGTGTAATTTACACTACAAAAGTGTTTCTATAATTAGGACAAGGAGGAAAGAAGAGCTAAATTTGTCTATGTCCGAAGGAGCATCCACAATTTTAAAATGTACGTACAGTCCCACAAGGTAAGCGGCAGACTTGAATTTCGTAGTTTAGAATCCTGCTGTTTAAGGGTGTGTTTGGGATAACATCTGATGGAAAAAAAAATCCATGAGATGGAAAAAAAAAAAGTCAATCAAGAAGAAAAACCTGATAATTGAGTGTTTGGGATAGTATAAATGTTTGATGGGCTTCTGAGTTTGATATGTGTTTTTTTTTAAAGCTCATTGTTGGAGCTTCTGCTTCACAATGATTTATAAAGCTATGTCAAACACAAATCACATCAAGAAAAGACTATCAAGAACAAAAGTCACTTCTACTACCGTTATCCTAAACGGGTCCTAACATGCAAATTCCAGGTGCAAGATTTCTTCAATTTTTTACTTTCGAGTTTTATAATGATGACTTATTCAAAAAAAATTATCTCAATAAAAGGTGTTAAAAATTTTGTTAGTCTTTATAATAATATTTTACTAAAAATTTCATTTTTTTTATGGATGGACCCGGGTTGAATTGGGAACAACAGCTCACCTATTAAAACAAAAATTTGAAATGTTAAAAAAAAAAAAACGTTATATTCCAAAGTAAACCTCAATCCTTAAAAGTCTTTCGAAAATAATTTCAATTTATATTGTTTGAACGATAATAAGTTTTACTGAAGTAGAAAAAATAGAAACAACAAACAGGAAGAAAGAAAGAGAAAGAGATGATTGCTTGCACAGTCCTCTTGATGCCCTGGGAAAAGATCGTGTAATTAAATGTATTTAAGAAATATTCAAATTGTATAAATAAGTTTTTCCCCTTGTATCATCATGTGTATTTTGTGCCCCATACTATATATGTGTTTGTTCACGTGAACATGACGATGACGATAATTATTTTATCAGCTCTAGGTCCTCCAAGCGGTGTCGAGGTTAAAGGATTAAAAAATTAGTTTTTTATAAGTTAAAATACCAAACTACTAAAACATTATATAGAGTTGGAGGACCAAAGGTATATTTTTGCCAATTAAATTCTTACATTTATTTTTTTCAAAATGTAGTTGAACTTGTGGGTGATTACTTCTTTTATTTAGGATATATATGTAATTCTCACAATGACCAAACTAAAAAAAAAAAAAAAAATCCTGAGGAATTATGCATTTTTTAAAATCAACTGGATCAAGATTCATTTGGGAAAAAAACTGTCTTTATTATTACTGTCAAATTTATTATCTTAATTACTGGCAAAGAAAAGAATTTGTTTGTTTTTTTTTTTTAAAATTTCTCTCTTAAACGTAGGTCTCACTTGCGGGAGGATCGAGTGGGAATCACATAGCGGGATTCGAGGGAAGAGAGAGAGAGTGAGAAATAGGAAGGCCAAAATCGCGTGGGGGGAGCAACCGAAAGGGACCAGCTGACTAGGATAAATGAGAGTGAGACACGTAAGCAAATCGGAATCAGGAAGATGCTGAGGTTGCCACGTAGGAGGCAGAAATATCCTAGGCTGCGAGAAGAATAGAGAAAACAAGGGGAAGAGCATATATAGACCACAGGAAGGATTAGGTTAGATGCGGAGCTCACACGTGGCATCACTATCCACCACAAAACCACAATTTCCATGTTATGGCTACTGCTCTCCCCACACGCTGCTCTTCCCTCCCTAGTCCCTACCCTCTTCTGTCAAATCGCAATTATAGCCCCCACCCCTTTTCTTCTTTCTTGAAATTATTTGAAAACAAACATATTATCCCCTTTTCTTCTTTAAAATACATGTTTACGGCCTCCATCTCATATTTTAACACCATCACATTATTCCTCCTTCTCTAAAAATAGATAGACGTCAGGTTTTTTTTTTTTTTATAAAGTTGAAGGAAGTTAAATAAATTATTTAATTATAACATATATTATATATTATTAAATTATATATTATTTTATATGTTAGAAAAAATGATTAATATACATATTTTAATTAAATTTCTTAACATCTCTAAAAAATTAATTTTATCTTATATTTAAAATCATAAGGAGTATAATATAATTTTGATTCAATTCCACATCACTCTTTAACTATGGGCCGTTATAAACAATAATTGTTGAATATGTTGAGCATGATTACTAAAATAATAATTTTCAAATAAAAATCAACCGTATTATTACATGAAAATAATAAAAAAATAATTTTCGACATATTTATATCAATAACAATATACTACTTAACATATAAAATTGATGTTAGGTTGGTAGTCGGTACTATTCCCAAATTTCAAGCGGTAAGCAGGTTAGGAGTAGTCCATTTTGTACGCTTCATATACAAAATAAAATCAAGAAGTTATTAATATTAATAAATATGTTATTTTATGCACAAAAAGGACAAAAAATTTGGGAGAATGATATAAAATGAATTTTGAAATTCTAAAATCTGAAATCACTATTTCCTGTCAAATGAGTTGTGAATTATTTATTAAGTCTTATAATTAATTTATTAATTTTTAATAACACATATGATTTATGATTTGACAATTTGAAAAAAAAATTGTCATTTTTCCTTAAAAATTCCATACCATAAATTAAAGAAATTTCATTTTGCAGGAACATAAATCAAAATATCATCTGAAAACAAAAATCACACTCACCTACGGTTCATTTACATACATAATACATGTCACTTTTTAATTGGTTACTTATTTTCTCAAAAAACAAAATTTATTTTGTTTTTAGAATTTAAATATTAAATTCATTGAATGTATCCAAATATTAAATATATATGGCAGGGAGTATATGTTAACTCTAGAAGTTCGGTGCAAGCGCACAGCTCCACTGTAGTAGTTCATTATTCGCTTATTTAAAACAATTGAAATGGCACAATAAGCTTTTGAAAATACGGACCGAGTCATTTGATATCTTGAATTTTGAATTTGAAGGCAAGAGAAATATTTGCTGCCAAATCTGCGCTATTCGGGTCAATTCCGGGATTACACGGAAATTGTTTGCTTTTCGCGATTCAGGGTCATCTATTTGCGGAGCTGAGAATATTCGTATAGAAAAGGAATGAGCGTTTAAGAAATCTTATAGAAAAAGAGTAGAATAATTGAAGACAGACCCAGTTTTGAAACGACTAGAAGATGAAGAAGTGCGAGCTCTGCAGGATGCCGTCGAGGACCTACTGTGAATCTGACCTTGCTAGTTTGTGTTGGGACTGCGATGCCAAGGTTCACGGAGCTAATTTCTTGGTTGCCAGGCACTCCAGGACCCTTCTATGCCATGCGTGCCAATCTCCGACGCCGTGGAAAGCCTCCGGTGCTGTTCTCGGAAACACCGTTTCGGTTTGCCGGAACTGTGACGGAGGAATGAACTTAAGCGGTGAGGACGGCGACGAAAGCGAGGGAGGCAATGACAGCGAAATAAACTCTGATGACGACGACGACGCCGTGCTTGACGGAAACAACGATGACGACGACGCCGGCGATGAGGTAGGCGGTGATGTGGTGGCGGATCATCAATTAATCCCTTGGTTCTCCACGACGCCCCCACCGCCGGAAAGTTCTTCGAGCAGCGATGAGTCTAGTAACGGCAATAGAAATGCCTCTGAATTAGGATCAACAGCTTCCTCTAAACGAAGGCGTGAAAATGCATCCAATCATGATTTCCAGGTTCTTCTCATATATATATTTTTATAAAAAAAATTACTGTAACTTTTGCTTTGGATCTTGTAATCTTGTTGTCTCCGCGATATATCTAGATTTCTCTCCACCTTGAGTTTGAAATTGATTGTTACGGCTTATGAAACGATATGACTTTGTTTAGGATGGTGAGGGCCCAACTGATGGCGGGTGAGACGACGGGAGGTAACAAAGCGGGAGGTAAGGTTCGCGGTGAACGCGGTAGACGCCGCCGTGAAAAACGAGAAGGTAGATCGGCGTCGCATTCGGCATCTACGTACAGATCGGCGATCACTGTAGAGATTAACGGCCCAGGCAGTTTAAGGATGGGATTGGAAGTTGAAAGGTGATTGTTCTGCAGGCGCGAGCCAAATGGAATTCGTACGATATGATATTATTATTTTATTATTGATTAATTAATTGTAGTATTAATCAGACATCTTATTTTCACGCTTTTGAAAATAAAATTAGTCGTTGCGTTGACAGTGACAATAACCAGATTTTTTCGACTGAAATTACCAGAATCTGGTAATTTGTTTTTGACGAACTTTGAATTTTGTTGTTGTTCACTACGCAATAAATATAATTGTTGATTTTAGAGTTTAACCAAACACGTACGCTTTAACTCACAGAGTAACAAGTCTTTGATAGTCATACTTATCCATGGTGGTAATATAACAATTCCTTCAAAATTTATATTCATAAAATCTGAAGTCTCGAAACAAAATGTGTTTGATCAGTTTAATTTTGAGGGTTAGAAATAAATCTCAAGAACGAAAGGAATATTTTCGATCCTTTTTCCTTTTCAGTTTGGCTTGTTTATCCACAATCATTGAAGATTTGCTTTAATCAAGCTTCCTCTATTTTTATTCTCTCTCTTTTTTTTTTGGCCAACAACCCATATTTTTATTCCCTGTATGGAGTATGAACAGTATTTTTTTTAAAAAATATCATTAATTAAGGGGCGGATTGTGGGTATTGGGTCAAATCCAGGTCCTAAAGGATAAAAAATTGTCAAAAACCTCTAACAGAAAATTCTGATGTAAAAAACATTTCATTGACAGTTCTTTTAATAGATGATTAACGATTTCATCTGTAAGTTTTAACAATTTTTTGATATTAGAATTTTTTGTGGGATTTTTTTGACATTTTCTTAATCTTTGAGATCTTAAAAGAATTTTCTCTCCGCTCAATGTGGTGGCATGGCCCTAGTGGTGGTAGGTTTAGACCCCAGCTATGGCTAATGATACAAGGTTAATTTGGCAAATGCACCGGTAGGAATATCTTTAAGTGCTCGGCAATGCGGTCAGGTTTCTGTCATCATTTTTTTCTCATCATCTCTCATTTTCTCTAAATCACATCCGTTCAATCAATCTAAAATATCACAATATTACTTTAATTTTTCTCTCCTTTTTTCAACCAACAGATGGAATGGAGAGGGATGAAAAAAATGAATCTTTATGAGAGGATCTCCTTCCTACTACTAACTAATGGTTGTGTTTCCACCAGATATTTTTATTATTTTAGTACTTAGTACAGATCTGGGCTAAAAAAAAAAAAGGGGTACTTGACCAGATCTGCAAGCAAACATGTGGCCACGGAGCTCCCTTGGCCTCACATCATTTATTAATTTTATATAGTACGGATTGATCGAGATAAAGATATAGATATGGTCAGTTTTTTGCGGGATCTTTATATCACTTCTTATGAGGATAAATCATAAGTGGGTCCCGCATATTATTAAAATGTGGCCACCACAAATCCCGCTTTAAAAATTACTCACCATCATAGGCACACACGAATATTGTGAATGGCTACATGTTGGCTTGTTTAGTTTGTTAATAAGTGCATTTATGACCAATAAGATAATTATATGAGATTAGTTTTGTATCCATTTAAATTTCCCAAACATTCACATATCTCCTATTTAATTTTTGTGGTCCACAGTAAACTAACCAATAAAATGAAAAAAAGAGGCCCCCCCCCAAAAAAAAACTGTCTTTAGGATTTAGTAACTCTGGTTTTTTCATGGTCACCTTTTTTAGTTTGAAAGATATATGTTAAAGGGATAAGATTGATGAGTGGTGACAAGGTGAGTTATATAAAGAAGCAGTCTGAACATTTATCTATTTTGGATAGGCGGTATAGATTGTTTTTCAAATGTGATTTATAATATATAAAATGAGTATGTAATACTCCTCCCTTTTGGTTAATATAAAATATATTTAGAAAGCTGATTGTGGTCGTAAATATAAGATCAATTTTCATATTTATTATTATTTTCTTAATTACTTATTATTGATGTTCATCAACAATAATCAAAGAAAAGAGAGAATTAAAGAACATCATATTAACCAGTGTAATTAAATCCGGATCGGACAATAGGTTGTTCGGCCGGAAAACCGCGAACTAGTTAGTTAGAAACTGGTCCGGTCAGGGGTCAAACCGATTCTATTATTTAAAATCGATTTTTTTTTTTCTAAATTTTCTTTATAATTTCATATTAATGTTACCTACGATTTAACTTCAGTCTAACTTACTGACCCTTGAATCATTACCATGACCGTTTAGTGACCGGTATGGTTTTAATAATTTGATATGAACAAATTCAACCAACTCCTTTAAATCTTTAAAGCGTGGAGGGTGACAAAACTTAAGAGGGGAGTTAAGGAAGAAGCGGTGAGGGTGACCAAGTTTTGAAAAGGGTAGTTTTCATGACGACATAAGGGAAAATCAAAATCAAAGGAAATAGAAATGGGTGGAAAGTCAGAGAATAAACAGGAAAGGAGAAAAAATTAAAGGCAGAGGGTGGTGGTGGTGGGCTGACTGGTTCTTGTGGTGCAGAATCGTTGGGGCTGCGTGAAGACGATGGTGAATGGCCTGCTTTGTGGTTTCATTTTGTGTGGTGACTATGCTTCCATATGCATTTTTCCTCAGATAATGACTACAGAATTTACTCACTTTTCATATTCCTCCTACATTATGCCTTTTCTTTCTTTGCTTTTTGTTCTTTCTATTCTCTAATACGATTTCTTTTGTTTGCTTTTTAGTTTTGGACCGCTTCAAACCTACTGCATGTGACCACTGACCACGCTCTCGATGAGCTGGGATATATTTATCTAATTTAATTATATTAAGGAAGTTAATTAATATGACATATTTATCATTTAATCTTCTTCATGATTCATCCTCAGCCACACCCTGAGCTTCAAAACTTGTGTGTTCAATAATTGTTTATCGTACAGGGTTTTGACTTTTTTGTTTTTGTGTTTTCATTCCTAAAATCTGTGGGCTGCCTCTCATAATTGATCACACCAACCACGAATTCATTAATAAAAACACCCCCAAGGCTCGTTTACTGGCTATTCCTCCTCGCCTGTGGCCTGTTTAGAATCTTTAGATACATTCCAATTTCTTAAAGTTAATTATAAATATCCATATAATTGTATTAAAAACGACTTTCAGTGGGCGAGTTAACTTTGAACATATCATAACGATTTATACTTACTTCTCTCTCAACATAACTTTATCGGGTATCCGTAAAGGAATATTCTTTTGGTGTTTAATGGTCCATAAAATATGTTTACTTTTGTGTTAAGATCACTACAAGGAAGGATTTGATTTTGGCAAAGTTCAGGAACATTTTTTTCGTTACAGTGTAAAAAAAAATTGGATAAAATATTGTTTTAAAAACAAAACTTTACTTTTGTGGAGATGACTGTGTGTGTGTCATTGCAGATAAATCAAATAGTAGCTGTAAAAACTGCCAGAGCTTGTATCCACGACGAGTCATTAGTAAGTAACTAAGTATTGGACCTCATGTTTTTACAGAAATGTTTGTATAAAGCAGCTCTATATTCATTTTGGGGACCCTTAGAAATAGACAGGTGACTTCAGAGGTAAATACTCCCTCACCAGAATTAATTGGCTTCCTCCGAAAATATGGAATGGTCAGATTATGGAGGGGCCATATTCATAAGGGACTGCCGTGGGCAATAAGTATGTCCGTATTCTGCTGCAAAATGAAGTCCCTGCCACCAGACAACGCAGAAGAGAATGCTATTTATTATAGGGTTGAGTTCTTGCAGAGCGATGTGAAAGGAGCAAAGTTTCTGTTTTTGCTTACTGCAGAGGCTTTAAATCATATAGGGATATATGATTTCACCCAACACCCTTTCTTTGTTTTTTTTTTATTTCCAGAAACTTTAGATGAGTTGGATTTAAAGGGCACTTACAAATAGCCTATAAAAAAGATCCTCACATCACATCAATGAAACTTAAATTCACAACCTTATAGTTATGTATCAACATTTTTATCTGCTGGACATTAGTTGTCGTGTTGGCCTTAACACCCTTTTTCTTTATGAGAATACCTCTGATTTTGTACATATGATGAAGTTGATTTAATCGAGGGTTAAGAGGCGTTTTTGTGTCAGAAGTTTTCACTTAAAGGTAATTTTACCTTGGAAGTTTTTTGATGCCCTAAGTATAAAAATTGAGCAATTTTTCTTGGTCGTTATCTTAGTAAATATTGATCGTAAGTTGACCAAATATGTTAAATTGACAGTTTACATGTCATCCATGTCATTTTTGTTAAAATGCAAATTTACATTGAGAGTTTATCTCAGTTTATGTGAACTACCATCTCAGAATATTTGTCAATTAATGGTCAAAATTAACTGGAATAACGACCAAGCCAAAATTGCCTTTCAACAAAATCTTTCAGGGAAAAAATGCTCCCCAACCCTTTAATCAACGGATATCATGCAAACCAATTAATTTTCACTTTTGCATTAGCAACTCAATTAAACCTTGCCAAAATGCTGGGTGAATATGTAACACCTTAATGCAGTGGTATGTTCACTACAATTGCAAATACAATTACTCAAAACATTCTATAACTGAAAACTGATGACAGCATGGTTCCGCCTGAATTTCGTGTAGAGATTATTATTCAGATGGTCCAATCACCTTCTACAAATCATTGTTATTGATACAATGAAATAGAAATATGTGAAGGCCAAAAGAGAGCCTAAAAGTACACATAAACATCAAAATTTAGACAAGTAAGCTTCTCCAGACCATATAAGTGCACGGTGAGCCCATGTAAAAGGTTTGGTTAAGATATGTCAGATTCCACCAAGTATAGAAATGGAACCCAACCATACATGTTCTCCAATTATATCTTCCAAATCGTCTTTCATAAATGAAACTCAGATTGTAGAAACCTTTCCCAACAGCTTAGGAAAGAACTATGGGTTCGCCACACAATTTCCCCAATTCGTCTTCTAAAACTTTGTACAAGTTTAGTTTGTTCCGCCTATAAATCCAAGCTTTAGCTTCTTGATCCCAATCAAACCTGGACGGACCACTGCAAACAAAGATAAAATCCATTGGCCAGGCGTCAAAGAGATAATGAAACATGTACAGAAAAGGCTAAAATGGTTAAAATATATTTCTTCACACAATTGTTGCTGACAAAAAACACATTTTCCAGTGAGCAACTTTCTCATTAGCCCATGATAAGAATAAAAATTCCCTGCATCTGATACTTGTGTAAAGGACGAAAATGCCTTCACTTAAAAAGGGAAAATCCTGGAGGACCATAGGTTTAGGTTTTCTCAGCCTTAAAATGCATCACAAGATTCTTGGTTTAATGCTTAAATTTAGACGCAAAATATGTCCACTGGTGAGAAAACTCATAACCTAATGAGAGTCACCACTCTCCATCAGATTACCCTTAAACAAATACAATTAAACCGGAGGACTTTGGACTAGCAGAAGCCTCCAAAGTAACAAGATAATCAAAATAACTATAAGCAATCATGTCCGTGAGAGCTAAATTAGAGCTGTACTGAAGTAATCCTCAGAAAAGGAAGGACGCATGATGCTTGTAAGATACTCTTTCAAAAGTGCATGAATAGGTTTGTCTGCGTATGTCCTTGGAAGGATAAAGTATTCCAATCTCCACATACAGGGTACTACAACTACATCTATCTCATCAAAATTATAAGATACGCTTTCAACATCAAATCCCCTCCCTGCTCATAGTTTGCATATGAAAACGTTAAAACCTTTTCCTAAAGTAAAAATCAACGTGAGTAAATGGGTTCTTTCAATAAAAGCTGCACAGAAATCTTTTACTTATTTCAAATCCTATATGAAGAATTTCCAAAACGGCAGAGAGGAGATTTTAAACCAATTAATTACTTGGCAGAGTTTTGCCATCCCCTCTTTGCCACTTTCTTCCTCATCTATGCTAATAAAGTAAGACCAATCATAAGTCAAAGGGCTTTAACTTCAAAGTCAACAGCTATCCAGAGTGCTACAACCTACACATTATAATTTTATGTGAACTTTCTAATGATTTTTAACAAAATGTGGCATTTATCCAGGAAATGTTGGTATTCAGGCATAATAGAACAACTCAGAATGTAAAGTACACATAGCTATCATGGTTCATACTTGACAAAATGAACTAATTTGCATGCCATCTATAGTACATATATTCCTGTGCGAGAAACAACTAAAGGATTTTGAGACAAGAGAACCCATGGATAGAACATCCTGAATGAAAAACAACCCATAGACACAAATAAATGGAGTACCTGATGGGAGAAGACAGCCATAATTGTCTATTTGGTGTTTGTTTGTTTAATACATAGGTGCCATGCTCCCCCAGTTTTACAGTCAACACATCATTCTGCCAAATGCTATGCCATATTAAAACACATAATAGACACTCCATTAAAAAAATTCACTTCTCAAAACTAATAGGGGCAATGTCGAAAAGACCTATTACAAAAAAATAATAATTAAAAAAGCCTTTTTAGAAATATCATTTTAGAATATCAAGTAATCAAATTAAGTTTCAGTTATAAGTTAAAAATTAGACAATTTGATTCGTTCAACATCAATTTGTAATTTAAAAATCTAAAATAATTTATTGTCCTTTTCAATTAATATTTGATTGCCAAATTTCATATACTAATAAATCCAGGCAATTGTCCTCACCCCATAGTCTATATCAAATCCATCAACTTCAACAGAATCTCCATAGACCTATCAATGAACAAGGCAAAATCAGATGATAAGTCCCTAAGTTTAAGATGTTAGGATAGATCAACTCAAAAATCTGTAGTGGATGTCAATACTCTGATGAAATCATAGCTAGAGATACCTCGAGTTTCTCTTGCAGGTCATGTATTGTAGTATCTGCCAGCCTGTGGTATTCATCCTCCTGCAGTATATAACTGCATTCACATCAATCGTTACCAAACTATTCTTGCCCATTTCTAATTGGAACAGCCCCACCAATGCGATAATGTTAGTAAATTATACAACTTTCTTGCATTAGATAAGAAAGGTAAACCAATTCAATAACAACTGTGATGGCATTTGTAATTCGGTATGAAATTTAACCAAGCAACTTAACCGCCATGGTTGATGCAGTTAAGTGACTACAAATGAACCAAACCAACAGATAATTCTGATATATTTGAAATTTTCGTGACACTACTTTTTCCCCTTTTCTTTGGCTTTGAGGATCAAAATCATTGGATAGAACATTATTAACTCTGGCGGGGAGCGTTTGATAGGAAAATATGAACCAAGTAACAAAGAGGAGACTGCATACCGGTAATCAATCGCAAAGGGGCCTTCAACATTCAAACTGCGAGAGCAAAAGTTTCTAGAAGGAGTTGAAGAAGGAAGCAGATGAATATTCTCCAAGAAACTCAGAATTTGCGACACCTTCAAAGGAAGAAGCCGGGACCCATAACCCAAAGAGTAAGAATTTGAAGATGGGAATGCTAGTGGCAGCTTCACAGACCTCGAGAGCCTTCTCAGCAACAGCAGCTTCGAAGCCATGACTGTATGCAGGGGCAGACCCAGAAAATTATTGAAGGGGGCACCATTGGCGGGGGATTCGGGGGTAGCGCCCTCGAAAATTCTTTTTAAAGCAAAGTTTTAAATGCATTAAAAAATAAAAGAATATAAAGGGAAAAACAAGGCTAAGCGGTTAGAAATAGCAAGGCTGGACACATTCAAGTACAGATATTTTATTTAATACCTACCCCAAAGAAATCCAGCACAGGCACACCCCAAAGAAATCTCTAAAATTAAACAATAAAAGCAAAATATCATACTACGATGGTCTTTATCTTCAAAATCCAATGCCAACCAAAATATAGTCCCATTAGTAAAAGAAATGGAAATCACAGGACATTTAAAGAAAAATGGTAAATCTGAAACGACATGGAATAACATGTCATAAAATTCATGACTCCATTAATGCAATCAAGAGGCAACAGAAAAGGCCTTCGAATGCATTTTTAAACACCAAGAAACAGAGATAAACAGAAACTGCTATACGAAAAAGAGAACCGAATAATAGTCCAACCTCAAGATCACTCAGTTTCCATCAATTAGAAAAAAAAAAAATACAGAACTCAAAGAAATGGAAATCATGGGACATTTAGTTGGGGAAAAAAAAAGGAAATATGCGACTCCTGAAACGTGAAGGAATAACACGTCAAAAAATCCATGACTCCATTAATGCAAATCTTGATAAAACAGAGAAAGCCTACGAATAAATTGTTGAACACCAAGAAACAGAGATAAAACAGGAGCTGGTATACGAAAAAGAGAACTGAATAATAATAATAAAACTAGATAGCCTTTGATCTTTCATCGGTTCATATCGGCGGAAAATTAAAGAAGATGCATAAAATGAAGGTGAAAATTGAAAATACCTTAGCAAGAGGAAGGGTTTCTTGTTACAGGAAATATAGGCGGAGTGGAGGTAGTGCTCAGTAAAGAGGATGAAGACGAAGGTGAGAGTGAGTGAGAGCACGAGCACCTGAAAGTGGTGAGAAGCGGCGACGACCAGTGCCGGCGAGCAGTGAGACTGTGAGAGACCGAGGGAGGGAGGCGAGACTGGAAGAGAGCAATAAGGAGAGAACCAAAGAGGATCGGTTCGAAACCTAAATTGGTTTTGAGATTTTAGAAAAAAAAAAAAATCGTTATTTTAAGGAGGGGGGCACTTGCCCCCTAGTCATATGCCACGGTCCGCCATTGATATGGCCTGTAATTTCTGCAATCGGCTCGGCTCTTGCGCCTCCGTCTCCGATTCCCAGACTTGAGGGGAGATTCAAAAATGTTCTCAATTTGGGCCTTTTACGCTTTTTTTGTAAGTTTCACTCACCCATCACTTCGGAGTTCGGAAGGCCCAAACTACCCAACTATAAGTAGATCGATATTGACCGAAGTTGCCATCTTTTCGCCCAGATGGAAGTGGGCTGGTGAAAGGGGAAATAAATAAATAAATAACTCAATGGCGTCTACGAATTTTGTGTGTGTGTGTGTGTAATTCAAGGTATTATTTCCGTTGCACTTGAAACATTTCCCTTCGTGTGCTCTTAGTATAAAAGTAGGGAAAATCCATCTTGGGGCCCTTTTTGGGAAAAAAAAAATCTCAAAAAGGGCCCCAAGATCTGGAAAAACCTGAGAAAGGCCAGGGCCTTTTTGGGATTTTTCATTAATTGTTTTAGTTGTTAACTTTTTTGATATTATTGTAAATATATTTGTTTTTAGTTGTAAAAATATTGTTGTCGATGATTGTTTTAGTTGTAAGCGGGGGTGATATTGTTGTAAATACGATTTGTTTTAGTTGTAAAAATTTAATGAATTTATCACGAAAAAAAAGTAGGAGGGGCCCTTTCGGGTTTTTTAATCTTGGGGTAGCTTTTTGGAATTTTTTTCCCAAAAAAGGGCCCCAAGATATATTTTCCCATAAAAGTATTTGTGAATTTGCAATTTTTCCCTTTTACCGGCATGATTCATATAACGGGAATTCACAGGGTGTTCTGAGAGAAGAATAAATAAATTAAAAAAGTTATAAGAATGACTCCAAGCGCATTTTTTTCTTTTTGCATTTTTTTTTTGAGAAAATCCTTTTCAGGGCCCTTTTAGAGTAAAAATCCCAAAAAAGGCCATCAAAATTCTGAAATCCCAGAAAAGGCTCAGTTTTTTTTCTAGGATTTTCAGAATCTTTCGTGAGTTGTTAACGAAATGATATAGTTGTTAATTAACAACTAAATCAGCCTCATTAACAACAATTTTCTAATAACTAAATTAGCCCATTTAACAACTATATCAGTACCCCGTTAACAACTATATCCAAGTTAACAACTCATGGAGATTCTAAAAATCCCAGAAAAGGCTCTAAGACCTTTTCTGGGATCTCAGAATTATGAGGGCCTTTTTTGAGATTTTTCCTCCAAAAAGGGCCTTGAAAATGATTTTCCTTTTTTTTTGGTAGAAAACAAACGACTTTGTTTCGTGTGATTGAGTTTGGTGAAAAATATGGTCAATAATAGACGGATTTGGCTTGCATCTACTGCCTTAAAACTATGTTGTTTTAGCATAAAAACTGTGGAATTTTTTCCTTTTGTTAAAAAAATATTTTAGAGTACTAGGATACTGATCAATATTAGAAAAATACTTCATGATCTTAAAAAATTATTTTAGGATCTTGAAAAAAATATCCAAAAGCATATTTTTAGTACCAGTTATTACCCTGAAATATTTTTTTAAGATCCAAAAATATCATGAAATATTTTTTCAAGATCATAAAGTATCATTTTAGTACTTATCAAGATCTTAAAATATTTTTCCAAGATCCTAAAATAATTTTTTAAGATAGTACTTTTTTTTAGTAATATTCAGTATCATAAAGTATCTTTTTAATATATTCAGTATCTAAAATACTTTTTTTCAAGATCATGAAATATTTTTCCAAAGATGGTCAAGATCCGAAATATATTTTTAACACTTCCATTACACTCTAATATATATATATAAAGGCAAAAGTTTCACAATTTTTACGCTAAAACGACACAGTTTTAGAGCAACGGATGCAAGCCAAATCCATAACAGATATGGTGGGGGATAGAATTTGTACGAAGCTGTGATAAATGCATGAGTACAACGATTCCAATGATGGATACTGTGGATTTACGTGAAATGTTGCATGGTAAAGTTTCATGGATTATGGGGGTTATTGTTTACGTGTGTGGGACTTGAGGGGGGGGGGGGGGAAAGAGGGTTGACAATCATTGAGATATATGCAGCTTAACAATGAGTTGAAACATGGAAGGCATAAATATGAATGGATAATTGATTTCATAACAACTGTATTTAATATTTTTATGAATTAACATATTTAGGATGATTAATAATTAGCATTCATTTTCTTGTGTTTCATGACGGCCTTCACCATCGAGCTTGACCAAGGTCTCATTCTATCATCATCAACCACCATCGCTTCCATCTTCTTCTCCTTCACCATCGAGCTTGACCAACGTCTCGATTTTGCGAGTTGTTTATCTTAGTTTTGGATTGGATTGTGTGATGTGAGATTTATATTTATATATTCCCTTTTAAATTTAACGTGGTTATGCAATTGATGTTGTTTAAATCTTGTTCGCATTCGTGGGTTCTGCTCATGGTGTGTACAAGATGAAGACATTGATGATAATAAAACTTGATTCATGGTGTGTACAAGATGAAGAGAGTCACAGGCCATCCATGGGTCAGATAGTTCAAATCCTTGAAGGTGTTTTAGATGTGAATTTGCCTCCTATTCCTAGATCGCTCCAAGTGTTTGTCGACAACCAAGAGAACATAGTTTTCTTCACCGACTCAAGCTCCAACCAGAGATATTGTAGACTAAGGTAATCCACCTAAAAGTGACTTATATTTTGAAGGAGTAGCAAATTTTAAATAAGATGCCTGCAATGCATCATTATATCTCCACCTAATAATAAGGTGCGCATCCATTAAATGCTCAAGCAAGATCACGGAATGGCTTGCCCTTAAAGGCTTTTAGTCCTAATGACAAGAAGTGGACAACTCAGACAATTCTTATCCGCAGAGGCATTATCCGCAAAGCACAGCCCCTGCTTACAAAATCTTGCAGGTGATGGACAAAAGACCATAACAGTCAACAGATTATTTATTGATTCCAACACGACCAGGTCATACACTCTTCCCTGATCAAAAAATATCTCCATTCTGTCTCATTTCATCTGCTTCTGTGAGGCCGTGGCAAACATGAAGAACCTATGGTGCTTTCTCTCTATTCTTCTCCTCTGTTTCTCCTCTCACACCATACCTTCACTGGCTGCTGATTCCATCTCTGCAAATCAAACCCTTTCTGGAGATCAAACTATCATCTCATCAGGTGGTGTCTTCGAATTGGGTTTCTTCAAGCCAGGTAACTCCTCAAACTACTACGCAGGAATCTGGTATAACAAGGTCTCGAAAAAAACCTTTGTTTGGGTCGCAAACAGAGACAGCCCTGTTTCTGATAAAAATGTAGCCAAGTTAGTTGTATCAAACGGTAATTTGGTTCTCCTCAACGAGTCCCAAATCCCAGTTTGGTCCACAAATTTGAATTCCACAACCTCCAAGTCTGTTGTTGTTGTACTCCTGGATTCTGGCAATCTCGTCCTAAGAGACAAGCCGGAATCTTCAGAAAACTTATGGCAGAGTTTTGATGACACAGCCGACACGTGGCTGTAGGAATCTCACCAGAAAACGCGGAAGCGAATCGTACCGACACGATGTAGGAAAAGTTAAAACCTTCATCGTTTTGATTACCTAGAAAGATGCAAGACTGAAAGCCTCTCCACGAACGTAAGTAGACGCTCTATGATCGATCTTCCGACTATCTCTCGAGGGGGATAGGATGGTTGTGTGGCGACCGTTCGGATGATGAACGTCGCCTCTAGAATTTGTTTCGATGAGAGCCTCGCTTGTGACTTAGCTGCGTGCTCAATGGGTGAAAGTAGGTTTATATACTACTACACCAAGACCTAATCCTAAACCACATGGGCCATAGGGTTCTTGCGCTGTAGTCTCACTTAAGTCTTATTGGGCTTAGGTGACCAAAGAAAGATATTAACCCAACAATCTCCCACTTGCTCTTTGAGATACAAAATTGAGTTCGTAAACCCAAGACCATGTAGCTCATAAGCCATTATCATCGATAATATACCCCATCCCTTGTTTCGAGCTAGCCGGGGATCTACCATTTGTCATTTATCAAGGCTCATGATAATCTGAGAAGATTATCTAGTTCGGTGCTACTCCACTAAAAGCCCGAATGTGAACTCCAAGATTAATGACGTTATAATACGAATATGCATTACCCCTTTATAGAATGTCTATAATTTGATTGACCAGTTTTTCAGTAACCCAATCAATTATTTATTTCTTGATTGTGATAGTTTCTCTAATGGATTACATGCAGCGGCCGAGTGTCTTCAATATCCAAGCCGAAACATATCAAGGGGACATTTCCTATAAATTTCATGTTGTTTATCTCATAAACACCGATAACCAAAAAGTCTCAATCCCAAAATACCAAGTTATTGGTCGTCATATAGATCAAACCTCACCCGTTGGTAAATCAAAGAATGAAAACTATTCGACTACCTATTTAAAATAAACTCAGGATTAAGAGCAACTACATGACTATAGTTATCCGGAGATTTGATTCCTTATGACGAAAGAACAACCTTAATCAAATCTCTCCTTGATCCATTCAATGTAAGTATTAACTCACACCAATATTTTATAATGATTTGGACAAAACCATTTCATAAAATATTGCAGCCTAAATAAAGTGCCCAACTTAATTTAATAGTTGTGAACCTATTCATCAATTGTGAGAACCTATGACCATGTCATCTATGAACGTATCCATATGATCATATACTCCACAATTGATCCGGACCTTAGAGTTTGTAAATAGTGTGCGAAATAAATGAAAAACACCTCATTTATACCATTCAGAAAAATGCAATGTCATAATGTCTTGCTCAAAAAAGCACAAAATAACAAAATGAAAATTCAACTATCTAAAGCTATAGCAAATCTGGAATCCTCCTAAGACCCATAGATGTAACATGCCTCTCGAACACACGTTCAAGCAAACTCTTAGTAAAAGGGTCAGCAAGGTTCTCTTCTGATGCTATCTTTGCTATCAATGTATCTCCTCTTTCAACTATTTCGGATCAAGTGGTACTTCCTTCCTTGTATGTGTTTTTGTCTCTTGTGAAACCTTGGTTCCTTGGACCGTGCTCGCCTTGTTTTGTTGTCACAATAAAGTGTGATAAGACAATTAACACCGGGTATCACCGAATGTCTCGTTAGAAACTTCTTTAACCACGCAGCTTCCTTTGCGGCCTCGGAAGTAGCTACATACGGCCTACGTGGCGCAGTCGACCACACATGATTGTTTCACACTTCTCCAACAAATGGCACCGCCATTAAGGGTGTACACATATCCCGAGGTGGACTTGAATCAATATCTCCTTGGAAATCTGAGTCCGTCTAACCAATGGTTTCAAGACTCCCACTAGAATAGACCAACATATAATCTCTCGTTCTCCGTAGGTACTTGAGTATATGTTTAACCGCTACCCAGTGTTCCTCTCCAGGATTAGATTGGTACCGCTTACTACTCCCACCGCATAGCGATATATCCGGTCCGGTACAAACATAGCATACATGAGACTACTTCTACTGGCGATGCATAAGGTATCCTACTCATGCGTTCTCTCTGCTCAGGAGTTTTAGGAGATTTCTCCTTAGAGAGATGAATCCCATGCCTGAAGGGTATAATTCCCCTCTTGGAATTCTCCATGCTAAACCTGGCAAGTACTTTGTCAATGTATTTAGCCTGGGATAATGCCAAAACCCTATTCTTCTGGTCTCACAAGAGTTTAATACCAAGAATATAATTGGCTTCCCCCAGGTCCTTCATATCAAAATGCTTGCTCACCAGGTCTTTATGCCTAACAATACCTCTCGATTATCATTTCGATCGGGAGTATATCATCCACATAAAGTACCGTAAAAGATCCGCATTACCTTGGATCCTTTTATACACACACGCTCATCAAGACTTTTCTCAAAACCATAAGACTTAATGGCTTGATCAAATCTGATGTTCCATGATCTGGACGCTTGCTTAAGTCCATAAATGGACCTTTGCAACTTGCATACCATCTCTTCTTGCCCTTTGGCTATAAACCCTTTTGATTGCTACATATAGATATCCTCTTCCAAATTTCCATTTAGAAAAGCAGTTTTGACATCCATTTGCCAAATCTCATAATCAAGATTTGCTGCAACAGCTAAGAGAATCCGGATGGACTTAAGGATGGCAACCGGCGACAAGGTTTCTTCATAATCCACACCACTTACACCCAATGGGTTTTACCCCTTTAGGTGCATCTACAAGAGACCAAACTGAGTTGGAATACATAGAATCCATTTCACGATTCATAGCCTCAAGCCATTCCTGAGCATCAACATCTTCTAGTGCCTTGTCATAACTCGTGGGATCATCATCTTCATCAATGATGACATCTTGATATGTCTCACCCAACAAGATAAATCTTGCAGGTTTACGAATCAATCTCCCACTACGACTTTGTCGCACTTGATGTTGTGCATTTACAGGGGGTCCATATTTTGTGGGTTAACAATTTCTAGATGAGGAGCCTCATTAAGTGGATTAACCAATTCATGATTTTGTTCTTCCATAAGTTCATCATCATGTTTGAACTTCGGTTTCTGTGTATGTTCGGGTATATTTTCCCCTCTTTGAACAACCACACGGGAATAAAAAGCCGGAACCGCCTGAGGTTGTGGTGAAACTTGATCTGAGACTAGCTCATCAAGAATAACCGTACTCCTTGGCTTATGATTTTCCATATAGTCCTCCTCTAAGAAAGTCGCGTGAGTGCTCACTATGACATTCTTTTCTTTTGGATTATAGAACAACCAACCTCTGGTTCCTTTAGGATAGCCTATAAACATGCATACTTCAGTATGCGAGTCCATCTTATCTGGTTTCTGTTGCAAGACATGTGCCGGAGCACCCCAAATCCGAATATGATTCATGGTGGGCTTACACCCTTTCCACAATTCTATTAGTGTCTTTGAAACCGACTTGGACAAAGCTAAGTTCAATAGATACATAGCAGTTTCTAAGGCATATCCCCAGAATGAATCAGAAAGAGATGAATAACTGAGCATAGATCTTGTCATTTCTAAAAGGGTTATATTTCTCCTTTCAAAGCAACTCCATTCTCATTTGGGGTGTCCTTGGAGAGGATAATTGTGAAACTATCCCCTCTTTGGTCAGGTAAGACCTGAACTCTCCAGATAGGTATTCACTTCCTCGATCAGATCGAAGAGTCTTAATTTAAACACCAAGATGCTTTTCTGCCTCAGCCTTGAACTCTTGGAATTTTCCAAAAGCTTCAGACTTGTGATGCATCAAGTACACATGTCCAAATCTAAAGTAATCATCAGTAAATGTGATGAAATCGATATCCGCGTCGGCTTGGACATTTATTGGTCCACATACATCGCATATGTACCAATTCCATTTGAAGTGTGGCACGTTTTCCCTTGGCCTTGAAGGATCTCTTGGTCATTTTACCCTCTAAACAAGATTCACATATCGGTATCGTTCAAAGTTCGTGGATTTTAAAATCCCACTTTTGACCAAAACTTGTATTCGTTAGAGTTAATATGACCCAATCTCAAATGCCAAAGATAAGTTTCATTGAAACTTTTCTTTTCTTTGATGAATTAATATGCTCAACATCTCTTAATTCAACATGATTAACTTCACAGGGAACATGATTAAGGAAATAAAGACCATTAAACATTACACCAGAACATATAAAAGAAGATGAACTTCTTATTGAAACTGAGGAATTGAACTGAACTGTCAAACCATGTTTAACCAAACAACTAACAAAAATTAAATTCCTCTTAAAATCTGGAATAAATAAACAGGTCTTCTAAAACCAAAGTTCTCGCAATTATCAAAAGATAAAATAACTTGTCCAACCGCTTGTGTGCAGACACAAGCTCCCATTTCCAAGCTTCAAAACTCTTTGTCTTTTACTTAGGTGCAAGCTATGTTTGAACCATCGCAAAGAGTAACAAACATGGTTAGTGGCTCCTGAATCAATGATCCATTTTTCATCGTGATTCTCCACTAAACAAGCCTCAATCACAGGTAAATTACCCATACCGGGTTGATTCATACGTGGGCAATTTTTCTTCCAATGCCCCTTTTGTCCGCACTTGAAGCACTTGCCTTTTGGCTTCGCTTCATTGCAACTGTTTTGGCAACTCGGAATACCTGATTTCTTCTTTTTCTTGTTCTTGTTCTTTCCTTTGGGTTTCCCCTTAGGTTTCACAGAACTTTCACTAGCAAATAATGCACCGCCCCCGCTTGACTAGAGATCATTCGCACTCTCAAGCTCGTGCATCGGTTGAGTGAGATCAAGATTCATCTTATTCATATTATAGTTCATCTTGAAATGATTAAAGTATTCAGGCAGTGATTGTAATAGAATGTCAAATTTTACTTCTTGTTCAAATTTGACATCATGATCTTCAGCCCTTTTGAAGTTTGCTATCATTGTTAGACAATGATCCTGCACACTTCCTCCGCACATCACTTTGTCTTGGTCACCGAATTCAACGAATTTTGCCTAGCAGAGTAGCCGCTAGACGTAGCAAACATGCCATCAAGAGTCAAGCATTGTTGCTCCACTCTCAATCATGCTCACTTGCTCTTGAAGGTGATTGGCGAGATCTAAAATATAATGAACCGCCACATTCGCCTTCTCCCATTTTTCCTTCTCTTGTTGAAATTTTGTCTGGATTGCCACAGACGCATCTTCAGCAGGCTGCGCTGGCATAGGGGTAGTTAAAACAAAGTTGAACTTTTCATATTGAAGAACAATATCCAAATTTGTTTTCCATTGTTTGTAGTTTGTACCATCCATAGATTTTTGGCTCAAGATTGTAGCTAAAGGATTGAATGAAGACATTTTTCTGAAAATAAGGAAAAAGCACACTAATTACAAACTATATTTAACAACAAACAGATATTGCGCTAGTAGATTCTAATAACTACTATTCGTTTATTGTTTAACAATCCATTAGTTATCTTTACAAGGCTTACGATGGGCAAGATACTTGTAAAACTAATATTGTTATTTTAGGCCTTGGTTCCATTATCGAGCCTCGATGAGAGGGTTAACAATTTTACCAAAGTTGAATGTTTTTAACCATTGTTTACTTTCAAAATTATCTTTAGTGTCTAAGTGTGTTGACGATGGGCCGTACAAAACTTTACTAAAATTTTGAAAAATATTAGGGTTTAATCTAGCGAAATCCGATTATCCTTATCCGATGGGGCTTCGATAACCATTTCACTAATAAACCCACACAATTGGGGCCCGTATGTTTTAAAATTAATTGCTTAATTTAAAACCTTCACCCATTCAATAATTTTTAAATTTAGAATTTTCAATTTCCAAGAATTGTTCAATTTAGAGTGTTTTTAAATCACTCTTAAATACATAATTATCTTAGGAAATCTCTGGATTATTTGTCTAGATTTTTAATTCCACAATTAATTAATCCAATTATTATTCTAGATTTTAATTTAAAATCATAATAATTTATAATTAGCTAAGTGGATAACCTAAATAATCTCACATAATAACTATCATACTTGTCGATTCAAGACAAAATAGCTACTATGCAGTTATGACATGTGATTTATGCATCAATATGGCATCTTCCTATTCTATATGACATGTTATTTCAAACATCATGTTAATCGCACATGTAATTCATACAATTCAATAAAAGCATTTTAAAAAAATTAAACAAATAACTTTAATCCATGGCTTTCCTATTTAAAATAAAAAAGAAAATTACAACTTTGGAATTTCTCTTTGTCCAAACCCTCGATCTGTCTCAAGCCCCTTTAGGGTATTCACGGGCCCAAAAGCCCAAAGACCCACTCTTTGGCGAGAAACCCTAGGATGCAAAAGAGAACCCTAGCCAGCCGTCAAGATCTTGTCACGTCGTCACCAAAGTATCTCAAAGCCACGAAACTCCGGGGAAGGACCGCCATGGGGAGACGATCACGGCCGTCACGGAACCACTCAAGGGTGTCCCACGCGCCCTCACGCGCGGCACCTTTGCCGGCGCATGAAGGCCACTCGCATAGCTTGTGGCAGCGCGTGGGGGCGCGTGCCTGCTCCCCTGGCGTTGGTCCAACTCCCATTTTGTTCGTCTTTCCGTACTCTTTCCAAACATATATGGGTCGTCCAAAACTAAGGTCTAGAAGTCCATGAAAAGTGTTGTACAGCGTCGAATGTTCATCTTCTTGCAGTTTCTTGATCTCGAACTTTTACAGAAATTTGGAAAAATACATAGAAATTGCGAAAAAACATAAGAACAAGCAAGGAGGAAACCTAATCATATGGGATTAGCCTCCTTGTTACAAATCAAGAAATACACGAGAAAATCTAACCATGGATTAAAGCGATTAACCGATTAAAATTAGAACTAATATCAAATCTGAATTATAAACGAATAATACTCATGAAATAAATAACAAATACATAAATAGATGCCATATTTTTCAAAAAATAATATTTTGAAAAAAATATGAAATTTGATCGCATAAACTAAATCAAAAGCTGGTTCTTTTCCTCATCGCGAACCAGGCTCGATGCCAATTGTAGGAATCTCACAAGAAAACGCGGAAGCGAATCGCACCGACACGATGTAGGAAAAGTTAAAACCTTCATCGTTTTGATTACCCGGAAAGATGCAAGACCAAAGCCTCTCCACGAACGGTCGAAGACGCTCTATGATCGATCTTCCGACTATCTCTCGAGGGGGATAAGATGGTTGTGTGGTCAACCGTTCGATAATGAACGTCGCCTCTAGGGTTTGTTTCGATGAGAGCCTCCTTGTGACTTAGCCGTCTCAATGGGTGAAAGTAGGTTTATATACTACTACACCAAGACCTAACCCTAAACCACATGGGCCATAGGGTTCTTGGGCTGTAGTCTCACTTAAGCCTTATTGGGCTTAAGTGACAAAAGAGCATATTAACCCAACAGTGGCTTCCTGGAGGTAAAATTAAACTCAACAATAAAACAAAGCAGCCTCAATATCTCACTTCATGGAAGAACAGCGAAGATCCCGCTCGGGTCTCTTCTCCTTAGAGCTAGACCCGAAAGGAACCACCGCGTACTTTATTCTTTGGAACAAGTCTCGAACGGTATTGGACAAGTGGTCCTTGGAATGGCCAAATTTTCAGCTTGGTCCTCGAAATGAGGGTGAATTTCTTATACAATTTCACCTTTATTTCAAACGAGAACGAGAGTTATTTCACTTATTCCATGCATAACTCTTCTGTTATATCTCGTTTCGTTATGTCAATCTCGGGACAGATCCAGACTCTGTCATGGCTGGATAGCACCAAGCAGTGGAATTTGTTTTGGTCTCAACCAAGAGGGCAGTGTGAGGTTTACGCTTTTTGTGGCGCATTTGGGAGCTGCAATGAGAATTCCCAGCCGTTTTGTACCTGCTTGACTGGTTTCAAGCCAAAGTCACCAACTGATTGGGATGTGCAGGATCATTCTGGTGGGTGTATGAGGAAAACCAAGTTGCAATGTGAGAGTCCAAGATCATCCAACGGAGAGAAAGATAGGTTTTTGGCAATGCCAAACGTGGCCTTACCTAAACATGCACAATATGTAGGAGTAGGGAATGCCTTGGTGAATGTGAATCCACGTGCTTGAACAATTGTTCTTGTCGCTTATGCTTATGACACTAACGGTTGTTCCGTTTGGAATGGAGATTTATTAAGTGTGCAGCAACTTTCTCAAGATGACGGTAATGGAGAAACTTTCTATCTAAAACTTACCTTTCCGAGTTTTCTCTCGACACTAAAAGGAAAAATGGAGAAGTTATTGGTATTGTGGTGGGCGTTGTTGGTGGTTTAGGGTTCTCCCGGCTATTCCATTGTTTGTAAAAAACGATAATCGAAGGAGGAGGAGAATTGTTGGAAAAGGAAAATCGGTGGAGGTTCATTGACGGCATTTGGGTACGTAGATTTACAAAATGCAACCAAGAATTTCTCCGAAAAACTAGGAGGAGGAGGATTTGGTTTGTTTTCAAAGGTACATTGGCGGATTCTAGTGTCATAGCAGTGAAGAAGCTTGAAAGCATAAGCCAAGGTAAGAAACAGTTTCGATCGAAGTCGGTACTATAGGCAATTAGGTCCAACACGTGAATCTTGTTCGCCTTTGTGGCTTTCGCTCCGAAGGAGATAGAAAGCTTCCGGTTTATGATTACATGCCAAATGGCTCGTTGAATGCCCATTTGTTTCAAGAAAAGAACTCCAACAACATTGAATGGAAATTAAGGTACCAAATTGCTCTTGGTATAGCCGGGGGACTAACTTATCTCCATGAGAAGTGCGCAGACCGCATCATACACCGTGACATAAAGCCGAAAACATTCTCCTAGATTCCGATTTTTGCCCAAAAGTTGCGACTTTGGCCTCGCAAAGTTAGTTGGAAGGGATTTCACAGAGTTCTCACAACCATGAGAGGAACAAGAGGTTACCTTGCCCCGGAGTGGATTTCTGGTGTGGCCATCACGGCAAAAGCTGATGTTTATAGCTACAGAATGGTGCTTTTTGAATTTGTGTCAGGTAGGAGGAATTCTGAGGCATCTGAAGATTCTGAGGCATCTGAAGATGGTCAAGTGAAGTTCTTTCTTACATGGGCTGCAAATGTAGTAAGTCAAGGAGGTGATGTTCTCGACCTTTTAGATCCTTCATTGGAGCGAAATGCAGACATTGATGAGCTGACTAGGATAATAAAACTTGCTTCATGGTGTGTACAAGATGAAGAGAGTCACAGGCCTTCCATGGGTCAGATAATTCAAATACTTGAAGGTGTTTTAGAAGTGAATTTGCCTCGTATTCCAAGATCCCTCCGGGTATTTGTTGAAAACCAGGAGAACATAGTTTTCTTCACCGACTCAAGCTCCAACCGAGTTCACAGACAAGAAGCAACCCCTCAGCAGCATCTGGTCAAGCCAAAAGCAACATCTCATCGTCAAGCTCCTAGTCCTCATGACAAAACTTTTAGGACTATATGCTTTGAGCTCTTTTTAAGCCAATGAATTTAATTATGGTGTGTGGTTGTACCTCATTACCACGTCAAGATACTTGCATTGTACCACTCTGGTCCTATTTATAAGTCTAGTTTGACCAAATCTCACATATCAAGGAAAAGTAGTTACCTCAATGATTATGGGGTAAATTTTCAACTTTGCCTTCATTTATGATTGAACATTTTTCAACTGTTTCTTCTCTCTCTATCTTTATGAGTATAATTAATATGGGCAAAATTGTCACAATCTCATTTATTACATGAAATCGGACTTATAAATAGGACCAAATGTTTTGGTCAAACCTGACTTATAAATGGGGACCAGAGTGGTATATTTGTATCAGAATAATCTGATCTGCTAAGGCTTTTTTCCTTTTTGTGTAATATGATATGGGTAATACAAAAACAAGATATGATTTTGGAGTTTGTGAATGCTCTAGTAGTTAATAACCTCTCATTTCTTCTGCATGATGAACTGTATTTGAGCCTAAAGAAGTGTATGAGTAAAGTATAGAAGAGCAGCTGTTTTTCCGGGTTCAGGAAATCGTTAGCCTGAAAAAATCAAGTTTGAATATTGGAGTTTTTTTTTTTTTTTTTTTGATGAAAAGGTTTGAAATTTTAAATATTGGAGATGCTTACTACAATATTCTAACCTCATTTGAATTTTAATATGAGAAATATGTCTCGCATTTTTTAAGAAATAATTAACGTTATCCCAGTTTCCCTTTTTTTTTTTTTTTTGAATATATAGAATCTTAACAAGTAACAACGATTTCAAGACTTAAGTTCCAGCAGAGTATCATTTTCATCTCCTTGTTTAGTCTGGAAAACCAAATGAAATGATCACCTCCTCTGCCACTAGAAGGGACCCAAACAAGGAAGTTACTTTTCACCTTAAGATAAATTTGATGTAAATAGTTTATCTCTCTTTATATATATTAAGAGGATTACATTCCTTTTTTGCTATACTAATATTACCTGACCTGGTCTTAAATCGCTGAAGAGGAGCATCTGAACGTGATTTAATTTGAAGACTTGGTATAAATTGAACATTCCAAGTGAGGAACAGAGCATCACCGTAGAAATCACAGAAAGAATGATAAATAATGATGTGCATGCTCTTCCATGGAATGCTTTCATTACGTGGGGATTTATAAATTGGATATTCATAGAAAATAACACACAAAAAGCTGATTATGGGCTATTTTGCATTCTGTTTGTACCCAATTTTTTTCCCTTAAAAAAGGGAAAATTTTATTTAAAATACCATTCCAACTTAAGTATAACAATTTGCAACTATGAACGACGTTTGATACTCAAATTGTCATTGTTTTTATTCAACTTATGAACGACGTCTGATAAGGCTTATGAAGCTCAAGTTGTTAATCTTTACACTGATTAGATAATCGTTTTACTCAACTTGTCGCCGGAGCTCCGCCATTTGTCGGAGCTTTGGCGCCGGTGTGATGAGGTTCTTTCCTTTTTTTTTTTTTTTTTTTTTTAAAAAAAAAAACCAGTTATGGGCATTTGGTAAAAACAGAACATTTCAAAATTCTAGATTCCTTCTTATGAGCTATGTCTTCTTCCCATTTTTTAAACCTTACAAAAGAAGTTATTTGCATATTTTGGTTACGTGAAAAATTTTACTACCTCCGGTCCTAATTATAAGACCTAGTTGACTTTTTTAAGAGAGATTAAGGAAGCTAAATAAGTTACTTAATCATTTCATATGTTGTGTTTTCTTATATTATTATATTAGTTTATTAGTCAAACTATTTAGTTTGAAGAAAAAAATAGAAATAAAAATATTCTAAGCTAATTTAATTAGCTTCCTTAATCTCTTCAAAAAAGTCAACTGGGTCTTATAATTAGTACTGGAGAGAGTATTTGATATCAATTTCATTTAGACTAATAAAGAGACGGCAGTTTCTTTGGTATAAATGAAGGAGAAGTCCAATTGTGTTATAAATATATGTATTATGTGGATGTCCATTTGCATAGATAAGAACCCTTGAAGCGTCTATAAATGTAGGTCTTGTGTAAACATTCAAGTTACTTGAAATGATAATTCCTCCATCTCTCTAGAATTTTCTCTCGACTTCTCTCTACTTTTCTATACATTTTCTTCGGTTTTATAACACGTTATCGACGAAGCTCTAATCAATTGAGCTTAGTGTTGTTCTTCATTACCATCATCCTTTTCTTTCCTCTTTTGTACCGAAGGAGTTTTCTCAAATCGCTCAAAAGGAGGAATTTTCTCAAATCGCTCAAAAGGAGGTATTTTAGCTGAAAGATTAATTTTGGACCGGTGAAAATGATTTCTGATCGGTGATTATGTGATCTCCTCAACTCAGGTATGTTTTCTATTAAGTTTTAGTTGTTGATTTTTGAAAAATGATTCCTGCGTGCGTTGCGAGCGAGAGAGGAAGACGAATGAGAGGTTCAGGCGAAGAGGAAGAAGAAAATGGTCTGTTGAAAAAAAAAATTCTGTGGGTCCCATATATTTTTAATATTTTATTATTATTACTATTTGCATAGTAATTACTATTTATTATTTTATTATATTTAAATAGTAATTACTATTTTGATGTTTTTAAGCAGAAATATTAAAAATACTATTTGCATAGTAATTATTATTTATTATTTTATTATATTTAAATAGTAATTACTATTTACACAGTGAAACTGTCGGCAAAAAAAAAAAAAAAAAAAAATTGATTGCGCAATGATTGCACAATGATTGCGCATTATATATATATATATATATATATTAATATTTTATTGTTTTTAATTTAATATTTTATTTTTATTGTTACTAACATATTTATGATTCAACAATTTACTTTTATGTTACTAACATAACTTTTATTTTTATGTTATTAACATTTACTTTAATTTATTATTTCGACACCTACTTGGGGTTAAACCTCCTAACCGGAAGTCTTGATTTAATTTTATGCATTTATTTTAATGCTATTTAAATTAAAGCATTTACTTTTATTTATTATTTTTATTATTATTATTATTAATATATTTCTTATTATATGATCGGCGTCATATATAATGGCGGAAACCTTTGTTTATCCACGAAGATAAACAGGTTGGAAGCCATTTTGATTTAATTTATCTTAAAGAGAAAAATGACATGAGATATATGGCAAAAAATTGGCCAGGAAGCCAAATAAAGATGTAAAGTGGCAAGTAGCGCAGAAGAGCATAATTTAGCCAAGAAGGCAGAAATTGGCAAGAAGCCAAGAGATGACATAATTTAGCCAAGCTAAGAGGAGGCATAATTTGGCCGAAGCCAAATGATAATGTGGCGACGCCAAGAGACATATTTGCCTGAAGTTATGAGACAAGACATGATCTAGTTGTGTATGTCAACAATTGTATAAATGTCTCAAAAATTATATATTTGGCATTTAAATATTCTTTTGTTCTTTAGAACAAATTAATGGGATTGTATGACCTTTGAGGAAGATGGTTGTTGTTTCTAAAAGTTTATTATAAATGGAAATATTCAATTTGCTCAAGTAGCAATATTGTGAAAGACTCAAGAAATATTTTGAATTAATAATTTCTTGCTTGTGATAAAACAAAACAAGTGAGTTTTTGTTTTAAGGATCATGAATTTCTCGAACGGAATGAACTACATTCCCGAAGTGAATGTAGTAATGAATAAATTTAATTGTGGTTATGGATATGTGTGTAAATTTGGTTTATATATGGACATGGTTGTAATTATGATGGTTCAAATTCTCACCAGAAGTGAGGAAAAATTATTAATAAGAACCACAGAATGAAATACTGGGTATAATAAACATGATAGAAATTCATGTTATTGTTGTGGTGGCAAGGGTCATTAGTTTTGTATTTATTGTATGCCATAATATATTTGCTTAAAAGTCAAATATTTGATATAAATTATCACGATAAGATAAGTATTATAAGCCTCAAAATCAATTTTAATAGTATGAGGTGTTGATTTTTGGAAATGTGGACCTATTTTGAGTTTTAATATTTCAAGGTATTATTTAGTAATTTACTAAAATACCATTTATGAATTTTTGGGTCATATTTTGTAATTTTTCTCTGGATAAATTTCTCACCCACGTGAAGTCAGGTGAATGGGGGAGAAAAATTTGTCCGTGGGACCCACGTGTTTTTAATATTTTATTATTATGAATAGTAAAATACTATTCACGAAAAAAAAATTGATTGATATTTTTGAATGGCAAGTAGCTATAATATTATGTTTTTATGGCAAGAAGTAGTCATAATATTATGATTTTATGACTAGAAAATTTATCATTTTTATTGCCATAAAATTATTATTTGATATTAAGAAGTTTATCAAATTTTATAATTGTTCTTTTATAAAAGAACAATATTGGTTTAAAGAAATGGCATGACAAGAAAAAATTTATAAATTATTATATAAAGACCCGAAAGTATATGTATCAAATATTGAATGATACAAAGAGTTTTAAGTTATTGTCTTAAAGACAAATAATTTGCATAGAAATTATGCTAAATGAGTAAATAATTCTAAAGGCTAATAGTCTTGGAGACTAATTAGCATTGTTACCCACTTAATTTGAAAGGTCAATGTTTATACTAAATTTGGTAGTATTAATTTGAGGCTCCAAGAAAAGAATGAAAGTATAAATTTGATTTAAGGCTCCGGAAGAGCTAATATTTTGTTACCTGAAGGGACAAAATTATGCATTGAATATGCATTTTATTCTACCAAAAAATGAAAGAAACTTTTTGAGTTTCAAAGATATCTGCAGAAAAGGATATCATATAGAAAAGTATTGAACCTCATACAATTGTAAACCAGAAGTTTACAAATAATATTGCAAGGTTTGTAAATGTAAACTAGAAGTTTACAAAGTATGATCAGTTAGGTCATATGTGGTAAATAAAGATATGAAAAATAATTGAAAATTCATATCTTAATGTGTAAACAAATATTATAAATTCATGGCCAACAACAATAAGAAAAATAGAAAATGATTATTCATTTTTCTAGAAAGCCGATACAAAGGAGGAGATATTTGAGATATTTTTCATTGGGTGTGTGAAGTGCCCGTAGCACTATTATAATGCAAGAATATAGTCCTCAAAGGAGGATGAGAATATATGCTGGGTGTTAATTTCATTTAATAATGAATTAAAGGATTTGAAAGTGAAAACCCGCATTTGGATTAAAATCCATGAATGTATGTGAAGTATTTTATAAAGACTCACACTTGAGGGCGAGATTCAAGTGTGAGTGAAATTTTGAAGAGTTATATACTTCCTACATTAAGCCTCTTTTATGAAGAACAAAGTCCTTTAATTTTAAGGTGAAAGTTTTGTCTCACACTTGAGGGGGAGATTGTTAGTATGCAAGTGTGAGCTAATTTGTAGAAAGTCATACTCATACTTCCCACATAATGACAAATATGATCTCCCAAAAATGAATGATAAATTATGATTGTGGATCATAATGTTGCAAAGAAACCAGTAAGTTCATCGAGTTGAGATATATGTTACAAGAACGAAGTTTACTGATCAAAACATATTTATTGTTGGCATGACTTGTTTGATCATCCAAGTCATATATATATAATACAAATAAGATATTGTATTAACATCCATTGAAGAATCGAGAAAATTCTTCATGAATAGCTGCTTGTTCTCAAATATAAATGACTATGAGAATATCATAGGTCATAATTGGTAATAGATATCCGGGAAATATATCAAAAGATTTATATGGGCCCATTGAAATAGCATGTAAACCATACAATGATATGAGAAATTTGAAAGATGATCTATAAGATGGTTACATGTGAGATTATTTGCTTGCAACATGGAGTTTGCGAGAAATAAATTGCAACATGAAGTTTGCAAAAGAGATTGCAACATGAAGTTTGCAATAATGTTTGATGTTTGAATAAATTAAAGCGCGTTAATTTCGGATGATATGATTTAAGAATCATAATTAAAGCCTCCATAAATAATTTGGATGAAAGCTTATGAGAACAAAATTTTATGTTGATATGTATGATATTATATAGCATCATTTATAAGCCAACAAAATTCTCGGTAAAATTGGCTTTTGGTCGAAGCGGATAAATTTCCATCTTAAAAGGGTTGAATGTGCAATGATTATAAATCCACCACAATGCACATAGATGGATATAGAAAGAAATTTGAGATAAATGTTGTATAAGTACCTTCTATTTCTTGTTTGTCTCTATATGAAATGTAAAGATGTTTCTAAAGGAAACAAATGGATTTAGGAGACTTATCTTGCATGATTTGTCAATTGTCATTTGACATTGTTTTCTTACCATAAGGGGAGAAATTGGATTCTTTGGAAAAGTAAATACATGGAATGCATTATAACAAAGTATATATCCTCGAATAAAGTAGTATGAACCGGAAGTTCATCGATTATGCATTCATGAATTATTTGCGATAATATTATCGACCTAAATGAGATTTATGGAATCTCATACTCCAAATTTGAAAATGCTCCAATCAAGTATAAATATGAATGTGGCATGCCCGAAGCATGAGAAACTATTCGGTTCCAAATATTGATTTTATGGATAAATTGGAGCAATAATTAAGATGATTATATTAAGGAGGTAGATACTCCATAAGAGTATCGAGACATAACTAATTGTAAAAACCTCAAGAGAGGTTCGTGTACCGAATTATATTGATAAGTTATGTTAATTGGAAAAATAGAATCGAAAAGATAAAGTTGTCGACAACAATTTTTGATGATGATATCACGTGATTAAATGAGGATATTATATAAAGATATGTCACAAGAAGTAGACATATAGATGATTGGCCAAGAGAATAAGTGAAATTGAAAAATGACGCAATTATAATCATATTATGATAGTTATGGACCAGAAGTCCAAATTGAGATATATGAATGTTTATGTGAAAATAAAGATTTTCACAAAGTTGAATATGATTATGATGTGATTTTATGGTGGATACAATATTTTATCTGGCAGTTTATGAAAGAAAGAAATATTATGCGTCTATTAGATATTGTTATATAGCCTATGCATAAGGCTTACTAAATCATGAAGATTACAGAAGAATCTTCAAAGAATCAAAAAGTGCTAGTAACACATGTCTTTAAAGGACTTAATGTGGTAAGAAAAGACTTAAGGTGCCGGAAGCACATCTCCTAGAAAGACTTAATGTGCGAGAAGCACATGTCTCTGAAAGACTTAAGGTGCCAGAAGCACATGTCCCCGTATGACTTAAGGTGCCAGAAGCATCAAAGGATTTAATGTGCCAGAAGCACGAGTCCCTGAAGGACTTAGGATGCTAAAAGCATCTAATTCAAGTTATTGAGAACAATAAAGGGGAAAAGTCTATGAATGACTTAAATCAATTAGGGCACAGTGGTATAATCTTCTCAAGAAATATGTTGAAAGAAGGGTATAAAGAAAGTGAATCAATATGCCCATGTATCTTTATGAAAAAGATCTAGATGTGAATGTTTTAATTGCAATTTATGTTGATGATATCAACATTATTGAAATGCTGAAGAGCTTCAATAAGACAATTAATTATTTAAAGAAAGAATTTGAAATAAATGACTTGAGAAGAACGAAATTCGCATTAGATTACGATTTAATACCTATAGTACGAGATCTTTTGTTTATACAAAAGGAGGTCCTAGATTGATTTTATATGGATAAGTCATATCCATTATATATTTTAAAGTATTTGCAGGTGGATAAAGAATAATTTCAACCTCAAGCAAAAAAGTTGAAGAAGGGCAATATCATGTTTATTAACATGAGATAATTCTTCACCAACACAAAGACATTGGAAGTAATGTAGTCATCAGGGGGAGTAAATTTTATGTATTTTAGTAGAGCAATTGATGTACGTTGCACTCTTTTCCCTTATCTAGGTTTTATCCTTTGGGTTTTCCTAGAAAGGTTTTTAATGAGGCGCACTAGAATATATCGATGTAATTAAGAGGGGAGCGTCGATACACGTTGTACTTTTTTTCCTTATCTAGGTTTTTGTCCCACTTTGGGTTTTCCGGAAATGTTTTTAATGAGGCAACATAAGAAAGTGTATCGATGGATGATGTACTCTTTTCTTTAGCTAGGTTTTATCCCACCGGGTTTTCCTAGTTAAAGTTTTTAATGAGGCATATTCATAATGGACATCCAAGGGAGTGTTATAAATATATGTATTATGTGGATGTCATTCGATAAGAACCCTGAAGCGCCTATAAATAGAGTGCCTTGTGTAAACATTCGAAGTTACTTGAAATGAGAATTCCTCCATCTCTCTAGAATTTCTCTCTGACTTCTCTCTACTTTTCTATACATTTTCTTCAGTTTTATAACAAATTGGACCAATTCAACGACTATTTTGAGCCACTAATTAAGAAGCTTTCCTTCACATTTAGTTGAACTCTCACCATATTTTGATGCCTACAATTAAAAGCCAAAGCTACATATTAGAAAAATGTAAATAATGAAATAGAAGTGGATCAAAATCATCTCTTGTCCTTCTTCTCTCGTATAAATCTTGGAGACAGTGGCTCAATTTCTCTGTTTGTTTCATTGGTGATCCTACTATTACTTGGGTAAAGCTAGTTATGGTTGATGAAACTGCCAAGCCTTTGAAACAGAATCTTGATGTCGTTGCCTGACATGAATTGCTTGCTATCTCATTGTGCTGAGACATGACTTCTCCTATTGGCGCAATAAAGATAATAAAGACAAAGACACAGAAGCATATCACAACAATGAATTGTATATTCATTTTCCTTCTTGATTTGTGTATATAGTGCTTGCTCAATATATAGAAATGCACAGCCAATGTTTTTTTTTATATAAAAAAGTTTAGGTGAGTTGGATCTCAGGGCTCACCAAGATTAGGGCATACCTCCAGACTCAAGAGTGCTTATAGAGATACTTATATATCGCTCATCAACAAAGATTTCACATCGGTATGATTTGAATCTATAACCTTATGATTATAAACCAATCCATTTACCAATTGGACCAACCTTTGTTGGTAGGATACAACCAATATTATATGAACACATAAGTACTATCTATCAAGCAAGGGCAGACCCACGTTACAAGGTTTGGGGGGGGGGGGGGAGTGCCCCCTTAAATTTGGGATGATTTTTTTTTTTTTTTTTTAAAAAAAAAAAATTAATACATGTTTGAATATTTCCCATCCTTAATACATCAAGACTGCACTTCGTAATCGGATTGAGGATGAATGATTGAATGATTGTTTAATGTCTTATATTAAAAAAGATGTATTTGATAGCATTAATAATAAGACAATTATGATGAAATTCCAAAAAATAAGGCATAGAAGAATGACATTGTAATTACTTTTATTGTAATATACTTTTGCTATTAAAATATATGTACTTAAACTTATTAAGTGCCCATATTTCATGGTAATTTATGTATGGCATTTCTAACAAAGACTTAGTTTTTCTTTTCTAAATGGTACGTTCGTAAAATAATCAGATCTCTTATTACATTATCAAGATTCACTGATTTTATGAATAATTTTTTGATATTTTTTGTTCTTATTTATATTTTTTTGTTTTTTAATGTATTTAATACTTTCCTTTAAAAAAAAAAAAAACTGCCCCCGAATCCCCTCACTAATGCCCCCTTCAATATTTTTGGATCCACCCTGCTATCAAGGATCTAGAATAATTGTTGTTCATAGGCCTGTTTGTAATTTGTCCTATTATGGGCTTCATTGTCTCCAAGTTGCTTACACTATTATAATCAGCACCCATAGAGTACACCTCAGAGGGGTTGGCTTCATCTTCCGTGAGTCATTTGGCACAAGTCAAGGGGCACCAATAGGAACCAAAGTAACCACATCCTTTGAATGTTCGACTACCATTGCAAGATTTGTTGGCGGGTAAGTTTCTCTTGCAGTTTTATTTTATTACAAGATTTTCTTTCTTCGTTTTTTTCTAATGAAAAAGTCTAAATGAGTTAGGTCTTAAGTGTTCAACAAAGTCAGGACATACCTCCACATACCTCCGGGTTTAATGAGTGTTTATAAATATATTTACAGATCATCCACCACTAAAGTCTTCATAATAGAAAGATTTAAACTCACAATGGTTATGAGTCAACTCCTTTACCAAACAGACTATTTTCTAGTTAAGTTACATAAATGGTTATTCAGCTATGCTTTATTCCTTGGTGTATTTAAAAAAAAGTTATATTCCTCCATTTCAATGGATGACATATGTTTATATTGGGATTTTAAAAATCCAAGCATGAGGTTCAGAACTGCCCTCAAAAGTTGTTTATCGTTCAGAAATCAGAAGTCAGAACAAAACTTCGGCTTGAAAAGTCAAACGTAAGATGCCATACGTTCTGGGTTCCGGTCTTTTAGATGGTCCTTCTTATTTCAAAGGAAGACTAGTAAGTCTACAAAAGCCAAAAGCCAAGAGGATTCATCGTTGGTCTACCATTAGATGATGAGAAAATGACAACACTGGATGCAATTTTCTCAGCTACCCAACAACTTAAAAATAAAATAAAAAATCAAATGACCTCCGTGAAAATCTCAGTCTTTGACCCACAAACACGCGCAAGAAAATCCAACGCACAAAGATCCAATCCCTCGCATCACTGCCCATCAACTACTGCATTTTGCGGTGATAGTGATTGCCCTGCGTTTTCCCTCACGAAAATACGTTAATATCACTATGCCTTTTCGCCAACTAGCCAAATTATCTTCTTGTTTACACCAGCAGAACAAAGACGTCGGCCTTGCATCATAACTTTTTAATATTATTCTGATATGAATTTTAGTGGACACGAGTATACATTTAATTGCGTGACTTTCGGCAAGCAAAAAAAATATTTTGCCACTTGGGTACGCATGCAAAAGTCAAATTTGTCGTCTTTGAAATTTACCCAAAGCAAGGAAGTGTTTTTGACTCTTGGCCTAAATTTTTCTATGAAATGACCAACAAGCACCCAAGAGAAATCACGTAGAGAAGCAAATTATATCTCCACCTAATAAAATAAGGTGCGCATTAATAGCGGCCCAGAGATTCATTAAATGCTCAAGAAAGATCTCGGAATGGCTTGCCCTTCAAGAGTTTTAGTCCTAATGACGAGAAGTGGACAACACTGACAATTCTTATCGGCACACCACAGCCTCCGCTCACCAATCTTGCTGTTGATGGCCAAAAGGGTATAACAGTCATAGATTATTTCTTGATTCCAACACGACCAGGTCATACCCTCTTCCCTGTTAATAAAATATCTCCATTCTGTCTCGTTTCCTCTACTTCTGTGAGGCCGTGGAAAACATGAAGAACCTTTGGTGCTTGCTCTCTATTCTTTTCCTCTGTTTCTCCTTTCACACCATACCTTCACTGGCTGCTGATTCCATCTCTGCAAATCAGACTCTTTCTGGGGATCAAACTATCATCTCATCAGGTGGTGTCTTCAAATTGGGTTTCTTCAAGCCAGGTAACTCCTCAAACTACTACGTAGGAATCTGGTATAACAAGGTCTCGACAAAAACCTATGTTTGGGTCGCAAACAGAGACAGCCCTGTTTCTGATAAAAATGTAGCCAAGTTAGTTGTATCAAACGGTGATTTGGTGCTCCTCAACGAGTCCCAAATCCCAGTTTGGTCCACAAATTTGAATTCCACAACCTCCAAGTCTGTTGTTGCTGTACTCCTGGATTCTGGCAATCTTGTCCTAAGAGACAAGCCGGAATCTTCAGAAAACTTATGGCAGAGTATTGATTACCCAACCGACACGTGGCTTCCTGGAGGTAAAATTAAACTCAACAATAAAACAAAGCAGCCTCAATATCTCACTTCATGGAAGAACAGCGAAGATCCTGCTCAGGGTCTCTTCTCCTTGGAGCTAGACCCGAAAGGAACCACCGCGTACTTTATTCTTTGGAACAAGTCTGAACAGTATTGGACAAGTGGTACTTGGAATGGCCAAATTTTCAGCTTGGTACCTGAAATGAGGGCGAATTTCTTATACAATTTCACCTTTATTTCAAACGAGAACGAGAGTTATTTCACTTACTCCATGTGGAACACTTCTATTATATCTCGTTTCGTGATGTCAATCTCGGGACAGATCCAGCAATTGTCATGGCTGGAAAGCACCCAGCAGTGGAATTTGTTTTGGTCTCAACCAAGACGACAGTGTGAGGTTTATGCTTTTTGTGGCTCATTTGGGAGCTGCAATGAGAATTCCCAGCCGTTTTGTACCTGCTTGACTGGTTTCAAGCCAAAGTCACAAACTGATTGGGATCTGCAGGATCACTCTGGTGGTTGTGTGAGGAAAACCAAGTTGCAATGTGAGAGTCCAAGATCATCCAACGGAGAGAAAGATAGGTTTTTGGCAATGCCAAACGTGGCCTTACCTAAACATGCACAATCTGTAGGAGTAGGGAATGCTGGTGAATGTGGATCCACGTGCTTGAACAATTGTTCTTGTGCTGCTTATGCTTATGACACTAACGGTTGTTCTGTTTGGAATGGAGATTTATTAAGTGTGCAGCAACTTTCTCAAGATGACAGTAAAGGGGAAACTTTCTATCTAAAACTTGCAGCTTCTGAGCTTCCTGACACTAAAAGGAAAAAAGGAGAAGTTATTGGTATTGTGGTGGGCGTTGTTGGTGGTTTAGGGGTTCTCCTGGCCATTCTGCTGTTTGTCAGAAGAAGGAGAAGAATTGTTGGAAAAGGAAAATCGGTGGAGGGTTCATTGACGGCATTTGGGTACAGAGATTTACAAAATGCAACCAAGAATTTCTCTGAAAAACTAGGAGGAGGAGGATTTGGTTCTGTTTTCAAAGGCACATTGGCGGACTCTAGTGTCATAGCAGTGAAGAAGCTTGAAAGCATAAGCCAAGGTGAGAAACAGTTTCGATCAGAAGTCAGTACTATAGGTACAGTCCAACACGTGAATCTTGTTCGCCTTCGTGGCTTCTGCTCTGAAGGAGATAGAAAGCTTCTGGTTTATGATTACATGCCAAATGGCTCGTTGAATGCCCATCTGTTTCAAGAAAAGAACTCCAACAAAATTGAATGGAAATTAAGGTACCAAATTGCTCTTGGTATAGCCAGGGGACTAACTTATCTCCATGAGAAGTGCAGAGACTGCATCATACACTGTGACATAAAGCCAGAAAACATTCTCCTAGATTCTGAATTTTGCCCAAAAGTTGCAGACTTTGGCCTCGCAAAGTTAGTTGGAAGGGATTTCAGCAGAGTTCTCACAACCATGAGAGGAACAAGAGGTTACCTTGCCCCGGAGTGGATTTCTGGTGTGGCCATCACGGCAAAAGCTGATGTTTATAGCTACGGAATGATGCTTTTTGAATTTGTGTCAGGTAGGAGGAATTCTGAGGCATCTGAAGATGGTCAAGTGAAGTTCTTTCCTACATGGGCTGCAAATGTAGTAAGTCAAGGAGGTGATGTTCTCGACCTTTTAGATCCTTCATTGGAGCGAAATGCAGACATTGATGAGCTGACTAGGATATTAAAACTTGCTTCATGGTGTGTACAAGATGAAGAGAGTCACAGGCCTTCCACGGGTCAGATAGTTCAAATACTTGAAGGTGTTTTGGATGTGAATTTGCCTCCTATTCCAAGATCCCTCCGAGTGTTTGTTGAAAACCAGGAGAACATAGTTTTCTTCACTGACTCAAGCTCCAACCAGAGTTCACAGACAAGAAGCAACCCCTCAGCAGCATCTGGTCAAGCCAAAAGCAACACCTCATCGTAAGCTCCTAGTCCTCATGACAAAATTTTTAGCACTATAAACTTTGATCTCTTTGTAAGCCAATGAATTTAATTATGGTGTGTGGTTGTACCTCATTACCACGTCAAGATGCTTGTATTGTATATTTGTATCAGAATAATCTGACCTGCTATGGTTTTTTTTTTTTTTTTTTTTTTTTTTTTTTTTTTTTTTTTTTTTTGCGTACTATGATATGGGTAATACAAAAACAAGATGTGATTTTGGAGTTTGTGAATTCTCTATTAGTTAATAATCTCCCATTTCTTCTGCATGATGAACTGTATTTGAGACTAAAGAAGTGTAATGATTGAAGTATAGACGAGCGGCTGCTTTTCCGGGTTCAGGAAATCAGTAAGCTGAAAAACTTATGTTTGAATATTTGAGATGCTTGCTGCAATATTTTAACCTCATTTGAATTTTAATATGAGAAATCGGTCTCGTATTTTTTAATAAATTATTAACGTTATCCCAGTCTTTTTATTGAATATATAGAGTTTTAATAAGCAATAACGATTTCAAGACTCAAGTTCTAGCAGAGTATCATTTTCATCTCCCTGTTTAGTCTGAGAGAACCAAATGAAATGGTCACCTCCTCTGCCACTAGAAGGGACCAAACCAAGGAAGATACTTTTCACCCTAAGATAAAATTGATGTAAATAGTTTATCTCTTTATATATATTTAGAGGGTTAGATTCCCTTTTTGCTATACTAATATTACCTCAACTAGTCTTAAATCGCTGGAGAGGAGCATCTGAACGTGATTTAATTTGAAGACTTGGTATAAATTGAACACTCCAAGCGAGGAACAAAGCAACACCGTAGAAAGAAATCACAAAAAGAATGATGAATAATGATGTGGATGCTCTTCCATGGGATGCTTTCATTACGTGTGGGATTTATAAATTGGATATTCATAGAAATAACACAAAAAATGATTATGGGAGTTTTTTTTTTTTTTTTTTAAAAAAAGAAAAAAATTAAGTGAGTTAGGTCTCAAGAGGTCACCAAGGTCGTGACGTACATTGGGGCTCAAGAAACACTTACAATTATAATTATGGGGGATTTTGCATTCTTTAAAAAAATATGAATAAATGAAGTTTGTGGGCGATGATTAAGTTGTGGTTAACGTGTCAATGGCATTCATAAATATAACCCAAGAGAAGGGGTAAGTCCTCTTTCCTTTGCCCCCTTCTCATGGATTCAATGATCCTTTGGTTTTTCAATTCTTTTTGTTTAATTTTTGTGTAAATTAACAACAAAGACGTTGTTGTTTTATAGTTTGTATTTTAAAGAGCTTATCTACATGAACGGCTGATCTATGGCTTGTCTCACAAAATTACTGTTCATAAGCCGTTCAATAGGTATTGGGCTCCGCGTGAGCTGATCTCCATCTCCAAAGCACAATAAATCAAAAGCGTCTCACCTCTCTCCTCTCTCTTTTCCTCTCTCCTTTTTATTCCCCCAAAGTCCTTTCCTTTTCTCACATCACGTCTTATAGCGTACGGGAATTCAAAATTTGAATCCCTTCTTCTCCATTCTCTCTATGCTCCCTCTTTTTACTCTCCCTAACCCCCGATGCCCCATTCCTCTCAGTCCTGAATCCTCAGTTCCTCTCATGGCCGCCTCATTTCTTCTGTGTTGTCTAAAATCCAGTGAAACCAGTCACCAGCTCAAGTTCGCTAGTCGCCTTTCTTCCACCTCTCTGATCCTGTTGCTGTTGTCTTCTTCTTCTCAGATCCTGTTGCTGTCGTCTTCATCTTCTGCAACCAGTCTTCCACCTCTCGGATCCCCATTGCTCAAGTTTGCACTTTTCAAGTCTTCAACTCTCGGATCTGCTGTTGTCTTCTTCTTCTCAGATCCTGTATGCCATTTTTCCTTCATTGCTATTAACAATGTTTTTATTTTATTTTATTATTATTATAGAGACCAAAGGTGTGACAGCAAGCAGATGTGCCACGGAAGGGAGTTTGAGAAACATGGAGGGATTAAAGGCCATGGCTGTGGAGCAAAGAACGAGAGAGAGAGAGAGAGAGAGAGAGAGAGAGAGAGAGAGAGAGAGAGAGAGAGAGAGAGAGAGAGAGAGAGAGAGAGAGAGAGAGAGAGAGAGAGAGATCGGTGGAAGAGGAAGAAGAGGACTTCGTGCGCTTATCTTATGTTTTTTTTTTTTCATTCTTCTTCATCTATATCCACTAGAGAAAGAAGAGGAAGAACGAAAGTCTCTCACAACAAGTTGATTAAATACCTCTAACGAATTGAATGAGGACTACAAAACAGATGTGTGAACAAGAATTCAGAGAAACACACCATCTGGCTATGCAAGGTAAATTTTATGGATCACGATTTCTTCTCGCTCTTCAAATCTTCGTCTTTTCCCAAACAAAAAGTGTAGTCCAAATTGCAAACCCGTTTCTCTGTATGCTTATGCCCCCTCTACTGACTTTTTGCAGCGGGCTCATGTATCCATCCTTCCTGCAACGCTATTGCTCTAATGTCTTACTGGTAGAAGAAGATGATGCTCGCCGTTCTCTGCTGATGCTTTTTAAATCAATTCGCGTCTATATGCCAGCAACAAAAAATAAAAGTCTCTGCTTTTTTAGCCTTCAAATACTTGGTTGCTGCAACTTTTGACCAAAAAGCAATTAAATCAAATGATATGGGGACACAATTATTTCAACTTCTTCACACAATTTTCATGATTATTACTATTTTTATAGGGTAAATAATTTGATATAAGATTTGATAAATTAAAAAAACTTATCCAAAATGAATGCTGGAATATCTAAAGGCATGAAATAATTCCAAAATACTTTTTCTATTTATAAGATTTTTATTTTTATTTATGTAATGCCTTAATAATGATTAATATTTGTTATAAATATATTAACCATCTGATGTCGTTTGCCTCTTAATCTTCCTCCCCGAAATATCAATCAATGTTTCCATTTGTTTTTTCAAAAAGGTTATTAATTATTTGCATGTGTGAGTCTCTCTATTTCTTTCCATGTAAGTCTTTTATCCTATATTTGTAAATTAATGTTTCCAAGAAAATCAAGCAACAGTGACAGGGGGATAAAAGTAAAAGCGATCCAGCTGGATCAGGAAGGCATGCTGAAGGCAGAGAATCATCACGATTCGCAATATTGTCTTGTATGGAAGATGAGGAAGGCGGGTTACCCAAAGGAAATTCAACATATTTGGTTGAAATAATGGGATTTCAGGCAGGTGATATGGTAGAGGAAAAGTGGCGTGATCTGAGGAAAATTCAAGAAAGCAGTGCTCCAATGTTTACATATTGCTGTTAAATTGCATATCAAAATGATTTTTGGTATTCAATATCTTAGGTAATTATTTTCTCCAACAAGAGGTTAGTGAAAGTATGAAGATAGTGAAAGTGCAACCAGTAGATGAACGCTTTCTTGCTGACTGAATCTTTACCTCTAAGGGATCCAAGTCATATCTGCAAGAAATTGTTCTCTGAAGTTGTTGAGTTGCAACTAATTGACACTTCTAATAGTGATATCAAACATCCCTTTTTTCCCCCTCAAAATCAAACATCCCACTTGGTGATAAATTAAAAAAATAATCCTGCATCTCAGATGATATGTCTACTTTTTGAAATAAATAATGGCAAATGTATATTATGTAATTATATAAGAACTGATTATATAATCATGCTCATACTAAATACTCTACATAGTCTTTAATACAAGACCTAATTAATTTTTTAGATAAACTAAGGAAGCTAAGTAAATAATTTAACCATAACATATGTTGCATATTATGTAATTATATATTAATTTATAAATCAAATAAATTAATTTGATCATTAGTGAGATGAAATCTTTAAAAGGTAATGTCTCTTTCAGTGAGATCATTGTTTCAATCATAGGGCATGTTGATTATGATTACTACAGAATGAAAAGAGATGACTATTTTTCTTTTGATTTTTTTAATTACCATTATTTGTCAGCTTATAGCTCTTACTATAAGTTTATCTTCCTTTGAGCTGCGTACAGGAGACTCAATTCATCTTTGATAGACAAAAGCAATTGAACAATGAGATTTGAACACCCCCAAAAAAAAAAAGAACAATGAGATCGAAACTTGCTTCGAAGTTGCTAATCTACTGGCTCCCAAGTTTGTGTATTGCCTATTGTTTTTTTCTCTAGGGCAATTTTGTCATCTACTTGTCTAAATTCAGATTAGATTGTCAACTTTTTTTTTTATATATACAAATCAAATTGTCAACTTTCTTGTCACATTGGGGGAAACGAAGCTGATTTTTTTTTTTAAATACAAAAACATTATTTTCTTTCACACGATTTGGTTTATCCAAATAATTTGATAAATGAAAGGCCCAGGTTCATATAAAGTGTCGCAACATGCTGAGAGAAAATTACTTCTTCATTTCCAACAAAATTATTGCTTAGGCCCAGGTTCAATTTTTTCCCCCCAATAATCATGATAATCTAAATTCTGAAAATCCGGGGAAGTAGGTTTTTCTAACTGGTATCCTTGACCATAACTGCATTGCCTGTCATTCAATGTGGCCAAGTGTGAAGCATCGATTAAGTCGATTTGAAAAAGTGATCCAGTTGTGGCCAACTTCCATTTGATTGTTATTTGATTTTTTGCTTGCTAATCAAAAGGAAGGAGGGGATCCACAAACTAATGTTGCATCTTTAACCTTTATTTGCATAATGAATGTCATTTTCTTAAGAAATATGTAGGAATGTTAATTGATTAGAAGACATTGTTGTATAATATTGTTGAGATTTCATTTTTAATATGTACTTTGAATCAATTGAACGATATTATTGTTTATCATTGTTGATATTTCATTTCTAATATGTACTTTGAATCAATTGAACGATATTGTTGTTTATCATTGTTGATATTTCATTTCTAATATGTAGTCATTTATTGATAGTTATGTTTTCATGTTCTTTAAAGACAATAAAATTGCTTAACTATAGTAAAATATGTTTAAGTACTTATGAAATATTTTCCCGTGCAAATTGCGAGAAGTAGAAAGGCTCGTTTAATAAATATCCCAAAAGAAAAGCTCCTTTACGAAATCTTTGTAATGCTCGGAACTCTTTTAACAAATCTTTAGCTTTCAAGCAACTCATTCATTGTGTTCTTCTGTTCAGAACTTTGCCTTCTTAAATGTTTGGGTAACTCAAACTGTGGTTTCAATTTTTTTTTTTTTTAAGATAAAACTCTCATCGCACGCTTCCTCGTAAATCATAAAAACTATTATCTAAAAACTAATCTTAATACTTACGTCCTAATAATCAATTAAAACCGTGGGCAGGTCTTGTTTTCTAAAAACTATACTTCATCCTTTTTTTACCCAAAAAAAAAAGAATGAATCACATTATTTGACCTCATTTATGGTGTTCCGTTTCTTATATGTTTTTAGTCCAGCAAAAGCTGCCTAATTCATCGTTCGTTTACCAGTTGATTTGGTGATCAATGAAATAGGGTTTTTGTCTTCCGCTTTCTGCTTTCATATACTTTGGAATTGGTCAATATTTTATCTATCAATACTAGCTAATTAAGATCCCGCTCCCTCTTGTTTTTTGGATAGTCAGGAGCCACTACCTAATAAAATTTTATTTAATGTTTCTACCAAAAAAAAATATATTTAATGATTATTTTTACACATTAAGAATTAAGAAATATATTAAATACTAGTAATTTATATTGTTATATTATATGATAATATTAATTAAAATAGAAATATAATAAAATATTGTAACATTTAAAACCCCATATAAAATATTGTACAAAATTAATTACTATTTTATAAAAATATAAATATGTAATGAAAAGATTTTAAAACGAAAGTAAAATTTAAAATTAAACAACAATTATTTCAAAACGGAATAAGCAATTTTCAGCTATGAGTTTTTCCTTAAATAAAATTCTTAAGACAAAATCCCACGAAACTTAAGTCCTAAGAAGCACATACGTATATGTATGTCCTAGTATCACAATCTTAATTAAGTACTTTATATGCACACTCAAGCTTTTAAAGCAAACCAAAGGTATTAGAGTACAAATATATATATGTGTGTGTGTATCTATATATCTATGTATGTTGAATGACTTCCCTGTCTTGGTTATGACAAACCCCTAAAGCTTAATTTACCTAAATTTTTTTATTAAAAATATTTTTCATTTAATTGTTGGGCAAGAATATGATGGCTTTTGTTGTGCAGAAGTGTCCCATCTTCTTCAACTAAAAGTTAGGAAATCTCTTTTCCATAAAAGAGAGAAACCAAGGGGGAAGTAATAAGGTGATTATGAAATATTATTGACGGTCTTACAAAAACCTTTTTGTTCCAAAACGAAACTCCAATCGAAATACTTTATATCATATTCACATGTAAAAGAAATAATTAAGCTTGACCAATAGAGTTGAATCTAGTAGAAGGGACTAGGCTCTTACAACGTAGTGAATTAAGGTTCGAATTCCGTTGTGACAGTGCTTACATTTAACACTGATGATGCCCTTAATAAGATTGCTCCCGATAGGAGGAGACTTGCGCTACTAGCAAAAAAAAAAAATACTAGTAATTAATAAGCTTGTGCTGTTGCTCATTAACAATAATGAAGATTCAAGAGGAGATTAAAGAATATAGCAATGGGCATAATAGAGATCAATTCCTCAATAGCCACGAAGAACCCCACCCGGTTCATATCACAGAGTTATATAGTCTTGGGACCCAAAGGAAATTATAAAAACAGAGTTTGTAGTCATGATGTCGATCATCAGTCTCAAATGTCTTCAAGGCTTAAAATAATCCCACAATTTTGTGTGACTTTTTATGAAAATAATCGTACATTTTTTTCTAATATATTGACATGTATATATATATATATATACTTTCTTTAATCCTTAATTTGAGTCATTTTTAAGTAGCTTATTGAAAGTAATTAAGAAAAGTTATCATATGATGAAATTATTTAAAAATGGCTTTATTAGTTGCACCTTCCTTTAAAATAAACATAGGAAGGGGTATTTTTAAAATAAAATAATTAATAAGCCACAAATTCTTACAAATTAAAGCATGCATGATTATATTTACATCTTGGATTATGAAGTTGTTCTTAATAATGATGCAGCAGAGTTCAATATCTCTAATTTATCCATATAGTAACCTTACACCCACCCCAATCGGTAACACGTAAATTACAGCAACTGAATATGATTTAAACTTGATTGAGATTTTAAAGAGATCGAAAATAGAGTGATTATTATATTGATGGCAACAAGTGGATCGGATAGTGGAGAAATGCAACGATCGATTTCATCAATGGCTACTTAAAATTTCAGTGAAAAATTAGATGACATTTCACTCTACTTGCATGATGTCCATTTGGACGGTTGATTTACTTATTTTTTTACATTTTATCTTTTAAGAACAAATATTTTAATGGGTACAGAATTTAACATACAGATAATTTTTTAACTAACATATTTTTTAAAAATGTTTTTTTCATTTAAAAATCCATAGTTGAAAAAAAAAATTAGGCGGTCAGATTTGGAAGAGTTCTCGACGAGGAGGGAAACCGATTCATTGGATGATTGATCTGATGCTTGGGGTTTGAGAGTTTTTCTATAGACTAAATTGAAAGCAAGAAATGTATGTAAAGAGTCATAAGTTCCGTATGTAATACCCTAAAATTTCTATTTATAATAAATACTATATTTTGATAAATAACACATATTAAAATAAAGGTGAATATGTGTCTCAAAATTTTGTAGTTTGTTAATTATAATTTTAGGCAATTTTTCCTTAGAATTAAATAAACTAAAGGCTGAATTTAAGACTACATTTAAGGATCATAAAATACAATATAATTATCAGATTAAATCATGGTTCTTATATAACCAAAAGGAGCAAGAAAATGTTGTGAAAATACTTAAATTAAATAAAAGAAATTAACAACAATTAATGGGCAATTAAATTTACACTAATTAAATGTTTGTGTAATTCTTCAAAATTAATCAAGGGGCAAATTAAAAAGCATCAATTAAGGATGTCTTAATCAAGGGCCAAGAAGAAGACAAGATTAGCCTTGAATAAAGCACTAATGACCATAATCAATTAATTAAAGAGCCAATCACACTATGACAATTATACCTAATAACATGTAAACCACCACATTAGCGATGCTAATTAGGATTAAATATTGAACCCCCAAAGTCAAGTGATAGGGACGAATTGCACATAGAGGAGAGAGGGAAGATTAAAAAAATGATATTGTTAAGAGCACATGTGTTTGAAATAAAAACCTTTAATAGTAAGTAAGATTTTTCTAACAAAAATGGAAGGTTAAGATTAAATTTAATAAAGTTAAATCCAACAATTCTAATTAATCACACAATTATGATAGATCCATGTGATAAAGGGTGAACCAATAGGAGGCTTAGAACACTAGGTATTAGAGACATAGGAAACACAATCCTAGAGCCAAGGAGGAGGAGGGAGCACGGCTAGCTTGGAGGATAAATGAGTTTATTATTGTTTTAATGTATTTTAATTGAGTTATAAGCACATGGGTTAAGATGAGGGAACAATGTGGAAGAGGATAAGGCAATTAATGAAATGGAAGAGGATAAGGAGAGAGAGGGGAGGGCGAAAATTTGAAGAGGAAAGAGAGAGGAAAATAGAAAACTTGTTGAAGAAGGGAAGGATATTTTGGTAAATGAACAAAGTCTTGACATTTTCCTATAAATAGGAGGGCTTGCTTCTCATCTTCTTGAGACCAAAATTGAGTAGCAACATCTGAATATAGTGAGTAGAGAGTGAGTGTGGAGAAGCTTGAAGGACTAGAAGCAAGTTCAAGGTAAGTTTTTGAGTTTTAATCTTTAGATTTATAGTAAAATTGTGCTTTGATCTTGAATCTTCAAAAGTAATTTTGTTTTCATGTTTTTGAGGTTGAACATGAACTTATCACGAAAAATTGATGGAAAATAGGGTGGAACATGATTTTTGGAAGTTGAAGATCAAAGTAGCGAAATATTGATAAAATTTACGGTTGGGTGTTTTTCGGGAGTGAGAAAAGTTGAGTCTATGATTTTATAAATAAGATGAAGTTATTAAATTCTGAAATTTTTCATGGTTAAAGTAGACATCTAGGGCTTTCTTAATATACCTAATTTATAGCATTTTGAGTTTGTACAAGGAGATAAAAATCCTTGAAGTTAGGCTACGTTTTCTGAGAAAAATCTGGACAGAGGTTGAAAAACATTAAAATGGGATTGATTCACTGACTTTGAATGAAAACCATTATTTTTCCTCAAAAATAGACATGCCAAGGATTCTGAAGAATTTTACGGAACCTTGATTCGATTTTTGTAAAATTAATTATGATTTTTCAAAGTTATCGAAAAATCTGCCCAAAAATGCTGAATCAGCGTTTTTAAGGAAATAAAATATTATAATTGGAAAAGCATATGCACCAAGGGTAAAAAGGTCAAAAGTGGTTAAGATATCTCTTAGGATATTATTTATAAAGGAAATAATGCGGTAATAATATTATAGGATATCCGGAAAGGATCGGGACTCGGTACCAAAAGGCAAGCGTACCGTTAGCAACACGGATTAAGGTACGGACGCGTACTGTAACTTTAACTCTGATGTGTCTTGTATGCTTATATGTGATAGATGATTTTATAGGGTCATGGACAAGACTTGGTTTTCCTAGCGCTGAAACTCTGTCTTAGGTTACTGTTTATACATTCAGCTTTATGCAGGTCATAGTCTTGATAACACCGTAGGGTTGTTTTCCTAGCCCTGAGAACACGATGAGCCATTGTAGTACTGGTTAGTGCAAACGTGGATAACATTACATGTGTTGTGTGGTATGTATTGTTGTGTTTTTAACATTACATCTGCTATGTGCTATGTACTGTTATAACCTTATATTTGTTGTGTGCTATATATGGTTAATGCTAAAATGTAATGAATATCTATCATACATATATTATTTATACTTGAGCATGAGGTTAACTGTTACCTGAGGTCTGACGGGTATTGGATCTCAGCACTTACCATAGCTTCAGGATCTAGAGGATCGGGAGCCGGTGACAAGGGTAAGCAGCAAACGTGAGGACCCAGCTGGAGTTTTATTTTGGGATTGTATTTATACTGCTACTTAGTTGGAATTTAAATACTGAAATAAATGTACCGCTATTATATCCGACCGGATACACCACAGTTAGTATTTAGCCACATACTTATCAGTTATTCACTCTCTTACTTGCTCTAATGCTGCACTATGATATTATTCTCTTATTCCGCTTAAGTTAAAATGGGGTGTTACACCGTAGGGGGGGGAGATTTTAAAAGTTACCTGTACTCCTGTAGCAGCAACCCTATGGCACACAATTTTAAATAAATAAAGCAGTTAAGAAAAGAGGCAAGTCTATATCAATGGATCTTCTTTTCAAAATACTATAACTCTACGTGCCACTTCCTCAGCTCTAGCTAGCTCCTATAAAAGATATACTCAATCCTTTGCATTTATATTTCTTCACTTCGCTTGTTATTCTTTTTGTGAACAAGACCTTGTTTTCACCCCAAACCCTAGTTTATTATTGTGCCATTAATATCTCGAAAGCAACGCTTCTTTCTTTCTTTGTACTACATTTCGAATTTTTTGAGCTCTTTTCCTAATCTCTCACTTTCCATTTAAAGGGCTCTCCTCTTGAGATCTCAACTTTTTGCCATCAACGATACATCTCATACAAATTACTGTGGGTAATATTTAACTCTTAATTATACTTTTTCATTTACAGATTTTAAATGCCACTACAAAAAAAGTAGTCTTTCAGTAACGACTAATTTATAGCGGTTACAAAAAATCACTGGCAAAAATAGGATTTGTAGCTGTTTTAAGATAAATTGTTACAAATTTGCAACGTATGACTCACGCTAAATAACGCACTGGTAAACCACGATAATTTGTAGCAGTTGGACCATATAAACAACTACAAAATGTGGCACCGGCTTAACGCCACAGTTGTGTTGGTGACCTAATAGCGGGTGGGTCACACTGACCACTACAAAATGTGGCCCACATTTTGTAATACTAGCTAATTAAGATCCCCCTCCCTCCTGTTTTTTGGATAGTCAGGAGCCACTACCTAATAAACTTTTATTTAATGATTATGTTTACACATTAAGAATTAAGAAATATATTAAATACTTGTAATTTATATTGTAATATTATATGATAATATTAATTAAAATATAAATAAAATAAAATATTGTAACATTTAAAACCTCGTATAAAATATTGCTAAAAGTTAATTAATATTTTATAGAATATAAATTAATAATGACAATATTTTAAAACAAAATTAAGATTTAAAATTAAACAACAATTATTTTAAAACGGAATAAGCAATTTCCAGCTGAGTTTTTCCTTAAATAAAACTCTTAAGACAAAATCCCACAAACCTTAAGTCCTAAGAAGCACATACGTATATGTATGTCCTACTATCACAATTAGTGTTTATTAATTAAGTACCTTATATGCCCACTCAAGCTTTTAAAGCAAACCAAAGGTATTATTAGAGTGCAAATATATGTGTGCGTGTCTGTATGTATATGTGTATATGTAAATGACTTCCTCTGTCTTGGTTATGACAAACCCTTAAAGCTTAATTTACCTAAAAATTTATTAAAAAATAATATTTTTCATTTAATTGCTGGGCAAGAATATGATGGCTTTTGTTGTGCAGAAGTGTCCCATCTTCTTCAACTAAAAGTTAGGAAATCTCTTTTCCATAAAAGAGAGAAACCAAGGGGGGAAGTAATGAGGTGATTATGAAATATTATTGACGGTCCTACAAACTTTTGTTCTAAAACAAAACTTCAGTCTCGAAATACTCTATATATCATATTCACATGTAAAAGAAATATTTAAGCTTGACAAACAAAATAATTAAGCTAATTGATCAACAGAGTTGAATCTAGTAGAAGGGACTAATCTCTCATAATATAGCAAACTAAAGTTTAAATTCTTATTATGACAGTGCTCATCACATTTAATGTCTGATGGTGCCCTGAACAAGATTGCTCTTGATAGGAGGAGACCTGTGCTAGCAAAAAAGAAATAATTAATAAAGCTTGTGCTTTTGCTCATTAACAATGATGAGGATTCAAGAGGAGATTAAAGAATATATATATATATATAGCAATGTGCATAATAGAGATAAATTCCTCAATAGCCATGAAGAACCGCACAGAGCTCATATCACAGAGTTATATGTCTAGAACCAGTTATCCTAACTTCTTTTTGGATGAGTAGGGAGAGCTCTTCCCAGTCTGGAGTCCATAGTTAATTTTTTTAACTGCCGTTTTTTAAATAAAAATCATCTTTAAAAAATATGTTAGTTGAGAGATTATCTTTATTTTAGATTCTTTACGATTAAAATATTTTTTTTAAAAAAAAAAAAAAAAAACTAGACCGTCAGGATGAGAAAGGTCTTAGTACTCATCCAAAAGAAGAGTAGAAGAGTAGAGAAACTAATTCCTATATAGTCTCAGGACCCAAAAGGAAATAAAAACAGAGTTTGTAGTCATGGTGTTGAGTCTCAAATGTCCTCTTTTTAACCTTGAGTCTCAAATGTCTTCAAGGCTTAAAATAATCCCACAATTTTGTGTGACTTTTTATGAAAATAATTAATCCCACATTTTTTCCCTAATATATTGATATGTATATATATACTTTATTTAATCCTTAATTTGAGTCATTTTTAACTAGCTTATTGAAAGTAATTAAGAAAAGTTATCATATGATGAAATTATTTAAAAATCGCTTTAGTTGCACCTTTTCCTTTAAAATAAACATAGGAAGGGTCTTTTTAAAATAAAATAATTAATAAGCCACAAATTCTTACAAAGCATGCATGATTATGAAGTTGTTCTTAATAATGATGCAGAGTTCAATATCTCTAATTTATCCATATAGTAACCTTCCCCCACCCCAACCGATCGATATCACGTAGATTACAGAACCTGAATGTGATTTGGACTTGATTGAGATTTTAAAGAGAAAATAGAGTGATTATTATATTGACGGCGACAAGTGGATCGGATAGTGGAGAAATGCAACGATAGATCAATTTCATCAGAGACTAATTAAAATTTCAGTGAAAAATTAGATGACATTTCGTTCTACTTGGATGATTGATCTGATGCTTGGGGTTTGAGAGTTTTTCTGTAGAATAAATTAAAAGCAACAAATATATGTAAAGAGTCATAAGTTCCGTAAAAAAAAAAAAAAAAAAAAAGATTTTAGAAGTTACGTGTGGCAGCGTTCATATGGCACACAATTTAAATAAATAAAGCAGCTAAGAAAAGAGGCAAGTCTATCTCAAATTCTCAATGGATCTTCTTTTTAAAATACTATAACTCTACGTGCCACTTCCTCAGCTCTAGCTAGCTCCTCCTATAAAAGATATGGTACTCAACCCTTTGCATTTATATTTCTTCACTTCGCTTTTTATTCTTTTTGTGAACAAGACCTTGTTTTCACCCCAAACCCTAGTTTATTATTATTGGGCCATTAATATCTCAAAAGCAACGCTTCTTTCTTTGTACTACATTTCTAATTTTTTGAGCTCTTTTCCTAATCTTTCACTTTCCACTCAAAGGGCTCTCCACTTGAGATCTCAACTTTTTGCCACCAACGATACATCTCATACAAATGACTGTGGGTAAACTCTTAATTATACTTTTGCATTTACAGATTTCAAATGCCACTACAAATAATAATAAAAAGAAGCCTTTTAGTAACGGTAAACTTATAGCGGTTGCAAAACACCGCTACAAATAACAATACATTTTTGTAATGTATGACTCGCGCCAAATGGTGCTCTAGTAAGCCACGGTAATTTGTAGCAGTTGGATCATAGGGCCGTTTGGGATAGCGACAATAGAAGTGGCTTCTTTTCCGATGGATTTTCTTGATGGACTTTTTTTCGGATGTGATTTGTATTTGCGATAGCGATAGCAGAAGTAATTTTTTTCTTGAGGCACTTGTTTGACATAGCTTTTGAAAAGATAGATGAGATGGAAAATGACTAAAAATGACATGAATATATATATATATATATATATATATATGTTGTATAAAATGTAATAATTTGGGATAAAAAATTAAAAATAAATTTAAATTTGCTAAATAAAATAGTAAAATTACCATTAAAAAAATTACAACACAATGAAGTGCTTAAATAAACCTATCCCCTCAAGTTGGTTTCTAATTTGATCACGAAGACGATTCATTTGTGATAATAATGAGGACTCTTCATCAATTGGATTTTTATTATCTTCATCACCTATATTTCCTTCTTCAACTTGACCAGATTCATTTGTTAGACTTATGTAGCTTTAGTTATAAAAATTAAATTAATGAATCACCTTGTTTTACCTGAATGAATCACATTATGAAACCAACAAATTTGTTCTCCATTATTTTATTAACTATCATTTAACAAAACTTCCATATGAGTATAACATGAAAGAATTAGAGCATAAATTAAATGATTTTAGACTAAAATGGTATAGGCAAAAACAAAAGCCAAAGACGGTCATCAGGAGGAGCATTCATTGAAGGAGGAGAGAAACGTCTTTTTTGCTTTTAACGGTCCTTTTTCAAAGGGGCCCACAGGAGAAATTGATGGAAAAGCAACTGATGGGATCAGAAGCTCCATGGTGTGGCTTCAGACAAAAATCACCTTCAAACCTTAAAGCTCATCAAACAAGAAGCTATCCCAAACACTCATTTTTTTGAGTTTTCACTTTTGTTGGGCTGCAAATAGACTTATTTGAGTTGTGGCAGCTATCCCAAACAAGCTCATATAAACAGCTACAAAATGTGGCACCAGCTTGGTGCCACAGTTGTGTTGATGACCTAGTAGCAGGTGGGTCACACTAACCATTACAAAATGTGAGGCGATAAGATGGTCACACATTTTGTAGTAGTGGAATGGGTAAAACCACTACAAAAGGTCACAGGTTTGTAGTTATTCGGAACTGCTATAAATTGTATCATGGTTTGTAATAGTTTTTGAAGCAATAACCTCTATAGAATACAAATCGTTGCATGTTTGTAGCGGTTTTTTTGAACCGCTATAATGTGCCACGTTGACTTTGGTAGGATTTCATGATTTATAACGGTTGATGTAGCGGTTTTGGGGACAACCGCTACAAATCAGGTGGTGTGACCACTAGTACAAATCCACTTGTAACATTTTGTAGCGGTTTTCGTAACCGCTAGTACTAGCGTTTGTAGTGGTTGGAGAAGTTTTACTAGTGGCGTTTGTAGTGGTTTTCATAACGGCTATTATTGGTGTTTAGAACCGCTACAAATGAGTGAATATTTTGTAGTTCCGCATATTTCAAACCTTCTATAAAAATATCTAAATACTCCCTTCGGTCCTTATTATAAGACACCAACTAACTTTTCTCACAAACCAATAAAAGTAGTTAAAGTCAATAAAGTTGTCCTAGAATCTAAGTAATTTCCAATATTACCCATACTAATTGCACTAAACTCTAATATTATATTAATTATTACTCTCACCCACTATCTTTATTAATTAGGGGCAGACATGTAAAAAAATAATCATTACTCATTGGGAACAAGCAAATGTCTTATAAAAAGGATCAAATAAACTTGCTAGCTAGTTGGTGCTTTATAATAAAGACCAGAGGAAGTACATAGTTATGCATAATGATTTCATCTGTTATTATATTCAAGTTCAAGTGAAAGATAACAAGTCTCACATGAAGAGAAACGAGCTTCATGTAATTCTCCTCAAAATTCGATCGAATAACTTTTACTATCTAAATTCAAGTACATGAAGTGAAGTCAAGAAATAAAAGTTAGCAAAGTAAAATTTAAAATTGTAATTATACCAATAATAGCTGGTATAAAACTTGAGGTCAGATAGTGATTTTAAATTTTAAATTCATTAACAATTAACCTACTCTTAGTGTCGAAGTAAAATGAACTTCAAAGTGATCGAGCAAAATTCTTAACAGGTGTCATATTTCTGTATCCATTTAGCCCCCAAAAAAACGTGATAGGCATGCCAATATCAATCGTCCCTCTCAAAAGTTATTCCATTTACATGTATATTGGCAATAGTATATCACTTCATTATTTATGGTGTTTGTTCTATTAATTGCGGTGTTCTTTAATTTAATATAATTTATATTAAAAGCTAATCCATCCTCTCTTTAGTAGCAATAATGATTTAGTAATAAAGTAGACACTTTTGCTTCTTTCCTCATTACTTATATTTTATATACATGATGATTTGTTTGTCTTTAATTGGTTGATGCTTTATTCTTAAAAATTGGCTATTATCAAGTTGTATCGACATTATATTTTATAAAATTCTTGTCTTTATCTTTCTCTCTTTTTGATTGGTCCAGAGCCACACCCCAAATTATCAAGCAACAAGTTTTGTGTATGTGTGTGGGGGATCTAGAAGTCCACAAACCTCAGCCCCTAAGAAAAGGAATTTAGCATCATTTGAAAATCTTGTGTCAAATGATTTCAATGTTTTATTAACTATTTCCCACTCCACAGCTTTCAAAACAATAACAACTCGAGGACAATGGACTATATCAATTTTAAATAAGTTGCATTATTCAATGGCTTATGATTTTCTACGAAATTTTATACTACATGTATATGAAGATTATGTAGGAACTCACCAGAAACGCGGAAGCGTATCGAACCGAGACGATGTAGAAAAAGATGAACCGTCATCGTTTTGATTACCTGGAAAGATGAGCGATCTAAAAGCCTCTTCTCGAACGGTCCAAGTCACGAAACGATCCAAGTCCGCTCTATGATCGATCTTCCAGACTATCTCTCCAGGGGGATGAGATGGTTGTGTGGGCAACCGTTCAGATGATGAACGTCTGCTTCTAGGGTTTTATTTCTGATGAGAGCTTCCTTGTGAATTAGGTTTCTTAATGGGTGAAAGTAGGTTTATATACTACTATACCAAGACCTAACCTTAAACCCTAAAGGGCCATAGGGCTCTTGGGCTGTAGTCTCACTTAAGCCCAATTGGGTTTAAGTGACCAAAGAGCATATATTCCAACAGATTAGGTATCAACTACTACTAGTCTACTACTACAACAAGCCTTACTCTAAAATATAGGGTCTATATAAATTGTACGAGCCATTATGCTTTATCAAATACTTAAATATATTGTTAATCAAAATGTCTCGTGTATTGAATGTCTTCTTTAGTTTTCTTGTCTCTTTTTACGAGGACTTCACATTATCGATCTATCTTTTTCACTAGTGCTTCCAAGAACTTTATTTATACATGTTCAAACCACTCCAAACAATTAATTTGGTTGTTGATATAAAAACAATAGTTAGATTTTAAAAATTACCAGGAGCTCAATTTTAAATTCGTAAACCAAAATAAAGACACTAAACTAAATATATATATTTGTAATTGGAAAATAGTATTCCTTCCGGTCCTAATTATAGGAACACTTTTATAGTATAATTTGCACTATAAAAGTATTCCTATAGTTATGACCGGAGGTAGTATTATTTTAAAATTATTTTAGTCATATTAAGATCTCAAATATTTGCATATATATTCCCATGACTAATAACAAGATCACGTACACACACACACAATGTAGTAATTAACTATTTAAGCATATATGTGAAAAGTAAGAGAGAATAATGAAGTACTCTCTTTTGTCCTTATTATAAGACATCAACTAGCAAATTTATTTGGTCCTTTTTATAAGGCACTTGCTTGTTCCCAATGAGCATTAATTATTATTTTTTCCATGTATGCCTTTAATAAATAAGGGTAGTGGATGAGGGGTAATAATTAATATAATATTAAAATTTAATGCAATTAGTAGGGATAATATTGAAACTTACTTAAATTGTAGGCTAACTTTATTGACTTTAACTGTTTTTATTGGTTTATGGGAATTGTTAGTTGGTACTTTATACTACCACTAGTGCAAAAAAGGGCTTTAAGACCGCCTCATTTAGACCGGACATTCGTCGCAACGGTCTTAAAGCTATATTATTGGTGGAGTTTTGTAAATATAAAGAACTTCTTATGTATGACCGAGGTGGCAGTTTTGTAAATATCAAGAACTTCTTGGACCGGATCCTTTATTAATAGGTCTTAAATATATTATTCGAGACCGCTTAAACAACCAACCGGTCTTAAAAATGTAATTAAAATTTGTATTATTTTATAGAGAAATCTCGTACAAGTCCAGAACTTATACTTCTCGGACCAAAATAATCGGAAAAAATTAAATATAAAAGTTAAAACTTTTAAGACCGAGACATATATAAACACGGTCTTAAATGTTATACTTTTAAGACCGGACTTAAAGTATGGCCGGTACAAACTATTGAAAAAAAAAAAAATATTCGAAAATTTTATTACCTTTAAGAGCCGGCTTTTAATAATGGACGGTCCTAAATTTTGACCTTTAAGACCGGCCTTTTAATTCGTCCGGTATGGAAACTAAAGCACCAAATATTCGCGCGACGTTGCCGTAAGAGTTACGACTGATACGTTGCTCTCTGAACTCTCAAACCCCTGTTCTTGTTGTGAAACCCTACACTTCGTTGCATTACTTCTCTTCCTCGCCCACCACTACCATCCTCTATTACTCTCACTTTCTCAGGCGTTCCTCTTTCGCACCACCACTCTCAGCCTCTATTCCATTCTCGAAAATGAACGGAGAAAACGGTTCTTCTGCTATTCCTTTAACGCCGATTCGGTGCGGCGGTGTGAGTCGAACGAACCCTCTTCATCTCACAATGAGCCTCGTAACATACACGCCGTGGTAGAAGTGGCACACGAATGAAAGACGTAAACGTATGTCGGTCCTGGGGTCAAAGATCGAGATTCGGTTTGATGAAAAGTTGGCTCCTTTCGGTCCTAATAAACATAAATATAATAGTTATGTCGGCTATCTAGCACGCGGCAAGGCTAGCATCTTGACGAGATGAGTGGAAAAATGTCGCCGTGACACGGTAAAAGATCCTATTTGGGACACTATCAAGCTCATACACTTGTCCACGACTCCAAGAAGTTGAAAGACAAGACATTGTCTTATTGTCTGCTGATCGGTGGAGGAAGTTTAAGACCTTTCTAGCCAACACATATATTTTTGCCGATGTTAGGCCTGACCATAATCCTTGGGACAAGTACACATTTATTGATGAACAAACTTGGCAACAATTTGTTCAGATGCGGACCACTCCTGAAGCTTTGGTGAGTTTATATTTAGTTTTGTTTGCCCTCTTTTGTTTGCTTATTAACTTGTGCGGATATATGAATGTTATTTTACGTGTTATTGTATGTAATAGAAGTATATATTTCCATCCTTTGTCCTTCATAAGAGGAGCATGTCTTAGTTGTATGCAAGTCTGATTCTTGTGCCCTGTCTATGCAAGTACAACAGCCATGGAGTTGAGACAAGAATACATGTCAAATAGGGTGTGTGAAGTGATAAGAAAGGTTTACGTGTTTCCATACTTCCACAGGTATATACATATCACAATTCTTGTATGAAATTAACTTAATATAAGTGCTACATATAATACTACTGCTTTGTGAATTTTCAGCCGCCATGGCGATTGGTCCTCATGTGCATGGAGGATCATAAAGTTATCTTCTTATGCTCCACTCACGATCGACGGGGTCTACGTTGTCGGAGAGCGTCAACAAGTAAGTATGTCATTTTGATTCTCTTGTCTCAAATCTCTCTTGTGAATTTTCGGTGAACATTATTGATAAATTTGTGAGTTTGATCATAGTGCCATGAGGACCTTCCAAATCGAGGTAAACAAAAAGCGTGGGTCTAAGGCCACTAATCCTATATGGTACAAACCACAGGTTAGTACATATTTCGACACTGGCATCATTGCCTTGTGAACTTTGTCATTTTTCCTAAATGCTAACTCTTATATATATTTCTTGTTCGTTTTAGACCCATCGACAACCAATGGCGTCCAACTTATGTGGCATGTACGTCTTGAAACACATGTATGATGTTATCACGGGAGGAACGACAAAATTAACTACACAGGTAAATGTATTTAATTGATGTTACATATTATATATGGCTTAATTCGGTTTGTGGCTTGATGTTAATTCGGTCTACTGTCTTTGATGTTACGAGAGGTTTTTGCCGGACTGCTCCTTTCGATTATGAAGTGGAGCACATACGCAATGTGTTTTGTGAATATATGTATGACCTAATTAGGTCCTAAATTCATTTGTAAAATACGCACAATGTGTAATTCAATAATATATTTGTATATATTTTCGAAGAAATTCGTTCATTCATTACGGCTATTTTTGTGCTTGAAATTTTGAGGTACATGATGTTGTAAATGAAAAAAGAGTATCCTAAAGCCCCTTGCTAAAAGTCGTCGTTTATTTTTAAAAAATATATGGCTAGACTTTTAGGACCGGACGTATTTATTTGCCCGGTCTTAAAATACTTGAGAAAAATATTCTACACGCCGTTGGACCACATATTTATGATATGACCGGTCCTAAAAGTCTGATGTCTATACTTTAAGACCGCAAATTTGTTAAATAGCCGCTCCTAAAAGTCCATTTTCTTCATTCATTTGAAAAAATTTCGCGAAACCTTTAGGACCGCTTATTTATTAGAACACCGGTCCTAAACGTCTTCTAAAAATTTGCTAGTCTTTTAGGACCGAACTTTTATGTTATGGCCGGTCGTACACGTCTACGTTTAAATAACTAAAAAATATTTCTAGACTTTTAGGACCGGACGTTTATTACAACTCCGGTCCTAAAAGTCTTCTAAAAATTCGCTAGACTTTTAGGACCATATGTTTATGTTATGACCTGTCCTAAAAGTCTACGTTTAATTAAAAAATATGGCTAGACTTTTAGGACCGTTGTGTTGTTATTTGTTCGCTCCTAAAAGTTCAGTCATAAAAATATTTTTAAAAAATATGGCTTAACCTTTACGAACGTGAATTTGTAAGTTTTTAATAGTTTTTGATCGATTCGACCAAAAAAAAATAGTTTGTTTTCGAGACAAATTTTTGGGTTAATGACAAGCGAGGTTACGGCTTTCGCTCAAGCTAGGACCCTCCTTGTCGTCGATGTTACCTCTCTTGATGTTGAAAGCATTATCGGTTTCCTTTTCGTTGTCTCTTTTCTTTTTATCGGAAAGATAAGAAGATGCGAAAGGAAAGCGAAAATATTCAACTCAGTAGAGGTAACACCGCTACAACGGCGGTCCAACCTTGAGAAGAATAGTCACTTTGTTTGTTTTTATTCGAATAAGGATAACGACCTTTTTTTGTTTTTTTGTATGTTCTTAAGCGTAATCTACGAATTTTTATTGTTGATTTACACGAGGACAATGTTTTGTTTGTTTCCTTTTTGTAGGAAAAAGAAAGAGGACAATAAAAAAAACATGGCGATCGAATATGGAAACAACAATTTTTTTATTATATATTTTTTTTCTCTTTGCCCCGTGAGAGAGCGGCGGCGGTAGCTATACAGACAAAAAAAAACAGGAAAAAAATATCTAATCCCTCTCATCGTTGTCGGAGGGGAAGGAGTCAGCGGAGAGGTCGGAGATGTCGTCATCTGAAGGAGGGTACTCAACGTCTTAGGCGTCGAGTACCGCCCGGCTTGGCGTTGACGGCATGATAGACTGAAACAAGCGGCCTTAGCGTCGGTCTATATGAGCGAGGCGGGCGGGAATGTCTTGAATCATCGGTAGATTGTCGGTTCCGGCGGCGCGGAGGAGGAGGACCTTGTGGTGGTGGAGGACCTGGTGGTGGTAGAGCGGCCATTCTTGTGGATGTTTCGAAGTGATGGAGAAGAATGTGAAAGAATTAAAGTAACATCGGGTTTAAATAGAGAACCCTGCCTGACCAATGTGAAACGCCGAAAACAATAACGAGGAGACGCATAGTTAGGTTAGTCAGAATACGAAGAGACGCCTAGTTGGGAAGTTTTTCTGGAAGTCGCAAAGACTCTGAAGTTCATTTGAACAGAGTGTAAGGTTACGACTTACGACTATGAATCATTAAAATTAAATCAAATAAATGAATTCTAGGACTGGACACAATGTAAAAGGTCGGTCTTAAAAGTGATTGAATTGATTAAAAAAATAAATAATAGACTTTTAGGACCGGAGACACTATAAAAGACCGGTTCTAAAATCAATTGAATTGAAAAATTAAGTAAATACTTTTAGGACCGGACATATTATAAAAAGACGGTCTTAAAATCAATTGAATTGAAAAAAAAAATTAGATTGCATATTTATTAACTCTTCAATCCTCTCTGTCTTTATTATATTAAACTCCTTATACCTCGTAACTCCACACTTCGTCGCTCTACGTGGCTCTCTGCCCCAACTGCTCAAACCATGGTTAGATACAAGAGAACTTCTCGTAGGGGTACTCTTTCTCCTGATGCTCGTGCCTTCCTTAGATCGTTATACGGTGCGCCTATCATTAGAGAGTGCGTTCTATCGTGACAGAAGAATCTCGGGTCGTTGGACCCATTGTTATATCTGATGATGAAGAGGTTGCCGCACCCCCCCTCCAGCATTCAGACCATGCAGAGGTTCCAGCTCCCCCTCTCCAATCAGTTGGACCCAGCGCGCCTACCGCGACCCCCTCTCCTCTTCCCTCTAATGATGCATTGCGTCGATGCGAAGAAACGGGGAAATTGCCGATCTACGGGGGAAGTTAATGCTCTTCACGCCGATATCGCCAAGGCATTGGATGATAATAAGTTTTAGGATGTTTAGTTAGATTCTTGTAGTTTATAATGTTCGGTAATTGTTTTTGTTTCTTTTTTTACGTATGCGTGCATATTCTCCGGTTATGTATGGAAGCGGTAAGAACTAAGTTTGTGCATTTTTAATATTCATATTCTCCAGTTTTCCTTTATTTATTTTATTAACTCAATTCTCGCTACAAACCTATTTTTTTATAGTTTGGTTCATTAATAAACGAAGAGGTTTACGACTCGATGAGTATTTGACTTTTAGGTGGGATGTTAATAAAACTCCGGTCTTAAAATTAAATCAATAATAAATTTTAGGACCGGAGTATTCTTAATTGCCGGTCTTAAAAATGTATTAATAAAATTATATCTTTAGGACAGGACACTTTATAATTAACTGGTCGTATTAATAAAATTATATCTTTAGGACCGGACTCTTTATTATAACCGGTCTTAATAAAATCCAAAATATAAATCTCTGTCGCGGGGAAAATTAAATTTCCCTCTCAAAACTTCTCTTGTCGCGCCGAGAGTGATTACTCGAGTTATGTCTCCACATTTTGTGTGTCGCGTCGTCGTTTGTTTCGCTGCTATCTCGACAATCACTTTACGGTTCCTTAGCTAAGCGTCTATTGACCAAGCATGCACGAGGTGTTTCGGTTATATAACTTTATTATTTTCCTGCTTATGGTTCTGGGTTTTTCATGTGCGCTGCTCTCTCGATGAAATGTTCTTGTGGGTTTCTCTGTTGTTAATGAATATTGTATATTGAAGATTATATTTGCACTTTAGACCTACCGAACTAACCAACTAGTGTTTTTAGGTAACTCTTGCATCGCAACATCAACGTTCGTGGCGGAGAAGAAAGACACAAAGCAAACCCATTTGAATTTATATGCTTCTTGGTGAGTCCACAAGACCTTCATGTGATGCATTTAATTTTCCCGTCATGCATTTATTTTGCTTCTTGGATTCACTGTGATACATTTATGACCAAAAGTGATACTTCGTTATGCATTTAATGGGCAAGTCTCTCCGTAAAAAAAAAAAAAAGACATAACCGACATTTGAGCATATATATGCATTTAGATTATGTATGTCTTATTTTATATGCAAGTTTCAATTTTTTTCGGATTATGTATGTTAAATCTTTCCGCATATATATAGGAATTCTTCTATGGATCACAGTTGGATAAATGCTTTACGGACGAGTGTTGAATATCAGAATGGGGTGTGTGAATTTATAGAATTTGCTAAACAAAATGCCCATGATGATAGTGGGAATTCAACAAGTGTTTTTAGGTTTCTCTTCTTTGTCGCAACATCAACGTTCGTGGTCGGAGAAGAAAGACTCGGCAAACGCATTTGAATTTATATGCTACAGGTGAGTCCATAAGACCTCATGCGATGCATTTAATTTCCTCGTCATGCATTTATTTTGCTTCTTGGATTCACTTGTGATACATTTATGACCAAAAGTGATTCTTCGTTATGCATTTAATGGGCAAGTTTCTCAAGTAAATAAAATAAAATAAAATAAAAAAAGACATAAGCGATATTGAGCATATATATGCATTTGAAGTTGCCTTATATGTTTCAATTTTTTTCGGATTATGTATGTTAAATCTTTCCGTCTATAGGAATTCTACTATGGATCACAGTTGGATAAATAATGTTTTACGAATGAGTGTTGAATATTAGAATGGGGTGAGGAAATTTATAGAATTTGCTAAACAAAATGCCCATGATAATAGTGGGAAGTTTTATTGCACTTGTGTAGAATGTTTGAATGAGGCGACTAAGTCCTGAACTTATACACACACATTTAATTTGTGAAGGATTTTGTAAGACTTATACGGTATGCAAAATTATATTCCTTTTATGTTCTTAAACAATGTCACTGACTATGAAGATTGTTCTTGTTTTATTTTTGTGGCAGGATCGGATCCAAATGGGCATGTTATAAAAGATGATGTTATACGTTGTTGGGTGGGAATCAGATGAAGGCATGGTGAATATTACGTTGGGCATGTATGTTGTATTTGTAACTTATTGTGTATTTGCATTGTAAGTAATTAAGTTATGATATTGATGTATAAATTAATTTAGCTATTGTGTAGTCATAGTATAATCATTAATTAACAAGCCACGTAACTCATGGTGAATAATATATGTATTCTTTTTCCCAATTCAATTTATTCATAATTGTTCGTAGCTTGTATTTAAAGTATTGACTTTTATATGCTGGATTGGGTGGATTTGTGAAATATATTATCGGGAAGAACGAACAGGGAAAAAATTTGGGAAAATTTAGGCCGGTAATAAGTAGGCGGTCTTAAATGTTTGTCTTTCAAGACCGTTGTATTTATAAGTCCGGTCTAAAAAATAAATCTTTAATTTGGATGAATTTACCATCAAGTCTTGAAAGTCGGTCTTTTAAGACCGCGTATAATTAGTCGTCGGGTCTTAGAGCCACTATTTTTCAGCCGGAGTTATATTTGTCCTGGTCTTAAAAGTTGAGTTTTAGGACCGAACGTAAAATATTTCAGCTTTATCTAATACGACTTTTAAGAACTAATTTTTTAAATGTCCGGTCTAAAAGAATTTCTTTAAGACAGGTTCGAGTCGATCTTAAATGTGACTTTTAATACCATTTAGTGGAACAAGACGGTCATTTGGTCGATCTTACGATGCCTCTTTTGTCCGGTCTTAAAGCCTAATTTTTGCACTAGTGTACTCCTAAAATATTTTAATTCCAAAAGTGTTAGTTCATGTGATATTCCGTTCAAACTCGTCAAACATAAGCATCCTGTGATTTTTGGGTACACCCACCCCTCGATAACACGTAAATTACGGCAACTGAATATGATTTGGACTTGATTGAGATTTTTAAAGACAAAATACAGTGATTATTATACTGATGGCGACAAGTGGATCGCATAGTGGAGAAATGCAACGATCAATTTCATCAGTGACTAATTAAAATTTCAGTGAAAAATTAGATGACATTTCGCTCTACTTGGATGATTGATCTGATGCTTTGGGTTTGAGAGTTTTTCTGTAGGCTAAATTGAAAGCAACAAATATATGTATAGAGTCATAAGCTCCGTAAAGAAACTTTTAAAAAAAAGTTACGTGGGGGAGCAATCATATGGCACACAATTTTAAATAAATAAAGCAGTTCAGAATAGAGGCAAGTCTATATCAATGGATCTTCTTTTTAAAACACTATAACTCTACGTGCCACTTCCTCAGCTCTAGCTAGCTCCTCCTATGAAAGATATAGCACTCAATCCTTTTATATTTCTTCACTTCGCTTTTTATTCTTTTTGTGGACAAGACCTTGTTTTCACCCCAAACCCTAATTTATTATTGTACCAACGACTATTTGATTAATATCTCAAAAGCAACGCTTCTTTCTTTGTACTACGAACTACATTTCTAATTTTTTGAGCTCTTTTCCTAATCTTTCACTTTCCATTCAAAGGGCTATCCTCTTGAGATCTCAACTTTTTGCTATCAACGATACATCTCATACAAATTACTGTGGGTAATATTTAACTCTTAGTTATTATACTTTTACATTTATAGATTTCAAATGCCACTAAAAAGAAATAGCCTTTTAGTAGCGCTTAACTTATAGCGGTTATAAAAAACTGCTAAAAATATTAGGATTTCTAGCAGTTTTAAGACAAATCATTACAAATTTGCAACGTATGGCTTGTACCAAATGGTACGCTGGTAAGCCGTGATAATTTGTAGCGATTAGATCATATAAACCGCTACAAAATGTGGTGTCAGCTTAACCCCCACAGTTGTAGTGGCTAGCGACGACCTAGTAGCGGTTGAGTCACACTAACCGCTACAAAAAGTGTGGCGCCAAGCTGGCACCACATTTTGTAGTGGTGGAATGGGCAAAACCGCTATAGAAGATAAAAGATTGCAAGTTTGTAGCAGATAGGAATTGTTACGAACTGTATCGTGGTTTTGTAGCGGTTTTTGAGATAATAACAACTACATAATACAAATCGTTGATGTTTGTAGCAGCTGTTTTTGAACTGCTAAAAGGTGTCACGTAGATCGAGGTAGAGTTTCATGATTTATAGCGATTGATGTAGTGGTTCCCAAAACCGCATGCTACAAATCAAGCGGTTGTAACTTATAACCACTACTACAAATCTACTTGTAACATTTTGGAGGGGTTTCCGTAACCACTAGTACTAGTGTTTGTAGTGGTTGGAGAAGTTTTACTAGTGGCGTTTGTAGCAGTTTCCATTTTAACTGCTACTGGGGTTTGGAAACAATACAAACCCTCCATTTAAACTGCTACAAATGATCGAATTTTTTTGTAGTTGTGCATATTTCAAACCTTCTATAAAAATATTTAAATACATAGTTATGCATAATGATTTCATCCGTTATTATATTCAAGTGAAAGATAACAATTCTCACATGAAAAGAAACGAGGCTCATGTAATTCTCCTCAAAATTAGATTGGAGAACTTTTACTATCTAAATTCAAGTACATGAAGTGAAGTCAAGAAATAAAAGTTAGTGAAGTAAAATTTAAAATTATAATTATACCAATAATTGCATGTATAAAACTTGAGGTCAGATAGTAATTTAAAATTTTTAATTCATTAACAATTAACCTACACTTAGTGTCGAAGTAAAATGAACTTCAAAGTGATCGAGCAAAATTCTTAACAGTAATCATATTTCTTTATCCATTTAGCCCCAAAAAAACGTGATAGGCATGCCAATATCAATCGTCCCTCAAAAGTTATTCCATTTACATGTATATGTTGGCAAGATATCACTTCATTATTTATGGTGTTTAATTGTTCGATTAATTGCAGTGTTCTTTAATTTAATATAATTTATATTAAAAGCTAATCCATCCTCTCTTTAGTTGCAATAATGATTTAGTAATAAAGTAGACACTTGTACTCCTTTCCTCATCACTTATATTTTATACATGATTTGATTGTCTTTTGGTTGATGCTTTATTCTTAAAAATTGGCTAATATCAAGTGTATGTATCGACATTATATTTTATAAAATCATTGTCTTTATCTTTCTCTCTTTTTGATTGGTCCAGAGCCACACCCCAAATTATTAAGCAACAAGTTTTGTGAGTGTGGTGGGGAATCTAGAAGTCCACAAACCTCAGCCCCTAAGAAAAGGAATTTAGCATCATTTGAAAATCTTGTGTCCAATGATTTCAATGTTTTATTAACTATTTCCCACTCCATAGTTGTCAAAACAATAACAACTCGTGGACCATGGGCTGTATAATACCACCCTCTTCCTCTGAGATTTTTTTTATTCTAGTTATCAATTTTAAATAAGTTGCATTATTCAATGGCTTATGATTTTTTACGAATTTTATACTACATGTATATGAAGATTAAGTATCAACTACAACTAATCTACTATTACAAGAAGCCTTATTCTAAAATATGGGTCAGCTATATAAATCGTAATTATGCTTTATCAACAACCAACAAATACTTAAATATGTTGTTAATCAAAATGTCTCACATTCAATGATTTTATTGAATGTATACTTCAGTTACACTATCTGATCTATTATTTTCACCAGCATTGTTGTCAAACTCCCAAGTTAACTCTCTGAGTTTACCATTTTTGACATTTCTACCAAATCGAGTTGAATTACTGATAAACTCGTGACCATTGTAAATTCGGTTGAACTTACGATTTTATATACTAAGTTTACCGTTTTTACGTTTCTAACTTACAAAGCCGTGTTAACTCACTCTTAAACTCTTGTTAACTTTTTTATTTGATCTTGCTAAGCTGTTTTATGAGTTTTATAGAAATTTATGTGTTAAATATGGTCAATTTTGGACGTTGATGAATTTAATTTAAATTATTTAAATTTAAAATATATTTAAATTAAATTGTTCTCATTTTTTTATATCTTAATTATTTATTATACACTATTAATACACATTTAATAGTGAAAGTAAACCCTTAGGAGTTTACATCATTGTCACTTGTTTACTTAAACTCGCAATTTGACAACCTTGCTCACCGGTGCCTCCAAGAACTTTATTTATTCATGTCCAAACCACTTTAATTCATGTGATATTCCGTTCAAACTCGTCAAATATTTTATATCATGTGATTTTAGTGTATGCGCGTTCAGTTTCCTATTTTATATTACTTTCGTACTATATGAACAAGTCTTAAAACGTTGCTGATTATTCCTTGTAAAATAAATAAATCAATTGTAATTAAATCAATGTTGTTTTTTGTCCTACAAGTAATAGACTTGAAAAAGAATCTTGAAACAGATTGAATAATAAAGATGTCAACTTTTTGGTAAGAAAACAAAGCATTATTAAAAAAAAAAATCAGTCTTTTCGAAAAGGAGCAGCTTTTTGGGGGCATTATTAACATTGCTATTTGAAAAGCAATAGAAAGAGAACCAGCGTTGTAGGTAATGTCAAAAGGGGCCTAACTAGTAACTACACCCATTCGCCATTTTAATTAATTACATCCCACCCTCACTTTTTCTTGTTTCTCCAAAATTGCTTATCAACCACCTCCATTACTATTTCTTATCAATTAGCAAAACCCGCAAAACCACTACTTCTCTTTTATTGGTAAAGTCCTACTAATGCCATGGAAAAAAAAATATCTTTATTTATAACTTTAAAATCTCTATTTTACGTTAACGTTCGGGATACAATTTTGCAAGTATACGTATTTTCATTCAATTTTTAATGGGTAAAGGAGCAAAAATACATATGTCTTTATCGCGGGGCGCTTTATCACCATTTGCTTTTTTTGGGAGCAAAAATACACATGTGGTTACATTTTGAGAGAAAAATACCGTTTGACCGTTAGGTTTGACTTTTTTGATGACTGGACGATGACGTGGCATGTCCACGTGGCATCCAACTGGACCAAACAGTGACATGCCACGTCATCGCCCAGTCAGCAAAAAAGTCAAACTTAACGGTCAAACGGTATTTTTGCTTCCAAAACGTAATCACATGTATTTTTGCTCCAAAAAAAAACATATGGTGTTAGGCGCCCAGGAGTTAAAACTAAGAACCAGGAGAGGGAGTACAAAGGTGAACCGCATCATTAAAACTAAGTTAAAGAATTTAGGGCCTGTTTAAGTTGACATCAAAAAAACATATTCATGTAAATTGAGACAAATCTTCTCTTATAAACTTATTATAAATTACATTGGAAAAATAACTTCTCTCTTCCACTAATAAGGAGACACATAGTATAGAGAGAGAAATATATATACCAGATCAAAAATTAAGAAAAAGTACATGTGCTTGCAAATTTATTTTCTCATAATCTTTTTATAAAGTTCTTTATGAGTACCATATGTTCTTCTTTGTGTAATTTATCATTGGGTTAAGGTGCAGATTTGCTAACCAACTATTACCCAAGGAGCGTCTAACATAAAAATAATTGAAGGGACCAAATTGGCCAACGAACTATTAAAAAGTGAAAAAAAAATACCAAATAACTATTAAAAAAAAACAACTATCACTACTACGTTAAAATATGAGGCACTAGCGTAGGACGGTAGTGAAGAGCTGGAGAAAAGAGCGGTTAAGCATTCTTGTTGGATAAGGCAAACACCAACAAAGATGTCACCCATGCGAGCGTGTATTTATGCGATGGATGTGATTCTTCAGGTAGCATCGGTGAGACTTAATCGTGGTGCAAAGCGTCTTAGGTTAAAAGTCATGGGTGATTTCTTTGGATGAGTTCAAGAGGGTGATTGGAACACCCAAGAACAATGAAAGCTTTGGAGATGCCGATATCGCCGATTTTGTGATCAATGAAAAAACGGAAACACCAAGACAGTGACGGGTAATAATTCGTTGGTGAATGACTGCTTTTTTTTTTTTTTTAATAGTCTGTTGGCCAATTTTGTACTTTCAATTGTTTTTTTTTTGTACTGCATTTTATCGAGATAATAGTTAGTTGCAAATCTACACCTCAACCTTTTATCATTAAATTTCCCAACTAATGCATTTACTCCGTTGCCATTGGTATTAACACTAACAGTGCCCATTGTAACTCCCCCTGGTACTGTCCAAGTCTCCATCAATCCATATCACTTATTACCTGGAATTAATTCCTCAGTTATAATTTCACTAGAATTTAAGAAATATTAAAATTCAATAATTTTACCTCTGAATTAAATATAAGTTTTTTAATTCATACCAAACCCTATTTCTATAATTTACTCTTTTACATTTGTTTGGAAATTTAATTCACTTTCTCCGATTTTAACCAACGATTTTCCATTACAAAAAACTAGCAAGTGATTATATGTATTTTTCATCTGATAAAAAAATTATATACATTCCTTACACATGTATCATCTTTAACAAAATTTTAAACTATTTATATAAGATCCCTCATATTTTGTCTCCGATTTAGAGTACATATATAAATGTCATTTACCATCAAACAAAAGCTGTAGCAGGTAGAATTTGTGAGACGGAGAACTTAAAAGATGATCGCAGTGGTCATTAAACTGCAGACGAAAATTTTACTACAACAAATTAATGAAACAGGCAACCACCAAACCTCTTTACAGAGAGGAATTTCAACAACTACACTTGGTTAATTCTAAGTTTTAGATATATGTCAGAATCTTCGAAGATGGAACCTATTCCTTCGGGGTTTGTTGCCTCTGATGTGATCTGTCCCTCCACCGACTGCAAGAAACTCACAACCAAACAAATTTATGCCTCTGACCCCTTTGTACTTCAAGAACCTTCTTCCCCCACAATACTCACTGCTTTAATTTCCCATCAGATTTAATTCCCTTTATTGCAGCCTCCCCTGTCCTTGCCGTCTCTCCTCTCTGTTTTCTGCCTCGGATATCTTGTTTGAAAACAGAGTAAGAGTATAGGCAGATTGATGTTAACATAATGCCCAGAATTTTACCAAAAAACACCGTGAGAATTAAGATTAGGAGAAGCATGTATATTCCGGAGCAGTCCAAGTTGTTTGGCTTCTTCTCTAATGGGTCTCCACGGTTTCTTTTTCTGGGTTTTGTTTCCAAGGGGCAAGAGTTGGACTTGCTTAACAACTTTGACTCTGATGACAAAGACGATGAAAACCGAGCCTCAGGGTTTATTTCTTGAATACTGCTGATATCCACCGACGTTTGGCTGCATAAGGATCTTTCATCACTGGTGGATGAAGTTTCCTCTGTGTATGTCGTCGAATAACTGCTGTCTGACTCATAAGAATCCCGGCGAGATCGGTTTTTTCGGCGGACTCTTCGATTCTGTAAGCCAAAAAAAAAAAAACATAACCTAATCAGATAAAGATTCATTCTTTTTCTTTTTTTCTGTACAGAACAGAGAAACAATGTGAAGTTACTAACCAGGAGGGTTTCAAACACCATGGCTTTGAGGACCCGAGAAAGCTTGCGTTTAGGAGGCAGAGAATTGTGGGGGTCATGGATTTCATCATGGTGAGAAGCAGTTGCAGAGGAGCGATGAGATGGAACAGGGGAGTCAAGCATGGCGTCGAGATCGACGACAGGGCGAAAACAGAGGAAGAACTTGTTGTTCTGGGAAGAGTTTGAGTTTGTCATGGTGGAGATCAGAAAGCAGTAGTGGGAGAAAGGAAGGAGTTAGAGAGAGAGAGAGAGGAAGAAGGAGAGTGTGGGGTGGTGGTTGGAAAAGGCCGGCGAGCAAAGTTGGAATGAAGAGGAAGTGGGCAGTTGTATTTATATAATGTTTGGATGGTGTACGTCGGTATCCTTCTTCCTTTGGCTTTTTTCCTCTAGGCCACTTTTTATATACATATATATACACACACATACATTCATAAATACATATATATTGTAATGTGTATATATACATACATACGTACGTGTGTGTATGTATGTATATGTATACAGAGATTATATTATATATCTTCTTTAAGATTTATTCTTTTCATCGTTTTGCTACACCGGCCGGGGGACACATGAAATTCAAAAATAATAAATATCATGAACATTAAACCCAACAACGGTTAATGATTTAGCAAAAACATAACTGTAAAAAACCACTGTAAAAAAAAAAACTAAAGAAAAAGATAATTGATGAAACATTTAGGAGAAGGCGAACTATATTTTAAGGAAGTGTAGCCACTTTGTCCCAGAGAAGAACCACATTGATATATATATATAGCAACAACCTTATATCACTAAGTGGGCATCACAAGTTACATATATATATATAGGGAAATATACTTTTGTAGGAGAAGTGTATTCTCATGTTATAGATACTTTAATTTCCGTGCTTGCGTTTTTTTAAAAAGACGTGGACCCCACTATTTCATGTGCGTATGAATCTTCTTTTCATACAACATGAGAAATTTAAATCTCATATATATATGGTTTAATGTTTTAACACTTTTTTGCCGCAAAAATGTTTTTTCGCCACACTCACATAAAAGTGAGTAGTTCCCATTGTAAAGAGAAGATAGAGAAAATATTAGTGGGACCCACTCACTTTTATGTTAGTGTGACAAAAAAAATGTTTTTGTAGCAAAAGTAGAAACATTAAACCTCTATATATATATATATATATATATATATATATATAGTCTACCACCTATTTAAAAGAAAGAAAGAGACACCTCAATTATATAAGTTTTCTCCCTTTTTTTATATTATACTTATATATTGATTTTATAGAAAAGTAAATATATGTCAAATATACAAAAATTATGAAAAATAAACAGTTTTTTCTTACATTAAGGCAAAATCTGAAGAAGATGAGTATTTTTTAAATATTGTGTGTGTGTATCCCCCAAAATTAATAAAAAAAATTATAACATAAATTTAGGCGTTTAATAATTAATATTGAGTAATATTAAAAAAATTATTATTACTTATAAAAAATAATTACATTATAAAAAAAGATATTTCCTCTGGTCTTAATTATAAGAACTATTAATCAGAATTTGGAGAGATTAAGAAGAGAAGTTAAATTAGTTAATTATAATTATTGTCCAAAAATACCCCTACTTAAAATTGAAAATTACATCAAAGCAAAATTAGCTGAATCGGTAGCCCGGGGTGATTTCTCAGAGCTTAGTTCCTATTCTGCTATACATAGATATAATTCATACTTTATTATGTTCGTAAGATGTGATCTCTGGTGTTTTATTTATTTATTTTAAAAAAATGTTTTCAATGGTCTAACTGTGTTTGTTTGACCAAGACCCTTTGATCTATACTATCTAATCTAGAGTATATGGAAGCCAAGCATTTATATATTTCATTGTTTGATTATTTACTTTATAAAATATATAGGTGTATTATTAAATTATTATTGTCTTTAATTATTATGGAAAAAGTATAAATAAGAGTATTATAGGAAAAATTGACAAAAATTAAAACTTGCTCTTATAATTAGGACTAAAACCAACTCCAAAATATATTCCTATAATTATGACCGGATGGACGAGTATTAAGAACTTTAAATCCTATGATTTCTTATCATCCATTAGTAAGTGTTCTTTAGAAACATGGAAGCAATTCTATTTGAAACACCATTGAACACTAATTATGGACTTATTTCCTAACAAGGACTTAAATTTTGATTTATTATATTGTGAATGACTAATTTATTGCGCTAAACTTAACACCATATATATATATATATATATATATATATATATTAGTGAATGTTAAAGTGGATGAAGAAAAAACAGAAGCAACTTTTGAGACAGCCCGTGGGGGACAGGGAGCAAGATTTCACATAATTTTGATATAAATTGTTAGTATTGGTGAGAAAAGACTGTGTTTTCTTTTCTTTTCTTTTTCTTTTTTTGTCCTTATCTTTTTTTCTTCTTTTCTTGTTTTGTGGATAAGATATGGATATAGCTTAAGGATCCTGATTTGAATTATTTGGGTGGTGGGGTTAAGAACAAGGAGCTGGCATATTCTTGGGAGACAAATTAATTTTGATATCCATTTCATTTAATAGATGAGTGTCATATGCTTATATGTCTGCATGTTGAAATTAAATCTTAGTGTGAGTACATTTTTGACATGTTGTCGTGAGTAATTCTTAATTAGTGAAAATTTTCAAAAATTAAATTAAGGTGATCCAATAAATTGCATGGCAACATGTGAATAAAATAAAGTTTGAGTGGCCGAATATTAAAATTCGAGGTACAAAACAGTCAATTGTTTGGCATCATCGACAGGGTTTGGTTCAGCTTAAGATAGGACACTAAGCTAACTCGGATTCAGTTTACATATTCTTCTCTACTAATTACGCATAAGCAAATGCTTTTTTATGTATATTTTATAAGAAATAAATGAAAAAATAATAAAGGTCATAAATAGCCCCATACAATTTATATATATATATTTACTCTTATGGTCCTATTTATAATGCTTTTCTAACATGTTTCATTACAACTAAAGAAAACTCTCAAATCTTATTAACATTGTTCAAAAATTTGATAACTTTTCAACTTTATAACCCTATACAGTTTAATAAGAAGTTTAAAAAAAATAACAATATAAAGAGTAGTAAATTAGGTGTGAAATTATATATTTATAAATTTAATGAAGTGATTTATATTAACTATTAAGGATAAAAACAAAACTCTTTTTCTATCTGATAAATAGGACCTGAGAAGTAAGATGTATTGCAAAACGTCCATCTATATATTAATTATTCTTGAATAGGAATGGGAGCTTAATTGATAAAAAGACAATACAAATTCCCAAATATATTTTCATTTTTTCAGACTTATTTTATCATAAAATTCATTTGCAATCATGTAACAAATAATAAATCAAAATTGTATCAATAATTAACAAAATTAAATGGGAGCCAAATACTAGTTTATAAATTTATGTGTTCCAAACATTTGTTGTCAAGTAAAGAAACTACATGCATCTTTGGGTGAAATAAAGCCATACAATTTAAAAATATTGTCCCAACGTTACTTGATACGCGGAGTTGAATTTTCAGAAATGAGTTTTTTTTTTTTTTTTTTTTTTGCAATAAATAAACTATAATTACAGGATAAAAAAAGGAAAAGACCTCAATAATGTGAGGTGGAATGTGGGTACGTGGTCCACTCACTAGCGGACAGAAGCACCATTTGCATTGACCGATTGACCAATTCTTGTTTCCTTCTTTTTTTAGTTTGGGACCAAATTTTCTTGTGAAAATTTTTGGGACCAAATTGATCGTCGTTATTACCAACACTTTCCTTCGCCAAATGACAAAATTAATGTTATCCCATTACGCGTGATTCCCTCTTTTCTCGTAGGACTGAAAACAACGTTGGTGTTTTGTCCAAAACTGAACGAGAGAGTTTGAAATATAGAGAGCTTGAGCATCATCTACACTGCTGTTTGATCATCTAAACTTTAATAATTTATTAGTATGTCATACAATTCAACATTAGAATTGGAAATGGGACACTTAGCTTTAAGAATAAAGCACATTAATTATTTATGGTTAAGCTTTTACTCTCATGTTTTGATTCATATATTGCATGCTACTTTTGCTGCTATAATTTTCCTATTAAACTTATCTGAACATCATAAATTTAAACATAACACCGTACCATATATAGTTCTAAAAGGTTTTAACTTTTAATTCGGAAAAGAGTTTTGGATTACTGTATGATTAATATTCTTTTAAACCCTACTCCCTCCGGCCTTATTTAATTAATGAGAGTCATAGTAGTTGACGAAGGGATAAAAAATAACTTCTTTCATCCTTATTTACTTGTCCTCATAAGGAAAAAAAAAAACAAAGAAAAAATAAAATCTATATACTACTCCATCCTGTCATGATTATAGTACAATATTTGGGAATTAATATATCTTGCTCCTAAATATATAATATAATTTATATATTAATTTAGCAATATTTTCTTAATTTACCCCGTTAATTCTCTTTCAACAATTAAAAAAAAAAGATGGAAACAGCGGAGGGAATTGGGAAATTAAGAAACATGCTTAGGGTATTTAAAAAAATTACATATCATGTTAACTAATTCAACAAACTTTCTTAATATAATTAAATTAGATAAATACGTCTTATATTAAAGAGAAGAGTATTGCGTAAGAATGGATATTATTGAAAATAGGTAATAATTATCCTTTGAAATTTAAAACATACTGTACATGATATATATTTAAGAACAAAATGAAAAATATAAATTAGGAGAAATAAATAGGGAATGAAGAAGTAAATATTTACATATCATTACACGATACTTAATTTTTATATATTAAGAACATGTTTTAAAGTATGCCTTATAATAATTTAGGAGTGGTGGGAGAATATCAACGCTGGAGGGAGTACTGCCTAACATATTTAGTTGGCGTCATTTATTGGTCGAAATTCCCACAATTTTATGCATTTCTCAAAACACGTGTTATGGTATCAGAGCCACGTGTGAGTAGGGGAAGAACTAGGGGGCTAGGGGTGACCCTCCAAAATTATAGAATAAGACCGGATGTTCAAGAAATTACATTTCAACTTTATAAAAATTTCAATATTTTCACTTTAGTCTCCACTAAACGTTTCAATCAGGGACTAAATTGAAAATTTTGAAATGTTTATGAGGCTGAAATATAATTTCATGAACATTTGGGTTCTATTCTATAATTTTTACCCCCTAATTACAATTCTTGACCCTGCCTCTCTGTGTGAGTGATATGAGGGAACACACAACATGGGATTGTGGTAATGCTAATATGAAAGGAATGGAAATGTGGGTTATGGTAGCATGATTTATGTGCCCTTTGAGTTAGCGGTAGAAACCGTTTTTTCAACATGATTTACAGTTTACGAGATAAGTGTGTAAAATGAATTTTTGTTAATGTGTTTTTCTAACGTCAACTCGAACTAGCAATCTATTTCACATTGAATTGAGTCACCTCATCATCCACAATTAATTGCAAGGCATTTTAATTTAATTCCATCACTCACCACGTTAGATGACTGCTCTTGGACCATTACAATCCCTCTCAATCCTTTTCCTATTTAATTAATTGGGCAATTTTCATGATATATACCACTTGTCATCCATCCATCATTTTGCTTTAATAATATTCATATATATAACTGCCTTTCCCAAATTTTTTGTGTTGTTCATTTGCTTGCCGACTCCAAATATTCATTTTTCAAAGAGAATACTGTAATATACAACGGTGGGAACATTTTATCTGATGGAGTTCTTGATGATAATTTATTACTCAAACCTTTTAATTAATTATTCTAAGGAATACTGTGGGTATGGTTTGTTGGGTATAGTATAGATACGTAGAACAATGGAGAAATACAAACTTGTGATTAAAGTTTGGCAATAATATCCGAAAGCATAAGTTTCAGATCGTTCATCTCTAGTTTTAATTATCCGCATGAAGCACGACCTTATCTTTATTTTAATATATACGGCAGAATCCGGCATATATTCAAGGTTAGCTAATTGTTGTCTGCCCACAAAAAAAAAGGTTCATTAATAAAGAAAAAATGAACTGGTTTCCACTTCCTAAACTATTTTGGGCCATACTGCTACGCAATAGTCAGTCAGTGGTGGTGGATTTTGTGATAAATATTTGAGGGCCAAATTATACTTATTAACTAATTTTAAAAAATATTTGGGGGTCAAATTATAAATTTTTGGGACAAATATATACATTTTTGGATCAAATGTATATATAAAAAATCTAATTTACATTAAATATTTGAGACATATTTTATTTTGGGGGCCATGGCCCCCATTGTCTCCATGTAGTCTGCCGTTGGCAATAGTATATGTACGTATACAATTGACAAAAAAAATAGTATTTCCTCCAATTTTTAATATAAGACATATTTACCTAATTAAATTATATTGGTAAAGTTAGTTGAATTAGTTAATATGACATGTATTTTCTAAAACACTATAGTCATTTTACTTAATTCTCTCATTCTTGATTATTGTTGATAGGACATCAATAAAGGTAAATTAGGAAAATATTAAAAAATATGAAAAATATGTCTTATATTTAGGACTAAAATCAACTTTCTCAAATATATCTTATATTAAGGAACAGAGAAAGAATATATGTATATAGGTGTAACATATACTATGTTATATTGCCTATTGAAAGCAACATTTTTTTATGTCTATAGGTGTGACTTATGTTTACAAATATAACTTACATACTTACAAATTACAAGTTGAATTGTGTCACTTACGAATTAAACTTATAAAAATTTGAATTTTTGGGCATCTCTCCGTATTTAATTGTTTTACCCGAGACTTGTGACTTTTTTTAATAAGAAACATGAACTCCTTCAAGACATGTAAACTTATTCTTGTATTTTTATTAATAATAAAAAATACTTACACAATTTAAATGATAAAATGAATCAACGTAAATGATGCAAGTACGCAAATATTGGAGGAAATCAGTCAGGAGGAAACTAGCTTGTGTTGTACAAAAGAACAGAGGAGAGACACCTCGAGGCATTATTTTACTTTTCCCAAAAGAGAAATAACGAGCACATAAATCACAAGCAGTGAGAATAATGTCTATGAAGGAAGAAAAGTCGGAGACAGCTGGTATACTATGAAATTCAACTCCACGGAGATTATTAAAACACAAGCAGAATTAAGTTCAAAGGGAAGACGTTGAGTTTCAGATGGGCTTATGGAATAAGCCCATTGTCAATTTTGAAAATGGCCATCGTTATTTGTTTGTTCTCTTTGTCGCCATTGCCCTGATTCAGTCTTCAAGTGCTCGGTGCCGATAAGAAGTGATCTGATTAATTGGGCGTCGTCTTCATCCAAAAAAAGAGGAGGTTGCTCGATATTTGCCTACATGTGAGCGATTTTGTCATCTGTAAAGTCGTTTTTAAACTTAAGAGGGGAGGCGTGTCCTCCCGATTCGATGGACACGGTATCTACCCACCTAAACTTTTATATATATATATATATAAATAAAGGTCTTCGTGCTTGGCTAGTTGGCTTGCCTGCCCCGCAACAATCAGAAAATTAACAATGGATATAAAAATGAAAGATACAGTCAACAGAATGACCACTGATTGGCGCGTATGCAACAAGTCAAATATGCCGGCCAGAAATCTACGTACTCTGTGTTTGTAGTTTCCTTCTCGCTCCATCGCTCTATCAGACCCTGGCTTGAGGTAGCCTCAGAAGTAGCCATGGCCAAGCCAATCTTGTTTGTAAATTAATTTATTTCCCATTCAATGACACACCCACAACTTTGTTTATAGCTATGGCGGCATAAGGAAAACTTATGCCATTAGTGACCAAAACATTCATCGAACGGTCAAACGGTTAGCAGACTCTTGTTTCCGACACAACTAGTCATACAGCCTTCTTTCAATATATCAAATATCTTAGTTGTTTGTTTCTGTGTAGGCACCATGGACAAGATGAAGAACCCATGGCATTTTCTCTCTCTTCTTGTCCTTTGTTTCTCCTGTCGCATCATACCTTCTCTCGCAGCAACTGATTCTATCTCTGCAAATCAGACTCTTTCTGGGGATCAAACTCTCATCTCATCAGGTGGTGTATTCGAATTGGGTTTCTACAAGCCAGGTATCTCCTCAAACTACTACGTAGGAATCTGGTATAAAAAGATCGCGACACAGACCATTGTTTGGGTCGCAAACAGAGACAGCCCTGTTTCTGACAACAATTTAGCCAAGTTAGTTGTATCAAACGGTAATTTGGTTCTCCTCAACGAGTCCCAAATCCCAGTTTGGTCCACAAATTTGACTTCCTCCACCTCGGATTCTGCTGTGGCTATACTCTTAGATTCTGGGAATCTCGTCCTAAGAAAGCAAGAATCTTCAGAAAACTTATGGGAGAGTTTTGATAACCCGACCCACATATTTCTTCCTGGTGGTAAAATCAAACTCAACAATAAGACAAAACAGCCTCAATATCTCACTTCCTGGAAGAACGTTGAAGATCCTGCGACGGGTCTCTTCTCTCTGGAGCTAGACCCCAAAGGAACCAGCTCGTACTTAATTCTTTGGAACAAGTCTGAAGAGTACTGGACAAGTGGTCCTTGGAATGGCCAAGCTTTCAGCTTGGTCCCTGAAATGAGGTTGAATTACTTATACAATTTCACCTTTGTTTCAAATGAGAATGAGAGCTATTTCACTTACTCCATGTATAACACTTCTATTATATCTCATTTGGTGATGGGTGTCTCGGGGCAAATCCGGCAACTCACATGGCTTGAAAGCGCCCAACAGTGGAATTTGTTTTGGTCACAGCCTAGACGACAATGTGAGGTTTATGCTTTCTGTGGAGCGTTTGGGAGCTGCAATGAGAATTCCCTGCCGTTTTGTTCTTGCTTGACTGGTTTCGAGCCAAAGTCACAAACTGATTGGGATCTTCGGGATCACTCAGGTGGGTGTGTGAGGAAAACCAAGTTGCAATGTGTGAATCCAAGTTCATCAAATAGCGAGAAAGATGGATTTTTGGCAATGCCAAACGTGTCATTACCTATAAAGGCACAACCTGTGGAAGTAGGTAACGCTGGGGAATGTGAGTACACGTGCTTGGATAATTGCTCTTGCTCTGCTTATGCTTATGACAGAAATAGGTGCTTAATTTGGCATGGAGATTTAATAAGTCTGCAGCAATCTCCTGAAGATGACAGTAACAGAAAAACGTTATTTCTAAAACTTGCAGCTTCTAAGTTTCCAGATGCTAAACACAAAAAGCAAGAAATTATTGGTATTGTGGTAGGCTTGGTTGGAGGTGTAGGGGTTCTGCTAGCAATTTGCCTTTTTGTGATGATGAGAATGAAAAGGAGAGGAGTTGGATTAGGAAGAACAGTGGCAAGTTCTTCGATGGCATTTAGGCATTGTGAAGAAATTATTGGTATTGTGATGGGGATTATAGGTGGTTTAGGGGCTCTCCTGGCCATTCTACTATTTGTGATATTCAGAAGAAGAAGACTAGTTGGAAAAGGAAAATCGGTGCAGGGTTCATTGGTGGCATTTGGGTACAGGGATTTACAAAATGCAACCAACAATTTCTCTGAAAAACTTGGAGGAGGAAGTTTTAGTTCTGTTTTCAGAGGCACATTGCCGGATTCTAGTGTTATAGCAGTGAAGAAACTTGAAAGCATAAGCCAAGGTGAGAAACAGTTTAGATCAGAAGTCAGCACTATAGGTACAATCAAGCATGTTAATCTTGTTCGTCTTCGTGGGTTTTGCACTGAAGGCAACAAAAGGTTTCTAGTTTATGATTACATGCCAAATGGCTCATTGGATGCCCATCTGTTTCAAGAAGAGAACTCCAAGAATTTAGAATGGAAGTTAAGGTACCAAATCGCTTTAGCAACAGCCAGGGGATTAAATTACCTCCACGAGAAGTGTAGAGACTGCATTATACATTGTGACATAAAGCCCGAAAACATTCTATTAGATTTTGACTTTTGTCCGAAAATTGCAGACTTTGGCCTCACAAAGCTTGTTGGAATGGAAATCAACAGAATCCTCACAACATTGAGAGGGACAAGAGGTTATCTTGCTCCAGAGTGGATTTCTGGTGTGGCTATCACACCAAAAGTTGATGTTTACGGTTATGGAATGATGCTATTCGAATTGGTGTCAGGAAGAAGAAACTTCGAGCCATCAAAAGATGGTCAAGTGAAGTTCTTTCCTACATGGGCTGCAAATGTAGTGATCCAAGGAGGCGATGTTCTTGAGCTTTTGGATCCTACATTAGAGAGGAAAGCAGACATTGAGGAAGTGACTAGGATAATAAAACTTGCTTCATGGTGTGTACAAGATGAAGAGTCAAAGAGGCCATCTATGTGTAAGATAGTTCCAATTCTTGAGGGATTTTTGGATATGAGTTTGCCTCCATTTCCAAGATCCCTCCTACTATTTGTTGACAGCTAGAACATCTCACTCTCTTTTATTTCTAAAATACGGCCTTTGAGAATTTCTCAAGGGCTTTTTTTTTTTTTTTGCTCAAACTCAAGGGCTTTGATTGATGAACTCAATTATAATAATGTGATGCTGTATATTCTTTGACGGTGCCATGATGCTTTGTTTTATATTAGAATTAGAATCAGAATAAGCCCATCTTCTATGGCTATTTCTCTATGTACTCCGTATGTAATTTCCTGTAGTGGTATGGTAGATACTGTGACAGTTGAAAGTTGAAGGTGATAAATGTATTGGTTTGTGCTAAGACATAAATACCAAGAAAAATTGATGAACGCAAACTCGTAAAATTTTGGTTTTTTATATATTCTTAACGAAAACTGAGTCAATTTTATTATTAGATCGAAGATGATGATCTTAATAAATTCAGCCCACACAAAGATAATATTTGACAAAACTTCTAATTATCATAAAATTCTCATAACGTACAAATTTAGAGGAATAAATTTTACTAACAAGGTTACAAATAAAAGTTTCACTACATACCAAGCAACAATATATCTTTTCACCGTGAGATTTGTCAGAGAAATAGCAGTAACTAAAAATATTTTAAATATTTTCTTAATTTTAAAATAATAATATTAATTATTTAAATAAGTGGATAAATAATAACTCCAAGATTTCCAATTAATCCAAGCAACCCTTTTTAGAGAATAATGGGATAATATGCACACAAATTGTGCTTCAATATTGATACAATATATAATTTGATTTGTGTTAAGATTTTTCATTATGATAGAATATGCAACTTGTTCTTTGTAAAAAAGGAAAAAGGACAATAATTTGATAATAATAAAAATATTAATATCATGTTTTTGGGAGATGAGGATCATTCTGTATTATATTAGCCGCACGCAGAAGTTAGCACCAATTATTTGTTCTTCTTGCCCGGCAAAAAATAAATAAATATTTCTTCTTAATTCATGACAAATTAAATGAAGGGTGTTCACATCACAGCTTAAGAAAAAGGATTAAAAATTAAAAGTAGGGTGGAACCAAATTAGGATCTGGTAATATAATAACGTCAAAGCTTACACTCATCACATTAAAATTTTGTATTTTAATGTGTAAGGGATTTTTATATTTTCTTTGACTAATCATCCTATTTGTTTATTAACTGTGTATCATCCCCAAAAAAAGATTCTGTTAATAAAACAAAGATGAATCTTCATCGACAACAAATGATCTTTTACAAGATATAAATCAACCAATTTGGGTTTAACAATAATCATTCTTCATTTGAATGTGATTAACAACTAACCCTAATACTATGGATTTAGGAGGGACTTTCCTTTCTAAAGCTAGAGAGACTTGAATGGTCATATTAATCTCTCTCTTAACATAGTGTGGATCTCACTATCTTACACACTCTTAACTTTGGACTAAGACGTTTTATATAGAACTTTTAAGGTCATCCAGTAACTAGGTGATTAACACTAATCGTCCTACCTAATTCAATATTCCAACATATTCTTTAATTTAATTTGATTTTTAACAGTTACTTGGCCTATGCAACGAGGAGTTCGGATGCGTCTTTGAAAAGGATTGTAAAATTTGGTCATAAATATATCGGTTGGAGAAGACAATCAAAAGTATTAAATAGTATATTGGATGAGTGTTTTAGTGGTTTTTATATACATTCTGTTTTAAAAAAATCAGTAATATAGAACTTAATGTAGGGAATCCAGAGATTAACAGAGTAATTGCAATTTTTAAAAGTAAGAAATAATATTATAATTGGAGTTAAAGATTACCAAAAATAATTGAACTTTCTTAAGCAGCAAGTTGTAGAAGAGCAATTGTAGACTAGCTAGCATGTGTTTAATTTCCAAGTTGCCTTAATTGCTTCAACCAAAAACGAATAGTTTCCTGGGTTCCATACGTAGGTGGACATCGAATTCGGTTCATGTTTGTTATTTCAAGAGTCATGATGCACGTTCGATGGCTAATCAGGAATAGTTGGTGCAGATTTTGTGGAGGGGCAAGAATCCTACGTCGGTAAAACCGGGGTTCGAGCTTGGACGGGACCTAGACGTCGGGCAGGCCGTGTAAGTTTTAATTCCCTCTATTTTATATATCTATTTAATGATTGTAGCCTCATGGAATTGTAGGGGAGCGGTAACCGGACCTTCCCAATAGATGTTAAAGATATTGTCAAAAAATATAACATTGATATCCTTTGCCTTCGGAGCCTCGCATTAGCGGAGCTAGAGCGATAATGTTTGTTGTAAGCTTGGTTTTAGTCATTGGATACGTGTGGAATCTAGTGGGTTTGCTTTGGGGGTATTTGGATCTTATGGGACAAGGAAAATTTTGATATTACCTATTTATCCTCTACCACCCAAATGCTCCAATTGTCAAGTCTACAATCGGGTTAGTAATCTTTCAAGCCTTATCACTTTGGTTTATGGTGAAACTAACTCTATTGGTGTGCACGTGCTTTGGGACTCCCTCCGTCTTTTAGCCAACTCGCTTCTACCCTTCCTTGGTTAGTCCTTGGCGACTTTAATACTTTTCTTTCCCCATCTCGACAAATTGGGAGGGGCTGACCCTCATGGTCCTCAATGCAACATTTCGAGATTGTATCGATAATACATCGGACTTATCGAAGCTAGGTTTCAAGGGGAAAAGTTTACTTGGGAAAAAGAGGGCCTTAAGGAAAGATTGGATTGGGTTTTCACCAACTTCTCTTGGCTTTCCCGTTTTCCAAATTCAATCGTCCGTCATGAGCTAAAATTTAAATCAGATCATAGGGTTGTGGTGGTGAATACTATTCCTTCTCTCCGTCGAAATCGTTTTCGTAAATCCTTCTCTTATCGATTGCCTGGTCCCGGAGAATGATTTCAAAGATATCACCGGATGAAGCTGGCGGGATAAAAATTGGCTAGAAGGTCTTCACAACTTTAGAGAATCGGCTATGGAGTGGAATGAGAACCGTGTGGGCAACTTCACTAGCAAGAAAAAACAGTTGATGAGGCGCTTAGAGGGCATTGATGTAGCGGGAAAATGAATCTCAAACCGGTTTATTTCGCCTAGAAAGAAAGCTATGGGATGACTATCATAAGGTAGTAACTCAAGAAGAAATTGTTTGGTTCCAAAAATGCGAAGTAAATGGCTTCAGGGAGGTGACAGAAATACAAGGTTTTTTCATGCCTCAACCATGGTTAAAAGGAAGAAACAGAGAATTGGAGCTATAAAAAACATTGAAGGAGAATGGATTGAAGATCATGACACTTTGAAATTGATGACCCATGATTTCTTTAAAGAGCTATATACCAAGGATGTAACCGTGAAGGATCCTGAGGGGTGGGTTTCTAACTTCCCTTCCATTGATGAGAACATGATTCGCCTTCTATCAAGAAATGCCTGCAAAGTCGAGATAAAAATGCAGCCTTTTCCATAGGAGCTTTTAAAGCCCAGTGCCCCGATGGCCTCCAAGCTCACTTTTTCCAAACTCAAGTGGGCTGTTATAGGCGATAAAATATGTGATTTCATTGATGATTGCTTCAACAATCCCTCTAAGCTGTCCAACATAAAACATTCCAAAGTTGTTCTAATCCCCAAGGTAGATAATCCGGCTATGTTGAAGGAATTTCGTCCTATCTCCCTTTGCAATGTGAGCTTCAAAATCATTACTAAGCTCCTAGCTATTAGGTTAAAGGGGATCATGCCCCATCTTATTAGTCAAGAGAAGTGTAGTTTCATTGCTAATAGATCCACTTGTGATAATATCCTTATTGCTCAAGAAATTATCCATTCCATGAGAATGAGCGGGAGGAAGAAAGGTTTTGTGGCAATCAAAATTGATATGGAGAAAGCTTTTGAGCTAGATTGGGGTTTATCGTAAATACACTAAAATGTATTAACTTGGAAAACAATCTCATTGATCTCATCATGGCTTACATTTCTACTACTTCTATGTCTATTCTCCGGAATGGGGATGAAACCCGAGCTTTAACCCTTCTAGAGGAGTCGACAAGGGATCCCCCGAGCCCATATCTATTTGTACTTTGCATGGAGCGCCCGGGACACTTAATTAAAGCCGAATGCGATGGGCATCGGTGGAAACCCTTTCTTTTCAAGCGAGGTAGCCCACACATCTCACACTGTTCTTTGCCGATGACCTCATTCTCTTCACTTTGAAGCTTCTAGTAATCAAATGATTGAAGTCCGGAAAGTTATACAAAGCTTCGCGAAGTCTCGGGACATAGAATCAACCTCGACAAATCACGAATGTTCCGCTCTAAAAAAGTTAACTTCAATGGGGCTCTTGAATGAGCCGGCTCCTTGGAATTGGGATTACTGCTGACCTTGGTAAATATTTGGGTGTTCCTATCATTCATAAAAGAGCTTCTCATGCCACTTACAACCTTATTGTGGAAAGAGCCAGGAAGAAGTTGTCCTCGTGGAAGAGCAAATTTTTGACTATGGTAGGACGTTCAGTCCTTATCAAGTCTGTGTTATCTTCCCTACCTAGCCACTGCATGCAATCATCTCTCCTTCCGATTTGTACTATTAGAGAAATTGAGCGAATCTCCGGGAATTTCCTTTGGTCTCGGGAAGAAGACGTGCGAAAAATGCATCTTATTGCCACGGGAAAAATCACACAAGCTAAGAATCAAGGGACTCGGGTTTCAAAAATCTTCGCCGCTTTAACAAAGCTTTTATTATGAAACTATGTTGGAGTCTTTTAACCAAGAAAGATGCCCTTTGGGTTCAATGTTTGTGGTCCAAATATAATTGCGGTAACTCCGCATTTGCCTAATATCTCTAGAAAGAGAAACTCTTCCTCTCGCTTGGGAGAGCGATTGTCGAAGTCGGGACTGTTTTTCACCGGCGTGGTGTGGGTAAAAAGGTCAATAACGGGCGGGTACCAAGTTTTGGATTGACCTTTGGCTCCCTCTTGATCAACCCATCATCTCCTTTATTCAATATCCTTTATCTGTCAATGCTGAGGAGACCGTCAGAGATCACCTCCTGTCTAATGGACGGTGGGACTATCAAAGATGGTTTGGAGTTCTACCTCCGATATTATTAACTTCATTTTACATTCGAATCCACCCTCCAACAATTCCCCCGGATAGCTTTACCGGAGAGCAAAGAAAGGATGGTGGTTTCTCCGTAAAATCGCCTACCAATTCCTCTCCGACACCGATGAAACAAGCACTAATAACTTCGGGTACAAGTTTGGAAATGGCAAATTCCGGAAAAAGTTAAATTTTTTATGTGGCAAGTTGGTCATGAGAGACTTGTCACCAACTCTCTTCGGGCAAGGAGGGTCTTACCAACGATAATGGTTGTCCTTTTCAATGCAATAGTGAGGAAAGTGTGATTCACATCATTCGAGATTGTGAGCGTGCTAGAAGTTTATGGAAACTTATTTTAAAACCTAACTATTTCTCTCGCTTTTCTCTCGGGCAGCTTTGTGTTTGGCTTAATCGGAATACCAAACACAATCCCGGCAAAGGGAGATTTCAAAACTTCTCATGGACGAGAATCTTTAGCCTGGGGTGTTGGATTCTTTGGACAACCAGATGCAAATTCCAATTTCGGGGAGTGAACACGAAACAAGGGAGATGTTACATCGGTAAGCGGCTATCTACTCATGGAAAATGGAGCGAATCAAAAGCTAAAACATCAGATTTTCCAACGGACAAGACAGAGGAGAGATCATGGACACCCCTCCCCGCGAACACAATTCGCATTGATGTGGACGGATCGGTGCTTCATCAACACAAAGTCTGCGTGTGGGGAGTACTAAGAAATTCTCAAGGGGAATGGTTGATGGGTTTCTACAAACCCCTTGGCTTGCTTTTCTGTCATTGAATCTGAAATTTATGCTATCATGATAGGGTTCTGATTGGTGTTCAAATGGGATTCCAAAGTATAGTCATGTACTCCGACTCCCTTGATGCCGTCAACATCCTTATGAGAGATTGCCCTACTGATCATCCTCTTAAAGACATTATTGGAGAGACTAGAGACCTTTTGTTTCGAGACTGAGACGTGGAGCTTCATCATACACCAAGAGAAATCATCTCTTGTGCTGATTATATGGCCAAGAAGGGCCATAGTGTTGTCATTGGTTCTAATGTAGTCATGATTCCAACAATCCCGAGAGGTTTTCGAATATGGTTTTGAAGGATCGCGATCCCGTCATTACTAGTATTTTTCTTCTTCTTGTATTAGGGGCTAGAGTCTTATAATCTAGCTCCTATTTCTCATTTCAAGCTTCGGCTTGCCTATATTATCCAAAAAAAAAAGGTTTTGTCTATCAAATACAAGTCAATAATTTAGGCCTTGATTCCCGGGTCCTAATAATAGGAATAATTTTATAAATTACTCGCTGTGGGCTATTCATGATGTTCATGGCCCTGTACGCCCGTCCGAGCCCATAGAAAAATCGTCCTACCCAAATTTAAGAAAAAGAAATTTAAAAAATTGGGTACAATTGGCCGAGCATTTTTTGCGGCGGTTGGTTGGACATCAGGAATGGTATGTCGCCTTTCCCATTTGGCCATGTCCAGTAGTATATATAGTATTAATTTTTTTTTGATACAATAGTATTTTTATTTTATTTTCACTTATGAGTATTGAACTATTTGTTAAGATATATAGTTGTCTTTTTAATTTCAAGAGTTAAGTTATAGACTTATTTTGGAATATTCCAAAGTGTAGAATTATGGATTGCATTTGAAGTTTACAATATTGTTTATTAGGTATGATTGAAGCTATTTTTTTTACATAAAGTATGACAGGGTATTGCCACTTGGGCAAGAAAGGCCCGCCTTGCTCAGCCCAATAATGTTAGTACTTCTATCAGGCTGGGCCAGGCATGGGCTACATTTTACTGCCCAATGATCTTTCGGGCAGGTCATCGAGCAAGGGTCTCGCCTTGCCCAGGTTTGTCCATGAACGCCCCTAAATAAATGTTCCATTTAAGGTGTTGGTTTTAGTTTTAAATATAAGCCTATTTCTTATATTTTTCGATCCTATCCTAATTAAAAAATATGACTAACTAGCATGTTTTAGAAAAAACATATCATTACCTAATTTTTTTAATTTAATCAAATTAAGTAAATATATAAGTCTTATATTTAGGATGGGCGAGTATTAATTTGTAAACGAGTAGTAGTGTTAGTGCGTTGCACAAGGATGTTTATGTGCCTGTTTGGAATCAACGTTAGGAGAGCGTTAGGAGCGTTAGCGATAGAGTTAATGGGCGTTGGAGAAAAAGCTCAACGTGGTGTGTTTGGGTTGCACGTTAAGTTCACTGGACTTAACATAAAAAAAGCTCAAAAAGCCCGTTAAGGAAAAAGCTCCAGAACCCAGCTTTTTCCATAATGCTCTCAGCTTTTTGACGTGGGCCCCGCCACTTCTACCACTATCAATCCAAACACAAATCATTATCTATAACCTGACTTTTTTCCTACCGAGCTTTTTTTTAAAGTCATATAGCTTTTAAACCACCACTCCTACCGCCAACCCAAACAGGCCCTATATCTATGTGATGCATCAATTAGGTTATATGAAGTTAATTATAAGTGCTCACACTTATATATACCTTTTTTTTATTTTATTTTACGTACTCATACATTTCCAGGAGCATACAACGTTAAGAGAAAAAATAAATTTCATAAAGACTTTGAAATTCTTTAAATTTAAATTATTTATTTTGCACTCAAGTGCAAAAGCCTATAATAAATCACAATGCAAAAACATAATCCAAACAAATTAGAACCAAAATAGGAATATATAAAAAGGAATTAGAAAATAATAATCACTAAATTATATTTATTGATTAATGGGTCCAAATTTAATCCCCTGATATTTATTACCAAATTGAATCTCCTAGTATTTATTATTTTTTTCGCAAAAAATAAAATAAAATAGAAAATAATGGTCAATAAATTATTTTTATGGATTAATATGGGGATAAAAGGTTATATTATAAAGGGATATAAGAAAATGAAACTAGAAAATAATCATCAATGAATTATAGTCCCTGCAATTTTAAGTATATGATTCAGTTGATTTTCTCATGAGAGATTAAAAAACTACATAAGTTATTTAATCATATCATATGTTGCGTCTTTATTAGATTATATATAATTTTATAAGTTAGATAAATTAGTTTAGAAAAAAATATAAATATAAATAATCTCTATAAAAAAAGTCAACTGAATCTTATTTTTAAGACTGAAGCTTCTATTTATTTATTAATGGATCCAAGCTAAATCTCCTAGTATTTATTATGTTATTTGTCAAAAAAATATATAATTTGAATTTATGATAACGCCTTGATTTATGGAGATAAAACAAAATTCAATTATAAAGGAATATAAAAATGAAACGGAATTAATGGTGTTTCTTGAAAAACAAAACGAAATAGAATTTATAGATATAGATTTGGATTGATTAATTATTTAGTAAATTAGAAGCTTAATTAAACAAATTGGCTTTGAATTAAATATTAAGCCCATAACATCTGGGCCTTATCTGAGGAAATGTGACGTATAATAGTTGGATCATCACAGCAGATTGATTTATTGTCTGATTGAGATACTTTTATCATTCATCCCTCCTAAAGCCTAAAAGTTCATCTTAAAGTCCATGTTGTTGATTTTATAATCTTGTTTGTTACGTACGTTTACAAAATTCTCATTTTCATGTCATGGGAAAGTAATTAATATATTTCAAATCTATAATATTTTTAAGTTCTTCTAAAATATTCACATTTTATAGGAAAAATCAGTTAAAAATCCCTGGTTATAAATTTTATTGGGACGAAAAAACCTTGTATGTTTTTATTTATAAAAATTACTTGTACTTGAATTCAATTTCTGTTTGTTAATAATTTTTCCAAAAACTAAGTGTACCTCGATCTCTCCAATCTAGTTACATTGATTGGGAAAGTTCATTGAATAAATATATAAATTGATAAATAATTATCTGGATGTTTAATATAAAACATATTTATCTAATTTAATCAAATTAAGTTAGTTAAATTAGTTAATATGACTTGTATTTTCTAAAATACTTTAGTCATCTTTTTAATTTCATGATTTTTTCTCATCCTTAATTATTATTAAGAAAATATTAATAAGAGTAAATTAAAAAAATAATATCCGAAGGATTATTTAAAGAATATGTAAGTAGTACAAACCCACGTGAATGTGGTTACCCTACTCAAGAGTTTCGATGGAAAATGACCAAGTGTTGTTTTGTCCTTTTTAGCTTTTCCGGGAAGGTTCAATTCATGTCTAGTGAAGACTCAAAGTTCCAAGTCCAACACATTATATCATTTGTCACATTCACCTTTTTTCAAACGCATAACATTTTTTAGTTTTAAAATTGCATATTCACATCATAACTCATAACAATGAAAAAAATGTGGTGCATATGCTCTCATCCCCTCTATTTCTAATTGTTTACTAGTCAAGCTTGTCCCTTCTCTATGTGGTGCAAACACAGTTTTGATTATGATTTGATTTGATTTAATTTAATATAATGTTTTATCTTTATTTTGATTTTTATCCGTATAATTTTAAATTATAAATTTTGGGTCTATAAAATTTAATAAGGATTTAGATCATTTTCTTTCTTAAGGGACCAAAACTTATAATTTAAAATAAAAGCAAACTATATTGACCTGTCATTTTTAATTAAATAACAGAGGAAGCTCCTACTCGATGTTACGTGCTTTGGCAATAATATGTCAGCTGAATTTCAATGTCACACTACAATTTAATTTTGATGTCTCTTTTTGAATCATGTTACGTGCTTTGGCAAGGCATGTTTAGTGAACAAGAAAACGTATACATCTTTGGAATTCAATTTTGGCCACTATTTGCCTATTTCATATGGAGCGTCAGGATCTGAACGATTGATTTGATTTTTTTCTTTTAAACTTTTTTTTTTTTAAAAAAATATTTTAATAGATAGAAAATCTAAAATAAAAATAATCTCTTAGTTAATATTTTTTAAAAAAACATGATTTTTTATTTAAAATCATCAGCTTAAAAAAATCAAATCTTAACCATCTAAATCCCATTGAAGCGGTCAGGATAGGAAAGACAAATGGTGTCTATCTAAAAGATAGCGACCAAAACTGGAACCTACATCTTTGTTATATTGCTCATTTCCTTTTTGTCCATGTTATGCAATTAATTTCTTTCAAAATAGAAGGGCATACATTACTACTACAGGAAAGTGTTTTTTAACCATCACATTTAGATCAGATCTAAAAGGTATAACTGGTAACGATTTCATAAAAATAAAGAGTTTTTTAAACCGGTTCTTTTAAGATAAAGTGTAAAATATAAAGAACTTTTTTTAAAAAAAAAAATGACCGATGCATCCTCAAAATTGTTCAAAGTGAAAAGTGATATAGATCCACTTCACTTGTCCTTGTCCTCTCTTCACATCGGACAAAGTCCTTGGATTTTAGTTTAAAGTTTGGTAAAGGTGTAATTTCACAACGTGAAGTTTTACCCTGCGAGGAGTCAAAGACACGAAGTTTTTTTCGTAGTAAAAAACACATACAAGTTACGTTTTAGGAACAAAAAATACCTAGTTAGTTGACCGTCAACTTAGATAACGACGTGACGCTGAAAATTCGAAAAAAATTAGGAAAAAATTAGGGAAAAATAATAAATAAAAAAATTAGAAAAAATTAGAAAAAAAATCAAAAAATTAGGAAATAATTAAAATAATTAGAAAAAAATTAAAATACCCCGCCAGTGGGCTCCACCACGAAACCCTATCGGCCGCCCATCACGGGCATGGCAAAATGCGTCGATCGATTCTTTGGGGCCTCCCACCCCGGCAAGGTCGATAACCAACGGGTGGAGGATGAGTTTTATATACACATGCCGTGCGGTTGTTAAAGATGACTAGAGTAAGTTGTTCATTAAAAAAAAAAATTAATTAAGATAATATTCTTGTCAATTCTCCCTACAGAGATAAATTTAATCTTATATGTGAAATCGACTAAAAACCTGGATAAGGAAAATTTTAAACTTTATTAATTATATCACAAAATTTAACAATTTTTTAACTTTAAACCTATTTAAATATACATTTTTTTCAAAAAAAATAATTATCTAATTTTTTTCCTAATTTTTTGAATTTTTTTTCTAATTTGTTGAATTTTTTTTTTCTAATTATTTTAATTTTTTCCTAATTTTTTGATTTTTTTTTCCCTAATTTTTTCACGTTTTTCTCATATCTATGTTTCTTTTTGAGACAATTACTCAACTCAATAAATGTATTTTTATTTTTTAAAAGAGACCTCGTAACGAAAGGTATGCTAGATAGTTAGTGAAATTTATAAAACTCAACTTCAAATAACGCATATAAAATCAACAAAAATTTATCCGATTTTAAATACTTTAATCGTCATTTTGCGCGCATATTTTAACTATTACTAATGTAAGAACTTTGTTGATGAATTATGTGTTGTAGCTGGTATGCTTTTTTAATTGATCATGAGATTGTGTTTGGTGAGTTATATTAGGATTCGGCTCACCTTTTTTCGTATAAAATTAAAAATATTCGGCCATATAAAGGAAAGTACTCCTCTAGACCTTAACGAGTAGCAGCTAACATTTACTACTTATTTCATTTTTATTGCCACATTTAGGAATATAACTTTGCCTATTGCATCATGCTGCATGTGAATTTACTTAGAATATATAATTACACTCTTTTGATAGATGCCAAGGACCTAGGATGTTTATTTACTTTTTTGGGTTGTGGATTTGAGGAGCTCATTTTGAGGGATTGATTATCATATAGATTTGAGGAACTCCTTTAGATGCGTATATATATATATATATATATATATATATATATATATATATATATATATATATGCATTTGAGTTCATTCTTTCCCATTGAGGTCATCTTTAAAGAAATTTTTGAAAATCACGTTAAACTTAGGGTTAATTAGAGATAGTGTTATACTGCGCTAAAGCGCTTATTTAGACACCTAAACATGTAAATAGATAAGGCCTATTTTATAAAGCATGACTTGTAAGCTTTTAGGCTTTACTGTTTTCTCATTTGATATAATTTCATTTATATTTATTTGTGTTAGTGTTATATTTTAATTTTAATTTTAAAATGCAATTATTAAATTGTCATAGTGCATTTGTTCTCTATAATTTAAAACTCAAATAATAACTTTTTAAATTAATTTTTATCTAGATTTATTAAATTATAGGAATTAAATTTTATTTTAATCAAGGTTTTAAATTATAGGCCTTTAAGACTATTTAAAGCCTTTAAGGCCTAATTTTTGAAACCTATTTAAATGCCTAAATTATTAGTAAACCTATAAAAAGGCTCCAGGTTTGACTAAGTCTTTTGAAAATTCAAGCTTGAGCTGGGAAAAAAAAAATTGTATACAAGCCTAGACTCAGACTTAGAATTTAAGCCTCTGATACATGCTCAGACTTATTTAACTAAAATCTGACTTATTTCCACCACCCACCAAGTGTAAGATTATATTGTGGGTGTGGTGTAAATTTTGTGTGGCTTATAACTATATTTGAAATGGATGAGGTGGTCAAACAATTCGTTTATGTTATTGGATGGGAGTGGATCATAAAATCCAACCGAACGTTGCCAGTCACATGGGATATTATTGGACCACATCATCTGAGGAATTGAAAATTTGTCAGTTTTCACATGGGAGATGAATCTCCTCTTCATCTCTTTCTCCATTTCCTCCAAGTTATAACATCCTTCAACTTTAATAAAAATAAATATATTACAAATTTTATAATTAAAAAAAAAAAACAACTCATCTACTTAATTTCTGCCTTCAAATTTTGAACAAGTGATAGTAAATTTATTCATATATCATTTTTTTTTATTAGAATCAATCTATTAAATATGAAATATATACTGAATCACACAAATTATAAGGAACAACGAGGATCCACTTTTCAAAATTTGTCTTGCAATGCATTTTGGGGAACCGAATGCGTACAATGAAAGGAAGAGATTCAACGTATAGAATCCATAAATGTCCAAAGTGGAGGTAAAGCACATGTTATACACGACTAACGAGAAGGAGGTATTCCTTGAAGGGGAGACTTAGAAAAACTTAATTATTTGTCTCTTAGTTTAAACCTCCTTCCCTCAAAACCAAACACACTTAGTATTAAGAGTGCCCGTTTGAGAAGAGTAAGCGTGGTAAAATAAATGTCGATCGTGCTTTGTTAAATAAATGAAAGCCGTAATAGTGGTAGAAGGTTTAGTGAATTTAGCTTTTTTTATGTTCGCACTGAGCCTTCTAAGGCCTGATCAAGTCAAGTTTTTTTAAACGCCTACTTACAACGTAGAGAAGCTTGTTGGCCTTGAGGCCATAAATAAATTTTGTATATTTTAAGCCTATCAAAAAATTTATAAATATATCTTGAAATTATAATATAAGAATGAAAAATAATAAATATTATCTTATTTATATGATATAAATATAATTATATTTATTTAATATTTAAATAAAGCAGCGAAGGCACTCTACAAGGTCGGCGCTTTAACAAAATAAAAACTTTATATACATATTCAAACCTTTAAATGCTTTTACCGACCTTTTAACAAATGTGCTAGATCAGAGAAAATACTGACAGTGTCCTGACCTATTTCCACATCTAGAGAAGAGCTGTCTGGTACCCTTGCCGGGTAATATTTGAATTCACAAGTAAATTTGGCATTATATGATTATCCAACATACCCGACTTCATTTTCTTTCTGTAAATCGACTTCAATAACCTTTGTTGCTTATATAATATATACCTCTAGTGTTCAACATAAAATTTTGTTTATATTGTAAATTGCACTACGAAAGAACATTTGATATTAAAAACACGAGGTAATATATATAGTAAGGGATATACAAAAATGTTGCCATTGTTTATTAGGCTATAATATTACTCCCTTCGTTATTTATTACGAGCGTTATTTGTTAGTTAAAATTAGTTTGGAACAATAAATACTCCCTAAGTCTTTTATTATAAGTTTTAAATAATTAATTTGCATCAATTAAGAAAACAATTAAAATCAGTTAAAAGTAATAAATATGTAGTATTATTTTTTCAATTACGCCATCATATGTAAAGATGATAAGTGAGAGAGTAAATACAATAAATATGAATAATACAGTGAAAAGAGAGGAAGTGAGAATTTACTAAACTGGTAAATTTAAAAAAAAAAAAAAAAAAAAAAAAAATTCAGAGTAGGACCACATTGATTGAGCCGCGCGGCTGTCAGAGAAGTCAAAATTCTCAGTGGTCCCCACGACACTCCAATTGAACGGACCTAATAACATAATTCAGGCGCGCTACATCATGTCATCATCCTCCTCCCACAAATTTTTATTTCGTCTCCATTGTTCTCTGTCGTCCACCTCCCACAACTTACGTTTTAATGTGGTCCCCACCATTCTTTGTCCTTTGCCTTCTGTTGTCGCTGCCACAATTAGGTGCTATGTGCTTCTTAGGTGCCATTCCCTCTAATTAGAGGGATTATGAATTTTTTTTAATTTTTTTATATATATTCTATTTATTTAGATTAGATTATATGCCGCATCTTGAAATTTTTTTTACACTCACTATCTCAAATTAATTAATTTTCAGTCCTGTATTCAAAAATATTTTTCCTGTAACCTAATATCCTAGAAATTAATTAATTTGAGATATTAGATGTAAAAAAAAATTCAAGATGCATCATATAATCTAATCTATATAAATAGAAAAAAAAAAAAAAAATCTTAATCCCTCTAATTGAAGGAATAAGACCTAAAAAATACAGAGAATAAGACTTAATGGTAACCGGCACGTGGTTTGACAGGGTAACCCGCGTGGTTTAAGTATCAGGCCACGTTGTTCAAGCAAATGTGCGGGTCCATCCAATACAAATACGTGTGGGACAAGCCCCATCAACTGTCCCCCTCCAACATTGATTACGATGCGCACGGATCATGCAGAATTTTGACCCAAAAAAATTACATGCAGAATCCATTTCCTGTATATTATATATATATATATATATATATATATATATATATATATATATATATATATATATATATATATATATATATTCCATCTAAAGTGTTTATTATAAGATATCAATTAATAATTCTCATAAATCGATAAAAATAGTTAAAGTTAATAATTTTTTTTAAAAAAAAATTAAGTAATTTTTAATATTACCCTTACTAATTGCACTAAACTTTAATATCATATTAATTATTATTCTCACCTACTACCAGTAACAGATCTTGGTAGAGACAATGGGGACCATGCCCCCCCATATTTTTTTAAAAAAATTTAATATAATGTAAAAAAACTATGTTATCTTATACATTTGGGCCCCGAAATATATTTTTAAAAAAATTTAGTTAATGAATATACATTTGACCTCCCAAATATTTATTCCAAGGTCTGCCACTGCCTACTACCCTCAATAATTAGGGGCATAGATGGAAAATAATAATAATTAACGCCATCGGAAACAATGCTAAAGTCACTTTATATAAATGACCAAATATACCTTAGGTTAGTGGTGTCTTATAATAAGGATAAGATAGAGTATGTTTCGGTATGCTTTTATCAGAATGATGTTAATTTTCTTTTTAAGAAAATCCCTTCCTCCCTATGGTTGTCGATCCACTGAAATAGAGGTGTTCATAAGTAGGGTTTCGTAGGGTATGACTTTTATCCAAAGTGGCGGAAGGTAGTTGTAATAATTTTAATTTTTAAGAATTAATTTTCGAGATAAGAAAAATTAATGAATATTTTGATGAAGCAAATTCATGAGTTTAAAAATATTATAGAAAATTGTTATAATTGTCGAAAGTAAATTGTTAAAAAGTTACGTAAAAATCGATGAAATGTAATGACTAAAAATGCAATAATGGTGATAAAAAAAAGTCTAAAAATATTATGATAAATACGAAAGATCATGAAAGATTATGAGAAAATTATGGGAGTATTAAATTTAATTATAAGAATTTAATAAATTATTTCGAGGAAACAACATGAAGAAATGTTTAAAAAGATTTAAAACCATAAAGTAACTTTATGGTGTAAATATTTTTAATATTTTACATAGGATATAAAATGACAATGTCAAGATAAAGTTTGTAAGATAATAATATACTGTAAATTATAAAATTATCAACCATTGGTAAGAGAATGATTAGATAATTACTAGCTAATTGATTCAAAAAAACAATTAAAATATTAAGAGAATGATTAATTGAGAGATTAAGGCTGGTAATTAGCATAAAATATACTTACTGATTATGATAAAAAGATTAAGAAAAATTAGTAAAGATAAATGTATGAAGAAATCTAATCCTAAAAAGATCACCAAACGAAGAATTTAGGTCGATTAAGCCTTAACGAAGGCAAAGGGTAAAACAGAATTTTTGGTAAAAAATATTATATTTTTAAAAAATGGAAAAAATTAAGAAAAAATAATTAAAACTGAATTTTAAAATGAAGGGGCCGAAATTCTTGGTATTTTTAATTAAAATGAATTGTTTAAATAATTAAAATGATAATTAGAACAAAATAATAATATAATGCGGTGAGTCGCCTTATAAAGCAGACCGAGGGGAAAAGTCGTAAATAAATTCTACAGGGTAAACCAGAGGTAAAAGTCTTTTCAGACTGGTCAAATTAAGAACAAGTGAATTTTTACACGAAGAAAGAATTTACCAGACGTTGATTTCCGCAACCGAAAACCCTAATTCCTAATAAGACTAAAGTCGATCGATAGAGTAAATTCAGATAGGCAAAGTGAGAACCTATAGAAACAATTGCGTGTTTTCAAACACGGGTTAAGATAGGAAACAACCGGACGTTTTACGATTCAACGAATTATTGTCCGAAGTTGGTTCTATCTAAGCGATTTCCGTAATCGGACGCGTTTTTCCGAATATCTTCTGACGCACCGGAGAATACCTAGATATGATCAAAAAGAGGATCAAAATAGATAATATGAAAGAGGATGAAAAGACCTTCAAAGTTACACGCCCGGATTTTTGAGTTTTTGCGAAATCGCGCGAAACGGACACCGATCGGGTAGCTTTATCGGACCGGAGGCCATAAAGCAAGAGTCATCTTGGATGACAACTCATTCTTTGACTTTTTGGGCCCTTGGACATCGGCCAAGAGCATTGGAGGCCAAGATTGCTTCTCCCAAAACCCTAGATCAAACGGCCCGTAAACAAAGCGAGTAAAATTCCCGATACGTCCCGAATTTTCTCTATAAATAGCCCTCCCCTCTTCTTCATTCTTCACACCATTCTTCTCTTCCTTGGCCGAAACTTAGAGTGAGAAGCTCGCAAAAATACCCCGCTAGCTCCGAGTAAGTTCTTCTATCCTTAGCTTTTAGTTTCCGTAGTTCTTTCGGTAGTTATAGTAGAACCGTTGTTTTGATCTAGGAAGTTTCGAGAATATATTCCTATACTTGTTTTTAAGCCTCATTGCATTGAAAGATGCCCGACGAGGTAAAAACCTAGTGGGGATAATTTTGAAATGAAATAAGGTCAAAGTAATAAAAGTTCCGCGAAATTCCGCCAAAAGAGGTAGTAGGGGCAAAATGGTCTTTTTCACCTAAAATGCCCGTTATGCTGCCAAATATTCATAAGTGTGTTATTATTCGATTAGAATACTTCGACGTCGAACCGCCGTTGAAATTCCATCGTTCCGCCGTTTGTTTGTTGTTTATTTTTTACGTACGGCCGTCAAAAAGTACCGTTTTTTAGCCTAAGAGCCGGATATCTGCAACTAAGGTACGGACGCGCATCGTAACCTTAACTCTATGCTGCTTATATACTTTGCGTTAGAGATACGTTCATAGATCGAGGTTCGTTGAGAATCGTCGAAATACTCTGCCTTTACCACGGATTATAGCATTGGTAATGCCGTTTGAGTTATTCCTAGCGCCGAGGACACGTTAGTGGCGTGGCACCGGATATGTGCGTAACTAGTAGAGAGAGACTTTACATACCGCTTTGTGCTTATGTTCTCGTCCATGTTATTGATCATACATCCGTGTTTGCTTTTGTGATGATATGCCGTATTGAAATGAATATCTCGTTGTACGTATACTTTGTTTTATTTGAGCATAAGGTTAATCGTTACCCGAGATCCATATGTGGAATGGATCTCACTGTAGCATCGTGGTCCGGAGGACCGATGTTTGGCGATCGAGGCAAGCATTTGGAGTAGGCCAAGACGTGTCTACATTATCTATCGTTTTCTTTAGTTTCTTTAACTTTTGAGAATTCCTCGGATGATCGTAATCCGATACATTTACACTATGGTCCATATTTTGAATGTAATGTAAATTACTTACTCATTTCCAACGCTCTACTGACGATTACTCGTTTGAAATATTTGGAAACGTTTAAAAAAAAAAATTCCGCCGTTTTCAAATGGGATGTTACAAAGAGTGATGGCGGTACCGGGCCATATAAAATTTGTTAGTATATATATGTATTTATCATATGATATTTTATTTGGCCACAAATTTGGCCCCAACTAATTTTTAATTTTCTTTGTAAGGATAATGTTTGTTTTATTACTCATTGGGATGTGAGATGAAAATAAAATTCTTGTTTGAGATACCGAAAATATTAGTATCATCTTATATATTGTTTTGATTTATAATTATCGGTTATTATTTGTTTGTATTTTTCAGGTTATTTAATACTATTTAGTAAATACTCCCTCTTTTTTTATTTAAGGAACCAACTAACAATTCTCATGCTCAATAAAAATGCTTATAAAGTCATTAAATTTTTCCTAAAATTTAAGTAATTTTCAATATTATCCCTATTAATTACACTAAACTCTAATATCATATTAATTATTACTTTTTTTTGCTCGAAAAAAAGAGAGTAAACTCACTACCTTTTTAATTATGGGTATACATGAAAAAAAATATTTAATGCTATTTAGAAATAAGCAAGTGTCTTATAAAAAGAATCAAATATACTTATTAGTTTAATGCTATTTAATTCCTTATAATAAGAAAGGGAATAGTTTAATATATTTATTTTTTCCCGGGCTAAAAAAAATTTCTAGTTCCGTCCACGCTTTTATCTGATGTCACTGCTTTTATCCGATGTCCAGCCCCACGCAATGAAAGCTTGAATAAATTCAGGATCAGCTGGGCTAGGTGAAGCCAGTAGGGCAAGCTTCCATCCTTAAAAATCTCCATAAAATTTTCAAAATAATGAAGCATAAAAAAAAATACAGTTTGATATTTGAAAAACATATTCTATGACACATAGTCCTTTGTAAATTTTTTTATATTTAATTCATCGGCCAATAAAACAAATTAATTCACTAGAGATTATTTTCTTATTATCTAATAATACTTTATTTTTCAAGAACTCAATTTAGCGATTTCTTAATTTAATATGTTAATGAGAAAATATAGCTTTTCATTATATTTTAATTGAATGGTAAGTAGATTCTTGTTGAATTTGTCAAATAATAAATACACACAATTATACACACACTTTGGACATGGCCAAATGAATAGGGCTGCATTTCTTGCTCAATGTGCTTGACCCTGCTTTGGTATTTGGCTTAGCGGAAACAGGAGCGAAATTTAGGATTTGAAATTAAGAGGGCGAAAATTACGAATAGAACTCAGTGGAATTAGCATTTGAAATTAAAGGGCGAAAATTACAGAATTGGACCTAAAATTTTAAGAAATTATTATGCTTTAGCCTCATAAATATTTCAATATTTTCATTTTAGTCCCTCTATGAGACTTTTGATAGGGACTAAAGTGAAAAAATTTAAAATTTTTCGGCGCTAAAGATAATTTCCTAAAATTTTCATTCAATTTTATAATTTTAAGGGGCGGGGGACACCCCTAGGCCCCGATTCCGCCCTTGGGCACAAAGATACCCAAATGATTTAGTGGCTGATTTTTTTATATTCAGGTGAGGCTTTTTTTGACCGAGCTAGAGTAGACATTGCGGATATTCGGGCCTCATGAACACTCCTATGAGGAAATGTCGGCAAAGTAATTTTGGTGATTTGTTTTGTTCTAGTTTTTTTTTTCCTTGGGTTTTGGTGATAATTGAGCCTTAAATCTCTTGATCACCCAAAAAATTTATAGCAATTGGGCAATTTTGTTTGCTTAATAATATAATGCAAACTATTATATATAATAAACTTAGGGTTTATACTTTTTTTGTTCGATAAGAGGAAGAAGCTCTACACACACACGAAATAGTGAGAACCACATCTTTTTTATATTAAAAAAAAAAACTCAAGATTTAAAAAATGGTGATCCACATCTTTTTATATCTATAACATAAAAATACGCTTCTCCTACAACATGAGAAGTGTATTTCCAATAAACTTATTGTCAAACCCATTTAAAAGATGTCAATTTCAGAAGGATAATTGTTATTTTCTTATAATGAAATTATTAACTTCAAAGATGTAAATGCGAACACAGTTTGTGAGTTTGATATGACATCATTATGAATTTACTATATTTTGAAACTGCCAATTCTCATTGATTAGTTGTTAGTGAAGCTAAAATACAATTTTTATTTTTAAAATGACTCATATATTTTTGAAATGTGGTTGCCAATAGATTTACGTAAAATTGTGATCAACGCGTCAGAAATTATTTACGTAAAATATATATGATTTTAATCTTTAATGGATTTTTAGAAGTTTGTGTTGTGCGGGATGTGTGAATAAATTTTTCTAAAACTATTGTACATAAGAAAAATTTATTAAAATTCGATATTGCTATGGGATAAGATGACATGATTAAATTTTTGGGAAAATTAGGGGAAGGACGAAGGAAAAATAATATTTATTTTAAATGATCTTAAAAAATGTAATTATTTAGAAGGACTAAATTTCAAAATATCAATTTAAAAATATTTAATTACCCTTGGTTAAATTTTCTATAGCTTCTCTTTCAATCTTTCTTACATTATATTTTCAAATTAATTTGAATATTATTTTTCACCAAAATTAAAACAGTCAAAATTATTGATGAAAGGATTTTTTTTAAAAAAATATTTTTCACTAACATAACATAATCAATTAATCATATGATTAATATATCATTTAATTAACATAGATATTGCTATCAATAATAATTTGCGTGGATCAAAATTTAATTCTTTTGAGTGAAATATAATTTCTTTAATCTTTCTTAATTTTTTAGTTCTAATCTAAGATTAAATGATAATATTGATCATATGATTATCAGATTATGTTGATGCTTTTTGATATACTGATTATGTTGAAGCACGTGGAAAATAAAAGTTAAAAGAAGATCACATTATTGATGATTTTGGCGGTTTTAATTTTGGTGAAAAATAAAAATTCAAATGAGTTTTAAAATATAAGGGGGGGGGGGGGGGATAGAAGAAGAGACTATGAGAAGGGCAATTTATTAATTATTTTCAAATTAAAAATTTGAAATTGGATCTTTCTAAATAATTACATTCTTAAAGGTCCTTTACAATAAATAGTATTTTTTCTTGGTCCTTCTCCCTAATTTTTTCTAAGTATTTTATGATTTTCTTATATATAAAATTTTATGAATACATGTATACATATAATGAACCTGGTTTCTCTACTAATCTAAAAGCTTAGTAGGGAGAGCTCATCAGATCTGGGCCATCCAAATATAATTTTGGATGGTCTAGATTTTTTTAAAATGATGATTTTTAGAATAAAAAATTATTTTTTAAAAGAATTGTAGTTAAAAAATTATCTTTCCTATTAAAATAATTTTTTTTTTTATAAAAAAATATAGACTTTTAAAAACTCAAGTCTAGGACCTCCAAATCAAATCTGACATTCCAGATCAGATGAGCCCTCCTCCTTACTAAATAAAAATGCTTAATAGAGAAACCAATCTCTATAGATAACATAAAATAAGTTTTAAAAAAACTGAAAAAGGAAAAGTTACCCATACGCGTGGCCTGGGGATAGGAACCTCTTCACTTCCTTTTCCCCTCCAAGTAGGTTTCAAGTAAGAAATTTCTTACTTTTTTTTTTTCGGAGCAAAAAAAAAAAGAGTAAGAAATTTAAATAAAAATAGGTTAACTGAATTTTTTTAGATACATACTGAATTTTATTTATTGTTAATAGATTTCAAGGAATTTAATATTTATAGGTTTCAAAGTTTAGTTTTTAAATATAAAATATTTTGAAACATATTTGCATTAAGAGCCTGTTTGGATCCTCTTATTTTTAGCTTAAAAGCTACTTTTAAGCTAAAGCTAAAAAAAAAAGCTTTTAAAAAAAAGTTAAAAGCTGTTTGGTGATTATATAAATTTTTTAAATTTTAAAAGTTACTTAAAAGTTTGAAATTAAAAATAAATTTGTTTGAAAAAAATTTGTCATAAGCACTTTTTCTAATAAAAATGGCGGCAGTGATGGCACGTAGTGACAGTAGTGTTTGATCAAGAGATTATAGGTTCTCTCTCTTTTTTTTTTTTTTTTTTTTTTTTTTTAAAAAAAAAAGCTTATAAAAAAGAGCTTAAAAATAAGCTCCATGGGAGCTTTATTTTTAGCCTCTTTTTTTTCTTCATTATAAAAATGCTCTTATAATTATAAGAGCCCTACGTAAAAATCTTGTTTGGCGCAAACTTTATACTTATAAGTAGATTATAAACTAAAAATAAGCTAGGTCAAACATGCACTAAATAACATTCGAAGCACTTATTATCTTTCCCAATAAAAAAGAAAGTAAATTGAGAAGATCGAGAATACATACAAATGTAAAGTGCACTGTTGAAAGGTATAGTACAAGCGATCGGGAAAGGGAAATGTATATGATGAGAATACAGTAATTCGTTAAAATTTTGTGAGGGCCGGTGTTGAAAATAGAAACAGAGCATATGAAAGTGACAGGTAATAAATATATAGACCGTGAAACACGTTTCGGATGTACATCCATGGGGTACATATACGCCTAAGTTTGTGAGTTTTCATGTGAGGCACATTAAGCTAAGTCACACCTCCCTCTCTCTCTCTCTAAAATACCAGAGTACTTTGTCTCTCTGGTTAAATTTACAGTATTCGTATATACTGTTCAGATGAGGAACCCTCGCAGTGACACAAATGGATTGAAGAAAGGCACATGGACACCAGAAGAAGACCGCAAGCTCATTGCTTATGTTACTAGGTATGGCTGCTGGAATTGGCGCCAACTCCCAAGGTTTGCAGGTGATTACGTGTACTCAGCTTTGTCTAGCTATATCCTTCATTAATCGATAGTTCAGTTGTTGTTCTTATATATATATATATATTCCATGTTATGATGATCATTGGGAATTATATTTTCAGGTCTGGCAAGGTGTGGGAAGAGTTGCAGGCTGAGGTGGCTCAATTACCTGAGGCCCGACATTAAAAGAGGCAACTACACTAAGGAAGAAGATGAACTTATCATCAAACTCCACCGCCAGCTTGGTAACAGGTTTGAACTTATAACCTTTAATTTGTATTCACTGCAGAGATGAACTTTTTTTTAGAGAAATTGAGTAAATTACTTTAAAGTATTAATATTTATCATTTTTAAGTTACTTATTCAGTATCTTACTCTTTTTTTTTTTTGAAAAAAGTCAACTGGCTCTCTTGGAGATTGTATAATGTAATGATTTAGATTCACAAAGCTAAAAGCTTTTGTACAGATGGTCTGCCATAGCAGCTAAGTTACCGGGAAGAACAGACAATGAGATAAAGAACCACTGGCACACCAACCTCAAAAACAGGAACAAAACTCAACCTCAAAACAACTCAGTCAGAGATGACAACGATGGAATTATCGTCAAGGAAGGCAGGCAATATCATTCTCAATGTATCACTACTGACTCTGCAACTTCCAACGACCATGGGAAATCGGGGGCTGAGTCATCAAGCTCGCCAAGTGAATCCTCGGAGAGTAACCAGGATTCGGTCAGAGATCACGAGTTCTCTTTTCTGGATGCGTATAATAATGATCAGCCAGTGAGTGGAAATTTCTGGACGGATCCATGTGTGGTTGATTCTGATGACCTCCACTTGTACCCTAATACTGAATTAACGCCGATCGAGAATGAAGCTCAAGTCTTTGGTCCTTTCTACAATATTACGCAGCTTTGGACTCACAATTTCTACGACCAATATTGTGGTCTCTTCTACAATTCTAATCAATAGATGGATGATTTCTATGTATGGTTTCGCAAGCTGTCTAAATACGTAGCTTTTGTCATATACTATAAATGGAAATATGGAATAAGGGACCGTGTGCAGCATTTGAAGTTCAGAACTTGTTAAAATGTCACAGGCATATGTGATTTTTAATTGGGAGAATCTCATTATTAAGGGCCCCGTAAAGCAACTCGTTAAAGGCTCCCAAGATTTTGATATATCTCAGTGCAAGACTTAAACTCGTTAAATGAAGGATATATATTTTAATAATTGAACGGTACAATTTAATTTTAATTGAGAACCTAGGCCCTGCAGTAGTATTTCAGAATCTTTTAGAACTTTCATATCAATAAGCTAAGTTGCTTCAGGAGGCCCTTAAAATGAGATTTCTCCTTCCTTTTATTTCAAATGTAATCCATGTTCTTTAAAATTTAAAATTGCCTTCTTACAATTTTCTGGGCTTTTAATTTAGTGAACTAGGCATTATATTTAATTTGTTCATGGATATAAAATATTGGGTTAAATACCATTTTTGCCACTTTAAGATATTGGTAAGGGGGCATTTGAAGAGGAAGTTTTTTTGAGATCATTTTAGCCTCGAAAGTTTACAAAAGGAAGAATTTGCCCCTAAGTTTTTAGGAGAAATTTGCTTCCTAAGTTTACAAAGAGAGCAACGATCCAACATTAAGATCAACCGATCGGTAAGATCATTATGTTTGTAAACTTCCGGCAAAAATGATACCAAAAAAACTTCCAGAAGTATTTAAGTCTCTCCTTATCAATACTTTGTGAAAATTGGTATTTCACCCTAAAAATTAATGGAATAAAGGTGAAGTGTATTAAACTTGAAGTATATCATAAGGGGGTCACCCAGGCCAACTGGCTATAACTTAATAAGAAAGAGTTGCATCGGATCCAGTTTCCTGCCAGGTGGAGCTCGTCCATCCTGACGGTTGATTTAATTTTCTTACTTTTTATTTTTTCAAAAAAATTATTTTAATGGGTAGAGAATCTAAAATAAAAATAATCTCTCAACTAATATTTTTTCAAAAAATAATTTTTTTAATTTTTTTTTCAAAAATGACTTTTTTATTTAAAAAATAAAAAGTAAAAAAATTAAATTTGTGACGGTCCAAAATGGACGAGCTCCGTCTACATATCCAAAAGATGGACAAAGAAACTGGATCTGAGTTGCATCGGACATTACCTAAAATTGCAATATGGCTAGGCCCGTTAAATTCATGTAACGGCCCCCAATAATCTTTTCTTGGGTTTCAATTTTATCAGCATAATGCATATACTTCCGCGTTGCTTTTTATAAAAGCCCACTGTTTAAACTGTCTTGATATTTTTTATAAGATCTTATCAAGAGTCATATCAATATTTAATGAGTTTTTTTTTTCTCTATTTATGTCCCTCATTAATTATATATATTGTATTAGTTAGAGGGTTGAATATATTTAAGTTTAGTATATTTTTCTCTCTTATTTCTTATTTGCCCCTTATAAATAAAGCGATACTTAGAAAAAAAGTTTATTTTAAGACATAATTATTATTTTTAACTAACTTTAACCGCTTTCTTAAATGGTGTGATTCAGTTATTGTACTATTATAAATAGGACCAGGGGATAAATTATGGTTTTAGTTAATACACTGTTGGTTAGAGTGTTAAGTGACCTCACTCTTATAAGAAGAAGAATACAAATTCAAGTATCAAGAAATACACTTGTTATGGGTATAGCTTGGTAAAGCCGCATCGCATAATTGGCTGGACCATCTCTGAATGAATGGGCTGGACCACTCTAAATGAGCTTTAACTTTAGCCATTAACTAGCTTGGTAAAGCCGCATCGCATAATTGGAGACCTTACACATGAAAGCATACTTTTTGTTGGGGTGTTTTAAAAATTACCCTCATCCTATCTATACATCTATATAGTACTACATCCGAAATGGAATATAGATACAAAATGACAACAATCCCCTTCACATTAACTACAAATTCACATTTAAAAAAAATTAGGATATATTGTTGGCAAAATCTGCAAGGAAACAAGAAAATATTTGGTTCGAGTGGTATTTAAAGACAACGTTCTTAAAATCTATTTCACACCCCCTCAATTGATAAAAAGTGACACTTCCCAAGATTAAACAAATATTTTTATAAAGATACATGGTAACAAAACTTGTGGAAAATAACGAATTGATATCTTGAAGTGGTGCGAGTTGGAGCACTATATATCTTCAATTAAAAGTTATAATTATATGTTAAATTCATGAACCAACACAAATTCCTTAATTCATAAGAATATAACTTCTCAAAACACATCTTTATTTTAAAACAATCCAATAATATTGGAGAGACTCTTTCTTTAATACACCCTTACACAATATCTACAACATATATAACGACATGTGACCGAATAACTTAATATAATAAATATAATGTAACTTGATTTTAGTTTTCCCCCTTTTATAACCGTGACAAGAGCCACTTTTTTAACCAACTTTATTTGGATGCAATAATTTTTTAATGTTGTTTATGAAGTAAATAAATATCACTCTAATCATATTTATAAGTCTATTTTAGGAAAAGAAAAATTGTTCTTTATGATTAGTATATTGTTAGGGTAATAAATGAGAGTGTTACAATTTTACCTTTATTAATTATAATAAATTTTAGATAGAGAGAATAAAGAGCTAAGAAATACTCATTTATACACTACTAGAAAAAAACAAATTAGCGACGGAATTTTTTCCGTCGCAAATTACGTCAATTTGCGACAAATTAAAAATTCCGTCGCAAGATAATGCCTTTTGCGACGGAAAAAGATATACGTCGCAAATTTGCGACGGAATTTTTATCTGTCGCGCAAATTAGCGGCGGATATCTCATCGTCGTTTAATCGCGGCGACAAATGGCCGCCGTTTTTTGCTTTTTGCGACGGATTATTAATCCGTCGCAATAAGGGCGACGGATTTTAAAATCGTCGCTAAATGGCGGCAAAAAAGGCCGCCATTGGATGCTTTTTGCGACGGATAATGTTCCGTCGCAAAAAGCCTCGCGACGGATTATTCATCCGTCGCTGGCGGCGGCCAAAAAGGCCGCCGGTTTTTGTCTTTAGCGACGGATTATAAATCCGTCGCTAAAATACGTTGTTTTTTGCGACGGAATCAATATTCCGTCGCAAAAAGCGGATTTTGCGACGGAATATTAATCCGTCGCAAAATCCATTAATTAGGGCCGGATTCCCTTCACTCTCCCGACCGGCCCGCCCCGGCTTCCCCTCCCCGGGCTCCCTCGCGGGCCGGCCCCGCCCCCCAGCTACCCCCCCGGCTCCCTCCGTAGCCGGCCCGCCCCGCTCCCCTCTCCCCCGGCTCCTCGCCGTCGGCCCAGCCCCCGGCTCCTCCGTAGGCCACGGCCCCGCCCGGCTCCTCCCGCCCCGGCTCCCCTCTCCCCCCCCACCACCCGCCACCCCTGGCTCGCGCCCCATCTCTCTCCCCACCGGCGCCCCCGGCTCCCTCCCACGCTCCGGCGCTGCGGCTCACTCCCAACTCCGGCGCCCCCGGCTCCCACCGGCCACCCGCTCCGGCGCCCCGGTTTACGCGACCCCTTCGGCGGCCCCGGCTCCTCCCCCGCTCCGGCGCCCCGGCTCCCACCCCCACTCTACCGTGTTCCGGGTAAAGGCGTGTTTCATTTTTTTTTCACCACATTATTTACATTATTTGTTATAGAAATTAGTATAGATAAAAATTGAAAAAATTAGTCATATTTATTACTTATGAAAAATTGTGTATATGGAAAATTGGTGAAGGCTACGGGAAAATTGTTATGGAAAATTCAGTATATGTTTGGTGATTGTAAATCATGCCTAGTTTTGAGGTATATAACTCGATGTGGTATTTAATATACAATACTTAGTTCATACGATATTTTATTTTGTGCTCGAAGATGATACACTACTCATTGTTAAGTTTCGCGCATCGGTTGTTAGGCTCACCAAAATACTTATAGTGTTCTATTCTTTGTTTGCCCCTTCACAAGCATGTCCCCATGTTCGGTGTCTTATCCTCATTTCTCTCGGTTGCTTGCTTTGTGATCTGTTATTTGTTCAATGTATGTGTTTGTTTTCTACTTCCTTGATTAAGTTGCAATTGGTTGGCATAAGTGGCCAGTTGTATTGGCCACTTATATATATATTTGTGTCATGTTGAGATAGATGTTAATTAGCTTAGTAAATGAACTAGCCAGGAAGTATGGAAGACAATCATGTTAGGAGTTGGATGTACAACCGTCTAACTGATAGAAGACAACTAAATCCAGCATTCTTGGTGGGTTTGAAAGAGTTCATCAATTTTGCTTTGGCGCATTCAAATAATTCTAGTAGACAAATCGGTGTACGTGTGTAAAATGTAGGTGTTTAAGATTTAAAGATTCGGGAAAGGTCGGAATTCATTTGTGTAAAAATGGATTCATGAAGGATTATGAATTTTGGGAATTTCATGGCGAAGTCCGACGTACACCGAGTGGTTATTACGGGACGGTAGTCATCGAGAAAACCTTAATCAATATGAGCGAGTTGGTTATGGATGCCGCGGGACCGTTCATCGGAGATATTTTGATCCCGTTACACATGGTGAACCGTCATACATTGGAGAGGAGACCGATACACATACTCAACCATCATACATAAGAGAGGATCCTCATCCGAAAGCCGATAGGTTCTATAAAATGCTTCAAGAAGCGCAATGTCCGCTATGGGAAGGTTGCGAACACTTTGAAAGTAGTGAATATTCATCGCTATCGGCTACCCTAGCAACACTAAGGTTGACGACCGATCACCATATGAGTGAGAGGAATTACAACGAAATGATGCAGATCATAAGTAAAGTTGTTCCCAAAAACAATAATTTGCCGAAGGATTTTTACCAAGCAAAAAAAAAGTGAAAGAACTTGGACTTGGATGTGAAAAAATCCATTCTTTGCCCCGAGAGGATGTATGTTGTATTACAAGGAAGATCTTTGAGTTGACCAATTGTAAATTCGTGGACATGAGATATAAAATTGTGGGAAAGGAAGGAAAATGACCCGTCAAGTATTAAGCAAAATGTGGTACTTTCCTTTGGTGCCCGGACTTCGAGATTGTATGCATCGGAACAACCTTTGCTCATATGAGATGGCACCGGAACATCATAGAGATGAAAACTTTGTGACGCATCCATCCGATGCCGAAGCTTGGCGTAAATTTGACGAGGCGAATCCTTTATTTGCTATGGATCCCCGTAATGTTCGTCTTGGTCTATGTTCGGATGGGTTCGCTCCTTTCAGCAATACGGGCATCAATTATTCTTATTGGCCTGTCATTGTGACGCCGTACAACCTCCCACAATCTATGTGTATGCGAAGAGAGTTTTTCTTTCTTAACGCCTTAATCCCTGGGCCATCCAACCCAAAAAGAAGATAGACGTGTACCTCAGGCCTTTGATAAACGAGTTGAAGATGTTGTGGAGTGAGGGGGTTCTAACGTATGATATATCATTGAGCCGAGAATTTCACAATGCGTCTTTGCCTTAATGTGGACGATAAATGATTTCCCTGCGTATGGGATGTTGAGTGGATGGCAAACGTCGGGAAAGCTTGCATGCCCGAGTATGTCTTGAAGAACATGGGTTTTAGCTTGGAAACACGTCACAAAGTCTCGTTGGTTTGACAGCACCGGTGATTCCTACCCCCGATCGGCCATTTAGGAGAAATAAAAAAGACTTCACGCGGAATGTTACCGAACGAGAAGATCAACCTCGTCGTTTTAGTGGTGAAGAAATATGGGACAGGTTCAAAAATATTCAAAGTGTCGAAGAGGGGGCTGCTTCCAACACACCTGAGGGATATGGCGTTGATCATCATTGGAACAAACGTAGCATCTTCGGGAACTACCCTATTGGAAAGATCAATTGTTAAGACACAACCTTGATGTCATGCATATTGAGAGCAATGTGTTTTGCAATATTCTCGCACACCGTGATGGACACCAAAGGCAAGACGAAGGATACAATCAACGCAAGACGGGACATAGAAGCGATTTGTAGAAGGCCCGCTTTGCATTTGGTGGAGCATGACGGGGACGGACTTCCAAACCTAGAGCGCCATACACATTAAACAAAACGGAGAATTTAGAATTGTTGCAATGGGTTAAAGATCCGAAACTCCTAGATGGTTATGCGTCAAACTTGAAAAGATGTGTCAAGATGCACGAGGCGAAGTTATCCGGGATGAAGAGTCATGATTGTCATGTTTTTTTCCAGAGATTGTTGCCGTGGGCCTTCAGAGCACTACCGAAGCATATATGGTCTATTCGACGGAATTTTCCATGTTCTTCGTGAGAAATTTGTGCTTCGATTTGAATGTTGAAAAGTTATGGCACGGAGGCGAGCATGCCAATAACCCTATGCAAGTTAGAGATGATGTTTCCCCAACATGTTTGACTTAATGGAACATTTGCCTGTTCACTTAGCCTACGAAGCAAAGGTAGGAGGTCCTCAACAATATAGGTGGATGTATCCGTTTGAGAGATAATATATATTTCTTTCATGTTGTTATTTCTTTCACGCACTTTAGTCTATAAATACCCTGTCCATTGTAGGTTTTTACGCACTCTTAAGCACAAAATAAAAAAAATACAAGGTACGTTGAAGGATCTATCGCGAAGCGTATCTCGGTCGAAGAGGCCACAAAATTCGCGTCATACTATTATCCCCCGAAATGATATCAAGATGGAGAGGGTACCTCGCAACGATGATGGCGGTAATACGAGCGAACGAAATCAATATTTAATTTTCCAGGCGAGTCGTGGGAAAACGTAGGAGGTCAACTCTTGAAGGAAGAGATAAGCGAGTAATGAGTGGTACATTCTAAACAATTGTGAAGAGGCGCCCAATACTTAAAGTAAGATTTCTTTTCTTTTTACTGTTACGGTAAGTGTTAAAGTAATAACTGTAGGAATTCTTACAACGCAGCGGATTAAAATTTTAAGAATCCCGTCCCGAGGATCACTCAGGTGCGTTTAAATCAAGACTAAGGAATCCGAAATTACCTTTGGTGAATCCGTTCGTGTCTCGTTTCCTTTGAACTCGGCGGGCTACCTCCTCGATCAATAGAAGACGACTCGTTGAATCGGCTTCCTCTCTTGGTATCCACACGAACAATTTCCGAACACGGCTACGGCAGTGTGCTAGTGCTTCTACTGTGTCTCTCTAGGTTCTTCACCACCAGATCAGATTTTCTCTCGTTTTTCTCCTTTTGGCTTATACACACAGAACCATTCAAAAGCCTCAAAAGCCTCTAACGTTTTTCTATGCATCAATACGTATTAATGCATATTAATACGTATTAATGTACAATTAATCCGTATTAATGTACAATTAATCTGCATTAATGTACAATCAATATGCATTAAGTTTGAATTTCGAATTTCAAAAACTGATTTTTGAAATCTGAATTTCGAATTCTTGAATTAAAAAATATTAATTAAATCTATCTCGATAGATCTAATCTAATGTATTTATTTAATGCAAACTAAAAAGCCTTCGATTTAATTTATCTCTATAAATCAAATCCGAGAAATAATATTCATCTATTTAATTAGTTATGAGATACCATATCTCAATTTAATCTAAACAGATATCTGATATTCTCATTCGAATATTAAACGAGATACATTATCTCTATTTGTTTTAGATATTTAATTTATCAAATAAATTAAATACAAAACAAACATTATATATATAATAATATTATAATCTCCATTAATAATATTAATATATATATATATATACATTAATTTCGAATTTTAATAAATATATATTTATCCTAGATTAAATTTAGTATTCATTAATTCTAGATTAATCGAGATTCAATGAACCCGAACACAAATGCTCGTGTTGGATTATTCTTGTGTGCGACCTGAGACCCATATGAGATTGGCGTGGGCCAAAATCGTATCAGCCCACAAGTCGCAAGCGGCCTCTAGCAAGACATTGCGACTACCCAACTCACATGGGGATCGATATCACGATACAACCTTATCATACAACCATGTCACGTCCTTTTGTCATGCGATAATTTGGTCAAGGATGAAGCATGGACAATGTCAACTTCCTATTCTTGTCCATTACTTTCTCGATTCTCGAGTAGTCTAATAAGTGAAATGGAAACTCCTTTCCAACATAGTATGGCCATACATTTCTTAGACTCACTCATCGAGGGGCCCGATTATCTCTACAAATGTGAGGGACAAATTCCATCTTGACCATTCACATTCCTCCGCATGAAAACCACTGATCCCGATCCCAGCCTTTATCATCACCCGGTCAAAGGTGACTTTTGACTAGGTCAAAGATTAATGATTCATCATGTAGGAATCCATGATGATCTCAGGTCATAGGGCATTGTGACGCGGTTATATATGAGACAAGCTAATGACTAGATCCACGGCTTTCTCATAGTGGGTCTGGCCCAAAGACCTTGTACTCTTACAAGTGCCCATGACTACGATTGTATCTCCATATCTCATCAAAGTCATATCGGTCTTAACTCATCTTCGCTCCGCGTAGATGACCGACGTGGACATTTAGGATAATCTATAAGATATATCCAGGGATGCAGTTATCAATACAAACATGCAAACGAAAATGATAACAAAAAGGAGAATACTATAAATATCCTAAACGTTCATTGTACAATGACTTGCCCCTAGGGCATAATTTCCAACAATAACTTCATTTTGTTTTTTTACAGTTACTTCTCTAATTGGGTCCGATCGGTAAATCCTTCAATTTTGGATTCCCAAGTTGATGAATTCACGAACTCTGAGTTTCCAAAGTGGTTTCGATCCTATTTCATGGAAAATCCATCAGATCCCAATGAAGTTGCATGAAGTTTATCTTATGGAGCTGCAATTAGTGTTACCTGGTGCAAAAAATATATAATCAATGGGTATCGGTTTTCAACTGTTGAAGCAAACGCAGGTACACTATGTTGCAATTACGGTGTATGTTGTCGAGGTGACCAAGTTGACGGGGTGGAGGGTGACTACTACGGGATGTTAATTGACATAATTCGGTGAGTTACCCGTGGGACAAGGTGGTGACCTTTGTTTAAATGTGAGTGGTTTGATAACGAGTCCGCGTGGGACAAAGGTGGACAAACATGGGAATATTGAGATTCACTGGACAAGGAGATATACGGTTGGTTATGACCCATTCATCCTTGCTCAACAGGCGGAACATGTTTACTATACAGTATACCCCACTTCTCGCCAAGGGTGGGTGAGAGTTATCAAAACCAAAGCACAGAATATTATACTTAAGTCGAAAGAGTCGGAAGCAAATGACGGCATGAAGGAACCGTTCCAAGCTGATGTGGAACATGGGCCCGTAAACATTACCGACGATGATGTACCAAGCAATTTGTTCGATTACGCTGAGACTTAGAGTTGGTTCCAATCTAAGTTGAGGATGACGAATCGACGATGAGACGAAGTGATTTACTCGATAGTGAATCGAGTTTGACGACTATGAGACTTCAGAGGAAGGCGTGCAAGAAGATGTCGAAGAGCAGGAATTGTCCGATTGATTTGTGTTAGTGCTTTGTTTATGACGATCTGTTATACTGCATAATCAGTAACTGCGCTAATGTCACAAATAATTCAAGTAAATATCTTATTTTTATAGTTATTTTGACATAATGTTTGTAAGTGTGCGAGAGATGGAGCATCCGGAGGTCGTTCGGATCGTGGACGTGGTCGAACCGGACCCCGTCCTATCGGAGGGGTAGGCAACGTCATCTTGCTTCCTTTGTAGGCGGGGAGAGGCACTTCCCCGGAGGTTTCGCCACATGAGATGTCAACTTCACCATCGGTTTATTTGTCCACTTCACCGTCGGTCTATATGTCCACTTCACCGTCGGTCTATTTGTCCACTTCACCATCGCTTTATTCGTCGGTGTCTCGTCTTCCTTCACCGATCCACAACAAGGGGGACACCAGGTTTAATCAATATTATATTTCGATTGATTTATATATGTTTAGTTTTCTTTTACCATCTATGTTATCTTCAATAGTTCACATTCCTTCCGGGACACTCCGTCGCCTCATAGCCATGTCGACGAAGGAGGTAGTTCCTCTAATACACCAATATGGGGAGAGAGAGATCTGCGACGGGAAGCTTTGGATCCGTCCTAAGGGCACCGAGGAGTGAGTCATGTGAAGTTACTAATAATGCTACGATTTTTTACCTTTAGTTTGTATGCTCTTATTTGCATCAAATCTTTTGTCTTGATTTTTGCCTTATAATGACGTGGCTAGTGTCCTCTCAACTCAAATATTCCGTAATTTCAATTAGCCTTGGGCCACGTGGACGAGACATTCCTAAGGTGCGGCGGGACGCTTGGTTCAAGGAGTTTTTGGTAAGTTAAGTGTTTCATAGTTATTAATTTCATACAAACCGATTAAGTATTTTTAAAATTTGGAACACTAATTGTTCGTTATTGATTTTCGAATAAGTTTATGACGTTACCGAACATCATAAAATCGAGAAAAGCATTTAACCATAAGGGAAGCCGGTGGTTGATCGAGAGGTGTTATAAATTGAGAAAGGGTACGGGCAAGTAAGATTGGATTGACCACGATGTAGCGGGCCAATTACTTCAAAATTGGGCCGTCGATGAGAAATTTAAAAATAGAAGTCGGAAAAATAAGCAAAATAGGGCCGAGACGGAAGGACCTTCATATGCCGACGGCTCCATTCCACAGAGTGAGCATAAACGGAAAGTTGTGAGTACACTTTTTTTCTATTAAAGTATTCAATATTTTGTACTTTGAAACAATTTATTAATGGTCATACTTTGTGTTTGCGAGCCTTTCTGGGAAGTTCCTCCGAGAAGATGTTGAGTGGACCGCCTTTGAGCGGACTCATACCTAGCAATCGAAGGGAGTGAGAGGCGCCGGATTAACACCGGAGTCTCAACAAGTTGCGGTGAGACATTTATATTGCATTTATTCTTTGTTCGGACACCAACATGTTTATTTCATTTCACATGGCTTATTTGTAATGTATTTTTCGTTTGTAGGACACCCATCGAGGCCGACACGGGAGAGAGACTCGTAGAGTGGGACCGGCCACGCATCCTCTCAGGCCGATAACGAGAGTCTATTATTTCAGGCTGCAGGTGGATTTAACAGCAAAGGCAGAGTCTTCGGGTACGGTGCCTCTGCCAGCCAACTTAGGGAAACAAAGCGTTGCACATCCTCCACATCTGGCACTGAAGGTGTTTCTACAGGTAAACGTGATACATTTGATATTGATTGTTACATTTTCATTCTTTGGTCCATTTAAATGAAGTACAAAAAAAGATTATTATATTTCCTAATGTTTTTGCGAGATGAGGTGAAGAAGATGATCGCGTTGGTGGAGGAGCAAGCGGTGAAATTTGAGCGAGACAAGGCAACAACAAATGGAGACAATGAGCCGAGCCGAGACAAGGCAACAACAAATGGCGAAGCAAATAAGCTCCACGAGACACGCGAGATGGTTAGGCAGATGCAACTTCAAATCATGTCCCTAATGAAAAACAAGGGTCCGGAGCCGGCTCCTAGTGGTGATCCTGCTGATATTGATACGATGATGATGATGCGCATTTGTTTAGACTACTTTTTTAGTACATGTTCTTTGGATATTGTCTTTTCTATGAATGACTCTTTATGACTATAAATTCAGTTTTTATGTTATACGGCGCTTTTTCTTTTATATATTTTATTATATAATTTTTAAAACAAAATTTAAAAATAGAATAATTTTTTTTTAAAAAAAATAATGGAAAAGAATATAACTTTAAAAAAAAAAAATGAAATTATAATAAAGAAAGAAATTTAAAAAAAAATCGAAATTTGCGACGGATAAGAATGTCACAATTGCGACGGATTTATATCCGTGGCAAATTTTGAAATTTTGAAATTTGCAACGAGATAATGAAATCCGTCGCAATTGGTCTAATTTGCGACGGATTATTATCCGTCACAAATTAGACCAATTGCGATGGATTAAAAATTCCGTCACAAATTGCGACGGAATATATAAATCCGTCGCAATTGCCACTTGTTTGTTGCGACGGACTTTATCCGCCGCAAAATCCGTCGCAAAATGAATTTGCAACGGAAAAACCCAAATTTGCGACGGATTTTTTCCATCGCAAAAACCGACTTTTCTAGTAGTGATATATGACGACAAAATTGAAAAATTATCAATTCGGTCTATATTTATTCAATTTGCTAACTCTCATTGTCACGTGAGAATTAGGTAATTTGGACTTATAAATTTAATATATTGATATTGAATATAAGGTATGGACTATATATATTTTTTAAAAAAATTAATAACATTATTACTTCTTACTCTTTGATGAAATTTTCATTTTAACCCTCTGATTTTACATCTTTAGTTAAATTATGGATAGTAAAACTAAAAGGGAAAATTAATAATTTAATCTTTGAAGTTTCAACTTCATATCGCGACTCACTCTTTACATTTTAACTTACTCTAACTCAAAGTCATTCCTTTGGGCAAAAAAAAAACTCGAAGTCATTCCTAAAAACTTTCATCCGTTTGATAAAATCATCCTTGCGGTCATAGGTGGACCTATATAGTGGAGAAGGGGGGCAAGTTCCCCCCTTGAATTTGGGAAATTGGGGTTTTTTTTTTTAAAAAAAAATTAATACATGTTTGAATGATTGTCCACCCTTAATACATCAAAACTGCACTTCGTAATCGGATGAGAGATGAATGGTTGAATGATTGTTTAATGCCTTATATTGAAAAAAGATGTATTTGATAGCATTGATAATAAGACAATTATGATGGAATTCAAAAAAATAAGGCATAGAAGATGACATTGTAATTATTTTTAGGGTTAAGGAGCGAATTGGCCAACAAACTATTACTCCAGAAGCGCCCAGCATAAACAACTATTAAATGGACCTTAAATACCAAACAACTTTTTAAAAGCTGAAGTTAGCACAAAATCGTTTAACCTCCGTTACGTTTGTTAGTAAGAAGAACTGAATTTTTCTGCTCTCGAGCTATCAATCATGGAAGTTCCAAAGGATCAAATCGCTACCCTTCTCAAAGCCGTTGATTAAGCCGATCCAAAGATAGCCCGAGCGAGATGAAGCCGGTTTGAATCAAAACAATCCGGCGCGGATAAGCACTTTGATCGAGATCAAAACCGTTCTTCGCTCCAATTCTTGTTAGGGTTGAAATTGTAAACCAAATGATCCAAACCGTTGACGCGAATCGAGATTTTGATTGGAGTAAATATCCGAGAGGCCGAAATCGCGGAAGCATGGTCGAATAGTCTTGGGTCTTGGGCGGAAGGGAATTCGGCGGGGAGAATGGTGGGGACGATGAGGGTGACATGGATTTGGTGATGAGGATTAATACTCTTCAATGAAGTGTCATGTAAATCCAAGTCCTTCATAATGGAAACCCAATCCAGCCGTGAAACGCATGCTCGTCCACCTCCACGGAGTCCTACGTCGGTGGTAGCTTTGACACGGACTCGATAACTAATTTGGAGGTGAGGCTCTAGCAAAGGTCGAGCACCGAGGTGGGTTTGTAGCACAACTACATGCAAGCTTTGCAATACTACAAGATGATTCCCAAACAAAATACTCCCTCATCCCGGAGTTCATTGTCATCAAACAGGTCTTCCTCTCCAAATTCTTACAATATATCAGCAATCAATGAAAATGACAGTGAATTAACGGACGTTGATGATGAATTAAAGAATTTTGTGCTAACTTCACTTTTTAAAAAGTTGTTTGGCATTTAAGGTCCACTTAATAGTTGTTTGTGCTGAGCGCTCCTAGGGTAATAGTTTGTTGGCCAATTCGCTCCTTAACCCTTATTTTTATTGTAATATATTTTTCTTATTAAAATATATGTACTTGAACTTATTGAGTGCACACCCTTCATTGTAATTTATGTAGCTGCATTTCTAACCGCACTTAGGTTTGCTTTTCTAAAGGACATGTTTGTAAAATAATTGTCTCTCTTATTACATCATTAGTATTCACTTGATTTCATGAATATTTTTTTGATATTTTTTTCTTTTCTTGTTTATATTCTTTTATTTTTTAATGCATTTAAAACATTCCTTAAAAAAAAATTTGGGGGCAGCTCCTAAATCCCCCTGCCAGTGGTGCCCCCTTTAATTAATTTTCTGGGTTCGCCCCTGCTTGCGGTGTTAAGACTCATAACACCACGTGTAACAAAAAGAATGAAAAGAGTATCACTGATTCACTTCTTGGTACCTCTGGGTCGCTTACTCGCTAGTGATATTCAAACTAGACTCATTGTTCTTCCTCTATAGACTCTGGGTTACTCAAGAAATGTTTACATGGACGCTGGCAGTGTTGAAATATTTATAGAAAGAATTGCTGATCGATATGCCTGAGATCATCAACACTTCCTTCTATAAATCTTTCATGTCCTTCGTCGTTACCTCCGTCATCCTAGAGATCATCAACATCGACGCCGCTTGTGCTTCTACAACGGGATTGTGTGTCGTCCATTAGGTTTACTCCGGCGGGGATGACAGTGGCGTCTTCATACTCGAATCCTTTAATCTTTGAAAAGTAAAAACAGAGCATGAGGCAAAGTAAGAGACATAAGCTTGTCGAATCCTCCTTTCTCCTTCGATCACCCAACCCACAATCCAAAACGAAACTAAGGCTCCGTTTGGTTTGAAGGGAGGGGAGGGAGGGGAGCTCCCCTCCCTAAGGTAAAAAGTCAGATAGAACCCTGATTTACCTCGTTTTTCGCACAAATATTTAAAATCAAGGTCATATATGTCTTTTCACACTAGCTCCCCTCCCTTCAAACCAAACGGAGCCTAAAGTTTTATTAAATCTGCAGAGCAAGAAAGATGAGTCAGGGTTGAAGATCAGAGTGGCGACTGGTGAGTGATTGACCCAGAGGCACGAAGAAGCGAGTCAGTGACGCTCTTTTCATTCTTTGTGCCAACATGGATGCAACATTTAACCCTCTTAACAGTATTTGAGTGCACCTTCCTTCTTCACTAACTAACAGCAAGGATGATTTTATCAAATGGTTGAAAGTTTGGGAACCAAGTGATCGAGTGGCAGTTGAGTTGAAATTTCACGGACCAAATGATTAATTTTACCAAACCAAAATTCCTCAAACAATTTCGTCTCATTTCAATAATTTTGGCAAAATGTCTTGATCATAAAGGGTTAAGGTGCAAAAATACAAATATGGTTTGGCTAAAAGAGCGTCTAACACCAAGTGTTTTTCTTAGGTGTAAAAGTGATTATGTGGTTATAAAAATGGAGCAAAAGTCACATATTTTGTTAAAGTAGAAGACAGTTGACTGTAAAGTTGAACGGTTTGACTAAAAATGGTGACGTGTATAATGAGGTGGAACACTGCTGTTACTTTATGTTGTTGGGGCCCATAGTCTTGTCAGTTTAGCAAAGTTTGATCTACCGTTACTCTCCGATCTCTATCTTCTTCATCACTCATCTTGGTGAGAAAACATAGAGATTGAGAGAAGCAGAGATCGGGTACTGCTAATTGAGAGCTTAAGCTTTGGATTTGTTTTGGGAGGGGGGGGGAGGTGATCGATGGAGGAAGAAGACACATGATCTCAACACCACCATTATTCCTCCTCCGATCTCATCGCACCAATCATCATCCATTTTTTCCTCTCCTTTCCATCGCCAGATTCGATAGAAGCAGAGGACACCGTGAGAGAGCTTGAACTAGACCTCCGGTGACCTCCATCCTTCGTTTCTCCATCACACGACGACCACCACCTCCATCAATTCCAAAGAAAGACATGATTTGAAGCTAAACCAAATAGCGGCGGACCTGCGTCTACGCAGGTGCACGCACGTACGTGCATAAAATTTTAAGTTTTGTATTTTGTATTTTTTTAATATATATATAATTTTAAAAAATTGTGCATACCTAAATGATCTCCTTATACCTAAACCAAACAACTCAAGTTGATTGAGTTTGCTAGATTCTATCCTTTTGAGTTTGATGAGCTTGTAGATATTCATTTTCTGTCTTCAAGTCTCGGTAATTTTATTGTTGATGTGAGGGCTGGTTCTGATTTTGTCAATTTGCAAACAATTTCTGACCTTGCTTTGAAGATGGTTGAGAAGAGAAAGGATATTGTTTATCCACTGGTTACTTTGTTGATAAAGTTGGCACTCGTTCTACCGGTAGCAACTGCTAGTGTTGAGCGGGTTTAATGACTTTTGTTAAAGATAAGTTGCGCAATCGAATAAATGATGATTGGTTTAACTCATGCATGCGTTTAAAACTTTTCTTTAATTTTTTTTTCAGGGCAGCGCCCCCGAACTCTCAAATCCTACCACTAATTGTGCACCCACAAATCTAAAAACCTGGGTCCGCCACTGAAACCAAAGGTGACGATTTTGAATGGAAAAGTGAGAGGGAATTGGATCTTCACCGTCACCACCGACATACCCTTTTCTCTTTATACCTCTCATTCTAATCCCTCCACCGTTGGTTTCACTCTGAATCACCACCACAATTCCTCCTCTGTTCTCAATTTCCACCACTTCTAGCTTCCTTTTTACCATCAAAACTCCATTATTTTGACGAGCTCCTTCCACACTTTTGTTTTCGAACTCTTCACAAATCACAACCATGGATTCTCCGATTTTGGGTTTATATCTAGCCACAAATCTTCTGATTTTTAGGCCAAGTCTAGAGGCGTTAGCTATGGCCGAAGAGGAAGAGACCTAGGCCGAAGCCGAACATAAACTCGATGCTACTACTTCTCCGACCTCATAGCTTTATCCCTACGTCTCATGCTTGCCTTTTAAGCGTTCGTAATTTTCCCCAATTTTAGTCTCCTAATATTATTGGGCTTTCCTAGTCAGCAATTTAGGGTTACAGATGCCTTCTACAAATTCCACATCAACGTCGTCAAACCGTCCAACTTCACGGTCAACGTCGTCTACCTTAACAGAATATGTGACTTTTGTTTCATTTTTGTAACTACATAGACATTTTTGCATATTAAAAAAACATTTGGTTTTGGACGCTCTTTTGGCCAAATTACGTGTGTGTATTTTTACGGATCCGGTTCCTCTCATAAGCGATTTTCTCATTGTCCCTCACCATCTCTGAATCTTGACCGTCCATTTGATCTAACAGCTCAGGTTAAGCCACGTCATCTTAGTTTAAGTAAAATTGAATTGCAGCACCATCAATTTCGCAGCCTCGACCGGGGAATTTGCATAGCCTTTCGCCACCACCTCTGATTTCGTCCATTCCATCTTTCCTCCTGCTTTCTCCTTTTCCTTGACTCCTTGCTCGCTGCCTCTTGTTCTTATTTTACCTTCTTCTAGTGGGTGGTAGTCGCAGACAATCTGGATCTCCAAAATTGATTCTCTTGGTTTAGAAAGGAGAGGTTCTCTCTACCGTATTCTTGTCGCAATTAGTAGACGTCCTAGGGGAGAAGAACAGAAACCATCATCACGTTTTCCTTATTCGTCCTTCCAAGGTTTTATTTATTTTTTTCGTTTATTCTCAAGTTTGACATAATTGATAATTTGTTTTCCTTTAACCTATTAAGGCCTTTATTTCAGTTGTGGTTTGTTCTCATCTGAAAAAAAAAACGCTTCATTGCAAGTCAAGATTGATTGTTTAAATCGAGGAGGCTTGACCCCTTTATGTCTCGACCATGTATTGGTGTGTACTTACTTTTTGCACTATATTCATATGTTATGTTAGTTGCAAATCCTCCACTTTTAGACTACTTTTTTTATGCTGTTGGTTGATATGCTTCATAAATTTATAATTTGCCGACAGGCTAGTATAGTGCCTCATAAGTTATAAACGAACTAGCCCTGCGTGCTGCATTTTTTTAAAAATAATTTTGTGTTTAATTTAATTTAAATATCTGTTAGAATAATGTTGATGTATCCAGAAATGCTCATCAGGAACCCTTTGATAAGTTTAACAATCCTAAGGTACCATAAATGCCCGTATGAAAATATTCCTACTCCCTTGTTACAATTTATTCTCACAAAGGCCTTGTCATTTCTTCCCTGTGGGCAAGAATTTTGTTAGCTTGGTTTAAGCCTGCTAAAGTAGCTATTTAGGGCAACAAAGCACTCTCTCTCGAGTCAACGATCTAATGATGTTAGTATAAGCTTATATTGGAACATCTTTAGTATAGTCTTTTGTTGTAGAAAACTTCATTTATGTAGATTTACGCTTGTAAGTTATAACTCTGCGCATGATGGTCCCTCTCAAAGCTCAAGTTGCTACCTAAAATCTTTCTTTGCTTTCATGTTTAGTTCTGTTTTTACATTTTCATTTTTCAGTTTCAAATGTATAATGAAGGTGATATCACTAGAACTGCTGATCTTGTAGATCCTATTAGTGGAAGACTCTCCCAATTATTGAGAAAAGTAAGCAACCTCATAATAAGGCCAACAACCACTCGGGAAACTAAATCAAGAACCTTTCATCTTAACCACGCCGCTTAAGGTAGCCATTCCTTTATTTCGGGAGTTTTTCTTTTATCCTTATTAATTGTTGTGAATCTGTCCAATTCTGATGTTTAATATGCACTAGCCAGGAAGATTGACAAATTTTTTCCAGAGATAGCCATGTCATGTCCTCAAAATACTATCTTTTCAATTCAATGCTTCCCAAGTGAAAGTTGAAATAATTGGTTACAGGTCTACAAGTGAAATGAAAAACATACCATTAAAGCTTTCATATGTTTATAAGTCGCCGTAATCGTTACAATTCCTTCCACCTACAGCACCCTTGCAAGGGCCATGTCCAAGGTCTATGTCCTGTTGGGGATTGCTGCGGTCACCAGTTTGACATTATATGCACTAAATCATATTTGCTTGTTTATGTCTTACATAAAAAGGCCCAACCCTTAAAAAAAAAAAATATTCAGAATAATATTTTCTTTATCTTTTCTTCCTCTGTGTTAATTTAATTATAGGGTGGCACATCGTATGTTGTTCTAAGATAATCTGTGACTATGGTGGTTATTGATCTTTTCAAGTTTTCATAAGTGCTTTAGGTAGTACAAATTTCTTTGGCATCATTCCTTTTGTTGAACATCCATCTTTCATGATTATATTTGTTTTTGCTTGTTTGACTTGGTTATCTAGTATGAGTGATTGAACTTGCCTTTTGCCTTTACTTTGCATTGTGCCTGGATCAATTTTTGGGAATACTTGTGCATCAAGCATGATACAAAAGTTCAGCCTTATAATGGACATAATAGATAAAAATACATAGTCGATAATGTTCACCGAGATTGAGCCTAAAACATCACTAGGCCATTCAATTGCTTTTCCTTATGACCAGGACCCATAGGATAATCCCTTGAACCTTGATCACCCTCGAGGTATTTTTTTAATCAATTTACACCCACCAACCAGTGCAAATTGAAAGTTCCTGATTTTCTACTCAACTTCAACGGTGAAAACTCTTACACTGTTTTTACACTAAGTCGGTTCCCGATTGCCGATTTTCCGATTGCACTAAACAAAATACGTTTTTTACACTAAGCTTGTTCTTCCTATTAGGTCTGAAGCCACCAAGCTATCAAAATAGATGGAAAAAAAAGCTTCGATTCTTGTCATATTAAACAAAATATAGTTTTAAATCCTATCAAACAATAGCCAGTTTACCATACAAAAGGAAAACAAACTCTCAAGAAAATTAGAGATATTTCATATTTTCATCGATGTATCTTTGTTTAAGTTAAGTATCAAAAAAAGGTTCAACTATATAAACTGGCTAAACTGTATATTGAATTGTCATTTCAGGTACTTGCTTGGAATTGATTGGTGAAATTGATTGGACATTGTTGAAGTTGTTACAGAAGATGGACCTTCACCTAATAAGAAGAAAGAAGATAGAAGAACAATTGTATTAGATAATAGAGAGTTTATTAGATAACGACAGTTGTATTTAGTATCATGATGTAATATACACATTTATTTGAATAAAATTGACATTCTCTCTTAACTTGTGCTTATTTTTATCTTTCTTTTTTTGTACCTGACAACAAAAACTCTTCTTCCATTACTTCCAACGATGGCGTTGAACAATCTAAGGGAGCCTATAAATCATCACAAAGAAAAAGTATGAATATTATTAACATGAGAAGGCATTATACAGAAATTTGTCTTGTTGATACCCCACTAACGGGAACAAGACACAAAAGACATATAATTTTTTTTTGGGGGGTGAGGACTCACCATCAACATACTAGTAAATGATTGCACTTGAGGTATTGCTTGCAATGTTGTAGGTGCAGAACATGAAATTGGAGCATCTGTTTCCACACTTCTTACCTTGGACTTGCTTATCTTTGCTAGACGCTCTTGCCAACCCTTAAATCTTTTTTTCCTCTTAGTTCCATCTCTCTTTTTAATGCCCTTGGGTTGTTCATCTGTTTTTTGTCTCTTGGTTCCACCTTCTTCCTTTTTGTCTTTATCTTTTGAATTTCTTAGCGATGAACGGAAGTCTCTTGCTTCTTTATGAAGTTGTATTATAGAGTTGCGAACAAGGCGAAGTCTATGGACAATCGACATTTCAGCGCTAATGTTATCATCAACTCGACATAATTGTCGATATGATTGAGTGCTCGGAGCTTAGGATCCACTTGTATTTCATTTTCTCTAATATCATGTATCACACCATTTCTAGCATCTTTAGTCCATCTTTTCAAAATATATTTTTCTGGTAGTTTCCTCACTTCATTCACCTCATATATTTTTAAAGCATGACAACATAATATCCCAATAGATTCAAAACACCGCAATCGCACCATACGAATCATCTTTCGGATCAAATGTCAATGTCCACTTTTTGTCTTCATGAACCATAGTTCCAGTATAAGTGAACAATAGACCTTTCTCATCTCGAGAGGAAATACATGTGGCAAAAAAGAGATCCAATTGCTCTTGGAACAATTCTAACACTGAAGCAGTGTAAATCTCAGCAACTTGTTGTAGTATAGGTGAGCTTTGGACAATCAGTCGTGGTTTTTTCTCCCTTGCTCCATACTCACATTTCATCTCATTATATCTCTTATCTGCAACAACCCGCTCAATCCTTTTGAAGAATTCATCAATATTAATACTGGGGTTTGTAATACTCTTAATATGTGCATTAACACTTTCACTTATTTGTGTGCTACGCAGACCAAGAGTAATAGAGTACTTCATATAACACCATGCCCATTTCTCTTTGATTTCATATATGGATTTCAACCATGAGTTGTCCTCCAAATTGAATGATGATATTAGAGACACCCATGCTTCTTCAAATTGTGATTTGTCTTCAATAACAAACATACACTTGTTGAAATCACGCAAAAAATGTGAACCACCCTTCATCTTATTCCCTAGATGTTTTATTCCATTTTGCTCAATATGCCATGTGCATAACGCATGCTTCACTTCCGGCATAACCTCACGCAATGCTCTTGCCATTGCTTGATCTTGATCGATAAAAAGCGTAGCGAGTCTCTTTTTCTTGTTTGCTTTCAAAAAGTTTCTAACAACCACTTGAATGATTCTCGTGGTTTCATCATATAACAAAGATGCACCAAAAATTACAATTCCTCTATGGTGATTGAGTCCGAGAATATGGCAAGAGGCCTATGATTACTATTTGTGCGGTATGTGGTGTCCGGTGAAATTACATCCCCAAAATAAGCATAATCTACAAGCATACGAGCATCGGCCCAAAAAATATTTGTAATTTGATTTTCCATATCAAGTTGGTAAGAATGATAAAATGAAGGGTTCTCGGTAATTTGTTCTTCAACATAATTCAACAACCATCCAACTTCGCCATTCTTCATACTTCTTCTTCTTTTAGCTTTCAAATAATTTTTCATATCAACTTGAGTGAAGCCAAGATTAGCTCGCCCACCTGCTTGCTTACTCATAAGGTCAAAAGTCGCCTTCTGTTTTAGTCCGGCATCCCTAGCCAAATCAATCTCATTTGCTTGCACATCACATATTTTCCGTTGAGACCTCATCATATGCACTGTTTCCTGGAGATGCAATGGGTGGTTATGCTTTTCTACAAAGCTGGTGATCTTAAATTTACCTTCTACCAAATTAACTGTCATTCCAACTTTACATTCAGTCCTAGTCTCAGGACGATGGTTGGTGGCCGGTGTGTATCTTTTATCTTGTCTTCGCTTGCCCTCTTTTGAACACACATATCTATAGGAAACAATTGTCTCCTTATCTTTCTTACTCTTTGTTGCCCCATTTTTCCTTGCACTAAAACCTACTTTACAAGCATATTCATTCCAGAATCTCAATGCTTCCTCCAGATTATCAAATTCTTTTCCCAATCTAGGAGTCAAATCAACTTCCACACATTGATACCTACAAAACAATGCCATGCAACACACAAAACATAAAATTATGTGAAAAATATGAATTAAGGAAGTATACTTAAAAAAAAAATCATCAAAACAAAAAATATATTTCTACATATATTGATACTTTTTTTTTTTGATACAACTCTACATATATTGATCCTATTCCTGATTATTTACTATTAAATTTTAACTCCAAATAGGCTCATTTTTTAGTAATATATAAACCTATGCCATGTATTGATATATATGGGATATTGTGGTGGAAAGCATGGTGTGATAAAAACAATTTCACTCACTCTCCGAGAATGAAGCCTAACAATCAAATATTAAGTGACAAAGCCTCACTCCAAAAGTGTAATGTGGGAAGAATGTCCAATTGGTAAGTATCACATGTAAAAAAAAAATGGAAACACCACTCTACCAAAGAACTCACCGTCTATCATCTTCTTCTCCTTCGATGAGCACTCCCCCACCATCTGCCATTGTTGTTTTCTTCTTTGACAAAAAGACAACTTCTTCAATCAACTAATGATTCATTATAGAAGAACTTCCCCTTTATAATAGTAATATTAAAAAATATGTTGTCACAGAGCCTAGGCTTTGCTGGTCAGAGTACATTTCCCTCATCTGTTATGTCCCCCAAGTTCGAATTGGCGACTTTTATAAATTCTGATCATGTTCATAAAAAAAAAAAAATTTGTTACTGCAGATTTAATTAACTATATTTAGAACAGTAATGTGCCGGATTAAAATCTCGAAAATAAAAAAACAAACCCAGTCCAATAGGAGATACAAAACCGAACAACAAATAGCTTATGAATTTTCTATTCCTTCAAAGGCGAAGCTCCCCCCAAGTTCGAATCGGTGACTTTTATTAGTTCTAATCATGTCATCAAAAAAAAAATTGTTAATACAGATTTAATTAAGTATATATTTTGGCCAACGTTTATTTAGTTTAGTATTGATCAAAACTTGGCTTCTTTTTACAGCTAGATTCATTCAGCAAAATAACACTGTAAAGTTGCCAATGGTTGGTTGTCTCAAATCTCAAATTTTTTGCCCATGATTTTGCCTCCAGTTCCAGCATTAGCTAAATATAAAAGATGTAATTTTTTTATGAGAAAAAAGTTATTTGGATCTCACCTTTTCTCCTCAGCTTTCCCGCCAAATTGCCCAAGAACGTGCTGCGGGAATTTCAGAGTGAGAAGCATTTTTCAGGGTGTTTTAAATGGGTTTTAAGTACAAAAAATGGATGGTCAAGATTAGACTAAATGAATGGTTAAGATGAGACTGTGAGAGACAATGAGACAATCCTCTCCCGTATTTTTACACCTTAGCCCATCCATAAAAGTTGGTGTGGAGCCCACACAACATTATGACGCAAGCAAACTCTTTAATTTTCCAATACTGCGGCTATTGCCTTCCATTTCACCCTTTAATTCATTTCAAAATTTCAACAAATGTTGCCATCAAAATTGTCACGCTACACCCCCTCCCTCCTGCATCCCTACCCCATGTCCCTGTGGGGTCCATTCATCTTTCTATGTTGTTAAACGTTTTTTGTTTTAACTTTTTATTTTCATTGAACTAAAACAAAACATTTTTCATATTTTTAATTTGCATGAATATAATAATTTATTAGTTGAAAAAAATCAGTGAAAAGTGTTTGTTCCAAAATTATATTTTTTAAAGGAAATTCTATAGAGTATAAAAAACATATCAGACTTAGATTTTATAAACTCACAAATTTTTTAATATATATATAAACAAGTTATTTATTTTTTATCTTGTAAGTAGTAATATGTTTTTCCTACTACTATTTCATAATAACAGTCCCCTAAATCCAATCCATCAAGCTGGCCTCCTAACATGAATGTCTCCTTAAATTAAGTCATGTAAAAACCCTTAATATCAATCCTTAAATATTAGCGTCACTTTCTTATTTCATGTCTAGTACTTTCTTTGGTCTTAATTATAAAATCAAATTTATAGTGCAAATTATACTACAAACTTGGTCCTATAACTAGGACCGGAGGTAGTAACTTTCATAGACTCACTCCATCAAGCTATGTTTCAAATACACATTACCCTTCAATCACGCACGCGATGTTCACAATACAAGAGGAACCCCGAAACCTACATACATATAGACTAGCCTCCCACTACGCTTCACAAACTTACTATCGATAGCTAGAAATATTAGTGCACCAGCTTAATCACTCATTATGTACCATTCGTTTCAACAAGTATATCCTCTCATTATCCCTTTTCTCAACATCTCTAAATGCCTTCCTCATCGTTAAGCTATTGAAAATAAGTCTTCATCACCAACCTTGTGTTGTGTTATAATCACAACATCAATTCTTTGAGGCGCCAATTTTTAAAGCTGTATGACGTGTCTCTTTCGAACATTTGCATCATCAGATGCTGAAAAAAGCACTTTTGAGATGATATAGACCTTTTTGTATTTTTCCATTAAAAAAGACGTACATTCTCTAAATTAAGAAGACGTACATTGCCTAATTTTATCAGTCGTTTTCCCGCTTCTTCATTCTTTCTTTTATGGGTGGGGTCTGATTACGAAGGAAGATGAGTCTTTTAATGGAGGAGAGTGTGATTTGTGAACAGATCTGCCGTACGTGCTTCGATAATGAAGCTATTAGCTTAGTGGGTTGAAGCAAAAATGAACTTGAACTCTTCATGAGAGGTAACCAATAGGAACCCTATAGAGCTGGTGGCTGGATTGAATGGCTTCACATAACTGTCATGATCAAGCTTCAATGAAAGGGAGAGTGAGAATTAACCATATCAAAAGATTAAATTAATAATAGCGAAATTCCTGAAGAAAAAGTTCTAAAAAAATGAATCTCAATTGTTTTACACTTGAAACTTAAAATACATTATTTATAATTAAGACTCCTAAATCAGCAGTAGTTTGAATCGATGTATATGCCCTTTAATTTTTGAAGAATCTAACTACTCTTTTAGAACCTAACTGTCATTCATTCATTTTCGTTAAATGAAATTAATGCATGGCGACTTATTACAAAATGAAACGAAAAAGTCCGAGATGATAGTACAGAACTCATCAATCAATTATTGAACCCCACCTACATCCAAATATCAACAGGCGGCATGTTATTTGATGTAGGACGTGTCTCACGTCTTGCCACCCTTTAAAATTAAAACCAAAGATTATAATTTTATTAATTAATCTCTCAGTATTCATAATATAAGATATATTTATCTAATTTGATTATATTAAAAAAATTGATTAAATTATTTAATATGACATTTATTTTCTAAAACACCTTAATCATCTTCAATTTCTTAAATCCTCCATCCCCTCTCCTTGATTAAGGTTAATGGAGTATTAATAAGAGAAAATTTAAAAAATATTGACAAATATAAAAACTGTATTATATATTTAGGATCAAAATCAACACTCTAAATATGTCTTTTATTAGGAACATGAGAGAGTATATAAGGATAGGGTTAGTTTATAAAAAAACAGAGGGCTTAATTTACTTGATCGCCTGTGTTACTTGCTAAATATTGAGTTTAGTTTAAGATGTTATGAACTTAATTAAAGGAAAGGGTATCCATTAAAAAGTGTGAGACACGTTTTAGGTATGAAAGCACGTGCGCGTCGTCATAATGGTCAGAAAGTTTAACGAAGACACAAGGATTAATTCCTTGTTCGCACCCCTCCCTCCCTGTGTGTTTCATAACCATAAACATAATACAATTGTTGCTACTCATCACTTTAAAAAGACACACACACAAACTTAATCCCAATAGAGCTAGTTAAATACTTAGAGAGTGGGAGGGAGAGTGATGATGAGAACCCCAAACTACAACCAAAATGGCGTGAGGAAAGGAACATGGTCAGCAGAGGAAGACATGAAGTTGGTTGCCTATGTTACTAGGTATGGCTGTTGGAATTGGCGACAACTTCCCAAGTTTGCTGGTAATTACTTTATTAATTAGATGATCTTCATTTGATGATCTTTTGGGATCGGTTTTAGGTTAATTTCGATATTAATTAATTTATACTTATTGTTCATGTTGGTTTTCAGGATTGGCGAGGTGTGGAAAGAGTTGCAGGCTTCGGTGGATGAACTATCTAAGACCAGACGTCAAAAGAGGGAATTACACTCCACAAGAAGACCACACTATAATCACTCTTCGCCAACAACTGGGTAATAGGTATACTCTCTCCCGTCTAGTTTAATAATCAAAGTGCCTCATGATTCCAGAGAATTCGGTTTTTTTTTTTTTTTTTTTTTTTTTTTTTTTTTTTTTTTTTTTTTTTTTTTTGGGGGTTAAACGCCCATTTCTATTATGCCAAAAATCATTCGCGGGATTGTGACACACACTATATCAGTTTTTTTTTTTTTTTGGGTGCACTAGCAACTCAGGACTATCTGGGGCGGCCTCTTAAAAACAGTGAGCACATTCCCTTACTCAAACCTATAGTTCGCAAGACATCCCAAATTCAACTGGACTCCCACATCAATCTTACTAAAGGAACAAATTAAATGACCGATTTGCGACATATTTTTGTCATGAATCCGTGGCATAAAAGTCAGATCAATTCCTTGTCAAGGATTCTATTTCATAATATCATTTTTGACAGTCACACTTCGAAATATCACTACTGAAGAGGGTATAAGGTCATTTTCAACCGGACCTAACTATTTCTAGAGATTTATGACCATTTTTAACGTTTTGAAAGAATAAAATAACGAGGATACGATTTTTTTTTTGTCAAAATAGGCTAAAACATTTAGGAGTTTGTCAAATATTTTGACAGATAGATCGATATATGGTTCTCCCTACCCAAACAAATTAACCTATTGGGTAACCATATTTATACTGGCAAATGGGTATGCTACCGGCCTATTAGACGAGTCATGTCTTGATTAGCTGTGATGAGTTCAGTTTTATATAAGAGATGATTAAGGACCACATTTTATAAATTTAAATTTCAAATAATAGATATTGTAAAACTTAATATCGAAAATAATTTTCAATATCTTAATATTGAAATTTAAAATTTAATCTAGTGCTAAATTAAATCTTAACTTTCTGTTGTCAATAAATGGGGTGGGGACACGAAATGCTGTTTATGATCTTTCTGAATTGTAGGTGGTCAAAGATTGCTTCTAGTTTACCTGGAAGAACAGATAACGAAGTAAAAAACTACTGGAACACCAATCTGAAGAAGAGGGTTCAAGAAAGCTCAGTTGCGCATGAAAAAGATAAAGCCTTCAAGTCAAAGGATCAAATTCCATTAATTGAATCCAGTCAAGAGAAGAGCGAGTCTTCAGTCACTATTAGTATAACCTCTGGTCCTTCTTCACAATGTGATTCAGTAGCGGACGAGGCGTCCCAAATATTCTCGAGCACCTTCCAAGTGCCTTCCACAGATACTGGTGCTTTCATTGAGACTATGAGTGAAAATTTGATTGAGCAAGATTATTGTTATAACTTGGCTGTGCCAGATGCGTTCATTGAGGCTATGAGTGAATTTTTTTTGACAGAGCCGTACATGGTTGACGTTTCGTACGTCCCCAGTGAAGAAGCATTGTTACCCCTGTCCCCTGAATATGAATACGATGCACATCTTTGGGCACAAGACGAATATACTGGCTTATTTTGACGAGGGCGTTTTATATATCGTGAATGGCGAAACCTACCCAATCGTGTATATTTCCTTTATTTTCCAGTTGAAGTTATATGTATATGTTGAATTTCCTAATATAAGCCAGAGAAGCAAGCTATGTAGGAGTTCTATGTTTTATAGTTAATTGGAGGCCCCGCATATTTCTATTGTGTAGTATGGTTGATATAATGAATTATATTGTATATCCAATAAATTAAAGCTAATGAACTAGCTCTTTCCGGAAGAAGAAACGAAGTGTCCTCTCATCTCAACAATCAACACTGGTTGGTTAAAGTTACAGGATAATTAATTAACTGGTAATTCACTAAAAAAAAATTAACGGAAAATTTCTCATACAAATTACTATAATTTAAGAGACCTTTAATTTGCAGTAATTGATTATTGGTTTTATGAAATTATTGATGTCTACTGTGCTCCCCTCTAGTTCTTATCATAAGAACTCAAAATTTGTATCGCCATGGTCCTTTTTATAAAAGCTTAAGTGTTGTTTCAACATTTAATGTTTTTTTTTTCATTATTACCCTTCAGTAATTATACATATTGTATTAAATAAAAGGTTGTTGATACTTGTTTTTACTCTATTTCTCACTTGCCCAAAATAAATAATCGCATGTTTGGAAAGAAGTTTTTTTTAAACATACTATTATTTTTAATTGATTTTAATCAGTTTCTTAAATTCAGTTTTCAAGCTCTCATAAATAAGATGGGAGGGAGTATATGATTACATACATATCCTTCGCCAATTATGGTACTCTTTTCCAGTCCTAAATATAAGACATAATTAATTTTTTTGGGGAGATTAAGGAAGTTAATTAAATTACTTGAGAGTATTTTTTATTTTTTCTCCAAACTAATTAGTTTGACTAATAAATTGATGTATAATCTAAGAATACACAACATAGAATAAGATTAAGTAACTTTTTATCTTTCTTAATCTCTTGAAAAAAAAGTCAATTGTATCTATATTTAAGACTAGAGGGAGTAGTTATTAATTAACACAGACTTGCAGTCTAGTTAACACAATTACTTACTACTACCTTCGGTTTTAAATATAGGACATATTTTGTAGTATAATTTGTATTACAACCTATGTTCTATATTTAAAACTGAAGGAGTATTAATAATATAGGTATTATGGGAAATTATAAGTTGGAGCAGAGGCAGATGGACGTGCCACCTTAAATTTCAATCTGTCATTTCCCCCCCTCGTCTCTTACTTCCTTCTTCCTCTATTGCCACTTTGGTCATTCTCACCCAGAGGCGATTCATAGCTGTGACTCTGCAAACTCCACCTCTAGTCTCAGTCTCCCTCTTCCTCTAAGACTCTCCACGACGTCCGACCAGCGGGCAGCGAGCCAGCGACCACCGTCTGACACTCCAACCAACTTCATTCTTCTTCTTTGCATCGTCATCGACCACCGTCTGACACTCCAAGCTAGGTATTTTTTCCCTCTCTATTCCTCTTCAATCATATCTCAGATTTGTGTGTTTCTGCGATTTAGGGGTTTCTGCGATTTGGGTTTCTGAGAAAAATTAGGTTGAGCAAACATTGGGTCTTGTTTGTTTGTTTCTTGTGATTTTCTGCCGTGATTGCTCATTTGGGGTTTCTGCGATTTTCCGTGATTGCTCTATTTCTCTTCAATCATATTAGATTTGTTTCTTGTGATTTTCTGCCATGGTTCCTCTCTGTTTTGCTGTGTCAATTTGGGTGTGCAAAATTTGGTTGCTGAGTTTATTTGAGGCATTTTCTTTCTCTGCTTAGATTGACGCAGCCTTATGGTTGTAGGCATCAGAATTTTGAAACAATCCTTCTATGCTTTGATTGTTAAGGTATATTCAAGTATTTTTTTTAAAGAAGGGTTCTCTTGCCCCTGTTTCTGTATGGTAGCCGTTTGTGTGGGGGTTGTGTGAACCATCATGCCTGTTTTTGTTTTGTTATATGTGCTATATCGAGTATTAATTGATGGCCATTGTGTTGTCTAGTTTATGCTAAAATGCTTTGGTTTGTAACTTGCTGACCATGCTGATTAGCTTACCAGTTACCAATCTGTAGACACACTTTCTTGTCAGGCCAAGACTCCCAAAACTCCATTGACTTTAAAAGAAAAAGGATGGGTGATAGATCACAGTAGAAACTGACCATAGTCCATATATGTCATTTATTATTCACGGTTGCTTCTGTAAACTTCTAACTGGTCGTCAAAGTCCATCAAAAATATTGTAGCACGTTATGTTCTATTTTGGTTCTAACTTGTGCATTGTCAATTTTGTTGCTGAAGCACTTTCACAATAAATTTGTGTATGTTCCTTTCTTTTTCCTTTTTCTATCTAATATATAGATTGGATGGATCATTTCAGGTGAAAGTATTCATTTAGCCAAATTACCTTCACAATTTTGTTTAGTCAACATTGGATGGAAAGGTATTTAGGTTCTTTTTTTACAAAGTCAAGTGGTAGTGGAACTAAACGTTCTCGATCCGAATCTCCATCTATTGAGTGTGCTACTCCCTCAAGTCAAAACAAGTGTGAGAATAGGAAAATGATCACAATGAATATGTCTTTAGTTGATATTTTCTGTGCCGTAAGAAATTGGCATTTGTATTCAAATACTCACCATTTTCCCATTTGGTCTTATTTATGTGTAAGCATTAGCATGTTTTCAGTCTTGTTGCATCATCTCACTTCAGATCTGCTCATCCTTTTCTTGTGTGATTAATGAACGACAACGAGCCCTTCTAGAAGAACGTGCAAAGGAAGAAATAAAGGAGGGATACAATTCACATATTGAAGGAAACAGGTATATTCCCTCTACAAACTAGCTTTCGAGATATTGTGCATATTCTTGTTGCCTTGTGCCAATTTAAAATTTGACAGTTGCATTTAATGCTCTATGCATTTAAAGTCACACCTCTCTCTCTAAAATACCAGAGTACTTTGTCTCTCTGGTTAAATTTACAGTATTCGTATATACTGTTCAGATGAGGAACCCTCGAAGTGACACAAATGGATTGAAGAAAGGCACATGGACACCAGAAGAAGACCGCAAGCTCATTGCTTATGTTACTAGATATGGCTGCTGGAATTGGCGCCAACTCCCCAGGTTTGCAGGTGATTACGTGTACTCAGCTTTGTCTAGCTATCTCCTTCATTAATCGATAGTTCAGTTGTTGTTCTTATATATATATATATATATATATTCCATGTTATGATGATCATTGGGAATTAATTTTCAGGTCTGGCAAGGACAGGGAAGAGTTGCAGGCTGAGGTGGCTCAATTACCTGAGGCCCGACATTAAAAGAGGCAACTACACTAAGGAAGAAGATAAACTTATCATCAAACTCCACCGCCAGCTTGGTAAGAGGTTTGAACTTATAACCTTTAATTTGTATTCATTGCAGTTTAGAAAGATTAAGGAAGGCGAGTAAATTACTTTAAATATTAATATTTATCATTTTAAAGTTACTTATTTAGTATTATTATTCTTTAAAAATAAAAAAGTCAACAACCGAGTAAATTACTTTAAATATTAATATTTATCATTTTTAAGTTACTTATTTAGTATCCTTACTCTTTTTTTTTTTGAAAAAAGTCAACTGGCTCTCTTGGAGGTAGTATAATGTAATGATTTAGGGGAAATTGACCAAAATAAGACAACAACGAAAAACCAGATTAAAACACTTCTAAAAACATTTACCAGAATAATGCAGTCAAACCTGTAGTTTGATTGACGGGATTGGTCCCGTTAAATGACGCCGCCACTTATAAGTGGCGGCGAAAGTGGCCGACGCTAGGGGTGAGCAAGGGGGCGGGTCGCCCGGGGGTAACCGCGGCCCGCCGTTTAAATTCCACGGTACGGGGCATTACGGGTTCGGGTCAACGGGGACGCCTAAACGGGTACGGGAACCCGTTTAGGCGGGGCTTTTTTATTTTAAAAAAAAAATTTGGGCCCGGTTGTTTACGTTTTTTTGCTCATAACCGGAAACAGTTTTTGGGCCCAATTTTTTTATTTGATGCGTTTTTGGACCCAGATTTATTTATTTTTGGCCCAATTTTTATTTATTTTTCGCCTCCTGCTGCTGCTGCATCTACCTCTACAAAATGAAAGAAGATAAATCCTAATTAATATGTATTTATTAACTAATACGAAAATGAAATGAAACATTAATAACCAAAAATAGAAAATGAAAATTAATATACCGCTAACAATAGCTTCAGTCTCATCAAAATTATCATAATCAAAGTCATTGCAATTGGGTGGTTTCACTGATAACCAATTTTGTGCACATATGAGTGCCTCGACCATCTTTGAGGATAAAGAGCTCCTAAATGCATCTAATACTCGACCCCGGTGCTAAAAGCTGATTCCGAAGAGACGGTAGAGAGACCGGAACAAACCAATATATCCGTGCCATCAAGCTTAACACTTTATACTTACAAGCATTGCTTTCTTCCACCATGCTAAGAGGTCGAATTTTGAATCACGATAACCACCAATTCAAATTTCGAAGGTATTCATCTACTTCTGAAATTTTCTCAACATTACTCTCTGCATCTTCCGGGCCAAAAACTTTTTTGGAATGTAGCATCACCAGATTCCAAGGGCACTTCAAGTTGTAACTCAACATGATCCCTTGTCCGATGTTGGTTGAGAAGAAGACTCACCAACATGAACAAGATGCGATAAAGTGGTCATATAAACGATACAATAAACTTGTAATCTTCCTCAACATAGCTTCGCACTTGGTTGGTTCATGAAAAGGTCGCCGAAAGCAACTTTGACATATGTGAACTTATATCCGGGGTCTAGTATCACACCACAACCAATAAAGGATTCATTTTCTCACCGCCCCCGTATTTGTTGAATTTTGTTAGCATTCTTCTTGACATGTGACCCAAGCAGAGTAGGAGCTACTTGCATTTAATTACGGTTTGTTCGAATTGAAACAATGTGTTGGAAACAAGTGTTACTTGTAACATAGTTTGATCCAGAAAACTTCAATGTCATGTTGTAAAACAATCTTAAAAAGCCAAGAAACTCATTTGCAGTACTCCAATCATATGGACTAGGAGGCAAAATTTTATCATTGACTACATCGTCAACACCTTCACGATCATCAATCAAGATAAAAGTGTCTCGATGGAATCTACATTCTTCTTCTTGAAATATTGTTTATATTCTTCATCCTCCTCCTCCATCCGATTAAAGACTTTGACAAACTTAACAGCGCTCTCAAGCATAAGGTATGTTGAGTTCCATCTAATGACATGATAGAAATGAAAAACAATTACACATCAATACATTATCATATCAAAGCTCATTCAAACAAATTATTAAAAAAATTACCTCGTGGGACAATCCAAGGTAAGAAAGCTCTTTGATTCAACTCGTTATCGTTCAGCCAACATTATGAACTTACGCTTCCTTGATGGAGAAGATTTAACATATTTTTTCGCATGTCGGATGAGCTCAATAGATTTGTTCATTTCTTTTAGACCTTCGAAACAACCAAGTTCAATATGTGAGCAAGACACCGCATTTGCAAAAATTCCCATCACATACCATTGCAAAACCATCCCAACTCTTGAAACGTTTTTTAGGATTGCAATTGCGAATCATTGGCGATAGCGTTGTCAATCGTGATCGTATACACTTTGTCAATGCCCCATTGAAATAAGCAATCCTCAATTTGTTTGGCAATTGACTCACCTCTATGATCTTTAATCTCACAAAAATTTAGAATGCGTTTCTGCAAAATCCAATCATCATCAATCCAATGTCCAGTCAAACACATGTAGTTGTTATTTTGCATAGATGTCCAACGTCGGTTGTGAAAGACACGGACTTTAGAAGTCTTGAAATATTTTGTCAAGATATTTGCTTGTTCTTTATATATGCCATAGCAATCTCTAGCAATCGTCCATCTTGATGGCATTTGAAATTTAGGTTGAAACTCTTGACAAAGTTCTCATCAACCCCTCTTTTTCCACACATCGGAAAGGCACCTCATCCTTTATGATGTACCTAGCAACAACCTTTCTACCTCGCTCTTGACTGAATAAGTGATGGGTCAGTGTTTGATTTGTAGTAGCCGAGAATAAGCTTTGACCCTTGCTTGCTTTGTTGGGATTGTTTGGACACTTGTCAAAATGTCTCCATAATTGCTTAGTGCCATCATTCGAAGGATGACTCGCATAATTTGCTGGACAATAGTTGCACTTTGACCTATGTTTCCCTTTAGTTTCTGCTAGTGGCAGCCTTGTAAAATGGTTCCAAATACTAGATGACTCTTTCCTTTTTTTTTTAGGTTGGGAATCATTATCTTGTGCTTGTCCCTCATTCGTCATCTCATTCTCAACATGGACTACATCTTCATTAGTAGCTTCCCCTACAACACTTGGAGCTTGCCCTTGCACATTATCTGGTGGTATATGTGCCATGCTAATTTCAAGATAAAAACACATAAGATAAAGAACGAAATTATGTATACCCAAATGCCTTTAAGTTGGATAATGCTCTGGAAATTTAATATCAATTTAATACCCTAAAACACATAGGTTGCATAAAAAAACTCGACAAGTGGGTGTACAATTAATTTAATCCTATAAAACACATAGGTTGCATAACAAGTATCTCTTTTTATGCACCCACTCACACACTAACACACCATTAAATATACTTTGTTCGAAACCATTAAATTATACACACACATGCACAACCATTCCCAACTAACAACACATACAACTTGTATTTAATGGGGGTGGGGCCAAGAGTGAACAGGACATGTTCACTATTCATTATCAATTAGAAAGTGAACAATGTTAGCTCACAAATCCATTAACAATGAGCAAAGACACACATCCAACGGTACGTAGTATTGTATGATAAAAGTGGGGGTGGGGCCGAGAGATAGTAACATGGGGCAAAGGAAGGAAGCAAGATAAGACAAGAAAACTTAGAAAAGCATTATAAATACCGATGATAATGCGGACAAGAAAAACATTAGTAATTTAGTATATAGAGAATGCGGACAAATACAGAGAATGCAGAGAATGAGAGGTTGGTGACTGTGAGAATGCATACAAACAAGAAGGACTAGATAAGACAGAAAAGAAGAAGAAGAAATACTGATAAAATTTCATACAGAAAATGCAAACAAGAAGGAAGCACAAGAAATTTTACTGGGGGCGTGGGGCCGAGAATGAGATGTTGGTGAGTGGTGACTGTGAGTCTGTGAGGGCGAGAGGGAGAGGGAGACGTCGAGATACGGCAAGTCGGCAACTACTCGGCAAGTAGACCAAAGAGTAAAGGCCGCGATAGAGAATCTCCAAGGAGAGGGAGATGTCGACGGCGAACAGGGTCAGGTGGTGATACTCAAGCTCAGGCGGTGCGACGGTGCTACTGTTAGTGCGTGGTGCGAGTGAGAGTGTGCGACGGTGCTCTTGTTAGGGTTTGAGTTTTGGGGGAAAAAAACAAAACAACTGCGAGTCTTTGCTGCGGTACGCTCTACGATTCTCGGTTCTAAGGTCCGTGGCACGAGGGTGAGGGCGAGGAGTGAGGGAAAAAAATTAAAAAAAAATTAAACACTTAAACGGGTTGGCGGGCAGGCACGGGTGCCCCGTGCCTCAACTCCGTGACCCGCCCGTATGATATAAACGGTGCGGGCCGCCCGTTCACATGACGGCCCGATTCGGCGGGTTTGATCGGGGAAAAATCTACGGGTTGCGGGCGGTTGGGCGGGGTGCGGGTCACTTGCTCACCCCTAGCCGATGCCACCGGCAGGGCAACACTATTGACGCACTAGTGGCGTCAACGGTGTTGACGCCACCGTGCGTCAACGGTGTTGACGCCACCTTAGGTGCGTCAAGAATGACGCCTAAAGGCGTCGTTTTTTTTTTTTAAAATATAATTTTAAATTATGAATAACGAGTTATATATAATTATAAATAATTATTAAATCAGATTTTTTTTAATTATAATTATAATAATTATTCATAATTTAGAATTATAACACTACTCAGATTTTTTTTATTTTATTTAAAAACCGTAATTTAAAGACTGTCTTTTTGAATTATGTGTAGAGTGTTAGAATAATTTAATAGTGAATGTGTAAAATAGTTTTGATTTGGCATCTAGACCTTTTAAAAATGGATGAACAAATAGGAGGCTTAGGTCTTTAATTATTAGATACAAAGAAGAAAAAAAACTGAGTAGATAGCTAAAAGCAAACTCAAGAGGTTATTAAATTACATATTTTATAATAAATTTTAGATTCATTAATTATTAATTACAATTATTACTTATAATTAAATATAACTATTATTCATAATTTAAAAGTATATTTAAATAAAAAATAAAAAACGACGCTTTTAGGGGTCAATTAAATTGACGCCTAAAAAGGCGTAAATTTCTCGTTGACGCACCAATGGCGTCAACACGTTGACGCTGATGGTGTGTCAACAGTGTTGCCACCTTGTCGATGGCGTCAGTACCTGATTTTATTCTCGGGACCGTCTGTCGGTCAGATTTGACTGCATTACTCCGGTAAATATTTTCAGAAGTGCATTAATTTGGTATTTTTTTAGGTCTTATTTTAGTCAATTTCCCAATGATTTAGATTCACAAAGCTAAAAGCTTTTGTACAGATGGTCAGCCATAGCAGCTAAGTTACCGGGAAGAACAGACAATGAGATAAAGAACCACTGGCACACCAACCTCAAAAACAGGAACAAAACTCAACCTCAAAACAACTCAGTCAGAGATGACAACGATGGAATTATCGTCAAGGAAGGCAGGCAATATCATTCTCAATGTATCACTACTGACTCTGCAACTTCCAACGACCATGGGAAATCGGGGGCTGAGTCATCAAGCTCGCCAAGTGAATCCTCGGAGAGTAACCAGGATTCGGTCAGAGATCACGAGTTCTCTTTTCTGGATGCGTATAATAATGATCAGCCAGTGAGTGGAAATTTCTGGACTGATCCATGTGTGGTTGATTCTGATGACCTCCACTTGTACCCTAATACTGAATTAACGCCGATCGAGAATGAAGCTCAAGTCTTTGCTCCTTTCTACAATATTACGCAGCTTTGGACTCACAATTTCTACGACCAATATTGTGGTCTCTTCTACAATTCTAATCAATAGATGGATGATTTCTATGTATGGTTTCGCAAGCTGTCAAAATACGTAGCTTTTGTCATATACTAATGGAAATATGGAATAAGGGACCGTGTGTAGCATTTGAAGTTCAGAAGTTGTTAAAATGTCACAGGCATATGTGATTTTTAATTGGGAGAATCTCATTATTAAGGGCCCCGTAAAGCAACTCGTTAAAGGCTCTTTTTTTTTTTTTTTTGCTATGAACATTACCCAATTTTGCAGCTTCAGCTTTCCTGGGTCTTATACGCTACGGGAAAATTGCAATATGGCTAGGCCCGTTAAATTCATGTAACGGCCCACAATAATCATTTCTTGGGTTTCAATATTATCAGCATAATGCATATACTTCCGCGTTGCTTTTTATAAAAGCCCAATGTTTAAACTGTCTTGATATAGCTTAATATTTAAAGATTTTTTTCTTTTTATTTGTGCCCCTCATTAATTATATATATTGTATTAATTAATGGGTTGAATATATTTAAATTTAGTATACTTCTCTCTCTTACTTGCCCCTTATAAATAAAGGCATACTTGGAAAAAAAATTATTTCAAGACATAATTATTATTTTTAATTAACTTTAATTGCTTTCTTAAATGGTGTGATTCGGTTATTGTACTATTATAAATAGGATCAAGGAAGTATAAATTATGGATTCAGTTAATAAGCTGTTGGTTAGAGTGATAAGAGACCTCACTCCCGTAAGAAAAATAATACAAGTTCAAATATCGAGAAATACACTTGTTAGGAGGAAAATAATCCCAAACACTTAATCAAATAAAAAAAATATTATGGTTTCAACTTTGTATAAAAAAAATGATGGGTTAAACTCATAACATATCTCCCTAATTCTCTTTTAGCATGGCGTGAACTAATAATATTACTGATATACTCAATTTTATCCTTATCCCCTAATCTAGCTTTAGGGGACTAGCTTATAAATTTAAATTTTCAGGATATAATTATTTAGTACTTACATATCCCTCCGGCTTTATAAAATCAATATTAGGGAAAAATTCTATTAGTTCTCATAGTTTAATTTACATCAAGTTTTACATACGTCTTTATATTTTTAAAATTTTCAAAAACGTCCCTACAAAAAGAAATGTTTGGCATGGAAATTGTCAAACAAAAATAGACAAATTATAATTATAAAATTAGACACATTCCAATGAAAAAAAAAAGTATAGAATAGATTTTGACTGTTTATGAGTTACAAATAGTTCAATTTTCTATACACTTCATAGCATCCACCAATTTTTAATTCATTCATTATACTTTAGAGCTGCTTTTTCTAAATTTAGAATCCGATGAAGAACTTGAGCTCCAGTGAAGTTAAAGAATGACAACAATCCCCTTTCACATTAACTACAAATTCGCATTTAATAAAATTAAGGTATATTGTTGGCAAAATCTGTATGGAAATAAATATTTGGTTCAAGTCGTATTTAAGAGACAACGTCCTTAAGATTTATTTGCACCCCCTCAGTTGATAAGGGGAGTAGATTTTCTCCTCTTCCCTATCTCTCATTTTCTCTCACAGGCGAATCTGGGCCGTCCAAATCTTGATCCGACGGTTCAGATCTAAAAAAAATAAAATAAAAATTCCTGCAAAAAGACAATTTTTTTTTTGATCTGGATTGTCGGATCAAGATTTGGAGCTTTACCGAGATCCTACTGTGTGAGAAAAATGAGAGAGGGGAATGAGAGGAACATGACCCGTTGATAAGAAGCTGCCCTCCTTAAGATTAAACAGATTTTTACAAGGATACATAGTAATAGAACTTGTGAAAAATAATGAATTGATATTTTGAAGTGGTGCGACTTGAAGCATTATATATCTTCAATTAAAAGTCATAATTAAATGTTAAATTTATAAACTATGTTTATTCATGAACCAACACAAATTCTTTAATTTATAAGGACATGACTTCTTAAAACACATTTCTTTATTTTAAACCAATCCAATAATATTGGAGAGACTCTTTCTTTGATACACCCCTACACAATATCTACAACATGTATAACGGTGACTGAATAAATATAATGTAACTTGATTTTAGTTTTCCCCTATTTTAAACCGTGACAAGAGCCACTTTTTTAACCAACCTTGTTTGAATGCAAAAATGTTTGAATGTTGTTTATGAACTAAAGAAATAGCACTCTGATCATATTTATAAATTTATTTTAGGAAAAAAAATTGTTCTTTATGATAAGTACATTGTTAGGGTAATAAATAAGAGGGTTACAATTTTACCTCTATTAATTGTAATAAATTTTAAATACAGAGAAGAAAGAGCTAAGAAATACTCATTTATATATGAGGACAAAATTAGAAAAAATATTAATTCAGTTTATATTTATTGAGTTAGCTAATTCTCCTTATCATGCGAGAATTATGTAATATGAGCTTATAAATATGATATATTGATATTGAATATAAGGTATGAAATATATATTTTTTAACAAAATTTAATAACATTATTACTTCTTACTCTTTGATGAAATTTTAATTTTAACCTCTTAAGTTTTATATCTTTAGTTAAATTATGGACAGTAAAACCAAAAGAGAAAATTAATAATTTAATCTTTGAAGTTTCAACTTCATATCGCCACTCAGTCTTTACTTTTTAACTTACTCTAACTCTAACTCATTCCTACAAACTTTCATTCGTTTGATAAAATCATCCTTGTGGTGTTAAGACTCTTAACACCACATGTACCAAAAAGAATGAAAAGAGCATCACTGACTCACTTCTTGGTACCTCTAGGTCGCTCGCTCGTCAGTCGCCACTCTGATCTTCAAACTAGACTCATCGTTCTTCCTCTATATAGACTCTGGGTTACTCAGGAGATGTTTACATGCACGCTGCCAATGTTAAAAGATTCATAGAAAGAATTGCTGATCGATATATGCATAAGATCATATACTTCCTTCTATAAATCTTTCATGTCCTTTGTGTCGTTACCTCCGTCACCGCAGAGATCATCAACATCGACGCCTCCTGTGCTTTTGCAGCAAGATTGTACGTCGTCCATTAGGTTTACTCCGACGGGATGACAGTGGGGTCGTCATATAGTTGAATCCTTTAGTCTTTGAAAAGTGAAAACAGAGCATGAGGCAAAGTAAGAGACATAAGCTTGTCGAATCCTCCTTTCTCCTTCGATCACCCAACCCACAAACCAAAACGGAACTAAAGTTTTATTAAATTGCAGAGCAAGAACGATGAGTGTGGGTCGAAGATTAGAGTGGCGGTTGGCGAGTGAGCGACCCAAAGGCACGAAGAAGTGAGTCAGTGACGTTCTTTTCATTCTTTGGTGCTGACATGGATGCAATATTTAACCCTTTGAGTGCGCCTTCCTTCTTCACTAACTAACAACAAGGGTGATTTTATCAAACGGATGAAAGTCTGAGAACCGAGTGATTGGTTGCAGTTGAGTTGAAACTTCCCGGACCAAATGATTAGTTTTTCCAAACCAAAATTCCCTCAAACAATTTCGTCTCATTTCAATATTTTTGGCAAAATGTCTCGATAAAGGGTTAAGGTGCAAAAATACATATGTGGTTTGGCCAAAAGAGTACCCAACACCAAGTGTTTTTTCAGGTGCAAAAGTGACTATGTGATTACAAAAGTGAAGCAAAAATCCCATCTCATGAAAATAACTTCAAGAAACATGATCACTCTCTGATTCAAACATCCAGCCACAAAATCACTGATTAAAATGACAAATTAGCAGTAAACAAGGAAGCTTGGTGGCTGAAAGTAAACCCAGAAATAAAAGAAAGACACAGTTGACTATGTCTCCAGAAGAAAACTGTCGATAGTTGAGGCTAGGAAAAATTCAGAAATAGAGGGGCACGGCCTGAGATTGTGGCAGGCGAATGAAAGGTCCAATGGTGGAGAGAAAGTTCCGACAAGGATGACGGTGAACGACGGTGAGTGAAGCTGAGCTTCACGGCTCGCTCTTGGTTCCAACCAAGCTCTGCGGCGCTTTGGAATTTTCTCTGATTTTGAGCTTCTTTGGTTGAGAATCTCATCTGGTGGTGAAAGCTTATGGCGGAGCAGGAAGGAGGTATTTCAACGACGGTAGGTGTCGGTGATGGTGAAGGTGAATGAAGGATGATGGAGGTAGACAAAGGTGAAGGTTCACCCACAGTTCTCGTTCGCGGCCTCCCCCCACTCTATCGGGTCTGATGGATTCTAAATGGAGAAGCAATCAGACCTAAATTGCCAAAACGTAGAGTTTCACCTGTTGGTCCTTCTCTGACATTAATTTTGGTCCTCCTCTGACATTAATTCTGGTCCTTCTCTGATATTAATTTTGATCCTTTGTTGACATTTTTTCAACTTTCTTCCAAAATTTCTACAATGCAAAATTAAGCACAAGGTAGCATCAAAAGTCCAAGGAATCATTTGCATGAATAGTTAATAAATTATGACAATTTTGCCCCTAATGTCACATAATTCAATACAAATGTCTATATCTCAAATCAATGTTTAACCATGCAATAATGTTCCGAAAATGTATTAAGAATCCCTATTTAACCATGAAAAATCATATAAAAATATGGTTCAATCAAAGAAAAGACGTTGACCTTGAAGTTTGACGGTTTGACTAAAAATGGTGACGTGTACGATGAGGTGGAACACCGCCGTTACTTTATGTTGGTGGGCCTACAGTGTTGTCAGTTCAACAAAGTTTGATATGTCGTTTCTCTCCGATCTCCATCTTCTTCATCACTCATCCTGGTGAGAAAACACAGAAATTGGGAGAAGCAGAGATAGGGCGCTGCTAATTGATACCTTGAGCATTGGATGAGGAAAAGAGAGAGAGGGAGGTGATTGAAGGAGGAAGAAGACACATATCAACACCACCATTATTCATCCTTCATCTCACCACACCTATCATCATCCATTTTTTCCCTCTTCTTTCCACCGTCGATTTAACGAAAAAGAGAGGACGCCGTGAGAGATCTTGAACCAAACCTCCAGCGACTTCCATCCTTCATTTCTCCATCACACGACTACCACCACCTCTATCAATTCCGGAGAGAGACACAGTTTGAAGCTGAAAAGATGGAGACGATTTTGAAAGGAAAAGGGAGAGGGAATTGGATCTTCACCGTCACCTCCGATAGACCCTTCTCTCTCTCTCTATATCTCTCATTCTAATCACCTTCACTGTCGGTTTTACTTTGAATCACCACCACCATTCCTCCTCTGTTCTCTGTTTCCACCACTGTCAGCTTCCTTTTTACCATAAGAACTCCACTATTCTGATGAGCTCTTTCCACAATCTCAAGTTGTGACTCCTTTGTTTCTAAACTATTCATAGCCGTGGATTCTCTGATTTTGGGTTCATATCTAGCCACAAATCTTCTGATTTTTAGGCCAAGTTTAGAGGCGTTAGCTATGGCCATAAGAGAGAGAGAGACCTAGGCCGAAGCCGAACATCACCTCCGATGCTACTACTTCTCCGATGTCACAACTTTGTCCCTTTTGTCTCATGCTTGCCTTTTAAGCATTCGTATATTTTCCCCAATTTCAATCGCCTAATATTATTGGGCTTTCCTAATAAGAAATTTAGGGTTATATAGATGCCTTCTACAAATTCCACATCATCGTACACGTCACCATTTTTGGTCAAACCTTCCAACTTCACGGTCTACGCCGTTTACCTTAATGGAATATGTGACTTTTGTAACCACAAAGTCACTTTTGCATCTAAAAAAATACTTAGTGTTGGACGTTCTTTTGACCAAACCACGTGTGTATTTTTACACCTTAGTCCATCCATAAAAGTTGGTGTGGAGCCCACACAACATTATGACGCAAGCAAACTCTTTAATTTTCCAATAATGGGGCTATTGCCTTCCACCCTTTAATTCATATCAAAATTCAACAAATGTTGCAATCAAAATGGTCACGCCACACCCCTCCCTGAATCCCTACCCCATGTTCCTGTGGGGTCCATTCATCTTTCTATGCTATTAAACATTTTTTGTTTTAACCTTTTATTTTCATTCAACTAAAACAAAACATATTTTTCATATTTTTAACTTGCATGAAGATAACAATTTATTAGTTGAAAAAAAAAATCAGTGAAAAGTGTTTGTTCCAAAATTATATTTTTTAAAGGAAATTCTATAGAGTATAAAAAACATATCAGACCTAGCTTTTATAAACACAAATTTTTTAATATATATAAACAAGTTATTTATTTTTATCTTGTAATTAAGCAGTAATATGTATTTCCCACTACTATTTCATAATAGCAGTCCCCTAAACCCACTCCATCAAGCTGGCCTCCTAACATGAATGTCATATCCTTAAATTAAGTAATGTAAAAACTCTTAAGATCGATCCTTAAATGTCAGCGTCACTTTCCTATTCCATGTCTAGTAACTTTCATAGACTCACTCCATCAAGCTATGTTCCAAATACACATTATCCTTCACTTTCCTATTCCATTCTAGTAACTTTCATAGACTCACTCCATCAAGCTCCATCAAGCTATGTTCCAAATACACATTATCCTTCAGTCACGCACACGATGTTGACAATAGAAGAGGAACCCCGAAACCTGCATACATATAAACTAGCCTCCCACTACTCTTCAAAAACTTACTATCGATAGCTAGAAATATTAGTGCACCCAGCCTAATCATCATTATTTGTTCCAACAAGCGTACCCTCTCATTATGCCTTTTTCTGAACATCTCTAAATGCTATCCTCATTGTTAAGCTATTGAAAATAAGTCTTCATCACTAACCGTTGTGTTGTGTTATAATCATAACGTCAATTCTTTGAGGCGCCAATGTTTAAAGTTGTGTGACGTGTCTCTTTGTGAACGTTTGTGTCATTAGATGCTGAAAAAAGCACTTCTGAGATGATGTGGACCTTTGGTATATGTTTCCACTCATGTATAAATCATCTTCCAATAAAAAATAACTTGATGGGACGTTGAGAAAAATCCCATTGCAAGTTGATACCGTCATACCGATCAGGATAACTACTGCTCAAATGTTGACCGAGCATAAACAAAAAAAGTAAAATGAAATTCTAAGACCTACTGTTAAATGGAGGACTACCAGCTGATAAATCTGCTTATAAATTGTCTACTGATAAAATTCTCGTTCTGATGATAGTAGGATTTGAATTCATGCCATTATAAAATATGAATTACATAGGATCAATTTCTATTGTCAAGTTTATACATTTTAGTTTCAATTTCCAATACCTGAACCATAAATTAAGAAGACGTACATTCCCTAATTTTATCAGTAGTTTTCCCGCTTCTTCATTCTTTCTTTTATGGTTGGGGTCTGAGTACGAAGGAAGATGTATTTTAATGGAGGAGAGTGTGATTTGTGAACAGATCTTCCGTACGTGCTTCAATAATGAAGCTGTTAGCTTAGTGGGTTGAAGCAAAAATGAAAATGAACTCTTCAAAAGAGGTAACCAATACGAATCCTAGAGAGCTGGTGGGACACGGTTTCCCTATTCGTCCAAAGGACCAGCAGGGACGCGATCGTTCTTTGAGGACGAGCACTTGGCTGCCTAGATCTCTATATGAAATCTGGATGGTCTAGATTTTTTTTTTTTGATTTTTTTTTTTAAAAAAACTAGTCAATATCTTGAAGTATCTTATTTTTAAAACTAGTTAATATCTTGAAGTATTTTTTTAATAGTTTTTCCACTTCTTCATTCTTTCTTTTATGGTTGGGGTCCGAGTACGAAGGAAGATGTATTTTGATGAAGGAGAGTGTGATTTGTGAACCGATCTTCCGTACGTGCTTCAATAATGAAGCTGTTAGCTTAGTGGGTTGAAGCAAAAATGAAATCGAACTCTTCAACAGAGGTAACCAGTACGAACTCTATAGAGCTGGTGGGATACGGTTTCCCTACTCTTCTAAAGGACGAGTAGGGCGCGCTCGTCCTTAACCTAGATCTTTATATAAAATTTGGACGGTCCAGATTTTTTTTAAAATTATTTTTAAAACCGTCAGTATTTCAAGTATCTTTTTAATACTATTCAATATCCTGAAATAAGTTTTCAAAATCAGAAAATAATTTTTTAAGATCATGAAATATTTTTTAGTCTCAGTCACTACCTAGAGTATCTTTTTAGTATCAATTAGACTTAAATATTTTTGGTGATTGAAAGATCTTTTTACATCAGGTTAATATCCTGAAATAATTTTTCAAGATCCAAAAATATTTTTAAGTACCCTAGAAAAATATTTTAGGGTATTGACTGGTACTAAAAAGATAATTCAGGTAGGGTACTTAAAACTTCTTCATACTTTTGAAAAATTATTTTAGGGTATTAGATAATACTAAAAAGATACTTCATGATACCTTAAAAAAATATTTTAGGATACTGAATGGTACTAAAAAGATACTTTAGGTAATGACTGGGACTGAAAAATTATTTATGGTCTTGAAAAATTATTTTAGGATTTTGAAAAATTACTTTGATATACTGAATAATACTAAAAAAATATTTTAAAATATGGACTAGTATTAAAAATAAATTCATTTAAAAAAAGAGAGATAAGAAATCTGAGCTATGAGATCTAGATGGACGAGCGCGCCCTGCAGATAAACCGCTCCCAGCTGGTGGCTGGATTGGATGGCTTTCACATCACTGTCACGAAGCTTAAATGAAAGGGAGAATGAGAATTAACCATATCAAAACATTGAATTAATAATAGTGAAATTCATGAAAAAAAATTCTAAAAAAATGAATCTCAATTGTTTTACACATGAAACTTAACATACATTATTTATAATTAAGACTACTAAATCAACAATAGTTTGAATCAATGCATTATTTTGAGTCACAATTATGTAAATACTTTTTAAAATATAATTTACATTATAAAAATGTTTATAATAATTAGGATCGGAATATATGCCATTTATTTTTTGAGGAATCTAACTACTCTTTTAGAACCTAATTGTCATTCATTCATTTTCGTTAAATGAAATTAATGCATGGCGATTTATTACAAAATGAGACGAAAAAGTCCGTGTACTTCACTCATCAATCCACATAGTTCAAAAATCAACACGTGGCAAGTTATTTGATGCAGGACGCGTCTCACGTCTTGCAACCCTTTAAAATTAAGGAAAAATTACATCCGCGCCTCAAGCCGACTATAAAAAATAATAAAAAAGTCTCAGTAAAAACTCACATATCAATTTGTATAGAAATAAAATTCAGGTTTTTAAATTTTGTTGTAAGTATGTCACTTCCTGTTGTAAATGATCAGATTTTAAATTTTGTTGTAAATATAGCACTTCTTGTTGTAAATATAGCATTTTTCTATTATAAATGACCTTTGTACGTTTATGGACTTGAGTTTAAAACAAAATCCAAGTGTTTAAATGTTATTGTAAATATGACTTTTTCTGTTGTAAATGGTTAAATTTTTAAATTTGGTTGTAAATATAACATTTTCTCGTTGTAAATACTTTAACTTCCTATTTCAATACAAATAATATAAAAAAAGTCCCTAAAGACTTATGTGTAATTTAGTGATTTCGAGGGACCTCATTATATTTATTTCTGGTCCTTGGGACCTGCACGTGATTTTCCCTAAAATTAAACACAAGGAATCTAGTTTTATTAATTAATACTCCCCTATCTATAATATAAAGCCATCTTTATTTAATTTGATTATATTAAAAAAATTGATTAAATTATTAATATGATATGTATTTTCTAAAATACTCTAATTATCTTCAATTCCTTAAATCCTCCATCTCCTCTCTTTGATTAAGGTTAAGAGAGCATTAATAAGGGCAAATTAGAAAAACATTGACAAATATGAAAATTATATCACATTTTTATGACCAAAATAATCTTTTTAAATATGTCTTATGAAGAAGAATCTCATTTCACCGTGGGGAACGCTAGATTCAAAAGGGTTCAAGATCACGCGTAAAATGGAGTAATAAAGATATTCTCCAGAACTGGTAATGAAGGGTATTCGAAAGAATAATGACACGTACCACTATCATGGTAGTATGGTTATTGGGACAGCAGCAGTGACATCTAGTAGTGAGAAGGATGCAGAAACGACTAGGTTGTGGCATATGTGCTTGGGTCATGCTGGAGGAAAATCCTTGTATCAGATCAAGGATGGTTAAAAATCATCGACAAAGGTTGGAGGGTCATCAATCGTGTTGTTTGTGGTACCATTCCATCGTACTTTTCAAGAAAACAGAAGTATCCACACACAAAGGAAACTTATGCATATATACTGTGGAAGGCACTAGACTGACTGGAGGACAAGTTCATGAAGAAAAACTGTCAGAATAAACCTCATATGAAGAAAAGACTGTTTTGCTTCACTTATGGGCCCGTTTGGGATAGCTTTGGTAGAAGTGGCTTTTGTTTCTGATGGACTTTTCTTAATAGACTTATTTTTTGATGGATTTTTTCTAATGTGATTTGTGTTTGGAATAGCAGTGGCAGAAGTGACTTTTGTTTCCAATGAACACTTGTTTGACATAGCTTTTAAAAAGGTATATGAGATGGAAAATGACAGAAAAGGACATGAATCAATGTACTTTCACCCGTCCCTCGTAAATGATGTGCCAAGTCGATAGCTATACCGGTCTCTTTTGAAAATAACTTCTCCCAAGCTGTCCATTGGCTCTTTAAACTATCTAACCTATTTTTCAGTTGTTTCTTGGTATATGCTTTTTCTGTTTGGGTGTTAAATCCAGAAACAATGTACTTCCACCCGTCCCTCGTAAATGATGTGCCAAGTTGTTCTTTTTTGTATATTTGCTCAATGCATAGGTCAATAAAAGTCTTAGTTGAATTTACATCCCATTCTGCTGGTATGGTGGTCATATTTCTATGTCACTAATGCGCAAGTTAACACAAACGATTATTAGTATTTAATGATAATATGTAAATTTTTGCCCATTACATTATATTGTTTTCATGTTGGCAAAAAAAAAAAAAAATTGTTCACAGAGACTCAATAATTTTGAACTAATGAACTCTAACAATATGTAAATTTTGACCCATTAAATTATATTGTAAAATATGTCATGAACTTACAATTTTGAAAAGATGCAAAATATAAGTGTACAATAAACTTCGTTTCATAACAAACGGTCCGAAAAAAAAATGTTGTGGCTTTTAATGGGATAATAAGCAACCAAATGTGGCTTCATGAAAAAAGTCACTTCAAACTCTGAAGTCCATTAAACTTTAAAGTCATACCATATTTCTTGCTTCTCCTTTTAATGGGCTTATTTTAACTTTCAAAGCCATGTCAAATGGGCTCTATATTCCTCGGTACCACAACAAATGAGCATAACACTAGCTTCAATAAGTTGATGATGATTTAATTTGAGAATATGGATGTGACCTTTGAAGATGAAGATTTGGCCCCGATGTTGTTGGGATCACTTCCGATGAGTACGAGCACCTAGAGACTACACTACTTCACGGCAAGGAGGAATTTTCTCTCAGAGAAGTTTGTTTTGCTTTATACAACTATTAACAAAGAAACAAAGAGAAACAAAAGGGTGGAGAAGCAGAAGCTCTAATCGTTAGAGGACGTACTGAAGACCGAATGAGGTCGAAGAAAGGGTGATCCAAATCAAGGTCCAGACCCAGCAAAGATGAATGCACCTTTTGTCGAGAAAAAAACCACTGGAAGAAGGACTGCTCGAAGCTGAAAAACAAGGCCAAACCTAATAATGGGAAGGATGTTATGGACTCAAATGTAGCTGACTGTGACGATGAGAATTCAAATTTCTCACTAGCTACAATGACATCGCCAAAAATGTCGGACGTATAGTTGTTGGACTCAGCTTATAGCCATCATATGTGTCTTAACAAAGACTGGTTCATTGAATTTCAAGAAGAAGAATTTGGAGTTGTCCACACAAAGATAACTCTTCTCTTACAAAGATATGGCATTGGTTCAATCAAATTAAGGAACTATGATGGATTGCTCAGAACATTGAAAGATGTTCGATATGTACTGGATTTGAAGAAGAATCTCATTTCTGTGGGAACACTAGATTCAAAATTCAAGATCACTATAGAAAATGGAGTAATGAAGATATTCTCTGGTGCACTGGTGATAATGAAGGGTATTCGAAAGAATAATAACACGTACCATTATCATGGTAGTACGTTTATTGGGACAGCAGCAATGACATCTAGTAGTGAGAAGGATGCAGAAACGACTAGGTTGTGGCATATGCACTTGGGACATGCTGGAGGAAAATCCTTGAAGGCTCTATCAGATCAAGGATTGTTAAAAGGGTTGAAGCATTGTATCATGGAGTTTTGTGAGCATTACATAAAGGGGAAGCAGACAAGGGTTAAGTTCAGTACAACTATCCATAATACAGAAGGTATTTTGGATTATGTACACTCTGATGTTTGGGGTCCTTCCAAAACAACTTCATTGGGAGGAAAACATTACTTTGTAACCTTTGTCAATGATTTTTCCTGAAGAGTTTGGGTGTATACGATGAAGACCAAAGAGGAAGTGTTGAGAATTTTTCTCAAATGGAACACGATGATAGAAACCCAAATAGGCGGGGAGGATCAAATGTCTTCGCACGGATAATGGTGGAGAATACAAGAATGATCCTTTCTAGAAGGTTTGTGAGGATGATGGCATCGTCAGACACTTCAGCGTCAGAATACACCACAACAGAATAGGGTGGCAAAACGCATGAACCAGACTTTGCTGGAGAAGGTTCGGTGTATGTTGTCCAATGCTGGCTTGGGCAAAGAATTTTGGGTTGAGGAAATAACATATGCGTGTCATCTCATTAATCGTCTACCATCTGCTGCTATTGGTGGTAAGACACTGTTGGAACAATGGTATGGAATACGATTCTTTGCATGTGTTTGGCTTGATTGCTTACTATCATGTGAAAGAATCAAAATTGGATCCCAGCGCAAAGAAAGCTATTTTCTTGGGGATCACTCGGAGTCAAAGGATATCATTTATGGTGTCCGAGAGACAAAGAAGATTATATTCAGCAGGGATGTTACTTTTGATGAATATGCTATAGTGAAAAAGGTAGCATCTGGAGATATCGAACAGACTGATGGTGTTTCAAAGCAGGTGGAGTTTGAAGGAAAGCTGATTTTTCCAGTACAGGGAACGAACGAGGAAACAAAAGAAGACTTTCCTGCGGAGGAAGAAGAGCTAGTTGATAGGGAGGTTTCAACTCATGAACCTCAAAAACAACATGAATCAATCGCACCAGTAAGCCAAAACGAACAATTAGAAAGCCTACTTGCTTCATGGATATGGTGGCTTGTGCAACTTCAATTGCAATCGATGATATTCCTTCAACTTATAAATGGGTTGTTCGGAGCTCAGAAAAGGATAAGTGGAGGAATGCCATGAATGAAGAAATGCAATCCCTTCATCAGAATGGTATGTGGAGATTGGCCAAACTCCCGAAGGGTAAGAAAGCAATTGGTTGCAAATGGGTGTATGAGAAGAAAAAATGATTTCTTAACCAAGGTGATGTACGCTACAAAGCAAGATTGGTAGCTAAAGGCTATGCTCAGAAGGAGGGAATTGATTACAATGAGGTATTTTCTCCAGTTGTGAAACATTCCTCCATTAGAATTTTGTTGGCTTTGGTAGCACAGTTGGATTTGAAACTAGTTCGGATGGATGTAAAAACGCATTTCTAAATGGAGACTTGGAAGAGGAAATCTACATGACTCAGCTAGAATGATTCAAAGTTGCTGGAAAGGAGAATATGGTGTGTAAACTTGAAAAATTGTTATACGGATTGAAGTAGTCTTCGAGACAATAGTACAAACGATTTGACAAGTTTATGTTGCGGCATAAGTACAAGAGAAGCAAATACGATCATTTTGTGTATTTGCGAAAGCTTGAAGATGGATCCTTTATATATCTCCTTCTATATGTTGATTGCTTCAAGAAATCAAGAAGAGATTGAGAAGCTAAAAGGTCAACTTAAAAGGGAGTTTGAGATGAAGGATTTAGGCGGGGCAAAGAAGATACTTGGCATGAAGATAATAAGAGATAGACAATCAAAGAAACTCTTTTTATCTCAAAAGGAGTATTTGAAAAAGGTGCTAAATTGTTTTGGTATGAATGAAGAAATAAAGTCGGTTAGAATTCCACTTGCCTCGCATTTTAAGCTTGGTGTTGATATGTTGCCAAAGGATGAAGATGAACAAAAATATATGTCAAGAGTACCATACACAAATGTTGTTGGTAGCTTGATGTATGCTATGGTTTGTACTACACCGGATATTTCAAAGGTTGTTGGAGTTGTGAGTAGGTATATGCATGATCCCGGAAAGGAACATTGGCAAGTTGTGAAATGGATTCTACGGTATATTTGTAATACCGTAGATGTGGGATTGGTCTTTGAGCGGGATGTTGATCAATGTCTAGTTGGGTATTGTGACTCTAGACTTTTTCGATGATTTGGACAAACGAAGATCAACTATTGGTTATATGTTCACTCTTGCAAATGCACTAATTAGTTGGAAGTCGACTTTACGGTCAACGGTTGCTTTGTCTACAACGAGAGGAGATACATGACGATTGTAGAGGCTATGAAAGAGGCAATTTGGCTTTAAGGATTGCTTAGAGAGCTTGGTATTGGTCAATAAAGCATCACAGTATTTTGTTATAGCCAAAGTGCTATTTAGTTAGCAAAGAACCAAGTCTATCATGCAAGGACGAAGCACATTGACGTCCGTTATCACACTATAAGAGAAATTTTGGAAAAAAGGTGGAGCCACGATATGGAAGATACAGACAGATGATAATCCTGCTGACATGCTAACGAAAGTAGTGACTTCTATTAAATTTCAATATTGTTTGAATATGATCAACATTGTTGAACATTGTATTGAATAGAAGTTACAATTAGAATTTGTAATTAGGAGAAATTGAGAATGTGGGGATTTTGCCAAGGTGGAGATTTGTTGGCTGTGGGTGGCAAAAGTCCCACATTGCCAAATTCATAAGGGAAGAAGTAGTTGTTTTAGGTATAAATAAAGACCCCCTCTTCCTTTCAATCTCATCCCCCACATGTCTCTTAAGACATTTGTTTCATATTTCCTCCCTTGTAGTATTTCACTTGTAAATTATTTAGAGTGAGATTAGATTCTGGAATTTCTCTTGGTGTTGTCTTACTTATTATTTATTAGCTGCAATTAGATATAGTGGTTGTGATTTATTATATTATTAAATTACGTCTAGAAACTTTGTTTTCTAGTATTGTGATTTTTTTAGTATAATCGATTGCGCTTTATATATCCCGCTTCCACAATATCTTATACAAAGGGCGGGGAGTATAAGGATAGGGTTAGTTTATGAAAAATAGAGGGCTTAATTTACTTGATCGCCCGTGTTATTTGCTAAATATTGAGTTTAGTTTAAAATCTTATGAACTTAATTAATTTGATAATTTATACTAGGCCCTTAGTCCGCATGTTGGTCTGATAATTTGTGCTTTCTATTAATCAAAAACTAATTTTACAACCACAAAACGCAAAACAACTTATCAATCGTAATTTACGGTATACGAGGCAAGCATGTGAAATGAATTTTGTCTCAATTTACGTACGTAAATAAATACTTTTAAAGACCTCAAACGTGATCCTAATTAACAAACTTAATTGTTTGAAGTTTTGGGGTTTTGTTTTTCAATATTTAAATGTAGGATTCAAGTGTTTGAAGGGGCCATTTGATTGGAATAGGCACTACTACAAAATAGGGATTTAACGTCCCCCAATTAACGTCTATTTTAAAAAATGTAGCCGTTAAAACGTAGGCGGTAGCACTGTTGTAATGTTTTCCTTACTTTTAACGTTCGTTTTAAAAAAAGTAGACGTTAAACGATAGGCGGTGGCATTGTTATAATTTTTTTTCTTACTTTTAACGTCCGTTTTTAAAAATCAGATGTTAAATGTTGTGATACAACGATTGTTTTAATAAAAAAAAGTCGTTGTATCTTAGACACAAGTTATTTTATTTTGAGACACTATTTAATTTTATTTTGTGAAAAAATTAGTGACACTTTGTTAGAATAAAAACTTCAAGATTATATGACTATTATAATTATATCCGATATTTATAGCTATTTTCTAGTATGTAGCCTAAAATTTCGATAGTTAAGAGAAGATATCTCGTTAGTATTTTTATTTAGTTAGTTTCTAATAAATAAATTAAATAATTAATATATGTGTGTGTGTGTGTGAGAGAGAGAGAGAGAAAGAGAGATTTTATCCCATATTTATAGCTATTTCCTAGTATGTAGCCAAGAATTTTGATAGTTAAGAGAAGAAACCTAATCGTATTTTCATTTAGTTAGTTCCTAATTAAATTTAATAAATTAAACAATATATCTATTATATATATATATATATATATAAAATATATCAATATCATTTAGTTTAAGTCTCCCTCATGCCATTTTATTTTATTTTTTATTTTGAGTTACAACGACTGGTTTTTCAAAACCAGTCGTTGAAACTCGAATTTTTTTAGATATTTCAACTTCAATCTTGCACCTTCGCATTTTATTTTTCTGAGTTACAACGACTGGTTTTTCAAAAGCAGTCGTTAAAATTCGAATTTTTTAGATATTTCAACTTCAATCTCGCACCTTTGACATTTTTTTTGAGTTACAACGAGCTATTTTGAAAAACCAGTCGTTGAAATTTGAATTTTTTAGATATTTCAACTTCATTCTCGCACCTTCGACATTTTATTGTTCCCCCTCTTCCATAAAAATATAAAGTTTTCTCTTCAAAACCCAACAGTGCAGAACATCTCCCTCAAATCTATCCTAAACGCAACCTTTCAATAAGAGTCTTAAGACCCACCCATCTTCGTCGCCGCACCCAACGGCCCTACCATTGCCACCAAGGAGGTTTGCTATCGCGGCATGAGCGACTCCGACTCGTCCTTTGTCATGAACTACGAGCGTGCCGCATAGCCTCCAGATCTACGTTTGCCGCCGGTTTAAGATCTCGGTTGCAGATCTGCGTCTCTCTCTCCTCACTAAACAATATGTCAAGTAACGATCCCGAGCATCGTGAAGAGGAGAAAGCCCCCCACAGGCGATGATGAGGATACCAAAGCTCTATTTCCTGGTGCTTTCTTTTGTTGAAAATTTTGAATGGATAGTTCCATTATAGTGTTTTTCTGCTCTATTTGTTAGTGCTTTCTTTTATTTGTCTTCTATTTCATTCAGTCAAGACTTGAGATATATATTTTTTTCTTCTTATTTTGTCCTTCGTTAGACATGAAACGCTCTATTTTTTGCGTTGAATCTTGAACGGTGTTGTTTATCATCCATTTTCAATCCATTTTTTCCCACGAGGCTTTAGCTTGTTCAAATTGCGCCTTATATTGTGTTTTAGATGGTTCTATGAACAACCTAGCACACCATCTATGGACTACCTAGCATGTATGTGTGTTGTGGATTTGTAGATATATAACGACTGTTATTTAACTAACAGTCATTGAAATTCAACGACTGTTTTTTAAAAAAACGGTCTTTGTATGTCATAAACTTTCAACGACTCTTTTTTTTATGACCCTTGAAAACAGTCGTCTAATGGTTTTAAAAACAGACGTTAAAAGTGTTTTTTGTAATAGTGAGGCCTGAAGGGCTGATCGGATCAGTTAATATTTTCTGATATTTATTCAATGACGAATGAGAGTAGAACTTGAAAATTTGACTTTATTCATTACCCATGATAATAATTCATCTTAGTTGAACGGTTCTTTTTGTACAACTCATAGTTTATCGGTGTGATTTAAAGGGGAAGGGTATCCATTAAAAAGTGTGAGACACGTTTTAGGTATGAAAGCACGTGCGTCGTCATAATGGTCAGAAAGTTTAACGAAGATACAATGATTAATTCCTTGTCCCCACCCTCCCTCTCTGTGTGTTTCATAACCATAAACATAATACAATTGTACTCATCACTTTAAAAAGACACACACACAAACTTAATTAATCCCTCGAGCTAGTTAAACTTAGAGAGTGAGGGTGATGAGAACCCCATACTGCAACCAAAATGGCGAGAGGAAAGGAACATGGTCAGCAGAGGAAGACATGAAGTTGGTTGCCTATGTTACTAGGTATGGCTGTTGGAATTGGCGACTACTCCCCAAGTTTGCTGGTAATTACTGTATTAATTATATGACCTTTATTTGACAACCTTTTGGGATCGGTTTGAGGTTAATATCGATATTAATTAATTTAATTTATACATATTTGTCATGTTGGTTCTCAGGATTGGCGAGGTGTGGAAAGAGTTGCAGGCTTCGGTGGATGAACTATCTAAGACCAGACATCAAAAGAGGGAATTACACTCCACAAGAAGACCACACTATAATCACACTTCGCCAACAACTGGGTAATAGGTATACTCTCTCCCGTCTTGTTTAATAATCAAGGTGTCTCATGATTCCAGAGAAATCGGTTTTTTTTTTTTTTGTTTGGGTGTATAATGCGGGGCCATTTCTATTATGCCAAAAATCATTCGTGGGATTGTGACACACACTATTTCAGTATTTTTTTTGGGTGCACTAGCAACTCAGGACTATCTGGGAACCGGCTTAAGTCCTTTGCGGACCTCTGTCCGCTGCGACTTATACGTCGACGTATAAGCGCCACACACATAATAGTCCTTTTTTCGCCTGATTTTTTTAGGATAGACATATACCTAATAGCCCCATATAATTGTTGAGGAGTGTGTTCGAGTTTTATTGCCTCTTGAGTAATTATGTTAGACATAACAAATTATACTCAAGAGAGGGTTATAAGTAGTTTTAATCGACGACACTTATGCCTATTTATACTCGAGATTAACAAAATTGATATTAAGGTTAATTAAATTAGTGAAAACAAGGTTTATGAAGCTAATAAGGGATTAGTGACTCTGGGTTGCTTCATTTTATTATTGTGTTAGTTTGTTTATTTTGATTTTATTTTAATTTTCTCTTAATTAAATTTAATTTAGTTTGCTGAAAGAATAAAACAAAGATAACAAATCTGTCAAAAGCTTCCTCCTTCCAAAGTTAATCCTTCTGCGGTCACAGTAGTACGCTGGAAGCATTTAGATGTGATGCCACTATTTCATCCAGATGTGTGTTCTCTGTTTCTTAGGCTTCCCTGACGTGGCTGTGAATTTGTGATGGAGAGGGAGATGAAAAGATGTCGCCTCCTGTAGCTTCACTGTGCGTCCCCCCAATTCTCCAATTCGTGTTCAGCCCTCCCATTTAGCCTTCAGGTTTTTCATTCCCTTTCTCACAAAAACGTTGCGTCTCTGTGCCTCTTTTTTTAGTCTTCCATTCATCAATTCCATCCAATTTTGTGGGGCCCAATTCTGATTCAGCCCAAAGCATTTAATCCAATTTTGTGGGCCCGAATTCTCATCTCCGCCTAATTGAAACAATGGTGTGCATGTGGCTGTTCAAAGAAAAGGCAATTGTATAATAACAATAATCCTACTATTAATAATAATAGTAATAATAAACTCATTTTTTTAAACTTCTCATTCCTATTATTTATTTCCTAAACTCAAAAACTTTTATTTTAAATTAAAATCTCATAAATGATTCATCCAGATTAATTTCTCTTAAAATCTCAATAAAATCTTTTTTAATTTAGTATTGATGACTTCCTAAATATATCAAAAAATATATATCAAATCTATTAAAAATGAGAAGTCATCAATAAACATGCTGGATCCAAACCCGTGCAAATCTACTCAGTTCCCTCTTTACAATCTTTGAAATATTAGAGTGCAACGGTTCTAAATATTGTCCCGGTCCGTATCACGCTGTAACGATGTGAGACATCACACTCTAACTTCCACCCAGCGTCTTCGCTAGCACATTGACTGCCTCGCTCTCGATACTATCCACTGCTTTGAGGTTGTACCAATGCCTCACTCTTGAAATTTTTCGGCCCCTCGTTGCCACGGTTTTAAAATGCCTCAAGAGAGAGGTATCCACATCCCCTCCCCAACCAATATGTGACATCAAACTCCACCCCTTACTGGAACCGACCCACCTACCACTGCAATCCGGAATCAAGAGTCCACAACCTGCAAACCCTGACACTCCTCTTGCAGCCCCATCTGTACTTAGCTTTGCCCAGCCCTTCATAGGAGTCTCCCGTCTAATATTCCTCCCTTGCCTTCTTCCCCCCTCACCTCCATTAACATAGTGATCTATCAACATTCTCGGCTGAGCAGGCATAACCTTTCTCAAACGTAACAGACTTTTATTTCACCAAGTCCACAATTACCAACATATTGTTCCAAACTTAGTTAACTTCCTCCTATCACTTCTACACATATTCCACATCTAGCTAAACCTGTCCCTTCCTTGTAGCATGTAGAAATTTGGCTCACTCTCATATCCAAACCCTTCTAGCAACATCACAATCCCTCATGACATGCATCATTAGTGTTTCCTCCTCACCCCTGCATCTATGACATTCAGAATTCCCTCCCAGAATTTTACTACTTCTTTCAGCAACCTATTATGTGTTGCTAACCACAGGAAAACTTCTACTCTTCAAGGCCCCTTCCATCTCCATATTTTATTCCACATAGAATCTTTATCCCCTTGTTCATCTTTCAATTTTTTTATACATTTCAGCCACCACGTATTTATCTTGAAGAGATGTACCCCATTTAATCACATCTTCCCCATATACTCTTCCATGGTACTTAAATTTTTCTAAAAGTATGTTTTAGCAAGTTAAGCACATTCAATCCCGGATCCAAACACACAAATTATTTCTACTCTATATATTCTATGGCCTCTTGCCGTTATATATTCATAGTAAGCGTTTCTATGGTTGCAACTGATCCATAATACAATTCAAAGTCTAGCTGGCTCGATTGTTCTAATCCCAAATTCAACTGGACTCCCTCATCAATCTTTCTGAAGGAACAAATTAAATGACCGATTTGCGACAAATTTTTGTCATGAATCCGTGGCATTTTTTTGTTTTCTTACGGTGAAGAATAAAAACTCAGATCAATCCCTTGTCATGGATTCTATTTCATAACATGATTTTTGACAGTCACACTTCGAAATATCACTACTACTCATCACTACTGAAGAGGGTATAAGGTCATTCTCAACCGGACCTAACTATTTCTAGAGATTTATGACCATTTTTAACGTTTTGAAAGAATAAAATAACGAGGATACGATTTTTTATGTCAAAATAGGCGAAGACATTTAGGAGTTTGTCAAATATTTTGACAGATAGATATATGGTTCTCCCTACCAAAACAAATTAACCTATTGGGTAACCATATTTATACTGGCAAATGGGATATGTTAACCGTCCTATTTGCGGAGTCAAGTCTTAATTATTAGCTGTGATGAGTTCAGTTTTATATAAGAGATGATTAAGGACCACATTTTATAAATTTAAATTTCAAATAATAGATATTTAAAAACTTCATATCGAAAATAATTTTCAATATCTTAATATTGAAATTTAAAATTTAATCTAGTGCTAAATTAAATCTTAGCTTTCTGTTGTCAATAAATGGGGTGACGACACGTACGTAATGCTGTTTATGATCTTTCTGAATTGTAGGTGGTCAAAGATTGCTTCTTGTTTACCTGGAAGAACAGATAACGAAGTAAAAAACTACTGGCACTCCAATCTGAAGAAGAGGGCTCAAGAAAACTCAGTTGCGCATGAAAAAGATAAAGCCTTCAAGTCAAAGGATCAAATTCCATTAATTGAATCCAGTCAAGAGAAGAGAGAGTCTTCAGTCACTATTAGTACAACCTCTGGTCCTTCTTCACAATGTGACTCAGTAGCGGACGAGGCGTCCCAAATATTCTCAAGCACCTTCCAAGAGCCTTCCGCAGATACTGGTGCTTTCATTGAGACTATGAGTGAAAATTTGATTGAGCAAGATTATTGTTATAACTTGGCTGTGCCAGATGCGTTCATTGAGACTATGAGTGAAAATTTTTGGACAGAGCCGTACATGGTTGACCTTTCGTACGTCCCCAGAGAAGAAGCATCGTTACCCTTGTCCCCTGAATATGAATATGATGCACATCTTTGGGCACACGACGAATATACTGGCTTATTTTGACGAGGGCGTTTTATATATCGTGAATGGCGAAACCTACCCAATCGTGTATATTTCCTTTATTTTCCAGTTGAAGTGATATGTATATGTTGAATTCCCTAATATAAGCCAGAGAAGCAAGCTATGTAGGAGTTCTATGTTTTATAGTTAATTGGAGGCCCCGCATATTTCTATTGTATATCCAATATATTAAAGCTAATGAACTGGCTCTTTCCGGAAGAAGAAACGAAGTGTCCTCTCATCCCAACAATCAACACTGGTTGGTTAACGTTGCAGGATAATTAATTAACTGGTAATTCACTACAAAAAATTAACGGAAATTTCTCATACAAATTACTATAATTTAAGAGACCTTTAATTTGCAGTAATTGATTATTGGTTTTATGAAATTATTGATGTCTACTGTAATCCCTTAAGTCATTTTTATAAGAACTCAAAATTTGTATCGCCTTGGTCCTTTTTATAAAAGTTTGATAAGTATTGTTTCAACATTTAATGTTTTTTTTTCCATTATTACCCTTCATTAATTATACATATTGTATTAACTACAAGGTTGGTGATACTTGTTTTTACTCTATTTCTCACTTGCCCCAAATAAATAAGGGCATGTTTGGAAAGAAGTTTATTTTAAAAATACTATTATTTTTAATTGATTTTAATCAGTTTCTTAAATTCGGTTATCAACCTCTCATAAATAAAGGGGGGAGTATATGATTACATACATATCCTTCGCCAATTATGGTACCTTAAGTCATTTTTATATAAGAACTCAAAATTTGTATCGCCTTGGTTCTTTTTATAAAAGCTTGATAAGTACTGTTTCAACATTTAATGTTTTTTTTTTCATTATTACCCTTCATTAATTATACATATTGTATTAACTAAAAGGTTGGTGATACTTGTTTTTACTCTATTTCTCACTTGCCCCAAATAAATAAGGGCATGTTTGGAAAGAAGGTTTTTTTTTTTAATACTATTATTTTTAATTGATTTTAATCAGTTTCTTAAATTCGGTTATCAACCTCTCATAAATAAGACCCGGGGGGGAGTATATGATTACATACATATCCTTCGGCTAATTATGGTACTCCCTCCAGTTCTAAATATAAGACATAATTGACTTTTTTGGGGAGATTAACGAAGTTAATTAAATTACTTGAGAGCATTTTTATTTTTATTTTTTCTCCAAACTAATTAGTTTGACTAATAAACTGATGTATAATCTAAGGATACACAACATAGGATATGATTAAGTAATTTATTTAGCCTTCTTAATCTCTTAAAAAAAGTCAATTCTATGTATATTGAAGACCAGAGGGTTATTAATTAACACAGACTTGCAATCTACTTATCACAATTACTAGTGGCAGAGCCACGTTGTGGCCAGCTGGGGCCTTGACTTCAGTTGACCTTCTCTTATATTATGTATTTGTATGTAGGTATTTTATATATATATATATATATATATATATATATTGCCAACTTACTTTTTAAACCATATGTATCGAGACCGGCGTTTTATATCAAGTCTAAAAAGGATTTTTTGTACTAATGTCACTTGTCATGAGTTTGCTTAAACTCGCAAGTTTCACAATGTTACATCCAAATACTTTTATGATAACTACCCTGCTCTACATGCATATGAGGCGGCCATGGCCCTGATCAATGAATGAGTTGACCCTATTGTCTCTGATAAGTTTCATTGACCCTAATTTTATATACTACCTCCGGTCCTAATTATAAGACATAGTTGACTTTGTTTGGAGAGATTAAGGAAGCTAAATAAGTTACTTAATTATTTTATATGTTGTGTATCTTTAGATTATATATTAGTTTATTAATCAAACTAATTAGTTTGAAGGAAAAAATAAAAATAAAACTACTCTAAAGTAATTTAATTAACTTCCTTAATTTCTCCAAAAAAGTTAACTATGTCTTATAATTGTGACCGGAGGGGAGTATTATTTAGCTAAATCCGATTCCTGATATTCATATACCATCAAATGGATTATAGCCCACCGTAATTAATCATCACGTGTTAATCATTTAAGCTTTAACAGTTTCACGTACACTCATTTCGCTGAAGCACTATCCTTCATTATATTGATCCAAGTCAACGTTCATAATATAAAGGATGTGTACGTTTGTGTCTAACTCTAGGTGGCTTTTTAGCAATGTTTAATACTCCCTCCGGTCCTAATTATAAGACATAGTTGACTTTTTTGGAGAAATTAAGGAAGCTAATTAAATTACTTTAGAGTATTTTAATTTTACTTTTTTTCTTCAAAGTAATTAGTTTGACTAATAAACTAATATATAATCTAAAGATACACAACATATAAAATGATTAAGTAACTTATTTAGCTTCCTTAATATCTCCAAACAAAGTCAACTATGTCTTATAATTGGACGGAGGTAGTATAAGGGTTAAGGTGTAAAAATATACATGTGATTTTCTTAAAAGTACATACAACACTAAATGCTTTTTGGGATGTAAAAGTGACTATGTGGTTACAAAAGTGGAGCAAAAATACCCCATTGACAGTTACTTTTTTTTTTTTTTTTTTTTTGTATTTTTAAAGCTGACATGGACGATGACTCAGATAAATTTCATCCTAACTAGCATTGGAGAAATGGAGAAAATTACAGAAAAGGGCCCAAATAGTTTTAAAAATTACAGAAAGGCGGCAACAATGGCGAGGAGGCAGAGATGAGCGTCTCGATAGGTAAGATTGAGATTGGGAGAGAGAAGGGGAATTGGAGAGAGAATGGCTGAACTGTAATATCTAAAATATCTATGTCATTTTTCGTAATTTTATCTAGTTCTTTCGTTATCCGGATGAAATTTAGCGAGTCATCATCTATATCGGCCTTACAAATACAAAAAATTCAAATTAGCGGTCAATAAGTATTTTTGCTCCACTATTGTAACCACATAGTCACTTTTGCACCGTAAAAACCACTTGATGTTGGGTGCACTTGTGGGAAAACAACATGTATATTTTTTTCTACCTTAATCCTTAATATAATTAACTTATACTCCATCTAGTCCTTAATATAAAATATATTTACCTATTTAATTAGATTGAGGAAGTTTGTTAAGTTAGTTAATATGACAGATATTTTCTAAAACACCAAATTCACCTTTTTTTATTTCCTCCTTCCCTCCCGTCTTTGATTATTATTGAGAAAGCATCAATAAGAGCAAATTAGAAAAATATTGACAAATACGAAAACTTTGTCTTATGATTAAGACCAATATCAACTCCTCAAATATGTTTTATATTAAGTACTGAAAGGGTAATATTTAACAATATTACAATGTTTGGTAAAAAAAAAAAAAAACTTAAAAGATTTAGTTTGCAATATAAACTGCACTCCAAATTAAATCTTATATATAAGGTAAGAGGCATTACTACATTTATGGGAATAGCTGAAGTAAACTAGTTATATATGTATAGCACAAAAGAAATTAAAATATAGAGATTCTCTCGAGGAATCAATGCGCAAAGAATGAGGATTATTTGTTTCCGCAAGTTACATTATTTAATCGATAATGGTAAGAAATATACTCGTGATATTTAAGGATATTGAGGACGTCGTCAGCTGACGTCGATGGTGCTAACCAAATTTTTGTCGCATTAGGGAAGCGTCATCGCAATTCATCACAGCTGAGCCTACAAATGTCGTGGGATTATAAATTAATTAAAAATAATTGTTCCACGTTACCCGTGATGAATGATGCCAAGTAGAAATTCTGAGCTCCTCCGTGAGGAAGGCAAGTTGAAAACATACATAAAATAATTCAATTTATTTTGATTTAATCGTTTTTTATGCACGCACATGCTTATTTCTGAAGCAAAGCATCTGAAACAGTTAGAAATCTTCACAGGTAGAATTTCAACATTTAGAGGAATTATAATTATTCTTCATTGGTCCGGGATTTTAAAGGCCTCTTGTTCAAATATTTTTAATCTCAAATTAATTTTTCTTATTCAGGTTAAATAAGGACTAAAAATATTTGTAATTATTGGAGCTGGCGTGTAACTTGCCCATTTGAAATATATATTTAAATCAAAAGTTGGTTCCACTGATTCTGCGCGCAATTATATTTCCTTTTCACACCAATGTCCAGAAAGCCGACGATAAGACCAAATCACAAATACCATTTGCTTTTCTCAAAGATGCCAATTATATATGACGGAGACATCTTTGACGGGTTTCGCGTGGTACTTTACAGTTCCTCAGTAAATAATGCTAAAAAAAAAACACACAAACAAAAGGCTGGACCAATTAAATTAACGCAACATGAACTATTCATCAACCGTCCCATTTTTCCCTAATAAAACCCACCATATATAGTTATGCAAAAGCAACTTCATTTGCATTAACAAATGGGCTTGCAACAACTTTGTCTTTATGATTATTAATTTTCTTTAGTTGTATTGTATATAGTAATCAATCAACCCGGGTTAAATTAATTAGGTTATCATACTTAGAAAACGAATTGATGATGTAGATGGTAGTAATCTCTTAATATTCGGATCAAATTCTTGTCATATGCAAGTCTAATGGAACATAGTTTATGGATTTTAATTAGATATGTATAGCATCGCAATTATAAGAAATTCTTTCTTGTCAACTTTAGCACTAGTAGCAGTATACATTTATGCAAGCGATGGTTGGAGTTAACCTCATCGCTTTGGTATATATATAAATGATATAAATGGAAGTTTGTGGGGTCAGGGGCGAGGCGTTTACACGTTTTAAGCCGCAATAGGATAATGCTATTCTTATCAATGTGATCAGACTGGGGCCAATTTAAACGTATATATTTTCATCTGTGGGGATCAGAAACTAACTCGGCATCAGAGTAACATAGCTAGCCACCAAGCACCAACCGATAAAGTACAACTGTTAAATAGTAACTAAAGGAGATGGTGAGAGGTCCTTCCTTCGACGCAAATGGAGTTAAGAAAGGTGCATGGAGTGAAGACGAAGACCAGAAGCTCATTTCTTTTATTCAGACCCACGGCCATCCTAATTGGCGCCAACTTCCCAAGTTAGCAGGTACTTCATTTCATATCACCTTTCATCTTATTTCGATCATTCTAATATAATGTTTGTGAGACTTATACACACACACACACACATATATTGTGTGTGTAATTAATCAATTACAGGTTTGGCAAGATGTGGAAAGAGCTGCAGGCTTCGATGGATGAACTACCTGCGACCAAATCTGAAACGTGACAACTATACTGCACAAGAGGAGGAAATCATCCTCAAACTACACGAACAACATGGAAATAAGTATGAGAATCTTATTTAGTACTTTGATTTTTCTTTTGTTTGTTTTTTGAGTTACAAGGGCATGCAATAATAGTCTGAGTTACAAATGGGATCAAACCCTTCTCACTTATAGAGGAACATTCATATCACTAGGCTATAAGGCCTTTAATAGTACTTTGATTTTTCATACCTTGGATTCGGAGGATTTGAAGTTTCACGATGGTGACAGGAGAATGGTGTTAATGACAGGTGGTCGCTGATTGCTGAGAAGTTACCTGGAAGAACAGACAACCATATAAAGAATCATTGGCACAGCCAACTCAAGAGGCGGTCGAGGGACAGAGAAAAGAGTAGTTCTTCTGGGGTGAAAGGCAAGAAGTCAGGCCGTCACAATAATATGAAAAAGTATCCATCAGAAGCAGATATTGTGGGAGTTGTGAATGAGTTGAGTAACATACTAGAAAGCTCATCACTGGACTTTATGGAAACGACGTCGTCAACCCTAGCCGAGCAAGAGAACTACTGTCCTTCCTTGCCTTCCATTGAAACAGAATCTACCACCATCAAAAATTCGCCAGAAGAATATAATAGCGTGGCTTTGCGGGAAGTTTATAAATTCCAAGAATTTAGCGGCGATTTTTGGACTGAGCCGTTTGTATCGGAAGATATTTACAGTGAATATTGCAATCCAAATAATGGAGCCGCCTTAGACTTATTTTCATATGACGGCGCATTCATGTTTTTCTAAGTCTTGAATGTGAAGATTTTGAGTGGGATGACAAAACAGATTGGAGTTGGTTTTTTTCTTTCCATTTTGTCTGGTGCTGAAGAGAAATAAAGGATCATAAGCTCCAAATTAATAAGTGGACATTAGTACTATTTGACTATTTTTGGGCGCTAGTGTTGAATTTCACTCAGTGACTTGTTCTCTGTTTTTCCACAATGTGGCTGGACAACCATTTAGGCGATAAATAAATAATTCAAATATTTAATATTATTGTAAGAGCAATATTATATAAAAATAAATAAATAATTGAGTCCCTCCTTCAAAAACCTTCACTTTTAGAATGGAGGGGTCCCTTCCATTAAAAATTGTTGGGAGTTGATCAGCTCATCTTATTTTTCAAAAAAAAAAAAAAAAAAAAAAAAGCCAGACAAAGATAAGGCTCTGAAAACCCCCATGCCAAACAGCTTGTAAGTTTAAAAAAAAACGTCATGGATTGCCTTTCAATTAATTTTGGAAAAATTATTTGCCCTGAAAATCCCTATCTTTATGTCTCCAGTTGAGAGTTTAATTTCTTCACCGATCAATGAGAGATCAAAAAAAATATTTTTTTTACATTGATTTAGGACTTGTTTGATTTTGTTTAGAAAAATGTTTTCAATAAAAAAACAAAATGTTGTTTTTAAAAAACTAAAAAATAAAACAGTTTTTAGGTGTTTTCTTGTTTTTCTTTTACTATCTTTTATTTTTTTTGAAGTTGTTACATAGTTACTATCAATACCACATTACCTGCACCGACCACCATCACGTCAGTTGTCACTGCTTACCATGGCCATGTTACTTCAAAAACAACTTTTTTTTTAAAAAAAAAAAAATGGTTTGAAAAATGAAAAAAAGAATCAAATAGGCCCTTCGTGACAATTATATCATACGCTCCATGAAGTTTTGCTTTAGAGAAAAATATCTCATTAATTTCGTTTTTCATATTTATCAATTTTATTAAATATGTCTTTGTTTAGAGGTTAATATATAATAATTATTTTTTTATAACTATTTCTAAACTTCTTGTAGACATCTATTTTATGGAATTTTGGAAAACCAACTTCGAATTTGATCATCAAAAAGGAAAATTCATTGAAAAATATTTATTAAATATAAAAAGTTAATAAAAAGCATTTATAAATGACTCTACCCGTTTTAGTTCATTGAGCCTAATTGTAATTGTTTTTTTGGGTTTTGAAGCAAAGATATCCATAGGACGAAATGGGCTCATTTGGATTAGATTTTGGAAAATAGTTTTTGAGATTTTGAGGTAAAATGGCTTTTTCAGAATTGATTCTAGTAGGATAGATTCTGTAAAAAAGTGATTTTGATAAAATAATAGTATTTGAACATTGTTATCAGAATAGCTTTTTCAAGGATAAATTTACCAAAAATAACATTAGCTTTTATATAATTGCATATAAAGGATAATGTTGTATTTTAAATATTTTTAAAATTATATTTCATAACAAATACAAAAAATTACATAAATTTGTTAACAAAAATAAATTTATACCATTAGTAAATTATGTAACATGATAAAAATTAAATCAAACATATATGTATTAATAAATTGTATAGACAAATCCTTTATAAATAGTTATTATCAAAAACAATATTTTTATATATTAATATATGTTATTTATTTAATAGTTAAATGTTTTATGGCTTAAAAAATAAAACCTTTGACATATAAGAGTAATGTTTCGTAAAACATTTAACTATGGTCTTTATAAATATAGTATTTTTTTCATAATAAAAGCAAATACCCATATCCATATAATTTAACAATAATGTAGTCTACTACAAAACACCCAACACAAATGTTCATGATAGGAATACAAATAGTTTAAATAATAGAGTATGTCAAGCATACTAGGGAAACAATACATGACTAATGATCTTGTGTAAAATAAATGATCCGATCTCTAATGGAATCGCGAAGAGAAGCCATGTCAGATGAAGATGTCAATGATGAAGGTATTGTTGAAGCTTCTACTGCATCAACATCATCGTCAGAACACAAAATACCCTCTTGTTCATGATGTTGGAAGTCAAGATAAAAAATAGAGGTTCTTCTAATGAAATTGTGTATAGCCATCGTACCACAAACAATTTTAACCGTGTTAGAAAGTTGTAGCTACGCATTCTCTCGCAAGATTTGAAATTTGTTCTTCCAAACCCCAAAAATTCTTTATATTGTGAACCTAAGACTTGAATGGTAGTAATTGAAGGACTCATTGTCATTTTCAAATCTAGATAATCTTTGAAACTCGGGGAGATGGTAACGATCAAATTTGCGCCCAAAGGTATCCAATCGGTGTTGGATACCCAAGATCTACCAAAAAATATTTATTTGTATGAAAAAAGTGATTAATGTCAATACATGTGTTTATAGTTATAATTAATTAAATTGTAGAAATTATAAACATACCTGTAGGTGGATGGGGAAAATTCATTAAAGGAATTGTGAAGCCATGATCAAATATGTAAGCATCATGTGTTGTGTCTTCCTATCCAGCCAATACAAAAGGGTAGCACATGTCCCAATCATAAACTGTCATCACATTTTGTGATATAATCATTTTCTTCCAATATATATATATATTTTCTCTTGATTAGACCCATCATGGAATATGTGTGCCATCAATTGCTCCAACATCATTTTTGAAGAAAGGCCAGTATCAATTATCGAGGCGTATCTTTGAGTGAATGTTCTCAAATAATGGATTTTGTGGTTTGATGTGGGACATTCTCGAGACTACAACATGCCTTTAATTAAGACAACATTAATAGCCCTATTATATTGTTTCTCCTAAACGCTAACGGTGTCTAACGAAACCTACCGCATGTCTAACGGTGTTTAGAAAAATTCCAACAATTTCATGTATATCCATTTGTCTAGTTTCCTTCAAGCCATGTCATTGCAATTCCAAGCAATGTTGTTGAAACACAGGAAGTTCCATTCTAAACATTTCATAACAACGGACAAAATTGCCCCTAAAATATCATTAACCCTTGCAACATCCATATAATCATTGTGTGTCGTGGTTCTTTACACAAATATAGACTAGCATATGCACCAACATATGTCATAATTTTTGGAACCCTATTTGACCGCCGTTTATCATGCTCTACAATTATTTCACATTCATTGTCCATACTTGCAAAGACCTATACACATATAAGGATGGTCAAAATATGCAAACACATATAACATAAAACTAGTCATTCATAATAGTTGTTCCAGACATATATAGTAGTCACTCCCAACAAATAACATAATTCTAATTAAAATACTTGTTCATCATTTCTGAAACAATTCATTGATGTCGAGAACATTCCTGCCTCAAAAACAAAAGAAGATGCTCCCTCATTCCCTTCATAATTGCATACATTTCCCTTAAAGGTGGGTGGTTCATAAGGAGGCGTGCACATCGTGCATAAAATTCTTTATGAGAGACAACTTCTTCAACTTGATTAAGGTGATTCATTACTCCCATTATTGATATATCATAAGCACGTGCTTCACCGCCATCCCTCTCGCTATCATCCTATCCGAACGTTGTGCTTCAATATCGTCGATCGGCTATCCTACTTAGGGCATCTGCTATTTTCGCGGAGGAAGGGATTTTCTTTTCCAAGCCATCACCCTCTTCCTCGCCCCCAATAAGCTAGTTGTTCTATAACCACTACTTGTTTTGTCTCAACTAATGTTTGCCTTCCCTTTCTCAATGTTGCCTCCATTACCTCCAGAAGCACTATTGAAAGTGAATGAATTAATGTCCTCACTTAAGCCAGTTCTTGCCTCTAAGACTTCATCACTATCTCCAGAACCTTCCTCCAGATCATATTCAGGCCCTATAGAAGTTGGGAGTGTCATGGATGATACGGGCCATTGATGTGTTCCGGTGGCCGCAACAGTTAAAAACAATTGGTCAATTCTTCTTGGAATTAGAGTCCGTGATCTATGAATCTTTCATATCCTTGAACTTCTTTTACATTTATCACCAAATATGTTACATAATATATAGAATCACGATCATGCAAAATAGCTATGTAACATCTAAAAAAGTTAACTACTTAACGCAATCTTATTCTCTCACCAATCATCATCGGCCATAATAGTTTTCTTGTCATTATCCCATCCAATGCCTATTTCTTTAAGCAACCTATCTCACACCTGCCACTCCTTTCATAGGGAATCATATTAGTTTTTAAACTGACTCTTCTCATACGCTTTCCCAGTAATTGCCATGAAGGCTTCAGAAATTTCTTTCCATCCATCTTTGTTGAAGCTTGTAAATTTCCTTGTTCCTTTTTTTACTTGTACTAAGCACAAGTCAATTAACACTTTTGTGCTTTTTTTTTTTATCCCAAGAAATTTTCACCTTACTCATTTTACTGAAAATTAAGGCAAGGCTTATTTCTCCGCAAAAGTCACACAAACTTGGCAATCTAAAACCACTTTTGACAATAAAAAGAAACTCCAAAAATTCCAACCATAAAAACATTGATTTAAGAGTCTTCAAGAAAACCTCTAATTAACTCGGATGAAAACCTCAACTTATCCAGGATTCTCATTTAACATCCAACAACTTAAAACTCATTTGTTACCGATTTATGATACTTGAAATGATATACCATGTTGACCCATCTAACTTCAAATCTGGAAATAACAGATTTATAAAGCATTTTAGTAGCACCATCTTTTAAAACATCACCTAATAGCCTTATTAATTCATTTTTAACCCCAAATTGAAATTTTGAGTTGGTTCTCATAAAAAATTTCAGTAGCACTATCTCTAGAACAGTGAACACCAAATCAAAAATCATCTTGCATTCTTGGTCATAGCCTAAAATAAAGCCAATAACCAAATAAAAAATCATCTTGCCCAACTCAAATTATTCCATCATGCAGGAAAAATTAATTTTAGCAATAACCAAACAATGCACACTACCAGGACAACAAATTTTTTTTTTTCATTGAGGGGCAAATCATATTTTGAATTTCAACTAGAATCAACAACAATGGGAACAAAAATTAAGACAATAGCAAGCTCACAGTTCAGACTTGCTTTTTATTTCTTTTGTCAAAAGTTCAGAATAACAACATAGAGCAGCAAACAGCTAGAAGATTGATCGAACCATATTTTTATATGATTTTTTTATAATTAAATTGGGATTTTTAATGCATTTTTTATTAGTTATTGAGCTTAAAATGTGTTTCTTATGATAAATTGAGATTAAGAGTAAATATATTAAATTAGGGCTAAAAAGGGTAAAATTGTCAAAAAAAATGTAATTACTCTTAATCATTGATTTTTCTGAGAATATTTGATGTTGGCTTGATTGATTTTTATTGTAGGTATTTGAAGAAATTAGACAAGATTTGAAAATGGAAGTTTGGGCTCAAGTTTTAAATTTTTCAGTTTAGTCCCTACTCTAGAAACTTTCAGAGTTTTCACTTAGGTCCCTGTGGTAAAGCCATGCGTTTTGAACCAATTAGGTTACACCTTCAGCTGGAAGGAATTGAATGGAGGCCGAGAGAATGAAGGAGCGCCGCATATGGAGAGCTGGAGGATTTTTGGGGGAATTATTAAATGAGGGATATTGAATGAGGAAGGGGATCGTGATTTTTGGAGGAGAATAATTAATTGGGCAGAACGATGGAGCTGAGGGAGAGAGCTGAGAGCTGGATATTAAATGAGGGCCAGAGACAAAATTACAGGAAATTACCCAAAAGTGCTGAAAATCACAGTTCAGCCCCAAGACATTTTTGAATTCTCTCATTTTAGTCCCTTCTGGAAACTTTTGATTCTCTCATTTTAGTCCCTTAGTCAAAACGCAAGTTTTGACTAAGGGAGCTAGGTCAGACCCTGACGCATACACAGCTGAGGGATAAAAAGAATTGCAGCGCCGCGGAAAAAAAGAAAAGAAAGGACCAGACAGAATCATCGACCACGCTTCTTCGATCTTCAACTCTCGGACCCACGCTCTCATCACCGTCCCTCCTTGGTCGCCGGCGATCTTCGTCCCCTTCACCGTCGCCGGCGACCTCCGTCGCCCCTCTTTACCGTCAGCCAAGAACCACCGCCGCGAGAGGAAAAGAAAAAGAAAAAAACGAGGATCATCGACTTGGTGGTGGAACCTTCGACCACACAGGACCTTGAACCATCGGGATTCAGACCTTCTTCGACCATCACCTTCTTCTTCTTTCCTCTCACCACCTTAACCTTCCACCACGCCAGAGCTCTCCCTCCGTAGTTCACCGCCATCATCTGCATCACTATCGAGAGAGAGTGTGTGTGCCGTGAAGCTCTGAATACCAGAGCTCAGAACCTGCGACCTCCATTCTTCCAGAGCTTAGAGTCGACCTTGCAAGCATAGCACATTTGGTTTTCCTAATTCCATAGCACATTTACCTATCCAGGGGCGTATTTGACTCTGTTTTAATTTCACCATTGCCTCTCTCTCTCTCTTTGAACTTGTTTCTATGCCAATTTCAGTTTTGCAGATAGTGTGAATTCTCTGATTTCAATGTGTGGCTGAGCCCTTTGTTTCTTGGCGGTGGAGATTCACTTGAGTTCCAAAGCTTAAAATAGGGGAGTTTATTTGCTCAATTTATTTTCTCTAATTACAATTTAATTTCCTAGTTGTAGGAATATTGTTTTGTATTTTCGGGCTTATTTTATCCGCTTTGGAAAAATTTGTGGACGTTTATGTGATTGGATTGAATTTTGTGGTTTGTTGAATTTATAAATTTATATTTTCCCTATTGATTCAAATGAAATTGTCTTTTCACGCCAGATTGTTAGACAAGATGATCAATTGGATTAATTGAAGTGGCGCAGATCGATTTTACAAGAGGGAGCAAACTACATTAATTTAATCCTAATCACACACTAAGTGGTTTCAAACAACGTCCAAGAGGTAGTAGTTACCAATACGTTAGTAAGAGAGCTACTATTAATCGAGAATATTGGACCCAAGTGATATCTTGGGGTTTTTCATCTGACTTAGTGAAATTTACTCCTATATTTAATTGAATCTTGATTGTCACTATTCCATTTTCAAGAAAGATCCATACTCATTTTCATACCCCATTCCTTTTTATTAAAAAATACCAAAAATATTAGTTAACATTTGATTTAATTGCATTCTTATTTTAATTTATTAATTTGAAAAGTCAAACCTATTTTCCTCGCTTTAATCGCATTTTCAATGGCATTTAGACATTACTTGTGATTCAATAAAAGCCTCGGAGAGAACGATCCTGGGCTTCATTTACACGCAATCCTTAGTTTATTTTTATCGTGGACCCAAGGTTAAAGAGACAAAAAAAATCCACCCATCAAAGATCTCAGATTGCCCTGGAACCCACCAGCTACGTCCACCTTCTCCGACCGCTCAGGAACCACGGTTCTGTATTGTCGGCTGAAGATCTTAAAAATTACCCGAAAGTAATAGCTGGTACAGTAGCGGTTTCACCCAAAGAAAAAGGCAAATATCAGCCCAAAGAATTCTAAAAAAAATTGGGATGAAGAAAACCCGAATTGAGGAAAGGAAGAGAATTTCCCAAGTTATTGAAGATCATGTAGCTTGTTATTTGAGAGCAGACAAGCTGAGCTGAGGAAATGTACCTTGAACCTCAGGATCGAATTGTTCAACAAGACATTCGCAGTGGCAAAGACCACGGTTGGAAGAAGACAAGAAAAAACTAGGACAAAACGGAAATTCTTAGGATCGGCTGACGATTTGGACAGATCCAGAAAAAATGGCGAGCACGGCAAAAAAACATGACAAAACGAAATAGATAATGGAAATGATTGCTTTTACCTTCAACAACCCCAGTATTTCAGACAAAATTTCCGAATTGGCTGAAGATCAAGCATGTGAGAGCAAAGACGAGAACGATGAAGAAGACAAAAGACGAGATTGAGAGACAGGAAGAGAACATAACGGATGAAGTGTCAGAAGGAGAGAGAAAAAAGGGGGAAAAAAGAGGATTTTCCAAAACCATGGATTGGGTGGAGAATTGCTTCTGGCAATAAAATAGGTGTTTAACAAACTTTTGGCAAAACCAAAGTTTTAAAGTTTGCCAAACACCTAGCCCATTCCAATAATCACAGCCAAGAAGTACTAAATCCTTTATACTTTTTATTATATGTATAAAAAAATCCTTTATACTTTTTGATAGGCCCTAAAAGGAGAAGGAAGGCTAAAATGCCAACTTATGCCTGCTATTGAATTTAATTACCCGACTCAAGAGTATAGTACCCATTTTGGGAACGTAGGAGTCCACATTTGATGCTTAGAATTAGGTGCTTATTATGTGTTTATACTTCTAATTAGAGGTATGAGCACATTTTTTTTTTAAATTTTTTTATATATTGTATTTATTTAGATTCAAATTATATCTGCTTTTTGAGATTTTTTTGCAGATTCCGCATATTCAAATTAATTAATTTTCATAATACCTCAAGTGTAAAACAAATACTGAATCGAAAATTAAGTCATTTGAGATACTAGGTGCAAAAAATATATCAGAAAATAGTATATAATTTGAATATAAATAAATACAATATATTTAAATAAAAAATAAATAAAAATCTGCTCATACCTCTAATTAGAGGTATAAGCACCTAATTCTAAGCACAATGTGGACTTGAATGTCTGGTGCCAACAAAACCTTCTTGTTTCAAAAAGCGTGGTTTGTAAGACCCAGATTGAGGAAAAAAATTGAAGGCCCTGCAGAAGCCCAAGCCACTATGGAAATTAAACAAAACAATTAGAGTCCAATGGATCATATACTTTTATCAAGTGCTACTTTGACACGTGTGCATGTGGGGCCTATATCATTTAAAAGATATTGATAGGGTTTAGTTGGATATGAAAAATAAATATGATTCATTTCGAGATACAGATTATAATCTTCATCACTAAGGATGGTCCCTTTTCTTGCACAAATGCAAATACAGAGAGGGAAGCAACATTTTAAATTTTGGATCTGTTTAAACCTGGGTCAAACAATAAAACAATTGTATTGGAGGCTTGATTTAAACCATACTCTTCATTGTGGTCTTCTATGTTTTAAAGCCAATTGATATTGGATTAGAAATTCAGTCTTCTTTTCAAGCTCTAGGAATGACTAATTGGAAGTCTTTTGTTTCAAAAAACAATTTCTTCCACCAAAAGGAGCGAACCAAAATTCATTGAATGTTCTCGACTAAGATCTAATTTATCTTTTGCAAGATTTTCATTTTTCTAGTATTCAAGTAGTAACTACTATAGATCTTACGTTATTTTATGTTTCATATCTGTGTCCATCTTCTTCTTTCATTTTGTAAAGACTTATTATTGTATTGGTCCTTTTATTAATTTATTTTGATCTTTTATAAAAAAAAAAAATATTATTCATTTATTCGGTATAAAAATTACAAATAGCAAAATTAATATGCGTACCCCTTTTATGTTTAAGTGCTTTTGATTTTATACCAGTTGGAAACCACTAAATTTATAACTTCGATGAAACTCCTTTATTTTAAATAAGTAATTGGTAAACCAATTAGCATTTCTAGTTGTGAACTTAATTGCGATGATGATGGCAAGCACATGAGCAAAGCATAAAAGGAAAGCACAGAATAATAATATATTTAATGATCTGATCTGCACAAATGATTCCATTTTGGCTTGTGTGTGTATTCAGTATTCACATCTTACGAAACAGGGACGATGCTAATTACTAGGGCATAATAATTTATTAATTTATATTTCAGTGTGTTGAGCTCTCACCTCAAGGCCTACCATGGTTTCATTCCTCATCAATTTCCTCCATTACCTAAAGTTGTGTGAAAATATATATGATTAGTTATTCAAGACATATTTAAAGCTGAAATTAATTTTCGTATCTAGACTTTGCAAGCATATCCCAGACTTGAATATGTCAATTACAATAATTTATGAAAAAGCAGGTCTGAACAAAAGAATGGCTGTTCATCAAGTATGTATGCTCTATTATTTATTGTCAAATATTTTATTTTCTTAGAATCTCACATTTTTATATTAAATATTACTTAACGGTTCATAACGTATTGTCCATAATATTAAGTAATATATCAATCAAAAATATATTACTCCTCCGATCCTAATTATAGGACTAAGTTTGATAATACAAATCAGACTATAAATTTGGTCTTATAATTAGAATCCAGGTAGTAATATATTGTTAAATAACTTAACGGTTACTTGTGAAGAACCGTATCATTAATATATTGTTAAATAACTTAACGCTTAAAGCGCTACAACTTTGCTTTTGTGGCACCTGTTTAATTATGTAGTCTTTAATTTTAAAGACGCTACCAAAAAATAAATAAATAATAATAATAATAAGTGCTACATTTTTATTTTTCTGTAGTAGTGAATGGAAATTAGCTCTAAAATTATGTCTGGTATATGATGGAAAATTGGTATAATATAGTTTTTAATTAAAATATGTATTTATAATGTGTAAGAAGACAAATAAAATCCCTTATACTTTTTCTTAAAAAAGACATCTATATGGAACTACCATGCATCCACAACCATACATAATAAGATCATTTGGTTCAATTGGTAAGGGCTAATTATGTTGGCTTAATAAGAGATCTCGAGTTCGAGTTTTAAGAATGAAGTAGTGTTAAAAATTTGATGGTGAAGTTTTACCGATTTTATGGTCATATACCCAGCTCAATCCGGATTCGTCTGGACTTCCAATGAATCCTCCAAATTAAAGAGAAATCTATACCCTAATATAATAAATTCTCCAAGTTAAAGTGACGTAGTTTGGGGGTACTAAATACTCCACCTAAAAAAAACCAAACATTGCAGGCAACCATAGATCTGAATCAAATGAACAAAGTCAAATATCCCAAACATCTTTATCTCATATGTACTGTTTTCTTTCTTAAATTAGGGATGAAGGAGTTAAAGCTGTAAGTTTAAATGCAACAGCTGCCCTTCGATCTCTTGAATTTAAATGTGCATAACAACACTTTTTTTTTTATTTGACAAAAATGATACTCTCCCCATATTTAGAGAGTTGATTTTGCTCCTAAATATATAACATTGTTTTAATATTTGTCAGTCTTTTTTTAATTTATCTTTATTGATGCTCCCTTAACAATAATCAATGAGGAGAGAAAATGAGAGAATTGAGAAAGATTACTATGATGTTTTAGAAAATACATGTCATATTAACTAACCCAATTAACTTTCTTAATCTAATCAATCTTTACTCCTCTGGTTTTTAACATAAGATAATTTGAGGAGTTGATTTTGGTTTAGATACAAGATATAGTTTTCATATTTGTTATTTTTTCCTTAATTTACCCCTAGTAGTCACTCAACCATAATCAAAGAGAGGGAGAGAGGGAGAGAATCAAGAAAAATGATTAGAGTGTTTTAGAAAATGTATGTCATATTAACTAATCAACTATCTTACTTAATCTAATCAAATAAGATAAATATATCATATCATAAAGACTAAAGAAAGTAATTGAGAAGGCAAGAGTTTTACGAACAACTCTTGATGAAAGCATCCAATAATACTTTTATGACAACTACCCTGTGCTACATACATATGAGGCGGCCGTGGCCATGATCAAATGTATGAGTTGGCCCTATATTGTCTCTTATTTGTTCATTGACCGTAATTTTATATATTATTTAACTAAAACCAATTCCTAATATTCATATATAATCAAACGTATTATATAGCCCACCGTAATTAATCATCACGTGTTAATCATTTAAGCTTTAACAGTTTCACATACACTCATTTCGCTGAAGTATCCTTCATTTATCCAAGTCAACGATCATAATATCAAGGACGTGTTCGTTTGTGCCTCCCAGGGTGGCTTTTTAACAATGTTTAATATAATTAACTTATATTTCCTCTGGCAAGGGCGGCGCTGGCCAGTAAGGGCCAAGGCCCAACTAATCTTGTAAAATTTGTTAGTGTGTGTATATATATATTATATAATATTTTATTTTGGCCAATAATTTAGCCCCAATTAATTTATTATCTTCTCTATAAGGACAATGTTTGATTCATTACTCATTAGGTTGTGAGAGGAAAGTAAAATTATTGTTTGAGATATCTACTAAAAAGATTGATATCATCTTATATCTTGTTTTCATTTATAATTGTAGGTTATTATTTATTTGTATTTTCAATGTTATGTGATCCTATTTAGTAAATAGCTTAATATGTTTATTTTTTTACCGGACTAAAAATATGTTATGGTTCGCCCACTGTCATCCTCTGATCCTTTATATAAGATATATTTACTTAATTTGATTAGATTAGGAAAGTTGGTTCAATCAGTTAATATGACATGTATTTTCTAAAGCATCACAGTGACCTTCCTTAATTACTCCCTTCGCTTTGCTCTTGTCCTTAATTATTGTTGATGAAGCATCAATAGAAATAAATTATGAAAAAATTGACAAATATAAAAACTTTATCTTATGTTTAAGACTCATATCAACTCCTCAAATATATCTTATATTAAAACCGAAGAGAGTAAGATTTAACAATATTACAATGTTTATAGAGATTCTCTCGATGAATCAATACGATGAATGAGGTTTCTTAGATTTCGCGAGTTACATTATTTAATTGATAAACTGTTGAATGATAAGAAATATAATATTTATGGATATTGAGGACGTCATCAGCTGCGTTCATCACAGCTGAGCCTACAATTGTCGTGGCATAATAAATTAATTAAAAATAATTGCTCCACGTTAACCGTGATGAATGATGCCAAGTAGAAATTCTTAGCTCCTCTATGAGGAAGGCAAGTTGAAAACTTAATTACCTAAAATAATTCAATTTATTTTGATTTAATCCATTTTTATGCACGCAGACAGACACACGCACAATGCTTATTTTTGAAGCAAAGCATCTGAAACAGTTAGAAATCATCACAGGTAGAATTTCAACATTTAGAGGAGTTATAATTATTCTTCATTGGTCCGGGATTTTAAAGGCCCCATGTTCAAATATTTTTAATCTCAAATTATTATTTTTTATTCAGGTTAAATAAGGACTAAAAAATATTTGCAATTATTGAAGCTCTTTAAAAATTTAAATTACTAATCAAAGTCCAAAAAGATGCATGCTTGGAGCTGGCGTGTAACTTGCCCATTTGAAATCAAAAGTTGGTTCCACTGATTCTGCGCGCAATTATATTAGAAACAATAAATTATATTGATTACAGTGCTCTAGTGAATGGAAATTCCCTTTTACACCAATGTGGTGAAAGCCGACGATAAGACCAAATCACAAATACCATTTAATTTGCTTTTCTCAAAGATGCCAATTATATACGAGGGAGACATCTTTGACGGGTTTCGCGTGGTACTTTACAGTTCCTCAGTAAATAATGCTAAAAAACAAAAACAAAAGGCTGGACTAATTAAACTAATGCAACATGAACTATTCAACCGTACCATTTTTTCCTAATAAAACTCACCATATATAATTATACATTATATTAAAGTTTTAAAAACACTTCCGTGTTGTCAGGAGAAGTGATTTCACGCTACACACACATTTAAACGGTGACTCCACATACATATATAATTAAGATTATATATATATATGGGTCCCACCATTTCATGTATGTGTAGGAATCTCCTTCTTCTTTTTTAAACCCCTATATTAAATTATGTAAAAGCAACTTCATTTGCATTGCCAAATGAGCTCGCAACAACTTTGTCTTGGTGCTTCTTAACTTTCTTTAATTGTATTGTTTATCATACTCAAAAAACGAATTGATGATGTAGATGGTTCTAGTCTCTTAATATTCGGATCAAATTCTTGTCAAATGCAAGTTTAATGGAACATAGTTTATGGATTTTAATTAGATATGTATAGCATAGCAATTATAAGAAATTCTTTCTTGTCAACTTCAGCACTATCGTAGCAGTGAATATATACAAGCGATGGTTGAATTTTACCTCGTCGCTTTGGAAGTTTGTGGGGTCAGGGGCGAGGCATTTACACGTTTTAAGCCGCAATAGGATAATGCTATTCATATCAATGTGATCAGACTGGGGGCAATTTAAATGTATATATTTTCATCTGGGGGCTGATCTGAGGGATCAAAAACTAAGTCGGTATCAGAATAACATAGCTAGCCACCAAGCACCAACCGATAAAGTACAACTGTTAAATAGTAACTAAAGGAGATGGTGAGAGGTCCTTCCTTCGACGCAAATGGAGTTAAGAAAGGTGCATGGAGTGAAGAAGAAGACCAGAAGCTCATTTCTTTTATTCAGACCCATGGCCATCCTAATTGGCGCCAACTTCCCAAGTTAGCAGGTACTTCATTTCATATCACCTTTCATCTTATTTCGATCATTCTAATATAATGTTTGTGAGACTTATACACACACACATATATTGTGTGTGTAATTAATCAATTACAGGTTTGGCAAGATGTGGAAAGAGCTGCAGGCTTCGATGGATGAACTACCTGCGACCAAATCTGAAACGTGGCAACTATACTGCACAAGAGGAGGAAATCATCCTCAAACTACACGAACAACATGGAAATAAGTATGAGAATCTTATTTAGTACTTCGATTTTTCTTTTTCTCTTTGTTTTTCTCTTTGTTTTTTTTGTTTTTTGTTTTAGTTGTAAAGGCATGTACTAACAGTCTGAGTTACAAATGAGATCAAACGCCCCTGACCTTCCACTTATAGAGAAGCATTCATACATATCACTAGGAGAATGGTGTTAATGACAGGTGGTCGCTGATTGCTGAGAAGATACCTGGAAGAACAGACAACCATATAAAGAATCATTGGCACAGCCAACTCAAGAGGCGGTCGAGGGACAGAGAAAAGAGTAGTTCTTCTGAGGTGAAAGGCAAGAAGTCAGACCGTCACAATAATATGACAAAGTATTCGTCAGAAGCTGATATTGTGACAGTTGTGAATGAGTTGAGTAACATATTAGAAAGCTCATCACCGGAGTTTATGGAGACGACGTCGTCGACCCTGGCCGCGCAAGACAACTACTCTCCTTCCTTGCCTTCCATTGACACAGAATCTACCGCCACCAAAGATTCGCCAGAAGAATATAATAGCGTGGCTTTGCGGGAAGTTTATAAATTCCAAGAATTTAGCGGCGATTTTTGGACTGAACCGTTTGTATCAGAAGATATATACAGTGAATATTGCAATCCAAATAATGGAGCCGCCTTAGACATATTTTCATATGATGGCGCACTCTGGTTTTTCTAAGTCTTGATTGTGAAGATTTTGAGTGGGATAAGACAAAACAGATTGGATATGGTTTTTTTGTTTTCCATTTTGTCTTGTGATGAAGAGAAATAAAGGATCATAAGCTCCAAATTAATAAGTGGACATTAGTACTATTTGACTATTTGTGGGCGCTAGTGTTGAATTTCACTCCGGGACCTGTTCTCTGTTTTTCCACAATGTAGCAGGGAGTCCACGTAAGGTGATTTAGACCTTATGTGCTTATTACATTGAGGTATAAGCATGTAATTTTTATTTTATTTATATATTGTATATATTGATATTTAAATTATGTGCTGCATTCTCGCAATGATTTTTTGCGACCCAATATCTTAAATTAATTAATTTTCAAATGCAAGATTTAAATATTTATCCGTAACACCAAAAGATCATAAAACTAATTAATTTGAGATACTGGATGCAAAAAAGATTTCAGAAAGCAGCACATAATTTAAATATAAGTAAATAAAATAAAATAAAAATTACATGCTTATACCTCAATTTGAGGTATAAGCATGTAATAAGCATATAAGGTCTAAGCACCTTATGTAGACCAGGCGAGCATTTAGGCGATAATCAATGAGAAGTTCTATGTCTGTCTCTCCCTAAAATAATGCTTATTTTATTTTTGGATCATTTTCATGACGGATAGACTCGAACGAGCGAAATCCCATGAACGAGTTTATTAGTTTTTGTTTTTAACTTTCTTTTTCAAATTTAATACTTGATCAATTCCTGCATTTATTAGCTTGCGGGAATATTTATTTTAATTTAAAATGATTAGACCTAAGACCTATTTTCTTATCTCTTGTATTTATTATGTTTTCTAAAACCCTATAGTTAAATTCTACTATATATATATATGTGTGTGTGTGTGTGTGTGTGTTATAAGGTATTAAGGAATTTTGATAATACGTTAATATAAATTATTAAAATATATAATGTAATCATGCCAGCCATTTTCATAAAATAACTAACTTATTTAATTTTTAAAAATTTTGTAAATTAGTTAACAAGTTAGTTTCTACATGCATGTAGGGTGGAATAATAGGGAACTACGTACATTTACTCATTTAGTTAGTAGAAGGGGGAAATAAAGGAATTTTAATGAAGAAGAAAATATGAATTTCGTATAGGAGAAGGGGTTGAAATTTTAGGGAGAGGAGAGGAATGAGGTTTTTAAGCATAATTCAAAAATTTAATATTATTGTAAGAGAAATATTGTATAAAAATAAATAAATAATTGAGTCCCTCTTTCAAAAACCTTCACTTTTAGAATGGAGGGTGTTCCTTCCATTAAAAATTGTAGGGAGATCATCAGCTCATCTTTTTTCTCTTAAAAAGAAAAAGAAAAAAAGTAGCTAGACAAAGATAAGGCTCTGAAAGGGGAAAAACACCAAAATAACAAGTTTTAGCAAAATATCTACCCAAATAACGTTTTTGAAAGTATTTACCGAAGTAAAGTTTGTTTTGGGATAGTCACGTCGGGCAGTATGACGGCACCGTTAGTAGTCTTTGTCGGGGACCTTGAATGCACTAGAGTGCCGTCAGAGCCCCCTGACGGCAAGACGGGTGCTCGGCGTCGTGGTCCTTGACGTACTAAGCATCGGGGCCATGTGTCCCCGACGGTCTCTTCGATCGGGTGCCGTCGGGGACCCCGACGCATTGAGCACTAGTGCCGTCGCCGTACGACGACACTATAGTGTTGTCGTGGTCCCCGACGCACTAGCTACCGCCACCGCCGTCGTACCCCCGACGTGATTGCCCCAAAACAGCCTTACTTCGGTAAATTGTTTCAAAACTGCATTATTTTGGTATATTTTTTCTAAAAGTTGGTACTTTGGTGTTTTTTTCCCTTCTAAAAACCCCCAAGCCAAACAGCTTGTAAGTTAAGAAAAACAGCATGGATTGCCTTTCAATTTATTTTGGAAAAAATCTTTGCCATGAGAATCCCTATCTTTATTTCTCCTGTTGAGAGTTTAATTTCTTTACCCATCAGAGAGATTAAAAAAAAAAAAAAAAATCTGCAGTGATTTAGGACTTGTTTGATTTTATTTGGAAAATTGTTTTCAATAAGTTGTTTTTAAGAAATAAGGAAAAAAAATCTAAAAACTAAAAAAACAGTTTTTAGGTGTTTTCTTATTTTTCTTTTACTATCTTTTATTTTTTGGAGCTATTACATATTTACTATTGGCACCACACTACCAACAACGACCACCATGACATCCCTGCTTACCATGGCCACGTTAATTCAAAAACAAATTTTTTAAAAACAAATATCCAAACAGATTTTTTTAAAAAAAATGTTTTCAAAACTTATTTTTGAAAACAATTTTATAAAAATGTTTTGAAAACAGAAAATAGAATCAAACAGGCCCTTAGTGACAATCATATCATATGCTCCATGAAGTTTTGCTTTAGACAATAATATCTCATTAATTTCGTTTTTCATACTTATCCATTTTATTAAATATGTCGCTGTTTGTAGGTTAATATATAATAATTATTTTTTTATACCTTTTTCTAAACTACCAGTAGACATTTATTTTATGGAATTTTGGAAAACCAACTTGGAATATGATGATAAAAAAGGATAATTCATTGAAAAATATTTATTAAATATAAAAAGTTAATAAAAAGCATTTATAAATGACTTTACATGTTTTAGATGACTGAGCCTAATTATAATTGTTTTTTTTCAAGCAAAGATATCCATAGGACGATTCGGCCTATTCCAATACTCAAAGCCAAGAACTAAATTCTCTCTTCTTTTCTTTTTATTTTTTTATTTTTTTTATAGGCCTTGAAAGGAGAAGAAAGGCTGAAATGCCAACAAATGTCTGTTATTGAATTTAATTACCCGACCTAAGAGTATAGTACCCATTTTAGGAACGTCCGGTGCCAACAAAACCTACTTTTTTTTATAGTGAAATTTTAGGAAAAGGGTTGGGTTCACCCATGATCCAAGAATATGGTGAAGTCTCTTTTACTCCTAGATGATACTAATGTTGGGAAAGTCGAACCGTCAATTACCTTCAGACGTTACTGCAGATCTTAAGAGTTAGGATGCTTCCACAAATATTTGACCAACTCCAAAACCTACTTATTTCAAAAAGTATGGTTTGTAACGCCCAGATTTTTTTTTTTGGGGGGGGATTGAAGGCCCTGAATAGCCCAAGCCACTATGGAAATTAAACAAAACAATCAATGGATCATATCACTTTTATCAAGTGCTACTTTGACACGTGTGCATGTGAGGCCTATATCAATTAAAAAATATTGATAGGGTTTAATTGGATGTGAAAAATAAATATTATTCATTTGGAGATACAGATTATAATCTTCATCACCAAGAATGGTCCCTTTTCTTGTCCAGGAAAATAATGATACATGATGTCACTTGAGATTGGTTTGGGAGATGAAAGTGAAAAGGGGGTTTAAAGTTTAAACCTTCCTGAAGGGTTATCAAAAAATGAAATGCAAGCAAATATTTGTCTAAAAAATAGAACAAAATAAAAAAGATTCCCATTTCACTCACTTCCATTAAAAAAAAAAAAAAAAACCTTGTTTTGGGAGAGAATTCTCTCCTCATCTTTTTCTCCATATCCCTCATCTTTTTTTCTCCATATCCCTCATTAGCCCTATAAGAGAAAAATTAAAGTAATAATATGATTTTTTAGATTGATTGGACGTATATAATTTAAAGATTATAAGAGATGATAAGAAAATGATGATGAAAGAAACTCAACCTATGTAAGTACTTTTAAGTCTTTTTTTGATACCAATTTTGGGTCTATATGGATCTATTTTCCTTGTTGACTCATATTTGTGGGCCATCTCTAATATTTTTGTAACATAGTTTTATATATATATATATATAATTTTGTGACATGTTTTTACTACTTGAAAAAGGATCAAACTCGATCAAATCCTCATTTCATATTTTTTTAGGTGTTTTTTAGGTGCTTGTCCTTCTAAGAAGCACATAAAGAAATATTGATGACATTATTTATTTATTTAAATTAAATTATATGCTACATCTTAAAATATTTTTTGCACCAAATATCTCTAATTAATTAATTTCTATGATACTGGTATTACAGGAAAAATATTTCTGAATGTATGACTGGAAATTAATTAATTTGCGATACTGGGTACAAAAAATATTTCAAGATGTTAAAGATATAATTTAATCTAAATAAATAAAATATATAAAAAATAAAAAAATTCCATCAGTATTTCTTTATGTGTTTTTTAGGAAGACAAGCACCTAAGAAACAAATTTAAAAAAAAACATAGAATGAGGATCCGAATTAGACCTTCCAACGAAAGGGATTTCTTTTGACCATCCCACGCAACAAAAGAAGTTTAAAGTTTGGAGAAGATGTACATAGACTTCATAATATATATATATCCCGTGCTTGCATGGACTTGTTTGGTTTCAGTTTTAACTCTCCTAATTTTTACAGCTTTCTAAAATTTGAATTGTCTTTATCTTTTTTATAAAAGCTTGATAAGAATTGTCTTGAGTATTTAATGAGTTTTTTTTTTTTCATCTTTACCCTTTATTAATTACATGTATTGCATTAATTAAAATGTTGTGATATCTATATTTACTTTATTTTTCTCACTTATTTACCCCTTATAAATAAGGACATATTTAAAAAAAATTAAAGTTTATTTCACACACACTTATTATTTTTAACTAACTTTAACTATTTTGTTAAACTGTCTAATTCAGTTATTGAACTCTTATAATTAGATACAGATTATGGGTATTTGAAAGGAGTAGTTTAGGTTAACTTTTTTTTTTTTTTTTTTTAAAAAAAAAAAAAAAAAAAACTTATGGCATTAAATCCCACAATTAAAATTAACTTGTAACCCACGGGTGACAAATGTTATGATGGAGAAGTCAATATATAGTTGTTACAACGTAAAAAAAATAACTGTTCTCAAGTATTTACATTTACGTTTCCATTTTTTCTTACTATGATGACGAGATATACTTGAGTGAGTTATTTCTACCATTTTAAGGATCAAATTCATTCTATGAACATTGAGCCATCAAAAAAAAAATATTCAAGAAAGTTCAGCACTGCAACTTAAGAAACTAGTGTGTAGTGACAACTCACTGTTTTTTTAATGTCATACCCCTTGTAATTACGACCCTTATCAGAGTTTTGTAGCAAATGATAGTGAGCAACACAGGGATAGAATAGTAAACTGATAAATAAAACATACTTGGTTGTGTGTAGGAATAATCTACTAAGTTCTTCATATAGTAATCTGTGAATGTATCGGTACCAACATATTAAAATTACAAAAAAGGAATTAAACAAAACATGTCTGTAAATTCTCAAGCCTATTAAATCTAAATGAAAGCCACTTCAGTAATCCGCACTTGCTGCCTTTCCTTTGAAACTTTGTATGCCGCAATGACCATGCCTGGATCCTGAGCTCTTAGGGACATATGGGATTCAATTATTTGAATCCCAGAGTAACAGTTAATCTCACAAATAGAGTATAAACGGTATATGACAGTCAATCATAACAAGTAGTCCACAACAACATAGCATTCAGTAAGCATAGTGTAGATCTCATGCAGTTAAACACAGATCATAAAACCATAGCACTAGGTATACCCTGTGGCCTGTACCGAGAGTCCCCCTATATACCGAAGTTCTCAATCGGAACACCAAACTAGGATTAGTAGACTAGAACACTACAAGAAAGCGAAAGTAAATGGAGCGGTTATATGAGCATTTAGAGGCGGTTTAAACCGCCTCCATTTGCCAAAGCAAAGCGGTTGAAAAAATGTCGAAGTTACCACCGTCGAGAGACAAACTAAGGCGGTTTAAATGAGCCGTTGGTCGAACCGCCTACTTAGAAACAAAGGCGGTCTCGTAGGCGGCTAATAACGCCTCAATCAGCACAACAAAAGTCCTATTAGAATTCAAAGGCGGTTTTCATAACCACCTCTAAATGATATTTTGAGGCGGGTGTGTTAACCGCCTCAGAATGGAATATAGAGGCGGTTTAATATTAACCGCCTCGATTGAGATTTGGAGGCGGTTATTGTCCCGCCAAAAAATATCATTCCAAGGCGGTTCGATAAGAAGTGCCTCAACATGTCATTTCGAGGCGGTTTGCGGATGGTTATTTATCACCCAATATATATTAAATTTTTTTTTACTTTTTTATATTTTAAAATTTTAATAACGAAAGGTAGTTAATAAGTGATTTTTTACGGTTTCAATTTAATAATTTTTTTCTAATAATGAAATAATAACTTGTTGCATGTGATGTATCAAGAAAAAAAAATTATTGCATTTCAAAGATACATATCCATACAATGTTAAAAGCCCGTAATTAAAAGTATAAGATATATAAATTCACCACAAGATTAAAGTGTATGTTTGCATACATTATCCAAAATCATAGAACAAAATATGTTTAACAACCATAAACAAAGTCTCAACTGCTAAACATTGGATAAATTCCCTTGATAATGACAACAATACTATTCAAAATCAATATCTAAATAAAATATTCAAGGTTGTGGTTGTGGTGATGGAGATGGAATATGAGGTGATGAATCAGGTCCGTCACAATGCGGGTCATGACTAGCATGAGAAGATCTTTTGAGCCCTGGAGACCCCAAATTTGCATCCTGATACATTGAAACAAAATTGAAAACAAACATCAAATGCTACAATGTCTTGTTCAGCCATTTTTTCATTGCATCATGGCATCAACATAACTATCAATTTAGCATATATCAAGCATAATACAAAGAAAGCGAGTCTAGCATTTAGCAAACAAAATTTGAGCGGAGTTGAACTCTTTAAAACCTGATTTTTAATGATGTGACCAAGTGCAAATTTTTAAAACAAAACAAATTTGCAATCAATCACAATATGCAAACAAACCTGAACCAGATGTTTAAAACAAAGCATAAGGGTACTATATTAAGCAAACAAAAACATACCTGAATTCAATAATTTGATCAAGTTTCAGCTAAGAGGCTAATGATTCAGACCGAATTCACAAATTTGATCAAGTTCCAGCTTTTGTTCATACCATATAAACAGCCCCATATCACATCAACAGTATCAGAATTTCTTACATACATGCAAGGCTATTCATAAATATACCATCTTGTCTAATTTGCTTTCAATCCAAAAAAGAGGTGTTCATGCATTTATACAACCAAGGCTGAACCGTAACAGGATAAAGAAATCAGTGGACACTACTTTGCATGCAAGGAATTTTCTATCGATAAAGTAATTTTCATGTACCCAATCAAATAAAGGTTTATCAAGTTAGGGGTAAACAAAGTGAAAAGCAAAAAGTAGTGAAAAGAGTATCTCGCAAGTGATGTTAGTAATCTATGGGATTTGGTTGTTATGAACAAGAAATTTCCTTTCATAGAGTTTCAAAGACACAAGAATTAAACTTCACATTAGAGTCATTATGTGTAAATTGGCCACATATATAAACAAGTGATACACATGACTTATAATCCATACAAGTTCGACCATGTCAACATCCTAAATTTATCATCAACGAAGTAGTCACCACTCCAAAGTAATCATATGAAATAAAGATATATGCAAATAATCCATAATGCAGAAAAATTAAATGATGTCAAAGATAGCCAACAAAGATTGAACCTACGATTTAATTCCAAAGTATATATTTAATTATGACACAAGATTTACCTCATTGAAGGGAAAATGAGAAGGTTGTTGAACACCAATATGTTGCAAAATAGAAGCCATTTGTGCTTTCAAGGCGTCAAGTTCTCCCATTTTCCCTTTTAAGGTGTGAAGTTCTTCTTTGAGGGAATCATACTCTGCTTGAGAAGGACCAGCACTAGAAGATGATGCTGAACCGCTACAGCGCTTACGCATTTGAGATGGAACCACCCCAAACCCCATTCCTCTAACGCGTCCAGGGTGCTCTTTCCCAAAGACATGTTCATAGGCCTCTTCTTCAGAAGACGTTTCCTCCATCTCAGCTAGTAATTGGTCCTACAATACAACATCAAACATGTAATCAAATAGCATGTATAGCTTCCTCATTCTCAAAGAAAATACATACATTCTTTTCTCTAGCTTCCTCACAGACAAAACTGCCATTTTTTTTTTGTGCGTAATGGCGTATATCTCCCCCCTACTAAATTTGCGTCCATATTTTTTTTTCCTAAAACAATGTCAGTATACAAAAGGTTAGTTAAATTCACAAAAGATCAAAGATAGATAAAAAAAAAAAGATTATAATTGACGTACATACCAGGTCATATTTTAAACATGCAATGCTTTTGGATCCAAGGGTATGCATAATTGTTTGTTTTGCTCTATTTCTAGTATTTATCTCACTGTATTTCTACATTGTTCAGAAAAAAATACTTCAAATTAAGTCAAGTAAACCAAATTAAACAAATATATGCAAGCTTATGTCATTACCTTAGCTTTCTCGCTTAACTTATATGCCAAAAAACCAGCCCATTGTTCTCGAGTCATACCTTCAGGATAGTTTTTAAGGTTTTGCTCATAACTTGCATTTTTATCATAATAATAATTGCACAACCTCCACCTATTATCCTTCCATTTTTTCCCCATATTTGCCAAACAATATTCATATTGGTCATCAGTATAGAGACATAATTTTTTTGCAATAGGGAAAATATACAAATCAATTCACAATCATTTAAGCTTAGTAAATGAAATTGAAAGAGCATTTATACCTGAATGGTCATCTCCCAAGCATTAGCCTTATACGAGCGAGGTACATTAGGCCACCTATCGTAACATATTGGGAATACATTAGTATTACATGCAAGATGTCCTAAAAAGTCATTCAAGAGTGAACCGTCACCACCAACAGCTGATTCTCTTCACTCCATGGCACCACTACTTGCTTGTGAGGTAGAAGTACCAAAACATCCCTAATGCGCAATCTTTCTTCAGCAATCCTTCCTTGATCATCTATAACATATAATATTCATGTGATTTTTGTTAGTGGAGCAATAATATATGACATAGGCATACATAAAAATTTTACTAATGTAACATAGGTGTTAAATGGTATACCTTTAACATCAACCACCCAATATTTGTTGCACAGCCTCTTGGGTTTCTAGGGATATGGTCTTTCATTTTGTTGTTGGAATTGATTAGAAACTTGATCTTCTTGGCCTTCCATTTCACGTGGTCGTGGTTCCACCCTTTGAATATCATTTTCTAGGTTCTCATTGGGTTGTACATTTTGTGTTTGGAGGGTAGGTGTTGTAGAGCTTGTTGAAGCTTTTCTTGGGGAATCTCCTTGTACGCCCATTCCACCTAATCCATTTGTCCAAAATATAACATGGCAACATATATTTAAGTATTTACAAAATCATACAATTCCAATATATATTGGAAAAAGATAATAGTATATGAGCATTAAGATATTGAATTGTAAATATTAAGTCTTCAACAACAATTACATACAAGCAAAACACATGATATAAAGAAAACTAGACACAACACACCATACAAAAGACAATCCTCAAAATGTTAGACTACACAACCCCATGTAAGTACACATAACCTAAGCCTTAAACAAAAAATTATAAGTCTAAATCTTCATCCTCATTGTGATTAGCTATCAAATTTGGAATGTCATCATCTATGGCAGGTCTTGATAACTGTAGAGCTACTGTGTCATCAACTAAAATGTGGTCCAAGTTTTGTGATGGAAATAGGTCAGTGGTTGTCATGATATCTTCGCCCATATCATATAAGTCTCGAGCCTTTACATGGACAGGTATGCTCCAACCATTTTCTTTCTCGTCATCAACATAAAAAACCATTTGACCTTCAGAAGCTTTAATGTATGGCTCATCATCCTCTTTTTCACCAGTATGTATCAGTTTTGAAAAGTTAATTTGGGTAAAACCCAATTTATCCTTCTTATGCCCTCTATGAGTGGTAGTATCAGCCCATTGACATTTAAACAAAGGCACAGTGAACAAGCCATTGTAGTTCATCTCAATAATGTCAACCAATTTTCCATAGTAAGGAACTCCTCCACATATCATTTGGCCATCTCTACTACTTGAATAACTTCTTGTGTCAAATGTTCCAAAAACCCCATTATTTTGTGTTTTCAGATTGTTGTCTCGATCCAATGTTTGAAATTTGAAGCCGTTCACATTATATGCACTGAACCTTCTTGCTTCATAAATAGGACCTTTAGCAAGGGAAAACATAATATTTTTGTCTCGATTCTCTAACATTGTCAATATCTAAAGGAATCTACAACACAAAAGAAATAATGTTAGCACCGTGCAATTTAACTCAAAAAGGAAAAATATTCTTGATCTTTGTTGTGCAATAAAATACCCACACGCTTAGAGAACCAATCAACGAACTCCCTATGAACCCGTTTATCTATCTCAGCTTGACTCCGAGTAGTCCTTCTTAGTTTCCTCTTCACATCTCTTCGGAACTCCCTAAATAAATTATTAAAATTAGAACATGAGTAATAATAAGTTGCTTAAAAAAAATATTCAGGTATACTTACTGGATGTAGCATTCAACAAGTGGACAATTCGTCAGCACATGTCTATGAGCCTGTAACCTCTCCATTGATGTAAGATTGAAATATGATGATGCACCGATTGGCTTTCCCACCCGAGGAAACAATTCATCCACCCGTGATTTGGCTTGTGCATCATTAGGTACATAATCGACCCGCCTAGATCGATTCCATCGAGTCTCAATATCATCTATGTACCTTGAACAAAATGTTAGAATTTCTTGCATTATGTAACCTTGTGCTATAGACCCTTCCGGGTCGAGCTCTATTACGTACATATGATTTCAATTGCCCCAAGTATCTCTCAATAGGATACATCCATCGATAGTGCATAGGACCTCCAAGCTTAGCTTCTTCAACAAGATGGATGATCAAATGAACCATGACTGTGAAGAATGACGGAGGAAATAACATTTCCATGTGGCATAGCAAGAGCACAACTCCACGTTGTAGTATATCCAAATTTGCAACATTCAACACATTATCGCACAATTGTTTGAAGAATGAACACAACTCAATTAAAATGCTTGAAACATTATCAGGCATTACTACTCATGTAGCCAATGGTAGTAATTGCTCAATCAATATATGACAATCATGACTTTTCAACATTCCATTCAACCGCATAGAATCAACATCAATGCACCTAGAAATATTGCTTGCATAACCATCTGGTACTCTAATATTCCTCAATGTTGTCAGAAACAACTTCTTGCCTTTATTAGTCATTGTATAGATTGCTAAAGGATATTTTCCATTCTCATCTGGCCAAAGGTCATGCTTACAACCCATTCTTTTAAGATCTTTTTGAGCATTCATATGATCTTTTGACTTAGAGGCATCATTAAGTAATGTGAAAATTATATTATCACACACATTTTTCTCAATATGCATCATGTCAAGATTGTGACGCAATAAATTATGCCTCCAATATGGAAGTTCAAAAAATATGCTCTTCTTTTTTCCACTGTTGGGTGTTGCCATCTGCATCACGATCACTAGCACGTCCTCTTTTTCTTCTTCCACTAACTTCGGGTGTTGGACCGAATTTGACATTAATATTTTTAACTTGTTCAAGTATTTCACAACCAGACAACAACCTTTGAGGATTACGTAGATCTTGCTTCCCATTAAACCGAACCTTGTTCAATCTAAATCTATGTCTTTGGTCAAGAAAGCGTCGATAACCCATAAAACACCATTTTTTACTATGATAAAGACGACAAGGTTCAAAATCAAAGTTGCATGAAGGGCAAGCTAAACCGTGTATGTGTTCCACCCGAGATAGATTTCCCAAGCCAGGAAAATTACTAATCGTCCACATCAATGCTGCATGTAACTTGAACATCTCTCGTGCAAAAGCATCATAAGTATCTACACCATCTTGCCATAATTCTTTCAACTCTTTGATCAAAGGTTGTAAAAACACATCAATGTCATTACCTGGCATTCTTTTACCAGGTATGATGGTTGAAATGATAAAAGACATCAACTTCATGCACAACCATGGAGGGTTGTTGTACGGAATTAGAATGATTGGCCAAATACTGTAACTAGCACTCATATTACCAAAAGGATTAAAACCATCAGTTGCTAAACCGAGTCGTACATTTCGTGGGTCTGAAGCAAATGATGTGTGCAGCTCATCAAACTTCTTCCATGCTTGAGAGTCTCTAGGATGTCTCATCAAGCCATTATTTTTATCATGCATAGCATGCCATCTCATATCTTCAAATGAGTCTTTGTTGATAAAAATAATCTTTGCAAGCGTGGTTTAAGGGAAAGTATCGAACAACTTTTGCAGCCACATTACGCTTCTTTCTTCCTTGTTGAGAAGATGTACGATCACCTTCTTTAACAAGTGGCTTCCATCTAGATACAAGACAAACCTTGCAACTTTGTTTGTTTTCATCTTCCACTCCCCAATACAACATACAATTATTTGGACAAGCATGTATCTTCCGGGTAGTCCAATCCTAACTTGGTAATGGTCTTCTTTGCCTCATAGAATGAAGATGGAATCTTTACATGTTCAAACGCATCACACAATAGCTCTAATATCATATTCATGGACTTGTCAGTCATCCCACATAAGCACTTAATATGATACAACTTCACAATAAACGAAAGCTTTGAATATTTTTGACACCCTCCATACAATGGTTGTTCCCCATCTTTTACTAATTCATAAAATTCTTTATCTGCATTAACTTCTTCATTTGCAAAACATTTTTTCCCTCATCTTGGGCAATGTTTTTCGCTGACTGAAATTGTGCTTCATTGTCACATTGCCTATTTATGCCAAATGCATCATTGATCATGTTGAACATTGGATCTACATTAACATTGTGGTCTCGTACACCATGTGACATGTATCCACCAGCAACATTACTACTTGATCCGACCTTTGACTCTCCATGATAGAACCAAAATGTGTATCCTTCAGGGAATTTCTTGCACAATAAATGATCATACACTGTTTCTTTTGACAACCACTTTATAAAACCACAAGGTGAGCAAGGGCATAGTATTTTGCCTTCAATTGAACTATGTTGAAAAGCAAAATCAATGAATCTCCTAACTCCTTCATCATACTCAATTGAATTTCGCGGTTTTATAATCCAAGACTTGTCCATTCACTCTACGAAAATAAGTGAAGCATTCTTGTCAAACTCTTTTTTCGACAAAAATGTGCCAATATTTTATTGTCCAAGTTATCAACATAGGACAATAATACAATATTATGAATGTAAGATATTTACATTCATACCACTATTTATAAACCGTTAGGGTTCTATGTTAGGGTTAGGGGGAAAGAGAATGTAGTTCCCATGTTAATCTTAATCTGTATTAGTTTGTTTATGCAAGTTAGATTTTAAAGATAATAAGATGTAGAATGACCACTATTTCAGCAAACAAGAAAGTGAAAAACCAAAACATTAATATGGAGAACTAACAACATCCACATATCCAAAATCAAGAATTGCATGTTGATACTTTTTTCATTTTCATCCTCACGATTTTATTTATTTGATAGAGCAAATACAAATGCTGAAGTACCTTTATGTTAAGTGTGAAGTACTCTCATCCTTCATACATGTAAGTTTAATTTATAACAATTTTTCTAATTATTTTATTTAAACATGGAAGCAAAGAACTAACCTTATCAACTGGAGAGAAACTCGTTCACCCACAACGCCGTCTCCTACTTCTGAGAAATCTCCGTCAATCTCCAGCTACTAACAAATGCACAAATAATCAGAAAATCCAAATGCAAAAAAATGAGAAAAAGAAATTTACTTTTTTTGTTCATTAGCAAAACCATATCAGAACTTTACACAATAAGTATAACAAGCATCCAACCAAATATTTAAAGATGCAATATGCTTCTAGTTAAACTCTACCCTGCAAGGGAAAATTGTTTGACCTAACTTAACAAATATACAATTAAATCTGCTTCATCAAAAGATATTTACTTCCTCTTTCAAAATCAAGAACAGGAATAAGCCAACACATAACTAATAATATCTTATATTCAGTAGGCATGCACAGAGAAGTGTCTTGACTTATGTTAAATGCAGTTCTACCCAATAAAAACCAAATTGAATCATAGGGACCACAACATGTAGATTATGTCATCCAATATTTTGTCATGGTTCATGAAAGATAAACATGTCTATCAATAGGAACTAGTTGGTATATGGTAAATCAGTCCGCTAGATGCTTCAATAAAAAAGCTAGCTAGATATTGTTAATTAATGAACAAACACCGCAATATACATAAAGCTAAAATTAAAAGCTTGTAAACTAAAGTTTCTACTTTGATCCGAAGTGGAATTATTATACCTTTAAATAGTTTGACTAGAGCAAATTATATTCTCAGTTTTATTTCAGAACTTTCATGCCAATATCAGTGCATCTCACATTGAATTCCATACATATACCACGTTATTGTATACTTAGAAAGTCATCTATTTCTCCTCGCAAATGTAAGTAAGAGTCCTCTCTCTATTTCGATATACTTCACAATCTTAATTAATCAAATTAAACCCCTTATAATTCTGCAACTGATTAATGAGAGAGGTTTAGTTCATAATCAGCTTTCTACCCAGAAACCAAGACGTGCATCGATGTATCCGATCTTGAGATCAGTCATTTAAGGTCCCCTGTGGCTTGAAATCTAATATAACATATGAAGTGGAAGTTTGAACAAATTACATGCAATAAAAGAGAGTGTACAAATCATAGAATCTGATCGAAGCCTTTCATCACCAGCAAGTGAAAAGATTAAATTTGAACTTCCATTATCTAGAAAACATAAAAGAGAACCCAGACCTGATTCACTCGGGATACATAACAGGGGGAGAAGTGAAGGATCGGATTTGCAGAGAGAAATCTACTAACAAATCTGAGAAAAACGGAGAACATAATAGCAAGTAAACGATACCTGGACAACGAAGAACATGCAGAGACAGAGGCTGAGACTCTGATTCACTCACCGAACTCCTCGCCGAGCAACTTGAAAGAAAGAAGGTAGAAGAAGGAGAATCACGGCCGAGATGTGCGACGGCCGACGATGAAGACGGTGAGGCCGATAGTGAAATTAGGGATTTAGGGTTAAGCCGGAGACACACGGCACAAAGCTTGAAGTACCGAGAGGTGGAAATGAAATCAAAGACTTGGCTCTTTTTTTTTTCTTAATTCCTTGGGTTTAGGATTAGTGTGATTTTGGGCGAAGGCTGAAAATGCCTCAGGAACCGCCTCTATATGATTCATTTGGAGGCGGATTAACAAAAACTGCCTATGTTTAATGATAATATTGAGGCGTTAGTATCTACGCGACATAACCGCCTTTAAATGTATTTTAAAGGCGGTGTACTTAAAACCGCCTCCAATAGTCGGTCGGTATTTACCATTTTTCTTGTAGTGGAACCTATCGAGAGTCCCCGGAACCGCGAGTTCTCAATCGGAAGGCACCACTATGTTAGATTGTTTCGTGATGCTAATTGGGGAGCGTGTGAAACGACTAGAAGATCGATTATAGGATATCTCGTTGAAGCTTGGTGGTTTGCTTGTGGTATGGAAGACAAAGAAGAAACATCTTTGTTTTGAAGTCTTCGCCAAAGCGGAGTATCGAGCGCTAGGTTCGGCAGTATCAGAAGTTGTGTGGGCTGTTGGACTACTCGAAGAAATTGGTTATGAACACTTAACCCCTGTTAATATGTATTGTGATAACAAAGTTTCTAATCAAGTTTTCCATGAAAGAACAAAGCACATTAAGATATATATATATATATATATATATATATATATATATATATTCATTTTGTTCGAGAAAAGCTTTTGGAAAAAGTAATTGCTTTGCAACATGTTCGATCTTATAGTCAAGTCAAGAGGTAGATATCTTGACTAAGACAAGAAGGTAAAGAAATACGGGATAGGATGCTTAGCATGTTAAGAGCTATAGACTTGTTTAACCCCCAACTTGAAGGGGGAGTGTTGAGATTAGTGTAGTTTGTATTTGGGCCTTGTATTCTGGGCCAGTTTAGATATGGTTGTTTGTATATAAATATGGAACTCACATTGTATTGTTGGTTGGTTAATTCACATAATAGAATATTTTCTTAGCTTAAACGGAATGTCTGGACCTAAAGTACACAAATTTGTGTGTGTGTTCGTATGAAAATATGTATAGAGACATGACGATTCTCTTACAAAAAAAAAAAACAGATTCACAAAATTTGGTTTTATACATAGATGCAAGTCCACATAAATCGATAATCTAAACCACAAACAATATGACGTCCTCTAATGCATTAATTATTAGTAGGACGATTATACAGTGTACAAACGAAATTACAAATTTGGTGTTGCAGGAAATAAAAAGGAATTTATTCCCGTTTTTTTTTTACACACTCGCATATATAGTATATATATATTATTTAATTCCTTTTTATCTCTTTCTTCACATAATATCCCCTACACAATTAAATAGGATATCAATAGATTTTCTGTTATAATATTCTTTTATCCTATATTTAATTAAAAGATAGATAAATATATAAAAGATAATTAAATAGGTATAATATTAATAAATTCAATCTAATATATCTCAGAATCTATACTTATTTAATCATAAAATATATCCTTATCATATAGCAAGCTAGCCATCTTCAGCCTTGACCAGCAATCAGTATCTGCACGCCATGTTTAATTTTAATGCATCAATTAATAATTTGCTTATACTATATCCTTTGTAGGATTTTCTGGAAATTCTTGCATGACTTGGCACAAAAACTCAGAATTATCCAAGAGGTACGAGGAATACTCGTCCACGTCAGCTCCATCCGCTGCATAGTTCAGAGTTCAGACTATAATAGTCATACTCCTGCTTATACGTGTTCTCTGGGACAAATGGTTGCGTCCAAAAGTCTCCGAATTCTTCATATATTTGTTCTCCGAAGGCAAAGGTTGATAACGAATAGTTCCTAGGTGGTAAGCTTTCTGAGATATTGCTGGAGGAAGCAGAATCAAAACCGAGCAAAGGGTTTTCGGGTTCGAAATACTTTGTAGTTTCTCCTTTACAAGCACCACTAGGTTTCATTTTGAACTCAGATTTTGCCCCGTGAGTGTACTCCAAGTGCTTCTTTAGGTGGCTATGCCAATGGTTCTTAATCTCGTTGTCACTTCTCCCTGGTAATCTTCCCGCAATCAAAGACCACCTGCGATGATAAATATCATATATATGTTAGTTATGAAACAATCTTGCACCCTTTTGATTGATGCCTAAAGTTCTGACGCTTTGAAGTCGATTGATTACTTGACTTTTAACTAAAGAAAGCATTGTTCCCTTCCTCTTTTCATCCCAATCAAGACGTCTTAGAAAACAAAATTCCATCTTCTAGCTAACTTAATTTTCACACTTTAAGAAGGAATTTTAAAGTGAAAAAGAAAAACACTTCGTCCTTTCACCTTTACTCTTCCCAATTTATCGTAGCCTAAGAGAAATAATAAAATGTCTTATAATGCATATATATGTACTTCCTAATGAAACTTCCCAAGCTATAAATAATATATTAGATCTATCTAGAGTCGAAGTTGATGTGCTTTTAGCAAAGTGTAATTAGCGAATGAGATACGAATAAATCGCATGAGTTCTGTGTATCCAGATTTGCAAATACATCTTTTAGAAAAAATGATCGATTTCAGATGTAAAAAATGTATACTTATTTCCATGTTGTTGATGTAATTGGATGATTTTCGTCTTCTTCATGAGTGAAATTCCCGTGCTTTACATCCGGGCTAAGGTAATTTAGCCATCGCAGTCTGCAACTCTTTCCGCACCTTGATAAACCTGTAAAATGTAGATGAAACTCCATAAACATCCATCCCAGAACTTGTTTTTCTTTATTTAGAAACTGAAGTCAGGCCAAAAATACAGGTTGGTTAAATTCATGCTCACAATACAAGCATAACAAGAAATCTAAGTGAGGAATATAGGAAGAGATCATGGCCATCACCGAGGGTGCATGATCAAAATCTGGTTCGATCGAGTTTGGTTAATTAACAGGTCCAGGCCAAGTGTGAGTTGTATATATATATTCATATGTGTATATATATATATTCATATATCCGCTACTCAAGTAACATAACTGCTATAAATACTATAGCGGTTACAGGTCACCGCTACTGGATGACATCCGAAAGACATATTGTATTAACATGTTGTAGTGGTACAAAAATCGCTACAAAATGAAATTGCAATTTGTTGTAGCGTTCACGTAACCGCTATGCACTACGTCGACGAATTTATAAAAATAGGCTGGAAAAGGTTGAGTGGCAGCAAAACATTTTAAAAAAAATTGGTGGTAGAAACGTGTAGCGGTTAAGAAACCGCTACAAATTTGGATGAAAATGCCAATGGTGCCAAAAAATTTGAATTGTAGTTGTAGCAGTTCTAACACCGCTACAAAGAAATTATTTTTTTTTAAAAAAAAAATCAGTAATTGTAGTGTTTTTAAAAAAAATTCTTTGACATTTTAGTTTTATTAGTTAATTGATAATTTATATGGAAAATTGTAATATTTTAAAAAATAATACTATTAGATGATATTTAATTATTTATATTATATAGGTATAATAATGAGAGAGTGTAGATAATATAAATTTATTATATTGTCGGCCGGATGATATTTGAATATGAAATTAATGTTGATAATTTAGAAGGAATGTTGAGGGAATGCCATTCGGAAATGAAAAATAGTTAGTATCAAAGAATAATAAGAAAATAAGAAATTTTAATTAAAAGAAACATATAGAAAAAATATTTACCATATTTAATAAACTTAATCAAGCACTTAACCTCTCCGAGAAAACATTGAAATGAACAATAAAACGAGAGAGAAGTTGGAGAGGAAGAAATGAAGAAGTGTGTGAAATGAAGGGTGGTGGTGGCATTTGTAGGGATATTCGCGAAAAATTTGTAGTGGTTTAGGTTACAGTTATTGTAGCAGTTTATATTTGTAGCGGTTAGTGTGACAGAATTTATAGCAGTCGAAAGGTTTGTAGCGGTTTTTTTTTTTTTTTTTTTTTTTTTTTTTTTTTTTTTTTTTTTTTTTTTTTTTTTTTTTTTGTTTTTTTTTTGATAGCCGCTACAAACAAGACATTGTTTTTTTTTTAAAAAAAAAACGGATTACAATAAGATAAGCATTTGTTTTAATCAATCTTCGTCCCCATTGTTACAAAAAAGATGGTGAAAAAAATGTTAAAGTTAAGTTTAATACGTTTGAACACAAATGAAACTTAAATTAATTGATTATAAAGCGTAATTTAAAAAAAATGACCGAACGATAGGTAAAGTCTCATCACCATCAAGGAGGAAGTCTTCGAAATTGGCTGGCTGGAATGACTCACTCGTGTAGGCGATGTTATCACCATCGCCCATGTCGTAATGTTTCTAAGGCTTCAAGTGAACTACCACATTCCAATCTATGTGCCTCTCATCCTCGACATAATAAACCTGGTGTGTGATGAGGCAAGAATATATAGCTCATCATCTTTAAACCGACCGGGTGTGAATTGGCACGGAGAAATTTTCGATGTGATGCTTAAGTCGTCGATTGTGAGTCCTCGGGAAGTTGTCGTATTTGCCCATAAACACTTGAAAAGTGTCTCGCAGATATGTCATTGGTAATTTATTTTGACGACATCAAGAAGCTTTCCATAATACAGGACGTCTCTGAACTGGATGTTCTCGTCACTGCTACTCGCATAACTTCTTGTCCCAAAGGTGTCATAAACATCCGAGTTTTGGGTTAGCAATCATTGATCTCGTGAAACTATGCAAAACTTGAAACCATTGACGTTATATGCCATAAACCTGGTTGCATGATCAAGAGGGCTGAGTGTGAGAGCTCTAAAATTTGGTCAGTGCAGGTTGAAGTCATTTAATATTCTCTACGTAAACCATCTTGAGAATTCTCTTTGGATCTTTCTGTCAATTTTGGAGGAAGTATGTGTACAGATCCTGAATTGACGCTTCACATGACTTCTAAATTCCTTGTAATTGATCATATGAGATGGCGACCAAGAAATGTAAGTATAAAATATAAGGAAATATATAGTATATGAGTATACAATGCTTATTGAATGAAGGGTTCGACTTTAGTGCATTTAATCAAGACATGTCTATGTGCTTGCAACTTCTTAGCCGCTCGTCGTTTAAATCTCTCACTTCCTCCAACGACGGGTTTACCAACACGAGGATTAACAACTCTCTTGTTGATTACTCAAGTTCGAGTTTAGGACAATCGTTTACATGAGAAAGGTCAATTGAAAGACGTTTCAATGTCATTGAAGTACCTTAAATGGAAATAAAGGACCTCATCCCTATATAGCCTTCAACTACACAACCTTCTGGTCACGCTTTATTCTTTACATAAGATTTCAATTTTCTAATAATCCTATAAAATTGGCAGAAGTAAAGTTGTCCATAAATGCTTAAATGTGCGACTAGCAAATTTAAGGAGTAACGCTAATGCGCATATTTTAAAGTTATATATTTTGGGGAACCGGTTTTCTTACCCATCATTTTTTGCTTAGTAGGAAGAGTTCATCAGATCTAGGCAATTCAAATATGATTTTCAATGGTCTAGATTCGAGATTTTTAAAATGATGATTTTTTAAAATAAAAAATTATTTTTTGAAAGAATAGTAATTAAGATATTATCTTTATTTTAGACTCTATATCTATTAAAATATTTTTTTTTTAAAAAAAATAGATTCTTAAAAACTCAAATTTAGACCATCCAAATGATTCAGATGTGATGAGATGTAGAAAGTTCAGTTCTTATATTTTGGAGGGGGATAACTAACATGAGATGAGATCTCCATATCTCAGTTTCTATTTAAAAAAAAGGGAAAAAAGAAAGAAAGAATAGAAAACAGATAAGCAGTCCAGGAACCCCTAAACAACACAAACGTTCACATCGATGTTTCTAGAAAAGTACTGTAACGAACAACGATGTAAGAAATCAATTAAATACTCTCCCGGTTCTAAATCATTCAATTACTTTAAAATGGAGTTGATTTTTTTATTTAGATTTAAAAAGTTAAATAAGTTATCTATTAATTATATCTTAGTGTGTATCCTTAGATTATATATCAATTTATAATTTATAAGTTAAGTAAAATAGTTTGGAGAATCAATGACAAATATAAATATTTTAAAGTAATTTCATTAATTTCATTAACATTTTCATAAAATTAATTTTATCTTATATTTAGAACCTTAAAAGATAAATCACGTGGGAATTGAAATGTTCAACCCTTGAATGTCATGAATTAAAACATAAATCACGAGGGAATTGGAATGTTCAACGCTTCAATGTCATTTTGAATACACACAGATTTTTCAAACGCGCCTTCGTTTACCAAAGTCAAGTGGTAGGAGCCCCTTTTTTGGGCATGTTTGAATTTACGGTAGGAACGGTGACTTAAAAGCTATCTGACTTTAAAAAAAGCTTAGTAAGAAAAAAATCGGGTTGAAAATAATGATTTGTGTTTGGATTGATAGTAATAGAAGTGACAGGCCGTACGTCAAAAGGTTTGAGAAGCTTTTTGAAAAAATTTCATGGTTGAACTTTTTCCTTAACGACTTTTTTTGAAAGGCTTTTTTGATTTAAAAAGTACAGAATTAAAAGCTCAACCCCAAAAAAAATCGGTTAAGAACGTTCTTTAATTTTTTTTTCAAAATTGCTACTTCAAATGCTCCAAACACTGCACTGCACTCCAAGGCCTTTAACGATCATCTGAGTTCCTACATCAATCTTAATGGCCTTCCCGTTATCCAGCAATAACACTTGTAATCTCTTCTCTTATGGCCTTTCATTTTCTCTCTCTTCCAACAACCAAGAACGTACATGAATCGCGGCGCCTGGGTCCCAAACTTTTTCTTTCATTTTCCCAAACATAAAGTTACGTTCTTCTTCCCACTTTTTGTTTTATTTTCTTTTATAATTTAATTTAATGGTTCAAAGTTGCTCATTTCTAGAAGTACAAATTAATCTGTATAATTACAATTTAATTTGAATAGTTTAAAATTAAACCCAATGCATCGTAGAGATAAACCTGCATCTCTATCTTTATACCAGTGTTTTAAAAATTAAATTGGGAAAATATCAGTGAATCCCAAAGAAGAGAAAAAATATCAAACAAGTCTCAACCCTAAATCCTTGATCAAAAAATTCTTTAGAATTTTAGAAACCTAGAAAATTTTTGGCAACAGAAAAAACCATTTTAACAATAATATTTTCATAGGAAAATTTTAATAACAAGAAAAGTTATTTTAACAAAATAATGAAAAAGTCGTTTACAACGTAACGAGACTTTTTTTATAAGGGATTTAGGGTTGAGACTTTTTTTTTATATTTGTTTTTCTTCATTAGGACCTCACTGATATTTTCCCAATTAAATTTGAATAGTGTGGAAAGGAGTTTTAGCCGCTAGAATACGAGAATTTGAGTTCAACTGTCCAAGTATGTGTGACGTAGCATATGCCTTTGGATATAGACAATGTTAATTTTAAGTAATACTGATATTTGAATGATATTAAAAATCAAAATACAATTACTAAATTGCTCTTTCCGTTTTTTCCTCATCCACACGAAAAGACTACATGTGAATGAAAAATTTTCAATAGATTTTGATGTATTTCATCTATAATTTTCTAAGGACCAGTAGCTAATATATTATCAGCGAGTTGTTAATCTCAAAGATTCATCCAACATGAATTTTTTAGCTCAATATATGCACGACAAAAATAAGTTTTTTTTTTTTTTTTTTTTTTTTTTTTTTTTTTTTTTTTTGCAATTCCCACTTCCTCCCTCAAAAATGAGTGTCCAACAATATTGGGAATTATTTGTGCATTAATAGGAGATATTTGAAATCTGAAGTTTTTTGTGTTATTGTCTTCACCATGCTTTGTGTAAGTACGTATGCCTTTGGTTGGCATGATCTAGCTTGTGGAGGTGGCAGCTTATATATATATATATAGGGTTTAAACTTCTCATGTTGCATGAGAAGAAGAAGATTCATACACACACATGAAATGGTGGGACCCACATATATATATATATATATATAATGCTAATTATATATATACGTGGGTCCCACCATTTCATGTGTGTGTGACATGAGAATACACTTCTCCTACAATATGAGAAGTGTTTTTCCATATATATATATATATATATATATATATATATATATATATATATAAAAACAAAAAATGTTAGCTATTGTAGCGTTTTCCCATCAAAATGCTAGACATTATTATTATTATTTCTTAAAAAAATCACACAAAGCGCTACAGCTTTGCTTTTGTGGCACCTGTTTATGTAGTCTTTAATTTTAAAGACACTACAAACTAAAAAAAAAAAAAAGCTACATTTTGATTTTTCTGTAGTAGTGAATGGAAATTAGATCTAAAATTATGTCTGGTATATGATGGAAAATTGGCATAATATAATTTTTACTTAAAAATGTATTTATAATGTGTAAGAAGACAAATGAAATCCCTTATAATTGTTTTTAAAAAGACATCTATATGGAACTACCATGCATCCACAACCATACATAGCAAGATCATTTAGGCCCCGTTTGTTACAAAGAAGATTTGGGGAAGGAAATGAAAGGAAGATTTGAAAGATGAGGGAAGATGGTTTGAGTTGTTTGATAGGAAGAAAATGAAGAGGTAGTAATTGGTAAAGAATTAGAAAATGTCTATTTTACCCTCAAAAGAAATTAATTCAAAAAAAAAAAAAGAAAATATTTTTTTTGCTAAAATATATTTTAAAAGAATATATTCTTGTTAAGTTCAAACTCATGAAAAAAAAAAAAATTATTCGCCAAGTTCGAACTTTCCCGCCCAGTTCGAACTTCCCGCCAAGTTTGAATTTCAGGGGTAAATCTATCAAAAAAACACTTTCCTGGGAAGATTGGAGCTTTCCTTCCATTTTTACGATGAAAAGCATCTTCCTTCAAATAAGAGAAAATAAGTACTCCTTTGGAAGATCTTTTGGACTTTTCTCTACCGAACACCCAAAATCCATGGGAAGATTGGGATCTTCCCTTTCCTTCCCCACCAATTCTTTGTAACAAACGGGTCTTTAGTTCAATTGGCAAGGGTTTATGTCAGCTTAATAAGAGATCGCGAGTTCGAGTTTTGGGAATACAGTAGTATTAAATACTTGGTGGTGGAGTTTTACCAATTTTGTGGTCATATACCCAGCTCGATCCGGATTCGTCTGAACTCCCGATGAATCCTTCAAGTTAAAGAGAAATCTAGACACTAATAAATTCTCCAAGTTAAAGTGTGGTAGTTTGAGGGTACTAAATGCTCCACCTAAAAAGAACCATACATACATTGTAAACAAAAAAAAAGAACCATACATACATTACAGGCAACCAGAAATCCGAATCAAATGAACAAAGTCAAATATCCCAAACATCCATACCACTTTGGATCTATTTATAAATCATTTTTTAACTAAATCACACATGTCAATGAGAGGTAGTTAGCTCAATGATTATGGGCTAAATTTTCAACTTTGCCCTCATTTATAAATGTGTATCTTTCAATTATTTTATTTTTTTCTATTTTCATTGTTACAATTAATATGGGTAAAATTGTCATAATCTTATCTATTATTTGAAAAGGAACTTATAAATAGGTCTAAATTTTTTGGTTAAAAGGGACTTATTAATAGGATGAGACTTGTATATACTATTTTCTTTCTTAAAATTAGGGACAAGGACTTAAAGCTGTAAGTTTAAATGCAACAGCCGCCCTTCGATCTCTTGGCGTGTAACATGCCCATTTGAAATATATATTTAAATCTAAAGTTGGTTGCACTGATTATGCGCGCAATTATATTAGAAACAATAAATTATATTGATGACAGTGCTATAGTGAATGGAAATTCTCTTTTACTCCGATGCCGAGAAAACCGACGATGAGACTAAATCACAAATACAGAAGCAGATATTCTCATTGGCACCTCTCTCATCATTCCTCATTATCCTTCTATTTGGACTGTTCAATTTTGATTCAAGCATCTAAAGGAATACACATTATTTATTTCAAATTACCGCATATGGTAAAAAAAGGCATGCAGTAATTTGAAATAGATAATGTGTCCCCATCTGGATACTTAGATCAAATTTGGATACTCCAGATGTAAAAATAATGAGGGATAATGAGGGCTTTTTTCCCTATTTGCCACTTTTTAAATAATTATTTACCAATTTGCCACTGATTTCAAAATATTTCCCAATGTGCCACTCTTTAGTCGACTAAACCAAGGTTTAGTCGACTAAAACGCGGAAGATGATTTTTTTGAGTGACCCGCGATTTAGTCGACTAACCCAAGTGATTTTAGTCGACTAAATCATGACAGTTTTTTTTTTTGTGAAACCCCGACATTTAGTCGACTAACCCACTTGGGTTAGTCGACTAAATCGCAACGAAGGGTTTTAAAAACCCCAACCTTGGCTACAAGAACCCTAATAGACTAAATCCCTCCCCAAACCTTTCCCTCTGTTTTTTGACCAATTTGTTCTTTGAATCCGTTGGTGGGTTGCGGAGGAAACTTCAATCTAGTGGAGTTTGCGTTCATATCGGTATGTTTTCATCTCTATTTCGGATTTCCACCGTAGTTTTTGCGTTTATGCCAACTCCATTTGTGTTTTTGCGTTTTTGCTTTTGTGCTTTGGTTGGGTGGTTTGTTGTTTATCGTGATTGCTTTGAGGATTGCTATATGATAAGAGACAGAGTATGACGCAAATGGGGGTATAAAAAAACTCTCATGTCGCCATTTAGTCGACTAAACCACTGGTTTAGTCGACTAAATCGCAGGGGCTTTCAAAAAAAACATCATCCCGCGTTTTGCATATCCTTAAATCTAGTATTAAAATTGCTCGCGACATGACGTAGGCAATACACATGATAGGCATATGGAGGCTGCCAATTCCGGTGATCTTGTACCGCCTTTATGATCGGCATGACGGTCGGATATCAAACAAATGCCCGGCCTTTGCGTCACATGATCACGTAAGAGACACAAAACCACCACCAATCATCATACTTCTACTTTGGAGGAACAACAAAGCAAAGGCAATGGGCGGGATCTTCCCATCCCCATCCCGTGAAGTCGCAATCAACAGAGTACCTTTGTATTTTCCGTACAGGTGGGTGCCGTCAATTTGAAGTATGGGCTTACAGTATTTGAAGGCTTCTATGGTCTGGTGAAATGTCCAAAAAACCCTACGAAAGACGCGTTTGTTGCCTAAAAAATGACGTTCGTCGAACGATTCATCAATATCAAGCAAAACGAGAACCCATATTACACTGCGTCATATATGTCAGCCAATTGGGCAAGAATGCATATGATTCCTCCCAATCACCAAATAACTTCACAATGGCCTTCATTTTCGCCTTCCAAGCCTTCTTGTATGTTATATTATATCCATATAGACGCTGTATCCTCTCTTGTATCAGCACTGGTTTTAAAGCCGGATCTTCTCTTAACATACCTGGTAAAAACAAAGCAAGTTCTAAATGTTCTGTCAATAAACAAACCGAATGTAACTGCAAAAAAAAACCTACGATAATGGTCGCACATATAACATCGAATCCGGTTGCCTATGATCCGGGCAAGACTCGGTTCGAGGAGGTGTGATCTTTACCCCACTTACGGACCACCCAACTATTTCCATTAATGGGGACCATTGCCCTCATATTCCGGGGACAACCGTCGCATGATTTTGACACCTCATCAACAACCTACGCTCATCGCTTTTATAAACTTTCATTTGAACGATGAGACTTCATGCAATGCAATTTCACGGCATGTTGCAATTCGGACTTAGAAGGAAACAGGTGATACAAATATAATGGATCACCTAATTGCCAACCACCTTGCTTGTCATCATCACCATACAACGTGTCCATGTCATCGTCACATTGCCCCCAATTAATTGAGGAATAGTGCGGTCTTTCGTTCCAAAATGGCTCGCTCTCGTGCCCCGCATCGTCAATATGATTTTTTTCTCAAAACCACTAAATACATATTACAAATACAACTACAAATACAAGTTTACTAACTTACCACTTCTAATTGGGTCAACACGAAGCGGTGGCATTGTTGTGGTCCTCGGGTTTCGGGTTCGTGTGAGCATCAAAATCACCCTCCACATCGCATACGAGGTGTCACCTAGTGGAATAAACCTCTCAAATTCGTCCTCCTCATCATTTGTGCATATTCTCATCTTCCTCTTCATCTCATCAATGTTACCCGACTTAAGACTTGTGAAGGTGCGAGATACACCGACAGTCTGTCTTCTTGACCAAAATACATGCGAGATCTTCTATGCATGGTGGGTATAGACGATGAATCACCGATTCAAGCTCAACATATATCTTAATAAAATTTTGTGCTCTTCGATTAGCAAATGCATCTATGACACACTCTACGTCTTCATCATCACATACATCGTTTCTTGATGTAGTATACACTATCCTTACCCACTATAGTCTCACTTTAGCAATTAACCGAAGAATGCATTGGGCTATGTAGCCCCAATTTTTGGTGAATTCTTTCTTTGAGCTCGTTGTACGTAGTTCCCCGTTTGATTTTCATCATTTTCGTTTTCCCTTCAAATTGAACACCATCGGGGCCTTCAAAATGCCTCCCACTATGGTAGATTACAGTAACGTACATGTTTGAACTTGAACTCATCCTTCAAACAACAATCGTGATCTCGCAAAGGAGGTTTCGGCTTACAAACAAAAAGAAAAGCCGAACAAAATGAAACTACAACGATTACACAACAATAATACCTTGAATAAGGTGGAATGGGATTAAACTTTGATGGGTCGCACTACAAACTGAGAAAAAGAGAGTATTAGGGGGGAAGGGTTGCTATATGATAAGAGCTCCATAATGACGCAAATGAGGGTTTAAAAAACCCCTCTGCCGCGATTTAGTCGACTAACCCAAGTGGGTTAGTCGACTAAATGTCGGGGTTTCACAAAAAAAAAACACCTGTTGCGATTTAGTCGACTAAAATCACTTGGGTTAGTCGACTAAATCGCGGGGTCTCTCAAAAAAATCATCTTCCCGCGTTTTAGTCGACTAAACCTTGGTTTGTCATTAAGTGGCGTCGTAAGGAAATATTTTGAAATCATGGCAAATTGGTAATTAATTATTTAAAAAGTGGCGAATAGGGAAAAAAGTAGATAATGAGAGACTCTGGTGAAAAGAACTAGACACCACAAATACCATTTGCTTTTCTCAAAGATGACAATTATATATGACGGAGACATCTTTGACGGGTTTCGCGTGGTACTTTACAGTTTTTGTCTTTTCATTTGTGCCCAATATCATTTGTGTTTCACATATAAAAAATATTGTAAGAAAGTCTTATAAAGACTTCATTATAATTTTGAGATTTTAAAGGATTATTTTGTTGTATTTTCCTTTTCTCGGAAACCAAGGGCAGTTTTTTCTTAAATTAATGTAACATGAACTATTCAACCGTACCATTTTTTCCCTAATAAAACTCACCATATATAATTATATATTATATTAAATTATGTAAAAGCAGCTTCACTTGCATTGTCAAATGAGATCGCAACAAAGACAATTTGTCTTTGTGCTTATTAATTTTCTTTAATTGTATTGTATAGTAATCAATCAACCCGCACTCGGGTTAAATTAGGTTATCATGCTTCAAAAACGAATTGATGATGTAGATGGTACTAATCTCTTAATGAACATAGTTTATGGATTTTAATTAGATATGCATGGCATCGCAATTATAAGAAATTCTTTCTTGTCAACTTTAGCCCTAGTAGGTAGTAGCAGTAGTATAAATATACAAGCGATGGTTGAAGTTTACCTTATTGCTTTGGTAAATATATAAATGGAAGTTTGTGGCGTCAGGGGCGGGGCATTTACAAGTTTTAATTTCAATTAATTTTGGGAAAAATCTTCGCCCTGAAAATCCCTATCTTTATGTCTCCTGTAGAGAGTTTAATTTCCTTACTGATCAATGAGATATCAAAGATTGTTTTTAGGTGATCTAGGACTTGTTTGTTTTTGTTTTTAAAAATAGTTTTGTGTTTGGAAAATTGTTTCTAATAAGTTTTTAAAAAAAAAAAAAGAAAAAAGGAAAAAAAAATTGTTTCTAAAAATTGAAAAAACAGTTTTTAGCTTTTTTTCTTGTTTTTGTTTTACTATCTTTTATTTTTTGAAGCTGTTACATACTACCTCCGGTCTTAATTATAAGACCTAGTTGATTTTTTTGGAGAGATTAAGGAAGCTAAATAAGATATTTAATCATTTTATATGTTGTGTATCTTTAGATTATATATTAGTTTATTAGTCAAACTAATTATTTTGAAGAAAAAAATAAAAATAAAAACACTCTAAAGTAATTTAGTTACCTTCCTTAATCTCTCCAAAAGAAAAGTCAAGTAGCCTCTTATAATTGGGGGAGGAGGAGTATTTACTATCGACGCCACACTACTAGCAACATCCAACACCACGTCACTGCTTACCATGGGCGCTGCCACATCACTTCAAAAAAAAATTATTTTTTATTTTTTTGTTTTCAAAACTTAATTTTAAAAATTATTTTGAAAACAAAACATAATCAAACCAGCCCTTAGTGACAATCATATCATATGCTCCATGAAGTTTTGCTTTAGACAAAAATATCAAATTAATTTCGTTCTTCCTTTTTATCCATTTTATTAAATATATCTCTGTTTAGAGATTAATATATAATAATTATTTTTTATATATCTATTTCTGAACTTCCTGTAGACATTTATTTTATCGAATTTTGGAAAACCAACTTGGAATCTGATCATCAAAAAGGATAATTCATTGAAAAATATTTATTAAATATAAAAAATTAATAAAAATGATTTATAAATGATTTTACCCATTTCAGTTGACTGAGCCTAATTTTAATTGTTTTTTTTTTTGGTTATAAAGCAAAGATACCCTAAGGACGGTTTGTCCTATAGCAATACTTGCGGCAAAGAAGTACTAAATTCTCTCTACTTGCTGAAATGCCAACAGGCGTTTATTGAATTTTATTACCCATTTTGGGAACATCCGTGGTTTGTCAGGCCGAGATTGGTAAAAACAATATTGAAGGCCCTGCAGAAGCCCAAGTCACTATGGAAAAAAACAAAACAATTAGAGTCCAATGGATCATATCACTTTTATCAAGTGCTACTTTGACACGTGTGCGTGTGGGGCCTATATCAATTAAAAAATATTGATAGGGTTTAATTGGATGTGGAAAATAAATATTATTCATTTTGAGATACAGATTATAATCTTCATCACCAAGGATGGTCCCTTTTCTTGCACAAATACACATACAGAGAGGAAGCAGCATTTTAAATTTTGAATTTGCTTACCATATTCTTCATTGGAGGCTTCATTTAAACCATACTCTTCATTGTGGTCTGATATGTTTTAAAGCCAATTTATATTGGATAAAAATTCAGTCTTCTTTTCAAGCTCCAGGAATGACCAATTGGAAGTATTTTGTTTTTATTTTGTTTTTTTTTTAAAAAAAAACAATTTCTTCCACATAAAGGAGCGAACCAAAATTCAGTGAATGTTCTCGACTAAGGTCTAATTTATCTTTTGCAAGATTTTCATTTTTCTAGTATTCAAGTAGTAACTACTATAGATCTTAGGTTATTTTATGTTTTATATCTGTGTCCACTTCTTCTTTCATTTTGTAAATACTTGTTATTGTATTGGCCCTTTTATTAATTCATTTTGATCTTTTATAAAAAATATATTATTCATTTATTCGGTTTAGTAAAAAAAATTACAAATAGCAAAATAAATATACGTACCCCTTTTATGTTTAAGTGCTTTTCATTTTGGGTTTGACTATAGTCATATGCTCTTCCCATCCTCTTCCTCTTCACTACTTATCTCGGTCTTTAGATTGAAATTTGAGATGTTCATATTTAATGTTTAATAAAAGTATAAATAAAATATCAAATTATTAATTAATTAATTAAAAAACTGCTAAATTTTAGTTATAATAATTTAAAACTACAATAAAAGAAACGCACAGAATAATAATATACTTAATGATCTGATCTGCACAAATGATTCCATTTTGGCTTGCGTGTCTATATATATATATATATATATATTCACATCTCACGAAACAGGGACCATGCTAATTGCTAGGGCATAATAATTTATTAATTTATATTCCAGTGTGTTGAGCTCTCACCTCAAGTCCTACAATGGTTTCATTCCTCATCAATTTCCTCCATTACCTAAAGTTGTGTGAAACTATATATGATTAGTTATTCAAAACATAATTTCAAGTGAGGCTTCCTAAGTCTTTTCAGTAGAATAGAGTCTTATGCTATATTTTTAATTACTAATTTTTAGGACATATTTACAGCTGAAATTAATTTTCGTATCTAGACTTTGCAAGCATATCCAACACTTGAATATGTCAACTATAATAATTTATGAAAAAGCAGGTCTGAACAAAAGAATGGCTGTTCATCAAGTATGTATGAAGAATCATAATGTATTGTCCATACTATTATTTATTGTCAAATATTTTTTTTCCATAATCTCACCTTTTTATATTAAATGATACTTAACCGTTCTTTATGAAGAATCATAATGTATTGTCCATAATATTAGGTAAAATAACAATAAAAAAATATAGTAATGTATTGTTAAATAACTTGAAATCTCACAAGAATGTATGCTCTATTGTTTATTCATCATTTATTTAATTAATTATTTTTTCATGATTTGATAATTGATTTTTTTCATCATTTATTTGAATGAATCATAGTATAGTTATAAAATTTGTGTACATATTTTTATTAGGCAGACTGATAACAGTTAAAAAAAGTGTATGATTCATCTTGATTTGGCTCATGCATATTTAATCATTCCCATTGGGTTCCTAACTACTTGGTCAATCTGATGTCAACCCTTATTCCACAAAGGAAGGAGTCATCAGAGACAACCTAGAAGGATCGTGTGAAAGTAATATTTACGAAGTTTTGGTCGAAACCGCGGGGTCCAAAAAGCTTAATACAAGATATAGTTTTTAAATTGTCAAATTATACGGAATCGGGTATCTTTTTTATTAAAGGCAAGGACTTGCCCAAAAGCCACCAGTACCGCAGTGACTATCGCTCTCTTGACTTCACTTTATTTGTCAAGCGACCAATCCTCATCCATTCCCCACCACACTTTGCACTCCCTAATAGCCCACGCACAAAAAATGGACCTTCCAAAAGAAAATTAAAGGCGACAATGCTTCTTCATATTCAAAATTATACACCCATATTTAATATTAAATTATTGTTCGAGGAATTTGCCGTGAATTTGTAAGCAAGCACACCCCCGTTTCTATTTTCAGCGTGTTTTGCTTGCATGAGCTTCAGTATTATGAGGTTGTTCTTATATATAGACATGTGTGTCTGCTGTCTCCTATAAGTGTGTGTTTCCATATTTGAAGTCTTGTCCGAGAGAACAAGACAAGTGTAGCAATATATACAGGTGGTGGTGATGAGAGGCCCTTACTATGACAGAAATGGAATAAAGAGAGGTGCTTCGAGCAAGGAAGAGGATGAAAGGTTAAGAGCATATGTTGAGAGACACGGACACAGTAACTGGCGTCAACTTCCCAAACACGCAGGTATATATATATATACACATATATATATATATATATTTTACATATGAATATATATAAAAGACGCACTTGGCCTGAACCTGTTAATTAACCAAACTCGATCGAACCAGATTTTGATCACGCACGCTCGGTGATGGCCATGATCTCTTCCTATATTCCTCACTTAGATTTCTTGTTCTGCTTGTATTGTGAGCATGAATTTAATCAACTTGTATTTTTGGCCTAACTTCAGTTTCTAAATAAAGAAAAACAAGTTTTGGGATAGATGTTTATGGAGTTTCATCTGCATTTTACAGGTTTATCAAGGTGCGGAAAGAGTTGCAGACTGCGATGGTTAAATTACCTTAGCCCGGATATAAAGCACGGGAATTTCACTCATGAAGAAGACGCAGCCATCATCCAATTACATCAACAACATGGAAATAAGTAAGCATATGTTACATCTGAAATCGATCATTTTTTCCAAAAGATGTATTTGCAAATCTGGGAACACAGAACTCATGGGATTTATTCGTATCTCATTCTTTAATTACACTTTGCTAAGAGCACATCAACTTCGACTCTAGATAGATCTAATATATTATTTATAGCTTGGGAAGTTTCATTAGGAAGTACATATATATGCATTATAAGACATTTTATTATTTTCCTTAGGCTACGATAACTTGGGAAGAGTAAAGGTGAAAGGACGAAGAGTTTTTCATTTTCACTTCAAAATTCCTTCTTAAAGTGTGAAAATTAAGTTAGCTAGAAGATGGAATTTTGTTTTCGAAGAAGTCTTGATTAGGATGAAAAGAGGAAGGAAACAATGCCGTCTTTAGTTAAAAGTCAATTAATCAATCGACTTCAAAGCTTCAGAACTTTAGACATCAAGCAAAAGGGAGCAAGATTGTTTCATAACTAACATATATGTGATATTTATCATCCCAGGTGGTCTTTGATTGCGGAAAGATTACCAGGGAGAAGTGACAACGAGATTAAGAACCATTGGCATAGCCACCTAAAGAAGCACGTGGATTGTAATCACGGGGCAAAATCTGAGTTCAAAATGAAACCTAGTGGTGCTTGTAAAGGAGAAACTACAAAGTATTTCGAACCTGAAAACCCTTTGCTCGGTTTTGATTCCGCTTCCTCCAGCAATATCTCAGAAAGCTCACCACCTAGGTACTGTCAATTATCAACCGTTGCCTTCGGAGAAGAAATATATGAAGAATTCGGAGATTTTTTGGACGCAACCATTTGTCCCAGAGAACACGTATAAGCAGGAGTGTGACTATTATAGTCTGAACTATGCAGCGGATGGAGCTGAAGTGGACGAGTATTCCTCGTACCTCTTGGATAATGCTGAGTTTTTGTGCCAAGTCATGCAAGAATTTCCAGAAAATCCTACAAAGGATATAGTATAAGCAAATTATTAATTGATGCATTAAAATTAAACATGGCGTGCAGATACTGATTGCTGGTCAAGGTTGAAGATCATGGCTAGCTAGCTATATATGCGAGTGTGTAAAAAAAAGGCAATAAATTCCTTTTTATTTCCTGCAACATCAAATTTGCAATTTCGTTTGTACACTGTATAATCGTCCTACTAATAATTAATGCATTAGAGTACGTATGCGCGTCATATTGTTTGTGGTTTGGATTTGTAAGCTAATGCATGCTAATGGTCTGAATTTCTTGTGTATATTCATGTACAATCGATCTGTATATATATAAGGAGGGAAAGCCTCACTCTTGATGGCTCTTTATGATAATATCCCTGATTTATGGGGATCATGATTGAAAAGGTATATTTCCTAACATTCTCCCTCAAGTTGGAGCATATATATTGTTTATGCCCAACTTGTTACAAAGAAACTCAACCCCTGTCCCATTTAAAGCTTTCGTTAGAAGATCTGCCAGCTGGTCATTTGATCGCAAATACCCTGTAGATACAACATTCTCTTTGATCTTGTTATGAATAAAGTGACAGTCAATTTCAATATGCTTCGTATGTTCATGGAACACAGAGTTTGATGCTATATGGAGTGCTGCTTTATTGTCACACCATAGTTTCGCAGGTAATATCGATTTCCTTCATGAGTTGAAATACCCATACGATTTCTTGCACTAATTGTGACATAGCTCTGTATTCTGCTTCTGCACTTGATTTTGACACAACACCTTGCTTCTTACTTCTCCAAGATATGAAGTTTCCACCAACAAATACACAGTAACTCGTAGTGGACCGTCTTGTGGCTTTAGATCCTATATGATCCGCATTACGAAACATTCAACTTTTTAGTGTGCCCATAATCTATATAGAGAAGGCCACGACACAGGGAACCTTTCAAATAGTGCAAGATATGCTCTAAGGCTTCCCAGCGTACATCATTGGAGATGCCATGAATTGGCTAAGAACATTGGCCCGAGAAGGTTATATAAGGGCGAGTTCTTGTCGGGTAATTCATCTTCCCAATGAATCTTCTATATCTCTCGGGGAGATGCAAATGGTTTCAGTTTCTCAGGATCAATCTTCTCCTTTAAGTCATTAGGAAGTTCATCAAACATGCTATCATTAAGATTCATGAACAGATTCAAAATCATGGGGATTTGCTTGGTGCGGCTCCAAGCTTCCCGGTCTCCTTTAGCAAATCAAGAACATACTTCCTTTGAGTCAAAAGGATGCCCTTCTTGCTTCTCAAGACTTCAATACCAAAGAAGTACTTCAATGGGCCTAAGTCTTTTGTTTGAAAGTGGGAGTTAAGGAAGACCTTAAGCTTTGAGATTCCAGAGATGTTACTCCCAGTAATCGCAATATCATCGACATACACTACTAGAAGAACCATGCCTGCATCGGACTGCTAGTAGAACACATAATGATCACTCTTACTTTGGTTTAAATCAAACTTTTTGACCACGCCACAAAATCTATCGAACCAGGCATGAGGACTTTGCTTTAAACCATACAATGACTTTCGAAGATAACATACTTTCTGATGCTCCCCCTGAGCAACAAACCCAGGTGGTTGCTGCATATACACTTCCTCAAGAAAATCACCATTCAAAAACACATTCTTAACATCCAACTGATGTAAATTCCAATGATAAGTGGCATCCAGAAAGACAAGGAGATGAACAGAATTAAGCTTAGCCACAGGGGAGAAAGTCTCAGAATAATCAATGTCATAAGTTTAAGCATACACTTTGGCAACAAGCCAAGCTTTTAACCGATCTAAGGAATCATCAGCCTTAGTCTTAACAACAAACATCTATTTACAACCAATGGCCTTCTTCCCAGAAGGTAGATCAACAAGGGTTTAGGTACCAGCCGTGTCAAGAGTAGTCATTTCTTCTTCTATTGTTGCATGCTAACCAATGTGAGTCAAAGCTTGGTGAAGGGTAGTAGGGGTATAGATGAACTCAAGGGTGGTCACAAAAGAATAGGAAACATGGGACAATCTCTGGTAGGACACAAACGAGGAGATAGGATAGGTACAATCAGCATATCGCTTGGGAAGACAAGGAAGACGGGTACCTTTGCGGAGGGCCATATGCGAGGTCGGCCAGATTGGTCAACGGCAGAGTCAATAACAAGAGGGTCAGGAACGGGAGTGGCAGGATTAGGGGACACAAGCTCAGGGACCGACATGAATGAAATGTAATATCATGAATTTTGGACCTTGAGATTTGGGAATTGCTTATGGACACTTTGTAATAACCCCATTTTCATGTAAATTATTGTATGAAGCTAATTAATATTATATTATTGAGATATATGGAATTTTCATTAAAAATAAGGCAAATAATATTTGTTTCCATCTAATTGGTTAGGAATGGATTATTATTATGAGGTGGCATGTGAAGGCAATGGAAAATACAAGAACATGTACACATGGCAAGTGGAAGATTATTAGCAAAAAGCACTTTTGACTTTGAAAATGACATATACATGGCAAGATTAAGATGATCATTAGTGAAGTATCTTTGACTTTGGAGATAATAACTTTATTGATGATGCTATTACCAATTGACACATGGGCATAACTTTAAGATATGAAGAAAAGAACATATTACTCCTTTGCTTCTTGAACATGGCGCATACATAGGAAAGAAAATGGGAAGACAAAGATTTATCACATGATTATTAAGGAAATATCTAGAATAAGGCCACATGTCCTCTTATTAATTAAAGATTTACTAGAAGGGACACTTGGACATCTTCATCAACCACATAATTAAAGAAATGGACATTTAAGAGGACACATGGAAAGGTGGATAATTATGGAAGGACACCTAAGCATTATGTGGCAATTTAATATTGAAAGAAGAAAAGTTGAGGACACCTATGCATATTTAATTAATTAAGGGGACACCTAAGCTATTAAGGTGTCAACATAAGATTTAAAGAAAAAAAGGAAAGGGACACATGTACATATTTTATTGCTAATTTAAGCCACCTAATCATCTTAACTATTAAGCAAGGATTCTTAACCACAACAATTGGCATGTGGTTGGGAGGTATTTTTGGATCAAAATGGGACATGTGGCGTGATTCATGGAGGAAGGGGAGGAAAATATGATTTTCTAGAGAATTCAAGAGGCAACTAAAAGGGCAAATTAGTAAAAATACAAGGGGATATTTTTGGGTGCCTTATCTCTATAAATAGGACCACACTCTTCTTCATTTTTGGCAAGCAAGAGTCACCACCCACACTAAAGAAAAGAGAGATAGGAGAGTGTTGTGAAAATCACAAACAAGGAGAATTTCAAGAGAAGAAGAGATAAGAAAGTTATGGAAATTATCTTATTGTCAAATTCATACAAGTATGTTTGAGATTTCAATTAGTAATCTTGTATAATATTATGGAAGTTCTAGCTATAATTACAAAGAAGATCAAGGTGAAGTAGCCAAAAAAGTTAGAACTTCAAGCAAGTAAGTTTTCTTCTCTAACTTAGCTTCTTGAAATTTTGCAAAAGTTTAAGGAAATTTTGGTAAATAGCTAGAACTTGGTGATATTATTTTATTTTGGTGATTTTGATAGCTTAAAAGTGTTCAAAATGGAATTTTGTATGAGAAAGAGTATGGGGTACAATTTTGAAAGCATAAAGTATGAAAATATGCAAATAGAGAAGCTGAAAAACCAACAGGGGCATTTTCAGGAACTGGGAAATATTTACGTGTTTCTGGACTAAGCAAGCATTTTTAGTCAAAAAATAGATTTGTCAAGGGTCAAGTAGATTTTTGGAATACCCCAATCAGATTTTTCTACAATTAAGTATGAATTTTTGGTTTGGTCAAATTTCAGAAATTTTCAGCACCTTATACGAAAATAAAGAAAAATTTACCAAAGAAGAAATACTCATTAATAAAGGAAATTAATGAGTTACAAAAGTGGAAAGACCCTTTATACAAGTGTATCATTACATAACTTAAAGGAAGGAGTTATATTGTGAATAACACCATTATATTATTTTATTTTAGGTCTATCATTCTTATTTAGTATTTGGGTGTTTGCTATTTTTGATCAACTACTTGCGGGTAAGTAACCTTAATCTCATATACTTTGTATGACTTTGTAGGTATGTTTTATCATGATTGTGTATGCATTTGATGTTATTGTGTTTCCAAGCACTTTGGTACCGGAACCCGCTATGTGCGACCCTTGGCATGGTTATGTGCCTTATTGAGCAGTATATGTTATGTGTGACTGCTCGTTCGGTTTAGGCTGTATGCCTCATTGTGTGCGACCTTTGGATGTTGTATGATTTATGGTTTTCTTACATACTCTGTATATACTCTGGATATGAGATTAACAGTTACTTTGGGATCCTTCGGGATTCCGGCCTATTGCTACTAGGTATGATATACGGTTCATTGCGGGCGGATATTAGGCGATGAAGGTGTTGGACCAGTTCCAAAATATTCGAAGAATTGTTGTAGAGATTTTATGTAATTATATTTTAACCAAAGTTTGTAATTTATTATCAATATACTACGCCCAAACTATTTTACCATTACGTTGCGCTATATTGCTCTGATCTGTGATATTATTACAAAAGTGTGACAATTGGATTTAATAAATAAGAGGTATCACACTACCCGCCACCTGTGAAGGTGAGGCCGGTACGGGTGTAACATAGAATCCGTCGGCGAAGCAATTATTGGCGAAGGCAGAGCAGTGGCAACATTAGCATCATCAAGAAGATCAGGGACTGGAAGAGAGAGGGACACGATAAACTAGAAGATCATCAAGCTCATCAATGACAGAGGAAAACTCAGATAAGTTCAAAGACTGGAAAAAAGAAGGAGACTCATGAAAGGCCATATCAATGGACACAAGATAACGACAGAGGTCAGGAGAATAACACTGATAGCATTTTTGAACTCGAGAATAACTAAGAAAGACATATTGAAAGGACTTAGGGTTAAGTTTATTAACACCTGGACAGACATCCCGAACAAAGCAGACACAACTAAAATTTTTGGGATCAACAGGGAACAACTTAGTGGTGGGAAACAAAACGGAATATGGAACGGAACAACTAAGGACAGCCAAAGGCATGCAATTGATTAGAAAACAAGCAGTAGACACGGTATCAGCCCAGAATGATTTAGGGACACAAGAGTGAAATATGAGAGCACAAGCAGTTTCTAAGATGGCGGTTCTTTCTTTCCATAACACCATTTTGGGCAGGTGTATCAACATATGAGGATTGGTGAAGGATGCCATGACTATGCATATAATCGGTGAAGGGAGGAAAAATATTCTTTTGCATTATCACCCGAAGAATTTTTACAAGAGTATTAAAGCGTGTTTGAATTTCGGCATAGAAATGACGAAAATGAATAAACAATTCATAACATTGTTTCATTAAGTAAAGACAAGTAGTTTGGGAAAAATCATCAACAAAAGTGACAAAGTATCGATAACCACTCTAAGGCAAAACTAAACAAGGACTCCAAGCATCAGAATGAACTAACTCAAAGGGGGACGCAACCCGTTTATTGACTCGAGGTGGCAATTGAACATGATGGTGTTTGGTAAATTTACACGACTCACAATCCAAAGAAGACATAGACAAAAACTGAGGGTACAACCATTTTAGGGAAGAAAGGGAAACATGACCGAGACGACAATGGACTTCGAAGGGAGATGACTCACCAGAACGAGGCACCTGATCATGAAGGATGTAATGTCCCCGGATTCATAGCCTCTACCAATAATCCGCTTCATTGAAAGATCCTGAATTAAACAATATATAGTCAGGGTATGGTGAGATAAAACAATTCAAATGACAAATCAGTTTACTGGGAGACAAAAGATTAAATGTGAGATCTGGAACATTAAGGATGGAAGAGAGGGAAATGGATGGAGTTGGTAAAACAGTTCCTGATCCAAGGACTTGGACCTGGGAACCATTGGCGATGAATATAGAGGATGGGTTGGCATAGGAGGCATACGAGGAAAATAAATGATGGTTACCTGTCATATGGTCGATGGCACCAAAATCAATGACCCACTTCGTGGAAGTAGTAGCAAGGCTAGAAGACAAAGTACTTGTAGCAAGTGCCCTTGCAGAGGATGGACCAGAATCAGACTGATCAGGTGTTTGAGCAATATGAGCAAAACCATGCTACTGATCACGTTTTTGTTTAGTCTACAATTTACGACAATTTTTCTTGACGTGCCAGGTTCCTCGTAGTAATAGCAGATAATACTGCCAGAGGGTGGAACAGTAGTGCCTTGTTTAGACCCATAATTTCTGGTTTTAAAAGGGTCACGCCCAGCCAAAACACTGGCATTGGGATCAACAAAGGAACGAATCAGACTATCAGCACGAAGCACCCGTGAGAACACATCTTCAAGAGATGGAAGCTCCTACTAGACAGAATCTAAGAGCGGATGGTGTCATAAGACAGATCAAAAGCTTCAAGAAAACTAATGATAGCTTGAAATTCCAGATTCTTGATACAGGTCTGGAGATCTTCCTGTGGAGACATAAGTACCTTCATTTCTTCATACAATCGTATAAAGTCTAAGAAGAAATCCTTCAAAGGATGACCCTACTGATGAGAGTGATAGAATCATTTACAAACTTCATGAATACAAGTGAAGTTTCCTTCACGAGAGAACATAAATTCCAGATAAGTCATAATTCCTTTTACCGTGTTGCAATGGCTAACAGAAGACAAAATCCGAGGTTCAATAGAATTACGAATCTAAAAAAAAAGGACGAGCATCTACTTGAGACTAAGCCAAACTTTTCTCATCATCACCAGAAGGAGGATCCTGAGTTGCAATGGCTAACTGCTATGATACAATGTAAGCTAATGATATGAATTTCTTGTGTATATTCATGTACAATCGATCTGTATACATACAAGGAGGGAGAGCCTCACTCTTGATGACTCTTTATGATAATATCCATTATTTATGGGATCATGATTGATGACGTATATTTCCTAACATAATGTTTATTTCATAACAGGATTATTGATTTATGTGGACTAGCATCTATGTATAAAACCAAATTTTGTGAATCTGTTTTTTTTTTTGGGTAAAAGAATGGTCGTACCTCTACAGATTTTCATACACGCACACGCACAAATTTGTGTACTTTAATCTAATTCCAGACATCCCAAGAGTATTCTTGCTCAAACCAAAAAAGAAGCACACAAAGAGACAAACATACCCACTAGGGTTTCTTTTTTTGGCCAATAAAACACAATCCAACCCGGTTGTCCAAGAAATTACATAAACGACTATTGTTCGTTATCTCTCCCTATGTCTTTTTATTGCCTTTTCATTTTTCATTTTCGCGTCTAGAAGAAAAGCATAAAATGATCATCAGCTTTTAATCAACAACTGGACATTAGTATGTTCTGTGCTAGTTTTGAATTTCACCAGTTTTCAGTTTTTCCAAAATGTCATGCGCTAGTTTTGAATTTCACCAGTTTTCAGTTTTTCCAAAATGTCATGCGGCCGGCTACCATTTACATTTAGGCAAGTTCTCTTTCTTTCTTTTTTGGGTTAAAAGTCAAGTTTCTTTAATTTTCACTACGGGTAAATAAGAATCCAATGTCCCTAAATCATGTGTAATAACTTTAAAAGAAATCGTAAGGGCAAAGATGTTAATATCATTTAAGTAGCCTAACCTTATTATGTCTAATAAGAATCTTTTACTTTTTAAGGTCAAAGTTAAATAAATTAATGGAAAATAATAATTTGCGTAATGCTCCCTTATATCTCCCGATCATTATCAGAGTTAATACGAGGGCGTATGGATCTGGTTTGGATGAAAGAGTAACTGATAAATTTTAAACAAATTTAAAATTTGATGGCAATTTAAAACTCAATCTCTTTGGAATACTGAGATATATATAACCCACAACAAAAAAAAACAGACAATTAGTAGCGGTTCGTCTGTAGCGGTCATACAAACCCGCCACAAAATCACAATGAAACGTCTTTTTGTTGCGGTTTTTTAATGAACTGCAACAAATTAGCACGAGAATCATTAAGAGGGCGTTTCTTTGAGACATTTGTAGCGGTTCCTATAGTGTAAACCGCTACAAATTTTGGCGCCGGGTTGGCGCGCCATGACGCGAATCTACGATAGGCGCAACCTTTGTTGCGGTTTCTTAGTAAAACCGCTACAAATTTGGCGCCAGTGATTAGCGCGTAATGGCGCGAACTTAGTCACAGTAATTCTGTAGCGGTTATATGAAAGCAATCGCCACAGAAAGGCGGAACGACAGCGTTTTATCGCGGTTGTATTGAAGCGAAGCGAAACCGCATCAGATAATATGATTTTGTAGCGTTTTTTAGTAAGACCGCTACAAATAGTGAAGCTATAAATAGTTAATATGTCTGTACACCTGATTATAAATTTTCAAGATTACCAAATTTGCATTGTCGCTGAATGAACATTCTCGAAAATTTGAGTAGTCGAAGGCATGCGGATATCTGTGCAGACCGATCTCTTATGTCGAGATATTTGCCTCTCTCTTCCTTGTAGCCGAGACTATTCCTTCAGTGACAATCCACATTTGGATTTATCTCTGACGTGAAGACTTCTACTCTTCTGAAGATAGTCTAACGTTCACCGAAGATTGGTTTTCATTATAGCCACCAATCTCTCGTAAAATATCTACGATCAAAATGAGTCGTGAGTGTTTCCGGAGAGTTTGGTGGCTATCTTGAACGCGAATATTCACGGACATGTAAGACTGTTTTCGGTAAACTCATTATTCTTAATTTATTAAACTCGAGTGTTTTGAGAAAATCGAAGAAAATAATTAAATTAATTGAAAGTTCTTTTTTTAAAAAAAATTATTTTTCACCAAACTAATTGGTTAGACTCGTAAACCAATTAGTTTGGAAATTTTTTTGTCAAAAAAGTATTTTTATGTGATTAATATGATACCGCTACGAGATAAGACGGGGACTTCATGTTGTAGCGGTTCCTTGACCGCTACAACGTTTACTTTGTAGCGGTGTTAAGCTATAACCGCTACGAATCGCAACGGTCTCTATTTTTGTAGCGGTTGTAAGACCGCTACGAGATGTTCACGAGAACGAGGCAAGTTTGTTGCGGTTGTCAGCGAAAACCGCTACAGAATCGCAACGGTCTCACAATTTGTAGCGGTTAAGATGTCGGTTTTATTTGTAGCGGTTTTTTAACTGTTCGTCTCATTTTCATTTTCCCCGCGCAAAAGTTTTGATTTTTCACCTTTTAACCTTTCAATTTGTACCTTTCGATGTGATGGCTGATAAGGGAAAAGGAAAAGCTGTTGAACGAGGGAAAAGGCCTATAAGGGGCGGTAGTAGTAGAGGGGGCCGTACGAGAGGCGTCGACTTGTAAATATCCCCCTCGCCCCCTAATGTGGAGGGGAGGAGTTTGATGCCCTCTTTGAAGATGAAGAAATCCCAATCCTAGAGACCGTAGGGGAGATAAAGACGCAAGTCATCCTTGACGACATAGACGAAAATCCGGAGATCCATATTGAGATTCCCTTGAGCGAGGCGGAGCGATTTCTCGATGAGGAGAACCCGGTGGGACCGGGGGAACCCCGGACCGTCGTCTTCGCGTTCCACAGGATTTTGGTGGATGTCGAAGGTAAATATAATTAGTTTTCGAGTCAATAAATTAAATTTAAATTTCTTACGTGTAATCTTAATTTATTTAAACGTAATACAACAATGTGTTTATAATTGTGCGAGATAAACATGGGAACATCGGCGGGGAAGATTTGGATGTTGCCACGGTCACTTTGATGGACGAGTACGCGTCATAGTCCCCTGGAACTCGGACACGGACGGTAGATCGGAAATGGTGGTCATCGATGAATCGATTCCGTCGAATTTGGCGGAAATTGGGCATGGTTCCCAATCTATATCCACGATTGGAGAAAGATTCCCTCGGATAACAAGAACAAAGCGTTTACTCACGTGGTGCGCAGGTAACTTATGTTGTGTAATTAAATTCAAATATTAATAGTAATAAATTAGGGTTTAATTATTTATTTATTTATTTATTACTTAATTAACTACATAACTACATTATGTGAGAAAAAGTTTAAATTGCGAGAGCCACAAAAGAGGTACGTCGAAGGCCTGGGGCAAGGGTGGAAGAGTTGGAGGCTTCGTCTCTACACCGACAGAATGGAGATTCGACTATGACTCTGCGGTGATAGAGAACGTCCCGGACGCGTGGACCCAAATCTTTGGGCGGGTTATGTCCAATATCGAAGGAGTGCGAGATGCACGGGTAGGTTGTTTAATTAATCATAGTTTACGTTTTGTTTAAATATGAATTAATTTATTGTTTAACATTTCTTTAAATTAATTTTGTTTGAGTGTAGTTTAAAAATATATATATTAAATTAATTTATTGTTTACATTTGGTTTAAATTATTTAATAGTTTAACTTAATTTATAGTTTAAACCTATAATTAATTTCAATAAACATTTTGTTTGCTCCTCCTTGCAAGCCTGTCACATAGGAACACCGAAGTCGGTCACATCGCGGAGTCCATCACACGGCGGGAACCAAGACGTTTGCCGTGACCTACGGTGAGATGGTGTGTTCAAAGATCAATTAATTTTAGTTTTAAATGAAGAATGTTTTGTTTTTGAAATAATAAAGTTTATATTCTTTTACCTGTCGGGAAGAGAAGGCTCGGGAGGAGAACCGTGAGATGGACTATGGGCGGTTGTTCACACACACCCATGACACCGTGATGGGACGCCGACTTCCGAGGCTGCGAGAGGAAATCATAGTAAGTTACAAAAAAAAATTATTTATATAGTTAATGTTGTATATTTAAATTGAATTAAATTGTTTGATTAATGTTTTTACGAAATCTTTGCGACGGCCCGGATTGAGCGAGCTAGGCGAGCCGCGAGCGTCGCAACCCGGAGTCACGGGGGTGCGTGGATCCTGACCCCTTTGAAAAAAATTTGTTGTGGGCCCAAAAGAGCATCCGGCCGCGTGAAGGGTATGGGGTTAGGCGCCGGGCCTAGCATGGTGTACGGCAAGGCCTCCGGCTCTTATGCCGGCACCTACGGCTCGAGAAGGCCACCACCGGATGAGGTTGATGTCATCATTCTGCGAAGGTTGCCGAGCGGGTTCTTTTGTGAAGGCCGCGCAAGATGCCAAGAGCAAACGCATGCAAGAGAGGTACGACCGTTGGGCTGCGAGTCGGAGGAGATTGTGTGTGCTATGGCCGGGGCCTTGGCGAGTTGATGCTGACGACGGACGGTTTCCATCTCCCGAGCCTCCCCTCCGTTCTTGTACTAGGATTCCCCCTCGCCTCCGCCTCCCCTCCGTCGTTGAAGACGAGCACGAGATTACCTGCGGTCGTGCCACGGGACCCGATCATCGGGCTCCGATAGTTAGTTTTTATTTTGAACCGTTGGATCTTTGTTTTCTTTTTTATGTTATTGCGGCGGGTTGACATTTTTATTTGGTTAAATATTTGTTATCTTTGACTATGGTATGTTTTTAATATATTCGAGGACTATTTTAATACTTATATTTCATTTATATTAGGTTAATAATGTTACTTATAATATATAATTTACAAATGTAAAATTTATTATAGCTAATCGAAATAGGAGTTGTAAAATAATTAACTTTGTAGCGGTTATAAGGAAAAACCGCCACAAAGTTGAATTTCTTGTGAATAGATGCGGTTATTGTAGCGGTTATGAAAACCGCGACAAATCTCTCAGCGGGATTTTCAATTCGAATTCACTCATTTGTAGCGGTTAGTGGAGCATTTCTGGAACCGCAACTAATTGTTTTTGCAATTTGTGGCGGTTGATGTAGCGGTTTTTAACCGCTACAAATTGTTTCCATGTTGCATTAAACATCAGGTGTTGTTATGAAGGTAATTAAACATTCTCTCTACATTTATATTGTGTATCCTAGCTTTGTTTACTACGAGATGGATAAGTCATGGATCAAGCTACCGCCAGTTCTCTGTATATTTGGCGGGGTTGAAAAATTTCTTAGATTTCGCCTTCTCTCACGCTAGCATTAATGGCAAGATTGTGTGTCCCTGTTGTAGATGCAAGTTCAAGAAGTGGCAAATGCGAGAAGGCGCTATGGAACATCTTCTTATCAAACCTTTTCCAGAAGGATATACATTCGGCAAGTTCATGGTGAAGAACGTGGTATGAGATATGAGGCTCACCTTCCTCAAACCTCACAAGTAGCAAATCAAGTACTTGAACATGATCCGGTTAATGAAGTTGTTCACGATGCTTTCGGTGTTCAAGACGACAACTTCACCGCGAAGTTCGGGGTCGAGAACCGTTTTCTTCGGGAATGATGCAGCTCGGGAATTTTTCGCCCTAATGGATGAGAGTGATCGTCCTTTGTATCAAGGTTGTCAGAAATATTCAAAATTATATTTTCTGATCAAATTGTACCATATCAAGTGCTTGTGTGGGGTCACTAATAAGGCAATGTCGATGTTTTGGAATTACTACGAGATGCTTTCCCCGACGCGAACATTCCCACAACCTTCTATGAGGCCAAGAAGATCGTGATTAGGCCCGAACTACGAAAAAATCGATGCATGTCCCAACGACCGTATGCTTTATTGGGGAGAGGATGCTCGGAGGAGACTTGTAAGAAGTGTCATACTTCGAGGTTCGGGACGATTCGGAAGGAAAGAAGCGAAGAAGAAACCCGCAAAGATTTTAAGGTACTTTCCTTTGAAACCTCGCTTACAAAGACCGTTTATGTCGTCTAAGACACCGAGTATATGAGATGGCATGAAGGCGGCAAGAACGAAGATGGTAGACTCGAGACATCCACGGGATTTGAAGCACGGAAAGCGTTCGACTCGGACTTTCCGATTTTGCGGCGGACCCTAGGAATGTTCATCTTGCTTTGGCGACCGACGGTTTTAATCCTTTTGGGAATCTTAGCACAAGCTATAGTATATGGCCGATTGTTTTGATACCTTACAACTTGCCGCCATGGATGTGTATGAAACGAGCTCCTTCATTATGTCCATGATCATTCCAGGCAAAAAGGCACCCGGAAATGACATCGATGTGTATCTCCAACCGCTTATCAAGGAGTTGGCGGAGTTGTGGAATGTTGGCGTCGAGACGTATGACGCGCACGACAAGACACTGTTCAACTTGCGTGCGGCGTTAATGTGGACTATCAGTGACTTCCCTGGGGGAACATTATCGGGGTGGAATGTTCATACCGGCCTTGCATGTCCGGCTTGCAATTTTGACGTTGACTCAGTGCGCCTTCCCCACAGTCGCAAGTGGTGCTTCATGGGTCATCGGCGGTTTCTCGATGGTACGCACGGAGTTTAGGTTGCAACGCAATCATTTCAATGGGCAACAAGAGAAAAAGGACCTCCTAGGCATTTATCCGGTGCGAGAAATCATAGAGCGGCTTGTGGATGTTGAAGTTGAGTATGGGAAAAAGACGATCCGGCAAAGGCGGGACAAAGACAACCAGGGCTTCCGGTTCTGCGCCCAAAGAATGGCGGAAGGTAAAGCGTCTTCTTCACTCTTCCGTATTGGAAAGATAATTTGCTCCGACACGATCCGGATGTCATGCACATTGAAAAGAATGTGTGCGACAATGTGTTGTACACGATTCTAAACGAACCAGGCAAGTAAAAAGATCATCTTCAAGCGAGGAAAGATTTACGGGACATGGGGGTTCGTGGAGACGCGTGGCCGGATGAGCATGACATATTTCAACCGGAAAAATTCACACCGCAAAACCGAATAAGGAAATCTTCCTCGCAACGTTGAAGAAGATAAAAGTTCCTGGACGAGTATTCAAGCAACATTTCACGATGTGTTGACGTGCGGGCTCGAAAGGTTCGGCACGAAGAGTCATGACTCACATGTGCTTATGCAAAGTTACTTCCGCTGGCCATCAAAAATACGCGCCCCTTTGGATGTGTCGATCGTTTTGGTGGAGCTTTGTACTTTCTTTCGGAAGTTGTGTTCCAAGGTTTTGATCGTGGAGGAGCTCGACCACCGCAATGTAAAATCATTCTTCGCTGTGTCATTTGGAGATGATCTTTCCTCCGTCATTTTCACGGTCATGGTTCACTGACAGTACACTTTGTTCACGAAACAAAGCTTGTTTGGCCCGATTCGTTCACTACCGATGGATGTATCCTATTGAGAGGTACTCATTTAAAATTATTTACTTTAGCATTACTCCCTAGTCCCACGTCTAACCATTGATGTATCGAAATTTTCCCTTCATTACTTTATAGGTTTCTTGGGAAACTGAAGTCTTACTTGAGGAATAAGGCGTGGCCAGAAGGTTTAATAGCATAAGGCTATATTGGGGATGAGGTCTTGTATTTTTGTTCCGGTACTTTGATGACATTGAGACGTCATTCAACCGACCGCCTCGTGTTGACGATTGTCACGAGCCGAGCCATCGGGGAATAGAGTTGTTAGTCCCTCGTGTTGGTAAACCGGTTGGCGGAAGTGAGAACTTCAAACTCACGGCACTTGAGAAGATTCAAGCACATAGACATGTCTTGATCAATTGCACTAAAGTTGAACCGTACATTCAGTAAGGATTCCACACGGATATATATATATATATATATATATATATATATATATATATATATATATATATATGTTATCCTAAATATTTCCTTTCGTTTATACTAACATTTAATGCTCGTCATCGCACGTTTAATTGCGGGGAATTCGGGAGTTATGTGAAGCGTCGGTTTGAGGATCCATACGTAGACATCATCCGAAATTGATAGAAAGGTCCACGGAAGAATTCGCCGGTTGGTTTAGGAGGAGAATAATGAATGACCACAACCCGCACTCACCGAGAATTTAGGGCTCTTGCACTCGGCCCGCTTGACCACGCCCAAAGATTTACGGCATACAATGTCAATGGTGTCAAGTTTTGCACCGTTTCACGAGATCAGGGATTGCTGACCCAAAACTCGGGTGTATATGGCACATTTGGGACGAGGAGTTATGTGAGCAGTAATGACGGGAACATGCAGTTCGGTGACGTCCCGTATTATGGAAAGCTACTTGATGTGGTCAGGATAACTTACCAAGGCATTTTTCCCGTGACGCTGTTCAAGTGTTCGTGGGCGAATACGACAAGACAATAATTTTTGTAGCGGTTTTATAACCGCTACAAAACCTAAAATACTGCTACAGAATAAAACCGCTACAAAATACGTGTCACTAACCGCTACAAATTACTTCCGCTACAAAAAATTGGAAAATAAACCGCTACAAAATGATTCGCACCTATCGTAATAAATACCCCCACCCAACCCCATTTAATTTGCTTCACTCCTACTTACCTTGTCTCTCGCATTTACTCACGTTTTCGAAATAGCTTAAGTGTTTGAAGGGGTAAGTCTTTGTTGAACCGCATCAAATCTAATGCTTATTTTCTACCATATACTCATACTAACTTTTGTTATTTTGCGGATGAATTTCGTATTTTTTGACACTTTCTTTCGATTTTCTATTCGATTCACATTCACACACATTTTTTATAGAAGTAATTAGATTTTATTTAACACATTCTTTCTACCTCATTCTCATTATTTTCTATTATATATTAACCTTATATAATGAAATATGATATTTTAATATAATTTATTTTTATCCAAAATATAAATTGTTATTGCCTAAACAATATTTAACTAATTTAATTACTAAAAAATTTATTTTTTTTAAATTTCATTGGTTTAGGTTTTTAATTACTAAATAATGGAAATAAAGCATACGGACAAAAAAACAAAAAATGAGGGAATATTTTGTAGCGAGTTTTGAACCGCTACAAATTTCAAAAAGAAATGGCCGCCAAAAATTTCCCAAAAAAGGGGAGTTATTTGTAGCGGTTTCCAACCGCTACAAATATTTGCCGCAAATTTTTTCCCAAAATTACGCGGGAATATTTGTCGCGGTCATATAACCGCTGCAAAATATTTTCAAATTATTGGCGCTACTTGTGAATATTTTTAGTTGCGGTTTAATAACCGCTACAAACGTTATCGTTCTCAATTTGTAGCGGTTGAGAGACCGACACTAATGTTCCAACAAGGTGGACGTTTGGTGTCAAATAGTTGCGGTCATTCGTAACCGCTACAGATATAGTAGCGGTCTTGGTGGATGTAGTAGCGGTTTTTTTTAACCGCTACAAATAGTTTTGCCACGATTGATTTTGTGGCGGTTTACCTAACCGCTACAAATGTCATCAGTGGCGGCTAAAACCGCTACAAATATGTCATTTTAACCGCTACTAATTGTGTGTTTTTTTGTAGTGACCTTCCCAAATTCTAAACTTCAAGATTAAAACCTTATACATTATCCAACATCGATTCATGAATGAATCTCAGGGTAACATGTTAACTTCTATAATTGGTGTATAAGCATATGCATAGTTTAACTACCACAATCAAGAATCTAACTCAGCATACAGACAACATTAAAACATACTTCAAAAACAAAGTGCTCGAAAAACATGCGCAGAATTTACTTGGATCCGAATTTCTTCGCACAACAGTGAATGACCAACATTTAAACATATTGTATGCAATTAAACATGTTTATAAAAACACTTTCCACGCATCATGGTATTTAACCATTCACAAACATACACACAAAAATAGAAAGTTAGAGTTACCACCTGTGTTAGTCACCTTAAGCTGCGTCCAAGTAATTTGCGGTGCGGCGGGCTTTGGAGTTCCTATAAGTTACATTTATATAAAGATAGATCATTATCCAATTTAATCTTAATAATATAATTAAGATTATTTCTTCTCTAGACCTACCCCAAAATACATGTCTTTTAGTATCCTAATGACTGGAGATGTATACCGATTAGGGATTATTTAATTAGATACTATTCACTATGGAATAAATATCATCTCAGCCACTTAACCTTTCAATATATCCAAAGAAACCTTTACTTTAAAGGTTAAGCACAAGTAACAACTTATATGACTACTCTAAGATTTATTAAAAATTCAGCCTTTAACTTCTCTAAGAATTTGAGAAATTCATAATTTAACCGATATAACTCCAAATGGAGTGATTCCAATTTCTACTTAAATCTTGATAAGTCTATTTTCATAAATTAAAGTCACAAAGTTAATTTATGGCTGAGAAAAATTCCCAAAATTCAAAAACATAAACAATGTCCAGAAATTTTCAGGTTTTCTGACCAATCTTTGAGAAAACATAACTCCTTCAATACTTATTGGAATTCGACGAATTACATATCAAATTAAACCTCTATGAGTCTAATATTGATCTGGAAAATTTCACATTTGTTTGATTTTGTTTAGTGGGGACGAAATGCAACGCCATTTTGCTGCCCCGAAACATACCAGAAATTTTCTTGATTTATAGCTTAACTTCTAAAAATCATAACTGGAATTATAGACCTCTGTTTTAGGTGATCCAAAGCTCATTTTAAACCTTAAGGAGATTACTATCTCCTGTAAAAAAATTAAATCAAAACGCAACCTATAACCTACGAAAACGTCAGGCATAAGAGACTCTGTTTTCGGATTCGGACTCCTCTACAGAGATGAAATAAAGCACAATGATATATACAATTCAAAGAAGCTTTAATCTTCCCTTATCATTCATTTAATCCGTGGTTCTTCATCCTTCACCCCAGACTCTACTATTTCATCCACCCAATCAGTGAAAAACTAACATGCAGAACCATAGTCATCACATTTCAAAGTTCCACTCATGATTTCTCCCTTTTCTCAATCCAACGTCAGATTTGAAATCATCATCTTCCTCCCCAAAACATCCCAGACCAAAGAAATAATGATGGAAGTGTGGTTAAGGAACTTACCTCACTCTAAATTCAAGCTTGCATGTGAGGTTTCCCCTTCTCTTCCACCTCTTCTTCCTCTTCGAAGTGCTCTGGTCCCTCTCGCCTCAGCTCTCTCTCATCCTTAGACTCACTCACACGCTCTCTGTTCTGTTTTGACCGAATGAATAAATGAATGAGGAATGAGGAATTGGGCGTATATGTGTGTGCATATCTGAATTGAGAGATGAAATGGGAAATAAATGGGAGGGTGAGGTGGCGGTTAAAGGTAAAGCAAGGTGCCCAAGATGGAGAGGGTGTGTGTGGGTGTGTCACGTGTGTGTGTGCAGAAAGGTGAGAAGGGATTGAGTTTATCTTTGCTAAAAGTGTGTGTGTGTGTCGTGTTTTGAGAGGTTGGAAGGGTTGTTGTGGGGTCCACTCTCAAATAATCCCAATTGATTCTCATTTACTTTCTATAAGACTGTAATTTAGTCTTTTCCCAACTTAATTGCAAACATTAATTAAGTGATGAAAATTAATCCTTAATTTCTTTTAAAGATTTATCTTCCTCGAATTATTTCTTTAGGCTATAAAAATATTATCTCTAAAATATTTAGACTAAAAATTATTCCCTAACTATTTATCTTTAATTTACAGGAAGATATACCTTTAATTCCAAATATTTCTTCTAAAATAATTAAGGCCAAATTTTCTCATGATTAATCCCTTATCATATTTTAAAATCCCTGACTCCAAAAGTTTGGGATGTTAAAATTTGCTTACTCAAAAGCCCCGTAATATAATTAGTATAGCTGAGTATTTGCTAATCTAATAATTGTAATTACAATATTGACTTAAAATAATAATTACAAACCTAAGATAAATATAAGTTGTACTTTTAATTGAAAATATTAATTTCAAGATGGTTAAGATAATAATTGATATGAACGAATAGGGTAATTTAATGAAAATTGCATGTATGTATATGCTCTTCTTGAAAGTTTTTTTAATGAAAAGTATCACTTAAAGTTATTAAATTTATTTATTATTTTAATAAGTCTTATTAATTACATCCCCTTTAAACAATTTAGTAGAGTGAAAAATAGGCCATAAGGGATTTCTTTTATTTTTCGGATTTGCATTAGATAAAAGATTGAAATTGGAAAAAAAAAAGGAAAATTATAACAAAGGACCTAAGAAAAATAATATTTATTAAGAAGGACCATAAAAATGGTAATTATTTTGGAGGACCAGAAATTAAAATATTAAAATAGAAAGACTTAATTGCCTTTAACCAGATTTTTTATATTTTTTCTAACTAAATCAGTGGGGTGATTGATGAATCTCTCTAACTCCCTTCCAGGACCTTTCTCGCCTCTTCTATATCCTCAAAAGTGAAAGAGAAGATGTTGAATCCAAGGATGTTTAACTTCCATCTTTTTCTTCGATTTCCACGCTACCCCTACTTGTTCTCTTGCTGCCGTTAAACTCACGCATCCAAGATTACCATTCCCACCAAAAGTTTATCATCTTCTTGCTCTGAGGTTCTCCTTTCCATTGCATTCATAGCTCCATGCCTACCATACTGAAGCCTCAACCTCCTCCTACCTTTGATTCTTAAAAATCAGGTAGAGCATGAGAATGAATAGCACCGTGACTGAAACACCTACCGAAGGTGAAGAAAGCTTCTAAGGTTTTACTAGGAAAGGCCCAAAGTCACTCTCATAGTGAGAGAAAAAAGTCCAGTCATGAGATTCTACAATATTAAAGTTAAGATATATCTAGATTCTGATTTAGTTAGAGAGAATATAGTAAATTTGGCTAAGGGTAATTTAGTCTTTTTATTTTAATGTTTTAATTTCTGGTCCTTCAAAATAATTACAATTTTTATGGTCCTTCTTAATAAATATTATTTTTCTTAGGTCCTTTATTATAATTTTCCAAAAAAAAAAAATGCTTAAACTCATAATTATATTTATTTTCTATTTTTAATCCCTGCCCCCACTCTAGTGTCTTCGCACACAATTCACCACCATATGCATTTACTTTCATAGAACCAACGGACTTTGTAATTTTGATAATTGGCATTCATCAATTCGTTTTCATCCTTAATTTTATAACGCATGTTTTCAATCAAATCTAATTAGTACCATTAGTCTCAAGTGATGATTTTTTGGTGTGTCAATAATTGTTATTTTTAAATATCAAACTTAATATATATATTAGTGTTGTGAATGTTTGTGGACCTCGATATTTTTGTTAATGATATAAAAGAGGACTAAAAAACATTATAAAATTAAGGGATTTGTATAATCAAAATCAATATATTTGGGGTGTCAAAATATACTGCCTTATTAAATCATGAAATTAAAGGAAATAGTTAAAAGCCTGAAGCTCAAAATCCCAAGAGGCTGAATTTAAATAAAATGGCGTCCAAGTGATCATATATCACTAGTGTCAGTTATGACCTTCAGCAAGCACTCCCTCGACAGGTGCAAGCATGCAAGTGTATAAAAAACTAAATGAATTGTGTTTAATCGAACCGAAAAATAAATATTTTTATTTATTTATTAGGTATATAAAAAACAATAAAACTAAAATACCATTTACATCAATATCAATATTAATGACAATATCAAATGTGCCTGTAGGTTGTCCCAAGTCATCATCAGGCCTAGCATTCTCAATACTGGTTTCTGGTACGTTTCTTAAGTTATGCAATTTACTTGTTCTGATGAGAGCAGGAACAGAACCAAAGCATAGAGGAAAGCAAAATGCATGCATATTTCACGACTCAGATTTCATTTTGGTTTCTATTTCTCGATTACTAAGGGTGTGCATGACAACCAGAGACGGACCCACACTAGTGTCACTGTGGGCAGGTGCAGACACAAAATATATATAATTTGCAAGAAATTTATAAGAGTATGTATAGGTGGAACAGATGGTAAAGACTCTTATTCTCTTACCCTCAGGTCTACGGTTCGAGCGCCTGAGCTTCCCTTTTCCCTCTTTTTTTTTCCCATCCTCTCTCCTTCTCTCATCACCTAACCTAATCCCGACATTTCCCCCAAAAGTTCCATCGTTTGCCCTCTCCGTCCCGACATTTTCCCCCAAATCTCCATCGTTGCCAGACGCTCTCTACCTCGTCCCTCGTCCGCCGTCGCTCAGGCTCGTCCCTCGTCTGCTGTCGCTCAGGCTGCTCCCTCGTCCTCTCTCGTCTCCTCAATTCCTTCCCTCTCTGCTTCTCCCATTTCTTCTCTTTCACCTGTTCGGCTATTCCTTCCGGTAAGACTCGTGGAATAAACCTTTCTCAACTCTAAATTTTATTGCATTATGATTCGATTTTCTCTTGATTTCATCTTTCAGTGTATTGCGGTAGAGGCGATAGGAAAACCACTAAGGGCAAGCGCTTCAATCACTCCTTCAGAAATGTAAGCACTCTTCGCGTTTCTCCCTTCTGACATTTGTTGATTCCTTCTATTTTTCTAGAAATCTGTTTTGTTGTTCTTGATCCTAGAAGCACGAATACCATAATGTAGATCATGCATGTTGAGGTAGTGGTGTTCTGTTCGTACGCTACTGAAAATCCAGTTGATGCATGAATGACTCTTGTAAGTTGAAAAATTACAGTGTCTGAGAATTCCACATTTAAGAGTAATGAATTCTTTGCAAATCATTGTTAGGTCTAAGATAAGCCTCTTATAGTCTTATTACTTACTCTCATAGAAAAGCCATACGACAGCAAATAAGATCTGTTTATTTGTTGACTGAGTCTGATTTTTATGTTTTTGGGCATTTTATTCTTTAACAGCATTTGTTGTGCGTGCTGCATAAGTTAAGAAGTAGTGGAGTCAATTATGAATCTAGGATCTTATTTCAGATGTTTTAAATAAATATTTCACGTTGTTATTCTCATTTCCTGGGTCTGTTAGGTAGTGGTTCATACATTTTAGGAGTGTGGTACATGTTAGTGTCTATTTATAACTCATTTGATGGCATTTAAACTCATCTGGAAATTAATTCAGTAGTTTTTTAATTGTTGGAGGTTCTTCTTGTCTATTAGTTCTTTATTTTAATGAGCTCTAGTATGATTAGTAAATTTATTTTCCAGCGTTTACCCTATAATTTCTCCTAGCCATCTACCAGCCTATCGTATTATTTCATTGCAAATATTTACTGTCTCTTGCTGACAATGTTTGTATTATATTCACAATAAATATATTGTAAATTCATTTATATTATTCATAAACCTGCTGGTGAAATAACATGCATTGATTATGAAAGCAGAGATGCTGGTAATTGCCTATACTTGTGTTATATGTCAAAATAGTTTTTGTCACTTAAATATATAAACACTGCTTTAGTACTACTGCTATTTCACTTATTTACATACCCTTACAACAGCAAGTAAAATTGAGTTGCAGATGGAGATATTGAGAATGTTGTTGCAAATCCTATGGGAAAATCTTCTGGAACTGTTTTACCTATACTTGTGTTTTCATTATTTGTTTGATAAAGTTGAGTAATTCATAGTGATGTTTGGAGACCATCTAAGATAAAAACAAATAGAAAGGCCAAATGGTTTGTCACATTCATTGAGAATCATACTTGGCTTACATGGCTGTTTTTAATGAGGGAAAAATATGAAGTTTAAGAGCATAGAAAAAGAAAGGAAGTGTAGCAAGATGACAACAGGAAAGGACTGGAAGAAATCCATTTATATGTTTAACTTAACTTCTTGGTCTAAAGAGATACTCCTCATTGGGAGTATTATTTAGTTCTATTTGTTGTTTAATCTCCCGAAATTCTTCATTGTTTGGAACTTTACCAACTGATCAATGTATTTTGCAGCTTAGCAACTACAATTCTTTTGAGGGAGTTATTTATTGCAAGCAGCACTTTGACCAACTTTTCAAAAGAATGGTAGTCTTGACAAAAGCTGCGAAGGTAACAAAGCTTTCATTGATTAGCTTTCTTTAAATTTCATTGCTCTGCATTAGCTTCATTGACTAGCTTTATTTAAATTGCTTTGGAGTTGGAAATCATAGCTTCAGTTGCTTAGTGTCCTTGTATGAAAAAAGATACGATCTTATAGTTTTCGATAGAGAAAGCATTGACATGAGCTAGCTTATAGGTTGCAACATGTTCCCTAATCTTGTCAAACTTTTTTTATCCCAGAAAATGTCAACGATACAATCTTATTTCAAACGTCTAAAACCCACAAATACGTAACCCGAATCTCAAAATGAGCAACTTTCAAACAGATTTCAATTCCACACCGTCCAAGAATCCTCCCAACCACCACAAGCATCTCAATTTCAAAGTTTTCAATCACCACCTCAAGGAAAAGTTAATATAGAAAATCTTGAAGCGGATCCGGGAAAAAGACCTTCAATTTATTCAATGACATCAAATCCTACGTAAAGAGAGGATATTCGGAGAGCTTATTTGCTCAAGGGGCCAACTCAACCAATTCTTAAACCATTCCCTCAAACGGAATTTTGTATGGAAGAATGCGTAGATTCAATCCTAAGTGGTATGAAGAATTTGGTTCCTGGTTGGAGTATAGTGTATCCAAAGATGCATGTTTTTGCTTGTATTGTTATCTACTTGATATGGAGGTTGGAGGTAGTGGTTCGACGCGGGGAAGCATTTGTTGGTGTGGGGTTCAAAAATTGGCATAAGAAGGATAGAATCAAAGTTCATGTTGGAGATCATAAGAGTGCTCACAATAGATGTTATCAAGCTTGTCAAGATTTGATGAAGCAAAAGCAACATATTGATGTTGCTTTTTCAAATATTTCTCGACCAACAAAAAATTGATTATCGTCTCCATTTGAAAACTTCTTTAGATTGTGTTAGATTCCTACTACGCAATGGTAAGTCTTTTCGGGGAAATGATGAATCTACAAGTTCAAATCAACAAGGTTTATTCCTTGAAATTCTAAAGTTTTATTCTAAGCCAAATAAAGAGATGAGTGATGTGGTATTAGAAAATGCCCCGATAATAACACATTGACTTCACCAAAGATTCGTAAAGATCTTTCTCAAGCTTGTCCGATTTGACTCGTATTAAAGCAATAATTAGTGATCTCGGGTGATGATTACTTTTCCTTGCTAGTGGATGAAGCTCGTGATGTTGCAATTAAAGAACAAATGGGGTTGTACTTCGGTATGTAAATACAAAAGGGTCCATTGTTGAACGTTTTATTGGCATAATTCATGTTTCAGATATCTTTGCACAATCACTAAAAGCGGCGATTGATGCCCTATTTTCTAAACTTAGTTTAAGTTTGTCTAAATGTCGGGGGCAAGGCTATGATGGTGCTAGTAATATGCGGGGTGAATTCAAAGGGCTTAAGAGTTTGATTTTGGAAGACAACAAATTCGCATTCCACATTCATTGTTTTGCTCATCAGTTACAATTGGCACTTGTGAAGGTTGCAAAACATCACAAGAAGATTCAAGAATTTTTTGACATGCTTCAAAAGGCTACTGTTGTGGGGGGGGTTCATGCAAGCGGAAGGAAATTCTTCAAATGAATCAGTATGAGGTAATAGCTGAAAGAATTGCTAGTGGTGAAATATCGATTGGAAAAGGTTTAAATCAAGAGACAACCTTAAAGCGACACAGGAGACACTCGTTGGGGTTCCCATTTTGGTACGGTTACAAGTGTTATCTCATTATTTTCTCCAATAATTTCCTTGATGAACTTTATTGAAGACGAGCCGAAAAATGATCGCAAGAACCACGCAGTTGCATTTTGTATGCCATGGAGGATTTTGAATTTGCATTCTTGTGCATCTTATGAAATTGATCTTGGGGATTTCTTATGAGTTGTCACAAGCACTACAAAGAAAAGATCAAGACCTTTTAAATGCAATTGGTTTAGTGAAGGTAGTCAAGTCTCGTTTACAAGAGGTGAGAGATAATGGTTTTGATGAATTTCTTCAAGAAACGAACATTTTTGCCAATAAATATGATATTGACATTCCAAATATGAATTATGCTTATTGTCCTAAAGGGAGATCGAGACGGAGATTAGAATCATTCACATTCTTCCACTACTTTAAGGTGGAGTTATTTAATACAATGATTGATACTCAGATTCAAGAGTTGAATGATCGATTTGATAATGTCAATACCAAGTTGCTTGAGTGTTTGAGTTGTCTTAATCCTCGTGATTCATTTGCTAATTTTAACAAAGAAAAGTTGATTGAGTTTGCTAGATTCTATCCTTTGGAGTTTGATGAGCTTGAGATATTCCTTTTCCGTCTTCAAGTCTCGATAATTTTATTGTTGATGAGAGCTGATTCGATTTTGGTAATTTGCAAACAATTTCTGACCTTGCTTTGAAGATGGTTGAGAAGGGAAAGGATATTGTTTATCCACGGTCTATTTGTTGATAAAGTTGGCACTTGTTCTATCGTCCAGAAAGCTTGCTAGTGTTGAGCGGGTTTTTCTCGCAATGACTTTTGTTAAAGATAAGTTGCGCAACCGGATGAGTGATGATTGGTTTAACTCATGCATGCTAACTTTTGTTGAACGTGATATATTTGATACGATTGATGATGAAGATATAATGCAATATTTTCAAGGAATGAAGAATCGAAGAATGCTTTTGTAATCTTTCTGATGTAAAGGTTAGTTGATTCTTGATTATTATTTTTCTATGTTAAGTTTTCTTTTCTTTTATTGTTTTTTTTAATGCACTTAAAACTTTCCTTAAAAAAATTTGGGGCGCCGCCCTTGAATCCCACCACTAATTGTGCACCCACAAACCTAAAATCCGGGTCCGTCATCGATGGCAACCATTCGTTCCCAAAGATCAAGCTTCGTTTACGAGATAAACAGCTTTTTTTCGATTTTGTGTCTTGGAAGAGTTCTAAGAATCAGAATTACGTTTGTTAACTCATTTTATTTTTACTCCGAGAATTAGAATTGTGTTTGTTAACACTTTTTTTTTCATTCCGAGAATCAAAATTACATTTGTTAACACATTTTATTTTTATTCCGAGAATTAGAATTACCTAATACAATACAAATTTATTTCTTTATTTTTTGTTTTTCATCAACTGCAAAAACAATAATTTTTAACTAAAATGCCAACATTTCATATTTACAATTGATGCATGTTTACAAATCCATCAGTGGGTTTTTACAACTGCATAATCTGATTGTACATTAATAACACAATTTAAATATATGAATATCTTTGTTTTTCCAATTGAATTCTTTTTACAAGGTCATGTCATTACATAGACGACATGATTTACAAAATAATACTAATGGTCATAAATTGTCAACAACATTGTCATCAATACAAATGCCCATTTACACAAATACATAATATAGCTTATTGCAGACTCTTGAGGCCTTATATTGTATTCTCTTTCTCTAACATCTTCTCTTTCACTAATAAGCTCCATGTGGCAAGCCTCTTAATTCATGTGGCAAGCTCCATAAGCCATTGCTATCAGTTGGATGATTTCAAAATAATGCATTGAACTGTATCATAAATGCTCCCAATTGAAGTATAACTGCACAAATAAAGAAAATCTCACACACAATTCCTCAAATAAACTTAAACATTACGAAAGTATCTAAGTATTCAAAAGTCTCCAAGAATTCTACAAAACAACATTGTCCACCATAGGGTCACCGTCCTGATGGGATCATCAGTGTATAAGGCTTAAAAAACACACAACAATCAAGATTCACATACTAGTTAACAACTTAAACCATCTAGCCAACTGACCTGATGATCCCTCCAAAAACAATTTACGTGGCTGCTGTTTTATCTAATTCATATAAGCCAACTGCCACAATTTTACTAAGGTTCAATTTCCCAAGAAAGTAGAAACTAAGGTAAATGCATGTAAACAAGGTGAGCAGCTAGATCAGTTGTGTCCCTTTTCTATTTGGTCAGAGAAAGGACATATACTATCACCAATTCACTACAAGAGAAGCAAGCCAAGCCGCCACAATGAGCTAGTAGACAATCACTAACTTAGAGATAACATAGTATTAAGGAATAAAAACCACAACAAATAAGAGCTGAATTTAGACCTGAGCAGACATGATCATATGGAATGAATACAGCTAGAACAGTTCTATCCATAATTTTTCCTCTGGTCGGAGAGAAGATCATTATACCACATGGCAACATATACATTTATAGGGAATTCCAATGAGATAGATATCAACTCACTAACTAAATTTTGAGAAAGCACAATCTTAAGGAATAAACACAAGTTAGTAACATTAACCTGTAATGAATTTACTCGTTAATTTGCTATCTAGATCCAAAATGACCAAATGATTAGTATACCCTCACAATCCTATTTGTTATTCACTCATTTCATTTGCACACTCCAACAGAAACAGACCCAGAATAGTTCATAAAGCAACTTAAACCAACCAAGGAACAAACACATTATAATTAAACCAGGGAATTGAGCATGATATGGAAGAATAAATACCTTGAGAGTACGAAGAAATGAATCAAAATTGGAGACAGAGAGGCAAATATGGTGACCTCTGGGAAGATGCTTCGGATCAGCGATGGGTGAGATGGCACTCCAGGGACCTTCAGGGAGATTGGTGGAAGGGTTTGTCTCTATGAATGAAGGGAAGTAAGATATGACACAATGAAACAAATAAATAATTGTGAATCATTTATTATCAAGGCGTAATGGTATTGTGTGCTTTTTAAAGAATGGATCAATTGATGGTAATATGTAGATTCAACAGATTACCAAGGCTAACAAACAGCATTTCACAATCAGCACAGTAGTGAAGTTCAACTTCAGTCATTTTCTGTGCGTTCACTTAACTAAAAGGCTTGATATGAAGGTCAATGGTTATCAACTACCATTGACAAATCGATAAAACTAGGTAGAGCATTGAACAATGGGGATCGGCCCATGAAATACAACAAGTCAAATAATTTGCAAAAATCTAGAGCAATCCGAAAGCAATAATAATTGAAAGACATAAATAGCAATTACTCTAAAAAATAAAAAATGCACAACACAACACATAATGCATCCTATCCCATCATAATCATGCATCTCTCACTAACTGCGTTAGCTGCTAAAATTCACAAGAGATGAAATTAAAAGTTGTCCCCAGCGAAAAAAAAAAAAAGTAAAACAAGAACATCCAAACAGTTAGGGCGTGACTCGATTTTATGAAGTGAATCTAAAGACATTCATGTGCAAAGTATTACCCAGGCAAGAACATTCTCTCACTCTCATGGCATTCAATCATCAAAACTACGAGTAAAAACAACAGAAACAGAGGATTAGGGTTTAATCAACTTACTCTTTCTCTCTGAAATAGCCCTAGATCGCAGAGGCGGAGACCAATGACAAAAACCAAATGACGCCGGAGATCAGAAAATGCAAAGAGAAGGGAGCGACGGAGGGCAGTGTCGATTCCGTTTTCGAAGTCAGAAGGGGAAAAAACAAGGGAAGAGAGGAGAAGGGGAAAAACAACTTACCAAGTCGGACCTGGATAACGTGAGATGCTTTCTCGACGCTGGTCACGGTGGTGGTCGGTCGCGGTGTCGCCGGAGCTGGTCGAAGGTCGAGAGAAAAGAAGCAGGTCGTGAACGTAATGGAGAAGCTCTGTTACGAGAAAACCGATTCTCATTTTCGACCGCGGAATGGAGAAGCTGAAATTTTTAGCTTCTTTTTTTTATTCCCCAGCACAAAAAATAAACCTGTTCATCCCGGGAGCCAAAAAAAATCGGATTTACCAAACGCATTCGATCCATTTTCACTCCTGGGAACAAATTTTTTTTTTTTTTTAAAAAAAAACTAATTCTGGCATGGTTACCATGCACACCCTAAGTCACCAAATAGGGCGTATTTTTTCAGTTTCTGCGCTTTCATACTTAATCAAGTCCAACAATAATTGTCTCCGATTGTCTCATTTCCCATCCATTTCCTCCATTTGCTATGTAGTGATGTGAAACTGGCATGTTATTCAACTGAGGTGTAGAATGATGCTAAATCTTTGAATAGTTCAACAGAGATGAGAGATTTAAAAAAAAAACAAATTAATTAGTTATGACATTCTTATATAAATGTATATCATTCTTCATCTAAATGTAATTCTTCATCTCTACACAAGAATTGATTGTATTTGACATGTTCAAGTTTTAGATATACTGCGAACGCCGGGCATGAAATTAGTTTCAGCCTTTAAATGTGTCCTAAACAATTAAAACAAATTGAAGTCTCTCATCTCTGTTGATCTATTCAAAGATTTAGCCTCATTCTATACGTCAGTTGAATAATATGCTAGTTTCACATGACTTTATAGCAAATGGAGGAAATGGATGAGAAATGAGACAATCGTTGGGCTTGATTAGGTATGAAAGCTCATAAACAGAAATTAATATTACGCCTTATTTGGTGTTTAGATATACATTTAGATGAAGAAAGACGCGATTTATGAAATTTTCATTTATATACTTTTTTAAATTGCACTATTTTTTTTAGATTAATCCACCAAGCACTACTAACAACTAATTTGTCCAGGTCACAAGAACGTAGGCCCCACAATAGTGGAATTCCACTACCTCCCATTAATTACTCCCTCCCGTCCTAATTATAAGAGCTAGTTGACTTTTTTAAAGAGATTAAGGAAGCTAACTAAATTAGCTTAGAGAATGTTTATTTTTATTTTTTCCTTCAAACTAAATAGTTTGACTAATAAACTAATATATAATCTAAGAAAACACAATATATGAAATGATTAAGTAACTTATTTAGCTTCCTTAATCTCTCCAAAAAAAGTCAACTAGCTCTTATAATTAGGACCTGAGGTAGTATTATTTATCGTGAAAGCAGCATACCCAAGGTTCGATCACAAGGCCATAAGGTTGCTGTCACTCCCCAAAGGGATAAAGCTGTGTACATAATACTCCCTCCGGTCATAATTATAAGAGCTAGTTGAGTTTTTTGGAGAGGTTAAGGAAGCTAATTAAATTACTTTAGAGTATTTTTATTTTTTTCTTCAAACTATTTAGTTTGACTAATAAACTAGTATATAATCTAATAATATATAACATATGAAATGATTAAGTAACTTAGCTTCCTTAATCTCTTCAAAAAAAGTCAACTAGCTCTTATAATTAGGACCAAGGTCGTAACAATTAACCACATGAAATATAATTCTCATATTTAATTATATTATGCATGCCCACTCGTTTACCTGAAACTTCCCAAATCGTAATTGTCTCGTCCATCCGACGTCTAACCCTACCACACAGAGGAAGGAGTCAGTGACGACTCCGAAAGATTGTGTGAATGTGGAAAAAGTTTTTTATTATACTTTTTCTATTAAAGACATGAAGCGAACCAACGAAATGAATTTCTTTTCCGAGCGACTTAAAACTTTATTTCGCAAGTGACCAATCCTGATCCATTTCTCACACTACTTTGCACTCCTAATTAATAGCCGACACAGAAAAAAAAACCATCACCAAAAAAGTAAAGGTAACAGTGCTTCTTCTCGTTCAAAATTATACAACCATCCTTTATTATTTGTTATGGGAATTTTCCATGAACTCAGAAAAAATATATGCCCATATTTCTTCCCGCGTGTTGTCTAATTTTATTGCTTGCTAGGGCTTCAATATCAGAAATCAGGTTGATCTGAGATAACCAAACAAGTCAAATAATTTATATAGGTGATGATGAGAAGCCCTTACTATGAGAAAAATGGATTAAAGAGGGGTGCGTGGAGTAAGGAAGAGGATGAAATGTTAAGAGCATATGTTGCTAGATACGGCCACAGTAATTGGCGTCAACTTCCCAAACATACAGGTATATATATATATATATATATATTTACATACTCACACTTGAACCGGTTAACCATACTCACACCAACACCAACTTAGTAATCGATTTCTTTCAACCTAATTAACTTTAGTTAGTTTCTAATTAAAGAAATACAAGTTGGGATGGATTTTGATGGAGTTTCAGCTGCAATAACGTACAGGTTTATCAAGGTGTGGAAAGAGTTGCAGACTCCGATGGCTTAATTACCTTCGCCCGGGCGTAAAGCGAGGAAATTACACCCAAGAAGAAGACCAACTCATCATCAATTTACATCAACAGCTAGGAAATAAGTAAGCATATATATGTTACCCCTGAGATATATTCTTCCCGATCTATTCGGGTTTTGATGTAAATTTAAGCTGGATGATCGAGTTTTAATTTGTTAATTTCTTAAAATTCCTAATATTATGATTCCATAATGGGTTGAAAAGAGCTACGAACGGAAAAAAATGCGGTCTTTAAACATCAAGTAAACGTAAAATGCTTTCATATGTATACCTGATATTATATATCAAACATGTATAACATTTGCAATAGTAGATGGTCTTCCATTGCCAAAAGATTGCCAGGGAGAAGTGACAACGAAATTAAGAACCATTGGCATAGCCACCTAAAGAAGCTCTTGGCGCGCAACCATGCGGAAAAATCTGAGTTGAAAACGAAGGCTAGTGATAATTACGAAGGAGAAGCAACAAAGTATTTGGAACCTGAAAACACTCTGCTTGGTTTTGCTGCTGCTTCCTCCAGTGATATTATCTCATCAGAAAATTCTCCACACATCTACAATTCATCTTCAAACTTTTCCTTCGGGGGAGAAAGTGTTGCTAATGCCTCTGCATGCGAAATATTTGAAGAATTCGGCGATTTTTGGACCAAACCATTTCTCCCAGAAAATATATATGACCAAAATAACTATGAGAGTCTGAACTATGCAGCAAATGAAGCAGACGTGGGAGAATATTCCTCATACATCTTCGATAATGCTGATTTTTTGTGCCACGTGATGCAAGAATTCCCAGAAGATCCTAAAATGGATACATAAGCAAATGGTAATTATTCTTCCTTATCATAACAAGAGGGTGCACATCGTGAATTTTAATTCAGATCTAAATCACATTTCTTTCTTCGTTCTCTTCAATGAAAACATACTTGTAGAGAGTATAGCTCACTCTTGTGGCCGCAAACTGGTTTTGGAGAGGTTAATTTGTTGGTTTTATTGCCCGTAATAAAATGCATATATGTGTTCGTGATTATTCTCCTCCATCTTCAATATATATATTTCCCATATCTCAATTACATTTATGAGTTGTAATAATTAATGTATTGAAGTTAAATATGGCATGCGTGCAGATTGTTGGTGAACTGAAGAAGGCTAGCTATGGATGGTTATTCGAGGAATGCCAAGAAAACACCAAAATTCCTTTTCATTACTTCCAAATTTGAAATTTCATCAGCACACTGATAATTATTATCCTACTAATAATGTATGCATGTGTATGCCTGTGCCTTTCTCTTGCTAATAGCTAGGCCACTCCATCATACCGTATTTGCTTTTGATTATTAGAGTTTGTAGACTTGAAGTTTGTTTGAATCTTTATGTGTAAAATAAATTAAGCGCTTTTGATCATACGTACATATATATTTGTTAGTAGATTACTATTATTACATGAATTTATCACTAGATTAATTGATGATTATTTAAATTGTGTATCGCAATCGCAATCTAAATCTAGACATTATAAACAGGATTCTTACTCAAACCTCACACACAGAGACAAAGTTTTTTTTTTTTTTTTTTTTTTTTGCCAATATAACACAGAAGATTAGAAATTAAACCGCATTGTTGCGTAGGGCTTACTTTGATGTAAAATGTAACGTAGGCAGTGATCAAGATTTGCAACTCTCTTTATAAAAAAAATTAATTGAACCAAATGGAAAAAAAAATGAACAAAAAAGTTGTCATGTTAGAACACGGGATCAAGCTAAAAATTTAGATCATATACATTTCATTGTCCTGTTCATTTAGAGTTAGAATATATTTACAGGTATATACGTATATTCCGAATCATCACCACCTATTAACTGATGAAAAAATACAGTATATCCCAATTAGACCACATGAGATTAGTGGTTATACTTCTGTGTCCCTAGAGCAAATCAATCCACCTATCATCAATAGTATATTATGAACTCACAGACCACGATGCAGTTCTAAAAAATCCCATTTGCAACAATAATGTTTTCCAAATCACCTAATGATCTCCTCCCACTAAAAATATGAAGAATATGGATTGACTAAACAGGTTCTTCCCAAACCACCTAATTTAGTTCATCTCATAATAATTACAAGGTTGTAAATCATAAATTAAGTGGTTAATAAGAGAAATTAAACAAGATGGAAGTAGAAGAGCAGAATTGAATCAATAGGCGCAGATTTTCTTTTAAACTTATTTTCTTCTATAGAAAAATAGAGCTCTCTCAGCATTTGTTTTTCCTTCACAAATACTTCAAAATGGCGTCTACTTTAAAAAATTGGATTAAAAAACGGTTAGTTGTCGCTACACACTAGTTTCTTAAGTTGCAGCGCTGAAATTTCTTGAATATTGTTTTTTGGTGGCTCAATGTTCATAGTGAATTCGATCCTTAAAATGGTAGAAATAACTCACTCAAGTATATCTCGTCATCATCTTTTTTTTGAACAATATCTCGTCATCATCAGAGTAAGAAAAAATGGAAACGTGAATGTAAATACTTGAAAACAATTATTTTTTTACGTTGGAACAACTATATATTGGCTTCTCCATAATAACATTTGTCACCCGTCAGTTACAAGCTAAGTTAATGTTTAATCGAGGGATTTAATGCCATAAGTATAAAAAAAGTTAACCTAAACTCCTTTCAAATACCCATAATATGTATCTAATTATAAGAGCCCAATAACTGAATTAGTCAGTCTAACAAAGTAGTAAAAATTTGTTAAAAACAATAAATGTGTCTGAAATAAACTTTAATTTTTCTTCTAAGTATGCCCTTAGTAAGTGAGAGAAATAAAATAAATATAGATATCACTAAAAAAACAACTATATTATTAAGTGTTGGTATTTTGATATTCATAATTCAAAGGAAAAGTGTAAAGAAGAATGTAACTTTATGTTTGAGGAAAATGAATTGATAAAGTTTGGGAGTCTGGGACCCAGGCGCAGCGATTCATGTACGTTCTTGGTTGTTGAAAGAGAGAGAAAATGAAAGGCCATTAAGAGAAGAGATTATAAGTGTTAATTCATGTAGGAACTCAGATGATCGTCAAAATAGGGGCTCCTATCACTCGACTCTGGTAAACGAAGGCGCGTTTGAAAAATCTGTGTGTATTCAAAATGACATTGAAGTGTTGAACATTCCAATTCCCATGTGATTTATGCTTTAATTCATAAGTGTTGAACATTCCAATTCCCGCGACTTATCTTTTAAGATCCTAAATATTATGAGATAAAATTATTTTTTTAAAAAAAAAAAAAAGATTAAAGGAGATAATTAAATTACTTTAAAATATTTATCATTTCTTCTCCAAACTATTTTATTTAACTTATAAACCGATATACAATTTAAGAATACACATTATAATATGATTAATAAGTAACTTATTTATTTTTCTAAATCTAAAAAAATCAACTCTATTTTAAAGTAATTAATTGATTTTATTTTTTTTGGGAGGGTATTTAATTGATTTCTTAAATCGTTGTTTGTTACAGTACTTTTCTAGAAACATCGATATCATTAACGTTTGTGTTGTTGATGGGTTCTGGATTGCTTATCTGTTTTTTTTTTTTTTTTTTAAAGAAACTGGACATCTCATTTTAGTTGTCCACTTATCCCCTCCAAAATATTACAAGTGAACTTCCTACATCTCATCACATCAGAATCGTGGATTTAATTTGGATGGTGCAGATTTATATTTTTAAAAATCTATTTTTTTCTTTAAGAAATTATTTTAATGAATATAAAATCTAAAATAAAGATAATCACTTAATTACTTTTCTTTCAAAAACTAATTTTTTTAAAAGCATCATTTAAAATAAAAACTCAAATCTAGACTATGAAAAATCATATCCGAATGGCCTAGATCTAATGACCTCTTCCTAATAAGTAAAAAATGCTTAGTAGGGAAACTGGTTCCCCACAATATGTAACTTTCATAGCCTCCGTAACACATAAAAAAACATTAACTCATTAAACATATTTTAGATTAATAAAAAATTTAATTTTACCCATAAAAAATATTGTAGATTAAATCCCAAGAGTCATATTTAAACATTAATCATTGATGCAAAATTGATAAATAAATATTAATTATTACCTCTAGTCTATATTATAAGTTAATTTTGGTCTTAACTATAAGAGTTAGTTTAGAAGTTAATTTTGGTCATAAATATAAACTTTTTTCAGTTTATCTCTTATATTGATACTTTTTTCAGACTAATTTATCTTACTTATAAATTGATATATAATTTGATGATACACATAAGTTTCATGTAACATATGTTATAATTAAATAATTTATTTAGTATATATTTAGTCTCCTTAAATTAGTCAACTAACTCTTATATTAAGATCATGAGGTAATAATTAGAAGGCCCTTATAATATTCATAAGAGGAAGTAAATGATCTCCTGTTAACTTATTACAACTATATATGAACCTCTATTTATAATTTATAAGAGGAATTATGAAAATCCTAAAGAACAAAATAAAAAATTGAATATTTTTACAATATTTCGTGAGGAATAAAATCCTGGACAAAATGCCTTACATTTACCGATGAAGAATTCAAAGATTTTTTCTTTTGCTAGGCATATATATATATGTGTGTGTGTGTGTCTGTGTGTCACAGATATATGTGTGTGTGGGTGCGCACACACAGATGTGCATGCGTGTGTGTCCTGATTGAGACGTTATCAGACACTAAATATAAGTATCTTTTTTCAGCAAGGATTCGAACATTAGTTCGCTTATATTATGAAGGACTAGCTCCTTTCGCTAAAAAAAGTTAAATATATTTAATTTGTTAGAAAATTGAAGTATTTTCAGTATTATTATAAGTATACCTCCGGTCCTAATTATAGGAACATTTTTTGTAGTGCGAATTTACACTATAAAAGTGTTTCTATAATTAGAACCAAAGGGAGTATTAACTAGTATATTGAACTCCAACATCAAATTAATTTCTACCCTCTTATATTTTTAATATAAGATGTTTCTAATAAACTTACAAGTACATAATATAAAAAGGACCTGAGGGACTACTCCCTAATCTATCATTATCCTTATTAAATATGGACATATATAAAAGAAATTTTTTTAATACGTATTGAAATTAGTAAATAACTTATAAAAATGATGAATGTGCAGTGCCTTATAGAAGGTGTATTGTAATAGGTAGAAGAGGAGGGAGTATATTGCTTGGTGGGTTGGAGAGAGAGAAAAGTTGTGGATGATGGATAATTGTGAGTGAATAATGGAGACATGCTCCTCCATTAATAAAGTTTGGAAGCTTATCATACTGTGACCACCAATTCTCATTCTCGCATTTCATGTGAACTTGTTCTGACATTCAATTTCCCCACCCTCCCTTCACAATATCCTTTACTCTCCTAAAAACCATGCAACTCCTTCTTTCTTAGCTGGCTGCTGGGTATCTCTTTAATTTCTTTCTATAACTAGTCTTTAGATCTCATTCACAAACACATACATCATCTTTTCTATCTCTTTAATTTCTTTCTATAACTAGTCTTTAGATCTAATTTCAATCATTATGAAACAATTACTAGTATTGTCGCTATTTCACCGTTTTTTTTGGTAAAAATACTAGTAATTGTTTCATAATGATTGAAATTAGACTCAAGTACTCTACATAAGTGAGTTTCTATCAAAACTTGAGGGCTTTAATTTGAACACACTGGTGTGGAAAAATAAAATGAGTTACTTTTGATTAATAATTATAGGTTTTCATCGAATGATATGCATTCGGTATATATCAAAAGATTTTTGAATTATACATCACAAACGATTTTTTATTCTTAGACTAATAGGTAGCCAAAAGATCCCTCCTCCTGTATACAACCTATTTGGCTGTGAAGTGGGAAATTATAAAGTGTTATCACACTTGTAGACTTAATATCTTTAAATTGCACTTATGGGAGCTCAATATATAACAAGGTCAAGTTGAAGTTAAATTTCGGTCCCACAAATGTGAGTTAAACTCATCAATTTTACAAGAAAAATGATATACCTATATAGATACTCAAGTGAGAATTCCATTAATTGACGTCAACTTGTGTTATGATTACTGTAACACTTCACTTGGGTTTGGATTCAGCGTTGGCAGTTATTAATCCCAAAAGAGCAGAGTGTAGGATTAGGAATATGCTCCTTTATTAATTACATTCTTTAACTCCATTTTAATGCCGGTTTAAGTTAGCATTTGGAAAGCACATTCACACAAGCCGATACAAAACTCTCAAAATTTACTTCGTAAATTGTAAACCGCTAATCCAAACTGACACAAATATCATAACCTAACTCCTCTGTAAAAGCAGAGCAATTTTAGTAACAGCATACACATGGATTTTACACATAAAGCAATTTCACTTTGCAGGATTATGCAATATAAACTCTAATAACCACCTTCATCAATGGAGCTAAGCCTATTCTGATATTATTCGCTCCTCATATGCCATTTCAACTAATCTTGTTTGGTGAAGTTGCTATCATCTTGCAGGTTCTCAAACCACAGACCTCAAAAAAGCATACGAACAATATATCTTTGACAAGGAAATTTCACTCTATTGGGGCACCATCCAGTACTTCTTCTTATTAGTATTAATATCCCTTCTGGGTAATAAAAAGCTCAAGAACCTTTATTAACCAACATCTAAAAAAAGGTTACACTAATACGACTTAGAACGGGAAAAACATCAAAATAAGATTTTTTTAAAAAATGTACCAGACTGAAGCATTTTTTTAAAAAAATTATCAGATTAATGCAGTCAAACACATTAACTGACATGACGTCACCAGTGGCATTAGAAAGTCTTACGCCACTGGGTAGTGGTGTAAGACTGTCTCACGCCACCAATGGCGTGATATAGTGTCACGCCACTAGAGTGCCGTGAATATTTTTGCGTGATACTTTATCACGATACTTTTATGATAACTACCCTGCTCTACATTCATATGAGGCGACTGTGGGCCGTGGCCATGATCAATGTATGAGTTGGCCCTATTGTCTCTTGTTTGTTTTATTTACCCTGATTTTTTTATACTTCCTCCAATCTTAAATACTCCCTCCATTCTAATTATAAATTTATTAACTTTTTTAGAGAGATTAAAGAAGATAATTATATTAGTTCATAGTATTTTTATTTTTTTCTTCAAACTAAATAGTTTGACTAATAAACTAATATATAATCTAAGAAAACACAATATATGAAATGATTAAGTAACTTATTTAGGCTTCCTTAATCTCTCCAAAAAAAGTCAACTAACTATTATAATTAAGATGGGAGGTAATATAATATAAAGTTGACTTTTTTTAGGAGATCAAGAAAAGCTACATAAGTTATTTAATCATATCATATGTTATGTATCCTTAAATTATATATCAGTTTATTAATCAAACTAATTAGTTTGAAGAAAAAATAAAAATAATCTAAAGTAATTTAATTAACTTATTTAATTTATCTAAAAAAAGCAACTATGCCTTATATTTAGGACTGGAGGGAGTATTATCCTGATATTCATATACCATCAAACGGATTATATAGCCCACCGGAACTAATCATCACGTGTTAATCATTTAAGCTTTAACAGTTTCACATACACTCGTTTATCCAAGTCAACGTTCAAAATATTAAGGATGTGTTCGTTTGTGTCTAACCATCAAGCCACCTAGGCTGGCTTTTTAACAATGTTTAATATAATTAACTTATACTCCCTCACTCCTTAATATAAGATATATTTACTTAATTTAATTAGATTGAGGAAGTTGATTAAGTTAGTTAATATAATATGAAATTTCTAAAACACTCTAGTCATTTTCTTTAATTCTCTTATTCTCTCTTCTCCTTGATTATTGTTAAAGAAATATCACTAAGGGTAAATGAGGAAAAAATTGACAAATATAAAAACTTTGTCTTTTATTTAAGACCAAAATCAATTCTTTAAATATGTCTCATATTAAAGACAAGAGAGGGCAAGATTTAACAATATTACAATGTTTGGTGAAGATTTAGTTTGTAATATAAAGTGCACTCTAAATTAAATGTTACTACCTCCGGTCTTAATTATAAGATATAGTTAACTTAGTTTGGAGAGATTAATAAAGCTAAATAAGTTACTTAATTATTTTATATGTTGTGTATCTTTAGATTATATAAAAAGTAAGAGGTGGTACTAAATTTATGGGAGTAGCTGAAGTAAACTAGTCATATATGTATAGCACAAAAGAAATTATAGAGATTCCCTCGAGGAATCGATGCGATGAATGAGGATTATTAGTTTCCGCAAGTTAAATTATTTAATTGATAAACTGTTGAATGATGATAAGAAATCCTAATTACTACTTTTGGTCTTAATTATAAAACCTAGTTGATTTTTTTGGAGAGATTAAGGAAGCTAATTAAATTACTTTAGAGAATTTTTTATTTTTATTTTTTTCTTCTAACTATTTAGTTTGACTAATAAACTAATATATAATCTAAAGATACACAACATATAAAATGATTAAGTATCTTATTTAACTTCCTTAATCTCTCCAAAAAAAATTAATAGGTCTTATAATTAGGACCAGATGAAATTTAATATTTATGGATATTGAAACCGTCATCAGCTTTTGAGCAAAACAGGAAAAAAAGAAACGTCATCAGCTGACGTCGATGGTGCGACCCATATTTTTGTCGCATTAGGGAAGCGTCATCGCAATTCATCACAGCTGCGCCTACAATTGTCGTGGCATATAAGTGTCTGGAGAAGTCAAAAAACAAAAAAAACAAAAAACAAAAAACAAAAAACAAAAAACAAAAAGAAAAGAAAAGAAAGAAGCCTACTAGAGGTGAGTAAAAGCCTAAAGGAGGAAAAATAGGTGTTTGGAATAGCTTCAATGGTGATAGGTTTCTTCAAGAAATGTGACTTCTTCTTTTTTTCAAAAGTCACTTTTTTCAATTTTTGGAGAAAAATATTAAAGATAGATGATCTTTAAGAATGTCTTATTAAATTTACATTTGTATGCATTAGAATATATTGAATTAAATAGTTTAGAGTTTTGTAATTTTTTTATCAAATTGAAATTTAATTTTTTATATTTAATTATCATAATATATACAACTAATATATATATATATGCAGCATGTCATTTTTCATCTCAAATAATTACTCAAACAAGAGCCCATCTTAAAAAAAAAATTTACTTTTTATCACCGCTATCTTAAATACAAATCACATCTACAATATGATTTTTATCTCATCTTTCGTTTGTAAAAGACCATTTGAACAAAAAAATCATTTCCGTCACCACTATCACAAACGGGCCTTAAATTAATTAAAAATAATTGCTCCACTTTTCCTGTGATGAATGATGCCAAGTAATCAACGGAGTTGGCTCAAGTGGTAAGCAGCTTGTGTCGCTTAAACAAGGTCTCGGGTTCGAGCCTTGTGAATGCAAAAAAAACCCCGCTGAGAGACTCTCTCATCATAACCAAAAGTCTTGTGGCGGTGGATCGGGGACTAATCGGCTAAGCCCGATAAACCAGGTGAACAAAAAAAATGATGCCAAGTAGAAATTCTCAGCTCCTCTGTGAGGAAGGCAAGTTGAAAACTTAACCTAAAATAATTCAATTTATTTTGATTTAATCCATTTTTATGTCCGCAGACAGACACACGGACATGCTTATTTCTAAAGCAAAGCATCTGAAACAGTTAGAAATAATCACAGATAGAACTTCAACATTCAGAGGAATTATAATTATTCTTCATTGGTCCTGGATTTTAAAGGCCTCTTGTTCAAATATTTTTAATCTCAAATTAATTTTTTTATTCAGGTTAAATAAGGACTCAAAATATTTGCAATTATTTGAAGCTCTTTAGAAAAATTAAATTACTAATCAAAGTCCAAAAAGATGCTACAGTTAGCAGAAAATGCATGCCTGGAGCTGGCGTGTAACTTGCCCATTTGAAATATATATTTAAATCAAAAGTTGGTTCTACTGATTGAGATGACAGTGCTATAGTGAATGGAAATTCTCTTTTACACCGATGTCGAGAAAACCGAGGATGAGACCAAATCACAAATACCATTTGCGTCTCTCAAAGATGCCAATTATCTCCTCCTCATAAATATAAAACTTAGTTGATTTTTTTAGAGATTAAAGAAACTAATTAAATTACTTTAGAGTATTTTTATTTTTATTATTTTCTTTAAACCAATTAGTTTGACTAATAAACTAATAAATAATTTAAAGATACATAACATATGATATGATTATGTAACTTATTTAGCTTTCTTAATCTCTCCAAAGAAAGTCAACTAATTCTTATAATTATAACCGAACGTAATATGACGGAGACATCTTTGACGGGTTTCGCGTGGTACTTTACAGTTTGTGTCTTTTCATTTGTGCCAAATATTTGCATGTGGAAAATATTGTAAGAAAGTTTTAGGAAATTTCACCGTAATTTTTGAGATGTTTAGGGATTATTTTGTTGTATTTTTCTTTGCTCGAACCTAGGTGCAGTTTTTTATTAAATTAATGTAACATGAACTATTCAACCGTACCATTTTTTCCTAATAAAACTCACCATGTATAACTATATATTATATTAAATTATGTAAAAGCAGCTTCATTTGCATTGTCAAAATGAGCTCGCAACAAATATGTCTTTATGCTTATTAATTTTCTTTAATTGTATTGTAGATGGTACTAGTCATATAATATGCAAGTCTAATGGAACATAGTTTATGGATTTTAATTGGATATGTATAGCATCGCAATTATAAGAAATTCTTTCTTGTCAGCTTCAGCATTATTAGTAGCAGTATATATATACAAGCGATGGTTGAAGTTTACCTCATCGCTTTGGTAAATATATAAATGATATAAATGGAAGTTTGTGGGGTCAGGGGTGAGGCATTTACACGTTTTAAGCCGCAATGGGATGATGCTATTCATATCAATAAAATCAGACTGGGGCCAATTTAAATGTATATATTTTCATCTGGAGGGATCGAAAACTAACTCGGCATCAGAGTAACATAGCTAGCCACCAAGCACCAACCTATAAAGTACAACGGTTAAATAGTAACTAAAGGAGATGGTGAGAGGTCCTTCCTTCGACGCAAATGGAGTTAAGAAAGGTGCATGGAGTGAAGAAGAAGACCAGAAGCTCATTTCTTTTATTCAGACCCATGGCCATCCTAATTGGCGCCAACTTCCCAAGTTAGCAGGTACTTCATTTCATATCACCTTTCATCTCATTTCGATCATTCTAATATAATGTCTGTGTGTGTTTATGAGACTTAGACACACACACACACATATATTGTGCGTGTAATTAATCAATTACAGGGTTGGCAAGATGTGGAAAGAGCTGCAGGCTTCGATGGATGAACTACCTGCGACCAAATCTGAAACGTGGCAACTATACTGCACAAGAGGAGGAAATCATCCTCAAACTACACGAACAACATGGAAATAAGTATGAGAATCTTATTTAGTACTTTGATTTTTCTTGTTTCTTTTGTTTTGTTTTGTTTTGTTTTGTTTTTAGTTAAAAGGGCATGCAATAATAGTCTGAGTTACAAATGGGATCGAACTCTGACCTCTCACTTATAGAAGAGCATTCATATCACTAGGCCTTTGATAGTACTTCAATTTTTCATACCTTGGATTCGGGGGATTTGGAGTTTCACGATGGTGACAGGAGAATGGTGTCAACGACAGGTGGTCGCTGATTGCTGAGAAGTTACCTGGAAGAACAGACAACCATATAAAAAATCATTGGCACAGCCAACTCAAGAAGCGGTCGAGGGACAGAGAAAAGAGTAGTTCTTCTGAGGTGAAAGGCAAGAAGTCAGGCGGTCACAATAATATGACAAAGTATTCGTCAGAAGCTGATATTGTGAAAGTTGTGAATGAGTTGAGTAACATATTAGAAAGCTCATCACCGGAGTTTATGGAGACGACGTCATCGACCCTGGCCGCGCAAGACAACTCCTCTCCTTCCTTGCCTTTCATTGATACAGAATCTACCACCACCAAAAATTCGCCAGAAGAACATAATAGCGGGGCTTTGCGGGAAGTTTATAAATTCCAAGAATTTAGCGGCGATTTTTGGACTGAGCCGTTTGTATCAGAAGATATTTACAGTGAATATTGCAATCCAAATAATGGAGCCGCCGTAGACATATTTTCATATGATGGCGCACTCTTGTTTTTCTAAGTCTTGATTGTGAAGATTTTGAGTGGGATAAGACAAAACAGATTGGAGTTGGCCGTTTTTCTTTACATTTTGTCTTGTGCGTGCTGAAGAGAAATAAAGGATCATAAGCTCCAAATTAGTACCAGTTGACTATTTGTGGCCGCTAGTGTTGAATTTCACTTCGTGACCTGTTCTCAGTTTTTTCCACAATGTGGCTGGACAAGCATTTAGGCGATAATCAATGAGAAGTTAATTATATGTCTGTTTCTCTCTAAAAGCATGCTTATTTTATTAAGGTATATTGATAATACTTTAATATAAATTATTAAAATAGATATTTTAACTATGCTAGCACATTTTCATAAAATAACTAACTTATTTAATTTTTACAATTTTCGTAAATTAGTTGACAAATTTTAATATTATTGTAAGAGCAATATTATATAAGAATAAATAAATAATTGAGCCCCTCCTTCAAAAACCTTCACTTTTAGAATGGAGGGGGTCCCTTCCATTAAAAATTGTAGGGAGTTGATCAGCTCATCTTATTTTTCAAAAAAATAGAAGTACAAATTAGCCAGACAAAGATAAGGCTCTGAAAACCCCATGCCAAACAGTTTTTAAGTTAAAAAAACGGCATGGATTGCCTTTTAATTAATTTTGGAAAAAATCTTTGTCCTGAAAATCCCTATCTTTATGTCACCTGATGAGAGTTTAATTTCCTTACTGATCAATGAGATATCAAAGATTGTTTTTAGGTGATTTAGGACTTGTTTGATTTTGTTTATAAAAATAATTTTGTGTTTGGAAAATTGTTTCTAATAAGTGGTTTTTTTTTTTTTAAAAAAAAAAAATTTGTTTCTAAAAATTTTAAAAACAGTTTTTAGAGTTTTTCTTGTTTTTGTTTTACTATCTTTTATTTTTTTGAAGCTGTTACATATTTATTATTGACACCACAAAACTAGCACCAATCAACACCACGTCACTGCTTATCATCGCCATGTTTGCCACATCACTTCAAAAATAAATATTTAAAAAAAAATATCCAAACAATTTTTTTTTTTCAAAACTTATTTTTAACAATAATTTTATAAAATTGTTTTGAATACAGAAAACAGACAACATAATCAAACAGGCCCTTAGTGACAATCATATCATATGCTCCATGAAGTCTTGCTTTAGTAAAAAATATCTCATTAATTTCGTTTTTCATTTTTATCCATTTTATTAAATATGTCGCTGTATAGAGGTTAATATATAATAATTATTTATTTATATATATTTCTAAACTTCCCGTAGACATTTATTTTATGGAATTTTGGAAAACCAACTTGGAATTTGATCATCAAAAAGGATAATTCATTGAAAAATATTTATTAAATATAACAAAATTAATAAAAAGCATTTAGAAATGATAGTATCCATCTTGGGGAAAAGCACCAATGTAACAACTTTTACTAAAAAGTGCACCCAATTAAAGCGAGATGAATTTTTTTTTACCAAAATAATGCGAGTTAGTGGTGTCGCGTCGAGACGATGCCACTAATGACATAGAGGGTCTTGACGCCACTCAACAAAACATATTGAATTTGCTGAGCGGCGTCATGTATCATGGAGCCACTACTTTGGTGAGTGGCGTCATAGTACATGACACCACTCACCAAAGTTTTTTTTTTTTTTTATATGCTAAAGCCACTCAACAAAAATAATGAGAACATGTGAAATGGCGGGTAGTGTGGGCTTGATCAGAGTGTTGTGGAAGAAGCTGAGTCATTGGAAAGGAACATGGGTTACTAGGAAAGTGAGATGTGAATGTCTTGTGGTTGTTTGGGATTATAATTTGGGATAAAAATTGTTTATTTATATAAATTTATCTCCACATATCCTAAATTATGATTTAAAAATTATTTTTTAATGTTCTAATATATGTCAAATTAGCACAATGTTGTGGGTAGTGGGACTTCCACTCCAAATGTGAAACGTCCTTTGACCATCAACTTATTCCCAATGTCTTCTTTTTTTTTTTTATATATAATTAAGGTGGAAAAATTCAATGGAAAAATAAATCTTGAAAATATATTCTTAAGATCAAATAAGTAATGTGATAAATAAATACTTCCTCTTGATTTTTTTGACTCTCAAACAAGTAATGAGAGGGATTTTCAACCTCAAGACCAGCATTTTGAATATAAAAAAAAAAATCAAGAGGAAGTATTTATTTATCACATTACTTATTTGATCTTAAGAATATATTTTCAAGATTTATTTTTCCGTTGAATTTGTCCACCTTAATTTAAAAAAAAAAAAAAAAAAAGACATTGGGAATAAGTTGATGGTCAAAGGATGTTTCACATTTGGAGTGGAAGTCCTACTACATTGTGCTAATTTGACATATATTAGAACATTAAAAAATAATTTTTAAATCATAATTTAGGATATGTGGAGATAAATTTATATAAATAAACAATTTTTATCCCAAATTATAATCCCAAACAACCACAGTACATCCACACCTCACTTTCCTAGTAACCCATGTTCCTTTCCAATGACTCAGCTTCTTCCACAACACTTTGATCAAGCCCACACTACCCACCATTTCACATGTTCTCATTATTTTTGTTGAGTGGTTTTAGCATAAAAAAAAAAAAAACTTTGGTGAGTGGCGTCATGTACTATGACGCCACTCACCAAAGTAGTGGCGCCATGAAACATGACGCCACTAATCAAGTAGTGGCGTCATCCTACATGATGCCACTCAGCAAAACAAATTCAGTACGTTTTGCTGAGTAGCGTCAAGGCTCTCTACTCTACTAGTGGCGTCGCCTGACGTGACGCCACTAACTGCATTATTTTGGTTTAAAAAAAATTCATCTGCTTTAACTGTGTACAATTTTTAGTAAAAATTGCTACATTGGTACTTTTCCCACCTATCTTGGGAATATCTGGTAACAACAAAACCTACATGTTTCAAAAAGCGTGGTTTGTCAAGCAAAGATTGGTAAAAACAATATGGAAGGCCCTGCAGAAGCCAAAGCCACTATGGAAATTAAACAAAACAATTAGAGTCCAATGGATCATATCACTTTTATCAAGTGCTAGGGGCTATATCATTTAAAAAATAGGGAAAATCCTCCTCAGAGTCTAAAGGACCAACATATTATCAAAAAAGACCTTAAGAAAATTCACATGTCAAAAAAGACCCTTAAGCCTTCATAAGTATTAAGTTCTAACATCAAATTACATTGTTACCCTTAAAGAATCAAAGAATAAAGAAGGCTCAATATTTCAGACATGGCTTACCTCCATTGCGGTCCTTTTCATTAAACTGTGCCGTTTTGGCGCAAAAGCTAGTGCCTCTTTCTCTCTCTCTCTTTTAACATTTCAAGTACTGCCGGGTACTAAAAAGATACTTCAAGATACTGAAGGTACTGAAAAAATACATCATGATCTTGAAAAATTATTTCAGCATCTTGAAAAAATATTGTGAAATATATTTTTAGTGCCAGTTAGTACCTTGAAATATTTTTTTAAGATCATGAAGAATTTTTTTTAGTAACAGTCAGTACCCTGAAGTATCTTTTTAGTACCATTCATTACCCTAAAATAATTTTTCAAGATCCTAAAATAATTTTTCAAGATCATAAAGTATTTTTCAGTACCAGTCATTATCCTCAAGTATCTTTTTAATATCAATCAGTACCCTGAAATAGTTTTTAAAGATGCTAAAATAATTTTTAAGATCATGTGGTATTTTTTTAGTACGTTCAAGTATTTTTTTGGTACGTCAAGATTCTAAAATAAACAAAAAAAAAAAAAAAAAAAAAAAAGAGGCACCAGCTTTTGCGCCAAAATGGCTAGATTTAATGAAAAGGACCGCAACGGACGCCAACTGCGCAATGAGGAGGTAAGTCGAGTCCCAATATTTCATTGGGCTTGTTTGGGTTGGCGGTAGGAGCGGTGACTTAAAAGCTATCTGACTTTGAATAAAGCTCGGTAGGAAAAAAGTTAGGTAATAGATAATGATTTGTGTTTGGATTGATGGTGGTAGAAGTGGGCTACGTCAAAAGGCGAGCGTTTTGGAAAAGGGATTCTGGAAAGGGCTTTTTTCCTTAACAGGTTTTTTTTTAGCGTTAGGAGTTTTAAGTCCAGTGAACTTAATATCGAACCCAAACACACCACGTTGGAAAGATTTTCTCCAAAGCCCATTAACTCTACCGCAAACGCTCCCAACGCTTCTTCTAACTCTCAACCCAAACAAGCCCTTATCTTTCCTCAGATTCTCATTCTCTCTTGATAACTTTGCATATTCCGGAGCAACCGTCTTCGTCTCTGCCGAACTCGACAAAGTGGAGGTGGATCCCACGTCGTCACCGGCTTCTGAGTTTGACGTGGAGTTGCCGCCTCCGCCGCTGCCAGACCTCCCAGAGGCTTGTTGATCGAGAGTTTTTCGGCGTTTGATCTCAGAGAGCAGCTACTTGCGTCTTGCTTGAAATATACGTTGGCAAATTCCCATTTGTTCGGCACTATCTTTCGGAATCCCTGAGAAATACCCAATAGCTCTACGGTCACTGGAACACGGCGTATCCCCCAGTTTAGCCCATCGATTAGGGTCCAGCAAAGAGAAAGTTTGTGTTACTCTTTCTTTCGTCTCCCCCTTTCATTATTTTTGTGTTTTTTTGGATAGATCGTTCTCATCATCTCTATTCCATGTACTTTTTATTAGTTTAATTTCTTCATATCTTGTCTGCTAATTAGGCTTCGTTGCTCTCAAAGTTGAGGATTTTTGTTGTATTCGCTCCTTTCTTATTGATTGATTGTTTATAATGTCATTAATCTATTCAAGAAAATTTTTCTTTTTGTTTTACTTTTAAAATCAGCGTTTGATATCCTCTTGTAAAGTGGCGGGGATGCTCGTAAAATGACCCTATTCCATTTCTTCACCTTAATCTAATGCAATTTCTTTATGTTCTAGGGTCTTGTCTGAGCTTTTAGAAAGAAAATAATAAAAGCAGCGGAAGAGGAGAGAAGGGGGAAGATGTAATAGAGAAATTCAAAAATCGGAAGGCCTTCTAGGACTGATGGCTTATATTACTCATACTGTATGGTTGTTGATTCACCTAAGCTTCAATTTTGAGTTGTTCCAGGCTTATCAATTTCAATTTCATACAATAGACCCAATTTTTTCTCTTAATTGCTTGAGCTTCCATTTTGAAATCTGATACTGCCTCTTCGGGTTTTTTTTTTTTTACAATGTCAGATTTGGATTTTTATTTTGATTATGAAGCTCTGGCACTTGATTATGGAGATACGGATTGGATTTTGAATTTGGGAAGGCAAATGATGGTTCAATTCTTTTGATTGATGAGGTTTAATTTTATCCTGAACACATGGAATGTTATCATGTGTTAACACATCAGTTCATCAATGCTTGATAAAGTAGTTTCACTTTTGATTGATGGTTCAATGCTTGATAAAAGTAGTTTCAATGTTGATAAGGTGATTCATGTCACATTATCGTTGCATGATTTCTCTGGTCCTCTGCCTCATCCTTTTATAACTAATTTCAAGCTATTGTGAATGTATCAGCTATAGTCTATTCCTGAAACCTTTGGTATACCAAGGCTAGCTTTACTGCATACTTGACTTCACAAAGCAATGCTTGGCATAATGAAGATTCATTAGCCTACTCATACTTGACTTCTTAGTGGATCTGATGCTGATATTCACCCTGGCCATGTGTAGAATACTAATATGCTAAGTCAAATATTCTGCACCTACAAAATTATTAAGGTGATATTCTTCAATTCAGTCACTACATGGCATTGTGTGTCCTGCAGAAAAGCCGTGTGTAATATTTTCCCATTTGTATAGGCAGTGATGTGATGTTGAAACAAGCATTGATATATTTTTTTAAAGATAAAATTATTATTTTTTTAAAAAAAGGTCATGTGATGTTGTAATATGCAGTGTTCTTTGTTCTATTTTTAAATTTATTTGATCAAATATAAATGCATTTTAAAAACTAAAAGACAGGTTTGTTATTTAAAGATCAAGCTAAGCTCTAGAGCAGTGCGGTGTTTGATAGTTGGCACTACAATGTACTTGTCTATTGTGTTCTCCTTATCTATGAATGGACTTATATTTGGCCATTCTTTGTGGTTTGGTGTAGGAATCTTTACTAGCTATGAATAAGCTTAGGCAAGAAGTTGAGTTGGAGAAGGGTAGAGCAAAAAATGATGACTTTGGTTATGAGAAGGACTTGGAGATGTGCATTAGAGCAAAAACTAATGCCTGGGTTATTGCTCGAGTGACAAGAGGGAAGGAGCTTTACATGGTGCTAGAGAAAGCTAATGAAACCCTTCTTTATGCTTGAAATGTTGTTGAAAAGTTCAGCAATTGGTGGGTATCCCATTGATGGCTTGCCTAATAATTAAGGAACAAAATAAGTAATCTTATTGTTTTGTGGAACACACATTTGGGATTATCGTGTAAAAAAATTATATTGTAAGCTATTGTTCGTGAATACATAGGCTGACTTGTTATGGTGCAAACACGCTAATGATGGTTACTTGACATTATTTCCTGCATCTATGTTCTTGGGTACTTGTATGTGAAGAAGCAGGAAAATGGAAAATATTGAGACAGAGCTGTGAGTTTCTTGGCATCATATTACAAAATTTATTCAGAATTTCATTATAACATTAACAAGTACATCAATTGAACATTAACGTACAACTACATCAGTAGAACATTAACAAGTACATCAATTGAACATTAACAACTACATCAGTAGAATATTAACAATTACATCAGTATAACATTAACAAGTCCATCGAGACAACATTAACTTTAACATCAGTGGGTGTTAACAACTCCATAGTATACATTAACAACAACATCAGTATAACATTAACAATTGCATCAGTATACATTCACAACTATATTAGTAGGTGTTAACAACTAAATCATTATAACATTAACAACTACATCAATTGATGTTCACAACAACATCAATTGATGTTCACAACAACATCAATACACCATTAACAACTACATCAGCGGGTATCAAGTATAACATAAACAACTATATCAGCATTACCACATTAACAACTACATCAGTTTAACATTAACAACTACATCAAGTACTACATTAACAACTACATTAGTTCAACATTAACAACTAGATTAGTTCAACGTCAAAACTACATCGATTACCACATTAACAACTACATCAATACAACATTAACAACTACATCAGTTCAACGTTAACAACTAAATCAATACAATATTAACAACTACATCAGTTCAACATTAACAACTACATCAGTACCACATTAACAACTATATCAGTTCAACGTTAACAACCACATCAGTATCACATTAACAACTACATCAGTTTAACGTTAACAACTACATCAGTACAACATTAACAACTACATCAACTCAATGTTAACAACTACATTAGTACTATATTAACAATTACATCAGTACAACATTAACAACTACATCAGTTCAACGTTAACAACTACATCAGTACCACATTAATCAGTTCAACATTAACAACTACATCATTTCAATGTTAACAACTACATCAGTAACATTAACAACTACATTAGTACAACATTAACAACTACATCAGTTCAACATTAACAACTACATCAGTTCAACGTCGACAACTACATCAGTACCATATTAACAACTACATCAGTTTAACGTTAACAACTACATCAATACAACATTAACAACTAAATTAGTTCAACGTTAACAACTACATCAATACCATATTAAAAACTACATCAGTACAACATTAACAAATATATCAGCTCCTTTGAACTCGCTTTTTCCTGGCTTATCTCATTTGTACACTTAAATCTTCAAAGATTTTTTCCTCACCTCCATCAGCTTTCTTCCCCTTGCCCTTGCCCTTTTGTTTTTGCTTCTCCATCTACCTTTCCTCGTGTTGCTTGAAAAATTCTTGGGTGAACAAGTTGTATCCGGAGAACATTGGGTCCCTTTGTGAAGATTTCATTATTGTTGCTTCTTCTTTGCTTACAGTGTTATCCTCTTTGCTTGTGTACCTAGAACAATTTTAAATAAAGTACAATTAAAATTAGCCTTGACTTGATTCAGCTGCAAGGACTTTGATAGCAGCAATTTTTCCATCTTTTAGCTTTTCGTTGCCATTCACAGAATTCTCTTAAGATCTCATTCATCAAACATTGAAGGAAAAAAAAAACAATTTTCACACTTTATGGTAATGCAAGCAAGAATTGAAATATTGGGCTTATAGGTGGTGCAACTACCTTGTAGACGGAACCAATGCCTCCCTCTCCAACTTTGTTAGCTGGATTGAAATCCTCAGTGGCAATACTTAATTCTTTGTAGGTATAAAGAATTTGTGAATACCAGTTAATTCTGTTCATAGATGTATACAATCAATATTTAATTCAAGCATACGCCCATGTCGTCAAAACATAAAGCAATTTGTAACACCCCAAATTCCATGCTTGAAATCGTGTCGGTTGACACTTAGTTTTAAGAAAATCAACAGAGTTTGAGGTGCTACAACTTAGAGTAATGTGGAAACGGAGAGCATGCACTAATATTTGGACAATGAGTATCTAATATAAAATGCCCAGACATATGCTGATGCCACAATATAAGCTGGTATATTAAAAATTTCCCGAAGGAATATTCATGTGCTACAATTACAGAGCTTTGTATAATTACAATTCTTACATGGTAATTATACAATCTTCAACCAAGCCGTAGCTAGACTTGGGGCAATGAACCTAACTCAGTCAATCAAACAATTTGGCCAGGTAGGTGTCTATCTTGGAAGTCTCACCGAGTTCACGGCGACTTATTGACTGATCCACATAGACTAGCCCTGCCTTCGGCACCAAACTGTTTGAGGTAACCTCGTTAAATCCGTGCCGAATGAATGCTCGATGACGACGCTCTTCCGACATTTGCTTTGTCCGGTGCCTCTTCCTGCCTCCGTCCATCGGTGCCTCTCTTAGGATCCATCCTTGGTGCCTTCCGATCCCGGTTCCTTTTCCCGAACCTTTAGTCAATCGAGATTCAATCGAATTGAATCTCAGGTAACAGTTAACCTCATATGAAAAGTATAACAATATATGTATGACATATGTTCATTACATTATAGCAATACATAAGCACACAGCAGATGTAAGATTAGTCACAATAACAGTACACAGCACACAGCACATGTAAAGTTATCTACGTCTGCACTAACCAGTGCCACGATAGCTATTCGTATCCTCAGCGCTAGGAAAACAATCTCACGACATTATCAAGACTATAACCCGTATAAAGCTGAATGTATGTAAACAGTGACATAAGACAAAGCCTTAGCCACGGTACATGATCCAAGACATAGTCCTGTCCATGACCCTATGAATCATACTACCACATACATGCATACAAGACACATTAGAGTTAAAGTTACTGTACACGAACGTACCTTTCACCATGTAATGGCCAACATGCCCGACCTCGAACCCGACTCTGGACTTCCCGGATATCCTATACATTATCGTCGGATTATTTCCTTTTCCATGATATTATAATTAATATCATATCTCCTAGAATAATATCAAAAAGGATATTTTCACCTATTTTGACATTTCTACCCTTGGTGGATTTATTATTACAATTTTGCCCTTACATTTCTTGAAAAAACGTTACTTCAACATTATGGCCAGATTTTCCTCTAACTTTGAAAAATCATAATTAATTCTAGAAAAATAGAAACGAGGTTCCGTAAAATTCCTCATGACCCTTGGCACGTCTATTTTCAAGAAAAAATACTCCAAGAACCTAGTACACCAAGAATTATTCCCATTTTTCTGTTTTCTCAATGTTGCCCAGAATTGAGTTCCAAAAATAAGGCTTAACTTCAAAAATTCATATCTCCCTGACCGGAGATCAAAACGTTACATATTTTATATATTCAGAAATCCCTACATGTGTACTTTATTTCTGAAAATTTTCATGATTTATTGGATTTATTTTCAACATAAAATAATAGCATTTAATTCGCTGTTTGCCCAGAATTTTAAACCGAAAATTTGCCAAAGTTTTGCTACTTTGATCTCTAGCTTCCAAAAATTTTGCTCCATCATATTTTCCATCAAATTTTCGAAATAAAGTCATTTTTAATCATAAAAACATGAAATCAAAACTATATTGGAAGATTCAAGATCAAACTAACATTTATGCTAAGAACTACGAAACTAAAGACTAGAAATTAAGAACTAGAGAACCTTACCTCTTGAAGAACCTTGCTACTCCTTCTTCCTTCTTGCTTCACTCTTCTCTTAAACTCACCTATTTGGTTTGAGTTTGGTGTGAAAAATTCAAGAGGAGAAGCCTCCTATTTATAGGAAACTTCAATGGCAACTATGGTAATTCTCAAACTCTCATCTTTAATCCTACCCATTGGATGATCCTTTTTAATCAATGGCTCATGGAACTTGGTCTTCTTTGAAGACTCATTTTTAAGAAGAAAAGCTTCTCATTGGTTCATTTTAATTACTTAGGATTTAGAGCATTTTCCCCTTAATTTTCCTATTGGTTGTTCAAGTCTTGTGGGCCCCACATTTCTTCTTCACTAAGTTTCTTTTCCTCTCCCAATCCGTGCTTCTCCCCCCCCCCCTCTCTCTCTCTCTCTCTCCCCCCCCCATGTGATCCCATTAACTATCCCTTCCAATTTGTCCCCCTTAATTAATGCTCCCATGTGCTAATTATCATGTGTTCAATTGAGCAATTAATATATTTATTCCTTCTTCTTTCACAAGCTAGCCAAACCATGGCCTTTCTCTTCATTTTGACTCAAGAATTGTGTTTTCTAATGTGTCACACAAACAAGAACTCTAGCTTCCTATTGGTTCCCTTATTATCACATGGATTTAGCTTAATTATGAGATTTATTATGACCATTGGATTTATTTGTGCTTGTTCAAGATTAATCCTCACCATTAATCTATAGCTTAATTTTCCCATTGGTCCATTTAATTTATGAGGATTAAGCTCAATTCTTTGATTTCTCATTGGCTAACTCAATTACACAAGGATTAAGGTTAATTATAGGTTTAATTAGGACCATTGGATTCAATTGTGTTTGTTTAAATCCAATCTTCACCCTTAATTGCATTTGCTATTAGTTAATTGAGTTATTAACTAATCATAAAAATTAGTGCTTAATTAGGCAAGTATTATTTCATCATCATTGGCTTAATTATTTTCAAGTATAATTAGCCCTCTTTTGATGATCCTAATTTGCCTTTAATCATCTTAAAGAATTATGCAACTAATCTCAATTAGTGCAAGTTAAATTGTTCATTCATCAAGTTGAAGACATATGCTACTAATCTTTATTTAGTGCAAGCTTAATTTCCAATTAGCATTTGCTAATTTGTTCTAATTTAATTAAGTGTCTCCATAATCTCTTTTTATCTCTTTTGATTATGAATTAACCATTATTCAATGCGTTAATTATGTCATATTTTATTGTCCTAACTATGTAGTCTCAAATCCAACCATTTATCTACTAATTTCCTAGTGAAATTTGGATAAAATTATAATCAATAGATTATAATTCTTTGAGACACATATTCACCTTTGTATTTTAGTAATTGTTTTCCAAAATACAATGTTTATAAGAGTTATGAAAATTAGGGTATTACACAATTTAAGAAAGTATCACAAGCATGTACTAATAATATCAACTATTTAAAGAACTATTTTTAAGTTACCTTCATCAATTTCAGGATCTCGTATCACAAGCATTTGACACATGGCATACTCATAAACACTCAGATCCTTTAAAAAAAACACAGAAAATGATTTGAAAAGCAAAGCAACAAGCATATATAGTTCAATTGAAGTATGGTAAAAGTTAGCTGAGAAGTTAAAATGCTACTTACTAAGGAACCTCGAAACACAGATTGAATGTGAATCACCGTAGATCGACGAGGATGAAGACCGACGGCGGAGGCGCAGACCGAGATGGACGAGGACGGAGGCACAGAGGTGGAAACCGACGAGGACGGAGACCAACGATGGAGATCTGAGAATGCAAAGAGAAGGGAGTGACGGAGAACGCGATTTCGAATGATTTAGAGATGAGAGAGGAATAGGTCTTTCGAATGACTTCAAATTCATTTGTGTTTAATTTAAGACTTTCACTAAGGGCATCAATGTAATTTCGTTTTCTGACATAATACCCATAAAGGCCCAAATGCCTTTTCTGACATGTGACTTTTCTTAAGGCATTTTTTTGACAATATGTTGGTCCCTTGGGCCCTGAAGGGGCCTTTCGGTAAAAAATATTGATAGGGTTTAATTATGATGATGATGGCAAGCACATGAGCAAAGCATAAAAGGAAAGCACAAAATAATAATATATTTAATGATCAGATCTGCACAAATGATTCCATTTTGGATTGTGTGTGTGTATTCACATCTTACAAAACAGGGACCAGGCTAATTGCTAGGGCATAATAATTTATTAATTTATATTTCAGTGTGTTGAGCTCTCACCTCAAGTCCTACAATGGTTTCATTCCTCATCAATTTCCTCCATTACCTAAAGTTGTGTGAAACTATATATGATTAGTTATTCAAAACATAATTTCAAGTGAGGCTTCCTAAGTCTTTTCAGTATAATAGAGTCTTATGCTATATTTTTAATTACTAATTTTTAGGACATATTTACAGCTGAAATCAATTTTCGTATCTAGACTTTAAGTTCACATTAGGTGCTATTTTCTTATATGCTTCTTAGGTGCTATTCCCTCTAATTAGAGGGATTAAGAATTTTTTTTTAATTTTTTTTATATATATATATTCTATTTATTTAGATTAGATTATATGCTGCATCTTGAAAAAAAATTTACACCCAGTATCTCAAATTAATTAATTTTCAGTCCTGCATTCAAAAATATTTTTCCTGTAACCCAATATCCTGAAAATTAATTAATTTGAGATACTGAGTGTAAAATTAAAAAAAAAATCAAGATGCATCATATAATCTAATCTATATAAATAGAATATATATATAAAAAAAATCACAATCCCTCTAATTAGAGGGAATAACACCTAAGAAGCACCTAAGGGAATAGCACCTAATGAGAACCCCTAGACTTTGCAAGCATATCCAAGACTTGAATATGTCAACTACAATAATTTATGAAAAAGCAGGTCTGAACAAAAGAATGGATGTTCAAGTAATTACGTATGCTCTATTATTTTACGAAACCGCGGGGTCAAAAAAGCTTAATAAAGGCAAGGACTTGCCCAAAAGCCATCAGTACCATAGTGACTATCTCTCTCTTGACTTCACTTTATTTGTCAACCGACCAATCCTCATCCATTCCCCACCACACTTTGCACTCCCTAATAGCCCACACGCACAAAAATAAAAAGGGTTTAATTTCTCTCATCATCCCTCATAATTTTTCAATCATGTCCGTCTAATCAATCTGAAAAGTCATAATACTACATTAATATTTTTCTCTTCTTCCTAATCAATGGCTTAGATGGGCACATAAAGGATGAGGAAAAAAATAGATGATGAGAGGATCTCCTTTCCAAAAGAAAATTAAAGTCGACAATACTTCTTCATATTCAAAATCATAAAGCCATATTTAATATTAAATTATTATTCGGGGAATTTGCCGTGAAATTTGTAAGCAAGCATACCCCCGTTTCTATTTTCTGCGTGTGTTGCTTGCATGAGCTTCAGTATTAATAAGTGGAGACGAGGTTGTTCTTATATATAGACATGTGTGACTGCTGTCTTCTATAAGTGTGTCTCCCCATATTTGAAGTGTCGTCCGAGAGAACAAGACAAGTTTAGTAATATATACAGGTGGTGATGATGAGAGGCCCATACTATGACAGAAATGGAATAAAGAGAGGTGCTTGGAGCAAGGAAGAGGATGAAAGGTTACGAGCACATGTTGAGAGATACGGACACAGTAATTGGCGTCAACTTCCCAAACACGCAGGTATATATATTTACATATGAATATATATACAACACACACTTGGCCTGAACCTGTTAATTAACCAAACTCGATCGAACCAGATTTTGATCATGCACGATCGGTGATGGCCATGATCTCTTCCTATATTCCTCACTTAGATTTCTTGTTATGCTTGTATTGTGAGCATGAATTTAACCAACTTGTATTTTTGGCCTCACTTCAGTTTCGAAATAAAGAAAAACAAGTTTTGGGATGGATGTTTATGGAGTTTCATCTGCATTTTACAGGTTTATCAAGGTGCGGAAAGAGTTGCAGACTGCGATGGCTAAATTACCTTAGCCCGGATGTAAAGCACGGGAATTTCAGTCATGAAGAAGACGAAACCATCATCCAATTACGTCAACAACATGGAAATAAGTAAGCATTTGTTACATCTGAAATCGATCTTTGCAAATCTGGGAACACAGAACTCATGGGATTTATTCGTATCTCATTTTACACTTTGCTAAAAGCGCATCAACTTCGACTCTAGATAGATATAATATATTACTTATAGCTTGGGAAGTTTCATTAGGAAGTACATATATATGCATTATAAGACATTTTATTATTTCCCTTAGGCTACGATAACTTGGGAAGAGTAAAGGTGAAAGGACGAAGAGTTTTTCATTTTCACTTGAAAATTCCTTCTTAAAGTGTGAAAATTAAGTTAGCTAGAGGATGGAATTTTGTTTTCTAAGAAGTAATCAATTGACTTCAAAGCTTCAGAACTTTAGACATCAAGCAAAAGGGTGCAAGATTATATTGTTTCATAACTAACATATATGTGATATTCATCATCGCAGGTGGTCTTTGATTGCAGAAAGATTACCAGGGAGAAGTGACAACGAGATTAAGAACCATTGGCATAGCCACCTAAAGAAGCACTTGGAGTGCAATCACGGAGCAAAATCTGAGTTCAACATGAAACCTAGCGGTGCTTGTAAAGGAGAAACTACAAAGTATTTCGAACCCGAAAACCCTTTGCTCGGTTTTGATTCCGCTTCCTCCAGCAATATCTCAGAAAGCTCACCACCTAGGTACTGTCAATTATCAACCGTTGCCTTCAGAGAAGAAATATATGAAGAATTCGGAGATTTTTGGACGCAACCATTTGTCCCAGAGAACACGTATAAGCAGGAGTATGACTATTATAGTCTGAACTATGCAGCGGATGGAGCTGAAGTGGACGAGTATTCCTCGTACCTCTTGGATAATGCTGAGTTTTTGTACCAAGTCATGCGAGAATTTCCGGAAAATTATTAATTGATGCATGAAAATTAAACATGGCGTGCAGATACTGATTGCTGGTCAAGGCTGAAGATCATGGCTAGCTAGCTATATATGAGAGTGTGTAAAAAAAAGGCAATAAATTCCTTTTTATTTCCTGCAACACCAAATTTGCAATTTCGTTTGTACACTGTATAATCCTCCTACAAATAATTAATGCATTAGAGAACGTACGTCATATTGTCTGTGGTTTAGATTATCGATTTATGTGGACTTGCATCTATATATGTATAAAACCAAATTTTGTGAATCTGTTTTTTTTTTTTGGTAAAAGAATCGTCATGCCTCTGTACATATTTTCATACGAACACACACACACAAATTTGTGTACTTTAATCTAAGTCCAGACATCCCAAAGAGGATTCTTGCTCAAACCCAAAAAAGAAGCACACAGAGACAAACATACACAGTAGGGTTTCTTTTTTGGCGAATAAAACACAATACAACCCGGTCGTCCCAGAAATTACAGAAACGACTATTGTTCGTGATCTCTCCCTGTGTTTTTTGATTGCCTTTTCGTTTTTCATTTTCGCGTCTAGAAGAAAAGCATACAATGGTCATCACGTTTTAATCAACATGCAACTGGGCATTAGTATGTTCTGTGCGAGTTTTGAATTTCACCAGCCTTCAGTTTTTCCAAAATGTCATGCGGCCGACGACCATTTACATTTAGTCAAGTTTCTTTAATTTTCACTACGGGTAAGTAAGAATCCGTTGTCCCTAAATCATGTGTAATAACTTTAAAATAAATCGTTAGGGCAAAGATGTGAATATCATTTAAGTACCCTAACCTTACTAGGTCTAATATGAATCTTTTACTTTTTAAGGTCACAGTTAAATAAATTAAATGGAAAATAATAATTTGCTTACTCAAAAGCCCCGTAATATAATTAGTATAGCTTAGTGTTTGTTAATCTAATAATTGTAATTACAATATTACTTAAAATAATAATTACAAACCTAAGATAAATATAAGTTGTACTTTTAATTGAAAATATTAATTTCAAGATAGTTAAGATAATAATTTATATGAACGAATAGGGTGATTTAATGAAAATTGCATGTATATGCTCCTCTTGAAAGTTTAAAAAAAAAAAAAAAAGAAAAAGAAAAAAATATCACTTAAAATTATGAAAATTATTTATTATTTTAATAAGTCTTATTAATTACATCCCTTTTAAACAATTAAGTAAAGTGAAAAATAGGCCATAAGGTATTTCTTGTCTTTTTCGGATTTGTATTAGATAAAAGATTGAAATTGAAAAAAAAAATGCTTAACCTCCATACATAATTATATTTATTTTCTATTTTTAATCCCTCCCCCTCTCTAGTGTCTACACACACAATTCACCACCATATGCATTTACTTTCATAGAACCAACCGACTTTGTAATTTGATAATTGGCATACATCAATTCGTTTTCATCCTTAATTTTATAAAGTATGTTTTCAATCCAATCTAATTAGTACCATTAGTCTCAAGTGATGATTTTTTGGTGTGTCAATAATTGTTGTTTTTAAATATTAAACTTAATATATTAGTGTTGTGAATGTTTGTGGACCTCCATATTTTTGTTAATAATATAAAAGAGGACTACAAAAGATTATAAAATTAAGGGATTAAAATGAAACTTTGTATAATCAAAAGATTAGGGAATGACTTACCTAACAAAACCAATATATTTGGGGTGTCAAAATAAACTGCCTTATTAAAGCATGAACTTAAAGGAAGTAGTTAAAAGCCTCAAGCTCAAAATCCCAAGCGACCCCAGAGGCTGAATTTAAATAAAATGGCGTCCAAGTGATCATATATCACTATTGTCAGTTATGACCTTCAGCAAGCACTCCCTCGACAGGCGCAAGCATGTATATGTAAGTGTATTCGACAAAAAATGAATTGTGTTTAATCCGATTTGAAAAATAAATATTTTTATTTCTTTATTAAGTATATCAAAAACAATAAAACTAAAATAACATTTATATCAATATCAATATTAATGACAATATCAAATGTGCCTGTATAGTAGGTTGTCCCAAGTCATCAGGCCTGACATTCTCAATACTGGTTTCTGGTACGTTTCTTAAGTTATGCAATTTACTTGTTCTCATGAGAGCAGGAAAAGAACCAAAGCATAGAGGAAAGAAAAATGCATGCATATTTCACGACTCGGATTCCATTTTGGTTTCTATTTCTCGATTAGTCACCAAATAGGGCGTATTTTTTCAGTTTCTGCGCTTTCATACTTAATCAAGTCCAACAATAATTGTCTCCGATTGTCTCATTTCTCATTCATAATTCCTCCATTTGCTAAAGTCATGTGAAACTGGCATGTTATTCAACTGACGTGTAGAATGACGCTAAATCTTTGAATAGTTCAACAGAGATGAGAGATTTCAAAAAAAAAAAATATGACATATTTATATAAATGTATATCATTCCTCATCTAAATGTAATTCTTCATCTCTACACAAGAAATGATTGTATTTGACAGGTTCGAGTTTTAGATATACATGCGAACTCCAGGCGTGAAATTCGTTTCAGCCTTTAAATGTGTCTCAAACAATTAAAAAAATTGAAGTCTCTCATCTCTGTTGAACTATTCAAAGATTTAGCCTCATTCTACGCATCAGTTGAATAATATGCTAGTTTCACATGACTTTAGCAAATGGAGGAAATGGATGAGAAATGAGACAATCGTTGGACTTGATTAGGTATGAAAGCGCATAAACTGAAAATAATATTACGTCCTATTTGGTGTTTAGATATACATTTAGATGAAGAATGACGCGATTTATGAAATTTTCATATTTACCTTTATAAAAAATTGCATTATTCTTTTTAGATTAATCAACTGATATCCGGCACTACTAATAACTAACTTATCCAGTTCACAGAAACGTAGGCCCCACTATAGGGAAACCTCACTACCTCCAATTAATTATTGTGCCGGCTGCGTACCTAAGATTCAAACATAAGGCCATAAATTGCATTATTCCAAGAGATCCAATTATAAAGTTCTTCCATATCTATTTCAAGGGAGGTACTTTTTGTGACATCCCAAATTTTGGGATTTGGAAATTTGAAATATGATATGGGATAATTATAGAAAATTTGGCCTTAATTATTTTTAAGTTAATATTTGGAATTGAGGCATATTTTTGCATGAATTAAGGATAAATAGTTAGGGAATAATTTTTGGCCCAAATATTTTATGGCCTAAACGAATTAATTGAGGAAGAAAAATCCTTAAATGAAATTAAGGATTAATTTTGATTTCTAACTAATGTTTGCAATTTAATTAGTAAGGGACTCAATTGCAAACAAGAATCTAGTAAGGAGTCAAAAGGGTATTTTCCTCAAGTGGACAGCTCATCTCTCCTCTCATGCATGCTTGCCACGTATGTATCACACCAACCCCCTCTCCACTCAGCTGAACACAACACGCCACACACACATATTATCTCTCCTTCATTCATTTCCTCAAAACCGGACTCAGCACTCTCTCCTCCCTCTTTCTTTTTTTTTTGGTCAAAGTCTCCTCCCTCTTTCACACATCCATAAAACACACACTTAACACAAACACTCCATTTCCTCAATCTCCCATCCGTTCTCATCTTCACACCCGCATATACACCACCTCCACAATCCCTCATTCCCTCCTTCCCAAGAACACGCTGAGACGGAGAGCACAGATCCGGAGAAGCTGAGAATCTAAGACTGAGAGAGAGAGAGCAGCAATTGAATCAGAGAAGAAAAGACCTTCGACTGTCACATGCAATATTAGTTCTGACTTAAGGTGAGTTCTTTGAATGGTTTCCCATCTGATTTTTGAAGTTGCAGAAAGTTTTGTGGGTTTGGATGGCTGAAATTCATGTTTTAGAGAAAGAGGGAACTCATGACATCATTTGTGCTTCATGCGTGTAGATTTTTAGAGGAGTTTTGATCTTCTTTGGCTCTGGAAATAAGTCTCTAAATCGTGCATGGTTGATCTAAGTACATGGTGTCTGAATTGCAGAAGATAAGAATCAAGAAATGAGCTTGCATGTGTTGTTTTACAACTCTGTTTTTTAGTATGAAAAATAGAGCATGTTGTGCATGTCATTTTCATGGGTTAGAGGTGGAGTTAAGCTATGAAATTTTGGTAGATAATAGTTCACTCCCTGATCTTTAAAATGAGCGTTGGATCATTTAAAACGGAGGTATATAGCTGGAGATATGATTTTTAGAAAATGGGTCACGTTTTTAGAAAACTTCCGTCATGATTCCGGAGTGATGAATTTCAAAAAGATTAAAACCTAAGTAAATTACCTCCTTTGACCATGAATCTTGGTGAACATAAAGTTAATTCCTAAATCTTTAATTTGAGCCAAAGAACACATATTTTGGTTAAGTATGTAATTGGGTTTTTGTTCTGGAAAACTTTCTGAATGAGGGTCACGTTTCGGAAATCTAGGAATGGATGGCTTATGTTAAAATGATGAAATTAATTTTCCTAGAAACTAGACTCAATAAGGATTCCGTATGCTTTTGAACCACTTGATTCGGACACCTAAAACTCCAGATATGGATTTTTAAAGAAAATGTTAAAATTTGGAGGCAGTTAACTTAAGATCGATCTTTAAATAGGCAAATGAAATCTGAAAACCCTGAAACTTTCTAGATGTCCATAGGACGTGCAGAGCTTTGATTTGATAGGTATTGGGTAATTTTTGAAGCTATGTACGATGAGATATTGATGAGGGCCTTTTCGTCTTCAGCCTTGGGGTCTACAATCAAAAATTAACCAATGATTGTGTATAGGCAAACCTAGGATTATTCTCTCTTCTCCATGAGCCTTTTATTGAATCCTAAGTAATCTAAATGCCATGAAGATGCAATGAAAACAAGGGGAAATTTGGTTTTTGATTTTCAAATTAATAAACTAAAATACGAATGCAATTTAATTAAATGCTAACTATTGTTTTTGGTATTTTTAATAAAATGGAATGGAGTATGAAATTTAAGAACGATGAATACTCTTGGTAATGAAGAAATTGACTATCACATTGTTCAAAAAGTATGGGAGTCAAAATCCATTAAGTCTTATGAAAAACCTCAAGATACCACTTGAGTCCAATATTCCCAATTAATAGTAGCTCCTACAACCATAGCTAACTACTACCTCTTGAGATATTATTTAAAACCCTTAATGTGCAATTGAAATTGAAATAATGCAACATGAGCCTTCTTAACTTTGAGTGCTAACCAGCCCCTCAAGGGCACAAATAAACTACATTAACTAGACAATATCACGCTAATTAACATAATCTAATTGCAACTACAAAGAAATCAAACATGCATATTTATCACTAAAGTCGTACTTCAAACCCGGCCAACCCGGCCTAACCCGACCAGTCGTCCCAAAAAAAGATAAAGAAACCCTAACATATTCGGGTAGGGTAGACGGGTCCGACCCGAAGTCCGGTAAGTCCGGTTTCGTGCTCGAACCAATAAGCCCGGTCTACCCGGATATATATATATATATATATATATATTAATAACTTCAACCCCTAGCCCTAATTTGAGCATTTGATCCCCAATCTCACGCAGATCACGCTTCTTCCGACAAAAATCTCTCACTCTCCCGATTTGGCATCTCCCTCTCACCATCATCTCCTACTCTCCTCCTCAACCGCTTGCACGGGCCGTTTCGCCTCATCGTCGCAAGAACATCCGGGCTATCGTCGTAGCGGCCTATGCTCACTCATCAACGGCGGCCTCTTCCTCCGGATATGGGTTTCATCGATGGAGACGACAATCTTCGCTCCAGATATGGGTCGCCATCGTCCTCCATTTTCACGCCCTTTCCTCCTTCTAGCCGGAAAGCTTCACCCCCACCACCGGCGATGACCCATGCATGATGATTTTCTTTCATCTATTTTATTTCTTCATTGTCATCTTCTGAATTGTTTTCCTACTAATCGTTATCATTCTGTTTCTGGAAATTTTTTGTTTTAGATTTTCATTTCAATCGATTGGATCTTTGGTTTCCTAAATTTCTTTCCGTTCGGATTTTCCTTTACTATTTATTGTAAGGATGGTAGATCAAGCCTTTGTCTTTCCCAGGTATTATCGTGTGGAATCCTTTCAATGATCTACATTGTATTATGCCACCCATCTCATAGAAAAAAAGAAAGCATGATCATGCCTTATTTAAGTGCATCTTCTCTAATCCCAAATCTTTCTTCATAGTAAAAATTATCTTCAAATGTCCGTGGCTTACTTTGCCCTAGAAATTAAGTTTCCTCGTCTATCAAAGTGCTTGAAATATTTCAATGGACTCGGCATTTATTACCGTGAATATTTTGGAAAAATGAAATAATGCTCGAAATCGGGCGACCACTAACTCGGTGCGATCGACCTAGTCTCGTCAACACGGAAGCCATCAGGTTTTTTCCGGTAGATCGAGCCGAGCTGGAATGTCCATTTCGATCAACCTTCCGGACCAAACCAGGGGTTAATGACTTGCCGATGCAGTCGGTTGGTGTACAAACCCTATTTATCACACTACAAAATCCAATCTCAACTACAATTATCAAACCAACAGAGACAATTAACATTAATCTCATTTCTAGAATCATATACAATAATTACTAAAACTAGGCAATCTAAATATATAATTCTAGACTAATGAAATAATAGAAAAAACTCCCCTATGAAGTCCATTGAGCTCAAGCATAAATCCTCATCACCAAGAAGGGAATCAGCCACTAATCATGTAAGCACAGTTCCAACGTCCAGCCATGAATAAAACATAGAGAGGGAAATGGTGGAAGGCAATGGAGGATAAAAAAGAGCATAGGGACGGAACGATGGTGGTCAAATGGAAGAGAGAGACGATGGACGCTGAAGAATGACGGAAAAGAAAGGGAGAGGTCCGATGGTGTTGGTTGGGTGAAGCTCGGCCCTCCTGTTCACGCTCGCTTCCTCCTCCATTCGCCATGCTTTCTCGCGCCGAGATCGTCGAGATGGAGTAGGTGTGGCCGTGAAACTCGCCGGCGAGAGGAATGAAGGAAGGGAAGGAAGGAAGAGGATTGATGATCAAGGTCTTCGTCTGGTTCGCAACGCTATCCCTCTTGGGTCCCTTTTTTTTTATTTCCAATTAGCTGACCTAAAGTTGCTGTAAAAAACGCAGAGTTTTACGTGTTGGTCCCTCTCTGACAATTTCTCCATTTTAGGTCCTTCTCTGACATTAATTATGGTCCTTCCCTGACATTAATTCTGGTCCTTCTCTGATATTAATTCTGGTATTCTGGTCCTTCTCTGACATTAATTTTGACCCCAATTGACATTTTCTGAAATCTCAAATTTTCTTCTTAAACACCTACAATGCAAGATTAAACACAATATAACATTAAAAGTCCAAGAAATCATTTGTATGAATAATTAATAAATTATGACCATTTTGCCCCTAATTTAACTTAATTCAATACAAATGTCCCTAACTCAAATTAGTGCTTAATCATGCAATAATATCCCAAAAAATGCATTAAGAATCCCAATTTAATCATGAAAAATCATATAAAAATTTGGTTCGATCAGATATTGAAAACTAAACTCAATAAGAACATGACTCAATAAGTGGAGCTATGTACGATGAGATATCTAAAAACATTAATTTTCCCATAAACTAGACTCAACAAGGATTCTGTATGTTTCTGGAAGTTTGCACAGGACAGTCATGGAACCTTGAAAACTAGTAATGATCTAACAGGCTATGACACTTGGTGTCATTTTTCTGGGGAAGTGAGCTTGTCAAGGAACCCAGTGAGTTTTGGAAGCATACCATTTGGAAGCATTTACTTATGAATTTTCAAAGTTTAATGAAAATTTCTGGGAATTTAATATTAAGTCCAAAAGTGGTAAATTAGGGACATTAAAGCTTATACCTAAAGTAATCAAGGTTATAATGGGGTTAACATGATAACTAGGACTCTTATATCATATATTCATATTTGAAGGTCTTTATTTAATAATGGTCATCATCCCAAATTTTATAAGAATTCCCGAGCTTGCACGCACCACAAAGAATTTGGACGTTGTGGGATTTACTATGTAGTCAGGTAGTAACTTTAATTCTCTATGACATGTGTATGCTTATATGCTTAAATTACCATGATTTTGGATTCTATGCCTTGTGCACGTGGCTGTTTATATTCAATGTTACTGTTATTTGGCCAATAGCATTTGTTTTCCTATGTGCTGAGGAACTCGGATCCGATAAGGTTCTACGTTTATTTTTCCTATGTGCTGAGGAATTCGGAACCGGGTGGGTTCTGCTTTTATCTTTCCTTTGGTAGGGGAATTTGAGACTCGTAGGGTCCTGCGTTTACTTTCCTAGCACGGTGGAATTTGGGACTTGTAGGGTCCTACATTTATTTTTCCTGTCAAGGAATTCGGGACTGGTAAGGTCCTGCATTATTTTCCTGGCACTATGGAATTTGTGACTTGTCTGGTCTTGCGTTGTTGGACTTGTAGGGTCCATTCGCAGCTAACATAACATGTATGATATGTTGCTTGTTGTTGCTGTCTGTTTATGCTGAACGTTAATTGCTTTTCATGAATAGTGGTTTTTAATTATCATATATTGCTTACACTATTCATAGAGCTTAACATATTACTGTGAGATTCAATTGTGAATCTTAGACTTGTATAAAAATATAGGTAGTGGATCAAGACGGAAGGGAAATGCGGTGTTATAAGACGGGAAGAGGAAAGTTGAACTCGTGGAGGAGTTCTAATTTAAGTTTTGTATATATATATTTTGGAATTGTTTTGATGGGTTGTATAAGGATTTTATTTTTGAAGGTATTTGAGATGATTGTAAAATAAATATCCCAGTGGGGATTAATTTTTATACATTACCAAGTTATGTTTTAGTTACTTTATCATTTACTCACTCGTCCAAACTGAATCCACACACTCTTCTGTGTAGTAACTCTGATGAATGTCAGGAGATATAAGGGAGTGTTACTCTTTTTCTATTAAAGACATTGTGCAATGCATAATATACAAAATGAACAATAATTAGATCGTACTGAGAACCGGGTACGTTTTCTTTTTTTTTAAAAAAAAAAAAAAACATGAACCGAACCAACGAAATGATTTTCTTTTCCGAGCGACTTAAAATTTTATTTCGCAAGTGACCAATCCTGGTCCATTTCTCACACTCCTTTGCATTGCTAATAGCCGATACAGAAAAAAGAACCATCACCAAAAAAGTAAAGGTGACAGTGCTTCTTCTCGTTCGGTTGAGATGAGATATTGAGAGCATATGTTGAGAGATACGGCCACAGTAATTGGGGTCAACTTCCCAAACATACAGGTATATATATTTACATACACACACTTGAACCGGTTAACCATACTCAACCCAAACCAACTTAATTATTGATTTGTTTCAATCCGATGGCTATATTACCTTCGCCCGGGCGTACTGCGTGGAAATTACACCCAAGAAGAAGACCAACTCATCATCAATTTACATCAACAGCTTGGAAATAAGTAAGCATATATACGTTACCCCTGAGATATACTCTTCCCGATCTATTCGGGTTTTGTTGTAAATTTAAGCTGGATGATCGAGTTTTAATTTGTTAATTTCTTAAAATTCCTAATATTATCATTCCATAATGGGTTGAAAAGAGTTACGAACGGAAAAAAATGCGGTCTTTAAACATCAAGTAAACGTAAGATGCTTTCATATGTATGCCTGATATTATATATCTAATTGTGAAGGAGAAGCAACAAAATATTTGGAACCTCAAAACACTCTGCTTGGTTTTGTTGCTGCTTCCTCCAGTGATATTATCTCATCAGAAAATTCACCACACATCTACAATTCATCTTCAAACTCTTCCTTCGGAGGAGAAGGTGTTGCTAATGCCGCTGCATGCGAAATATTTGAAGAATTCGGCGATTTTCGACCCAACCATTTCTGTAATACCCTAAAATTCCTATTTGTCATAAATACTATATTTTGATAAATAATACATATTAAATACAAATGTGAATATTTGTCTCAAGAAATTATAATCTATTGATTATATTTTCATCCAAATTCCACTTTGGAATTAATTAACGAATGGTTAATTATGAGACATTATTTAGGAGCTATTTAATATGACATAAATAGCACATAAAAAGGTAATTAATTTATAACCAAAAGGAGGAATGTAATATCCCAAATTTTTGGATTTGGAAACAAGAAATGTTTTATGGGAATTTATTATGAAAATTTGGCCTAAATAGTTTTAAAGCTATTTTCGGATTTTGAGGCCTATTTTCCCAATAATTCAAGGAAAAATAGTTAGAGGATAATTTTTGGTCTAGAAATTTTAGAACCAATATTTTATGGCCTAGAGAGTTAATTATGGAAGAAAATTCTTATATGGAATTAAGGATTTTATTTTCCAATACTTATTTAATATTTGCAAATAAATATTAAATGGTAGTTTTTGGTGGATGGAATAGGTAAGTGGAATGGTAGTTTTTGGTGGATGGAATAGGTAATTAGAATGGTAGTTTTTGGTAGATGGAAGAAGAGTGTTTGGTTTATAAGGAATGTTTGGTTAAGGAAGAAATGTAGTTGGAATAGCCTTGAATTTCTTCTATAAATAGAAGACTCTTCTCTTCATATTCTTCACACCAAAATCAGCTCAAAGCATCTGATTTTAAGATTAGAGAGTGAGTAGAGTGAAGTTCTTGGAGCAAGGAAGAAGTAGTAGCAAGGTTCTTCAAGGGTAAGTTCTCTAGTTCTTGAGTTCTAGTTTTAAATTCATAGATAGAAGTTGCTTTGATCTTAAATATGCTAGAGTAATTTTATTTTCATGTTTTTATGGTTAGAAATGGTTTTATTTCGAAAAAATGATGGAAAAGGTTATATAGCAGAATTTTTGGAAGCTAATCATAAAGTAGCGAAACTCGGCGAAATTTTATCGGTAAGCAATTTTTGAAGTCAGGGGTAAAAACGTCAGTATTTTATATTGAAGATGAATTTCTAAAATTCTGAGAAAATTCATGGTTAAAGTAGACATATAGACCTTTTCAAATATACCAAGAGTGAATTAGTTCGAGGTCTGTGCTAAAAGATAAAAATGTCCACAGTTGGGCTACGTTTTCTGGAAATTTTCTGGGCAGAAGATGAACACGTGAAAACTGGGAACTATTCATAAAATCTGGGCAAGAATCAATATTTTTCCACAAACTTAGACATCCTAAGGATTCCGGGGAAGTTTACGGATCCTCGTTTCGAGTTTTCTAGAATTACTTATGAATTTTCAAAGTTAGAAGTAAATCTGGCCATAATGCTGAAAGTAGCGTTTTTATTAAATAAAATGTAATGGCAAAATGGTAATAACAAATCCACCAAGGGTAGAAAGGTAAATTAACCTTTTGGATATTATTCTAAGCAATATGGTAATATGTTAGGATATCCGAGGATTCGGAGTCGATTTGAAGGACGGGCATATTACTATTCATAGTGCCGTATTTATGAATAGTACCGTATACATAAATAGTAAATTACTATTCACACGGAAGGAAGGTACGTTCGCGTACGTAACTTTAACTCGATATGTCTTGTATGCTTATATGTGATAGATGATTTCATAGAGTCATGGACAAGACTTGGTCTTGGGTCATGCACCGTGGTTAAGACTCTGTCTTGAATCACCGTTTATATACATTCAAACTTTGATACGGGTTATAGTCTTGATAATGCCGTGAGATTGTTTTCCTAGCGGCGAGGACACGAGTGTACATCGTGGCACAGTGGTGCGGAGACTATTTAACTATACATGGATTTGTATAGATAACTTTACATGTCTTGTGTGCTATGTCTTTGTTGTTGTGTTGACATTACATCTGCTTTGTGTGCTATGTATTAGTTAATCTTTGAAATGTAATGAATATCGTCATTCATATCTTTGTTATACTTTTCATATGAGGTTAAGCGTTACCTAAGATTCAATTTGTTTTGAATCTTAGACTTGACTAGAGGTTCGGGAAAGGAACCAGGATTTATGAAGACGTTGTGAATGAAGCCATGAGAAGGAGCATTAATGGACGGAGCCGTGAGGAGGCACCGGTCAAAGGAAATGCGGGAAGAAAGTCACAGAACCTACCTTACAAAGCATGAATCTAATAAAGTTACTTCATATCATTTGGTGCTTAAACTAGAAGGGTCGTCTATGTGGTTCGGTCAATCGGTCCCTAGACGGTGAGACTCCCACTAGACCTACCCGGCTGGCCAAATGAGATGATTTAACGAGTTAGGTTCTATGCCCCAAGTCTACTCAAGGCTTGGTTGAAGAGGGTATAGTTACATGTAAGAATTGTAATTATAAAGTTTTGTATTCTTGTATCACATGAACAATCCTTCGGGAAATTTATAATATATCGGTATACGTCGGGCATCAACATATGTCCGAGTATTTTTATATCATTTACTCAATTGTTCAAATTTTTAGTACATGCTCTCGTTTCCGCATTACGCTAATTTCAGTAGCACCTCAAAACTCTGATGAATATTTATAAAACCACGTGTCACCGGCACGATTTATGCTACGGAATTTGGGGTGTTACAATTTCTCCCAAAATAACTCTAATAGTCTGAACTATGCAGCAAATGCAGCAGACGTGGATGAATATTCCTCATACATCTTCGATAATGCTGCTTTTTTGTACCACGTGATGCACATGGTAACATATAAGCTAATGGTAATTATTATTCTTCCTTATCATAACAAGAGGTCATGCACATCGTGAATATAATTTTAATTCAGATGTAAATCACATTTCTTTCTTCTCCGTTCTCTTCAATCAAAACATACTTGTAGGCTGCAAACTGGTTTTGGAGATGTTAATTTTTTTGGTTTTATTGCCCGTAATAAAATGCATATATGTGTTCGTGATTATTCTCCTCCTTCTTCAATATATATATTTCCCTCTCAATTACATTTACGAGTTGTAATAATTAATGTATTGAAGTTAAATATTGCATGAATGCAGATTGTAGGTCAACTGAAGAAGGCTAGCTATGCATGGTTATTGGATGAATGCCAAGAAAGCACCTAAATTCCTTTTCATTTCTTCCAAATTTGAAATTTCATCAGCACACTGATAGTTATTATCCTACTAATAATGTATGCATGTGTATGTCTGTGCCTTGCTCTTGCTAATGGCTAGGCCACTCCATCATATCGTTTGTGCTTTTGATTATCAGAGTTTGTAGACTTGAAGTTTTGCTTGAATCTGTTCGTGTAAAATAAATTATGCACTTTTGATCATACGTACATATATATTTGTTAGTAGATTACTATTATTACATGAATTTATCACTAGGTTAATTGATGATTATTCAAATTGTGTATCGCAATCTAAATCTGGACATTATAAACAGGATTCTTACTCAAACCTCACACACAGATACACAGTTTTTTTGTTTTGTTTTTTGCCAACATAACACAGAAGATTAGAAATTAAACCGCATTGTTGCGTAGGGCTTTCTTTGATGTAAAATGTAACGTGGGCAGTGATCAAGATTTCCAACTCTATTAAAAAAAATGAACGAAATAAAAAATTTGAAGCAAAAAAGGTGTCATGTTAGAACACGGGATCAAGCTAAAAATCTTAGATCATATATTTATCATTGTCCTGTTCATTTATATGATACTAATAATTACCCCCACATCCTCTTGTTCTTAATGCATAACCTATAGCATGTCAATATAGATTAGAGTTAGAATATCTTTACAGGTATATACGTATATTCCGAATCATCAACACCTATAGATCGAACTTCCTTAACTAAACTATAGAAGATCTAACTTCAAAGACTTATTAACTGATGAAAAAATATAGTATATCCCAATTAGACAACATGAGATTAGTGGTTATACTTCTGTGTCCCAAAAGCAAATCAATCCACCTATCGTCAATAGTTTTATGAACTCACAGACCAACAATATTGTTTTCCAAATCATCTAATGATCTCCTCCCACTAAAAATATGAAGAATATGGATTGACTAAACAAGTTATTCCCAAACCACCTAATTTTGTTCATCTCATAATAATTACAAGGTTGTATATCATAAATTAAGTGGGTAATAAGAGAAACAAGATGGAAGTAGAAGAGCAGAATTGAATTAATAGGCGCAGATTTTCTTTTAAACTTATTTTCTTCTATGGCAAAATGGAGTTCTCTCAGCATTTGTTTTTCCTTCGCAAATACTTCAAAATGGCATATTGTCTAGAAAATATAGGAAACTCTCATTAAATTTCTTAAAAAATTGGATTAAAAAACGGTTAGTTGTCGGTACACACTAGTTTCTTAAGTTGCAGCACTGAACTTTCTTGAATGTTTTTTTTTTTGGCTGGTCAATGTTCATAGAATGAATTCGATCCTTAAAATGGTAGAAATAACTCACTCCAGTATTTCTCGTCATCATATATAGTAAAAGAAAGGGAGACGTGAATGTAAATACTTGAGACCAGTTTTTATTTTTTATTTTTTTTTAGGGTTTAGGTCGCGGAGATGAACGAGTTAGGGAGGATAAGATTCAGAACCGATAGCGATTCTGAGATATCGAAGGGTTTTTGTTGGTGCTTGATTTGGATGTTGGACGGCACCGAGCCGGAGGAGGTGTTGACAGTGGCGGAGGAGGATTTGGCAGAGATGAACGTGGGCTTGCATGTGAAGGCTCAGTCTAGAGTGAGGTGTTGGCGTTAGTCGAAGGTTTTTTTTGGAAGGTCGAAGGCCGTTCGCCACTGCAGAGTCGGCTCGCCATTAGGTATATGCATGATTCCTTCCACCATTGCCTATTTCATTTTGCATCATCAGTTTGCATTCCCCCACTGCTTCTGCTTCTTAGCTTCTACCATTGTTGATTGATAATTGTGTTTATGATTAGTTTGTGTAGAGATCTAAGGCCTGATTTTCCTCTAAATTCTGAATATGATTGTTTGAATTTAGTTCTTGCAACCACTCCTATCGCAGTAATGAGTTCTTGCAACCCCATTCCTGCTCGCCATTAGAAATTGTTCATGTTGGAATCGATCTAAAGTTAATATTGTGCTTTTAGTCAGAGTCAGTTGATTTTTTTGTCCTGAATTGGCCCAACTGCCCAAGTATGATTTTTTTATTGATATTTTTGAGTGAAAAACATAATCTCATATAATGCTATGTTGTTAAGTGTTAACTGGTATTACATATAATCTGTCCCAAAAAAAATGAATTGTTTGCTTTGTCTAGAAACATGAAGCATACCACATTATCAACTTGAATAGAAAAATAAATAGTAATAAATAATGAACTCAACAAAATCTTTTTTTTTTTCTGATCAGTTTTTAGATCAGTTTTGTACCATCAAATGTATTTTTTTTAACCCAGGCTAAAAAAATTTCCAAATTCCGCCAAAGCGTCCTCTCCAAACTTTCAACTTGTTTTGTTGTGTGGAATGGTCAAAAGAAATCCCTTTCGTTGGAAGGTCGAGTTCGATCCTTTTTCAGGGAGTAAAACCATGTGACAAGAATTTGACAGATGAGCCAAAAGTATGAGTCAACGGGGAAAATAGATCCGAAATAGGTACAAGTCCAGGTGTCCGCCGCCTTGAGCTCATAATGGAAGGGTTTTGCAATTTATTGTTGAATGGGCCCCTTTATCCTCACGTGAGTCCCATCAGCTATACTTGGTTATCGTACGTCACTACGTCACATGATTTCACCAAAGATTACAAATAAATTAGGAATAAGGTGAAAAACACATGAGATTTTTTTAGAGTGATTTGTTTTTGAGTGGGGTAAAAATAACTATAAATTTTGAAAATATGAGCAAATATCTCAGTGCCGCTATCTAATACTAATTGCTGTTATTTACGTTGGTGGGCCCACAATGGTGTCTAGGTTAGCATAGTTTAGCCCACAATGTTCATTTTTAAAAAATAAAAATAAAAATGTGTACATTAAAAATATGCATTTATTCTCAACTAGCTTATATAGCATATTCAATTCACATTTGGCGGAATTTCTAAGTGTAATATGCATTTGGCTAAATAATCATTTGTAATGACTATTCTGGGATTCACAATTTGCTTATAACATATTCATAACTAGTTTTAAGAAATTTACCATCAAATACATTATAATCTAAATTTCGTGTTTTATAAACTAAAAAGAAACCCCTTTTTTTCACAAAACTTCTAATATCATATTCACACAACAAACCTTTTTAAATTTGCAACTATCATCTATTGTCTTGGGCTAAAAGACTCATTACAATGTGTATTTTGAAATTGACAACTCACTTATAATATATTTACAATACTAACCTTTTAAAATTTACAAATTAAATAAAAAATACAATAAAATCTAACTTTTTTTGTATGAACTAAAAAAAACTATAATATCAAGTGGTTGTATTTTGATATTCATACTTCATTAATAACATATTCATAGCTAACCTTTTGATATTTTACTTTTACCGTTAAGGGTAAAAAATGTTTATAAATTGGCACTGTCTATTTTTCTTAGGTACAAAAATATGTACCAACATTTTAAAAGAGTTCAAAAATGCCAAGTCGTAAATGAAGGCTATCAAGTGAGACTCATTTTCTTGTCTATACGGACACTAGATCTCTCTCCTTATCACCCTTCCCCTCTCTCCTTCTTCTCCCTCTTTCTCGCCTCTTGAAGAAGAGACAAACATCTATCTCTCCAACTCCAATCAAAGTTTTATTTTGCAACAACCAGAAATTTTAAGGGAGGAAGTGGGTGGATTGTAGGGGTAAACGCACGTAGACTCGAGCTGATAGGGACATTACTGCAGTCAATTGCGAAGCTAGGTGGGAATTTCAAAAGAAAATAAAAGAAACAGACACTGTCAACTCAGTGTCTACCTCATCACTGTTACTAGTAAAAAAAATTAAATAAACGGTCAACACAACTTCTAACAACGGACGTATGATTTTTGAGTTTTATTGAACGTTGTTGATAGGTATTTTTACTCCAAGAAAAATGTATGCTATCAGGTGCACATTTGAAAAAAAATTATGGGCATTTTTGCCCCTAAACCCTTACTTTTATCGTGCATTGAGCAAAAAGAATCATGTTCAATGAATCTATCTTTGAGATTAACAACTCACTGATAATTTTTGCCCCTAATCTATTACTGCTAGTGTTAGTTCTGTTTCGACTACACCATATAAACCCACTTCCCCTTTGATTTTTGGTAGTTTTCACCTTGGACACTTGTCTTCCCATGTTTTGAAGCAACAATTTCCTTTTATTCTTGTAATTCTTCTCGTGCTTGTGATGTATATCACTTTGCAAAACAAAGAAACATTCCATTTCTCATTAGTGCATCTACAATTGTTTATTGTCTCTAAATGTTGCATGCTGACATTTGGGAACCATACAAACTCTCTTCCATACATGGCCATTTGCTATTTTTTAACATTTGTTGATGATTTTACACATTATACACTACAAAAAAAAAAAAAAAAAAAAAAAAAAAAACTTCGGATGAAGGACGGAATTACTAATGGAAAACATTCCGTCGGAAATTACCGAAAGAATTCCGTCGTAATCCGGCGTTTTTTTTGTAGTGACACTTGGGTATGCCTTTTGAAAACCAAGTTTGAAACTTGAACTTTGTTGAAATCTCGCATTATTTTTCTTGAAAATCAATTAGCACATAATGTTAGAATTGGTAGAACCGATAATGGAGTTGAGTTTCAAATGAATTCCTTTTATTATTCTAAAGGTATTCTTCACCAAACATCATGTGTTGAAACTCTGGAACAAAATAATGTTGTGGAGAGAAAGCATCAACACATTTTGCATGTCGCTCCAGCATTAATGTTTCAATCCCACTTGCCTTTATCTTACTGGTGTTATGTTGTCTCTCACACTGTCTATATCATCAATAGACTTCCAACCTTTGTTTTAAACAATAACACTTCATTTCAACTATTACATGATCAAGCACCAGATTATACCCAATTTAAAGTTTTTGGATCATTTTGTTTTGCTTGTACATCTTCTTCTCATAGGACAAAATTTGATACTAGAGCTTGCAAATGTGTTTTTCTTGGTTACAAAACTAGCATCAAATGATATGTTCTTCTTGAGATTCATACATATCAAATCTTTATATCAAGGCATGTCATCTTTTATGAATCAATTTTTCCCTATATCAATTATCCATCTCCTACGGATTTCTTTCATTTGCCTAATTCCAATCATTCTGATGATCTTGATTACAGTGACCACTTTCTCCCTTCTATTCTTGACCATATTGTTCCTCCAACCACTTCTATCTCTCTGTTATTACCACTTCTGAGTCACCTTCTTACCCTTTTCCTGCCGCTTCCCCTATTCCCACCATTAATTCTTCTAATCCCACTACTCCTCCTTCTATTACCATCAATAATACACCCATTCGCATATTTGACAAACTTCATAAGCAACCTACATATCTAAATGACTATCATTGCTCTCAACGTACATCAGCACAATCTGATTCCATGTTTGGATCCTGCAGATATCCACTTTCCTTAGTTTTATCCTATGGCAATCTTTCTTCTTCCTATAAGCACTTTGTTTGTTCTCTTTCTATACCTCATGAACCTAGAACTTATCAAGAAGCAATTAAATATCCTGAGTGGCAACAATAAAAGAAACTTGAATTCACAGCTTTAGAGCAAAACAATACTTGGATTTTGACTGAATTACCTAGGGACAAGTCGCCTATTGGCTGCAATTGGGTGTTTAGGACTAAATTCCATGCTGATGGTTACTTTAGAGAGATAACACTACAACAAAACTTTGGATCAAGGACGAAATTACCAACGGAAAAAATTCCGTCAGAAATTACCGATGGAATTCTGTCTGTAATTTCTGTCGATAATATCCGGCGTTTTTTTGTAGTGTACAAAGCCCAATTAGTGGCAAAGGGCTATAAGCAAACTGAGGGTGTTGATTATTTTGATATTTTTTCACCAATTGTTAAAATGACTACAGTGAGATTATTGCTTGTTGTAGTTGCTTCTTCAAATTGGCATCTTCAACAACTTCATGTAAACAACGCCTTCTTACATGGTGATCTTCATGAGGATGTTTACATCTCTCTCCCCCTGGCTTTTCTACTTCTCATCCCAACTTAGTTTGCAAATTGTCGAAGTCACTCTATGGCTTGAAACAAGCCTCACGTCAATGGTTTGCCAAACTTTCTTCTGCTCTATTTTCTTGTAGCTATGTCCAATCAAAATCTTATTACTCTTTATTTACAAGGCAGAATGGTGATTTTTTTTTACTACTATTTTGGTCTATGTTGATGATATAATTCTTGCTGGAAATGATTTGGTTTCGAATAAATTGCATTAAATCCTTTCTTGACAACATATTCAAGATTAAGGATCTTGGCAAACTCAAATTCTTTCTTGGTCTTGACGTCACTCGCTCATCTACTAGTATCTCTTTAAACCAACGCAAATTTTCCCTTAATATACTTCATGATGCAGGTTATTTGGACTGTATGCCCGTTTCTACTCCTATGGCTCGTCATACTAGATTATCTCAAGATGTTGGTGCATTGCAATATTGCTCCTTATATGAGATTAGTTGGCCGTCTCTTATACCTTACTACCACAAGACCAGATATCTCATATGCCGTTCAACAACTTTGCCAATTCACTCATGCTCCCATTACTATGCATTATCAAGCAGCTTTACGGGTCTTAAGGTACATTAAATGATTTCCAGGCAAAGGTATGTTCTTTCCAGCATCTTCATCTTTACAATTGAAGCCATTTAGTGACTTGGATTAGTCTAGTTGTCCTAATATATACATGTAGATCTTTATCTGGCTATTGTATATTTCTTGGTAATTCTCTAGTTTCTTGGCGATCTAAGAAGCAAACAACAATTTTCCTCTCTTCATCTGAGGCCGAATGTAGAGCCATGGGTTGTGTGGCTTGTGAAATCCAATGGCTACTTTATCTACATGCTGATTTACATGTTCTACATCCTTCTCCTACAATCCTTTATTGTGATCGATAACCAATCAGCTATTCATATTACTTCCAATCCCACTTTTCATAAGATCACAAAGCATCTTGAACTTGATTGCCACTTTGTTGGAGAAAAGGTTCAAACTGGGCTTATTAAACTTCTTCCACTTCACAGTGCAAATCAACTTGCTGATATATATTCACTAAACCACTTGATCCACAGCCCTTTCATGGCTTCTTATCTAGACTTGGCATGATCAATATATACACTCCAGCTTGTGAGAGGTGACAAAGTCAGTTACTTAATTAAAATAGTTACTTTGTTAGACTTTACTTATTCTGTACAAGTCTGTTGTACGTAACTAATTTGTATATGACAAGTTTTCAAGTTGTGGTAATTAGTTCTTTCTATATAAGTAAGACACACTATACACAGTGATTATCATTAATGAGAATACTTTTATCCTTAATCTCTCGTTGCGTATTAAATAGAACACAATCCAACTCGGTTGTCCCAGAAATTACAGAAACGACTATTGTTCGTTATCTCTCCGTGTTTTTTTATTGACTTTTCGTTCTCCATTTTTGCGTCTAGAAGAAAAGCATGAAAATGGTCATCAGCTTTTAATCAACAACTGGCATTAGTATGTTCTGTGCGAGTTTTGAATTTCACCAGTTTTCAGTTTTTCCAAAATGTCATGCGGCCGACGACCATTTACATTTAGGCCAGTTCTCATTTTTTCTTTTTTGGGTTAAAAGTCAAGGTTTCTTTAATTTTCACTACGGGTAGAAAAGAATCCAATGTCTCTAAATCATGTGTAATAACTTTAAAAGAAATCGTAAGGGCAAAGATGTTAATATCATTTAAGTAGCCTAACCTTACTATGTCTAATATGAATCTATTACATTTTAATGTCATAGTTAAATAAATCAATAGAAAATAATCATTTGCTTACTCAAAAGCCACGTAATATAATTAGTATTACTGAGTATTTGTTAATCTAATAATTGTAATTACAATATTGACTTAAAATAATAATTACGAACCTAAGATAAATATAAGTTGTATTTTTAATTGAAAATATTAATTTCAAGATGGTTAAGACAATAATTGATATGAACGAATAGGGTGATTTAATGACAATTGTATATGCTCCTCTTGAAAGTTTTTCTAAGAAAAAATATCAATTAAATTTATTTATTATTAATAGGTCTTATTAAGTGAAAAATAGGCCATAAGGGATTTCTTTTATTTTTCGGATTTGTATTAGATAAAAGATTGAAACTGGAAAAAAATTATTTACCTCCATACACAATTATATTTATTTTCTATTTTTAATCCCTACTCTCTAGTCTCTACACACACAATTCACCACCATATTCATTTCCTTTCGTATAACCAACGGACTTTGTAATTTGATAATTGGCATACATCAATTCGTTTTCATCCTTAATTTTATATAGTATGTTTTCAATCCAACCTAATTAGCACCATTAGTCTCAAATGATGATTTTCTGGTGTGTCAATAATTGTTATTTTTAAATATTAAACTTAATATATTAGTGTTGTGAATGTTTGTGGACCTCGATATTTTTGTTAATGATATAAAAGAGGACTAAAAAAGATTATAAAATTAAGGGATTAAAATGAAACTTTGTATAATCAAAAGATTAGGGAATGACTTACCTAACAAAACCAATATATTTGGGGTGTCAAAATGTGCTGCCTCATTAAAGCATGAACTTAAAGGAAATAGTTAAAGCCTCAAGCTCAAAATCCCAAGTGACCCAAGAGGCTGAATTTAAATAAAATGGCGTCCAAGTGATCATATATCATTAGTGTCAGTTATGACCTTCAGCAAGCACTCCCTCGACAGGTGCAAGCATGCAAGTGTATAAAACACAATTCATTTAGTTTAATCGAACTGAAAAATAAATATTTTTATTTCTTTATTAGGTATATCAAAAACAATAAAACTAAAATACCATTTACATCAATATCAATATTAATGACAATATCAAATGTGCCTGTAGGTTGTCCCAAGTCATCATCAGGCCTGGCATTCTCAATACTGGTTTCTGGTACGTTTCTTAAGTTATGCAATTTACTTGTTCTGATGAGAGCAGGAACAGGACCAAAGCATAGAGGAAAGCAAAATGCATGCATATTTCACGACTCAGATTCCATTTTGGTTTCTATTTCTCGATTACTAAGTCACCAAATAGGGCGTATGTTTTCAGTTTCTGCGCTTTCATACTTAATCAAGTCCAACAATATATAATTGTCTCCGATTGTCTCATTTCTCATTCATTTCCTCCATTTGCTAAAGTCATGTGAAACTGGCATGTTATTCAACTGATTTGTAGAATGATGCTAAATCTTTGAATAGTTCAACAGAGATGAGAGATTTCAATTTTTTTAATTATTTATGACATATTTATATAAATGTATATCATTCTTCATCTATACACAAAAAATGATTGAATTTGACATGTTCAAGTTTTAGATATACATGCGAACTCCGGGCACGAAATTAGTTTCAGCCTTTAAATGTGTCTCAAACAATTAAAAATATTGAAGTTTCTCATCTCTGTTGATCTATTCAAAGATTTAGCCTCATTCTATACATCAGTTGAATAATATGCTAGTTTCACGTGACTTTAGCAAATGGAGGAAAGGAATGAGAAATGAGACAATCGTTGGACTTGATTTGGTATGAAAGCGCATAAATTGAAATTAATATTACGCCCTATTTGGTGTTTAGATATACGTTTAGATGAAGAATGACGCGATTCATGAAAGTTTCATTTATATACTTTTTTAATAATTTCATTAGTCTTTTTTGGATTAATCCACCAGTATTTGGCACTACTAACAACAATTTGTCCAGTTCACACAGGAACGTAGGCCACACAATAGTAGAACCTTACTACATCCAATTAATTATCGCGGTAGCTGCATACTCAACTTCAAACACGACGCCATAAATTGCATTATTCCAAGAGATCCAATTATAAAGTTCTGCCACATATATCTCAAGAGAGGTAAGTCTGGTATCATGCATAAGGTTGCTGTCATACAAGCCACAAATTTTGGAAACAATCACTCCAGAGAGGGATGATTCTCATATTTAATTATGCCCACTCAGTTACTCGGAAACATCCCAAATCGTAACTATCTTCTTGTCCATCTGACGTCTAAACCTATCACACAGAGAAAGGAGTCAGGGACGGCTCCGAAGGATCGTGTAAATGTGGACAAAGTTTTTTATTACACGCCCACGAAGTCAAAAAGTGTTGTGCAGTGCATAATATACAAAATGACCAATATTTAATTATATTTTACTGATGAACCGGGTACGTTTTCTATTAAAGACATGAAGCGACCCAACGAAATGAATTTCTTTTCCGAGCGACTTAAAACTTTATTTCGCACGTGAGATACTTCGCACTCCTAAGAGCCGACAAAGAAAAAAGAACCATCATCACCAAAAAAGTAAAGGTGACACTGCTTCTTCTCGTCCAAAATTCTACAACTAGCTTTACTATTTGTTATGGTAATTTTCCATGAACTCAGAAAACATATAAACCCATGTTTCTTCCCTCGTGCTGCCTAATTTTATTGCTAGCTAGAGCTTCAATATTAGAAATCAGGTTGATCTGAGATAACCAAATAATTTATATAGGTGATGATGAGAAGCCCCTACTATGACCAGAATGGATTAAAGAGGGGTGCGTGGAGTAAGGAAGAGGATCAAATGTTAAGAACATATGTTGAGAGATACGGCCACAGTAATTGGCGTCAACTTCCCAAACACGCAGGTATATATATTTACATACACATACACTTGAACCAGTTAACCATACTCACACCAAAACCAACTTAATTATTGATTTGTTTCAACCCAATTAAGTTTAGTTAGTTTCTAATTAAAGAAATACAAGTTGGGATGGATCTTGATGGAGTTTCAGCTGCAATAACGTACAGGTTTATCAAGGTGTGGAAAGAGTTGCAGACTCCGATGGCTAAATTACCTTCGCCCGGGCGTAAAGCGGGGAAATTACACCCAAGAAGAAGACCACCTCATCATCAATTTACATCAACAGCTTGGAAATAAGTAAGCATACATATGTTACCTCTGAGATATACTCTTCCCGATCTATTTGGTTTTTGATGTAAATTTAAGCTGGATGATCGAGTTTAAATTTGTTAATTTCTTAAAATTCCTAATATTATGATTCCATAATGGATTGAGAAGAGTTACGAAAGGAAAAAAATGCGGTCTTTAAACATCAGGTAAACGTAAGATGCTTTCTTGATATGTATACCTCATATTATATATCTAACATGTATAACATTTGCAATAGTAGATGGTCTTCCATTGCCAAAAGATTGCCAGGGAGAAGTGACAACGAAATTAAGAACCATTGGCATAGCCACCTAAAGAAGCTCTTGGAGCGCAACCATGCGGAAAAATCTGAGTTGAAAACGAAGGCTAGTGATAATTACGAAGGAGAAGCAACAAAGTACTTGGAACCTGAAAACACTCTGCTTGGTTTTGCTGCTGCTTCCTCCAGTGATATTATCTCATCAGAAAATTCACCACACATCTACAATTCATCTACAAACTTTTCCTTCGGAGCAGAAAGTGTTGCTAATGCGGCTGCATGCGAAATATTTGAAGAATTCGGCGATTTTTGGACCCAACCATTTCTCCCAGAAAATATATATGACCAAAATAACTATAATAGTCTGAACTATGCAGCAAATGAAGTAGACGTGGATGAATATTCCTCATACATCTTCGATAATGCTGATTTTTTGTGCCACGTGATGCAGGAATTCCCAGAAGATCCTAAAATGGATATATAAGCAAATGGTAATTATTCTTCCTCATCATAACAAGAGGTTGCACATCGTGAATTTAAATTCAGATCTAAATCACATTTCTTTCTTCTCCGTTCTCTTCAATCAAAACCTACTTGCTGAGGGTATAGCTCACTCTTGTGGCTGCAAACTGGTTTTGGAGAGGTTAATTTGTTGGCTTTATTGCCCTTAATAAAATGCATATATGTGTTTGTGATTATTCTCCTCCTTCTTCAATATATATATATTTCTCTCTCAATTACATTTATGAGTTGTAATAATTAATGTATTGAAGTTAAATATGGCATGCATGCAGATTGTTGGTCAACTGAAGAAGGCTAGCTATGCATGGTTATTGGAGGAATGCCAAGAAAGCACCTAAATTCCTTTTCATTCCTTCCAAATTTGTAATTTCATCAGCACAGTGATAATTATTATCCTACTAATGATGTATGCATGTGTATGCTTGTGCCTTGCTCATAGCTAGGCCACTCCACCATATCGTTTGTGCTTATGATTATTAGAGTTTGTAGACTTGAAGCTTTTTGAATCTGTGTGTGTGTGTATATATATATATGTTAGTAGATTACTATTATTACATGAATTTATCACTAGATTAATTGATGCTTAATCAAATTGTTTATCGCAATCTAAATCTAGACTCAAACCTCACACACAGATACTCGGTTTCTTTTTTGTTTTTGCCAATATAACACAGAAGATTAGAAATTAAACCGCTTTATTGGGTAGGGCTAACTTTGGTGTAAAAAGTAGCGTGGGCAGTGATCAAGATTTCCAACTCTCTATATAAAAAAATTGATTGAACCAAATTAAAAAATTGAAACAAAAAAGTTGTCATGTTAGAACACGGGATCATTTATATGATACTAATAATTACCCCCTCATCATCTTGTTCTTAGTGCATAACCTATAATATAGCATGTCATTATAGTTTAGAGTTAGAATATCTTTACAGGTATATACGTATATTCCGAATCATCATCACTTATAGATCGAACTTCCTTAACTAAACTACAGAAAATCTAACTTCATAGACTTATTAACTGATGAAAAAATACAGTATATCCCAATTAGACTACATGAGATTCTGTGTCCCAAAAGCAAATCAATCCACCTATCATCAATAGTATATTATGAACTCAGAGACCATGATGTAGTTCTAAAAAATCCCATTTGCAACAATAATGTTTTCCAAATCATCTAATGATCTCCTCCCACTAAAAATATGAAGAATTTGGATTGACTAAACAAGTTATTCCCAAACCACCTAATATAGTTCATCTCATAATAATTATAAGGTTGTAAATCATAAATTAAGTGGGTAATAAGAGAAACAAGATGGAAGTAGAAGAGCAGAATTGAATCAATATATAGGCGCAGATTTTCTTTTAAACTTATTTTCTTCTATGGAAAAATAGAGTTCTCTCAGCTTTTGTTTTTCCTTGGCAAATACTTCAAAATGGTGTCTTGTCTACAAAATATAAAGAAAATCTTGTTAAATTTCTTAAAAAATTGGAATAAAAGACGGTGAGTTGTCGTGACACACTAGTTTCTTAAGTTGCAGCGCTGAACTTTCTTGAATATTTTTTTTTTTGGTTGCTCAATGTGCATAGAATTAATTCGATCCGTGAAATGGTAGCAATAACTCACTCAAGTATTTCTCGTCGTCATAGTAAAATAAATGGAAACGTGAATGTAAATACTTGAGAACAGTTATTTGTTTTACGTTAGAACAACTATACATTGACTTCTCCATAATAACATTTGCCACCCGTGCGTTACAAGTTAATGTTTAATTGAGAATTTAATGCCATAAGTATTAAAAAAAAAAAAAAAAGAGTTAACCTAAACTCTTTTCAAATACCCATACCTTGTACCTAATTATAAGAGAGCTCATCGAATTAGGTGATTTAAGAAAGTGATTAAAATTAATTAAAAACAATAAATGTATTTGAAATAAATTTTTTCTTCTAAGTATGCCTTTATTTATGAGGGGCAAGTAAGTGAGAAAAATAAAGTAAATATAGATATTAGTGACCTTTTAATTAATACAATATATATAATTAATAAAAGGTAAAGATGGAAAAAACTCATTAATGTTAAGATAATTCTTATTGAGCTATTATAAAAAGGATCAAGATAATTCAAATTTTAAGCTCTTATAAAAATGGTTAAAGAGGGGGAAAAAAATGAAACCAAACAAGTCCATGCAAGCACGGGATATATTATGAAGTTTATGTACGTCTTCTCCAAACTTTGGATCTGGTTTCCTTGCACGAGATTTAAATTTTTTATTTAATAATTTTTAAATTAAAAAAATCATTTTTTAAAAAAATATTAATTGAGAGGTTATCTTTATTTTAAATGCTTCTACCTATTAAAATAATTTTTTTAAAAAAATAGAAAAAAAAAAAAATCCTAAACCGTCGTAGGATTAGATCTAGATGATGCAAGGGAGGAGGAGCTCCTGCCTATCTAAAGGATAGGCAGGGAAACTGAATCCCCAAACTTTCAACTTCTTTTGTTGTGTGGGATGGTCAAAAGAAATCACTTTCGTTGGAAGGTCGAGTTCGATCCTTCTTCAGGTAGTAAAACCATGTGACAAAAATTTGATAGATGACCCAAAAATATGAGTCAACGGGGAAAATAGAACCACATCGATCCAAAATAAGTACCCCTGGGGCGGAATTAGGGGTAGGGGTGGCCCCGCCCCTAAAATTACAGAATTAACCCAAAAGTTTAGGAAATTCTATTTTAGCCTTAGAAAATTTCAATATTTTCACTTTAATGCGCATTAAAAGTTTCATGGAGAGAGTAAAATGAAAATATTAATATTTATAGGGCTAAAATGTAATTTCATAAACACTGAGTTCTATTATATAATTTTCACTCCCCAATTTCAAATCCTAGCTCCGCCTCTGGGTACCCCAGCTTAATATTAACCAAACAAATGACACATAAATTGACTAGTATAAGTCCAAGTGTCCGCCGGCTTGAGCTGATAATGGGAGGGTATTGCTATTTATTGTTGATTTTGTTGTAAATATATGAATACATGTGTGGGTGTCAAAGAAATTAGTCTCATATTGCTCGGAAATAAGAGAATATAAGCCTATATAATGTTATTGTATTGAGCTTGTAAAGAGGCATAGAGGAGTGATGGGCTCGCATGTAAAGCAGCAAGCCACCAAAAAGCAAACTCAGTGGAAATCGGCGATATCTTTCTGCGTGCGAGTAAATACTTAGTATCGGCAATTTGTGTGAATTAGCACTGTACATTTTTTCTTAGCTACAAAAATGTCTATAAACATTTTAAAAGAGTTCAAAGTGCCAAATCGTCAATGGAGGCTATCAAGCGAAACTCATTTTCTTGTGTATACGGACACCAGATTTCTCTCCTAATCACCCTTCCGATCCCCTCTCTCTTTCTTCTCCCTCTTTCTTCTCCCTCTTTCTCGCCTCTTGAAGAAGAGACAAGCATCTGTCTCTTCAACTCCTATCAAAGTTTTGATTTGGAACAACCAGAAATTTTGAGGGAGGAAGTGGGTGGATTGTAGGGGTAAATGCACTGCACATAGACTGGAGCTGCCAGGGACATTACTGCTGTCAATTGCGAAACTAGGTGGGAATTTCAAAAGAAAAGAAAAGAAACAGACACTGTCAACTCAGTGTCTACCTCATCACTATCATTAGTCAAAAGTTTTATATAAACGGTCAACGAAACGAACGTATTATTTTTTAGTTTTATTGAACGTTGATAGATATTTTTACTCCAAGAAAAATATATGGTATCACATGCACATTTAGAAAAAGTTTATAAGCATTTTTGTCCCTAAACCGTTATTTTTATTGTGCATTGAGCAAAAAGAATCATGTTCAATGAATCTTTTCGATTAACAACTCGCTGATAATATATTAACAACCGGTCCTTAGAAAATTATAGGTGAAAATAATACATCAAATTATATTGAAAATTTTTCATTCACATATAGTCTTTTGGTGTGGATGAGGAAAAAACAGAAAGAGCAATTTAGTAATTGTATTTTTATTTTTAATATCATTCAAATATCTTATTACTTAAAATTAACTTTGTCTATATCCCAAAGGCATATTCTACATCACACACACATACTTGAACTCAAATTTAATTTTTAAAACACCGGTATAAAGATAGAGAGGCAGGTTTATCTCTACGATGTGTTGTGTTTAATTTTAAACTATTCAAATTAAATTGTAATTATACAGATTAGTTTGTACTTCTAGAAATGAGCAACTTTGAACCATTAAATTAAATTATAAAAGAAAATCAAAGAAAAAGGGGAAGAAGAACGTAACTTTATGTTTGGGGAAAATGAAAGAAAAAGTTTGGGACCCAGGCCCAGCGATTCATGTACGTTCTTGGTTGTTAAAAGAGAGAGAAAATGAAAGGCCATTAAGAGAAGAGATTATAAGTGTTAATTCATGTAGGAACTCAGATGATCGTCAAAATAGGGGGCTCCGACCACTCAACTCTGGTAAACGAAGGCGCGTTTGAAAAATCTGTGTGTATTCATGACATTGAAGTGTTGAATATTCCAATTCCCGCGTGATTTGTTAATTTTTTTAAGAGATTAAGGAAGTTAATTAAATTACTTTAAAATATTTATATATATCATTTTTAAAAAAACTATTTTACTTAATTTATAAAATGGTATATAATCTAAGGATATAAAACATATGATATGATTAAGTAACTTATTTAATTTCATGAATTTCTTTTAAAAAAAAGTCAATTTTTGTTACTACCTTCGGTTCTAATTATAAGGCACAGTTACTTTTTCTTTAGAGAGATTAAGGAAGTTTAAATAAGTTACTTAATCATTTCATATGTTGTGTTTCCTTAAATTATATATTAGTTTATTGGTCGAATTATTTAGTTTGAAGAAAAAAATAAAAGTAAAAATACTCTAACCTAATTTAATTAGTTTCCTTAATCTCTCCAAAAAAGTCAACTATATATTATAATTAGGACCGGAAGGAGTATATATTTTATTGATTTCTTACATCGTTGCTCGTTACAATAATTTTCTAGAAACATCATGAACGTTTGTGTTGTTTAGGGGTTCCTAGATTGCTTATCTGTTTTCTTTTTTTTTGTTTTTATAGAAACTGAGATATGGAGATCTCATCTCATGTTAGTTATCCCCTCCAAAATATAAAAATTGGTTTTCCTACTAAGCAAAACACTTATGATCTAATTTGAATGGTCCATATTTGAGTTTTTAAAAGTCCATGTTTTCTTTTTTAAAAAACTATTTGAATGGGAATAGAGTCTAAAATAATGATAATCTCTTAATTACTATACTTTCAAAAAAATAATTTTTATTTAAAAAATCATCATTTAAAAAAAAAAATCAGATCTAGACTATTTAAAATCATGAGTTCGGTTTCTCTCGTCCATCCATCCTTATCTTCAGATCCTTACCGCATGCGGTAATTCGAAAAATATGATCTGGACCCTTAGATCAAAATTTCAACTACAGAGATCTAAAGATGAGGAGGGATGAGCAAAGAAATGCTGGGGAGAGTATTTGCTTCCTTAAAATCATATATGAATGACCTAGATTTTATGAACTTTCCCTATTTAGCAAAACATGTTTGGTAAGAAACTCGTTCCCCAAAATATAACTTTCATCGCCTCCTCCGTAACTGATAAAAAACATTAACTCATTAAACATGTTTTAGATTAATTAATTTTTTAAAAATTTTACCCATAAAAAATATTGTTGATTAAATCCGAGCAGTCATATTTAAATATTAATCATTGAGACAAAATTGATAAATAAATATTAATTACTATCTCCATTATCTCCATTCCGTATTATAAGTTAATTTTGGTATTAAATATAAGAGTTAGTTTAAAAGTTAGTTTTGGTTATAAATATAATTTTTTTCATTTAATATCTTATATTTATAATTTTTTAAAACTAATTTACCTTACTTATACATTTATATAATTTGATGATACACATAAGTATCATGTAATATATGTTATGATTAAATAATTTATTTAGCTTCTTTAGTCTCCTTAAATTACTCAAATAACTCTTACATTAAGAATATGAGATAGTAATTAGAAGGCTCTTATAATATTCATAAGAGGAGGTTCATGCTTTCCAGTTGACCTAAACTATATATGAACCACCATTTATAATTTATAAGAGGAATTATGAAGATCCTAAAGAACAAATATAAAAATCATTGAATATTTTTACAATATTTTGTAAGGAATAAAATCCGGGACAAAATGCCTTACCTTTACCGATGGGGTCCACTGCCCCAATTAATCAAAGAATTCAAAGATTTTTTTGTTAGGCATATGTATCTTTTTATTAAAAATAATCTTGTTTGAGGCATTCTCTAACATTAAATGTAGGCTCTTCTTTCAGTAGGGATTCGAATATTAGTTCGCTACATTATAAAAGATTAACTCCTTTCATTCAAGTATTCAACTCATCCTCATTCTTTTTTTTTCTTTTTTCTTTTTGCTATGAAAGATGGCATAGAGCCTACATTACACAAATAAACATTACACCAAAGGGGAAATTAATCTCAAGACTCCTGATCAACCCAATTCCTCAAGATATTAGGGCACTCATCAATAACAACAGAAGTTGTAATGTTTATTCATCAACTCCTCATTCGTTGAATTCAAAGATCTTAGGGAAAATCCACTTGGAGGCCCTTTTTGGAGAAAAAATCCCAAAAAGGACCCCAAGATTCTGAAAATCCCAAAAAAGGCCCCAGGGCATTTTCTGGGAATTTTCAGAATCTCGTTGACAACTAAATCAGTTACATTAACAACTAAATCAATACACATTAACAACTAAATCAATCACATTAACAACAATATTTTAACAACTAAATCAGTCACATTAACAACAACAACAATATCAGCCCCGGTTAACAACTATATCACCCCCATTAACAACTAACGAGATTCTGAAAATCCCAGAAAAGGCCCTTGAACCTTTTTTTGGGATTTTCATAATCTTGGGGCCCTTTTTGAAATTTTTTCTCCCCCAAGTGGATTTTTCCAAGATCTTGTCATTCCCTAACAGACATGTCACAAACAGTAGGAGAAGACCGGCTACAATCGGGCCTGGGCTTTCAGAAAAGACTTAAATGTCCACTCTGACCCAAAACAAGGTTTTTTTTTTTTTTTTTTTTTTTTTTTTTTTTTTTTTTTTTTAATGGAAGTGGGTGAAATGGGAATCTTATTTATTTTGTTTTATTCTTTAGACATACATTTGCTTGCATTTCATTTTTTTTGATAACCCTTCAGGAAGATTTAAACTTTAAACCCCTTTTTCACCCAACACCCCACCTCACTTTCATCTACCAAACCAATCTCAAGTGACATCATGTATCATTATTTTCCTGTACAGAGTAAAATATTCTAAATCAATAATGTTTTGTTTATGTTTTAAAACCAAATCAAAACTCCAAATTAACCAATGAATTCAGGTAAAAAAAAAAAAACGGGAGTGTTTTTTTTCTCATGAAAAATATAGTGTGCGGGAAAAAGGAAGAGGACATAGTAAAGTGGAGATGCAAGGGCACGACTATTACTCGCCATCTTGTGCCAAATACTAGTTATTTCTAATTAATATAAATGTACTAATAAAAAGTTAAATATATTTAATTTGTTAGAAAATTGAAGTATTTTCAATATTCTTATAGTGTTAATTAGTATATTGAACTACAACATCATATTAATTTCTACTCTCTTGTATTTTTAATATAAGATGTTTCTAATTAACTCACACTTACGTCTTATAAAAGGAACATGAGGAACTACTCCCTAATCTATTGTTAACTGTTACACATCTATTGACCTCGTCCTTTCAAGTGGCGGGTAGTGTGATCCTTTACTTTTATTTAATTTAAAATTAGTTTCCCTGTTAATTTAAGACATTCATCAGACTATTAGCAGCAGAGCATACACTGGTTTTGACAACAATATACTGGTAAGATATAATACAAAAATGTAAATTTCTCCGGATGGATCAAATACATAGTAATCCCGAATAATGATACCGAAAATAATTATAATACATTCATCCGGGACACCAAAATATCCAAAAATAAGTCTCCGACAACCACCATCATAAAACCATAATCCTACTCCGCCGTCTTACCTTGGTCTCCCGGCTTAGACCTAGATGTAATGTCTGAGGGCTTAAATGGGGCTGGGATTCAAAATTGAATCCCAGAGTAACCGTTAATTTCATATAAAATATATATACAATGCATGTAAGAAAACCACGAATAAAAACAAAAACCACATATCATTCAGTATCATGCACACAGCAAGGCACACAACCAATCCAGAACTAACAGTTTTAATAGCACACAGCACAAATTGTAGGGCACAACACACAGCAAAGCCCTTATTGCACACAGCATATTTCGGTTCCATAGCGCTTGGAAATAAATGATAACCAAATGTATGCAATATACGTGGTAAAACATACATACATAAGGCATACAAAGTATATGAAGATTAAGGTTACTACCTGACCGCTTCAAAATCTTCAACTGATTTCATGTCCGTTTAATTGTCTCGGCAACTATTGCATCCTATAAATATACATTTATAGACGGCGGGTTATTATTTCCAAACTCTTCACAATCTTCAACGTCATGGCACTAAGCTTAATGTAAGACTATTAGGCCTATATCAACCCTCCAAGGTCCATTTTAATTTTTTTGAAGGCCAAAATATATAATTTGGGTCTTATTTGTCATTTTTATTCTTAAGCCCAATTTTGCAAATTTACTATTATATTATTAACTATTATTATTATTTTACTATAATTAATTTAAACTCTCAGAGGCTATCCTAACACTTTAAATTAGGAGTTTATAAGTATCAATCATCATATAAATTATAGTTTAGTGTTTCTCATGGTTTCCCAAATGCACATGAATTAGCATATCATATTCATATTCATATATATATATATATATATAAAACAAGTTTTTCCTTTTGTTTTCCAAGTGCGTTGATTATTTATATATATCAACAGGCTTTGCTTATTATTTCCCAATGAAATGAAATAGATTAACTAATTCACATGTGGTGGGACCAACCGTTGACTTTTGGTTATAAATTTTTAATTACACGTACACTACTCCATGTGATATATGTATATAGCCAATATATGTTCATTATGCCTAGTTTTAGTTTTGCTTCCATATCTCTTTGCTAACACCTCCTCTGTTTTAGTTTCTATAAACAGAGGACTCACAAGCAAGACTTATATATATAGCTTTTATATGTGCAGTGATAATTTGAGCATGCATTATATTATATATTAAAGCCAGAAGCTAATATGTGCAGCGATTATAATATGTGCAGCAAGTTTACTATGAGCATACATTCTTTCATTATAATATGTGTAGAGTTTTCCCTTCCTCTTCTTATCTGATCAACGATAATGTGTGTGTGTCTATATATGTGTGTGTATATATATATATATATTTGCAAATTGCAATACCCCGCAAGATCTTTGGTTCCTAATTCATAAATATACATATATATAATAGATAAGTACAACAACTCTCATGACAGAAGCTTGGGTTGATCATCACTATTTACCACGTTTTCAATGCCTTATTTTTCTTCAAATCAGATATATTTATAAATCAATAGCAACCCTTATGGTTTACTGATCACCACGTTGAGTACCACTATATATATATATAACACCAAAAGTTTTCCTCCCATCTCTATATACATATGGCCCTGTTCCCCAACGGTATATATATCAGTGACTTCTCTTTTCATGCAGCCACGATCTCCTAATATATATATATAAATGCTAAAGGCTTCCTCTTTTATTTTCCTAAGGTTTTTCGTGTGGCTTGTTTTAAATTCTCCAATGTGAGAATTGCTAAAAAAAACATCCCTGTTATAGCTCCTAGACACAGAGAAGAACCACACTATTTAATTAAGGTTGAAATTTTACCTTCAACTTTCTTCTTCTCGGATATACTCTGTTTCTTTCAGCTTCCTCCTTCTCGGATCCTCTCTCGGTCTCTTCTCTGTTCTCTAATTTTAAAACAGAGTACACACTTACTTCTTTTTCTCTCAGCCTCTTACTCTCAGTCTCTCTCTCGGCTTGGCACAGGTAATGAGAATAATAGAGGAACTAAGTGCATGGGTTTATATACTGAATCAGAGGACTGGTCCGAGGGGGACGACGGACGAGGGTATACATTGAGAGCCTCAAGAAGCATGACCTACTGGATTGTGGTGCTCGAGAAGGATGGAGGAGTGAGGATCTGCTGGTTGCGTGGACTTTTTCACCGTGATTGACGCTGCTATGATTAGGCCAAGAGCTATCATGACGTGGATTTGCTTCTGCTGTGATCTTACTTTGTTGAATGGGTTTTCTTCTGCGTTATTGCGTGTTCAGGCCGATATGAGAGCATGAGTTCATAACTAGGTTTTTTTTTTTTTTTTTTTGTTAAAAGAGTTAATAACTAGAATCTGGTATATGTATCTATCTGCTATATCACATGTTGGGCTTGAGTATCTGGGCCAAAGAGAATTGAATATTGAAAGAATATGGGCTTTGGTTGTTCAATTACTAAATGTATAATTCAACACAAAATACCATTAATTCCATATTCTCCCTTTCCTTCTAATTTTAGTTATTAAACTTCAATAATTATTTTCCCAAAAATTCAAGGAAAATATACATTAACTTCCAATAATTATTTTAGGCAATAATTTATCCTTCCAAATATTCTTTGACTTTATTCTTTCCTCAATTAATTTATTTGGGCCATAAAATATCATCTCCAAAATATTCAAGCCAAAAATTATTCTCAATTATTTGACTTTAATTTATAGGAAAATATGCCTTAATTTCCAATTATTAGCTTAATAATAATTAATGCCAAATTTTCCATAATAATAATTTTATATCCTTGAAATATTATTTCGTAACTTTCCCAAATTCTCAAGGTCCTAAATAATTTTAATAATCATATTAAGTTTTTCTTCATAATAAGTTTAAGACTTTTGAACTCTACGAGGCAAAAGCCTTCTTATCTCAGTTTTATTTCCAACCTTCTGGTTTAAAAATTTGGGATGTTACATTAACCTTATTAAATATGAGCATATATAAAAGAAAAAATTTAATACCTCTTAAATGTACAGTGCCTTTTATAGAAGGTGTACTGTAATAGGTAGAAGAGGAGGGAGTATATCGCTTGGTGGGTTGGAGAGAGTAAGGTTGTGGATGATGGATAATTGTGCGTGAATAATGGAGACAAGGGGGCACCATGCTCCTCCATTAATGAAGTTTGGAAGCTTATCACTGTGATCACCAATTCTCATTCTCGCATTTCATGTGAACTTGTTCTACCATTCAATTTCCCCACCCTCCCTTCACCATATCCTTCACTCTCCTGAAAACCATGCAATTCCTTCTTTCTTAGCTGACTACTGGGTTTCTCTTTAATTTCTTTCTATAACTAGTTTTTAGATCTCATTCACAAACACATACATCATGTTTTCTATATTTTGATTCTATGTGTAACATTCCCAATTTTCATGTAAATTAATTTATGGAATATATGAATTTTTCACCAAGTAGCGGTCAATGGTATATTATTTTTCGACAAGATAAAGTAATCATTGAAAAATAATGTGGAATTATTCGAAAAGGTGGCAATTAAATTTGGTTATGGATAATTGAAGATAATTAATATCAATTAAATTCAATATATATTTTCCTCATTATTTCCATAATTTTCATCCAATAAAAGGGAGGGGAAATTTTTGATAAAAAATTAGCGGAGTTTCAATATAAGTCTAATTTGCCTTAGAAAAGTGGACATTATATGAGACTTATATGACAAAATATTTTTTTCCTTTGGCGTCGGAACTCGGACGTGTGAGAAGAAGGAAAGTAGAAAATAATTACCTAGCTAGCTATAGGTGTAATGAGCATGGTGTGACGAGATCGTGACGTCCGTCTGCTTAGACAAAAAATTGCCGGTTTCGGGAGTGGAATGTAATTAATAACAATCTTGGGTACTTTTATATAATTTTCTCTGAAACTTTTCCTTTAGTGATTTGCAATTCCCAGAAATTCTTGGGGATTTCCTGAAATTTTCTCCATTCTTCAAAAATATTAATTTTGACCCAATTGACATTTTCCAAATTCTTCAATTTTCTTCCAAAACACATACAATGCAAGGTCAAATACAATGTAACATTAAAAGTCCAAGAAATCATTTGTATGAATAATTAATATATTATGACCATTTTGCCCCTAATTTCACTTAATTCAAAACAAATGTCCCTAACTCAAATTAGTGCTTAATCATGCAATAATGTTCTAGAAAATGCATTAAAAATCCCAACTTAATTATAAAAATCATATAAAAATGTGGTTCGATCATCGTTTTTGATTCTGCTTCCTCCAGAACTATCTCAGAAAGCTCACCACCTAGGTACTGTTCATTATCAACCATTGCCTTAGGAGAAGAAATATATGAAGAATTCGGAGATTTTTGGACGCAACCATTTGTCCCAGAGAGCACGTATAAGCAGGACTATGACTATTATAGTCTGAACTATGCAGCGGATGGAACAGACGTGGACGAGTATTCCTCGTACCTCTTGGATAATGCTGAGTTTTTGTGCCAAGTCATGCAAGAATTTCCGGAAAATCCTACAAAGGATATAGTATAAACAAATTATTAATTGATGCATCAAAATTAAACATGGCGTGCAGATACTGATTGCTGGTCAAGGTTGAAGATCATGGATAGCTAGCTATATATGCGAGTGTGTAAAAAAAAGGCAATAAATTCCTTTTTATTTCCTGCAACACCAAATTTGCAATTTCGTTTGTACACTGTATAATCGTCCTACTAATAATTAATGCATTGGAGTACGTCATATTGTTTGTGGTTTACATTATCGATTTATGTGGACTTGCATCTATGTATAAAACCAAATTTTGTGAATCTGTTTTTTGGTAAAAGAATCGTCATGCCTCTATAAATATTTTCATATAAACACACACAAATTTGTGTGCTTTTTAATCTAGGGGCGGATTTTTTGGCCCGGGGTTGGTGGTTAGTAGTGGCCCCCTAAAATTACGAGAAAAAACTCGAGTTTTAGACAATTATATTTCGCCTCATAAAATTTTAATATTTTTACTTTAATCCCTATTAAAGGTTTCATTCAGAGACTATATTGAAAATTTTATAAGGCTGAAATGTGATTCTTAGAAACTCGGGGTACTTTTCTATAATTTTCGCCCCCTTTTTTAATTTCTGACTCCGCAATCGAAGTCCAAACATCCCAAAGAGCAGGGACGGACACAGGGAGGCCAAGGGTGACCCCCGCCCCCTAATATTTTTTCTTTTAAAAATAAAAAAAGCATCCAACCATTACGTTAGCTTTCATATATATTAACTGAAATATCATCACATATCGCATATCACTTGCTTTCATATATATTAAAAAAAGTGGAGCCCTAACCCCAACCTTTAATATATCCCCAACGTTATGCTCTTTTCCCAAAACTCATCCATCCCTTCTTCCTCTCTCTGGCGGCTCATCCACCATTTTTTTCAATAGTTTACGATAAATTTTAAGAATCGATAAGTACTTAAAATCACTTCTTTTCATTAATTTTTTTATGAATTTATTATATATGATTTTGTCTTTCTAATGATACTACTTTTTATCGATTAGACAATATTTTAGGGTTAGGATTTAGGGCAAGTTTTGATCTTTAACATAGATTTAATTAAAGATGAGTTTAACAATATGAAAACACGTAAAGTAAGAGTCAAATGAAACAATCTTAATTTCTATAATAGATTTCTTTCAATTTTTTGTATATTAGATCATATCATATTTCAAGTACTTTTATTTATGATGTAACATTTTTTATGTTCGCCCCCTATCAATAAAATTCCTGGATCCGTCCCTGCCAAAGAGGATTCTTGCTCAAACCAAAAAAGAAACACACAAAGTGAAAAACGTACACACTAGGGTTTCTTTTTTGGCCAATAAACAGAAAAGTACTTTTTTTTTATTGGAGAAACGACTACTGTTCGTTATCTTTCCCAACGTTTTTTTTATTGCCTTTTCCTTTTTCATTTCCGCATCTAGAAGAAAAGCATAAAATGATCATCAGGTTTTAATCAACATGCAACTGGGCATTAGTATGCTCTGTGCAAGTTTTGAATTTCACCAGCATTCAGTTTTTCCAAAACGTCGGTGACGCCGATGACCATTTACATTTAGGCAAGTTCTTTTTTCTTTTTCTTTTTTTGGGTTAAAAGTCAAGTTTCTTTAATTTTCACTACGGGTAAATAAGAATCCAATGTCCCTAAATCATGTGTAATAACTTTTTTGATTAAACGTCCACGAAGTCAAAAAGTTATGTGCACTGCATACTATACAAAATGACCAATATAATTATATTTTACTGATGAACACCGGGTACTTTTTCTATTAAAGACATGAACCGAACCAACGAAATGAATTTCATTTCCGAGCGACTTAAAACTCTATTTCGCAAGTGACCAATCCTGACCATTTCTCACACTACCTTGCACTCCTAATAGCCGACACAGAAAAAAGAAACATCACCAAAAAAGTAAAGGTGACAATGCTTCTTCTCGTTCAAAATTATACAACCATCCTTCATTATTTGTTATGGGAAGTTTCCATGAACTCAGAAAACATATATACCCAAATTTCTTCCCGCGTGTTGTCTAATTTTATTGCTACCTAGGGCTTCAATATTAGAAATCAGGTTGATCTGAGATAACCAAACAAGTCAAATAATTTATATAGGTGATTATGAGAAGCCCTTACTATGACAAAAATGGATTAAAGAGGGGTTCGTGGAGTAAGGAAGAGGATGAAATGTTAACAGCATATGTTGAGAGATACGGCCATAGTAATTGGCGTCAACTTCCCAAACACGCAGGTATATATATTTACATACATACTTGAACCGGTTAATTAACCATACTCACACCAAAACAAACTTAATTATTGATTTGTTTCAACCCAATTACCTTTAGTTAGTTTCTGATTAAAGAAATACAAGTTGGGATGGATATTGATGGAGCTTCAGCTGCAATAACGTACAGGTTTATCAAGGTGTGGAAAGAGTTGCAGACTCCGATGGCTAAATTACCTTCGCCCGGGCGTAAAGCGTGGATGTTACACCCAAGAAGAAGACCAACTCATCATCAATTTACATCAACAGCTTGGAAATAAGTAAGCATACATATGTTACCCCTGAGATATACTCTTCCCGATCTATTCGGGTTTTGTTGTAAATTTTAGCTGGATGATCGAGTTTTAATTGGTTAATTTCTTCAAATTCCTAATATTATGATTCCAAAATGGGTTGAAAAGAGCTACGAACGGGAAAAAATGCGGTCTTTAAACATCAAGTAAACGTAAGATGCTTTCATATGTATACCTGATATTATATATGTAACATGTATAACATTTGCAATAGTAGATGGTCTTCCATTGCCAAAAGATTGCCAGGGAGAAGTGACAACGAAATTAAGAACCATTGGCATAGCCACCTAAAGAAGCTCTTGGAGCGCAACCATGCGGAAAAATCTGAGTTGAAAACGAAGGCTAGTGATAATTGTGAAGGAGAAGCAACAAAGTATTTGGAACCTGAAAACACTCTGCTTGGTTTTGCTGCTGCTTCCTCCAGTGATATTATCTCATCAGAAAATTCACCAAACATCTACAATTCATCTTCAAACTTTTCCTTCGGAGGAGAAAGTGTTGCTAATGCCTCTGCATGCGAAATATTTGAAGAATTCGGCGATTTTTGGACCCAACCATTTCTCCCAGAAAATATATATGACCAAAATAACTATGATAGTCTGAACTATGCAGCAAATGAAGCAGACGTGGATGAATATTCCTCATACATCTTCGATAGTGCTGATTTTTTGTGCCACGTGGTGCACGAATTCCCAGAAGATCCTAAAATGGATATATAAGCAAATGGTAAGTATTCTTCCTTATCATAACATGAGGGTGCACATCGTGAATTTTAATTCAGATCTAAATCAAATTTCTTTCTTCTCCGTCCTCTTCAATCAAAACATACTTGTAGAGAGTATATGTAATGAGTCCCACATCGGGGAGCCAAACTCTTGTAGTGAGGTTTATAAGTTCATTAGGTTCTCCCTCCTCATAGGCTAGCTTTTGGGGATTGGGCTCTCCCTTTGGGCTTGTGTTCATCACATTGGTGCTTTCCATTGAGAGCCCGATGTTCACGGAAAGGGCTACCCACGGAGGGTTCTGACCGGCAAAGCCCAGTGAAGTACCGTGGAGTGGAGCCGCCGAAGACGTCGGCTCTTGAGGGGGTGACTATGTAATGAGTCTCACATCAGGAAGCCAAACTCTTATAGTGGACTTTATAAGTCTATTATGTTCTCCCTCCTCATAGGCTAGCTTTTGGGGATTGGACTCTCTTTTTGGGCTTGTGTTCATCACAGTATAGCTCATTCTTGTGGCTGCGAACTGGTTTTGGAGAGGTTAATTTGTTGGTTTTATTGTCCGTAATAAAATGCATATATGTTTTCGTGATTATTCTCCCCCTTCTTCAATACATATATTTCCCTCTCAATTTCATTTACGATTTGTAATAATTATTGTATTGAAGTTAAATATGGTGTGCATGCAGATTGTTGGTAAACTGAAGAAGGCTAGCTATGGACCATTCGAGGAATGCCAAGAAAGCACCTAAATTCCTTTTCATTCCTTCCAAATTTGAATTTTCATCAGCACAATCCATCATATCGTTTGTGATTTTGATTATCGGAGTTTGTAGACTTGAAGTTTGTTTGAATCTGTATGTGTAAAATAAATTAAGCCCTTTTGATCATAGGTACATATATATATATATATATATATATATATATATATATATATATATATATATATATATATATATATATATATATATATATATTTGTTGGTAGATTACTATTATTACATGAATTTATCACTAGATGAATTGATGATTATTCAAATTGTGTATCCTGTAACACCTCTACCGGTCTCGTTCTTTCGGGTAGCGGATAGAGGGATTCCCTTTTATAATTACCATATCCCATCTAATTTACCATTTATTAGCATGCATCAGATTTTATAGAGCATTTCCCAATTGGATTTCAGACAAAATTGGTATAATTAAATGCAAATAACAAAATATAATCCACGAAGGGTTAAATATACAATAATCCACCAAAGTGCCTATAAGGATAAAAAAAATATACATTTATCCAACTTCAAAATAAATAACAAAATAGTCTTCCACCGCTACCAATGACTCCAACTTTTCTTGCACAGCAGTCTTACCCTTTTTCTCCAAAATCCGCCCTCAAAGAACTTCTATAGGCTCTACAAAAATCTGGGATTCATAAATGGATCCGGAAGTAACCATTAATCTCATATGTAATGCATAAATAGTATATGTAGGTAACCATAATCGGAAAACACTAAATAATATCATTTAGTAACAAGCGCAGTAACACTATGCAACATACCATGTGTACCGTGTTAACTACGGAAGGACTACATGTCCTAGGAGCAAACACATGATTGCTCAACAAAGCAAGTCCCGGATCCACAGCGCTAGAAAAGACACAAGAGTCGGGCTACTTAACCTAGACCACACTCAATGCACACAAACACATGCCCCTTTTCTGGAGACACAAATAAAAACATACAAAGAAACACAGAACACATGAAAATTAAGGTTACTACCTAGTAGTTGATGACAAATGCCAATAAAATTTTTCCCGGGTACACAAAAATCAAAGTAACCCTAAAATAACCAAAATATAAAAATAAGTAACTCTTTTCTTATCTATTTGATGACTAAAAATAAGCCTTCTCCAACCTTTTAAAAAAAACTCCCAATCCCATACAAAAATCCTATTTTGAACATGTTGAAAACATTAGACACCCCAAATGTAGAATCTGTTCCCACATGCTTGAGACTGACCGAAAACATCTCTTAAATCCCACAACATAACTTTCTCTTATATCATAATGACTCTTCTTTCTAAATCTCAAACCTTGAGTTAATCTTTTATTCATCCTTTTTATCTATTAATCAAACCATTCCATGAACAAAAACGCAGGGTACTATCACTTTCACAACCATAACATCATAAGGTAGTTAAAATATTCACTTACTTGTTCTTGGTATTCTTCAACTAGAAATTTGATCCTTCACGTTTCCTCCCCTTCCTTTTCAATCTCAACCTTCCTCTTGATCGTTGCTCAACTCTCTTCTTGTGTCTTCTTGTTTAGTTTTTGATTTTTTCTCCTCTACCTCTCAATACGTCCAGCAAGCTAAAATGGGAGGGGCAAGCCCCTTAAATAGATCCCAAGGTTGGTTCTAGATCCCTCGTGTCTAGATTTCTCTTCACCATTCTAGAAAAATCAAAGAAAATTTCTTATTTCTACTAATCTCACTTGGCCGGCGGTTTTTTTTTAAAGGGAAGTTGGTGAAATTTTTAATTAATTTATTTATTTTTTCCCTAATTTCTCATGCTTTTTAGCGTCAAGTGTTTGAGGAAATATTAGAGAAAGATTTCCTTATTTCTCTTGATCTCTCCCTCTCTCTGCCGACATTCTTTGTAAAAATTTTTTTAAAAAATCCCACTTCAATTTCTCTCCCATACGTCCAGCATGTTGAAAAAAAAACGTGTGTAATCCAAGTCTCACGTGCATATTCCCACACTCCTATTTTCATGTGCATGTTTGGAAAAACTTATTGGGAGAGCTTATCAGCTAATTAACTGTTTGAAAAGTGTTTATGGGTACTTTTTTGGTTTTTTTCGTTTGGCTAGAAAAGTTGCCCAATCGAGCTTATGGCTTATGAGAAGAGCTTATGATAAGCTCCATTTCCTGGCATATTTACTATTTGAATCGGGCTTATGGTTTTTTTTTCTCTTATAAAAGTCACTTATCCATAAATCATTCCAAACAAGTTTATTTCACAAAGGCTACTTATCAATCATCAATCCAAACATAAATCATGTTTCACAATCGGACTTTTACCTAATCGGACTTATCTATAAGTCCGATTACCCACGGTATCCCAAACAAGCCCAATTGATTGTGGATAGTCTCAGCCATCAATTCTTAGGTCATAGGGACACTCCATGACTCTAGCCTTGGGTCATTAATAGCTACTCCTCCTCTTCCCACGTGATGCGTCTGCTTAGCTGATGGGGGAGAAATTTTATTTTAATTTTGTCTTATCGTTAAGTATAATCTCCTCTTTATGTCATATAAGTCTCATCTAATGTCCACCTTTCTAAGATAAATTAGACTTATATTAAAACTCTACTAATTTTTTCATCAGAATTTTCCCCTCCTTTTATTGGACGAAAATTATAGAAATAATGAGAAAAAATATATTTTTACCTTCTTTGACATTTTCATCTCAATTTATTTATAACCAAATTTATTAAATACATTTTTTAATAATTCCACCTTACTTCCCCATAATTAATTTATCCTGTTGGAAAATTAAATACCGTCAACAAATACTTGGTGAAAAAAATCTTATATTCCATTAATTAATTTACATAAAAATTGAGGAGGTTACATATCGCAATCTCAATCTAGACATTATAAAAAGGATTCTTACTCAAACCTCACACAGAGACACAGTTTTTTTCCCCAATATAACACAGAAGATTAGAAATTAGACCGCATTGTTGCGTAAGGCTTACTTTGATGTAGAGAGCGGGAATCGAGGCGGTCCGGCTCGATAGGGTCAAGGCCTAACGGGCGCAGGTAAGGAAAATATCTGTTTTTCAAAACCTGGCCCGATAGTATTAGGGTCAGGGCCTGAAAATTACTATTCTAAATTTTAACTATTTTTCCTTCGATTTTTTTCAAAGAAATATAATTAGTAAATTACAATCGTTAAAGTTCTAATCTATCAAATAAATGTTATCAATATTAATATCTAAACAATATAAATCATTCAACAAATAAACACATTCATTAATTAGTAATAAAAAAAACAAATAAACACAAAGAATATGTTTTTTCCTTTTTTTTTCAAAAAATATTAAACAAAAAAATTGCTTTTTGTATGCCTACGACAAAATGCCTTTCCCTATGTAATTTTGTATATGTCTGCAGATTCCTTCAGTTCATGCATGATTTTACTAACAGGTAAAAATAATTATACTTATTTTACACAAAATATATTTATAATTTATTACTTATATAATATTGTAATACCAAAGTATGTGTTTATTTAATATGAAAACATCTCTTCTTTAAAATTTATAATAACTAATTATGTGTTTTAATACGGAATAATAATAAACACAATAAAAGAGTTATAGTTTAAACTAAAAAAAATATAAGTAATTACAAATAAATACATTCATTAAGTGGAAGTCTAAGTAATCAATTTTTTTTTTTTAAAAAAAAAACTACAATTAAACGGGCCTAACGGGCTGGCCCGATTAAGCCTGAGGCCCTACAGGGCCGGCCCTGCAGGGCCAATTTCAAATTTGTTGTCTAATTTTCAAGCTCTAGCCCTACGAGTGCAGGCTTAAACGGCAATGGCGCCCGACGAGCTTGACGATTTAAAACTCTACTTTGATGTAAAATGCAACGTAGGCAGGAATCAAGATTTGCAACTCTCTTTATAAAAAAAATTAATTGAACCAAATGAACAAAAATGAACAAAAAAGTTCTCATGTTAGAACACGGGATCAAGCTAAAAATCTTAGATCATATACATATCATTGTCCTGTTCATTTAGAGTTAGAATATATTTACAGGTATATACGTATATTCCGATTCATCACCACCTATATATCTGATAAGTAGATATTTTATAATTAAATAGGTGTATATTTTATGGTATATTGAGTTGAATTTATTAATATTTTATACCTATTTAATTATCTTTTATATACTTATCTATCTTTTAATTGAATATAAGATAAAAGAATATTATAACGAGAAAATCTACTCATATCCTATTTTATTGTGCGGGAGATATTATTTGATCTAAGAGAGACAACAAATTTAATTGAAAAAGATATAATATAATATATTATTATAAAAGGATATAATACATCAAATTGACCAAGGATGAAAGCGTACTGCGTAAAGAATGAAAAAGGCAATTGGAATAAGATGTGGACCCCGCACGTAAAGCAATTACCACGGAATTTTAATTGTTGAAAAGATATTGTGTAGATATGATATATATCTAACATATTGGAGATGAATATTTGACGACGCGGCCCAACACGGAATACCCTAAAGTATATCTATAAAATTGGGGGAACGAACACGCATAAGGACATTCGGACGCAAAGATTGAGAGCAGGACGCAAGCCGCAGGACGCTAGAGATGAAAAGAAAAATCAAGAACGATCGGAGCGAAAAGAATTCCGGATGCGAGGATCACAATTCGGTACGACGCAAATTTCAAGAAGCAACGGATGGGAAGGGTGAAATCGGCGGGGAGGAGCGACCGGCGGGATTCTGCGGGAGTCCTTATTTCTCTTTTCTTTTCCTGTCTTATTTTAAATCTGGATTTTATTTATTTTATGGAGTTTATTATAGCCATGCTAGGCTAGTTTTCTTTAGTAGTTAGGGCGAGGATGAACCCTATGCGAATTTAAAGGATTTGTTTGGATTCTTTATTATTTATTATTTTCTTGATTGAATGAATTATCTTTGCTTAATGCTTTCTTTAAGATTGATCACATTTTAGATTGTTCATAGGTTGATGTATGACAATAGAGATGTTGGTGCATCTAACTAGAACCGTTAATTCATCATAGAGTTGCATGACCTAGACATAGGCTTGCAATTTATGCGATCTAATAATTCTGGTTTAAAAATATGATTTTTTCAAACAATACTAAGACATTAGGTTGTTTTCAAAGATAACAGAGACTAAGGTAGCGTCAAGACATTGAGACTTAGTCTAACTTTAGAGAATTGATCGTCAATCATGGAAATAATAATCAATTAGGAATTCAATTCAAATACTTGGAGGAACATAGGGGGATTCTCGGCATTTCTAGGCTGCGTTTTTCTTAATTACTCGTATTCTCTAAACATTTTCTTGAATTTCTTGATTTTGAATTCTCATTCTTCATTAATTCTTTAAATTCTTATACTTATCAAACTCACCTCATATTACTCATTCATCCATCTAAAGCAAAAATAACGAATTAGTGATTGGAGTACTATTCCTCGTGGGACGATTTTGTTCTCATTACTTTATTACTTGTAACGACCGGTGCACTTGCCGAAGTCGCTATCAATATCGAACTTCCTTAACTAAACTATAGAAAATCTAACTTCAAAGACTTATTAACTGATGAAAAAATACAGTATATCCCAATTAGACCACATGAGATTAGTGGTTATACTTCTGTGTCCCAAAAGCAAATCAATCCACCTATCATCAATGGTATATTATGAACTCACAGACCATGATGTAGTTCTAAAAAATCCCATTTGCAAAAATCATGTTTTGCAAATCATCTAATGATCTCCTCCCACTAAAAATATGAAGAATATGGATTGACTAAACAAGTTATTCCCAGACCACCTAATTTAGTTCGTCTCATAATAATTACAAGGTTGTAAATCATAAATTAAGTGGGTAATAAGAGAAACAAGATGGAAGTAGAAGAGCAGAATTAAATCAATAGGCGCAGATTTTCTTTTAAACTTATTTTCTTCTATGGCAAAATAGAGCTCTCTCAGCATTTGTTTTTCCTTCACAAATACTTCAAAATGGCGTCTTCTTTAATTTTTTTTTTTTTTAAAAAAAAACGGTTAGTTGTCGCTACATACTTGTTTCTTAAATTGCAGCGCTGAAATTTCTTGAATATTGTTTTTTGGTGGCTCAATGTTCATAGTGAATTCGATCCTTAAAATGGTAGAAATAACTCACTCAAGTATATCTGGTCATCAGAGTAAGAAAAAATGGAAACGTGAATGTAAATACTTGAGAACAATTATTTTTTTTACGTTGGAACAACTATATATTGGCTTCTCCATAATAACATTTGTCACCCGTGCGTTACAAGTTAATGTTTAATCGAGGGATTTAATGCCATAAGTATAAAAAGAGTTAAGCTAAACTCCTTTCAAATACCCATAATCTGTACCTAATTATAAGAGCCCAATAACTGAATTAGTCAGTTTAACAAAGTAGTTAAAATTTGTTAAAAGTAGTAAGTGTGTCTGAAATAAACTTTAATTTTTTGTTCTAAGTATGCCCTTAGTAAGTGAGAAAAATAAAGTAAATATATATATCACTAAAAAAAACTATATTATCAAGTGTTGGTATTTTGATATTTATAATTCAAAGGAAAAGTGTAAAGAAGAATGTAACTTTATGTTTGGGGAAAATGAATTGAAAAAGTTTGGGACCCAGGCGCTGCGATTTATGACATTGAAGCGGTGAACATTCCAATTCCGCGTGGTTTATGTTTTAATTCATAACATTCAAGTGTTGAACATTCCAATTCCCACGAATATGAGACAAAATTGAATTTTTAAAAAAGATTATGAAACTAATCAAATTATTTTAAAATATTTAAGAAAAATTAAAATAAAGGATCTAAAGAAAATAATATTTATTATAAAGGACCATTGATGAGCACTATTTATGTCATGTTTTCCTTGTATTATATGACTGTATTGTATGATGAACAGAGGCGGACGCACGTTGTTAGTTGGGAGGGCAAGTGCCCCCCAATAAATTTGGGATGTTTAAAAAAAAATTAATACATGTTTGAATGATTGTCCACCCTTAAATTAAATGTTCACCCTTAATACATCAATCTTTGCACTTCATAATAGGATGGGGATGAATGATTGTTTAGTGTCTTATATTGAAAAAAAATGTATTTGATAGCATTAATAATAAAGAAATTATGATGGAATTCCAAAAAATAAGGCCTAGAATGATGACATTATAATTATTTTTATTGTAATATACTTTTTTTATATTAAAACATATGTACTTGAATTTATTGAGTACCACCTTTCATTATAATTTATGTATTTGCATTTATTTCTAACCGTACTTAGCCTTACTTTTTAAATAACAGGTTTATAAAATAATTATCTTCCTTATTACATCATTAGTATTTACTTGATTTCATAAATATTTTTTGATATATTTTTTTCTTATTTATATTCTTTTGTTTTTTAATGCATTTAAAACTTCCTTTAAAAAAAACAAATCGAGGCGCGCGCCCCCGAACCCCCAAATCTCCCCGCCAATTATGCCCCCTTCTATAATTTTCTGGGTCTGCCCCTAATGATGAATATGAGCTTAATTGATGCATTTAATTTGAGCAAAAAGGCATTAATTCATTATACATGAAACTTAAGGATAATTCTACATACATCCTAAACACATGTGCTAAGACGAGAATGAATTCTGTGGTTTTATGAGAAAGTCGCATAACATAGCCGATATTATGCTATAGCATCAAAGCGGCTCTATCGAAGTGCAATTCAATGCATCCCGAAGCTATAGCGAGAATAAGTGACACAATGCTATCGCGGCATATGATCTGATCTTTTGTCAAGGTTGTTTCTGGAAATAGTACAAGTCGTTAAACAAAAGAGGACAACAATTAGATTGCTGGCGTATTGGAATAGAAGATGCGAAGGATCAAAACTAAGATTTGAAGAATCTCGCAGGATCAGCAAAATCAATCGACCGAGATTTGAAGAAAGGTACGCGAACCTCGGCATTAAGAAAGGCCCGGTTCATTTGGACGTATGCCACAAGTAGACCTGAATATATAAGAAAACAACAGCCAATCCTAAAAGGGTGTCGATAGTCGTCGCGAGTCAAAGACCAATCCCATACGGCTAGACGCGAGAAAAGAGTGAGAGAAGTGCGAAGCACGAGAGCTCCAGAGAACCCAACATCCTTCCAGGTAGTGAGATGGAGATAAGAAGACGTGGAGTCGTGACGTGACAGGGCTCTTCCACGCCGTCGGAACCTCCATCAAGCTTTATGTTTTTCTTCTTGTTTGATTTTAGTTAATCTCTTTGTCATGGGCTATTCTATAGTGTTCTGTTTAGTGATTCCCTCGTCAGTCATGAACTAAATTTCCTGTGGCTAGTGAGGATGATTTCCTAAGTTGAATGAAACCAGTTGTTAGTTTTTAATCTAATACATTCAGTTTGCTTATCAATGATTTAATTTCTTGTCGATTAGCAAGAGCTAAGGGCTAGATCGGTGGTCTCGCTTGCGAGAGGGAGTCGGGGCTAGACATCGCTTGATGATTGCTAGCGAGGCTTGTGCAAGGCTTTACCTATTATTGTAGGCCTAAAAAATGAGTCTACCGCTCATAACCATAACACCCTGATTTGTAATGATAATCTAACTAGAAAATCGCCATAGGCATATGGGAGAAGTAAGTTAGGATTGTACGTATTGGACGTGAGAGCTTCGGTAGATTAGAGTGGTTGGTTAACTGAATAATATTATAAAAGGTGTTATGCTGTAGCATTTTGCGAGAGCTGTGCAGCATCAACGTTATAGCAATGCGTATAGGCAACTGGGGGAGTGTCATGCTTAGGAAGGATTCTGAGCTCAGCCTATGTTTTACTGATATCTTTTCACGACATCGATCATTTGGTTATTTTTCTGTTTATTAGCATAACTATAAAAACTCACAAACCAATCAGATTCTTATTTTCTTGTTAAGCACAACTACTTCTGTAATTCGGCGTTATCATTCTGCATCTCAGTCTCTGTGGGACGATACTCTACTTATTCTTTATTACTTGTTCGACTGGTTCACTTGCCATCAAAGAATTCGACCAACAACCATTAGTTGGTGCCTTATAATAAGGACCAGAGGAAGTATCAATGTAGATATCAATTAAACTCTTTTTATAAAAATAAAAACTAAACTTATTTCATATTTTTTAGGATATAATAGGTTGATTATGTTTTTTATTTATTAACATTACATGAATTTTTTAACCCACATAAATTTATTCTAAAGCAAAAATTATCATACAAACTTTCTTGGTTTAACATATATGATAAATTATAAAACACATTGACTTTTATTAAAATTATATAATTTCATTTTTAATTAAAATGTTTGTTGATTTATAAAAAAATTATAATTTTTATAGATTGAAGAATGCGTAATTTTTTTTCCATAGATATATATATTCAAGTTGTGAAAAATGAAAATTGAGAAAACTATTACTTAATTTAATGAAACTTAGAATTTTGTATTAGTTTTAAAAATAGAATGGGGAAGAGAATGTAGGAAGGAATGAAGAAGATTTTGTTAGGGCATTTTATTACTTTTAATTTTATAGTTTTACATTTGGTCTTTCTAAATAATTACAATTTTTATGGTCCTTCTCCATAAATATCTTTAGTTCTAAATCCTTGATTCTAATTTTCCCAAATATTTATATTTGTCATTTTTTTTCTCTAAACTATTTTACTTAATTTATAAACTGATATATAATTTAATAATACACATTATGATATGATTAATAAGTAACTTATTTAGCTTCCTAAATCAAAAAAAAAAAAAAATCAACCCTGTTTTAAAGTAATTAATTGATTTAGAACCGGGGTAGTATTTAATTGATTTCTTACATCGTTGTTCATTAGTGTACTTTTCTAGAAACATCCATATGAACGTTTATGTTGCTTAGGGGTTCTGGATTGCTTATCTAATTTTTTTTTTTTTTTTTAGAGAAACTGAGATATGGAGATCTCATCTCATGTTAGTTATCTCCCTTCAAAATATAAAAACTTAACTTCCTACATCTCATTATTTTAATAAATACAAAGTCTAAAATAAAAATAATCTCTTAATTACTATTCTTTCAAAAAATGTTTTTTTTTTAAAAAAAAATCATCATTTATTTATTTATTTTTTAAAAAACTCAAATTTAGACCATCCAAGATCATATCTAAATGGCTTAGATCTGATGAACTCTTTCTACTAAGCAAGAAATGCTTGGTAGGGAGACTGATTCCCCAAAATATGTAACTTTCATAGCCTCCGTAAATTAAAAAAAAAAAAAACATTAACTCATTAAACATATTTTAGATTAATTAAATATTTTAATTTTACCCATAAAAAACATTTTTGATAAAATCCGAGTAGTCATATTTAAACATTAATCATTGACGCAAAATTGATAAATAAATATTAATTACTACCTGTCCGTATTATAAGTTAATTTTGGTCTTAACTATAAGAGTTAGTTTAGAAATTAATTTTGGTCATAAACATAATTTTTTTCATTTAATCTCTTATATTTATAATTTTTCTTCAAACTAATTCACCTTGCTAGGCATAGGTATCCTCTTATTGATTGCAATCTTAGTTGAGACTTTATCGAACACTAAATATGAGTATCTCTCATATTTAGCTGGTGAAAAAGTTTAATATATTTAATTATATTGAACTTCAACAGCAAATTAATTTCTACTCTCATATTTTTAATATAACATGTTTCTTATTAAATCACAAGTACATCTTATAAAAAGGACTTGAGGGACTACTCCTTAATCTATCATTACTCTTATTAAATATAGGCATATAAGAAAAAAATGTAGGGAAAATTACAGATAAATACCATATGAATTTGCAAAACCCTCAGAAGCCCACTGAATTTGTAAAAAGACTGAGAAGTGACATGGACCTATGAGGGATATACAAATTCAGGGAAAAAGACCACACTGCCCTTATATATATATATATTCCTTATTTATTGATTTTCCTGCTTTTGTTTCCTCACTTTTTATCTCCACTTTACTTTGTTCTGAATTCCTTTCCCTTCCATCTTTTAATTTTTCACTCCTTCCTTTTTTGTTATTATTTTTAGTCTTTGTTTTTCTGCTGTGCGTGAGCTTTCTCAAAAGCTTCAACTCTCAACAATGGCGAACAATATCCATACACCCATGGATTAGCATAGACTTAAATCCTCCATGGGGTACGCCTCGCTCCGAAGTCTGACCCCACCCCTCGAAAAAGAATCCAAAGAAAGTGAAACAACGAATCAAACTTTGAATTAATATGCATACAAAAACGAAAAAGAACAAGTCGCCGAACACGAACAAAACATATAAATTTGTAATATCTCATCCATAGAACTATTTAGATCACAAATACCTCTTGAAGTCAAGACCCAAAGGAAGCATAATCAAAGAAACAATTCGATTTGACGACATATGTAACAAACCACATTCAATTGAGAGGATGCAAAAAAAAAAAAAAAAACGAAACATCAATCCGGACATGGGAGAAATGATAAAGCAACCGCATCCGATCCAAACAGTAAAATTAGAAATCGGAAGAGACAAACCCAGGCAATTAACTCTAACCCTAAAAAATAGCCAGAAGAGAAAGCACAAAATCTCAAGTTAGAGAGGAGAGGGATAACGAACCTAAGCTTTGCTACGGACAGTAGCGGTAAGTATGAACGATATTAGAGGAATGAAAAAAGAAGCTAAAGGAAGTGATGATCAGAGAACGTTAGGATTCAAGGAGGGCGAACCACGCATCGTGAGTGAGTGGGAGAACAAGACTGACTGAGTCGAGAGGGAGAGACTGCTAAGTTATTGCTTGTCGGCCAGAGATTTTTCCATCCCAAGTCGCCGATTGACAATGTCGCGATGAAGAGGAAGACGGAGCGCGAGTCCATGGCAATTCGAACTGGCAATTGAAAATGAAGTCCACTTCCTCCACTATGTTGATTATCAAGGGCAGTTTCGTCTTTTCTCCCCAATTTGCAAAACCCTCATAGGCTCATGTCATTTTTCAGTCTTTTTATAAATTCAGCGGACTTCTGGGGTTTAGCAAATTCAACTGGTATTTAAATGTAATTTTCTTAAAAATGTAATACCTATTGAAATTAGTAAATACCTTATAAAAAAAATATGAAAGTACGTGCAGTACCTTATAGAAGGTATATTGTAGTAGGCAGAAGAGGAGCGAGTATATTGCTCGGTGGATAATTGTGCGTGAATAATGGAGACAAGGAGGCACCATGCTCCTCCATTAATGAAGTTTGGAAGCTTATCACTGTGACCACCAATTCTCATTCTCGCATTTCATGTGAACTGTTCTCCTGAAAACAATGCAATTCCTTCTTTCCTAGCTGACTACTGGGTTTCTCTTTAATTTCTTTCTTTAACTAGATTTTAGATCTCATTCACAAACACATACATCATCTTTTCTATATTATGATTCTATGAGCATAAGGAGTTTGTTGGATAAGCAGTGATCACTACTAGCGATGAGATTTAATGACAAAATTTGATGATTTTGTTGTAAAATATACTGTCATCAATTGATCAACAACAGACTTCTGTCGCAATAGTTCATCGTTTTTAGTGAATATACTAGTGATTGTTTCATAATGATTGAAATTAGACTAAGTACTCTACATAAGTGAGTTTCTATCAAAACTTGAGGGCTTTAATTTGAACACACTGGTGGGAAAAAATAAAATGAGTTACTTTTGATTAATAATTATAGGTTTTCATTGAATGATATGCATTTGGTATTATATCAAAAGATTTTTAAATTATAAATCTCAAACGATTTTTTATTCTTAGACTAATAGGTAGCCAAAAGATCCTTCCTCCTGTATACAACCTATTTGGCTGTGAAGTGGGAAATTATAAAGTGTTATCACACTTGTAGACTTAATATCTTTAAATTGCACTTATTGGAGCTCAATATATAACGATGTGAAGTTGAAGTTAAATTTCGGTCCCACGAAAATGTGAGTTAAACTAGTTAAATTCATCAATTTTCTGAATCATCATATTTATATAACCATTAATTTAAACACAAGAAAAATGATATGCCTATATAGAAACTCAAGTGAGAATTCTATTGACTGACGTCGAAGCGTGTTCTGATTACTGTAATTTTAGTAACAGCATACACATGGATTTTACACACACAAATCAATTTCACTTTGCAGGATTATGCAAAATAAACTCTAATAACCTTCTTCATCTATGGAACTAAGGGAATTAGATCCTCTCATCATCTTTCATTCTCATCATCCCTCCTCATCCAATCTCAACTTTTGAAATCTCTTCTCAAACAATCTAGACCGTTGATTTGAATTAACCTTGACTGTCCCATTCTGAAGTACTTTTTAATATCAATCAGTATTCTGAAATATTTTTTCAAGATCCTAATTTAGGATCTTGAAAAAATATTTCACTGTACTAACTGGTACTAAAACAAATACTTCAAGATATTGATCGATACTAAAAAAATACTTCAAAATACTTCATGATTTTGAGAAATTATTTTAGGATCTTAAAAAAATATTTTAGGAAACTGACCGGTACTAAAAATATATTTTAGGATACTGACTGATACTGAAAAAATATTTTAGAATACTAATCGGTATTAAAAAAAAATACTTTAAGATACTGACTAGTATTAAAAAAATATTTTAGAATAGTGACGGGTACTGAAAAAATACTGCATGATTAAAGCTAATGAGGGATGAGGAGAATACCGCCTAGGAGAGAATCGAACCGGAACTAAGCCTATTCTGATATTATTCGCTCCTCATCTGCCATTTCAACTAATCTTGTTTGGTGAACTTGCCATCATCTTGCAGGTTCTCAAACCAGAGATCTCAAAAAAGCGTACGGACAATATATCTTTGACAAGGAAATTTCACTCTATTGGAGGACCATCTAGTACTTCTTCTTATTAGTATTAAAGTATCGCTTGGATTAGAGATATGTATTAATATCCCTTCTGGGTAATAAAAAGCTCAAGAATCTTTATTAACCAACATCTGAAAAAGGTTACACTAATACGACTTAGAACTGTCAAGAGAGAAAAGGAGAGAAACAGAGACAGAGGTACAGAGACATGGACATAGATATTAGAGACACTCTTCTTAGCTGTCCAATTAATTGATAACCGCTTTTGTTTGGCCTCTAGAAAAACACAATTTACGTCCTTCTCTTCCCGCATTTCTGCCTTTTCCATCCTGCAGATTATTTATCAGGACGTACCAGGGACCATGTCAATGTTATACTGTCCATCAAATTTCGTCTTTTGTACTCTAATCACTCTTTCTTCTTACCGATCTGCGAGAAGAAAGTGGTCCTCGATGGATAAAATAACTAATAAGACAATAGAGGATTAAAAGTCCTCTATTTTAGATAAGCATTGTTCGATTTGAGAGATCTGGAGCGTATGACTATTACTGTAACCAGCTGTTTTCCTTCTGGTATGTTTGGTTTGAGGGGAGGGGAGGGAGACTAATGTTTTGGGTTAAACATTTTTAAAACCAACTCAACCACTATTGCTCTCTCTACCTTAAGATAAGAGAGGGACCTTAAGGGTATGTTTGATTTGAGGGGAGGAACTAGGAGAGCACGGGAGGGAGACTAATGTTTTGGGGCCCAAATCATTAGTCTCCCTCCCCTCCCTCCCTTCAAACCAAACATATCTTAAGGTCCCTCTCTTGTATCAGGGTAGAGGCAGCAACAGTGGTTGAGTTGGTATTAAAAATGCTAGCTATTGTAGTGTTTTCTCAACAAAACGTTTGATCTAATTATTTTTTATATAGGAAAGATCACACAAAGCTATAGCGCTCCAAAAAGCGCTTCAGCTTGCTTTTGTAGTGCCTCTTTATGTAGCATTTAATTTTAAAAATGCTACAAGCTAAAAATATTATGATTTTTCCGTGGTGAATGGAAATTAGATCTAAAATTATGTCTGGAAAATTGGTACTCTCTCCAGTCCTAATTATAAGAGCTAGTTAACTTTTTTGGAGAGATTAAAGAAGCTAATTATATTAGTTTAGAATATTTTTATTTTTTTTCTTCAAACTAAATAGTTTGACTAATAAACTAATATATAATCTAAGAAAATACAACATATGAAATGATTAAATAACTTATTTAGCTTCCTTAATCTCTCCAAAAAAAAAGTCAACTAACTCTTATAATTAAGACCAGAGATAGTATAATATAGTTTTTAATTAAAATATGTATTTGTAATGTGTAAGAAGACAAATAAAATCCCTTATCAATTTTTTTTAAAGACGTCTATATGGAACTACCATGCATCCACAACCATACAAAGCAATATCACTATCACTTGGTTTAACTGGTATGGGCTTATTTCGGCTTAATAAAAGATCTCAAGTTCGAGGTTTGAGAATACAGTAATGTTAACTATTTGGTGGTAGAGTTTTACCATTATGTGGTCCCAGTGACAGACCCAGAATTTTAGGTTTGTGGGTGCACAATTAGTAATGGGATTCGGGGTTCGGGAGCAACGCCCCCGAAATTTTTTTTAAAGGGGAAAAATACTTCTTGTGGCAAAAAGAGAACATAAAAAAACAAGAATCAGCAATCCGATCTAACATAAACAGAACAAACATTACAAAGCAATGTCCCTTGCAAGAATGACATAGAAAAGCCACCCATCTCCTCTCACATCCCAAAGACGTGATTTGAAAATCAAAGGGAATCAACATTGTATACTGAATTTTACCTTTACTTTTTTTATTGCATAGGTCAAATGTCATATTTAAAGCCAAGTATGAAACTTGCAAGCACATTGCAAAATATGGAATGCTGGTCTATCAATAATGGAACACTAGATAAGATTTGCCCCTACCAACGAGACTAAATTCTAATTATATCAAATTATAGAAGGAGGGAACAAGCGATTGCATTAACTCGGTGATAGTTTGACCAAAAATCAAGACTAACCTCATACCTGGTTGAAGTGTTGCTGCAGCTTTTCATTTGTGTAATTAATACAAAACTGCAGCCAAGGAATCAAATATCAGCTTGAGAAAAGCTTAGTCAACAAAGTACCAAAGTGCAAAGGACAGCCTAAATTTTGATCACTTTCTACACAACTAACAACATCATATAGTATTGAGGGAACAGACTCCACTTACTAATATTTGGAATCAAGAGTTTAAGCCACCAAGGAATAGTAAAACAGAATCTTACTTATTTAATGCCCCTATAATGCACCAATATTTTATTTTGTATAGTACAGGCATTGCCAGTTATGAATTAAAAGAAAAGAAAACTTCAATTTAACATAGAAAAATAATAATCAAAAGTCAACTAACCTTTACATCAGAAAGATTACAAAAGCATTCTTCGATTCTTCATTCCTTGAAAATATTGCATTATATCTTCATCATCAATCGTATCAAATATATCACGTTCAACATAAGTTAGCATGCATGAGTTAAACCAATCATCACTTATCCGATTGCGCAATTTGTCTTTAACAAAAGTCATTGCAGAAAAAACCCGCTCAACACTAGCAGTTGCTACCAGTAGAACGAGTGCCAACTTTATCAACAAATAGATCAGTGGATAAACTATCCTTTCTCTTCTCAACCATCTTCAAAGCAAGGTTAGAAATCGTTTGCAAATTGACAAAATCAGAATCATCCCTCACATCAACAATAAAATTACCGAGACTTGAAGACAAAAAAGGAATATTTGCAAGCTCATCAAACTCCAAAGGATAGAATCTAGCAAACTTAATCAACTTTTCTTTGTTAAAATTAGCAAATGAATCACGAGGATCAAGACAACTCAAACACTCAAGCAACTTGGTATTGACATTATCAAATCGATCATTCAACTCTTGAATATGAGTATCTATCACTGTATTAAATAACTCTACCTTAAAGTAGTGGAAGAATGTGAATGATTCCAATCTCTGTCTCGATCTCCCTTTAGGACAATAAACATCATTCATATTTGGAATGTCAATATCATATTTATTGGCAAAAATATTCGTTTCTTGAAGCAATTCATCAAAACCGTTATCTCTCACCTCTTGTAAACGAGACTTGACTACCTTCACTAAACCAATTGCATTTAAAAGGTCTTGATCTTTTCTTTGTAGTGCTTGTGACAACTCATGAGAAATCCCCAAAATCAATTTCATAAGATGCAACAAGAATGCAAATTCAAAATCCTCCATGGCATACAAAATGCAACCTGCATCGGTTCTTGCAGCATCATTTTTCGGCTCGTCTTCAATAATTTTCATCAAGAAAATTATTGGAGAAAATAATGAGATAACACTTGTAACCATACCAAAATGGGAACTCCAGCGAGTGTCTCCAGGTCGCTTTAAGGTTGTCTCTTGATTTAAACCTTTTCAGTTGGTATTTCACCACTAGCAATTCTTTCAACTATTAGCTCATCGATTCATTTGAAGAATTTCTTTCCGCTTTTGAACCCCCACAACAGTAGCCATCTTTTGAAGCATGTCAAAAAATTCTTGAATCTTCTTGTGATGTTTTGCAACCTTCACAAGTGCTAATTGTAACTGATGAGCAAAACAAGGAATGTAGAATACGGATGTGTTGTCTGCCAAAATCAAACTCTTAAGCCCTTTGAATTCACCCCGCATATTACTAGCATCATCATAGCCTTGACCGCGACATTTAGACAAACTAAAACCAAGTTTAGAAAATAGCCCATCAATCGATGCTTTTAGTGACTGTGCAGTAGTATCTGAAACATGAATTATGCCAATAAAACGTTCAACAATGGACCCTTTGTTGTTTACATACCGAAGTACAACCGTCATTTGTTCTTTAATTGCGACATCACGAATATCCTCTCTTTCTATAGGATTTTATGTCATTGAATAAATTGAAGGTCTTTTTCCCGGATCCGCTTCAAGATTTTCTATATTAACTTTTGCTTGAGGTGGCGATTGAGAACTTTGAAATTGAGATGCTTGTGGTGGTTGAGAGGATTCTTGGACAGTTGGAATTGAAATACTGTTTGAAAGTTGCTCACTTTGAGATTCAGGTTTTGTATTTGTGGGTTTTAGATGTTTGAAATAAGATTGTATCGTTGACATTTTTTGGAAGTAAAAAAGGTTGACAAGATTAGGGAACATATTGCAACCTATAAGCTAGCTTATCTCAATGCTTCCTCTATCGAAACCTGTAAGATTGTATCTTTTTCCATACATGGACACTAAGTAACTGAAGCTATGATTTCCAACTCCAAAGTAATTTAAATAAAGCTAATCAATGAAGCTAATGTAGAGCAATGAAATTTAAAGAAAGCTAATCAATGAAAGCTTTGTTACCTTGAAGCTTTTGTTAAGACTACCAATTCTTTTGAAAAGTTTGTCAAAGTGTGGCTTGCAATAAAGAACTCCCTCAAAAGAATTGTAGTTGCTAAGCTACAAAATACACTGATCAGTTGGTAAAGTTCCAAACAATGGAGAATTCCGAGAGATTAAACAACAAATAGAACTAAATAATACTTCCAAAGCAATAAAAGTTACTCAACACCGTGGCAGCAAAAATCATATTTCTTTCAGAAGATAGAGTTTTAGTGTCGTTCAAAGTTCCATGGCAAATATTTCTTGACAAAGCAAACATCGAAATTTTCATTCAAAGCAATTCACATGTCGTTCAAAGTTCATATTTCTGAGCAAAAATCAGACGACAACAAATATTCCATTCAGCAATTCACATGTCGTTCAAAGTTCATATTTCTGAGCTTTAGTGTTCCATGACAGCAAAAATCAGACAACAACAAATATTCCATTCAGCAATTCACATGTCATTCAAAGTTCATACATGGACACTAAGTAACTGAAGCTATGATTTCCAACTCCAAAGTAATTTAAATAAAGCTAATCAATGAAGCTAATGTAGAGCAATGAAATTTAAAGAAAGCTAATCAATGAAAGCTTTGTTACCTTCGAAGCTTTTGTTAAGACTACCAATTCTTTTGAAAAGTTTGTCAAAGTGTGGCTTGCAATAAAGAACTCCCTCAAAAGAATTGTAGTTGCTAAGCTACAAAATACAACGATCAGTTGGTAAAGTTCCAAACAATGGAGAATTCGAGAGATTAAACAACAAATAGAACTAAATAATACTTCCAAAGCAATAAAAGTTACTCAACACCGTGGCAGCAAAAATCATATTTCTTTCAGAAGATAGAGTTTTAGTGTCGTTCAAAGTTCCATGGCAGCAAATATTTCTTGACAGCAAACATCAGAAATTTTCATTCAGCAATTCACATGTCGTTCAAAGTTCATATTTACGAGCAAAAATCAGACGACAACAAATATTCCATTCAAGCAATTCACATGTCGTTCAAAGTTCATATTTCGAGCTTTAGTGTTCCATGACAAAAATCGAGACAACAACAAATATTCCATTCAAGAATTCACATGTCATTCAAAGTTCATATTTACGAGCTTTAGTGTTCCATGACAAAAATCATAAATAATCGGTAAATTTTTAGCTTTATATACATATATTATTTATTCATGCACATATACATATTTCTTGATGCACCTTATTCTCGTGTTTCTTCAAGCACGGACGCGTCTTCTCGATCTCGTTTGTGCGCTGCTATGGCCATCGCATGGTGGTCGGATTTTGTCTCACTCACCAATCGCCGCTTCAAGCTTCCTTCATATTGACCATCGTTCTTCATCGCGGCCCGGATCCAGAGACCATTTTTGCGCTAGAGTGAATTTCCGATCAGACTAGTAGTGACGTCGATCTGAGCAAAATTTCTGAGGGTTTTGTTAGTCAAAGCTCCCGGAGAAAGTGACGCAAGAGAACCTTCGAGTGAGCTGTGTGATAATCGTGAGATTTAGATGCTAGGGTTGGAAAGGGCGAATGCACGAACTTGATCAGGAAAGCAAATAAACATCGTTATTTGGGGGTAGGGAGCGTCAGAAATTTGGGGGAATGGGGAAAAAAGGGTCAAAGGAAACTTTGAGAGAGCTCGAACCGTGGACCTGTGAGTGAGAGGAGGGTGTAGAGTTTTTACCATCTGTACCACCTATACATATTGTTAAAAATTTCTTTCAAATTATATATATTTTGTGTGTTCACTTGCCCACATTGGCACTGATGTGGGTCCGCCCCTGTGTGGTCCTATACTCAACTTGATCTAGATTCGTCTAGACTCCTAATGAATCCTCTGAATTAAATGAACTTTGAACCCTAATAAATTTTCCAAGTTAAAGTGTGGTAGATTCAGGGTACTAAATTCTCCACCTAAAAAAACCATACATTGCAGGCGACCAGTAATCGGAATCAAATGAACAAAGTCAAATATCCCTAACATCTTTATCTCAATGGACTGTTTTCTTTCTTAAAATTAGGGACGGAGTTAAAGCTGTAAGTTGGCTCAAGTGGTAAGCAGCTTGTGTCGCTTAAGCAAGGTCTTGAATTCGAGCCTTGTGAATACATAAAACCCCCGCTGGGAGACTCTCCCACCATAGCCAGGTGCGCGACGCGGGTCGGATCCAGACTAGTCGGGGCGAAGCCTCGGTGAACCAGGTGGGCAACCAAAAAAAAAAATGCAACCGCCGCCCTTCGCTCTCTTGATTTAAGCAGAACGACACTTTTTTTTTCGGAAGAAGACAAGATGATAGTTGTGAGTTGATTTTATTCCTAAATAGATAATATAGTTTTCATATTTGTCAATCGTTCTTTAATTTATCTTTATTAATGCTCCCTTAACAATAATCAAGAAGGGGAGGCAATAAGAGAATTGAGGAAGATGACTATGGTGTTTTTAAAAAATACATATCATATAAACTAATTTAACAAACTTATTTAATATAATTAAATTAGATAAATATGTTATATATTAAGAACCGAAAAAGTATAAGTTAATTATATTAAACATGGTTAAAAAGCCACCCTAGGTGGTTTGATGGTAAGACACAAACGAACGCATCCTAAATTATTATGAAAGTTGACTTGGATAAATGAGTGTATGTGAAACTGTTAAAGCTTAAATGATTAACACGTGATGATTAATTCCGGTGGGCTAAATAATCCGTTTGATGGTATATGAATGTCAGGAATCAGATTTAGTTAAATAATACTCCGGTTCTAAATATAATAATACGTATTTTTCTTGGTTCTAAATATAAGATATAGTTGATTTTTTTAGATAAATTAAAGAAATTAATTAAATTACTTTAGCTTATTTTTATTTTTTTTCGAAACTAATTATTTTAACAAATAAACTTTTAAGATACACAACATATGATATAATTAAATCTATTTTTTTTTATTTGTTCTGAAGCAAAGATATCCTTAGGATGGTTTGTCCTATTGCAATACTTGCAGCCAAGAAGTACTAAATTCTCTTTACTTTCTGATAGACCTGAAAGGAGAAGGAAGGTTGCAATGCCAATAGGCGTCAGTTATTGAATTTAATTACCTGACCTACGCATCTTGGGAATATCCGGTAACAACACAAAACCTACTTGTTTAAAAAAGCATGGTTTGTAGGCCCAGATTGGTAAAAAAAATTGAAGGACCTGCAGAAGCCCAAGTCACTATGGAAATTAAACAAAACAAAGAGTCCAATGGATCATATCACTTTTATCAAGTGCTACTTTGACACGTGTGCATGTGGCGGCTGTATCGTTTAAAAAATATTGATAGGGTTTAATTGGATATGAAAAATAAATATTATTCATTTTGAGATAAGCAGAGAGGGAAGCAGCATTTTAAATTTTGCATTTGTTTACCTAAAGTTGGAGGCTTGATTCAGTGAATGTTCTCCACTAAGATTTTCATTTTCTAGTATTCAAGTAGTAACTACTGTAGATCTAAGGTTATTTTATGTTTTATATCTGTGTCCATCTTCTTCTGTATGTGTGTGTATATCTTCACATCTCACGAAACAGGGACGATGCTAATTGCTAAGGCATAATAATTTATTAATTTATATTTCAGTGTGTTGATCTCTCACCTCAAGTCCTACCATGGTTTCATTCCTCATCAATTTCCTCCATTACCTAAAGTTGTGTGAAAATATATATGATTAGTTATTCAAAACATAATTTCTAGTGAGGCTTCCTAAGTCTTTTCAGTAGAATAGAGTCTTATGCTATATTTTTAATTACTAATTTTTAGGACAACTTTAATAGCTGAAATTAATTTTCGTATATAGACTTTGCAAGCATATCCAAGACTTGAATATGTCAACTACAATAATTTATGAAAAAGCAGGTCTGAACAAAATAATGGCTGTTAAAGTACGTATGCTCTATTATTTTTCGAAACCGCGGGGTCAAAAAAGCTTAATAAAGGCAAGCACTTGCCCAAAAGCCATCAATACCATAGTGACTATCGCTCTCCTGACTTCACTTTATTTGTCACGCGATCAATCCTCATCCATTCCCCACCACACTTTGCACTCCCTAATAGCCCCAAAAAAAAGTTGAGTTTCTCTTATCATTCCTTATAATCTTGAAATCATGTATGTTCAATCAATCTGAAAAGTCATAATGCTATTTTTATTTTTCTGTCCCCTTCTCAATCAACGCCTTAGATGGACTCATAAAAGATAATGAGAAAAATATATGATGAGAGGATCTCCTTCACAAAAGAAAATTAAAGTTGACAATGCTTCTTCATATTCAAAATCATACACCCATATTTAATATTAAATTATTGTTCGGCGAGTTTGCCGTGAAATTTGTAAGCAAGCATACTCCCGTTTCTATTTTCAGCGTGTGTATTGCTTGCATGAGCTTCAGTATTATTAAGTGGAGACGAGGTTGTTCTTATATATAGACATGTGTGTCTGCTATATTCTATAAGTGTGTGTTCCCATATTTGAATTCTCGTCCGAGAGAACAAGACAAGTTTGGTAATATATACAGGTGGTGATGATGAGAGGCCCTTACTATGACAGAAACACACTACTACAAAAAATGACTTTTACTTCCCTAAGAGACATCCTTTTTTGAAAAATGTAAGTAAAATTAAAGGCGATAGTATTTTTGTAATTATGTGGAAGATTTTGGTGTCCTAATTTATAATTGGGACGTCTAAACAAAGGACTTTTGGCATCCTAATTTAAATTTAGGACATTAGAAGTGAACCTTGACGCCATATTTAGCTCTAAAAGTAGTATTTTTGGTGTCCTAAATGGATTTTAGGATGCCAAATTTAGTATTTTTGGCGTCCTAAATTGATTTTTGGATGCCAAAGTTAGTATGGGTAATTTATCTACTTCAAAGGTGGAAGGTGTTGGGAAGGTGGCCTTAAAGATGACTTATGGAAAAGTCATCTCCATTTAGTTATCATTTAATTAGCATGTTTATAGATATAATTGTATCCCGAATATATCTTATAGATTATCCTAAATGTCTCTGGTCGTCATCTACGTGGGAACGAAGATGAAATAAGACCGATATGGCTTTGATGAGGTATGGAGATACAAATCAAAGTCATGGGCACTTGTAAGAGTACAAGGTCTTTGGACCGACCCACTATGAGAAAGTTTGCATGGATTTAGTCATAAGCTTATCTCATGTATAACCGTGTCACAACGCCTTTGACCTGAGATCATCATGGATTCCTACATGAGAGTCGTTGATCTTTGACCTAGTCAAAAGTCACCTTTGACCGGGTGATGATAAAGGCTTTGATCGGGATCAGTGCTTTTCATGTAGAGGAATGTGAATGGTCAAGATGGAATTTGTCCTCACATTTGTAGAGAGATAATACTGGGCCTTTCGATGAGTGAGTCTGAGAAATGTATGGTCACACTACGATGGAAAGGAGTTTCCATTCCAGTTATTAAACTACTCAAGAATCGAGAAAGTAATGGTCAAGAACAGGAAGTTGACATTATTCATGCCTCATCCTTGACCAAATTATCGTGTGACAAAAGAGACGTGACATGGTTGTACGATATGTTGTATCGTTTCATCAATCCCCATATGAATTGGGTAGTCGCAATGTCTTTCTAGAGGCCGCTTGCGACTTGTGGGCTGGTACAATATTGGCCCGCTGCCAATCTCATGTGGGCCTACAGGGTCGCACACAAGAATAGCCCAACACGAGCAAAAGTGTCCAGATTCATTGAATCTTAGATATGTCTAAGATTTAATGAATAAAACATTTAATCTAGGATGGATATATATATATATTATTAAATTCAAAATTAAATATAATAATATTATTTAATAGAGATTATAATATTATTATATAATATTTGTTTTGTATTTAATTTATTTGATAAATTAAATATCTAAAACAAATAGAGATATTGTATCTCGATATAATTTTCGAATAAAGATATAGTATCTCGATTTAATTAAATTGAGATATAGTATCTCATATTTAATTAAATAAAAAGATATCATATCTCATATTTAATTTATAAAGATAAATTAAATAGGTAGGCTTATAATTCATATTAAATAAATATATTAGATTAGATCTATTTGATAGATTTAATTAATATATTATTTTAATTGAAATTCGAATTTCAAAATTGATTGGATTAATTTTGAATAATTTAATATGGCTTATTAGGGTTTTAGAAACCTTATAAATAGATATTGATCTAGTCATATTAATTAGACGAGATGAATTAGAAAAGCCGCGAGAAACCCTAGAGAGAAAAAGTAGAGATGCAAGAATAATGAAGGCGCTAGCACGCTTCCATCCGTGTTCAAAGGCCGTTCGTGGGGATACGGTAGAGGGAGAAGATTCGTAGAGTCCGCTCCGGTTGATCGAGAAGGTAGCCCACCGGTTCAAATAGAACGAGACGGACCGGTTTGCCGTAGGTATGATTCGGGTTCTTATAACTTTGACTTAAACGTGGTTGAACGATCCTCAGCAGGGATTCGTAAAGTTTTTTAATTCCGCTTCATGTACGGATCCCAACATCATGTGCCTAACATTCGCAAGAATTTAGTGTCTGGATCTCTTTTAAGCAAGAATGGCTTTAAACTTGTATTTGTTTTTGATAAATTTGTACTTTCTAAAAATAATATGTATGTAGGAAAATGTTACCTTAGTGAGGGTCTTTTTAAACTTAATGTAATGATTTGTAACCAATAATGGTGTTATCAATAATAATATTGCTTCAACGGTTATGTGCTTGAGTCTTTTGATTTATGGCATCAAAGATTAGGACATGTTTATTTTAAATCGACAATTTAGATTTATTGTCTAAAGTTGACTGTTCAAATAATGATAAAAGTCAAGTATGCGTTGAATCAAAATTTTCTAAGTTATCATTTCCTCCTATTGAAAGATCAACTGAGTAATTAGATTTAATACATACTCATATATGTAATATGAAATCTATACCATCTAGGGGTAATAAGAAATATTTTATTACATTTATTGATGATTGCAGTAGATATTATTATGTGTATTTGCTTAATAGTAAAGATGAGACTATTATTGCTTTTAAACAATATAAAAATGAAATTAAAAATCAATTTAAAAAGAAAATTAAAGTAGTGAGGAACGACCGTGGGGAAGAATATAATGGCCCCTTCGAGGAATTTTGTATAGAATCTTGTATTATACACCAAACGACTGCTCCTTACGCTCCACAATCAAATGGGATTGGAGAGAGGAAAAATCGGACATTGAAAGAACTGATAAATGCAATGTTAATTGAGTCAGTTTACCACAAAATTTGTAGGGAAGCCATTTTAATTTAACGGCAAACTTTCTAATTAACAGTACCTCACAAAAACGATACAAAGCATACCATACGAAATATGGAAAGGAAAGAAACATTTCTTGAAATATTTGAAAGTGTGGGGGTGCTTGGCAAAGGTTGTGATTCCTAAACCTAAAAGGTTGAGAATCGGACTTGGGACAGAAAGCGTGTGTTTATTGCCTATGCACTTAATAGTAGTGCATATCGTTTTCTGGTTTATAAGTCCGATGTATCATATATTCATGTGAATACGATTATTGAGTCAAGGAACGCTACGTCCCTTGAGAATGTATTTTTGTATAATAAGGGTAATGATGATAACAACATTGTGATATAACTAATGATGATCTTGTAGAGGAGGAACCTAGATGTAGTACAAGGAAAGGACTACACACTACTACTACTACCAAAAAAAAAAAATCACGTCCTAAATTTGACCTAATTTACGTCCCTTTTTTAAGGACATCTTTTGAGGGGACACGGAAGAGGAGAGTTACGGCGTCCCCAAAAAAAATAAGGACGTTGTAATTAGTAGTTAAGGCGTCCCAAATTTTGTTTTGGGACGCCATAAGTTCTATTTAAGGCGTCCCAAATACGGTTTTGGGACGCTTTATGTTCTTTTTAAGATGCCCCAAATACTATTTTGGGATGCCATATGCTGGTTAAGGCATCCCAAATATTATTTTGGGACGCTATAAGTCTTTTTTTTAAAAAAAAAAAAAAAAAAAAAAAGACCCCCAATTCAAAGACGGATGAGAAAGGCCAATTCAAAGCAGCAAAGCCAAATCGATTACAAAACAAGCATCACAATTTCACAATAGAATCATCACTTACTATCATCGAGACTCAAATTAATAACGTTTCATAAATGTATAACTTCCGAAATCGGATTAATCACATATATAATCACTTACTAACATCAAGAATCAATCCACATTTGAGTTTGGCACTAATAGCTTGAAATCCCGCGTGAAAATCCAGCAAGATAACAAAATAAACAATGTAAATCAAGCAGGAAAAAAAAAGGAGAGGCAAAATGGGCCGTAAAAATCAAGGAAACAGTCGAACAGAAATGACGAAGAGAAAGAGAATGTGATAGTTGATGGGAAAGAGTCGTGTTTGTGAATAAAGTTGTGAGCATACGAAGGAAACTAAAATAAAAGTGCAAAACGAGAATGACATTTGGGAGAAGAGAATGAGAGAAATTTGTACCTATGCTTGTGATTCGAGAACGGAAGAAAGGTAGAGAGAAAATTGAGAATGAACGATTTTTGGATCGAGTTGAGGAAACGATTAAAAAGTGAAGTTGTACTGGTAGTCTCTTCAACGAAAGCGCCACAATCGCCAATCTGTTGATCTACAACCCATATACGTTGATATGCAACCCGCTATGTTTCGCCGTCCTACCGTTGCGTTTTCTTTGTCGGAGGAAGATATCAATGAGCCGGCTGCGTTTCACCGTCGAGGAGAGTAAGGTCGCGATAGAGCCGAGGCTAAGGCCGGAGCTAAGGAAGATATCGTATGTTGGAGAGAAAGTGAAGGCTATCATCGAGCACGAGATATTTCAAAAAAAAAAAAAAAGAGTCAAAGTCACGGCGCAATGAGTTTTAATTTTTGGCGTCCTAAAATAACTTTTTAGGACGCAAAAATTCCGCTTTGGCATCCTAAAATAACTTTTAGGACGCCAAAAATTCTGCTTTTGGCATCTTGAACTACTTTTAGGATGTCAAAAATGCCGCTTTTGACATCCCAAAAATAATTTAGGACGCTAAAAAAAAATTATGGCCCTAAAAAATTTCCCAAAATACGCCAAATAATTAATTTTAGGCATCCTGAAAATTTTTTGGGACGCCTAAATTAATTTTAGGCATTAATTTTAGGCGTCCCAAAAATTGTTTTATGACACCTAAATCTGAAAATTCAGGTAGATAATTACGATAATGCCACTGCCTTCAGTTTTTACTTCCCTTTTTATAATAAGGACGTCTTTTAGGGAAGTAATATCCCTTTTTTTATAGTAGTGGCAACATCCTTTGGGCCTGATTTTCTGAATTTTCTGTTTGAAAATGAGCTTCAAACATATGAAGATTCTCTTGAAGCACCATTCTCGGGGAAGAGGTTATTAATAGTGAAGTTGAATCCATTCTCACAAACTACACACACAGGAATTAGTTGACCTTCCACCGACAATGAGCCTCTAGGAACTAAGTGGGTCTTGAAAAAGAAGATGAAAACGAGATGGCACTATTGATAAGTACAAAGCAAGGCTAGTAGTAAAAGACTATAGACAACGTGAAGGCCTAGACTATTTTGATACCTATTCATCTATTACAAGGATTACATCCATTCGGATGTTAATCGTGTTAGCAATATTGAATGGGTTGGAGTTACATCAAATGGATGTAAGGATAGTTTTATTGAATGGTGAATTAGAGGAAGAGATTTATCTAGAACAACATGAGGGATTTGTTGTCTCAGGGCAAGAACGGAAAGTTTGTCGCTTGATAAAGTCCCTTTATGGACTTAAGCAAGCCCCAGAAACAATGACATGCAAAATTCGATGAAGTTATGTTATCAAATAGCTTTAGTATTAATGATTGTGACAACTGTATCTATATTTGGAATACTAAAAACAGGTTTGTCATAGTACGTCTTTATATAGATGACATGTTGATAATAGGAAGTAATAATCAAATGATTAAAGTCATCAGCGGTTGCTTACCAAGATAAGTTCGACATGAAAAATATGAGTTTAACGAGATGTTATTTTGGGAATTAAAATCCATAGAACATCTGATAGGTTGGCTTTATCACAAGCATGTTATATTGCTAAAATTCTTGAGAAATTCAAGAGTTTGAACATAGCTCCTATGACGAACCCTATAGATTCTAGTCTTCGACTGTTTAGAAATACTGGCAAAGTTGAAAAACAAAAGGAGTATGCTCGAGTGCTAGTTAGTCTTATGTATTGTATAAACTGCACTAGACCTTATATTGCCTACGCAGTAAGCATGTTGAGTCGCTTTAAGAGTAATCCAAACGAGCTTCATTGGAAAGCTATGATAAGAGTCTTAAGTTACTTGAAACACACTCAAAACTTTTCTTTACATTATGAGAAGTACCCTGCAGTATTAGAAGGGTATTGTGATGCAAATTGAATCACCAGCTCTAACGACACAAGATCCACAAGTGGATATGTGTTCACCCTTGGTAGGGGTGCTATGTTTTGAAGTCATCCAAGCAGACTTGCATTGCAAGATTAACTATAGAAGCAAAATTTATTGATTTAGATAAAGCTGGTGAGGAAGTCGAGTGGCTTTGTAATTTTCTTAAGGACATTCCTAGTTTCCCAAAACCTATACCGGCAGTGTATATACATTATGATAGTCAAGCAACTTTTGGTAGGACCAAGAATGTCATGCACAATGGAAAGTCTAGACATATACGTCGTCAACATGATACCGTTAGACAACTATTCTCGAATGGAATCATCTCAATTGATTATGTGAAATCAAAAGAGAATATAGCGGATCCATTGACTAAAAAGATTCCTAGGGAGTTGGTTAGAAATTTGTCGAAAAGAATGGGTTTAAGGTCGATCCATTGTTGATTATTGCGATAACTCTACCTAGAAGAGTGAAGATTTCACAAACTATGTTCAAAGAGACAACTAAATGATGATCGATTGTAAACACTATGGAGTTTTAAATTCATATTCATTCCTATGACAAGACAATGCATATATATATAAGGGTAAGCATTTGGGCTTTTAATGATTTCTTAATCTGAAGTGTTCAGATGATGTACGTTGACTTATATCACAAGGAATCACTTATGTGAGTATGAAGTGTGGGCCACTTCTATGAGAATTTAAAACGGTTGATTCTCTAGAACTCGCAGAACCAGACAGGTGTCCAGGGCCAAAAATGGGCATAGCATGAGAACTAACGATGCTAGATAAACAACTGTGTGACTCCTATTATCTTGGTATATACTAAAAGGTCAACGCGGTTCAAGACAATGTGTCCACTGATTGACCAAGTATATCTAATATGTTTTTACTAGAGAAGGTTCAAAGGTAACCCCTACCATCTCGATACAGTTGTTTCTCGTAGAGGAATCACACTTTGCATACATGTTTATTTGCATTTGGTCATGATGGACTAACTTCTAATCCATGTGAGGGATTATTGGAATTTTGGGTCTAAATCCTATGGGTTATGAATAAGAAGTAAGTTGGAGAAAAAGAGGAAAAAAGGAAGAAAAAATGAGTGTGTGGATAGAAGTACCACATTAAACAAATGAAGAGAAGTAAAAGGTACATAAGCCTTAACTTCAAACTTCTAAATTGGGCCCTTGGGCGAACCTATTTTTTTGGAGGAGTGAGGACGTAGGTGATCCTTGGTTCACCACACGCGCGCATCACCGCCTTCCGGCCAGCTCGGTTCGGTCGTGCGCGCCGCCTTTGCTCGGCCGGTTTGAGCATTGTGAAATTAAAAAAATTATTAATTTTTTTTTTAAAAAAATTGTCCAATTAATCCATGAACTTTTATTAATTCCTTTGCCCCTTCATGATTCACCCAACCAACGGCTGTAAGCGGACCATAATATCAAATAGAAACGTTGTATGTGACCAATTCGTTCTGGTTGTTCGCTCCGTTCTAGGTGTGTCTGTTCGTACGACACATCATTTCGCCAGCAAGAGTCGCCATTTGCTTCCATTCGCTCTGTTCTAGTATGTCTATTCGCACGTCACACCAGTTCGCCGCAAGAGTCGAGTCCATCTGATCATTTTTTGTCATCTATAAATAGGACGTGCTAGTGAGAAAATCAATCTCGACACTCCTCTCTCATATACTACATACCGCATTCCGCAATCATATTCTATGCGATTCCGAAAAGGACTCGTTGTGTTCGTTCGGGCTTCGATTGATAGTGTCATTATTCTTAAGACGCAATATGTTCTATCCTTGGAGACAATTGTTCGTAAACCTTGGGCATCCATATAGAAGGAACAAATTGTCTTAATTAAGGAGACAATATACGTTGACTCAGATTTTATCAAAATTCATTATCATATTTCGATACTCTTGTGAGTTTGTTTATGTTTTTCACACTATACAGAATAATTGTATATTTACAGTTTATGCAATCTTAGTTATGCAAATTCTTGTCTTTATTTAATTTCTACCTGTTTAGTATTAATCCACAACACATTATCAACCGTTGCCTTCGGAGAAGAAATATATGAAGAATTCGGAGATTTTTTGGACGCAACCATTTGTCCCAGAGAACACGTATAAGCAGGACTATGACTATTATAGTCTGAAGTATGCAGCGGATGGAGCTGACGTGGACGAGTATTCCTCGTACCTCTTGGATAATGCTGAGTTTTTGTCAGTCATGCAAGAATTTCCGGAAAATCCTACAAAGGATATAGTATAAACAAATTATTAGTTGATGCATTAAAATTAAATATGGCGTGCAGATACTAATTGCTGGTCAAGGCTGAAGATGGCTAGCTAGCTATAGATTCCTTTTTATTTCCTGAAACACCAAATTTGCAATTTCGTTTGTACACTGTATAATCGTCCTACTAATAATTAATGCATTGGAGTACGTCATATTGTTTGTGGTTTAGATTATCGATTTATGTGGACTTGCATCTATTTATAAAACCAAATTTTGTGAATCTATTTTTTTTTTGTAAAAGAATCGTCATGCCTCTATACATATTTTCATACGAACACACACACACAAATTTGTGTACTTTAATCTAAGTCCAGACATCCCGAAGAGGATTCTTCCTCAAACCAAAAAAGAAGCACACAGAGACAAACATACACACTAGGGGTTTCTTTTTTGGCCAATAAAACACAATCCAAAATGTCATGCGGTATGAAATCAAAGCGCATAAACTGAGATTATTATTACGCCTTATTTGGTGTTTAGATATACATTTAGATGAAGAATGACGCGATTCATGAAATTTTCATTTATATACTTTTTTTTTTTAAATTGCATTATTCGTTTTTGGATTAATCCACCAATATCTGGCACAACTAACAACTAACTTATCCAGTTCACAGGAATGTAGGCCCCACAATAGAGAAACCTCGTTACCTCCAATTAATTATTGTGGTGGCTGCAAATTGCATTATTCTAAGAGATTCAATTATAAAGTTCTTCCATACAAAGAGGGTAACTCTCGGAGCATCTGCAGTCATACAAACCACTTAGATGTCACTGCTTCGAATTCTCGAAACAATCGCTCTCCAAAGGGATGGAACCAGCCTTTTTTCTCATCAAAAGGATAAGTAGGGAAAGCTCGGCTTATTTGGGTCGTTCAAATAAGATTTGCACAGTACAAATTTAATTTTTTTTGTTTTAAAAAATTATTTTAATCAGTAGATAATCTAAAATAAAAATAAACTTTTAACTAACAATTTTCTTTTTAAAAATGATTTTTTTTCATTTAAAAATCACCCGTTAAAAAAATTGAAAATGGAGGGCTCAAATGGGACAAGCTTTCCTGGCTCGACCTTTGGAAAGTGGTTCCCCAAAAGAATAAGGCTGTGTACATATAACAGTTAACCAAAGTGAAAATAATTCTCATATTTAATTATGCCCCCTCGGTTACCTGAAACTTCCGAAATTGTAACTATCTCGTCCATCTGACGTCTCACCCTACCATACAGAGGAAGGAGTCAATGACGACGACTTCGAACAGGCTGTGTGAATATGGATAAAGTTTTTGATTAAATTAAACGTCCACGAAGTCAAAAAATGTTGTGCAATGCATAATATACAAAATGACCAATATAATTATATTGTACTGAGAACCGGGTAAAGAGATTGTGCAATGCATAACATACAAAATGACCAATATAGTTATATTGTACTGAGAACCGGGTACCTTTTCTATTAAAGACATGAACCGAACCAACGGACGAAATGAATTTCTTTTCCGAACGACTTCAAACTTTATTTCCCACGTGACCAATCCTAATCCATTTCTCACACTACTTTGCACTCCTAATGGCCCACACAGAAAAAAGAACCATCACCAAAAAATTAAAGGTGACGGTGCTTCTTCTCGTTCAAAATCATACAATAATCCTTTATTATATTATTTGTAATGGGAATTTTCCATGAACTCAGAAAACATATATATACCCACATTTCTTCCCGCGTGTTGTCTAATTTTATTGCTAGCTAAGGCTTCAATATTAGAAATCAGGTTGATCTGAGATAGCCAAATAAGTCCAATAATTTATATAGGTGATGATGAGAAGCCCTTGCTATGACAAAAATGGATTAAAGAGGGGTGCGTGGAGTAAGGAAGAGGATGAAATGTTAAGAGCATATGTTGAGAGATACGGCCACAGTAATTGGCGTCAACTTCCCAAACACGCAGGTATATAATTTACATACACACTTGAACCGATTAACCATACTCACACCAAAACCAACTTAATTATTGATTTGTTTCAACCCAATTAACTTTAGTTAGTTTCTCATTAAAGAAATACAAGTTGGGATGGATATTGATGGAGCTTCAGCTGCAATAACGTACAGGTTTATCAAGGTGTGGAAAGAGTTGCAGACTCCGATGGCTAAATTACCTTCGCCCGGGCGTAAAGCGTGGAAGTTACACCCAGGAAGAAGACCAACTCATCATCAATTTACATCAACAGCTTGGAAATAAGTAAGCATATATATGTTACCTCTGAGATATACTCTTCCCGATCTATTCGGGTTTTGATGTAAATTTAAGCTGGATGATCGAGTTTTAATTCGTTAATTTCTTAAAATTCCTAGTATTACGATTCCATAATGGGTTGAAGAGAGTTACGATCGGAAAAAAATGCTGTCTTTAAACATCAAGTAAACGTAAGATGCTTTCATATGTATACCTGATATTATATATATATCTAACATGCATAACATTTGCAATAGTAGATGGTCTTCCATTGCCAAAAGATTGCCAGGGAGAAGTGACAACGAAATTAAGAACCATTGGCATAGCCACCTAAAGAAGCTCTTGGAGCGTAACCATGCGGAAAAATCTGAGTTGAAAATGAAGGCTAGTGATATATGTGAAGGAGAAGCAACAAAGTATTTGGAACCTGAAAACACTCTGCTTGGTTTTGCTGCTGCTTCCACCGGTGATATTATCTCATCAGAAAATTCACCAAAAATCTACAATTCATCTTCAAACTTTTCCTTCGGGGGAGAAAGTGTTGCTAATGCCTCTGCATCCGAAATATTTGAAGAATTTGGCGATTTTTGGACCCAACCATTTCTCCCAGAAAAAATATATGACCAAAATAACTATCATAGTCTGAACTATGCAGCAAATGAAGCAGACGTGGAAGAATATTCCTCATACATCTTCGATAATGCTGATTTTCTGTACCACGTGATGCAAGAATTCCCAGAAGATCCTAAAATGGATATATAAGCAAATGGTAATTATTCTTCCTTTTCATAACAAGAGGTCATACACATCGTGAATATAATTTTAATTCAGATCTAAATCACATTTGTTTCTTCTCCGTTCTCTTCAATCAAAACATACTCGTAGCCTGCAAACTGGTTTTGGAGACTGGAGAGGTCAATTTGTTGGTTTTATAGCCCGTAATAAAATGCATATATGTGCTCGTGATTATTGTCCTCCTTCTTCAATATATATATTTCCCTCTCATCAGTTACATTTATGAGTTGTAATAATTAATGTATTGAAGTTAAATATGGCATGCATGCAGATTGTTGGTCAACTAAAGAAGGCTAGCTATGGATGGTTATTGGAGGAATGCCAAGAAAGCACCTAAATTCCTTTTCATTCCTTCCAAATTTGTAATTTCATCAGAACACTGAGCCTGTGCCTTGCTCTTGCTAATAGCTAGGCCACTCCATATCGTTTGTGCTTTTTTAATTTGATTATTAGAGTTTGTAGACTTGAAGTTTGTTTGAATCTTTATGTGTAAAATAAATTAAGCGCTTTTGATCATACGAACATATATATTTGTTATGTTCGAACACGGGATCAAGCTAAAAATCTTAGATCATATATATATCATTGTCCTGTTCATTTATGAACTCACAGACCACGATGCAGTTCTAAAAAATCCCATTTGCAACAATAATGTTTTCCAAATCACCTAATGATCTCCTCCCATTAAAAATATGTAGAATATGGATTGACTAAACAGGTTCTTCCCAAACCACCTAATTTAGTTCATCTCATAATAATTACAAGGTTGTAAATCATAAATTAAGTGGTTAATAAGAGAAACAAGATGGAAGTAGAAGAGCAGAAGTGAATCAATAGGCGCAGATTTTCTTTTAAACTTATTTTCTTCTATGGAAAAATAGAGCTCTCTCAGCATTTGTTTTTCCTTCACAAATACTTCAAAATGGCGTCTACTTTAATTTAAAAAATTGGATTAAAAAACGGTTAGTTGTCGCTACACACTAGTTTCTTAAGTTGCAGCGCTGAAATTTCTTGAATATTGAGAATGTGACAGATGACCAAAAAGTATGAGTCAACGGGGAAAATAGATCCACATCGATCCAAAATAGGTAAAAGTCCAGGTGTCTGCCGGCTTGCTTTTTTTTGCCGGCTTGCTGATAATGGAAGGGTATTGCTATTTATTGTTGAATGGGCCCCTTTATCCTCACGTGAGTCCCGTCAGCTATCTTGGTAATCAACATTCCTCATTGGTTTAACTGGTAAAAAGGTAGGACATTTTTACTTTCGGGGAGAACGTTTGATCATGAAGTTGGTCGATCATTTAGGAAAACATCATAGCCTAGGTGCCTAGGTAAAACGCCTGAGGGTAATTGACGGCTTGCCCTGCTCAACATTGGTATATTACTTAAGAGGAAAGGAGATTTCGCCCTGCCCTTAGATCGTGGGTGAGCCTAACCCTTTTCCTAAAATTTCCTTATATATATATATATATATATAAGCTATCCTGGGTAATCATACGTCATCATGATTTCACAAAGGATTACAAATAAATTAGGGCTAAGATGCAAAAATACACTTAAATTTTTTTAATAAAGAGTGTCTAATACTAAATGCTTTGAAAGGGGTAAAAGTAACTACAAACTTTAAAAGTAACCACAGACTTTAAAAATATGAGTAGAAATCCCAGTGCCATTATCTAATACTAACTGCCGTTACTTTATGTTTGTGGGCCCACAATGGTGTCCAAGTCATCATAGTTTGGTCTCCATGACGAGGCATTACCCTCCCCTGATCCCATAAAGAGTCCACATTAGGTGCTTATATATCTATTAGAAGGTTGAACATAATTTTTTTATATATATACTGTATTTATTTAGATTTAAATTATATGTTGCTGAAATGTTTTTTTGCACCCAATATCTTAAATTAATTAGTTTTTAGTCCTGCATGCAGAAATATTTGTCTGTAATACGGTATTATAGAAATTAATTAATTTGAGATACCGAGTGCGCAAAAAAATATTTCAAAAAGCAAAGAAATAATTTAAATCTAAATAAATACAATATATATAAAAAAATTAAAAAAATATGCTCAACCCTCTAATAGAAGTATGAGCACATGAGGGACACCTAAGGATTGGACACCTAATGTGAACTCACAATCTCCATCTTCTTCATCACTCACCTTCCCCAACAACATCAAGCCATCAACCATGAACACATAATCAATCAACAAAAACCAAATCAAAAACTAGTTGAGCAATATCATCTCATTTCAACAAATCCACCCAGATTAAGTCTTATCAAATTGGAACAAAAAAAACTTCAAGTATGAAAAAAAATCATGGAAACAAATCTTTATCAGCAAAGATCAGAACAAAGACTCATCAACACCAGATTCAACCAAGCAAATCACTACTCTCCCATTGAAGAGGGGAAAAACCATAAACAAAAGAAAAAATTAAGGAAAAATAAATAAATAAATGGCAGAAACATATGAAGAGGGGGCGACGAGATCGTATCAAGAATCGAAGTTGCCTAACGTTGATAAATCCCAATTTTAATATATTTTATCCTGTTTTATTCATTTATTTTGGGGATTATTTTAGGTTAATTTAGAATTATTAAATAATATTTAGATTGTTAGCCAATTTTAGGAAATAATACAAATCTGAATTAATTATAAGATTATTGGGCTTAAATTATTAATAGTTTGATTGTTATCCTGTAATTAAATAATATTTAAATATATGATAGATCATGATTTTATCATATTAAAAGATCCTATAGTACAAAATTTTTCAAAGAAGCTAAAAAAATCTAAGGATAAAATTTTATTGGGTTTTTTAAATTTAATGGGCTCAAATTGATATCCAAAATGCTCTCTTCCTCCCCCAATAATTAACCTAGCAGCTACAGCACACAGAGGGCGGAGATTGAGATGGACACGAGCGACACAGGCACGCGGAGAATAAAAGGAGCCGCAACACGTACAGTATCGATTTGATTCATTCATCTACGCGAGCCCACCACCGTTCGTTCCCTTGATAGCCATTTAATCTCCATCTACACTATTTCCAATTGAATTGCCATCATGACTGTGGCTTTTAACAAGGAGTTTGAAGAGGAGATTTTCATGGAAGTTTAAGCTTATTTGAGAGGCAATTTGAAAAGAGCAGGGAGGAAAAGCCTAAGACTTAGAGCCTGTTTGGCATAGCTTTAAAAGCTAAAATAAGTTCACTAAAAGCAGAAACAAGAAAAATGATTGTTTGGCATGGCTTTAAGGTTGATGACTTCCCCGTGGTTTGAAGTTCTTTTTAAATGAAGCCACATTTAGTTCTTATTATCTCATCAAAAGCCACAACATTTTTTTTGAACCATTTGCCCAAAAAAAAAAGCAAACCTTCTCTCTCCGCTCTCCTCTCCCTTCAATAATTTCTTCGCCGCCTCAACAATTACTACCTTCTCGTCCTCCTCCTCTTCAAAATTTTCAATTTTTTAAGTTCATGACATATTCTACAATTTTTTTAAGGGGTCAAAATTTACATATTGTTAGAGTTACGTTCATTAGTTCAAAATGATTGAGTCTCGTGAACAATTTGTTTTCCAACATAAAAACAATATAATGCAATGGGTAAAATTGACATATAATGCAATGTGAAAATTTATTTTTTAATGGTAATGTTACTATTTTATTTTGAAAATTTATATTTATTTTTAATTTTTATCTTAAATTATCACATTTTGTACAACATATTATATATATATATATATATATATATATATATATATATATATATATATATATATATATATATATATATATATATGAATTTGATTCATGTCTTTTTCGGTCATTTTTCATCTCATCTATCTTTTTAAAAATTTATGCCAAACAAGATATCATTAGAAACAAAAGCTACTTTATCACCGCTATCCCAAACACAAATCACATTAGAAAAAGTCCATAAGAAAATAAGTTCATTAAGAAAAGTCCATCAGAAACAAAAGCTACTTCTATCAAAGCTATCCCAAACGGGCCCTTACACTTGAAGATTATAAAAGAGTGTTGTTCTTTTTATCGATTTATTTTAAGACATAAAATTATTTAGTTTTAGATAATTCTGAATTGTTTTATAGAAAACAATTTAATTCTAGATTGTGGACATATTATTTAATTTGAATTGAATTAATAATTCAGATTTGAATTGTGCTTAAGACAATTGTTGGATTTTTGTTTGCAACATTCGGATTGTCAATTGAATTTTTAATTGGGTTTTCATTATTAATTCAATTGTCAACTATTGGTTTATTCTCTTAATTGTTTAATTGAGTTGATGAATTATCTAGTTGTTTAATTGGATAATTGTAAACAAGATTCCAAAATTACTTAGAAATTAACTGTGATTGAGTTTTAATAAGTTTAATTAACTAGTGCTCATTACATTATGAGTTTTCTAATAGAATATGTGTTATTAAATTTGAGGTTTTCCCATATTCCAATTAGTTAATTAAATTCATTAATTCTAATCTTTCACTAATCTCCCTTTTGTCTAATTAATTAATTTGGATTAAGAAAGATAACTCTATGTGAATCCTAAGTTATTGCCTTCATCATTATAAGCAACTAGATCTTTGTTGTTTGATTTGCTTTTTAATCAATCTTCCGATTAGGATTCTAATTCTTCTCCCATAAAAACCCCTAAAAATTGCATTCAAAGTTTCATTTTCATTTAGGTTTAGAGTCAATTGCATTCGTGGATTTAACATTTAGCATTGTATACTTTTCTCAGGTGAAAAAATGTCTATCAACATTTGAAAAGAGCCCAAAAATGCCATGTCGTCAAGGCTATCAAGTGGGATCCATTTTCTGGTCCCTTTGGACACCAGCTCTCTCTCCTAATCACCCTTCCACTCTCTTTTTCGTATGCCTCTTTCTCGCCTCTTGGAGAAGAGACAAATTAAACATCTCTCTCCGATTCCAATCAAAGTTTTAATTTGCAACAACCAGAAATTTTGAGGGAGGAAGTGAGTGGATTGTAACCCTTCCTTTTATCGTGCATTGAGCAAAAAGAATCATGTTGGATGAATCTTTGAGATTAACAACTCGCTGATAATATATTAACAACTGGTCCTTAGACAATCATAGATGAAATACATCAAAATATATTGAAATTTGTTCGTTCACATATAGTCGTTTGGTGTGAATGAGGAAAAAACGGAAAGAGCAATTTAGTCATTGTATCTTGGTTTTTAATATCATTCAAATATGTTATTACTTAAAATTAACTTTGTCTATATCCCAAAGGCATATTCTACATCTTACACATGCTTGAATTCAAGTTCTCGTATTCTAGCGGTTAAAACTCCTTTCCACACTATTCAAATTTAATTTTTAAAACACCAGAATAAAGATAGAGACACTACTACAAAAATCAACCTAAAAAAACGACCTAAATAATAGCCAATTAACGTCCCTTTTTAAAGCGAACGCCGGACGGGGGTAGTAAAAAAATTTTACTTTTGGCGTCACTGTAGTTAAGGCGACACGAATTTAAATTTAGGTCGCCTTATATTGTTTTAAAAAAAAAAAAAAAAAAAAAAAAAAAAAAAAAAAAACCCCTCCAAACCTCAGCTTTGAGGGTTGGCCGTGGAATTGGAAGAAGAACGAACAAGAAAAACACATCAACAATCAACATTATTTCAGAATACCAGCAAGAACAACACATTAGCAATCAACAATAAAATTCATAGCTGCAATTGCAATAATTTGAAGACTTCAAACTCATTCTCATAGCATAAATTCTACATGAAATTAAATACAGCACCATAACTTCTTAACTGCTAGGGTAAAAAAGGGAGGAACAAATCCATAGCAACTGGTCATAATTCAAAAACCCTAGTCCACATAAACAAAAACCGAACAGCCCTTACTAACGCATCCATTGGCACCAAGAATAAGCACAAGCAGAACAATTTAAAAACAAAAGAAGCCGACTGAAAATGATTAAGAGCAATAAAGCGCTCGAGCTTTAGAGTGAGTTGATGCCGGAGTTTCTGCGGTATAGATCGCCGGCGTATTACACCAATCGAGAGCTCGAGTGCGCGTTGCTCGGCGATTCCAGTGTATTGCAAAGCGGAACATGGCGATTCGAGTGGAATAGAGAGAACTCGCGGTACGTGGGGTGTAGAGGAGAGAAGAGGAAGGCGTATGTGCAGATCAAAAATGAGAAGAGGAAGGCGTACGTGGGGAATTAAATGCTGTGCAGAGGAGAGAAGGGATAAATAAAATAATAAAAAAATCATTTTGGCGACCTGAATTAAATTCAGGTCGTCAAAATCCCAATATTGGCGACCTAAATTTATTTCAGGTCGCCAAAATCCCAAAATTGGCGACCTGAATTTATTTCAGATTACCAAAATTCCCAAATTGTAAAAACATTTTGGCACTACTTAAGAATTTTTTTGGCGCCCAAGAGAAATTTCAAGAATTAAAGTGACATGAATTTATTTCAGGTCGCCAAAATTCCCAAATTGGCGACCTGAATTAAATTCAAGTTGCCAAAATCCCCAAATTGGCGACCTGAATTTATTTCAGGTCACAAAAATTCCCAAATTGTAAAAAAAAAATTGGCGATATTTAAGAATTTTTTTTGCGCCCAAGAGAAATTTCAGGAATTAAAGCGACCTGAATTTATTTAGGTTGTCTAAAGTATTTTCCTACGCCAAAAAAATCCTAAATGGCGCCAAATATTACATTTTAGGCGCCCTAAAATATATTTAGGACGTAAAAAAAACGTTTAGACGTCCTAAATTATTATTTAGGTTGTCTAAAGTATTTTCCTGTGCATTTTACTTCATTTTTTTAAAAAAAAAAGGACGTCTTTTAGGGTAGTAATATCCATATTTTGTAGTAGTGAGAGAGGCGGGTTTATCTCTACGATGTATTGTGTTTAATTTTAAACTATTCAAATTAAATTGTAATTATACAGAGTAATTTGTTCTTATAGAAATGGTCAACTTTGAACCATTAAATTAAATTATAAAAAAAATAAAAATAAAATAAAATAACGGGGAAGAAGAACGTAATTTTATGTTTGGGGAAAATGAAAGGCCATTAAGGCTTTGTTTGAGAGTTTGGAAGAAAAGGGAAGGAAAGAGATGTAAGGAGAATGGAGGGGAGGGGATGGAAGGGGAAATAGAGGATATTTTCTCCCGCTTGTTTGAGAGTTAAAAAAAATAGTAAGGGAAGAAGATGGAGGATTAATGAATTATTTTTACTATTTTGTCATTTTCTTTAATAATTAATATAATTATTATACTTTACAAATAAATTTAAATTTTCTAAAAAAATATTTATATAATTTTAATATTCAAAAAATTATTTATGTGGTGGTGGCGGTGGTGGGGTGGTGGTGGTGGTGAACGAGGGTAAAAAAGTAATTAATCTATTTTCCCTCATAAAACCTTTCATATTGGGGGAATTTTATTTTTTAAAAGAAAGAGGGTTTTGGAGAATTTGTAAAAATCCCTGATTTCCTCTCCTCTTATTTTTAAAACTTGCAAACAAGAGAAAAGACTACCAAAATCTTTCATTTCCTTTCCTCCAAAATGGAACTTCCAAATAGGCCATTAGAAGGAGAGATTATAAGTGTTATTGCTGGATAACGGAAAGCCTTGATTATCTGATAATATTGAGATTTTAAAGTTCTTGTAGGAACTGAGATGGTCGTCAAAATTGGGGGCTGCTACCACTCGACTCTGGTGAACGAAGGCGCGTTTGAAAAATCCGTGTGAATATTCATGACATTGAAGTGTTGAACATTCCAATTCCCACGTGATTTATGTTTTAAAACACTTTCTAAGCTCTTAAATATAAGACAACTGATTTTTTTTTAAAAATTAAAGAAGTGTTATAAAACTAAAGGAAATAGAGAAGAAGAACAAGGAGAATTCGAGGAGAGAGGAGAGGGAAATTATCATTAAGTGTATTCCCGAATGTTTCTGGCCCTATTTATAGGCATCTTCAATTCTTATCATGATGGACATCCACATACTAATATATTTATAACACTCCCCCTTGGATGTCCATTATGAATGTCCTCATTAAAAACTTTAACTAGGAAAACCCAAGGTGGGATAAAACCAGCCAAAGAAAAGAGTACATCATCCATTGATACACTTTCTAATCTTTGCCTCATTAAAAACCTTTAGGAAAACCCGGTGGACAAAACCTAGATAAGGAAAAAGAGTACAGCGATGTATCGACTCTCCCTCTTCATTACATCAGATTTTTCTCCCACGATGACAACATTACATACAATAACTTTGTAAAGATGAAGAACTATATTTTTTGATAATCAAGATACATTAGTGCTTTATAGTACTTCTGGACCATGTAGTTCTTCTTCATCTTCTTTTCAATGTCTTTCTTTCAGTAGTCGAATATTGTATTGTTCGCTATGGAACAATAAAAACATGCATTCTTATCATTCATTTGTCCATTGTGTACCTGCAAATTCTAAGTTTGCCAATAAAAGCATAACGAATATTAACATAATTACTAAATAATCACATAAATATCATATACTTCGAGATCTTTTCATAAAGATGCATGGACATATAGAATTATTTTGTGCATCATTCTTTCAATAAATATTTAGGCTTCAAGCCATATATAGACTTTTTTAATAATGTTTTCGAGATCTTGAATTAAATGCTTTTAACATCTTGAATCCTTCAGGGACTTGTGCTTCATGCACTTTAATTTCTTCAGGGATATATATACTTCGGCATTTTAAATCCTTCGGGGATATATCTTTGGCATTTTTAATCCTTCGGGACATGTCTTTCCGGCACCTTATGTCCTTACGGGACATGTGCTTACGGCACCATCTTATTAATTTTGTCTTATGATTCACATTATCATTCATTATATCATGTGCTATATCATAAGAAAATATATCGTCAACGTTGACTTTCTTTTGGTCTCATCGAATAACATTCATAGTTTATTGAGATCTCATTATTTTCACATTTTCATGTACCTGGGTCTCTTTCGGGACTACAACATTCTCTTACGGAGATATCTCTTTTGGAGATAATAACTCTTCAGGAGATAGCTCTTCTGGAGCATTTAACTTTTATTAATTATCCTCAACTTGATCATCTATATTCTTAGCTCATTTTCTCTTTTGAGGATTTATCTATAAAATCAATGGACTTACTACGCTTCAGGCGTGGTTTAAATTTATTTATAGTATGTTGTCCTTCACGGACATCAATTCTGATAGGAGCATTAGCAGTTGAAACATGTGACTTTATCACTTTCTTTAGGTCAGTAAATGCTTCCGGCATTTGATTAGCTAAATTCTGCAAATGAATTATCTTTTGAACTTCCAGTTCAAATTGTTTTGTACAATAATCAAAATGAGTCAATGATAACTCATTCTAGCTGATTATTTTGTAATTCTGCAAATGAATTATCTTTTGAACTTCCAGTTCAAATTGTTTTGTACAATAATCAAAATGAGTCAATGATAACTCATTCTAGCTGATTATTTTGTACAATAATCAAAATGAGTCAATGATAACTCATTCTAGCTGATTATTTTGTACAATAATCAAAATGAGTTAATGATAACTCATTCCAGCTAATATCTTTTCTCAACTGCCTATGTTAATGATAACTCATTTCAGCTAATATCTTTAATATCTTTTCTCAACTGCCTATTTTCTCCCTCTCATGTTGGGAAAACAATATCAAATTTCAATTAACAAATCATGCAGTGTAAGTCTCCTAAATCCATTTGTTACCTTTAGAAACATCATTTTGTTCCATTTAGAGACAAACAAGAAGAAGGGGGTCCTTACACTGCATTTAAACTAACATTCATTCTATAACACTCTATGTGCATTGTGGAGAATTTATAAGTATTGCACATTCAATCATTTTAAGATAGAATTAATCTGGTTCTTGACCAAAAACCAATTTTACGGGGAGAGTTTTGTTGGTTTATATAAATGATACAATAATCAAATATACCAACATAAAAACTTTGTTCTCATAAGCATTGATCTAGTTATTTATGGATGCTATAATACATGATTTCTAGATCGTATAATCTGGAAATAGTGTGTTTTAATATATACAAACACCATTGCAAACTTCAGGTTGCATTCTTACAAACTTCTGGTTGTAAGCTTAGAATATCACATGTAATCATTTTGTAGATGCATCTTTCAGATTTACATGTTATTTTGATGGGCCCATATAAATATGTTTGATATATTTCCGAGATCGAGATCCATTACTAATCATGATCAATGAGAACAAGCATCATATAATATATAAACAATATGTTGGTTATTCACGAAGAATCTTCTAGTTCTTCAATGGATGTCAATACATAATGCAAATAAAATTATGTATATATGACTTGGACGATCAAACAAGTCATGCTAACAATTAATTTAAATCAGTAAACTTCGTGTTTACTGTAACATATATTTCAATCAATCATAAATTTTCAATACTATGACATCCATTTTGGGAGATCTATTAGATAATGTGAGAAGTATATAACTTTTCAAACATTATTTCACACTTGTATTCTAACTCATACTTGTTTTCTAACAATATCCCCCTCAAGTGTGAGTCATATAAACATTTTCAAAATCATTTTCGAAAAATTTATGTTTAGTCTTCAGAAGTAAACATATAATATTACATAACTAAATACGCAGTCCACCATATATGATGATATTCATAATCAAAATAATGTAGAATCACACAGATTTAGAATCTCACATATGATTCTCATAGCAATAAATTTTTGAAATATGAGGACAAAATGACAACAAATTAATCATTGCATTACCGGGCTTATTTTCTATCTCGTAGTTCATTGCCCTTTTATTGACAAATATTGGATTTGTATTAACAAACTTCGGTTGTATTTACAATCCCTATATTAAAAGTTGTAAACTTCTAATTTACAAAAGCATACGTTTTCTATATTATATATATTTCTACAAATATCTTATAGAGTAATCAATACATAATTTTATTTCTTTCGGGGTAAAATATTTACTCTTCTGGAGCCTTCAATCAAATGTATGCTAATGTGATTAAAATACAAACTTAAAACCTTATGGCTTCAGGCCATTTAAAATTCATGGCTAAGGAACTCTTTCTATCAGGATATGATCAGAACATAATGCATTTTAATGCAACATTGATCACAAGGTTCACAAAATTCATATTTTCATATACTAGATTCATAGAGGAACCTTAGTCATATTTTGATCTAAACATTATTTGGCTTAGATAAGATTCAAACCAATCCTCAATCATACCATATTAATTCTAATATTCTACGCATACCTCAATGTAATCAGATCTTAAATCAAGAGGTTTCAAATTTTCAAATATTTCCCGGAGACTACCCTTCTCGAGATTACTATCATCTTAGCATGCTTACGATCGAATTCCATTTTCAAAAACCGGCTGACATCTCGAATCATTGCACATCCAAGATAGATTTCCGGAGATACGATCATAAAATAATCGCTCCCTGGCCATTGCGTACAAAAATCCAAACGGTGCAAGGAATTAGCAACTACTAGGTTGCATTAGGTTTCATTTAGGGAGCATTAGGGTGCGGTGCAGTAAATATCCAAATGATCAAAAGTCTACACAATTCTGAGCTAACGACAGATTAGGTTACGGCGTTGCTTAATTAAAATAAATCTAGACGTTACATGCTCAGCTATAAATCGAGGAAGACGAAGGGTAAATGCCTTACTTACTATCAAGTTTTTCAAAACTTCAAAGATACCCATTTCCTTTTGCATTCATACCTTTCGCTAAATCTTTTCATATTATCTTTAAACATGGCCGGTCCAAGTAATTTCATTCCAGTTTCTGAGTCATATAACCCTTTCTTTCTTGAAGCTTTACTACATGATAGCCAGCCTAATATATTGGCTGATTTATCTAACAATGTACGTCCTTCCTTACCTTCTTACGATCCTTTAGAGGTGTACATTCCTTTTAGTACTTCAATGCCTCATGTTCCTACTTCTCTTCCAAGGGTTAATGAACCTCCCCCACCCTTAGGAGTTCAAGATTCTACTCCTATGATTTCAACGAGAGAAGAATCAAGACGAGGTTCGTCAAGGCGACCTGTCAAGAGATGTCGTACAATAGCAGAACTTATGGAATCAACCAAGCCCGCTCATCCAAGGAATCCAGCTTCCAGTCTGGCTGAGACATATAATTCATTCTCATGTGGTTGTTGCCATGTTCTGAGGGAGATCATTCATACCAATGGACTTCAATATCATAAACTTGAAGTTCATGGGGGGATTGGTATGATAAGCCATGCTGTTTTTCACCAGGACGTACAAGAAGGTTCCTCCAGACCTCAAATGTTCGATTTTGGTAAGAAAAATATAGAAGAAATCAAACATTTTCTGAATAGTTATTGTTTGAATCAAAACTCTTTAGGGTATGTCCTGGTGTCGAGATCCCTATCGGCCTCTACTATGAGGCTCTTTGTGTTGGTTTGGAATGGACCAAAACTCAAAATGAACCCAATGGTAGTTCATTTCCAACCACTACTGAAAACATAACCAATAAAGTTAAAGAACCCATGGTTGTAAATAATAATCCTCCTATCCCTATACATAATAATCCTATAGTCCTCATACCTAGAGATTCATATAGGTCAAGGGCTGAACAAAACATTAGGGGTGAATTAATGTCAATAAATGATCTAAAAGACTTCTTTCATTTACCTCAACAAGAAGCGGCTAAACGAGTCCATCTATGCAAAAATGTTATACAGAAAATATTGAAAGTGGAGCTAAATCACCAAGAGGGGGGTGAATTGGGGATTTTGAAAATCTTTGAGAATAGCTCGTTTTTGAACACTAAAACAGAGATAAGCTAAGATGAGAGTAGAAGAGCAAGACACAAGGATTTATGCGGTTCGGTCCAATCTCTTGACCTACGTCCGGTCCCCGGACTCTCTCGGGTTTTTCACTATTTCAAAAGATTACACAATCGTACTCAAGAGTAATTCTCTCACTAGAACTTACTCCCCCTTACAAGTTGTAATCAATGAACCCAATCACCAAGTCCCGGACTTGTGATTCCTTACAATAAATGCTTTACAAGAATGAAACTCTCTCTAAGAGTGTATTATGATAAACACCGAAGTTTTGTATCAAAAGTCACTTTCACACGAGAAGAACTAGAAAGTAGTTGAGAGCTTTGAATGATTTTCGTTTTTCAGCGAGATGTGTGTCTTTGGGAAACTTGAATCAATCTCTTTTTATGCTCGAGAGATCATTTAATAACCGTTGCCAACTTCATATATCCGTTGAGGGATTATTCTATTTGTTGGAGGCAATTTGCAGATTTGAATATTTTGAAATTTGGATCTTGATAGTGTGGACATTGTATAATGTTGTCCAAATTTGTTTTAGATGATGGATGCTAGCTGTCTTGGAAAATGGTTGTGCTACTTTCCAGGTTGTAATCCATTTTGCTTTGAAAGAGATATAATAAAATATTGCAACTTTGTCAAAGTAGTTGATTTAATGTTTATCAAACAATCTTTGATCTTCTCGAAAATCTCATGAGCAAACCGGTTAAATCTGGTTAGGAATAATGATACGATATATATATATAAATCATAAACAACCATTTTACGTAAATGATCTAAACCATGAATCAAAAATCTGAACAATATTATGTCAAATGCGTTTTTAGATCTGTCGTTTCCAAAACTCGAGTTTTGTACCAAAACTTGAGTTTTGGTCCTTTATCGTGAAACATCACATTTGTCCAAAACATCAAAACTTGAGTTTTGATATCAAACCGGGCAGTTTTAAAAACATTGAAAACGCATCAACCTTTCCTTGGCCAAAACTCGAGTTTTGAATCAAAACTCGAGTTTTCATTTGAATATGAAAACTTGAGGAATTCGCGCCAAGTCAAAGCGGAGGTTTTGGGCAAAGCGCGGCAGTTTTCAAAAACTCGAAAACATGAATGGTTTAATACTGATCAAAACTCGAGTTTTGAATCAAAACTCGAGTTTTCACTTTTTCGTGAAAACTTTGCCAAACTCAAAGCGGAGGTTTTCACCAAACCGGAGGTTTTGAGATCTGTCTAAAACTGAATTGTTGTCAATTCAAAACTCGAGTTTTGACATCAAAACTCGAGTTTTCACTTGTTGGTGAAAAACTTGGAATATTTCAAGTTAATTTGAAAGCGAAGGTTTTAGCCAAAAGCTGGAGGTTTTCAAAATCTCAAAATGTAGGAGACTTTACGTGAGTCCAAAACTCGAGTTTTAGAATGAAAATCGGCGGTTTTGCTTTGATCGAAGAATTGGTTTCTTCTCTGTAAGGTCAAAACTCGAGTTTCGAATCCAAAACTCGAGTTTTGCTTTGATAGTAAGTTTTTTTTTAATTTACAAAGCAAAACTTTATCCTTTGCTTACAACTTGTTGGTAATCATCAAAACCTTTAGAGAACTAACATTCTCCCCCTTTTTGATGATGACAACAAATGTAAACAAACGTAATTTGATTTTGAGGTTAAATTTGCGAATATCAATAGATTGCATTTTGAAATTCAGAATTGTAAAGCCGAGAGAATGAATTTACACAAAAATGACGAGAGATGAGCAACGAAGCACGAAATCACAAGTTGTATCTCATACCCAAAGTTCAATCATAAATTGCACGAAATACAACTAACAAACATAACTATAACTTAATCTCAAACATAACTATAACTTAATCTCTCAATTGCTTCTAACTTTGGTCTTGGCCTGTCGCTTTCTCTCCCCCTTTGTCATCTTCAAAAGAGAGTGGAGCTGAGAGAGAGGATTCATGGAGAGTGAGTATGGGAGTAGGAGGAGGTGAGGCAGGGTAAAGAACCTCAGTAGATGGGGTGGTTGGTGATGGTTCAGGATGAAAGGGTTCAGTTACTGGGGTAGTGGGAGATGGAGAAGGAAGAATCTCGGTGCCATTTGGGGTGGATGCGAGGCAATTGAAGAAAAGATTGGAGTGGAGGGAATAGGTGAAGAGGTGGGAATCGAGGATGGTGAAAGTGAAGGAAGGGGATGAGGAACCGAAGCGGGGCTGAGAAGTGCTTGGACCACAGAGGTACTAATATGGAGATGCTTTAAAATCTTATCCACTTTTTCACCGAGATCCACGTTGGAGACAAGCCGAGTAGAGAATTTGGCATCAAGATCCTCGGCCTTGCTTTTGATTTCAAAGCAAAGCTGTTCAAAGAACCCTTTGTCGAGTCTTCATTTCTTCCCGAGCATCCACCATTTCGTGGTTCCCACTTCGACTTGACCACCGGCTTACCAATTTCGAACTCTAATCTGATTGACAAGGAAGCAAGTGCCTTGTCCACAATATTTTGGATTCTGGAATCAAAATCTGCAGGCCATGATGACTGAGAAGCTGGAGGAGCAGATTGAGCTTCCTGAGCTTGGGAGTGTGCTCTAGCTTGTGATGCTCTAGGTTGAGACCTTGAAGGTGCACGAGATTGCCCAGATCCCTCAGCTTCAAAGGTGATGTGCATTAAATTCAGTTGAGCTTTCCCAAAGAATGGAGGGTACTTGAGAGTCTTTGGGACCTACATACCAAATCTTGTGATAGAACATAATGGCGAGATTAATGAAGGAAAAGGTATGTGAGAAAGCCTCCGACGAGCAAACTTGAACTTGGTCATTTCTTGGAAGATCCGGTGACCGAGATTGAAAGGCACTTTATTGACAAAGCGGCGAATAGAGGGTAATCTTTTTGAGCAAAGTGGGTATAATTTCCACCTTTCGGATGAAATTTCGTGAATAGATATACCACAAGACTCGATTTGTATTGGACATTGACCCGGGGGTTGAAAGTGAGCAAGTGAAGTTGATCTTGAGGAAATGGCTCATTGGGTCCGAGGGTCCCAAATATTTCGATTGCTATAGGAAATGTCGGGAATAGGAGGTGGATTGTCAATCTTTAAGATATTGTTGAGAATGGTAGGAGACAAAGTGAATTTGACACCCCTACAGTAGTAGTGATTCGTTCCTCAACTATGTCACCACTAGAATCCAATACATTGTCATATTCCATATTAAAGTAAAATAATCGACAAGATTGGTAGCAAAAAGGAGCGAGATATAGAAATGAAAGTCTCATACGGTTTTAGCCAAGGAGATAAGTCCAAATGACATTCCTTGAGAAAGTCCGCAAGAGAATGACAGCCACTACGGGACAAAATTCTCTTTTCATATATTGTTCCTTGAATTTGTTGTTTTGTTCAACGAGAAAGACCATCGAGAGATGATTCTAAAACCCGGAGGTGGGGAAGGATGAAGATAAATATCGATATGGCATTGGCCATGATTGGAGAGCCGCTCTTGCTTCTTGGTGATTAGAAGACGATGAAGGAGCTTTGGATGAAGATTGACCGGGTTGTGATACAGAAGCTCTCTTTGTTCTTGCAGACGTCGCAGCCTTTTTCTTTACGGGCTGAGAATCTTCAGAAATCTTCTTTCCTTTGCCCTTTGGTTCAGGTTCCTTTCTCTTCGTTGCTTGCGATGATACAGGGTCCTGAAATGACACGCCTTTGGACTTGGAGGAACCAATGGGAGCTTTCTTTTTCCCTTTTGATAGAGGCGAATCGTAGGAAGGAATTTCCAGGCTAATTCCTCTCGATTGAGCGATCTACCCCTTGATGAAGTCGCTTGGGTACCGCCTTCGCCCTCGCGGGTCGGCGAGGTGGAGGAGGTGGAGGTGGAGACCATGATTTTGAACCTTCGTTGCTCGAATCGGTGTCGAATCCCCAAGAGAGTGTGATTTCGAGGCCATGAGAGATTTTGAGTAAGGGTTTAGGTTGAAAGATGAGAGAATCAGCAATATGAGAGAAACCCTAGATAAAACTTGAGTTTTAGGTCGAGTTTTGAAGAACTTAAAACAGTGACCTATATATATATATAACCTTGACAAAACTCGAGTTTTCAATTCAAAACTCGAGTTTTGATAGTCACTTAGCGGTTAACTGGATGACAGGTGTTATGTGACCCTTTGAGTTTCCATGGGCCAAAACTCGAGTTTTCACTTCAAAACTCGAGTTTTCAAAAAAATTAATCCCGACTTAACAAAATGAAAACTCGAGTTTTGATATCAAAACTCGAGTTTTCACTTCTTCGACAAATGAAACTCGGATTTTGAATTATCCCGCATACAACATGTCTAGACACTCCGATGCTCAAGTTAGTTCTTTATCATCAAAAAAAATATAGCTAACATTTAGATAGAGAGAAATACTCACAACTCATTGGGATTGACCATTCCCAATTCTCTTCTAATGAAATTGAATTGTTCTTTAGCTAGAGGCTTTGTGAAGATGTCGCCAAGTTGAAGATGTGTTGGGATGAACATAACTTTGACATCTCTCTTCCGAACATGATCCCTTATGAAATGATGCCTCACATCAATATGTTTCGTCCTTGTATGTTGAACTGGATTTTTCGCCAAACTAATCGTGCTAGTATTATCACATAGTATTGGGATCTCCTTCAGAGTGATTCCCAAGTCTGATAGTTGTTGCTTGAGCCATAAAACTTGAGCACAGCAACTAGAGGCAGCAACATATTCAGCTTGTGGATGATACTGACCACACTTGTTTGCTTCTTGCGAACCGGGAAACAAGTGACCCACCGAAAAATTCGCATTGGCCACTTGTGCTCTTCCTATCTGTCTTATAGCCGCATGGTCCGACCGAATATGCCACCAAATGTTCAGGTTGACCTTTGGGAAACCATAAGCCAAGAGTCTTTGTGTCGGCAAGGTATCTCGAAGATCCTCTTCACATTCTCGCATGAGATTCCTTGGGAGCCGATTGAAACCTTGCACACATACCCACACTAAATTGGATGTACGGGCGACTTGTTGTGAGATAGAGCAATGATCCTATCATTCCTCTATATTTCGTTATGTTGAAGTCCTTGCCCTCTTCATCGGCATCCAAAGTGAGGCGGTGGAACTCATTGGTGTGTCGGCTCCATTGCAATGATCCATCCCAAACTTCTTCACGAGATCATTGAGGTACTTGGTCCGAGATATGAAGATTCCATCTTTTCTTTGCTTGATTTGCGAGACCAAGGAAATAGTTGAGTTCTCCCATCATGGACATCTCAAACTCTCCCCGCATACTCTTAGCAAAATCTTCACACAAATCATCATTAGAAGCACCAAATATAATGTCATCAACATATATCGGACAATTAAAATTTCACTAAGCTTATTACTCTTTATGAAGAGAGTTGTATCTCGCTTTTCCTCTAATAAATCCTTGATCAAGAAGGAACTTGCTTAATCGCTCATACCAAGCTCTAGGAGCTTGCTTAAGGCCATATAATGCCTTTTTGAGACGATAAACATGATCTGGATGATGATCATCTTGAAAACCAGGAGGTTGTTCTACATAAACTTCCTCTTGAATAAAACCATTTAGAAAAGCACTTTTTACATCCATTTGATAGAGCTTGAATCTTTTGACACAAGCAAAGGCTAGAAGAACTCTTATGGCTTCCAACCTTGCCTTTGGAGCATAAGTTTCTTCATAATCAATTCCTTCTTCTTGATTATAGCCTTTAGCAACCAATCTTGCCTTGTTACGGACAATGATTGCTGATTCATCTCGTTTGTTTTTGAATACCCATTTGGTGCCAATGACGGGATGGTCCTTGGGCCTAGGTACCAAATCCCAAACTTGATTTCTATCAAATTGATGTAACTCCTCTTGCATAGCTATTACCCAATCATTGTCCGAAAGGGCTTCATCTATTTTAGAGGGTTCAATATGAGATATGAATGCGAGAAAATTACTTCATTTAAAGTCTGTTTCTGGTTCTTACCCCTTGACTTGCATCACCTATTACTTGGTCCAAAGGATGATCCTTTATGAACTTCCAAGCTCTAGGCCGAGAGGCGATCGGGATTTTCGAGATTGTTTTGGGGATCAGCCTCAAAAATATTTTCGGGATTTTCAATAGATGCTGAGTGGTTTTCAAAAAGAATTGATTTTTAAAAACATTTCCTTCTTCATCATCCAAGGATTTATCGAGTTTTGGATTCTGAGAAAACAACATGCATTGATTCTTCAACAATTCGAGTACGAGTATTAAAAACTCTATAAGCTTTACTCCTATTTGAATAGCCTAAAAATATACCTTCATCTCGCCTTGGGATCGAATTTTCCCAAGTTATCCTTACCATTGTTGTGGATGAAACACTTGCATCCAAACACATGCAGATGAGCTAGATTTGGCTTTCTTCCCTTGTGCAATTCATAGGAGGTTTTGCCCAACTTCTTCCGGAGATATGCCCGATTTGAGATGTAGCAAGCGGTGCTCATTGCATCGACCCGAACACTTGAGAAGTGTTGTTTTCGTTCAACATAGCTCTTGCCATCTCGGTAAGAACTCGGTTCTTTCTCTCCACAACTCCATTTTGTTGAGGAGTCCTTGAAATTTGAGAAGTTATGATCAATTCCCATGTTATCGCAGAACTCGGCAAATGCATGGTTCTCGAATTCTCCTCCATGATCGTTCGAATTCCGAAATAGAAAGACCTTTCTCGTTTTGAACCTTCTTGGCAAAACGACAAACGATCAAATGTTTCATCTTTTGAAGATAGAAATATAGTCCAAGCAAATCTAGAAAAGTCATCAACTATGACCAAAGTATATAGATTGCCACCAAGGCTTTTTACTCTAGCCGGTCCAACTAGATCCATATGAAGCGGTTGAAGAGGTCTATTAGTTGAAATTTCATTTTTAGATTTGAAGGAAGATTTGGTTTGTTTTCCTTTTTGATGTGCATCACAAACCATGTCGTTTTTAAAATGAAGTTTTGGAATACCAATAACCAAATCCTTTTTGAGCAATGTTTGTCAAGTTGGATCATATTGACATGAGCTAATCGCTTGTGCCATAGCCAACTATCATCTAGATTACTAACAAAACATTTTTCAGAACCAGAACCATTTCTAGAGAGATTAAGTGTATAACAATTTCCATCTCTAGGAGCTCTGAATAAGGCTTTTGATTTAATATTTTCTAATGAGAGAACATCCTTGCTTACTATCAAGCATTCCTCAGAATCAAAGATAACTAAGTTACCTTTATCGGTGCTTTGGCTTACACGAGGAGATTGTGGCAAAGTCCTTCAACAAGATAGACATCTTTGATTTGTGGTCCTTCATTGTTGCCAATTTCACCAATTCCAAGCAATCTTTCCAGATTGGTTGCCACCAAAGGTCACCTTGCCACCATCTTTGGGCTTGATTGAAACAAACTTAGATTGATCTCCCGTCATATGTCTTGAGCATCCACTATCAATGTACCACTTGTTGGGATTTGATACTCTTAGACAAACCCGCAAGACAAAACGGATCAAGTCTTAGGTACCCATCTTTTCTTGGGTCCTTTGGAGTTAGTATGTGTCTTAGGAACCTTGTAGGATCCCTTAGGCACCCATTGATAGTTTCCCATGGGCTTACTCTTTCTTTCCTTCTTATGAAAACGAGGAAGAGGTGGTATGACCCTTTCGATTACAATAATTGCAATGTGCAAAAGGATTTGAAGAATGAACAGATTTTTTGAAATATTTCATATAATTCCTTTCTCCAAATTTCTTTTTGCCTTTCCTTTTATCAAAACTTGGTTTGTAACCAATTTCGATCTGTCATTTGTAAATCTTTGTTCTTTCAAGATGACATTGAGCATTTCACTTCCTCTAGTGAATTTCTCAAGTGCCTTGGTAAGATGTAAATTCTTTTTCTTTAGATCAGGACAATCTTCACAAATAACATTTTCAAAGTGGGAAAGCTTTTCAACTTGCAGTTCAAGAGTTACATTCTTCTTTTTCAAGGCAAGATATTTTTCTGCAAGTTTTTCAAATTCTGTTTGAACAACAATGTATTCAGCAAACAATTCATCGTAGGATGGTTTTGAACTGAATACCTCATCATTGTTGTCATGTTGCTCTTCTTCTTCAAAGAACTAAGCAAATGTTTGCTTTGTCTTCCTCATCAGCTTCATCTTCATCAGATGAGCTATCTCCCCAAATAGCTGAGATATAAGCTTTCTTTTTGAATCGGTTGAACTTCTTCTTTTCTTTGTCCTTGTTGTTCAGCTGGGGGCACTCAGATTTGATATGACCAGGCTTTTCACACTCGTAGCAGATAATTGGCTTCTTTGTCTCGGTCTTTGGAGCTACCTTTGTGAAACTTCTTGTATCCTTGATCCTTACGATAGAATCGCTTGAATCTTGAACAATCATGCCCGAGTTCTTTTTCTTCGTCTTCCTCTTCATCATCCGTCTCTTTAGCTTCTTTGATAGACTTAAGAGCTATGCCTTTGCTCTTACTATGGATTTCATCAAGTCCCTTTCGAACTTGATCTTGCCTTCATATTCGATAGGCTACCAAATAAAGCTGCTTCTGATTGCATTGATGCGCCATGAGCTTCTTCAATGGCGTAACCTTGGCTTCCCATTCCTTTGCCGAGAATGTTCAAAATTTTTCTGACTTGAACGGTTCATCATAGATTTTTCCCAATGCAGCAAGTTGATTGATCAGATGAGTGAATCTAAGCCGGAACTCATCAATAGATTCCCCTGACTTCATACGAAGGAGGTCGTACTCAGTCATAAGGGTGTTAACTCTATTCTCCTTGACTCCAGTGGTTCCTTCGTGAGCCAACTCCAATGCGTCCCACATTGCTTTAGCAGAAGTCTTGGAGCATATTCGAAAGTATTCACTCGACTTAAGGCACTTTGGAGCATGAGAATGGCTTTCTTTGTTAAGAACAATCTGCTTCGGTCATTCTCATTGTATTCTTCTTCTTGCTTTGGAGTTTTTACTCCATCTTTAGTAGTTGAAGGAACATAGTCTCCTTTTTCAAATACTCTCCGAGACCATATTCGAAGCCATTACGAAGACTTTGAATTTGTTTTTCCGAATGAGTAATGCTCTCCAGTGAATCCCGGTGGTCGGTTGATCGAAGCTCCATCAGGTAGAATACCTTCCATAGTGATCCTTCTCGAGATGTTAATCTCTTCAGAGAGACAACCAGGCTTTGATACCAAATGAAAGTGGAGCTAAATCACCAAGAGGGTGAATTGGGGATTTTGAAAATCTTTTCGAGAATAGCTCGTTTTTGAACACTAAAACAGAGATAAGCTAAGATGAGAGTAGAAGAGCAAGACACAAGGATTTATACTTTTGGTTCGGTCCAATCTCTTGACCTACGTCCGGTCCCGGACTCTCGGGTTTTTCACTATTTCAAAAGATTACACAATCGTACTCAAGAGTAATTCTCTCACTAGAACTTACTCCCCCTTACAAGTTGTAATCAATGAACCCAATCACCAAGTCCCGAGACTTGTGATTCCTTACAATAAATGCTTTACAAGAATGAAACTCTCTCTAAGAGTGTATTATGATAAACATTTGAAGTTTTGTATCAAAAGTCACTTTCACACGTGAAGAACTAGAAAGTAGTTGAGAGCTTTGAATGATTTTCGTTTTTCAGCGAGATGTGTGTCTTTGGGAAACTTGAATCAATCTCTTTTTATGCTCGAGAGATCATTTAATAACCGTTGCCAACTTCATATATCCGTTGAGGGATTATTCTAGTTGTTGGAGGCAATTTGCAGATTTGAATATTTTGAAATTTGGATCTTCAATAGTGTGGACATTGTATAATGTTGTCATTTGTTTTAGATGATGGATGCTAGCTTTTGTCTTGGAAAATGGTTGTGCTACTTTCCGGGTTGTAATCCATTTTGCTTTGAAAGAGAGATATAATAAAATATTGCAACTTTGTCAAAGTAGTTGATTTAATGTTTATCAAACAATCTTTGATCTTGAAAATCTCATGAGGCTTGGTTAAATCTGGTTAGGAATAATGATACGATATATATATAAATCATAAACAACCATTTTACGAAATGATCTAAACCATGAATCAAAAACTGAACAATATTATGTCAAATGCGTTTTTTCAGACTTTGTCATTCCAAAACTCGAGTTTTGTACCAAAACTTGAGTTTTGGTCCTTTATCGTGAAACATCACATTTGTCCAAAACATCAAAACTTGAGTTTTGATATCAAACCGCGCAGTTTTAAAAACATTGAAAACGCATCAACCTTTCGCTTGGCCAAAACTCGAGTTTTGAATCAAAACTCGAGTTTTCATTTGAATATGAAAACTTGAGGAATTCGCGCCAAGTCAAAACTGGAGGTTTTGGGCAAAAGCGCGTTTTCAAAAACTCGAGAAAACATGAATGGTTTAATGTCGCGATCAAAACTCGAGTTTTGAATCAAAACTCGAGTTTTCACTTTTCCGTGAAAACTTTGCCAAACTCAAAACCGGAGGTTTTCACCAAAACCCGGAGGTTTTGAGATCCGTCTAAAACCCGAATTGTTTACGTCAATTCAAAACTCGAGTTTTGACATCAAAACTCGAGTTTTCACTTGTTGGTGAAAAACTTGGAATATTTCAAGTTAATTTGAAAACTGAAGGTTTTAGCCAAAAGCTGGAGGTTTTCAAAATCTCAAAATGTAGGAGACTTTTCGTGAGTCCAAAACTCGAGTTTTAGAATGAAAACGGCGGTTTTGCTTTGATCAAAGAGAATTGGTTTCTTCTCTCGTAAGGTCAAAACTCGAGTTTCGAATCCAAAACTCGAGTTTTGCTTTGATAGTAAGTTTTTTTTTAATTTACAAAGCAAAACTTTATCCTTTGCTTACAACTTGTTGGTAATCATCAAAACCTTTAGAGAACTAACAAATATGTCGTAGGGGAAAAATACATTGGCCTTACGTAAAGGTTCGAACAACCATGAGTCGAATTCTTTGGATTGAAAAGAACACTTACTTCGGTGATCGTCTCAAAAGCAAGCTCGAAAGAGAAATTAGTAGACTTAAACATGAGATGGTCGTAGCTTGTGGTGGGATTGTACCAACTTTTGCACTTGATATTTGAAATAACATTCTTATGTTGGTAAATAAGTTACATTCTAATTTTCTTTTCAGTCCAACAGTCATGATCTATTACTTTTCGAATATGCGGTGCTTTATAATTTATTTCTCATATCCCATTATTCTAATTCCCATACATATAAATGGAATTATGAATTGACATCATATGAAATTAATTACATAATAATAACTATAGTAAGAGTATAATAATATTTCCAACAGTAAATTAATGCACTAATGGCAATTTTTATGTAAATAGTAATTACTATGTAAATGGTAAAATAATAATTACCATTATAATTTACTGCATCAATAGTAATTACCGTATAAATAGTAATTATCCTATGGTAATTACTATGCAAATAGTAATGATAATAATAAAATATGTAAATAGTAATAATATTAATAAAATATTTAAATAGTAATAATAAAACATATAAAACATATGGGGCCCACATGCAATTTTTCAAAACCAACTCTGTGACTTCTGCCTATTTTATATTTTATATTTTTATTTTTTGTAAATAGTAATAATAATAAAAACACGTGGGTCCCACGTGCATGTTAATTTCAACTTAAAATTGGTGTTTTACGGAATGCAAAATCGTACCGATTCAATGGATAAAAATGGGCCTACTTACAAATATTTTCAACATTTGCGTCTTGTTTAGTTCTTCCACAATATCAGCTTCATATCAATTTTTCCCGGCGCAGCTGTTAGTTTGAAAAACATACCTTCATTTATCAAAATTTGCGGCGCATCCAGCAGGTTCCACGACCATTCGCCAAAGTGCTTCCAAAGTTTTGGTCCATTCCGTCGATAGAAATCTTAAGGTTCACCCAGGTGCTTCCAAAGTTCACAAACTTCATCCGGATGTTTTTTTTTTATCTGCAGAATCTAGCCAAGAAATTGCTGATGCAACAAGTGAAGATGATGTTGTTTGAAGTGATGAGTTAAGAAGTGTTGCTCCACTTGACACGAGAAAACCGCCGCGCCGGTAGCTAGGAGTTCCATAAGACTGAAAGGAGTTGAATACAATTGCATCTGGGTTCTACCTCCTGTCGTTTGTGTTTATAAAAAGCGGAGCATAGCTAATCATGTGGACGATGTCGCTGTTCTTTTCTAGTCCAACTAGGAATCCCTTCGCCTATGGCGCTAAAAGGTTTCTGTCCCGGCGACTTTACCGATCCACGCATACTCACGACAAAAGCCTTTGGACCACCACCTCGTGATGCGCCTTTAAATACTTGAGCCCTTGAAAACATGTCATTGGCATTTTTGTAAACATGATAATCATAAAAATCAGGTTTGGGTGTATGTGTGATTATAGGAATGGGGTTAGAGAAGAAGAACGATGGTGAGCGTGGGATGAGACAGGGGAGGTGAAGAAGGCGGTGGTGATGCATGTTTCTGGGATTTGTTTTGCAGGCAGCTCGAGGTGGAAGATCGACGGTGGACGGAGGTGAGAGGGGTGAAAGCTTTCGTGCTGATAACGTGTTATAAAACTAAAGGAAATAGAGAAGAAGAACAAGGAGAATTCCAGAGAGAGGAGAGGGAAATTATCATTAAGTGTATTCTGAATGTTTACACAAGGCCTCTATTTATAGACCTTCAATAGTTACTATGCAATGGACATCCACATACTAATATATTTATAACAAGAAGTTAATTAAATTACTTTAAAATATTTATATTTGTCATTTTGTCTCCCCATTATTTTCTTTAACTTATAAATTGATATAGGGTTAAGGTGCAAAAATAGACATGTGCTTATCTCCGAGGCGCCGGTAGCAAATGTTTTTTTTAAGTGCAAAAGTGACTATGTGGTTACAAATTAAGTGCAAAAATAACGTTTAACTGTTAAGTTTAACTTTTGATCGTTAAGTTTGTTTTTTTTGTCGATGGACAATGACGTGGCATTTCAAAGGTGCAAAAATAATTTTATGATCTTAAAAAATATTTCGGTATTGATTGGTACTAAAAGGATGCGAAAAAAATATTTGTGGTACTTGGCGGGTACTAAAAAGTATTTTCGGATACGATTGGTACAAAAAAATATTTCATAATTTTGAAAAATTATTTTAGGATCTTGAAAAAATATTTCAGGTATTGACCGGTACTAAAAGGATACGAAAAAAATATTTGAAATGCCACGTCATCGTCCGATCGGCAAAAAAAGTCAAACTTAACGGTCAAACGCTATTTTTGCACCTAATTTGTAACCACATAGTCACTTTTACACCTAAAAAAGCATTTCTACGGGGCGCGCTCGTCGGAGATAAAGATACGTGTATATTTTTGCACCTTAACCCTATAATATATGATATATAATCTAAGGATACAGTATAAGGGGAAAACATTTTTCATGTTGTAGGAGAAGTGTATTCTCATGTCACACCTAGGAAATTGTGGGACCCACATATCTATATAATTAGCATTATATATATATGTGGGTCCCACCATTTTATGTGTATATAGGAATCTTCTTCTTCTCATGTAACCTGAGAAGTTTAAACCCCTACATATAATATGATATGATTAACTAATTTATTTAGTTTCTTTAATCTCTATATTTAAAATTGATGGAATATTTAATTAATTTCTTACATTGTTGTTCGTTACAGTAATTTTCTAGAAACATCATGAACGTTTGTGTTGTTTAGGGGTTCCTGGATTTATTATCTGTTTTGTTTGTTTTTTTGTTTTTGTTTTTTTTATAGAAACTGATGATATATGGGGATCACATCTCATGTTAGTTATCCCCCTCCGGTTTTCCAACTAAGCAAGAAAATTTAGTAGAGAGATTTCATAAAATTTGAACCGTCTGATTAGTCTATATTTGAGTTCTTAAAAGTTTATATTTTTTAAAAAGATTATTTTAATGGGTATAGAATCTAAAATAAAGATAATCTCTTAATTATTATTCTTTTTTAAAAAAATTATTTAAAAAACAATTATTATTATTTTTAAAAAAAAGTCAAATCTAGACCATCCAAAATCACATCTGAATAGCCTAGATTTGATGAACTCTCTCTACTAAGCAAAAAATGCTTAGAAGGAAGTGGTTCCCCAAAATATATAACTTTCACAGCCTCCGTAACTTGTAAAATAATAATAATAATAATAATTCATCAAACATGTTTTAGATTAATTAAATTGTTTTAATTTTACCCATAAAAAAATATTGTTGATTAAATTTTTTGTCTTAAATATAAGAGTTAGTTTAGAAGTTAATTTTGGTCATAGATTTTTTTTTTCATTTGATCTCTTATATTTATAATTTTTCTTCAAACTAATTTACCTTACTTATAAATTGATATATAACTTGATTATACACATAACTATCATGTATTATATGTTATAATTAAATAATTTATTTAGCTATTTTGGCCAGTCTCCTTAAATTAATCAACTAACTATTATATTAAAAAGATGAGGTGGCAATTAGAAGACACCTATAATATTCATAACAGGAAGTACATACTCTGCAGTTGACTTATGACAATACATGAACCTCCAGTTATAATTTATAAAGGAATTATGAAAATCCGAAAGAACAAATATAAAAATCATTTGAATATTTTTACAATATTTTGTAAGGAATAAAATCCGGAACAAAATGCCTTACCTTTACCTATGGGGTTCACTGCCCTAATTAATCAAAGAACTCAGATTTTTTTTTCTTTTATAAGGCATATCCATAGGTAATTTTATTTGAAACATTGTCAGACACTAAATGTGAATATCTCTTTCAGAAAGGATTTGAACATTAATTTGCTACATTATGAAAGACTAACTCTTTTCACTAGATCTGTTGATTTTTGTTTTTTGATACATAAATTTTAAAAAAAGGGTTTGGACTCACCCACGATCCAAGCGATGCGAAATTTCCCTTCCTCCTAAACGATACTAATGTTGTTAGGGCCGGCCGTCTATTACCTCGAGCGTTTTTCTAACATCCTGGAGCTAGGATGTCTCCCTAACATCTTAACCAACTCTAAGATCGTGGCCCCTTCCTTAGTTCCTTTAATGAGAGTATCCCACCTCATTACCAATTCAAGTATTCAACCCAATAATAAGGGTTACTAGAGCTGTTGATTGAATCCAAAGATTTTTTTTTTATTTTTTTTTACAGAAAGGTTTTGGAGGGTTCGACATTAGTCCCCCACTGCGCTGAGGAAGACGCGGCCGAGCTCTACATGAAGACTGCGGGAACTTACGAGATCGCTTACCAAAGGAGTCCCAACGTGACGGAGAGGGACGAACCCACGACTCAAAGACCTAATCCTAAATCCCTTACCATCTATGCCAACTCACATTGGCTGATTGAATCCGAAGATGTTATCATTCCCTAACAGTCATGTTACATAGAGTTCGAGAAGCCTGTCTACAATCGGACCTGGGCTTCCAAAAAGGAAGTAAAAGTACACTCTGACCCAAAATAAGGTCTTTTTTAAATGGAAGTGGGTGAAATGGGAATCTTATTTATTTTGTTTTATTTTTTAGACAAACATTTACTCGCTTTTCATTTTTTGATAACCCTTAAGGAAGGTTTAAACTTTACACCCCTTTTTCACCCACACCCCACCTCACTTTCATCTCCCAAACCAATCTCAAGTGACATCATGTATCATTATTCTCCCGGACAGAGTGAAATATTCTAAATCAATAATGTTTTGTTGATATTTTTAAAACAAAATCAAAACTCCAAATTAGTAAATACCTTATGAAAAAAGATGAAAGTGCAGTACCTTATAGAAGGTGTATTGTAATAGGTAGAAGAGGCGGGAGTATATTGCTTGGTAGGTTGGAGGGAGTAAGGTTGTGGATAATTGTGCGTGAATAATGGAGACAAGGAGGCACCATGCTCCTTCATTAATCAAGTTTGGAAGCTTATCACTGTGACCACCAATTCTCATTCTCGCATTTCATGTGAACTTGTTCTGACATCCAATTTCCCCACCCTCCCTTCACCATATCCTTCACTCTCCTGAAAACCATGCAATTCCTTCTTTCTTAGCTGCCTACTGGGTTTCTCTTTAATTCCTTCTTTACACATATAAAGCAATTTCACTTTGCAGGATTATGCAAAATAAACTCTAATAACCTCCTCCATCTATGGAACTAATTCTGATATTATTTACTCCTCATCTGACATTTCAACTAATCTTGATTGGTGAAGTTGCTATCATCTTGCAGGTTCTCAAACCAGAGAGACCTCAAGGAAATTTCACTCTATTGGGAGACCATTCGGTACTTCTTCTACTGCTCCGATTTTAAATATATGACATACTTTGTAATATAAATTATATTATAAAATATGTCGTAAATTTAATATCCGAGTAGTATTAAAGTATCGCTTGGATTAGAGATATATATTAATATCCTTTTTGGGTAATAAAAAGCTCAAGAATCTGTATTAACCAACATGTCAAAAAGGTTATACGAATACGACTTGGAACTGTCAAGAGAGAAAATGAAAGAAACAGAGACAAAGACATAGACATAGATATTAGAGACACCCTTCTTAGCTGCCCAATTAATTGATAACCGCTTTTTCCTCCACCTGTTTATCGCGAATCTCTGATACGCAAAGACCCTAGTCATAATGGTAAATCCAGATTTCACCATTCTTGCCTCTCTCACTGACCTCGATTTCCTCAACAAACACAGAAAATAAATAATTCTACCATGACCGATGGTAAGTAATAATAACAACAAAACTGGTGGTTTATTAAATTCAAATGTCTTATTTTCTTCCTCGAGAAAACTTTTCCCTTGCTATTACTGTTACTTTTTTTTTCATTGGGCGAACGCTATTACTGTTATTATTCCTCTGCCAGAAGCTAAAAGACACAATAGAAACAAACAAACAACAATTCGCACTACAAAACAGAAACACCACACACAAAAAACTCAACTCTCGAATATAAAGTTATGTTTTGTCTTTTGTTTGGCCTCTAGAAAAACACAATTTGCGTCCTTCTCTTCCCTCTTTTCTGCTTTTTCCATCCTGCAGATTATTTTTCAGGACGTACCAGGGACCATGTCAATGTTATATTGTCTATCAAATTTCATCTTTTGTACTCTAATCACTCTTTCTTCTTCCCAATCTGCGTCAAGAAAGTGGTCCTCGATAGATATATAAGACAATCGAGGATTAAAAGTCCTCTGTTTCAGATAAGCATTGTTTGATTTGAGAGATCTGGAGCGTGTGACTATTACCGTAACCAGCTGTTTTCCTTCTCTTAAGGTCCCTCTCTTGGCTCAGGGTAGAGGCAGCAATAGTGGTTGAATTGGTTTTTTCGCTTTCTGAGCTCAGAAAATTATGGTCTAACACATTGATAGCTGTCTCAGAACTTGAAACCCAATCGAATGCAGACTCGTACCCCTCCATTGTTACGTCTTGTATCACATTATTGCACTTCAATATACTTTCCTACATTAAAATTATAATACCCACCATTAAGCATGAAGCAGAAAAAGAAAAGGATAATCAAATGAAGGGTAAGATAGGTAGATACTTTATTTACATATGAACAATCGGATATTGCGCTTAAGAAGCACGGATACTGGGAAGGTAGCAATTCACGAGATGCAGAGAGAATGGCTGATGCAGCAACTACAGAAGGCTTAAATTCCAAGAGACTTGTATCTGCTAAACAGTTGAATTTAAGATCACTGATCTAATAAAATACAACTGAGAAATAAATAAAAAACTTATTTTGATTCAGATGGGATCATCCCAGTAATTTGATTTGATTCGTACCTCTTTGTGATCTGATTATAATTTCAGTGGCTCGATCTTTCAGAACCTGTCTCTGTGAAAAGTCTTTGAGTTTGAACAGAGCAATGAAGAAGGGAATGAAAGAAAAGGGAGTGATCGAACGCATTCGCCATTGTAGAGCTCCTAAGACAAGTGACTCCATTCTTCGTACTGTTCGAGCCTCAAAAATTAAACCTTCCTCACCCTGTTTCAGAAAGGCTTAGTTAAAATACCTTTAACGAATAACAATTCATTTGTCCCCGAAGGATATTAGTGTCAGGCCAAATGTTTGCACCTGTATATCAGAGACAGAGTACTCTGTTCTCATCATCTTGGCGGCTAGAGAGAGGCAAGAGACTGCGAGAAGTCTGAGGATCCATGGCTTTGGTTGCTGTTAAAAACTAAATTCGAGTTAGAACTTGAGAGCATTAAAGAAAGTGATAATGCAATTGTTTTGCTTACCGAAAGGCCTTGATTGGCAAGGAAACGATCCACGTAGTTAACAGCTAGGTACGATAAGAGAGGATCAAATGTGCAGGACAACTGAAGATGACGAAATAAGCCAAGTTGAGATCATTACATACATTAACATGGATTATATGAAGTTGAACAAAAAGACCGAAAGTTTTTATTTTTGTACCTGGGAGATTAAAGAAATGAGCTCTCTTCTGACGGTGAAGTCGAAATCTCGGGACTTGAGAGAGTGGGAGTAGGTTTGGGATGGGGTGTGATGAGCTTCGATGAGAAAGAGAGAAGAGGGAGGGTGGTCGTGAAAGTTTTGCAGAGGGTTTTCGAGGTCAAAATCCATGGAGGAAGCAGCAGTGAGAAACTAATGGTCAAAGGAGGAACATTGAAGAGAGAGTGATGCGGAGAGTGAGGGGGAAATATAGGGAAAGAAGAGAGGGAAGAAGAAGAAGATGGTCCCGTGGGGAGTGGTGATGGTTGCATGAGATTTGAGAAGGATGATGATAATGCAAATGGCATCTCTGTATTGGTGGCTGACCCAAAGCACTCTTTTGACTTGTCTCATTTTTTATTAGGAAAATGATATTGAGGTTCCAATTAAAAAAATAAGATCAAAAAAGCCTTAAAACTTATAAATAATAGCTCCTCCACTTACCAATAGTTATTCTTTTATTTCTTATTGACAAGCTATGAGATTTTCCTATATTATTTTCCTTAATTGAGATCTTAATGTCATTTTAATTTCCTTTTCGCATATTCCATTATTTTTTATTTTAAGGGAAAAACATTTCTCATGTTGTAGGAGAAGTGTTTTTTCATGTTACACACACATAAAATGGTGGAACCCACATATATATATAATTAGCATTATATGTATATGTGGGTCCCACCATTTCATGTGTATGTGGAATCTTCTTCTTCTCATGCAACATGAGAAGTTTAAACCCCTTATTTTAATTACCCCATCTCAATTACCACACTCTCATCCTATTTATAAATCTAAATCACATAATTCTCACATATTAGTTAACTAAAAAAATATAGTAATTTTTTTAAAAAAATTACCCTTACTTATAAATGGGTATTTTTCACTTCATTCTTCTCTCTCTACCTTTACAATAAGGGCAAAATTGTAACACTTTCATTTATTACCCTGAAACCAATGGTTATTCTTTTATTTCTTATTGACAAGCTATGAGATTTTCTTATATTATTTTCCTTAATTGAGATCTTAATGTCATTTTAATTTCCCTTTCGCATATTCCATTATTTTTTATTTTAATTACCCCATCTCGATTACCATACTCTCATCCTATTTATAAATCTAAATCACAATTCTCACATATTAGTTAACTAAAAAAATATAGTTTTTTTTTTTTTTTACTTTACACTTATTTATAAATGTGTATTTTTCACTTCATTCGTCTCTCTTTACCTTTAAAATAAGGGCAAAATTGTAACACTTTCATTTATTACCCTGAAAGTGAATTTATAATAAGGACAATTTTTTTTACAAATAAACTTATAAATATAACTAGAGTGGTATTATTTCAAAAGTTTCATGAATTTCTTCTCCGCTTTATTACTCCATCTCTTTCTTCTTACAAAATCTCTTACACCCAATTACCATCCTAATCCTTATTCCATTTTAATTAATTTTCACATATTAAAGAATAACGGTTAAATCATTAAATATACTTTAAATTGATACATTTTTCAAGTTTATCCTTATTAAAAATTTCTCTTCCACCTATATTTACAAATCATTCTCACATCTTTCTCTATTTCCAACAAGAATATTAAATAAAGATAAAATTAGAAATTAATCATTAATACTACCTCCGGTCCTAATTATAAGACAAAATTGACTTTTTTAAGAAAGATTAAGGAAGCTATATAAGTTACTTAATCATTTCATATGTTGTGTATCCTTAGATTATATATCGTTTATTAGTCAAACTAAATAGTTTGGAAAAAAATAAAAATAAAAATACTTTAAAGTAATTTAATTAGCTTCCTTAATCTCTCCAAAAAAAAGTCAGCATGCCTTATAATTAGGACATGATAAGTAACTTATAAGCAGACTTATGTTTATTTCATCTACAAGTGGATTTGTAATAAAGACTAGAGTGATTTGCAGTCGGTTAATTGGTTAATGTTAATTAGGGATTCTAATGTTTTCAAAAAATTGAATGACATTTATCCCAAAAATTAAAACGTGTGCGGAACTATATAACTTTTCTTATATGATATGTATTTCATGAATTATATATATATATATATATATATATATATATATATATATATATATATATATATATATATATATATATATATATAAAAAAAATAGTTATTTCACTATAATTGATCATCTTCAAGTTAGATAAAAACACTTGTTAGTGGACAAAAAACAGGCAAACAAAATGGCAGAAGTTTTAGGCTTATATTCAATATCTTCTGAGGTCTTCCCTTTTTTGGGTGAATACTAGGCATACCCCTTCTTTTGTCATAAGCTTTCTTTTCTTTTTCTTTTTTGGTTCTTCACCTTCTTAAAAAAAAGATTATTTATGCGGATTATTTTTTATTTAGAGTAACTTTTTAAATTAAAAACATACATCAATATTATATTTGCATTTCTTAATAATGCTAATTAAACGATGACCATTGACCACCGCCGAGATATTTCTGTCCAGGGAAAATTTTTAATGAATCGAGAAAATATGGCGTGTGTGGATGGGTGTTTGATAATGGGAGGGGCCATATATATTAATTGTATTGGAAAATATAAGACCAAAGTGGGGGCTACGATATTGAACCTGCATATATATACATATATAAATTGTTAAATGAAAAAAAGGATAGTGACAGGTTTGAAATGCAGCTCTGTGTCATCACTCCAAACAATGCAACTAACCTACTCAAAGTGTAAAAAGGCTTTTAAAATGAGAGACCATCTTCTCTGCTAAATTAAATGCCTCCAAAGTCCAAACATTACAATACAGCCTTTATCTTCTTCCTTGCCAGTTTGACAGCTTGCACTCATGTCCTTCTTTGTATTCATTCAATGACAACAACCCCCTAATGAGACTCCCAATAAGACAAACACTTTTAATACTATATGATTAATCCACTACTGTTTCCTTCTAATCAAAGCATCCATATAACAAAAATTAACCTTTTAGTCCTTCCACCACTTTATTTACTCAAACACTTGGAAGCTAATTAAGCAACCCTAACAAGTTGAATATTTAAATTATATATGCACGTCTTTTGCTTCTGTTTTGTTTCCTGCGATCTGATATATCAGAACATAGTTTAGGTTTTCATGTGAGTAAGATTAGCTCACAAAAAAATCTCTGGAAAATATATAATTAAGGGACTATGCGCGGTTGATTTATGCAAATAGTTTACTGATGAAATAGTACTTCCTTCTTTGGTGTCCATTGACTGATACTAGTGGTATTTAACTATGGACTATAATAGTAAGAACTAGTAGTGTGAAGTTAGTTTCCAATTAATGCCCTCTTGTTTCGTCTCTCGTCCTCCGCACTTTGAACTTTTGATCACACACTAATTCATAAACGTACAGTTTTGCGTCATATAAGCTTACATCACAAAAATTACGTCATGAAACCTACAAAAAATGGCTCATTATTAGCACGTTTTAAAACCACAAATTAGAAGAGCTCGTGTAATGTGTATGGGTTCGCAAAAGTCATCACAAATTAAATTGCCAGAATAATTGTAGATAATACGCGTCATATATTGCAGCGGGCCGGACAATAATAATGGCCCCCCTCGAGATATGGCATTACTTTGGTTGCAGCTAGGTGGGTAAATTTTGATGATGACTAATTAACCCCATCCATATTGACGTACGACGTACATGTCCGTTTGTGCATATCAGTATATCATTAATTTGTTAATACCAATTTAGCATCACACACATTCATTTTACATACTACCTTCTATTTCATTTATATCTACGATATTCCATGCTGCTAGCCTGCTACCCATAATGCAATTTACCATATTCAGAGTCTTCATACAATGAACCTACAACTTCATTTTTAGGCATAAAATTAAACGATGACCATTTTTAAAGTTCGATGATCTACGAGAGCGTAAAAAATCGCTCATATGTGTGTGTGTGTCAAGTCATTGTGAAACCCAAAAAATTTTTTTAAAAAAAATGGTATGCAGCCTAGGGTTCTCATCATGGAATGCGCCTACCTTTGAAATCCATTTGGCCATTTATTTATTACTTTGACATGTCACTTTAGGCCTAGGACGAAGACCCACATGCATATTGAGACAGTTCCTCTTATTTAAATTAAAAGGGACAATAATACAAGATAAAAATGACAAAAATGTATTACTCCCTCCTGCCTTTAATATAAGATATATTTAAGGAGTTGATCTTAGTTCTATATATAAGACATAATTTTTATATTTGTCAATATTTTCCTAATTATGCTCCCTCAACAATAATGTAAAAGAAGGAAGAATGAGAGAATTAAGGAAGATGACTAGGGTGTTTTAGAAAATATGTCATATTAACTAACTTCTTTAATCTAATCAAATTATATAAATATGTCATATAAGTATAATTGGGAATACCATATTTTTAGCATAAGAACAAATGAACCTATATTGACACACACAATCACACACACCTATGTAATTAGGGAATTGGGAATGTAAGCTCTCGGTGATTTTTGGCCCTTCAGTTTAGGGAAAAATAATGCGTGGTTCACATATCATAAATAAAAAGGCATTGTCTCTGTTAAGGATCATGATCAACTGTATTAGTCAAAAGCATATATATATCCTATAAGTTAATATATAGAATTTGGTTGGTACGCATGTGCCATTAGGTGACTTCTACTTCTTGGGTGGTGTAGTAACCCTTGGGTCTTAGACAAAGATATGAAAACAAAAAAGTTTAAAAAGAAAAACCAAGTCCTATTGCTCCTCCCCCTATTTTTATCTACGTTATTAATAATGTTAAGAATATTATTTAACTGTAGTTTATGAATAGTATGATAACAATAATTGACTGGCTTTTGGGGGGAAAATAGTGCCATTTCACAGTAATACATCTTTGGTTCTTTTTAATGTCTTAATATAATTCTTCTATTTTGTAGAGACCACTCATAAGTCATAATAACTATAGACTAAAATATAAAGTAGATGGAAATATGATATCGAGAGTAACCCAACTCTAATGGTTTTAGGATAGTTGGGGATGCTATATAAATTTAAATCTCTACTCCAATTAATTAAGTACGTCGCCGTGCTCTAGGTAGGATTTAAATCTGTCCATGAGGAATAACTCAACTTTATTATTAATTTGTGAAGTTTACAAATTTGATCCCATAATTAACCCGGATTTTCAATTTGGTCCTTCATAGTTTGGAGTATTTTAAATCATTCCTTATAATTTGTGTCTGTGAATGCAAATTAGTCCGCATATTTTGTAGAGTTCTTAATTAACTTCCTATACAAAGTGCCAGCTGAAAAACTGCGCTACCTAGCTTCTTGTTGATGGGTCAACCGTTTTGTTTTGGGGCACCATGTAAAACATTGTGTGATATGAGAACAAGAAGGGGACGCTTCATTTTCCCTTTGGTCAAGATTATGATAAATAATTCAAAAAAATCAACCTACGAAATTAAGCTGAAAGCTTGGATCAACTATAGATATCAAATGATTAATTTTCTCTTATTTATTATTATCATTATCATATGATGATAATCAAACTAAAGAAAAACTAGTTCGAGATTGGATCACTTAAATGATTTTAAATTTGCAACCATTTGATTAGCATAATTACTCGGATCCAGCTTTCCTCCTCATTTTTTCTCATCCTCTTCCTCATCCGGGTAGTCGGATGAAGATATGGACAATTCAATTTTTTCTTAATAATTTACCGCATGCGGTACACGCTACCGCATGCGGTAAAATTTAATTATAAAAAAAAAATCTGGACCGTCCATATTTTCATTCGACAGCCCAGATGAGGAAGAGGATGGGAAAAGCAGAGGACGGAAGCCAGATCCTAATTACTCCAGCCACGACTCTTGACAACTCTGCATATATATGAAGACAGAAGGAGGTCAAGTAAAGATCAACTGTCAAATTATTATTGATTCCAGAATTGATTAAAACGATGACAGGCGTACGTGGCTACTTACCCTAAGGGCCAAAGCTATTACTACATTATTAATTAATGGGATCAATTTTCAATTTGGGATCTTTTTTTTTTTCTTTTCTCTTTTTTTATAATGCAATAAGACTCCATAGGATTCCGCTGGTATATACAAGAATATCGATCATCATGAATCTCTTTGAAAGAACAAGATAGATTAAATAAAGTGAGCTTCTGATTATGGGGATAATAAGTTGTAATTAAAGGCTTGGGGACATTATGTGTTGGATTGAGCGATCACATCGAAATGCCATCGAAGAACGTTCCCTTTCTTTGGAGTTCCTTGAAGCTTGGTCGATCTCTCTGGCACTTACATTATATATATACCTAATTACGGGAAGAATATAATATATAAAAGGTTTATCGTTTGTCATGTCACTTGACATAAATTTATATCAAGTCACCCCAAAACTACATCGTTTTGAGGTTAGGGAAGTTAATGAAGGGTTTTTTGATATTTTTGTTTTTGTACTTATTATATAAATTTTACTAAAAAAATCCTTCATTAATTCCCCTAACCCCAAAACTACGTCGTTTTGAGAGTTAGTGGAATTAATGAAGGGTGTTTTGATATTTTTATTTTTGTATTTCAAGTGACATGACAAACGATAAAAAAAAAAAAAAAAAAAACACACACACACACACACACAACAACTACATAGTCTTAATTTCACTAGGTAGGGTCGACTATATACATTGATCAAACGACGCCATCTCCATCAAAACTCAAATATCGAGATAAATTGTTAATTAAGGGAGCTCGCTCTATAACCTCATTGAGTGCTCTCTTCGGTCTTTCTCGGATCCGGATTTGCTCAGTATCCCTCAGTATCCATGCATCCTGGCCATCCAAAAATTGATCTAAGCGTCCAGAAAAAGACACTTCATTTATTTTGAATTACCGCATCATGCGGTAAATATGAAAATCTGAGGTGTCGCTTTCTGGACGCTTGGATCAATTTTTGGACGGCTAGGATGCACGGATACTAAGGGATACTGAGGGGAGGGATACTAAGCAAATCTGCTTCCGGTCTTTCTCTACCCTTTTAACTGAGCTACACAGCTTTATATATATATATAGACACACACATACTCACACATATATTTTATCACCTTGAAGAAGAGAAAGGAAACAACTATTTATATATATAGGAGCTGAGTATGTCTCAGTACAGGCTTATTGGCTTCCCATTTAATTTGTCTTGCTCCTTCTGGGGAGCAGTTTCAGTGCTTGATCACCCAAAAGCACCGTATTAATTTGCTATTGTCGAGAAATCTGAGTGGTTCAATGATGGCGGTTTCAGAAAGGTGATTAATTATTCTATTCTATACAAATCAATATTCCACCGCCAGCCTTCTATTGGGTTCCTCTTGCTTATGTATATTTTTTGAAATAATAAGGCTACGTACAGTGAACAGTTCAATGTCTACAATCTGTCTCGCAAAGAGTTCAAACGACTATATATGATTCTCATTTATTTCTACCCAATTATATTAGATAAAATCGCAACATGGTCCTAAAAAAAATACCAACAAAATCTCAGTATATGATTTACTATCTAAAAATTTCCAATAAACTTTAGTAATATAGATTTGAATGAAGAAATTTCATGTTTTTCCCATTGACAAATTATAGTGTTACCATTGATAACATCCACCAATAACTAGTCCACGATTGATCAAATTACTCACATCCAATAGAAAAAGGGAAACCGCCTCGTCTTTTTGTCTCCAGTTAAATGCCATACACATGAAGACACACACGAGTGTTTGGAGAAGTGTACGTAGGATTTGAACACGAGGAAAAGAGTAGTGCACGCTTGGAATAATTAATGTAAATTGTACTTTATGAAGGAAACCTGAGGAAGAATGATAAAATAAAAATTAGTGATTGGATACAGAGAGCATGAATGATGAGATGAGGGGATCGAAGAGTGAATGGTGCACGCCAACATCATTATGTGCTTTGATTCTGCAATTGTGTAGACCATGCTGTGGTTCTTCACTATACCCTGCCTCCATTATTTATCAATTCATATGAAATGCGAGTTTCTAAAGTCCAAAACAAAATATTACTCGTACTATTTAATGTTTACCTTTCATTATTTCATAACTACTACTATCTCTGGTCCTAAATATAGGACATAGTTTGTAACTACAAATTAAAGTATGTCCTATATTTAGGATCAGAGGAGTATAATGCAAACTACTTGTTTCTTCATATAAATTATCATTCTCAAGAGTGCATATCTTTTTTTTTTGGGGGGGGGGGATGTCAAAAAAGTTTTAGTATAGATTCCCCTAAAAAATAAAAAAAAATAAAAACTCCTAAGGGACTGTAATGATATATATTACAAATGTGAACTTACCTTATCGACAAGTATATGTGACTATACTGACAAGTCATAGAGTAACTATTAACAAGCTCATATATGTTAACTAAATAAGCTCTTTTTTACAAGTGTATGTGACTATCTTGAAGAGTCATAAATGACCATTAGCAAACTCATTCATGTTAACTAAACTAGCTCCTGCTGACAAGTGTATATCACTATATTGACAAGTCATAGAATGGTAATTGACAAACTCATATATGTTAACTAAAGCAACTCCTGCTCACAAGTGTATGTGGCTATATTGATTAGTCATAAAGTGACTATTGACAAGTTCATATATGTTAACTAAAGTAGCTCTCGTTGACAAGTGTATGTGACTATATTGATAAGTTATGAAATAATCATTAACAAGCTCATCTATATTAGCTAAACCAACTCCCGTTAACAATTGTATGTCACCGTATTAACAAGTAATAGAGTGTCCATTGACAATGCCATATATGTTAACTAAAACAATGTCTATTAATAAGTGTATATGACTATATTGACAGGTTATAAAGTTGTCATTAAAAAATCCATCTATGTCAATAAGATAAGTTCATATTTGAAATCTATATCACTGCAGTCCTTAGGGAATTTTTTTATGGAGCAATCTACGTTGAGATTTTTTTTATATTTTTTCTAGTCTTAAGGATTTAAGTGAGATTTTCCCTTCCGTAATTTGTCATTTATTTCCTCTCGATCAACTCTACAAGAATTTTGAGTAAAGAAAATTCTAAAAATCTAGATTAGCAGTAAATGTTGTCACGTTTTCTTTCTGTTTTCCCCCATTCACATAGAGAATACTCAACAAATTTGTTGTAACTTTCACCGTTGTTCACCTTTTCAAATTTTGTTTGATTAAAGAAAAGCGCTCTAAGGATAGTTTTGAGTCTTTTTCAGTTTCTAAATGTTAAAACTAGTTTAAGTAAGAGAATGAAATGCCCCGTTTGGTATCCTGTAAGAGTTTTTTATGAAAGCAGAGATGGAAATAGAAGTGGGAATTGCGAGTGGAAATAAGTTTTAAATTGTGTTTGGTATGATCATGGAAGTGTAGTACTTTCCTTGGTTAAATATAAGATAAAATTGATTTTTCGACGAGATTAAATAAGCTAATTAAATTACTTTAAAATATTTTTATTTTTATTTTTTCTCCAAGCTGAACTAGGGGGTTAGGGGTGGCCCGCCCCCTAAAATTACAAAATAGAACCCAGATTTTCAAAAAATTACATTTCAGTCTCATAAAAATTATTTTCACTTTAGTCCCCACTAAAAGTTTTGTGGAGGGACTAAAATAAAAATCTTGAAATATTTATGAGGCCGAAAGGTAATTTTATGAACGGTTGGATTCTATTCTATAATTTTCACCTCTTAATCATAGTTACTGGCTCCGTGAAACTAATAAACTGATATATAATCTAAGGATACACAATATAGATTAAATAATTTATTTAGCTTTCTTAGTTTATTCAAAAGTATTATTTTAATTTATATATGCATTTATAATATAAAAGTATCAAAATACCCTAAAAAAAAAAATCAGCCCCTCCTTCATTCATCGTTTTCTTCACTGTCCCACCTATAGGATTGAACTTCAACCATTAATGATAAATTCATCCAGACTCCAAATTACAAAATAAACCTAAGAATGATTAATCTCAAAAGAATCAAACCCAAAACAAAGATTAACAATATCTTCTTCAACCCCAACCTATCGAAGATGCAAAGATGGAGCGATAAATAGCAAAATGAAAGCACAGATAGATGATTGTGAAAGTGTTGAGATCGTGTGAAGAGCTTTAGGAATCGTCTTCGGCGTGCTTGAGGAGAGAAAGGAAGACATAGAAGTCGCCAGTACCGTCGCACGAGAGGGGTAGGATTGTTGTTGACTGTCGCATCTGAGGACCGAACGTGGAGGCTTGAAGTCTGCCAGATTTGAAATCGAAATTGAAGAACCTGGAAGCTTGGATGTTGTGCACTTATGCCTAAAGGAGTTCGTTGTTGCCGTCGCGGATGAACACGGTCGCTATTGCGAATCCACTAGAGTGGCTTGTCGTTGCCGACGCAGTTGAAAGTGCTTGTCAAAGAACCTGAATGCAGGAAGGTTGTGTTGTTCAAAACTCTAAGGATAAAAGAGTTAAGTAAAAAATCCGCCCTGGAAATATATGTCTAAAAATGTTTATCTTAATATTGTCCCGAAAGCCCTAAAACGTAGCAATTCTGACTTTTTTTTTTAACCACCGTTTATGTTGATCGTTAATTTTGACTGAAATTACTTACTAGGCAGCCACATATATCTTCATTTTCCAACTCATCATCTCTCTCATCCATCTTTTCCTTCCTCCACTTGTCTCTCTCTCCCCCTCCCTCCCTCCCTCCTCCATCCCTTCCTTCCTCCATCAAAGATTGAGTTCATTATTCTAAAGACAAAGCCACGCATCGAGGTTCCATTGATGCCATCTACCAAATTACCTAAAAAACTCCTTGTCTTGTGAGGAAAAAATGGAGATCTTGAGGAAGTAGGAAAGAAAACAAAATAAGGACACCCCACCTCGTCCCTTTTCCATTCCACCTATAGTAAACTCACAACGATCATAACATGGTTGGTTTAGATCAGATGTTTCCTCTCGATTCTTTAATAAATAATCTTTGAAAAATATAAAAAGTAGTAATAAGTAAAAACAATTGATTCAGAAAAAAAAAAGGGCGAGGAAAAGTATGGCTTCTCCAACACCGGACCACTTTCCATTCCTTGTGACGAAGAAACCTTCTAAGAGATTCTCCGGTTCATTTCGCGGTTGAGCTAGGGCAAATCGGCCCTATTCCGTAACCTTGAAGAGCTTCACAGTGGTGGCGGGACTAGCTTATGGCCGGCTAGGGCCAAAAATCTTCTAAAATTTGTTAAAATATATGTACTTATTATATAATATTTTATTTTAGCCACTAATTTGGCCATGTCTAATCTCTTATCAAGACCCCAAATTTGGCCTTCTAATTTTTTTAAAAATATATGTATTCATTATATAATATTTTATTATAGCCAATAATCTAGTCTAATTAATCTCTTATCTTCTCTATAATTTCACTCACTCTCTTTCTTTTTCTTTCCTTTTTTTTTTTAACAAATTTCCCTCGTCTTTGACTTTCTCCACACACTAGCGACATTGCGCCAGTTCAGTCCTTCACACTTCCGAGACTTCCTCTTCTTCGTCCATGTCTCACTCTTCTTTGACTTTGAGTGCTCTCCATGACTCTACCCTCAGTCTCCCTCTTCCTCTGAGTCTCCGACGTCTGACCTGATTGGCTGACTCCACTCTGCTCTGAGTGTTCTCCATCCTCAGTCTCCCTCTTCGTCCGAGGCTCTATGTCTCCGAAGTTGCAACGTATGACCCAGTGGTGGAGCCACACTGGTGCTCATATGGGTAAGTGTAGACACAAGATTTTGAGAGTATATATATATTTTAAAGGAACTTTGTCACAACCATTTGAGTGGTGTAGTTGGTTATCACGGATGCTACTCTCACACATAGAGGTCCCTGGTTCGAACTTGTGCTTAGACAATTTAACAAGCAACCCCAGGCCTCTCTCTCTCTCTCTCTCTCTCTTTGCTCGAAAACCCCAGGCCTCTCTCACTCTCTCTTGAACCCCTCTCTGATTTTTCCTCCCTCTAATTTGTCTCCCATGGACATTTCTTCTTCCTCCTCCAGCGCTCTTAGTCCCGACGCCAATCTCGATGCTGTCACCCCTTGAACCCCCTCGCTGTACCGCCAGCCCTCCAGCTCCGCCAATCTGATGACCCTGATTTCAAGCTCCAAGCTGCTCGTAATATTCGCCGCCTCACTAAAACCTCCCTGCGTTGTCGCCGCCAGCTCTCTCAGGCTGTCGGTCCCTCCGTTTCCATGCTTTGATTTGACTCGTCCGAGTCCCACGAACCTGCTCTTCTAGCTTTGCTCAACCTTGCTATCAAAGACGAAAAGTATGTCCCCTTCCGTTCTTTCCTTAACAAAATCAGATGATTTAGTTCCCTATTACTTGTTCCTTTGAAATTGGATTTAAGAAATTTGTGATTAGTGTGAGTGTTTTTTTAATTTTTGTTTTATTTAATTTAATATTATAAATCGAGGGAGAGGCTGTGGGCGATCTTTGCACGAGAACTTGAAGAAGGATCAAAGGAGAATGTCAGTGGAAGGGATAGAGGAAGTCGCTTCCCACATGCAGCCATAGGTTTAGATCTAGGTGAGTCCCAAATCCTTATTCCTCTCTTGTATCTGCGATTGCTGTTGTTTGGGAATTGGGAAATTAAAGGACTAAATTCTGGTTTTAGTTTGGAAAAGTGCCGAATATGAGAGTAATTGTTATATAGAGGTGAATTAATGTTGTTGAATGTAAGGGATTAATCTGTTTTAAAGTTATTTGAGGAAGAGCAATTTGAAGCTTATTTCTTTTTATGGTTATGGGTTCTCTAAAATCAATGGTAAGGAAACAAAGCTTGCCTAATAATATATGAGAATCATGTTATATGGTTATGTGGATGCTTTATAAGTCGCTGTCTGACTGATCAAGCCACTAATAGAAGTGATTTCTTTGAACCAATCCTATGTCTGTATTGCATCGGGTATATGTGTGTGTCTCGATATGCAAAATTGGGAATTATAAACATTTGCATAGTGTTGTGTGACCCTGAAGCATCATTTTAAATCATTAATATATGCACTTAGATTGCTTGAAGGAAACCCGTGCAACATTGTGATTTCAAATCTCAAGTGGCTTTAATGGCACGTTTAGCTAAGGTAAATAAAGAACAATGGATTAAGTTATATTAAGTTATGCCATGAGTAGCTAGGTTCTGTTCAAGAGTGATTTGAACTAACTATATAATAGCTATTCATCCTAATTGGTTATAATAGAGAGCTAAACAAGGAAAAAGTGGGTTACTTAAATGTGTAAGGGCTTACACATTGCTGTACAAGTGGGTGGCTGAATTATTTAAATGATGAAAGGTATTTGTTCATGGAACCCGAAGGATTGCTGATTAAAATTGTGGAATTGGGTTTAAAAGTTGCCGATTGACATTTTAAATAAGTTATGGGAATGTTTGTGCTGCTGTTGTTTGAACCAGTTGTGAGAAGCCTATTATATGTAAATACATGTATTGTATTGCTACTGCTATGGAACAGTTTTTAGAGCAGCAAATTGCTATTATGTCTTATTGGTTGTTGATTTGGCTTGTTGAGGCAATATCATAGATTATATAGGATGTGTTTAGAAGGCTCTAAAACTGGAAATTTGGGAGGAAACATTAAGTGCTGACCGAAATGTTATGGGGCTAAGATGGTCCTTAATTAGCATTGGCATGAGTGTATAAGCAATAAATGGGCAGTATAGCCGAGAAAGAAAAGTTCAAGAGTTGATATTAATGCTCAAATTTGAGGTTTTTAGAGAATGTAATTATGCCCAGTTAAAGTATACCAAATATGTATGTTAATATGCTCTTTGACGTGATGCGACTCCGTTGCAAACAATTTCTGACCTTGTTTTGAATATGGTTGAGAAGAGAAAGGATATTATTTATCCACTGGTCTATTTGTTGATAAAGTTGGCACTCGTTCTACCGGTAGCAATGCTTGTGTCAATTTGCAAACAATTTTCAACTGCTAGTGTCTGCTCATTCCGTTGTAATAGCTTAGTTGACTCTTGATTATTATTTTTCTATATTAAGTTGAAGTTTTCTTTTCTTTTTTTGTCTATATTCTTTTATTTTTTTATTGTATTTAAAACTTTCCTTTAAAAAAAAAATTTGGGGGCAAAGTGCCCCGAATCCCCAAATCCCCCACTAATTGTGCACCCACAAACATAAATTCCTAGCTCCGCCATTGGTCCGACCGGTGACCACCGTCTCACAACTACCCGACTAGCGACCACCGTTCGACTTGCATCATCGTCGATTTCTAGTTCTTCGACTTTAGGTATTTTTTTCCTCTCTATGACTCTTCCTCTTCAATCGAAGCTCAAATTTTGCGATTTGTGTGTTTGTCAAATGTCAACTAGATTCAATTTTTTTAATGAATTTTTGAATTTTTGGGTCTTTGGATCTCTATCATTTTTGAATTTACTCAAAGAAACTTACAGTTACAACTTACACGGTTACTCAAATGAATTCACTTCATTATGATTTAGAATTTAGAAATGATAATTGCTTGTTACGAAACTGATGCATTTTTTTTATTTAATTTCATTTTCATACCTAAATTTCCTTGATTGAAACGTATCTTCTAAATAAAAAATTTCAAAGTCAATTTTTTTTCGAGAGCAAAATTTAACATGTAAATTATGTTCTAGCAATTAATTTTCTTCCAAATTATATTTCTGGTGGACAAGACTGAGAACCTTAATCACCAGGTTGGTGTGGAAAACTGCTTGCATGTGCAATGGCCCTGTTATTTTGTGTTTGAATGGTATTGTGTTTATGAAACTTCCATATGCGATATTAGGGATATCCAAAAACCCGACAGTCCAGACGGTGTCCGACCGGCCGACCCGATCCGATCCGATGGAAAAAAAAATGGTCTGAGCCAGTATTACATGGACCAAACTAGTCTGGTCAGGCTGGACCGGACCTCTGTCCAGGGGCTTAGATCCTTTGAACTGGTCTGGTCTGGCCCGAAAGAATTATTTTATTTTATTTTTTTGGAAAATACCACTGCATTCACCACTCAGTCTGGACATCTCTATCCCTAGTCCCAAATATGTGACTTCCTCTTCATTCTTCAGTTCGACCTCCATCTCTTCTCTCGTCCTCTATCTCCCTAGTGTCAAATACTCGACCTCCGGCCTGGGACTATTCCGATCTTGAGCTTCCACCTTCAGATCCCCCAATTAAGGGTCAATACCTTTGTACTCATTATGCTTCTTTAGCCACCTTCAAGATCGGATTAGTTCAAGCTCAAGACTCAGTACCCCGATCTGAAGGTGGAAGCCTAAGATCAGAACAGTTGATAATAGCTTCAACTCTTCAAGAAGCATAATCGGGAAACACATACTAACCGGAGTTCAGATCTGGACACTCCACATCCTTCGAAGAAACCAAGATGTGATTTTTCCGTCTTCGTTGCCGTCAAAGCCAAATGAAGAAGATGAAGTCGAAGTTGAAGCTTTGAAGAGGTCATCGTCCAAGATTTTTCCATCTTTGTTTTTGTCATGGTCGTCGTTTTGTAGAGAGTTGAGGAGGTCTCCTCGCCTTTAGAGTTTAGAGAGTAAGGGAGGAGATAAGAGAGAGGGACGGACTCACTGGAAAAGAGAGAAAGTGAGAGCTGATTGTGAGGGAAGAGACTAGAGAGTAAGAGTCACGAGAATAGAGAAAGTGAAAGATGAGGGTGAGGGAAGAGACAAAAGAAAGTGAGGGATCACGTGAATCTGAAGAAGAAAAAATGTCGGGGATCGCTGGACAGGGACGGTCCCCTAATCAACCGGGCCTTGACCCGAGTTCCGGCCGGGTTGGACTGCGACTTCACTGGCTGGTTTATCCAGTTTGAGCTCCTACCTGGATCAAACCTTGGGTTGACCCCCAACCCGGTCCAGTTTGGTCCACGGACATCCCTAGCTGATATGCATGATTTGGATAATTAGTGAGTGCAAAACTGCTAGTTGTAGTATAGTTCATAGGTATATTCGAGAAGGAAAACCACATTTTTTCTTCTAAATCTATTGATCCATTGGCAAATGATCCCATGGTTTTAAATTTTGTTTTGAGGTAGGTGGAATGCAACATTTAAATGTTTGTTTTGTGGATTAAGTAGCACTATAAGAATTTATGTTTAGTGACAAATTTATTATAGGTTGAAAAAGATGAGTAAGGATAAACAGAAAAGCATAGATGAGTTTTTTTAAGAAGAAAGTAACTTCAGAGAGTGATGTTTCTAAGAAAATAATTTCTGAAAGTGATATACCTTGTAATGAGTCTCCTTCCAAACATCAATAAATTGAACATGCTGATGACATTATTATAGTCAAAAATAAGATTTTTGAACGTGATCCGGGCAAGCGTAAGCCAATGTGGGAATATTCCACTAATGAAGTTGATGAGATACAGAGAGCTTATTTAATGGTTGGGCCATATCAACCTCATCGCTCCAAATCTAGTTATCCTTTTTCAAAGAAAAAGCATCCTCGACGTTTTCAAGCTTCTTGGTTCAAAGAATTTTCTTCATGACTTGAGTATTCACCTCATATAGATACTGCATTTTGTTTACCAAGTTATCTTTTCACTATAAAGGTTAGTGGGCGACATGGTTGGGATGCATTCACAATCAAAGGTTTTAATAATTGGAAGAGAGTTCATAATGAAAAGGGTTGTGCTTTACTAAGTCATATGGGAAATGATCCTTGTTCACAACATACCAATGCTGTAAAGTCATGTGCAGACTTAATGAACCAGTCTTGCTATATTGATAAAGTTATGTATGCACAAAGCTCTCAACAAATTGAAAAAAATAGGCTACGTGTTAAGACTTCGATTGATGTTGTTCGTTGACTTACGTTTTAAGGATGTGCTTTTAGAGGGCATGATGAGACTACTAATTCAAGAAATGGTGATAATTTCATTGGAATGATTAAGCTTATGGCTTCTTACAATGAAAAGGTTGCAGACGTTGTTTTAAAAAATGCTCCATTGAAAGCCAAGTATACATCCCCTTTGATACAAAAGGAGATTTTACATGTTCTAGCAAATAAAGTGTGAAATTAGACTCGAGAAGATATTTGAGACTCTAAGTTTTGTATTATTGTTGATGAAGCACATGATGAGTCCAAAAGGGAACAAATGACTCTTGTCTTGAGATTTGTTGACAAAGATGATTTCATAAAAGAGAGATTTTTTTTATCTTTAACACGTTCAAGATACATCATCTATGGCCTTGATATCCAAAATATCTATGGCCAAGGATATGATGGTGCTAGTAATATACGTGAAGAGTGGAATGGATTGCAAGCATTATTTCTTAAGGAACACTTTTAGAAAAGGTTAATATCATCTTATATCTTGTTTTGATTTATAATTGTCGGTTATTGTTTATTTGTATTTTCAATGTTATGTCATACTATTTAGTAAATAGTTCGATATGTTTATTTTTTGCCCCGGGATAAAAAAAAAATCTCGGTTCTTCCACTATTCACAAGTATTGCCTTGAGGGTTTAAGGAACATTCTGAAAGTCTGGTAAGAATGTCAACCGTTGTTCATGGGTTTACTTCTGCTCAGTGATTGGAATAGGGAAGGGTTTGATTTTGAGACCGATCTCAGCTTCTTTCTTGAGGCTAGTTTCGTAAACGGAAATAAGATCTAGCAAGAAACAATGTTGATGCCAAAGGGTGCCATCAAAGCTTCTAATTGCAAAGCTTGTTCGAAATTTTGTCGGAACGGAACAACTGACAAGTCTGCAGTTATAATTGAAGGAAGGAAGGGACGGAGGAGGGAGGGGGGAGAGAGAGGGGATGATGAGTTGGAAAATGAGGGTACATGTAGCTGCCCAGTAAGCAATTTCAGTAAAAATTAACGGTCAACATAAAATGTGGTTAAAAGAAGGGCAAGATTGCTACGTTTTACGGGACGACATTGAGACCCAAAAAAAAACTTTCAGGGCAACATTGCTCCTAAACGTGTACTTCCATACGTATTTACTACTTAACTCAGGATAAAATAGGAAAATAAATTGACTTCCATAGAAGTTTGGCCAGTTCTCATGGTTGAAGTATAGAAGTACTTCCATCAACTTTTTTATGGAAGTCACTTCCACGTGGAATTGGGCTCCAACCAATCCAACAGCCCAACTTGTTTGTTGAATCTACCTCCACTTCTCCACCCTCACTTCCAATCTGCCAAATGGGAACAACATGATTTATTGTAGGGCCTAGATGCTTTAAGAGAGGGCTTGAGTTCCATGACCATGTACGTAGTAAGTCATCCGTACTAACAAGGCCCAGCATTATTTAGCCTCAATTAAAGGAACTTACAAAAGCCCAAATTTTACATTTAAATAGTCGGGTAAAGGTACAATTTTACACATAAGTTTTCAAGGAAAGCGTCCCAAAGACCACAACATTTTTTCTAACAAAAGTACACACGACGTTACCTTTTGGGAGCGCCCAAAGACCACGGCCGTTAGTTGACCGTTAGTCAACGTTAACTTTGGATGGAAGTGAACGAAGAACGGGTGAAATTATACTTTTGCCTCTTAGTTTTAGGTGAAATTACCCTTTTGCCCCTTAGTTTTAAATATTATAAAAAAATCGAAAAAAATTAGGAAAAATTCAAATAATTCGAAAAAAAATTAAAATAATTAGAAAAAAAAATCAAAAAATTAGGAAAAAATTCAAATAATTAGGAAAAAAAATTCAAATAATTAGGGAAAAATTCAAATACCCCCTCCAAAGTGGGCTCCACCGAGTTCTTAGTCAAACTTCACACATCGATTAGATTTATCTCTATAGGGAGAATTGACAAGAAGATTATCTTAATTAATTAATATTTTTTTTTTCAATGAACAACTTACCCTAAGATCTTTCAACAACCGCACCGGCCGTGTATATACAACTCCTCCTCTACCGGTTGGTTATCAGCCCTCCGCCTGCCGGGTGACGGACCCAGCCCATAACGGCGGCGTTCTGCCGGTTGTGGGGCCCACTGACGAAGGTATTTTTAATTTTTTTCCCTAATTATTTGATTTTTTTTCTAATTTTCCAATTTTTAAAACTTTTTCTAATTATTTTAATTTTGTCCTAATTTTTTTTAAAAAAAATTCCAATTATTTCCTAATTTTTTAAATTTTTTTTCTAATTATTTAAATTTTTTCTGAATTTTTTGAATTTTTTTTTAAAATTTTTCGAATTTTCTTTATTTCCTTTACCCAAAAAATAAATAAAATTCGAAAAATTAAAAAAAATTCAGAAAAAATTAAAAAAAATTCAGAAAAAAATTAAAAAATTTGAAAAAAAATTAGGAAAAAAATTAAATAATTAGAAAAAAAAATTAGGAAATAATTTAAAAAATTAAAAAATTGATCACATAATTCGAGATTAGGTTGTGCGATCATACAAATTCTATTTATATATTATTTATAATTTTGAATAATAGATTAATCCCTTATTTAATATAAAATAGATTTTATTTAACATTTATTCCTGTATTTTACATAAATTATTAATTTATTTATTATAATAATTATAAAATGAAAAAAAAAATTGAATATTCATGTAATTTATTAAATTATATTTCATAATATTTATTACTAAATATGATTATAAAAATATAAACAACTTTATTAAGGTTATACCCATTTTCATAATTCTACATTCATATAAGTACTTTTAATAAATAAAATTTAAAAATAATCAAAATTCTTAAAGTCGCCTAATTATAAAAAAGGGATATACAATACTTTTTAAGTTTTAACCATTTGCTCTTGTATTTGAAGGGGTAGCTCCGAGCTCGAAATGAATACCTGAAATAATTGTTATACCGTGTATTTATTAATGATTGGTGGATCTGAACTGACGATTTGAGAAAATTAGGAAATAAGAAAATGTAAAAAGTAAACAAATCATAAATTATTAATATGATTGATTAGTAATAGGGAAAATTAAAATAAATGACCTAGAAAAAATAATATTTATTATAAATGACCATAAAAATAGTAATTACTTAGAAGGATCAGAAATCATAATATAAATTTAAAATCACTAAATTGTCCCTAATCAAACACCAATATTATCTCTTATATTTATAATTTAAAAAATAATTAATATTAAAACTAAAACCACACATCATAATCGATTCTGTTTTTTTATATTTTCAATATATTATTTAATCAACAACGGTTGAACTCATTTTTTTAAATTTTTTTTATCTTTAATCAATTTATATCATTAAGTTGCCTGAACCTCCGTCGCATCCTCTAATGCTTCTGAAATACACCGTGCTTGGTAGATCCAAAAAACGTGGTCAGTATGAGCGGAAGAAATCACCAGAACCTGCTAAAGGTGGTGGGAAGTACGAGCGGAATAAATCACCAGAACCTGCCAAAGGTGGTGGGCGTTGGTGGAAGCAGGAATTTACATTTGTGGGTGCACAAACCGATTTTTTTTTTAAAAAAGTAAAGTTTTAAATGCATTAAAAATCAAATGCATATAGATAAGAAAAGAAAAGAAAACTCCTTTCAGTGGGTTCTAAACAAATTAGATGTGCATAAAATAGGATCAAAGATCTACCATCAAATCGTAATAAACTATGAATTTTCTAAATTTTAACAAATTTCATCCAATATCAAGAGGTACAAACTATCCATCACACTTTTGTAAGACAAAAATTGGAGAATTTTACATAAAACCAAAGTTTCAACCACCAAACTCGTTACAATTTTCAATAAAGCTAATCAATGGACCTGGACTACTCAATGATTTCGAATTAAAGAAATTATCCTTTCCGATTTAACCAAATTACAAAAATCTTTTCGTTGTTTATAGTGGTTGGTTATAAAAAATATATCTTTCATTGTTTTGAAATCACGAGATAAAACTATCGCTATGTGTTTTTCATAAGGAGTAAAAACTTGGAAAAATAATAAGAAATGAAAAGGGGTTTTTTTTGTGGTTTAGAGATGAGTGAGGAGTATAAACACCAGGTGCAACGCCCAAGAATCAATTACGGATGACCCGAGAAAAAGAATAAGAAATGAAGGGGCCCAAGGCGGTTCGAACCAGAGTGACTTCATCTTCGATAATCAAAGGCTCTACCACTGAGCTATGGGTCCATTGATACTAACACATTGCAGCTAAATAATATATATTTCAAAACTTTGTGGGTGCACTTGCACCCACAGGCATAAGTGTGGCTCCGCCACTGATGGTGGGAAGTACGAGCGGAAGAAATCACCAGAACCTGCGAAAGATGAGCAGAAGAGATCCGTGGGTGAATATATCAATTTTAAACCATCGATTTTTGATTACCTAGGTAAACTTATTGCCTGGGGAAAGAAGATATACAATGAGTTACCGGCAGGGGAGCCTGAGGAGCAGCGCCCCCAGAACCTCCCGACTGGGGATTTCTGAGGAAGTCTTGTAAAATATTTGTGTCTCATGTATTAATAAGTGTTATGTTGATTTAATAAGAAATGAGGAAAAAGGTAATATTGGTATGACAGTTATTAAAAGTAATAAGGAAGCGACTGTTGATAGGCACAATCCTCAGAAAGCAAAAGGCACGTACGTTCAGAAAGGAGAAATATAAAGAATGTAAAGGGTCTTCAGAGTTTACCTTGTGAAGTTGTATCTCATCCCTATCATAAGAAGATACAAGAAGAGAGAAGGTCAAGACTCTGAGAAAGTTTTCAATCGCTAAAGTTCTTCCACAATTATGGATAAATGTTAGTATGTTTTATGTTATTGAATGTGAAAGCATGATATCCTAAGATCTTTTAGAGTTGTGTTCTTGTATGAGAATCTATGATTTAGAGAACACAGATTTATGTCTTACATGTGGTATCAGAGCCTGTGTTTAGGATAAAGGTGGTATCAGAGCCTGTGTTTAGGATAAATGTTAGTATGTTTTATGTTATTGAATGTGAAACCATGATATCCTAAGATCCTTTAGAGTTGTGTTCTTGTATGAGAATCTATGATTTAGAGAACACATATTTATGTCTTACATGTGGTATCAGAGCCTGTGTTTAGGATAAAAGTTAGTATGTTTTATGTTATTGAATGTGAAAGCATGATATCCTAAGATCCTTTAGAGTTTTGTTCTTGTATGAGAATCTATGATTTAGAGAACACAAATTTATGTCTTACATGTGGTATCAGAGCCTGTCTTTTATGGAGTTCACATTCTTAAGACCGATCAGGCTATAAATATAGCTGGTAATACATGCAATCTCAGATATTCATCAAGTTGAACAACTCGTTCTCAATTTCTATTGGCCTTACGAGATTGCGGAGTTGCTTTGAATAAGCTAAGTGAGTTCTCATTTTTGCATGAAATGTTGAGTCAATTGGTAGGCTATTTATTAGCCAATGAACTCTGCTACCACCATATGCTAAGCAAGTTGTGCTGTTAATGGTTTTATCCTTGATTGATTTTTCAATAATTCAACTCTTTCAATGATTGCTTAGTAATTTCTGAATCCTGTGGTGTATAATCCTGATGTTCTTGAGACTAGATGTGTAAATGATAATATATTTATCACAATCTTCATACTATGATATGTACAATTTCAGATTTTCAGTTATATACAATGAGTATATTACAACAAAATGGAAAAGTGTATGATGCTAAATACAATTGTCATTATCTAATAAACTCTCTTATATACAAAATATTGCATCAGAACTCTTTTTTATTACCCTATACTAACATTAACACACTGCTCTTCTTTCTTCTTACTAGGTGAAGGTCCAACTTTCCAAGTAGGCAAATGTCAATCTTTTATTGCTTTTCTTTCTTCTTATTAGGTGAAGGTCCAACTTTCCAAGTAGGCAAAGGTCAATCTTTTATAGCTTCACTAGGATTCGGCCAGCATGAAGGATAAATCAGCTGCTACCTGAAATGACAGTTCAATATCCAACAGTTTAACCATTCAATATAGTTGAACTTTCTTTTTGATACTCAGCTCAAACAGAATACATATATGAAGAATGAAATATTTGTCATTTTCTTGAGAGTTTGATTTCCTTTTATATGGCAAAACTGGCTATTGTTCAATATGATAGAAAACTGTATTTTGTTTAGTATGGCAGCAATCAAAAGTCTCTTTTTTTCCATCTATTTTGGCAGCAATCAGCTGTTTAGTATTGCTTGAGACAGAGACCTCACTTGAGGTCTCAAATGTTGTAATTGTGCAGGTGGCTTACAAGCCCCATGGTTCCTTATTTTATAGCCTGAGCTTCACAATCAAATTAAATTGTGAGAAATGGAACACTAGGTAGTATGATTTGGGTTTGATGGAGCAAATGAGCAAATTGTGATCAAGCTTCCCTAGCTATATAAAATAACCCTTTCCCTCATTTGCCTACTTGCATACATTACCAGCTATATTTGTAGCCTGATCGGTCTTAAGAATGTGAACTCCATAAAACACAGGCTCTGATACCACATGAAGACATAAATCTGTATCTGTGTTCTCTAAATTATAGATTCTCATACAAGAACACAACTCTAAAGGATCTTAGGATATCATGCTTTCACATTCAATAACATAAAACATACTAACCTTTATCCTAAACACAGGCTCTGATACCACATGTAAGACATAAATCTATGTTCTCTAAATCATAGATTCTCATACAAGAACACAACTCTAAAGGATCTTAGTATATCATGCTTTCACATTAAATAACATAAAACATACTAACCTTTATCCTAAACACAGGCTCTGATACCACATGTAAGACATAAATATGTGTTTTCTAAATCATAGATTCGCATACAAGAACACAACTCTAAAGGATCTTAGGATATCATGCTTTCACATTTAATAACATAAAACATACTAACCTTTATCCATAATTGCGGAAGAACTTTAGCGATGGAAAACTTTCTAGTAAACTCTGAAGACCCCTTACATTCTTTATATTTCTCCTTTCTGAACGTACGTGCCTTTTGCTTTTTGAGGACGGTGCCTATCAACAGTCGCTTCCTTATTACTTTTAATAACTCTCATACCAATATTACCTTTTTCCCCTTTTCTTATTAAATCAAAATAACACTTATTAATACATGAGACACAAATATTATTAAATCAAAATAACACTTATTAATACATGAGACACAAATATTTTACAAGACTTCCTCAGAAATCCCCAGTCGGGAGGTTCTGGGGGCCCTGCTCCTTAGGCTCTCCTGCCGATAACTCATTGTATATCTTCTTTCCCCAGGCAATGAATTTACCTAGGTAATCAAAAATCGATGGTTTAAAATTGATATATTCACCCACGGATCTCTTCAGCTCATCTTTCGCAGGTTCTGATGATTTCTTCGCTCGTAGTCCCCACCACCTTTGGCAGGTTCTGGTGATTTCTTTCGCTCGTACTTCCCACGTTTTTTGGATCTATCAGGCACTGTGTATTTCAGAAGCATTAGAGGATGCGACGGAGGTTCAGGCGGAGCCAGAGGATCGGGGGCACTCATGGCGTTTGAATTTGCAACTGTTCTTCCTCTCGAAGTATCAGAACTATGAAAGAGTTGGGAAACGTGAGTAACAAGAAATTGAAAGAGTTGGGAAACATGAGTAACAAATCAAAAAACAGAATCTGTTACGGTGAGTTGCCTAGGCGGAACTCAAGGTATTTTATAATTTGTTTCTTTGTCATAGGGATAGGATATTGTCACTACCATTTTTTCACCATTAGATTAGAATCTCAATAGGAGAGAGAAATAATAGAGGTATATTAAATTCTAATCTAACGGTGAAAAAGTGGTAGTGACAATATCCTCTATCTTATTAAAATTAGATAATTCTATCTTTACTTAAATTTTTTGTTGATTTAAAAAAATATAACTTTTATAAAATTGAAGATGTATAATTTTTGGGGAAAATTTCATATAGGTCCCAAGGAACGAAAAAAATTACAAAAAAGTCCCTTGAAATCATCAAATTACGCTCAGTCCCAAGGGACTTCGTAATTATTTGTATGGAGGTTTTTAAATGTTGTTGTTAATACATGCATTTTTACGTTGTAAATAGTCGGGACTTCGTAATTATTTGTATGGAAATAAAATCAAGGTTTTTAAAAGTTGTTGTAAATACATGCATTTCCTGTTGTAAATGGCAATATTTTAAATTTTGTTGTAAATGCAACATTTCCTGTTGTAAATCTATGCTTTTTCTGTTGTTAATATATGCATTTCCTGTTGTAAATGGTCAGGTATTTAAAAGTTGTTGTAAATATATGCATTTCTTGTTGTTAATATATCGCATTTCCATTGTTGTTAAAACAAATAATTACAATAAGTCCCTTGGGACCTGAGCGTAATTTGATGATTTCAAGGGACTTTATTGTAATTAATTCCCTTCCTTGGGACCTGAGCGTAATTTTCCCTAATTTTTTCCATAGATATCTCATACCTATCCAAGTTTTGAAAAATGAGAGAGAGAGAGAGAGAGAGAGAGAGAGAGAGAGAGAGAGAGAGAGAGAGAGAGAGAGAGAGAGAGAGAGAGAGAGAGAGAGAGAGAGAGAGAGAGAGAAAACCCTTCTTTAATTTAGTTAAACTTATAATTAGTTTTAAAAATAGAATGTGGAAGAGAATTTAAAAGGGAATGCAAATAATTTTATTAGGGTCATTTTAGTATTTTTAAATTTTAATTTGTATATTTGGTCCTTCTAAATGATTACAATTTTTATGGTTCTTCTCCATAAATATCTTTTTCTGCAGGTTCTTCATTATAATTTTCCCTTAGAAATATAAATGTTCCATCTTAATGAATAAATGTATACGGTTTTATTAGTATAAGTGTATCATCAGTGTACATCAAATGTACGTGTCAACGGTAGAGCTGTATGAGAGACGCGAGTACTTCTCCACCAATTAGTTATATTCCATAAAAAAATAAAAAAAATAAAAATAGTTATATTCCATTAAAAAAACTGAAAAATATATTCGCCAGATTATTTACCGGAAAATGTGTATTACAAGCAAATAGATCGGGCATTTTACTCCTTCCTACCCACATATTATTCCAAAGATTAAATCGAGTCAACAATGTACCACCAATTAGAATGAAGTAAAATGTATACAGTCAAATCTAACTTGAACTATTCAGATGGAATTTATTTTACTTTTATATTTATTTATTTTTTTTAAAATATTTTATTGTGTGCGTGATTTAAAATAAAAATAATATCTTAACATTTAAGATTCAATGTTTTTAAAAATGATTTCTTTATTTTTAAATCTTTAGTTGAAACTGGTACTGTTAACAGTATCACTAATCCTATCAAATATCATTTTCTTCTCATAATCTTATCTCTATCCTTAGATCATGGAATATATTTTTTAGATTTGATATTTTATAAATTAAAATTTATTTATTTTTTATTACTGTTATGAAATGTATAGATCGAATTTTCAGAGTTTAAAAGGATGGGCACCGAAACGGTTCCCACTACTAACCTATCATACCCGAAAATCACTCTTGAGAAGGATATTCAAGTTTAAATGGGTTTGGATTCTCTCCCAATCATTTTTCTCCTTTTCTTCTCTCTCGCATCCGATATCCACCATCGATTTAAAGAAGGATATTCGAGTTCTAAATGGGGTTTGGATTCTCTCCGGATCCTTTTTCTTCTTTTCTCCTCCGTATCCGATCTCCACCTCGCATTTAAAAATATAAATGGTCAGATTTAATATTTTATAAAACTATTATTTTAAACATGAATAAATAAATTTAAACTGTTAAATCATTATCTACACAATTTTTACTTATAATACAAACAAAATTAATAAAAAAATTAATTTATAAAAATATTATCATCATTATTTTAGAAAATATTAAATTTAGACCATCCATTTTTTATTTTTATTTTTGATAAAAATGAGATTCTGGAAAAGGAGAGAAGAGATTACCAGGAAATCTACTTCCTTCTAAATGACCGACTAGTCTGGAAAATACAGATCCGATTACAGATTACAGATTCATCCTCGCATAAATCCTGATCCTCCTACAACATTCTCAAATCTCTTGTCGGTGCATGCCTGTTCTGACGCACCATTGCGGCGTATAGTACAGGAGGAAGCTCTTGGCAAGGTTTCTTTTTTACTTCTTTTTGTTTAAATGGGCGCTGTCTTGAATTTGAATTGAAACAGAACCCTAAACCTCAAATTTGGATTAGAGCAGCATCCTCTCAATTATTTTCTTTCCAGGGTTTCAATGCACTGAGGTTCTGGAAGATTCATGTGGAACGGGCTAGATTGAAAAGAAGCATCCATGACAATCATGACCACCGATACAACACCAACGCGTCTTGAGGTCTTATATCAGAATTCATATATATATATATATATATATATATATATATATATATATGATTACTACTTTAGAATGAATATGTGTGTGTGTCCTTTTTCACACACAATGATGAGCACTAACATTTTTTTTTTTCAGGGAAAGACTGCTGCAATGGTGTTTTGCTGGCTTCTTGGCAATGGTTGTCTTTTCCCATGGAACAGTATGCTTACAATAGAAGATTATTATGGAGAACTGTTTCCGGTAATTTAAATTAAGCTTTTTGAACTGTATAGTTCAATTACTTGTATCGGAATAATATAGAATGCAGATGCCAAATAGCTTTAATTTCTTATATTGTTCTTGGGCAGGACTACCACCCCTCTCGGGTTCTTACACTTGTGTATCAACCATTCACTGTTACAACACTTGCAATACTGACATATTACGAGGCAACAGCGAATACTAGAAAACGCAACCTAATAGGATATACTCTGTTTTTCTTCGCTAGTCTGGCTGTGTTAATCGTAAGTTTGTCTTCAGTTGTTAAGTTGTTGGAAATATTATTAAGGTTTGATTCCTCTGTGATGGAGTTAAATTTTTGTTTCCTGTTTTAATTTGACATAGTTGGATTTAGCAACGTCTGGTAAAGGAGGCCTTGGAACTTTCATTGGCATTTGCGCTTTTAGTGCAGCGTTTGGAATTGCAGATGCCCATGTACAAGGTGCAATGGTCGGAGACCTTGCTTTCATGCACCCCGACTTCATGCAGGTCACCATCAGTTCGTCATGCATGATACTACTCAATTAATGATGTTTTGTCAGTTTTACCCCTATTAAATTCCTGTTGAAAAGAAGATGAGAGAGGTGTGAAAATCATTTATAAAGCAGAGAGAGAGAGAGAACAAATTTAATAGGGGCAAATGTAGTAAAAAAAAAAATCATCTTGCATTCCTGAATGAGGTAGAAGTGACTTACATTTAGACACAGAGTGGTATGATCAAAAACGACTCTCACATGATCCTATATATATATGTGTGTTCATTTCATCATTTGCAATTTGTTTTATGATTCGTTTCTCCTATATATATGTTGCAGTCTTTCTTTGCTGGTTTGGCAGCATCAGGTTGTCTAACATCTGCTTTGAGGCTAATTACTAAGGCAGCTTTTGCAAATTCGAAAGATGGTCTCAGAAATGGAGCCCGTGCGTTCAACTCTTTAATATCTCTCTCAGAAGTCAAAAGGCTTTTTTAATTAAACGATCATATGAACTATAGTTATTAACTAACTACAAATGTTCTGTTCACTACTGCAGTTTTATTCTTTGCAATATCAGCATTCTTGCAGTTAACCTGTGTTTTTCTCAATATGTACGCCTTCCCCAAGCTACCAATTGTGAAGTATTACCGTTCAAAGGCAGCATCAGAAGGTTCTAAAACTGTTTCAGCTGATCTCGCAGCCGCAGGCATCGAAACATTGCCTGAAACACAAGTCAGTGTTCTTCTTAATCTCTTTCGATCTTAATTATCTCTGAACCAAGCACTTCTTATATTCACTGATCTCCAGATTCAGTTCTTAAAAAAAAAGGGAGGCTATTTTAATTTCTACAGGTCGACGAATTCGGAAACACTCTTGAGAGGAAAGGAAACATACAACTATTGAAGGAAAACATCGATCATGCGGTTAACTTATACCTCATATATGTGTTAACACTCTCTATTTTCCCTGGATTCTTGTCAGAAGATACTGGATGGCATAGTCTGGGATCCTGGTAGATATATATATATATGTTCATCATATATGTGTCCTAGTTTATATAAAAAGTAACACTAAGGTTGGCATTATTGTTGTTGATTGTTTCAGGTATGCCCTAGTTCTGATTGCAATGTACAATGTGTGGGACCTGATAGGAAGATACATTCCACTAATAAGAGTGCTAAAGTTGGAGTCGAGGAAGATGCTGACGGTGGCAACTCTGAGTCGTTTCTTGATGATTCCAGCATTTTATTTTACAGCAAATTATGGAGATCAAGGGTGGATGATAATGCTGACATCAGTGTTGGGCCTAACTAATGGTTATCTCACTGTGTGTATCATGACTTCGGCGCCAAAAGGTTACAAGGTAAATCAAGTACAGATATATCAGCTAGTTTTGATTATATAATTCAAGTGTTTATTTAATTGTGATGAATAATATTGTTGGTATTTTGTAGGGGCCAGAACAAAATGCGTTAGGGAACGTGTTGATATTGTGTCTCATAGCAGGTATATTTTCAGGGGTTGTACTTGACTGGTTGTGGTTAATAGGTAAAGGCTGGTGAGTTTAGCCAATTCTAATCTGATCAAGTACGTTACTGTTATGATTGATAATAAACAGTTGGTAGTTTCTTTTGTTTTCTTTTATCGCAAATCAGTTCGTATAAGTAGTACTACTTTTTTGTCATCCTAACCAGAGGAATATGAAGCCTTTTTGTTACCAAGGAAGCTTTCTTTCTCTTTTTTATGTTGCAAAAAATTAGAAAGCGTGAGATGGATCTTGATCATGAAGTGGAAAGGCAAATCATTAAATGAAACGCTTAATTGTACTCAGGAGCAACGTGATATAGTATAGCATGATGCGTGTTTGTGAATAAATATAATGATGCGTTAATCATTTGAAAAGCTCTTCCGAAAAAGAAAAATCACTTGCAACAGCCAACAGCAAGAGATAGATGTCGCCATCCTCAGAGAAGAAGGTGGGTCCTGTGTTGTGGAGCCTCCCAAAGATTAATTGCATCCTTTTAGGTCTATGGATTGAGCGTGAAGGCCTTCCTTCCACAAAAAATAGTTGACTTTAACAAGAGATCATGAAGCCTAAAAGATCATTCTTACTTGCAACGCCACCATCTGTGACGAAGAAAATTAGTTGTTGGTTTTTTTAAAATATATCATCTTTTATTATCACTGCCTTTAAATATAAACTCTTTAATGTATACAATTAATAAGCAAAAAGTATAAATTTATAAGGCAAAATCGATTTTTTTTTTTTTGCCTGAAAAAGTTAAATTTTATTACCGCAAAAATCAAGAAATACAAGTACCAATAGCCGAAGCCAAAAGAGCCCTCAGAAAAACCTAGCAATACAACCTAACACACATCAAAATACCAAAATAAAACTATAACAAAGCAAATAAGACCTATACCAGATTCCTATTACTAATAAAGTCTGTATATCAACTATTTAGCATATTCCTACTCTATCTGACAAGCCAGCATTACAAGCACAAGAGTTCCTGTTTCGCTTAGAGTCACCAGAAAGGATACTGCTAAGGAAGATGGTGGAGATTCCAACCAAGGCAAAATCGATTGAGTTTGAACATTTTGAACTAAATCTAATTTCTAGCTAGTCATTATATTAAGGACTAGGGATAATAAATCAACGAAAATGATCTCATATAACCAACGGGTTTGAATCTAGGGGAAGTGGCTTCCCTTACAATGTTATGAACCCCCAATATTTAGTACTCCCTCCAGTCCTAATTATAAGATATAGTTAACTTTTTTAGAAAGATTAAGGAAGCTAATTAAATTATTATTATTTTTTTAAAATTTATTAGTTTGACTAATAAACTAATATATAGGCTAAGAATATTTAACATATGAAATGATTTATACCAAAAAAATATATGAAATGATTAAGTAACTTATTTAACTTCCTTAATCTCTCCAAAAAAAGTCAACTAACTCTTATAATTGTGATGGGAAATAGATATGATAGTGTCTTGAATGGAATTGTGTCAGGGTAAGAAAATATCTGTACTTATAAAAAAAAATGGCTTCATACGGTTAGCAATTAACACAGTGCAATTGCAAATTTTGAAGGAACAAATGGCAATCAATTGTAAATTGTAAGAGTTTTATAGATCCTGAAAAATTGTTGAGATATCAGTTGCAAGTCTTGAAAAAAAATAGTTATTCAATTGACCCTCGCTTTTTTTTTTTCTTTTTTCTTTTTATCATCTCGTTTTCAAACTTTCGTAATTTACAACTGATTTACTAATTTTCTTTCAATATTTTCAACTAATTCATAATTTGCAACTGATTTACAAAATTTTCTTTCAATATTTGCAATTAATCGATTTCCAATAGTTTTGTTTACATTTTTCAAAATTTCCATAATTTATAATTTCTTTGCAATTTATTTTCTAATATCGAAAACTGAACTTTCAAAATTCATCACTACTTTTTTAATATTTATTATAACTGAAAAACGTTACTAGCCTGTGGAAGAGCCATTTCGTCTTTCTTTCTTTTTTCTTGCCAAGACATTTCGTCAATTTACACACACACATATATATATAAAACAAAAGTACATAGTCCTTCCATGTAACATTATAAATTAATGGTTTCTAGATTTAATTAATTTCATAAAATGATCTTTAATTGTGATTTGTCCGTCCTGTAACCTTTCGTGCATGTAGTTTCAAAAAATTTCAAACAAAACATAACAGATCAGGAACACTTTATTTAGTGATCGCAAAAAGGCCGCTAGGGTGATGAAGAAGCTGAAACCAAAGAAATTTTGTGTTTAAACTGATGGTGCTCGTTAACACTTAACAGTGAGTCCTGAAGAAGGCAAGAAAAGATTAAGAATAAAATAAGAGTGATTAACATATAAAACACACATCACAACATGTGCCTAGTTTTAGTAGCCCCATTTCGCCGACAGACATTCACCCTAAAATTTCCGGCACCGCCGTTTTCTCATCCTCGACATTCGTAATTCATACGACTTCATGTTACTCTCATTGACTTTTTTTCTCCCAACATAATTATCCATATAATTACATGACATAAAATTCAAACACTATTAGCCTCCCTTCAAATGCACTTTGTAAATTTGATATACTTAATAAAATCCTTTAGTTCACACATTCTTTAGTACCTCGACCAACATACTCAATTCTGGGAAGTTGTTCCACAAATTATGAAGCACCAGCAGCACTATCAAGATAACCAAAGTACAAAGTAGTAACATACTCCCCTGGTTCTGTTCGTTTTTAACCATCTCACAAAAATTACGAGCGATTGACTCATCAAATTCATCTTAAAAAACACGATAAATTACATTTAAACATCAATTAAAAAAGAAAAATTGTTAACTAATAAACATTACTTATCCTCCAAAATCATGCGCCAAAGAATAAATAGAGAGAAAGACAGTAAGTAGGAATGATGATTTTATATATATATTTAGGGCAAAAGAATTGGCAAAAAGGGGTGGAGCAGAGAAGAAATGCTCGCGCCATATACAGACACATCTATCTGATTAATCTACCTGGAAGAGAGAGCAGAGAAAATGTACAGGAGAACAAAACGACAACAAGTCCCTCCAAAACGGTGCTGTCGTACCTTCACGTGACCCCGACAGATCCCTCCAAGAAACAGTGCGGAACTTAGCAGCACAGAGCATCCCACCAACTGTACCCCTAGACCAACGGACACGCCAGAATCATCAACATCATCATCACAAGCAGAAGCGTGACCCTCAGATTCAACGGTGACGATGATGCCGCCTTCCCTGCTCGAACTGCAGCGAATCAACGGCCAGCGGCATGTTCTCCTGGTCCGGACTACACTTGGACTCGTGTGGGTGTGCACTGTACATTATTGCCCTCAACACCGCCGATACCGTCGGTATGTACGCCGTCTTGTTCCTCGCCAGCAGCCACGTCAGCCCCATCAGCTGACAGTCCCGGTTGAACATCTTGCTCGCCCTGTCACCCCCTCCCTTCTTCGTCCCGTTCTTGTTCCCTTTTAGCTGTCACGCAAAAAGACCAAAACTTTACCATCTTCAACACGTAAATGTCGTATGACAAGTTAAAGTTTCATACTTTCATTTTAGCATATCACCAAAGTGTTTGTATCGAGGAAAAATGGTACCTTTTGAAGGGCATTGAGGCATTTGGTGCAACCGGTGTAGGAAGAGTTGCGGCAATTCTTCTCTAAATTCTTCACGGCGGCGGTTGGTGTGGCCATGTGGGTCCCGGTGGAGTTACCGTTGTGCGCTCCGGTGACGTTAAACGCGGCAGGGCAGCTGAGGGAGGTGATCTGGTGAAGCCGAATGCCGCAGAAGCAGAGGACAGCGTCGCATGTGGCGTTGGGCTGCGGAATCCGAATGTTGCGACTTGTTAGCGAGTCTTGAAGCGAGTTCACGCACTTCTGTGAGTCATCCGGCATCATCGGAAGAAGGTCGCCACCGGATGCCGGAGCCGGAGCCGGAGCTGGAACCTCCAGAGCCGAGCGAGCGTGAGCTGCGAACAGCCAGGCGGCTAGAACCGGACAACATCGGCTCCTGTCGAGGTTCTTGCCGCAAGCGTCGCTGACGCCGCCGAATAACTCTTTGGAGAGGTCGAGGCGACATGTAGGGGTTTGGGACTGAACCGGGAAAGCGGGAACGGTGACCGGTTCAGCGAGAAGACCGGCGAAGGAAATGGGTAATGTGGAGGCGAAGAAGACAGAGACGAGAGTGAAGAAACGTGATTGCATATTTGTGAAGTTAAAGAAGCAAAGGGGTTGAGTGACTCTGTAAGGTTCGGCTTTGTTTGGGAATGGAGAAAAAATAGGGAACAAGAAAGGAGGAGTGAGGAAAAAGAGGGGAAATAATTTAGGGGAAGTAATGGAGAAAGTAGCAGAGGCTTTTTAAGCTTAGAGAGATGGAGAGCTTTATATAAAGGTGAAAAGGAGGAAAGATTTTATATAATGAAATCAAAAGGGCTTACTTTTTATTTTATTTGGGTCGATTAGGGGATGATAATCATGGAGGGGTTGATTAGAATGGAATAATAATGGCGTTAAAAGAAGCTTTCAAAAAAACAAAGGTAAAGGTTTAAGTGTCGCAAGGGAAATGGTAGGGTAAAATCACAATCCACGTGAGACAAAAAGCTGTTCTTGCAAATGCATCGATGGAAAAAGCTGAATTATTTATTATTTTTCTCCTCATCACTCTTCTTATTATTCTATTGTGGTTTATGATTCTATTCCACATGCAAATTTCTTTTGATAGATTTAACTTTGTTGTATAATCATAGTTAAATAAAGTTCATCTTTCTTTTTTTTAATGGGGAAGGAAATGCATGTGTCCTGTGATATTATCTAATATATTATTACATCTGATCTTAAATATAAAATATAGTTTTTAGTGCAATTTATACTATAAATTATATCCTATATCCTATGACTGGAAGAGTATTATGCAATATCCAATCATTAATCTGTTCAGCATGTATGGAAATTGAAAAATTGACTGCTAATACATAATTTTAGGGAAACAACATTTCCCTTTAATTTCCCATTCTATTTTATAGAAAAGAAAAGAAAAATAGTTTTTTTAAGTATGCCAATTTCACCTTGCAATTTGGAAGTTTGGTGTGTAGCAAAATAACAAGCAAGCTGCAAGTCTTCACAGCAACTTGTTTTTATTCATATAACAAGACGGGTGTATTCGGGCAGTTGGGAAAAGAAACAAAAACAATAAAAAGGATATGAGATCAGTAACAAATAAATTTAAAGTATCTGGGTTTTATGTTGAAATTTGATTTTCCACGTTGTGATGGTCTTTATAGAGAAAAGACAGTAGCTGCTAGGTGATTGGCATGTCAAAGGTTCAATTATTTTGACCTTTTTGAACCACTTTATTTGTATATTTGAATATGTATTGAGCACATAATGAGAGAGAACTCATCAGAAAAAAGCAGGTGGATGTGATATGTAATTAGAGGATATAGTAGAGATTCCTTTTGGAGCACAAATGGGTCTCTGGGGCTGATATTGATAAGAAAAGGGTGTCTCAGAATTTGGCAGCTTGCTGTGTTCTTTGTTTCTAATCTTCATTATCTTTGTGATCCCATTTGTTTGTTTGTTTGCTTCTTTTTCTGGAAGTGCGTGAATTTGTGCCCCATTACAATTTTTTAATATGCTCATTAGTGGTTTATTTAGTGGGATTTGTGTCTCGCTTTTCTGCTTTATGAAAATGAATCTTGGTGTCGATGTTTTTATTATATTGAAAACACATGTGGTATATTTTCTGTTTCACTGCATTCAGATTCAAATATAAATCAAATTTTTGTGGCTCATAAAATTTTATATATTGTGCATTGATATATTATATTGGTGGCTTATCATAAAAGTATTAAAATTTACTTTGTTTGGGAAGGCATTGGTGATTGGAGTTGTGTTGTGTCTACGTTTTGAAGTCTTTCTCTTTTTCTTTTTTTTTACATGAAAAACATTTTTAGTCTGGAATTTGGATGTTGTGATCCTATGACCTAATGAATGCTGGCAAGTATCAAAATTGCAGTTTCAAAAGCCTATTTTTGCAAGTAAAGATAAAATGCATCTCACATACTTATTTCATAAATTATAAAAGCTATTCTTTAAAAATTAATCCAAACATGAACTTAACGCAATTGCCTGCCTCTTCTTGACACAGACGGACACATAGATTTTTTCCTTTTTGCTCCTTTCCTTCAGTATCTCGTAAATGGCAATATATATATTTTAGATTTCAAAGTTGATAATACAACTTTGCATATTTTAATTAAGGGTTAAAGTCAGTTACCAACGAACTATTATCCGAGAAAGATCAAGATAAACATTAATTGATTGTACCTTAATTATCAACCAACAATAAAAAAAAAAGTGAAAATAAACACAAAAAGTGAAGAAAAAAACACACAAAATGACGTTAAACTACCTCGTCACTGTCTTGATGTCTCTGTCTTCCATTGACTGTCACAGTGTGGTGACATCGGCATCTCCAAAGATTCCATTGTTGCTGGGTGTTTCACTCACCTTATTGAACTCATCAAAGTCCGTATGCAGCTTCAAGGCGAAAATCACAAACCGAAACTAAATCCAACAATCCACAGCTTCCAACCAGCACGCATCTTACACCCTGGTTCCATCCCTCCGATGCCACAGCAGTACGTGCCATCATTACAGCATACCGCTTTCGCGATGGGTCCCATCTTTATTGGTGTTTGCCTTATCCAACAAGAAGGCATAACCACTCTTTTCTCCAGCGTCTCCGCCATCATCCTCCGTCAGTGCCTCATATTTTAATGTAATTGTAATAGTTGTTTTTTTCTAATTGTTATTTGGTAATTATTTTCACTTTTTAATTGTTCATTGATAATTAAGGTACCCTCAATTAATGTTTGTCTTGAGATCTTTCTTTGGGTAATAGTTAGTTACCAATCTACATCTTAACCCTTTAATTAATGATCTGTAGTCTAATGGTATGGATCTTTCTTATAAGTGGTCGTGGATTTGATCTCATCTCTAACTCAAGGCCTGTAATATCTACCCTTGTAATTCAAAAATAAAAATAAAACAGATTGTAGTACTGCACAAAGGTCATTTTTATTAGTTTTTATTTGAAATCAAATATATTTAAACAGACTAAATTAATAAAATGCATCTGACTTTGCGATTGAAAAAATCTTCTCTTCAATTCCCCTTGGATTCTTCTTATATGACCAAGCTAAGTGGCCTTGTACTAAGAAGTGGGCAAGAAAACAGAAGATTGTGAGTTCACAGTTGGTTTCTAATATAAGTTCCTTTACATGCCAAAAACAGGAAAACATAACGCAAGAAGTGGGTAAAATAAAGTTGTTACATTCTCAAAGTTATTGCAAAATCATTCGTTGAAGACAAATTCTTTATACTCCCTCCAATTTTTAATATAAAACATATTTACTAAATTTCATTATATTAAAAAATTAATTAAGTTAGTTAATATGATATAACCACGGGAGTATAACCTTGTAAAAGTGAAAGATTTGGGCGGAAATCAACATTAGCAAAAGTTAATATTAACAAATGAAAATTAAAGTGAAGCAGTTTATATATTGGGGTAAGAAGTGGGAGTCTCCATTGATTGGTGTGAATGTTGAAGGTCAAAAGGTGAAACAAACAGAGAGAGAAAGGTCACCATGTGGGGAGCCTCCATTGGTTGGATGCATCGTATTCTCGCATTCTAGTTTCACTGCGAGACAAACCCAAGAGGCAAAAGGAGATTGCTGAATGACAAATAGAAAGCGTCGTCAATGAAAAGAGCGAGCTTTGGAAAAAGCTTCCCACAGCTCTTTCCCTCTCTACCCCCAATAATGCTGTTTCTTTAGGTCCCCCGCCTTCAAAAAAGAAACGCCCTTCCCATCCTCTCAGCTTTTCCACCATTTCTCTCTGTCTTTAATCTCTGTTTGATAGGTTTTCAAAGCAAAATGGCTCAGGTTAGGTTAGGGTTAGTGACGTCGTTGGTAATTGAGCTCTCTCTCTCTCAGTATATATAAAAACAATATTAGTAGTAAAAAGTAGAGGCTGATGAAAAGGTGCAATCATAGCGCCCAAGAATCCAGCCTGACGGGTCCCAGTTGTATCTTATCTTCGTACCCTTGTCTGGTTTTGGTTTGTGATCATACTTTGGCTGCAACGTTTCCACAAGCTTTCTTCTTAATGCCGATCTAAATCTCAGCCAAGTTGGCCGGAAAGCTGGTCTCACCACTTATAGATATAAATTTGCTCGTATTATAAAGAATGATAATTAGGCTAAACAGTCATATTAGGTGAATTAATTCCTAATGAATAGTTTGCCTCTTGATTTGTAACTTGGCGTGTTAATACTCCATTCGATTATTAATATAAGAGATATTTACCTAATTTAATTAGTTAATATAACATATATTTTTTAAAACAACTCAGTCTTATTTCTTAATTTAGTTGAAGTAGTTAATATGCCATATATTTTTTAAAATACCTTAGACTTCTTTCTTACTTCCGTTATTCATTCTCCTCATTAATTGTTGTTGAGAAAGTTTCGATAAAGGTAAAATTTGACAAGATTAACAAATATAAAAACTATATGCAATATTTAGGATCAATATTAACTTCTCAAATATGTCTTATAGATGAGTATTTATTTGCTAATTTCGCCTCTCTAATCAATTCTTAAATATACAAGTTTCTCATATTTTCTCTTCTTTAAAACATGATTTATATAGGGAAAAATAAAAAAGATTTACCAATATAAAATAGACTTGATGAGTTGATTATTTTAATTTATGTAAATTAATTTAAAGTAGCCTATAGAATAGGTAGTAGAAGAATTGCCGAGCACATGCTTATGAATTCTTGAAAAGTTGAAATCATTAGGTAATGAGAGATGGTAACTGGTGGGAAGTGGAGAACACTTCAAGGGCGCGTTTAGTTTAGGGAAAATCAAAGGAGAGAAGGGGAAGATTGGATTTTCTCATATACAAAAGCTTATTGATCATACTTTATATGCGATATAAAAAGACAGTTTTGTTAAGGTCGTTTTGTTTAAATATTAAATAAATATAATTATATTTATATTATATAAATAAGATAATATTTATTGTTTTTCATTCTCATATTATAATTTTAAGATATATTTATATAAGTTTTGATAGGTTTAAAGTATCTGAAAGCTTATTTATAGCTTTCAAAGCGCTGTAATATGAGCGCTTTTTAAAAGCCTACATTGTAAGTAGGGCTTTAAAAAAGCATTTCGGCATCGACAGCTTATAAGGCTCGGCGCGAACCTAAAAAAGGTCGAATTCAGCTCAAGCCGGAAGTGAAAATTCGACCTATTTAACCAAAGTCTATCCTGACGTGGCCTATTTCCATGCCTATAAAAAGGTAAGCAAGTGTCATAGACATTTAATTAATATCTTTATTCCAAAAAAAAGTTTTTTAAATTTTCTTTAAACCAAATAAATTTTTTCCTATCAACTCATTTCCTTTTCCATTAGAAACCAAACACCTATATGACAAAACATTTTTCATTTCATTTCTTGCCAACATCTTCTTTTATCCAAACAAGCCCTAAGAATAGGGAATGTTAATCCAACCTGGACACCACTTGCATGTGACAACTCCGACATCTTTTTATCTTTTTATTAAACAAATAATAAAACCTTTATGATTTCATATGACTCGGCCTCTTTTCCATCTCATCTCACCCTAGTCCCCTTATTAATTATATACATCCTTTTTGGATATATATATATATATATATATATATATATATATATATATATATATAAATTAATGGAGCCCAGCTTGAAGATCAGGAACAGACATATATTTAGTAGAGTATCTACAAATGAAAAGGTAACTAAAAGTAGCCCTCCCCGCCTTTTGTTTTTTTTATATTTGTAGGGGATGAATTACAAGTGTTTTTAATGTTACCTTCTTTTTTAGCCATGCCATTGTGAATTGTGAGTGTTGATTGAACCTTTTTTCTTTCTTGGCGCGAATTTTCTTTGTACTTTTTTTTTTTGTACTTTTTGTCATATACAATATTAGGCTTTAAGCACCCTGGGCCAATTGGACCGATGGCTTAGTCTTTGGGCCAACATTTTGAGTCAGTTGTCCAAACAGACACTGACCTCATGGTGGGCCTCTAAAATTGGGACCATTCTTAAACCATCACCATGTCGCAAGTAACCCATAGTGGGCTTGTTTAGAATAGCGGTGGTAGAAGTAATTTTTTTTTATTGGACTTTTTCTGATGAGCTTTTTTCTAAAAGTTAGATTGTTGATGTGATTTGTGTTTGAGATAGTGGTGGCAGAAGTTGCTCTTTTCCTGATGGCACTTGTTTCGCATAGCGTTTGAAAAGTCAGTGAAGATGTAAAATGACCGAAAAATGTATGAATTTGGGATAAAAAATTAAATTTAAATACACATCTTATAAAAAAACAATAAAATTACCATTGAAAAAATTACAACATAGAAGCTTTTGCAATTTAAATTTAGGGTAAATGTGTAAAAATACACATGTGTTTTACTCTGAGGATCGCCAAACACCAAGTGTTTTTTTAGGTGCAAAAGTATACGAACTTTCAAAATGAGGAAAAAAATACCATCACCTTTAATTTCAGTCATATTGACCGTTAGTGTTAGTTTGACTCAACATTGACAAGGAAGCTTATTTGGCTATAATAATATCCTAGTTGGCTGTGGAAAAAATAAATAAAACTAAGATTGTTGACCAAAAAAAAGAAAGAAAGATCCACATCCTCGCCTCCTTTGCCTATATCATCCATCTACAGATCCGACTCAGCTCGCCTCTCCCAGTCGCAACCTCGCCCCTTTCTTACTAACCTCGTTCCTGGCCGCCGTCCTCTGCCATACCTCGTTTCCTTCCCCTCTTCCTCCCTCTTCTTGTGAAGCTGTGACGATGACGAAGTCCTTCCATCTTTCTCGATCCCTCTCCCTTCCTCCCTTTGTCTCCACTTTTTCCTCTCAAATCTCAAATCCCCTTCCTCAAAATCTTCTTCTCCTTCTCCGTCGTTCTCTCACCCACTCTTCATCTTGCGCAACTTTTGGATTCCCTCACCTCAGATTTTCTGGACTAGGGTCATACCTGATTTGTTTTTCCCTAAGCTCTTGGCTTCTTCGACGCTAAGATAGTGTCACATGTACAACGTGGTCTATTCACGTTCTCTATTGTAGCTCCGAGGTTAATTTCATCATTTGGTTCAAAGGCGTGGTTGTTGAAGGTCGATTCTGTCATCTCGCTTGCTCGTCGCCATTATCGTTTTTCCCCTGTATTGAAATGGGAAAAGATGCTGCTGCTTTCTTTTTCGATCTGAACTTTTTATCTTTTTTTTTTTACCTTAAACAAATCTAATTGATCTATTTCTTGAACAATTCTTGTTGAATGATTCGTGATTGGAGTTGGGTAGATGCAATTTTTAATAAATTTTTTGTTTCTCTTTACTAACTTTGTTAGTATTTTCCTCCCTTGTGAAACGCCTCATTTTTTGTGTTGGTTAAGGAGATGGGTAAATGCAAACTTGGAGATGATGAAGTTTCCACTTACAAATAAAGGTGTATTCTTCACTCCAATGCCATTCTCCTTACATTCAGTGATATAGGGTTGCCGTTAACGTAGTTGTTCTTCTGTAAATATCTCTTTCTCACCCTACTACCAACTAGACTAAGATTAGTTGAGTAAGCTTTCGTGTCAGCATTTTGGGTCAAACTAACAGTCAACTGGTATTTTTGTCGCCGTTTTGAAAGTTAAGTGCAGATGTCTTTTACATCTAAAATTAAAAAAATATTTGGTGTTAGGCGGTCCTCGGGGTAAAATACATATGTATTTTTACACCTTTACCCTTAAATATACATATGAAAAGGACTAAAGCTAAGCTGTTTTGTGAAGAGAGACTAAAGATGGGACATTAAAAAAGAACATAGCTTAGCTACAGTATTTGACAGCATAGCTTTTGCAACTTAAATTTAAAAGGACCCTTTGTAATTTTTTGAAGATGACAGATGAAAGAGACAGAGTGTGTGTGAGCCAACGGTCCTTTGGCTAAAAACCCACTATGATGGACACAGAAGCTCTAAACAGTGGCTTCACCCAAGAAGCTACTTCATTCCTAAAAGCCCATCATATCTTGAAGCTATGCCAAACATCCAAAAATCATGTTTTCACTGCCATTGGACTTTTTTCTTGTTTTGCAGCCATCCCCAACAGGCCCAATACCAATAACTATTGGAGGCAAGTGGAAAGAGACTTGCTCTCCTTTAACCACGTCTTCGGTTTAAGGCTTGGGAATAAAGAAAATGGTCTTGGTAGCTCTTCCCTTATGACCGTGCCTAATGCAGACCAAAATCAGTGATCCAGGTGGGATAAAAAAAAAAAAGTAACCCATAGTAGAAAATAGATAGGCCGTCGTTGAATGTGAGATTCCATTGGAAAAAAGATAGTGGTTTTAATGATAAGATATTAAAGAGTGTAATTAACTCAAGGTAACATACTATATTTTCTTGAGGGCTAGGAATAGGGGCGGAGCCAGTAATATTATAGAATACAACCCAAATTTTTATAAAATTATATATCAGTCTTATAAAAATTTCAATATTTTCACTTTAGTCCCCACTATTTATTTTTGAGATGTTTGTAGAGCTGAAATGTAATTTCATAAACACTTAGGTTATATTCTATAATATTCGCCCTCCTAATTGTAATTTCTAGCTCCACCTTTAACTAGGAAGAAAGTGGATCAATAAGTTGAAAAAGGAAGCAAACATTCCAATATCCTAAGCGTCAACAACGTCGTCTATATCTCTGAAATGAGAAGGGTTTAACGTGTTGAGGGCTCTTTTTTCGAGTTGACTGTCGTAAAAATGAAGTCGAACACGTTATACATGGGTTATGCTTTATGGATGATTGAAGAAGAAGATTTAAACTTACGTGAAGGATTCTGGTCAAAAAACAAACTTGCGTGCAGGAAAAAATTGGCATGCGAAGACAAGGGCACACTTTTTAGCTCCTAATAGAGTGATAAGTAGAGATCGTTTCCACGAGGATTTGATTAACAAATGATCAAGCAAGAGATTTAATGAATTCAATCAAGTTGAGCTATGACAAATTTTGATATGGAAAAAGAATTTTGAAACACTACTTTTATGACTAGCTAGAAAATGATAAATACAAATGATTCTTTGACTTTAATGATTAAATGGAACCCAAGATTATTTCACTCCTTTGCATTTCATAAAATTAAACTAGATCAATTTCTTCTCCAATAATATTTCAATGAATATATACATGTGTTAGTCTAAGTTTCAAAAGCACTTGACAAAGCTTTCTCAACTCAAAATCAAGTTTCTCTTTTCATAAAAAAGTACAATCTCTTACTACAATTAATGAAAATCAACTTTAAGCAACAACCTTAATGTGAAAATGTAAGGTTAGTAAATATATCTCTATTTTACCAAGAAACATACATGATAAAACAAGAAATTCTTCGACTTTTTACTTGTACTTTGACATGCACATTTTCTTTTATAAACTTCTTCTATGTACATTTTGATTTCAAAAATAGTTAAAAAGAAAATAAAAATGTATTGAAATATTATCAATTTCTAAGAATTAACAACACTATATCACTCTCTTCTCACTTCCTTCCTCTCACTCTCTCATGCACAACAAATTATCTCTCAAACTCTCTTTATTTCAAAATAATGAAAAAAATAAATTTATTTTTTTATAAGAAATTAAATCAATAAACATATTTATTGTATAAATATCATAAGTAAAAAAAAACTAAAATTTTTTTTTTAAAAAAAAAGACTTTCGACGGCGACACTAAATCACCGCAACACACTTTCGACGGCGATAACATAACCACTGAAAGTTAACATTTCAGCGGCCGGGACATTGTTGCCACTGAGAAAGTCCTTTTTTTGTAGTGTAATAATGGAAATTGGACGATGAGCTTTCAAATGACAGCTTAATTCAGTACAAAGAAGCTTCTTTCTTTCCGTGGGCGGCAGAGAAGGGCAATCATATGGAACAAGACCACGCAGATAATGAATAATTGAAGACATAGAAAGACGACATCAAAATTAAATACGATAATTTTGAGTTTTCTTTCCAGTGTTGCGTATCTTAGTGAGACAGGCATAAATGTTAATAAGTTTCTGAAGGAAGTTTATGGCAAAATTATTCAAACCTAATTGGGAGCTAATATTGTTGAAAGGCAACACAAATAGGTTCCTGAAGGAATCTTGAAGGTGATGTCACCCTGTCGTATTTATTGCGTGATATATTATGTACGCTTCAGAATTAGCATGAGCGTAGCATACGTGTGTGTGTATCTCAGTTTGCTTCCAAGTTTTCAACTTTGGACAAGCATTTCTTATCAGCTCACAGCTAGAGTAAGTCAAAAGGTGAAGGAAAGGCTATCCTTCGGCCACGTCAGCTTGATATGTGACTCCACTTATGCACTTTTTCCCTCTCACCAAACATCCAAAGTCCACACTTATTGACTTAACGGCTCATTATCCCCCATGATTGTCCTCCATAATAATAACTATTCGACTTAGTGAATAATTGGTTTGAAACAAACCAAGCACTGCCCCAATTCCAAATACTCTGGCTATAATCGTTAATATAAGATATAATTACTTAATTTGATTAGACTAAAAAAATTAGTTAATAGAGTATGTATTTTATAAAACACCATAATTATCTTCCTTATTACTTCCCTTGTTCCCTCTTAAGGAAGCATTAATACGGGTAAATTAGGAAAAAATCGACAAATGTAAAAAGTATTTCTTATATTAATTAGAACCAAAATTAACTCCTCAAGTATGATATATTAAGCGGGAGAAAGTATAATGTGCCATCTACAAGTTATTCTTGCTCTTTTTCTACGGGTCATTTGATAGTTTTAGCTAGGTAGTATACATTAAATATTTTCTTTATACACCCATATTTAATAAAGGTTTTTTTACTACAAGTTGTTGTATGAGGTGATAAAATTTTTTATCCTTGTAAGGAGAAGAACAAAGGGAAAAAAAATAATTGAAATTACGAAATTCTAAATCAGGTTTATTACCAAGAATTAAAAAAGTAATTAGGAGACTTAATAAGCAACTCACAACTCAGTTTATGGGAAATACCTTATTCGGATTTTACGAAATTCTCCGTGGAATATGAATTCAATTCCTTGCCTGAAATCTCTCCAACAGTATCGAAAAAGCTAACTTTTGGGGGTTTTGATTTTTCCGTCCTCTAAAGATGTGAGAATCCTATCGTGGGTGTGGAACGAATCCAGCTAGCTTTACGCAGGACATGTTAATAACATAAGATGAAAAATAAAAATTAATTCACTCTAGCGAGGATATAAGATGTGAAAAGTGAAGACAGAGACCAGCCTTAGCTTGTTGTCTCAAAATGAGAGGAGTGTAAATGTGAAAAGTCAACAACTTCGTCGGTTTCGAAAACATGGAAAGGTAGAGATCATGATAAACTCGAAAAAGCTAAGGTTGTTTTCCCACGTTCACCGAAAGAAGAAAATCAAGGAAGGCATGTGTCTTAATTCATTTTCTGTGGTTCTCCGTTGCTCATCTAAATGGGATGCTTCATCATAGAGCAGAAAGGGGGCAAGTGAAGACAATAGCTCACTTTTTGGAGTTTGAATAATTAAAATCCCAAGTTTGACCAAGAGCTTTCCAAATCAAATTTGAGTGATGAGTAGCAATGACAGCCCCATTGGGTTTGTGTCTTCTTGTTGGTGTTTCACTTTAATGCGTGCACTGCAGAGAAACAACAAAGAACCAAGTAGTAGTATATTGGATGAAGATAATGTCTACCACGACTAAGTGCCACCTCCAAAACGATTCCGACCCTTTAGCGTTGAAAATCATTTCCTATGATGAGAGTATCACTTTGGTTTTATTTATAAGTTATTTTTTACCAAAAAATTTGATCCTATTTATAAATCCAATTTTAAGGTAGTAAATGATATTGCAACAATTTTACCCATATTAATTGTACCGATGAAAATAAAGAGAGAAGAAATAATTAAAAAATATTCATTAATAAATGAAGGAAACACTAATACAAAAATGGTCAACAATGTTTGTTTTTAAACCTTTTTAATCATAGGCGGATTTAGAGGGGGCTAGGGGTGGCCCCGCCCCCTATTATTATATATATATATATATATATATATATATATATATATATATATATATATATATATATATATAAATAAAGAGATATATTTCCTTTTGTGTGCGGTTTATTTTAATAGTTTAACCACACACAAACAAACCCACGCGAAAGAAAAACTTATTATGTATAACTTGCTTATTTTTTTATCTCAATATATAGTAGTTTCATATAATGGCTTGGGTTTGATTCTTAACTTTTGAATTTGAAATTGTCGTACATTAACAAAATATAAGGAGATATCTATATATATATATAAGCTTAATAAGCTAAGTTTGTTTGATTCTATTGTATTTTAAAAGTCTAGTAAATACTCCTTCAGTCCTAAATATAAGATATATTTACCTAATTTAGATAAATTAAGGAAGTTGGTTGAGTTAGTTAATTTGACGTGTATTTTCTAAAACACCTTACCATCATCTTCCTTGATTATTATTAACGAATATGAAAATTGTGTCTTATATTTATGACAAAAATCAATTCCCTAAATATGTATTATCTTATGGATTGGAGGGAGTAATTTGTTGGAATATACATAGTCCATTTTTGGTGGATTAGGATCACCCAAACCCTAATACAAGTGGGGCTATTATATGATATATATATATATTTTTAATTTTTTTTGTATATTATGTGATAGATTTTTGTTTTCCCCCGTTATTAAAATTTATGGTTCCGCTACTGCTTTTAACGTCCTTTTCTTGGAGAACATCTATTTGGGGGCGTAGAAAGTGACGATTTACAGCGTCCTAAAAAATTTTGGATGCCAAAGTGAACACTTATGGCATCTAAAACATTTAGAATGCCATTTTTTTTAAAAAAAAAAAAAAAAAAAAAAAACCCCCAAACAGATCACAGTACACATCGACAGCAATCATGAACCAAAAATGCGATAATAACAATTAGAGATGGCAATCAGAGATGTACATGAAAAATGCGATAATACAGATCACAGTACAGATCGACGGCAATCTAGAACCAAAAATAAAAATCTAACACTCAGACTAGCAGATCTAACAATCAAACTAACAGATTCAGAATTTCATATCTAACGACCAAAAGAAAAGAAAAAATAGAATCCAGATCCCAGTACAGGTCGACGAACCTGAAGATCAATCGACGGCATCACAATATAGATCAACAGACTCGACTAAGATGCTGGTCGGACGCAACGGTTCCGAGGAGGGAAGGAAGGAAAGGGTGATCTGAGCTAGGATGGCTAGTGGAACGACGAGGTTCATTTCTCGCTTGACACGAACGACGAGGTTCATTCCACGCTTGACACGAACGACGAGATTCATTCCGCGCTTGATCCGAGCTGGGACGACGAGCAAGCGACGGCAAGCTGCAACGAGCAAAGTCGAGAGTGGGACGATGAAGACCCTGATCGAAGTGGAGAAAAAGATGGTGAAATGAGAGAATGAGATCGAGGGATGGGCTGTCATTTGAGGTACACAAAAAAAAGTCATAGGATGGGCTGACTTTTTGAAATAACTTTGGGGTCCTAAATTATATTAAGGACAAGAGGAGTATTTATTTGCTAATTTTGTCTTTCTAATCAATTCTTAAATATACAAGTTTCTCTTTTTTTCTCTTCTCGTAAACATGATTTATAGAGGGAAAAACTAAAAAGTTTTATCAATATAAAATAGACTTAAAGAGTTAATTATTTTAATCTATGTACATTAATTTAAAGTAGCGTATATAATAGGTAGTAGAAGAATTGGCCCAGCACATGCTTATGAATTCTTGAAAAGTTGAAATCATTAGGTAATGAGGATGGTAACTGGTGGTAAGTGGAGGATGGTAACTGGTGGAAGTGCGGAACACTTTAAGAGCCCTTAAAGCGGCTTGGGTCCTCTTCTTTTAATATCCTCTTCTCCCATACTATGCCGAATTTTAGTGCACAAAAAGTGACTCTCATGCTTTTTTTTTTTTTTTTTTTTTTTTTTTTTCATTTTAGGATACTAACTAATGGTCTTAAAAAAGATCTTCACGAATTATCGATTAGATCTTGAAAAGATATTTCAAAATCTTTAAAAATGATTTTATGATCTTAAAAAAATAATTTAGAGTACTTACTGGTACTACAAATATATTTGAGGATGTTGACCGGTACTGAAAAAATACTTCATGATTTTAAAAAATTATTTTAGAATCTTGAAAAATTATTTCAAGTACTGACTGGTACTAAAAAGATATTTTAGGACACTGACTGGTATTAAAAAATACTTCATGATCTTTAAAGAATAATTCAGGGTACTAACTAGTACTAAAAATATCTTGAGGATATCTTGGCGAAGATCTTGAAAAAATACTTCATGATCTTCAAAATTTATTTTACGATCTTGAAAAAATATTTCAAGGTATTATTGATCGATTAAAATGATATTTCAGGATATTGACTGGTACTGAAAAATACTGCTTCATGATCCTTAAAAAAAAATTCCTAAAGTGATTTTTTTTAAGATCCTAAAATACTTCATGATTTTTAGTATCAGTCAATATCCTGAAGTATCCTTTTAATCTTAGTCGAAGACGAAATATTTTTTCAAGATCCTAAAATAATTTTTAACATCATGAAGTATTGTTTTAGTACCGGTTAGTATCCTCAAATATATTTGTAGTACCAGTGAGTACCCTAAATTATTTTTTTAAGATCCTAAAATAATTTTAAAGATCATGAAATATTTTTTCAGTACCGATCAATAACCTGAAGTATTTTTTTTAGCACATGATAGTATCCTAAAATGAAAAAAAAAAAAAAAAGAGCATGAGGGTCACTTTTTGTGCGCCAAAATGGCGCAGTATGGGAGAAGATGATGGAAGAGGATATTAAAAGAAGAGGACCCAAGCCGCTTCCGTTTAGTTTAGGGAAAATGAAAAGAGAGAAAGGAAAAATTGGATTTTTCTACCTTTGCCCGGTGGCTGTTTGGTTTGTCATTTTTGTGAGAAAATATTTTTTTGGGTCAACCAAAATTAGTGAGAACCAATTTTTAAGTAAAGAGGGAAAAATCTAAAGATATCGTTAGAAATATTAGGGTAATATTAATTGATTATTTAGTTAGTTAATTAGAGCCTAGTTTATATAAAGGGTCTTAGCTAATGTAATTAGTGTGTGGGATGTGGAGCCACTAAAAAGAGAAAGTTAACTGGTCCATTTCTAAGAGGAAGATAACTTGGTCTTCCTCCAAGATCCTAATAGGTTTAGGTTTTTAGTTTTCACCCTCAAGTGAGGGTAGATTAGAGATAACCCAAGTGAGTTATAGATTGTATGAGCATGTTGCTCTTTTATGTGATTAATACATGATTCTTCATCTTCTCCATATTGTTTTCTCTAATTATATATGTTAATAGACACAAAAGCTCATTGATGTGACTTTGGATGTGATATAAAAGATGAGTAGGTTCCATGGACATTTAATTAATAGTTTTATACTCCAGAACAAAATGATCTTTCAACTCATTTTCTTTAAATTAAACAAATTTTTTCCTATCAACCCACTAATCAAACACCTATATGACAAAATACTTTTTATTCATTTTCATTCTTTTTCTTTTCAACATTTTCTAAAAATAGGGACTGTTAATCCAACCTGGACACCACTTACATCTGACCCCACGACCTCTTTTTATCATTTTATTAAACAAATAACAAAACCTTTATGATTTCATATGACTCGGCCTCTTTTCCATCTCATCCCACCCTGTTCCGCTTATTAATTATATACATCCTTTTTGGTGTGTGTGTGTATATTAAATTAATGAAGCCCAGCCTTGAAGATCAGGAACAGACATGCATTGCACAAACTATTTAGTAGAGTATCTACAAATGAAAAGGTAACTAAAAGTAGCCCTCCCCGTCTTTTGTTTTTTATATTTCTAGGGGATGAATTACAAGTGTTTTTAATGTTGACTTCTTTTTTAAGCCATGCCATTGTGAATTGTGACTGGTGAGTGTTGATTGAACCTTTTTTTCTTTCTTGGGGCGAATTTTCTTTGAACTTTTTGTCATATACAATATTAGGCTTTAAGCACCCTGGGCCAATTGGACCGATGACTTAGTATTTGGGCCAACATTTTGAATCAGTTGTCCAAACAACCACTGACCCCATGGTGGGCCTCTAAAATTGGGACCATTCTTAAACCATCACCTAGTTGTGACCCATCGTACCAAGAACTATTAGAAGTAAGTAGAAAAAAATTACTCTCCCTTAATCACGTCTTCCGTTCGAGGCTTCAGAATGAAGAAAATGGTGTTGGGAGTTCTTCTCCCACGATTGTAGGCGCGGCGGGATAAAATTTGGATTTCGAATCAAGGTTTGAGTGAACCGGGTGGGATCTTAAAAAGAAAAAGGTAACCTATAGTAGAAAATAGACAAGCTGTTGTTGAATGTGAGATTCCATTTGAAAAAAGAGAGAGTGGTTTTAATGATAAGATATGAAGGAGTGTAGTTAACTCAAGGTATTTTCTTGAGGGCTAGGAAGAAAGTGGATCAATAAGTTGAAAAAGGAAGCAAACATTCCAATATCCTTAGCGTCAAAAACGTCGTCTATATCTCTGAAATGAGAATGGTTTAACGTGTTGAGGGCTCTTTTTTCGAGTTGACTGTCGTAAAAATGAAGTCGAACACGTTATACAAGGGTTATGCTTTATGGATGATTGAAGAAGAAGATTTAAACTTACGTGAAGGATTCTGGTCAAAAAATAAAACTTGCGTGAAGGAAAAAATTGGCATGCAAAGACAAGGACACACTTTTTGGCTCCTAATAATGGAAACTGGACGATGAGCTTTCAAATGACAGCTTAATTCAGTGCAAAGAAGCTTATTTTTTTCCGTGGGCGGCAGAGAAGGGCAATCATATGGAATAAGACCACGCAGATAATGAATAATTGAAGACATAGAAAGCCGACATCAAAATTAAATACGATGATTTTGAGTTTTCTTTCCAGTGTTGCGTATCTTAGTGAGACAGGCATAAATGTTAATAAGCTTCTGAAGGAAGTTTATGGCAAAATTATTCAAACCTAATTGGGAGCTAATATTGTTGAAAGGCAACACAAATAGGTTCCTGAAGGAATCTTGAAGGTGATGTCACCCTGTCGTATTTATTGCGTGATATATTATGTATGCTTCAGAATTAGCATGAGCGTAGCATATGTGTGTGTGTATCTCAGTTTGCTTCCAAGTTTTCAACTTTGGACAAGCATTTCTCATCAGCTCACAGCTAGAGTAAGTCAAAAGGTGAAGGAAAGGCTATCCTTCGGCCACGTCAGCTTGATATGTGACTCCACTTATGCACTTTTTCCCTCTCACCAAACATACAAAGTCCACACTTATTGACTTAACGATTCATTATCCTCCATGATTGTTCCCCATAATAATAACTATTCGACTTAGTGAACAATTGGTTTGAAACAAAGCAAGCACTGCCTCAATCCCATATACTCTCGCTATTGTTCTTAATATATAGCATAATTACTTAATTTGATTATATTAAAGAAGTTAGTTAAGTTAGCATGATATATATTTTCAAACATTCTAATTATCCTCCTTAATTCCTTCGTTCCATTTTTCTTTGATCATTGTTAAGGAAACATTAATATGGGTAATAAATTAGAAAAAGATTTACAAATGTAAAAAGTATGTCTTATATTGATTAGAACCAAGATCAACTCCTCGAATGTGTCTTATATTAAAAACCGAAGGGAGTATAATGAGCCGTCTACAATTTAATCTTGCTCTTTTTCTACGGGTCATTTGATAGTTTAAGTAGTATACATTAAATATTTTCTATATACACCTATATTTAATAAAAGGTTTTTGACCACAAGTTGTTTTATGAGATGGTAAGCAATTTTACAATTGTAAGGAGAAGAAAAAAGGGAAAATGACCAAAAAAGAATTTTAAAATTACAAAATTCTAAATTAGGTTTATTACTAAGAATTAATAAAGCAATGACGAGATTTGAGAATTCAATTTATGAAAAATATTTGATTTGAGATTTTACAATTTCAAAGTTATTTTTCTGTTATTTTCCTAAGAATAAAAGTTCAAATTTTGAAAAGTACAGTTGTTAAAAAAGATAGAAACTTTTCAAATTTTAAGTCTTGAAAGTGATTATATCCTTGATCAAATCAAACAATTAAAGGTTGTGAAAAAGAGTAGAGATTCACATGATCTGATGGGGAAGTTTAGTGGTGTGTAAGAAGTACAATATAAAAGGTACTTAAATTTTATGATAGATTTAGTACTTTAAAGTGAATGCTATTCATTTCATTTATCATACGGTAGTTGCCTCGAATCTTCGTGGAATATGCATTCCTTGCCTGAAATCTCTCCAACAGTATCGAAAAAGCTAACTTTTGGGGGTTTTGATTTTTCCGTCCTCTAAAGATGTGAGAATCCCTATCGTGGGTGTGGAACGAATCCAGCTTTACGCAGGACATGTGAAAAAGATAAGATGAAAAACAAAAATTAATTCACTCTAGCGAGGATATAAGATGTGAAAAGTGAAGACGCAGACCGGCCTTGTTGTCTCAAAATGAGAGGAGTGTAAATGTGAAAAGTCAACAACTTCGTCGGTTTCGAAAACATGGAAAGGTAGAGAACATGATAAACTCGAAAAAGGTTGTTTTCCCACGTTCACCGAAAGAAGAAAATCAAGGAAGGCATGTGTCTTAATTCATTTTTTTGTGGTTCTTCTTTGCTCCTCTAAATGGGATGCTTCATCATAGAGCAGAAAAGGGGCATGTGAAGACAAAAGCTCACTTTTTGGGTTTGAATAATTAAAATCAAAAGTTTGACCAAGAGCTTTCCAAATCAAATTTGAGTAATGAGTCGTAATGACAGCCCCATTTAGCTTGTGTCTTCTTGTTGGTGTGTCACTTTTTTATGTGTGGGCAGCACAGAAACAACAAAGAACCAAGTAGCTAGTAGTATACTAGTATATTGGATGAAGATGATGTCTACCATGACTGAGTGCAACCTCTAAAGTATGATTTCCTCTGTTCCTAAATATATGACATACTTTATAGTATAAATTGTATTATAAATTATGTCACATATTTAAGGCAAAGTGCATATGACATATTTTATAATATAATTTTCATTACAAATGTGCCTTATATTTAAGAAAGTAATATTTGAGACACATACAGTTGCTCATTAGGAAAAAAAAAAGATCTTGTCATTGATGATTCCACTGTTTAATTTAGCCCTTTAATTATGAAATGTGTGATTCATTAGCTTCTCACTCATATTTTTTTTTTTGTTTTTATCCCGTATCAGGAGTTTCACCGATTATTCGAATCATTTCGGCCGCGACACCATTATGGTGGATGAGTCTCTCCGGTGGCTTATTTGCGTTCACAAGGCCAACTCGAGGCGCTTAACAGCGACACACATTGCCGCTTACCACTATACAACAGTTAGTTAGTTCACTCATATAATTAATTAGTGTGATCAAACTTGAAACTTTTGTTAATTTTTATATAGAGTGAGTTCATTAATTTCGTTAGCTTCTCCTTGGTTTCATAAAAACTCAAAAAAAGTGCTAGATAGAACTTGAGGGAGGCTTAGTATTGTGGGGTCCTTAATTATTAATGGAGGAAGCTATCGAAGATTCTGAATGGAAAGCCGCAGCTCATTGAAGAGATGGTAGTAATTAAGTGTATTTAATCATGAATATGCTCATTAATAAGCTCTCTCAAGAATTTGCCTAACAGGCAATTGAGCACTTTCGCACAGCTTTTGACTTATTGAACAAAGCCGCAAATTGACAACTATTCTTTTGGCCTTTTACTGGAGAGCTTTGAAATTGAACAATTGTCGCCATTTTAAGCACGTGAATATGAATTTTGAAGTAAGCCTTAAAGAAAGAAAAATAGACAATGTCACCCCCCCCCCCCCCCAACTCTTAATCATTCCAGCCTTTTGTAAACTGTGATTTGGATAAGCACAAAAAAGTCCACATTTTATAACTCAATCTACCCCAAACACCTTCCTTAATACTCTTTTAATTATAAAACCCAGTTGACTTTTTTGAAGAAATTAATGAAACTAATTAAATTACTTTAGAGTATTTTTATTTTTATTTTTTTCAAACCAATTAGTTTGACTAATAAACTAATAAATAATCTAAAGATATACAACATATGATATGATTAGGTAACTTATTTAACCTCATTAATCTCTCCAAAAAAAGTCAACTAGGTCTTATAATTAGGACCGGAAGTAGTATTATCTTTAATCCTAATTATAGAACAAAGTTTATAGTACAAATTGTATTACAAACTTTATCCTATAATTAGGACTGGAGTGAACACCTTCTTATATGTGATATTGTCAGTTCAAACCTTAACATATAATCCTTCCTTTGCACTGTCAAGGGCATCAGGGGCGGTATACATAGAGTGGACAAAATCACAAGAGCAAGCAAGACTGATATATTCAAGAGTGACGGCAGACTTGTGTTTAATTCCATATGTAGTTTGAAATTAATTTTATATCTTTAATTATCTAAGTGATGCATTCACTGCGTTTATATGACTTGTTCAATACTTATATTTAATTAGTCTACTAGATTTTTTTCCCCCCTTTAACTTTGATGACAATGAGTAAAGTCATCAACAACATATAATTTAAAGCCAACACTTTCCACGATATTAATGTCAAGTTCTAAGACTGAAATTGTGTCCATTTTGAGTTTTTTCAAAGAGAACAGAACGTCTAATTAAAGCTGTGTTACTGAAAGTTTGAGTTAAATCAAGAAACGTGTTTTCATTTTTTTTCCCGTTTTCTTCTGCCGGAGCGAGTTTACTGAAGAAACTTGAAAGGCATAGCTGGAATCAAAACAAGTGCTGTTATATAAATCCAAGAACAAGAAGAAAGAAGATTGAGCCCGTATGAGGTACCAAAAAAAGAATCCTTTATCAACAACTATCGACAACTGGAGAACTAAATTAAAACTCAGACAAAGAAATCAATACAGAAACAGATGGTTCCCAAACTATAAAATAAAAAATAAAGTCCCCCATGCTTCTTCAGCAAGCTAGTAAATTGCAGAGAGCAGCCCATTATTTCAGATTATAAAAAAAATAATGAATATTTACAAAAAGTCACTAAGATCTAAATTCTCTGGAATTTCGAACTTAAACAAGTCGCTGCAATAGCTATCTCTCTCCTCTTCCCCACTGCTATTATTCAAATGAGTCGATGATGAGTTCAATGGGGTTGTACTCGATGACGGCGTCGAAAAAACAGAGTCATACCCCAAGTTTTGCAGGAAAGTTGGATCTCCCATAAATTCAGATTGGTTTTGTTGCAACAGATCAATGTTCCCAGCTATACAGGACGGAACTTGGGAATCTGAAAATCCCATATTCGTCAAATCCCCTGAGAATCCTTCTAAGTTGTTGGTTGCCATTGGCATCTGAAACTGGCTACTGAACTGTGTTAGTGTGGGATCAATTGGGGTTTGTGCTTGAACTTGAGAATTTCCAGCCTGGATCATATGTTGTAGATTCTGTGAAACTAGTTCTGGGTTTTCGTTCTCCAACGATAACAGAGTGGTGGCCACTTTTAACAATTCAGGGTTCATCAAGGCCTGAGCCCCCAACAAGCCCTGCAGATTTAAGAGCGACGTGTTCCCTAACAAAGACCCAAGAACAGAGGATATGTCGAGAAGATCGAGTCGTGGCGCGTGAGTAACAGGGTCGATCCCCATTCGAAGAAGCCTCTTTCGTATGTGGGTGTTCCAGTAGTTCTTAATTTCATTGTCGGTTCTTCCAGGCAATCTAGCTGCTATCGCCGACCACCTAAGAATCAAAATCAAAGATAAACAGAGACTCATTAGAACGATGGGTAAAAACTGACATAGCAGAAATAAAAATGATCATGAAGAAGATGGGATTAAATTTAAAGGAACATACTTGTTTCCCATTATGCTGTGGAGCTGGATAATGATTTCTTCTTCTTCGAAGGAGAACCTTCCTCTCTTGATGTCAGGCCGGAGGTAATTAGTCCATCGAAGTCGGCAACTCTTGCCACATCTTTCAAGACCTGTAAATATGTACGTGTTTGGATTAAAGAGAGGAAAAACAGAACAGAGCAGAAGAAGAAGAAGGAGAGGATGGTATGCAAATATACCAGCATTTTTGGGGAGGGTGCGCCAATTGCCAGGGCCATGAATCTGAATGTGGTTGATGAGCTTGGAGTCTTCTTCAGGGGTCCAGGGACCTTTCTTGAGGCCATTTTTGTCGCAGCAAGGTGCTCTTCCCATTTTGGAAATGGACAGAGAGAAACAGAGAAGAAGTAGCTATGTAGTGTCTGTGTACGTGTTGTGAGAAAGGAAGAGGGAAGTGAAATTATTGTTGCGTTGGTATCAATGGAGTGAGCATATTTATAAGGAGCAGCGTGTTTTCAAGTCAAAGGATTTGGCGCCGGCCTCGTTCCACCTTATTTTGTACACGTCCCCCACACAGCATTGTCAAATTTAGTATAATCTACACGATGTTTTCACATTTACTAGTGCATAAATTTCATTTTTTATTTAATGGGCCTTTTAAAAATAACAACTATTCTAATTGTGCAAAACGTACTTACTAATAAGATTGGTTAAAAATAATAAATATAAAAAAAAATCATTTTTTTAAAAAAAATATGCCTCTATTTATAAAATGAGCCTAGGAGAAAGAATGAATAAAAAATAATTAATAGTGAGTGTGAGATAATTAATATATAAAGATATATATAAATATAATAGGGTAGAAAAGGAAAAAAAAAACGTAGTTTAAATTTTAAGATAAAAAAAGTTGTTTATATTAAAAACTAGCTTTAAGCAAAGAGAGAGAGAGGAAGTTGTTTATAAAAAAATTCGGAAGGAGTATATGAATTAAATAGAATATCACTAAATTATATGAATTAAGTTGTACCCGGTCAAGGTTTAATTACTAATTTTTAATTAAATCAAAATTATTATTATTATTTCCTAATTTTCATATGTTAGTAAATAAAAAGGAAGACACAGCCACACAGGTGGGAACAGAAATTCGAGCAAGCATCAAATTCTATAACCATGGTCAAAACCAAGTGACTACTGCATATACGAAGACACAATGGCCTGTTTGGGTTGGCGGTAGGAACGGTGGCTTAAAAGCTATCTGACTTTAAAAAAAGCTCGGTAGGAAAAAAGTCAGGTTAATTATCGATAATGATCTGTATTTGGATTGATAGTGGTAGAAGTGGAATTGGCGTCAAAAAATTTGAGGCGTTATAGAAAAAGGCTGGATTAAGGCTTTTTCCTTAACGACATTTTAAGCTTTTTTAACTTAAAAGTCACCAATGATGTGCGATCTAAATAGAAAAAATTTGGTTTTTTTCTCACGGGTCATTGGCTAGCCATCGAAATTTTTACACACCAACACTGAAAAATAAACCACTCCAAACAGGCCCAATAAGTATCCATGTATATATAAAAATACGCGGGTTGTACTATTTATCATAATGTCGTAATTGTCATGACCCATTTTGTACAAATGATAGCTTTAAATGACAAAAGAGAGTCCCATACTAATTTAAGCGTAAGTTAGCACGTTGGATTTAGTTCGAGATATAAATCCACAAATTACTTTATCTTATAAATTTATAATTATCTTTTTAAAGTATTCATATTAATTACGCGATAGTAGGGTTTTCATCCAAGGTAATTATGATTAAAAATGATAGTTTAGGGAAATCATCACCATATACGTTACCAATAACAAACTTAACTTTTTTTTTTTTAAGTTTATCAAAATTAGTTAAATAACTCTTATGTTAAGGAGTGAAGGTAATAAATGATATGTACATATATGAGTATGAAAAGACAAAAGAGAGGATCAATTGACTTTTTTTTGCCTTTAAAGTGTTTGAATTAGCTCTTGGTATACCATTTTTACAATTTACGAAGTAAACATATGATATGACTTATGAGTTTTGTCTCGACTTGTGGAAAAATCGCTTTTGAAACCACGGTTTGAGTTACTCAAACATCGTGATACATGTTTAGATTAGCTTTTGAGGAATAACTTTTATGATTTGAGGTAAATATGTAAAAGTAGTTTTATCTTGGCTTACAAAAAAAGCATTTTAAAACTACGGTTTTGTGATTTGTGAAACACATAGTTAGACAGCCACCAAGACATTAACCCCACAAGGGATTTAATTGAGCAAGCGAAGGATATATACGCACCACAATTTCAAGATAAAAGCAACATCTTGACAACAGAGATCTTTAATAACACCTTAACACCTTAACCGTTTGCCATGCCGCCACAAGGTGCATTTTCCTGTGTTCTGGATCCAAATAATAAATCTCTTAATAAAAACATAATTAACTTTTGTTTGAGACCCCAAAAGTGCTTATTCAAATAAATCGAGAAAATCTCATCTCACATACTTATCTCGTATACCGTAAATCACGATTGAAAAATTGATTTTGAAAGCTCTAATCGCTATTCAAAACAAAGATAAATTTGTTTGGGATCACGTTTATGATCATCAAAAGTGCTTATTCATGTAAATCGAGACAAATCTCCTCTCACATACTTACCTTGTATATTGTAAATTATGATTAAAAAATTTCTTTTGAAAGCTCTAATTGTTGTTCCAAACATGCATTTAAGAAAGTTAATTAAATAAGCTACTCAATCATATAATATGTTGTATATCATTAGATTATGTATCTATTTATAAGTCAAACAAATTAATTTGAAGAAAAATGATGAGTATAAACACATTAAAGTAACTTATTTAGTTTCTTTAATAGTACCAAAATTTTCCCAAATTCTTTAAAGCTGCCTTTAGATAAGAGTGTTGATTGCATAAAATAGCTGGGGAGCCAAGGACGAAATCGATAGAGAGAGAAAGGGGATGATAAAGAGATTGACTTTAGGCATAGAGAGAGAGGTAACCATCAGAATGATGCATTGGACGGTAAGGTAGATAGATACCTGTATCGGACATTTTTAGAAAATATGATATGGTCTCCTGTTTCGTCAAGTAATTCATTCACCATTACGCTTTTCTTCCATTTTAATCCCTTTCCTAGTCCCTCATTTTTCACCTCTCACAATTATATATACCAAACATTATCCTTTATAACTTTAATGTCACATCAATAACTTCTAATTTGAAGTGAATCCATGCATCTTACTTTTAAAACTTTACAGAGCTCACAAAAATGTTACTATCTCCAGTTTTTAATATAATATCACGTTAATAGTTCATATTTGTATTTCCTAGATCATCACCATTTGCAAACATGTTCTCATTTTTCATACACACACACACACACACACATGTCGCAACTTTCATTTTGAAAAGTAAGCATCCCTCAGTGGATACACTTGAGATAATTGCAGGGAAATTCCTGCTTCTCTTCATCATCATTTGTATATCACAGCAGTTATATATATATATATTCGTCTTCTCACACACACTACAAACAAAACTAAACTGAAAAAAAACCACAAACTAAAGTTTAAAATCAAAAAATCAAGATATACCAATAGAGAATATGCCTATAATGGAACTGTAATAAAACGAGGAAACTAATTAATAATAAACGTTTGTCTTGATAATCAGTCGTACTCCTTTCTTTCTTACGTAGTACTACTATTTCTTTATTCATATGATAAAATAAGAGATATTGCGATGCATGCACCAAGCTACAATGATATATGATTGGTTTAAATTTGAGGCTTGTGTAATTAAAAAATGAGATTGTTGTTGGAATGGCTCTACATTTGGGAACCGAATTGTATTATTATAATAATAATAAATGCAGGGAGAGAGGGTGACGTGTCACAGCTTTAACAAATGTATGCCAACGAGTGGCCAGTCTTGTGGTTGGGTTCCTTTGAAAGAAGTTTCTTTTATGACACGTGTTCTTTCTTTCTTCCACCATTGAAGTCAACTCTGCCTCGACAATTGTAATCGTTCACAACAAGTGATCGAGGTAGTTTGCTTCGTCTGTTTAATTAGCATTTATGTCAAAATATTCAAAACCTCTTGAAAAACTGCACCTCATCTCCATCAACCTCAAATTAAAACTACTCTTTTGATTCTATTTATAAATTACATTATTAAAATTGTCAACGTAACTATATATAATTTTACCTTTTATCTATTAGTGTAGACTTTGTTCAGCGTTCTCATCGGGTACAATGAACTTTAAATAAGCATATATACAGTTAGAAAGTTGTCACATTTTAAAAAAGAGTCAATGATATCAATGAAACATATTGAAAATAATGACTTGTAAATTAATAAGGTTAGAAAAATATCAGTTAATTACTCGCTATAAAAACCTACAGAAAAAGATCAGTTTATGATCCATGTGTCAAACTATCTTTATCGCTTCCTCGTTGTGATTTCCTCGTTCTTCCACTATCACACACAAGCCAACAAACCATCTAGAAAAACCAAATCCATAATACGCTTCTTCTTTATAATATGTTTATCAGAATTTAGTTAATAATTAGGCCTAGCTAGTCTCCTTGGTTATATATATTCGATGCTGTTTATTTATTTATTTATATATAATATGACTTTCTAGGGGTCTGCAGAAAGATCTTAGATGGATATAATACAGTGCGTCACCGTATCTAAATGACTATATATGGATATGTTGTTGATTTTATTAATTAAGGCTAATTAATATAATCATTTGAGCTGAAATAATTAAATAGCATACGGTTTTGGTTATTACTTGGCAAAGAGAGAAACAGTTAGTGGCGTGCGTACATAATATAAACAGTTAGATCGAACCACATCTCTAAATAAAAAGTTGACTATGTTTGTTATTTAAACAAATAATCTTGTTATGTATGGTGTCCAACAACTCAACCAACTTTGAATATCAACCCTCTTTAAAATGTTGCTTAATTAATGTATCTAATTTTTTTAAATTATTATTATTTAGCCTTCACGTACGTACGTATTTTTAGGGGTGTGTAAAATGCAAATATTCAATAATTCATGCATGCAAATAATGATAATGATTGAAAGTACAATATTTGTTGTATATTGCGTTCATGTTATAAAATGCGGACACCTATACATCTAATTAATCTCACTCAACACGTTTTGAAATTAAATATAGTTACCAGCTAGAATACGAACTGATGAATTCTCCGTTTCATAGTAAACGACAAACAGGTAGGGCTGCTGCTGTCGAAGGTGGTTGAGTTGCAATTTCTGAACGACGTGATGCACGACACGTGGTTGCATTACTATGGGGACGCTTGCAGGTGCTCGCTAGACGAACAGTAGACGATCCCTCCACATAGCTGCCCGTAACGGTAAGTCGGTGACGGAGGTGTTCCGTCTATCACATTTCCAATTCCTATAAATGAGTGTTTGAGTAACTCTGAATCGTAGTTTTAGAATTATTATTTTTTTTAATCAAAACAAAACTCCTTTCACCTACTTGCTTCATGATTAAATCGTAAAATTTATTCTTAAGTGAATAAAAACACACACTAACTCCTCCAAAGATCAATTTATAGTTTTAGAATTTTAATTGAGATATGAGAAGCAATATGCTCTTCAAGATGGGTATCATTATTTGAAGGAATTACTCATTGTTTAATTTTTGGGCCGATTTGGTACTGACATATGAGAAGCAATTTGCTCTTCAAGAAAGAGGCCTGGCCCATTTCTTAGAGAGGGAGTAGGACCATGCCCCCCAAAAAGACTTTATTGTGGTAAGGGTCACTTTTATTTGGGAAAATCCTAATAAAATATCTCATGAACCTCAAAATTTCCAAAAAGCCATGTGAATAAGCAAAGGAATAAATAGGAAGAAAGATAGAAATGAAAGATTTTGAAGCGTTGACGCTTTTACAAAATTGTCTCTCAGTAACTACACAGAAAATGAAGTTATTGAAATGATATTACAAGTATAGGAATGATTACAACATTACATTTTTATAAAAAAATTCATTTAATCACTGACTATACTTGTAATTCAGATGTCAACATTTGCGAAAGTATTTAGTATTTACTAGTATTTAAATAACATCATTTACTACTACTTTTAACAAGTGTAGTCAGTGAGGGGCAATTTTATAAAAACACCAACACTTTAAAATCTCAACCCTCTCTCGGATTTATCTTTTTGTATGTTCAAGTGATTTTAGAAATTAGTGAGGCATTTTTTTTGGGAATTTTCCTTATTTTTATCAAAGAATGATATATAGACATAAGCTTCCTCTGAGACCCAAAAGAATAGGCCCAAACAATATTACGGGCCGAAATCCATACACACATAGCTGGTTCTGTTTGCTGTGGCTTCATTGCAAATGGTTTGTGTTGTATGGTTATCTCTTCCTTTTGCTGCCGTCAATTATTGGACGCGGTTTTGGTCATATGCATGTTGCTCTCTGCTGCGGTCCTCTGCACGAAACAGCACGTTTTTGTCACAAAACTGAGCTTTCTCTTTTTTATTTTTTAAAAAATATTTCGGGGGTTGGTCAAGACTTAAAAGATATTTTAGAATACTTTAGGTAGTGAAAAAATATTTCATGATCTTGAAAAAATATTTCAGGGTACTGATTGGTACTAAAAAAATACTTCATGATCTTTAAAAATTATTTTAGGATCTTGAAAAAATATTTCGGATTGATTGATATTAAAAATATATTTTAGTATTTTTTTCAAGATCCTATAATAATTTTATGAAGTGTTTTTTCAGTATTAGTAAGTAACTTCAAGATCTTTTTTAGTCTTAGTTAATTAATGCCTGAAATATTTTTTCAACATCATAAATTATATCGGTAAATATCCTGAAATATCTTTTAATTACTAGCAGTCATGCCTGAAATATTTTTTCAAGAAAAAAAAGAGAGGGAAAGCTCAGTTTTGCAACAAAAATGGCACCGTTTGGTGTAAAGGACCGCAATGGATGGCAACATACATAGAATCAAAGTCATGTCATTAATTATTTTCCCCGTGATTTTCGGTTTCTTGAGCCTGAATTCTTATTGTTTTTAATTCCCAACTAAATATAACATTCTCTCATTAGCTAATTTTTTCCTCATCTCTCATATCAAATATATGATCCAAATTTAAAGCCGATGAGGGGCAATGAGAAAACGCCAATGAGAGTATCAGACCCATATAACATGTACCGACTGGAAGTATACAAGAGATATATTACTATTAATTCAGACAGCAGAAACTAAATTCCAGGATGACCGAAACTAAGATTTAAAAGTTTGGAGTCCCAGTTCAACAAGAGACATGAAATGTTCATATTCATCCCTCTTAAATACCAAGCCAACCTCAAGTCCACCTTCTTCAGATCCACTCTCAGCAAGTGACATGCACTTAAAGCCATGTACCATTTCAACCTTTTTAGGTCTCCCAAATCCAAAATCAGTCTCATAAACGGTGAATTTCGGTGACCCTGTAACCAGAACCGTACTTCCTAACACAAACGTTTTCTCAAAGTCTTCCTTCCACTTCTCCGCATCTTTGAAAGGCTCTTTTTTCATATCTTGTATTGCCTCATCAATCACCTTCACCGCCTTCAAAAACCCTTCTTCTCCTTTCAGCTCTCTTCTCTTCAGCGTTGCATGGCATCTCGTTATGCAGTTTCCAAAGTAGTTCTTTTGTAACGGATACTCTAGTTGATTTCTGCAATCTGCTCCAAAACGAAAGTACTCATCTTCCTCTTCTTCTTCACTCTCATCTCTATATCTCGTCTTAACATAGCTGGTCCACACAAAGCCACATGTCACAACAAATTTGGATAGATATTTCGGTGCGTTGGATTCTCCATTTTGCCCCCACTGATTCATTACCCACTTTCTTAGTATTTCGATGTCTTCTCTACCAAACACAATTGTTGCCTTGTAAAGGTCATCGTCATCACTGAGGATGCTCTTGGAAGTTTTACCCACGAGATTGTCCTTCCACGTTGACCTCTCCAAGAAATAGTCCCTCAAGAAAACGGCTTCAAGGCCTCTTGGGTCCTTGATCACTTCCCTGTCATACGACGGCGGGGATTTCTCCAGAAAAGTCATATCTCCGCCATCGGATCTACAAATGGAAGCCCAAGTTTTCATGAAATGAATGCAACTACTAGCATCCATGACGTGGCAGTACGTGATAGCGATACAAAAGCCAGCGTTTGGAAAAACCGTGACTTGTAGGGCTACTATTGGGAAGACGAATGTGGGGTCAGAGTCATAGACATCTTCGTGCGCTGTACTCCATGATAGCTCTGGAACCAAGCTGTCCAAGCCTTTGAGATTTTTTGGGGAGTTAGCTGAATAAAGATTGAAATCATCAGAAGCGGACTCGACCACGGTTAAGGCGATGGAGTGGTCGCCGGTGCAGTTGATGAAAGGCTTGTGAGGGGGCGGCGGACAGAGGAGGTTTCCGGCGAGAGGAAAGAAATATTGGAGAGCAACGGAGAGAGAGTGTTTGAGAGAGGGAAGCGTAGTGGTGATGAAATGGTGGGTAGGGTAAGGGAAGTGGTAGAAAAATTGGCGTCTGGCATAGATAGGACCAGCAAGAGAAATGTCTAGGAATGTGAGTGGAAGAGAGGTTGTAAGTGGAGGTAAGGCAGGACCAACCTTAGATTGATCGAGAAGCTTAGAATAAGGGCGTGCTTGTTCCATTGGAAATCAGAGGGATCAAAACATATAATTGAATATTGATTATAACTGAGAAATTGTTTGTAGTGATATATATATCAAACTATTTATAGCAGTGTGAGCTTCGTTGTTAATTGTGATAAGCGAGAGTCCAAGTCAATGATGACATAAGAGGCGTAATCCAAGGGGCTCTCCAATAGTATTTTAATTACTAGTTGAGTGCTAATTATATTTGTTTTGTACTTGTTGTATTTTGTAATTAATCAATTTCTTTGAAATGCTTGAAAGATGGCTTACCCCGACACTAGATGCACTATGTAAAAAAATTGAAGCTTCTAATTTGACGTCATGGTTGTACTTAAATTATGCTTGTAATGTTAATTTTAAGAATTTCACGTTCTATCTCATTTTTATTTTTATTTTTCAATTAGTCCTTTAACTTTAAAAAAATTATTCAGAGACCTTCTTTGTTCTTTTCCTCAGTCTCGATAACGATATGCTGACAACTATGGAAGGTAGAAGGAAATAATGAGAGCAGAAGTGATAGCCAGTAAAGGTGGGAACCACCGTCCTCGTGAGTTGTGGGAATCACTTATGGTGCCTATCCCTTTTATAGGCACCATGTGCCTATTGATTTGGACCAAGTCAGATCTCATCCGGGATCCGGTTAGATTTTATATTTTTATATTTTTTATTTTTTTAGGTAGAAGATTTAAAATAAAGATAATCTCTTAACTAATTTTTTTAAAAAATAATTTTTTCATTTAGAAAATATCTTTTAAAAATACTAAATCTCGACAGTCAGATCAATTTAGGTAAATGGTGCCTATCCTTTGGATTAGGAAGTCAGCTGCAATGAGGTAAAGTGGGACCATGTAGCTTTGTTTTTAAGTTTATGTTTGGATTAGTTTGGAGAATATATATATATATATATATATATATATATATATATATATATAGCCTCTAAAAATTATGGTGCCAGATCATGGTTTTCACCCCAAGCCTCGTGAGTTCGGGGAACCACTTATGGTGCCTATCCCTTTGATAGGCACCATGTGCCTAGCTGATTTGGACCATTTAGATCTGATCTGGACGATCCGATTTAATATTTTTGTACTTTTTATTTTTTTAAAAAAATTATTTTTTAAGGTAGAAGATCTAAAATAAAGATAATCTCTTAACTAACGTTTTTTCAAAAAATCATTTTTTCATTTAGAAAATATCTTTTAAAAAATATTAAATGCGGATCATTCAGATCAGATCTAGATCAGATTGGCCCAGATCGTTTAAAGCAAATAGTTTATCCTTTGGATAGGCACCATAAGTGGTTCCGTGAGTTCGGATTAGGAAGTCGGCTGCAATGAGGTAAAGTGGGACCATGTAGCTTTGTTTTTAAGTTTATGTTTGGAGAATATATATATAGATCGGGGAACCACTTATGGTTTTATCCTCGAAACGCAGTTCGGATATGATATTTTTTACCTTTTATTTTTTTTAAAAAAATTATGTTTTTAGGTAGAAGATCTAAAATAAAGATAATCTCTTAATTAACATTTTTTCAAAAATCATTTTTTTCATTTAGAAAATATCTTTTAAAAAATACTAAATCCTGGACCGGTCAGGATAAAGAAAAAATGGTGCCTATCCTTTGGATAGGCACCATAAGTGGTTCCGTGAGTTCGGATTAGGAAGTCGGTTGCAATGAGGTAAAGTGGGACCATGTAGCTTTGTTTTTAAGTTTATGTTTGGATTAGTTTGGAGAATATATATATATATATATATATATATATATATATATATATATATATATATATATATATATATATATATATATATATATATATATAGCCTCTTAAAAGGCGATAAAAATAATTTTAAAAAATAAATGGTGAAGAATAGCTACTGAAAAAGCAGAAGAAATTGATGTATACAAAATCATGGTTTTCACCCCAAGCCATAGTTTTGTTTTAAAAACTATTTGTAACTGTGTTGAAGCGAGAAATAACAAAAGTAGGTATAGAGGAGAAATAGAATTGGTGAATGAGAGAGGCCAAATGTAAATAAGGTTGACACATAAATGCTATTGGAATTCGTACATACAGCAGAAAGAATTTGTTCAATAAAATTTACGAATTCTATAGGAGGATCTATCAACGACTTTTAAATCAGATTAGTTAGAACCGTACCTTACGTATGCGTCTTGTTAGATCACCAGGAGCCGACTAAACGAATCTACTTCCTCTACCGGCGGTATCCACATGGAACAGAATATCAACAGCAGCGTGCTAGCGCCTTCAATGTTTCACATCTCTCCTCTAGGGATCTAATATGTCTTGCAAACTATCTCTTAGGGTTTTCAAACCCTAATAGGCGTATTATATATATTCAAAATTAATTTTTATTAATTTTAAAATTTGATTTTGGATTAAAATAATATTAATTAAATCATTCAACAGATCTAATCTAATATATTTTATTTAATCCAAATTAAAAAAATTTGATTTAATTTATCTTTATAAATTAAATCTGAGATATGATATCTATCTATTTAATTAAATCTGAGATATAATATCTTAATTTAAATTAAATCTGAGATATGATATTTCTCTTCAAAAATTAAATCTAAAGATCTGATATCTCTATTTGTTTTAGTTATTTAATTTATCAAATAAATTAAATACAAAAATAAATACTACATAATAATATTATTATCTATATCAATAATAATAATATTATTTCTGAATTTATTATATATATATATATATATATATCCTAGATTAAACGTTGTATTCATTAAATCTTAGACATATCTAAGATTGATAATCTAGACATTATCGTGTTGGCTTATTTATTTTGTGTCGACCACTACTGTGTCCACATGAGGTTAGCGGTCAATCAATATTTATCTGCATTACCATAAGTCGCAAGCGGCCTCTAGCAAGACATTGCGACTACCCAACTCATATGAGGATTGATGATACGATACTGCCTATCATACAACCATGACACGTCCATTTTATCATGCGATATTTGGTCAAGGATGAAGCATGGATAGTGTCATCCTCTTGTTCTTGACCATTATTTTCGATTCTTGAGTATCTAACAATTGAAATGGAAACTCCTTTCCATCGTAGTATTTTACCATACATTTCTCGGGACTCACTCATCGAGAGGCCCAATAATATCTCTCTATAAACGTGAGGGACAAATCTCATTTTGACCATTCACATTCTTCTACATGAAAACCACTAATCCTGATCGAAGCCTTTATCACCACCCGGTCAAAGGTGACTTTTGACTAGGTCAAAGATCAGCGAATCTCATGTAGAAATCCATGATGATCTCAGGTCAAAAGCCATTGTGACGTGGTTATACATGAGATAAGCTTATGACTTAATCCATGCAGCTTTCTCATAATGGGTCGATCCAACACCTTATACTCTTACAGTCTTTATGACTTTGATTCAGATCTCTATACCTCATCAAAGCCATACTAGTCTTATTTCATCTTTACTCCCACATAGATGATTTAATTTAGGGACATTTAGGACAATCTTTATGATCGTCCAGCGATCTGATCATCATAATAAACATGCAAATAATATAATAACAAAAATGAAAAATACTTTAAATAACAATAACGTTTAAAAATGATGATTTTTTCCCGCAGGATAATTTCCAACAAATGGAGCGTCAAAATTTCCATGTATAGGTGAAGAAATTCTAAGGCAGAGTGATCTCACTGCCCCATGTTTTGTGAAAGCTTCAAGCTTTCTATAGTCATTGTTTTATAAAATTCAGAATTTCTCACTGGTGGTTGTTTCATCATGGCTCTCTAATAGCGGAGAAAGTTTGTATGGAGCAGATGAATGTCGTTTTCTCTTGGCGTGAAATTGGATTAATGTATCAAATCTATGGATTGGAATTGGTCTTTGTAATCATCTGCAGAAATTTAATTTGCCGCGTGTAAATATGAAGTCAATGAAACAATAATAATGAAAGACAAACAAGATTTGGATTAGCTTTTAGAGAAGAACTTTTACCATTTATGATGTAAGTAAGTAAAAGGAATTTTATTTCGATTCAAGAAAAAGGCTTCTAAAACCATAGTTTCAGAAATTACCAAATACTCAATAAATGCAAACCACGTTTTAGTGGGGTGGAATTAAGAATAGGAGTGAATTTTGAAGTGTGGTTTAATCTGAAACAGTCAAATATTTTATTTGATGAACCTCACCTTATATTATATTGTTAGACTAGTTCAACGTTGCTTTTACGAAACTTCTGGGAAGCAAAGGAACCATATGAGTAAACTGGTAGGTTTGGTAGGCAATTGTATTCGCATGGGGATTGGGTAGAACAAATGTCAAAAACATGATTTCTTTCCTGTAATTTTATAAAAAGTCTAAATTACCAAATTTGGTTGAACATAATTATTGCATAAGGTGATCAAACTCGTGACAGGGACGCGGATTATGGAGATCTGTCACGCTCCTCTTTGATGAGGAAGACTAGTGCGCCTACTCCATTTGGACTGAGTCACATGCCCCCTATCGCATCACAGCCACTGGCGCCACCGTTCTTATCTTTTCGGATGATATACAGCAACAGCTCCGCCATATTATTGGGATGGGTCCTTCTCAAACGTTACCCTCACAACAGAACAATTACGATAGTCACCTCTCCAATGAGTTTGTTACGAGTACTTTTGTAGGGAACTCGAAGCAAGTAAAACTTGGAGATTTGGAAGCAAAATAAGAAAGTGATTAACTCGAAGCGGCTATGCGATATATAAAGATGAAAATCGGGTTTGTTGAACATTTATAACATAGGAGTTATTAGTTTTGCAATGTGATTTTTTCTACACAGTAATCAAATCAGGGTTAAAACCTCAATCCCGTGTAAATAATTTATATGCATTTCACCTAATTAACATATTGATTTTTTTTTAATATCAAGAAGAAAGCAAGAAAGTAACAAATGAAAAGCATCTAAAAGAACAAAATGAAATCTAGGGGCATCTTCAACGCGTGCTTGGCTAGTATATCGGATTCGAAGTTCATTTCTTTGTTGGTGTGCTATAGATCAACCAACCAATCTTATTTGAGCATATAATGATTTTGAAGGATTAAATTCCAATTATCATGAAGATCATTTTTTCCATCATTGATAAGCTTAATTGCATATGAAGAATCATTGTTCAAGCAAACATGCCTATGATTCTCATCACATGCTCTTTTAAGACCAATAAGACACAGTCAAAGTTCTGCTGATAAAGGTTTTCCATTATGTACATTAAGCACGAAAGCTTCAATTGGGTTACCTCTTTTGTGACATCACAAATTTTGGGGATTAGGAATTAAGAATATTACATGGAATTAAATATGGAAAATTTAGCCTTGTTGATTGTGTTAAAATTAATATTTGGAATTATAGGATATTTTCCCGTAAATTAAGGGCAAATAGTTAGGGGATAATTTTGGCCTAAATATTTTTGAGGCAATACTTTATGGCCTAAATAAATTAATTGAGGAAGAGAAATCCTTAAATGGAATTGAGTATTAATTTCTATACTTAACTAATGTTTGTAATTAAATAGGTAAAGGACCAAATTGGAAACAAAAGCCTTTTAGGGGGGGTGTCAAAGAGGATCAAATAAATTATTTTGGGAATGGATCCACAACAATCCCTCCAACCTCTCATGCACAACACTCCCAATTCTTTTAATCCTCATTCGGACAGCAAACTAAACAACCCATTATTCTCTATTTGGCCACTTCATTTATATCTTCTCGACCCATATACCCAAACAGCCCAACACTCCCTCATTTTGTCTCAAATAAACCGAGCTCATTTCTCTTCTCTCAAACCGCCACCTGTCCATTTCCTCTCAATTTATTTCACACGACACAACACCCCTTCCTTATTCATTCCACATCATTCTCTCATCCCTTCACCGTCACACACACACTCCTCTCCTCCTCCCTCCTGTAAACACCTCCACATCCATTCTCATTCTTCACATTTCATCATCTATTCCTCATCCATTTCTCAGAGACAGAACCGAGAAATGGATGATCACATTTGATAATGCTTCCATATCCTACCTTATCAACCTTACGAGAGTAAGCTCCATCAACATTATTGATTAATCCTTGATGTGTGAGCTACATGAGGGTTTGAATTTAATTTGATCATAAATATAAGACCTTAAGTTATTTTCCCCCCAAAATATTAAGAGGCACTAAGGGATAATTCTAATGCACATGATTTAAATTAAGTTATTTTTTACAAATAACTTAACTAATTCCTTAATATTTACAAATTAATTAAGGATAAGAGGCGTATAATTGATTAATACAGGCGAAATTAATCTTCAATTATAGCATGACGATAGCCAAGATTTGAAAGTTTGTACTTCTCGTTTAACCACAGACATGAAATATCCATACTCATCCTAAACACCAAGCCAAACTCAAGCCCACCTTCTTCAGATCCACTCTCAGCAAGAGATATGCCCCTGAGTGAATGCACCATTTCAACCTTCTTAGGTCTCCCAAATCCAAAGTCAGTTTCATAAAACGTGAAATTCGGTGACCCCGTTGCCAACACCGCACTTCCCAACGCAAACTTGTTCCAATAGTTTTCCTTCCACTTTTCTGCATCCTTCAAAGGTTCTTTCTTCATATCTTCTATTGCCTTTTCAATTACTTTCACCGCCTTCAAAAACCCTTCTTCTCCTTTCACCTCTTTTCTCTTCAGTGTCGCATGGCATCGCGTTATGCAGTTCCCAAAGTAGTTCTTTTCTACTGGATGCTCGAGTCGGTTTCTGCAATCTGCTGCAAAACGAAAGTACTCATCTTTCTCTTCTTCTTTGTCATCTCTATATCTCGTCTTAACATAGTTGCTCCACACAAAGCCACATGTCACTACAAACTTTGATAGATATTTCGGTGTGTTGGATTCCCCATTTTGTCCCCACTGATTTATTACCCACTTTCTCAGTAATTCGATGTCTTCTCTGCCAAACCCAATTGTTGACTTGTAAAGATTATCATCAATGAGGACCCTCTTGGAAGTTATACCCACCAGACTGTCCTTCCACGTTGACCTTTCCTTAAAATAGTCCCTCAAGAAAACAGCTTCAAGGCCTCTTGGGTCCTTGATCACTTCCCTGTCATAGGACGGCGGGGATTTCTCCAGAAAAGTCATATCTCCGCCGTCGGATCTACAAATGGAAGCCCAAGTTTTCATGAAATGACTGCAACTACTAGCATCCATGACGTGGCAGTACGTGATGGCGATACAAAGGCCAGCGTTAGGAAAAATAGTAACTTGCAGGGCTAATATTGGGAAGACGAATGTGGGGTCAGAGCCATCGACGTCTTCATCTTCTGCACTCCATGATAGCTCGGGAACCAAGCTGTATATGTCTTTGAGATTTTTTGGGGAGTTAGCTGAATAAATATTGAAATAATCAGAAGTGTACTCGACCACGGTTAAGGCGACGGAGTGGTCGCCGGTGCAATGGATGAAAGGCTTGTGAGGGGGTGGCGGACAGAGGAGGTTTCCGGCGAGAGGAAAGAAAAGGCGGAGAGCAACGGAGAGAGAGTGTTTGAGAGAAGGAAGTGTAGTGGTGAGAAAATGGTGAGTAGGGTAAGGGAAGTGGTAGAAGAATTGGCGTTTGACGTAGATAGGACCTACAAGAGAGATATCTATGAATGTGAGTGGAAGAGAGGTTCTATGTGGAGGTAAGGCCGGACCAACCTTAGATTGATCAAGAAGCTTGTAAGGGCGTGCTTGTTCCATTAGAGAGAGATCAAAATATTATGGAATATTTGTTATAACTGAGAGAAGTGTAGTGTTAATATATCAAACTATTAATAGCAGTGTGTGTGTGGTTCTTCTAATAAGCGTGGCTGATGGGAGTCCAAGTCAATGATGACATAAGAGGCGTAATCCACAGGGCTCTCCAATATTTTAATTACTAGCTAGTTGAATGTTATTTAATTTGTTGTCCGATCCTGAGTCGTATTTTTAAATCACTTTCTTTGAAATACTTGAATGCTAATTAATTGTGTGTGCGTGCGCAATGGACCTCAAGTTGCAGATAATGATATGTATGTCGAATCGATATCTATGGAAGCTGGAAGGAAATGAGAGTATAAAGTGGGAGGAAAAAGACATAATAGCAAGTAAAATCGTCCTAGTGAGTTAGGAAGTTGGTTCCATTGAGATAAAGTGGGACCTCACTATGCAGTTTTGTAGTTTGTTTTATATTCTCGTCCGGTTAAGATAAAACTTATGTCAAATTACTAGTCATTTTACTATTGTACGTCAGTCGTTGAAATTTCCATGTTCACTTGCAAGTTCACATATAAGCTTCACCTAATAAATATAATTAACTAACTTGAGTTTTTCCCCCTTGTATATATTAAGTAAATATTATTAAGGTTGACTGTAACTTTTCCATTGAGGAGAAATAGAATTGGTGAATGCATGAGAGGCCAAAAGTGAAGAAATTTCAGACATAAATGGAAGAAAAGATGCCCGATGAAGCGTTAAAATTCCATATATGGCTTGTGAATTGGTCCACAAGGGATGAAATATAATTCTGAGGCGGCTGAGTGATCTGTTTGCCACATGTTTTGAGAAAAGCTCTTCAAGCTTTCTACGTACTTGCATACACTTAATGTTTTATCGGATTCAGAATTTCTGGGAAGAGAGAAGGAGTTTTATTGCTGCTTGTTGTTTCGCCAGGGCTCTTTTGTCTTGGAGTCAATCAAGCTTAATTGCGGAGAAAGTTTCTATGAAACGGATTAGTGTCGTTTTCTCTTGGTGTGAAATCGGAATAGTATCGAATCTTTGGCACTTTGAATTGGTCTTTGTAATGATTTGCAGAAATTTAATTTATCGTGCCTAAGTATGAAGTCAATGAAACAATAATAATATATGGAAGAAAAACCAAAGGATGAGAAAAACGTTTGAAGGTGTCTCCGTTTATTTCCCTCTTCATTTATCCTCTATTCAATATATTTATTATTAGGTCAAGTTTAATAATATGTAAAGAATATTATTATAATAAAAACCGACTATGGTAAATCTCAATAATTGAAAGTTGATTTAGTAGATATATTCAATGGCAATGGAGAGGAAAATTAATGGAGATACCCCCTTCCCGAGAAATACTTGCTTATTTTATGATTGACAAATCATTTGAACTTTATACCATAAATATATAAGAACTCATATGTATGACTTTAATTTTAATTGGCGAATGAGTTATATGAAATAATTCATAATTTATTTTGTTTTAAAGAAAAATAAGCCTCTTAATTCTTCAAATTAAGGGTTATTTTTCTTAGAAAAAAAATAAAATGCAAATTATTAGTCATCAACCAATTATATATAAGTTGTTGTGTTTTTATTGGATAGAGTTAAGATAATTTGACACTTCTAGAATATGTAAGTATTCCTTCCAAAAGATGCAATAAACTTTAACAATGTTAAGGCACTCCTTAGATTAGATTTATTTATAATCTTATGTTTATCAAAATGACGAAAAAGACTATAAATAAAAAACACAGGAAACCACGTATTGGTGGAGTGGAATTAAATAATAGGAGAGTTTTTAAGACTCGTGTAATTAAAGGGGGAATATAAAAACAGTCAAATATTTTATTCGAGGAACCTCATCTGATGGCACCTCATCGATCAAGCACATTGTATTATTGGTAACTGGTAAGACTAATTCAAGGAGGCTTTTAGGAAACTTCCGGGAAGCTGAGAAATCATAGAAGTGTATGGGGATTGTGAAGGACAAGTCTCAGTGCACGTTTTTTTTTTTTTTTTTTTTTTTTACTTTGTTTAAAAAAAGTTTAGATGATGAATTTTTTTTAATATAAAAAAAATTTAGGTGAGTTATGTTCTAGGAGCTTATCAGGGACAAGCACACCTCTAGGTGCCAGTTGTTATGGAAAAACATGACGTGACAGCTCGTTGACCCATGAGTACCCTGTATCAATATATATACGTTCTCCCCGAAGTACATACGACGGCTGTTTTTTAACAAACAGTCGATGTAAATTACTTATCACGACTGTTTTTTAAAAAGCAGTCGTTGTATATTCTTACTTACAATAAATATTTTTTTAAAATAGTCATTGAAAGTACCTTAAATGACAATTTAAAAACAGACATCTATTTTAAAACTTTCAACGACATTCATATATACAACTCTTGAAAACAGTCGTTTAAAAATCAACGTTAATAGTACCATCTGGAATAGTGCAGACTCATGAAACACTTACACAAGTATTGTATATGGCATTATGAGACAAGTATTTTTACCAACTGGACCAATTTTTATTGGTCTTAGAAGATGCATTTAGTTCAGCCTAATACTTGCACTGAAAATTAAGTCTAAGCCTCCGTGTTTCAACCTTGTCTATCTTCACTCTAGTAACCACCTCACAAGCCCAACCTGACACTCCAGGCTGCCTTGTTTGCTATGGAACTTGCGTAGGGGATAGGGCATCAAGTTAGGGTGAGCCCAAACTGATTTCTAGCCATCAGAAAATCGATTTAAGACTACCAATTTGTTTTGAATGACTTTTCTTTTTCTTTTTTTTAAAAAAGACGCTTGCCCAAAAGTAACTTAAAATATACTCCAGTATATGAAATGATTTTTGCAAATTAAAGTTGAGGGTAAGAATTAATAATATAATATAATTTAGGGAAAATTCCATTTAAACCAAATGAATTACAAAACCCCGCAGGAAGGAGTCCCTCCGATTTGTAAAAAAGACCGAGGAATCTGAAAGGGCCATGAGAGATATCAAATTCACGTGAAATTACCTTTCTACCCCCACCCCCCCCCCCCCCCCGCGGCCGACCACCACCGGCCGGCCACCACCCCCACCACCACCACCACCACCGTCGGCCGGCCACTTATAATTATTTGGACTTAAAAAAAATACCCGTTTAAACTTAAAAAACTAAACTGAAATTTAATCTGACATAAATTTAGAAAAAACGTGTACCTTAGCCTTTTATAATTATTTGGGGTTAATTGCATGTATATACTGAGTTAAATAAAGGAATTAAAGTGCTGAAAGTTAACAAGTCGATTATTGGGAGAGAATATTCGATTTGGTGGTTAAAATGGGTGATTTTGGGTATGATTTCGACATTGGTGGTTAAAACGCCAGGTAATGTGACACAGTTCTCTTACTTTTTGTTCTTTTTTTCATTCTCAACTATATCAAGACAATGGCACAATGCAACCAATGATATGACATAGCATCTGAAGTTCACCAGAGAGAAATATATTATTATTAATTCAGACAGAAACAACGCATCAAACTTTATTAGTACATACAGACAAAATTAATATTCAATTACATCATTGACGACTATACGACCCAACTAAGATGTGAAAGTTTGTAGTCCTCGTTCAACAACAGACATGAAATCTTCATACTCATCTCTCCTAAATACCAAGCCAACCTCAAGTCCACCTTCTTCAGATCCACTCTCAGCAAGTGACATGCACTTAAACGAATGTGCCATTTCCACCTTTTTAGGTCTCCCAAACCCAAAATCAGTCTCATAAACGGTAAATTTCGGCGACCCCGTAACAAGCACCGTACTTCCTAACACGAACATTTTCTGAAAGTTCTCCTTCCATTTTTCTGCATCTCTGAAAGGTTCTTTCTTCATATCTTGTATTGCCCCATCAATCACCTTCACCGCCTTCAAAAACCCTTCTTCTCCTCTCAGCTCTCTTCTCTTCAACGTTGCATGACATCGCGTTATGCAGTTTCCAAAGTAATTCTTCTGTAACGGATACTCTAATAGGTTTCTGCAATCTGCTCCAAAACGAAAGTACTCATCTTTCTCTTCCTCATTTTCATCCCTATATCTCATCTTAATCAAGCTTGTCCATACAAAGCCACATGTCACCACAAATATTGATAGATATTTCGGTACGTTTGATTCATCGTTTTTCTTCCATTGGTACATTGCCCACTTTCTCAGTACTTCAATGTCTTTTCTACCAAACACAATCGTTGCCTTGAAAAGGTCATCATCATTATTTTTGACGACATGCTTTGAATTTTTACCCACGAGACTGTCCTTCCACGTTGACCTTTCCTTAAAATAGTCCCTCAAGAAAACAGCCTCAAGGCCTCTTGTGTCTTTGATCACTTCTCTGTCATATGACGGTGGTGATCGCTCCAGAAAAAGTAGTCAAATCTCCGCCGTTGGATCTACAAATGGAAGCCCACGTTTTCATGAAGTGGCTGCAACAATTATCATCCATGACGTGGCAATACGTGATGGCGATACAAAGACCAACGTTAGGAAAAACAGTGACTTGCAAGGCTACAATTGGGAAGACGAATGTGGGGCCAGCGCCGTCAACGTTATCATCTTCATCATCCATGGTGGTCCATGATAACTTGGGAACTAAGCAGTCATAATCTTTGAGATTTTTCGGGTAGTTAGAAGAATAATGATCGAAATCATCATCAGCAGCAGATTCGACCACGGTTAAGGTGACAGAGTTGCCACCGGCGCAGTGGAGGAAAGGCTTGTGAGGGGACGGCGGGCAGAGGAGGTTTCCAGAGAGAGGGTAGAAATGGCAGAGAGCGACGGAGAGAGAGTGTTTGAGAGAGGGAAGCATCGCGCTGATGAAATGGTGAGAAGTGTAAGGAAAATGGTAGAAGAATTGGCGTCTGACATAGATAGGACCTGCAAGAGAGATATCTAGGAATGTGAGGGGAAGAGTTGTTCTTTCTGGGGGTGTTGCTGGGCCAACCTTAGATTGCTCAACAACCTTGTAAGTGTGTGCACAATGTTCCATCGGAGCCATCAAGCTGAGGATTTAATTTGGTTATGACTTAGAAAGCTTTTGCAGTAATAACAATTTATAGCACTCTCGTTCTAGTTAGCGTGACTCCCCAAGTTCAAAGTTCAAACTGAGGCAGAGACTGCATATGGAATAATCCTACACACATGAGAAGCATATTCATGGGACTCTTCAACGAAATTACTACGTTGTTGAATGATGCTAATTAAAAATTACTGTCCTTGCCTTGATCTTAAATGAGGGGCCCAATGCGAAGAAGTTTCAGACGTAATGGAAGATCTTCATATCATGTTGTGCTATTTGGCATGTTAATTAATTGGTCCCCCATAAGATTATAAATTCTCAGGCGCAACGATCTCATTGCACGTGTATGAGAATATTAATTATTTTGTCGACATTTTTTTTTGGGTGGAAAGCAAGTTCAAGTTTCCTACAACCATTTATTTGATTTATAGGATCTTCAGGCCGCCAGAATTTCTGGGAAAAGAGAAGGAATGTTACTCTGTTTCATCACTTCTTTGCCGTCACGGCTCTTTATGTGTCTGAGGCTAGCAATAATAGTAATTGGGGAGAAAAAGTTTTATAAAACGGCCTATTAATATCTCTGGTTACTTTTTGATGTGTGTGTATATATATATCTGTGAAAGCGGATCAATATCTAACAAATATCGCACTTTGAATTGGTCTCTGTAATTATAAATTTTGCACAAAATTGGGATAAAACATTAGAAGACAATCCAATATTAACCATAGGTGCAAAAGACTTAACATTTTTATGGGTTTACATTTCATGCTTATCCAAAAGATAAACAGATGATGCTCTTCTCTCTCATTTTGGGGTGATGACCATTTTTATGTATTTTTATTTATTTATTTAGATTAAATTGTATATTGTAACTTGAAATACTTTTTGCACCAAATATTTTAAATTATTTAATTTTTAGTCTTGCATTTAAGAATATTTTTCCTTTAACACCAGTATTTTGAAATATTTTTTTAATAACACCTAATATCTAAAATATTTTTTCAACACACAGTATCTTAAGTTGATAAATTTTTAGTGCATGTGATTTTTGTTCTTTTAAAAAAGAAACCCTTTTATTTGGGGATGAGCATCTCATACTCATCTTTTAGATCAACATGGAACGTGGATTCACATTTTGGTGGTTTTATAGTGCTCCTTGAATTAGATTTTTAATTTTATAATCATGTGCCCTATGATATCTGATCTTTCTGAGAAAGTGGTGGGAAGGTGCAAAAAAAGTAAAATAAAATAAAAGAAGTAATGGATGGTAAAGGTTTGGTTTGGCTCGCAGTCTTCTCACGTGGGTGTGGACTGTGCCGGATCCCTATGCTTGAATTGAATTTCCTTCCAAATTACGCGTTTGGGAAGCTTGATCGACCCTTCCTTTGTGATCAGCTTTCTGGCTTTTTTGACTGGTGTTTTTCAAAATTCGTGTCGACTATAAAAAAAACATATTCATAAATTAAATTTTAAATTATTTTAAATTTTTATTTAAATGAAATACGATATTTTAATTTAAACTCTTTCTTCTTCTACACATAATTTATATTTATATATGATCTTTCAATTCTTTGATATAATTTTTACGTGATATAAAAATATTTGAAAAACAATGCCTAACTGTAATTTTTAATTAAGAGTTAATATCATTACCAGTACTTCCAATTTGATTGAATTTTTGTTTTATCTATGTTGCTTCAAATTTTTGATTTTGATCCCTATAATTTTATAAAGAAAAATTAGGGAGAAGGATCAAGATAAAGAAATATTTACTAGTAAGGACCTTAAAAATTGTAATTATTTTGAAAGATCAAATATTAAAATATAAACCTTCAATTACAAGATTAACCCGGACCGAATTCTATACATTTTCACTAACCTCATCTTAACTATTTGACTGTTAGTTGTCAACTAATGTTCCCTCGCCAATCAGCGCACTCCCAAGATGGGTGCGGATCGGAATTCCTCATTTGAATCCTTTCAAGTTTCAAGGCAACCCAATTAAGTTGGACTCCGATCCAATGGCCCTCAAATTGTGCATTAATTTTGGCGGTATGAACATTGCAATTAAGTTTTCAAATCTAATATTCCCTTCTTTATACTTTCTCCTCACTTTTCTCCCAATCCAAACATAACATAAAGCTTGTTCCTTCCACATCGTGGGCCATCACAGACTCCTTGGACGCCAACATATCTGCTTTATCCAACAAGTTGGTCAACACTTCCTCGTAATCTCCGAATCTTGTCCATCACATTTATCTGTTGGTGCTCGATCTACTTGCGCACTTCCAAGCTTCATCGCCCTGAATTCGTCTATCAAGCTCTCGTCCTTCCTCTGATCATCCTCCTACTCATACCCCCACTAACCATCCTCCTTCTTCAATTCTCCTGGTTTTGCGCAATTGTCAGGGCTCTTGAATAATGCTTCAAGACTCATTTATATGGTCCTCATAAGATATATCATAGTATTTTATTTATTATATCAAATTAGATTGTTAGCTCTAGGTTTGCCCATATAAAATCCTATCTATAAAGTCAGGTTGTAAAAAAATTTGATGCTTATTTATAAGTCAGGTTTAAATGTAATAAATGAAATTGTACATAATTATCTCATATTAATTATACCCATAAAGATAGAGAGAGAAAAAGCAGGTTGAAAAATATCTAATCATAAATGGGGAAAGTTGAAAATTTACCTACATAATCATTTTTGGTATGTGAGATTTAGTGAAAATGTCTTTTATAAATAAACCACTTAATTTCCTCTCTCACTTTCTGGGTTGACTTTGTTTTAAAGTCTAGGAGTTTTCCGCTTGTGCAACTCTGTTCATCGATACTGCAAACGATGGCAGCAAATGGCAGTAGAGTTACTCAACCGTTAATTCCTATATTCAACGGAGATAAATATGAGTTTTGGTCGATCAAAATGAAGGTCTTTTTTTCGATCTCAAGAGTACGGCTTGTTTGAAGAAAAATAAAGCTTTTATATCTCACTTCCTATTTACCTTTAAGCATTGTTGGTTCGTATCTAGATCTGCAAAACCATCCTCAATCAAATCCCATGCGTGCGCGACAACCTCTTCTCTAGAATTGCATCTGAAGCAACTTCTAGAGAGGCATAGCAAATATTGAAGATTGAGTTTCAAGGCTCAGACAAGGTAATTTTTCTGAAACTCCAATCACTACGTCATGAATTTAAGAATCTTCACAAGCAGAGGAATGATAGTTCGTACAAGATTAATTGTCTCGAGCTAATTCTATCGTTAATAAAATGAGATCCTATTTTGTGGGTTTTTTTTTTTTTTTTTTTTTTTTTTTTTTTTGGGGGGGGGGGAATTACTGTGATGAAACAATTGTTGCAAAGATTCTATGAATTCTTACTCCTTGATTTAACTTTGTTGTTGATGCAATCGAGGAGGCTCATATATGTCTAAATATTCTTTAGATGAATTAAAGAATGATGAATCAATTTGAAGAAAAAAGTGAAGAGCAGACATTTCATGTCTTTTTGTGACATTTAATTGATTTCATACCCTTGATATAACGTGTTATCTGAATTGCGCTCTGATATTCTAAGCGAATTTTCACAATACACTTATACAGTTCTAAATGAGTTAGAATTATTATTGAAGCATGGAAATGACAATTAAAGATGTTCAAATGCGGCCGGTTGGTTGCGTGAGTTAAAAAATGTGTGCTTTGCCAAGTATAATAATGGGTATCTACTTCACTTGATGAATTATATATTATCATGAGAAGTTCTAATTGATATTTTTACAAAATATTATGAGAAAAAGTTCTAATTTAATTATAACGAGAGGAGGTAGTAGTACGTGAGATTCTAATTTAATTAGAATTTTTATTGGCAAAGCTGGAAATATATTTTCACATATATTGAAATATTTGAAAGTGTAGGGGTGCCCAACATATGGGGATACCTTATACATTTTAAAGTTGCAAATTGTTTCTAACCTTATTAAGTTGTAATTTAAAATAATTATGTGGAGGCTTTGTTATTTGTTCATGAAAGCAAATTTTATGAATTATTAAATTTTTGTGTGGCTTGAAACATGCATGCAGTGATGGTGACATGAAAATTTAATTACTTATCTAGTATAATAGAGATGAGTGTGTTAATTTTCATGATTTGTGGATGTATACTTATTTTGGTATAAGTATGCTTGATTATTGTGAATAATGAATTTTGATGGTGTGACTTATTATAGTGTTCTGTTACTTCAAAATTTATGAAAGCTTTAGTGAAGCAAAGGTAATTTTGAGCTTTCAAATCATAAGGGAATAGAGATGATATATAATATTGAGAAATATTTTTGAAGTTTGGATTTTAAGAACCATTGTAAATATTCCTTGTGAAGTTGTGATGGTAACATAGTCTTTGAAGTGACTTAGTAGCTCAATCTGTGTATGCACAAATTGTTGAGAATTTGTTGCATATATTAAAGGATGTGAATCCTTGTGTCATAGCTTGTGTTATATGGAGATTGAGCATGTATAAATATGCAACCCTACGAGGTAGATTGAGATATTCGAGGGATACCATTGATATCATGTAAAGTGGATTCCCGTTGTATGATAACTGATGTTAACTAAATTTCATTTTATTTGAAAAAATCCACTAATAGCTAAAATTAAAATATTGTGTGAGCCCGAGTTTATTACTCTGAAGATAGCTGCAATTGAGGCTAAGTTGTTGAAAACCTCTTGGCAAAAATTTTGGGTGTAAAAAACCGACATTTTATGTCATGAGGTATGATTGCTAAATAGCAATAGCCATTATAGAAAGAGGAGTGGTGTAAGTGAAAATCGTTTGAGAGATTATGTGAATAAGCTAGCTTAAAAATTGTGGAGTTATCTCAATCGATTTTGTGAGGTCAAAGTTGACATGCGGATCCATTAACAAACCCCGTGAAGAAATTAGTTTGCCGAGAGAGGAATGGGGCAAAAGCTAATTTGAAATTAACAACGATGGTCAACCAAACCTTTGTGATTGGTGATCCCATGAAGAAGTTTCATATAGATAAAAACCAGTCGTTTGTTACTTAAATAAATTACTAGTCCCTCCCTATGGTATGAGAAGTGCTAGAATGCATTTTTGTAACATTGAGCAAAAGTTCTTAATAATTTCATAATCTTACGGGATGATGTTCTCATTGCAGGTTCATTTCATGAAATCATCTCTACGAATATAAAGTGGGGCCATTCCTATGAAATAGTGGCGAAATCTCTAGAGCATTCATTTTGTACTAGGCACGCACATGGCCTTTTTAATGCACAAAACTGATGTTAATAGCGGAAATGTGGGGTATTGTCTGACACTTAATGCCTCTAGTGCACACCCAAAATTTGTTGGTTCATAGAAGCATGCTTCAGTGACAACTCTGTTTACTATGTGTTATCGGTGTAGGTCTGGTTCATGGTGCAAAGGACTACTTGATACAGTGATTGTACTCTTCACACATGTGGGGATTGTTGGAAATAATAAGTGGGTGTGTCATGAAGAATAAGTCTCACTTTACTTAGGATTGTGGGGGTCCAAATGACAAGTGATCTTGGACTGTTAAATGTGTCAAAAGGGTGAATGGTCTCGCTTGCATGATAAACCACATGAAAATCTAACAATTTCCCTTCCATGAGTTAAACACGAACTAGGCAATTTGATATCAGAGACATTTTCAATAAGGCTAACTGGAAAATGCCAATTTCGCCAATACCATTTTTGAAATCTGGACGTTAAAGCATTTTAACTCAAACAGATGTCTTCAATATTTTGTTGCCATTAAGATTATAAATTAATGGCCTTAAAACTATTTATTTCCTAAACGTTTTTGAATCTGATTCTATTTAAATGCTTAAGTACTTTCAACGTTCAGAAACATTTGCTTAATGGTTTTTTTTTTTTTTTTTTTTTTTTTTTTTTTTAAAAAAAGAGTTTATGGGCATTAACTTCCTTTGTTTGGCTGTTCAACGTCTCTGATCCTTAAGCCTATATAAATAGGTGTTTACAAGAGCTTCAACAGACAACTATTAAACTTTCAAGCACCTCTCTTCCTTCTCTAGCATATTCTTTCACCTACCGAATTCTATTATCTTCCGTAATTCTATTCAACCTTTTTTTGTAGGAAGGGTTTGTTTAATTTTAGGGAGTGTCACCTCTTATCTGTCAGTAGTTGCGGAACATCTTTTAAGGATAGTGTCCTCAGGCATGACTCAAATCAACTTTACTATTGGTTGGTGCTATGGATTTGTATGACATTAGAGAGGACTTGGAAGATCTACCGATCAAGTTGTGTGACAATTTAGGAGCTATAGCCAACAACCCGCAATTATGATGAGTTGAATCTTGAAGATCATGCCCCAAGCTTCAAGGTGTGTGTGTATATATATATATATATATATTCAATCTTATCTAGCAGAATAACAAAGGCACAAGAAGATGCGATATTATGCCCTCGGTCTTCTCCACTAAAGTTGTGGCTAACTGAGACCCCTGCATGGGGCACTGCCAAGCCTACAATATAAATGGTCCCCAAATGAAAGACATCCCAAGAAAGCTACAATAACGGCCATTGCTGCCATGAACCATAACACCTTCGTTTGGATTGGCGGGAACAGTAGATTCATGAGTTTCTTGTTGTTCCCTACAATTGAAGGTCCTAGAAGAATCCCAGCCAACAAGTTTTCTGAACCCAAAAAAAAAAGTTTTAGGTATATGTGGGTGAATATATAAAATGCAGAACATATGAAAAATATTGGAGAAATATACCAGAACTGAGCAGACGAACTTGGGAGTTCTGATAGATCTGACAAGAAAGTAAATAAATCAATGGGTTCCATCAATATTGTTATAGAGAAGAAGGCTTAAGAAAAGAAGGAGGAATCTTATATTTTCGTAAAACCAATTCCATCAATTAATAAGTTAAATTGATAGACAAACTATGATTGGTTGGTAAATAAAGGAAAATTTTGAATAAAAATTCCATTTGAGAGGGAATTATATGGATGTCAAGTATTCTCTTTTTTATGTATAAAAATTTAAGCAAGTTGAGTTTTGAGGATTACAGATTGTCTATCATTTAAACTCTTCTTATGGCTTATGAATTAACTACTTACTGATTGGAACTACTACTTTTATTGGCCTCAAATGTTTCATTTCAACTAGAGTACAATTAACTGCACGTTATAGTTCATTTTTTCTTTAATAAGTTGCCATCTCTTCCCGCAATAATTCACAACATTTCAAGTATCAACAGTATATATATATATTTTACCTTGAAGCATCAACAATGTTCACTATACGCTATTTAATACAAACTTAAAAATAATGGGTTACTAAAGAGTAAAGATTCAAAGATAGCAACTCTATCCACGTAACATGGACGAGGAAAGGATGGTACGAGAATGACGGAAAAGAGGGGGAGAGAGAGAGAGAGAGAGAGAGAGAGAGAGAGAGAGAGAGAGAAGCTTCATTTGTCCCCTTTTTCATTTCATTAGTTAGGGGATTTTTTTTTAAAAAGAAAAAAAAGCCTGGACTTTAATTGGCACTTTTAAGTTTTGGAGATCCTAAATTACAATTAATCATGCGCGGTTAAAACGGTTACAAGTGTCACATCCAGCTGCGCCAATTCCAACTCCGGCAGGTGAAAACAGGACATCATGCTCTCGCTGGCCAATCATGACTTAGCGCATATCATCTTCTTAAATGCACATATTTACCCACTTTTTCATAGGCTCCTCCATTTATTCTCAAGTCCTTTTTCTATAACTTCGCTCGGATATCAACTGAGTTAATCCGTATTGGATATTTTTAATAATCCCTATCAACAATACACGGAACACAGCAAAACGATCTCACATTCCCAACTCGGATTCGGATTCCAATGGACCCACCAAGATCCCTTGTTATTCCCCCCCTGAATTCTCACTCCGTTTTCACTCCACGTCCATGAATCATCGTCTGAATTTTACCAATTCAGATCATCAATTATGCTTCTTGTATTAAGTTGAAAGTATTTCGTTTTTCTTCTCTTTTTCCGGTTTCCCTCTGCATCTCAGTTCTGCGATAGAAGACTCAGATCCCGCAAGAATTTGCTTCCAGGTAAGATTACGAAACTGTTTGATTGATACAAACCTTTTGTGTTCGAATTTGTATAATTTGAGTTTCCTTTGCAAGTTTTTCTATGAATTCGAAGCATTTACTTCAGTCCTATCCGCTCCCACTTCCCCTTTATATTTACATTTTCTACCCTCCTTTCGAGTATCTGTCTCCTTCATGTCCTCATCTGTCAGGCTGATAAATTTTAGTTGAGCTAGTGTCTCTGGTTTTGCTTTATTTCCGACTCTCATTTTTCGTTTTTATGGTGAGATCGAATTTGATACAACGGTCATTTTTCCAAAAAAATATTTAATGGTATATGAACATTCTATAATAATTAAAATAAAAGCTGATAATAAACCTTTTGTGATATATGATCCATCGTAACAGTAAAGTAATTTTTTTTAATATGATCTTAAAGTTCCTTTAACTTTGATAAAGACTGCCACAATGAAATATCAAATGGAAGTATATACTAGTTCTTTTCAAGTTTCCCTTCTCTTTGTTTTGTTATTATTAAGAATTGATTCAACTACACATAATATTTTTCTTCTTTAAAAAGCACACCAGGACCCTTACATTTGAATTCTCCCTCTCAATTTATTTTTTCGTCAAATTAATCTTTTGTTCAAAATGAAACTGTGATTTTATTTTGAATATGACCACAAGAACAGCAAAGTTGATGTCAAGTTCTACTATGACATTTTGATTGTTTTCTTATTTCAGTTTTGTATTTCAATTTTTGGAACAAAAAAGTGGTGTAAAAAATTAAAATCATTGATAAAAAATAAATTGGAGGCATGCATTCATTCAATCATCAAAAGGATTATCATAAATTTAATATAATATTGAATTTTTAATCTTACACCTTGATGATGAAGTGTTAAGAGTTTGTAGGCAAACTTACAATTTGTCCAATTTGTTAACCTCTGAAGTTGTGAGTGCGATACAGTTGTGCGGCGGCGTACAAACAATGACTTGTCACCAGTCTGATCTCAACTTCTTGAAAAACTTTCGGATTCCTAGCTACATACTTGTACCAGAGTCATCAAAGGGTGAGACCAATCATGATGCACCTTCATGCCCAGTGCTAGTTTTTATTAACTCCAAGAGTGGCGGTCAGCTGGGAGGGAGCTTTTTAAAACTTATTGTACCCTTCTCAATGAAAAACAGGTAAGGACAACCAAAACAAAAATGAAAGGAAGGCATTACTGGTCTTATGTTGAATATTACTAGAATCTTCAAGTCCATGATTATACACATTGGACATTGTAGAAATGGAGTCCGCTATTGAAATTATTCAATCTCAAATATGCAAAGGAACATTTTTCAGGTTTTTGACTTGGGGGAAGAAGCTCCTGAAAAGGTGCTGCGTAGAATCTACGCTAACTTTGAAAACTTAAAGCTGCAGGATGATCAGTTTGCTATAAAGACTATGGAGAAGTTGAAATTAATTGTGAGTTGAGTTATACTTGATGTTCCAACAGAGATTGCTCAGTTTCCATTTTGACTTGTCTTAATTTATTGATTTTAAAGGCATACCCTCTTATGGATTTCTGATATGTATCTTGTTTTTAGGTTGCAGGGGGAGATGGAACTGCAGGCTGGCTGCTTGGTGTTGTTTGTGATCTCAAATTATCTCATCCTCCACCGATAGCCACAGTTCCCTTGGGCACAGGGAATAATCTTCCTTTTGCATTTGGTTGGGTATGGGATTGCATTTTCTTTGCGGGTGCTTTTTCATGAAACTTTGAATTGCTTGTTAAAACATACTGACACTGCAAGTGATGTAATAGTTCAGGAACTATGATTTTAACATTAGAATTTCGAATTGTATATGGTCTTGTTATGAATGGGACAGCAGAGGAAAAGTAAAGGATAAAACTGAAAAGAAAAAAGTGAAAAGAGGAACCCCTTTTGGGGCATCACAGCACAGCAGGGGATGCTCCCTCTGCCTGTATCTTTTTTATTGGATGCTCATGAAAGGGCATATATTTTGCCTTTATAGTTTTTATGCTGTAGTTCCTGCCATGCTTTATTTCCTGATAGAAGGGAGGGAAATTTCCAGTTATAAATAAGATTTTATAGAATAAAGTAAATGAGACCCATTAGTTTTTCAGTTGTTCTTAGTGAAGAAATGTAACTATATAACATGAATAGGAGAATGACACATGTATTGGGCTTCTTTACAGGGGAAGAAGAACCCTGGAACAGATCAACATGCGGTTGAGTCCTTCTTAAAGCAAGTTATGGAAGCTAAGGAGATGAAAATAGACAAGTACATTATGATACTATTCTTTCATATCGTTGTTAATTTCATATGCTTCTATTTAGATGGTTTACATATTAGTCTGTGGCAACGATGATATTTTCTTCCTGATATGCAGAAAATAATTCTAAATTTCTAATATCCTAGTAATTCAGAAAATATATCTCGAGTATTCAGTGTATATAATTGAAGTGGAGAAATGATTCTGCGATGCTAGTTCTTGTTGAATGGTTGAGTTTTAATAAATTCAAATTGTAAGTTTATAATTTTGGTTCTATCATTGTATTTTCGTTTTGTTGAAACCACTATAATAGGTTCTTTTTAGTGATCTGTTCAGACAGAGTTGACCTCGAAACATTATGTTTGTTATATTTAATGCTAGATGCTGTAATTTACACAGTTAAATTCGTTATTTTTTGTTCCATAAGGTCATGCTGGCTGTTTCTCAAGTTTAGTCTCAGAACTTCGTTCCTTGTTTTCAGCTTTTATTTTGCTCCTTCTCATCTTCACAAGTCCTTAAACCCTTAGCAAACATATGAATTTTGAAGGGTTTCTTGTTGTTTTAATAACACATCAGCTGGCACATTCTCATGAGGATGAAGATTCCAAAAGATGGTTCCTGTGATCCCATAGCACCTCTTGAGCTGCCGCATTCTTTACATGCATTCAGTCGTGTATCTGAGGGAGATGAATTAAACATGGTAAGACATTCTATAATTCGCTATTTTGCTATCTCCAATCTGGTTCACGGTGCATCTTCAGGCATTTATATGAGAAACCATCAGCTTTATACGCCACATGTTCTGATTTGGCTTGGATTTGACAAATCTAATTAGGGTGGTAACCATTTTGAACAATAACTGGATCATGTTGAGTGTTGACTTCAATTACGTTTTATTGGTGGAAAATTTTGTTTTGAACCGTGATGGCCATTATGCCAAATTGCTAGTCTGGTCCCGCACAGAATCACAATGAAATCTTCCTCAGACTCTGTTTCAGAGGAGAACCTAATCCTAACACTCGAGCCAAGAGAGGCGCAGGGAGTTTCCAATTTAAATAGGAGTCTCTTGTCTCCCAACCAGCTGACATGGGTTCAGGCTCCACATATGTTTTTCTACTTGTTTTAACATATGGATTTTAAATTAGCAAAAACTATGAGGCGACAGTAGTTCATAAGTTTTTTTTTTTTTTTTTTTTAAATATTTTCAAATTTTGAAAAAAGCTTTCATCTTTCCTTGCTTTCTACACTTCTTGCTTGACTGTTTCTTCTTCTCAGGAAGGTTGCCACACTTTCCGTGGGGGGTTTTGGAACTACTTCAGCATGGGTAAGAATTGTTCTTCTTGGATTCTTCTGATAGGTAGGTTGTAGAGAAACTAAGAATTTAGAGGGTTAAGAGGCAGAAAACAGAGGGAGTGAGAAGAGAAACAAGAGAGGAGAGACGCAGAGCTACAATTACTACTGCATGTTTTCATTCATTATTCAAGACTCCTTTTACAATAGTCTAGGCTTTCCTTATATAAGATAGGATATGGCCTTAGACTTCCATAAGCAGTTCCTAACTAATTCCCAACAGTAATAACAACTAACTACTAACTAACTCTTTATTAACCAATTCAACTAACTCCCTAATTAACTAACTAATATATTTATTTACAGTTTCATATCATCTTCTATACCTGAACCTAAGTTGAGAAGTTATATTTTTTTTCCTTTGTGGTTTATTTGAATTAACTAACTGACATGGAATATTCTGGACTGTGTTAAAAAAATTTCTCCTTCCCCTTCTTTGATCTCTTCTAGTTTCTGCAATTCTGGTTGGCAACCATGTAGCATGCTTAATGCAGTATGAATAAATTTTGGCAATTGAAACTTCCTTTTTACGTGATCTGAAAAATGTGTCATAATTATATACTGTTACTATCTACCAATTAAAAGTGTGATTACCTACGTAATTTCTGTTGATAAAAAACTTTATGACTGCTGACTGTAGGAATGGATGCTCAAATATCTTATGCATTTCATTCAGAACGAAAGATGCATCCAGAAAAGTTTAAAAATCAGCTGGTTAATCAGGTAAGCAAGCCCTCTGTTAGTATTGCAGTAATTACAGTAAATGCATACACAATATATGGTAGATTAATGCCTATGCTTCCTCAACTTCCTCAGTCCTGGATGGAAAGCAATGAATCTAGTTTTAAATATGGAGATATATATATCCATCCACTTTTAGTTTTCCATTTTGTAGTGATGATTCCAATCTACGTGTCAGAGTACATATGCTAAGCTTGGGTGTACACAAGGATGGTTTATGGCTTCCCTTTTCCATCCACCTTCCAGGTTAGTTCATGTAGATCTTCCATAGATTAGATAATCATTTGCACGCTCTTTCTTTGTAAGTTCTAGGCTTTCGTTACGTACTTGTCACACTTAAAATATATGATGTCGTTTTACGCCACTTAAATATATTCAGAAATAACTTAGTAATAATTCTAATCAACAAATTCACGAACATGCTCTATTTTAACCTGTCCTACATGAATTGGACATTTCAAATCCGCTAACTGACAATTTGTTAAATTGGCACCCTGCATTTGGTACACTGACTGCATTAGGCTTTCTGTTAAGAATGTGTCTTGTAAATATTTGGTCAACTGAGTTTTTTCTTTCAATATGTGATCCTGATAATTTATTGGTGATCATATTATTTATCCATATGTGGAGAGAACATGAGAGTTAAGATCTGGAAATGATTTCTTCCTCTGCCCTAACAGAAAATTGTGGGATCTTAGACTAAAACGTTGGTTTTTTCCCTAGACTTGTAAATTTATATAATTGTAGGATCTAAACACATGTATTATATACTACTCAATGTGGGCCTAAAGTTTTCACTCACTAAGTCAATTGTACATGTGTGCGCTTATGTGCGAACCTTACTAGCACACAAAGAAAGTAATCCTTAATAATCAATCTTATGCAAATGTGTGCATGCTACACATCCATGTCAGGTTATGCATTGAGTTTACTACGAATTTGTGATCTAAGTATGATTATTTTATTTTCACTTCTTTCAATAATCAAATAATTTGATCTTCTATTGCAGGAACATAGGACACATGTTAAAAGTGAAAATCATGACAGCACATGGTCATGGTCGCTGGCAAGACATGCACATACCTTCCAGGTGAATATTTTTTACCAAAACACACAGAAGTTTATGGCATAGAAAGTTCTAAGTAGTGAGTCGACTATTGATTCACTTGCCAAAGGTCTACTCTAGTTTAGGTTATACTTATTTCAAACAGTTTCTCCTGTTTTTGTCATAAAAATTATGTTTTTCCGAACCACATTTTGCTTTTGGTGGTTACTGGATTATTACTTTCTGATATGGGCTATATTCTTGTGAATGAATTTCTAAAATAAAAGGGCCATTGAGCACTTCTTAAATAACATCTAACATGCTTTATTGATTCTATTCATTTAATATGCAGCATCAGGTCAATTGTATGTCTTAACTTGCCTAGCTTTTCTGGTGGACTGAATCCCTGGGGCATGCCAAACGGAAAGAGGCGTCATGAGGTTAATTTCATCTGCTAATTCCGAACAATTATTATTTTGTTAAATATGTTTATTCCCTTGGGTTGAGCTCAAGTACCAGGAAATAACTAATATTTGCATACGGCTTTTTTTTTTTCAAAAAAATAAAAATTGAAAACTCTAAATAACAAGTCTCTTGTTGGAGCAGAAACCGTTTGTAGATGATGGTCTTCTAGAGATTGTTGGGTTTAGAGATGCCTGGCATGGGCTTGCCTTGCTCGCTCCCAATGGACATGGAAGGCGTCTTGGTCAGGTGCGTGTGGAATAAGCAAATGTTGGAAACTGTTTTCTTCCGAAACTGCCAAGACAATAATAACTAGAGTTTAAGAAGGAAAACCAAATATGCGATGAGATTTTAAGCTTAGTTATCACCAATTAAAAAGTCGGTTGTAGTCTGATGTTCATACATTCATTAGGTGAGATCATAGACATCAGTTGAACTTTTACTTTGATTAACATGGCACTGGTATGCCTCTCTTCTGGGATCAGGCGCACAGAATCCGCTTTGAGTTCCACAAAGGAGCAGCAGATCATACATACATGAGGATTGATGGAGAACCATGGAAGCAACCTCTCCCAGTTGACGATGACACTGTTGTGGTAGAGATATCTCACCTTGGCCAGGTCAACATGCTTGCCACTCATGATTGTAGGTCTAAAAGTGTGCATGATGAGGCACCACCAACAACACATCATGATGATGGGGAGGAAGATGATAGTGAAGATGAAGACTCTACAGCTGAGGAGTTCCGGAAGTTTGGCGCAGCAGATACATTTAAAATCCCAGATGAGGTTGATCTTTCTCATATTAGTTAGGTCTTTGGCCCCTAAAGCCAGTATATATGGTGTTTCTACATATTACCCCATAGGATATTGATTCAGCAACCTCTATAATAAGCTTATCAATTTGAGATTTCTTGTTGCTGTCTTTAATTTGGAAAATAGGGTTCAATTTATTTAGGAATTTGAATAAAGAAAAATCTTCAAGGTTTTAAGGTTTCTTTCAGTTTGTGGGGCCTAGAATTATGGAGATGCATCTTCTCCCTGTAAACAAGCAACTATTTTCTTGTGATAATCACTCATGTCTTTACTAATATTAGCATGATAATTTTCTTCTATTTACTTTTCATTCTTTGCTTAATTCATTGGGTGAGAATTGTTCTTACTTTCAGTTAGCGGCTGCAGTGGTTACAATATTATAGCAGGAGACGGCATTGAACTCAAACTCTAAACAGTTTATTAGAACTTTAGTTACCTTGCTGAAACATAGGACAAATCACCAAACATCTGCAGAAACAGATAAACTGACACGAAAAAAGTTTCAATTATAACAATAGAAAGGGTGTTTGGAAACCTCCAAAACCTACGTTTCAGAAGCTATTTTCCGTAAGGTAGGAAGCTCCTCTCACATCTTTCATAAGTAAATCATAAAAATTTATTCTCCAAAAGCTAATTATATGTAGCTCAAGCTTGCAATTGAGAGCTATTAAAAAATATGTCACCAAGGAAAACAGTACATGTATGCGAGGATTACGTGATCATATTGACAGGGTAAGGGTTCAGCTGGATCACTGTTAAGAGCTATTTCATTAAATACAAAATGTAGGACCAATCTGATTACAAAGCCTAACAGATTATTCAATAAGGAAGAAAAATGAAGCCCACGACGTGCAATCGTCAAAGGGAGATTGGTTCATCAATAGAAATTCTGTGTCCCAAACATGTTGAAATGGCCTCATTAGCCTTTTGAGATTCAGTCCTTTCTTCTCTTTTCTTCTTCTCCCTGAAGCAATACAATTCAAAAAAGTCAAAATCTTCCTACAAAAAATAAGTCAATCAAATTTATATGAACAAGAACAAGTAGATGTACAACTTCAGAGTCAAATAGGCCTCGTCAAAAAATAATTTCTAGTGTTATAAATTCACAAAGTAAACAAATTTTCTTGTCTTTTTTTGGTGGGGGAGGAAGATTTGTTTTGATTTTTTTTACTTTTTTTTGGGGGGGGGGTTGGAGTGTCAAAATCAAATGACTGGCATCCAAAAATCTGGTTCTTACCTGTCAACATATTCCCTTAGCAGCTCTTTAGCCTGGACCAACTTGGAAAGCAGATTACGGTACACATCCAAATCCCGATCAACACTTCTCTTGTTGATGTTCAAAGCTGCACAAAGCTGTTGGAATGACACCGGCGATTAAATGAGCAATAAATCATGTAAAACAGTTATGGCCGTATATAAGATCTAGTTTTCAATCTTGGTAATCAAATTTGAGAGCCATCCTCAGCAATGCCAGTGAGAAACATCTACTCTCAATCAAAATAATGAATCAAATTTCCATTCAAATAAAGGAAAGAAGGCATTGACTATGCAAATGAGGCTTGGAAAAAGAGTTTCAAGGCGCCATTTTTTCAATTCGGTTATTCCAAATGGGTCAGTGCCTAGATATGCAAGACTTTCTTGGACGTCCAGTTTGCCAAAAACTTGAGAGAAAACGTAAACTAAACTTGGGAGAATAAACTTCAAATCATTACTAAACTTGGTAGAATAAACTTCAAATCGTTAAAATAGAACACATAACAAATTAAATATTTGTAAGTTCAAATAAAATGGCCATGATTCCCTACATTAAATGGGTAACCATACCTTCTCCAAAATGGCCGGTTCTGTTGCATTTGCCATCTCAAGAAGTCGAAATAGGCCTACTGCAAAGAAACGACTATAACTGAAATCCCCCTTTCCACCTGCTCTTTCTGCAATATCTTTTAATATCCCTTCCACCTCTCCTTCTCTGGAAGAAAACTCGACTAGGGAATTTAGATTCTGAGCCCGCGCCCACTCTTCCAACTTCTGTGCATCTATTCTGTAGAGGCTCATATATAAGATCATTTATGGTAAAGAATTCTCAATGCAATTTATTCAAATTCCCAAAATAAAATGAAAAATTTGAAGGATGATGCTACTTCCATTTTTGCAAAAAGACCTTCATTTGGATATCTTAGAGACTCAACAAAGTGTTAAAGTACAAATACAGGGTCATAACGGTATGATCTTTAGAGACTTCAATTAATTATGGAAATAACCAATTACTCTATCTTCGAACCTATATTGTTCTGGCTCTTCCTTCAATGCCTTGATATATGCTTGGAAGATGGCATCTCGATCTTCATCACTAGGATACCCATCCATGAGTTGATCGTACACAGTGACAAAACCAAGTGCAAATACAGGGTCATAACGGTATGATCTCTTGTATCTCATTAAATGCTGCTGAACAATGAGCTCCTGCAGCACATTGTTGTAGATACTAGGGATCGGTCGTTTATATGCCTTGAGGAAATTATATTTTGTCTCCGATACAGTGGGAACATCTGCAAATAAAAGCCCGCAACCAAATTAAAATGAAGAGGTTTATATTTCGTTTCCATTGTGTCTGCCCCAATTACAGTATGAATCTCCAGAAAGATAAAGGAAACAAATGCAGAGTTATTAACAAACACTATAGACTTGAAGTGTCGACAAAGCGCAAACTCAAAATACTGTGTTGAAACAAGATTAATAATTATGAAAATGTGGAAATAGGAGCAATCAGACCAAACCCTTTACCACTTGGTGATAAAGCTACAGCTACCATTTCTAGTCAAGGACTACTTCAACCTAAAACCTTGAGCTGTTAAGTGGATACCTATAATTGATTTTTATACCTCTACCAAGTTTTTTGACAAGCTTTGAAACTGCATTATGTTTATAAAAATCAAATGAAATGGAGATGCTTACTAACAGATAAAGCCCACAATCTGCAGTTTTAAGAATCTTTTCCTTTTTAAATGGATATACTGCTGGATAAATTAGAAGTGCGTCCACAAGAACTTATGTTACAAGAAATTCCATAGGAAAATAGAATGCGAGATCAATCAGGAAAATTTACGATAAAATATATCTGACCCAAAATATAAACTCAAAAGTAATTGCATTCTGTTGGTTACCGTGAAATTGTGGAGTTCGCCCGTTTGCAGAAATTCAGGCACAATACTCAACAGTAATAATCATTTAGCAACAACCACTAAGAGAGTCAAAGGTATATGCATTCCCTTCGATTGGGGGACATCACCCCTAAAAAAGTTTTCCAGGTTTTCTCAATAGATATGAAGTTGAAATTCTTAAAAATCAATAAAATCCCAAACTTTAATTCAATAAATAAATAATCCAACCTGCAGTTTAAGAGTAATTTGCAGAACCAGACCTTAATTGAAATCGAACTTTAAAAGAATCAATAAATCAAACGCTAAAATTCCTCCCCCGGGGCCCAATCTTTCTCGGTAATCAGAACTAAAGAGAGAAGCAAGTGGACACCAACCTGTAGCAGAATGCATGCATTGAATAATCATTTTAGAAGTGGAATTGGAAGCTCCAACAGCAGCATAGTTGTAAGAAATGTTCGTCCGAAACCGTAATGCCTCCGAATTGAATCCGAGGAAGCGAGTGGAAGAGAAAGCAGGCTTTCTTTCAGAACATTGGGTTAATGCGGAGAAGGACACAGAAGTAACAGCGGCCATTGAAGGGAAATAATAGCAATGGAGGAGAGTGAAGAGGTGGGGGAATCAGAGTCAGAGAATTTGCAGCATGGTGGTTTCGATTGTGAAGAGAAAGGTGTAAGAGAGAAAGCAACAGCGTTTTTGGGCTCGAAAGTTTTTGTTTGTGAGGAGGGATAACCTTATCCAGAGTGTGAAACCGAAATTTTTTGTGAGTTTTCGAAACGGCCGATAGCATAATGACACGTGGAATTGTCGTGGCAAGGTTGAGTTCTCGTCGTGGGGGTTCAAGTAACGTTGTTGCTCTCGGAGTGTAAGATTTTGTTTCTGATTTTTTCTCTCTTCTTTCTTTGTGTGGCTTAGCTTCTGCCTCCATTTCCAGGTCAACACTCCACAGTCCACATGGCTGGGATGCTTGTGAAAAATTGACCATTCTGGTTGGTTTTTTCTTATTATTCAACAATGTAGTACAATTGTGATGGAAGTGAATTACTAAAATTTCTTGCAAGTCAATCAGTATCAAGAGCAACCCTTTGTTCGAGCAAAATAAAAAGAGCAACCTTTTGTAAGTATATAGGGGAAAGGAAAAGGCAACTTGGAATATTCTGCCTTGAGCTTTTTTTTGCTAGATTCGATTTCTTCCTTGACTTGGTCTTGGCATATAGGCTGCAAGACCAAAAGCATGTAGATATTTGGCAATGATTCAAGGGCACTCTTGTTGAAACTTGTATAACGGTTGTGTGTTTGTGTGTGTGATAACAACTAATTTTTGGGTGTGATTCTCTTACAAACTGTGTTCGTTACATATTCATAAAGTTCTTCCCTCTTATAAGGCATTGAGCTCTTGACTTTAAGAGATTAGCTTTTAGAGTATGGTTATGGGGAAGACTTGTGGTAGTTACATATTCATAAAGTTCTTCCTTCTGGCTTTTTGACCAAAATAATGTTAGAAAAAAAAATTACCACATTAAAGCGTATTGGAGCATTTTAAAAATAATGCGAGTTAGTGGCGTAAAGCGACTCGCGAACCCAATGGCGTAAAAGAGGTTCGTGTTTTATTGTGCATCTTGTGACAAAATTTGTGTCAGTGACGTGATAAAGATCTACGCCACCTAGTGGCGTGGATAACATCCACGCCACCATGCCACTAGGTGGCGTGGATAACATCCACGCCACAGTGGTGTGGATGATTAAATGGGGGAATCAGACCCACTTTAAATAAAGTGGGTCGATTCCATATTTTTAAAAAAATTAAATTAAATATAAAAAATTAATATTAATATAATTATAAATGATAAAAAAAGTGGAATAATTTAAAAGTTTCTCTTACGTTTAATTTGAAGTAAAAAAAAGCGTGGGTGAAATAAGCTCATTAAGAACGTCTTTTAAAAAATTACGCGGTAATTTGATTATAACAACAGATCCAAATACGGGGGATCTAATATTTGTTATACACCTACAATTTGGTTATAATGACGGTGTTGATTTTGGGATCTGTATAAAAAAAGTATACCGCGTAAAATTGTTTTACGGGATTTGTATAACTTATTATAAAAAAGTGTACCAATCCCGAAACACTTTACGTGATACACTTTATACAGATTCCAAAATCGGGCATTTGTTATAATAAATTGTAGGTGTATAACAAATATTAGATCCCCCGTATGTATGGGGATCTATTGTTATAATCAAATTTACCGCGTAATCTTTTAAAAGACGTTCTAATGAAGTTATTTTTCAAAATCTTTTTCTTTTGACTTCAAATTAAACGTAAGTAAGAACTTTTAAATTATTCCACCTTTTTTATCATTTATAATTATATTAATATTAATTTTTTATATTTAATATTATATTTAATTTAATTTAATTTTTTAAAATATGGAATCAGACCCACTTTAAATAAAGTGGGTCTGATTCCCCCATTTAATCATCCACGCCACTGTGGCGTGGATGTTATCCACGCCACTAGGTGGCGTGGATCTTTATCGCGTCATTCGCCCCAAATTTTGTCGGTATGTGTCGATGGCGTGAACCTTTTTCTTTTATTGGTTCAGTGGGAATGTCGTTAAATTACTAACTAGCTGCGTTATTTTGATAAAATGTTTCCGTCCGCTTTAATGTGATAAATATTTTTTTTTCAAACATTATTTTGGTCAAAAAGCCTCTTCCCTCTCCTTTCGCTTTTCATCATACTGAGGGTGAGTGATATGACATTGTCAACATGCACGTAATAACTAGCTTCACGTGAGTACTAGCTACTACCCTAGTGCCTTTTAGGTGCAAGCTTCATGTTTCATTCATAATGGTGAGATCTTATCTGATCTACATGTGCTCACGTGTGTATATTCCTTCTTATCCAGTGCTTTGACGAGTCACCCTGCTTTTACATATTTAACAATTCGTTCTTCACTGTAAATCAAGAATCAACCAACAGTACAACAATCAGATCAGTCTCAAAAGAAGCTGGTTATGAATTAAATGAAGATATATTAAGCAACAAAGCTGCAGATTACAGAATCTTGTCCTCCTTACTCACTCTTCACTATGATATCTAGCTAGAACTAGACGCCAAGCAGACAATCAAGCGTGACAGGTGGCCACTTGTATATTTGTTTATATATTTGTGCAAGAGTTGAACTTAGTTATATTTGGAAACTTATGAAGATGGTGTGATCAAAATCAAACCTATACAAGAGCTCACCTGGAAATGGAAGGAACCAAGGATCCAAGGAAACAATACATGATTCGTTCTCAGAAAGGATGCTTAAGGCAAAAGACTCAGATTAGTGTTCATGTTGATCAGGCTGCAAAAACCAGTAATTGTGATGCTGCAAGGTTTAAACAAGCAGAAGAAACTCTCCGCACTGTCATGTATTTGAGCTGTTGGGGTCCTAACTCCTAAACTCTATAATACTACAACTATTTTTGTGTCAACCGGCAAGTATCATCTTTTCTTCGTCCTACTAGTTGTATTTGTGTTCATTCTCTGTAGAAATACCTCAGCTGAAAAATGCTAGCTAACTTAGAGTTTGTAATGTCAAAATACCTCAGCTGAAAAATGCTAGCTAACTTAGAGTTTGTAATGTCAAGTTTAGACTTGTTAATAAAGGCCCTCTTACTATAAGCCCTTCTTCTAGCATCATATACATAGAAAACATGGTTAATGAAAAGAATCCCTCTGATTTGTCTTGAGAACGTATAATGCTACTTGTCGCTTAGTAATGACTTGGAGGAATAATTAGTTTATCAGGCTCATGAATCTCTAGAAACTTTCTGTTCGAGCAAGAAATCTGGAACAAGTTAAACGAAGCCTCTATTAGGATTCAATTTTCTCTTGTCTCGCTTTTAGATCGATGTGATGAACACTTGGAAGACAATATGCGTATGATAAACTGATCAATATGTATGTAAAGCATGTGATCCACCCATCTTTATTCAGAACCGATTTGCTATGGATCATAAGATTTAAATGGCCACACTTGACCGAGGTAATAGCAATTAACAGACAAAAAGAAGTTAAAATGCATACATTAATTAACTACGCATGAAAGGGGTGTGTGATGTTTGTTTAGGTATGATAGGAAACAAAACAGAGGATATATATGTATATATATGTAAAGCCCTTCCTCAAGCACTTCACAAAGTGATAACAGAAACTGTGGTACAACCAAAAACATAAATATCTGGAGCTGAAACTGCTGCATCATGAATTATTTATTAAATATAGTTATTTATCTGGGTCCCCAAAATATAACATGCATCAGCTTTTCAGCTCTTTCTAATTTCTTCAACTTGTACTTCTCGTTTGCTCCCACCATCTTCACTTTGTCTTCTTCTCCGGTGAGACGCTGTACCTGAGGGAACTTATCGTAGTCCCCTCTCGGTGTCGCACTCATAGCAGGCGCCAAGTCCTTTGAGGCAAGCTTAGTCATGGCTTCAAATTGAACCAGAAATGGCTTCCCTCTTATTCATGGGAAGAACTCTTGAGTAGTGCGAGTCTATCTACAAGCAATACCTTCTTTATATACATATATATGACATTTTTGTTGTCTCTTTTGGTTATACTAAACTCAGCTATTTGATTAAACAATGCTCAGCAAATGACTTTTCGTGACACTTAGAATGAATTTGAGTAATAATTGGTGAGATTGCAACCTTTTGAAGTTCTTTACATGCACTTTTTTTCACATATGTACTAAGAGGTAAAAAGAGATGAGTAGATATTTGAGAGTAACACTTGACTTTAGCCATTTCTTTACCAATAAGAAACTTTAATATTGTTGTTCATTGGACCCCACCTTATCTACTTCAACATAAACAATGGTTTCATTTCCCAAACTACGGGTCTGAAATAACAAACCATGGGATTCTCACAAAACCATGAGCCGCATAAGAATCCCCCCATGAAGACAAAGTTGAGAAATGGCCCCACAATAAATGAAATGAAATCCATTGCATTTGATGACATTCTCTCTGCAAGATCTGTACAAATAGTGAACCCATCTCATTTTCAATTTCAAGCAGTAATTTGAAAGATACACAGAGAAGTGATAAAAGCTTCGATCGATCGGCATGTGTGGAACAAGAGGAGGATGGGTTGTGGCAACCAGTGTAGGAGTAATGGAGGCAATGAAGGATCAAGGGTATTGCAGAAATTGGAACAATCTGATAATAAGGTCAGAAGCTCAGGCTTCTTCAGTCATTTCAAAGAAGCTGATGACAAATAATGAGAAGATAAACAATTCAGAGGAGTCTCTAAGGACGATCATGTACTTGAGCTGCTGGCTGGGATCCTAACAGCTACAAGAAGGAAAGTTTATAAATGTGCATTACCTCTGAGTTTAGATAATGATAATTGCATATATAAGTATGTATTATTGTTAGAGAGGACATGTAAACTGTAACTGTAATTGCTATCTTCTGACTCTGGGTATCAATAAAAACGGTAGCTTCAAGAGAAATAGCCTCGGAGAGATTGATTCGTGTGTCCCCAGTTTTACAAGATTGATGTTAAGCAAATGTCTTCATGTTGATGAATACTCAGATACCATTTTCTGGAAATAACTTATGAAACTGATACAAGGAACTGGTGAAAGAAAGGAACCGTGTCTCAACTATTGGTATAGCCTTTGCCCTTTAGATTTCAGGTTCCAAAAATGGTGATCTAATTAACACCACCTTTTCTCAATTTTTTGTACATAATTCCAATTGGAGACTAGATTTCTGTGAATCGATCAGAGAAGCCCTTAGGTTAAAACGATGTTTTCTCAAAATCTTTATATATATAGCCAAGTATTAGAGATAATACTGACCCTAGCTCGACATGATTGTTTTCTTTGAATTAATAATTTAAAATGACGTAATTATATTCTTTACATTCATAATTTACCTGTTTATTTATTATCATATACAATTAAAAAGAGAAAAACCAACCATTTCCCTAGTTCGCTAGAAAACAAACGGCCTTTTGGTGTCACTTACATCACATGCGCAAGTCCAGCCGAGCAAGAGGATAAAGATGAAGAAAATACTATTTTTTTTTCCGGGGATTACTTTAATATTGTTTAGCCCATTAAAAAAGGAACAGGCCCCAAAAACCAGAGGCTTTCCTGCCTCTGGAATTCTCGAACAATCCCTGGTTTTCCATAAAGTTTGGCCTTTTCTTCTGTTTCATCGACTCAGTGTCAGAGATCTGAAACTTCACTCTATCCATACACTGATACACACATATATAAGAGGCTTGTATTCCCAAGCTTCATCAGCCATAAATCCTGCCTCTGTTCATTTTCTTGTCATTTCATAGTGAACTACAGGTTGTATAGACTAGAAAAGTTTAGAGAAGAATAGAAACATGAGTTCAGCGCGCAGAGCTTGGATCGTGGCAACAAGTGTTGGAGTTGTGGAGGCCTTGAAGGACCAAGGCGTGTGCAGGTGGAACCATTCTTTAAGGTCAGTTCAACAACATCTCAAGAATCAAGCAAGGTCCATCTCACAGGCCAAGAAGCTTTCTTCTTCTTCTTCTTCTGCAATGGTTTCCCAAAGAATCAAGGACGAGAAGACAAAGCAATCAGAAGAGTCCCTTAGGACGGTCATGTATTTGAGTTGCTGGGGTCCTAATAATTAGAACCCAACGGCATCATCTTTTTTCTCTTAAAAAAGTTGTCTGACCATTGTGAAAGCTGTAAGAACTGATGTAAATTTTTTATAAATGATAGGTGCAGTGTGAAACATTAGCAAATCTCAATCACATTCCTTCAAAAATGCTTCATTTTTTCGTGCAAAACTTTTTGCCCCTGAAGAACCTGATACAACAAAATAAACGAGAACAAGAGTAAAAATCAGATACTCTGATCAGGAATTTCATATTGATTATAAGCAAAAGGTATTCTTAGTCAAGGCTCATACTGTGAAGAAAAGGAAGACTGATATTCAAATAACTGTTCCAACATCGGACAACTGAGTTAGAGATGTTTTGGCGGTGTCAAATAAATATACCTACAATAAAATCTTATTTTTATAAACGTAAACATTTAAGAATGTTTTATGAAAAATCTACCCACAATTTAGTAGAGCAATTCACTTCCATTCTTATGGCAGCATGCGCGCGGAAGTGTCCCTTGTTGGTTAGTTGAATTATTTGAAACAAGCAGTTTTGAGCTTCAATGGTTTTCACAAGGAAGCAAACCAAGCGCCCATTTTGTCCTTATTTTGACGTAGATGTATGGTCCCACACCTCAAAACCACTACCTCACAGACTCTGGCTTTCCCCAAGTTTTGGCCTCCTCTTCCACCTACCTCACACTTTCCCATTTATATATTTGCCAATTCACTCACTCCATCAAACCCAACCCTTACCTACTGATCTCACCATTACACTTCTAAAGACTTGTGAAGCTATTGTGTGTCATAGAAAAAGCTAAGCATTAAGATGAGTTCAGCAAGCAGAGCATGGGTTGTGGCGACCAGTGTTGGAGTAGTGGAGAGCTTGAAGGACCAAGGCGTGTGCAGGTGGAACTATGTTCTGAGGTCAGTTCAACAACATCTCAAGAACCAAGCTGGGTCCATCTCTCAGGCAAAGAACATTTCTTCTTCATCTGCTTCTGCCATGGCTTCAAAAGGATTCAAGCACCACAAGACAGAACAATCTGAAGAGTCCCTTAGGACTGTCATGTACTTGAGCTGTTGGGGTCCCAACTAAAGCAAAAGAGAAGACGAAAAAAACGAACATTTTTGTAATTAGTTCCTTGTTCCACCAGCAAAACATGGAGAACGAGCTTTCTGGTGCCATATTTGGACTTTAGTTGTTTCTGATGTTCATGTCATAGATATCTCAATAAAAATCTCGGATTTTTCCTCGTTACATGTTGTTCCCCTTCTTTTATGCCGCTAGGGTCTAACAAAAACATTGCTCTGAGATAATCCTTCAACAAAATGGGGGCTGATTATTTCTCGATACGTATGTTATGGTTCCGCCTTGGCCCCTCTATATGTTGTGCGTTTTTAGCTCCAGCCGTACCAAACTCTGTGTTTTCAAAAAAGTAAAAGAGCAAAAGCGCCGTTGCCGGGGATCGAACCGGGTCACCCGCGTGACAGGCGGGAATACTCACCACTATACTACAACGACCAGATGCTCTGGGGTTCTCTAAACAAAATAATTAGTTTAAGTAAATAATGAGATAAAGTAGTTTCTAAATTCTAACACTCCTCCTTGAACCTTGGGCTATAGTCTGTAGCAGTTTTATGTGTTGGCTCAAAACTGCGGGAATCACTTTCCCTACCCATCCTGGGTTGGGAAAGCTTTTCCCATCTGGACGGTGCGGGATCTAGATAGTCAGGATTTTTTTTTTTTTTTAATATTTTATTTTTAAAAAATAATTATTTTAATAGGTAGATAATCTAAAATAAAGATAATTTTTTCAATTAACATATTTTTAAAAAATAATTTTTTTATTTAAAAATAACGAGTTTTAAAAAAATTAAATTTAGACGATTCAGATTAAGAAAAGCTCTCCCTCCCTATATTAGGATAGGTAGGGAAAGTGGTTCCCAAAACTGCGTGAGCGTTATCTTTTACTTGGCTTCATTTGACGCGAGCATATGGTCCCACACCCCAAAACCACTTGCGTATAGCCTCTGGTTTTCTCGCGAGCAAAAAAAATAGCCTCTGGTTTTCTCGGAGACGTCGTTTTCTTCTTACGACGTGCTACCCACCCCCATCTCAAGCTTCCCTAGCTATATAAAACAACCCTTTCCCTCATTTGCTCCATCAAACCCAAATCCTGCTACTTCCATTTCTCACCGAGTTTCCTTTCCTGTCATACCAAGAACAAATCAAACAGTGTTATAAGAATAATCATAAGATGAGTTCAGCAAGCAGAGCTTGGATTGTGGCAACTAGTGTTGGAGTTGTGGAGGCCTTGAAGGACCAAGGAATTTGCAGATGGAACTCTTCTTTAAGATCAGTTCACCAACATCTCAAGAACCAAGGGAGGTCCGTCTCTCAGGCTCAAAAGCTTTCTTCTTCTTCTGCTATGATTTCTAACAGACTCAAAGATGAGAAGGCGAAGCAATCAGAAGAGTCCCTGAGGACAGTGATGTACTTAAGCTGTTGGGGTCCCAATTAAAGCCAAAGGGAAGCTAGAAAAGAACATTCTTGTAATTAATTCCTGGTTCTAATCTTCCTCGTGTTGTATTAGCTTTAGTTTATTCTCCCTTGTGACGGCGTGATGTAAATTTTGATAGACGGTAATGGAAAAGTCTGAATTTTTCACTATAAGTTGATGTTCATCCCCATTTTCCTCTTATCTGAAAGTTGATTACTTTATCAACATTTACATACTGATATGTGCATGCCTTATTTAAAAGTGAACACAAGATCGCCAACTGAAGACAAGGGCAAAACACGAAACTGATTATCATAGAAATTTTAGGGAGATGACAGAAAAGAAGTGGCTCTTATTTCGTGAACTTTGAATACAGGTATATGTTACTGCCTCCCATTTTTGGATTTAAAAAAACTGTTAAACTGAAGACAATTATATCTTGAGAAGCGTCTGAATTTTAATGACTTGTAGATTGTTTACTTTGAAGTCATAATTAAAACTTAGTGACTTAACTGCTTCTGGCCTTGGATTCCTGAACCAAAAAGAACAGGGTAGTGAACAATTATCCACATGAGTTCAGAAAACAGGTGGACGGTTCTTGTGGGACTGTAACTCTAGTGTGAGTGAAAAGTTCTGTACTGAACTAAACGTTTCAAAAGTTGAGTTAAGATATCCAACAATTATGTGAAGATATGATTTCTTTTAATACCGCCGTACTAATGTTATTTGCAAAAGTTCTCTTACAAATCAATAGATTTTATCTACAGTATTTTGAACTGCTTTTAATAGGGCACTAGAAGACAGCCATTGATCATAGGGATTCATGAAAAAGGCACCGTTCAGTTATTAATATCAGGATGTTGCAGTTACTGTAAAATTCTTGAGCACTTGAAAAGTAAACAAATGACAGCTTCATTGGTAATGCTTCTATTCATATTTTTGTGGGGGATGTGGCTACTGATTTATTATTTTTCAAAATTGCTATTTCATTATTAATTGTTTTAGCCTCCGATCACTGGATCCAAAGTGTGTCGCCTCTGTCCTGAAGCAAGCTATAATAATCTACTCAAAAGAGATAAGGACTTGGAGAGGTAAAAAAATTTGAAAAAAATCAAGAATCTCGAGATAATCTTGCTTAGTGGCAGTAGCCGTGTGTGTGATAAGGATATGTGGTCCCATTGAGAAGGATACACTTGTTGTGAAGTTCAGGCAATGAAACAAGGAACCATGGGCTTGTGAGCCACCAAAACCACCTGCACAATTCTTTCAGCACCTGATTTTTCTTCTTATCCATATTTATTTCCAAGTTTTAACAACTTGGCTATCTCAAGCTTCCTTCTACATATAAAAGAACCACATTCACTTCATCTTCCTCCATCAAAACACACACTTATTTTACAACTGAGTTACACCTACCTTAGTAACAGAAGAATTAAAAGATGAGTTCAGCAAGCGCAGCTTGGAGAGCTGCAACAAGTATTGGAGTTGTGGAGGCCTTGAAGGATCAAGGAGTGTGTAGGTGGAACCATGCTTTAAGATCAGCTCAACAACATTTGAGAGCTCAAGTGAGGTCTCTGTCTCAAGCAAACAAGCTTTCTTCTTCTTCTTCTGCCATGGTCTCTACCGGCCTAAAAGATGACAACACAAAGCAGTCTGATGAGTCCTTAAGGACGGTCATGTACTTAAGCTGCTGGGGTCCCAACAATTTTTTTTTTTTTTTTTTTTTTGGGTACTGAACTATCAATCATCTCTATCAACAAAAAAATGTGGAGGCTGATATTTCTGGAGCTATTATTTTGGCCTTCCTTGGGGCTTGTATATAATATAATGTAGTTAGTGAAATTCTGTTTGTCCATTTAACTTGTGTTTCTCAGCATTTTTCACCTTCATGAACTTTCTCTTTTAATGGAAATTGCATATTGTATCCAGTCTCATTTTCCCAAGAAATTAAATCGCAGCAGAAAAGGGCTGCGAGGAATCTATGCTTATTCCAAGGCCATCTTCCACCAAAATATGTAAAAACACTTATTTCAGCAACGACGGAGCAAATAGAGAGTTCACTAGTAAAACTTTAGTAATTGGCGAGTGAACTGCAAAATAAAGTTGAAAGCGCCCACTCTACTAACCTCTTTACAGTAGATGAATATTGTTTTAGAAGAAAAAGGAGCAAAGGATAAATTTGTTGAACTCAAAAGTGTATTTATATGGCAATTGGCAACTGTGTGGGGACTGAGACTGAATACCATTTCTCATTAGGTTTTCAAGTTATGTGAGGGCCAATTGGAAAAAGCATCAAAGGTGAAAAACTAAGAATAAAGTGAATAAATAAGAATACAGAGCATCACAGGGAAAAAATGCATAACAGTTTAAGGCCCCTAATTCATCAGTATGTGTTGTTCGATGGGAAAGTCAGAGAATATGAAGGATAGGTAGAATCTTTATTTTGTAATTACCAGCCACTTGCCGAATCAGTTTTACACTAACTTCTTGCTAAGATGGAATCATTTATTTCTTCAAAAGACCAAAAAAAAAAAAAAAAAGCAGTTTCAACTCTTTTCTCCTAGAAACCGGGGGTATGGTAGTTTTTTATAAGATCCAAACCGCGTGCTGGTTGTCATTTTATGAAGCCTAGTTACCAAACCTCAGAAATCCAAAGCCACAACGTGCTTAATTGAAAGTGACGTAGGTATATGATCCAACATCCCAAAACCACTTGCTCACAGCCTCTGGTTTTGCCATAGTTTTGTCTTTCGTTTACCTACTTTCTCATCTCAAGCTTCCCTATATATAAAACAATCCTTCCTCTTGTTTGCACCATCAAACCTAAATCCTGCTATCTAGTGATCCATTTCTCACCGTGTTTCCTTTTCTATCATACCAAAAGCAAACCAAGCCGTGTTTTATTTTAAGAAGAATCATAAGATGAGTTCAGCAAGCAGAGCTTGGATTGTGGCAACAAGTGTTGGAGTCGTGGAGGCCTTGAAGGACCAAGGAATTTGCAGATGGAACTCTTCTTTAAGGTCAACTCAGCAACATCTCAAGAACCAAGCAAGGTCCATCTCTCAGGCTAAAAAGCTTTCTTCTTCTGTTGTGATTTCCAACAGACTCAAAGATGAGAAGGCAAAACAATCAGAAGAGTCCCTAAGGACAGTGATGTACTTAAGCTGTTGGGGCCCCAATTAAAGTAGAAGGGAAGCCAGAAAAGAATTTTTTTTTTTTTTTGTAATCTATTCTTAGTTCTCTGCTTCCCAGGGACAAAAATGAATGATTGAGTTTTCTGGTGCCATATTAGTTTAGTTGATTCTCCATGGTGACAAAATGGTGTAAATTTTGACAAACACTAATACAAGTGTCATGTTTTATATCTTGTAACACACTTGTTCATCGCCATTTTAACTTTGGTATTCTTTGATAACAGAATGGACGTGGCTGTTATAAGTAAAGAAATATGTGAATTGTGTGCTTTTCACTTATAATTAAAATTTAGTGACTTAACTGCTTCTGGCCTTGGACTTCTTAACCAAAAAATAATTGGGGAGTGAACAACTACCAACACGTGCTCATAAAACAGGCGGACAGTTCTCGTTGGACTGTAGCTTTAGTGTGAGTGAAAGAAATATGTACTGAACTGAATGTTTCAAAAGCTCGGAGTTCAGATTTTATCATGTGAAGATATGATTTCTTTTAATAACATCGTTCAAATGTTACTTGCACAAACTCTCTTACAAATCATTAGCATCAGCTTTTATTAATTTACTCAACAGCATTTTGAACTGCTTTTAATAACATAAGAAGATAGGCTTGATCTATCCTAAATATTTCCAGGGACCAAAGATTGTGAAAAGTTTACAGTTCAATTATTAATGTCAGTATGTTGCAGTTACTGTAAAGTTCTTGAGCACTTGGAAAGTAAACAGAAACACAAGCACTTCATTAGTAAAGTAATAACAAATACGTGCCTCATCGTGCAATGAATCTATTCATAATAGAATGAGCCAAGTGTATCTGTAAGGTGGCCATTGTTTTTTTTTTTTGATACACCAAGTAGGGGAGGGGGCAGGGTTCGAACCCTGGACATGAGGGAGTGAAGCCAAGCTCCAATGCCATTGTTTTATTATTTCAGAAGATTGCGATTTCATTATTAATTGTTTTAGCCTCCAATCACTGTATCCAAAGTGTGTGTCCTTTGTCTTCAAGCAAGCTATAATTAATTCAAAAAAGATAAGGACTTCTTGGTGGGGTAAAAATTAAAAAATCAAGATCCTCCAGAAAATCTTGCTTAGTGGTAGTAGCCGTGTGTGACAAACTTGTGATAAAGACATGCGGTCCCATTGAGGAGGATACAATTTAAATTGATTGTGAAGCTCAGGCAATAAAATAAGGAACCATGGGCTTGCAAGCCACCTGCACAATTCTTTCAGCACCTGGTTTTTCTTCTTATCCATAGTCATTTCCAAGTTTTAACAACTTGGGTATTTCAAGCTTCCTTCTATATATAAAAGAACCACATTCACTTCATCTTCCTCCATCAAAACATACACTTATTTTACCACTGAGATACACCAACCTTAGTAACAGAAGACATAAAAGATGAGTTCAGTCAGCGCAGCTTGGAGAGTTGCAGCAAGTATTGGAGTTGTCGAGGCCTTGAAGGATCAAGGAGTGTGTGGGTGGAAACATGCTTTAAGATCAGCTCAACAACATTTGAGAGCTCAAGTGAGGTCTCTGTCTCAAGCAAACAAACTTTCGTCTTCCTCGACTTCTGCCATGGTGTCTACCACACTAAAAGATGACAACACAAAGCAATCTGAGGAGTCCTTCAAGACGGTCATGTACTTAAGCTGCTGGGGTCCCAACTAAACAATATTTTTTTGTGTTGACCAAAAAATGTGGGCTGATAAATCTGGGGCTGTTTTTTTTTTTTTTGCCTTCCTTGAGGCTTGTATATATAATGTAGTTAATGAAATTCTGTTTCTCCATTTAACGTGTGTTTCTCAGCATTTTTCACCTTCATGAACTTCCCCTTTAAATGGAAACTGCATATTGTATGCACAGTTTTACACTGAAACCTTTCAATTTTCCAAGAAATCAAATCGCAAGAGAAAAGGGCTGTGAGGAATTTATGCTTCTTGCAATGCCATCTTCCGCCAAATATATTTGTAACAACACTTCTTTCTGCAATGGGGTTGCAAACTTACAATCCTTTTGATGCACATGATTGATCGTACAAGATTTTTCGGAAGCTTGAATTTTGAATTCCACGATGAAAAATTGAAGCAAAGTTTCTTCTTGGCTGGTTTTACCTTCTCAATCCTTTTGATGCACATGAATGGTCGGCATCACATTTAGAAACCAATTGATTGACTACTGAATAAATTTTGCCTAGAAATTATCACACTCTAGTTCGAGGGGATGACTTGTGAATAAAGGGGGATAGACTATAGAGTAACTAGAGAGTTCACTTTGAGCAAAAAAAAACTAGAGAGTTCACTAGTGGTGAACCCATAGAGTGAGTAACTGGAGAGTGAACAGCAAATAAAGTTGAAAGCCCCCACTCTATTAGTATAGTGGGGGATTATTTTAGAAGAAAAAGGAGTAAAGGCTAAACTTGTTGAACTCGAAAGTCTATTATATGGGGACTGAGACTGAGAGCACATTTCTTATTGAAAGTTTTCAAGTTATCTGAAAGCCATTTGGAAAATGTATCAAAGATGAAAAACTAAAAACAATGTGAAAATTAGAAAAATACTGAGGGTAATAGGGGAAAAAGGCACCAACAGTGTAAGTCCTTTTATTCATCAGTATGTGTTGTTCAATGTGAAAGTCCATGAAAGATTGGTACAATATGTATTGCGTAATTTCCAGCCACTTGCCGAACAATTTTACTCCAAATTCTTGCAAAGCTGGAAACATTTATTTCATCAAAAGACTCGGGGGGAAAAAAACAAGCAGTTTCAACTTTTTATCCATGAAACTGGGGGTATAGCTTTTTTATGAGATACAAACCGCGTGCTTACTTGAAAGTGACGTAAGTATGTGGTCCAAGCCCAACATCCCAAAACCACTTGCTCAAAGCCTCTGGTTTTCCAGAGTTTTGGCCTTTTTCTTTCATCTACCCACTACTTCCCTTTATATATTACACTCCTTCCAATCGTTTGCTCCATCAAAACCCAAATCCTGCTATCTAGTGTTCCAATACTCACCGAGTTTCCTTTACTTTCATACCAAAAGCAAATCAAACAGTGTTATAAGAAGAATCATAAGATGAGCTCAGCAAGCAGAGCTTGGATCGTGGCAACTAGTGTTGGAGTTGTGGAGGCCTTGAAGGACCAAGGAATTTGCAGATGGAACTCTTCTTTAAGATCAGCTCACCAACATTTCAAGAACCAAGCGAGGTCCGTCTCTCAGGTTAAGAAGCTTTCTTCTTCTTCTTCTGCTATGATTTCCAACACACTCAAAGATGAGAAGGCGAAGCAATCAGAAGAGTCCCTGAGGACAGTCATGTACTTAAGCTGTTGGGGTCCCAATTAAAGCCAAAGGGAAGCTAGAAAAGAACATTCTTGTAATTAATTCCTGGTTCTAAGCTTCCTCGTGTTGTATTAGCTTTAGTTTATTCTCCCTTGTGACGGGGTGATGTAAATTTTGATAGACGGTAATGGAGAAGTCTGAATTTTTCACTATAAATTGATGTTCATCCCCATTTTCCTCTTATCTGAAAGTTGATTACATTATCAACATTTACATACTGATATTTGCATGCCTTATTTAAAAGTGAAAACAAGATCCCCAACTGAAGACAAGGACAAAACACGAAACTGATTATCATAGAAATTTTAGGGAGATGACAGAAAAGAAGTGGCTCTTATTTCGTGAACTTTGATTACAGATATATGTTACTGCCTCCCATTTTTTGATTTAAAAGAACTGTTAAACTGAAGACAATTATATCTTGAGAAGCGTCTGACTTTTAATGACTTGTGGATTGTTTACTTTGAAGTTATAATTAAAATTTAGTGACTTAACTGCTTCTGGCCTTGGATTCCTGAACCAAAAATAACAGGGGAGTGAACAATTATCCACATGAGTTCTGAAAACAGGTGGACGGTTCTTGTTGGACTGTAACTCAGTGTGAGTGAAATTTTCTGTACTGAACTAAACGTTTCAAAAGTTTGGAGTTAAGATATCCAACAATTATTTGCAAAAGTTATCTTACAAATCAATAGATTTTCTCTACAACATTTTGCACTGCTGTTAATAGGGCATTAGAAGACAGGCATTGATCATAGGGATTCATGAAAAATGTACCGTTCAATTATTAATATCAGGATGTTGCAGTTACTGTAAAATTCTTGAGCACTTGAAAAGTAAACACACAACAGCTTCATTGGTAGTAAAGTAATACCAATACGTGCCTCAATGTACAATGCTTCTATTCATATATTTGTGGGGGACGTGGCGACTGTTTTATTATTTTTGAAGATTGCTATTTCATTAGTAATTGTTTTAGCCTCCAATCACTGGATCCAAAGTGTGTCCCCTTTGTCCTGAAGCAAGCTATAATAATCTACTCAAAGAGATAAGGACTTCTTGGAAGGGTAAAAAAAAATTTCAAAAATCAAGAATCTAGAGAGATTCTTGCTAAGTGGCAGTAGCTGTGTGTGTGACAAACTTGTGATAAGGACATGTGGTCCCATTGAGAAGGAGACACTTATTGTGAACCTCAGGCAATAAAATAAGGAACCATGGGCTTGTCAGCCACCAAAACCACCTGCACAATTCTTTCAGCACCTGGTTTTTCTCCTTATCCATAGGCATTTCCAAGTTTAAACAACTTGGGTATCTCACGCCTCCTTCTACATATAAAAGAACACATTCTCTTCATCTTCCTTCATCAAAACATATTCTTATTTTACCACTAAGATACACCAACCTAAGTAACAGAAGAATTAAAAGATGAGTTCAGCAACCGCAGCTTGGAGAGTTACAGCAAGTATTGGAGTTGTGGAGGCCTTGAAGGATCAAGGAGTGTGTAGGTGGAACCATGCTTTAAGATCAGCTCAACAACATTTGAGAGCTCAAGTGAGGTCTCTGTCTCAAGCAAACAAGCTTTCTTCTTCTTCTTCTTCCTCTTCTGCCATGGTCTTTACCAGACTAAAAGATGACAACACAAAGCAGTCTGATGAGTCCTTAAGGACGGTCATGTACTTAAGCTGCTGGGGTCCTAACTAAAGTTTTTTTTTTTTTTTGGGTACTGAACTATCAGTCATCTCCATCAACAACAAAATGTGGAGGCTGATAGTTCTGGGCTATTATTTTGGCCTTCCTTGGGGCTTGTATATAATATAATGTAGTTAGTGAAATTCTGTTTGTCCATTTAACTTGTGTTTCTCAGCATTTTTCACCTTCATGAACTTTCTCTTTTAATGGAAATTGCATATTGTATCCACAATCTCATTTTTCCAAGATATTAAAACGCAGCAGAAAAGGGCTACGAGGAATCTATGCTTCTTCCAAGGCCATCTTCCACCAAAATATGTAACAACACTTATTACAGCAACTACGGAGTAACTAGAGAGTTCACTAGTAAAACTTTAGTAATTGGTGAGTGAACTGCAAAATAAAGTTGAAAGCGCCCACTCTACTATCCTCTTGACAGTAGGTGAATATTGTTTTAGAAGAAAATGGAGTAAAGGCTAAATTTGTTGAACTCAAAAGTGTATTTATATGGCAATTGGCAACTGTGTGGGAACTGAGACTGAGCACCATTTCTCATTAGGTTTTAAAGTTATATAAGGGCCATTTGGAAAAAAGTATCAAAGGTGAAAAACGAAGAACAGAGTGAATAAATAAGGATATATATTGAGCATCACAGGAAAAAAATGCATAACAGTTTAAGGCCCCTATTTCATCAGTATGTGTTGTTCGATGGGAAAGTCAAAGAATATGAAGGATAGGTAGAGTATTTATTTTGTGATTACCAGCCACATGACGAATCAGTTTTACACTAAATTCTTGCTAAGCTGGAATCATTTATTTCTTCAAAAAAAAAAAAAAAAGTAGTTTCAACTCTTTTCTCCTATAAACCGGGGGTATGGTAGGTTTTTAAAAGATCCAAACCCCGTGCTGGTTGTCATTATGTGAAGCCTAGTCACCAAACCTCAAAAATCCAAATCCACAACGTGCTTACTTGAAAGTGACGTAAGTATACGATCCAACATCCCAAAACCACTTGCTCACAGCCTCTGATTTTCCCATAGTTTTGGCCTTTTCTTTCATCTACCTACTTTCTCATCTCATGCTTCCCTATATATAAAACAATCCTTCCTCTTGTTTGCTCCATCAAACCCAAATCCTGCTATCTAGTGTTCCATTACTCACCGTGTTTCCTTTTCTTTCATACCAAAAGCAAATCAAGCAGTGTTTTATTTTAAGAAGAATCATAAGATGAGTTCAGCAAGTAGAGCTTGGATTGTGGCAACAAGTGTTGGAGTCGTGGAGGCCTTGAAGGACCAAGGAATTTGCAGATGGAACTCTTCTTTAAGGTCAACTCAGCAACATCTCAAGAACCAAGCAAGGTCCATCTCTCAGGCTAAAAGCTTTCTTCTTCTTCTGCTATGATTTCCAACAGACTCAAAGATGAGAAGGAAAAACAATCAGAAGAGTCCCTAAAGACAGTGATGTACTTAAGCTGTTGGGGTCCCAATTAAAGTAGCAGGGAAGCAAGAAAAGAAATTAATTTTGTAATCTATTCTTAGTTCTCTGCTTCCCCAGGAACAAAAAAGGATGATTGAGTTTTCTGGTGCCATATTAGTTTAGTGGATTCTCCATGTTGACAGAATGATGTAAATTTGGACAAACACTAATACAAGTGTCAGGTTTTATACTCCCTCCGGTCCAATTATAAGGCAACGTTTGAGAGTTGGTTTTGGCCTTAATTATAAGACAACATTTTAATTTTTGTCAATTTCTTCCTAAAATACCCCTATTTTATTCTCAAGTATATTTGGTTTTTGGTGAGTATATATATGTTGATGCGTAGACTCTTACAGTAAGTAAAACTTTTAAATTGTTGAATTTTAATTTATTTATCAATCAGCTGACATTAATTTTTCAATACATATATATATAGACACACATTTACACACACACAACAGACACACATATATATGTGTGCGTACACACGTGTGTGTGTGTTTATACATATTTGTATATTTGTGTATCTATGTGTGTGTTTGTCAATATGGGTGTGTGTGTGTATATATATGTTGTGTGTGTTTATTACATATATGTATATTTGTGTTTCTATGTGTTTGTCAATATATGTGTGTGTATACAAATATATATAAATATGTGTGTGTTTGTGTCTATATATATGTGTGTGTAAGTATATGTACACACACATATGTGTGTGTGTGTGTATAGTATACATATATATACGCACATATATGTATATATAGCAAAACCATTATTTCAATTAGAAAGTGTATAGAAAAAAAAAATTATATTGGAGAAGTATGTGGTAGGGGTTGTTGATTTACTTTTACTTATGTCATTTTAAATTTATATGAGGGCATTTTAGAAAAATGAGTAAAATTAACTAATTTAACTCATCTCCTTAATCTCCCCAAAATCGGTTAAATATGTCCTATAATTAGGACCGGAGGGAGTATCTTGTAACACACTTGTTCTTCGCCATTTTAACTTTGGTATTATTTGATAACAGAATTGACGTGGCTGTTATAATTAAAGAAATATGTGAATTGTGTGCTTTGCAATTATAATTAAAATTTAGTGACTTAACTGCTTCTGGCCTTGGATTTCTGAACCAAAAAATAATTGGGGAGTGAACAACTATCCACACGGGCTCATACAACAGGTAGACAGTTCTTGTTGGACTGTAACTTTAGTGTGAGTTAAAGAAATCTGTACTGAACTGAATGTTTTAAAAGTTTGGAGTTCAGATTTTATCATGTGAAGATATGATTTCTTTTAATACCACCGTTCAAATGTTACTTGCACAAACTCTCTTACAAATCATTAGCATCAGCTTTTATTAATTTACTCAACAGCATTTTGAACTGCTTTTAATAGACATGAGAAGACATGCTTGATCATATCCTAAATATTTCCAGGGACCAAAGATTGTGAAAAGTGTACAGTTCAATTATTAATGTCAGTATGTTGCAGTTACTGTAAAGTTCTTGAGCACTTGGAAAGTAAACAGAAACACAAGCACTTCATTAGTAAAGTAATAACAAATACGTGCCTCATCGTGCAATGAATCTATTCATAATAGAATGAGCCAAGTGTATCTGTAAGGTGGCCATTGTTTTATTATTTCAGAAGATTGCGATTTCATTATTAATTGTTTTAGCCTCCAATCACTGTATCCAAAGTGTGTGTCCTTTGTCTTCAAGCAAGCTAAATTAATTCAAAAGAGATGAGGATTTCTTGGTGGGGTAAAAATTAAAAAATCAAGATCCTCCAGAGAATCTTGCTTAGTGGTAGTAGCCGTGTGTGACAAACTTGTGATAATGACATGTGGTCCCATTGAGGAGGATACAATTTAAATGATTGTGAAGCTCAGGCAATAAAATGAGGAACCATGGGCTTGTAAGCCACCAAAACCGCCTGCGCAATTCTTTCAGCACCTGGTTTTTCTCCTTATCCATCAGTATGTGTTATTCAATGTGAAAAGTCCATGAAAGATGGTACAATATGTATTGCGTAATTTCCAGCCCCTTGCCAAACAGTTTTACTCCAAATTCTTGCCAAGCTGGAACCATATATTTCATCAAAAGACTCGAAAAAAACAAAAGAAAAAAAGAAAGAAAAAAAAGAAAGGCAGTTTCAACTCTTTATCCATGAAACTGGGGGTATAGTAGCTTTTTTTATGAGATCTAAACCTCGTGCTTACTTGAAAGTGACGTAAGTATGTGGTCCAAGTCCAACATCCCAAAACCACTTGCTGAAAGCCTCTTGTTTTCCAGAGTTTTGGCCTTTTTCTTTCATCTACCTACTACTTCCCGCTATATATTACACTCCTTCCAGTCGTTTGCTCCATCAAACCCAAATCCTGCTATCTAGTTTTCCATTTCTCACCGAGTTTCCTTTCCTGTCATACCAAAAACAAATCAAACAGTGTTATAAGAAGAATCATAAGATGAGTTCAGCAAGCAGAGCTTGGATCGTGGCATCTAGTGTTGGAGTTGTGGAGGCCCTGAAGGACCAAGGAATTTGCAGATGGAACTCTTCTTTAAGATCAGCTCACCAACATCTCAAGAACCAAGCGAGGTCCGTCTCCCAGGCTAAGAAGCTTTCTTCTTCTTCTTCTGCCATGATTTCCAACAGACTCAAAGATGAGAAGGCGAAACAATCAGAAGAGTCCCTGAGGACAGTGATGTACTTAAGCTGTTGGGGTCCCAATTAAAGCAGCCGGGAAGCATGAAAAGAAAATTTTGTTGTAATCTATTCTTAGTTCTCTGCTTTCCCAAAAAAAAAAAAAAGGATGATTGACTTTTCTGGTGCCATATTAGTTTAGTTGATTCTCCATGGTGACAGAGTGATGTAAATTTTGACAAACATTAATACAAGTGTCAGATTTTATTTCTTGTAACACACTTGTTCATCTCCATTTTCACTTTGGTATGCAGATGGGCTTCCTCTTAACTGAGAGATCCATACTCTATCAGCTTTTCTTCACTGATATACGCCTGACTTAAAACAGAAAATTCGCATTCCAACTGAAGATAATGAACAGCAAAAAGGAAAAACAAAACTGGTTATCCTTGAAATCTATGGAAAACAGAATGGACGTGGGCCACAATTTTGATTGCAGATTATTAGATTATATAATTCCCTCCCATTTTTGGTGAAAAAAATATGCCAAATGAAGACATGCTATTGCTATCCTGAGAAGGAAATAGCCATTCATGGGAAGCAAATATTTTTATAATGTTTGGCAGAATGAAAAATAAAAATAAAAAAATTGGGGGAGAGCAATTATGTCCACTAGTGCACAACTCTTGTTGGATTACCTGGTAATCAATTGGGTTACAAGTGAAAAGTCATTATATTAAATGTGATATCAATAGTAATATTTTATTAATGTATTGAAAAGCTTTATTTACCCCAAACATTTTGAAATATTTCATGGACAATATTAGATCAGTATGAAAATGTACTGATGTTTTGTTTAACTGTTTATCAGTATGCTGCAGTTTGCATAAAATTATTGAGCATTTGAAAAGTCAATAAGAAAATTGGTTTAATAAGTAAAGTAATGCCAATAGAGTCCTCAATGTGCTATGTATCTACTCATATTATCAACTATGTTATCATGTATTAATCACTCGATCCAAAAACTTTGTGCCCGTGTGTTGAAGTAAGCAGTACTCAACTCAGAAAGACAACCACATGCGAATCATGAACCTTAGCCTAATGCTAAGTAGCAGTATGTTGTCACCTTGTGATAAAGACATGTGGTCCCTTTGATGACGATGCATTTAACTTGGTTCTGAAACCATGGGCTTCAAAACCACCTGCACGATCCCTTCAGGCCTTGGTTTTTCCGCTTTATCTTTGTCCTTTTTCCTTCTTTCAGCAACAACTTTACCGTCTCAAGCTTCCCTCTTTATCTCTATATAAACAAACAATTTCACTTGATTTTCCACCATCAAAACATACACTGATTTCACAACTGAGTGACAACAACCTTTAGTTACAGAACAATTAAACAAGATGAGTTCTACAAGAAGAGCTTGGAGTGTTGCAGCTAGTATTGGAGCCGTGGAGGCCTTGAAGGACCAAGGTGTGTGTAGGTGGAACCATACTCTAAGATCAGCTCAACAACATCTGAAAAGTCAAGCGAGGTCTTTGTCTCAAGCAAACAAGCTTTCATCTTCATCTTCTGCCATGGTCTCTACCAGACTACAAGATGAGAACACAAAGAAGTCTGAGGAGTCCTTAAGGACGGTCATGTACTTAAGCTGCTGGGGTCCCAACTAAACTCTTTTTTTTTTTTTTTTTTTTTTTTTTTTTTGGGGGGGGGTATTGAACATTTGAACACTCAGTCATCTCTTTCAACAAAAAAATGTGGAGGCTGATAGTTCTGGGGCTATTATTTTGGCCTTCCTTTGGGATAGTATATAATATAATGCAGTTAATGAAATTCTGTTTCTCCATTTAACTTGTGTTTCTCAGCATTTTCCACCTTCATGAACCTTTTCTTTTAATGGAAATTGCAAATCTTATGATCAGTTTCATTTTTCCAAGAAATTAAATCGCAACAGAAAAAGGCTGAGAGGAATCTATGCTTATTCCAATGCCATCTTCAACCAAAATATGTAACAAGACTTATTTCAGCAACTATAGAGTAACTAGAGAGTTCACTAGTAAATCTATAGAGTAACTTGTGAGTGAACTGCAGATAAAGTTGAAAGCTTCCACTCTACTATCTTCTTTATAGTAGGTGATTATTTCAGAAGGAAAAAGCTTAGAGGCTAAATTTGTTGAACTCAAACGTCTATTATATGGGAACTGTGTGAGGACTGAGACTGAGAGCACCATTTCTCTTTAGGTTTTCAAGTTATCTGGAGTCCATTTGGAAAATGTATCGAAGGTGAAAAACTAAGAACAAAGTGAGTAAATAAGAATACTAAGCATCACAGGAAAAAAAAAATTGCATAACAGTTTTAGTCCCTTAATTCGTCAGTATGTGTTGTTCAATGGGAAAGTCTATGAATATGAAGGATAGGTAGAATATTTATTTTGTAATTACCATTTACCAGCCACTTGCCGAATCAGTTTTACTCCAAATTCTTGCTAAGCTGGAATCATTTATTTCTTCAACTCTTTTCTCCTAGAAACCGAGGGTATAGTAGTTTTTTTTAAGATCCAAACCGCGTGCTGGTTGTCATTATGTGAAGCTTAGTCACCAAACCTCAAAAATCCAAATCTACAACGTGCTTACTTGAAAGTGACGTAACGTGATATGGTCCAACATCCCAAAACCATTTGCTCACAGCCTCTAGTTTTCTCATAGTTTTGGCCTTTTCTTTCATCTACCTAATTTCTCATCTCAAGCTTCCCTATATATAAAACAACCCTTTCCCTTGTTTGGTCCATCAAACCCAAATCCTGCTATCTAGTGTTCCATTACTCACTGAGTTTCCTTTTCTGTCATACCAAAAGTAAACCAAAACAGTGTTATAAGAAGAATCATAAGATGAGTTCAGCAAGCAGAGCTTGGATTGTGGCAACAAGTGTTGGACTTGTGGAGGCCTTGAAGGACCAAGGAATTTGTAGATGGAACTCTTCTTTAAGATCAGCTCACCAACATCTCAAGAACCAAGCGAGGTCCGTCTCTCAGGCTCAAAAGCTTTCTTCTTCTTCTTCTGCTATGATTTCCAACAGACTCAAAGATAAGAAGGCGAAGCAATCAGAAGAGTGCCTGAGGACAGTGATGTACTTAACCTGTTGGGGTCCCAATTAAAGCAGCAGGGAAGCATGAAACAAGTTTTTTTTTTTGTAATCTATTCTTAGCTCTCTGCTTCCCGGGAAAAAAAAATGGATGATTGAGTTTTCTGGTGCCATATTAGTTTAGTGAATTTTTCATGGTGACAGAATGATGTAAATTTCGACAAACACTAATACAAGTGTCAGAGTTTTATATCTTGTAACACACTTGTTCATCGCCATTTTCACTTTGGTACGCCGATGTGCTTCCTCTTGACTGAAAGATCCATACTCTATCAGCATTTCTTCACTAATATACGCCTGATTTAAAAGAGAAATTATCTTGCCAACTGAAGATAATTAAAAAAACAAAACTTGTTATCGTGGAAATCAAAGGAAAGCAGAATAGACGGGGGCCACAATGAAGTTTGGTGGGATAGCCATTTATGGGAAGGAAATATTTTTATAAAGTTTGGCAGAATGATTTAAAAAAAGTGGATTGCTAGTGCACAACTCTTGTTGGATTACTTTGTAATCTATTGGATTACTAGTGAAAATTTTTATATTAAATGTGATATCAATAGTAATATTTTATTGATGTATGGTAAAGCTTTATTTACACCAAACATTTTGAATTGTTCCATGGACAATATTAGATCAGCAGTGATCATAAGCAAGATTTTCACGGGGGCCAAAGATTTTCCTAGCCAGAAAATTATTGCGTGTGCAAAATTAAATTCTAGAGCACTTGACAAATGTACTGATATAATTTGTTTAACTATTGACATCGGTATCCTGCAGTATGCATAAAATTATTGAGTAAAGAAATGTCAATGGCTGCCTCAATGTGCTACGTATATACTCATATTAAAAATCACTCGATGCAAAAACTTTGTGCCCCTGTATGTTGAAGTAAGCAGTAATCAACTCAATAAGACAACCACATGGGAATCATCAACCTCGGCCTAATGCTAAGTAGAAGTATGTTGTCACCTTGTGATAAAGACATGTGGTCCCTTTGATGAAAATGCATTTAACTTGGTTCTGAAACCGTCGGCTTCCACCGCCTCCAAAACCATCTGCAAAATTCTCTCAGACCCTGGTTTTTTCTCTTTATCCTTGTCCTTTTCCTTCTTTCAGCAACAACATCACCGTCTCAAGCTTCTCGCTTTCTATATAAACAACCACATTCACTTCATTTTCCTCCGTCAAAACATACACTGATTTCACAATTGAGTGACACCAGCCTTTAGTTACATAACAATTAAACAAGATGAGTTCTACAAGCAGAGCTTGGAGTGTTGCAGCAAGTATTGGAGCCGTGGAGGCCTTGAAGGACCATGGCGTGTGTAGGTGGAACCATACTTTAAGATCAGCTCAACAACATCTGAAAAGTCAAGTGAGGTCTTTGTCTCAAGCAAACAAGCTTTCATCTTCATCTTCTGCCATGGTCTCTACCAGACTACAAGATGACAACACAAAGCAGTCTGAGGAGTCCTTAAGGAAGGTCATGTACTTAAGCTGCTGGGGTCCCAACTAGAAAATGTTTTGTACTATTAGTGTTATTTATCACTCCCCCTCTCTGAAAAAATGAGGGTTTGTAGTTCTGAGGCTATATTGGCCAGCCTTGGTGCTTGTATATGTATATTTTAGCTAATGAGAAGTTTATTTCTCTTTTATACTTTCCTTCACCAGCTCTTTAGTATTAATGCTAAAATTTTCTTGGATTTCAAAGAAATGATCGTTTTTCAAGTATTGCTATTGCAATTGAAGTCAATTTAGTCACAGTTCAAGGCCATGAAAATTGGATCTTTAATGTTGGTAACCACAGATTATTGAGTTGCTGACATCTGACTTTTTTGAGCCAGCCTTTGTGCTCAACTGCTCATGTATATATAGCATATAGTTTGTCTTCATTAGCACCTAGTAAACCCCTTTTATTTAACGGGAATGATCTTTTTCAAATATTCCTATACTACAAATTTACTCAACTCAGTCACACTTCAAGGACATGAGTGTTGAATCTGTAGTATTGCTAAACACAGCTCCAAAGGTTGCTAACATATATGGCTGAGGCTGACATCTGACCTTGAGGTCTGAAGTTTGATCAGAAATATTGTGTTGATGCTGAAATTGGTCTAATGATAGGTGGAATGATTGGTCACCTCACTTCTGTGCTAACAATATCACTTAACCATGGATCTATTTCGGGCACTAAACCTTTCTTCTTGAGATTTTTGTGTGGTTTTTCTGATCCTGAGCTAGCAGCACATTAAAGATTCAGCATCTTCAACAGTATAGGGATAAGTTCTTGATGACACACATTATGTGAAGGCATCCTCTTCCTTTAATAGCTTCTGAAGTATTAGATTCATTATGATAATTAACAGACACTATAGAACCTTCTGGCATTGAACATTAACTGTTCTGGGCAAATACTCAATTATGGATGGGGAAATAAACTTGGTGTTTCTCAGAGAAGATCTTCATCAAGTTTATACCTCATGATTCATATGTGTCAGAGTTCACATCCAATACCATTTAGAGTACCAGAACTTGAAACAATAGCTAAGAAAGTCTAGTACTTCATTGAATGCTAAAGTAACAGATGGCTTCTGACATAAAATCTGGTTATGGAAAGTTTAACCACCAAATTAGCATTCTTTTAAACACTTGAAAGATTACTGCATATTTAATAACTGAGAATTGACGCTGTTCGTCTCATACCTTGGTCCTTGTATAATTGAACTGTGTGATCCACACAACCCGTGCTGTTGTCTTTAGTTGATTTGATTGATTTGGTAATATCCATAAGGTTCTCTTTATAAAAGAAAGGACAACCACAGCCCAACAAATATATACTGAGGGAACAAATTATTTGGCATTACTGTATCAGCATCATGCTGCTACTGCAATATTTTCGAGCTAAACTGTAGAACCAGAAGATTTAAAAAGTTTTCTCATATATCTTTTAATTCTCTCAATCTATGTGATTTTTTTCATTAAAACATTTTGTCAATTTTTAGCAATTGATTCGCCGTAGGCATCAATTTTACTGAAGAGAAATCGTATTTTGGAAGTTATTCACCTCTTGAGTTGTCGAATGGGGATTGGATGAACCTATTTTCTAGCATATCTTAATTTGAATGATTACTTTTTATTGGCCCATAATAAGGTTCTTTCTTTTCGGTTATAAATAAGATGCTAATTTTTGCATTTCATGATGAGGACACGAGGGGCCCCAAAAATTAAAAATGACATATATTTGTTGAAGACTTGTCAATCACACCTACATAGCTATGCATGATTAAGAGTATTTTTCACATTTCGCTCAAATTAAATCTTCCAAAAGCACTTCACCATTTTTATCCGGCCCCATTCACTTTGAGCCACAGCAAATTTTATGCATTCACTTGATCATATTAATAGAGAATGTGAAAAAATGGTAGTTGTTGGATGTTTCAAGTTTAGAACAATTGATTGATTATCATGGTTATAGAATGGGTTAAAGATGCAGAAAATAGAGTAAATTTTTTTGGTACAAAAGTAGTTTATTTATTCGCAAATAAATTTATTTCAACAAAATTAAAAGAAATTACCTTCCTTCCTTAATACAAATGCAAACCAGATCATGTAATAAGGATAGGAGATGGTACATAACAATACATATTTGGTCCTTAACAACACAAAGATAGAGTCAAATAGCAAGTACTTTTTTTATATACATATTATCATTCAGTAGCCAGTTCAGAGTTCGTAGCTGCCCTTCTCATCACAAGTTTCTCCTCTAGGAAACAAACTTAAGACCCAGAAGGATTTAGTAGAGCCTTACAACGCTAGACCAACTCTATGTTGATCGAAAAGCAAGTGCTTACTTATACAGACTCAATCTTGAAAACATGGAAAACGCAGTTGGAAGTAGGGCAGCATCAATGCGCGGCCCGCCCTCCAGGCCGGAGTAAGAAAAACACTTGTTTTTCAAAACCCGGTCCGAGAGCACAGGGGCTGTGGCCGTCCGTAAGATGCCTTAAATTACTATTCCAAATTTTAACTATTTTTCTTCCAATTTTTTAAAAAATATAATTAGTAAATTACAACACGAATCATCCAATAAATAAAGACAAAGTCACTAATTCATAATCAAAAGCAAACTATGTTCACAAATAACTCACATAAAACATAAAAAAGATATCACTACGACATTAGTACGATGATTATTATCGTCGCATCTTCGTCACTATCATCGATTTTAACGACATTTGATCGTTCTTCACTTTGAAAGTAGTAGCGCTCCTCCACGGTAAGAATATTATGAAATTCTTCTCCGCATCATGAATACATCCATAATCTTTATTTGCAACAAATAATAAATTAAATCATAAAATTAGAGTATAATTATTATGTATTTGTAGTTAAATGGATAAATAACTCTATAACAAATACAAAATATATATAAATTAATAAATTTAAAAAGGACGAAAAGAAAAAGCTATAAAGTGAAAAAGGGCTCGCAGGACGGGCCCGTTTAAACCCGGGCGCCCATCGTGCCGCGCCTCCGGCGCTAATTTCAAATATCTCGTCCATTTTTTTGCCCCTACTTAAAGGGGGGAGAAGGAGAACTGGGCCATGGGCCCGACCGCTTTTGCATGCTCTAGTTGGAAGGATAGATGTTAGGGAACCGGCTTGTCTCCAATTCCTTTAATATCCGCTCCCCACCTTTTCTTTGGAATGCCGTCGTTTTGGTGGAAAAAGTGAGTAAAATGGTCCTTTTAAAAAAAAAATCGAGTCTTCGACAGATACTAAAAAGATACTTTAAAATATTGACCGGTATTGAAAAAATATTTCATGATCTACAACAAATATTTTAGGATCTTCAAAAAATTATTTGAAGTATTTTTTCAGTATCAATCAGTATCCAAAAGAATCTTTTTAGTACTAGCCAATACCCTAAAAATATTTTTTAAGACCCTAAAATAATTTTTCAAGATCATCAAGTATTTTTTCAATACTGGGCTTAGTATCATGAAGTATCTCTTTAGTCGGGTTAATCAGGAAAATTACGGTATGGGACAATGGTGTGAGATATTTTGGGGTTCAAAAGGCGGCGCCACCGAATTTTTTTTTTTTAAAGAAAGTTTTAAATGCATTAAAAAACAAAAGAATATAAACAAGAAAAAAAATATATCAAAAAAATATTTATGAAATCAAGTGAATACTGATAATGTAATAAGAGAGACAATTATTTTTACAAACCCAATCATTTAAAAAAGTAAGCGCTAAGATCGTTAGAAATAAACGCAGCCTACATAAATTACAAAGGTGGGCAAGACTAATAAGTTCAAAGACCTATATTTTAATAACAAAAGTGTATTACAATAAAAATAATTACAATGTCATTATTCTAAGCCTTATTTTTGGAATTCCATCATAATTGTTTTATTATCAATGCTTTATCAAATACATATTTTTCAATATAAGCGACTAAACAATCATTCAACCATTCATCTCACATCCGATTACAAAGTAAAGTCTTGATGTATTAAGCGTGACAATCATTCAAACATGATTGATTTATTATTATTATTATTTATAAATTAAATTAATTTTTTAAATAAATATTTTTTAAAAAAAAAAAAAAAAACTCAAATTCAAGGGGGGCACTTGCCCCCAATCCAACACCTAAGTTCACCTATGTCTTTACATCAGGTCGGTCCTTTCTGAAATAATTTTTCAAGATCATGAAATGTTTTTTCACGCCACTAAGATATCAATATCTTTTTAGATGCCAATATCATAAAGATCTCTTTAATTCAATTAAGACTCGAAATATTTTTTCAAGATTATAAAATAATTTTTATAGACCATGAAGTATTTTTCAGTATCTTAAAGATCTTTTAAGACTTTATCAATATCCTGTTTTTTTTTTAAAGGACCAACTGTTCACTTTTTCACCAAAACAACGGCATCCTAAAGAAAAGGAGGGAAGTGGATATTAAAGGAAATGGAGACAAACCGGTTCCAGACATTAGTCCAATTTTTTGTTCAACTAGATGTAAGTGTGAAGTATGGCTCATACTCATAATAAACGCACCCCAAAAGGCAAAGGTATCACATAGGATGCTAAGGCGGCAACAAGTATGTAGTACCAAAGACTTAATGAATGATAATAAAGTTAGGAAATAATCGCACCTCTCATTATTGTGTATCATTGCTGTGAACTTATGAAAATTAAGTGTTAATCCAAATATATTATTCTGAAATCAGAAAAACCAAAAACATACAAACAAACTAGGATCAATATGACCAAATCAGATTTCGAGTAGCAAAGTAGGTATTGTAAACAACGGCTGTTTGATTATTCCATTGCAAATTATGGATTTAGCTTTTAAAAAGAAACTAAGGGATTATATATATATATATATATATATATATATATATATGAAAGATGCTAATGTGGATAGGGTGGCACGTGGGGAGGATAAGTGGGATTTTGTGAGTGGTCAATCTTAATGACACGATCCACTTATTATGTTCTGAGTAACATCATAGCATATCTTGCCTTTTATGCCACAGCCTTTTCTCTAAAAAAATGTTCTTTTTCCTCTAACTCTTCTTTTATCCTTTTGTGTGTTTTTCATAAATAAATCTTTTGCGGTTTAGATTTGATGATATGAAATTATGCTTTTGTTCTTATCCAAATTGCTTTTTGCTTGACAAAGCAGCAAGCCAGCAACTATTAAAACTCCCCACCTCCTCTGATGTTACTGTTTATACCCTAATTTTATACCATTAATACTAGTTTGGTATAATACTTCATTAGAACAGTAGTTCATAAATTGTTTCATTCTAATTTATGTTTCAAAGTAAAAGAAAAAAAGTGATTAAAGTCAGAAGAGGCATAGAATTCAATTTCATGCATAGACTATTTGAATTAGTATTTGAAAAGTATGTTCACGTAAGTTGCGATAAAATTTTGTTCACATATTTACTTCATACACTGTAAATCACGTTGTAAAAGCAACTTCTACCACTAATTTAAATGAACACGTAATAAAGTAATAAACAAGACTAACTGTTACAGATTCCTAAATAGTAGTAGCAAACAGAAAAACGAATAAAAATCCATTGTTCCACTGTTGAAGATTAAATATTGCAAATTGTGCAATAATTCACTAATTTTCTAGTAATATATAATTGGTGCAAGACGAACCCAATAATAGATATATCATCAATCAATATAAAACATAATATTAAACTCATTTACCACTATTTAACCTGCTATGTGAGCATCATGTTGGAATATGGCCATATGAGAACTCTTTTTTTTTTTTTATCCTACCAGGTTCATTAGAACCTTCTGCTTGATCAATCCGGTTGGGTTGCCAAGAGGATGACCCTCCCAACAGCCGGTGATAACCCATACCAGCGGACATGTTGCTAAGTTATCGCAACTCGAACCCTAGACCTTTTAAAGGAATTCAGCACCACATTACGATGCACCATCAACCCCGTTGGCTATGAGAAATCTTTAAAATACAACAAATGATTGCAGTGAAGAAAGGATCAAACCAACTGTTAAAAAAGCCCGGGAACCCATAAACAGTCGGACCTCAAACTCACAATTCAAATTAGAGTAATTCCCAAAATTTGAGATCCAAATTCTTCAGTAAATTTCACTCTGTCAAGAACCACTATCTCGGACAAGAATCAAAAGAAAGAGGTAAGTGATTCAAATAGAATGTAAGGTCATATTCAATCTTTGAATTGTTCAGGCTATCACATCAAAAGGTCTTTCTCAGACGGAAACAGCACTAAATGGGAGGATATAGATATATCCGATAGAACTGCCAAATCTTTCTTCACGAAAATACAAAAGTCTCGAACTTTTGTTCGGCGGTCGGAGACCCAGTTGCCGGAAGTTCCAGATTCAGGTGAGGCGGTGAGTGGGTTTTCCGGTGAAGAATGGCATTGGAAAGCCAAAAAATGGGGTCTGATGGGAAGGTTTGGAATCTCTGTAGAATGCCGTTTTGGCAAACGAGCCATTCTTCTTCTGCTGCTTCCTCAACAACTTCTATGCATTATGCTCATCATCAACAAAACATTAATCTTCAATCTGGTGATAGATCAACTCAACATCAATCTTCCGGTACGGTTTCCTCCATGGCCAAGTCTCTGCTTCCTACAAGGAAGAGGCTACGTCTTGATCCTCCCAACAAGCTCTACTTCCCCTGTAAGTCTTTCACAATTCCTCTTTGCTCAACTTTTGGGAATCATTTTTTGTTAGAGTTTTTGTGGAATTGTTTTGGTAAGAATGTTTAGTTACCACGAAGTGAAACAAGAATGTTGTGTTGTTGGTTGAGCTTGATACTGATTCAAGCCCCCAGTAATTCTATGTTTACACTCTGTCTCATATAATGTGACTTCGTTTTTCAAGATGAACCGGGAAAGCAAGTTAGGAGCGCTATCGAAATAAAAAACACTAGCAAATCTCGTGTGGCTTTCAAGGTGAGGAGTATGTTTCTAGTTGTTGTTTGTTCATATTTTCTTATTTTTCAGATTTGATAGTTGAGAAATAATGCCATACTGTCATGTTATAAATATGACAAATTGAAAAGTCGTCATATTGGAAA